>OY728152.1:2082390426-2087390426 GCA_963277665.1 Viscum album | reverse complement strand
GACTACAATTTATATTTATAATCCTTTATTTTGGTAATAGATATGATGAAATTTGTTGATATGTTGAAAGATCTATGTGGAAAACATATGCATGTGCATGATATGAAAGTGACGGGTGAACCTGGATTTTTACAGTTCTTTGACGAATAAGGTGATGTCTTTGTCACATTAGAAATCATTCAATGTATTATGGAGTGAACATAGTCCTTCATAAGACATTTTCCACGATTTTATGAAGTCTTGTAGGTCATCATTGACCTATGTTTGTGATTTCATGTTTAATTTTTTTCCACATTTACCATGCTTCCTTTATGATACTATAAAACACCATATCTTATTATTCATGTGTATGATTCTCAACCATTTAATATACCATTTAAAATCATATTATCTAACATGTAATATTTTTTTTTGTTATTTTTTTATTATATTCATGTTATTTATAACTCAACTCTTTCTTAGTAATGTCTCCATGTTATCCCATGCATTTTAAGTAATATGTAATATTATGAGCATGCTAAGGATGTTTTGAATAATACAGATGTACCCCCTATTTTAATTTTGAATGTATTGCAGCTATATATCCAATGAATATAAAATCTCAATATTTAGAGTTATGTTATGTGTAATAATATTTAATAAATCATTAAAAAATTAGTAATAAATGCAAGCATTCTCATAATTTTATAGTAAATTGTTGATATATATTTTACAGTATATATTTTTCAATGAATAGTAAAAAAAATTTAATTTAAACAATTTCATTCAAAGAATCTACAAGGTAAATTTTATATAAATATAGGTTTAATCCTTATTGTATATAAATAATATATCCTTCAACCAAACTAATTTCAATGGAATAAATTTCATTTTGAATTGTGATACGAAAACTATAATTTTTTTTAAATTTTCCTTTTTGGAAGAAAAAATTTTCATTGCATCTTCAGATTTAATTTTAAATTAAAATTTTAACACATTTTGAATGGAATATGGAAAAAATTATTACATTGTTTTATTCAAAATAATTAATAATATAAAATAATATAAAAATATTTTTGGTCAAAATTCGAAGTAAAATATGAAAACATTAAGTGAGATGATTATTATAAAAACAAGTTTATCAAGTGGTTAAAAAAGATAACAGAGTTATTTCCATAAAAACATGACAAATCAAATTTTATTGATAGAAGTTATTTTTATCCTTGCAATTTATTAATATTGGTTCATTTTTTATATTTTTTATTTGAATTAAATTTTCATTTTAGTTTCTTATGGGAAATTTTCATGTAGTTTCCATGTGGGTTATTCTCCCCAAATATAAAATCACCACACATATGCTCTACTATATATGCACCAATATCATTTTTTAAAAAATTACATACCAGATTAAATTACATATTTCCATCACAAAATTCTATATTCTTTATTTTTATTCAAATAACCTTCTATTAAATTTCATGGAATAAACTTATGGGGGATCTATAAATGAGAGGTATTACTCATAACAATATGTGATTATTTAAATTATTTTTAAACATTATATAAATATTATTAAAGTATTATTATATAATAACATAATTATATACCATAAAATTATATGAAATTTTGTTTATTTAATATTCTATATCCATCACATCATCTGTCAAATTTTAAACCAAACAATTGATTTTGTGAATGGCGAACTACCTTCTTGTGAACAAAAGTAATTTGTTCTCAATCACCACTATAATATATGGTTATAATGATATATTTATAGTATTTATATGATATGTTTTACTATTATACATATATAATTTTTATGTCATAAATAATGATTTTAAATTCCATTCCATTGGAATACAAAAACAACGCTTGTGTGTACAACGTACTACCACATCACAAAACTGCATGATTATTTATTCAATTAATATTTTAATGGGAAGTAATAAGGATTTTTTATTTAATAAATGATATATATATGAAAAAATAATTATATAATGTTGGCTTGTTGCTTTCTTTTATTTCATTTTATCCATTGACAAAATGGAAACACGAATCATGCTTATATACGACATACTGTCTCCCTTAATTGTGAAAAGAATTTTATATATATTTATATCATTAATGGATTTCTATAAATATTAAATAAATTATTATATATTATATTTTTATAATCATAAAATTTATATATTTTAATTAACCATGATTAAAACAATACATTGAATACCAAACAAAAACATACATGGAAAAAATATTGATTAATCAAAATGTGATTTTAACAAGATATTTTTTTATGAATTCTTAATAAATCTTGATTAAAAAATAATATATAGTATGATAAATAAAATAATGGTTTGTTAATATATGTATAATAAATTTATATTTATTATAAACATTTTTTTAACGTTAATGAAGGAATTCAGTCGTAAGGTAGTGGATTTTGTCTGCAATATTTTTATTTTGGACACATGTTTTGATATGAACATATTTTATTTTATGAGGTATATATATAGCCTCATTAAAATGTTATATAATTAATCGATTTATTCTCATGATATTTACTATTTCAATTAAATTTATCTTTCATGGGGATTATTATTCTAATATGACCAAATTATGTAAGGGATTATTTCCTATGTTTTCCATTTTTGAGACACATTTTATGTAATGCAATTATCACTTTCTACTTTAGTTTTTATTCAGAAAATAAAACATTTTATATCATTAATATCATCATATTATTAGTATTTAATTTTTTTTAATAATTTTATAGTGGGTGTTTTGAATCAAAAGATACTAATGCTGTATACATTTTCAGTTAAAATCTAAATATTTGTCAAATTTGTTTGTTATTATGAATTTAATGATGATAAAATTAGATATAGTTTCTTATAAAATAATGATTTTTATTCTAATCTAGTAATGGAACAAAAATAGATATCTTTTCACTTTTTCTCCTCTCACTTTTTTACTTAAGATTCCAAAATTATGAATTTATTGTAAAACATTATTTTTATATTCGGTTGAAAACTCTACTTCATACATATCAATGTTTTTTAAAAAATTTATTTATTTTATAGAAATTATACTTTTCCAAAAAAAAATTTGAAAATAATTTAACCATTTATTTACATTTAAAAAAATTTAATAATAATATTCATGTCATTTTCTAGATAAGAATTATTTGGATTTATTAAAAATGTGAATGAAGTATTTTTATTGAACCTATAAAACATTAATAGAATTTCCCACCATTATGAAAGATCAATGATTTGGATCTGCCATTACTTTTTTATATGTATACATTCAAATATATATATTTTATATTTATTTATATGTTTTAATTTTTTACAAGATTTTTTAAAAGTGGGAAGTGTATTTTATTAAATAAAAATATTAAATGATCAATAAATATGAATTTATTAGTATCCAAGGTTATTTTAAAAGATAATTATTCTCAGAATGTTTTATTTTTTTAAAAAAATCAATTGTTTAATGAATATTTCCATTAAAAATTAACCAATTGTAATTACAATGTCATTTTCAGTAAAATACACCATCCTTTGATGTTACCTATGATTTAATTGGGATGCATTCCATGTATACAATTATTTTTATTTCGATGATTGTTTTATGACAATAATTACAATATTTTTATGATAAGGTTTCACATCCAATTGTTATACCGTTATAAATTTCATAGGAAACCATCCCTATTCTTTCACAGTTATTTCTTTGATGAAATAAAAAAATTATTATGAATCCCATTTAATTTTAATGCTTATGCTCTAATCATATGTTTATTAAACCCATTTATTTTAAGGGGAAATGATATTATGAATGTTTTATGATTATGTGCTATATTATTGTGAGATTTGTATTATATGAATGGTAGGACAAATATCCCTTTCAAATGCATATGTTATAGATTGAGATATCATGAGTTAAACAAGAAAGGAATAGGAAATGAAATTTTTTCATTATGGTCCTTTTCCCACTATGATAGTCATGATAACGAACAATGATTTCTATAATGGTTTAAGGAGTCAACCTAGTCCACTATTATTGTATGGTGAGTGACCTTTTACAACTAAAAGTGTGTGGGGAGTGAAAAAAATAAAGTATGATAGTCCTAAAAATGAGTCTTGAATAATATGTAAATGTATTTGTACACATATATATATATTCTAAAAAAATATCTTATTCCAATGTTGTGTTTTCCTGGATAATTTTCATTGATTCCTTTATGATTCATGTCATATGAAATTTTTATATTTATACGATGACTCAGTTTTGTGATATATGATATATGGGGTATTGTATTAAAATTTTATTATCTAATTCACATATGATTATTATCCTAATATATATTTATATCTCTATTATTTACCCATAATAAGAATCTATGATCAACCATTCGTATGAAACGTTTTTATAGTTTATCAAAAATGTTAATATTAATGATGTTTATATGAAGGCTTTTATATATGATAAATTATGTTGGATATGATATTGAACACTTATGAATAATGTGTGTATAATTTTATGTTTCTAAAGTCAATACACATTATCTATTCTGACATTTATCATTTTGTTATGTGATGAATATTTTTCTATAGCAATTCATTATCTATGGATGAGAAGATCAAGTCATTACATGTTGAATAGCTTCAGGGATCACGAAGTCACCTCTCTATTATTGGACATACATTTTCTGATTCACATTATCAAAATATTCTCTGTATATTGAGGTTTCACTATGAAACAATATATGAATCTATGGATGTTTCTTATTCACCAGCAAATCATTATACGCCCACCAATTCAATTAGTGGGTTCCATGGGAGTCTATTTTTCCATTCCCATGTAAAAAATAGCACAATTTCATCTCTCCAACTCACAAAGATAGCTAATTCATCATGGATCATGAATATTTCATCATTTATGATGATTTCAATGTTGTAGTAATTAAATCAGTGTATCTACTAACATTGGATTGTTCATCAAGTTTTTCTTTTAATGGGACACAATCTTCCCAACAATTCATTTTACCAAGAATTATATTTCACCATGAACATTGGTGTAGAAACATGTAGTGGGACTCTAAAATAGATTTAACTAATAAATTAAATAGAATATAGTGTACGATACAAATGTTATTACATCAACAATTTATTAAACAAAGCCACAACCATTAAATGTTATGAGATATGATTTCTATTTTATGGAGTCATTGAAACTGTATTTCATGATTCCATATTGTACATCTATTAGTTGGATATGAACTTCTCATAGCACCCTAAGATTACTGTTAACCAAAATCTATTAACACCATATGATAGAGCCTAATATTTTTTAGTTGGGATATTTAGAAATCTATTTTTGGAAGCGATGATGGTGTGTGTGTACTCATACACACAAACATTTGATGAACCCACCAATAAATTAATTTAAATATTATATAGATTCACATTGGTTTGTCCTTCAATTTCATATTCCCCCATAGATACGATAACAGTTCTAATACTTGGATATCTGGGTTGATGTAATGACTAAGATTGAAATTGTGCTACCATTTGAAAGATATTGTTCTTTACACCCACATGTGTGTCCATAAAAAATAGAGGAAACTAATTCTGGAAGGATTTTATGAATCATTTTATCCATAAGATTTAGTAATGACTATAATTATAATGTAATTCAAAATCTATATATGTACCACACTCTATGATTAAAAAGGAGGAATTTTCATGGCCACATGACTCGATCAATGGGAAAACTGTTATTCACCAAACATTCAACTCCTGTACAATTTCAATGAATATATTGAAAAATATCACTACTATATTATCAATGATATGATGAAGTTCATTTCCATATATCCCTCTAAATTCAAATATTATAACCTTATAAAACACAATTTTTCTTTTTATATCTTCATAAAATATTGTTTGTTTATGGAATATGCCAAATATCTAAATAATAATCTATATCCCTCAAATCATATTCTCACATGAAATGATGAGACCATCCAATATTTTGTGTTATTGGAAGGTTTTAGTGTTCAAAAACTGCCTACTAAAGATATCATGAATGGGATATTTCTAGCGGTAAGAATGAATCAGTGACCCCATGTGACATAAAATAGTTTGACCATGAATATATCATTTTCAACTATTTATTATTCCATTAAAACATATTTTCCCCATACCCACTCATTTCTAATAATTATTCCTAAAAAATATATCAAATTTTTTGGTACAACCATAATATATGTTTCTAATGTAGGATTGGTGTGTATTTTAGTGTTACAGAAGTGAGGGTTCGATTATAGGGGCCCAATGATCACCATCCATGCGAGTTTTGAATTTGATATGTAAAAAAAATGTTTATGGTCCCTCAAAATGTGTTTTCTAGATGATTTTATAGTATATAGAGTCTTTGATGAGATTTAAAACTATAGTTTTTGAAAATCTAATTCAATATATATGATAAAAACATTATATAATAGACTAAACACCGATAATGAATGTAATATTGATAGTGTATACTCCCAATATCCACACATAATTATGATCTCAATAATTTAATGTCATGGTTTGATCCACCAATAGAGTCAATCAATAGGTGTATTTATCATTTACCACATGTGTTCAGGGACATCATGAATTACTTTATCATTTATAATAGATGTTTGTTAAGTTGGTGTAAATTTGTAACCACATAATTCCACTATATGTGTAATCAAATAATAGTCTCCGATGTGAATTTTTGTAATGTTTATATTATCACATAAATAGGGATTCAAAAAATGGTATATGATATTTCATTCATGGAAATCAAAACAAGGTTGGTGGTATATAGAAAAGTAGTATCACATAAAGTTTATTCAAATCATTTTCCCATGTGAACACTCCAACCTAATTTATTAGGGGTATATGATACCTTCTTATCCTAGTTTGTACAAGAATCGATATAATTTTCTTGTAAAATATCTAATTTCATGTAAATTTAATCCTCCTCCTTCCACCAAATAAAATTTCATGGGAATACATATCATAATTTTAAAAAATGAAATATAGTAGGATGAAGGACATGAAATTTTTTATTTAGAGTTATGGGAGGAATAACATATAGGACACATGATCCATGTAGGGGTTTTGTAGCCACCATGAAAAGAATATGTTCCATGAGAAAATAACCCAATATTAAATGAACTTTATTAAATTATCTTGTATTATATACATTCTTAAAAATATCCATTAGATATTATTTTAATTTTTAAAAAAATTTGGAATGTAACGCTTTTGAAATCCTGAAAAATTGTGTCATGTACCTCCAAAAACACTAATTATACAATATATAAGGACTCTATATTTTGAAAATTTAGTCAATTATCTCACCTAAAATCACACTATGAATTTGTAAATTATTTATGAATTTTCACGCAACCCCCCTATAATAAATAACACATATCTCTCTAGGGAATACATCCTCATGTATATAAGGGACTCATGCAACCAAAATCATTTAAAACAAATATTATGACTACATATTGTATACCCTATTTTTAGATAAAAATATATATGATAATGAGGGAATACGATGAATTAATGCAACTAATAAATATTTATTCATGCATACTCAAATCACATAACTAGAATTTTGATATTACTTGTCATGGATCATTATGCTAGACATGTCCCTATATTATTTATATAATCCCCATACATATCATTACGTCATCTCAAAATAGTGATTAAAATATCAAATGCATCATTTATCTTTTAAATCAAACAAATTTATATGTCGCACTTAATCCATTGTTGTTATTACTTTCACAATAGAAGATTCATTTCCACATTAAGATAAACTACATGGACTGGTCCTATAACATTTGGGAAATTATGTAACTCAAATTACATGGGTTTCATTTCATATCCATGAGATACATATGATTCTTCTTGAATGTTTAAACCCATACAAACTACCATTCCATGTCATTTTTGAGATCTATTATTCTGTATAACATTATTAACATACATTAGGGAATTAGAATGAAAAGATGTCCTAATGATGAAGCATTATTCAATTGAGTTCCCCCATTAGTTTCTATACCCTTATTGTTTACACTGTTATCTAAACATTGAGCTTCTTCAGTGATATATGAACCATGAGTGTCCCTATTAGACTCTAAATTGTTTCTTTGACCACTTGAAAAAAAACTATATGTGTCTTGACTGGAATCTAATCCATATGTCCCTTCATGTTTTCATCAAAACATTGATTTCCATCTCTATTTGTGTTATAAACCATAGATCTATTTTAAAAAATATTAAAATAATAATATTCTATCTTGAATTGAAATTAAGAGGACATAATATCAACCAATGTACCAAAAATATTCATCCCTCTTACGAAAAGGTATTCCCCATTTTTTGTAGTATGTTATGTAGTTAACTAAATTCTACAAGGATAACATTGTGAATAATTTGAAAGACATGTAATAAAGTTTTTATTATATACTGTAATATGTAATTTTATACTTAGGGGTTATTATACCTACAATCCTACATCCCAATAAACTATCATTTTATTATTTCCGTGATAGTGAGATGTTACTTGGCTTAGGAAATCAATAACAGAGAAATATATGACAAAAAAAACATTCATGGAATGTCATCATTGAAAGAATTTCAATCATCCATGTATAATTATCTAAGGATATATAATGAATTTACTCTAAAAGTGTGGGGTTATATAATACCCATGTCACCTATCATCTAAAAAAATTATTTATATTTGTTTCAAATATTAAAAAGCTAACATAAACCTTAAATATGAAATAAACCCTTGAGAATGAATTGTGTTATATATTGATGTAAATTTAATTCAAAAAATGGAGACCCAATTAAATCCCCATAACTAGATTTAAATATATGTAATTGAATTTTAGAATTTTAGAAAATCAATATTATAAATTATATGCATCCATCAAGAAATAAATAAGGGTGGAGGACAAAAAAATCAATTTAAAAAATATAAAACAAAATAAAAAATCTTCCCATTTAATCTTCATAAGGATTAAATAAAACAGATTATATAAATGTGATAATTAAGGCATTAATATACCTAAATAATGAAGGAAATGTATTCAGAGAGGAGATAATGGTAAAATAATAGTTAGAAGTAATAATAGAAATGTATAAATATTATAAAAGAGATATGGAGTATGATATAAATCAGATCATTAATAATATAAAATACCATGAAATAACACTTTTTCATCGGGATAGTTTTTGTCATGGAATGGGATTCACTCATCACATTTCTATTTTTAGATTTCCCTATAACTCCTAATGGTTCCCCCATCCGTATCTGGGTAAAGACCAACATTCCAAATACCAGAGGTTGTCTAGGAAATCAGGTCCAACAACCCTTGGTGACTCCCATTAGTCTAGATCATGATTTTTCAAGCTCATCACACCCTTTTGGAAGGAATTTTTCCCTACTTTAGGTCTCTCTTATATATTGAAGACATATTCGTGAACCTCTTCCTAATCACAATATAGGGCTTATTATCCTTATATAATGGAAATGCATTGACTCACATTTATGTCTGAGAAAATGTGATCTCTTTTGTCAATACATTTGTCTGTGACTATGTTTCTTCATCATTTTCTATTAATTAGAGGTTTCTTATATGATGAAACTATATAAACTTATTTTTTAGGCTATAATACAATTTATAAAAGGATTTCTTATTTTTAGGATGGAATTCAGAGAATATGAGTTTTCCTACATATACTGGTTATTATAGGAACAAAAACCTACATAGTTTGGCTGATCAGTGAAGATTAAAGACATGTGGTAAGAACTAATATAGGGGGTTTCATTTGACCAAATATTTGAGATCATGTCAGTAAGATACCTTCAACAAATCCATGTTATTGAAGGAATCATAGTCATCATAGATTGGTGGATGTTTGGTATCACAAAATATGGTTTCCCAAGTGAATGAGTATTTTCTGGATAATTATGTTTTTTTTTCATCCCCACAAGACAACATGTGGAATGATAAATATGATATATAAGGGGGATTTCATGATCGGCCTCATGGAATATGAATATGGGATATTCCATTTGGGGTTGTCCTATGAGTGTTTGATATGGATCCAAGTCCGTTAAGAAGCATCCAACACATCCCAGTTATTGAGGGATTGAGATTTCATGTAATTCGATTGAAGATGTTTGGGATTACACAATGAGGTTTCTATGGATAATGGGTATTTAATTCTTAATTATGTGTTATTTGTATCCCCCTATGACCTCACGATCCACGCTCATTACGAGAAACACGGAGAAGATCATGATCAACTACTTGGAATATGGATATGGGATCTGTGTATTAAGGTAGTCCATAGAGTGTTTGATTTATAGCTCATGCATTTTAGGAGGCATCATACATATCCCAGTTATAGCAGGAATTAGATTCCTCAATGTTCTCATGGAGATATTTGGGCTTACATAGTGAGTTAACTATGGTGAATGTGTATTATATTCCCAATGACTGCAGTTATTTTTTTTATTAAGAGGCCAGGAAGCTCTAGGGGTACAAGTTACAGAGGGAGAAAGTAGTGAAGGCCCATTGAGTCCTTTCGGATCACATTGGCACACTCGCAAGGACTAGAGTTAAGACTGTCATACACTATTAGAGTCTCCTCTGGCCTGCCCCTGCGGTCCAAAGCATCTGCCACAAAGTTGGATTCTCTCACACTGTGATGGATCAACCTGCCCCAACTGGTCTCCGCTGTGAACTTTCTAACAATATACACCAGATTCTAGGTCACATCACATGCCACCTAAAGAGATCTAAGCAGAACATCCGAGTCTGATTCAGCCTCCGTCACCCAGAGACCTCTTCCTCTCCACATAGTGAGACCCGTAAGGAGGGCTCTAAACTCCACACCTGTAGATGTGTCTGGACCATATTAGACACCAAATGCGATGTGCACTGACCCCCAGCAATCTCGGAGAACACCACCGCCCCTAATGATGTGTTTGTTTCATCCCCCTAAGCCCTCATCAGCCAAGATTATTGTGCGAAAAATGGGGGAGTTCTTGATCATCCCCATAAAGTATTGATATGAGAGTTGTGCATTAAGGATGTCATTGGAGTTTCTCATATGGTGCTCAGGCCATTATGGAGGCATAAACATAACCTAGTTATAGTGGTAATCACATTCCTCGTAGTTCTCTTAGGGATTCTGGGGATTACACACTATGAATTCCCTGGTAAATAGGACTTCTTATCCAGAATGTGTCGAATGATCATGTTGGAATAATCATGAGGGGATCAAATGACATGGTTGGACCCATGTTGTGGGTGTTGTGATAGTCATTGGTAGCCTAATATGAGGGGGTTCTCATGTATTGGATAATAACATTGGGATACTTTTTGAGACCATGTAGACATGTCTTGAGGGAGTCACATGTGTTTGAAAAACACCTCAGGGAGACATCATCGGACCAGTTGAACAAGTCTAGAGGGTACACCATGGGAGATAGATTGTTATTTCGTGATGTTTAAATGAGATTCTACTTGCATGAGTGGGTGTTGTTATATGATTCATTCGGTGCATCATAATAACATAAATTTTTTAGGGAGACAAATCACGAGGGTTCTCTTGATCAATGGGGTGTCCATGAAGGGTCCGTAAGACTTGTACGGAAATTTATAGAGCATTCTGCATGTATCTCATGTCATTTAAAATAGATGTCACACGGTCTGGGTGTAGTGACATGGTACAAAATTGTATTCATCATTAACTTATGTGAAGAACGTGGAGTTCTGTGATCGTGTCATACATTTGGGGATTCCACTTTGAATCTTGTTTTTTCCATCATGATTTGAGTGGGTCCTTCGGTGCAGGGATATTTTGTTTGGGTCATGCATGATCTATAGGAAAATTGATATGACCTTTTTCAAGTCTCCCAAAATGACATTTTCATGATCTTATATTGATAACGTGGACGGAATTATGCCTAGAGAATATTTGATTGGGCGGTTCACATGTGTATTACCTAGAAAAAAGAGATCTTTTCGTGTGATCAGATTTGTATAGAACCCTGGAGACTGAGATCCAATGTGAATTGTGTCATTTTGGGTCCAAACATCTAGAATTAATTCCACCAACAAATAAACCAATGAACTGAACCCTTTTTATGAGTTTGAGTAGTTAATTTATATGTTTATCTATCAATGTACTCGCTCATTTTTGAAGGGCATATTCTGTGAGTCTAGACTGCAGTTGATGAAAATATTCATGTTATGCGGTTTTTCATGTCTCTATAGTGGACCACGTCATTGGAACCACCAGATTTTCACAAGCAGCAAGTCCATCTATCCTTTATAAAATTATTGTTGAATATTGAGGACTCACACTTGAAAGGACTTCTATGTCATCAAGTTGACATGTACAATGGTCTTCACGAAATCCATGTGACTATCGGAAGGCAATCGAGAGTCCTTAGATGGGATTTCTCAGGGTTTCATAGGACCATACTAAGGGTGTGCTAGGTGCATCACATGACAATCAGTGACCACAAACCCTTCTCCCCTTCTCATTTCCATTATCCTTTGCTTTATATGATGAAGTTATAGAGTTATGTGAGATTGAACATATAGAGTTGAGTTTATTTTATCTAATTTTGGAGATGAGTCGCATGACTAGTGTGGGACATATAATTTGTATTGTTTTTGTGGAAAATTCTGCGAGACAAAGAACTTCAATGATGCAAGGAGATAATGTCACTGAGCACTCATGGTGACATGCGGGTCATCAGGGGGCACGCCAGATGTCTTTCTAAGAATGCATACCCCATTCACTTCATCTTTTCATATCTCCTTTGTTTTATTTCACAATAATCTAGTACCATGAAGGATTTCATGATCAATGTCTAGGTTTTATTCCTGATTTTTTAGTGATGTATCACTTGTCCAGTATATGGAATATGGAGATGATGTGAGATTATAGTAGAAAAGACTGTCTGTTTATCTTTATATAATCATAGATTGGACTGAACACACATGCATACAACCATGAATTAACACTGACAAGCAAATGGTACTTCGAATGATGTTTTTGTTATGATTTTGTGGTCTCACGGTGTCTCACATATTAAGTTTAGGAGAAATTCACATGTTTGTTAGTGACTACATATACCACTCGCCTCCTCCCTTTTGATCCCCATAGATTTATGTGACAGGTTTTTGGTAATTATGAGAGTTTTCCCAAGTAATATCTTTAATTTTTACTTAATTTTATAGTGGTCTCTCGCATGATCAATTTAGTTCATTTGAGAGTTCACATGTATTAAAGAAAAAACCATGTGTATGTCCTTTGAGCACCGAATTTTATTTCAAAAGGGATCCATGTTATGAGTATAATGAGTCGAAGGGGTTTCGTGAGGCACACCAGATGGGTCATGGTGCGTTTCTTGTCTTCAAGGGCACTCCACATGTCCTTCAGTGACCGTGATCCCCTATCTCCTACTCCTAGTTATATTCCTCATTAGTTGTGATGAAGACATAGAGCTCTCACAAGATGTATTGGATATCTTCGAGATATATTATTCATCCAAATGATGAATTGGTGAAATATTTTTGTGACCACTAGGGGTCTCATAATTGAAAAATATTTTCCTTGATTTTCAATGCATTCCAGATGGTTTGTCAGGTACATGCCAATGTAAAACCACACAACCTTGGGATGCTCATCCAGATGTCCCCATTCGACCACTAGAGAATAACGTCTATTATTGAGGAGGGATACATGAGTCTTTACACTACTGAAAAACCTTGAATAGAGATTTCATATGACAATGAGGTGTTCACAATATCACGAATCCTTAACTGTCATCTTCTTCCTTTCTCTCATGGGGAAAATAATATCCATATTCAGATGTTTCTTGCATTGTATTTTTCGTGATTCCTATTTGTAGGGTGTCAAATAACCCCCCATCTAAATTCGTGATCCTAGGGGACATGGACTCTGTCCTAAGGACATGCAAATGCCTTCTAGAGTCCTTGATGGTGTCATGAACCTATGATTTCAGTTTACATTCTATTTACCAGGGGACATTTGGTATTCCACTAAGAATTTATATATTGGGGGAGTGTGAAGGCTATTTTATTCTACTTTATGACTCTTTTTCTAGTAAAATACCACTACTTCCTTTTTGTAAGAACTCATTGCGAACCATGATCACGAGTCCCGCTCATGAGCACCCACCACGAGGCCTGACTGTGAGTGTTTCTCTTATACGAGACTGATATCTCCCATACACTAATCTATATCAACCACAGACTACTCTTTCGTAATTCTTTATACTTATCCATTTTTCATGAGAAAATTTCATGTTATTCTAGATCAAGCTCTTGATTTAGTTCATATTTCCATGTACCTGTCATGCGACTACAGGCCTCTAAAGATGTCATTTTTTATGCTTTGTGCCTCACATGGGTTATGTGTCTATCGAATCTACTGAAGAGAAGGTGGTTCATGAGCTCCTTGATGTAGCACACATAACCATGGATGGGTTATAAGATTTTCATGATGCCATCTGGGAATTCTTATTCCTTTATCATTTTTCATGACTTTATATTTTTCATCTATCACGTGCCACTTACAAATTTTGTACATGGATTCAGGATACCATAAAAAATAAGGGCCCATATATTAAATTGAAGTATTTGAATGTGAATGTTTTATGTGGGGTGAAATCATCTAAGTATGATATATTTCCTAAAGGATGAGTAATTTTCATATCATCCAAGTGTATCATGGGTGCAAGAGGGCCTTATATAAAGCCATATGATAATTGTCACATACTTTAGTTTTGGGTCATTTATCTCAGAACATATATTTCAATAGATTTTGGACTTTTTGATAGGACCTTATATTGAATTAGTTTAGATTATTTTAGCTCAGACCTACTATTTCTTTAGTTTAGGGACTTTTTTCTTAGACCTTCTGTTTCATTATATTAGGGCCTTATAGCTCGTATATTATGTTTAATTAGTTTAGGGTATTTTAGATCAAACCTTATGATGCTTTACTTAATGTTCTTGTAACTTGGACCTCCAATTACATTAGTTTGGGGACTTTTAACTCCGACATTATATTATATTATGTTATTTCCTTTTTGCTCAAAAAATTTATTGCTTTAGTTTACGACGTTTTATATCAGACCTTCTATTGCATTATTTTAGGGTCTTTTATCTCGAACCATCTGTTTCATTAGTTTAGGGTCATTTATCATGGACAATCTATTTCATTAGTTTAGGGTTTTTTTACCATGTACTTTCTATTGCTTTATTTTATGGTATTTTATATCTAATCATCCTGGAATTTGAGGCTGGCCAGGCAAGAAATGACTCGAAACACTATGTGGTGCTGAGTTCTATAATTGTATGGATAGGGATCATGAGAATAGGGGTTCTGTTAACATAAAGGTAAGAAACATTTAGCTGGCAGGTTAATTCTATTTTTCATTAGTAGCATATCTTGGATAATCTATTATCCACACTTCTCTGAGGGCTACAAAAATTTCATGGTGAGAATATGGATTGGGGGGAAATACTATAGAATCTTGTCCTACCTTGATAGTTGGAATGTCGGTGATGTAATTAACATTCTAAATGTCTGAACTGGTGATATGGAATGAGGTAGACATGTCAGGTATATCCAATAACACTATAGTGTTTCTGGTTCTTCTGCGGTGTTGTTGAGGCTCACGTGGATTAGGAGGCCCTTTATACCAGGACATGATGATTCAGGTCGGTGGGTATGAGACCATACATAAATTTCATGTTTAATTAGAGAGATGTATTTTCCATTCTATGGGTTATGAAATATTTATGAAGGCTCAAACATTAAGATGATGAAGTTGGGTATAGAAGGGATGCTATACAAGAATGGTTTCGTCACTCTAGGGAACCATTGATCATAATTAAATAGCTGAATCCCTATTCCTTGTGGTGTCAAATCAGGAGGTGTGGTCCAACAAAAGGCTCAATAATTATGAGTCACATTCCAGATATGAAAATGGGTAAAAACATGGTGATGAAACATCGTGGATATCCAATCTGCATTGATAGTCTTATATAGATACTGTAAATGATTACCTTGGGTGTTTGAGTTAGGAGAGTCATAATGGAAAATAACACAAGGATCCTTTCATATGTACATAGATTTTGAGTTCCAACATGATAATGTCAACACTTATGAGGATCAGAATTTCTTTTTTTCAGTGTGGTGAATTTGGTTAATGGCTATAGGTTCATATGTAGGAGAAATGGGCATGTATGAATAGTCATTAAAATGGTCCACAATGACGGATATTAATTCCAAGGGATATGGAAGGATCTGTTGACTCAAGAAACATAGATAAAAGTATTGTGGTTAGTGGATAGTGTACAATAGAAAAAGTTTTTTACCAGCATAACAGTCGCACCACCGCATAATGAACACATTCTACCGAAGAGAATATGTGAGAAATAAATTCTCCATCTTTTTCCTAGACCAGGGATTCCAACTAGCATATATTGGATTTTACTAGGGCTATAGGGTAACCCTATGAGCATTAATCCTTTACTTGTTCCCTATTTTTTTCTTATTCATTGGATATGATGAGTTTAACATGTGATTACATGACTTTTTCTCGGGCAGTTGTTTGTGAGTTTTCAATCTGAAATGTTTTTTCTATTTCATTTGTAGTTTATGGTCTTACTAATTTTACAATTATGTGCTGGTGTTTAAGGTTTTATAGCTTTGACTATTGTGTGAGTAGTTTAATGTCATTCCAGTTGGACCTGGTATAGGGATCTTACACAAGAGACTCATTAAGACACCCAGGGTAAAGAGTACACTAACATCTTTTTGAGAAGGAGATAAAGATTTCATATATTGTGGATGGGGGTTATAATGTCATGAGTGATGATATAGGACAATCACTATAGGGATTAACTATAACACAATGGAACGAAAATTTCAACCATGGTGACATTAGGCTCACAAGAATCAGAATTCCATTTATATTGGGTGATTATATCTCTGGTTGGTGGGTCTGAGCCCTCACATCAATAGCATGGGCATTGAGAGATATCTTTATTCCTTTTCAGGGGTAGAGAAAGGATTGTGATAACCTCAGATTTTGTACCCCTAATGTGAGGAAAATGGTTGGAGGTGCTTAAGAAGGCAATGGGATCCCACCTTTCTTTGGTTCCATGGGGTAAGACTCTTGTGGTCCATTAATACGTAAGGGTAATGGATGATGAAAAATGCAATTTATTCTCACGTACTGGGGGCGTTCATCTATGATCTATTTAAAATCATGAAGAAATGATTTGAAAACTGATGTGAAAGGAAATAATGTTGTAGCTAATCCCTGTGATGATTACATGGGATTCACTACATATCCTATAGGAATTAGAATCAATCCACATGTAGTTCTTGGAAGATTCCATGCAATTTAACATCATACGTTAAGGATTAAGGTGACCTATCATGAATTGATGGGGAAATTCGTGTTCATCCAATTTAACATCATGCATTAAGGACACGGGAACCAACATGAATGAAGGTAATGCTACAACATGGCCCAAGGATGATAACATGGGTTTCACTACATATCTCATGGGAGGGAGAATCAAGCCACATGTAGTTCAAAAAGTATTATTCTTATTCAATTTCAGGCATTAAGGACTTACTGTAACACCCTGACCCTAGTTATCCAGATTCATGGCATTATTTTAATAAATTGGCATGATTACAAAGAATAATGTCTGAAAAGACGGAATAGTTCAGTAGTCTAGGAAAATAGATCGCATATATGGACTTTACATTACAATATAAAATGAAAAACAGAAACAAAATTTTCCCCAATTTAACACATTCTTATCCCTTATCCTATACCTATAGGTCATCCATAAATTACTTCTTCACATATGTGGAAAAATAAAACATAAAAAGTGGTGATTACATATGCTCAATAAGGATAAAAATATATAAGAATCATCCATGAATAAGAATAAAAATTTAAGGTTATTTATAAGACTAAAACCAAATACATTTAAAAGTATAATTCAGTATAATATGACAAAGATACAATAAAATAATTCCATTTACATATTCGCAGTGATATTCCACTAGTCTAACAACCACATGCAATATCATTTTACACTATCAAAATTATGGAATGCATAATGGAAAACATCATAACCACATAGCCAAGGAATTGTGCCAATACTACAAATAAGATTTTGTCATGTCCATGTGGTAAGAAACTAGTTTGTCTGGTGATACCTACTGATTCAATGAAGTGCTATAGAGGGATCCACCAGTCACTTACCAAGTCCAATGCATTCCACATATGTTGATGTTTAAACATAAGATAAACATTCCTATAAAAATTAGCAAACAAAATTTCAATAATTAATCCCTAAAACATGAATGGTATAAAAACAACACATCCACAGTCAAACATATCACAAAATCATCAAAAAAATATTGATGATTTGTATCATAATAAATCAACGTCAAACAAGTTTTAAATCCATTAATGGATGTTGAAAATGATGAAAAGGATTTGAAAAACTATTTGAGAGAAATATCTCCTATTCATGAAAACATTTCAAAGTCACACAATTTAGAAAAGAATACATTTGAATACATATTTGAATCAATGTTTCCCACACCACTGTGAAACTTTGGAATGTAATTAACATTTTGAAAACATTCTTGTCTATATAAATAAAACTATAAAAAAATATTTTGAAAACATGGACATTAATAAGAATTATTTAGAAGAATAAATATTTAAAACATTTAAAATTACCTAATAGTAAAAATTCCCAAAAAAATAATTCATCTGCAAAATCATTTATGAAACATGCACATGGATAGTAAAGATGTCTCAGTAGATACTTACATAAAAACAAACTTGGGTAATAAGGATATTGTGAAATTAACCCTTACCCTGTAATTCTTTGAGTCGAGGGTAAATTTAACCTCCTCTAAAAAGTCATTTGTATGTTACTAAAATATAACAGAACCATATTAATATTTATGATATCAGACATGATTCATTTATGACTTTATACTAAAAATTTAATAATAATTTCCATGATATATTTACATTCCATGTAAATAATCGCTTTCATTATCATAGGTGTTTTAACCTGTCACTCTTGATTGTATCACATAGATAATGTTTTAAATACATTAAGAGTATAAAACATGATATATATATCATATATATTTAGAATATAAATATGTATAACAGACATATATATTCGATGGAAAACACCATTTATGGAAAGGTAGGTCGTACGTACGCATAAACGTTGTTATTGTTTTCATATCATATTGAACCGAACTAAGTGAATAAGATATATGCTTGAATATATATATATATATATATATATCGAGTAGAATTATTATTTAATATATTACATACTTATTAATGATATATATATTTTTTTTATAATCGTCACTGAATGGAGAACATGGAAAAGAATTTCATCTCGTCAGGGAGATGGTAATCCGTAAGAACCCATGAGTGACAATATCATTATATTGATGGAGAAATCATATTTAACATGATATAATATCATATATACAGAATCATTAACATGTTATATTTTTTATTTACATCAGTTATTCTAATTATCGTACCCATACAAATAATTAAATGTTTGAATAAAAAACTACACCATGACGTGGAGCCGGTAATCCGTATGTACACATTTATGGTGACATTGTCATTTATTGGATTTATAAAATATTGATTATGGTTGTAAATTTTTTGTTATAGCATTAAAATATATAGAAGATACATGATTAATTCTTTTAGAATGGAAACAACAAAGAGAGAAGAAGTGGATGAATAAAATATCCTGAAAGAGGTAATGAAATATTGACCTCTTCTTCGGGTTCTTCCTTTTGATTTGATCAAAAGGTCTCTTTAGGTTGGCTTTCATAGCAAATTAAGGCATCCGGGATAAAGGGAGGAATGTTGGTAGGATATTTGAGAAGGGTTTTCCCAAGTTAAACGGATTTGAATGTGTGAATTTCAGAGCAGGGGAAGTTCCCTTTTATAAGAGAGGTGAGGGTCACTTTAAGAAAAGATTGAAATATTATTCTATAATAAAATACCATTCAGTTTATAATAACTCTAAAATAAATTATTTAAAATATAAGGTAGGGATGGGTTGAAATCCTATAAAACAATACGTTTTAGATAGGTCTAGGTCACCATATTAACCTTATAATGTTGATTTAACTCTTAGTTAAATAGTTTAACATTTACCATGTCTCATTGTATTTTTATATTATAGGGTTAATAAACATACTATAAAATGACAATCGAACCCCAAGTTGTTCATTAATGTCATATATATTATTATATATGTCTTTAAGAAGATAATTATATTTTTAAGACTATTATATCAATTTATAATATAACATTTGTTTTAAAACACAATTTTGTCAATTTAAACAATATTTAGTATTTTTTTAAAGCAATAAAAACATTTTCCCTTCAAATAATTTTTTATAAACAACCGAAAAATGTCATATTTTCCTATGAAATTAGATTCATTCATCCTAAGTCTCCATTTAAATTAATTTGGATATTGATAATAACAATTATTTTAATATTTCATTAACAAGGTAATTACTGCATCATCACTCTGTCTTATATAAATTAAATTATTTAATGTATAAAAATTATAAATAAAAACAATTTTGTTGGAAATAGATTTATCTTTCAAATGAATATATATAGTCTAATTTATATTGTGTGTAACCCTATATTAAAAATGTTTTAGTTATTAAACATTTAATTTAACTCTTCTCTAAATAAAATAATAATAAATTCCCTAATCTAATCCATGTCGATCATAGAGGATCATTTTTTATTCCAAATTTTGTTTTTGGTTGAATTAAATTTATCCAATAGAATTAAGATGTGTGTTAGGGTTATTATGATATCATTTTTATCTGTAATTACTATATTTATTTTTAACATGGAAAATAAAAGTCAAAGGATACTATTCACCTAAAATTATTTTCATCTTATTGAACTATATTTTAAATATTTATATTAATTGTTTCTCTAGTATTTTTGATACTAAACTCACATAAGTGATAAAATTATGTTTCATAAAAATTTTCAAATTTTCTTAGAAGGTGGGTAAATGACCGTAAAAAGTTAAATAAAAATTTATACATCTAATTTTATTATAAAATGAATCCAATGAACTAAATTGAACTTATATATGTATTATATATCTATATTGACATAAAATATACTTTAATAAAATAAATAAATTATTAAATAAAAATTCAGTTTTATACAATAACAAAGTGTTTTTAACTATTCATTAAAAAATCAATTGTTTTCATAAAAATTCCAAAAAATTTACCATAAGTTAATTTTGATATTCCAAATTAAAGAATAAATTGTATTTTACCAAATAAAAAACATATATTTTGAATTCATTAATTTAAAATTAATTCCTATTGTGAAAACAAAAAAGTGTGTTTTATATGAAGTAAAGAATATCAAAATATTTAATTGTTTTTAAGTCATATTTAAATTTGAATATACATATAATGACTTAAATTGTATTCAATGATAAAAAAATAAACTAATTATACTTCCAAACCATTCAAATTCATAATTTAACACTAAATTCTTTTGATTGAAAAAGTTGTTTTCAATTAAAATTTAGTATTTTTCAATATTAATCAAAATATGAATGTCATCTGAAAAATAAACTAAATTTATCCTAACTAATTTTTTTTTCTCGATTATAAAAAATAATTTAAATCCATTATATCGAGTGTATAATTGTGTCAAATATTTGATTTAAAAATGATATTTCCATTAAATAAGCGGTATAATATTTTTTTTTAAAATACATCTTTTATCTAAAAAATCCAATTTTCCTTATATTATGACAAAGAGGCACAAAATATTAATTCTAAAATTATATGATGTCTATAAAATTCAAAATTCAGTTAATACTCTTCATAACCACTTTTTATAAGGCTATTTTTTTAAGTCGTGGTGCACTCGATCTCAGCGTTGTGTGTAGTGCAAGCTATTGAATTACTTTAATGAGATAATGTACTATGAAATCATGGGGTGTTACATTCTCCCAACCTTAATTAAAAATTATCCTCACAATTTTTAATTTTTCTTTGAAAATAAATGGTTAAAAATAGAAATATACCTTTGTGGAAAACCCACATCAGAAATTGGGTAAATAAAATTTTGTCTTAATAAGATTAAAAGGGAATGAAAAAGATACCACCAAATTATGATCTAGATTAGGAGAACATTGGTGAAAATTAAAAACACATAATTGGAAGAAAAAGGTAAATATTTATTGGGAGTGATTGAGGTCATCAATCCCAAACAAGTGTAAATAATAGAGGCCCTCAAATCTTTCAATCTAAGATGATGTAAAATATCATTGGTTCCACAAAACATATTTTATTTGGATAACACATTATTGGTTATAATATACCTTCCCTAAAATGTAAGAAATAATTTATTCATAGAGTTAGAGGGAAAAAATTTATGAATACTTGACAAGTACAGTTTCATCCTTCAACTAATTCCTACCACAAACTCATCTTTCACTAAAACAATTAATAGAATTAAAAAATATTTTATTTATCCTAATCATTTAAGGTTACAAAAAATATGAATTTATAATTTATTTGTATGAATATTAATAAACTATATAATAAAAACCAAGAAATCCATAATGGAAGTGGTTGGTGATCCACCCTTGTCACCCTTCGGTTGAAGGTCCATGTCTCTTGGCCATTCTAGACGTGACAGGTTGCCCCCCGACCATTGGGTTTTCATATTTATGACAATCCAAAAATAATATGATGAAATGATTTAGCCATAAAAATAGTATCCAATGTCAAACATAATCTCTTCCAACCTTTATTCTTATCGAAAATACTTCTATCCAAACTCACAGTCAAAAATTTATCAGGTAGGTAAACACAATGAATATATTTTTTCCCACGTAATAACATGTAAATACATTCATCATGTATTCTTTTAAAACACGATGACACTCTAAATTATCATATAACTGTATTTATTCCATTCATTCTCCCTTATTCTTTATAGAATACTGGATATACTCCTTATATCCAAAACTATTATAAACTCCAAAAAAGATGGAATATAAAAATCATTAATCACTTTCAAGGTAGGGAATAAAATACAATATAATTTATCTAAATCAATCATATCTTATTCCAAAATCACTACCTCGCTATCAGAATCATATTGTCTTTTATCTTTCTCTCAACCATATAGTTTCCAAAAAAAATAACCTTCTTATTGAGTCACGTTTCTTGGATCCACACAATCACAAATCCATAATGAAATAGTACTATAGTACAATCCTTATATACTATATAATTATTATAATATTTACACCATTAATACAATACTAAAATAACAAGATTCTTTAATAAAAATATAATAACACTTAATAATTCCTCTTCATCTTCGGTAGTAAATTATCCAATATCAGTATTTGGGGTATACTCTGATGATTTTGACATTGATTCGTGTAGTGTCCCAACTCATAATAGATGAAGCATTGTACATTTGTTATCATTTTCTTACCCTTTAAATCAGGAAATTGGTGTCCTTTTTCACCACACATATAACAAACTCATATTCCATTTAATGATTTACCATGGTGATTCTTCCCACTGTTATCACTTGTGGGAAAATCCTTTTTCCCTTATTCCCTTTATCCACCTTTCTCTCTACCATCCTTGCCTTCTCCAAATTCCCTTCAAATCCATAAGATTCAGAAAATTCATTACTTATCTTATAAACACATGATACTATTTCTTTATTTGATGTATTACATGGGTTAATATTTTATTTATGAATTTTGAATTAAGACCATGAAATATATAATCATTCTTACTCTTTGAATCATGTGTATTTTTGGATGTCTCATTCCATCTACTGGGCACCATTTCTAAACAATGGTATACACTAGGATAGTTTATGTGTTGAAATGCGTAATTTCAAACATGTAAAACAGTTAAAATAAATAGAAAAGAAAATGGATATAATCCATGATAATAAAAAATTTATTTGAGGATGTATATAGTCATAAACCCTTCATAGTGGTTTGTATTGAAAATACAAAATTATCCTAAGCATATCCCCAATAGTGTCGTAACCAAGAGTAAAGTAAGGCCCATTGTCGTGCCCCAGTTCTCATTTGTGTCTAGCTCAATGTGGTGTTTTCGTGATTTACCCCTGGTTACATCTGTGACTTAGCCACCTCTACTTGTTCATATCTAGACATGGATGTATTACTTGGAAAAATCAAAAAAATCCATAAAATACCAAAAATTCTAATTTGTTCTTCTATATTAATCCTCAAAGTCTATCATAGGGTAATGTTCTCTAATAAGATTTTAACTTAATCTATTTCCATGGTTTTTTCTAAACATCTATTGATTCTAACTATAATGCCCCAACCCTATTTACCTAGAGTCGGGGCATTATTTTACTACATTAGCCCGATTACATGGAAGAAAGTCCCAAGGTACAGATCAGGTTAGAAGTCTTGGAAAATAGATTACATACATGAATATTAAATTAAAATATAAAATGAAAAACTACAACAACATTGTTCTCTTTTGAACACATAAATATTACTTAGCCTATCCCTCTAGGTTAACCAAAAAATACATCTTCACAACCTGATAAAAATAAAACATAATAAGGGGTGAGATCCAATGCACAATAAGGATAACAATATATCAGAAACATCCATAAATAAGCACAAACATTTAAGCCAATGTATAATACTAAAAAATGCCTTTTAAACATAAACTTCTGCATAATATGGAAACTATACAATAAAATAATGTCATTTACATATTCATATGGATATTATATTTGTCAAATAATCACATGCAATATCAATATCCACATTCATAATGATTTAAAGCATAATGCCAGACATCATAACCACATCGTCAAGGCCTAGTACCAAGACTAAAAATAAGATTTTAACAAATCCTTGTGCCAAGAAACTAGTTTGTCTCATGAGATGTAGAGATGCATCGAGGAACAAAAGTGGACTCCACCCATCACTCACTAATTCTAAAGAATTAATCATATGATGTGGTTTAATCATAACATAAATTTTTTTATTAGAACTATCATATGAAATTTCAATACATAAACCATAAACCATGAGTTGATAAAATAACACATCCATATTAAAACAGATCACAAAACCATCAAAAAAATATGGATGAATTATATCATAATAAATATACTTAAAAAAAGTTTAAAATCCATCAAAGGATGCTGACATAGATGATAATGATTTGTAAAAATATTTGAGAGAAATATCAATTTTTTGTGAATACATTTAGGAGTCACACAATTTATAAAAAAAATAAATTTAAAGTCATATTTGAATCAAAGGGTCCTATAAAACTTTTAATCTTCTAAAAGGAATTAACATCTTAAAAATATTCATGTCCAAATAAATATATCATTAGAGATCCATTTTGAAAACATGGACATTAAATATAATGATTTAGGAGAATAAATATATAAAACATTAAAAATGATGATTTAGTATAAAAGTCCATTAAAATTAATCCATTTCAAAAAAAATTTATGAATCAAGTAAATTGATAACAATTATGTTCTAGTAGATACTTACATAAAAACAACCTCGGATAATAAAATGATTGTAAAATTAACCATTACCTTGATCTTACTTTAGTAGATGTTACGTTTAACCTTATGTATAAATATTATAGGATGTTATTAAATTATACCAGAACCATATTAATATTTATGATATAAAACATGATTCATTTATTACATTATACTACCCATTTTATAATAATTTCCATGTTAAATTAATAATTCGGGTATTAATCGCTTTCTTTATCATACATTCTTCAACTTTTTACTCTTGATTGTATCACTTATTTCATGATTTAAATACTTCCATAATATAAAACATGATTTAGATATCATATATAATTATAATATAAATATGTATAATAGACATATATTTGAACTAGAAAACTCCATTTATGGAGATGGAATGTCGTACGTACACATAAATGTTGTTTCAGTTTTCATATCATATTGAATGAAACTAAGTGAATAAGATATATGTAAAAATATATATATATATATATCTAGTATAATTATTAGTTCATATATTACATAGTAATTAATGATATATATACTTTTATAATAATCATTGAATAGTGAAGGGGGAAATTAATTTCATCGCTTCGTGGAGACGGTAATTCGTACGTTCAAATGAGAGAAAATATAATTATATTAACGGTTAAATCATAAATAATTGATTGGTATATCAAATTTTAGAATGTTTAACATTTTATATTTATTATTTAAATCAGTTTTACTCATTGTTATACACATTCAAATAATGAAATGTTTGAATAACAAACTACACTATGATGTGGAGCCGGTAATCCTTGCGTACGCACGTATGGTGACTTTTTCATTTATAGGATTGATAGAATAATGAATAGGGTTATAAAATTTTTATAATCATATAATAGTATATATAAGATATTGGAGTTATTTTTTTTTTAATGGAAATAAAAAAGAAAGTGGAATTGGAAGATGAAATGGACTTGAAAGAGGTGATGAAATATTTACCTCTTTTTCAGGTACTTCCTTTTGATTTGATCAAAAGGGTCCTATAAGATGGATGTATGACCAAATTAAGGCCTCTACTAATAAGGGAGGAATTTTGGGAGGATATTTGGGAAGGTTTTGGCTGATTCAAATGGATTTTTAAGGTGTTAATTTGAGAGTAGGGAAAGTGTCCTTTTATAAGAGAGGTGAGTGTCACTTTAGGAAAAGCTTGAAATATTATTTAATAATAAAATAATTTTCAGGATATAATTCCTCAAAAATGAATTATTTAAAATCTAAGGTGGGGAATTGGTCTAAGAACATGCATCCAATAGGTTTTAGATAAGTTTATGTTATCATATTAGCTGTATCTTTTAGATATAACTCTTAGTTAAATAGTTCGAAGTTTACTATGTCTCTTGGTTTTTTTATATTATATGATTAATAAACATAATATAAAATACCAATCAAACACCAAGTGTTTAACTAATGTCATGTATATTACTATATAAGTCTTTTTTTATTCATATATTTTTAGGAGTATTATATCAATATATAATATAATATTTTTTTTAAAAACTCAATTATGTCAATTTTAGCAGTATTTAGTATATGATTTTTTTGAAAGCCATAAAAACATTATCACTTTGAATAAAATTAATTTAAAAAACTCTAAAATGTCAAAGTAACATAGAAAATTATTTTAATTCAATAAAAGTCTCAATTTACTTTTATTTAAATATTTATAATATCAATTATTTTAATATTTCATTAATTTGGTTTTTGTTGCGTCATCATTGTGTCATAAATAAATTAAATTTTTTAAAGTCTAAAAATTATAAATAAAATACCATTATGTAGGTAATGTTTTCATGTTTCTAATTAATATTCATAGTCGACTTTATATTGTGTGTAAACTTATATTAAAAATAGTTTAGTTATTAATCTTTGAATATTACTCTTTTAAATCGTCTTTAAATAAAATAGTAATAAATTTCCTCATCTATTCCATGTGGAAGAAATAGGATAAAATTTTATTCATAAGGCTTTTTAGGTCAAATTATACCTATCCAACAGAATAAGGAAATGTTTTAGGATAATTATGATATCATTTTTAGCCTTAATTACCCTATTTACTTTTAAGAATTTGTAAATACAAGTCAACAGTTACTATTCACCAAATAATTATTTTAATCATGTTGAACCACATTTTACTTACTGATATTAATTTTGTGTCGAGGATTCTTGAAATTCAACTAACAAAAGGGTTAAAACTAGGTTTCATACGAATTGACAAATTCTTCTAGAATGTGGGTAAAAGACAGTAAATAATTCAATAAGAATTTATAAATATAATTATCTTATAAAATAATTCCAATGAATTACATTTATCTTATATAATTATTATATATCTACTTTGAATATAAATAAATTGTAATAAAATAATTATTTATTTTAATACAAGGTCTTTTTTAAACAATAACAGTGTGTTTTTTCACTATTCATCAAAAATTGAATAATTTTAGAAAAATATAATAATATTACCCAAATATAATTTTATTATTCATAATTAAAAAATGAATTATATTTTACCAAATTAAAAACATATAAGCTGAATTAATTAATTTAAAATTAATTCCTGTTGTCAAAACCAAAAAACGGGTTTTTGAAAAAATAAAAACTATTAAAAGATTGGCTTCTTTTTATGTCAAATTTAAATGTGAAATTACATATAATGACCTAAATTGTATTAAATGATAAATGTATAATCTAATTATACTTCAAAACAATTCCAATTCATAATTTATCCCTATAAATTATTTTTATTAAATTATTTTCTTTATTTAAAATTTAATATTTTCACTATTCCTCAAAATATGAAAGTTATCATAAAAGTACCTAACATTTTTTCAAACTAAATTATTATGTCCCAATTATAAAAAAATAATTTAATTCCATTAAATTGACTATATAAAAGTGTAAAATATTGGTTTTAAAATGTGTTGTCTATTAACTAAGCGGTATAATTACAATTTTTTTGAAAAATAATTCTTTTATCAGAAAAATAAAATTTTCCCTTATATAAATTCTAATAGACAAAAAATATGAACTGTAGAATTATATGGAGTATATAAAATTCAAAATTTAGTTAATACTATTTAAAACCACTTTTTACGACTACTTTGTTATGTCGTGGGGTGCTCGATCTCGGTGTTGCATTAGTGAAAGCTATTGAATTACATTAATGAGATAGCATAATATGAAATCATGGGGAGTTACACATAAATTCATGTAGTTAAAAATCATATGGTATGGATGATGTGGAACAATTTAATTTCCTGTCATAGGGACATATACTAACAGTTTAGGTTCTTATGAGTCATACTATACGATGGAGTACTATATGGAGATGTTCAATGTTGTGAAATGTAGTGACCTAAGTTGATTGAAGGATAATGACTTGATAGCCAGACCACACATTTTTTCAAGGGGACTCAGGCCAATGGGGCTAAATGATGTTATACCCATGGATGGGATGACGAAACAATTTCTAAGAATCTCTACGTTTCTCACGAGGATGAGAATCAAGCCATACGTAGTTTTGAGAGATCCATGTAGTTTACCATCAAGAAATCAGTATGTATTCCCATGAACATTAATGTCGTGTGATAATGATGAAGGATCACCTATCGTGAAAGGATGAAAATCTTATGTATGATCCTAGAAGTAGGTGTCTGATCCTTAATATGTTTCTTAAAATTAAAAGAATCAATCCTTACATAGTTCTCAGAATTCTAGGAATTTTAACATTATGGGATAAAGAAGATGATATTATATAAAGTTTATGTCATGTGTTGAGGATTAAGGAAAACATACATGAAGGTGATGGAAAATATATGGTCTATGAATCATCGTGCTTAATCCCCAGGGTGGTTTCTTACATACCAAAACTGGTTGTGAATAAAAGTGCACATAGTTCATGAATAAGTAGGTACTCTACACAGGTTTGGACCACATGTAGAGGTGGAAATTGTCCTATATTTATAGTTGATTCTAGTAATAGGATTGGGTATAAAGTCATTAATATATATATAATTTTAGTGACAATCAGGCTACATGAAGTTCATATAATTCTGTGTAGTTTATCGTCCTATGGTAAGGAAGAAGGCAGGGATGAGGTATTGAAGAGGATTTCCATGGAGTGATAATGAAAACCTAACATTAAGGAAGACAAAATTTAAATACACCATTCTATACATCCCTGAAAGTGGATAACTCTATGAAAATGACAAAATTTAGGGTTTACGATACCTGGGGAAAGCCCTAAGTGTTTAATGCTCGAGCATTCCTATGTTTACCATATGACTGTGAATCAAGAAAATGCATTTCAATATGAAATTTTTAGTTTAATTTCCTGAGGAAACAATGAATTTTCATAAATTTTAATGTCATACGTTAAGAATATGGGTCACCTGACGTGAGTGGAGATGGATGTCATTGGTCTGTGCAGTTTTATGTCATGCAGTAAATACATTGGCCATATAGATTAATGTCTTACAGTAGGAAAATTTTATGCCTTCTACCTCCTTCTACAATGGATGATAATGAGCTTGTCTCGAGCCTTCATTCATTGTTTTGGGTAGGTAATCCCCTACTATAATTCCTAAGATCACATGGGTTGTACTTCGTGTGAGAGATAAGGGATGAGAAGGGTTTGTTCCACTATTCAAGCCATGGAGTATATGATAGATATATTTTATGTTGTGTTATAGATGAGCCAAGATATAGTATAAATTAATTACTACGTATCATATTGTAACTGAGAATCATGTTGTATGTATTGCTGGTGGGCATGGAGATTAACATCATGTAGTGAGGACCAACATAAACCGTTTATCATCATGTGTGAGACATTCCATGTAGTTTAACATCATGCAATATCAATGATTATGGGACATACAATATCACAAACTCCCTATTGATAGTGATTGTGAAAATTATTTATTGAGAAATGTTTCATTGGTGTGTGGTGTGACAAACTCCCCATCCATAGTGGTCAATGAATATGATCCATTATGATAGACTTTATGTATGACGTAATGTCCCTCCCACATGGGTTCCAAAATCAATGGAATACTTCCTACTATCATTTGGGTTTTGTGAGATACCACCAGTTCTCTTTGGAGGAATGCACAGAGGTGAAAATTTTTATTGATGGATTGTGAAATTCAATTGTGGTGGATCTCAATGTGTGCAGGGTGTGAAACATCATCAGATATTGAATCTAAAACTCATCCAGACATTTTTGTTCCTTCTCATCATCTAATAGTTTCTAACAATTGTAAATTCAGAGTGAGGGTAACTAGACCTATATGGTTACAAATTACTCAGTACCATACACTAATGAGTATGAAGTCCCTTGTGAATTATTAAGTGTGGTGTTGTTTTAGTCCCATAAAGCATGGAGGTGTTTTTATGGCCATGAATTTTTTTTATAGTTCACAATAAATTGTTTTAGGTTGTTGGGATCTTATTGAGGCCATTATCAATCCATTTTCCTCCGTATTATAGAAAAATGATTGATTAGATTCAATGTTTCACTCTTGGTATATCATCTTTAACCCCGTAGAATAGATGTTGGTGTTGTTTTCCATTAATATAATATGAGGGAATATAAACATAATAATCAGATGAGACATTAAAAATTTTGTTTTATTCTTCATTATTACCTCCTTGAGGTTTATTTACTTATCCAATTTGAAGAAGAAGCCAGTGAAAGTAAGGATTTCCTTGAATTCTTTGTGGTGGCTGCAGGATATTCCCCCCAACATCAATCCCCCAAAGTGTTAGTAGACAAGAATAATTGTGTTTATACAACAATTATGATTGTTGATGGATTTTGTTTTATGGAATCTTTCTAAAATTAATTGTTCTGCTAAATTACATGTTTTCATGTATCAGGGTATTCCAAAAATACCCCATATTTGATCTGGGGGTTATTATAGTTCAATATTGTTGGGAAATGCAGGATCTTGCACAGACCTCTTTCATGATGGTGGGGATTTCTACTTCTACTATTCAATTAAGTATAATTCTATAAAAACAATTCATGTATATGATTTTATTGTCATTTAATCCACCCGGCAATGTGAAGTTCGTTACACCTAGCCAAATATATTCTTTTCCAGCATGATCTTTTAGGAGAGATCCGACCTAATGATAGTGAATTATAACCTCCATCCAAACACTGGAGTTCACTGGTTCGTCTATCTCTAGGGTGGTGGTGACCTGGTTGATCTCCTTGATATCACATACATCGATCGATTATACCATTTTTTGATGTTCTATGATGAAGGTCCCCTCATAATAATCAATGTTGGAGAAGTAAGTAGAAATGTTAGTCAGTGATTTTCTGCTCTATATTTGTTATAAAGGGATAAAATTCAATGTGGGATCGGAGGATAATTTTTTCATTAGTCATAGTACAATGAAAATAATGGGGGCTAGTTCTGACTTCATGATGGAATATTCATCATTGATCTGCTTTATTATAAGACCTTAATCCCCACTGATATTAATGTATTCTATGTGCAGCTATAATGCTAGTTAGAACCTAGTTACGAGGTCTTGGTATTTTTCCAAATTGTTTTTGAATCCATCACACAGAGAGAACGAGTAGGGATGAATAGTTTTTTTATATAGATAAATTTAACCTCGTGTCTATCACGATTGAGCTTTAGGTTTTCCATTTTGATTCAATTAATAATTCATGAGGTACAATAATAATACATCTAACATATATGTGGAGTTTCTTGGGAATAAAATACCTCTTCATATGGGATTTTGGTTTCCTCTAGTGAATTTTTTAGGGAAGGATGTGATTACAGGATAATAGCCAAAGTTTTTTCCTTTAATAAATATTGGGATATAAATTGGATGTCTTATTTAAATATAATTACTTCCCATTGATCCACGTTCCATGTAAATATAAGGTGGCCAATGATATAATTGAGAGAGTCGATATGGGAGACTAAGTGGATGTCCTTGTGCTTTAGGTAATTTCCAGCATTTTTCACTATGAAGATGAGTTTAAGACAGTTCATTTTGACATAATAATATCTGGTCTTAGCACCCAGCGTAGTTCAGTTGAGGTATTAAATACTATTCTCACACCATGCATAGTTATTATATGCAAGGAGAGTTCCTAGTGAGCATTTCGTGGTATACATGTATAATATTCTTGGCCTCACCTCTACTTGAGGCATCAAAACTGCTTGGTCTAGCTGATAGTACATGATATTTTCAAATGCTTTTTTACACACATGTTCCCATTGGTGAGAAAATACATTCTCTAATAGAATCCTTAAGTATAGTTATTTTCCAGACATGTTTTCTAGGAATCACTAAATGTTGGAGAGGTTCCCTTAGAGTCCCTTACTATGTTTCTGATTCTTAGGGGGTGAAATTGGTTGGATAACACTGATATTCCCTGGTTTTTCCCCTATACCATTATGGCATAAATAAACCAAGTAATTTACACGATGTTAGAAAAAAATTTCACTATACCAAATTCATCTTTATACTATGATATCACAAATTTTTTGAAATTTTTTGCAGATCCTTGAAGTGATCACATATGTGTCTGGATTTGATGAGAAAGATAAAGACATAATCGTTGAAAATCTTTCCCATTAATGGCATAATGTTTTGATTCATTTCACACTGATATGTGTCACCAACATTAATAAATATTAAGGTAATGTTCTGGTAGCCTAAGACCCTCTAGTGTCCATGAAGCTGGTTGCTTCTTTACCCTAAAGGGCCATTTTGATCTGATTATACCTCAAGTACCCATACATGATTGAATGACATGTAAACCATTAGTGTAATTTATCAAGAGTTCTGTGATTGAAAATGGGAAATCTTCCATCATTATACACTGATTAATGTCACTAAAATCTATAAAGACACTAATATACTCATTATTTTTCATGACAAGAATGATTTTGGAAATCCATTTCATTAATTTCACTTCATAGATAAATTTTGTTCGATGATCTTTTCGACTTATATCTCCACATTTTTAGCATGATATTGGTGTATTATCCTGACCGACTGCTTTAAACCTTAATTCAAATTAGGTAGACGGATATGGTGCATTTCCATATATGGATTCAATCTATAATTTCTATATATTTTTCATCAAAAATATATCATTGTTTTCTTAGTAATGTCAAATAAATATCCTAATATTCATATGGAATGTGATTGATAATCATGGTATTCCATGGTTCCTATTCTATACAGAGGTTAATCTATCGAAGCTCATCTATGGTGGTGGATACACCTTCCTTAAATGTTGGAGGAAAGTTTCTTATATCATCCTCATTATATTTGATTTATAATTCATCTCTTCTCATTTGAGTAATAGTTTAGAGATTCAGATGATGATTGTCGCTGATGATAGGAGAATCCATGACCTATATGACAAGGGCTTCTATTTTGACCATGTTTGTGGGGAGCACATAATCTTCATTGAACAAGTTCAATGGATTTACAGGGGCAGTCCCTACACCATTGGGGGTTGAAACCGGTATTAGTTCATCCCCAATATTCTATTTTCTTCCTTTCATGTAGAAGAATGCATTATCATATATGGATACACAAATATAGAAGGGTGTGTTGTCTTCATGATGTGTATCGAGCATTCCATTGATGGGGAACATAAAAATCAGAAGGAATGTTGATGGTATTGTTGAGTGCCTATAGAACATGGTCCTCCAAAGAAATAAATTATATGTTGTGTCTTTCTAGATGACCATGAACTCGATAGTAGACGTGATCTCCCCAAATTCGGTCTCTAGAACAATAATTTCAAGGGACCTTTTCCCATGATTATGATACCCTTGTATTTTCATCTTTCTTGGGAATAAGTCCCCTCTTACATACTCCAAACATTGGAGGGTTCAGACAAGGATGGCATAAATCCTGGATCCATTGACAATATACTCCCTTTGGATGGTTACATTATTTAGTTTTCCTAAGATGTTCCAGTGTCTGATGCATCCCTGGATGGTGTCCTCTAGATTTTGATCATTATATGATATGCCAACATGAAATCCTAAAGACATGGTCTCCACTTGAAATACCTAATCCACAATGACATTTCTTTCAAAATCATTTGGGATTTGAAGGGCTTCAACAAGTGAATCCCTTATTTTTCATGAAATACAATGCACATCATGGATAGAGAACATGGAGAAGATCATAGATAACTATTTGAGAACATCATTCATTTTTTCCAAAGGACATTGGTTTATAACATGGGGAATATCTGGGGTGTGTGGCTTAGATATTTATGTGGCTAATGTCAATGGTCCCAAGTCTAGTACGAAGGTTAATGATGTATATAACACCATTGTAATAGGTTGTCACATCCTCACTCATTCCTTGTTTTGATCAAGTGAAAGCCCCGTTAGGAGTCCATGTATGAAAATCCGGTGCAGGAAACTACTAGAGGGATCTGGGGAATCTCCCTACTTCCTTTTAACATGCTTGTGTGCTTGCACATAGGTCTCAGATACATATGTGTCTTCTGTCAGGATATGTTTAGGATATTGACTTTGGACATATATGTATTGTCCCCTATACATCATCTTTGGTGAATCTGCCCAATCCGTCCTCTGTTATATGCAAGAAAACCATGTCTAGGGGCATTCCCATCATTGGTGAAGGGGTTCATCCACTATATCATGTTGATGGAACTGAATATGACCTCTTCTACTGATGAGGATTCCATTATGAGGGTTGGTGATCCTGTCGTAGATGATATAGGGAATAAATGTTGAAGAGATAAATTATTATTTGGAGATGAATATGACATTTCTTATACTATTTTATTGTGCTTTCAGTGTTCATGCCCACCCTTTGGAGGTACCGTGGAAATCTATTTTTTTGGCTGGTAGAGCTTTTAAATGTTTTTACAACTATGTCTGATAGGCGGCATGAGCATGATAAACTATTTTACAAGTCATCCTACTGTCCATCATCTATTCATTCTGGGTAGGAACTTTCTTCAATCCTTCCTCTAGCTTTGACCATAAAATGGTTATACACGCCACATTATTTGGATGGATTCTTAATGTCACAAATCTATATTATATCATTACATAAAGGATGTCCTCAAATACATAATAGTTCTTGAAATTATTACACAAACAAAGGTTTAAATGGAAGTAATCAGTATGATCAATGAGGGGGAATTTATCGGTATTTCTGTGTTATGGAATCCTAAAAATGTTGTTTTCCATGGATTCCAACAGTTAACTCAGGACATTCCGTTTTCTGATGGTGTACAGCATGTCTATTCATTCAATAAATCATGGGTTTTCATGGTTTTTATTTACTTAAAATGTAGGGTGATTCTTTGGATTTCATTTATTAGTAAGAGGGTTTGGGTGGTTCAATGCTTTCTGGTGTTCTTGGAGTATTTCTTGGTATATGGGTTATAGCTTCAGCTTCCGCACTTCCTAGAATTTTTCATTATGTTGGGGGAACGGTCTGAGACTTGGATCTTGTTCATTGAATATCCACATCATGATGTGGTGTAGTTTCAAAAATGCTCAAAATCCACATGGATATTTAATATGGATTATGGGTGTCTGTATTTCCTCCCTACGATTTTTTGCATAATGTTCCCGCAGTTTTTCCTGCGATAGGGGTGTGGTGAGTGAATTGGTTAGACCCTTCCACATTACATTTTATTCGAATACCCTTTCTTTCTAATGATTCTTTCATTTTTTATGGTCACCGATCATCTTCTACCTCAGTGTTGAAATAAATTGGTAAATGAACCAATGATTATTGTATTCCCATCCTTTGAAATATCTTATGGGAAGGAAACTATACAAGACAAAGGTTTTCCCTGTCAATGTGTGTACGAAGCACCACATCTTGGTCACCTTATGCTGATTCTGATGGCCCATCATCAACATGCATCGAGACACGAAGTGTGTGAGATGATGCTTCTGATCACATACACTATTGAAGGTGGAAAAGGTATGATTTTCAAGGATGGGTGGATGTGGCGAATCATCTACTAATTTGTGATATGTCATATTTGTAGGTTGCACTAGCGTACATCGCCGTTCGAGGTCATCGATGTGATTGATCAAGGATTCAATGCCAGTGATTATTTTCAGTGGAAATATTTTTGGTGCAACCTCCAATATATAGCAATTAAGTGGGGACCTATATGTTGGTCTGACTTCTATCTCCCACTAACCCACTATTCTTCTTATGATAGAAGAGTTACCCTCGAAAGGAAGAGGTTTTCACTTAGAGGGAGGATTTCTTTATCATTCCAAGATTACTTGTTCATATGTATGGGTTTTTTATACCAAGAGACATTCTGGTTGGTGGATCAACTATAGGATATAAAATATTATCCTCTGGTTGTAAATGTTTTCTAAATGGGATATTTCACCTAATCAGATCCTAATTGAGGTCCCAAAGTTCTCATATTTTAATCTCATATTTCAAAAATTACTCATATGAAGATTGATAAAATGTAAGGTCACATCATTCCCATTATCTTTAGTGATATTCCACAGTTGAGGTGGAAACTAATTATTTGGTGTTTCCATACTCTAGATCCTTCATTGATTCTTGGTCCACAAAATCTCATTTATTACATCAGACTCACCCTCATCCAAGGGAATTTCATCCCTATTCTGACCCTCTCTATCTGGATATTGATCCATTTCATCTATGTTAATAGTGAATATGTTAACATAGGAATATCGAGAAACGGTGGTTGTGACATTTCTTTCCAAAAATAATGATGGTTTTGTAAGGCTTTCCTTAGGGTCATTATTCTAACCATTTCCCTTATTGGTCCATTATGTCTTGTGACTGCATTGGGGTTTGATTTCATTATTTGTAAACTCATTTATCATGGTTTAACAATGGTGACCTTGAGGGAATTTCCAATTTGGTTTTACAAATGATTTCTAACCAATAGAGGTTTGTCATATAATCAGTGGAACTTGTGGGATACCGACCATTGATCTCTTCCTCTAAACCTAGACAATACAAATTCCCTCTATCGTGCTGATGTGGAAAAGAATTCTACCATCCAAATAGGATGTGGTTTATCTTGGATTTTCAATAGACAAAGAGATCTAGATTTTCTCATCTTGTTGTGGATGAGGTGATCTAGAATAAAGGATAAGGTATAAAATCCCTTTTAAGGGGTAATGAATTTGGATTTTTTGATTAAGATATAAATTACCCTATACATGTGTGATGGGTTTTAAATGGGACTATTGAAATCATGTCCTGAGTTTTCTCAAAAACAGATGACCCAAATGGTGGAGGAAGTGAAAAAATTTAACTTGGTCCAAGGAAATTGATTCCATACATGAATGGTCTTTATAGAATCTAGTATGGTGGTCTCTATGATATAGTGATGTTTTACTGGGATGATAGATGGGTGTGATGGATGCCCATCATGGGGATCCTTCCTCATGGGTAGTTATCTGGGTGATAAAAACTTTAATATCCATATTTCTATTTCTTTTTATTATATTGAGGGGACCAGTTTTATGTCTTGTTGGCCATCCTCCCTCCCCATTTGTGATTTATTAGAATTTTTTATGTAGGTTCATTCTATTGCATGACCAACTAGCCTGAGCATTTCCCAGTACCATGACATTGTCGATGGATTTAACATTACATGATGTCGTTTTTTAGGGACTATGATGTTCTGAAGGAGTAAAAAAGTTTAACACTCCACATGATCCCCATAATCTATTTTATATTTTTTACATGCCGTTTGAGATCAGCTATCAATGTTTCATGATGAAATGTCATGAATCATGTTTTAAATTTGATCTATGCTCTTACGAGTTTGGTATCCAGGCCATAGAGATAACTGCTAGGTCATATTGGAAACATAGTATATTGATAGTCTAAAGGTGACACTCAAATCATAGATAAGGGATATGTCGATACTTCAGTCTCTGATGATTATCCCACATATTATCGGGTATATTAAGAATTCACCATTTTTCTAGATCATCATGGATTTTTTAGGTGTATGTAACAAGGTGGCATAACTTGATGGGGAGGTTTTTTCAACTATCTCTATCTATATGTCAATTTCGGTCTCTTCTTCTTCAGATATATGTTACTCCACCCGATCATACCATAAAATATGAATATGATGGTTTCCTATAGATGGGAGTAGAGTTCTTCTGGATGTGGTTGGGGAATTATATATAGCTGACCCTGGTGCTTCATACAACTCTCTATACATAGGGTTCAATGTTTTGTTATCCTCTCTATACATAGTTCTCTAGGTAAAGGGAGGAATGTGTCTACAATTAGAGATATCATTGTCGGGAGGTTGACCACGATGTAATGAAGGAGTAAAGTACCTCTGATACTTATCCACATTAACATGAGGAGGACTATCAAAGTAATGAATGTTTTATGTCTATTCATAGACAAAAGAGTTTTTGTACCCATTTGTGTTAATGGTGTTTCTCAAACAACCACATGGAAACACAGATTCATTAGATTAAAAATCTGATTCAAGTTCTGTGTCATTGCTAGAGTATTCCAACCAACATTTCATTGTTCTATAGGAATATGAAAATTTGGTATGGTGGAATTATGAATTTATATATAATCTTCTAGAAATCAGGTGATATGAGCCCTCTACTGAGGATTTGTTGGAATTAGTCAATAAGATGACCCTTTTTTATAGGGATATCATCATGTATGGAGGCATCTTCCAACCTTAGTTGGTGACCCTCTATGTGGATGGGGGTAGGATCCCGTTCATGGGCCTCTGGGATATGTCGATGGTCTTTGTTGGCTGGAGTATGATCCAACCTCATGTAAAATCTCACTCTCACACGGTTTGATCTGGTTGGATTAGGAGAATACTTCTAGTCTGAATATAAAATCCCTAATGGAATATGATAAAAAACCTTCAAAAGATAATAATGATATTTAACATCCACCTATATTGACTTAGAATGGTGTTTGAAGAGCAATTAGTTGATAGAAGCAGGAATATGAACATTGATTTTGTGATCTAATGGAGTATGCTAAATGTATTCATTGACAAAAATATGAACCTATCCTGAGGATTTTTCCTCTCTCACCATGTCAGTCTTGGCCATAATGAGGATATGGGCATGACCAAGGGCCTTTAAGATATGTCAGCGGTCTTCTTAGATAAGAATGTGCCCCTATCCTGGGGAAAGTGATAATGTCATTTGGTTGTCCCTTATTATAACAGGATTGTGATCCAAGTCTGATGCCTCACCCATTATCAAGTTATTCTGATAATCCTCCCATGAAAGAGAAATAATGTTCTCTCGCTCTGATACAACCACTTTATCATTATGATAATACTTTTGAGTCATCCTGGATATAGAGATAAGAGTATCCACCAATCCATTATTCTTTAAAAGTGTCAAAATATACTAGTTGAGTTCCCTAGATATTGCTAAAATGAAATTTTATTTTAGAACTGTGTGTGCGGGGATGTAATCCCACACGTTTTCCAACTCCACGAACTATTGAAAGATATCTTCTATTTAATTTGGGATGTGGTCCCACATTTTTCCTCCCTATTCCATTGAGATATGCTGATGGGATTCATTCATGTGGGTAGGATTATGAGCCTCACATATGTTTTTTATGGGAATATGCCCACAAATTTGTTATATGTAATCAGGCATATGAGCCTGCTGGATGGTCCCTACTCGAGTATGATGGAATGTGTTTTAGTTGGTGTGGGGGTATTATCCCTTTACTAGGGATCATGTGTCTCCTTTATCTAATTAGACATCCTCAGTGAGCCAGTGCATAGGTGTCAAAGGTGGATGTCTTATAAGAGGAACCCTCTACATGTAGCTGTTAGTTTCAAGTATGATGATGCTGGTGATAGAGATTAGATGGCTCCCTCCTTAGTAGTGCCAAAACCATGGGGAATTTGGATTCGATCCCCTAATTCACATTTATCAGTTATCGATGGTGGATTTTATCACTCTCCGGGGGATAAGCTCTCGAAGCTATTGTTCATGGTGATGAAGACCATCAGTTTATCAAAAACCTTCACCGAGCGATGTGGACTCACTGAATGGAGTGATTATAGAATCTCACGAACAACTTCCATAGTTCGGATTATAACATATCATTGGTACTTTTGAATCATCATTCTCACTACCTAATGCTAGAGATGTTTTGTAGGTGAGACCGTTCAATGATTTACAAGGGTTGTAGTGGAAGATGATGTATCAAAATGATTTATAGAATATAAATAAATTATATTGGACTGTTGGTCTGAAATCATGGTGACAATAAAGAAAAAGGCCACCAATCAGTGTTATATCATAGCTATAAAAATTCTCAATCGGATATGAATGGTTAACAAAATTCTCTTGTATTACCTTTCTGATCATTATTCTCATGTGGACCTGTCTGCACGATGATGGATTTATAGGAATCTTTTGTGATTTATTGCATTTTTTTCATTGTTTGTATATGGTTTAAAAAGGAATTTCACCTAAGAGATTAATGTCAAGTATATAAGTGTGGGTTTCATATAAGGGGAATACAACATGGATTGATATATTAAAAACCAAATGATTGTTTTTTGAGGTATTCACGTAAGATTCATTATTTTTTATTACCTATAAGAAAAAATTGAATGGTCCAACGGATTATAACACAATCACTTTTAAATTTTGTCATTCACATCAGGATAACCATTTTGGTTTCATCTACACATTTTGGCATGGAATGGGTTTTGATCATCAATATATCATTTTCAAAATTCCCTAAAACTCCCCATGGTTCCCCCTTCTAAACTTGGTTATGAACATTCTTTTCAATGGCTTGCAGTCTTATGGGTTTTTAGGCCCATCAACTCTTAGGGAATCACATCGGTCAAGAGGATTGTATATTGGGATAATCAAATAATTATTTTTGGAAATTATTCCTACTCCTTGACCTATTATATATTGATGATATTTTTTTAACCTATTCCTAACCCTAATGCAGGACTAGTTACCCTATCAAAATGGATAATAGATAAATCACTTTTTCATGTGATAGGCTGTAACCTCATTTGTGAATCCATCAATATGAATTTGAGAATATTCATCATTTTCCTGCAATGAGAAGTATCTTATATGATAAGACAATATGACCAAGTGTTTTGGGATATTCTCCCTTTTTATGGTGGTGGATGATATTTTCATGGTGGAATTGCAACATAATAAGGCATCCTACATACCTCTACTGTTGCAGGAATCAAAAACATAATGGTTTGGTTTATCCATGTAGTCAACTTCATGTGTTAAGGACTAATATGGGGGGGCTATAGCACCATATATTTGAGCTTGAGTCTGGAATATGCTTCCTATGTATCCTAGTTATGGAATTAATCAGTCATCAATGTTTAGTCGATTTTGGGATAACTATCTTTGGATTCATGGTGAGTGAGAATTTGATGACCAATGAGATATTCTTTTCAACCACCAAATCCCACACGGGTCATTCTTGTTGTCAGAATCAAGGTAGTGGTAATGATTAGAATAATGTAATATAAATATGGGATCTACATATTGGGGAAGTATGTGGATCATTTGATATGAATCATGGGCCTCTATGGAGGCATCCTATGTATCCGAGTTATGGTAGGAATGATAGTCCTTGTAGTTCTCTTGTAGATGTTGGAGCTAACACACTGAGGGTTCCATATTGAATGGGTATTTGATTAATAATGATGAGGTTTTTTCATCCCCCTAACACCATGCGTGACCTGATCATTTTTATAAACAAGGGGGAGTTCATGATAGGCCACATGGTGTCTAGATATGGGATTGTTGTATTGGGTTATCCCTTGGAGTGTCTGATATAAAGATCAGGCCTTTAAGGATGTGTCTTAAATATACCATTTATGGATAGAATCAGATTCCTTGTATTTCTCTTGGATATGACTTGGTATACACTAGGAAACTTCCTTAGTGAATGAGTCTGTAATGACAACTATGGTGTTAATTTCATCCCCAAAATCCCACATGATTTATGTTCATTATGAGAAAAAGAGGAGTCTTTGATAAGCTGCATGGAGTATGGATATAGGATATGCATATTGGGGCATTCCATGGATTTTTTGATATGGATATCGAGCCTTATGGAAGAATCCTATATATCCAAGTTATGGAGGGGATCAATGTCCACATAGTTTTCTTTTAGATGCTTGGGCTTATCCAATTAGGTTGGCCCGGTGAATAGTACTTCATGTCTATATGGTGTCACATGATCCTGTTTGAAATCATTGGAGGTAATCATGTGACCTAGATTGATATATGTGTATGGTTTCATGAGAGTCATTGTTGCATGATCTGAGGGTTGGCACATGTCATGGATGAGTAATTGTGGAGACATCGCAATATGAGGATGAAATGTCCAAAGATTGTGGCATTTCATTGATGACACCTTAGGGAGACATCCCAAGACCAGGATGAAACTTCCAAAGGGAATGTCGTGCAATGTGGATCTTCATGTCCATATGATTGTGTGATAATCCACTAACATGAGTTGGAAAATTTATATAATTCAGGTGGTGCATCATGAGTACTTCACTAGTCTAGGTTAATGAACACATAGGGTTCACATGTTCTATGTGATGCCCACTAAGGGTCCACAAGACATGTATTGACATCTCTAGAACATTATGCATATATAAGATGGAATGTCAAAGGGAAATCATGAGGTTTGGGAGGAATGATTCAGTACTGTCATGTATTCCTGATTGACACATGTGGAGCACAAGGAGGTCTATAATAATGTATTCCTCTTAGGATTTCCACATTGAATCTTAGTTTTTCCCTTGAGTTGCAACAAACATGGTTAGGTTTAGGTTCAATTTGTATGGGTCTCACATGATATGAAAGACATGTGTTATATTCATCACATGTCTAACAAAAATTCCATTGCAGTATCATATATTTATAATTCATATGAATTTATGTATAGTGATAGACTTCACTAGCGATTCACCAGTGTATTAACTTGTGTAAATTTGGCCGGTCACATGATCAGTTGTGTACATAAGCCTGTAGTTTTAGTTAAAATGCACATAGTGGTGGTCAGGGTCAAGAATTCTAGCATTTGATCCACCAATCAAAGAACCAACAATCCAAAACATTTTTATGATTTGGAGTATAAAATATTTTGGCGTATCCATCATTATACTAGCCAATTTTTGTAGGGAATATGGTTTGATTATTGGTTGTCGTTGAAGCGTGGTCTTACATTACAAGGTTTTACGAGTCTCTATTGTTGATCCTATTAAGGGTGACCCTGATTATCAACAGCCACATGTCTATCTGTCCTTTATCAGATTTTTACTAACTATTGATTACTTTTACTTCAACATACATACATGTCTTCCTGTCAAAATGTACAAGGTTCTTTGAGAAATCCAAATGACCACAATAAGGAATCTGGGAGTCCTTGTATGGATTGTAAAATGTCTCAAGGGACCATGCTGATGGTGCGATGGGCACATCACATTCCATTTGGCGACCATGAATCGTGCTCACCATCTCCTTTCATATCTTCGTAACTTTATATGATAATGGTAGGGGTCATGTGAGATTATATGTATGGAGTTGGGGTATTTCTATTTTTGGATACCAGTCGCATGACTAGTATGGTTCATATAGTGCGTAATCTTATTGTGGAAAAATCGTAGAGCCAAAGGGATTCAGTGATGCAAGGAGTCCATGTAACTAAGGACTCATGGTGTTTCATGTGGCGTCATGGGGTGTGCCTCATTACTTTTAACAAAATTAGACCCCTCTAAATTCACCTTTTTATATCTTCCATGTTTTAATTCACAATAGTCTGGGGTCATACAAGATTTCATGATAATTGTAGGAGGTTTTATTCCCAATTTTTCAAAGATGTATCACTTAAACAATATTAAAAATTTGTAGATCATGCGAGCATATTTGGGAAAAGTCATTGGGTAAATATTTAAAGCACCGGTGTGTTTTCTAGATGCAATTATGAGATTCTATGTGCTGAGGCTAATAGTCCAAAGGGACTTCTGAAGGAAATGAAGTTATGATGATGTGGTCTTGTGGGGTCTCAATGATATATTGGAGGCTCGTGATTCCTGTCCTTAAAAGGCCATAGAAACCACTCATTTCCTCTTGTTGGATTCCATTTTATTTCAATGACAATGGTTGGGAGGTATGCATGTTTTCTCAAGTAATATATGCAATTCTTACTCAATTTTCTAGTGGTGTCTCGCATGACCATTATGGATCATATGAGAGTGAGAATGTATTCAGGAAAAAACATTGAGTCCATCCTTAAGGCGCTAAATTATTGTATGATGGTTTCTATATGGCATGACTGACATGCCGAATGGGTTTCACAAGATGCTCTAGATAGGTTACGGCGTGTCACATGTTTTCAAGGGCACATCGCATATCATTTAGCAACCATTATCCCCTCTCATCTCCTCCTATTTATCTTTATTTTTCATTGAGAGGAATTCTTATAGGTCTAGTAATATGGATTAGATATCATTATTGGATTTTATTCTTCCCAATGAAGATATATTTCATGATCTATGTGACAACATATGGTTTCTTCCTTGATATATCACTTCACTTGATTTTCAATGGATTTCATATGTCGTTTCTTGTATGTTAAAATGAAAAACCACATGGACTAGGGATAATCATCCATATATCACCATTTAGACACTAGTGAATAAGGGTTCTCCTTAATGAGGGCTTTGTGGGAGTTTCCGCGGGTTAGGCATTTTGTGCGGTGACATCGTGTGACCATGTAGTGGTCATGATTTTACAAGACATTAACTGCACTTTCATACATTTTCTCATGGGGAAAATAATATCCATGGTCAAATCTTTCTTTATTTGTGTTTTTTCTCATTCTTATTTGGTGTTCATCAACATCCACTAAACTCGAGTACAATTTTGAATCAAATACTCTATTAACCTCTTCAACAGTATATAAAATTCCATTAATTAATTTATTTAGAAAAAAATATCATTTAATTAAACTATATAATTTATTTAATAATATTAATAATCCATTTATTAAATTAATATTTTTATGTTGATGGCTTTTTGGTTGATCAGTTCATAGTTGGAAATTTTATTCCTTGTAGTGGAAATTATTAAATTCCACAACAAACAGTTCAATAACATCCAAATTTTAATTTTATATTGATCGTGTCATTATTGATTTGTAGGAGTTAAATATTTTAGTAGATAGACACAAATTTTTTATCATATTCTTCATTAAACTCTTTTTTATAGTTAAAATTAACATTGAATTTTAACATTTAATGTCAATATTAGTATGATTATTATATCCTTAAATAATCATAATAATGGAGTAATTTATTTTTTATTTTCTTTTGTTTGTTAAATAATTATATAAAAATATACGTGAAGAAGATGATAAAAATTTGTGTCTATCTACTAAAATATTTAACTCCTACAAATCAATAATGAAAAGATCAATATAAAATTAAAATTTGGATGTTATTGAACTGTTTATTGTGGAATTTAATCAATAATCATAATAATGGAGTAATTTATTTTTTAATTTATTTAGTTTATAAAATAATTATATAAAAATATACATGAGAGGAGTATCTGAAAAATTAAACCCCACCATTAAATTGGGTTGTGAAAAACTACCATATGTTGATTGATATGTTTAAGAGAACATTAAAAAGAAGTTGTAACAAACTAAATAATAGTTTTTTTAAAAAACAATGGTATATTAAATATTTTTCTTTAATGTTTATTATTTAATCTTAATTTCATTATATAATGGGTGTGAATAAAATTGATTTGGGAAGATGGGTTTTGATACACATACCATGAACCATGAGTCCCCTCCTTCATTTTGGGTCTAAATCACTTGAAGGATGTAAATTTTTTCACAAAAGGGGAGAAACACATGGATAGAATATTTTACAATTTTATATTGGTTTATTTTTTATAAATTAAATTTGTTTGTATTAGAGGGGAAAATGTTCTTGTAGTGCTATTTATATTAAAGCGGGGAAAGATATTTCACACTAAATTATTTATTGTTTTAGGATTAAGGGAAATTTAAATGAATAAAATTTATTAATATGAATTTTACCAATTTATAAATAATATATTATTATTTTTTATATTTTAATAGATCGAATACAAAAATCCATAATAATATATTCAATGTAAAGAATAATAATGAATAAAATAAAATCTTTATTTAATTTTTTTATATAATAATGATAAATATGTTATATATAAATAGTTTTTATTATTTTTTAAAAATAGTTTTAGTGGTATAAAATGTTTTATAAATTTTTTAGTCATAATTTGTTCATTATAGCATCATAAAACAATTATTATTAATGAATATTATATGTTAACTATTTATAAAAAAATTAATCTTATGAAAAAATATACAAAAATACCTAATTTAATTTTTATGTGATGTCTAAGGTCTACTCCCGAGTGCCACTAAATGGTGACACAAGCCGGTTGGATAGATGCCCTGAAGAGGGACTCCCTGTACGCTGGAGGGTTACGACTAGTTGGGAGGTTCTAGTAAGTGAGTCTTGGGGAGACTATACCCTCATTTATAACAATTAAAACAACAAATGGAGAAAAAAACAATAATAACCAAGTATGGAAGAGTATAAATAATCAGAACAATACCATGTAATATGATATACAAATCCAGAAAACAAAAAAACAATTGATTGTTAAAACATGCATTCCAAATGCATGTGTCCAGTTTTTACAATGTAACTAAATGTAAAGACATAATGACTCCAAAGCTAGCCCCAACCCACATTTGGTTCTGTCTCCCATGCTCCAATCCCAAACTATATCCTATGCCAGGGAATTGCCCTTTTCTTGTTCTACAACTAATAAGTATACTCATGTTCTGATTAGGTCGAACAAAGAGGGTGTGAGTACAACTCAGCAGACCACCAACAATGGTGTCTAAAATAATGTACAGTCAAAATATAGTGTATTTAGTTTAATCAAGAAATATATATAATGAATAATTATACAGTTATCACATTTTTATTTAATCAGGAATCATAACATTAAAATTGGTTTCAAATCATGTTTCCCATTTTAATCATCAGTCATTATTATCATTTATTTGTAGTGGGTCTCTATTCCATACAACATAAATCTCAATGACTGTTGGCTTCCATGCATAGTACACCAAATCTCATTATGTATAGGTTTCCATTTCTATAACACTATATCTCATTCAGTGTCAGTCATCATGCCTAACAACCCATAATTGATTGGTTGTATAACTATTTGAATGGAACACTATGTCCATGTTACATATTTTAATCAGTCTAGAATGCCTAGTCTAGTACTACAAAATATCATCTATTTAATCATTAAATAATTCAAAATAATTATCCACATCATTCTATTACTAATCTAATAATTAGTTAAACATTTAAAATTCAATTAGTTTACCCAAAAATTAACTATTCACATAAACGATTAATTAATTCATCAATTAATTAATCAATAAACACAATTATTATTTCTTTATTAATTGTTCACAATAAATTATCAATATCAAATCTCTACCTCCCATAATTTATTCTCAAAATTAATTATTTTTTATCTAAATTGTGGAACGTAAATAATTCTCACAATTAATTATCTTTCATATCCAATATTTCATCATAAATTATTTTCCCTAATTAATTATATAATCACAATAAATTCAAAATCTCAATTAAAATATAAATTTTCTATCACCCTACTTTTATTTTTGAGTGATTCAACTATTAATTAATTTTCAAGGTAATAACATGTCAAATTACGCATTCCTAATTGCTTTAATTTATGAAATAATCTATCAAGGGTAGATAGAGTTTTCATAAAATCACATTCACATATCAAATCTGCAACTACTGTAGTTTTATTCAGTCCAGATACCTTAGATTATTGTTGGATGTTAGCACAACATAAATCCCCAAAATCCGAGCGACACAATGTTATTGATGTACCTTCAGATCTGAATACCTGAACAAAAATCAATATCAAAGCATCAAGATATTGAAAATCAAGATCTAGATCAACACTCATAGTTCTATATATCAACTCATACATTTGGATTCCTAGAAATAGTGGATATATTCCATGAAAAAATCATGAAAAGATTGAGGAAATAATCGGAGATGCAACGAGAAGAAATCCACTTATTGGGAAGAGAGATGATATTCAATATGGGAACTAGATCTCGTAGAACAATGTTCAAATCACCTTGGAATCCCTTGATAAGTCATTGAGAAAGCCTATAAATTTTCATGGTCATGTCAAGGTTGAAATATGGAAGTCTTGTGGGGTTCATGAGGTTTTAAAAAGTATTTTCTTAAATGAAATCTTTTGTGCACTATTTTTTGGTAGTGGCACATGGTTCAGGAAAACCATGAGAACATCGTGCAGATCCCTCTGTCTAGGATTGTATTGTGGGAATTTTTAGTTTCATGGTTTTTCAAGCCAAGTGAATACTGTGCAGAAATCTCTATAGTCATGGTTTAGCCGCGGGGTTTTGTCAAACCATGAAAAAACCATGTGCACCAATTGTCCATCATTCCTTCAAAAAAGTTCACCCAAACACACCCCAAGATACTATTCCTAAACAAATATAAATAAATGATTCAAATATTTCCTTAAAATATTCCTGAGATGACTCCAGCAAATCTGGGAATCTTACTATCTCCTCATATTATAGTAAATAATCCTCGAGATGCACTCTAAATCTTCTATATGATTTTGAGACAAAAAGATTTATCCATTGATATGTCATGTCTACTTCCCATTTCAATGTTTCCTCTACAACACCACCATGTTTCCATGAAACATGAAATGATGGCATGATCTTTCCCCATAACACTTTCTCACTATGACCTAGCAAACTTATCTGATGCTCCTCAAAAGAAGCATTTATATTGAGGTGATCTTATTTCACATTAATAACATGAGAAGGGTCGAGGTGATACCTCCATAGTTGTGACACCAGGAAAACATCAGGCATAACTATGAATTTATATTTAAGGGATAATCTGTATGCCACTGTATGAATCTATCCCGATCCTCAAGTGTTCTGAAAAACCTAGGCACCAAATTTTTTACCTCAATATCTTGTGGTTTCCCAGTCTAAGTTACACAAACAAGAAGACATGATCACCCTATCTATGATCAATGGTTCATATCATTCTATTACCATATGAAATCATTCTATTTCGAGTCGTAAACATTAATTTCTAAATCAACTAATCCTACTTCGATGTCTCCGGAATGGGGCACAATCCCAACACCTCTGACTCACCCACATCTAACCAACATAGTGATTATCTACATGGTCTACCATAAAGTAAGTCAAATAGTTCCATCTGATAGATTATTGGTAACTATTATTATAGATAATGCCCACTAAATCCAATTACATTTCCCAAGAACAACAAAAATCAAGCACACATGCTCATTACATATCCTATGACATGTATATGGTAGCCTCTGATTGCCCATCTGTCTGTGGGTGGAAGATCATACATTAAAAAACATGTGTACCAAGTACCTTATGTAATCCCTGTTTTATGCGTGAATTAAAGCCAAATAATCATTATTATACATTTTTAAATGGTCCAATATGGATAAATATCAAATGCATAAAACAACTGGAGAGCATGAAGTAAAGTGTGAATAACGATTTGAAACTATAATTTGTGGCATCTCATGAAAAAAAACTATCTCATGCACAAACAGTTCACCAAAATGTTCTACTATGAAATATCCCATGATATGTAATATGTTATTTTCCCATAGTTAGTCGATCCAAAATTCCCTAAATAGCATCATTATTCCTAATATCATTTGGAGTTCTTACCATGAAAGCCATGGTCACTTCATCCCACTTCCATTTTCGACTAGGTAACAACTACAATTGCAGTCCAGGTCGTTGATGTTCTGAATTGACCTACTGACATGTGAATTATCTCATTACGAACACTACAATCTTCCTTTTCATGCATGTGCTCCAAAACTATCATCATAGATCACTGTGCATTTTTTGTCACTATAGGACCCATTTTGAAGCATGAAATTATTTCCTGAGTTACTAATGCATACAAATTGGCCCAACAACCTGATTTCTCACATAGATGATGTCATCCTCATCTATTATAATGTCTGAAGTTGTATCCCCACCATCATGGATTTATCTTATGGATAACCACTCTGGATTCTGGTATTGCATGTAACAGATCTGTCTCATGTTTGTAGACACTAGTTCTACAAAAACCAGATTCCTCCTCTCTTGACTCTTTTAAACAACCACATGAATTTCATTAAGCAATTTCATTATCTTTTACTCTTCACTCGACTCATGTACCAACTAGGTATATGTTTTTCTATTCACGGAATCATCTACACTAATCCCCTTCATGGCTATATATTCTAGTTCAAAATCCAAGGACTGCATATTATATAACAATTTTCAATGCCTATGATTTACGTAGTGTGGTCAAAATATATACATCAAGATTTTTTTATCCATAAAAACTATAATATTTTCAACAAAAATATATTTTTTCCTACACATATGTGTATATGACACTACTGCCAAATCGAGGTCATGTGTTGGTTAATTCCCCTCTTGTGGCGTCAGCTACTGAGTCCCCTAATGGATGAATCGATCAACTTGATTCAACACAACTCTTATTTCGATCCCTATATTGTCATAATACACCGTGTAATCATCACCCGAATCAATTAATATCCAAATTGTTGTCGATGTCAAGGCCCACTTTAACTCTTGTAAAGAATTATCCCATGCTTTTGTCCAATAAAACATTACCAATTTCTGTTTCAAAACTAAATTTTGTTATTCCAATCAAGAAAAGACATGGATTGACCTCCCGTAATAACAAGTTAATCCCAAAAAATTTCAGATATGAAAAATATTCACAGGTACTCTAAAGAAATTACTTCCTACACTTTTTTTGTCCATTTACACACATTCATCTGAGATGATATACCCCAAAATGTGTACCCTGTCAATTCAAAAATAACATTTAGATATCTTTGAATATAGTCCATGCTCTCTCAGTGTTCCCATGAAGATGTCACATTGTTGGGAATGATTGTCATGATTCATAGAGAATACAAAGATGTCATCCACAAACACCACCAAAAAATGATCTAGTAACAGAAGAAATATCGTGTTCATCGGGTCTATAAATATTGATTGAGTGTTTTCCAACATAAATGGTATAAAAACTCGTAAGGGGAATGGATTCTCATGAAAGAAGTTCATGGTATATCAGCAGTCTGAACTCTCACCTAATGATACCTTGATCACATATGGATCTTTGAGAACACATAACCCCCCTTAAGATAGTAAATTTGATAATTGATATGTGGGAGAGGATATAGGTTCTTCACAGTCAATTGATTTATCTTCCAATAGTTGAAACACAAATGTAAACTCTTGTCGTCCATCTATGAAAAAAAAACAGGTGGTCCATAAGGTGACGTATATGGACGGATAAACCCTTTATCCCACAAATAATCCAACAATGTTTTGAGATCATAAATCACCTTCCGTTTCATTATTTAAGATGAAATTGATACTAGCTCACCCACGTTAGTAGTTCAATCGTGAATTACACATCTCCCTCAGGTGGAATCCCAGAAGGGTCTTCAGAAAATGCATCCAAAAACAGTTTTACTACTAGTGGAAGGACGTCCTGCCAAACACTCCCATCATCATATAATAGACTAGAAACATGGGCAGTAATCTCCCCCAAATTGTTGAGTAATTGGGCCAACTCATACTATATGGATATGACATTCTCCACAAAGGACATACTAGTCACACATAAGAGATACAAAGGAAACTCTCCCATAGTAACAATCTATGAGGGATTGGTATATGACTAGCCAGTCCATACCCATAATTATGTTGAAGCTCATCATATCAAGGAAAAATATATCCCAACGAAAATGATATTATTTGATCTCTAGTGAATTCCCCTTGGATAAATAGATATATATAGACTGTGTTCCCAAAAGCATATCGATATCCATCACCCAGCCTACAGAAACCACCTCAAAGATCAAACCATTAACAATATTTGATGATATAAAGAATTAGATGCACCATTATCAAAAAATGGAGTATTTAATGTAGAAAAACTATTATATCACCGATCACTATGGAAATACAAGGATCACTCTCCATAAGTGTAGGATTCACTGCCTGTAACTGTCATGCCCCTCTTCTGTGTGGCATCGTCTGAATCCTATGAGTATCACCACTCTGCTGATACATGTCCTCATACTCTGAAGCGCCACATCCAGTACCTCTACTGCCTCTTCCAGTAGAACTACAGTTTTTAGTCTTATACGGTGCAGAATACCCTCTCCACACACTCTTACTCTAAGTAGATTCTCCTTACACACCAGATGGTCGCTGCATTCTGTATAACATCTAAAGGTTCACAACATTTCCAAAAAAACAGGCACTCTACCGGTTGTCGAGGAAAATATGTATGATAGTGTCCTTAACTACCTCACTAGTAGAAAAGAACCTGTGTAAGATTTAGCAGAACAATTTCTCATAACTATCCACCTTGCATTCCACTGTCCTGAATACGGTTCTCATAACGATGCTTCCTTCTCTCAGAAGGCACACTCCCTGACCATCCAATGACACCTACCAAACTATTTCTGGAATACAATTTTAGTTTCCCCTATGTAATGAGATCCTGATTAATCATGTCTGAGAATTTCTTCAACCTAAAGATATTTACCTGGGACTTAATTTCACACCTCAGTCCGTCCCAAAATCATTTTGTTGATAAATTCTCATATGTTGAATTTTCAGGATAAAATTATTTATTTTTTCAAATTCTCAGCATAATCCATTACAAATATTTTTCATTGGGTCAGATGAAATAATTGTGAAGCCTTATATTTTCTCAACATCGTTGGATAGATGTTCTCCAAGAATTTCTCCATAAATTCCCTCAATAATATATCATCAGTCTGTCCAGGTCATACATAAATGTCCCACCATCATTTTTCTGACCCCCATATCATATCAGAATCCAACATTACCCCACCCCCTTCAACAGTCTTAAAATAGTCATGTATCATCTCTATATATTAAATCAATAATTTATCTCCCTCTAGCCCACCAACTCCAATATAAGTAGGATGGTGCTACTGTTAATGCTCCATTGTCAACTCAGACATGCTATTCAGAAATAGAACTGGGTCTCTCTCAATAACCATCATAAAACTATCAATGTTCGGTTGGAAATATTCACATTCGTCCTCATCTATCACCAACGGTTCCTAAAGTTCATTATCTAGGAGTTCGTTCTAGTACCTAAATTTCATTCCCTCCCCAATGATCATCATGGAGGAATATATTTATATATACAAACACATGTATTATGTATCATAATGCATCTTCATAAAATTTATGTATGGGATGAATCTAAAAAAACGTTTCAACATGTCCTTTCTCCCTTCTCTCTCCACATGTTCAACATCAGGGCCTTATCACTACCCTTAACCATTGTACTCCTATGTTCTTGGTAACAACGACACATTCATTCACCTTAATAAATCAAACCATTAATTAATCTCATGTTCACAAATTAATTAACTAAAATTTACTTAATTATTAATTTTCAATTTATCAATCAAGGTTGTCATTAGACACCCATTTATTCTCATTTTTTAACCTTATTTCAATCTCACAAAAAGTGAAAATAGTTCAAGGTCAGAAACTTACCAATAACTTGTTTTCCTATGAGTGCCATGAATGATACATGTCACAATAACATTTAGTTCCTAGTAAACTACCCGTAGACTCATGTATCATGCCTCTCTATGCCACAAATAAAAATTCAATAACTGTCAAAAAAAATATCACATAACACCACATGTGTGTCACCCATGGTGAAATAATATCTAATAATAAAAACAAATAGCAATCAAAACAATCCCACCTTGAGTATTTTGATTTTTCCCCATACATGGGTTTGGAACTCCCATGAATGAGATCATTACCATCCCTTGACTCTTACAAGTCTCATGTATACCATTCCCCAAAAAAGTAAGATAAAATAATAAGAATGTAAAAAAAACATTTGATTCCACTTTTTGACGTCCCAAACCAGGTGCCACTAAATGGTACCCCGAGACAGTTGGGAACATGCCTTCATGTGTGCCTCCCCATTTGCGCGAGGGTGCTGACTAGTAGTAAGGGTTTGGTATGTATGTCTTTGGGAGAATATACAATATTTTTTTAGAACCAAAAAACCAATGGAATGAAAAAACCATAATAACCAACTACAGAAGTGTATAAATAACCAGATGAATACCTTGTCATATGATATTCAAATAAAGAAAACACAACACTCAAATGAAAGGTAAAAAATTAAATGACAATACATTTTTCTAGTATCTACAATGACACTAAATATAATGACACAACGACTCCAAAGTGGGACACGAACCACATCTGGATCCCTCTCCCATGCTCCAAACCCAAGTAGAAAATTATCCTAGGGCCTTTCCCATATACTTTATTGCAACAAAAATTCTACTTGAGTGCTAATTTGGAGGCATAAATATTGATTGAGTATGACATAGTATTCCACAACAAACAATTCCTAAAACAAGTCGAGTGAAAAGATAGTGTAAAAATTTTACTTAGAAATAAATACAATGCGTAAAAAAATAGTAATCACATTTTCCCTTAGTCATTAATAATCACATTAGTCCTAGTTTCAATTCAAATTTCCCAATTTAATCACCATTCATTATTATCATTAATTTTAGTCGGGTCACCATGCCTAATGAGCTTAATCTCGTTGACTATAGGTTGTCATACCTAGCACTCCAAATCTCATTAATTCAAGGACACCATGCATATAACTCTATATCTCTTTCGGTGTAGGTATTCATTCCTAGAAAACCATAATCTTGAAATTGGATATCTATTGGGGAGAAATTCCATGTCCACGTCCCAACTTTTAATCAGTATAGAACGCCATGACTTGCACCAAACAAAATCTATTCCATTTAATCATTCATTAATACAAAAGAATTACACATATCATTTTATTAATAATCCAATGATTATTTACACATTTTTAAATCCATTAGTTCAGTCAACTATTATCTAAGCATGTAACCCATTAACTAATTCATCAATTAATTTGTCCATCAATACAATCTTTATTCCATAATTAATTCTTCACAATTAATTATCCATATCAAATAACGACTTCTCATAATTAATTCTCAGAATTAATTATCTTTGATGAACATTATTCCAAATAATTAATTCTCCTAATGATTTATCTTTCATAGACAACAACAAATAATGTTTAATTTTCCCTAATTAATTTTCTTATCACAATCAATTCAATATCTGAATCACAATATCATATTGGGAACCACTTTTAGATTTTTCCCTGATCCAATTATCAATCCATCCCCAATGCAGTCACAAGTCAAAATTCCACATCCATAATTCCTGAAATTTAGGAAGTCAACTATCAAGGAAAGAAATAAATTTCATATTACCACATTAATATATCAAATCCATGACTATAAAAGTTTGATTTAGACCACCAAACACTTTTTATTATTGTATGTTAGCCCAGTAGAAATACCCAAAATCCGAGTATCACAACATCATCAATCAAGCATTAGATCTAAATCCTTAAGCCAATATTATGATCAATGTCATCAATATGTTGAAAATATAGAACTAGATCCAAAATACTATATCTAGATCTCAACACATGGGTTTAGATCCATGGAAACAGTGGAGATATTCCATGAAAAGATAAAGAGAATATATAGTAATAAACCATAGAAACAATTTGGTGAAATCTACTTACCAGGGAGAGAGCATATCGTCAATCCCGGATTTTGATCTCGAATAATGGTTTTTACATCACCTTTGAATCCCAATAGAAACAATTGGTAACACATATAAATTTTCAATACTGATCCAATGTATAAATATAGAATTCATGGGGGTTCTGGTGGTTTTAAAAATGATTTTTAGATATTCAATTCTACCCATAAGGTTTCTGGGATTGAGGCACATGGTTAGGGAAAACTGTTTGCCCACCATGCAGACCCCTCTATCTAGGTTAGAACAGTTGGAAGAGTTTATTTACACGGTTTTTCAAACTGTGTGAAAACTATGTAGACCTCACTATTGGAACAGTTTACCAACATAGTTTTTTCAAACAATGCACAAACTGTGTACACCCCATTGTCCGTTAATTTGTCTTAAAATTTCCCACAAATACACCCAAATAAACTACTCAAAATCAAATGTACATAAAAGTTAAAAATGTACCTAAAAATGTTTCCAAGAAGAGTCCAAATATTTCCAGGAACATACATGATGTCACAAAAAATGAAGTACATTTTATATGATTCACATTATAAAACAAGAAATTATAATTTATATAAAATTATTTTATACATGAAATAATATTATTACTTTAATAAAAAATTTAGTAATTTTCATATAAGTTATAACATTTCAATTTATACATATTTAATAAACATTATATGAGTTATTATTAATTATAATAAATATTATACATAAAAATATTTTTCAAAAATTGTGGAAATTAAATTCTAAAATAAAAATTAATATATTATTAAATAATTTGATCACAATAATAAAATTTATAAATAACATTCTTGGAAGTCATTTTAATTCATAAATAATTTTATTTAAATAAAATATATATTATAATAATAATTATAAACTATTTTTAATATTTTTACTACTCTTCTTAACCTTGTAACCAATTAAACATATTGTTACTATTATCTTCAATCAACAACTATTTTGATAGGCGTTTAAGTACAATAATTATTTTAAATATCTACCATTTCATTCCTTTTTGATTGATGAAATTTTCATCCATTCTAATTTGTATCTCTTTTTAAAAATTAATATCATGTTTCAAATATATATATTTTTATATTTTACACTATTATTTTCATAAATATGAATTCAAGTTGACCGTGAAGCACACAAATTTCAACTTTTGATTATTTTATGTTTTTTTATTTATTTCCATAAATGTTTTTTTTCAATTTTTAGTGTATATTTATAATTCATATGTTTTTTATATATTAATGAAATAAAATTATATCTATTTTTTATAATTTGGATTGTAGGATTGTTACTCTATATTTTACCATTAATATATTTAAATATATTAATCTTTCATATTATAATATTTGAGATCAATACATAGGGGACCCATGTGTAATCATGACTATATGTATAGGTGATTAAAAACAGTATGTTTTTAATTAAATACCTATTCCATGTAATATAGTATAGTATCGACTCTATAGTTTATATAGGATTACCAGTCCTTGAGGTTACCAGCTTCTATTAAGGGATAACATACCTCTTTGAATAACATATTTTTCATCCATGGAAATGTATATTCATTAAGGGAGTATCAACTCTATGAATGAAGGTCTCATTCCATGACATGCAGGTGAGTACCTGAACAACATAAAAATAAATAGGACAAATTACATATTGGTGATTCAATAATAAATAGAGTACACAACCCTATCTAATATACTTGTTACCCATACCTCATTAATAATGTTTTTCAGGGAGTACATACACCTATCTGTATACTAATAACTTATAAAACCAGGATCCCAATATTAGATATTGGGTTGTGTTAAATATATTCTAGAGGCGATAGTCAACTGAGATAATATTAAATAATTTTTTTGTAAAATTAAAGCCTTAGGAGTACATTTCACAATTTTGTAATGTATTTATGGTTCATATCACATTGTTAAAAATAATTTTTAATGTGGATATATTCATCCCCATTAAATTTTAGTATCATGACTCATATAATGAGAATCCACTGAAACTATTATGATATTATTACTGTATTATTCTAGGAAAATATAATTGTACCAAGTGATGAATTTAATATATTCCAATGTAGGGAAAATTATTATTAAAGTATTCAAATAATAATACATTGAGTGCTACATCCCATAACTGATATCCCTTTTCTGACATATGAAGTTCTATTTTCATGATATGTATTATATCGTGAGAGTTGAAGTAATAAATTTTATGAAACTTTTAGAATATTATCCTTCCATGATCAAAATATTTTTCTATCAATAATATTTAAACTTATATATCTCTCCCACACACACTTTATACTCATCAAAGAAATAAGAAGTATTAATTGAGTTTTCATATATATCATAATGATAATAATGAAGTGAAAATACATATTAATGTTTCTATAAACTTTATACTATTAGAATAATTCCTAACATGTTATTTAAATTTTTTTTGATCTTATTAGTTCTCCATATTAACTATTTACAACATATTCCAAATACATATATTATTCATCACAAAAAGGTACAATTCTATTAATATAGGGACCTTATTGTCTAACAAAATTATAATGATAAAAAAATCCTCAAATTTTATGGTAATTTTTATCATACCTATGGAATTATCTATGAGATAGTGATCATCGAATTTCTTAATTCCCTTATACTTTTAGCCTTATAACATTTATTTAATTAACTTCTTCTTCAACATAATCTTCAATATCATTTATTTATTAATATATTAAAATAATTTTATCATGTATATGTGAGTATAGTTTTAGATAATTAAATAATATTAATAAATCCAAGGATCCAGATCATATATTCTATCTATCACCAACCTAGATCAAATTGTATGTCATCAACATATGATGTTGACCAGATCCATATATATCACATGATTAACTCATATAAACTAAATAATTATATAATATTTATTCTATTTACCTCATTTATAATTATAATATCTATAATAGAAACCATTTTCTTTATCAATTGAAATACAATTCCAAAAAACTCATCTCTACACCATCTGGGATCTTCCATCACATAAGCTAGAAAATAACTCTATTTAGGTATCATGACAAAAGTCATACCTTAACAAAATGTCCTTTTTCTCTAAATGAACATTAAATATATACAAAAAAATTTATACCACATGTTTTTGAATTTACAAATATCAGGGTAGTTCAACTAACCTTATATAAGGACAAATTTACTCTTATTCATGACAAATAATAAATGATTTATCATCATGTACATAATGAAATATTTAGAAGGACCTTATAATGATTATATAGATTAAATATTACACATAGAGATCAATTTAAGCTACAGAGTGATCCTTTTCATTATAATGTATAACCCCTTATTTTGGCATTTTATGAACAATTCATAAGTATGGAAACAAGAGTGTCATATCAAACCAAACAAATTCCACAACATAACTGATGGTGTTTGTTATAGAATATTATTTCTACAAATAATTTTTATATAATCATACACTATCCACAACAAATATTATTATTTAATTAAAAATTACATGGACACTTTTTTAATACAAAAACAGAAACAATATTCTAAATATATTTAAGATAGTCTCTTCTTTTTGGGGTTGTTAACAATTCAAAGAAAATAAAACTCTTATATATAAGATATCCCATAAATAAAATCTATAACTTATAAAAAATTACAATTCTAACCATTTTATGATTATCTTTACATATAAAGGTGATTCAATTATACAAAAGTCAAAATGTTCAATCCCATGGGAGACAATGTCGTGGAAAAAAATCATAAGATGATATATCCCTCATGATAATTCCATGATGCATTTTATTATAAAATAGTGGATAATATTACTTTGATAAAAAAGTGTTATGTTAATGAATTCTCATGATGAAAACATGATGAATTGTATTCATAGAATCTATTCATCCCAACTAATAGATCATCATAATTTATAGTCGAACACTCTATGGTTATGTGGTGCTCCCCCATTGTCGACAAGGATGATAAATGTAGAATGAAGTAATTTATGAAAATTTTTAAAAAACCAAAATAGATCATAATTTAATGTTCACGAAATAGAGTTCTAAATACAATAATTTAATTATAGATAAAAATCATACCATTCATAATAAGAAATTACAATAAGGGTGTGGGGGTATTAATTTCCCCAACCATATAGAGATATGGGTCAGATTATAATCATATATCTTGTAAATTTCATTCAAAATCAATGAGGGGTAATTAAATGGTAGGTTTATTATGCACTTAATCATCACTAAACACAAACTCAAATTTCAAAAATTATTGTTCAGCCTTATATTTTATAATATTATATTTAATTTATATGTTCATTATCTTAGAATAATGAATATGTTTTTATAATATTTATAGAGCACAATTATTAATATTTCTTTAGAATATGAGGTTTTAATTCCATCTAAATATATTCAAAATTATTCTTCATCCTCCATAAGTAGATACGTACTTGAGTAGCTTTTAAAAATTATTCTAATTTTCATTTTTAGAAGATAAATTGTTTTATGAAAATAGATACATTAGTTTCCAATATGGATCACATATTTAGATATAGAATTTTTTTCTATCTACTATTCCTTCCAAATATGTATCAAAATGATAGAAATTTTTTTGGCATGATTTTATATTATAAATCAACCCAAACCTCAATATTTGATTAATATTGATGATAATTATTAGCATGGAAGAGATGTTAATTTATTATGGAAAACATTGATTGTGTGTATATTTGCAAGTTGAAAATACAATATATTGTCTGGGGATTCAAAATAAGTGTATATAATACAAATTAATTTCCTATAAAGATTTCAACAATAATTCTTTCCTTCTTTATCTTTTGATAGTTTTTAGATATCCATAAGAGAATACATTAGATTAAAAAATTCTATATTAAACATATTCTACAACTCCTGGGAAAATTTATTTCAGTAAATAAATGTCTCATCCTTTAGGTGAAAAACTTGTATGATAATAAATGATTTATCATCATTCGGTAACATCTAAAATTTTTATATCATGAGTTTTAAAAGTATCATGCATTAAGATTCATCCAAACCACTGAAGATGATGACATAAATATATATAATCACAGGAATTTTTTTTTTATTTTTCTATATTTATGTAGATGTTATTATCAAACCCACATCTAAAAAATCTGTTCTTCGTTAAGAACGTCACCAACTATGACAACAAGATATTTTTAATTGTTTTAGTTCATATAATTATTCCATCAGTAAACACAATTTAAGGATATCTTCTTTAATGATCAATCAAATAATTTTCCCAAATAGAATTACTATATAAGGATTCCTTCAAGAATGATTATATAATGTAAATATGATGTAGTTTTAATCCCTTTTGGTTGGTTATATGTAAACCAAATCATACAGTTTCATGTGAATCCAATTATACAAATTTTTTATCCACATCAATTCCATAAAATTTTGAATACCCATTCCCCAATATAAATTCATTGATACTCATTTAATTATCATATTCACTGTGTCGGATTACTAAATCCAATTTGGTTTAAATAATATCATAGTATTTCATTAATATAAATACATCTCATGTGGTATTATTTTCAATTTAGTAATGTTTCTCATGGATTTTCATAATCAATTTTTCACCCTAGTATATTGTAAAAAATATTTTGGTTACACTTAAGATGATAATGGAAATTTTTGTTGTAAATTTACCCTTCTTATTTTTATAAGGGATTCCCCGTCCCTGATGAATTTATTTATCAGTATCTCGATAGTAGTACAAATAAAACTTGATGTTTTATCCATGTATAGTTTTCATCATTATCGTAATTATCATCTATGTTCATCATAAATCATTAAACTAACATTTAAAAAGATTAATATTATTCACATTCATCCTATATGGGTTGTTTTTGTGTGAATCCTACATATTTGAAGATAAATTATACTTGCTTTTAATTGAAACAGTCTCATTTTCAATTTTTGTAACATCATTTATTTTTATTATTTTACCCTTTTTTGTGGGGCATGTATTCTTTAAAGTAGGATGAATTTCAAAGACATATTTCATCATCTCCACATGCAGTAAACATTTATTAATTTTTTCATTGTTATGGAAATATCACAACCTAATCAATTTTTATTATTTTCTTAAACAAAATTCACATCTAGAGTGAGAACTGCACGTCGTTCAATACAGAAAACAACCAAAACAAACAAAACACAATCCATCTAGAGATAAGTCAATATTAAAAAAATCAAAATCTATCAAAACCAATAGGATACCGTAAATAACGCGGGTCATATGAAAATCATGTAGGTCATCTAAAACACTAGACCACGTCGATTTAATAGCGCATCCATCAACGTCGTCCCATCATCGCCGACCATCCCAATCCATGAACACAACATCACTGATCAAGGAATCCATGAACCAGGGACAGAGAAACACAAAATAAACCTGAATCAACCCTCGTAATTGTCCTCCTCAAATTTCCATGCTGGTGCGACAATTGTCACAAGCTCCATACTGTAGAAACACCAGCAAACACTAGTCAGAATCCACCAAAACTCTCCAACACTATGGTATGAACTCCTAAAACTCCTTCAGGAATAACACATTCCACATAATAGGGCCATTAAAAAAGATAGATCGAGGAAGAAAGGAGGTTATCCTGTCATCACTTAACCTCCTTCATTGTTATCCTTGATTCTACAGAGACTCCTCCCTTTTCCAAAACCAAAATAAAACACCCTAACCCACTGAGATTGGGGAAGAAAAATAAAAGGGTGAGAAAAAATAAATCAAATCCAATAAAAATCAGAAAAGTGTGGGGTTAAAACCTTAAAAATAAATTGGGGGATGAAAACCCATGTAGACAAAAAAAGAGACACTAAGAGGACCCTCGACCACAAAATCTCTTTCTCAAAGCCTTGGTGTGACTATAACTCCAGATCCAACAAGGACAGGATCAGTGGAACTCGAGTCCAGAATGTGGAATGGTGGCCTGAGAAAGGCCTTCATCGACCTAGGGAGAGGAGGCCTAGAACTAGAAATAGAGTTAGAGAAATATAAGAAGAAGAAAAACCAAGGCCATCAGGGAGTAACCCCTAGGGGAAGGAGAAACTGGAGCTGAGACGAGAGCCCTACAACATCCTGATGAATGTGGAACCATTTAATATAAAATGACCTAATCAAAAAACACAGAGAGGAACTATAATGGTTGTTTTATTCCACACTAGACTCAATATGGTGTCTTTTTAATTAAGGTTATAATAATTCCCAACTAATGAAATATATTTCCATAATAACTACTTTCTTCCAATACATAAATTATAGGGAAATTTTAATTAGAATAGTATAAGTTATATTTCTAATGGTGTGATATATCCTTAAATGAATAACATTATGTTGAGTGGATGTCACTATTGACAAATGAGATAGAATCAAATGGGTTTCAAGATATTTATACCCTTATGTATTATTAATTCTCATATACAATTTTGTGAAATAAATTTGAACTATTATAGAAAATATATATTCAATATATCATTAGTATTTAATGATACACACTAATTCATTAGTCTTGTGGTAATCAATATAAACCTTGTCATCATGAGGAAATAGTAAAAAAAGAAAACATAATTTATTTATAATCTAAATCTCTAGGATCCTGTAGAATAAAAATAAATAAATGATTAAACTCTATTAATTTACATTATTTCCCCTTCATTGGATTATTACACCTCAATAATTTCATCACCATTTAAAAAGAATCGCATCTCTCTATATTATCACATGTGACCAAGGAAAAATCATGATCTATAACAATTTTCAATAAAATTTGCAATGATTTTTTCTAATATGAGCAAGTCATATTATTAATAATAATTGTTCATACATATTAGAAATTTTTTCATAATTTTCGTTACCCATAAGGTAATAGTCTTTCTTTCATCTCACTGACATATAAAAAACAAATCCTTATATATATTTTTTAAAACATATTTTCTTTCAAAATTAAAAATCATTCCTTGATTCTAAAAGAATTCATAAACATAGAATATTGTGTTTAATACCATAAACAATGTGTAGAAATTTTTATGGGACAATTTCAACTAACCTTGTATTTCCCAATGGTAATAATGTTTCTTCCTTAATCCATATCATGTTTTTTTTGTATTTCTTAAAATCCACTTTATTGAAAAGTGGTAACCTCACAACCAGAAAATACAAACCAAACTACCATAATTTAAATTTCAAAAAAAAGATGAAACAACAACCAAATATAAAATTCAAACATCCCGGGTTACGAAACCTCGAGCAGCGAGCTGTCTTGAGCCACACCCCATGACAGTTGAGTACCCCACATCGCCACCACATTGCTAGAACTAGATCGTCAGCAATCACTCCACTGTATAGAAACCATATCTCGAACTTATTAATTAATATAATGGGAATTTCATCATCATTATCCTTTTCATATATTATTTTATTCAATAATGATTGATGATTAACATCTCTTGATGAGGAAAAACATAGTTACACCTCAAAATACATGATTTCCTCCTCATTTTCGGTAACTATATATATCATTTGACTTTTCTTCTTATTTTAGAGAACTTCTATATGTTTTCATACACATAATAAAACCTCAATAGAAACCACATTTTTTAGACTCAAATAAGGATATATATTCTCATTCACATTTCCTTCATAGAAAAAGGAAATAACAGTCCAAATAATAATAAAATTTAATAAAATATATTTTCTATTTTTGATATTATTGATATTTAAAAACCACATTTTTAAAATTTTCAGAAATTGAATGTTTCGTGTTTTTCCATAAAAATAAAAACTAAATTTTGGGTCTTATTTTATTCATTAAAAATATCAACAGTAATTTTTTATTTTGCATGAAAATATAATATCCTTACTGATATTTTTACTTTTTTTTATAATCTACAGTGATTAATTTATTTTTTTATTATTATCCAAATTAAATTTCTTTTTGTTTTGGTTGCGGTTTACTTGTGGGATAGAAAAATTAAATTTATTATAACCCTTATAAAATTTCATTTTAACTGATGTTCTTGACCATTTTGATGTCATTATAAGAGGAGGACCCCATTCTTAGTTAGCACATATTTATAGGAAAATCATGAATATTAATTAGTTCATAAATTAATATATATTTATTTTTCATTTATTTGGATATCACAATAACTATATATTCCCACACATTAATTTTTATTATTAACTTTATAATTTTATTTTATATTATATAATTTTTTGATTTAAATAATTTAATTTCATCATTTTTTCATACATATTTTCATCTTTTGTTTTATATAAAAAATATAATCATGGAAAAAATTATTCTAATTCATTGTTTTGGAACTAAATATATCATTATCTTCAAAATATACTCAATGTTTTTTCTTGGAATCAACTCTTCCCTCCACATTATCATTTTTAGTATCAATACCAACAAAAATGGCAGGTATATAATTGTCTCAAAATATTCTTCATTTAGGTACATTTAATTTTAAAAACATTATTCTTCAATTTCCTCTTTATATTAATTTTCCCCTGAAAGTAAATTTATATTATTTCAAAAAATTTATTGTGATCCATTATTTTTCTTCACCTTAAACAATTATTTCAATGGGATAAGTATCATCTTCATCATATTTTTGATATTTCATGGAATATGTGGATACAAGGATTCATATATTACCATATAGAAATATATCTATGGGATTTTTTCTTTAAGATGTTAATCTTTCCCTCTTTAGGCTGGTGAAAATCATGGACATTACCTTGTCAACCTCTTCTAATTCTAGATATTTCTTTATGTAAAGCTTATTAATTTCATTTAAAAATTATCTCTTATGGGTTATCCATTTATCAAGATTTTTTGCATCCATCCAATAAATTATATTTAATAGGAATACCTAATGAACATTCAATACATAATTCCATTAAATCATTTCCTTTAACAAAAGAAACAATCACATAGAAACTTATAGGTTGTCTCCTCAATATTATTATATCAATTTGGAATTCATCTATATTCTCTCCATGACCATGCTATACGTCAAAAATATAAAATAGATGAAAAAAATACACATTTTTTATTTTAGTTTGAATTATCCAAATGTCTTTAAATTATTTATATTTAATTAAATTTTTTCCCAACACACAATAGAATTATATTCATGAATATTTAAACAAAATACACCAGTTCATGTTTTTTATTGCATGATATTATATTTGTAATGATAGGGTTTTCCTGAGATCCCCCTAATGAACTAATATTCATGAAATATGAATCAAATTATTTTTGATCTCATTTTGATAGGGAGCCACATTCTTTTTTGGTTGAGTAACCAAGAATAGAATCAAAATAAATATTCATTCAAATGGACATGAAATATTATTTAATCATGTTATTTAAAAAATGGAAATTGCATCCATTAAAATTATGTATTACTATAAGATATATAAATAATATTACATATATGATTTTGATAAAGAGGGACAAAAAATAACCCCAAAACCTATTATATGATGCAACTTGTTGATGATTTCTAACGAGTATACCATAATAGTGGCTGATTTTGAGTATGTTAGTTTTGAAAATATATATTTTCTAAATTCAACTTTTGTTCCTAAATAAGAGGAACACCTATTTCTCTATTTAAAAAATCCCTATAGTAGTAAAATATGTAGACCTATGTTATTTTTATTTGTTATCCCAGACGAGATAAACAAAGGTGAATGCAAGGTAATTTTATATAGAACATGAGGAACTATGTGAACTACTTATCACATGATTAAACAAAGTATTGTGTTCCCACTGATACACTATATTGACTATCAACAACATGATAAACATACAACAACTTGTTCCTATGAAAAAATTCTTAACAATATGTCTATGTGAATATTTTTATCCTATAATTATATAATGAGAAAACACAACTGATCTATTAACCTAAATTTTACCAAACCTAATGAATTTCTTACATGATAGAGTTAGTGGAATGTCTCATTTCTTTATCACTTTTTTATTACCATCATTAATTTAATTTCCTTATCAATATCAATTTTCATTAATGTTATATCAATCTACATTATATAGGTTTATTTTATCATAAATTAGTATTTACATATTTATAGTATTAAATGAATTTATTAAGATATAAGGGTGGGAATCAAGAGTTCTATGTATATCCATATCATCTTATTCTATGTTCCATAAACACAAAAATGTCGTAACTATGTGCTATTGATTTTATATAATGTAGTCAATATTCTATACAACAATTAAATTTCTAATTTCAATGATTAATAAATAATATTTACTATAGTGTTCCACATTCCACAATGATATAGACACTTATATTGTTAAATAAATGAAAGTCAAAAATATTCTCTATGATATATACTCTTGTTGTGAATGTGACCCACCAAATTCAAAAAAATTACTCATTTAAAATCACTATTTTTCTCAAAATTATTTCCTCAAATTCATTGATCCCTGAAAACACTATTCTATATACATTTATCTAGAGTGTGGAAATATATAAACATGTAAATCATCAAATAAATCACTCTCCTAGAAAAAAATATTATTATCAGAAGAGCATTCTATATCATGGATTTATCCCCATTATCTGGAATAATGTGTATCATGTTAGCCATGGAGTAAGTGTAAATTATTTACCTATACACATGTTGGGATTCCCATGGGGTGGTTTTGATCTAGCATTATATGATCCATAAACTAGTTCAATTTAGACCTATGAATTTTATTATTACCTTATTATAAGTTCATTTTATATGATATGACCATTATTTATATAAATATACATTCATGCAACATAGTTTAGAATTATATGTAGATTAACATAAATCTATAACCCTTAAGTGTGTACCTATTTATCTTTTTTAAGAATTCATAATGACTTAGTTTCCATTACATATATAATGTAATATTCAGAAAACCTATACATAACATTTAGAGATTCTATCTTACCCATACACATATGTTGGAACTATGGTTTGGTCCCTTTTATAATGTCATATATCTCATTATATAGAGGGTACAATAGAATTCATTATCTAAGAAAACAAATTCTATAGTTTAACCAATGGTGATTCTGTAATGATACTATCCTCCAGATTGAGTTTCCCTTATATTATCCAATATCCTTCTATACTATTATTCTTTACATAAAAATTACTTTGATACAATTATTAATAAAAATAACTGAAAAAACACAATTATTTTTTCTTCCAATAAGCTTCATTAATATCTTTGACCCTATATTGGAGGGTAGAGAATTTGCTGACTATCTATCCTCGCTGGATAACCCCAACTCTGAAGTCCTTTTCCTACAAAATATGGTCATTCTGAAGCTGCCATGGGTCAATATCATCACAGGGGATTCCCTCAGCCTCCGTTACATTAGACCCCACTGATCCTTAAGTCACCATATTTTCTTTTTCACTTATACCCTTGAATAAATAATTATATAATGATGAATATAATACATTGAATTGGATATTGGTAAATGACATAAAATAATATTTTATTATATAGATAGGAGTATGTGTCCTTATTAAATTGATCACCTATCATAAATATCCAATTATGAAATATTATGACCACAAATCATATGATAAAATGTGTAATAACAATGAATATAAAATAGAATGAATATAAATATAAACAATCATTAAATAAAAATATAAAATAAATTTATAATATATGAAAATAGGTGAGAACATATATTAAATAAGGATATAAAATAAAAAAAAATACATGTAACCCTAAAAATCACTATACAACCTAACAAGAATTTGACCATATTTATTCACCATTGAAAATATATATTTGATACCTCCACCATGTACATATCAACTTATGATCACCTAAATATTATACATCATCTTTATATACAAAACTCATACAAGACAGAACCCGATGTTGAGACAGCTATAAGAATACCCCATAGGGTACCCATAAATAATGAAATGTGTAATGAGGTTTCATATCACTAATAAGGATATAAATGAAGAACCAATACACTAAATATTAATGGGGAAAATGGTATGGTATTAAAAATATTAGATAATGAAATTAATTTGTATTACAAAAATATAATAATAAACCATACAATAGGAAAATGGTGAAAATAATTATTCCTCTCACATGGTCATAGTGATAACATTATAAATTAAAACCATGTATTTGGGGTGAAATAAAACTTCCTTTTCATAGATAAAAAATACATAATAAAAGATAAATACATTATATATCACCCCAAACCAACACTACTATAAATAATTTTTTATTATCATTGAGTATTCTCTTCATAAGATTATGAATAAATGATACTTGTGAAAATTTCTCCACTATTTATCAATAATTGACTATATTCTGGGATTCTAAACTGTTATACTCATATTGATAACCCGATGAATGGAAAAATAATTAAGGGGTGAGATCAATGCATAATATGGGTAAATATAAGAGATAACGATCAATGATTATAATTTTGAATATGATAAGAATATAATTATAATAAATTTACATAATAAAATCATACCCATAAAAAATATCATAAAATAGGATTCATGGAGTATTTTATGGCATAAAATAAGAAATGAATCAACAGATTTGGATAAATTATTAAGTAAACATTATCTAAGTAAGAATATCATATTTATAAGAGAAAGACTAATAATGTTGAAATAAATTAATCATTGTTTTTTTTAAAGAAATCCATTAATATACACACTTTTATATTGTGAATTAATATATTTATTGATACAATTGTATGGTGTGAAAAAATTCTAGTATATCTATGCATCATTATCTCATGACATTATAATCATTAAATAATGAATTAGAGGGATATATGGAACCATAACTATGATTATACATACATATGAGTGCTAATAGAAATAAAATCTTCATTGTATCACAGTGAACTAGTGGGAGGAAAATGTTTTACAGTCATCACACCATAAGAACTCGTGTAAAAAATAGATTTCAAATTATTTCAATATGGATTCAAATATGTAAATCAAATATAATTCCATCAATAATCATCAAATCATAAATGTGTTAAAGGTAAAATTTGTATAAAAATTTATTTATTAAATATATTAGAAATTAACCTTCAATTCAGATGATAAGGTATAGTATATATAACTATATTGATAAAATAATAGATTTTAACTAATAATTTCCATAATAAATCAACATAAAAAACCTAGGTAATAATCTTTTAATCAAATAGATAAAGTATATATTTTTAATAGAAGAAAAAAATTGGAATACAGTTTATATTTATACACATTGTATGATTATATAAGAAAAAAGATATACAGGATCATTATTCAAATAGATAATTTCACGGTGTAGTCCATATATAGGGATAATTTAAATGGATGACCTAAAATAATATCCAAATAATGAATAATATATTTTAATTGAAGTTGAATATATCGAAAAAGAGGAATTATAAAAATTTCACTGAAAATTCGAAACATTTGAGAACAGTTTTTGAAAATTTTCTTTTGGAAGAACAAATTTATAAAATTAGGATAATAATAATTTATTTTTGAAATCATGGAAATGTTGATATTTAATTTTATATGAAGGGTAAATAATTTCATTATAATGTATTAAAATATAAAATCTTAAAAAGTTATTTTTCTCAATTTTGATAAAAATTAAACTTAGATTGAAAGAAAAAAATTTATTTAAAACATTAAAATATATTTAGAGTTGTGAAAAATTACATTAATAAATTATTAATGAAAAAATAAATAAATTTTTAATAGAATTTAATAAATATGGTCCTAGTTGATGATTTTTCTAAACTGTAAAGAATTTTCATGTTTGGTTTTATTAATATGAGAATATAATGAATCATAGTGGAAATAAAATGGAAACAAGACATTTAAATCCCAAAAAAAATAATCAATAGTATAGAAAATGATGAGGGGTTTTGAAATAAAGACAAAAAATACCTAGTTTTTTTATATTTTAAATATAATATTGATTTCAACTTGATATTGAAGGAAAATCTCTTATAGTAATTGTTACAGATGTTTTAAAATATTATAAGCCGGTTTCCTTCAAATAATCATTCAAATATACTTAAATAAAAAGTATTAATTATAATGTGAGTTAAATGTGAAGATATTTCCCAATATAAAAATAAATTATGATGAGAAATATCATTCATGCCTCATATAATTGAACATTGAAAAAAATAAACCTTTCAAATATTTTAATTTTTGTATCTTTGGATTTTTGAATCCCATATATTTCACAAAATATATTTTAAATAAATCAATTAAGGTGACAATCCAGCTCACTAGTTATTGTATTATATTTTTAGGGAATGTTGAAATCTTATTTATCTCAATTATATGATACACCATACCTAGTAAAATAGTAATATGGTAGAAGATGGTATGTCTTGTATAGTTAATGATCCTTTAACTATATCTATCTATTCATCAAAAGTTTTTTTTTGCATGCTTATAAAATTTTAAATTCTAATCTCTTTTAAGTCATTCATCACTCATTGCCTCTACATTCCATTTCCAAAAAATATCCCAAATGAATAATTGTTTTTTTATTTTACTTAAGAGTACATGTCCAATAAATTCAATTAAAATGGGATAAACTACCTGTATGTGTCAAATTTCAATGTTGAAAAATTTATATGATTAATAGGTTAACCAATATTATAAATAAAAAATATATTTTTATTTAAAAAATTTATGAACCATTTATATAAATATTTTATTTTTTAATATATATTTTTTATTATAATATATAATTTTTTCTAAATTATTATTACTTATTTTGGTTACATGAGGTGGTTTGGTCGATTTCATTAAAACATAAATTGTATATCGATCATTTGTAAATGTATATTAAATTATAGTTATGATTTCTATAATTTTGGAGGTTTATATATTTAATTATAGCATTATCAAAAATATTATACAATCCTAGAGGTATTATCTAAATGGGTTAAAAATAATAATGGTTTCTTGATATCATTTTTTTCATAGTTTTATTTACAATTATTATTTAGTGGTAATTTCACTTATGAACTGTTTTATATTATCTTTGAATAATATTTATTTTATCAAAAAATTCATTATAATAAGATAAATAAATTTTTAATTTCGCATAATTTATAAATTAATGGAAAATGATATATTTTATTATATAAAGGTGGTATTTTACCCAAAATCATGAATGTCACTCTCATTAAGTACATAAATATGAGTATTTGTGATGGGGTCTCGTCCCAAATGATTTGTCATGGAAAATGATGTCACAAATAGTTTCACTGAGTTTTTAAAAAAACTCATTTCTGAAGGGCGCGTCGGAAATACTATTTGCGAAAAGAAAATTTACTCATCACAGAATGAAAAAAATTAAAAAATATTAATATTAATAAAAAAAATATTATTTAGAAATATTATTTGCGGTGGAAAAATATACCTGTCGCAAAAAACGAAAAAAATTAATTACATTTAATATTAATAAAATTAAATAAATATTATTTATATTATATTATAAATATTAATAATATTAATAATAAAAAAATAATAATAAGAAAATAATTATTATTATTATAATAAAAATAATATTTATATACAAATAATAATAAAATAATAAAATAATATTAACATATCAATAAAATCGTAATTATAAAAAATTAATATTAATAATAAAATAATGAATACATTATTAAATTATAAAAAAAATAATATTTAGAAAAATATAATTATAATAATAATAATAATAAATAATGTTAATAAATAAATAACTAAATAAATAAATAACAATGATAAAAAATATTAAAAATTTAAGTAAATAATAAAATAATAAAAACCACATTATTCTCAATAGTATAAAATTCTCACTAAACCATTAGTCATACATCACATGTACTTCATCATCTACCGATGTTCCTACTCTAATAAATGACACATCTTCTCCTCTTGCTATTTTTGTTGTCCTCATCATCACATCACTTTTTGTCGGCCCTCGTATACCAATCATAATGTGTCACAGATTAAAGTGTGGTTGAATCGTAAACATCGCAAAGTCTCAAAATAGTCCATGTTTCCAATGTAGTCATGTATCGTTTTTCATTCTATGTCGAACTACCGGCACTTAATATTATCTCATTTTTCATAGCTGAATTTTATCCCACTGTTGAATGTCAAAAAAGTATAATAAGCTCATGTGACCATTATTTTATGAGAATTAACTGCAATAGACAAATGAGCTTTTTTTACTCTAATGTCTTTCAAAAACGAGAATTATATTTTAGTTAGGAACATTGTATCAACATGACATGCTGGTTGTTCGACTAAGAAAGAGGATGGGTATGGAAAACATGGTTACATTGGAAGAAAGAATCTTTTTGTATATTTTTTGGTGTGTTGGGGATAATTGAATAAAAAACATGACTTCCCAAAATATTTGTGAAAAAACTAATTATGTATTTGAGAAAAATGATAAGGAAACTAACATACAAATATTGTATAAAATGATGAAAAAATTAATTAACAAATTTGTAAGAATTTACCTTTTCCTATTATTTGTATGCATTTTTTATGCAATTCCATATTAATGTTTTTATTAGTATTAATTATTACAATTTATTACTAATTATCCCTAATTATTGTTATTTATTATTTATTATTACTATCTATTACTGATTGTTTATAACCACTACTAAATAATTGTAATTATTTCTAATTAGGTCAAATTATTGATAATAAATCCTCTTTTAACATTAATTATTACTAATTGATCTTAATTATAAAAAATATTTACTAATTATTAAAAATTATTATTAATTAATAATATTTATTACTAATTAATCTTGTTTATTATTAATTATTAAAAAATATTACTATTAATTACTAATTATTACAATTTATTACAAATTATAAATATTTATTACAAATTTATTTCAATTTATTACTATTTATTAGTTATTATTAATAACTATAAATAATTATTTCTATTTTCTATTAATTATGACTAATTATTACTATATAGTACTAATTGTTTTTAATTCTTATGAATTATAAATATTCATTACAAATTATTATTAATTATTACTATTAATTAATATTTGTAACTAATTATTACTAATTATTAATAATTAGTAATTATTATTACTAATTATTACCAATTATTACTAATTATTACTAATTATTTACAATTAATACTAATTATTAGTATTTATAACAATTTATATCTTTTTATTACATTTTTATTATTATTTATGACTATTTATTACTTTTTATTAATAATAATTACTATGTATTAATGATTATTTCAAATAAATGAAAACTATTACATATTAAAACTAATTTATCCTAATTATTAATAATTATTATTAATAATAATAATTTATTATTTTTTATTACTATTTATTATTATTTATTAATATTTATTAATAGTTATTACTAGTTAATACTATTTACAAGTATTTACTATTATGTATTACTAATTTGTACTAAATAATGATAATTGTTACTTGTTAATCCTAATTAATCCTAATTATTATTAATTATTACTATTTATTTTTAATTATTACCATTTATTACTGTATATTACTGTATATTACTAATTATTACTAATTTCTATTAATTATTACTATTTATTGAAAATTATTACTAAGTATTAATATCTATCACAAATTATTGCTAATACTCAATAATTATTACTATTTAGTACTAATTATTACAAATTATAATTAATTATTACTATTTAGTAATATTAGTACTAATTATTTCTAATTATTACTAATTATTGTAAATTATTACTATTTATTAATATTTATTACTAATTAATAATTATTATTATAAATTTTTACTAAATAATCTTAATTATTACTAGTTAATCATAATTAATCATAATTATTTTTTACTATTACTAATTAAAACTAATTATTTTTAATTATTACTAATTCTTAATATATTCTACTATTTATTACTATTTATTAATATTTATTACTAATTATTACTAATTATTACTATTTACTAGTAATTATTACTATATATTACTTATTATTACAAATTAAGAAATATTATTACAAATTAATTATAATAATAAATAATTATTAATATATTTTTAAATTTATTACTAATTATTATAATTAGTATTAATTGTTACTAATTAATCCTAATTGTTACAAATTAATTCTAATTAATCCTAATTAATCATAATTATTACTAATTATTACAATTAATTAATATTTATTTATATTTATTAATAGTTATTAGTAATTATTACTAATTATTACTATTTAAGTGTAATTATTACTAAGTATTCCAAATTATTACTAATTAAAGAAAATTATTACATAATAATCATAATTAGTATTAATTATTACTAAATATTACTATTTATTTATATTTGTTACTATTAATTACTATTTACTATTGATTATTACTATGAATTACTAATTATTACTAATCATTAAAATTTAGTACTAATTATAACTAATTATTTCTAATTATTATTAATTATTTCTAATTATTACTAAATATTACTAATTATTACTATTTAGTACTAATTATTACTAATTGTTACTTTTTATTGATATTTATTAGTAATCATTACTAAATATACCTAATTATTAATAAATGTTATTAAATATTACAATTTTTAATATTTATGAAAAAATATTACTAATTATTACTAATTATTAGTAATAATTATTAATTATTAGTAATTCTAAATAATTATCATTAATTATGACTAATTATCACATATTTTGACTAATTAATACTAATTATTACTAATTATTATTATTTATTATTATTTATTACTATTTATAACTAATTATGATTAATTACTAATAATTATGACTAATTATCACTAATTATCATTAATGACTATTACTTAATCATAATTAATATAACTATAAATTTATAATAATTTTCAATGATCACAAAGAATTATTTGAAAAATAATAATTTTTCAAAACAAAATGATCTAATTCTAATTTAATTTAAATGTAGCTTATTAATAATAGCTATAACTAAAATAAAACAAAATAAAATAACTAAGAAATAAAAGAAATGGATAAATACCTTAATACTGATGACTTTTGGACGGTGTAAGCCACAAATGATGATCTGATTAAAAAAATTAAATTTTGAACAAATTTGAGAGAAAGAATCTAGGTAGAGAACAAGTGGGGGTGGAGAAAGGGGTGGAATGAGAGAAAAAACAGATGGGGGTATATATAGATAAGATTATTTTCAATGGGACACGTCGCAAATATAACCAGTTAAAATGTATTTGCAACAGGATCCGTCTCAAATACCAACATGACGACATACTATTTTTTACACCATTGACATCTCGTCACAAATACTAACAAATGCTACTCGGTATTTGCGATTGGTATTAAATATTGTCCCAAATTCCCTTCCCACGGTTTGCTGCGATAGTGTCATGAAACCTTGTGGGACATGAAGAATCACCCGATCACAAATAACAACTTATGTTGGATGGAAAGATCGTCTAATCACAAATAGTATTTTCTGAGAGAATATTTGGGATGAGACCCTCCCTAGTTGCAAATAACCCGCCGCAAAACCCATTTCTTCTATAGAGTTTCTTTATAGAAAAAGAGGGAATACAACAATATTTTTATTATCATTTCATAATATTAATTATGTGATTCATTTTTTATGTTTTCACTAAATTACACATTCAGATAAACCATGTAAGGTGGTTGTACAAAATAGAATGCATAAATCCTGAATACAGTAGTCCATAAGTAAAAATGATGATTTCTTATAGTTTTTAAATTGATTTTAGGGAATTATGATTCTTAATATTGTTAGGGTTGGGGTCCTGAGGACTAAATTTTTTGTACTATGATTACAAGAATGTTCACTTATTATATATTGTTAATTGTTCTGCATGATTATAATAATAAAATGTAGTGGAATATTTGTTGCATTAATAAGGTCATGGAAGATCCCTTCTATGATGAGATCATTCAATGCTATAAAAAATATTATTAATTAATGTTTTGTGATAATATGACATATTATGATATGACACATAGTATACAAACCATTATGTGGGAGTAATCGTAATAAGAAGAGACTCTATCTCATGGAGTTCGCACTTGGTAATCTCCAAGATGTGTGATTATGAGAACATACATGGCAGTAGTAGTTCCACATGTTTTTCTGTCATCAGATATTGCTATCTGTGAGTGTGTGTAATGGTCCTTAAACTGGAAGATTATCATTCACTCATGTCATGACTCGCACACTTAGATTTTCTGATGAAAATTATCAAAAATAAAGTTGGCGGGATGTAGGGTACGTTGGGTGCGTCACAAATGTCATATTGTTAATGGATAAGTCGAGGAAGGATTTTTCCCTTTCATATTTATGGAAGTAGATATCTCAGGCCCTTTCATTGAAATAGAACTATCAAACAAAATCCATGGGCACGGTGACCTGATGAGTTTATTTCTAGATGTCATAGAATGATAGATCAAGAATATATTTTCATGAAATAGCCATGAAACCTACTTGATGAGATATTGAGACAAAGGGATTAAATTACACAGTAAGTGTACATATGAGGTGACTTGTCAATGAGGCGTTAACTTCATTCTCTTGGGTGCCTTGACCCGTTGCTAGACAGTAATCATGGAATTTAGGCAAGCCCGCATAATGCCAACAAAATAGTGGCCTAGAGGGCCACACACTAAGTGTATCCAAGTATCTCGAGTAGAATAATGATTATTCATGTACGTGGTTTAATAATTATTCAAGGAAGACTAAATCATTTTAATGATTGAGGAATAAGGAAATGAAAAACAAGATATACACACTATGTATTAATTATTACACGTCATGTAGTTTATCATGGAAAACAACTACACGCTGTGTATTAATGATTACATGCCATTTAGTTTTCATTTTTGGAATGTAAATGAAAAACTAGTACACAACGTGTATTAATGATTACACGCCGTGTAGTTTTATGGAAAAAAATTACACACTGTGTATTAATGATTACACGCTGTGTAGTTTTTTGGAAAACAATTACACGTCGTGTATTAATCATTACACGTCATGTAGTTTTTCATGGCTGTACATTGAGGATGTAATATTGTTTTATGAAATGATATTTATTATAATCAGTGTGGGCACATGACATGGAATTAATTATTCGAAATGGGGGTTTTCAATAAGAGTCAATGAAATAAATAAAACACTTAATTCGTTTATTTATTGACATAACTCTACAACCTCAAACCCGATTATAAATATCCTCAAAACCCCAACTCTTTTCCTAACAAGAGAATTGTTGTAAACAACAAATCTAGAGAATTATTTCATGGCCTAATGAACCTATTCCTCCAAGAATTCTCTCAATACCGAGTGAGATCCTCTTCCAACGGATCAAGATGATCTAAGGTGGACAATGGAAGAAAATTATTCTCTATACTAGCACCGATCGACTCCTTTGGCGATGTCCAGAGATATGAGGTGCACATGTGGATCACCTTTAATGGAAGTCTATAATTTGATTCTGCGATGCAACGACGAATCACAACCAAACATGATCAAGAATATAAACGAAGAAAGAACACCCAAAAGGTACTTCTTTTTAATTAATTAAATTAATTATAATCAACCTGTGAAAATCCACTATTGTGGTTCTGGGAACTTTCTTCTGCATTTTCTATTTCTATGAATCAATCCATGGAAAATGGTGTTCATCGTCATATTTACCCCAGATTGATCATTGCTAATGAAAAAATGCCAAGTGGGCAATCCACCCACATGCTTTCACTATGCCCATAACCTTCAATTGTTATTACTGTGAGGTTAAAATGTTGATTATAGTTATTTAATTTTCATTGATAATTTACACATTTATATTTGATTCAATTCATGATACATCATTCAATTAAAATGAATGAACGAGATCTGTTCTTCCTCTTTTCTTTCTTGATTCACATTACAGATATGACCTTTTAATTATAATTATGATTAATAAATTGAGGAACTCATCAGGAGGAGCTGGTATTTCTGTCTGTACAACATGGGAATACAAGACATGTAATGAAAAAAACACTTCATGTACTTATTTTAAAAGAAACTATACCGGTCCACCAAACCATGTTGTGTGAATTAAGTATACCTAAGTTTTAGTACACCATGTTGACCAGAAATGAACGACTCATGGAATTGGAATACACGGCGTGTATGTTGAATCAACATGTTGTGTAGTCCGATCTGGCCCATGTGAAACCATGTACAAGGAGAATCCATGTTCCACATACACGAGATTTCTAGGCCAGTAACCACCTAACAAGGAAGTACACGCCGAGTTTTATTAATCTACACACCGTGTACTACAAAATATCCAAAGTAGATAGAACATGCCAAAGCCACCGACGTGAAATTTGGATAAAGGGTGAAAAGAAATACAGGCCGTGTAAATATTAATTAAATGGTATGTACTTTCGATATATGGAATTTCAATAGGTTTCTTCTAAAAGTACAAAGACCAATACAAGGGATATGGATGAGAAGAATTTCAAGGAAATTCAGAAAGGATTTTAAGATAAATAATGGATTAATTATAATATGATAATTAATTAATTTCAATCATGACTTATCTTAAATAATAGAATGATTAAAAGAATTTGAATTCTAAATATGTGTAAATGTCGTCACATGCTACCGATGATCATGTACTAGAACAAAGACCCTTTGTATGTGTTCCTGGATTCATTTGAATTTGTTTAATTTAAATTCGTTGGCATACGAGCCTTATTCCAAAAAAATATAGGGCATGTGTTACCATGGTTTATTTAATGTAATCCCCATGTAATGGAGGACCTCCCAAGCTGGAGGAGAAAGTTTGAAACATGAATCTAAGGGGAAACCAACCCTTGAAGATACAAAGGTGTATAGGTAGGAGCTATGAAACACGAACCATCAGTTCAAGGTGTTTTTCCTAGGTCAGGTTTAGCTTATTAAACCTCTAGATAAGCTAACCAATAAAATCTCATTATAATGCCATCATATTTTATTTCTATCTGATTTCATGGTTTATTTATTATGTTTGTGTTCTCGCGATCACATTGTTAATAAAATGAATAAGCATTTAAAGATGAAATTAAATAAAAACTGGAGTATACATTAACATTATCAGAACATGGTTAATCACTTAAGAAAGAATCACTTAATATTAAAAAGTATGTGATAATGTGAAACTATGCATAAATGATTAAAATCCCTCAATTCCATATTATGTTATACCGAGCCTTCCTTTACCTGATTAAGGGAATGACTCATTAAAACAATGTGTTTAACCAACCCTTGTTGGGACACTTACTTTTATAATTGAATCCCTTATGAAAGTTTTCATATTTACTTAACCATATTACATCAAGATGAGTATCCCTTGCTAGACATGATTTAATATTAGAGGCAAGAGTTGAGAAATCAATGTCAGGATTTTAGGATTGGGTAGTCCACTCAACAGATCAAGGAACTGTAAGCTCAGAGTTGGAAAAGACCTACCTACCAAAATACCTTCAAATAGCTTGACCAACCCTTTTTGGGGTTATACGAAGGGGAATTATGATCCTTGACAATAGAATGTCAAAATAACTAAAAATAATGGGTTCGATCGTGAGAGCCATTGCTACTTGATAAAATAGAGGGAGAACTAATAAATTCATTTATTATATTTCATAAAATGAAATGAAAAGGTACTGATAAATCTACTCTTTTAATTTGTAGAATCAATATAACAAACTCGTCAACCACATTTTCTCCATGATAAACAATGGACAATGAAAATTTCCTCACCGGAATTAACTTTCAGGAATGGTTTAGCCGCCTTTGTGTTATCCTATTCAATGAAGAAATGTATTTTTTGCTGGAGACCTCACTTCCTGATTCACCTTCCAAAGGGGAGAGTAATGAATATTTCCTATTCTAATAAATATTTGAGTGATGCACTCAAAGTTAAATGTTTTATGTTATCATCAATGTCAAGTGAGCTCAAGAAGTCTCATGAGCACATGGATGCCTATATCAAGATCGTGAACCTTCATGTTATATACCTGGAGAGATAAAGACAGTAATGGTTTGAGATCTCCAAGGCTCTATTTCAGTGCAATCTTGGAGAGGGTTCCCCAGCCGGGCCTCATGTAATCATGTTCATTGGCTACATTGAGTACTTGGAGGTTATATGGGTTAAACTCCATAATGGACTAGTTACTGATCTCATTCATGAATGACTCTCCTAGAGAATCTCAAAATTTGTTGTCAACATCAACATGGACAACATTGAGAAGTCTCTGTCTGATCATCTTATCCTCATGCACTATGTAGACAGTGACATGAAGTGTGAAAAGAATTTTGTCCTCATAGTGAATAAAAGGAAAGGGAAGGAGTTGAGAATTAAGACCGAAGCTTCTTGAAGGACTTCCAATAAAAGGAATATCATATGGGAGGCAAGAGAATATGATTCTGTTTGTTTTGCATGTGGAATGAATGGCCACTGCGTGAAAGACTGCACCCAGCCAATGAAGTAAGGGGAAGCATCAGGTGCGTTTGTTATAGAATGCAATCTATCTGTTTCTACCAATTGGGTATTAGATACTACTTGTAGTTCTCACATCTATATCCAAACACAAGAAAATATTAGATTCATAAATATTGACCGAGGCGAGGTGGATCTACGAGCATCCAAAGAAGCCAGACTCGTGGATGTAGGTGTTGGAAACTACCACCTCACATTTCCTACTAGGATAGTCTTGGTTTTGAAAGGATGTTATTATGTACCCTATGAAACCAAAAACATTATTTTAGTATCCAGATGATAGACTGATGGATTAATCTTCATGTTTGGAAGTGGATGTTGCTTCTTTTATAATGATACCATTTGTTTTAGTAGGGCACATTTATATAACAGCCTTTATGTGTTAGAATACACAAACCAAGTAATGGAAATCAATGACAATGTTAATTCACAGGAATCATACCAAACCCAAATTTTGCATCACTGGCTAGAACATGCTAATGAGAAACATTTAACAAAATTAAATCATGATGGGTATTTAAATTCTTTCGATCTAAAACCACATGGTGTATGTCATGTTTGTCTACAAGGAAAAATGACTGAAGCCCCATTTTTTGGGAAAGGTGAAAGGGATAAAGTTCTTCTAGAATTAGTTCCCACATATGTTTGTGGACCAATTTTAGTTGAAGCAAGGGGTGTGTTCTCATACTTCATAACTTTAACTGATGATTTCAGAAGATATGAATATATTTATATAATGAGGTATAAGTCAGATTCTTTTGATCGGTTCAAAGAATACAAGAATGAAGTTGAGAAACATATTGGTAAGAAGATTAAGAAACTCCATTCAGACAGAGGAGGAGAATATATAATCTAGAATTCATTGATTTTCTATGGGGTTTTGGGACTCTATATCCACTCACTCCTCCTTGGACTCCTCGGTGGAATGGTTTAAGTGAAAATAGGATTCACACCCTGTTCATCATGGTGAGGTCAATGATGAGTCATGCAAGTCTTCCATAATCCTTTTGGGCATATGCATTAAAAACAACAACACACATACTAATCCAAGTACTAACTAAATTTGTAAATGGTATTCCATATGAGTTATGGAGTGGATGAAAATCCATGTTATCGAATTTACATGTGTGGGTTAGTGAAGAATTTGTAATGGCCTCTTTAGGTAACAAAATTGCACTATGAGATTCAAAGTGTATCTTTAGAGGATATCCCAAGGAAAAAAGGGTATATCACCTATACAATCCCTCAGACAAAAAGGTTACAGTGGAAAGACATGAAATATTCCTTGAGAGGGAGAACATATCCAAATGAGATAGTGGGAGCGAGATAGACTTCGATGAAGTCGAGTCTCAAGATACACAGTAGTGGGTACAAAATTGAATTCCATAAATCCCTGTGGAAGAAAAATATGTTATAGAGACACAAGAACTTTGTAGGAGCATGAGAGAGGTGTAATAAACAGAATTATATGTATTTCTTGTCACTAAGGATGGTGACTCATTATTGGTTGACAATTATGATCCTTTTACCTACAACGATGCAGTTAAAGGAATAGACTTTTCCAAGTGGCAAGAAGCCATGAATTATGAAATGGATTCAATGTACCAAAACCATGTCTGTATTTTGGTATATCCTCATTTTTAAGTAAAGCCTATTGGTCATAAATGGGAATTCAAGAAAAAACTGGACATGGAGGGTAAAGTCAGCATCTATAAGGCATGACCGGTTGCAAAAGTTTTTAAACAGCACCAATGAGTTGACTATGTTGAAAAAATTTCACTAGTTGCGATACTGAAATCCATTTGAATCCTATTAGCCATTTCCAAATACCATGACTATTAAATATGGAAAATGGATGTCAAAACAGAATTCCTTAATGAGAACTTCCAGGAATAATTCTACATGACACAACCTGAAGGGTTTTTGACCCCAAAGGACACCAACAAGATATGAAAGTTGCAGAAATATATTTATCGATTAGACGAAGCAACAAGTTCAATGAAAATCCGTTTTGATGAAGATGTATCATAATTTTGATTTATTAAGAATGAATGTGATCCTTGTGTCCACAAGTGGATTAGTGGAAGTGCAGTCATTTTCCTAATAGTATATGTTGATGAAATTTTACTAATTAGAAACGAATTACATGTCTTATAGTTCGTTAAGTCCTGATTAGATAAATGATTGTCTATGAAAGATATGAGAGAGGCATCATATATTCTTGGGATCGTGATCCATTGTTATAGATCCAGGAGAATGCTAGAACTGAGTCAATGAACATAAATTGAGAAGATTCTGAAAAGATTTAGTATGGAACAATCTATGTGGGGATTGTTGCCAGTGTCACATGGCATTCATCTTTCCATGAAAATGCATCCTCAAACACATGGTCAAATGATGAAAATGTTTATGATCCCTTCTTCATCTGTGATTGGGTCAGTCATATATATTATGCTATGTACAAGGCTAGATGTTTCTTACGCATTAAGTATGGTAGGATGATATCAAGATGATCTAGGGGACCGACATTAGATGACAGTCAAGACATTCATTAAGTATCTGAGGCAAACTAATGATATTTCCTAGTTTATGGAGGAGATAAGGAACTAGTCAGTAGAGGACATGTAGATTCTAGTTTCTAGACTTATCACAATGACATGAAGTCACAGATTGGATACATCATCAGTTTCAATAGAGGTGTTGTGAACGGGAACAGCTCAAAGAAAAGTGTGGTGGCAGATTCTATAGCGGAGTCTGACTATATCACAGCTTCTGAGGCAGCTAAAGAAGTAGTATGGATGCGAAGCTTCATCCAAGAGCTGGATGTAGTACCTAGAATTAATGATCTTATAACAATATATTGTGATAATACTGTAGCGGTGGCACTTGAAAAAGAGCCATGTTCACATTAGTTCATAAAGATCATACTTCAGATGTATCATCTCTTGAGTGATTTTTCTCAAAGAGGTGATGTTTAAGTGAGTAGTATTTCCACGAATGACAACGTGGCAGACCCATTGACTAATCCTAGACTAATTATAAATGTGATCATCATGTGAGGTCTAACAGACTAAAATTCGTAGACAGTCGGCTCTAGTCCAAGTGGGAGTTTGTTGGGGTTTGTGTCCTAAGAACTAGATATTTTGTACTTTGATTACATGAGTGTTCACATATTATATATTGATCATTGTTCTGCATTATTATAATATAATAATATCCTAGAATATTTTTTGCATTAATATGTTCATGGTAGATCCCTGCTATGATGAGAACCTTGAAATTCTATAACGAATATTCTTAAATAATGTTTCGACCATCATGTGACAGTACTCGTAAGAAGACGAGACTGTTTCTCATGGAGATCCCACTTGGTAATCTCCATGATGGTAGATAATGAGAACAAACCCGCCAGTAGTAATTCTTCATTTTTTGGTGTCATCGTATATTGCTATATGTAAGCATGTGACATGGTCCTTAGACTGGAAGATTATCATTATCTCATGTCATGACACGTGCACTTAGATTTGATGACGAATACCATCATGAAGATAGTTTGGGAGATGTTTGGTACATTGGTTGCGTCACGAATGACATTATGTTAATGGATTTGTCGAGGAAGGATTTTTCTCTTCCATATTTATGGAAGAAGATATCTCATGCCCTTTGATTTAAATTGAACTGTCGAACAAAATCCATGGCCACAGTGACATGACGAGTTTATTTATGGTGGTCAAAGAATGACAGATCCAGTATATAGTTTTATGAAACTGCCTTGAAACCTGCTTGATGATATATTGAGACAATGGGAAAAAATTACACAGTAATATTTCATATGAGGTGACACGTCAATGCGAGGTCAACTTCTTTCTCTTAGGTGAAATGACCTGTTGCTAGACTGAAATCCAGGACTTTAGGCAAGCCTGCCTAATGCCAACGAGAAAGAGGCCAATATGGTCACACACTAAGTGTATCCAAGTATCCCAAGTAGAATAAAGATTATTCTCATACGTTATTTAATAATTATTCAAGGAAGCCAAAATCGGTTTAATGATGGAGGAATAAGGAAATTAAAAACAAGATATACACGCCATGTATTAATGATTACACACCATGTTGTTTTTCATAGAAAACTAGTACACACCATATATTAATTATTACATGCCGTGTAGTTTTCATTTTGGAAATGAAAGGAAAAAAAGTACATGTCGAGTATTAATGATTACACACCGAGTATTTTTATGGAAAACAACTACACTCTATGTATTAATAATTACACACCATGTATTTTTCCAGTCAGGATTTTTGATAATATAATATTTTTTTATTAAATGATATTTATTGTAATCAGTGTGGGAGCATGTCAATGAATTAATTATATGACATGGGGGTATTCAATAAGAGACAATGAAATAAATGTAACATGTAACGCATTTATTTATTGTCATAACTCTTCATCCTCAACCCCGATTATAAATATCCGCACAACCGCAACTCTTTTTTTAACAAGAGAATGGTAGTGCACAACAATTCTGGAGAATTATTTCAAGGCTGAAAGAACCTCTTCCTTCAAGAACACTCTCAGGACTGAGAGATATATTTTTCCATCAGATCAAGAAGATATAAGGCGGACAATTCAATAAAATATTTCTCCATGCTATCACCTAGTGAAACCTTTGGCGATGTCTAGAGATACGAGGTGCACATGTGGATCACTTCTAGAGGAATTCTACATTTGGCTTCTATTACACAATGATGAATCAGATTAGAACATGATCAATAATATCAACAAAAAATGAACACCCAAAAGGTATATCTTTTAAATTTATTAAATAAATTATAATCAACCTGTTAGGATCCACTGTTGTGGTTTCGATACCTTTCTTATTCTTTGTCTATTTATGTGAATCGATCCATGGAGACTGGACTTCATCGTCATATTGATCCCAAATTGATCATTGCTAATGACAAATTGAAAAGTAGGAATATCCACCCAGGCACTTCCGTTTCACTCATAACCATCAAATATTCCATTATTATAACTATATTTTTTTAAATTAATAATTATTTTATTAACATAAGAATATATAATAATTTTAGAGGTACCAAAAAAATGAAATATGTGAAAAAGGTTTAGAACATTCCTTATCTCATTATATGTTATTCATTGTGAAAAACCATATGACATGTAAGGTTTTTCATTTCATTACAGAAAGGTATCTAGAAAGTATGTAGGATTTATTAGGTTAGTCTTAGATAGAGATATGGTAGAGATAATGATTTTAAAATTGTACCGAAATGTAGTTCAAGTGATCCCCATCTATATGTGATGAGTAAGACACTTTTAATAATAATTAGTACCATTTTCAAGATGGAAGGACATTATTCAATTGATAATGGATCCAAATGTTATAAACAATGAACTGTGTGGTGGTATATGATCAATAGATCCTATATACCAAATATTAAGACATTTTTTAAATATGTTTCAATTTTTTCTTCCTGTTGATGTTTTCATTTTATGAAATTAGATTTTACCTTGATAACTATTTATTACATAAATAATTTATATTTAATTATATAACAATATTTCTAAATTAATATCTTATTAGCATAAATTTTGGATCCATATAGTCTAATCCCATGTCTAAATAAGAGAAATTAAACATATAAATTAAAACATTTAATATATAAAAAACATGTATTAGAGAATGAGAATGTTGCTTTAACCATTAAGTGATCCTATTGTTATTATATATTTATTACCAATTTAATTACTGTTAAAATATTTATATATATGTTTTAACATTATATTCTTGTAAATTTTTATATTTTAATTTTTTATGTGTTTCAAATTACACAATGTTAAAAAAGCAATCCATTGAAAATATAATTTTTACCCACATCACGATTGTGAATATAAATCATATTAATTGACAAATTAACAATTAAAATCAAATTAAAACTATTACATAATATGAAAAATATGATCTAATATATTCAATTCATTTTTTATATTTTATTTCAATAAGTTCTAAAAATTAATTTTTCATATAAAAAATAAAAATATTTTTTGAGGTAAATATTTCTTATGCTTACAATCATTAAACAAAGGTTTTATAAACAATTCATTGAATTTTTTTAATAATTTATATTAATTTTTAAATGATATTTAATTTTAATAATTATTTTTAAAACATTTATTTTATTGATATATTATGACAATGATATAAAATTAGTGGTTTTAACGAAATTATTATTCCTCTGATATTCCCTTAAAATAGTTTATTTTTTTAATAAATATTTAATATTCACACAAATATATTGTTGAAATGTTCAATCCAAAAATATATTTAGTTTTATATATTTTAAATTTTAAAATATATAGATTTATTCTTTTCAATAAAATTAAAATATCAAATAAGAAAATAATTTATTGAAAAATGATCTCCTAAAACAATAATTTCTTTTAGTATTATTTCCCAATAATTTCTTACTTAATGAATTTTAAAATATTAATTTATATATTTACATAATAAATATTATAAAAATAAACTTTTATAAGTGGTTAATTTAATTTAATATCCTAAATTACAAAATATATATAAAAACTATTTTTAAAAATTAAAAAAATTAATATGAAATAAAATTTATTGTGTATCCTCTACATGTATGAATTATTTTTTTTACCATTTTATAACATATTTATTTTCTTATTCTTATATTGTTATTATAATGTTCTTATAATATGTCATTTATTATTTTAGTTTTGTGTTTTGATTGAATAATTATAATGATGGTATTAATAATTTAAAGGAAATATATATTCCAATATCCAAAGGTGTTTTATTCTCCCACTTTAATAAATTGTGTCCCCATAATTTTTTTTATCACTTACTAACACCAATAGTTTTGGGTATCTAAATGATAATCCTGACTCAAGATATAGTGTTTAAACGGATATGAACCTTACTATCTGTGGAACAATATGTAGTATATATGTTCTATCCTTAAAATAATTTATTAACATTATTAACCATTTATTATAAATTTTTCACTAAATATAATCTTCTTTATTTTATAATGATATAACATTTGTAATACCATTTTTAAAATACAGTTTCAAAAAAACATTAAAACACATAAAAAAAACTATTAAAAAAATAAGAGTAAAAGATCATAATAATATAAAAATTATGTGATGACTTCAACAATAAAACATTAATTTCTTCTATTGATACATTAAGTTGTATCTATATTGAAATATTGTAGGTTCACCTGTACTTATTTTCTCAATTCTAAAATATACTATCACAATAATATCATGAACACGTTGAGGAATGTCTAAAATTAAAAATAATTGATTTATATGATCTCAATGATTTGATTAACCTATATCCAAAACGTAATGTATAATGTTATATTTACCATAAATTGTTAAAATAATCATTTTTAGCTATGTTATTAATAATATTTTACTTTTTTTTCTACTTGATATATTATCAAATCCATCGTAATGTTTCATTAATGAGAATTTGTAATAACCAAATAATATCAATCAGGATTGTCAAACCAGGTGTCTATTTAGGCCTCTTTTTAGTAAAATGGGTGGTGATTTAGTTAATAAACTACATTCAAATTTTTTGATTACTACCCCATGTAGGTCAATTCCAAATCTTCCATTAAAATATAGTATCCAAAAAGGGATGTCATTTCTAATAATACCATATAATCTCTACTTAACTAATATTTCATGATGTTATCTTATAAATAAATTATACTTACTATTTTTACTAATTAAATTTTATATTAAAAACTAGAATATATTAATTAATCCCCAATATTAACTAAACCATTCTCAGATAACATTTAGAGTGCTCTTAACAGAGACTCTCAGTTATGGTGCTACAAAAACATTATTCAAAAAAATTATTTGATATAATGTAATATGACCCAAGATAATTATATATTTATTTTTCATAATTTACATTTGATAAACATTACATTTGAAAACATAAAACATAATACCAATAAAAGATGATTTACTGTCTTTGTGAGACAACAATAAAATAAAATGATTTAACAATACTTGTAAATATTTATACACTAATCAGTCACACTAGACTCTAATAAATACATTTTATAAGTGATAATCATCCTCATATCATGGGGAAAGTAATCATAAGAGATTGATTTTCCAATATTCCATGTATTTTTATATATAATATACAATATTCAATGAACATAACTGTACGTATTATAAAAAATGTTTATAATCAATGTATATATTCAAATCATACCCAATAAAAAATAGATAATAAATAATGAGTCAGGTCTTGTGGCATAAAATAATATAATTAATGTATGAGGAGATTGTGGAAGATAAATTAAATTAATAATATCCCTAAGAGAAAAACATTATCAAAATATTAATCATAATATTGAATAAAAAACTTTTTCATAGAACATCATTATAAACAAATCAATGAATTTCAAGACATTCATTTCATGAAAAAAACCACGAATAACACCAATTTAATTTTGAGAAAAAATTTCTCTATGCTGAAGTATAATTATTAATTAGATGTATTTCATTTACCAATGCATTGAATGGTTTTATAATACACCACCCATTATTAATATTACATATGACTTTAACGTAAAATTAATCAATCGTCATATAATAAAAGAAATGTGGGATAAAAATGTATTTCATTCATCACATCATAGAGAAATCATTAATATAAAATGGGTTTTATATATTTTAAAATTAATTAACGTAATGAAATCATCCATAATTCCATAAATAATCACAAAATTTTAAAACCTTAGAAAATAAATGGGTATCAAAATATATTTTTCAAAATTCATGGTAAATTCACATAAGTTATTAATGTGCGGTAGAGAGTATTTACAATGTGTAGACAAATATTTTATGGTATTGTTAATAATTTCTTCAGTCAATCAAAATATCGAATCTAGGTGAACACCAATCAATCTTATGTAAGTAATATAGAGTGTCAAAAGAAAAAAAACTTTCGAAGAAAGATAATATTTTAAATTATTTGATTGTTTGGTACAATAATGGGAGTAATGGATCATTCCATCCATTAAATAATAAAATTAAATAATCCATTATAATGAATCAGTGTGAATAGTATCATTTTAATAATATCACTTATCTATAATAATTCAACTTTTATGATATTTTTTAGATCTAAACAAATTATTTAGATAATAATGGAAATATATTTGGAAAGGAAAAACATTCATTATATTTTTGAAATAATTTATATATGAATTTTTTAAAAAAATAGAAGAATATTAATTTATTACTAAAACTGAATATACTTATATTAATTTTCATTTTCAAATAATAAATATAAAATTATGTGATCATATGGAATATATAAAAATGTGATACTTTTCAAATATTGACAAAAAACTAATATAAATGTTAAAAGAATGAAAGAATTACAAAAGAAAAATATTTGTATAATACTACCTTAAAAAATTATTTATTATTAGATAATCATGTTCTTAAAATGATCTAATCAATACATTCATTGAAGATTATGAATTTTAACTTAAAATAAGAGGTATGATCAATTTCCGAAAAATTGAAAATAACCACAAAATGGGGAAAATAATATAAGCAAACGTCCCCTAAAATACCAAAAATATTCAATCGAAGGAAAATAATGGGTTGTTATAGAAATAAATAAACACTATTAATTTATTAAAAATCAAATAAAACACCATAAATATTCATATTATGGGAAATAATGGGTTGTTTTAGAGAAAAAGAGCATACAAATACCCCAAATGTGTTATCATCCAAAAAACCCTGATTTGAAACTGAGATTGAAGAATAAAACCTTATAGTAATGGTAATGTAAGAATAAATAGAACATAATATAGATACTATGAAATTTTTATTCAATTATGAATAAACTAATTGTATTATTAATTTATTAATGTTATGGGGATCATAATTTACAATATAAAAAAAATGATTAGTTTCATTATGATTTATTTAATTGAATTGAAAATAGTGAAAAATATGCATTACAAATTTGGTATATCTTAAATATAAAGATAATGAAATAGAAAATATATGGTTGATTTGTAAATAATATATATTTAATGAAAATTATAATTAAAATAATCTGTGGAAAAAATATACACCACCAAAAGTAAACAAGTAGATAGTATTCATCACATCTCATTTAAGAAATCTTGAGATGAAAACACACATAATTCAGGTAATTATAAATTTAGTACATGTATGTAAAATTAGAAAAAATAAAATTAATATTATTAATTTAGTTATTAAAAAATTTCCTTTCTTTGATTTTTTTTCTAATATCCTTATTTTAATAGTTTTTAATTTTATTAAATATATTTTTGCATATGGATGTTTCTTGATGTGGTCCAATCAATTTATTTTACAACTTCATCATTATAATAACCATTATAAATTTTTTTGTAAAATATATTCATAATCTATAAAATAGCATAGGGTTTTTATTTTGTAGTTTCATTTTAAAAAATATATATAATCACATTGTATTCCCGAAAATAGGATCAAAATAATGAAGGGACCTTGATATGTTTATATTATGTGGGTTGGTTTACAATGACTATTTATTATTATTAACACTTTTTACATGTCTAATGTTATCCTGCAATATAATTAATAGTGTCATAAATATCAATATTATATATTTAATTAATTTATAAATCCATTAATTGTGGGTAGTAATTTAAAATGATGATGTCTTTACATGGAGGTGGTAATCTACTTTTACACATACATGAAACTTTCATTTTAGACATTATTTGGAGGGGAAAAATAATTATCATTTTGGAATCATAATAAAATTATAAAGTCCAAATTTTTCCATTAAATATATCATTTTTAAAACAATCCATGTATAGTTGTTTTGAAATATATAACATATCATTCATGGTGGAAGTCTTCTGCATGTATACATGATGAAAAATTCCTTTTATGGAATTGTTTTTAAGGAACCTGTATTAGTGATATTCTCTCAGTATATTAAAATTCATCCATATTAATCATTCTGATGTTATAATACAATCTTGTATAGAGAATAGTTTCAGGGGTAGGAGAATAAATGAAATAAGAGAGCTTTGTTGACAACATTTCCTCAATATTTGAATGTTATCCCATAATTTAAAATCATTTGGTAAGATCAATAATATTATAAATTCGTAGGGATTATTGGATTTATAAGTGTAAATTATTTCAAGATTATTTTTATTTGAAATGGGTGTAGAATTTTGGTGGAATATATCACCTTTTATAACTAATGAATGTGTACTTAATTTAAATAACCATTACATTTTCAATGATGGAATTACAATATTAAAGGTATAATAGCCCCAAAAGTAGTATATAATGAATTTTTGTTTGAGAAATGGTCTATAAGTCCTCTACCTTGCATTTACAAAAAAATTTAAGCAATTAGAATCTTTTTATAAGTTATTTTTTTCATTTTAACATATATTGTTTACTTTAATATGAATATATCCACATAGTAATTAATATTTCATTTAAAATATTAGATAAAACTCATAAAAAAATATTGTTTTTATTAATTAATATTTTTCACTATAGATTTTAATTTTTATTTGACTTATTAGAGGATTAACTTTTTAGTAAAAACATTTTTTATATATATTCCTTGGTTTTTAGAATAATCAATGTTATTTTTACAATTAATTATTATTAGTTTTATTTAATGTGATTTAAAATTAAATGTTTGGTATTATAGATATACATAGTTCTAAAAATTATATTGACTTCATATTTAAGAATATTAAATTATTGTTATTGTATAAAAAATACCATATGTTGATAAAAATTCATTAGAAAATAAAAAATTTACCATAACCATAATAATTTACAATAATCATTTTATTCATATTTTTATGCATAAAAATAAAATTTCGTATATTTTAAAACATTAAAAATTGATATAGTTCCTAATATATTTCTTACCCAAAACAATTTTTAGTATATATGGACCTTCAATTCAAAGGCATATAGTCATTGGAACTTCACCAGCAATATCATTGAAATCATAATAGTCTAGAGGATGCAAGTTTGGGATCACCAAAAAATTTTGAGGTGGTTTATTTCCTACTCTAGAACTATACTGTTGATTTGGGTCATATTAATGTATTATTAAAAAATAATAGTATTGGAATAGTTACTCCTATTGTAATAATATGATAGAATCATAGTTTTAATGTTCCCAACTCTATATATTACACACTCTTATTACCTTTATCATTAGTTTTTCGTATATTTTTTATATCCAATATTAGGTACCCTAGTGTTTAACTCTATTCCTGGAGGTTAATGATGTTGTGGAGTTAGTATTAAACTTCTGAATGGTGTTATCACAAATTAGACCCCCTGTTGTTTTTTATTTATATTTTGAAATGATATCGATTTCATACCTCAAAGATGAATCCTACATATCCTATTAAAAAAAGTATATTACTTGAGTCTTCTCTAATTAGAATCAAAATAGATATAGTGCTTAATATATTTAAATCTAAGGAAATATAACCTATTTATAATGACAAAATATGGTTTGAGATGACACCTAAATGGAGTTCAAAAAAGGATTCATTTGTACCATCATGATGGCATGATCATCAAAAGATCTATTATCACACATGAGTGGTGATATATTTGATAAACAATAGGCTGTAAATTTTTAGACACATTTAATGAGATAGAAATATTATATTGAAAATTGAAATACACACTATGGAACCCTATTGATATTATTAGTCAATAAAAAGGTTAAAAACTGGGAAAAAAGACTTCCTTATGAATAAACATACCCTATAATACCCGACATAGCATTTTAGTATGGTAAAGATACGTTTTGGGAGTTATACCATGGGGGATGCCGATTTTTTGGAATACGTTTTTAAATATCGAAACTAGGAATTTTAAAGAACCTGAAGATAAATCTAAAATCCTGGTACATCAGGGAACCAAAAATATTATATAATCTTAAGGTTAATATAGTTATAGTCAAGGATTATAATTAATAATATTATCAAAGATTAAAACAAATAGGAATATATAAACTCTTGGTAGTAGAATAAATGTGCGGATTATATCAAATCAAGATGATTAAAGTTACAGTTGAACCCTACACTGAAAAGAGTTCTTATATATATTAAACCTAGTCTGTGAATCATGTGGTGATGAGGAGAAATAGGGTAATATAACTATAAGGATTTCATTGTAAGGTTCAGCTAAAAAGTGGGTAGGGTGAAGGTAACTAATAGTGTTTTGAGGAATTGATTGACTCTTCATTAATATAGTCGAAAATGGTTCTGGGTTTAGTGACCTCTGTGATTTAAGGACATGGATTGTGATAAGGGAGAATTGAAACTTGACCCTTGTTAAATCTAGAGAAGTTGATTATCCTTAGTGAGGTATAACATGTCGAGGCTTCTACTAGTATATTGACCTTGTGAGTAGGATCTCCGATGTGGGGTGATGTGGGAATGGGATCACCCTAGTGGGGGGTTCTCTAGTGCAGGTTTAACCTAATGATGCCTCACCAAATCATCACACCCTATTATAGGGACCGTGGCTGAAGGATCACCCATCTGGGTGATGGAAATGGGGGATTGACCACTGCTATGTTAAACCATGTTTCTCTATATAGTATGATATAGTATGGTGCCTCTCCCTTATTTGGGATAGCCATGGTGGTGATCCCTAATAATGGAGAATATCTAAGGATAATAGGTAGGGTGATCATAGCTCTAATATTTCTTCTTTATTTTGGTGTTCTTCCAATCGTGTATATAAATGAGTTATCGGTATATTTCGTGAAGAATTAAATGACTTCTGCATGTGAAGTAAGAGATGGAAATGTATATGAGATATGTTAGAAGGAGTTGGGTGCACACTTTGATTTATTTATGAAAAAATGATCTAATTCCACTTATTTTTACTTTTTATTTACATGTATTGTAAGTCTCCCTGACCATCCAAATTGGAGTATATGAAGTGAGATATGAAATTAACTATATTGTATATACCAAATAATGATATTTTATGGCGAGATATACATAAATTACCCTTAAAATGGGTTATAGTGCTTTGTTATAATTTTATTAGATGTTTATGGAATCTATGTCCATGACATAAAAATGGGTTCCTACTACCATGTCAACAGATTGGGTAACAATTTTTGAGTAATATCCATTCATCGATGTCTAATTATTTTTTTTGGAACATAGTGTTATAGTTTTATACACATTCAGGTATGGATATATGTCTCTACTAGATATTGACATGAGTTGTTTATATGAAGATAATATCATGGGATCTATAGAAATGTGCATGTATATAGTATTTTAACCCTAATAAAATTCCCCCCATAACCCTTATAATTGGATTCATTAAGAATGAAACGAATATAATTATATGATAAATATATGACACTATTATTCCTTCCTAAATAATCTGGTAGGAGTTGAGTTTATCTAATAAGATGGATTATTCTAGACAAATGTCTGATCTCAAAAAAATGTTTTTGAATAGCTGTAATAAGAACTATCACAGAATTATGTAATCTGGGTTTGACCATTAGGGGAGTATCAAATAATGATTTTCATTTCACTAAGAAGAATAACCTATTCAGAAAATTTATTTTTCAAGTAATATTAATCTCAAATCAAATAACATATTTCATAAATTAGGAAATATCCAAACTCTATTATAGGAATTAGGACAAAAATAAATGAGGGATTTCACCTTGATCCGTGATATCTAATATCAACTACTATAAAATTATCCTTTAACATCACTAAAATTTGATATTATCAATGGAAAACACTAACTACAAGAGCATGAAATCTGTATCTACGATTTTATTAGTGCTTGAAAAGAGTATATAATGGCATACATTATCAGTGTAATGACAAAAAGATATAAAATGTAAATTTATCAATGGTTCTTTTTGTATAGATAAAGGACCTAATTTATCAATCCCAAAAAAAACAACTAAAGGGAACCTTTATCAGCACATTCAATAAAACACATAATGGGGTGTACTACTATAGTGTTTTATTAATATAACAACACACATCAATAGAAAAAATATTAAAAACTTAGAAAATACATGATTCGAATACATAGTATAAATGGAATAAAATTTTATTTACATATAATGGAAAAACACTATATTATCAACAATTAAATCAGTGTTTTGTATAATTACATGAGTAAGTGAAAATTGTTATAGACATTAAAAAATTTACCTTTTTTATTTTCCCATAATCTTTTATTATGATATCATTTATCAAACAAAACTGGGTCGAGAAAAATAATTCACCGATATAGGAAAACAGTTCATATGTTTGTAAAAATATAAATAATAAATTAAACAAAATTTTTCAATTTTAAAATAAAAACACATCAATTTTGTTATAATAGGAATATGGTGTGTTGTATTGAGTTTCAGTTGATTCTTTCAAGTCGTTCCATTACTTTTTTTCTCAAAAGAAAGTACTAATTATTTGGATCTCATATATTATAACTACAAATTCACTATAGATACAATTCAATTCAATATGATCTTTATTTTCAATATAAGCCTTCAACTATAATTCCATTTCCCATTAACCATCATGAATTATCATTGTATAAATTAAAAAACAATGAATAATTAAAAAATGATAGGGAAATTAGTTATGTAATAGAAGATAAAATTTTGAGAGAACAATCTGAACTTGTTTCATCGGTTTTCATAATGTGATGCACATTTTAAACAATATGAGAGTATTATTTTGAAAAAACACACTTTGTATCACACAGACCTCATCATGTTTCATATTGATATGGGGTAAATATCAATATTTCAAAAATTAATTATGTATCATCTTCACTGATCAATAAAATCATAGATATTTTTCATAGGTTTTAGTGGGTGACACACCTTTTTAACTAAATTTTCAATTTTAAATTGATAACATACAGTTGAGTAATACTAATAATAATTGTTATTAGACTGAACAATGACTGAATTTAATATGTAAAAATTGGCAGATATATTATTTTCTTAATGTATCAAAAATTACATGATTTTAATTGCATATTTTAGAGTATGTCACTTAATTTTTTTTCCAAGAAGTAATTGAAATTTAAAATAAAATGACACACATTAAGTCATATAAATCACATTATTCATGATATTCAGGTGAGTTAAGTTACTATGCATCATAAATGAATTATGGATCATTTTCATAAAATATGAAAATAATAAGAATGTGTTTGATTGTTGTTATGTATATCAATTTTTTGTTCTAAAATGTCATTTCAAAATGGAATCCTGATGTTTGATTCATAATGGTCACCTAATTTGTCAGTTTTACTTGTGACGTATCACAAAACATTAAAAGATACATTTAAATAAATTTTTTATATTATCAAGATAATTTAATCATTTTCACGGTTTTTAGTGGGTGACACATGTTTTGAAAGAAAATTCCAAATTTAAACTACTAACAGAAACATTGATTCATACAAATAACACCCAATATCCTATTAAAGTTTGATTAATACATACACATAAGGAACAAATAAATTATTTTTTTAAATAAAGTATTTAAATAGTAAGAATTAGTTTTCATGATTTTTAGTTTTTCACTTTTCCTTTTTACAAAAAATATTGTCAATTTTATATAAAAAGACACTCTCAATGTCATACCAGTTACAATGTGCGTCAGATTTTCGTGTGTCTAATTACTACACATCAAAAATAAAATATAGATCATTTTATCGATGTATAAAACAATATGTATGATTTTTAATTACTTTGAGTATGTAATATGTTTTTAATAAGATATAATTTTAAACATAAATCACATAAAATTAGTCATAATGTTAACACCAAGGGTCAGCCTGATGTGATTCTAATTCAAAATAATCAAAATAGATATTCGAATCATTTTTCTAATTTATTAATACAATATGAGCATGTTTTCATGGTTTCAGTGAGTGACACTTTTTCTGAACAAAATTTTAACTTTTAAACTGATAATGGACACATTGAATCATACTGGGTGCAACATGTATAAAATATAAATGATGATTATTCCTTCACATAAATAATTTATATATATATTTTTAACATAATGTATCAAACCAATTATAATGTGTTTTATCTGCATTGAATTTGTCCCTATTATTATATACTATAATGTATGTCAATTTTAATCAACTTGACACACTTAGAGTCATAGCAGTCACATCATGTGTCTAATTGAGTTGAGTCTAATTTATACACATCTCAAATGAAATATGGATAGTTTTCATAATTTATAAAAATAATATAAAATTTTTTGTTAAATTTTGATATGTAATTTCTGTGGTTTTCTGAAAATATCAAGTTAAACAGAAACAAACACATTGGATCATTTCGGTCAAAAAATGTGTCTCTTTGATGTGAGAATAATTCATATATGTCTAAATTATTGAAGAATAATTTTCAAGAACAATCAAGATAATTCAAATTTATTCTTCTCGTTTTCAGTGAGTGACACACAATATGAAAAAAATGTAAATTTTAATGTGAGAACTACAACATAGAGCCCTCCCTGAAACACAATTTATCAAATTGAGGTTTGTTCAATTCATATATGTCAAAAATATATTATGGATTGTTTTCTCTAATTATGACTATATTATTAATTAATTTTGTTGGTGTTGAGTATGTAACATAAATTTTTGTCATAAAATAATGTTAATTTTAAATAAAAATACACACTTGTAATGATAATGGTAACATCGTGAATCAGATTTTGGTACACCTAATTCCTACATATAGAATATTACATATAATTATTTTTTCAAATGTAGCTAGAATTCTAATAGTGTCTCATTTGATTTCATTATGTCATTTTTTCAAAAATGTTATTTTTAACTATAAACACACACATTGAGTAATTCTAGACACATTATGTCTCTATTTGATTTGAGGTTGATTTCTAAACACACAAAAAGACTTATATTATCATAATAATAATAGGGCATTTTATTTGTTTTTAGATAGTTTCACACTTTTTTTATGTAAATTGTTAATTTCAACCTGATAACGGAAACATTACATCATAGCCCAAACAATGTGTATCTGTTTGAGTAGAGGATGATTAATAAACATTAAAAATATCTTATTGATAATTATAATAATGGATTAATTAAATATGAATGTTTTTTCTTGGTTTGGAGTGTGTCACCTGTATTTGGTTTACACTATTAATGTCTGTTTTAAATAAAAAGACACATATGAAGTCATTCCAATCACAACATGCATTAGATTAATTTGATGTATATTAATTCTTATTAGAAATTAATTATGGATCATTTTACTAAAATTTCAATGAAATTAATATGTGTTTTATTATTTTTGAGTATGTCACTTGTTTTTCCAAAAAAAATCATTTTCAGAAGGAAACATGATCTTTGAGGCATACCAATCGCATCATGGGTTGTTTTTTCATGGGAGTAATTCCTACACATTGAAAAATACTTATTAATTATTATATTAAATTATTAAGACATGCTAATCAATTTTTATGGGTTTTTATGGATTTTTTAAATTGTTAAACTAACATGTCAATTTTAAACTAGTAACATACTCTTTATTTCATAACAGGTACACCGTGTATATTGTTGAGGCATGGTTGAATCATCCATGTCATCTTTAACCTATAATTAATTCAAAAAAATTGGTATTCTTAAAATAAATCATTTTTAAAAACCAAATTGTTAAATATATTGTTGAATAAACAGAAGTTTACATCATCATGTATGAACCACCTTTTTTGGGGGGATTATCGTAGTACATGAGTGAATCATCCTTGATGAAGAATTTATTTCATTCATGATCTTGGATTATATTAAAAAAATAAGAATGGGAAAAAAATTGTGTTTATATTAACTATAAAATAGATAATATGTTGTGAAAATAAACATAATAATTAGTATGAAGTCACATCTTCATGATATATGATTAATAGCAGAGATCGTTTGATCAGTTTTGACTATTTCATATATGTTTTAATCTAAATTGGAACATTTTTATTGAAAAAATGATCTCGAAGTGCTAGAGACCACATTTGGTTATAGATTTACCTAATTCCAATTCCAACATATCATAGTGAAATTATGGATTATTTTCATGAAGATTGAAAGTAATTAGATCTTATTTACGTATTATTTACTATTAGATTTATATTTTAAACTAAATTGAATATTTTTTTGAAAACACATTCTTCAAGTCATACAAACAACCTCAGTTATCAAATTAATGGAATAATAATTACTAAATGTCACAAATGACATATAGATTATTGATAAAATGGTTGAAAACAGTCCATGATCGTGTTCTTTGATTTGAAAATATGATGTATATTTTGAAAGAATATGTAAATTAAAAAGAATTGTAATTAGAGAAAAATGTTTAGGAAATTATCTAGAGAATGAGAGAAAATTATGAAAAAATAATCTAAATATAATGTAGTAATTTAAATCATTATGTGGTTTGAATATATTCTGATACTATATTCTCATGAAAATATTATTTAAACATGTTGATTTCCTCCAATATATTACACCACTTAGAAACATATGAATATTATTATATAATCATTCTGATACTAATTATTCTAACCCAAATAAATATCTAATGTTATAGACCATAATAGATCACAAAAATAGTTTCTAATAACCTAAATATGATGTCATAAAACCATCCAACACAATGTAAATTCCCCACTCATCTATAAAAATATGACTAATTATTTTGAGTAGATGGGGTTTTGGAAATCCTTATAGTACTGAAATAATATAGAATAAAATCATAAATATATATTTTTAATGAATCTGTAATTACCTTTTGAAATTAGTTATTCATGAATGTTGGTATTTCTTTGTATTATGATATATATCTTAAATTTTAAAAAATCATATGAACATTCTTATATGATATCTTTCTTCAGACACTGTATACACATTGAAAAACAAAATTAAATTTTTTTGAAATACATTTAGATATTTATATCATTATATATATGTCATAATCTTTTTACATTTGATGTAATCCATTGGATTTATATATTCTGTCACCAACATCATACCATAACATATGGTCTATTTAAAAGTCACCCTATCATAACAAAATTCTTGATAAGACAGAGACTGAGATATATAATTTGATATTTTTCAATAAATGTTTTATAAAAGTTAATTTCAAAAATAAAATACACAAAATGATTTCATTATTTTATGGATATACATGAATTGTATCAAAAAAAATATTTGTGGTATCCAGAGTTATTTTCATCAACATCCAATTCTTCTAAAACCACAATGATATACATGTAATGAAAAAAAAATATTTTATTTGATTATATTGAATATTTGTTTCCATGATTTTTAGGCTTAAAAAAGAATATATCTCTGATTATTTTATTCTAAAACAAATATTTTAGGTCATATTTTTCTATTATCAATTTCATTGGAATCAAATTTATTTTCTTCCACCAAAATGATTAGTTATTAGTGAATCAAAATGATGTTTCAATGGGGATTCCTGTTATGTTTTAGTAATATAAACTCCTCTATTTAATATTCAGAGTTATTAAAATTAATTAACTTATTTGATAATTTTTTCAGATAGTTATATTATAAAAATTTACCTTATTTTTGTATTCACAACTGAGACTCGCACACATTAAAATGTGATAAACTCATTTATGCTCTTGTGATTAACTATATTTGTAAGTACATTCCAAACATTTCTTCTTCAAATTGAATGTTGGCCATATATCCATCCTTTAATATTGTATCATCATGAAGATATAAAATTAATAAATATTTTTTTGGAACAAGAAGTGATATTTTACTCCAATAAGGTCATTATTTTTTTGTAGATTCAATATATTGTCTTGATACTCCCTTACATTTCCCCATCACATTATATGTATGTAATTCCATATTTCACGTCAGTACTTTTTCATCAAATGATATAGTTTTTTATTTTTAATTAATTTTAATATATAAAACATGTATCTTTATAATATTATATAATCATGATGTGAAATTTCCAATAGCATCATCAATCATTTTAATATATTGGTCATTAAGTGGAAGATGGAACTCGGCAGTCCATTGTATTTCTTCATCGATCCCCACAGTAATATGATATTTTTGTAATTATTTATTATTTATAATGTATCCTAAAATATTATACATTGTACCGCTCTCAAAAAGGATGAGTGTTGGTGTTGACAGATAGAAGTCAGAAAAAAATTCACCCTATATAATTGTATTAATATAAAGTTATCGATTTTTTTGATTCAATTTAGGATAAATAGCATGATAAAATTTCATTCATTGAGTTATGTATGAGGTTTGGGTGAATGACTAGACTCAATGGCAGGTGGGTCATTTGGCTCTTCATTTGGTGATATGTTTCCACTACTGGTTCTCATTGATAATTATGCATATATTATTTTTCCAAACCAGATTAGACAATAATATCAGGTAAATAGTCTATTTGATTTTTACATCCTCTCATCATATTATAGGTAACTTAATGTGGCCATATGTTCTCAAAATATGTTCTATGGGATACTTTAAAGATACACCTCAAATGAGAATATCTCGTTCTGGTCACATTAAATCTACTAAATATAGTTTTTATTTATGTATGGTATTTTCTGATTCCTATTTCTAAAACATATAAAAAAATATGAATATAAATAAATACTCTTCTATAATAATATTATAAATAATAAGTAATTGTAGTTTTTTCATACTAAAACAAGTCTCACATACTTTTTTTGTGTGGTTTCTTTAACATGTTTACCTAGTTATTTATGTGAGACACATTCTATAGCATATGGTGTGGGATGAAAGTGAATTAATATTTTTATTCATAAATATACATATAAAAATAGGAAAATATTTTGTTTAAATCACATAAAACTATTATTATTTATTTAAAATATACACCAATTTGTTCTCTTTTGATGTTTACCCTTTAATTGTTGTGTGGTATGATATATATATATATATATATATATATATTCAATATTTTATTTATAACATATTTATATTTATTAATCAATATACTAAAAAGTTTATGAAAAAATTCATTACTTTATGTTAGGGATTTTAGTCTCACTCATTATTTCTTTCATACACATGCCATTTTCATTGCCTATTACTTTTAAATTGTGTATATAATTCCCATGAATATATATTATGATGGATATACTAAAAATTATGGGGATATAATATTTCATTACCAGCCCAGGTACCCTGGTAAACCGATAACCAATTAGGGCTTGACATAGCCTAATGAGAATTCCCTATCCACACTAGTCAGATAATTGAATATGGAACCATTCAATATGCGAGTGTAAAGGATTTTCAACTGAAAATGTGGATGCAAAATAAGGCATTGTGACTGAAAAAAAAAAGAAACTACGCTAGGAGTAATGTACACGAATTTAATAAGTCATAAACATTCACAATGTACTAAAATGAACGTACCAAATGAGAGAATGAACACCCCCTATCCCTAAGGAAAAAAACTGACCATGTCAAAAATTAAAAAGTTGGATCCACCTCAAAGTGATCCTTCAGCCTTGATCGAACCTAAAATGACAGAATCTACAAATTCCTGAAGTCCCATGTAGTGTGTAAGTTTAAATTTATAGTTGTGTATCACCATTTATTCCATAATAGATTAAAAATATAGACTAACCATTACAATTCTTTCAGTTTTAAATAAACAGTTTTTTTTAATTTTAATTTATATTTTAAAAAAATCTTGCAATACAGTTCAAATGATGGAATGTAATTTAACTAAAGGAATTACATGTGATGTAATATTTGAAAAATGTATAGAATAAATAATTTATATAAATAATTTTATATAAATTCATAATAAAAGTAAAATATTTTTACAAAATTATTATACATTTATATCTAAAATAAAACTAACAATAGAACAACATGGCCATATGACAAATAGGTCTTATTGTATTTCTAACTATACTACTCTGAACTATATATGTGGTATTAGAAATATGTTTATCTACATTCCCCCAAACATCATCCCAAGTCAACTCTTCACAGTCCCATTAGGGATGTGACCAACTAAATGTATATTTTCAATACGTTGCAATAGTGTAGATTGTGTCCAAATAACTCAGCAAATACCTATAGCTTTCATTTTCTCTTACTCAATCAATGATGATAAATTTAGTTTAATACTCCAAAAAAATCAATCTTATTATCCAATTTCAAGTTCTAATTTTCCATTTAGAAACAAAGTAGTATTTAATCAATCACATTTCCTTTTAACAAGATAAAACCACTGGGTTTCTATCAATACATATTTAAGCCATTTAAAATAGTTTTAAATCCATTAAAATACAATTATATCTATTTTATAATTCATTAATAATTTTAAAGTCATCAATTTAATTTAAATAATTTCAATAAAATCTACAATTTAAAATCCACAATTTAAATCAAACAATTTTCATAAACCCCACCTAATAAAATAGAATTGAGTGTTTCCCCAATTATTGTGGAAAAACAATTTCAAATATCCCAATCCACTAAAATATGATTTCATCAAATATATTAAATGAATGATTTCACAATTTAATTTCAATCAGTAATTTTATAGAAATCATTAAATAATATGATAATCAATTTTGAAAAGTAGTATGGAACAATCTAACCATTTTTAAAAACTCAACACTCACTACAAAAACCATCAAAATGTAAGAAGATATAGAAAACCTATAATATAAACCTAGAAATTACAGATATAAACAAGGATTATAAATACATTAATCCTTAAGGGAGGAGTAATAGATAAGGATGAAGAACGAGGAATAATACCTACACTAGTATCACACCACATGCACAACAATGATTCAATTCAAAATGAATTGATCCTAAATTCTTTAAAGGCACTAATATATGTCGGGGAAGGTATTGAGATTAGTGTGTTGAAATTAGAGTGAATGAAAAATAAATAGATATTTATGATGTATATTTAAGAACCACTATCTAGGTATTACGAGACATGTAAAACCAGTACACATCGTGAAATATTAAATTTCCATAACTGCTAAAATTTTTCTCATAGAATTAAAAAATAATACTCTATTTTAAAAAATTATATTTAATTTTTTTCATAATGTTTAATGAAATATCATGATGTCTATTTAAAATAGCATGATGTATTCAATAATTTTTATGATGAATAATTACATGATGTGTAACCCTTTAGTAACCAATATAAAAACAAGGTTAAAGCTAAGAGTCCAGTAAATCCTTATCTTCACAATTACACATATCCTAATAATTCACCCTTAACCCTATATAGTCAAAAAAGGAAAAAACTGACAATGTTAAGTTGTTAAAAATGAGATTGTTTACCAAATTTTACATCCTCCCCACCATTAAATCTTTTTATCCCTAGAATTCATGTGAAGAAAATTTCATGCCAAAATAGATGAGGCTATATTCCTCCCATCTGTTCCTTGCATTCCCACATCTCAAGTATATTAGAACCATACATCTATAAAAGGTGAGCAAATGGTTTCAACCTCCCATAAAGTACATTGGTCTCAGAATACACTATCTTAGCTATTCACACAGAAAAAGATAAATCATGTTTAATCTCAAGACCACTCTAGATAAAAATATGAGATGGATTAGAGAAATTCATTCTAAGATATGATACATCGAACACATTATGTAATGTTTTCAAATATAGTGGTAGTGATAAATGGAATGGAACTTTATCCACTATTTCGAAATTCTCAAAACATCCAACAAAATAAGGATAAAGCTTCCCATACCTCCCATGCTGTAGATAACCCAACCAAGGTGAACATTCAAGAACAACTAATCATTAATTGATAAATCTAACGATCTAAGACATTGATCATCATAATAATAATATTTTTATTTATGATATCAAAATTACCTCTTGGATTCAATAAATATTTTTTATTGTCCAATTCACAATGCACAGCCCATCCAAGGAATAGTAACCTATCCCTGACTAACTATATGGTTATTTACCAGGTCGACAATAAATGCCCTCAAAATGTTCCTTTCTAATTTTAGAATGGCATGTACTATCATAATAAAATTGATCCATAAATAAATAATCATCATAATCTCCACCTAAGATGATAAAATAATCCTGAATCATATCCTCATGAATTTATATTTCTGTCTCTATGTGGCTATCTAAATTCAGATTGTAGGATGTGATCAAAATGATTTGAGATCCCAATGAATCATATGGGACTCTATAGATGAGATAAGTGAACCAAGGATCCCTATTAGAGATTATAATATATATTACACCATGAGAATAAAAAATAACATTCACGTAAATATTTAACAACTCTTCAACATTAGTTATATCATGAATAATTATGATGTGAACTAACATGGTTATCATGTCAATAACAATACATATCACATTCTTCATTCTCTATGTATAGGGAAACTCAACCACAATGTCCATTGTGATTTTATCCCACTTCAAAATACAGACAGGATGTGGATTCAACAAACATGAATTCTTATGTTGATCAACATTCATCTATTGACACATATAAAAATAAAAATAAAACATTGAAATAACCCATTTTATCAATATCCCCATAATTAATTCGGAATTTCATAGAACAAATATGTGGTTTTTTGGTTCCCAATCCACTGGGAAATATGAAAATCCCACATCACAACATTCCATTATACTAAATTCAGAAAAAATCAAACTGTATAGATTAGAACACCTTAGTTTCAGACTAACAAATGGTCCATTATCTCCCCACCATAAAAATAGAGTATAATACTACATAATTCATCATTAGACTTTTGGAATGGAATAATCTTCTCAGGAATAGAGGGTGTCAAATAAACATTGGCTAAAGAAACATCATCCAATTTCTCCTGAACTCCAATGTTAAATTTTGCAAAAATATCCATCAAATTCCACTCTTCCGAATAATATTTCACTTCATGGGTTAGATTTTTCATTCTAAATTAATTTTCAATAACATTCTCTTTCCTCGGGGTATAGATGATGTCATGGTCAAAAATATTACTAGTACCCTACCCAACACCTTTGAAAAAGATTCAAATATTTTTTAGAGATGATTTAAGTCAGGATTTTGTGGTCAGATAACATGGTAAACAATTCTCCTTTAATGTGGTGAACTCTTAACAGTTTTAATAACATAAGCAATATCACATTCATGTGTAGGATAATCATTCTAGGGTGGACTAAGCTGATGATTTTCATAAGAAACTACATGATCTCCCATCCTAAGAATGCCAACCTATTCTAAACCCAATGTATTACAGGAGACTACATTGCCCTGAATAGCCTATGGAAGAATTAACCACTATTTAGCAGTCACAATACATTTCAACTCAACAAAAGAACTTTGATATTTATCATTACAAGAAAGCTTCATCCCCTTCTGAGTTATATATATCATCGTTGAAGCCAAACGTGAGATGTACTTCATAAACTAGTGATTATATCATGTGCAGCCCAAGATGCACTAAACCTCGATGACATTATGGGGTTGATACCAAGTCATAACAGCCTTCATCTTTTTAGGATTAGAATATATTCCTTGTTCAGACATCACTGTTCCAAAAAAATTCCACCTCCAGAATAAATAAATCATTGTTTGAAATATTGTAATAAAGTCTCTGATTTCCCACCAGACTGATAACTATCCAAAATGAATCAAATGACCATATTTATACTTGGATTAAAATAGGAGATAATTAAATAAGTATAAAAAATGTGTATCTATATATTCCTTGCATATCCTATTCATTTAATCCATGTAAAATATAGGAGAGTTTGTTAGATGATAATTCATAACAGGGTACTAATATTAAATATACCTTCTCAGGTAGTATTTTTCAGAATCTTAAATATTTATGCTAAACTAATGGTTATTGTATTGATGGTCAATCTATAAAAACCACTTTAATCCTTTAAAATGATCAAATAGACCATCAATCTCTGGTAATGGATACTTGTTCATTACTATCAGTAGACTAGGATTTTGGTAATCAACACATAAGAAAAAAGATCCACTATCCTTTTTAGAAAAGTGAACTATTGCCACCCAAGGTGATACACTCAGGTGTATAAATCCTTTCACAAGTAGATCAACCAACATAGACTTCATCATTTTCAATTAATATAGTTCCATGTGGATAGAGGGGATATAAATGGATGAGTACTAGGAACTATGTCAATGGAAAACTCAAATTCACATACCCATGGAAGAACCATTAAATAAAAAGGAAATACAATGGGAAAATAGATGTAAACTGGAGGGAGATCACTGATCAAATATTAATGATCCTAATCAAATCAAAACAATGATATTATGTTACAGAAATCTAGATACGATAGTTCAGATATGATTGACTATGGCTCCCAATCTTCTTTAATGAAAACAGACACAACACTGGGTGGAGTATGTTAAACCCATCAAGGATAATAATCAATATGAGATTTATTGGAAATGGGGTAATTCATTCATAAATTGACCACAAGGGGTTTCATGTCACGGAATATAAAATTAAAATCCTACACAACATCAGACAAATAGAATGTATAAGAGGGTCTACGGAGACCCTACTCTCTCTTCAATCCAATAACTATAGTAATATCCTTTTCACAAGATAAAAGGTCCATATAAATATTTGGAAGATTAAACATATGGGTTTAAATGAACAATTGATATTCACAAATATCAAATATATAAGTCCCTTGTGTGGAATTTATAGTATTGGTACCTCTCATAGTCACTAGACCCATGTCTTCTTCCTCTGGAGAAACATCCACTATGTGATGAAGCTTCGTTACAGATGCAAAATGATAGAACCATTTTAAACATGATGCATCTAATTTCCATATGGTTTTAAGAGGATTTTGTGACCTTATTCAGCTATGAATAGTATAACCATTAATGAAGAATCTCTTTAAGTGCCCTGAACGTTCACATGAGCTTCATTTATTGTGTTACTTAGTGAAAACCCTCATTTAATGTCTTTTCATTCTACACTGATAAAAAATAAAAGGGCTTACTTTTGGCACAATAGGAGGCCTTGAATGACCTTTTCATCAAGAAATACCATGAGAAATATCACGATGTCATTTTCCATTGAATGAACCGATAATGTTACTAGGAGAAAAAGGAACTCCCATAAACCATGAATTTATATCTCGGTCTATTTCAACCAATATTTACCCATACAACACGTAATAATAAGTGAATGAATATATAATGAAACGTAATAATGGATATCAGATCGAAGTCCCAATTAGATGTGTAGATCTTTCAACCATTGATTAGAAACAATTCTAAGTGAAAACAATACGGGACCTGCAATGTGGTTTGAATACTCATCCATTATTCTGTCAGCCTTCTCAAGCATGAAAATTCTACATAAATATCCCAAAACATTGTATCTATATGGAACTAGCCAGTGAAAATAATTTTGATTCCATTCCACACTATGACCTCATGTTTCCTTTTCATCACTATTGAGTCCCACCATCTCCTATTCATCCCTTCAAACAAAATTGTTCCACAATATACCTTGATCATGTACGGTGTCTTCAAGAACTCAAAAATACATTCTACAATACCCAACAGTTCTTAAAAATATTGAGGGTCAGTGGACACTTTGAAGACTGGTGGTTACTGGTGAAGAATCCGTTGAATTAATATTTGAAGAACATCCTCTTAAGGATCCATAAACAAAAATTTAACGGGGATTGGAGGTGGTGGCATTACAAAATGTTGGGAAATGTCTACAATCACCTCAATTATATACGAAACTACAATATGATACAAATTATGCGTTTCAAAAGTAACCAATTCTAAAATCTAATTTACATCTCTTCATAGTTTCAAGATTTTACACAACATTAAAAGAAAATAATAAAGACATCAAATTAACACTCCAAGTAAGAATGAAGGGAAATTATTCCCAATATAAGGAACAACAAAATTTGAATTCCCCCTTATCGAAATAAAATTAGGGAATATACTAGAACTAATCTGCAAGGCACCTTTCCGGAACAACCCCTAGAGAATTAAGGTTCATTATACTGAGAGTTGGCTAGGAAATCAATCAAAACTACCTTCTAAGTCCCAAATAGATTTTAAAAATGCATAATGAATACATAAAAAATCTCATCATGGTCCACCATTTTAAAACACATTGTCAAAAACCCAACTAGGTACCATGGAAACCCAATAACTGCTGTTGTCATAAAATATCATGAAGGGAGTCCTCAATGACCACCAGTCAGATACTTGCACCTAGCATCTCATAACATGCAAGTTGGAATGATTATCCACTAATAATGATGCTGAAAAAGAAACAAGGTTATGTGCATAAATAATGAAAATACATATGTAGTAATGTACCATAAGTCAAAAAGTCCTAAACAATCCCACTATACAAAAAATAGTGTACCACAAAAGTAGAAAAACACACCAAGTCCCTACGGACACCACACACCATGTCCAAAGTTCAACTACGAGATCATCGAACTCATAATCCTTTTCCCTTATTCGAACCTGGTAGAAGATAACCTATTAACACTCGAAGGAACAAGAAGGTCGTCTACTAAAAATCTTAGTAGGATATCACCAAGGATTCTTTAAAAATTTACATATATACATTAGAAAATATAATTAATTAAATTTTAAATAAAATGTATTCGATTTTTAAAGAATATTTAAAATAAAATGCACTTTTGTTTAAATAATGAAACATACATTAAATTTTATTTTAGATGATGGAATATTAATAAAAGAATGTATTAGATAAATAATCATTATATAATAGTTTACATAAAAAATATGTCACATAACCCAGTTTTAAAACATTGGCATAACTTTATATCTCAAATATAAGTAAAAAGTTAGCAATATGGTCATATTACGAATAAAGACATTAGTAATTATACCTATTTGAATCCAAACTATCTTTGTGATATCATCAATATGTATATAAACACAACCCCTTGATGCTGGAAAAAGGATACTCATTACCATCCCATCAGGGATGTGAACACATACATGTATGTTTTAGAATGCTTTATTAGTGTAGAGTGTGTCCAAATAACTCAACAACTACTTAAGGATTGAATGTTCTCTAACCCAATCATTGATTACTATATAATTTTATGATGACATAAAATAAAATTAAATCCCATATGCCCATTTCATATTTAAACATTCCATTTCAAATAGATACATGAATTAATAAAAAACATTCCACTTTTCCAAGATAAAACAACTCGGTTTCTTTCAAAACTTAGTAATTCCATTTTTACAAGTTTTAAATCCACTCAAAACAAATTATATTCTTTTTACAATTAATTTAAAAAAAAATTCCAAAAAAAATATAAATCTTTTCTATTAAATCTAATTTTTAAATTTAATAATTTAAATCAACAAATTTCCATAAACACACCCCGTGTAAATGGAATTGGGGGTTTTTCCCAATTTCTATGCCAAAACCATTTAAAATATCCCAATCCATTGGAATCATGTTTCTTCAAAATAGTTGAAATAATTTTTGATAAATTTTATTGAAATCATAAATTGATATAAATAAATAAAAATCACGGTTAATCAACTCTGAATATTGGGACATAACCACCATGGGTTTTCCTAAAACTCAACACTCACAACAACACCAGTCAACAAACAAGATGTAAAATACCGCAAAAATCAAACCAGATATAAGATCTTGCAACATAGCTAATAAATATAAAAAATTATAAAAGAGGATAAGTAGATAAGGATGAATAAATAGGAATAATTCTTACTCATTTATATCATTTTAATACCAATACTGATCAACCACGGAATGAATGGATCTAGGAAGTTTGAAAACCTCCAAGGCCACTTAGTGAAGGAATTAGGTCAAGAGAGATGAAACTGGAGTGGAGGAGAAATGAATATACCAGATGATCTTTTTATTTAAATACTAAAGTTTGGGTATTACCTATTTTTTAATCCCATGAAACATCATAAAATAGTTAATTTCCATAACCACCATAAAATGCATTTCCGCAAATTAAAAAACTAATGCTATATTTTAATGATCCCTCATTATTTCCTTCATGACATGTATGGTAATAACATGATGTATACCTAAAAAATATTTATGACTTTCATGAAATATATAAATGACCATTACATGATTTGTAACCTTGTTAAATGAAATCTGTAAGAACCTGGATCTTATTTTTAGTTATGTTTTCCTTTCTAGTCGTTTTTTAGAAAAAGAGGAAATTTTGGTAAATTTTGAAGTACAGACCATATACTTTATAAATAAAGGTCATGTACATTATATGTACACGCCATGTACTCGGTTACCATGGGTAGATGTGTGCTGGCCTTGTAGCAGCCCTGCACACGTTCATGTGGGAGTGACGTTGAGGCCGCCTAATGCAGTGTACGAAAACAACATGTACACATTGTGTACTTCAAAATTACACATTTTGTTCTTTATTGTTTTCCATTAAACAGACCGGCATCACCTTTTACGGACATAACACCCTTCTTCTAGGTCTCGTTTGTCTTAGAGAACTCATACGATCATGTTTCTTCTCTGATCCCCCTGAGCCTCCGTTCGTTCTCTGATTTGACTGCCGTCAATTGAATTGGGATTTCATCATAAATATCTCTATTTTTCCGAATCCTTGTTTCATGATTCCTTTTATTTCTAATGTTTTCATTTGTAGAACACATTAGACATTTTTGGATATCTTCAGCATTCTAAGGTGATTCATGCCTCGAGGTTTACATATAGTGATATCCTAACATCATGGTTATTGGTTTGTTCTTTTCTGTTGAAGGCCATTGAGATTTATGTGAGAATTTTCATAATACCCATTAACTGGGTATTTCACATGTAACGTTTTTGCCCTATTGTTTGCCTGTTATGCTTGTATTCTTGAGTAGATGATAATTGATTGTGAATAAGATGAATTTATTTTATTTGGATGTGTTTTCCAATTCAAAATTTTCATGTTTTTACCTTTGGTTCTATTTTCCTATTAGGTTTATTTTTTACTTTCTCATACCTAGTATTGTATGATGGTGTGACTGTCGTTCTGGCATACTAATTTGCTGAAGAATTCTAGTCAAGTAGATGTTGAGGTTTACTTTGATCGATATGTGATGTCATACTTGTTGATTTACATAGCTTTGTGATAACCTAGTGTAGTATACCATAGAGAGAATGGATGTAAGGGATTCTCCAGAGTGTCTTTTATAATTTTACGATGCAAGACCTTAGGGAAAATTGACATTGAGTGCTTTGTCAAAGATTTAATAGTTCCTCGATGTGGGCTACAGAGGGTATGTGATGTAAGTGCTTCCCTAGAGTGCCATTAGTTACGATAAGAGAATATAGGGGGGATTGATGGAAAGTGATTCCATAGCGATTCTATGATTATGCCAAACCAGAGGGGTTAGACTTTGGTTATGACCTGTTGGATGCTTGTACTTGTTAGGTAGGAGCAGAGGGGATAGGCTGTGAGTACTACCCAGAGGGTTACATTAGTGTTTGCTGCATCCATGCATTGCTAGGTACGACCAGGGGGGATAGGTTGTGCGTACATCACAGAGTATTTTATGTATGTGTTTATCTACTTGGTTACATATTGCTTGATATTGAAACAATGGATTTTTTTACTATTCAGTACTTTCCTATTTAGTGTTTCATGTACTTTTACCAACCATAAAAACTTTGACTATTAGGCAGTGATCTCATGGTGGTTGCCTACTAGGATTTAGTGTCAAACCCTATTCAGTCCATACTTTTGGGCCCAAGTAGATTATATTGATGTAGGTATAGACAAGGTCATGCACCCTTCTCCTTCAGTACTCGACATGCTGTGGATCTGGAGAGAAAGGGACCAAGAATAGGCTTTCGATGCTATGGATATGATTACTATTTTTCTTTTGTACTTGATTTAGTACTATATTACATCATTTTTCTTTGTTTCACTACATTCCTAGATATATGTATCATGCATCATTATATATATGTGCTTTAGTTTATTCTATCAGTCTTCCTCTATTTATTTTTTTATGATATTATTACTACTTCCACTGTTGTTTTTATTTGTTTACTTCCACTATGTACTCTTCCAATAAGTGCATAGATTCCCCACTATCACACCCAGGGCCCTCACTACTAGTCGATGCCCTTTGGAATTCAATGAAATGTGCTTGAGGCCATGTGATCAACCAGGTACGGGGTGCCTTTGGGTGGCTTCCGGAACTGGGATGTTACAAAGTGTTATTAGAGGGATTATTTTCTCTTCACTTACTATTTGGAGAAAATAGTCAGGGATTTTATGGAATAGGTACTTGGTAATAAACTATGGCCAGGAGTAGCAAACTCGGGTACAGGGAAAATCCAATCTACCTTGTAAATTCAATTTTATGGTTTTGTATGTTTATTGTTGTGTTTATTTTCACTGTTAGGTGACTCACATGTTTTTGTGCTGGTTAATATTTATGTTATTGAGGTTATTTTTCTATCACTACATGAGAAGATGAGGGTATGCCATCTCATGCTTCATATAGGCACTTACAAGAAAATAATATTTCATTCTTTCTTTCTATTCCATATTGAGTTAATTAGTAATTTCAAGTTATTGTGATAGATGTTGTGTAGAAAATAATGATGTTGTGATAGCTACCATGATAAAATATCTGATGTTTGATATGGTATTGTTTTTGTAATGATTTGTCTTAATGAACTCCAAAAATTTGTTCTTGAGGAGTTATGGGCCCTTATGGACTGGAATTGGGTGGATGCTTTCCTTCTTTATCTTGTATATAAATTGTATTTGATGTCATGCTTTTATTCATGGGGAGTATGGGCCCTCACACATCAAAATTTGGTACTTTCCATGTTCAATTTAGTTTTTTCTGGGTTCTAGAGTAGGTTATGAGGATTATTGTTTGGAGAAACCCAGAATTCATGTCGTGTATTTTATGACTACACGACATGTGTTCTTCTTTTTGGGAAGAAACTTTTTTCTTATGTAATGTCTGTGTGCTCTCTCTACACTCCATGAAGTCTCTAACCATGTCATTGGCCATGTGGGCAGAAACACAGGATGGGGAATGCCTGGTTGGAACATGCTTTGTACCGGTCAAACACGTCATATGGTTTTGACCCTTTGTTCCCCCGTGTAACTAACAACATGGACGGATTTATGTTATTCCATACACGCCATATCAGGATTGAACATGCAGTGTAGTATGACCTGAGTACCCACCCATTTCATGAACAACACGGGTTGTTGTTACCCTTTCACATACACTTCGTGTCCTCAATTAACACACTATGTAGTGTGAGCCATGTGTTAGGACATGTAACTAACAACACAAATCATGTGATGATTATCTATTACACACCGTGTCTATAGTGCACACACCATGTAGTATTGTCTTGGGAGATATGTGTGGCTTAACCATGTAGAAGGGCACAGGTAGGGGAAGAGGATCCAGGTACACATCATCTGGTAAGAAAACACACCATGTTTTTCAGGTGTTACATGACCATTTTTGGCAGAGGTACATGCCCATGTAAATGACTTGAGGACACACACCATGTAGGAGTTGTACAAGTCATGTAGTCATGTCCTGTGAAACATAAATTCTTTATTTATCATGTTACCTTCCTATGATTCAAGTTTCAATCCATGATAATCATGTTATAATGTGTGTGTTGACCCTGCAAAGTCATGCCCCCAAGACATCCTCCAGTTATGTGACATTTTCTAGGCGGTGATCAAACAATGGATATGGTCGATCAGGCACTTTTATCAGATCCTCATGTTGTGTGAGCCTTGGCACCAGCCAATATACAGTACATACGTGTTGATGCACAGTTCAGGGAAGGCTTTTTTAGGATGATGCAGACATTTTAGGGGGCACCACCTCCGGCCCTTTCGATGTCTAATTTGACAAGGGCCTTCCTATTGTAGTATTCTCGTACTTTCTCAGGTGATGAAGGACCCGAGGATACATAGTCATGGATATAAGCAATGATGATGATATTTGAACAAATGTATACTCCTCTAGAAAATATTCCAAGCCTGCTACCTATATGATTTGAGAATATTCCATGAGGTGGTGGGAAGTGATCTTATAGGCAGGACACTAGCAGGTTATGGTGTGGGATGAGTTTTATTACATCTTCTATTAATAATTCTATCTAGAGATCTTGAGGGTCGATTGAGCCCAAGATTTTATGAGTGTGGAGCAGGGTACTCTTTCTGTTATGGATTATTCCTCTCACTTTACCGAACTATAGTGCTTCAAGCCTATTTCAAGAGGTTATTCGTTATTAATGGCAAGGAAATTCAAGGATGTTATGAGGAACAACATCCGATCTGAGGTGAACATAGTATTGTTGACTTCTATTTCATCTATCATCATCCAGGCACTGATCATACAGCACAATCTAATGGAATTCGCAGTTTTGAGCCAGGGGAGCTTTGCATCTAGAGTTAGGATCCCTACTACTGACAATAGGAAGTGCCAGAGGGAATCTTTGTGCGATGATCCGAGGAGGTGAGACAAATCTTTTGGAATCCATGTGGTGTGCGTCTAGTGTGTGATGATAGAGTTTATGTGGCAACACTGGTTGAGTGACCCAGTTGAGTGCCAATCATGAGGCAAGTTGTTTCACCTTCAGCGCTTCTCTCAGATCTTCCCACTAGCAGCTGGTGATAGGGGTTCTTCTATGAATCCGCCTTTGAGAGTAGCACCACCAGTTTCTCACCAGTCAATAAACTGGTGTTCTTATGGTCATTCTAGCTAAGGTGGAGGTCGTCGTCATGCTGGTCATTCGCCGGTCATTTAGTGACAGTAGAGTGGATCAGCTCAGTGTTCTCAGGGAGGGGAACATGGCCATGGAGCAGACCAAACCTTTGCAGTGGAGTAGACACATCAAGAGATGGATCACAGACCTTCTATAGTTTGAGGTACTATCGTAGTTGCCTCAGTTTTAGCTTCTGTACATTTCGATATAGGGGATTCCAATAGCTTTATTTCTATTTCAGTTGTGGAGAGGTTTGGGAACTACACCATTTCTTATGTCGATATCTTGACACTAGACACTCCATTGGGGACTATAGTTGAGAGTGTATATCAGTTTAAGGAATTCCATCCAGAACATGGTGGGTGTCACATTTTATGGGACCTCTATGTTCTAAAGATGACAGTTTATGATTTCATTCTTGGAATGGACTGGCTAGTTCCCTTTCAGGCAGTCATTGACTGTTAACGCTACAGGGTGAGTTTCACATCATGAGAGTGTGAATAGTTTTTTCATAAGTGAGATTGGGATGTATTGGAAAGCTGAGCCGGTCCAGAGCATCATGGGTTAGGAGGAGTTACAGTACAGATAGAATCATTATATCTGGATGATCATGGGAATTCTCAGTTAGACTTTCCTCCCATGGTGGATCATTTTAGGGATGTCTTTCTCGGGGAATTTTTAGGTTTACCTCTATAGCGTGAGGTATATTTTTCTATAGAGCTTGTTCCAGGAGTGGAACCAGTGTCCATTCCTCATTATAGGATGGCTACACCAGATTTTCAGGAGCTCTAGAAGTAGTTAGAGGAGTTTCAGGAAAAGGGTTTCATCCGACCCAGAACCTCTCCTTGGAGTTCGGGCCTCCTGTACGTGATGAAGGTAGACAGTACCCTCAGGCATTGATTGGACTATCAGATGATGAACCATTTGACGTTCAAGAACATATATCCTTTACCAAGGATTGATGATATCTTTGATCAGCTTTGAGGAGACCGATTATTGTCGAAGATTGACTTGCGGTCCAGTTATAATCTATTGTGTGTTTGACCATCATATATACATTTTACAGCCTTCCGATGTAGGTGTGGTATATACAAGTATATGGTTACTCCATTCTGTCACACGAACACACCTTCAGTTTTCATGGCACTAATGAACTGAGTGTTCCATACATAATTGGATTCCATGATGGTGGTCTTAATGGATGATATCTTGGTGCACCCTAACACTCAACATGACCATGATACCCATCATGAGATTGTTTTGAGTACACTGAGAGAGCATCATTTATATGCTAAAACCTCAATGTGCCACTTTTTGTTGGATCCGATTCACTTACTGGGTCATATTATCTCAGAGGTAAGAGTATTAGTAGACCTAGATAATGTATGATTAGTAGTCTCCTGGGTGTAGATAAAGAACCTCTTTGAGGTGTGGAGTTTTCTAGGGATGGATGGATACTACATATATTTCATATAAGACTTTTCATGCTTATCAACACCACCGAAGAGTCTGACCAGGAATGGTGTGTAGTTATTGTGGTCATATTCTTTTGAGTCAGCCTTTCAAAAGCTGAAGGGTAGGTTGACTTCAGAACTGATACTTGTCTTGCCAGATCTAGTCAAGGGATATAATGTGTTTTGTATTTCTTAAGGTATCAGGCAAGAAGTTGTGCTTATTCAGGGGGAATGAGTCATTGTGTACGGGTCTCGATAGTTGAGACCATATGAGAGGAACTACCCAACACACTATCTCGAGTTAGCAGTAGTTTCTAATTCCTACAATGTTGGATACATTATCATCTAGGAGATCATTTTGTGGTTTTCACAAATCAAAAAAGTCTCAAGTAAATCATCACTCAGCATGATGTGAATTTATGTCAGTGAAGGTGGGCCGAGTAACGAGGGTCATTTAACATTGATCATTCCTACTCGCCTATAAAGGGCAACGCAGTCGATGATCCATTAAGAAGAGGACTTAGATACATGCATTTTAGGAGTTCACCGGTGAGTTGCAGCTTATGGATCTGTTCTCTGAGATACATTTGGATGTGCAAGAAAAAAAGTGTAGACAATACATTCTTCAGTATCTGTTACTTATACTCTTCTTGATCAAGTATATATGAGTTATCTGTAAGACACTAAAGGCCTAGTCCTGCTGGAAAGTGAGTCATGAGAGGACCCTATTCTGAGATTGACCATAGGCGAGGATGAGATATTGCATTTCCAGGAGCACGTATGGGTTCTAATAGATATAAGGGAGGAGATGATGTAGGACTTTCATTAATCTATTGGGCAGTTCATCCTAGCATTACCAAGATGTATTGTGATCTACACCATCAGTATTCATTACCAGGTATGATGAGGGATGTTGCTGGTATTATCATCTGGTGTTCCACTTGTCAGCAGGTGAAGGCGGAGCATCAGTGGCTAGTAGGTCTTCTACAGTAGCTACTCATTCTCGAGTGGAACTGGAATGATTTCATGAATGAATTAGTGACCTGTTTACCAAGGATTCCTCGAGGGAATGACACAGTTTGGGTTTTCACTTATAGACTCTGGAAGGTCACTCACTTCTTGTAGGTCAAGGATACCTTTAGTGTTGAGGAGCTAGGACGGTTGTACATTTGAGAGATTGTACATCCTCAGGGATTTCCACAATCCATTGTTTCATACAGGGTTGCACGTTTTAATTATTGGGTCTGGTAGAGGCTTTAGAAGGTATTGGGAACACATGTACTTTTGAGTACAACATACCATCCTCAAACAGATGTCCAGTCTAAGCATATGATTCAGGTGCCTGAGGACATGCTCTGATAATGCATCATGGATTTTGGAGGTTCTTGGGAGAATCTTATACCTCTTATAGATATTTCCTAGAATAATAGTTGTCATGAAATTATTTATATGGAACCTTATAAGGATTTTTACATTTAACCATTTCGATCATCTTTATGTTGGATGGAGGCAAGAGAGGTAGCTTTGATGGGACCTCATCTTGTTCAAGAGACCACAAAGATGATAGAGTTGATTCGGAAGAGGATTGTTGCTGCACAGTCTCGTCATAAGTCTTTTGTTGATCAGTGGAGATGACATCTATAGGTTGAGGTCAAAGATCAGGTTTTCCTACATGTCACACCGAGGTTGGGACACAATAAGATTAGGAGATAGGGTATGATTTCGATGAGGTAAGTCGGGCCTTTTGAGTTGTTGGAGAGAGTTAGGATGGATGCTTATCGGTTGTAGTTACCTCATAGGTACCAGGATATGCCTAATTGTTTTTCACATTTTTCAGCTCCGATGATACTTCTCCAAGCCGTCTCATGTATTTCAACCTAAGGAGGTTGAGCTCAATGTGGATGTGTCATTAAAGGAGCATCCTATCCATATTTTTGATCGTAGTACAATAGTTCTCTGGTGCCATGTTTTTCATCGGGTACGAGTTATATCATAGAACGAACAACTATAGGATGAGTCTTGGGAGTGGGAGGCCGATGAACAAGCCCAGTGGCTGGAGTTGTTTAGGGTTTCTTCTTCTACGCTGCACTAGGGAAACTCGTGGATAAATTTATTTAAAGGGGAAAAGTTTGTAAGAACTCAGTTCTTCTATTCAGGTATGTTTTCCTTTCTGGTCGTTTTTAAGTGAAAGAGTAATTTTTTGAAATTTTGGATATACACCCCATGTAAATGGTTACCGAAGGTAGACATGTGATGGAAGTGTTATGGACTTGAACACAGCCATGTTGGGGAGACATAGAGGCCACCATGTGTGGGGTAAGTAAACGACACGTACACACCATGTACTTAAAAATTACATGCTCTGTACTTTCATTTTTTTATTATACTCAACAGGGTCTCATCTGACAGACATAACACCCTTATTCTAGGTCTCATTTGTCCAAGAGAACCTATACGACCGCGTTTCTTCTACGAGCCCTAGAGCCTCCATTTGATATTTGATTCGACCACCATCTATTGAAGTGAGATCATCTCGGTAAGATCTCTCTGTTGATTGAACCTCATTTCATGATTCCTCATCTTTCTCATGTTATCCTCTATTGAATGCTTTAGACATTTTTATAGATCTTCAGTGTTCTAATGTGATTCACACCTTGGGGTTCACATATACTGCTCTCTTAATGTCGAGGTAGGTCGTTTGTGCCTTTTGATTAATGTATTTGATTTTTTGTACTTGGTTTAGTACTGTATTCCAGCATTGTTCTTTGTTTCACTATTATCTTAGACATATATATCATGAATCAATATATATATGTGCTTAAGTTTATTATATAAATATTCTTGCTGTTTATTTTGGTTTGAAATTATTACTTCTTCCGCTTTTGTATATATTTGTTTACTTCCTCTGTGTACTCTTCCAATGAGGGCCTAGTTTCTACACTATCAAACCCAAGTCCCTTGCTGTTAGTCACCATCCTCTGGCAGTCTGATAAATTCACTTGAGGCCATGTGACCAGCCAGTTACGGGGCTCCTCTTGGTGGCTTACAAAACTGGGACGTTATGACATGTAAACCTTTGACAACTTTCTAAAAATCGCTTTTAATTCTAGGAGTCCATTGAATTCCTTACTTTACCATAATAGGTATTCCACCAATTCATCCTCAACAATACTAAGTCAATAAGAAGGAAAAAATGACAGTGTTAAAGAAATACTTATCAGATCATTAATGGAATGTTATAAAAATATTTATTCTATTATTTCTATTTCCATGATATTATGCTTCCAAATATAACAAAATATAAAATGGATATAGGTATCAATTTTCATTATTGAGATGTATATTATGTTATGCACCACGATGTGAATATATAAATCCTTTGTTATGTAATATCTTGTATTTATTTATCCTCATGATATATACCATCCAGTTTTATCCTATTACATCATGGGGCTTTCTATTTGAAGATACCAAAGTGGTAATTATATTATGATACAATCTCATCATGTATAGATATTGTTATAGATTGTGTTTAAAATATGAAAACAATATGATCAATATCCTAAAAAACTCATTTATTTTATTCTACTCATACTATCCATTACATTTTCATGTAATATAACTATTTTTACTCTACATGGAATTTGATAATTTGGAAAATATTCATAATAAAATAATACATTATTTCTCTCTTCAGTCAAAAATATGTTATATTTTAAAATACCATTTTCTGAAAACATTATACAAAATGTTTTATTATCCCCTATTAATTATTATTTTTATTTTAACCATGTTTGAATTTTTTTTTACATTTTTTATGAATAAATATTCATTTCATTTTCAAAAAAAGTACCATTTTCAATTTTATCAAAAATAAGAAATGCATATTTTTTAAACATGTAGAAAATGATCAATATTTTCCACTATCATGAACACTATACGATTTCATGCATCTCATAATTTTTTCAATAATATTTTCAATGAAAATGGTTTCCTTCAAATATGGGATATTTTAAATTATTTTAATTTGAAATGGATTTATATTATTTAAATTTTTAAAAAATCTTTTTTTCAATGTGCACATTATATTTTCTTTAAGAAATTTTTTAAATGATCCTTCAAAATTATTTTCCTTATAATATGACTTCAATTAATGATATCAAAGAATTAATGGTGATATGATCCAATGATTCAATTCTATTGTTTCTCTAAATTCTTTATGATTATCATGATATGATGTTTTTGAATCCCATTTATATTCCATGGGTTATACCATCATAATATTCTTATTAAAATAGTTTATTTTACATGGGTTATGATATAAATAAATGATGAAATGATTATAAAATCTCTTTATATTCCACTAATTCTAATATGATCAAATGTTTATGAAACCCATTCTCTTTCATTGGATAGGATAATGTCAATGTTTTATTATATTGTGGATCAAATATGTTTGATTTTAAATATATGATAGAACGAAATCATATCTCCTTCCAATGAATTTGGTAATTATAAATTTTCTATGAGATCAAAACAAACATGGGTGGTTATCCCATCCCCAAATATACGAGTAAATAGTTAGTTATCCCAAGACCAAAAAAAGAATCTATATTTGGTTTAATCCTAATCTAAGAAGAGGGTAGATAATAGTTAATCCTCAACAAAAATTAGTTTCACATGTGGATATACCAAGCCAACCTTTTTATGTATTTATTGGTGGGTTTCTAGGATATATGATTTTAAATTCTTATATGTATTCCAAAAAACTATGTGTTATGCAATTTTGTTCTCTAATGATTTAGGTTATTTTGTTTTCTTTTCATTCATGTATTATAAAAATTTATTTATTATTCCATGAATAATTATTATAATACTTGATATATAAGGTATGTATTTAATATTAAATAACCATAATCACATAACCATGTGTTCATACTGTCACATCCCGACCATACTCGGCATCGAGCCATAACAACCCCAAGCCCGCCACCATAGGCCAGGGGCTGGCAACAAGAGCCGAAGGGTGAACAACTCAGGGAGACCTTTTCCTGAGAATATGTACACACAAACACAACCCACTCAATGTATAAGTTCATATTAAAAGGAAGAGTGAAGTACCAACTGTTATAAATACACCACAAAGTGCACAAACTCTAAACAGTACAAAGAAAAAGCTGAAGGTAAACTAAAATGGAAAAGGAAAAAACTCATGCCCAACCAGAATAGTGACACAAACCGGAAAATGGAAAATAAAATTAAACAGTTGGGAGAGTCCCACACCTGGAACCCAACTACGACCACCGCACACGGTCCAAGCTCCCGAACTCATAAGATCCACTAAAGTCACGACCAACCTGTCTATCGTCTACAAGGGCACACCAAGTGTAGAAAAGACCTAAGCATGGGTGAGTATAAAAATACTTAGTTAGATGCCCAAAATGATCGAGGGAGAAACAAAGGAGGTACTGAAGAGGTGAGCAGTAGATCGAACAGGGAAAAGTAATGGAGTATAATCGAGAGTGCATTAAATATTTCAGCTCAACTCAAGAAGAGGAAGAAAGTAAACTCATCCAAAAAAAAAGGATCTAGAAATGGTGAGAAGATGAAATTATCGTCGAGTTTTCACTAAATATAGAAGGAGAGTAGACTCATGATCTGGGAAAAGTAAAGGAGTATAACCGAGAGTGTAGTAAAGAGTACAGCTCAACCCAACAAGAGGAAGGAAGTAAACTCGACCAAACATGAGGAGCTAGAAATGGTGAGAAGATGAAATTCTCATCGAGTCTTAACTACATATTATAGGAGAGTAGAATTGTGAACAGGGAAATGTAAAGGAGTATAACTGAGAGTACAGTTACGTGTACAACTCAACCCAATATGAGGAAGTAAGTAAACTCGTCCAAACAAAAGGTGCTATAAACAGTGAGGAGATGAAATTCTCATCGACTCATCACTACCTATTTTAGTAGAGTAGTCTGGTCCAACAACCTGAAGCTAGACATGGGAAGCATGTGGCATACCCCACGCGTGTTCACCTCTCCTGGAAATAGATTAACCAAAAACCAAGAAGTGGGTACTAGAACAAGGTATATACATATCCATATGCTCAAACAAGAAACCCAAACCAGATCGAAAGGGGATATCCATCCCATATCTCATCCCAACAAAGTGAGTAGCCAACAATCCTAGAAGTAAAAACCATCGATGTCCATAATTCTGCATGTCTGCCCCGAAGTGCGAGCCATGGGGCTCAAATAACTGCACCTCGACACTATCCACCTTGGGTGGCACCGACTCTCCTGCATAGTTTTAGGTCGTGTCACAAGGACACATATTTCTGGGGAATGTTCCCCTCTTACATCAGAGTTCTACAGAAAGTTCTAACCACAACTCATCACCATCACACAGTCGATATGTATTCTTGAATTCAAAGCTCTCAAAACACTGACCCGTACAACCATGTGTCATGCTCTGGTAGTCACAGAGAAAATCCACAGACTAGCCTTGTAGAAAAGACTAAGTCAGAAAGAATTCGTTGGGTAACCTACTTCTATGCTCTGCTAGAGGTTAAACCCTAAGAGGTCATCAGGTAACCCACTGCCCAGTCTCTTCTAGAGGGTAAACCTTAAGTGGTCGTCGGGTAACCCACTGCCCAATCTCTGCCGGAGGGTAAACCCTTAGAGGTCATCGGGTAACCCACATCCCAGTATCTAATGGAGGGTAAACATTAAGAAGTCAATGAGAAACCCACTTCCTATCCTCAATGGAGGGTAAACACGAAGAATTCGATAAGCAACCAACTGCCCACCTTCGCTAGATGGTAAAACTGAAGAAGTCTATGAGCAACCCACTGCACAACCTCGCTGGAGGGTAAACCCAGAGAAATCGATGATCAACCCACTACCCAGCCTCATTGGAGGGTAAAATTTGAGAATTCGATGAGAAACCCACTACCCATCCTCGCTGGATGGTCAACCTGAAGAAGTCGATCAGAAAAACCATGGTAAACCACTCAACCCTGGTGGTCTAAACCGTTGTAAATAGAGGGACATTATATGTCGTGAGAGATCAAATGTACATAAAGCAGGAAACAACACACATAAGGGGCCCACACAATGTGTGTCCCTATATCATCTCCAATCCATTCACACAATCATTCTCAGGTACTACAACATGTACCTCCATGCATCCTCGCATACTCCCAGTGTATACCACATCTCTAACCCAAAAGACCCACATCTCTAACCCAATGGATATCGTTCACACCACTTCTAACATCAAAGCAAAAGGGAGGAAACATAGTTACACCAACCTGATTCTTCCACATCCCAGTCTCGAAACATAATGAAGAGATTACACCGTTGAGATTCTCTTGAAAAAGTACACAATATTGACTATACACTGGTCAGAAATAGACACACAGTGATAAAGATAGAAAATCAATGCCAACTACCAAAACGGACCTCGTGGTGCCCGCATCAACGTGAATAATTAATGTGGTCAGATTGAGCCATTGAAATGCCCTCGAAAAAACACCCAGAATCAACTACTCACATTCCCCTAACGGATGTCCAATAATAAAGTTGTGAAACACGCGATGCATCTTAAAAGACAGGTCATGTAGCCCACGTCCCAATTCTGGCATCGATGCCCAAAAACCCCTTGTAAATCTTCATCTTTATTCCAGGGTCACAACGCCGCTGATGGTGCTCAAAACAGACTATGGATGTGTCTATGCTGCACAAAACACGAACCCCCAAAAAAACGTGAATCCATATAACATACGCGTCATGCCACCAAGGCCCTCATATTGAGTTTTAAAACCCCTGAAACCCTCTTATATTATCTGCCTCGAGTCGAGGTTCACACTGTCATAGATAGCATGAAAAACGAACACCAGTAGTGGAAGATACGGGTGCCCGAAATCAGAGGGGACAATCCCCTTGGGCTAGACCATCGTGGTCCTGCCGGTATGCACGGTCTAGGCCGACCCACTTCGGCCGGCCCGGTTCATAGCACCGACCCATGACTCAGCCAGGAGGGCCAGCCATGGACCCATGGTCTACCCGCCAACCGGCCGTCATGGCCAGTCATCCTCCCATGTGAAGACCTCCGAGGGCAGGTCTGTGCTCCCCTCGGGGCTCCGCGTCGCGACCCGGGCCCTCTCGCTCCGTGCCCGCTCACCGTCACCCCTAGCTTGCCCACGGCCGCTCCGATTTAGCCAACCGCCAACACCGACCCCCACTCACACGGAAACTCCTCTTATACTCATGATGATTCCCTAGACCGACCGCCGAGGGAGCACCACCGCCAGCCACTTTGAGCCACCGACTGAAGCACTGGACCCATCGCCGGAAAACCCCACTCTTCGTCGGAAAACTCCAAAACCACTAGAAAACCAAAACGGAACACCCAGGACTCTTCAAGACTCTTATTTTTTTATCTAAATAGTTCTTTGGGTAGCTCGGATCATCCCCTACGCATCTACTACACTCACTAGGAAAAAAATAGTAATTTTATGCTATAAACAATGATTAATGAAGGTTCAGAAACTTAATATGAAAAAAAACAACGCCTACCTCATTGGGCATAACTCAAAGCTTCGTGAGGGATCCGCCAGAGCCATCAATGCCTTGCCAGAGGGATGGATGAGAGGAGAGCTTGAGGAGAGAGGATGTTCCACCGGGGGGAGGAAATGGGGAATGAGTGGTGTGGGTTGGTTTAAATAAATAAAAATTTATTAAAATTTTAATTAATTTAAACCCCCAATTTTACACGCATCTAAAAATCTAGACGGTGTCGAGGTTAAGCCTCCATTAGGGTAAAAACCACCTCCTGAGCACAACGGTGATCTTAGAATTTTAATCCGAGCCTCTATTAGAATGTTATAAAATTTAATGTCCGAAGCTCCTAAATTACGAAAACGCCCCTGGAAACATTTTTCATAGAATGCACACACCCGTGAAATTTACACCACTCTTCTGGTTAATGCCACGATATGGACTCAACAATTGTCTCGGTTTTCCCATATGAGCTACCATTTAAGTGATACATGAGATTAAACATTAAACTAATAAATTAATTATTTTAATTATTCGTTTAACATTCCTTTAACGGGCGAGGGGTCCCAACGTCATGCGCCAACATGTTTTATGTCGTTCCTAGGGTAAAAACACGATTTCAGACCCATTCGTTCTCTCAGATTTAGGATCCGAATTACCATTTGGGATCTATCCCATTTATTTTGTCTTCCTAGTGTGAACGCACTGAAAATATAATTCCGGCCACATAGGGGCTCGGGATCGCACACCGTCTGAAGGCACTTCTCAGGAATAACATCAAGAATATTCTAAAGTCTTTTATAGAAAAAACCCCATTTCATACACATTATATACTTACATATATCCAATATTTATTCTTCATGATCATGTAACTTCACAGTATATTGTGTTTCATTTTCCAAGGATACATAGATATCTATTATGTATGATTTTAAAAAGAATATTGTTGATATGAAGATAGTAGTGGGATATAATGTAGCTCACCTATGAACTAGTTGGTTATTTTCTATGTTTATAGTGGAACTAATCTATTACGGTCCTCAAGAATGTTTTTGTGTAATGTAATGAAAATGTATAAAAATTATATAATATCATTTTATGTTAATCCTTAGTAGAATTATATATACTCTACGCAGTATTTTTCTTACACCCTCACTATTTTTAAGCAATATTTAGTTTATAATGTAGGAAAATTGAGTTTATGTACCAAACTTGGCTCTGGTATGTGAGGGAGTATATGGATATGGTTGTTACAAAGTTGAATTAAAATTATTTTATATTCTGTTAAAATAATTTTTTGACAAATATAATCGAGAATATGATGTGTTGGGATTGGTAATGAGATAATTAATGGGAGTAGCTAAGACATTTGCATGGGTAAATCATGTTCCTGGGGATTCAGTTGCTATCCATGATTTTCCCTTATTATGGTATAGATTTTATTACACTCAAGATGGTGTACTTGTTAGATAATATTAATTTTTACTAATATTTTAAACATGGGATATTACAACATGATATGAGTATATATACATTATGACATCTATATTCGGATATAGATATATATGTTAATTCATTATTCAAGCCAGGAACATATTTAATTAATTGGATATATCTGTACATATAAACTTTGAAATGATATCCCTTTTTTAGTGGATAACAACAAATGAAAGAAATGGTTATTTTATATTAATTTACTTTTTTAGCCCAATAATGATGAAACCTAGGCCATAGGTTCTCTATTTATTTTACCCAATTTAGGTTGATCTTATTATGTAACTTGAGTTATCATGTATGTGTTAAACCCTTGAAGATAAATTTACAACTCCTCATCATTAGATATAGTGTTAGGAGAGTGGAAATTAAAAATTTATCAATAATGCTAAGATTGATCTTACTGCAAATCTTGTAAATTCGATGTATGATTATATTCATTATAGTCTAATGATACTTGGAGAGGGAAATTTTTCTCATAATAAATGTGATTCTAGAGATGATGAGAGAGTTCTAATTGAAGAATCATACAAAATTCACTATAGTGGGAGGCATCCATGATGATTAGTTATGGATTGATTCAGTTAATATTATATTTAATAAACTTGAAAGACCAAAAAATATAAGGGCGGTGATTTCTATTTTCATGGTTCGAGAACCATATAATAATTAAGGAGATATTATATAGATATCCATGAATCTAGAAGATTTAGCCTATAATGATTTTGTGGAATAGTTAATTATACACATTTATCCAGATACTTTTTGGGATGAGAAGGATCATGATTTCACATGACAGACAAAAGGAGACATGTTATTGATTAAATATATAGGTTGTTTTACAAACCTGTAGGGATTTAGTCTATCCATGAATGATGATGGGGATTCCTGGGTGAAGAATTTTTTAGTTTGAATTAACTATGTGATATGATTTTAGGAAATTGTATTTCACATTTTCAAAATTAAATGAGTGATAAATCTTATTATCACTATAGAACGAAATCTATGAGAGGACATAATCAATGTCTAGGTTGTTTTCTAGGGAGATTTGGGAACACTTGTTCTTGTGGAAAAAATGAATTTAAAATATATATTTGTTGTGATGTAGTAGATTGAGAATCCATGAAATGGATAATAAATATTAGAAACCTATTCTATTATAGTTATTTCCATAGAAAATTTTTGTTTAAAAGAATCCTCATTATCCTCACTATCCTTTAAAGTGTCGTCAATGAGGAATGTTAGGACTTCCAGAGAAGTTAGGTACGAACATTCAGCGGTGGAGTAATGATAGGGGATTTGGATTGGAACATGACTCTTGGAAGGACTCAACAAGCCCTTAGTAGATAGGTATCTAATATTCCACTAGGAAAATAGGTTGAGGAAAGGGACATGATACCCTAGTTTTGAAGAATAATACCCATCAGAGTGAAACATATTGGGAAATCATATAAAAGGTGAGGGAAGAGTGGAAATTCATATGCATTCCATGCAGTCTACTCCAACCTATTTGGATTAAATTCCTTCTACTATCATAGGTATGATTCTTGTATCCTCAACAATTTATTTTACTTTTTTGAGATAGGTGAATCACATTCAATTCTATCTATTAAATTTTAAAATAAATCAGGATTTGTTATGGAAATATTATTTGTTATTATAACCATTGAAATTGTAACACCCCCAATGGTTATGATATTTATATATTATTCATAATAATTCTATATTTTATGTCAAAATTTTACATTTAATATTAATTTTTCTCAAAAATAGACATTAATAAATATAGTTTTATATGTAAAACTATTTTTTTCTGAAATGTAGTTTTATCCAAATTTGCACAGAAAATTTAAAATAATTTTTTATAAAAATTAATAATTTTATTATAATAAGTATTCATTATTTTTTAAATAATAATATAAAATTTATCATATAATTAATTTTTTATAATTTTATGCATAATATTAATATTTTAAGGAATATAGAAATAAATAAATTTAAATTGAAAAAATAATGTTTTTTAAGTTATTTATACTGTCAAATTATATTTTTATTAGTTGTAATGTATAATTAGTTCAATTATAAACATATTAATCCAATTTTAGTCATTTTATTCATTTTTTAATTAATTATTATTTTATAACAATGTAAACTACTTATCATTGAAACCCAATATTCTCATCTTGCCAGTGAGAATTATTTTAACTAAAATTATTCCACTATTCTCAAGTAAATATTGAAAATATATTCTATATTTTGTATCGTCATAATTTATATTTTAAAATAAATTCTATTTATTTTTTTTAAAAAAAATTATATTGAAAAAATGAAAAAATTTACCATGTTTTTAGGTTAAAATAGGGTTAAAATGGGTTAAAATAAAAATATAATTGTAAAAAATTCCTGAAAACATTTTCAAAATATATTTTATATCAATATTTAGATAATATAATGATTATTTAACTTTAGTAATATATTTTTGATTATTTTTTATAAAAAAATATGTGTATTTCATTTTCTTTTCAAAAAATTACATATGTTCCACTCACATCACTTATAAAAGGCCACCACTTATCTTATCTTCATCAAAAATTAAAACAAAATTTTTTCCTCCAATAACATATAAAATCATATTAAAAAAACATTAAATATTCATTGAATCCATATTTTGTTCTGAAATCCAACATAGTATGGATTTCCGGGGAAACCTAAGAAAGTTACCTAAAGACGAGGTAATGTCACTCAACCAACATTTTTATTTTATTTCATCCTCTAAAAAAATAAATTATTTTTAAAAAATGACTATATAATAAATAAAATATTTTAAATATAATGATATTTTTTATGTTGTTGTTATTACCTAGATCTTTCTCTGAACTGATCAAATGGATTTTGAAATCATCTTTAATTATACTTGAGACTGCCGCTGCATGAACTAATGTCCTACGTCATTCCCTTACCATCACACATTGTTGAGAATGATATTGGATATTATATATATATATAAATATATATGCGAAATTTATTACATAATTATTCTACTAGATTATTTAAATTTTATATACCTTTTTTGTTTCAATTATCTATAAGATATTATAATGTCTCTCTTGTGTACATCAGATTATCGCTCCATGAAGCGATGTGATTTGTTTTCACTAACGCTTTATAGAGATGATGAAAAAGATTATGTTAATTAATATATTTGATATAAATGAAATAATAAATATATTAAATAAAAATTTATCTTTTTAAAAATATAATATATCGTTTTAATTCTTACCTTTTCACTCATTGAAAGATGATAATATCATTCATGTATATGTGTACTAATTCTTTCAAAAATAAATGTGACTCTCTATTTTAATCACCACACATGATGAATAGTAATAATAGGTATATATGAATGAAATTTTTTAATTATATTAGTATAATTTTTAATGATAAAATATTACTTACCATCTTTCCATATAGATCATTAAAAAAATGAAACATTACTCATGTAAATGTATCACATAATGTATCAATGATTATAACATAGTTCATTTATAAAAACCATATTACCTAATTAGTCTTAAAATTATAATGGTTGTATAGATATGATAATTATATCATTATTATTATTATATACATTATTGAACTAATATAAATATATGGTGATGAATGTAACATATCAAAACACGTGCGAAAAAAGAGGTTATTACTCAAAAGTTTATTTTGAAGGGGATTTGTTTATAAATAATTAATAAATTATTATAAGTATAAATTATATGGTAATATATATATAATCATGGTTATTTTTTATATATAATATATCAATATTTACTATATTGTATTTTTTATCATAAATGATGGATGTTGAGTCTGAATGTAAGAGATTTATATTATCTCTTTTATTTCTTCAAGAAATATTCAAATTCACCCACATTACATTTATTTGGGGTATATACTATCAATTTAAATATGTTAAATACTTAATAACCCCCTCATACTTTTTTAATAGTTTCATTTTATGTTATTCTTTATAGGTCCTTACCATTCGAAATAATACTAAAGCTGTAAGGAATTTGTGTCTCATTTTTTACATCTGCGAGACACATGTCATATTTACCACATATATCATTTATGTTATTTATATACTCCCCACGATATTTTATTAATAATATTATCCTAAAAAATAATGGTCATTACATATCCATTTCTATATCTATAATTAATGAGGATTATGTTTCAAATTTTTCTAATGTGGTAATGGTTTCTTTTTTATAATCTCGTCATATATCATGCCTCTTTGTGTTTAAGTCGGTAATGTTTAAATATTATGATATCCCTCTAAACAATTATAATGAAATTTTTTTTCCTTTATAAAATCCTGATATTTTTCAATTATTAGTTTATAATATACAATCTTTGGTTATTAAAATTATTTATAAAATTATTTTAATGAAAATCATTTTTATTTACAAATATTGTAAAAAACACTTTTCATCCAAAACCATGTTATAAAAAAATTAATAAATATTCTTAATATTAATAAAAAGATATATTAAATTAATTTTTATCAGTGTATATATATTTAATAAAAATATAATTTGAATATTTAGATTATTTTTTTAAAAATTTATGTTTTGAGTTAACCATAAATGTGAAATGAATCATTATTTTAATGTATACTACATAAAGTGAATTTCAGGCCCTCATGGACATCATTAGAATCAAATATTCTTCTATACGATTGAATTTTCTTTTAAATTAATGTAATTTAAAAATTATTATTTAAAAAAAGTGATTTTCAAGGAAAATTTATTTTCCAAAGAAAATAAACCAGGTGATCATTCAAAATCCTTCTATAAAAAATATTATCAATTAATTTAACTGATGATTGTTTGTTGTAAGAAGAAACGATACAAAGATTAATATTCCCCAAAATCGGTTATTATGATATGATTTTTTTAAATCATTTTATCTTACATGTGTTATATAATGAAATAACTCAAAAAAACTATTCTTTTTTCAATGGGATATGGTATGAAGAAATGATTAATTTATTAACAGACAAGCCTATTTTCTATATGTTATGATATAATGAAATTTTTATTAATCCATTTATTTTCATGGGTTATGATGTGATGAATATTTTATAATCCTTGGGCACATAAAATTATTATTTTCCTTATATGTCTTGTTAGACCTATATCTACATCTAATTCATTAAGTAATTATTTATATCTCCTGTTATAGATAGGATAACAATAGATATTGATTTTTTTACTAAAGGAATTTATCTTCTCTGATGGTCATGGTTGTGAACCATGAATACAATGATTGTCTAGGGAGTGAAAATAATAAACTTTAATATCCTTGGAAGTGATACATGACTATTATATAAATGTTTTTAGTTATTTTGTCTATCTTAATGTTCTATTTCATATTCTAATTTTAGTCTCCCATGAATCATGTTTTTTTATTTCTTTATGATTTAAGTATTATAAGAAACCATTCACTATTCTATGAATAAATAATATGCTTATTGATATGTAGGGTATGGTTTTCAACTATTATTCTCATGTTCAAATAACCATATGTTCATTTTAAGTTAATGTATCCCCTTTCGTACCATTACTGACCATCTGAACACACCCTTTATTATGTTTCATTTCCATAGTTTATGAGAAATGTTTTTATGTCTGGTATGTTTATTAATATTAATAAAGGATAATATATTTATGGGAGATGAAGAATATATTTAAAAAATTATAATATTGTGTACATAGTCTCAAAAAAACTAAACTATTATAGACCCCATGAGTGTCTTTGTTTATTGTATTGAATATTCATATAAAAACATTTGATATGTATATATGAATGTATATTGTTTCTATAGAGGTTATTGGAGTAATGTTTTAATTATCCTTCGAAAACTAGGATGAGAAAACATTAGTGAGAAACATTGTTATACTTTTAAGGATATTTATAGGTATTTCACTTTGGGTAAATCTAATGATTAGTCATTGTAATGGAAAATGTAATGTAATTTTTCCAAAATCTGAAGTATGTACTTTTCTTGAAATTTAAATCCATATATGATTAAAATAAGTCAACGAGTTTCTTGAATATAGGTACATAGGTGTGATAACTACAAAAAGGGTGGAGGGATCTAGACACCACCTTCACCTTGTGTATGACGACATGCCTTTCTAGACTCCAGGTTTGGAACTGATGGGGGATAATATTTGGAAATTAAAAAAAACTTTAAAACCATCAATAATTATTGAAATATATTATTACAATGAATAGAATATTATAAAATTTAGTTGTCAAAAGACAAAAATATTTTTTCATGATTTAGACATCTTATAATTGTTCTTTAAATTACTATGTGGTCATCTAAAATGATTAATATTAAAAAAATTATATGTTTTATCGTTAGGAATCATGGGAACAAGAAGTAATTCAGTTATCATTGAATGTGATGGATAATATACAAAAAATCCTCTAAATGGTATGATGGGTAGAATAAAGGACATTGTGATTATGCATAAGTAGTTATCAGTAGTCTTTATTAAAAATGTGATCCATAACCAACTCTACCACTCATAAATGAAAAGAAGGATAATTTGAATTATGATTTTGGGTATTAAAGACCATGGTAAAAATTATATATTTTTTGATATATGTAAATTATATTTCAACATTCACATAAAATATTAACTTATTTGGATGAGAAGATGTTTTGGGTTTGGAAAATAAGTAAACAACTCAATGAATTATAAAAGAAAAAAATGTAAATTTTAGTAATTAAATGGATGTGAATAGTGGTCTTCATATTTTATCATCTAATTTTGAATTTTTTAAAAGTGTAATATAAATGAATTGTGAAAATAGACGTCCTAATGGAAAATATTTTGAAAATAATTAGTATTTATATTTGGGTACTTATTATTTCAATGTTGTAATGAGACTATAATGGTAATTTTAATAAAATAGGTATTATAGAATAAGTGGATGAATAATATTTAATTTATTAATGATTTGGGTTTATTATTGAGGTATTAATATATTTTAATTCATGGATTATGTATAATTAATCATGAAATATTTATATATATAGATGTATAAATTTCTATTTTTCATTATGTATTTTAAAAAATACGTTAAATGGTAATGATGGACTAGAAAAGTGATTCAATGTAAACCTGATATTTTGTTTTTAAGAATATTTCAAATAATCTATATATTGTGTATACAATAAAAAATGATGGATATTTTCTATAATATATTATATTAATTAATGTTATTACCATGTTTCAATATAATATATGATGATTTTATTTACATTCTTTCTATGTGAAAATCCATAGTGTTTTATGATATATGGAGGATTAATGAAAATTTGATTTTGTGAAATTTTGTGACCTTATTTATAAATTTTTAATTTTAGAAGGTTTATAAGGATAAAAATTTATTTATTTATTTAAGTATAAAATGTCATGACTTTATGGATATTAACATAATAATTCACTATATGAATATTTAGGTATATTGGATTATCAAATATTACATTTATTTAACTAGATAATTTAGGAATGAATTGTCATTCTATAATGTATCTTGTTCTCTGTTAGTCCATTTGGCATAAAAAAATTTGTGTTAATATTTTTTGTTATGTATGAATAAAAAAATGATTAAATCACAACCATTGATTGAAATTTTGAATATGATACACTAGAAAGATAATACATAGGTATATTGGTCCAATTTATATTTTTTAGTGTATGAGGACATTATCCTATCAATTACCAAATCCACCAATACTCTTTAATCTTCAATATGTGTTCCATGTATCTATCCAGATCATTTACATTCCTAATCCATAAAATGAACCGAACAAAGAGGTTATACCATTATATAATGATAATCCATATGTGGAACAATTTATAGTGATTCTATATTTAATATAGAATGTTCTATAAACCAATAACACTAAACTAATCAATGTTTTGATGTGAAAGAATTAGCTGGAGGAATCTATGTGGGAACCATATGGTGCAATGAGTTATATATATCCTCTATTTTCATTACCAATTTAATGAATTTAGAGTGTAAATTGATTTTCATGGTGATAAATATCAGAACATTATATTTTGTGAAAGATATTATTTCAAATAAATTTAATTGATATTATATTTCATATTACATACATGCCTGAGTTGAGATTGTGGTACATGAAACACTTAGTTTAAATGAAACATGATGTAGTAATAAAATATTATTATTAAAAATGATATCTATATCTAGGTAGTTGGAACAGAGGGTATTAAAATGGAGAACTAAATTATAAATATAGTGTGTTTAATCTTGTATATAAAATAAATTCGATGGGGTAAAATTATTTATAGGGGAATATATTAACTATTTCAAAAAACTTAAATATTTTACTGAATAAATCATATTATTCAAAAAAAAATATGTAAACAAATAAAATAAATAATTTTTTGAGAATTATATTAAGGAAATTTATATGTGATATATTAAATCAAATATATAACTTTCATAATTTTTTCTAGAAAAAATATATGAATTTATCCCATTTTACTATTAGACCAGTATTTTTTAAAAAAAGTATCTTTATTGGTTTTATTGGGAAACTATTTAAAAAATATTTTTCAAAAATTTTAGAAATTTTCTTACAAATAATAGTCTCCATTTTTTAAAAAACTTTACAAATAATATTTTAGTGATAGATTATTAGAATATTCTAAAGAGATTAATTTGTGTATGGTTACTGATAAATATTGAATTATAATTGAAAACTTCTATTTCATTTAAAATATATATAAAGTTAAATTATATTATATTTTTTCTAAAACTAATATAAGATCAAATATATATATATTAATCAAATATATGGAATTAGAACAATATAAATGTTTTATTTTCATTATAAATCTTCATAAACATTTGTAGTTTGATATTTGAAAATCGGCTTTCTTCCAGTGTCTTTGTGGTTATTTTTAAATTAACATTTTCCATAAATTTAGATTGAATGTTTAAAAACATATCCATATTAAAAATAATAATTATTTATATCATCTCATTATATCAAAAAAATCTACAGAAACTATTATAAAAGATGGTAAAATTTAATTACAACGGTTAAGGTTTAAAATTTGTGTGCTGTGAGGCTAAACATAAAACAAAAGTATTATAATGACCAAAAACATGTCTACAATATTATTAATGATAAAATATATATTCCCTATAAAGTAAAATTATATATAATACTATATTTTAGGTCCTTATGGAATTTAAACAAGATGATGAACCTTATTCATTTTATAATATTATAAGTGTACCACTAGTCTCACTTTCAGAAGGCCACCTCTTATTCTCTATAATTATAACCGTAAACACATTTTTATAATCCAATTCATTGAAAAATAACTTCCTAAATTTAATCATTTCATCTTATAATCCAATTTTTCCTAAATCTATCCTATATGGTTTTTGGTGAAAACCGATGGAGGTTAATCAAAGAAGTGGAAAGCCTCTTCAATGAGAATTTTTAAATTATTTATTCCATAATACCATTAAATTATTATTATACACAGATGAAATAATAAAATAATTATCTTAAATATAATTACATTTTTTATTTTAATATAATTACCGTATACTATATCATCATCCCCAAAAAAAATTTCCAAATCGTCTTTCATGTGTACATTGATACATCGTCCTCTGAACCGATGCCATTCGTTTTTCCATCAATACCTATCAATTTTTGGTATGATGATAAATATAAAGTATATATATGATATATAAAAAATAAATAGTACTCCACCCATTATATAGTTCATATATTCTTTAATTTTTATTCCATATGGGATATGGAATCATTTCACGTGCATACGGCGGACTACCACCTCACAAAGCGATATGAATTTTTTCACTAATTCTTTACATGGATTATAATAAGGATATATTAAATTAATATATGAGATATAAATTTCATAATTAATTAATTATTTTCATGATAATTTTTTCTAAATCATAATATATGATATTATTTATTTTTCATTCTTTCAATGAATGATGATATCGATATTCGCGTACAAGTAGACAACCACCTTAATTATGTTATGTGGATCTCCCTTTTCATCCCCACACAAAATAGATTATATTTATGTACATATTTAATAAAATTATATGTTATTAAATAATTTTTTAACTAAATACATTATATAACATTTTTTATAATGAACTTTGAATAATAGAAATGTTTCTCACATGTTCGTTCAGCCAACAATCCCATGATCATAACATACTACATTCCTCAATACAATCATTCATATTTTTTTTGTTAAAGTATAGTTTATATATAAATATTACAATTGTGATATTATTATTATGAGGTAAATTAAGTCATCTTAAGTAAAATGAAAATAAGAAATCAAAACCTATATGAATAACAACGCGTTTATTACCTAAAATGTCATTTTATTAAAGAAATATTAATAAGAGGTAATAATATATTTTAACTAAATTACAAATAGTACTATATATATAAATATAAATATATAATAGGTGTATAATAAAAAAATAAAAATGAAAAAGTGGGTCTTAATGTGTATTGTGGATGTTGATATGTTAGGTATTGGATTTCTAGACCGTTTTTATTTTTGGGAGACATAAAAAAATTCAACAATAGTTTCTTTTATTGGATGTATATATATAATTTTATTACAAGTTATATAATGAATTTTTTAATTGAAGATATATTAAATATTTTAATTGATTTATTCATTATTTGGGATACTTATTAGAAATAATACATTTCTGGTAAGGGATATATGTCTCACTTTTTACTTCTATGAGACACAAATCATATTCACCACCTATTTATTCTATGTCATGTATAATCTACCAATTAATGAAATTTATAACAATTATACAAAAAATTTAAGGTGATTACATATCCATTTTATGATATATCTCTCATGGGTATTATTTCTCAAATATTTCTAAAGGGGTCATGGATTTATGTTATATCTCAACGTTTATCAGGATTATTTTTTATTAAGTTTAAAATATTAAAATATTAAGTTCTAGAAATTAATGATTATAATTAATATTCTTATAATCCTATCATTCATGAAATTTTTATGATATACTACCATTTTTTCACTCGTTTGTAATTAAAAAAATTCCAAATTGTTTTTAAGGGAAATATTCATTACTTCTGTAACATCCCAAGTAATTAATGAATAATAGATATTTTTTATCTATGTCTATTAATGAATTAGATAGTGTTTTAGAGGCTTAAAATAAAAATAAATCCAATTTTAAGCATGGAATACACTAATATTTTTAAAAGATTTTTTTACTGCCTTTTGATGGAAAACGATTTTTAAATTTATATTTTTACAATTTTATAAGCTACGTTTGTCAAAATAATCATATTCTTTATGATTGTGACATCAAAATTTACTTTTTGTGAATTTTTTGTATTTTTCCGATAAAGTTCATTTTTTAATGAATAGTTAAAATGTTGTATTTTAATTCAAAACCTCTTTTTAATCTAATTTATTTATATGATTATATTATCTTTTGAATTGGTTTGAAGTGAAATTAGAATATATTATTACCATTTAATCCAATGGTGGTCATTGGAATCAATTTCACTTTGAAATTGGACTTAAACTAGTGTCAATCTTTTGATACTTATTGTTTCATAAAAACACGCTATTTGCTCTGACAGCGGGAATTAATTATTAAATTAATTAATGAAACTTATATGTTTTTAATTTTGTAAAATAAACAACATTTTTGAATTCAGAATATCAAATATAGATTAGGGTGAAGTTTTGGTATTTTTCAGAAAAAACTTCAATTTTTGATGAATAGTGAAACCAGTAAGAGGTACTTAAAAAACTGATTTTTCATTTAAATAAAATTTTACCACCTCTGTGTTTTGAATTTAAAAAATCAGACATACATGTTCATCATTAAGAATTAAAATTTGGTTCAATGAGATTAAAATAATTTTTTGGTGAATAGTAACTTTTATGTTTTTAATCGTGATTAGAGGTAATTAGTGTAGTTAAAGGTAAAAATAATGTTTTAATAATCTGAGATGAGATTAAAACATGTTCTATCCTCATTGGATGTGTCATGGCCGAACAAGACAATCCATTAGTCAACTGGGGGACCCCATGGAGCCACTTTGGTATGAAAATGACATTATTATCTTTTTATTTAATGTTAAAGTAAAAATGACACAAACATGAGTTATTTTACTAAAATAATTTTTACATGGGGTTATACAAGTCATATTATTTATTATAAATAGTCATTAGAAAGATAATATGATTTCCTACATCACAGTATTTGTTTTTATAATTTTTAGACTTTAAATAAATTAAATTATTTATGACATCATGATGATTCAGCGATTACCTCGTGAATAATGGATTTAAATAAAATGAAATTATAATGTAAAATCTAGGACCTACACATGTCCAAAACCTAATGGATGGGTGGATTTAAAAACCTTATCACCTTATCCTCAAATTATATCAATGTGGAACCTTTTGAATAAGAAAATCATTTTAAAATAAAGTATCATTTATTTACTTTCCAATAGTGCCCCACCTCTCCTCTTATAAAAGGCCCCCACCTCTACCTCCATACCCACACATCCAAAGCCATTGGCTCGGCCAAACCCTGCCCAATTTGTCTTTCCACATCCTTCTATTACTCCTTGAAGCCTCAATTTGGGCATAATTCTTCCCAAGGAATCCTTTAAGCTCAAACCAAAGGCAGTTACCCAATTTTAAGGTAATGTCTTCAATTGAGTCCTTTTGATTTATTATACTTCTCCAACCCCCTAAACTCTTTTTATTCATTTCTTTTCTAACAAATATAGTATAATAAATATACTAGGATGTTTTTATAAGAAGGATTCGAGCTACACTTACACAAACCTACATCTAATGGTTATGGAACGCACTATTTCCGTGGATGGCGAATTTCGGCCTCCCGAAACGATGATTGTTAAACATTATTTTATCACCTTAAAAGGTGGACATTAAGATGAAACTATATTTATATCTGATTTATAATATGTTTATGTTTTCCTTAAGCTTCTGTATTTTTCATTTTGGGCATACCTTTATGGTTTCCATTATGGGTAAACACGATATCTTCATTTAAGGAAGTGCGGACTACCGCCCCCTCAAAGTGATTTGATTTGTTAATAACATATGTGGGACGTATAAAGGATGGAGTTATGATATTATATATTATATTACACTGGAATTATAATATACCTCTATATAATTATGATTCCATTCTATAAAATACGAAATAGAAATGAAAGTGGCATTCATGCGTACGTACGACTTACCGTCTCCATGAACATTGCATTTCATTTCGTACCTCTAAATGATTATGTAATATTATAAATGCATGTATATACTGGATATATATGATATATATGATATATACATCATGAATATAATTATGGATATAATGGATACATGAAAAACTTGTAATTATAAAGGGTTTATTTTTGACTCAAGTACCAATGATCATTAAAACGACCGTTATTAACTTAAATAATTACATAGTTTTTATGAAATGGAAATAAGTGATATAAAAGGAATAATTAACATTAAAATGGTTCTTAAACAAGTAGAAATTAACTCAAGTTTATTATTCAGGAGACTAAAGAATGATCGAGTCAAGTCGGACCCGAGGTATGGGACTTCGTCTCAATCTCCTTTCATTGAGGAATATTTTGTTTTATAAAAAACCTTATTTTATACGGTGTATAAACCCCCTTGACTTTAACATTTATTCAAAAGGAATCTTTTTTATATGAAGCATTTTACCAAATGACAAAAGGGCATGTTTTTTTTGTATGTATGCGGCAATAACGACTTCTCCGCCGCCATGACCATTATTTGAGGTTCGGCTTCCTCTACAAGCCATACCTTTTTTTTGAAAGAAAAATAAATACAATGTATTAATTTTCTTTTGTTTTTGTATTGAAAATGTTTTTCATTATGTTTTTATATAAATTTGTTTTATTGATATCTTGTGATTGAATTGTGGAAATGTTATGTTTCCTATATGCATGTTTTATGTGATACAATTATGTTGCGGTTCTTGGGAATTATTATGAAGACGGGTGGTTCCATGAAAAACTAAGGGCGGGTGAGCCCGATATAGCTCTCCAATGAATTGGGTAATGTGAATGAGTGAAACATTAAGGTTTTTCCAAAGAGATTTAGGGAATATACTGTGATGGGTATTCCAAACGTAACCAAGAGGGTTACTCCCTACGTAAGAATGTTATGAATGTCTCAAGTTACCTTTATGTCTTATGATTTCAATGATTTATTCATGATTTGATGAGGTATGTTAAAATGCTTATGTTTTATGGGTAAAGTATGATTTCATTCTTATGTATATATGAACTTATGTTTCCTTTCCATATATTTATAACCCATACTGAGCTTTTTATGCTCATACCATGTTTTTTAGAAATGTGTTTCATAGGTCAAGGGAAAGGTACATGATATGATGATAGTGTCAAGGAAGTGTCAAGAATGAATCCATGTTTTATTTTAATTATGTTTCTATTGATGGGAAAAATGAATATTATCTTTATGTAATAACTTTGTTTATGTGTGGAATGTAATGAAAGTATTGTGTTCTAATTCTCTAAAACTATAAAATTAAAAAGATCCGCAATGGGTAATCTTGTAATAACTCAATATTAAGTAAGGATTAAGGCTTGGGCCTTATTTTTGGTATCAGATGTCGGTTTAGATAAAATTAAGAGTTATAATTCTATTAAATGATTATCCAAAAATATTTTTTTATGGACAAATTGAAATGATATAGCATTTGAAGATTACCATGTTGTTTAATCGAAGACATGTTTGTTCAGAATGGTTTTCCGCAGAGGAAACAGGGAAGCAGTGCTAGGAAGGCATACAGAAGGAAATAACCTTCTGAATCAGCATCTTGAATGGGTCGGAATTGGAACTGAACAGTTTTTTGCATTAATGGCGCAGTTGAATCAAGCGATAAATGGTGGTGGTATCCATGCACAAGATCAGCCAGATCAACCGCAGAGGAACATGTCAGTGGTGGAACATTTCATGAGGCAACATCCCCCATCATTCAGAGGATCATCTGACCCTGTGCTAGATGAAGGGTGGATTAAAGCACTAGAGAATATTTTCGATGTCATGGGGTGTTTAGACAATCAAAAGGTTAGTCTTGATATTTACCGATTGGAGGGTGAAGCAGATCAGTGGTGGTCGATGGTTAAAAATATCAGGGACACTGATGAGATTGATGCTCTCGGTTGGGATGAATTCAAAGGTATGTCTCTTGAAAAGTATTTTCCTAAGGCTGTTCAACTTAGGATGGAAAAACAATTCTTGTAATTGAGGAAAGAGGAAGACTCAGTAGCTACCTATGAAGGAAGGTTCACTCGATTGGCAAGGTATGCTCCAAATTTTATCTGAGACCTTGATAGTAAAATCGATCATTTTTACTCAGGATTAAAGCCAAAATATCGATGGGAATTAACTACTTGTGAGTTTAAAAGTTATGAAAAGCTTGTTCGATGTGCTGAGAAGTTGGAAATGGAGTTTGTAGATGATCAAGTGTTCTATAACAACCAATAGAATAAGAGACCGAGGAGGCAGTAGAAAGCGAAGAACTCTTCAATAAAGTTTGATGGTAAGAAATCTAAGTTTCCAGTTTGTGATAAATGTGGAAAAAGGCATGCTGGCGAATGTCTTCTGAATTCTGGAAAGTGCTACCGATGTGGTAAGATGGGACCTAAGGCTCGTGATTGCACTTAAAAAGATCAAGGTGATGGTAAGGTCAAATTTGATTTACATTTAGTGAAATGTTTTATGTTCAATGAGATGTTTCACTATGCAAATGAGTGTCCGACAAAGAGCTCGAGTGATGGTAAGAAGTTAGACTACAAGCGGAAAGGGTTGGTGAAATCCTTTGCAACTACTTCAGCAGATGTCGGGCCATCAAATGAAGTTGTATCACATACTATGTATGTTTTTTAATATTATTCCAGTGTGTTGTTTGATTCGGGGCCTACACATTCTTTCATCTCTGAAAAAGTTTCTAGTAAAATGGGAATACGATCTCAAGAAATGCCTCCTGAACTTTTGGTAAAAACACCTGGGGGAAATATTGAGGCTAAAAGAATTTATAAGAATCTTCCTATCCTTTTATGTGAAAAGAACCTACTTGAAAACCTTATTGTTATACCTCTAGTATAGTTTGATGTTTTCCTGGGTATGGATTGGCTCTCTATTTACCATGCTAAGATTGATTGTAGAGATAAAGAGGTTTCTTTTCAAAAAGACTTTCAATTTGTGTACAAGAATGAACCCTTACTGTTAATAACATATCAAGAGGCCGAGAAACTTGTAAAAGATGGAAATGAATGTTACCTTGCAGACATCGTTGAAAATAAAGGAACTGTTCAGATTAATGATGTGCCAGTGGTAAATGAGTATCCTGATGTTTTTCCTGATGAGTTTCCTGGAATAATATCAGATCGGAATGTTGACTTTACTTTTGACTTAGTTCCTGATGCTAAGCCAATTTCAAAACCCCCTTATCGAATAGCTCAAATTGAACTTTTAGAGTTGAAGGAGAAATTGCATGATTTATTAGAGAAATGTTTCATTTGACCTAGATAGTCACCATGGGGTTCTCATGTTTTATTTGTTAAAAAGAAAGATGGATCTATGAGACTTTTCATTAATTATAGAGCCTTGAATAACATCACTATTTTGAACAAATATCCTTTGCCTCATATCGATGATTTGTTTGATCAGCTCCAGGGAGCTCAATATTTTTCAAAGATTGACCTGAGATTGGGGTACCATCAACTGAAGTTAAAGGAAGTAGATGTTACGAAGACTGCGTTTCATACAAGATATGGCCATTATGAATTTGTAGTAATGCCTTCTGGGCTAACCAATGCACCTGCTGTATTCATGCACTTAATGAATATAATTTTCCATGAGTTCTTGGATAAGTTTGTGGTGGTTTTCATTGATGATATTTTGGTGTTTTCTAAAAGTAAAGAAGAGCAAGAAAGACATTTAAGGGTTATTTTTCAAACCTTGAAAGAAAAGAAATTGTATGGGAAATTCAGGAAGTGTGAGTTTTGGTTGCAAAAAATTTCTTTCCTTCTTCATATTGTTTCTAAGGATGGGATAACCATTGATCCTGTAAAAACAAAGGTTGTTGAAGAATGGCCAAGACCCACAAATATAACTGAGATCCGTCGATTCCTTGGTTTGGCAGGTTACTACCGAAGATTTGTTAGAAATTTTTCACGGTTATATATTCTAATGAATAAGCTAACTCGGAAGGGTGTTAAGATTAACTGGACAAAAGAATGTGATGATTGTTTTCAAGAGATGAAAAGAAGATTGATGAATGCTCCAGTTTTGGGACTACCTTCCAAGAATGGTGAGTTTGTTATCTACAATGATGCTTCATTGAAATGACTTGGTTGTGTCCTAATGCAAAATGATCAGGTAATTGATTATGCTTCATGACAGTTGAATACTCATGAGATAAATTAACCTACACATGATTTGGAATTTTCTGCTACCGTTTTCAATTTAAAAATTTGGAGGCATCATTTGTATAGAGTAAAGTGTGAAATATATACTGATCACAAAAGTTTAAAGTATATATTCACTCAGAAATAATTGAACATGAGACACAGGAGATGGCTATAATTAATCAAGGATTATGATTGTACAATTCATTACCATCCAGGAAAAGCAAATAAAGTGGATGATGCTTTGAGTTGAAAAATTAATGTTTCATTAACTATGATGCATTTGGAATGTGATCCTTTGGTTAAGGATTTGATGAAATTTGTCTTAGAAGTTGATGGTGCAGGAAGTTCTCTTGTTTTGTCTCAGGTATCAGTGAGATCATCTATATCAGACAGAATCAAGAAAGCACAGAAGCAAGATAGTGAGTTGAAGAAAAAGGTAGATCTGGTTCAGAAGGGTAAGTTTCCTGAATTCAACATTGATAATGATTGTGTTTTGAGATTTGGGAAGAGATTGTGTGTGCCTTGTGATTCACAGTTTAAGAGAGAGTTGTTATGTGAATCTCGTAGTTCTCCGTTTTCAGTTCATCCTGGATGTTCTAAGATGTACAGAGATCTACGGGAGTATTACTGGTGGGAAGGAATGAAAAGAGACATTGCTGATTTTACTGTAAAGTGTTTACTTGTCAACAGGTTAAAGTAGAGCGGAAGTTACCGAAAGGGATGCTTCAGCCTTTACCAGTGCCAGAGTGGAAATGAGAGAATATATCCATGGAATTTGTTGTGAGATTACCGAAGACATCTCGAGGTAAATAATGCAATCTGGTTTATTGATGATCGCATGACTAAATCTGCTCATTTCCTTACTATACGAGATACTTTCTTTCTAGATCAAGTTTCCTGTTTGTATCTTAAAGAGATATTTAGGTTACATGGAGTTCTTATCTCTATTGTATACGATCGTGATCCCAGGTTTACTTCTAACTTTTGGAAGGTCCTTCATAAGTCATTGGGTACTGAATTAAATTTTAGTACAGCGTTTCATCCGCAATCAGATGGGTAGTCAGAATGAAAAATTCAGACGTTGGAGGATATTATACGTTCTTACTCTATGGATTATCAGGGAAGTTGGGAACAACATCTTTCTTTGGTTGAGTTTTCTTATAATAACAGTTTTCATTCCAGTATACAGATGGAACCATTTGAGGTGTTATATGGGAAGCAGTGTCGAACACCAGATTTTTGGGATGAAGTGGGTGAAAGGAAGTTGATGGGACCAGAATTGGTAGAAGAGATGGAAGAAAAAGTTCAGCTGATTCAGAATAACCTGAGAACAGATCAGAGTAGGAATAAGAGTTATGCGTACAACCTGAGGAAGGATCTCTCTTTTGAGGTAGGTGATCATGTTTTTCTCAAAGTATCACAATGGAAAAGTGTGATGTGATTTAGTAAGAAAGGATAGCTGAGTCCAAGGTTCATTGGACCATATGAAATTCTAGAGAGGGTTGGATCAGTTGCTTACCTAGTGGCTTTACCTCCGAGTTTATCTCAGGTACACAACATTTTTCATGTTTCGATGTTGAGAAAGTATATGCCAGATCTATCTCATGTTTTGAGTCTAGAGGTAGTTCAGTTGGAAGAGAACCTATCTTATGAGGAACAACCGGTCCATATTTTTGACCACAGGGATCAAGTGTTACAGAATAAGGTGTTTAATCAGGTAAAGGTTTTGTGGAAAAACCACATGATGGAAGAGGCAACATGGGAATCTGAAAATGCAATGAGGGATAAGTACCCCCATTTATTTGATAAGTAAATAAATTGCGGGGATGCAATTTTCTAAATGGAAAAGGATGTAACATCTCAAGTAAGTAATGAATAATAGATATTTTTTATCTATTACTATTAATGAATTAGATAGTGTTTCAGAGGCTTAAAATGAAAATAAATTCAATCATAAGCATGGAATAAACTAATATTTTTAAAAGATTGTTTTACTACCTTTTGATGGAAAACCATTTTTAAATATATATTTTGACAATTTTATAAGCTATGTTTGTCAAAATGATCTTATTCTTTATTATTGGGACATCAAAATTTTCTTCGTGTGAATTTTTGGTATTTTTCAGATAATGTTCATTTTTAATGAATAGTGAAAAATGTTTTATTTTAATTCATAACCTCTTTTTAATCTAATTTATTTATATGATTAGTTTATATTTTGAATTGTTTTTGAAGTGAAATTAGAATATATTTTTACCATTTAATCCAACGGTGGTCATTGGAATAAATTTCACTTTGAAATTGGACTTAAACTATTGTCAATCTTTTGATACTTATTGTTTCATAAAAACACGCTATTTGCTCTGACAGCGGGAATTAATTATTAAATTAATTAATGAAACTTATATGTTTTGAATGTTGTAAAATAGACAACATTTTTGAATTCAGAATATCAAATATACCTTAGGGTGATGTTTTGATATTTTTCTGAAAAACTTCAATTTTTTGATGAATAGTGAAACCACTAAGTGGTACTTAAAAAACTGATTTTTCGTTTAAATGAAATTTTGCAACCACTGTGTTTTGAATTTCAAAAATCTGACATACATGATTGTCATTAAGAATTAAAATTTAGTTCAATGGGAATAAAATAATTTTTTTGTGAATAGTAACTTTTATGTTTTTAATCGCGATTAGTGGTAATTAGTGTAGTTTAAGATAAAAATAATGTTTTAATAATATGATATGAGCTTGACACATGTCTTACACTCATTGAATGTTTCATGTCTGACATTAAAATCCATGAGTCAACATGGTGACTCCATGGAGCCACTTTGGTAGGAAAATGCCATTATTATCTTTTTATTTAATGTTAAAGTAAAAATGACACAAACATGAGTTATTTTACTAAAAAAAATTACATGGGGTTATACAAGTCATATTTTTGATTATAAATAATCATTGCAAAGCTAAAAATATTTCATACATCATTGTATTTTTTTATAATTTTTATACTTTAAATAAATTAAATTATTTATGACATCATGTTGATACAGTGATTACGTCATTAATAAAGGATTTAAATAAAATGAATTGATAATATAAAATCTATAACCTACACATGTCAAAAACCTATTGGATGGGTGGATTTAGAAACCATATCACCTTACCCTCTAATTAAATCAATGTGGGACCTTTGTAATCTGAAACTCATTTTAAAATAAAGTAACATTTCTTTACTTTCCAAGAGTGCCCCTCCTCTCCTCTTATAAAAGGCTCCCACATCTACCTCATTACCCACACTTCCAAAGCCTTTGGCTCGGAAAAACCCTGCCCATTTTGTCTATCCACAACCCTCTATTACTCCTTGAAGCCTCACATTGGGCATAAGTCTTCCTAATGAAGCCTTTGAGCTCAAACCAAAGGGAGTTACCCGATTATATGGTAATGTCTTCACTTGAGACCTTTTGTTTTATTTTACTTCTCAAACCCCATAAACTCTTTTTATTCATTTATTTTGTAAGAACACCAGTATATAAAATAGACTAGGATGTTTTTATTATAAGGATTCGAGCTACACTTACACACACCTTCATCTAATGGTTAAAGAACATATTGTTTCCGTGGATGGAGAATTTCAGCCTCCTGAAACGATGATTGTTAAACATTCTTTTAACACCTTAAAAGGTGGCAATTAAGATGAAACTATATTTATATATGATATATAATATGTTTATGTTTTCCTTTATCTTCTGTATTTTTCATTTTGGGCATACCTTTATGGTTTCCATTATGGGTAAACGCGATATCTTCATTTTAGGAAGTGCGGACTACCGTCCCCTCAAAGTGATTTGATTCATTAATACCATATGTGGAACGTATAAAGGATGAAGTTATGATATTATATATGATATTACACTGGAATTATAATATACCTTTTTATAATTATGATTCCATTCTATAAAATAAAAAATAGAAATGAAACTAGCGTACATGTGTACGTACGACTTAACGTCTCCATGAAAGGTGCATTTCATTTCATACCTCTAAATGATTATGTAATATAATAAATGCATGTATATACTGTATATATATATGATATATATGATATATTGATCATGATTATAATTCTGGATATAATGGATACATGAAAAACATGTAATTTTAAACAGTTTATTTTTGACTCAGGTACCAATGATCGTTAAAACGACCATTATTAACTTAAATAATTACATAGTGTTCATGACATGGAATATAAGTAATATAAAATGAATAATTAACATGAAAAAGGTTCTTAAAAAAGTATAAATTAACTCAAGTTTATTATTCAGGAGATTAAAGAACGACCGAGTCAAGTCGGACCAGAGGTATGAGACATCGCCTCAATCTACTTTCATTGAGGCATATTTTGTTTTATACAAAACCTTCTTTTATATGGTGTATAAACCCCATTTAATTTAACATTTATCCAAAAGAAATCTTTTTTATATGAAGTGTTTTAATAAACGACAATGGGAATGTTTTTGTCGTACGTATGCTACGACAATGACTTCTCCGCAGCTGTGACCATTATTTGAGTTTTGGATTCCTCTACAAGACATAGCTTTTTTTTAAAGAAAAATAAATACCATGTTTTACTTTTATTTTGTTTTGGTATTGAAAATGGTTTTCATAATGTTTTTATATCAATGTGTTGTATTGATATCTTGTGATTGAAAGGTGGAAATGTTATGTTTCCTATATGCATGTTTTATGTGATACAATTATGTTGAGGTTCTTGGGTATTATTATAAAGACAGGTGGTTTTGTGATAAACTAAGGGCGGGTGAGCCCAATATAGCTCTCCAATGCATTGGGTAACATGAAGGATTGAAACGTTAAGGTTTCTCCGAAGAGATTTAGGTAATATACTGTGATGGGTATTCCAAACGTAACCAAGAGGGTTACTCCCTATCTAAGAATGTTATGAATGTATAAAGTTACCTTTATGTCTTATGATTTCTATCATTTATTCATGATTTGATGAGATATGATAAAGTGCTTATGTTTTATGGTTATAGTATGATTACATTCTTATGTATATATGAACTTATATTTCCTCTCCATATTTTTATAACCCATACTGAGCTTTTTATGCTCATCCCAAGTTTTATTGAAATGTTTTTTCAGGTCAAGGGAAAGGTACATGATTTGATGATATTGTCAAGGAAGTGTCAAGAATGAATCCATGTTTTATTTTAAATATGTTTTCATTGATGGGAATATGAATACTATCTTTATGTAACCACTTTTTTTATATGTGGAATGTAATGCACGTTTTCTGTTCTAATTCTCTAAAACTCTAAACCTGAAATGATCCTCAATGTGTAATATTGTAATAACTCAAGATTAAGTAAGGTTTAAGGCTGGGGCCTTATAATTTCTCCCTCCGATTGAAAGCACTTTTTATTCAAAAATAGTGTATACTAAACAAATAAATATTAATTTTATCATTTATAAAATGACCGATTATAGGAATTTTAACATTTTTTCTTTTTCAAAAAAAATTAATTGAATCAAAATATATTATTTCCAAACAATGACTTATTTTGGATTTTACATAAAATTTTAAAGGAATCATTATATTAAATTATATAAATTAAGAGTAAATTTTTTATATGGTGACCATTATTTTATTTTATGATTTCATTATTACGTTTCATGTTTATTTTCCGAAAAAAATATTTTTTAATTATTTTTAATATTTTTTTTATTAAAAATTGTTTAAAAAAATAAAAGGTTTACTTTAAAAATTATCCAATTTATTTTTCAAAATTATTCTCCATCTAATAAGATTTACTTTGACGTAACATACAATTTACTTTGGATATGAAAAAATAGTACAATTCATGTTTTGTATCTAAGTAGTTTTTCTGGAAAAATGTTATTGAAAACCATTACACTTCATCAAATTATAAAGTTATGAAATTTTTGTAAAAAACCCATATTCATCCATGGTATATGAAATGATGAAATGATGAATTTTTTATCAAATCTGTATATTTTACATAAGTTATGATATGATGAAATTTCTTTGAAACCAATTTCATTTTATTGGTAATGACATTATGCATGTTGTATAATCTTGAGGTATACATACATATGTTTTTCAATTTGTTATCGGTGTGACCTAAATGTACATATAATTTATTGAGTATATATATATATAATACTATTGAAACGACTGGAATGGGGAGGGTACACTGTTAAGTATGTGACTTTATAAGATCTAATGATCATGGTAGTGATCATTGACTACTATGATTGTTTGGGGAGTGAACCCATTCTACTATCATAGTCTTCGAGGCAAGCCTATACAAAAATAATAATGATTTTCAATGAATTTGTGTATGCAAAAAGTTCATGTATTATTCCAATGGTATATCCCCATGGGCCATTCTATTTGATTTTTTTGTGATTAAATTGATTTTATTTGCCAATCATTGTTCAATGACTCACGATATTGATCATTTATATACTGGGTATCGTTATCAAATACTATTCTTATGGTCCCATAACCCTATTCTCATGGTTTTCTAATTTATCTCCATTTTTTCTCTTTACTGATCGTATATGATCACCCTTAATTTTAATTCCATTCCCTATGTTATAAAGAAATGGTTTATATACAGTACTTTTGGGATGATTACTAAATGGGAAAATCATTATAGGATATATTGAATATTTTTCACAAAATAAGAATATAATGTACCATGTATCTAATGACATTAATATATTGTGGTATTGAAGACAATATTTTTGTATTTTATTGAATATTATTATAATCATATTTGATATCTATGTAAAAAAATAATGGGTCCCTAAAAAACACCATTGGTAGTGTGGTCTGTCGATTCATGGTGTTGCAGTGAGTGATCACTTAAAATCTGTCTCAACTATTATCTTCAAATTATTTTCTTCTAGAAATAATACGACAAGATTTGATTATGGGTATATACTACCTAGTGAATTACTATGACCACTGAAACTGTTATTGAATGAGAGTTACCATTGGAACTACAAAAGGGTGTTATGTTATCACTAGGGTAAATGGGATCTTCGGGAAAGTCCTGATAGACCAAATTTGTATAGATTAGATAGAATAATTAAATTTATAACAAAACATCCTCTATATGATAGAGAAATTCAATTTGATTCATTTCTTACTTTGGTGGAAAACTTTTATAATGTATATCCTAAATAGATCTCTATATTACCACATATGATGAATATCTAGTACCTAATTGAGTTTTCATGGGGAGATGATCTAATTTCTATATGCCTTATAGGATGAAACCATTAGAGCTTTGTGATTTCAAATTTTAGTTGGATGATCATGAATAAATGGTATTCAAACATCCTAGTAAATCTCCAAGGGGTTATAACATGATTTTAACCAATAATGATGATGGTAAATTCTTCATAAATGTGTATAATCCGAGAATAAACTAGATCAATATTAGTAATTTATGTTAACTTATGTTCATTGATTATATATTTATTCAATAAAAAGGTTCTAGGATTAACATGATGTTTGACATGAGGTTAGGGTACCGTCATTTGAGTCAGCCATCATCATAACTTCCTTGATAATATTTTAAGAGACAGTATAGCATATATGATTTTTTAGTGCTGTTATTTAGTCTAATGAATAAAAAAATAGTATTGTGAGAGTGAATCATATTTATAATAGGATGAAAAATTATAGTTTTTGGTCTGATAATGTTCACATATTGGTTATTGTTTTTTATAGTTTTTGGTGTTAGGGTACCCAAATAAGGTTTTTTTTATTTTATCTTGGGAGTGTCCCAATAATTTATACAATATTTATAGACATATGAATTTATCATTTAATTATTATCATTTCATCAAGGATATCATCTTATTGGAACCACTAATATCTTGGCTGATGATTGTATGGTCAGATTTTTCTGAGAGGGTTTTTTAGAAAATAAATAAAATAATAGACTCATCATCGATCATTGGAATAAATATACTATGAAAATATTATAATTTTTATTTTGATACATCCAAGAATCATACTTGGATTAGTACTGATTTAAGTGGAGGGATTAGTTACATGTATCTCTAGAGAGATAATTCCACCCGATAGGAATTATTCGACCACATTATCTTGATTTATATGTGATGGTACACTCTTTGATATGCTAAATAATCTCTTTGAAGGGTATGTGTTTTTTAGTTCAGTTGAACCGTAATATAAATTAATACATATTTTATATGTGGTACATAATCCATCAGGAGTGGAGGTGGTTCATGTATCTATATCCATTGTCATCTATATATCATACTCATCGGTAATGGGAAACACTTTACCTAATCTATTGAGTCTAGAGGCATTGATAGAGAAAATATGAGAGTCTTGAAACACATTGAGGTTAATGGAACTCCATCAAAACTTATATATATAGATAAAATCATGTGATCCTGGGTTGAGTAGTTATGACTTTTATATCAACATTATGGATTCTTATTAACATGATTTAGAAAGGAAATTCATTTTATTTATAGGGCTTAGACTTGATAAAAAATTTATAAGGTGAAGATCCACCATTGAGATGGCCTTTTAGATGTTGTGATGTTGGTCATTATTGTGGTTCCGCATGGGTTCCAAGGAGTTTCCGTGAGAAACTGGTGACTGAGTTACAGGATTTTAAATGGGCAGATTATCCAATTTAGATAGATAGGTATCTTTAGATTCATATAATGTTATGGTATCAATTGATTATAAAGTGACATTGGGAATCATGGTAAGATATTTCACATGTCATGAAGTGAAATCTGATAATTAACGGACTTATGGGTTATTAAAACATCTACCAATTAATAAATGAAAATGGGATAATGTCACTCTATATTTCATGACATGATTAACTATGTATACACACAAGAATGAAATAGTATTGATATTAATTGATCGATCGATGAAGGTATCACACATATTTCTTATTAGGGAGACCTTTACTACTGATCATCTAGGTTGTCTCTATCTGTGGGTGATATTTAGACAATACTATTTTTAGAAGACAATGATTTCTGATCTAGAACATCATATCACATCTCAGTTATAGAAATTTCACTAGAAGGATTTTATGGTCATAGGTTCATCTATACATATCCAAACATTTCCATATTGAAGGCCAATCCAAATGTAGAATCTAGATTATTGGGGATATGTTTTGAATTTTGGTCTTGGATTTTAGTTGATTTTGGATGTAGTTTTTTGGAACGCATATAGATTTCATATAATAACATCATTCAGGAATTTATCAAAATAGGAAATTTTTGCTCTTATGTAGAAGACAATATAGTTTTAATATTTATTAGATGAAGGTGGGTGTGGCCATTCATATTGGGCCTAGTCTTTTGAAAGAAATTTTAGAGTATGTCATGTAGATAAAAAAATCATGATCATATAGATATAATAGAAATCATGAACTAATCAATGGAGACCTTATATATAGTTTTAGGTTGGTTGTTATATTTTACTTAATGAATAACATTTGTTAAGGAAACACTGTATCAAGAAATAGGTGAAGCTTGTGCCTAGGGTTTTCATACCATCAAACATAGTGAAAATGGTTCAACTAATAGAATACCATTTATTTTATATATAATGATATAATTAAATGAATGTTGTGGTTTTTTCATTAATTTTGTGTTAACACAATGACCTATATCACATGATCGATGTTGATGTAATTGACTTGGATATTCATGTGTCCATTGTGGTATAAATGATTCATGTCAGAGAATTTAGTGGGAAAATATCTATGGGAAAATTATTCCACTTGTAAAAGATTAGTGGATGCATGGGAATGAGAATTATTATTCCTAGAATAGGGAATATAATATAAAAACAAAGTGGTAAGAAAGTTTTTATGAAACCCACCATGATTTTGTATTGAGAATCTCTCAGAACAACTATTATATGATGTTGAGTTTTTTTTGAACATTGTATTTTTTAGGTATGTCACCCTTTATGATTTTGTAAACCATTAGTGTCTAGATTCATTTTTTATTTTTTTAATTCAAATTTCTAATGGAATTAGGATTATTTATGTACTTAGGAGTAAATGGTTTTTTAATGTTTCCACCCCAACCCAATTATCCCAAATAGGGTGTCTTAGTTTATTACAGTAGTATTGATACAAGGAAACAATTTGCGAAGGACTACTCAATTTACATTTTTTTGAGTTATAGATAAATACATGATACCCATTTTAAATTTGGAATAAAAAATAAAATATATTATAAATCTAATGAATATAAACACCATCGTTCAAAATTATTTTAACGATTTTTTCTTCACATCATGGGGAATGGAAAATAATATGGGTGACCTTAAATGATTTGTAACAATTATATATAGTGGAATATTTTAGGAATTATTAATGAATAATCAAGATGAATGGGGGAATAAATAATTAAATATTCCATATAAATATAACCAATTCATAAATATGAAATTCATTATCATTATAATAAATTAAATAAATGAAAACATATCCATTTTAACAGTAAACTGAGAATGAAAAGATTCCAATGATAGTATCTTTATAAAAACATGATGGATAATAATTATTAAATTCTGAATGAAGGAAATTAAAATTTATTCGATTTCATGGTCTCATGTGTCACGACCCATCCCAAAGGGTCCCAAACCATGACTACCCCAAGCCCATATCCAATAGGCCAGGGGCTGGTCACAATCACAATTTAGCAATATCTCACAAATGAGGAGCATTTTCTGAAGTACCTATACACATATACAAATATCTAAACCGGAAATGATGAAATGTAAAAACACAAAGTGAACATGAAGGAATAAAACTAATATTCTAAAAAATTTAATATGTTAATAGTGATATAGAAAGTAAACAAGGCTAGAATACAGGCCCACCAATATTAATATCCTTTAAAAGTGAGCACCCAAGATTCTCATACTCATCTATATAAAACCCAAACATAAGAGTAGGTATGCAGAATTATTTCTGACACAAAAAAGCACAACCTGACTATCTAATCTCTCTAATCACCACATAGTTCTAGACCACCTAGGACTCCATCGAGTCATCGAACTTTATCACAAGACACGACGCGTGTAGGAAATTCCCATGCATGGGTGTGTAAAACACTACTCAGTAAGAGAACTTGAAACCCAAAAGGAATACTAGTAATAAATACCCAAATTAACAAAACATGAAATACATGGGGTATAATAAACTCCAAATAGATATATTTATAAATCAAATATATCATGAAATTCTAGATATACTCATCTCAGGGACAATGTATCATGAGGTTACAATACCAAATTTAGCATAAGAATTCTCATCATAGGATTGAATAGTAACACAAAAAACATGATGACACTCTCCATGAGCTCAACCATATCATATATCAGACATCTAAGATATTCACTCCATCATATAAATTTTACTTGGTCCCACTTTAGTTCCCATCACTAGAGGTCTATTCATCACTACCATGCAACCAACAAAATCAATGAAACCCAAGTGAAGAGGTATGCACCTTCACCCCTACACACAGTTGAGGGAGAACAATGCTAACCTAAGAACCACATGTATCATATCTAGGAAGATAGAGGGGAGGGACTCACACATCACCATTTCCCCATTGTCAAGAGAGTAATACCCTTAAATAAGCCATGAAAATTATGTCACTCTAGAAAATGTATCTCGCCCTTCATTACATTGAGGGATATGTGACTGGTATCTAGGTAACATTCACACTACATGAATAACAATGCTCCTCGTAACTATATACATGAGCAGAGGGAACTCTATCCCAAAATGAGGACTATCTCTTGAATGATAAGTTGCACAGTCTCTGTAAGGAACAAGGTTTCGATAACACATTTAGTGTCTATAACACACAGAGCATGATTAAAAAATGGAGTTTCAATAACACAATGTTTGTCTACTATAAATGGATCCCCCAATTACATTTTCACCAAGCTACATAGTCTAAAGATCATATATAAAAACTAGATTCTACTCATAGAATGCTTCTTTCGAGAGATCCTACTCCTCATGAAATGATGGTCTCATACCAACTTCCACAATAACTTACTTAGATTATATCAAAAGGAATGTATACCCACAAGGGTCTCAACACCATAAACAGGTTTACAAACAAACACATTGTTTGAATGTTATTCTTGATTTTTCAAAATGTTTTACATGGGTCCTTCCTGGGATCGAATCGACCCACTGGACCTAACTAGACCCGTTGTTCGACATAAACGATTCAGCCAACTCAACCCGTGTTTAGCCTAGTCTGGTCTAGCCTGCACTAGAATAGTGCACAAAGATGCAGAGGCTAGCCAGTGACACCACTAGATCAGCTCATTTCATCTGTTCAGTCATCTTTTGTGGGTTGGCATGGTACGCCGCCCACAGTCCACCCTGACTGCATGCCACTAGGATCCATGCGGTGTTGCACACTGTTCACATTGTCAGCCCACTAATTTTTCCCCCACGGATTCACAGGAATTAATGGGTCTACATGGCCTACCTACTATAGACATTTCCCATCATCAATGTGTCCCCTATTCATCTCTCGTGGTATCGATCCAGTTGTGGTCTCCCACACTGTCCTTCCTATTTCGCATCCTGTCACCGTAGTTATCTTCCCCATCGGTGGCCTATCATCCACCATGTGCTTCCCCTAGACTTTCCATGCGGATTAGATCCCCTGATCAACACCGAAGCCTCCATTTATGGAAAATTCCCATCAACCATGATGGATTTGATGTGGCCTCCATCCATGATTTATTCGCTCCGGTCACCCTGTCAATGACCTTTCCCTAGAATGACGTAATTTGCCTAAACCGGTCATAGACTCGACCTTCATCCATTAACATATGCCACTACCACCTTCTGATATTGTCTCACCTCAATCATTCAATCACAGGAATATTCCTTGATTCATTTTCCTCACATATTGTTTCCAATTTCATGGAGAATGATAAGAACACATAAATAACTTTCCAAAAATACTATAGGTTAAGGGGAGAGAATATGCACAAAAAACTCTAAAAGAATGGATCTTCACCATTTTTCGGGTTGGAATTTATCCTATTATTTAAGAAGGTTTAATGAAGACCAAAAATAGATAATCAAAATAATCAATCTCCCATATAAAAATAGTAATAATAATTCATCACGAATGAATGAGAGATGTACAAATAAAGTTATTTGAGGGTTGGTCCACATTCATCAGTTGAATATAAGAGGGGAATAGAAATAAAAAATATATCAAAAAAACTACCTAGATTTTGGATTGGTAATTTATGAGGAACATTAGTGACTCCATCATTGATGAGTTCCACCAACTCTATTGGCGAAATGATTTATGATCAGATCTCAAATCCATGATATGATCTCTGAGCAGTCGTCATTCACTCGAGAGGATTCATTCTCAATGATATCTATATCTATACTATAGCATTACTAGGGTTATGTATCTAACCATGTGATTATATCATATGTATTATTTTATAAAGTATATAATCCCCACATTATCTAAATAATTAAACATTAAATTATTCAATGATGATTGCATCTTTTTTGGGGTTTTCCATGGAAGAATCATGTTGACAATAACTAAGTCGTTCATAATAAAATCACTACATTATGTACCCATGATGATCTAACATTCCCAATAAAATTATATTTTCATGTGATATTAATATTTTTAAATAAAATAGTTTTTATTTTATTATTTTATTATATAGTTACATCATAAAACAATCTTCCCCAACTCGAGTATGCTGACCAATGATAGGGACCAAATAAGGTAATATTTCTTCTCTAAACACAATGGATCTCATAGAATTTATGATCTAGGAAAGCATGTAAGAGCTATTCAACCCTTTTAGAAAAATTGAACATGCATGCAATTAGATAAATAACATCTTCAATGAACTATTCCAAGCCCAACGGGCTTCAGAATTGAACGTTGTCTGTGCACTCGGTCTCATAATCATTCCAAAATATTTATAAATAAATTAATAAAATATTATTAATTACATAACAAATCACGATACCACTATTTTTCAAATCTTTTATAAGTCATTTAGTATACTATATATGAAACACGTTTAATTTAGCTTTATTTTATTACCCCATGAGACATACCAATGAATCAAGGCGATATATCATACATGGAAATTCACATCACTGTAATCCCAAATCAATCATAAAATGTCTATAAATATATTTAGTTCATCAATTAATTTACATTATCATGTATTTGTATTGAGTTTATAAAGAATATATATCAATATATCATCAGTATATCATAAAACACTCAAAGTAGAAACGATTGATATAAATGTAATACAATTTATGATAATATAAAATAAATAATTCAATAATTGATATTTTAAATAAAAATTCAATTTTCCATGAAAATTTATTAAATGAATTTTATTGTTTCAAGGGAATGATAACAATCAAAAAATATATTTAGATTTTACAATAATTATTACCACTTGGTTATTATCCGGTCAAATCCACATGGTTAAAATAAGTTAATTTGAATCATAAAACACTATGAATAATTAATAAATCATCTCATTAAATATAAAAGTGCTAGTAAATTCACCACATCAAAGGTTTATTGATGTATAATTAGAAATCTATCCTAATTGAATGTTAATTGTGATGAAATCCCTTAACATAAAGCTTCATTTTAAATGATTGTGAGTTAATATCCATTATATTTTACCTTAATCATGTTATTAACTTATTAAATAACATTATTTATAAAATTAATATCATATATGATCCTTCTGTAACATTTTATTACCCATTAATTAATAATATTTCATTATCATCATTTTTTGTGTGTGAATTGCCTTGTTTTATCATGCTTGTTTCTTCATGAGAGATACAGTTTTGCACATATGATATAGTTATATAACATCCATAATAATAATCATGAAATTATTATCATATTTTTATATAAATGTTAACTTTAAAACCAGTCATGAATGAAGGTTATACAAATGTATTACAATATGATCGTGGATATGTTTAGTCGTATATAATCAAGGGTAACATTTCAATTTTTCAATTATAATAATGAAATGGATTAAAATAATATTATATAATTATAAAATGTTAAAAAAATCATATATACCATAAAATATACTTATATATATCATCCTCATATACAATAATAATGGTATCACAATGAAATGAGTGAAAAGGAATGAAATAAATTTATATATATAATATTTTCAAATTATAAATTTAGAATTAATATCATAATTATTCCCTTAATACCACATATAATCATTAAAATTTTCTTTATCACCTACAATTTTAAGAATTATTTATAGATAAATCCCATATCTTTGTGAGGCGGTAGTTCTCTATACACATGAGTGACAATTTCATATCTCATATATTGTGGATGGTAAACACACAAAGATATATAAATATATATCATATTTACTCATGATGCATAAATATTTTAAAAATATAATATATATAGATTAGGATCATCATCATACCCAACCATGAGTGGTGGAAATTGAAAAATGTAATACATATGTTCACATGGCGATAGTCCACCGTACACACAAATGATGAATTCATAATCCATTTTTTGGAATTAGAGATGGTTGTAGGATATAAACTTATTATAACAATATAAAAATATATTTATATTATTTATGTTATTATATCATCTTGTATTAATAAAATTTTAACATGGTTAATGGAGGAATAATGTAATGTCATTCATTGATTAACATTACCTCTTATTAATATATCATTTTTGGTTTTGGATAATTCTATAAAAGGATGGATTTAAGCCCATTCTATATTCACACGGATGAGAAGATGGATGTTGATGGAATTTGGGGGGTGAATTCATAAATGAAAAAAAATTCATCTTGGAGGTGATATTCGGCACGTATACACTCTTAGGGTACTCGTTTCTCAATTGTTGAAATTAGGTGAAGTTAGATATTGAAATAATAATTTTTATAATTTTTATATAAGATATCATAAATAATATTTAATCATTAGCATCATAATCTCCAACCATGAAAATAGTATATAAAAAACAAATTGTTTCGTTTCAAGGAGGTGGTTGTCTGTGAAATGTAGTAACGATGTTATTTTATTATTTAAAGAGAAAACATTGAAAAAATAAAAGATTTACCAATATTATTTAAAAATTTATTATTAAATTTACAAATAATTCATCATATTATTATGTGAATAATATAATTATATACGTGGAGTATGAAATAAATCCTAAAAGGAAATAATAGTTATGTTGGAGACCTGATTTTTAACATAGAAGTTCCCTTCAAATATAATGGATAAGAATATCGATGAGTTACCAAGGGATTAAGTTTGTATAAGAGGGTTATATGGTGGGTAAAAAACTGTTTTAATATGTTATTAAATGGATATGGGAAGCTATTAAGGGTGGTTGTTGTTTGATTTTATAAAGGGACAAAATTAGAATTCGTTGACAAACTACTCATTTTTCAACAATCGAATGACACTATTCTAAGGAAAATTGATCCAATTTTTAAAAATTACTGAGTGTGGGGTTTATTTTGGTCTATTATGGAACAAACACGTGTTTCCAAACATGTTTAAACATTATATAGGTAATTTACTCTTAATACATGGCATTTTATATATTTACATTTAAACTACATAATTTTTTTTACTATGTAACTATATTTGTTTTCAATAAATAACTTAAAAAATATTATCCTATTATGTGCAGTGGATATAAATTTACCATATATTTAATCAAATTAAATTCGGTATTATTATTAAATTTTATATAAAATTAAATCAAATAATGTGATGAAAAAATATATTAGTAGAAAAAATACATTTTGAACATTATGAAAACATCATCTTATTTAGTAATGATATACAAATATATGAATAAATATATATATATATATATATCTATTATACAAAATATTATATTAATTATATAATTTATTTAAGTTTAATATATTTTTAAAAAATTCATGATATAAATATAATAACAATTTCAAAATATTTTTTTATCATTATCATGGAAAATAGTTTTAATCCAAAAAGTCTATATTTTAGACCTAAAGGTGGAAAATACCCATATTAAATAGTATATAAATTATTATCTAAAATATAATATTCAAATTTTTAAATTGAATTTATAAGTATCGGAATATTTATCTTAAAATTAGCACATGTAATTTGAAAAAACATTATTTATTAAAAAAATCAATTTTTTAGAATAATGATTTATGATTTTGATAGATTTATCACTAAAATACATTAAAAAAATATAAAATAACAGATATTATAGAAGAAATATTTATTAGAAAAATAAAATAAATAAAAAACATCATTTCATATGATTATAATTAATAAATTAAAATAGACAATATATAAGTTCTAATTAAATTAATATATAAAATTTTGAAATTTTAAAAATTATTTTATAAATGTAAAATAATATTTAAAAATTCATTATCATATATTATAATATTTAATTTAAAAATATAAAGTCATTCATAATTTCAATTTATTTATATTGTTAAATAATTTTATAAAATTTATGAGAAAAATTCAATAGAAATATTCACTATTCAGATTAAAACAATTTTTTTATCAATCCTCATGATGTATCATAATATATTTTTTTGTGATTCATTATAAATTTAATTATATATATTGAAAATTAAATTTTAAAATCTGTAAATTTAACTTTATAAATGAAAATATATAATATACAGAAATAATAATTTTAAAAAACAAATTTTTTAATATAAAATCATATAAATTATTTACTATATAATTGATATAACTATAAATTATTAAATTATTATTTCATAATTTATAAAAATTAACAATGTATTTGTAATGAGGTATGGATTTTGTGATGTTTGTCTCGATGTTTGACAGATGTTGTAAAATATGAAATATAATTTAAAGAATCATAATTTTTGATTTGTTAAACATATGATATGTATTTTATAGTCATGATTAATGTTATTTTTTATAACTTCTTTTAGGTTTAATTTATCTCACTCATTCAGATTAGGATGTTCAAAAAATATATAAATGGTCACATAATTTGTTTATGGTGTAAGAAACATGGGGAAATTGTAATACCACGTGTACCACATAGTATTTCATAAAATCTATTAATATTGACCATTTTGTTTAGTGTATTTTAGTGAGAATAGACATGTCATTTAGTTGATATAAATGTAATGGGGACTTATTAAGGGTTTCACATGGATGTAATCTACATATTAAATTTCATCAAAACATTTATCAATGATGATTAAATAAATCAATCGACATAAATAATTAAGTTTGGACGAATTGAGGCATGTTGATGTTGTTTTAAATATAATTTTTAATGGACCTAATTGACGAATTCCAACAATCCTTACATAACACATAAGTATAGGAAATATGTTGCAGGTAACTGTTGAAAGGATGTATTTTGGAAAGTTAACCTTAGGGATAAAAATAGATATAAATGGAGATGCATCAAAAACATGTATGGGAGAAGTTCCCTATCCATATATTTATTATACAATATATTATTGAAGCTCCTACATAGATTAGAGTCATATGTATGATAATAATACTATTAATCCTTCAACACATCAGTTTTTTGTGGCATACACAATATTGTTCAAACTCACATAGAGTGAAATGGGATCCACCCAGATGTTATGCCATCATAAATGATCGATTTTTAATGGGACTCTAATAAAGTGATGTGAAAAGTTGGGAATGCAATATATATATATAATATTGATTTCATGTGTTCATATTGAGTTGGATATTTATAATTCAATAGGAATCAAAATGAATTGGAATCAAGATACCATTTTTTATTGAAGAAAAATTAATAATGCTACTACTGGACACCTTTTTTGAGATGAAATTTATCTATGTAGACCATCAGTAAAAATAATTATTGGGTACCTTTGGTCATTTAATAGAAAATATAAGTGATATATATCTAAATTAGTAAATAACAAATATCAATAGGCAATGTCAACTCGGACATAATGGTTGTCTTATATTACTATAATCCTTAGATTTCTGATGAATCTGAGTGGGTCTATAATAAAAATATAGTTATTCTAAATGTAAGGGAATAATTTTATGTTTTGGGTCATATAAAATATTCCCCTATATATTTTTTTAATGTAATATTCGATGTAATAATGATGTTATAGCATTTAATGTCAAGTAGACTTGACATTATATCATGAAATATAATTTCATTAAACTAGGACTAAGATCCCTATAATGGAATAATGTGAATCTTAGTCATTCATATTGGTGTTAATATCAAGATATTGTAATATCATATCAACAGTTATAGGCCTATGAAAAAAAATAAACAAATAATAAATTAATTAAACAACATGATAGTGCAATATTGGGACAATGTAAGGGGTTTTACTATTTTATAAAAAATGGAATCTCTACATGGGATTTAATCTCATTGAGGGATATAATTGAATGTGATGAACAACCATGGTGTGTCCTAGGAATAATGATTTATGATTCACTACATATCCCACTCTATGGGGATCTATTCATATATATTCATTTTATAAGGTCCGAGAATATAATTTACTAAAACATATGTATGGGGGAATTTTATTTTCTATACAGATATGGATCATGTACCCTGAATTTCCAATGAATATGTGTGCTAGAATTAAAATATGGAAAATTGATGTGGATAAGTGGTATATTTTCAGATAATATGAGAAAACTTTATCCTCATTTATAGCTATTAGATAAAACTCAAAATCAGTTCATAAACCCATAAAATATAATTCTTCTCTAAAAATAACTCATTTTTATATTGAAAATAAAGACAACAAAATTGACCATATATGATGCATTTTAACGTAATTATGAATGAAATTTTTTTTATGTAGTTTAAAATCATATAATCAGGACAAACACCATTCGATTTAACATCATTTGGCATGGATATTTGAGCTGTCATGAGTCCACAAAAATTGACTCAATGGGAAATGTTTTTTTTCACTTTATGGTTTTGTGAAAATAAATATGAAGTTGTAGTATACAAAATATCATTGAGAATTTTGTGCTATGATATCAAAATTCATACAGACAAGGCTATGATGTTTTAATGTTTAAAATAATGAGATAAAGATGTGTCCCATGTATTTTACCAGTATTTGGTAAAAAAAATTAGTTTTAAAAGTCATCAATTTGGAGGATTTCTATTACTGTAAGGATAAGTATCATTTTCGTTGTTTCTACCACATAAATATCCTACTCAATTATCACATGGTGTACTTTTTTATAGATAAAATCATTGAAGAATGTATTTTTTTTAATTATTTTTCTAATAATTAACAGTGAATAAAATAAATAGTTTGAGCCTTCATGATTCCATCAGTGTGACTCCCGGTGGTTCTAAAACATTTCTCCAATAATCAAGTGAATTATGTGACCAAATACTCATAAATGAGGAATATATCATGTTCATTCCATTCATCAGAGATACCGGACCATATTATTTCACACAATTTGTTTATTATTTTCAAATTAAACATATTAATGATGTTGAGTTTTGGTTTTCTGGTCTCTGATATCTCCTCATATATATGATTATGAATGTGTTCTGTATATACTAAAAATTACCCAATACTACTACAAAAATATCTACGGTAGGGGATGTAGATAGAATAGTGACTCAAACATTCCTGTTCTTGTATGTTAATTATAGAGAGCTTAATAATATAATTTTCCTTGTATTAAGAAAATTATTTGAATAATTTTTATAATTGGAATGAATATATGTATCGTTATATATCATCAAGAGAGGTATGACAACATTTATATCCCATCATGATGCATCTTCCTTTATTATAATGGGCTTCAGACTGAATTTGGGATATGTGATGTAATTTTCCGATCTCGATCAATTTAGTGATAAATTCTAAAGAAATAGTGGCCACATACAATTATTATGTCTCCCATATATTAGTTATATTTTCTCTCTAATAATCTCTTCAAAACCCTCTACGGTTATAAAACATCTATAATTCTTATGATAAGGTGATGCTAAAATAGAATTTACCCATACCAATAGTCTAGGGACCCAAATAAATATGAAAGTGACCCCATACCTATGAGCTTGGTGACATCAGTACATAGATGACATGTACAACAATATATGGTAATTTAACCATGTGTTAAATGACCTTGAAGAAATTTTTTCTCTATTCAATAAATATCATCAATTTCTCAATGATGTTGTGTAACCTATTATTAAGCGGAGATGAACATTCCCTTGCTTAATAGATGACAGGAAGAAGACGTGAGGATACTACTTCAATTTTCAATAGCAGGATTGGTAAATGAATATGAGAGTATCGACATGGACAGTTATGAATTGTATAATTTTTTACATCAGATACACAGTATATCAACTTTGTGATTTGAGGATCAAACATGGTTGAAAATGAATTTTGTAGATGCATGTGAGTTATCACAAACCCATTAATCACCAATTATTACAGTATAGGGCAAGGAAATATGTTGGGGATCAGGATATTTTTGAACTATATAATTATACTCATTAATAGGTCACTCATCAACAATAGGAGTAAATTATTCAGAACCAGTTGTTACCATTTTTATAGAGACATAAGTGTATAGAGGCTCCTCATAAGTGGAGTTTCAAAATAGGTGGTTCATATACCACTATACCATTTGGAATCATGGTTATCTTTGTTCTATTTATCAGTATGAAGCAAGATGATACATTTAATGTGATTGAACCCATGGTACCATTTAGTGGAAGTTCACAAGTAACTATTGTTTTTGTTATTTATGGTGCATGGATGAAACATATTCCACATGTTCTGTAGGATCATATAATGATTCCATGATACCATCTATCATAATTTGTAACATATCATTGATAACATATTATTGTTGGATCACATTTCAAAAAATATTATATAAATGGATGTTATATGGTTTATCATTAATCAGTTATTCACAGGCTTCTGGACCACTAACTATTTCAACTGGTAATTCTCTAAGGGAGTTGAGAACTACCACATTACCTAGTAATCGTTAATGGAATAAATTTTAATCGTCCATTCATCTTGTTCATGATTCTTCAAACATTGTTGTCTGAAGGTAAGAGATTGTATTTCTACTTTCCCTGGAATACATATCATTGATGTTTGTACCTAATAATCTAATATTTTGATTCTATGAATTACTTCCTTAATATTTTCACTATTTTGGAAAACTCACAAAAAAAACATAGAACATGAATTGGATAAATGAAGTTGAAAAAACATCATCTTGGATATCATCATAGAACTTCTATTACAATTTTGGGGAATCGTTATATACACGGAGTAGATCAGGACCATCCATAATGTAATAAATTACCTGAATCTATCATTATTTTTTCATCAGTCTAGAGATGTAACAATATTTTTTTCATTAGAATAGACTTAAATTGGAGGATAAATTGTTTATGGAGGTCATCCCACATTCTAATAGACCCATTTTTGATGATATTATATCACGAAAATGTGGAGTTATTTATGGTCTTCAAATTGTGTTTGGAATTCTATTTTTTTGTATCACCAACATTATAATGAACTAAGAAGTGTGTGGTTTGGGTTCTCCTTAGGTTCTCAAATTATATTTAATCTTACAAAACATGGTTTCCCAATGTTGTTTCAGGAGAGTATCCAAATATTTTCACTCAAGATATGGATTTCTCTATGTTTTTACAAATTCTTTTTGGTATTCAAAAAATTCATCCTCATCAATGATGTAATATAGTAATTCTATGGATACTTTCATCTAATTTAACATCTAATAACTTAATCAAACTGAAACTGATACCATGTAATTTGTTTTAACCCATGAAAAGATAGTGGAACATTATTAAATGGGACAATTAGTCTGATATCAATTAGATGGTGTCGTTTGATTCTGAATTTTTGAGTCATTAAATATATTGTTATTGATGTTTCTCATCAATAGATTTTATAGAGGGTTCAACCCATTGGCCATTATCAGTTCCATTGATCCCTCTAAAAAGTACACAATTTATTTCATGTAGATATTTTTGTAACACCCCAGGTAAATAATGAATATGAAATCTTTATATTTATCCATATTTGTGAATAAAATATTAATATTACTTTAAAGGGGATGCTATGCTCGATGGCGTACCCAATGCGCAACAACGAGTTTCTTGGGAATCTTAGGTTGCACTCTAAAAACAAAATAATATTATTTTAAATGATAGTAAACGCCTAGCCATTTTAATGGAGGGAATGAACATAAATAACTAAAAAATTATTATATATGTTTTTCAAATATTTTTACTCTTTACAATAAATGTTAGAGGATTAAAAATGCAAATGAATCCAGTTTTTAAGCGTAAACATTCTAAGATTCTTTAAAAGGTCGATTAACCACCTTTTGATGGAGAACCCCTATTAAAACCACTTTTTGAAAATTTTATAATGTCTATTTTTTCAAATAAACAAATTATTTATGATTGGTACATTGAAATTTACCTTGTGTTAATTTTTGGTATTTTTCTGACAATGTTCATTTTTCAATGAATAGTGAAAAATACTGCATTTTACATCAAAACTTCTTTTTCATATAATTTAATTATATGGTTATCTTATATTTTTAATTTTTTTAAAGTGTAATTATAATATATATTTACCATGTAATTCAATGATGGTCATTGGGATTAATTTAACTTTGTAATTAGGCATAAACAAGTGTCCAACTTTTCATAAATATTGTTCCTAAAAACCCACTATTTGTTTTGAAAATGGGAAGTTTTTAAAAAATTAATTATTGAAATTTATGTGTTTGTAATTTGGTAAAATTAATTACAAATTTGGAATCAGAAGGTCCAAATTATGTAATTAAGACTCTTTGGTTTTTGGACATTATGAATAGTAATGACGGTAATTATCTTTAATTATCATGATTAATGAGTAATCGGGTTGTTAAAGATAATAAGATAACATCATAATAACAAAAAATGACCACACAATGTGTCCTAAGGATAATTTTTGTCTCATGGCCGACCATGAGATGACTTGTTCCAAACATGGGGGCCCCATGGAGTCACGTTTTTGAGAAAGTGACTTTTTATCTTTTTATTTTTAAAGATTGTTAAATGTAACAAAGAATGTATCAACTAAGTAAAATATTTTTCATTTTGTCTAAATAAATTATATTTTAGACTATAAATATTCATTGGAAAGATAAAAATATTTCCTACATCATAGTATTTTTTATAATTTTTAGACATAAAATAAATTAAATTATTTATGACATCATTATGATGCAGCGATGACCTCATTATTTAACGATTTAAATAAAATAGAATGAAAATGTAAAATATAAGACCAACACATGTCCAAAACCTATTGGATTTGTGGATTTAGAACCCTTATCACCTTATCCTAGAAACACATCAATTTGGGACCATTAAAATACGAAACACATTTGGAAATAATGTTACATTTTATACCTTTCCAAGAGTGCCCCTCCTCTCCTCTTATAAAAGGCCCCCACCTCTACCTACTTTCACACACATCAAAATCCTTTGGCTCGGCCAAACCCTGCCCATTTTGTCTCTCCACATCCCTCTATAACTCCTTTATGCCTCACATTGTGTAGAAGCCTTTCCAAGGAAGCCGTTGAGCTCAAACCAAAGGGAGTTACCCGATTTTAGGGTAATGTCTTCACTTGAGTCCTTTTGTTTTATTTTACTTCTCCAACCTCCTAAACAATTTTTATTCATTTCTTTTTTAACAACTCCTATATAATAAATTTTATAGGATGTATTTATAAGGAGGATTCGAGATACACTTACACACACCTTTGTCTAATGATTAATGAACATACTGTTTCTGTGGTTGGTGATATTCTTCCTCACGAAACGATGATTGTTCAATATTCTTTTAACACATTTAAAGGTGGCCATTATGATGTCACTTATTTTATATATTATATATATTGTATTTATGTTTACTATATTCTTATGTATTTTATATTTAAAACATACCTTTATTATTTTCATGTTGTGTAAATGTGATAATTTCATATGAGGAAGTGTGGACTACCGCCCCATCAAGTGATGTGACTCGTACATACAATACATGGAATGTATAAAGAATGGAATTAATGAACATATGTGTACTATATAACATATATACTATACTGTAATTATAATATATATATATATATATATATATCATTAATTTTTTATTCTTTTAATATGACAATGAAAAAAATGAAAGTAGCGTTCATGCGTACGTACGGCCTACCGTCTCCATGAATGGTGCTTTTCGTTTTTTATCTCCAAATGATATGGAATAGTATAAAATGAATATTTATTGGATATATATGATATTTTAATCATTAATACTTGTCTGGAAATTATTTACTTATAACTACATGGGAAATCATTTTTCAAACAAGTTCATTTTTTACTCATGTACCAAACATCGGCAAAAACGTCTGATATAAACTAACATTATTAAACAATTATTATAACGTTATAATATGTGATTTGAACTGAACAATAATCTCTAAATTAGGTCCTTATTCAATTATAAATTGACCAATGTTTATTATTCAGGAATATAAAGAAATGAACAAGACAAGTAAGACTTGAGGTAGGGGATCCAACCTCTCTATTTCTTTTTAAGTACTGTAATTTATGTCATTTCTTTTAAGCACATATTTATTATGTTTGGGGATGTTATTTTATATTCATCATACTTTAATTTTTATTTTCATATTATGGGAGCCCCTATTTGATTTCATAAATCCATTTTTGGAGGTTTTAAGTGGCGCCGTTAGGCTACCAAGTTTTCGTAAGGGATTTTTTCATCTCAATTTTATTCCTGTGACATTTATGCTACGTTTGCCACTATTTCCTTTGAGTGGTGTATGTACTTCCCATTATTATATGCTTATTGTAGTATAATTTCATTTATGGGTATTTACATCTTCATTTTATGGCCCTTCTTCCATGGGGTGTACTTTTCGAAAGTTACCCAACTCGGTAAGGGGACCTTTCACCGTCCTTTTTTTAAAAGACTTCTTTTGTTATGTCTTTTAATTCACATAATATTATGTTGGGATATGTTCTTATATGTATTTATTTATGTAAATTTTATGTCCAAGTGATGAGATCCCCTATATCCCTCTCATCAACCCTTTTTGTAAAATTTTATGTGACGATGTTAGGCTGTCGAATTTTACCAAGGGAACTTCTTAACCCAATTTCGATTTCTTTGGGTTCAACATGTAGTTATTGAATGTGTCATCTTTTGAATATGTGTGAATGACCTTTTATTTTTTTTCACTTAATATCCACTTATATTTGGTGTATTTATATTTGTCACACATAATTATGAGATTGATTTATTCTTAATTTAAGGATACCTTCTTTATAATGGATTTCATCTCATTTTACATTTCTGTTGAGACTTCATTGTTGTTATGAACCAATTCACTCTTATATGGTGTTTATAATGTACATTGACATATTCTATCATGAATCCCTTTATTCTAATGATATTATAAATTTCAGATTAAATTTTATTCTGCTATTATTTGTATTCAAGAGTCTCTCATTTTGTTAAAAACTATTTAACAAAAATATCGTTTTAAATGTTTTAAATATTTATTATTATAAATCTCTATCTTTAATGTACATCTTTTCAAAATGGTTCTCAGTATTTATTTATATGGACATTAATGTTTTAAAATTATAATTCCATTAAAATCTTCAAACTGGTATGGGACACTTTGATTCAAAAATCTCTTTTAAATGGTTTTTGAAAATGGATTGATTAATTCAATATCTGGGAATTACTTATTGTGATTTCAAATGAAATTTTGTTATTGAAATGTTTATATTTTAAATATTTTATGTGTAATTATGGCACTTGGAAATTTTACGGGTGGTTACATGATAAACCATATGACGGGTGGTGCCATGAATACCGGGACGGGTGGTTACATAATAACCTCCAATGCATTGGGTATGGAAGTCGGCCGTATGGCTATTCCATTAAGTATGTATAGAAGTTGGCCGAATGGCTATTCCATTAAGTGATATGTGTGGATGTCGACCTTATGATTATTCCGCTTAAGTATGTTTATGTCCCAAGTAACCTTTATATGTTATGTGATCTTATATTGGTTTTATGGCAATCTTTTGGTTACTGAAGGGTAAGTAATGAACTTTTATTCAGTGAAGAGTTTTTACTACTTCAAAAAGGTGAAAAGTATTACTTTGATAAAGTATACATGGTGTACTTTTTGTTTTGAAAAACTAACAGTTTTCATTTTTTGTGTATCCCTTACTGAGCTTTTTATGCTCATCCCAAGTTTTTGAAATGTTTTTCACATGACTTAACATTGAATAGGGTCAAGGATGGGATCAAAGGAAATTCATGATACCTAAAACATGGAACTAGACATGTTTATTTTTAAGAGTTTTTATTTTATGGAAACTTAGTAAAAGTTTCTACTTTGTAATCTTTTGAGATGTAATAGTTATGTCCTAATTCTGTAAAACTCTAAACCTGAAAAGATCCTCAATGTGAATTATTCATATAATTCAATATTAAGTAAGGTTTAAGTCCGTGGTCTTATAATATTATTCTAGATTTTATTTTTTAAATATTATACTCTACTAAGATTGATTCACCATGGTCAAGTGGTGGGTTGGTCATGAATATGGAAACACCTATCTCATTTTCAACAATATCTTTCTTTTCATCATTAATAAGTCTTGTTGTGATGTCATTTACTAATGTGAAACACCTGACATTAAGTAATAGTTTCATTATTGGATAATTCATAATCATGTCATGTATTCTCTAAATGGATAAAACATGAAGAGACTATATAAATAAAAATGATAAAACATCCCTAATACCTAATGGATACAGAATTACATCAAATAATATATTCACCATCGAAAGATAAATTAAAGGTTGAATCCTTCAACCAGTAATTATATGGGATTTTCCCTTAGTCATGGTCAAGATATAATTACAACCTTTGTGGTATTTGTAATAGACAAGTTTTTCTTTTAATATTGATATTTACTGGTTTTATTCACTCGATAGGATCACTATATGGATTCTTATTTCTAGATAATTGGGATTGGAATAATCATATTTAAATCATTGGGATCATGAATTGGTGAAAATATCAATGGTGAAGAGGGTCCCTACTATGGAACTACAATTATGTTTTCATTACATTGTGGAAATAATCTTCCACCTCCCAATGGTTTAGCTTGTATTTATTATTGTTATATGACGAAAGTCACATTAAATAGTTGAATGTGTTAAAAGGGGGCAACTTTTTCACCAAAACCAATTATGTGTAAGAATAATGATATGTTGTCATATCATGGGGGTTTTTAATATTCTTATAATATTCTTATGATGTTGATAAGACAATATTACAAGAAAAAAACATCCACCAATTAGAATTAGAGTCACTATTATGGAGAAAAATATGAATTCGAGATGTGAAGTTCATGTTAGCTGGTTATGTAAAATATTCTTATGGATATTTTAGTGCAATATTTTTCAATGAGATCATAATTAATTAGATCATTTTTTGATGTAATTTGGAAGATAGGGAGTCAGAAGTATTCTAAAGAATGTAAAATCCTTAATCTCATTAATTCATCATAATATAAATGGGATCATGGTATATAAATATATTTCACAATTAATGGATAATATATTTGTCATTTTCTATCAATATTAGGATATGAATAACGAAATAGTTCCAATTAGTTTAACCATTTTTTGGAAAAACATTATGTGGATAAAAAATGGAATGATATGAAAATGATAATCGATAATCTTTTATATAATTAATGGTCAACAGAGTGGAAGGTTTCACATTGGGTTATTATCTTTTTTTCGGGATAAAATTTTATGTTGAAACAAAATACTCCAATGTAAAAAATAAAATTGCTCATATTTCATATGTTTAAAGGATGAAAAGGTGAAGGATTCACATTGGATTTACCATTTTTTGGACAATACTCCCAGTTGAAATTTTTTTGAGTGAATGTGGATCTACTTTCAAAAGGTAGTGGGTAACTAAGACTTTACCACTGACATCTTAGAAGAAATGATGGTTGGTATTATGGTATTTTGGACTCAAAACATTGATTAATGATGGATTAATTGCCAATATGTATATTTTAAAACATTAATAAATGTTCATAAATCAATCCCAAATCTATGTATAACACTGGTTTCCATTAACCCAATGATCTGATAATATAGAAATTAAACAATGATCATATCATTAATATAAAAATACTGTTTTGATAAATCCAATTAACATAGAATAACAGGATTTTACAACATGAATCCCATTTATGAAACCTTTGAATGGTGATAAAATCACTGGTACATTACATTGATCAAGCCCAATAAAATATCCACTAACTAAATCATGAGTTAAATAATTTATTGGAAAAGTTCACACTCATTTAGATCATGCCCCAAACAATTTACGATGAACCACCCCATAAAAATATCACCATCATGCACTTTACATTTAGGGTTTTTTCTAGAGTAATTATGAGATATGTATAAAGAGTACAATAATATGATTTATTTTTATTTTGTTTTCTATTTAATAATGTTTATAATTTTTTTATTTTTTTATTAGAAATTATTTTTATTTTGATATGATAAAACACAAATTTTATTTTTTGGTAATATGAAATTTCATGACAGACCTACCATATGATGAATTAAAGTTCATCATAAATAAATTAAATTTTAGTAAATTTTCATTATTATATTATTATATTATTTATATATCATAAAATAATTTCAATGATGTCATAATTATTTTTATAATGACTTGGAAACTATTACTATAAAAAATATATATCATTTCACAATAAATGACAATTCTTATCTTAAAAGTATATTATTAAAATAATTAAAAAATTATTTTGATAAAATTAATTTTTTGGGAACGACCACCTTGAACTTATCCAATGTTTAGTTGTTTATAGTTTCTGTGGAAATTTCAATTTTTAGGTGAAAAATAAAATACTGTAGAAATATATAATGTGTATTATGATATCATGATGACCATAATGTTATGTAATAAATTATATAAATGATATACATTAAAAATATATATATTTCCTATTTAAAACAACGTTTCATTTAAAAAATTAATATAATGAGAACATTTTCAAAAGGAAAAAATCATGAAAATTGAATTAAAATTAGATTACATAACTCTAAATTGATATCTTTTTACAATATACATTTTTTAATAGTTGAATAATATTATAAACAATAATTGTTGCAACATATAAAATATGGAGTAATAATACAATTATTTTAAATTCCATAAGATAAATAATTTTCCTTTAAATATTAATGAGTGAATATACAATATGTGGATAAGATAAAATCAATGCAATTTCTACATTTTGAAGTCTGTCTTATAGTAATATGAGTGATTTCATTCATGATCACAAGAAAAATAGAAGTGGAGTCATACTAAAAAATTAGAGATATCATTACCGGTTTTCAAAATCAACCACATCGATTAAAATCATAATTTTTGTGTCAATGGATGTGGTGATACCAAAATTTCCATAAAAACATCCCATCGAATCACCATATTATTTATAAAAATTGATCCATAACAAGAAGTAACTTGATTACCACTTCCCAGAAAAACCAATATTCATTTTATCCATCCTATAAATGAGGTTAAAACTTTAATTAAAGGGTCCTAAAATGATGGGGATAGTTAATAGTAATTCCAAATAATATAAGAATAGAGAAATTATGAATTAAATGACCAAAAAATCATTTTTGGATATAATTTTTATATTTAAGAAAAATGGAATATTATCAAAATTTGCCTATATACTTAAGATGACACACCAATGAATAATTTTATTATTAATTTTCCAAATAAATTTAATATCCTCCAATACAGGAAAAGAAAGAGGTTGTGCATCAACTGTTGAAGATTCATGAATATTAAAAAAGAAGATGATATATAACTCTTCTTGTTATTAGAATATTAATTTAAAAATATTTTTCTATTATAGTACATTGTTCTAATATAGTGGATAGTTATAATAACAAGGGATAATTTTCCCACTATACTGATGATACTGTAAATATCTTGGGGAACGAATAATACCAATAGCTTTAAAGAAACATCAAGAGGTACTTTGAAGTGCATAAACTCAAAACGAAATAAATTCTATATGGTGGTATAAAGTTTTTACATAAATCTATAGAAAATTATTTAATTTCTATTTTACATCCTCCTGATAAAACAAATCTATTTAATAACGCCCATTGGGAGAATGTTCCCAACAAATAGTATCATTACCTTTCTTAAAAATGCATATCATAACCAAATCCTAGATTTCAATGGGAAGTACATCAAAATAAATTTCCAATATCTTATTTTTAGAAACATTAAAGTCAAATGAAGTATTATGTGTGTTAATATAGTTGATAAATATAGTACCTATTAAATTATTTTACCAAAAAAATAAGAAGAATTAATACTTGTGAATGAATGAGAGTAAAGAGTGTTGACGGGGGAAGTATTCATATAGTAAGAAAATTAAAATTTTAAAAACATTGGTCCAAAAAAATTATAAAATAATTTAAGAAACATATATATTTATGAAACCACTGTAAAACCCCAATATATAGTATTTGGTCTGGATTCCTTTGTAAAATAGATATAAAAACCAATGTTTGAGAAATAATAATTATCTTCCTTATATTTTCCAATATAAACCCACCGTTGATTCCCATATTATTACCTAAAAAACAATATAGTATATCTTCACATATCAATCCAATCTCTAGTTTTCTTTCTATGGTTCATCAAGAAATCAATAATCTCCTCAAAAAAATTATAATCACACTCTCATAGTAAAGGATCCATTTCTCCTCCTTTTTATAGAAAAATATTCTTCATTGTTTCCTTATATTTCAAATTCCTAATATTGGGATAGGTTTTCCAACATCCCACATAAATTAAATTTTATGTAAAAAATATGTGAGGACCATGTATATATAATTAAACTAATTTATGAATCATTATGTGTTTCCATTATGCAGTCGATATCTCACTACGATTTTTCACTTATAAACCTTTTGACTATGCATACAACCATAATAATCACTCACTGATAGACATACCTGCACTCCTCTTACGTGGTCTATATATTTTTTTTTCTCACAATCATATATGATGTAATTAAATTTAGTTAAATATGATCTATTTTTGAATGGTCTTTGTGGAACACTTATGCATGCATATGATATTAAATTTAGAGGTGCACCGATAATTATATATTTATCGAATGAATTTAGTATTTTTTTAGTCATCGGAGATGTCATTCATGGGATTAGGGTTTGTAAATAATATATCATGATACGTCCTCTACTATTTTATAATGTCTTTTGTTTTATTAGTGACCAATATTTATGTTTTCTTGATTAATTTTTCTTTCACTTTCCCCATATTTCATTTTTGTTATCATGATATATCCTATCTATTTTTTCATGTTTAGGATTACGACATTTTTATGTCCAATAGAATTTCTTAATTTCTAACATAAAATTATTTCTTCATGTAATTATTTGTTTATTCCCATTACGGGATTCATAACTCACCCCTTTCCTATATATGTCACATGGTTATCCCATGCAATTTTAAGATCTATTTAATTTTATGAGTGTGTTATAGAAGTTTTAAATAATGATGATGTACACCATTTATGATGTTATGTAATGTACAAAATTTCTATAGAAACTATAATTACCAATATTATGTGTTTTATTTTGTACATTATTATGTAATAAATCATTAAATAATGTGTAATAGAGACAAGTGATATCATATAATGTACATGTCAATTATTTGTTAATTTTTGGGATTATGATATGAAAATTCTAGAAGGAGCCTTAGGGATACAAATAAATAGATAGAGACATCCCTACATTTTAGTAAACAATAGGGTATGTTTCTGCCATGAAAATACATCCATCTGTTGCTACTTCAATGAGATGTGGCTCTAGAAAATATATAAATATGGGTAACACTCCAAAATACAGTATTAAGATAGACATGATAAAGGATTTTCACAAAAAATGAACATTGCTTCCCACCTAGATTAATACTCCTTGTTATTATTTATTGGTAAATTTGAAATTTCTTTAGAAAACATTATTATGTGAATAAATATTACCATAAGAGTTTTTTTAAGAGATATATCATGCATAACATAGATGTAAGTCTTGAAAATCATATGATAAAAAATAAATGAAATTTATTAATTATCTATTTTTTATTGGATTCCTGATTATGTGTTCAATAGGATAAAAATATTCATTAATAATTTTTCATTCATTATAGTTAATGAATGGAAATAGGAGGAAATGAGTAAATAACCAATCTGAAAATAAGTGTAATGAGTTTACATTTGATATCCCAACATGATAGGAACATGAATCAAAAACATTTCATATATACAATCTCATTTGAATTATGTTATGAAATGAATGTATAATAAGGAAGAATTTCCTAACCCCCCATATGAAAGAAAAAGATGCAATTGAGACCTTCACATGAAAATGTCATCTGGATTTCAAAGGATTTACTATTCCCTTAATTGTGGAATAATGTATCAAAATAGTGATTCATGTATATATTTACAAATAAATTGTTGAATATGAAAAATATATTCTGGTTAAATCTGATTAATGTATACTATTTCATAATACACTATGATCCAAGAAATGAAAACAAAGAGTGTTGGACTCCTCGCGTGTTAATCATGTTTTAATGATCACATATCCTATTACTGTTAATTAATCTTAATATTCATTGATCATCTTGCTAATGCTCTTCATTCTCAATAATAACTACACATCATGTTTTATTACTAACAAATCTTATGGATTCTGATTACTATCTTTATTATTTATAAGTCTTATGCATGATCATAAATCTCATATATATTATCAAACCTTTATATTTATGATTCAAGCTGTTTTACACTCTAATAATTAAACTTAATCCATATTCTGCATATTACTGTCTATGTCAAAATACAGATATTTTTCTATGTATAGAGACACCGTGAAGGACTCACCGTGATAAGCCACCATGAAGGACTCACCGTGACCAGACACCATGATGGACTCACCGGGACCAGACACCGTGAAGGACTCACCGTGACCAGACACCGTGAAGGAATCACCGTGAAATAGACACTGTGACATGGACATACCGTGAAGCACATATCGTGAAGCTCATACCATGAGCCATATACCATGAAGAAGACACTGTTTAAAAAATCATTATGACACCGTTTCTTATATTTTTGTCAATATTATTTAAATAATGCTAACGTTCATATTTGATGTTTTTAATGAAATTAATGTTATTTAATGATTGTTGTTGGAATTTCAGGAAACTACATCTCTTACCTATGAAAATTGAATCATTACTACTGCCATAACTTGTGGAATATAAGGAATATTAAGATTCAGTACAAGTGCAAGCGGGGTGCAAGTGTGAATATACAACAAGGAAAACATACATACACTAGAGTGCACTGTGCTGTACAAGCAGAACAATCCTGAACAAGAAGGAAATTGAACCTCTTTCAAAGAACCCTCATGAATGCAATCCAACACCTCTGAAGAACACACGTCGAATCAAGAGATCATTCTCACTCATGAAAAATACCAGCTGACTACGACACTCTGTTTTTCAATAGAAAACCCAGAGAAGGACTCAGATCTTTCCTGCTAAATACAATGAGTCCAGAGCTGCATTGATAATCACTAGAGATTTCTAAACTCCCTTCTATCTTCTCTATGTTATTTATTTATTAACTTTAGAGCAGTGTGATGTACTCTACATTTATAATACACACACTGTCTCTTGTACTAAAATGGAGGATATCAATTCCTCACTCAAAATCTCTTAACTCTTGTTTACCTATGTCAACTGTGAAATAGGTCCTTGTGTGGCCTAGTCTTTGCTTTGTTTCTCACGTAGAATAGTGGTGGAGGTCCTTGTGTGGCCTGGACAGTTTTTTAAACTGTTGTTAACCCCGATCCAGGGTGTGGATCAAATTAGTATAAATTTGAGAGGACTAAGTCTTGACTTGAGGTTGAACCGCTTGTTATGTCTTCTGTGCATCTATAATTTATGTTCAAAGTATACTACATATATCTTATTTATTCGAATTCTATTACTTTGAAATAAAAAACTATTTTAAAGCTACATTGATAGTTAAATTAGCATGTGTTTACACTTATTTTAAATCAGTAGATTAGTTTCAAAATTTACTTTGATCTTGTTGTTAAATTAATGGAGACCAAATCAATCTTGGAGAAGCTAAGTGAAAATTTACAATCTGTATAAATTCACTACAATTTAACTTATTTTATAAATCGGTGGATTTTAAATAGACAATAGTATAACAGAAATTTTAATTGAAACTCAATTCACCCCCTCCCACCCTCTTGAGTGTCCACTCCGACAAACATTTGGTATCAGAGGATTAAAATATTTTTGAAATTATCTGTTTTTTAAACTGGGATTTTAGATGTATTTTAATGATCTTAAAATTTCAGTTATTTCTAAATTTTTATCTATTTAAATTATCTTTCTAAAATCTAGTTATGGATAATAGACTAGAAGGTGCTGCTACTAACAAGACACCTTTCTTCAATGGTACAAACTAGGCTCAATGGAAGCTAAAAATGAATATTTATTTAGAAAGCATGGGTTTTGATATTTGGACTTCCATAGAATCAGCATATAAAATTCCCACTACTATTAGATACACTTGGGATGAACCTACAAAGACTACATACAATAATAATTTTAATGTTATGAATGATTTGTACCGTACTTTAAGAGATGAAGAGATTAACAGAATTTCTTCTTGTAAAACTACTTTTGAAATTTGGGATACTATGGGTGTTTCTCATGAAGGAACAACCAATGATAATGAAATGAGATTAAATATATATACTATTAAATATGTGAAATTTTAAAATGAAGACTGATGAAACTATTTCTAATATGTATCTCAGTTTTAATGAGATAGTCAATACAATGATTTCACTTGATAAGGCTGTTCCAGCAAATGAACAAATTATGAGAATCTTGAGATGTTTACAAGACTGATGGAGAGGCACATCTGTTTCAATCAGAGAGTCATGTTAAATTGCTTCTCTAACTATCAAAGATCTCATTGGTATGCTTCTGATGTATGAGGAAGAACTCAAGGTGAATAAAGAGGAAGATGATGAACCTAAGAGTAAATCAGTGGCTTTCAAGACTACTGCTTCAAGGACCTAGGACAAAACTAAAGATCAAATACCTACTAACAGTTCAACCAGTGAAAATTCAGACTCTGATAGTGATTCTGAAATGGATCATATAGGCAGAAGGTTTATGATGTTATAGGAAGAATAAATTTTTCAAAAAATCAAATTACAATGGAAAATATGACAATAAGGTACATTAGTAGAAGGATTAGAAAAATCCAGATAAAAGTGTTGAAGTTTTTTTCTATGAGTGCAAAAAAAGGACACATTAAAGTAGACTGTCCAAAGCTAAAATTCAAGAAGAAATATGAATACAACGACAATATGTACAAAAAGTCTATGAAGGATACCTGGAGTGCTTATGAGGACAACACAAGAGAATCTGAAATGTTTGATTTTGAAATGAATCGTGGAAACATGTGTTTCATGAAAAACACATCTGAGGTAACCTTAGATACTCATGTTTTAAATTTTTATTATTCTGGCGATGATGCAGAATCTGATTTTGATTCTGAAAACGTGTTTAGTGAGTAATTATTTGAATATTTTAATATGATCGAAGAGAAATGCAATGAACTTAAGGATAAATACAAATCATTAAAGAAACAGCATGCTCTCACTTCTATTGTTAAAACCAATCTTACTATTGAAAAGGAGAAAAATACTCAACTGTTAAAGGAGAATACTGAATTGAAAATATCGAATGACCTACTTAGAAAAGACATATAGAATTTCACAAATGGAAAGGATGCACTAACTCAAATGAAACGAATGAAAGTTTCACCAAAATACACTATTGGAATATGCTATAAACCTGGACAAAGATAGATTACTAATAATAGATTTATTCCTAAATCTAGACAGAATACTGCTAGTTCTAGCTCTGTACAGTCATATGCATCAACTAGTTATTCACGTAGTTATAAATCAAATAGAGTTTATCTTTCACAATCTTTTGATTATGTAAATTATATGAGACCCATAAGACAAATTTGGGTTCCTAAAGCATTGATTGATAACCTGTCTAGACCAAAGAAGATCTAGGTTCCAAAATCATTTCCTATCTAAATCTATTTTGTAGGAAACCTGCTTGAAGAGTTCCCACAAGAAGACATGGTATTTGGATAATGGATGTTCAGGAAATATGTCTGGGGATTACTCATGCTTCAAGATTTTAATAAAAGTTTATGGATTTCATGTCACCTTTAGTGATAATTCTAAAGGAAAGATCATCGGCCTAGGCCAAATTGGTAACACTAATTCAGTTTTAATTTCTAAAGTTTTATTTTTTGATGGACATAAATAGAATCTGCTAAGTATTTCTCAATTATGTTATTATGAATTTAATGTGAAGTTTGAAAATGATTCTTACAATGTTTTTAATTATAAATTTTTTTCAGACTTTTCTGCTTTAGGAAATGAAAATTTTTATGCATTTGATTTAACTTCCATAGCCATGAAAAATGTTACCTGTTTAAATGCTTTTCAAAAAGAATCTTGGTTATGGAACAGAAGATTAGGACACTGCAATATACATTCACTTATAAAACTAAATAGGAAAAACATAGTTAGAAACCTACCAAAACATGACTTTTCTAATGACAAGGTTTGTAATCCCTATCAAAAGGGAAAGCAACATAAGGATTCTTTTAAATAAAAGAAAGAAGTTTCAACTTCTCAACCTCTCGAGTAAGTTCACATGAGTTTTTTTGGACCATCTAGAGTTTCTAGCTTAAATGGGATGCACAATGTCTATGTCATAGTAGATGAATTTTCTAGATATACTTTGTTATACTTCGTAGCTCACAAAAGTGAAGCATGTTCTTACTTTGTTAAATACTCCAAATTTGTAGAAAATCATAGTGGACATAAGATTAAAACTCTAAGAAGTGATCATGGCCGTGAGTTTGAAAATCATGAATTTGAATCCTATTTCTCACACAATGGCTATAGTCATTACTTTTAATCTCCTAGGACACCTTAGCAGAATGGTGTAGTAGAAAAAATAAATAGAACCCTGCATGAAATTGCTAGAACTATGCATAATGAATATGACATGTCTATTTAGTTTTGGGCTGAAGCTGTGAATACAGCTTGTTATATTATTAATAGATTCTTAATTAGACCTATTCTTATAAAAAACTTATATGAGTTGTGGAACAATAGAAAACCTAAAGTTAGTTACTTGAGAGTCTTTGGTTGTAAAATTTTCATCCTTAATACAAAAGATAATCTTCATAAGTTTTCTTCTAAGAGTGATGAAGGAATATTTTTAGGATATTATTTAACCAGCAAGGCGTATAGAGTTTTCAACAAAATATCCAAGTGTGTGGAAGAATCAATTTACATTATGTTTGATGAAACTGATCCACATGAGCCTAAAACCTCTCTTGAAAATCCTGATGAATATTTATCTGTTCTGGACCTTAATGATAAAATCAATGAACCTCCTATAAAGACAACCAATTCTGGACTTATTCTATAATCTGCCTCATATGAACCCAAACCTAGAAAAAACCTGAAATTTCTAGTCCCACTTTTACTAGATCAACTAGAATTCTAAATAATCGTTCTTTAGATGATGTTGTAGGAAATCATGATAGAAGGACATAGAATAGAGATTCTCTAAGAAATCAGATTGAACATCAAGAATTCTTGTCATATCTAGAAGCTAAAAACATTGATGATGCTATTAATGATGAATTCTGGGTAATTGATTTGCAAGAAGAACTCAATCAGTTTGAAAGAAATAATGTTTGGAATCTTGTTGAAAGACCTAAGGACACTTTCAAAATAGGCACAAAATGAATTTTTAGAAATAAGGTAGATGAATCTGGAATCATAGTAAGAAATATATATAGGATAGTTTCACAAGGCTATAGTCAAGGAGAAGGTATTGACTATGAAGGGACTTTTTCTCCAGTAGCCAGATTATAAGCCATTACGATTTTACATTCATATGCTGCACATCTAAATTTCAAACTATATCAAATGGATGTCAAGAGTGCATTCTTGATTGGATATATATCTGAGGATGTTTTTTTATCAACCACCAGGTTTTTCAAACCCTCATTTTCCAAATCATGTTTTCAAATTATCAAAATTTTTATATGGTTTAAAGCAATCTCGAAGATCGTGGTATTATAGATTAAGTTCTTTTCTAATTTCCAATGGTTTTACAATAGGAATAGCTTATCCTACTCTATTTATAAAACAAATTTCTAATTATGTTTTTTTTGTAAAAATATATGTAGATGATATTATTTTTGGATCTTCAGAAACTACATTATTTACTGGTTTTTTTTAAATGATGCAAAATGAATTAGAAATGAGTTTAATGGGTGAACATAAATTCTTTCATGAATTTAAAATATTTAAAAATGATGATGGAATTATTTTAACTCAAAGTAAATATTATAGAGATATTTTAAAACTTTTTGGATTGGATAGAACAAAAGGTAGTGACACTCCCATGAGTACCTCTTGTAAGATGGATCTTGATGAAAATGGTAAATCTGTCGATCAAACCACTTATAGATGAATTATTGGAAGTCAAATTTATCTGACTGCTAGTCGTCCTGATATTATGTTTTGTGTGTGTATGGGTGCTCGTTTTCCAGAAATACCTATAGAGACACATTTAAATGTTGTAATGAGAATTTTCAAATACCTCAAGCATACTCTCGATTTAGGACTGTTCTGTCCCAAAGGACAATCATTTGAATTAGTTAGTTATTCTACTTCTGATTTTGCTGGATGTAAGCTAGATAGAAAAAGCACCTCTGGAACATGTCACCTTTTAGTCAAGTCACTAGTATCATGGTGTAGTATGAAACAAAATGCGGTTGCATTATCTACTACATAAGCTAAATACATAGCTTCTGGAAGTTTTTGTGCACAAATTTTGTCGATGAAACACACATTACTAGACTATGAATATCAATTCAGACATGTCACAATAAATTGTGACAATACAAGTGCTATTAACATTTCTATGAATCATGTTTCTCATTCTAGAACAAAACATATTGATGTAAGACATCACATTTTGAGGGATCATTATCAAAAAGGTGATATCACTTTGGAATTCATTATTACTGAATATCAACTTGCTGATATATTCACTAAACCATTAAATTATGAAATATTAGACTACATGATACATGATCTTGGTATGATTAATCATAAATGAATATCTTACTGATCTTAATGTTTAATACTTTACTTTACTTTACGTTATGGTTTTATACTCTCTGTTTCTATGTTACTGTTTTATGCCCACGGTCTCACCATCAAGACTCTATGCACACGGTCTGTCAACTCCCTGTCTCACTGTGAATATACAGAATGATCACTATCTTACTATGACGACAACCAAATATCTCACCGTGATGACTATTTTTCATCTCACCTTAATGCCTACTCATAGTCTCACCGTGAAGATTTATTTATTTTCTTATTTTAACATGTATCACCATAATTTTTATTTCACCGCTATTTGTTTTCCCACATTTTTGTTTTTATGAAGTTTGACATTCTCAAATGATAACACATAAGGGTTTTATAGGATTCCTTACCCGAAATCTCTCATGAACCTTCTATTCCCTCTCGCCCGAACCTTCAGTGAATGCCACGGATGAAGCGTCCATCGTCACCTTCGTCTGAGAAGCGATGCTCTAAGAAATAGAATAGGATACCGACGATAGATATCGAAGGACCTCTAAACCAAAACCTGGTATGTCGTATAGTTGTACCTGAAAAGGAGGTTTTCCCAGAGTGGTTGTAGTCTAGAAGATCTTTAGTTTTGAAAGTTTTAAGAGAACGAGGATGGCTTGAGTGGTTCACTGGACAGAATAGACCGATTTACCCAAGACTAGTATCTCAATTCTATCAGTATTTGAAGTTATCCTTTGATTTTGGAGAAATAATTATGGTGAAAAGATAGATAAATGGTAAGAAGTGCTCTTTCTCTTCAATGCTATGGGGCACATGACTAATAATTCCACATGAAGGAGTTTGTGAAGATTACCATAGAGACCATCCTCCAACAACCGACATCTTTGACCTGGAGAATTCTATGGAGATCCTGACTAAAAATGGCACCAAGAGAAGGGCCATAGCTACTGAATTAGATGGGGATACTAGACTTCTGTTCATGTTTGTTAAGAATTTGATTAGTCCTATAAAAGGACACTTTGCTGTGATGATGTATCAGGATGTTTTTTTCTTGATCCACCAATTGAAGAATGGCCATAAGATCAATCATTGTAAGTATGTTACCAACCATATCAGTGAGCTGATCAAAGTCACTTCCAAATTCACCTACTTGTTTTACTCTAGTTTGATCTCAGCTATATTAGTTTCAAAAGGGATGGTAGGACCAAATGAAGAAATGTTAGAGGACCTTGATTACTGCCTATCCATTCCTATCATCAGAAGGATTAAGACTATCTAGAACCCCTGGATGATGTAGTGGGTTGAGGATAATGATCATGTGTATAAAAAGTTTAATCCTATTGACTATCCAATAAGGCCTAAAAATCTATCTAATCCTAGTTTGGAACTAGATGAAGTGGCTGAGTATTTAGAAAAAGAAGAAGAGGAGGAAGTAACAGATGAAGTATCTCCTAGAGAAGAAGCTAGAAGACCTCCAATGGAAACATCTCCCATTCAAAAAGAATGGATTATTTTCCTTGCAGTTATCCCTGCTGAAATACCTCATGGAGAGGAAGGTGGTGTTAATTTGAGATAAGAGGAAGCCCCTGCTTCTAGTGCAGATGTAAATCCAGAAGCTCATCATAATACTGCAAGGAAATCATTTTTTCCTGATTCAGAACAGCAAGCAACCTTAGAGGAAAATCCTATTGAAGATGATCTTTCTGTTGAGAAAGAAGCATGTTTGGAAGCTGAACCAGTGGAACAGTCGGTTCCTGAGATTATTCCCTCAGCTGAAGAGAGGATAGAAATTGCCTTTCAGCTAGCAAGTCAAGAATTTGCTGAAGAGATTAGGGATGATCCTGAGGATCTTTTCCATTTTCTTGAGGCTCAAGAATCTGGAATGGAAGCACAAGTTGAGGGGGAGGAACATCAAAACCTTGATATTGTTGAAGCTGGATCTGCTGAATCTTTTCAAACTTCTATCACACATTCTATGTACACTCGGTATGATTCCCCAAGCATTTATGATGTAAATGAGTCGCATCAAGTGACTACAACTGGAATGGATATTTCTTCTCTATTTCAACTGAAGTCTTTAACTCATCCAGAACCATTACCGGACCCACAGCCCCCACCTCAATCTGAATCAGAATCTGAGTCGGAAGATGACTATAAACATCAGACATAATCTGAACCACTACCTTTACCAGCACCCTTACCTGAGCATCACTCATTTGTGACCAAAGATGATATGAAAAGTTTTGGAGAGACATTGTAAAATGGAGTTGAGAAAATTGTCTCCACTCAAACTCGTCTAGTGACTCAATTAAGTCAATAAGATGCATCAATTTTCTTGGAAAATATTATCTTGCATATTCAAACAAGGATGATCTGAGAAATTCAAGACGTTAGAGTAGAGAATAAGCTGTTGAGTGCTGATGTTGCAATTCTGAAAGGTATGGTATCATGTTTGCAGAATGAGTTGTCTTTGAGATCAGAGCATGCTCCTGTTTCTGCACCTGCACCTGTTGCTGCTTCTCCTGAGCCATCTGATTCCCTCATTGCTATAGAGATTGTGTCTCAAGTTCATCAATACATGATTTCATTTGATGAAAGATTGGAAAAAATCCACATCAAGATGCTAGAATTCATGATAGAGCTTGTGGAAAATCTGAATAATCTTACAGATGAATACACTCGATGCCTGCAAAAAGTTCTGAAACAACACAAAGATCTAACCAAAGTGGTTAAAGATTCACCTACTTCTAGTCATCCCTCCACACCTTCTATGGATGATTCTATGCTGAGATCCATAATTACGGAAGAACTTCAGAGTGACTTTAGTGGCTTGGATCTATCCTCTTTGACAGATGTGGTTCAGAACAGTGATAGAGCATTGGACTTGGTTAGAATTCATTCATTGATATCCAATGATGCTAAACAATAGATCACCAATAAAATATATTTGTATCTCTCCCGGATTTTCTCTAAAAGTGATATGATGGATCACTTTAGATATCTTGTGGAAAATTTGAGAATCACTTCGGTGACTCAAGCTTTTATAGCTCAAGTTTAGTAACATACAGAGTTCACCAGATTTTTGGACAGATTTCTGGAGAATAAGAATGAGTTTGAAAAGGCTATGAAATATGGTGGTGAAATAATTACAGATTTCATCAATATTTTGATGTCGTATCTTCATGTGCAGAGCACTGCTATATTTTCTCCAACTGCAGCACCCCTTAGACCTGGTCTACCTACCTTAGCCTCAACTGCTGTGACAGTTAGCAAAGCTCTTTTTCAGATCTGGCCAGTCATTCATGGCCAACCACATCCCAGATCTTCTACTTCTCCTACTTTGGCTCCATCTGTTTTTGAATGTGTACCCTTACCCTCATTGTCTACCACATCTATTCCTTCTTCTACTTCAGCACCAGCTCGTGCTACTGATAAAGGAAAACACAAGGTGGATCCTTGAAGGGTCCGAGGACTGTTTTTCATTATGATGGGATGTCATTTCTTTTTACTATTTGTACTTCTCCTGTATGTTTTATTCTGAACCCTTTTTAATGAAAAATGAATTGTTTCATTTCATTTTCTATACTTTTTGATAATCCCAAATGGGGTAGAAAACTCCATGTATAAAAGGGGGAGAAAAACTACAAGTGTCATTACTATAATGATTTTTTTGATAGTCTAATATGCTAGTTTATTTTATGTTACATTTCATGTATATTCTGACAATATCTGATTTGTGATCATCAAAAGGGGGGATATTGTTGAACTCCTCATGTGTTAATCATGTTTTAATGATCACAAATACTATTACTATTAATTAATAACAATATTCATTGCACATATTTCTAATTCTCTTCAATCTCAATAATAACTACACATCATGTTTTAATACTAACAAATATTATGGATGATGATTACTCTATTTATTAATTATAAATCTTAAGCATGATCATAAATCTGACATATATTATCACACGTTTATATTTATGATTCAATCTCTTTTACTCCCTAATAATTAATCATAATCCATATTCTAAATATTACTGTCGATGTCGAAATACAGATATTTGTCTAAGTATGGAGACACCGTGAAGGACTCACCGTGACCAGACTCCGTGAAGGACTCCATGGGACAAGACACCGTGAAGGACTCACCGTGACCAAAAACCATGAAGGACTCACCGTGAACTAGACACCGTGACATGGACATTCCGTGAAGCACATACCATGAAGCTCATACCGTGAGCCACATACCTTTATGAAGACACCGTTTACATAATTACTGTGACACTATTTCTTAACTTTTTTTCAATATTATTAAAATAAAGCTAACGGTCATATTTGATTTTTTTAATGCTATTAATGTTATTTAATGATAGTTGTTGGCATTTCAGGAAACTGTATCTCGTACCTATGAAAATTGAATCATTTCTACTACCAGAACTTGTGGAATATAAGGAAGATTAGGATTCAATACATGTGAAAGTGGTGTGCATGTGTGAATATACAATAAGAAGAACATACATTCACCCGAGTGCACTGTGCTGAACAAGCAGAACAATCATGAACAAGAAGGAGATTTCTAGTCATTCAAAGAACTCTCATGAATTAAATCCAACACCTTTGAAGAACACACGTCAAATCAAGAAATCATTATCACTCTTAATGAAGACATGCTGACTACGAGACTCTGTTTTTCAACAGAAAAACCAGAGAAGGACTCAGAACCATTCCTGCTAAATCCAACAAGTCCAAAACTGCATTGATAATCACTAGATCTTTCTAAACTCTTGTCTATCTTCTCTACATGACTTATTTATTAACTTTCGAGTAGTTTGGTGTACTATTCATTTCTTATTAACACATTTTATCTTTTAATGAACTGGAGGATATCAAATCCTCAATCCAAATATCTTAACTCTTGTTTACCCATGTCAATTATGGAAGAGATCCTTGTGTGTCCTTCTCTTTGCTTTGATTCCCACATAGAATAGTGGTGGAGGTCCCTGTGTGGCCTGGACAGTTTTGTAAACTGTTGTTAACCCCGATCCAGGGCGGGGATCAAATTTATATAAATTTGAGAGGACTAAGTCTCGACATGAGACTGAACCTCTTGTTATATCTGTTGTGCATCTATAATTTATGTTCAAAGTATACTATATAAATATTGTTTATTCCGCTACTATTAATTTGAAATACAAAACTATTTTAAAGATACTTTGGTAGTTAAATTAGAAAGTATTTACAATTATTTTATATCAGTAGATTAGATTCAAAAGTTAGTTTGATCTTGTGGTTAAATTAACAGAGACCTAATCAATCTTGGAGAATCTTTGTGAACATTTACAACTTGTATTATTTCACTACAGTTTAACTTATTTTATAAATCGGGGGATTTTAAGTAGACAATATTTTAACAGAAATATTAATTGGAACTCAATTCACCCCCCCCCCCTCTTGAGTGTCCACTCCGACCAACAATGTGGTAGATACCCTCATTAAGAAGGATTTCGAAATTTTATCATTGATGATAATTGAGAAGGATCATATCATTATAGATTTGAATAAGATGGACATGTCAATCCTAAAATCTAGAAAATAAAATATCCTTTCACAAATGATTACTCATCCCTCAATTCTAGGGAATATAAAGGATGCTTAATTATATGATTCAAAAATTTAGAAGAATGTAGAATCTATAATAAAATGAAAACCCTCAGTGTTCAAAATTATTGAATGATTTATAATATTTTTTCCATGAATATGTTTATCCTGATATCTTGTGTTAAAGAAGTTGTTGCTTTATGATTCACACAGCTCAAACTTATCGATGCACCCAAAGAGAAAAAATATGTTTTGAGACTTAATATACAACTTTTGTATGGAAACAATGATGAAGGGGATAATGGGATATATATAGAGGCATATTTTTTGAAAAAAGTTATTGAAAAGTAGAACAAATTCAATGGGATAATGAAAAAATTACACCAACCTATATGGAAATGTGGTAGCCTAACCATGTCATTTATCATTGGAATTTTGAATACATTAAGAGGAAATTATTCTATATGGGTTATGATGGATCATTTTTCAAATAATTCTCACTTTATTGCAAATCGATATAACAAATCACTCGATCAACATGGTAGGATACACACTAGATATGTTGTGAGGAATTATGGGACACCACTACTGATTTGATCTGATTGATATTAATGATTTACCCCTATATTTTGATTCTTCTCTAGCATTACATAAATACTAAGGTAAATACAGCACGTCATATCACCCTCAAATTCATGGATAATATAATTGGTATATCCCGAAATATGAGTACAAGTTCAAGTAATAAAAAGTAATCTCCCTTCCTGACCCATCCTAGACCAGCCTATGTCGTCACTACCACAATCCTACCTTCGAATGGGTAAGGACTAATGACTAGAACTGAGTAGGAATATACCACAAATTTGTGTAATTTTCCAAATTACTTATACATAAGCACACAACAGCATGACTGAAATGATAAAATGTTAAAACACTAAGTAAAAAAATGCATTCATACAATTCAATACCAACCACAAAGTAACATAGTATAAAAAAAATAATGTAAACCTGTTTATAATACAAGACCAGCAAAAGAAAAATATACTAATGTGAATGCATGATTACATCAACCTCATCCACAAAAAACCCTATCAAATTAATAGGTCGTCGTAGGAGCACAAAATGCTTGTCTGATCATTCTAGGAACCACATGGTACTAGTCAACTTAGTAATCAGTCAAATCATAGATCATCTTCATAAGAAACTCCATGCGTAGGAAAATATTGAGATGGGGTGTGTAAAAAAATACTCAGTAGGACACCCTGAAAAAATAAAAGAATACCAATAAGAAACAAAAAATATATACCACTAAAGTACATGATGTACAATAATAAATAAATCACAATGTACATTCAATATGGTTAGCTCATACATGTATAACTCTAAATCACATAGAGAAGGTTTTTTAGAAGTAGTCCAATGATCTCCATGTTTCAATGATTCATAAAGTATTTATGTAACACAAATCATAAATGGAGAACATAGAATTGATGGCACATAGAGCATAAATGGATCACATAGCATTGATGCTGCACAGATCATTTATGGAACTATGAGTATAGATGGCGCATAGAGCATCGTGGTACTCAAGGCATAATTGGTGAAATGACCATCGATGGTGCAGAATGTTTTGATGTGTCACGAAGTTCCAAAGTGATATATTCACCATGTCATGTAGTCACCATGTCACAAATTCATCATGTCATGTATTCACCATGTCAAATAGTCAGCAACATAATTCTTCTCATAATGCGCTTTCACAAGGAGAACCTACACATCAATCCATTAGGTCATATTCCATCATTCTAAAAAACTCACTTATAGTATCTCAAAAGGAATGTCACATTGCAATGGTACCAACGTCGTAAATGGATCATCAAACAAAAAAGTATTTTGTATGATACATTTATGTATGTACAAAAAGGCTATACCCGAGTCCTATCTGAGTCCAATCCAACGTGCTAGACATGACCTGACACGGTCTGGCAGACACAACATGTCATAGTTAGATCGATTCGACCTAGCTTGTCCAGGATTTGATCAACCCAAATGGGCTTGGACCATTTGCACTGGAGGCCCACACGAGTGGCCTGACTCATCTAGTTCAGACTACCGCATGTAGGTCAGTTTGTCTACGTCGGGAGTGTCCCACCCTAGTTGTGTCCCTCTAGTCTATACGGATCTGTTACACATTTTATGTGGCTAGTAAAAATCTACAGCCTAGTACCACAACCTCACCACCATTGTGGCCCCATGGTCACAACCCGCATCCCCCACCACCATGGGCTCCCTCTGACAGGGTCCTGAATGGACCACACCCTTATTTCGATGTCGACCCCACTGCAGGTGGCATGTCTTACCATGCATCATCTATCATCGATTCCACAATAGGGGTATTGTTTCCTCCACAATTAGTCGCCCTTCATGTGGTCTCTCCCTACCGTTACACCACCACTTGAACCGTTGCTGCCCCACCAGATCCAACTTAGGCTGCTATCACCTTGTGATGCCACCACAATTCATTTTCATCACACCTATATGGTATCATCGCATGATTGGTTATCTATTTGGATTTCAAATTGGGATACAAAAGGGTAGGGATAATGTGAATAACACGCCCGTAATTTGAGAGATTAAATGTGATTTTGAAAGCACACGAATACCCATAGAACTATTCATGGACTTGCTCATTTTAGACTTGATCCATTCATGTTAGAAGGGTCACAATGAACAATTAATCACCTAAATATAATCCCCAATCAAACCCCTCATACATTACACCCATCTCTCTGGAGATTGAAATGCAAATCATCCTATTTGTTGGTTGGTCTATGTTCATCATTGGATCTAAGATGGGGAAAAGGAAATCAAAAGTGAAAAAAAATCCTCCCTTATGGTTGAATTTGTCGTTGACGAATAATAGAGGTTTATGTCGTCGTCAATCATTGATCTATCGATGTTCATCATCGAGAGAGTTTCCTTCCATGCCTTAGAATAATTCCACAGTTATTTTGATAACATGGAAATCCTGATTAAAGATTCATTAAAAAGGAAAAAAATTCTTCATCCAATAAAAATATTTCTATCAAAATATTTTAATGATAGTTATGTCCAATTTCAATCAACCACATTCGACCCACACCGGAAGATGTTATGTCCCAACTATGGAAGTAGATTATGTAAACACAATGGTTTCCTCATATTTCTAATATGGGAACACCTTTGGAAGTTATTCTATTTTTATATAAAAACATCATGTTCTCTTTACTAACAACATAACATTTTTCATCATTTCATTCCAAGAACACCAGGCCTCAGAATCGCATCATGTTCTAGTACCTGGTCTCTGAAATTTACAAATTAATTTATCAAAAAAAACCTATGAAAATATGAGTCATTAAATTCTCCCTACTATTGGGATTTACATCCATGAAATCCAAATCCAGGGATACTGAAAAAATATTAGTGCTTACTGCACGAATCTGATCCCTTCACCCTCATGTTCACTTCTAGATATTCTCAAGCTACAAAAGAATGCGTTCTTGAAGAATCGACCACCCATAATGGTTCAACTTCAATCGAACGTAAATCTATATTGGGTACTCTATAGAAGTTGAATCATCATCAATGTTCAGCTACCCCTAGTAGATGATGATTGATGGATCATGCACATACAATTTCAATAGCTACCCATGTATTACATCATGCACCCATTGAACCTGTTGGTATTGGGGAAGGTTGTAATCTACCTCACAATCTCTACTCATAATCAGAAAAGTGCTGATGTATAAGTCCCCAACCTTAAACCTTACTTAATCATGATTTATTACATGACTACTCATTGAGGATCTTTTTAGAATTAGTGTTTTAGAGAATTAGATCATAAAACTTTAATTACATTCCAAATTTAAACAAAGTGGTTACATAAATATTGTATTCATTATTTCCATCAACGGAAACATATTTAATATAAAACGTGGATTCTTTCTTTACACTTCCTTGACACTATCATCTTATCATGTACCTTTCCCTTGACCTATGAAAAACATTTCAAAAACATGGGATGAGCAATAAAAAACCCAGTAAGGGTTATAAAAATATTTAAAGGAAACATGAGTTCATATATACATAAGAATAAAATCATACATTACCCATAAAACATAGGCACTTTAACATACCTCGTCAAATCTTGAATAAATCATAGAATTCATAAGACATAAAGGTAACTTGAGGCATTCATAACATTCTTACGTAGGGAGTAACCCTCTTGGTTACTTTTGGAATACCCATCACAGTATATTCCCTAAATCTCTTTGGAGAAACCATAACGTTTCACTCCATCGCGTTACCCAATACATTGGAGATCTATATCGGGCTCACCCGCCCTTAGTTTATCACGGAACTACCCGTCCACATAATAATGCCCAAGAACCATAACATAACCGTATCACATAAAAACATGCATAAAGAAATCATAACATTTCTAATATTCAATCACAAGATATAAATACAACACATTGATATAAAAAATTATGAAAAACATTTTAAATACCAAAATAAATGAAAAGTAAAACATGGTATTTATTTTTCTTTTAAAAAGAAGGTATGGCTTGTAGAGGAAGCTGAAACTCAAATAATGGTCATGGCGGCAGAGAAGTCATTGTCCCCGCATACGTACGATAAAAACATTCCATTTTGTCATTTTGAAAAACACTTTATATAAAAAATATTCCTTCTGGATTAACGTAAAAGTCAAATGGGTTTATACACCGTATAAAAGAAAGTTGTGTATAAAACAAAATATGCTTCAATGAATGGAGATTGAGACGAAGTCCCATACCTCAGGTCCGACTTGACTCGATCATTCTTTAATCTCCTAAATAATAAACTTGAGTTAATTTCTAATTGCTTAAGAACCTTTTTCAAGTTCATTATTCCTTTTATATCACTTATTACCATGTCATGAACACTATGTAATTATTTTAGTTAATAACGGTCGTTTTAACGATCATTGGTACTTGAGTCAAAAATATGCTCTTTATAATTACGATTTGTTCATGTATCTGTTATATCCAGAGTCATAATCATGATGTATATATCATATATATCATATATATCCATTATATACATGCATTTATAATATTACATAATCATTTAGAGGTACGAAATGAAATGCACCGTTCATGGAGACTGTAAGCCGTACGTACGCATGAACGCTACATTCATTTCTATTTCATTTTTTATGGAATGAAATCATACTGATATAATGGAATATTATAATTACAGTATAATATCATATATAATACCATTAATTACATCCTTTATATGTCCCACATATGTCATTAACTAATCAAATCTCTTTGTGGGGGCGGTAGTCCGCACATCCTAAATTTAAGATATCGTGTTTACCCATAATGGAAACCATAAAGGTATTTCATAAATGAAAAATACAGAACCTTATGTAAAACATAAAAATATTATATATCATATATAAATATAGTGTCGTCTTAATGGCCACCTTTTAAGGTGTTAAAATAATGTTGAACAATTATTGTTTCAGGAGGCAGAAATTCGCCATCCACGGAAACAGTGTGTTCTTTTACCACTAGATGTAGGTGTTTGTAAGTGAAGATCGAATCTTCCTTATAATAACATCATAGTATATTGAAGATACTGGAGTTTTTTCAAAATAAATGAATAAAAAGATTTTAGGGTGTTGGAGAATCAAAATAAACCAAAAGGACTCAAGTGAAGTCATTACCTTAAAATCGGGTAACTCCCTTTGGTTTGAGCTCAAAGGCTTCCTTGGGAAGACTCCTGCCCAAAGTGAGGCTTCTAAGATTTAGATAGGAATGTGGAGAGGCAAAATGGGCAGGGGATGGGCGAGCCAAAGGCTTTGGATGTGTGAGTAAAGTGGTAGAGGTGGGGGCATTTTATAAGAGGAGAGGAGGGGCACTCTTGGAAAGTAAAAAAATGATACTGTATTTTAAATTGATTTTCGGATTTAAAAGGTCCCACATTGATATAATTCAAGGATAAGGTGGTAAGGGTTCGAAATATACCCATCCAATATGTCTTGGACATGTGTAGGTCATATTTATTACATTATCTTTCCATTTTATTTAAATCCATTATTAATGAGGTAATCGCTGCATCATCATGATGTCATAAATAATATAATTTATTTAATGAATAAAAATTATAAAAAAAATATCATGATGTATGAAATCTTGTTAGCTTCCTAATGATTATTTATAGACAAAAATATGACTTGTATATCCTCATATAAAAATTGTTTTAGTAAAACAACTCATGTTTGTGTCATTTTAATTTTAACATTAAATAAAAAGATATTAATGTCATTTTCCTTCCAAAGTAGCTCCATGGGGTCCCCAAGGTGACCCATTTATTGTATATGTCGTACATGACACATCCAATTAGGGTAGGACATGTTTCATGCTCATATCATATTATTAAAATATTATTCATATCTTAAATTAAACTAATTACCTCTAATCGCGTTTAAAAACATAAAAGTTACTATTCACCAAAAAGTTATTTTAATCCGATTGAACCACATTTTACTTTTTAATGAAAAAAATGTATGTTGGATTTTTTGAATTCAAAACACAGAGGTGGTAAATTTTCAGTAAATGAAAAATCAGTTTTTATAAGTACCACTTAGTGGTTTCAATATTCATCAAAAATTGAAGTTTTTCAGAAAAATACCAAAACATCACCCTAAGCTATATTTGATATTATGAATTCAAAAATGATGTATATTTTACAAAATTCGAAACATATAAGTTACATTAATTAATTTAATAATTAATTCCCATTGCCAGAGAAAATAACGTGTTTTTATGAAACAATAAGTATCAAAAGATTGACACTAGTTTAAGTCCAGTTTCAATGTGATATTAATTCCAACGACCACTATTGGATTAAATGGTCAAAAATATATTCTAATTGATATTTAAAACCAATTCAAAAGATAATATAACCATATAATTAAATTAGATGAAAAAGCAGTTTTGATGTAAAATGCAGTATTTTACACTATTCATTAAAAAATAAACATTGTCAGAAAAATACCAAAAAATTATCCAATGTACATTTCAATGTCCCAATAATAAATAGTAAGTTTATTTTGACAAATATAGCTTATAAAATTGTCAAAATATAGATTTAAAAATTCTTTTCCATCAAAAGGCTGTAAAATAATCTTTTAAAAATATTAGTGTATTCTATGCTTAAGATTTGATTTATTCTCATTTTAAGCCTCTAAAACACTATCTAATTCATTAGTAGACATAGATAACAATATCTATTATTAATTACTTACTTGGGATGTTACATCCTTCCCCCCTTTAGAAAATTGTGTCCCCGCAATTTATTTACCTATCGAATAAGTACGGGTAATTAGCCCTCATTGCATTTTCAGATTCCCATGTTGCCTCTTCAACCATGTGGGTTTTCCACAAAACCTTTACCTAATGAATCACCTTATTCCATAACACTTTCTCCCTGTGGTCAAGAATCTGGACCGGTTGTTTCTCATAAGATATGTTCTCTTCCAGCTGAACTACCTCTGGACTCAAAACATGAGATGGATATGGAATATACTTCCTTAACATGGAAACATGAATAACATTATGTACCTGAGATAAGCTCAGAGGTAAAGCCACTCGGTATGAAACTGATCAAACTCTATCTATAATATTATATGGTCCAATGAACCTTGGGCTAAGCTTTCCTTTCTAACCAAATCGCATAACACTTTTCCATGGTGAGACTTTGAGAAAAACATGATCACCTACCTCAAAAGAGATATCCTCCTCATGTTGTCCGCATAACTCTTCTGTCTGCTCTGAGCTGCTCTCATGTGTTTTTGTATCAGCTGAACTTTTTCTGCCATCTCTTCTACCAATTCCGGTCCCATCAACTTCCTTTCACCCACTTCATCCCAAAATGCTGGAGTTCAACACTGCTTCCCAAATAATGCCTCAAATGGTGCCATCTGTATACTGGAGTGAAAACTGTTATTATATGAAAATTCAACCAAAGAAAGGTGTTGGTCCAAACTTCCCTGATAATCTGTCGAACAAGCACAGAACCTATCCTCTAAAGTCTGAATTTTTCGTTCTAATATCCCATCTGATTGAGGATGAAAAGATGTACTAAAATTTAATTCAGTACCCAATAACTTCTGAAGGCCTTTCCAAAAGTTAGAAGTAAACCTGGGATCACGATCAGATACAATGGAGAGAGGAACTCCATGTAACATGACTATATCTTTAAGATACAAACTAGATAGTTGATCTAGGTAAAAAGTGTCTCATATAGCACGGAAATGAGAATATTTAGTCAAGCGATCAACAATAACCCAGATTGCATTATTAACTTGAGATGTCTTCAGTAATCCCACACCAAAGTCCGTGGATATATTTTCCCATTTCCAATCTGGCACTGGTAAAGGCTGAAGCATCTCTTTCAGTAACTTCCGCTCTGCTTTAACCTGTTGAAAATTCAAACACTTCACTATAAAATCAGTAATATCTCTTTTCATTCCATCCCACCAGTATACTACTGCAGATCTCCGTACATCTTAGTACTGACAGGATGATCTGAAAACATAGAACTATGAGCTTTACATAACAACTCTCTCTTCAACTGTGAATCACAAGGCACACACAATATCTTCCCAAATCTTAAAACACAATCATTATCAATGTTAAATTCAGGCAAGTTACCTTTCTGAACCAGCTCTACCTTATCCTACAACTCACTGTCTTGCATCTGTGCTTGCTTGATTCTGTCTGATAGAGATGATTTCACTGATACCTGAAATAAAACAGAAGGACATCCTTCACAAACAACTTCTATGCCAACATTTATCAAATCCTAAACCAATGGATCACGTTCCAAACACAACCTTGTTAATTAAGCATTACTTTTTTTACTCAAATAATCAGCCACTTTATTTGGGTTTCCCAGATGGTAATGAATTATACAATCATAATCCTTGATTAATTCTATCCATCTCCTCTGTCTCATGTTGAATTATTTCTGAGTGAATATATACTTTAAACTTTTGTGATAGATATATATTTCACAGTTTACTCCATACAAATGATGCCTCCAAATTTTTAAAGAAAAAATAACAGCATCTAATTCCAAATCATGTGTAGGGTAATTTACCTCATGAGTTTTCAACGTACGTGAAGAATAAGAAATTACCTAATAATTTTGCATAAGAACACAACCAAGTCTTTTCAATGAATCATCACTGTAGATAACAAACTCACCATTCCTGGAAGGAAGTGGCAAAACTGGATCATTCACTAATCTTCTTTTCATCTCCAGATAACAATCATCACATTCTTTTTACTAGATAAACATAACACCCTTCCGTGTTAGCATAGTCATTGGACCATATAACCATGAAAAATTACTAACAAACCTTCGGTAATAGCCTGGCAAACCAAGGAATCTACGAATCTAAGTTACATTTGTCGGTCTTGGCCATTCATCCACAACCATTGATTTTGCAGGATCAACAGTTATCCCATCTTTAGAAACAATATGACCAAGGAAAGAAATTTGTTCCAACCAAAACTCACACTTGATGAATTTCCCATACAATTTATTTTCAATGAAGGTTTGAAAAATAACCCTTAAATGTCTTTCATGCACCAATTTACATTTAGAAAACACCAAAATATCATCAATTAAAACAACCAAAAACTTATCCAAGAACTCATGGAAAATTCTATTCATTAGGTCCATGAATACAGCAGGTGCATTGGTTAGCCCAAAAGGAATTACTAAAAATTTATAATGGCCATATCATGTAAAATATGTGGTCTTCAGAACATCTTCTTCCTTTACCTTCAACTAATTGTACCCTGATCTCAGTTCAATCTTTGAAAAATACTGAGCTCCCTGGATCTGATCAAACAAATCATTGATATGATACAAAGGATAATTTTTCTTAACAGTGATGTTATTCAAGGCTATATAATCAATGCAAAGTCTCATAGATCCGTATTTCTTTTTAACAAATAAAATAGGGGAACCCCATGGCGATGTGCTGGGTCGACTGAAACCTTTCTCTAATAAATCATTTAATTGCTCCTTTAACTCTAAAAGTTCAATTTGAGCCATTCGATAAGGTTGTTTTGAAATTGGCTTAGAATCAGGAACTAAGTCAACATTAAATTCAACTTCCCGATCTAGTATTATTCCTGGCAACTCGTCAAGAAAAACATCAGGATACTCATTTACCACTGACACATCATTAATCTGAACAGTTCCTTTGTTTTCAATTATGTGTGCAAGGTAACATTCATTTCCATATTTTAAAAGTTTCTCAGCCTCTTGATATGTTATCAATAATAAGGGTTCGTTCCTGTACACAAACTGAAAGTCTTTCTGAAAAGAAACTTCTTTAGCTCTACAGTCAATCGTAACATGGTAAATAGAGAGCCAATCCATACCCAGGATAACATCAAACTCTTCTAGAGGTAAAAAAATAAGGTTTTCAAGTAGGTTCTTTCCAGAGATAAGGATAAGAAGATTCATATAAATTCATTTTTCCTCAACATTTCCCCCAGGTTTTTTTACCAATAGTTCCAGAGTCATTTCGTGAGATGGTATTCATATTTTACTAGAAAAGGATTCAGAGATGAAAGATTGTGTAGACCCCGAATCAAACAACACACCGGCATAATCTGATAAAAGAAAAAAAGTACCTGATACAACTTCATTTGACGGCCCGACATCTGCTGATGTAGTTGCAACGAATTTCACCACCGCTTTCTGCATGTAGTCTAACTAATTCCCATAACTCAAGATCTTTTTGGGACACTAGTTTTCATAGTGGCCCATCTCATTTCACTTAAAAATTTTCACTAACTGAAAATCAAATTTGGTCTTATAATCACCATGATATTTTTTAGTGCAATAACGAGCCTTATGTCCCATCTTACCACATCGGTAGCACATTACAGAATTCAGAAGACATTCCCCAGCATGCCTTTTACCACATTTATCACAAACTGGAAACATAGTTTTCTTACCGTCAGACCTTTTTGAAGAATTCTTTCCTTTCTCCTGCCACCTCGGTCACTTCTTCTGCTTGTTGTTATAGAACACTTGATCATCGTCAAACTCCATTTCCACCTTCTCAGCACATCGAACAAGCTTTTCAAAAATTTTAAACTCACAATAAGCTAATTCCCTTGGATATTTTGGCTTTAATCATGAGTAAAAGTGATTTATTTTACTATCAAGGTCTCGGATAAAATTTGGATCATACCTTGCCAATCGAGTGAACCTTTCTTCATAGGCGGACACTGAGTCTTCCTCTTGCCTCAATTCCAAGAATTTGTTTCCATCCAAAGTCTAACAGCCTTAGGAAAATACTTCTCAAAAATCATACCTTTGAATTCATCCCAGTCAAGAGCATCAATCTCATCAGCGTCCCTGATATTTTTAACCATCGACCACCACTGATCTGCTTCACCCTCCAAACGGTAAATAGCAAGACTAACCTTTTGATTGTCTGAACACCCCATGACATCGAAAATCTACTCTAGTTCTTTAATCCACCATTCAGCTAGCACATGGTCAGATGATCCTATGAATGATGGGGGATGTTGCCTCATGAAATGTTCCACCACTGACATGTTACTCTGTGGTTGATCTAGCTGAAATCGTGCATGGATACCACCACCATTTATTGCTTGAGTCAATTGAGCCATTACTGCAACAAACTGTTCAGTTCCAATTCTGAACATCTCAGGATGCTGATTCGGAAGGTTATTTCCTTCTGTATTCCTTCTTAGCACTGCTTCCCTGTTTCCACTATGGAAAACCATTCTGAACAAACAAGTCTTAGATAAAGCAACATGGTAATCTTCAAATTCTATGTCACTTCAATTTGACCATAAAAAAATATTTGTGGATAATCATTTAATAGAATTCTAACTCCTAAAGTTATCTAAACCGACCTTTAACACCAACTATAAGGCCCCAACCTTAATCCTTACTTAATCTTGATTTATTACAAGATTACCCATTGAGTATCTTTTCAGGTTTAGAGTCATAGAGAATTAGATCATAAAACATGCATTACATTCCACATTTAAACAAAGTGGCTACATAAAGATAGTATTCATTTTTCCCATCAACAGAAACATATTTAAAATAAAACATGGATTCTTTCTTGACACATCCTTGACACTATCATCTTATCATATACCTTTCCCTTGACCCGTCAAAAACATTTCAAAAACTTGGGATGAGCATAAAAAGCTCAGTAAGGGTTATAAAAAAAGGAAAGGAAACATGACTTCATATATACATAAGAATGAAATCATACTTTACCGATAAAACATAATCCCTTTAACATACCTCATCAAATCATGAATTAATCATAGAAATCATAATACATAAAGGTAACTTGATGCATTCATAACATTCTTATGTAGGGAGTAACCCTCTTGGTTACGTTTGGAATACCCAACACAGTATATTCCTTAAATCTCTTCAGAGAAACCTTAACATTTTACTCCTTTGCATTACCCAATGCATTGGAGAGCTATATCGGGCTCACCAACCCTTAGTTTATCACGGAACCACCCATCTTAATAATAATTCCCAAGAACCATAACATAATAGTATCACAAAAAAACATGCATAAAGGAAACATAACATTTCTACTTTTCAATCACAATATATCAATAAAACACATTGATATAAAAAATTATGAATATCATTTTAAATACCAAAATATGTTAAAAGTAAAACATGTTATTTATTTTTCTTTTAAAAATAATGTATGTCTTATAGAAGAAGCCGAAACTCAAATAATGGTCACGACGGCGGAGAAGTCATTGTCACTGCATACGTACGACAAAAAAATTCCATTTTGTCATTTTTTAAAACACTTCGTATTAAAAAGATTCATTTTGGATAAACGTAAAAGTCAAAGGGGTTTATACACTATATAAAAGAATGTTGTGTATAAAACAAAATATACCTCAATGAATGGAGGTTGAGACGAAGTCCCATACCTCGAGTCCGACATGAATCGATCGTTCATTAATCTCCTGAATAATAAACTTGAGTTAATTTATACTTTCTTAAAAACCTTTTTCAAGTTCATTATTCCTTTTATATCACTTTTTACCATGTCATGAACACTATGTAATTATTTTAGTTAATAAATGTCATTTTAACGATCATTGGTACTTGAGTCAAAAATATGCTCTTTATAATTACTTGTTATCCATGTATCCATTATATCCAGAGTTATACTCATGGTATATATATCATATATATCATATATATCCAGTATAAACATGCATTTATAATATTACATAATGATTTAGAGGTAAGAAATGAAATGCACCGTTCATGGAGACGGTAAGTCGTACGTACGAATGAACGCTACTTTCATTTCTATTTCATATTTTATGGATTGGAATCATAATGATATAAAATTATATTATAAGTAAAATATAATATAATATATAATACCATTAATTACATCCTTTATACATCCCACATATGTCATTAACGAATCAAATCACTTTGAGGGGGCGGTAGTACTCACTTCCTTAAATGAAGATATCGCATTTACCCATAATGGAAAACATAAAGGTAATCCATAAATGAAAAATACAGAAGATTAAGTAAAACAAAAACATATTATATATCATATATAAATATAGTGTCATCTCAATGTCCAACTTTTAAGGTGTTAAAATAATGTTTAACAATCATCGTTTCGGGAGGCAGAAATTCGCCATCCACAGAAACAATCTGTTCTTTAACAATTAGATTTAGGTTTGTATATGTGCAGATCGAATCATTCTTATAAAAACATACTAGTATATTGATGATACTATAGTTGTTACAAAATAAATTAATAAAAGGAGTTTAGGCGGTTGGAGAAGCAAAATAAAACAAAAGGACTCAAGTGAAGACATTACCTTAAAATCGGGTAACTCCCGTTGGTTTGAGCTGAAAGGCTTCCTTGGGATGCCTTCTGCACAAATTTAGGATTCTAAGAGTTAGAGAGGGATGTGTAGAGACAAAATGGTCAGGATTTGGCCGTGCCAAATGCTTTGGAAGTGTGGGTAAAGTGGTAGAGGTGTGGGCCTTTTATAAGAGGAGAGGAGGGGCACTCTTGGAAAGTAAAGAAATGTTACTTTATTTTAAAATCCGTTTCGGATTTAAAAGGTCCCAAATTGATATAATTAGAAGATAAGGTGATAAGGGTTCTAAATATACCCATAAAATAGGTTTTTGATATGTTCAGGTCATATATTTTACATTATCTTTTCATTTTATTTAAATCATTTATTAATGAGGTAATCGCTGCATCATCATGATGTCATAAATAATTTATTTTATTTAAAGTATAAAAACTATAAAAAATATATCATGATGAAGAAAACTTATTTATCTTCCTAATTAATATTTATAGTAAAATATCTGACTTGTATGACCCCATGTAAAAATTTTTTTAGTAAAGCAACTCATGTTTGTGTCATTTTAATTTTAACATTAAATAAAAAGATATTAATGTCATTTTCCTTCCAAAGTGGCTCCATGGGGCCCCCAAGTTGACACATGGATTGTTTTGGTCCGCCATGACACATCCAATAAGGGTAGGAAATGTGTCAAGCTCATCTCATATTATTAAAACATTATTCTTACCTTAAATTACTCTAATTATCTCTAATCGCGATTAAAAACTTAAATGTTACTATTCACCAAAAAATTATTTTAATCCCATTGAACCACATTTTACATATTAATTAAAACCATGTATGTCGGTTTTTTGAAATTCAAAACACAGAGGTGGTAAAATTTTATTAAATGAAAAATCAGTTTTTAGAAGTACCACTTTGCGGTTTCACTATTCATAAAAAATTGATGTTTTTCCGAAAAATACCAAAACTTCACTCTAAGCTATATTTGATATTCCGAATTCAAAAATGATTTCTATTTTACAAAATTCAAAACATCTGAGTTACATTAATTAAATTAACAAATAATTCCCGCTGTCAGAGCAAATAACGTGTTTTTATGAAACAATAAGTATCAAAAGATTGACACTAGTTTATGTCCAATTTCAAAGGGAAATTAATTTCAACGACCACTTTTGGATTAAATGGTAAAAATATATTCTAATTGAACTTTAAAACCAATTCATAAGATAATCTAACCATATAATTAAATTAGATGAAAAAGCAGTTATGATGTAAAATGTAGTATTTTTCACTATTCATTAAAAAATGAACATTGTCAGAAAAATACCAAAAAATTATCCAATGTAAATTTCAATGTCCCAATCATAAATAGTAAGTTAATTTTGAGAAATATAGATTATAAAATTGTCAAAATATATATTTAAAAATGGTTTTCCATCAAAAGGCTGTAAAATAATCTTTTAAAAATATTAGTGTATTCCATGCTTAAGATTGGATTTATTATCATTTTAAGCCTCTAAAACACTATATAATTCATTATTAGACATAGATAAAAATATCTATTATTAATTACTTACTTGGGATGATACATTGTGTGTCTCGAAGATAACATTCCACCAGGTCCCAATGTCTACAATTATGGTCGAGGTGAGACCTGAAGGAACACATGGTCTCCCTTATCAAACTCTAGATTCTACTTTATCTTATATGCATATGAATTATTCTTGATCTATTCACTCCTCTTCTACTAACAGATTATCTATACCATCTCATTGGTAGCCTATATCAACTCTTGATCCATGATTGTTGAATCTCATAACTCTGTCTAGTATTTTGGTGACAGAACATTATCCCATAAATGGCCTCAAATAGTTTCATACTAATGGTTGAGTGATTTATATTGTTTTAGGGAAACTCCCGTAGTGGTAGGTGATCATCCCAATTGTGGCCAAGTTATGGGATGTAGGAACATAGCAAGTCCTCAAGAACCTGAATGCTCGCCTCTTTATGGCCATCTGTATGGGGATGAAATTTCATGCTCCAGAGAAACTGAGTCCCTAATGACTCATAAAAACCCTTCCACAATAAAGATATGAAATGATTTTCTATATTTAAAATGATAATCAAAGGTACTCCATGAAGACGGGCTATTTTTAATATGTAGAGGGTTCACATGCTCTCTATTGAACTCTAATCACTGATCGGTATGAAGTTTTCTGACTAAGTCAGTCCATCAATGATCATCAAAATGGTAGAATGTCCCCTTGGCATGGATGTTATAAATATAATTATTTCTATATGAATCCTATACCACTTCCACTCTAGAACCTATAGTGGTTGGGTCATGCTCGTAGGAACCTGGTGCTCATCCTCGACTTGCTGGCAAGAGAGGCATCTAGAAAAAAACTCTTCCACTACCTTCTTCATCCTTGACCATAAGAACTGACATAAATTGTCCTGATACATCTTTTACACTATTTAATGAACCAATAATTGGGATGTATGAAACTTCATCAATACTGCCTCCCACAACATCACTGGTACTACTGTGTTTCCTCTAAAAAGAACAATGTTCTCCCAAGAATTCAAATATCCATCTTGTGAATTCACTCTGATCGTCTATGCAAGTAAAGCCTCATGGTCAGTGTCTCCGAGTGGTGCATCCCTAAAATATATATGAGTGGATGGGTGACAATAATTGGTTAGTTTTAACTTTCTCCATCAACCTCGACAAATGATATCTGCACCAGAATGAACTGTTATAATGCCTCACTCAACAATTGAAAGTTTTATCTCAATTAGAGAGCGTCTCCCACTATGATCCCCATCAATGGAGTATAGAAAATCAAATTTTCATAGTCATCTAGGAACTCCATCCATCATCTATATCTCATGTTTACGCCCTTCTGAGATATGATATACTCATGACTCTAGAGGCTTGTGTAGATGGTATTCCACTCGCCCATCAAGTAGTGTCTCTATGACATCAATTTAATGAGTATGAATGTAATCTAAATATCATTGGTCGTTTAGTTCTACTATTTATCCCTTAACTAGCATGAACCAAAGGAAATCACTACTTTTCCAAATATCAGGACATAACCATGCCAAGTCCCTGATGCATCATAGAACACCACGTACTCAACACCCTCCTTCAGCAGTTATAAGATATGAGTGATCATCAACCTCTAACTTATAACTTGAAATCATAGTTTTAACTTCTTTTTACACATAAAAGTCTACCCCTTCCTTCATATTTCTATTAATGGTTCAGCTAATCTAGAAAATATTGGATCAAAAAATTGATAGTACCCATCGAATATGAAGAAACTCAGCACCACAGTAACACTATTGGGTGTCTCCAAAAAACACACTGCTTCAATATTCATTAGATCCACTGCTAGTCCAACCTCTGAAATGATATATCCTAAAAAGTGGACCTCTATAATCCAAAATGCACAATTTTAGATCTTCCCATAATGTTGGTTCCTTAAAAGATTGTCTAGGACCATAAACAAGTGTATCATGTGCTCCTCCGCAGACTCTGAGAGCAGTAATATGTCATCAATTAAGACCATGAAGAACTGATATATGAATGTTTGAATGACTTTATTAATTAGTCCCATTAACAATAGAGGGTATTTTTACAACCAAAAAGATTAATTACATACTATGAATGGTCATAACCTCATCTAATAGTTGTCTTAGTTACATAAAAGTCATGTATATAAAGATAGTGATATCCAGATTTGTGGTCTATCTTCGATACCCAATTCAATACCATCATCTGATCAAAGTGTCCATCGATCATTAATGGTGTATACATATTCATTACGATCACCGGTATCGGGCATTGGAAATACACACCTAATCTCAAGCTCTCATCTACCTTCTTGGACATCACAATTAGGGTATCTAAGGGTGAAACAATAGGTATCACAAATCCCATTCTCTAAAAGTCCTCTAGATATACCTTCAAATCACATATTTTCACAGGAGCTATGTAACGCCCGAACCCCAGTTACCCAGAGTCGGTGCATTATTGGGTAACAATTCCATGATCACAAATGATCAAGTCTCGAAAGACTGCTTAGTTTAGTATCCTTGGAAACACTATATACATTTTTAAATGTTACATTACATCATAATGTGAAAAACTACAATAACAAAGTCTCCATAGTCCACACTCATATCCTCTTCTGACTATCCCTGCAGGCCATTCATAAAATACTTCTTCACATCCTGAATAATATTAAAACATTGAAAGGGGTGAGCTTAGATGCTCAGTAAGGATAACAATATTGCGGAAGCTTTCATAAATAAAAATTAACATTTAATTCAATGTATAACTAGAATAAAAGACTTTTTAAACATGATCTTCAGCATAATATGGAAAAATAAAATTAAATAATTCCATTTACTAACACACATGGATATTCCACTAGTCGAATAATCACATGCTATATCAATAACCACTTCCATAATGATGGAATTCATAATGCCAGACTATCATAACCACGTATCCAAGGCCTCATGCCAAGACCAAAAATAAGATTTTGTCAAGGCCTCATGCCAAGACACTAGTTTGTCTCATGAGACCTACCGATGCATCGAGGAGCTATAGTGGGCTCCACCCGTCACTTATTAAGTACAATGCATTCCTCATATGAACATGTTTAAAAATATCGTAAACCATAACATAATTGTATCACATACAACATTAATAAAGAAAACATAAAATTTACACATTTCAATCATAAGATATCAACACAACAAATTGATATAAAAAAACTCTTTCAAAACAATTTTCAATACCAAAATAAAATAAAATTAAAACTTGGTATTTATTTTTCATTTAAAAAAAGTTATAGCTTGTAGAGGAAGCCGAAACTCAAATAATGGTCACGGCGGCGGAGAAGTCATTGTCGCCACATAAGTATGGAAAAAAAACCGTTCCCATTTGTCGTTTAGAAAAACGCTTCGTATAAAAAAGATTCCTTTAGAATAAATATAAAAGTCAAAGGGGTTTATACACCGTATAAATGAATGTTGTGTATAAGGCCAAATATGCCTCAATAAAAGGAGATTGAGACGAAGTCCTTGCAAAGACCATTTTTAAAATAAAATAGATCTATTATGTGTATTTACTATAAGTACACATAAGGAAAGAACAAATAATAGATATGAAATTATAATATCATGACATAATTTGAAAGTAGGAGATTAACCCAATGAATGGAAATTGGGTTAAGAAATTCCCTTACCTCATGTCCGAATTGACTCGACCATTCTTTAACCTCCTGAATAATAAACTAGAGTTAATTTATAATTGCATAAGATCCATTTTCATGTTTATTATTCCTTTAATATCACTTATTACCATGTTATGATCATTATGTAATTATTTATGTTAATAATGGTCGTTTTGTCGATCTTTGGTACTTGATTCAAAAAGAAACTTCATAAAATTACAAATTGTTCATGTGGTAAAATATCCATTATATAGATAATTATATTCATAATGTAGATATTATATGAATCATATATATCTAGTATATACATTTATTTATAATATTACATAACATTTAGTGGTAATAAATGAAATGCACCGTTCATGGAGACGGTAAGCCCTACGTACGCAGGAACGCTACATTCATTTCTATATCATATTTAATGCAATGAAGTTATAATTATATAAATGAGTAATATAATTATAGTATAATATAATGTATAATACCATTTACTCCATCCTTTATGCATCCCACATATGTCATTAATGATTCAAATCACTTTGAGGGGGCAGTAGTCTGTATTTCCTAAAATAAAAATATCGTGTTTACCCATAATGGAAACCATAAGATTATGACATAAATGAAAAATAAAGAAGATTAAGAAAATGATAAACATATTATATATCATATATAAATATAGTGACATTTTAATGGACACATTTTAAGGTTTTATATGAGTGTCGAACAATTATCGTTTCATGAGGCAGAAATTCACCTTCCACAGAAACAGTATGTTCTTTAAACATTAGAAGTAGGTGTGTGTAACTGTAGCTCTAATACTTCTTTTAAAAAAATACTAGTATATTGAAGATTCTATTTTTGTTACAAAATAAAGGAATAAAAATAGTTTATGGGGTTGGAGATGCAAAATTAAACAAAATAACATAAGAGAAGACATTACCTTAAAATCGGGTAACCCTTTTTTTATTTGATCCAAAGGCTTCATTGGAGAGAATTCTACACAAAGTGAGGCTTCTAGGAGTAAGAGAGGAATTTTTAGATAGTATTTGGGAAGTAGTTGTCCGATCCAAAAGGATTTTATGGTGTGAGTAAGGTGGTAGTGGTGGGGGCCTTTTAAAAAAGGAGAGGAGGGGCACTCTTGATAAGTCATGAAATGTTACTTTATTATATAATGAGTTTCAGATTTTAAAGGTCCCACACTTATATATTGGGAGTATAAGGTTATAAGGGTTCTATATATACTCATCAAATAGGTTTTGACCAGTTTATGTCTTAGATTTTACCTTATAGTTTTATTTTATTTCAATCGTTAATTAATGAGGTAATCAATGCATCAACATGGTGTCAGAAATAATTTAATTTATTTAATGTCTAAAAATTATAAAAAAATTATCATGATGTCGTAAATCTGTTTAGATTTCTAATGAATATTTATAGTAAAAAATGACTGGTATAACCCCATTAAATAATTTTTTTTAGTAAAACAACTCATGTTTGTGACATTTTTATTTTAATATGAAATAAAATGTTTTTGATGTCATTTTCCTACCAAAGTGGCTCTATGGGGTCCCTAAGTTGACCCATCGACTGTATTCGTTGGCCATGACACATAAAATAGGGGTAGGACAAGTGTAATGGTATTTTCATATTTTTATAATATCATTTTTACCATAAATTTCACTAATTACCTTTAATCGCGATTAATTAAACTTAAAAGTTACTATTCACCAAAAATTATTTTAATCTCATTGAACCACATTTTACTTCTTAATGACAACCAATTATATTGTATTTTTGTAAATCGTATCACAGAAGTGGTAATGTTTCATTTAAATGATAAATCATTTTTTTAACTACCACTTAGTGGTTTCACTATTCAACAAAAATTGAGGTTTTTCAGAATAGTGCCAAAATTTCACCCTAATCTTTAATTGATATTCCGAATACAAAAATGATGTCCATTTGTCAAGATAAAATTTCAAAAATTAGGTATTACTATTCATAATGGCTACTTTGATTGGTTGTGGTGCGTGTTATAACTCGAAGTTGCGTACAACACACGCTACTGTATTATTCAAATAGAAGAGTACCGTGGAAGCTTGGGGTGTTACATTCTCCCCTCCTTTAAATAATTTCTTACTCGAAATTTCATATAATATCATGGTATAAAAAGACTCGGGTGATTCTTCATCATAAGTTACTCGGTTTCCCACGTTACCTCCTCCATCTTATGGTTTCTCTATAGAACTTTTACCAGACGAGTCGTCCGGTTTCCCAGCACATGTTCTCTTGTATCAAGAATCCTGATGGGCTCTTCACAATAAGACAGATCGGGTTCCAGTTAAAATTCCTCATAGGTGAGTACATGCGTTGGGTGAGGCATGTATGTTCTCAACAGTGATACGTGGAATACATCATGAACTTTGGAGAGACTTGGCGGCATTGCCAAACGGTAAGCTACAACACCAATTCGTTCTAGAATTTCGACGGGTCTGATGTACCAGAGACTCAATTTAGCCATCTTACTGAAACGTATAACTCCCTTCCATAGAGATACCTTCATGAAAACATGATCTCCTGCCTGAAATTCCAAATCATTCCTTCGGTTTTCAGCATAGTTCTTCTGCCTACTTTGAGCTACTTTGATGTGGTTTTGGATTACATTCACCTTTTCCATCTTTTCCTCCACCAGTTCTGACCCTACAGGTTTTATTTCTCCAACTTCATCCCAACAGGATGGTGAATGACATTTCTTTCCATATAACGCTTCATATGGTGCCATCTGAATACTTTAATGGAAGTTATTGTTAGAGGAAAATTCTACCAGAGGTAAATATTGATCCCACATTCCTTGAAAGTCAAGTGATCATGATCTCAACATTTCTTCAAAGGTTTGAATAGTCCTTTCTGATTGTCCATTTTTTTGAGGGTGGTAAGCAGTTCTCAAACGAAGTTCAGTATCCAAGGCCTTCTGAAGACTTTTCCAGAATCATGATGTAAAATAAGGATCACGATCCGAGATAATCAACTGGGGTACTCCATGAAGTCTCACAACTTCATTAATATATAGTCTTTCTAGATTTTGAAATGGTAGATATTCTGTTATACAAAGAAAATGTGCTGACTTCGTGAGACGATCAACAATGACCCATATTCTGTCATTCCTTCTAGGAGTCTTTGGTAGTCCCATGAAAAAATCGATCATAATATTATCCCATTCCCACTCTGGTGTTGGAAGAGGTTGCAATACTCCACCAGGCAATTGCCTTCCAGATTTCACTTTCTAAAAAACCATACATCTTGAAAAAAATTTAGCAATCTCCCTCTTCATGTTGTCCCGACAAAAATGTCCCTTTAAATCTCTATACATTTTGGTTCTCCCAGGGTGTATAGTGAAATTGGAACTATGAGAATAATCCAACAATTTCCTCTTTAAATCAGGTATATCAGGAACACAAAGTCTCATCCCAAATTTCATAATTCCATATTCATACACAAAGTCACTCAATCACCCATCATTCACAGCTTTAATCTTCTTTTTCAACTCTTCACCATTGGCCTGAGAACAATTTATCCTTTCTAGTAAAGATGGTTTGGAAACCATTTGAAAATTTTGTCATGTTTCACCCTCCATGGTGATTCCCATATCCATCTTTACTAGATCAATGAAAATAGGATCCCTTTACACTGTCATCATGTTCAAAACTCCATGATCTTTTCTACTCAAAGCATCTGCAACCTTATTTTCTTTCCCTAGGTGGTAGTATATCGTGCAGTCATAATTCTTGAGTAGTTCAAGCCATCACCTTTTCCTCATGTTGAGTTATTTATGTGAGAAAATATATTTCAAACTCTTATGAGCGGTATATATCTCACATTTTTCACCATAGAGATAATGTCTCCATATCTTCAAGGCAATGATTGCAGCAGCTAACTCGAGATCATGAGTAGGATAGTTCTGCTAATGAATGTTTAGTTGCCGTGATGCATAGGCAATAACCCTATCATTCTGCATAAGGAAAAAACCAAGTCCATTCATTGATGCATCACTATAAATAATGAACCCATCATTCCCAGATGGTAGAGTCAATATAGGAGCATTGACTAGTCTTCTCTTCAGTTCTTCAAAACATTCTTCAGACTCTATTGTACAGACAAATTTATCCTCTTTACGTGTGAGCTTCGTTAATGGGTTAGCCAATAGGGAAAAATTCTGGACAAAATGTCGATAATAACCTGCCAAACCAATAAATCTGCATACCTCAGTTATACTCATTGGTGCTTGCCATTCTTGGATTATCTTGGTCTTAGAAGGATAAACAGAAATTCAAACCTTAGAGACAATATTTCCAAGAAAATAAATCTCCTGAATCTATAATTACTACTTGCTAAACATCCCATATAATTCATGCCTTCTAAGAGTCTTCATGATAATGCACAAGTGATATTCCTGAACTTTGTAGCTTTTGGAGTATACCAATATATCATCAAAAAATACCACCAACAAATTATCAGGATATTCCTTGAAAACTATATTCATTTTATCCATGAATATAGATGGTGCATTAGTCAATCCGAAAGGCATTACTATAAACTCATAACGCCCGTATCTTGTTCGAAATGCTGTCTTCAGAATGTCTTCCTTCTTCACAAACAACTGGTGGTATCTAGATCGAAGGAAAATCTTTGAAAAGTATTGAGCTCCATGAAATTGGTTAAATAAATCATCAATGCGAGGTAGGGGATACTTGTTCTTTATTGTAATATCATTGATCTCCCTGTAGTCAATGCACAAACTCATAGATCCATCTTTTTTCTTAACAAAAAAGGACTGGGGATCCCTATGGAGAAACACTAGGGCAAATAAATTCTTAATTAATCAATTACTCTAGTTGTTTCTTTACTTCAACTAATTCCACGGTGTCCATTCTATAAGGGTTCTTCGATATAGGCCTTGATCCAGGAATTAAATCAATGGAAAACTCAACTTATTGTTCTGGAGGATGTCTAGGTATGTCTTACAAAAACACATCTACATATTCTTTCACAATAGGCACATACTCTATTTGAACATTCCTTTCCTCTCCCTTAGACATTTAATTCTCTTCCTCCCCAATAATTGAATTTAGTTGAGCTACTGGGGGTGGATCTAAATAAGAATTAGGTGGTGACGATTCTTCTCTAAAAATAAGGTGTTCCATATCATCATCATCAAAAATCATAACCTCCTTCTTGTTACAATAAATCTTTGCATCATAGTCTGAAAGCCAATCCATACCAAGGATTATATGAAACTCAATCATAGGTATGACAATGAGATCAGCGGATAAAGAACATTTATTTTTTCTGATGGGGACGAATTCACAAAACATTGTTGTAATGATACTTCCCATAGGATTTTTAAATGACAATTATCTTGTTAAATCAAATTGGAAATATCTAATTTTCTTAGAAAACTGGGAATATATGAAACAATGCGATGATCCAGAATCAAATAATGCATTTTCTAAACATGGGGAAATCATTAAATTACCTGCCACCACGTCTTTCGGAGCTTCAACCTCAGTAGTAGTGATAGAATAAGCTAGGCCTTGATCCTTTGGCCTCTTGTAAGGTAATTTCCCCTGATGCTTAGGACATTCATTTTCATAATGTCTTATTTCTCTACAATTATAGCATTCCACATTGTCAGCAACTTTCTATCCATTACAATCATGAGCTTGGTGGCCTTTTTCACCACACTTGTAATAGACTCCCATCCCCTTCAAGAAAGTACCGAGGTGTTTCGTCCCACATTTACTGCAGTACTGTTATTCAAAATTTTCCTTCTTCCCCTTATTTCCATTTCCAGATTGATCAGAATATCTCTTATTTTCTTGATTTTCTTTAAAGTGATAAGACTTCAGGAATTCCTTTTCCATCTTGATAGCACATGAGACAATATCTTCGTACGACGAGAAGGATTGTGAGACTAATTCTCAATGGATAAATGGTTTTAAAAACTAAAAGAAAAGATCAATCTTACATCTTGGGTTACCTATATAATCTGCAGCATGCCTCGATAACCTTGTAAAGTTTGCCTCATACTTTGTGACATTCTCATCCACCTTCTGCCTCAAACTCAGAAATTGCCTTTCCATATCTGCTCGATGGTCATGTGGAAATTATTTTTCTAAGAAAATTTCCTTAAACTCCATCCATTCGATACTTGATACTTCTTAATCATCCTTTGGGTTTTGAATCAGCGACCACCATTGATCGACATCTCCAGTTAGGCGGCAGACTGCCATGACAACCTTCTCCCTTTTCCTACTCCCCAAGGCGTGGAATATTTTCTCTAAGGAGTTTATCCATTACTCTGCAACTAATGGATTTTTACCCCCATTAAATTTTGGCGGTTTTTTCCTCCTGAGGTGGTCTAGCATTGATCCTCCACATTGCGGATTAGGGTGCTCCATGTGAGTAAGGTTATTATTCAAAACTTGAGTGAGTTGTCCCAGTATAGTAATAAGTTGATTAGCACCAGTTGTATCTCCAGATATACAATAATTATCTTAATCAGGAGGGAAATCCTTACACATAGTGCGTGCAGTGATACGATTTCCATTCCTTCCACTAGGCGCCATTTCTAAACAATGGCATAAACTAGATTAGTTTATGAATCAAAATAAATAATTCTATAATTGTAAAATACATATCATAAATTGATCTATTTATGGATATAATCCAAAATCATAAAAATGTTTTCTTTGAGGAAATATATACTCATAACCCTTCATAGTGGATTGTAAAGAAAATGAGAATTATCCTAAGCATATCACACGGGAGTGTCGTAACCGAGAGTGCAGCAAGGCCCGTTTTCGTGCACCAGTTCCCGTTCGAGTCTAGCTCAAAGCGGTGTTTTCGAGTTTTACCCCTAGGTACATTTGTGCCAGAGCTGCCTCTACCTGCTCGTATCCAGACATAGATGTATTGCTCAGAAAACTCACAAAATCTCTATAATACCAAAATTCTAGGAAGTTCTTCTATACTAATCCTCAAAGACTATCTTTGGGATATGTGTTGTAATCAGAGTTTATCTAAATATAGCTTCCAAGGTTAGTACTAAAATGCCTCGGATACCAACTATAACGCCCGACCCCAGTTACCTAGAGTCGGTGCATTATTGCGTAATATTTGTATTATCACAAAATATCACGTCTCAAAATACTGATTAGTTTAGTAGCCTTGGAAACACTATATACATTCATAAATGTTACATTACATCATAATGTGAAAAACTACAATAACAAAGTCTCCATAGTCCAAACTCTTATCCTATTCTGACTATCCCTGTAGGTCATTCATAAAAGACTTCTTCACATCCTGGAAATTATTAAAACATTGAAAGGGGTTAGCTCAGAATCTCAGTAAGTATAAGAATATTGCGGAAGCGTTCATAAATAAACATTAACATTTAAGGAAATGTATAAAAAAAGAAAAAGCCTTTTTAAACTTGATCTTCAGCATAATATGGAAAAAAAATTAATAATTTCATTTACTTACTAACATGGATATTATACTAGTCGAATAATCACATTCAATATCAATAACCACTTCCATAATGATGGAATGCATAATTCTATACTATCATAACCACGTAGCCAAGGCCTCGTGCCAAGACCACCAATAAGAGTTTGTCAAGGCCTCGTGCCAAGACACTAGTTTGTCTCATGAGACCTACCGATGCATCGAGGAGCTATAGCAGGCTCCACCAGTCACTTATTAAGTCCAATTCATTCCTCATATAAACAGGTTTAAACATATCATAATCCATAACATAATCGTATCACATAAATCATGCATAATGGAAACATAATATCTCCCCATTTCAATCTAATGATATCAACACAACACATTTATATAATAAAAAAACACTTTCAAAACCATTTTCAATACCAAAATAAAATAAAATTAAAACATGGTATTTATTTTTCATTTAAAAAAAGTTATACCTTGTAGAGGAATCTGAAACTCAAATAATGGTCATGGCGGCAGAGAAGTCGTTGTCGCCACATACGTATGAAAAAAAACATTCCCATTTGTCGTTTAGTAAAATGCTTCGTATAAAAATGATTCCTTTTGAATAAATTTAAAAGTCAAAGGGGTTTATACACGGTATAAATCAATGTTTTGTATAAAACCAAATATGTCTCAATGAAAGGAGATTGAGACGAAGTCCTTACAAAGATAATTTTTAAAATAAAATAGATCTATTATGTGTATTTACAATAAGTACACATAAAGAAAGTACAAATATATGATATGACGTAATAATATCATGATATAATATGAAAGTAAGAGATTAACCCCACGAATTGAAATTGGGTTAAGAAATTCCTTTACCTCGTGTCCGACTTGACTTGACAGTTCTTTAACCTCCTGAACAATAAAATAGAGATAATTTATAATTTCTTATGAACCTTTTTCGAGTTTATTATTCATTTTTATCACTTATTACCATGTTATGATCATTATGTAATTATTTATGTTAATAACAGTCATTTTTTCAATCTTTGATACTTGAGTCAAAAATAAACTTCTTAAAATTACATGTTGATCATGTGGTAAAATATCCATTATATCCATAATTATATTCATGATGTAGATATTATATAAATAATATATATCCATTATATACATTCATTTATAATAATACATAACATTTAGAGGTAAGAAATGAAATGCACCGTTCATGGAGACGGTACGCTGTACGTACGCATGAACGCTACTTTCATTTCTATTTCATATTTAATGGAATGAAGATATAATTATATAAAGTTATAGTATAATTACAGTATAATATAATTTATAATACCATTTACTCCATCCTTTATACATCCCACATATGGAATTAACGATTCAAATCAATTTGAGGTGGCGGTAGTCCGCACTTCCTAAAATGAAAATATCACATTTACCCATAATGGAAAACATAAAGGTAAACCATAAATGAAAAATAAATAAGATTAAGGAAAAAATAAACATATCATATATCATATATAAATATAGTGACATCTTAATGACCACCTTTTAATGTGTTATATGAGTTTTGAACAATTATCATTTCGTGAGGCAGAAATTCGCCATCCACAGAAACAGTTTGTTCTTTAACCATTATATGTAGGTTTGTGTAAGTGTAGCTCGAATAATTCTTATAAAAACATCCTAGTATATTTAAGATACTGCTTCTATTAAAAAATAAAGTAATAAAAAAGAGTTTAAGGGGGTGGAGAAGAAAAATAAAATAAAATAACTTAAGAGAAGACATTACCGTAAAATTGGGTAACACATTTTTTATTTGAGCCAAAGGCATCCTTGGGAATAATTCTGCCAAATTTGAGGCTTCTATGAGTAATAAAAGGAATTTTAGAGAGTATTTGGTCAGAGGGTAGCCGAGCCAAAAGGCTTTGAAGTTGTGAGTAAGGTGGTAGTGGTGGGGGTCTTTTATAACAAGAGAGGAGGGGCACTCGTGGTAAGTCATGAAATGTTACATTATTATATAAGGAGTTTCGGATTTTAAAGGTCCCACAATTATATATTTCGAGGTTATGGTGATAATGGTTCTACATATACTCATCCAATAGGTTTTGGACAAGTTTATGTCTTAGATTTTACATTATCTTTTTATTTTATTTAAATCGTTAATTAATGAGGTAATCGCTGCATCACCATGGTGTCATAAATAATTTAATTTATATAATTTATAAAAATTATAAAAAATTATCATGATATAGGAAATATTTTTATATTTCTAATGAATATTTATTGTAAAAAAAAGTGACATGTATAACCCCATTTAAAAATTGTTTTGGTAAGACAACTCATGTATGTGACATTTTTATTTTAACATTAAATAAAAAAAATTAATGTCATTTTCCTACTGAAGTGGCTCCATGGGGTCCCCAAGATGACACATGGATTGTCTTGGTCGGAATTTACTCATCTAATATGGGTAGAAAATATTTAATTTTATTTTCATATTTTTATTATATCAGTTTTTACCTTAAATTTCACTAATTACCTTTATTCGTGATTAATTAAACTTAAAAGTTACTATTGACCAAAAATTATTTTAATCTCATTGAACCACATTTTACTTTCTAATAAAAACCATGTATGTCAGATTTTTGAAAATCAAATCACAGAAGTGGTAATGTTTCATTTAAATGAAAAAACAGTTTTTTAACTACCACTTAGTGGTTTCACTATTCATAAAAAATTGATGTTTTTCAGAATAATGCCAAAATTTCACCCTGAGCTATAATCGATATTCCGAATACAAAAACGAAGCGCATTTGGTAAGATGAAATTTCAATAATTAGGTTTTAATATTCATAACGGCAGCTTTGATTGGATGTGGTGTGTGTTAGAACACGAAGTTGCGTACAACACACACTACTGTATTATTTAAAGTGAAGTGTACCGTGGAAGCTTGGGGTATTACAAGCCATCCGGAATGTAGAAGTAGATATCAGGGACATCTTGGGGTACTTGTCAATATATAAGTCTACCTCCATGAGGTGATGTAATCATGTGACAAACATTCGAAAGAAATCCTCATAATTAGCAACCACTGTATGAAACTGATGACTCGTCTCATCCATTATGTTATAGTTTAGGCTATCCAACAATTGAGTAGTCAGTTGCACCCTCCTATATGTAAATCTATGATTCACTGCATTTGTTTTCATTTCACCCAAAAAATGAATACTTTCTCCCATATCCATGAACACACTACACTGTACACAAAAAAAAGTAAATCTAGGCCCGAACTAAAGATAACTAGTATATACCCAGAATGATGTTGTAAGGAATCGATGCTTCCACCAAGATAAACCAATCAAAACTCCTGCTCCAAAGAATAAGAGAAAATTTCCTGCAAAAGTTCGTGATCTTCAAATCATCCCCCATATGAGTCTCTAAGAGAATGGATCTAGTCAATGGTTCCCCTAGAATCTCTGAGTCTTGAACAGGGGACATGGGGAGAAAAGAGTGACTGCAAGGTGTGTCTATTAAAAATGAAACTTGGTAGGAAAAGACACATATCATATATCTAATAAAATCGGTATCACTGTATTCAAAGTCTCCATCATGTGATGATTTCCTCTTCTATGTCCACCATCTCCTTATACTGGTGGTGGACCACATGGGGGTGGTAGTAGTGGTTCAAACCTACTCCCACAGACTATTGGTCTACCTTGTCCCCTACCACACCCACTACCCTATAGACCAATCATCTCATACCTCCTCCTCTGCCATGATAGTCCATTAACAGTATACTAATTGTTAATACAACAGTTTGGTAAATCTTTATCTATATTCTCTCAACCACATTAAGATTAACACAACCATTATTTTAGCTGACTTTATCATCATTGGGTTCCTCGCACCAATGATCTCATATCCTTGGGTTAGACCTTGTAGTGGTTGATCCAATTGGTTCCCTTAATCTACTGTCTGTTTCCAACCTATGATGAATCAGCTACCTGGTTCCTACTCACTGATCTAACTATTGGTATTTTCTATACCAAAAATATCTCATTTATCAGGGCTCTCTCAAGTACCTCAACATATGTAGGGTTTTTAAGTGATATCTTGGATAATATGATCTACCGGTATAGTCCCGACTCGAAATACCATGACCATAAGAAAAGTTCATGCACCATATTAATGGCATAGCGAGAAATGTCTGTAAATATCACTGAGTACTCCGCTATTTCCTGACAGCCCCACTGCTGATGTAGGAGCTATTGTATATGAAGTGAGCATAACATCACTAGAAATAACTCATCCTTGAAAATGATCTCAATGTCTATCCATGAGAGAGTTGTATCGTCATTCATCTAGATCACTATGCTACACCATCACCATGATGATCCCATAATAAGGCTCGGGGCTAGATCATTAATTTGTTTAGAAGGAATCCTCACAAAGTAGAAGTCACTTATAACAGCCTATATCTAATCCTCAGATATTTTGGGGTCACTCTCACCCCTAAACCTGGTAGGTCACTGCCTCTGGATCTCATGCAACACACTCCGCTTATGTGTGTTGTCAACCTGTTGCGCTGATAGAATATTCTACCCCTTGTGTTGTGGTATCACTGGTACACCACCAGGAGATTATATTTCATTTACTGTTACCTATACTGATGCCTTATCATTATTAGAATCAACCTCGTGATCATGCATCAGAATCTCAAATGGTTCTCTACGTGGAGTTATCCTTAAATATATCTAGATGTAACATAATCAATAGAGTATAAATAGTGAGATGAATCAATAAGTACATGAGAAAACAATTAGAATCTTATATTATTCATTTACATTTATTTTCCATCAAACTAGCGTTTTCATGTACCGAGTCATAAAGAATAATTCAGAGTCTAGGTGTATGGATACATTAGTTTCTACCACAATATTAGAGTCCTTGGTTTTAAGACCTGCCTCGAAACACTTATCACAATTTCCCCAAAACAATCTCATATAATCTTTATTTTTTTGTATAACTAAACTCATATGATTCCACTCATCCATGACCTATCCCATATGTTATCTTGATGTGACTACACCAATACCACCTCTGATAGGTCAGGGACTAGCGACAAGAACAGAATAGTCATATCCCACAAATGAGAGGGATGTTTCTAAGTACCAGTACACACTCACACAACTCTAAGACAGAAATGATGATTTATAAAGTCACAAAGTATATAATGCGTGAATACACTAAGATTACAACCATAGAGTATGTTGGTAGGACGTTTTGAAGGTAAACATGGATAGAATAGAATCCCATCAAAAGAAAAGTCTTCCATATTGAATGAACAAGTTCCTAATACTCATCCATATAAAATCCACCATGATTCATAGTTGTAGGAAATCTTATTGAAGTCATATGAGAACATCACATATTTATGATCCTGTTATGAACTACCTGGTCTTGGTCATCCTAAAAATCCATCAAAGCATAAACTATCTTCACAGGCCTTGAAACATGCAGGAAAATCCAGAGCAGGGGCATGTAAAAAATTACTCGGTAGGACACCATGAACTCAAAATTCTATAATACTATGATAAAAACAATGTAGACCAAAAATAATTACATGATGTACACTATAAATAAAACCCAATGATTGGTTAATATGGTCAGCTCACACATGTATAAGTCTAAATCATGATAAGATAGACTTTTAGTTGTATTCCATTAATATCCTAGTTTTCATGACTCATGGAGTTTCAATGGTTCAATAAGCTTCAATGAAACTCAGATCATTGATGGAGAATAGATAATTAATGGCCCACATAGAATTGTTGGTTCACGTAGTTTTAATAGTTCCTAGAGCATCGATAGCGCCCGAAGCATCGATGGAGATCGGAGCATCGATGATGCATGGAGTGTCGATGGGTCACCTAGAGTCAATGGAACTTATATGAATATTGTTTCATGAATACTCGATTTCATTAAGTCACCATGTCACTTAGTCACCAATTCATGTAGTCAGTAAGTCACACAGTCCCCATGTCACATTGTCAGTAGTAGGATTTTTCTCGTATTGTGGTTATACTGAGAGAACCTACTCCTCATGCAATTATGTCATATTCAAATATTCAAAAAGTCTAACAGAGAGAATCTCAAAATCACTATGTCATATAAAGGATAATAAATCCATAAAAAACACATCGAAGAAACTCACAGGTTGAAATATACAACTATTTTTATGAATAAAATATGACCTGGGTCCGATATGAATCTAATCATACCCGCCAAACCCAACATAACCAAGTGGCTGACCCACCTAGTTTGGCCCCACCTGAACTTTCCTATACATATTTGACTGTCCTTTAGGAAATATCTTAGCTCATCATCTTTGGCCCACCATATGTGGGCTGGTTTTTGTGCACCGATCATTCCCCCTGGCGGCGTCCCACTAGTTAATGAATAGTTATGCCGTGTATCACATTTTTTATACACCTCCTCTGTCTGGTACCACATCGTCACCGACATCTTGGGTTCCCTCTGATTTTTATCCAAGCCTCATCCTCCTTCCTCAGCCATGTCCTCTTGTATTGGACCCTTGGTCTCTGCTCACGGCCTCCCAACTATGCACTCCCTCTGATGCAGTCACTTCTGGACCGCTACCTAGGGTCGCTGCTGGCCACCCTTCCAACAACCTAGCATGCCATGTTCCTCCTATCCTGGCATCCCTTGTCAAGTCATTGTTTGCTTACCATTTTTCACCCCACCAGTGGCCTCAACATGCTAGCACATCGTTCACCAAGACAGGATCCACCGTGCCTAATCCTCCCAAATTTGTAGTTGACGCCTTGTACAGCTACCACCTTGCACTGATGTCACACCTCTACAGTGCCATCGCGGGAACAGTTCTCAATTTATATTTCGCATATTTTTTCAAAATTATAGGGATAAGTCAAATAACATTTGAAAAACACAAGATATGTTCGGGTTAGTATGAATGAACATGAAATCCCAAGGAACTAATCTTTTCCCTATTTGTGTCATCCATGATCTGTTCATGTTAAAAGAGTCACAAAGAACAAATCAACACATAGATATAATCCTAAATAAAAACCCCCATGCCTATTACTCATCCTGTATGTGATCAAACCGTGGATATACTAGTTCATTGGTTGGTACGTGTTCTCATTGGATCTATGAAGGGGAAAGGGAAATCATAAAGTGAAACAACATTCAAAGTCATTGTTGCAACATTCAATGACAAAGAAAGAATGTTTGTGTCAATGTTGATCCTGGATCATCCAGCATTCTCCATTGATAGATTTTCCATCCATGCATCAACGGAATTATAGGGTTATATTGACAACCCAGAATTCCTAAAAAATGATTCATTAAAAATATAAAATTTTCTACGCCAAATAAAAAGAAATATTTAAAAGCATTTATTACTATTACATCCAATTTCTAACATTCAAATTCGACCCACATAGTTAAATGTTAGGCACAACATAAGGTAATTTCGATGCTCTGATCGCAATGGTTCTCTCATATTTTTATTGTGAGCCCGAATTAATATGTTATTACTATTTTAATGAAATATATCACAAAAACGTTTTTAAAAAATATACATTTTACATTGTATTGTTTCGGGCATACCCGTCCTCAGAATCTCGCACTCTCTTAGAACATTATGTCAAAATATTCCCAATTAAATTTTTATAATAAAACAAAAGAAAAATAAATTTCATGAAAAGTCTAAAAGAGTATGTGATCAACAACATCCCCTAGTCAAGTTCCCATAAAATAATAGTTTCCAATCAAGAATTCAGCTGCCTCTCTATGATTCCATGGATGGTAATATATACATAAAACCTTCGTGGTGGGATAAAATTTGTGAAAAAATCATCTTGATTATATAATGTTCAGTAAAATGGTAAAAATTGTTTAAACCAATCAGCTGAAAATTAAGGATGCTTAGAGTTGATAAAAGATATATGGTGACAATCATTGAAGATACCAATTTTTTAATTTTAAAGATAAGGTATTCTTAAACATATCTCTAGGGAATAGAGTCATGATATTTTTGAATAAAAAAATGCTTCTTCCTAGATAAATCGGTCTCTTTGAGATCCCTAATAGCATTAGAGCAGTGTCGTAACAACTAGCACTCCCATATAAATTACATCTGGTACTTGATATTTTCCATGTCTCTCTAGAAGAAGTACATTTCATGCCCCATATATGTGTTGAATATAGAATTGGTTCAATTATATAATGATCATATATATTATTAGAATCTAGTTATGATATTAGATAGTAGATACAATTTTATATGAGATAAGGCAATGCACCTCGGCATTTCATATGGAGAAACAATATTTTTGAATAAGTGACAAGTGAAGTAGTTTAGATAATGAAACAAAATTAAACCCATTTATTTTATTATGTGAAATGAAAACATCAATGAAGAAAACACTGAAGGGGGGTGATTGTAACGTTCGGAAATTTTATAACTGAAATTCATTTTTTAGTAAATTAAATTTTCTATTATGTATTTTGGTAATTAAAAATGGATGGACATAATTTTTTTGTGCCTTATAATATTTGAAAAAAAGTTATAGTTAATAACCATTGATAATATAACCATTGAATAGTGATCATATGATTAGTATAAGTATACGTCTTTGGTAAATATAATTGACATATGCAAAGGAAACGATGGCCCCATCCAGTTGGATAATACCCTATGAAACCCATTTATCAATGCTTCCAAGGAACATAGTGTTTATCAACTTTACCTTAAACCATCCAATGATGATATCCAATAACTATAGAAAGTGGAAAATTAATTTTGGGATATGTTCTTCATCCTCAAGATCAAAATCTAAATCATGTAATTCAAACAAACCCATTAAAATATCATCCTCACGCACCACACGCTTATAATTTTTTTCTTGTGTAATGAAGGGATATGTATGAAAACCCTCATAATTTGAATATTTATATTGTAAATTCAAAAAAATAATGGATATATTTACTTTTTATTATTATTGTTATATTATAAATGATTTTTGATTTTGATATGATAAATCACAATTTGTTTTTTCTTGTAATATATAATTTCAAATAAGACATCATTATTTTGAATTCATGGGGTTTTAAAATTGTTTATATTTTAATAAAATAGTATTATTAAATATATTTTTGAAACATAAATGGTTATATATGTTTTATCCATTAAAATGTAATATTTATAAATGTTTAAAAACATTTATTATAAAAACCCCATAATTTTTTAATAAATTTTAATTCTTGTTCTAACAGTGTAAATTAAAATTTTTAGAATGGAGTTATGATAAAATAAATATTATTTTTTGAATCATAATATCTAAATTATCTAGTGGTTTTTTTCCAATATTTCTTATAAAATCAATTTATTGGATTAAAAATAAAATATGATATAAATATACATTGTGTATTATGACATCCCAACGACACAAAAGATATATAATAAATTGTATAAATGGTATCCAAGACCAAAAATATGATTCCCCTATAAAATAGTGATATTTATAAGTTATTTTGTTAATTATATTTTATAAATTATGACTCCTACAATACCTATATTATATTCTTATTTTTTAAAATAAATTATTTTTAAACATTACTAAATTACACATCACCAAGGTTAATATTTTAATAATATATATCCTTCGTATTATAAAATAAGGTAAGACGCTCATCTTTGGAAGAAATATTTTTCCAAAACAACGGTATGGACTATTGTTTTATACATTATTATATAGTCCAAAACATATATTTGAGAAATAATAAAGAACTCCACTATCATTTCCTATATATACTAACCCAAGATCCCCCTATTATTCACTCAAACATCATAGAGATCATCTTTAATCTTCTCTCCCTTATCTAGAGTGCTCCCAATGTTCCCCCATGATCCCAAGAAGCTCCTCCCATGTTTTTTGAATCATCCTTTCAATGTAAAGGATAATTTATATCTCTCCATTATTCAAGTAACAACTTCATTTTCTGGATTTTTTTACAATTCACAATGCTTAGAAATATTTATCCACATCCTTAGTACATTAAATTTGATTTAAAAATGATTATTGTCTCATATAATGTTGATTAATATATTTTATTAATCATAATGTTGTTCCATTATGCTATATAAATCTCACCATAATTCTCCATTACCAATCCCCTGTATTATGAAATCCATCATTATTTACACTCATGGGTATTTAAATTAATATTACTACACTCCTATAACTTGGTACATTAATGAATGTAATATAAAATAATTTATTATGAAATTATATTTCATTAAATATGTTCCTATGCTGACAGATCTATGTCACCCACATATGAATGTACATGATATGAATGTGACCGGTGTGCCTAAAATTATATAGTGCTCCAATTCATTGGGTACTGTTTTAGTAACATGATACACTATTATAAGGATCTAGGAGTGAAAATAATCTATCATTCAATTTTTCCCACCATGTTTTGATGTATTTTTGGTTATCCATGACATATAATTCTGATTTCATGTTTAAAATTTATTTCATATTTTTGACTTTTCAATTATGTTATCATTATATATCAAGCCTATCTTTTCGTATTTTTTATTCCCAGCATTTTATGTCGCATTTAATATCCTATTGTATAACATGAATTAAAAATATATTATATTGATTTTATTTTTACTTTATAGGGATTTATAGATAAACCCACTCCTATGTATTCCCTTAATTTATACCATGTAGTTTTAAGAATGATGTTATATTATGAACATGTTACATATGTTTTAAATAATGCTTATATACCGAATATTTTACGTTTTAATTTAACATATCTAATTACACAAAGACACTATAAATATATTTCATATTGGATTTATAATATTTAATTTAATGTAATAAATCATAAATTAAAATATAATAAATACAAGAAATTTCATAAGTTTCATGTTACAAAAATTGGGAGAAAACATTAGATAAGGCAGGTCTTATGCATGAGATTATCTGTGAAACCATACCCAGTAGGAATGTCTAGTGAAGTTATGTTTTTTCGTAGATAGATATGATATTTTTAATTTAAGGGATCCCAGAAAACGATATTTATTCAATGTATATTAGGGAACAAAAATGATCATCCCAAATCAAGGTGTATTATGGAAGGAAGAGGAGTATGTCGAATCATTGTGAATTTAGGAAAAATCATGTATTACACCAATGATTGTTTCCTTACATAGTAACCATGAGAAATATATAGTATCAATAAAGTAATGAAGAAATGAGTAATGTACCATCTCATGGTTATTAAATGTTTGATTGATTCGTATTCTAAAGGGATGCACAAGCAAATGTAATCTATTCAGTAACATATGTGAACATAATGGGAGCATGGTGCTTAGACCAAAGAGGATTCATTTATATGAATCAACATGAAAACCATAATAGGTGAAGGTATCATACTGTATCTAGAGGAGAATCTTGACTCTTCAAAAATATGGTATGGATAGTTTCCCTTGTGTGAGATGATGGTGAATTAATTCATAGTTTTGAGACCGGGTGGAACTGGGCTTTAGCCCTATTTTGAGATTGTAATGGTGCTTATCCCTAGTGAGGGATAACTTAAATGAGATTATACCTTGTATAGGGGTCCTGGGTAAAGATTCACCCATTTGGAGTACCTTGGTTGAAGGGTCTCCCAGGAGGAGGGTTCTAAAGTGATAGAGAACCCCAATGAGGGTTCTATAAAGAATATAACCAAAATATATGATCAATAATTGAAGGGTCTACCATGTAGGGTTAAAACGGGGATATTCACTATAATGAGGGTGATGCATGGTGGTTTTTATTTGTTAGGGAAAACATGTGGCCCTTCCCTAGTGAGGGTAATCCATGGTGATGTTACTCAGTTAGGGTGTCCTAGTAGGTTGAATATATATGTGATGTAGAGATCTCAACATAATTTATCCTCTATGAGTTCATCCATCCATGAAAAAATAGAGGTGAGGTATTAATTTAGAAAAAAACAAAATTATTTGGGATTATAATGTGGGAAAAAGGAGGGATGGATGAGACAGAGAAAGAATGATAGATCTGGATCAAGAAGCAATGAAAGGAAATGGGATCTTCATTAAAATTTACAAATTCTACCCACAATAAGTTATAAATTGTATGTTCATTTAGGTTTCCAAACCATCAAAATTCAGGCATATGAAAAAAACATTCTAATTAATATTTATTAAATAACCTAAAATGAGTTTTTACAAAGACCAAAGATATGTAATATCCATAAAATGTGGGTTTTAAGGCTTCAAAAACAATAAAATAACATTTTGAGAAATTCATGGTTTATTATAAGCGAGAGGTTCAAACCCCAATTCTTCAACATAGTGATTTTTTAGAGGAATCTCCACCCATTGGTGTTTGGGAATTCATGTTGTACATGTTGTTCCAATTTTAATATCCTTCTGGAATAGAGATATATTTCATCTCAACCTCTACATGTGTGGTTAATGTGGGTATAATATCATTGTTTTTTGTGGAATAGTTCATGGCCAAAATATTTCAATGATAAAATATATAAATTCATAAACAACTGTTTTATCATTTACTTTTATGTGTAATGAAAATTAATTTTAAATTTGAACTTATACAAACCTTTTTAGAGTATATTACATCCTAATAATCCAAACCATTAAAATGGGTTTTATAAATGCAACATAGTATCATTAAGTTATTTATATTACTTTATAAATATATGTTTTTATATAATGTTATTGAATAGACTATTATTTATTTCTTATATTATGACAACTCCATAATCATGGATCAAATTAAACAAATATTTATTTTTTTACGATTAATCATATTTTAGAAAAATAAAAATCGAATCATCCAAATATATTATTGAAATGATAAATCCAAAAAAGAAGATATTTTTTTTTAATTTGATATTTTAAAATTTTAAAATTTATCTTTTAAATTGAAATAAAATATATATAGAAGAAAACAATTTTTAATAAATTACCTCATTAAAAATTATGTGTTATTAGAACTATTTAATTAATTTTTAATCTTAGATAATAATAATATTAATGTCCATATATTTAAATGTTATATATTATCCAAAAAATAATTTAAATGTGGTTTATTTAATTTACTTGCACAAAATAGAAAAAAAATCAAAATATTAGTTACTAGTGAAATAGAATTCATTATAATTAAATCATCTTTGTTGTCTATGCTTTAAATGTATGAGTTTTTAGATAATTTATATATATATTTATTTTAAAATGTATTAATTATTCAAATAATTTAATAATAACATTATTCTAATTTGTTTTTAGTTAAATATGGTATAAAACATTGTATTAAATTAGGCTAAAACACATTTCCAAATATCAGGGTGTTACACATAAAGAGGCTATTGCCACAAAGAATAACACCTAATGAGTAGTAAAAAAAATAGAACACATGTATATAGACTTACCAAAAAAATAATTCATTTATGACAAAAAATACATCAACACAAAGTTATATATTTGTTGTGGTTGATCAGAGGAAGATATATAAAACAACAAATAATAATAATAAAAATTGAATTTCCATCATTTTATTATTAGAATTATAGAATGTACCACCACTAATAATAAATTATTTCTTGTTTTTTCAAGGAATTCCAATATTGTATTTTTATTACCGATTTTGCTTTCCCTTTTCTTTTATTATCTTGGTTCGATGCCTAATATGATCCACCTTTTCCTGCCTATCCTCCAATCCCAAAATCCCTCGCTACATGCCTTCAGTTCATACCCTCTCATGATGAACCTCCAATAGTTTCATCTCATCCAAAAATAAAACACTCAATACATTCATGGGCTTCAAACACCATTCTATGTTGTTAAATGGAGTCATATTCCATAAATATTCACCCTTTATCAGTTTTTATCTTTAAAACCCACACTTGTTTTCATATTTTATCATATTTTATATTATTATTTCTGTAGTATTTTTATTTTTTTTATCAAATTCTAAATTTATATATTTTTTATTCTTTCATGTGGTTTTATTCTTATATATGGTAAATCTAGTTCTTTATGAGTCATTTTTTTTCATTTTGATGTTTGTTTGTCTATTTATTTTTAGTTAAGTTATTTTTTTCTTTTTTTATCAGGTATTTTATTTTTAATTCTAAAACAAAAAAATTGCATTTATGTGACAAAATTATATTTATTATATTATTACACAATATATTATATTTTTCTGAATCCATTATATGATGATTAATGTTAAGTAATCAATTAATATAGTTAATTTTATATTTCTTGTGACTTATATAATTGAAATTTTTTCAATTTAATTAATTTTGTAAAAATATATGTTTTTTTATTAATTATAAAAGATATGTTGATGTATAAAATATATTAAGTGGCCAAAAATATTTTTGAAAACAATTTTCATTAAATTATGTCATGTGTTGTGCCTTGATTTTTACAGGTGAGTGAGTTATTCCACACGTCACATTGCATCCCTAGGTGACATTAATTTCTTATTTAATCTTGTGAATATGAACGTTATACATTAAATATTATTAAATATGACCCATATTTTAAATGAAATATTTGTGAGACAAAAAATTATAAAAAAAATTATACAGGGTTAAAAAAAATTAATATTTGATTTATGAATTACATAAACAATAAGATATTATTATTAAAAAATATATTATCTATTTTTTGTGGTTGGTTAATTTTTTAATATTTTACATTATATATTTATATCATTAAATATGAGATCATAATGTCAATACATTAAAATATATTTAATATTTTTTTTTTCTTAGATAAATTTTACAACTTAAAATAACAATTATTATATTTGATAATTTTTTTCCAGAAATATAAATTGTTATTTCTTACTTGTTTTTAATTAATTAATGTTTGTTTGTTTTTATAAATATATTTATTAATATCTTAAAATTGAATAAGTTTTAAAAAAAATCAGCAAAAAATGACCAAAATATGTTATAGGGTTGGATAAATTTTTAGATTTTTAAATTGTAAATCAATTAATTGATTATGGAATAGGATTTTGAGGGAGAAATGGCCGGCAAAAAGAACGCGCCTCCTCGAGTTCAAATTTTTTCGACCGTTGCGGCCCCTCTAGCCTGTACGGCACCGCCTGGCGCGGCTCTGGTGCTCGGAGGTTCTGGTTCTGTAGGCCCCCAGGTGACGGCCTCTCCCTCTCCAGCTTCGTCCTCTCCCTCGCCGGTCACCGCCCCACCCCTGGCTCGGCCTTCGTTTCGCGATGCGATCTGCGGGGACCCCACCCCCATAGGCCCATGTTTTCCGCCGGTATCCCTGGGTCAGTCCCTCTCGTCTCGCGAGGGCTCTCGGGTCTCTCTGGATCTTCCGGTTGCGGCATTTGCGGAAGCCTCGGCCGGTCTGGACCTTACCCTTGTGGCCCGTTTCGGGGGAGCTTTACCCCCGCTCTCTGCCTTCCAACGATTCGTGGACTCTTGGGGGCTTCGGATCCCGGAGCGGGTTTCAGTTCTTCATCGGCAGTCCTTTCTTATGGTTCTCGCGTCTTCAGTGGACTTTCTTCAGGCGTGGTGTCATGCGCCCCGTTCCTGGGGTCGGTGGCACTTTAGCCTATCCAGATGGTCCTTGGAGGCGCATAAGGGAAAGGAGAGTGCCCGCGCGGCGGTTTGGGTTCACCTTCCATGGCTCCCTCTCCCCTTCTAGAATGTCGGTTTCCTCAAAGCTATCAGTGATTCTTTAGGGGGTTTCCTGTGCACGGATCCCCGGACTAGCGGTTGTGCAGAGGCGTCTGTGGCTCAGATCTGCGTTGAACTGGACCTCTCCCTACCAGTACCGGAGTTGATCCACCTTCAGGTGCAGGACTCTTTTAACTGGTCACAAGAGGTTTGCTACCCAGTGTTCCCGTGCTTCTGTCCCCATTGTCTCCTATAGGGGCACTCCCTCCAGATGTGTCGCCGCTCTTGTCAGGTCGGGCGGCGTCCCCCGTCCCCCCGGCCTTCTCCCTGTGGTGCTCCCTCCCCCGACGCTTGGTCTGAGCTGCATGCGGATTCCTCGCCCCTCGTGTCTCCTGCGACGTCTCCCTCTCAGGTTAGGGATGGTAGCTCCTCTTCTACCATGGAGTCTGGTAGTGGGCAGGAGCTGGCTCTGATGTCGTTCATCCCGCGAGGTGTCCCCAGTCTCCTGGGTAGCAGCCTCCCTTCTTCGATAGAGCTCCCCTTGGGTTTACCTCCCTGGCCTTCGTCGGTGCGGGGGTCTTGTGGATCTTGGAAGGAAGAATGCTCTCGTGCGGTGGTTCCTGTGGGTTTCAGCATAGTCGAGCATCCCCCCTCCCCTAGATCCCCACCTATCCCAGCAACAGACGCCCTCCCGGGGGTGATGGCAGGCCAGGTGCGGGGTTCCTCCGGTTCAGGCAAAGTCGGTGCTTCTGATGCCCCGAGCCAGTCTAGTGTTCCCTCTCTCCTCCCTCCTCCTTCATCAGGTTCCGGATTTCACACTCGGTCCCAACTCAGGAAACTCAAAGGCGACCCTTCCTCTCATTTTCTACAGGCCATGCAATCTGGGGCCAGTCCCAGAGCCATCAGTTTTTAATGACGTGTCTTCTCGTCTAGAATGTACGTGGTATGGGTGCTTGAGTTAAACAAGTCTTCCTGTCCTCTGAGTGTGTCAAACACAAGGTTTCAGTTGCGGCCATCCTTGAGCACAAGCAACATCCGAATAAACTACCCGAGTTTTCCAGAAAACATAAAATGCATGGGTACATGCATGGTGAACCGCACAACCAACACATTTGGATTCTTTGGCGCCGTGGAGCATTGGTTTCACTCTCCCGGGTTGGGTACCAGTGTATCACAGTGAAGGTTACCATCGAACCCCACTCCTTCTTCGTGTCCTTCATATATGGAAGCTGTGACCCCCAGCTTAGGGAGGTTTTTTGGAGTGACCTTAACTCCTTTGATCCTGGTACCCTCCCTTGGTTCGTGGGGGGGGGGGATTTCAACGTAGTCATGGAACCCAAGGAACGTCGGGGCAGAGGCCCTTTTAACAGAAAGGCAGGCCTCACTTTCTCCCATTTCACGGCGAGAAAGGGGCTCATGGACCTGGGCTTCTCAGGTGATCGCTTCACATGGTACAACAACCAGCGAGGTCCCTAGAGATCTTGGAGTCGCCTGGACCGCTGCCTGGCCAACCTGTCTGCTATCTCATCATTTGCGAACACCCGGGTTACGTACTTGACGCGTGGACTGTCGGATCATTCCCCGCTCCACATTTCGTTATCGCCTGATCAGGACCACCTTAACAGCTTCAGGTTCTTTCAACACTGGACGAATAACGAAAGCTTCAATGACTTGGTCCGAGACACTTGGGCACTCCCGGTCCAGAGTCACACGTGGTTTGCGCTTCACAACAAACTGAGACGTCATAAAAAAGCCTTCAATCCTAGTCTAGGTATTCTATAGTGTCTGACAGTACCCTTGAAGAGGCTATGAATGAGGTGGATCGTCTGGAAAGATGCCTTGAGGAGGAATGGAATGACCATGCTTTTGAGGAGCTTGCCAGCAAGAATGAGCTTATTGCGGATCTGCTTTTATGAAAAGAATGTGAGGGGAGGGAGGAGGCCTGGATTCAGTGGCTCAAAGAGGGGGATAGGAACACTTCTTTTTTCCATGCTTTTATTAAGGAAAGGACAAGGAGGGTTAAGCCGAACATTGAGCTGGGAAATGGATCTTTCTCCGATGACAGGGAAACAGTTGGGGCTCTGGAATATTCCCATTTTCATAGCATGTTGGCCGGTACTGGTAATACAGGGCCATGTGGGTCTACAGGGGGAGTCTTGGGCCTCCTCGACTACAAACACCCTTCCTTCTCAGCAGGTGACAATGAGTCGCTGAGGGCTATTCCCCAAGAGGGGGAAATTCGTGATGCCATGATGGCCTTGAACCCAGATAGTGCGGCTGGTCCTGATGGTTTCCCGGGAGGTTTCTATAGAGCAGCATGGGATATTGTGAAAGGAGACGTTATTGGTGGCATACAATATTTATTCAGGGGTGGTCCTCTTCCTAGAGAGGCATGTGCTACTACAGTGGTCCCCATCCGGGAATCCAAGTCTCCCTCCTCCTTGGAGCAGTATCGCCCGATCAGCATGTGCAATGTGTCGTACAAAGTTCTTGCAGGTATTATCAGTAATCGGTTGTCCATATTCCTTCCCATGTGCATCTCCATGGAACAACATGGCTTCATCAAAGGACGATCTATGCAGGGGGTGATCGGCTTGGCACAGGAAATGATAAGGGATCTCAACATCAAAGCACGTGGTTCCAATATGGCGGTGAATGTGGATGTGAGCAAGGCCTATGACTGGGTGGAGTGGAGTTTCTTGATCAAAGTTCTAAAAGGTATGGGTCTCTCGAACTGTAATATTGATCTAATATTTCATTGTTGTAGTTCAGCATGGATGTCGATTTCTTTCATGGGGAAAAAGTGTGGTTTCTTTAAGGCGGTCCGTGGGCTTCACCAAGGTGACCCCATCTCGCCAAGCCTATTCATCATCACCCAGGACATACTCAGCCGCCTCATGCATAGGAACCTTGAAAGGAATCTGATCATGGCCTTTAGACGAAGGATGCGCTTCCCTCCACTGTCCCATATCATGTTCGCAGATGACTCCATCTTCTTCATCAATGCAGCCAATAGGTCAGGGCAAGGCCTAAACAGAGCATTAGAGGAGTATTGTCGTATGAGCAGACAGATCATTAACAGAAGTAAGAGACACTTTTATATATCACATACCAGTCCGAAAAGGCGTATCCTCATGGTGGGGAGCATCCTGGGCATGCAGAAAGGCAACCTTACGTTGCTATATCATGGATCCCCAATATCGTCTAAGAAACTGCGTATTCGGGACATTGATTCCATCGTCTGCAAAATCACAGAGAAATTTCTCAACTGGAAGAACCGCTTTCTGTCCTTCGGAGGAAGAATCGCCCTAGTTAACAGTGTCCTCACGGCCACCCCGATTCATGCCCTTTCCGCCATTAAGGTTCCCAAGGGTGTTATTCGTTCCATGGACATGATCTTTGCCGGATTCATTTGGGATCCTATGAATGAGGGGCGACGACACTGGGTTTCTTGGCGGAGCATGGCGCGGCCGGTCAAGGAGGGGGACATTAGCGTCCGTAACGTCAGGGATTCCCTCACTTGCATGCATTCTAAAATGGCATGGGAAGTCCTGGAAAAACGCATGTTATGGGGCTCGAACATGCATGAATGCTATCTCAGTAATGGGGAGGGAGGAGCTGTGCAGACATCCCCTTTATGGAGTGTGCTTCATCCCCTGGTGAACGTTCTCAGACCTCATTCCCGCTGGATTATCGGTATTGGTGACATATCCTTTTGGCATGACAATTGGTGTGGGGCGACCCTTGGTTTCCCGGGATGCCCTTTTACCAATATTTCCTTCGAGGAGTCCAGAAACGTCCCTCCATTCATTGGTGATGTCATTAACAAGACCCAGGAGGAGATGTTTAACCTCATTGATCTGTCCTCGGTCCCAGACCGGTGTGTGTTTACCCCTTCGCCGTCTGGTAACTTCACCTCCAAAGATTATCGTCAGGGTTCTGCCATGCAGACAGTAGAGGTCCCCTAGACTGACACACTATGGGATAACGCCATTCCCACCAAATTTAATTTCATTTCATGGAGAATCCGACACAGAGGACTTCCTACAAACGAGAATATTTGAAGATGTGGGGTGAGTATGGCTTCCAAGTGTGTTTTTTGTAAGTGGAATAAGGAGGAGACCTCAGAGCACTAGTTTTTTGATAGCGACTGGGCGCGCGAGGTTTGGTCCTTCTTTGGTGCTTTCACGGGTTTTGATATTCCAGCCATGGCATATCAACCCTTCCTTAATCGCTGGTTTCATGGTTCGGGTGATGCGGGCCCGGAGATAAGAGCGCGTACTCTGGTGTTTAAAGCTGGTTGTTGGAGTTTGTGGCATACTCGTAATGTGTTTTTTCATGAAGACGTATCCTCCTCACCTCTCTCCATCATCTTCCGAGTCAGGAACCTGCTTCTGGATATGGTTGTTGTGCTCAGTTCCTGGAGGGAGTCTCCCACTCTACAGCGCCTTCTTCCCACGGTTCATCATCCTCCTCCGTCCGCTACTCCGAGTACTGGTCACTGGGTCCGCTGGCTTCCCCCAAATCACGGCTTCAAGCTTAACACTAATGGATCCTGTCTTGAGGGTGAAATCAGAGGAGGGGGACTCGTTCATGATCATAATGGTTAAGTCCTGATTGCTTTCTCCATTCGGTTGGGCTCGGGCACTCCGCTCCTTGCAGAGGTGAAGAGTATGATGGTTGGCCTCCAGGAATGCATCAAAAGGGGAGTGGTCCTAAAGGAAGTGGAAACGGATTCCCTAATTCTCTCAAATGGAATTCAGGGAATCAAGAGCGTTCCTTGGTCTATCGAGTACATTACCCGGAGGTGCCGGGGTCTCTTGGGTACTATCACAAGAGTTTCTCAAACCTGGCGGGAGGGAAATAAAGCTGCGGACTACCTGGCTTCTATAGTCTCACCAGGTCTGGAGGACATTTTCTTTCATACCTCTCTCAGTCTGAAAGCAACAGGGATTAACATCATCAGAGGGGATTCTCTCGGCCTCCATTACTTCAGGCCCCCGTAGCCTCTGTTTTATTTCCTTTTTTCCTTTCTCTTTTTACTTTTATCTTGTCTGGTTCTTTTCTTTCATTCCTTTTTTCCCTCTTAGTGCGGATGCTTTGGTCCTCACCTCTTTGACAAAATTATAAAATGAATAGAATGAATGGAATGGAATTATGGAATAAAACATCCATACAATGATAGTAATTTCAATCAATGGTTGAAAGTAAATTATGTTTCACATGATATTATAACATTTTTTCTCTTGATATATTATATGGATTTGGAAATACTATTAATATTTCATAATGTTTGACATGCAATCATCATTACAATGAATATCCTATTAACTTGATTGTGAAGAATAAAATTCATATCATATTTTAAAATACATGTAGTACCTGATAGAATCATTATTATTGTAATATATCAGTGGAACCATTAAAATTTCAAATTGATTAATATTTTATAGAAGGTATAATAAAAATAAGAACAGTTTAATGAAATAGTGGAATATGTGATGTAGGTTTGGTGTGAAGGATTTATAAAATATAAAAAATTATCCTTTCTATTGAAGATATATAATTTAATGTGATTATATGGAATAAAAAATAATGTAATATTTTTGATACTGGAGTAACAACAGTATTAATTATTTTCTATATAATATTACACAATTAGTTTATATGATGAAGAATAATATAAATAAATTGTTTCTCAATTATAAAAAGATACCTATGTAATTACACGATAGTAATAACTGTTTCCAAGCTTGAGTAGGACATGGAATCATCCATGCATTCCAATAATAATGATGATGAAGACTAGAAGTGTGGGTCAAAATTTCATTATATATAAGGATATAACCTCTATATATGAATATTTATATCATTATATTATCAATAAAAAATTAATATAATAAGTTGGAATAATGAATGAGATTAATAAAGTTATTATTACACATGAAATGGTAGATATCTCAACTTATTCAAGTAATAATACATGGACCCCCCCAACAATGATCTCGACCATAATAAATGAAGGAAAAGAGAAAAAATAAAAAATAAAAAAATAAAAAATAATTTTCATATCAATCATGGTACCTAATTTGAAAACCAACTATTTATCCTCTATTGATTTATTTCCCCCTTATACTTTCTAAGATCACTGGTCATGATGTATTCATATGCAATGAGATTCCCATGTATGGTGAAATATTTTTATATTGGGGCACTTCTGGTTCATTGAAAATGTAACTGAATATTAATAATTTGTTTATTCTAAGAAGATATATTTATATGTTATATAATGAAAAAAATCTTATGTTGAGTTGTTTTATACTAAATAAGCCACATCAAAAGATGATCTTACATGATTTTTATCCATGCTGGAAGAATATTCTTATTAAAATTATTGATCTTGGGTCAGCCATAGGGTCAATATAAATATTTAAGAAACCAATGGGAAAATGATTCTCTAGTTCAAAAAAAGGATTTTTAGAACTATCTCAGTAACGAGTTAGGCCACAATGTTAGCATACATATTTCTAGCCTTGAGTCTTTCCCTGAGGAAATTATCTCCCCCACAATATCAGGTGGGGACTCACGGTTATTCCTCTCATTTATTTTGTCTCAATCAATCATCACCATCCTCACATATTTCATATGATTCCCCTATATTGTCTAACTGAGAAATGATGGTCCACCTACCAATTGGTACTAGAATAACCCCTTAATGGGTTATTTATTTACACACAACGTGGCATAAAACGTATGGGAATAGATAGAGAATATCAATAATGGGTCTCAGTATCCATAAAACACACTCACATTTTAGTATTATCAAACATGTCTCTCTTGTCAATGAATTGAACACACATGTAAAAAATAACTAATATAGGTCTCATGGGCTACACATGCGGGAACATGTAATCAATATATTATAAATACAATTATTCCATGGATAAAGATGCAATGAAAATTCCTATATTATGAGTTATAAAGACTAAAATCCACAAATCTCCACCTAAAATTAGATACAAATGGTAATTACCCAATTAACATCTATAAAATATATATTTCTCAAGATAGTGAAGAATCTATAAGAAAATATGATTGGGGATCTATGAATCTACAAAGGATACAAATTTAACATAGAATATGCTAACTATTATTAGTCAGTAACAATATACCATAGAGTTTATCAATATTTCCTTTACATATATACATATCATGTGATATATGGAGATAAATCCTATGATAATTTTGGATACACTATAAATAATTTGAGAGTAACACATTTTTAATCTTAAAATATAAGAACCTCCAATGGTGGGGATAAATCAAAGTGTTTTGGTCATATATGTTTTCTTGAAAAAATCCATAGAGTCACTGAATGTTTGTAATTTTTTAATCAAAGCTAATTATTCATCGGATTGTATGATTTTATAGTAAATATATTAAAATTTGAATCATTTCATAGTATGTTCGGAGACAAAACAATTGTTTTTAGATTATAAAAATTGATAGTTCAATGGAAATATCGATGATACAATAGTTTCCAATTTATAAATTTATAAGAATAGATTCTATGATTAATGGAGAGTTACTATAATCAATGGAATGGGACTATAATATAATGGATATCACTAATGTATTAAATACATTCCCATATAAGAAGATCAAGACAAAATCACTATATTTTGAGAAATTAAACAATATTATGAAGAACATCCTAAAATCTTCCTTATTTCCCATTATGTCACATCCAATTCTCTATTTTGAATATGTTCCCAATAAACTAGGAGAATAAAAATTGAAAAACTTGTCACAATACCACATCTATACCCTCCACGATGAAGAATAAAGAAAATTACTTTAAATTTAGTTTCTTCTTAAAAATAACAACCGTTGTTCTTTTTTGAAACCAACCATGTGTTATTCTATCAAATATGAGGGTGTTCGAAATCCCTCCTTATAAGGAATTATCATAGTCAAGAAGTTCCATTATTGGTCACAATCAAAAAACATAGTCTATTAAGCCATGAAATTATAATCCTAATCAAAAATATATAGTTGGAACAATCCATGGCATAATAAGTCTCTAACAATTTTTATTTTCCTTCACATCATCACCTAATTTCTATGGTATATAATTCACATTGAACCCTAAAAAAATTAAGGTTTCTAGATGAAACTCAATGTCATAACAACCAATATCATGAATAATATCAACTAATAACATTATTGATGAGGGACATGCTACAAAATAGTAATACCTTGCTATCACGTTAGAAGGACTAGTTAAAAAGACAATAGTTTGATAACCATTGTGATATCAAAACCTCCAAAAGTTAATGGAACTACCATCCATATCATTTTCAAATTATGATACCCTGACTTAAGTGTCACTTGCAAGAATATATTGTATACCAAATAAAACTCTTATTTATATGTCTTCTATTTAAAATAAAATTTATTTCGATGCTATTTGAAACCCAATGACATCATAATTAAATATAAAATATTAGATGTCTACTTCACCAAACTAAATAATAAAAAAGCTATATGGCACACCTTATTCAGACATAACACTAACAAAAAAAGATGATTATAACGTTACTGAAATAGTTAAATTTGATCCATTGAATGTAAGATGTTATTGTTAAAGAACTCATAAATGATATATTCTCATAAAATTCCTTATAGAAGTCAATGTTTCTTTTAATAACATATTCTATAATACCTAAATCTTCCAGTATAATTTTACATTGATCTGCAGATGATACATTGTATTCAGTTATAATAATGTCTATATAGACTTATATAAGACCTTCAAAAACTGAAATGTATAGCATGGGTTCATTTATATCATGATAGTGTATGTAAATCTATATATTCATAAAGTATTTACATAATAATTATTGAAAGAATCATCTATATAATAATTATCTCATATCAGAAAGAAATATCCCAATTTTATCAGTCGATTTTCTATCACCCAATTAGTATCTCAACATCTCAAGGTCCTAGGATACAGTATTATAAAGTCCCTTATAACTATATAAAACTACCACATAGTTATTTAAGGTGTATAGATTAATAAAATTTGAAGCTAAATATTCTCCATCATCCTATGATAGTCTAGGAAATGAGAGAAAATAGATGAGACATCTCAATTAATTCATGGAATCAAAAAGAATCCACTGATTTCCTGATACAACTTCTTCAAACAAATGTTCCCATCACACAGAAAGTTATAAGTTAAACCCATCACTATAAAATTTATTATTGATATAAGTACAGTTAATCAATGAAAACAGATCAAATTTTCAATATCCATATACTAAATTGTTACTTAGTTAAGGATATCAAATCATTTTATACATATTATTAACGGATTTTTAACATAATCATCCACGAATTACAACCCAAATGTCTCAATCGCATGTTCTTTTAGAATAGTTGGATCATAATTCATTTATGGAAACACAATAATTTATTGTTTTTTTATTTTCTATAATATGATCTTAAATACATTTGGGCATTAAAAACTACATAGGGTGACATGGTGAATACATAGATAAAATGGGATAGCTATAAATTCATGTAAATAGAAAAACATTATAATGTAAAATAAAACACGAGTCAATGAAACTGTATGATATCATAAAAAATAAAAATCATGGGATATCACATGGGAGAATAACATAAAAAACATTCTATCATAAGATCATAACAATATAATTAATGTGGTGGAAACACATTACATGATGTAATCATGAGTCAAATATAACTTCATAGAAAATATCCGATTGTTTAAAATTTCTTCTAATGGAAAAGGATCAATTCTCAATCCCACACATGATGCCTCATGATACTAAATAAACACCCAATACATTGTGATCATTTTGGGAGCAGACATCACAACATGTTAATTATCAATTCTTCCATATAAGGTAATTTTGTCATGAATCATTACCATGGAATTACCTTTTTAATTAAAATGGAATGTATAATCTTGTATCATATAATAATCAACATAAATTTCATAATAAAAGACTTTAAAAATTTATATAATAAATCTATTACACAATCAAAGTCTAGGATAATTATATAGGTATATAATTGATTGATATATTTGAAAAATATAGAAGTATTATATGACATTATACTTTTTTATTGATGAATATATGTAAAAATATTATTGAATAAAATAATCATTTAACTACGAATTATTTAAAAAAAATTAATAGAATATTATGGAAATAATGTTATTCTTAAATAAAATTGTAAAAAATAGTGGATTTTCCAAATAAAAAAAATGGGCATGACAGTGGGTAATTATGTTCATGACTTATAAGTTAAAAAATAATTCCTTCACACAAGGTTAAAAATTAAAAAATATAAATCATTAGGAATATTACAAGGATATTAAATTTTAAAACATTTTACAAAAATTTTAAAATGGTACAAATGAATTAAATAAATATAATTATAATGTTAAATAATTTTTTAAACACCTTGATTAGAATATTGACATGAAAGATAATGGTTTTTTCGACTAATGAGAGAAATAAAATCAATTTTACTTAAAAAATACTGAATATTTTTATATGCCAAAAAGAGGAAAATGGAAGTATCAATTGACATGTTTAGGAATAATGATATAGAATTGAATTGAACTGTTTTATAATACAATTAACTTATAATTTGTTTTTATTGAAATTTGAGCTGAAAAATCCATATTAAAATTAGATTGATGGATAAACCCTTACATATTTGGTATATTTTGAATAAAAAATTCCCATTACCAAACATAGATAATTTTTCCATTAATTAAATTTATATATTATTCATTAGTTATGTAATATATTTAGGGTAATTTTATAAAAAATAAAATTTATGTCTATAAAAGGAATATGTGTATCAAAATAATGTTCTTTTGAGCTGGAAACTATTACCTCTAGACCGAATCATCACATGAATATATTATATTCATGGTTAATAAAATTATATTATTTAATTTCTTGATTTAGAACCATTTTAAAGATTATGATTTATTATATTTTATTTCTTATAATGTCATATTCAATTACTCATCCAATTAAATTAAAGAGATATGTTTTAATGATAAACAACTGAAATCTCCAAAATCAATTTTGTAGTCAAATAAGGTCAAAGTGATTACTATTAAATAATATATATAATGATAATAATTAAATAATTATCATTTATATATATAAATTATATTATTAAAATCATCCCTGAAATCCATTTATCAACAAAATGAATGGCGCTACAATCATAGTGATGGTAGGATGTATAGATGCACGATTAACATTTACATTTATTATTAATCAAGAGATAAATAAGACAATGTAATTTTATCATTAAATTATTACCTTTATATAATAATTATAATAATATTTATATATATAATATTAAATATATCATCTATCTTATGTAGAAAAATAAATGATTCAAATCGTTTCACATAGCGGTAGTCCACAGTACCTGTGAATAACATTATCATTAATTCAATAGACAGTATTGTAAGAATATATATAATATATTTATTTAAAATAGAGTATAATATTTCATTAATATAAAATATATAAATAAAATTAATCCTTATTACATTTCATGTAATTTCGATGATTTAAATTAACCACATTGTTTCATGAGGCTTTTCTCCTCTGTACACAAGTGCGACATTATCATATTTTATATGTAATTGAATATAATATGTAATTTGTGATATAAAATTCACAGAGTATAATTATTTCTTATATATCCTATATTAATATTAAATAAATAATTTTAACCCTAAATGATATTTAGTTATTGACAACAAATTATGAATATTCTCGAGGTGGTAGTCCACCGAACACACGATCAGTGGTTTGGATTCCAATTTGAGGAGGTTTAAATGGTTATTGGTTATGACCATATCATAAATATATATATAAATATAGATTATAATATTGTTTTTATATCAAAATTTATTATTATTTTGTGGCTATGTAAAAGAAAAAAAATAAAATTCCATGTTCAATAGGTTACATCTTCTTCACACAACTTCTATAGGTTTTCACCAAAAACATATAAAAGATGAATTAAAGATCCATATTGATTATAGGATTAGTGGTGGAAATTAATGAAGTTATATGGTTAGGTATTGGATTAATCCATGTGTTCTGGTCATGTTATTATAGGATGAGAGATTGTGGTATTTTATAAATGGGGATATGGCACACTTATAATTTTTTTAATGATTGAATTATACCCGAGTTTTTCACTTCCCATAATACTACCAAATAGTCCATTATCAATAAATATAAGGTTTAATGTAGATATATTTCAAAAAAATAGATATTATAAATCTTTTTGTTTATTTTTAACCCTAATAGTTTTTCTTTAACAACCAAGAAAACTCTTTTATATCTTAATAGTTGTAATTAATTATTACTTTTTACACTATTTATTATTTTAAAAAAGTAAGATAATTTTTTTAAATATATATATTATTTTGATTAGAAAAATGGAATCCATTTTTTCAAATTCAACTCAAATAAGTTGATTAATTAAATTTAACATTAAACAAGGAGACATGTCAAAAAAATGTTTTTCCCAAAGTAGAAATTGAAATTTTTTGAAACATTTTATATCAAAGATTAATAAAAAATTTTTTGATAACCTAATTTATATATAAAAATATATTAAAAAATATTTATACATTTAAAAGAAATATTATATAAAAATTGAATTTTGGATCTTCAATCAATATTGGATTGTTTAATAAAAAACCTAATTTAATTCATTGAAAAAATAATTTTTTAAGAAGAATATCAATCATTAAACCTAAAATAATGTGATATTATTATAAAAAATTGATGTATATTTATTAACATAAATATTATATAAATGAAAAATATTAATTTTAAAATATGATGTTAATGTGTGATGAAACCAGTTTATATAAAAATATATCTTTCCATAAAAAATTCATTTTCATTCAAATGATTCTTATTTTATTTTAAATCAAAATTGACTCTATTTTATCCATGTATAAACGATATAAAAATAATAATATACTTATTATTATTCATAAATTTAAATTTAATGTCTATGCTAAAAATAAGTACAACATTAGGGTTTATTTAAGTTCTCAGTTGCATGTTCCTCATGCTGTTGAAGAGATTGAATTTATTTAAGTAGAAATATATTATAATGTCCCTCGCTATTAAATTATCTTCTCTGAATATTTTCTCATGTCATATAAAATATAAAAAAATTATTCACATTTTAATATATCATGGTTTTTAATTCAACCACTATTATATAAATTCTGTCATCAAAATTTATTCATCATCTTGGAAATAATGCCCTCAAAATTTAAAAAATTATTTATGTAGAAACACATATTCTAAAAAACAGTAATGGAAAATTATCTTTAAAAAGTGAATGAGATATATGAAATTGATCATGTTTTGATAACATTGGTTGAATGTGCTAATATTTACATAGAAGAAATGATTAAATAATTATGGAGATTGATAGAGATATTTATTCAAATAAATATTGAATGATCATGAGAATGTCAACAACCAAAAAATAATTATTTTGTGATGAATTAAAAGAAAATTTATTAAATTGCTATATATTTATTAGAATAATTTCTTTCATGTTCCATTACAATGATTTTAGGGATTCAGATACCATTCTAGATAATAAAATATGGTGATATACTTACTCAACAAGTAAAATTTCATCCATTAGTAATTTCCAAAAAAATATCATATTTTCTCTAAATGAAAATAATTCTAAATGTATTTTTTTTGATAATGAATAAATAATATAAATTTCTAACAGATCTCATATTTCCAAATATAATAAGAATGTATTTCCATTTTATTTATTGAAACAAAAATGGTTATCAAAAATTTACCCATATAATAAATTAATATTATATACAAAAATTATCAAATCAAAATGATCATTTCAATCCTTTACATGTGTCTATACCATTAAAAACATTCTTCTTATATCTTCAAAAACATAATAAAGTTGTTTGAGATTAATAATATATATTAAACCAAATGGTTCAACGTACATCCAGTCAACAAAATGTATCTTGAAATATCATTATTTATCTAAAAAAGATTTGATAAACTACATTTTTATTCATTAAACCATTTATGTAAAAAAAATGTCATAATAACTAATAAATTATGCAGTCCAGTATTAGGCACTTCTAACTTATCACCGTTCAATTGTTTGATCAATTATTATATCCTTGTCAAATGAAATTAGTTTCCCCTAACATGTATGTTATCCATTTATCTATAACTATATTAATATAACTCTAATATCATTCCCAAAAATATTATGAATATTACCATAAAACACAAATAAATTAATAATTCTAAAACAACTATGGTTTTCTATAATTATTATTCATTTAAAAAATAATCACGTTACCCTTAAATCACATTTCATGTTTATTATTAAAATTTATCATAATATTATAAACCATAAAATGAAAACAGCTCAAGACTAATCTATATATGATTCATTATTAATACAACCAATATGTAATGGCCCAAACCATCTTTCATTAAAGAGTTTTCCAAAAACTCGATTCAATCAATTAGTTCCACTGAAATGGGGGCACCAATCACGGCAACACAGTGATGGTGGAACCGGGCATAGTCAGCCATTGAAAAGGTGGAACCATTTACAGTGATCCACCAATCTGGTGGAATCATTACAATTTCCTTGTGATGGTGGAACCGTAGAGGTCATACAATCATGGTCACACAAAAAAATTGTGGCACCTTTTACGGTGTTCCACCAAACTGGGGGCACCGTGATAGTGCCACCGTAGCGGCCGTAATGTCATGGTCACACACCAAAATGGTGGAATCACTTACTATGGAACCCTTATGGTGGAACCATTATGATGTCTCACTAAATGGTGTCACACCCTTTGTTTTGTTTTAGTTCCACCACCACAACATATCTTTTGATGTAAAACCAGTTTAATACCCCTTTATAAGACATTAAAGTCCCATAAATGATATCTAAAATCCTCTAAGAGCCGAGAGACCCATGACATACAACAACATGTGGCTTTTTCCTCTATTTAACCCATTTTCCCTGTACTTTCCAGTTCAGCCCATGATACATGTTTTCCTAAATTTAGAGGAAACCCTTTAACTCCTAGCTATTATGGTCATGTATGTGACGACAATTGTTAAATGAAAATTGATCCCATCATGTGTAACTGTCAAAACGCGTTGCAAAACAATGCTATTCCTTTAAAGTAGTTCAATAATTCATATCTTGTAACAACGAGACATCACCTTTATTCGTATAAAGATTCTTTCTTCTTCTTGGATTGTCTATTTCTTTTCCTTTGTGAGTTTGGTGTTGTATTCTTGATTCTAGTGGTGTGACTACGCTGGATTTTTTTCGATTCACTCTTGTAGTCCACAAAGTGCTTTCCTAATAAGTTGTGCATCCCCAGTTCTTTGCGCATGGAGAAAACATCTATTGTTGATCATCATTGTAGAGTTTTTTCCTTCATCTCTTTTTACTGTATATCATGTGAGGTGATGATGATAATGTTCCTATGATGATATATGAATCTAAACCTTAATGAATATATTAAATTTTTTTAATGAATGAAGGGGTGTATTTGATGATGATGGTGTACTCTTTTACCCCTTTCTTATATGTTTTGAATTATATGGGATTATGTCCACTAAAAATTATGGCCATTGGTGGTTCTTTCTTGTACACTAATGAAAATCTATGTTCTAGATAATTATATTATTGAATGGCTATAACATGAAAACTAGTTAATAAATTATACAGTATTTTTTAATTGGTTTCTCAATGAAGAAAAATCTTTATTTGGACACCCAGGTTAACCAAATGGAATAACAAAATTAAAGGAATGGTGTGTTCAAATCTAAAACCTCCCTTGCTCTGTTCTGTTGATGTGTACGATTTTTCTTCTTGATACTTGGGAGGTGACAAGGATAGGGATGGGATCTCATGTGGCGTTGTTGTTAGTTTATTTATTTTGGGATGTGTGGGGATGTATGTTGGGGATTGGTTTTGTTGCAGAACATCGAGGGATCTCACATACCCCATTTGTTTTTGAGACATTATAAGGGAACTGGCTGTGAACGCTTAATTTACTGCATGGATTTTATTTCTTCCATTTTTTGTTGCTATGTTAGTTTGTCACCTAGTACTGAATAATTATTCAAATTGAACCCATTGAATTTGATATCAAGAATTAGTTTATTGGGGAATTATTTTCTGAGAATGGGTTGTGACTTGGGGGGTGGATTTTGTAATTTTTATGAATGAATATTACATAGGGTATTTGTTTATGGGATTCATTTGGAACACCTAATATTGAATGATTGGTTGTTTACATATATGTATAAATTTTTTCATAAGTGTCTTATTCGCACCTTAAAGAAGTTGATCACTTTTGAAAAAACACCCCCATTTCATGGGGAGGGTGGTTTTCCCAACAATCCTATGAGTCGGTGGTTATTAGGTCATTTTATGCTACCTTTCCTGAGTTTCCCCAGACCCTTTGGGTAGGATGTGATGGCCAGAGATCCATTATAGACCATTATTATTTGGGCAGGGTAGTTGCGGTGGTTGTACTAGGTGTTTGCGGAGAGTTTGTTTCCCATGTTTTTTTCGAGATGAGGCCCATGTGTCTTTGGGAATCATGGTAGTTGTCCTGGACTAGGTGTCTTCGAGTGTGGCGTTAGTTGTTATGGAATAGTTTTCTGTTGGTGGGGATGTGAGTGGATGTTTTGGAAAAGGTGTCAGAGGGTGGTATGCATGGGTGTGGTGACCCAAATGGTTGTTGTTGGATTGGAAGTGAGACTACAATGAAAATAGAGGGGGGGGGGTCTGATGCGTATGATGTCTTCAATAACGAGTATTAAAGTGGTGATGGGCACCCAAAAATGATTTAGTATTACTATTAATTTACATGACTTCTATTTTTTGGAGAGTGTTCCTTAGTGGGGTTAAAATGATAGTTTCCTTTCTAGGTGTATTGGTTATCTCCTTTTCTGATGGGGCATTAGAATTCATCCCCACATGTGCACGAGAGATTTTGGTCATCCTTAATGAGTATATCTATATACTCACCCTACATAAATAAAATAGTTTTTAAGTTTCAGGGAGTTTTTCTGGGACCATGACAAACCATATTAGCTCGGACGCTGGGACTGATATTATTGATACTTTTATTTTCTTTTGGAACATCCCATTGTAGTTTTCGTGAAAATTTAGAACATTATATTGGAACACGAATATGGTAATGGATGATTTTTTATTTACTTTTACTAATAGTTTTGGTTTTGTTTTGGATTTACAATCTTATCTTCGAATCCATTTCAAAAAAAGGTTAATGTCTTCCATATCATCTAGTACTTTTTTTAAACATGGATCAAGTTGCCACTCTAGGACATATTTAATGTGGGACATGGTAGTTCATTATCTCTCCTCAACATGTAGAATGAAGGGTTGACAATTTGTTGTCATTCCCTTTTATTGGTGAAGGCGGGTCCTGACAGAATCATATCAATGACAATGGTTGAGAGATAGGATGGAGTCTGAGTTTATGAAAAATGAGGATTGTATAATAGGTTTGGGAAACAATGTTTGGAAATCTTGGCATGGGAAAGGGTCTAGGTAAGAACGACTAGGAAAAGGGATCTTAGGGCCCCCCATGATTTTATGCAAGGACTATAGACTGAATGAACTACTTAGTGAGGCAACACTGATTGTAGGGTAGATACCCTAGGAATGGTAAACACATCATAATGACTTCTGTTCTTGTGTGTCTTTGGTATTTTGTGGATTTAAAATAAATAAAATGTATAAGTAATATTTAAAAGATATACTCTACAATACACTGTCTTAGGAATTCATTGTTTACCATGCATCTATGGAACCCAGATGGTGACTAAATGTAGTGTGGGAGATCGAGGCCTTGGAAGATAGTGTTGATGATCACTAGAGGGATGATAGAGAAGAGGAGGAAAAACAGTGGAAGAGGAAACTTCTCACCTTTTAACAGTAGACCATTAGGAAGTACGAGGGTAACATATCATACATGAAGACCGAGAGCTACCTCGAGGAGCTGATGATAGATTCCATCTTGATCAGGGCTCCAATAGAGAAATGGGTTCCTCCGGATTTAATCCAGATGTGTGGAACAACATGTTAGTGGTGGATTCACTAAATTAGAAAGTAGATCGAGGTTGAGGGTTTGGGGCACTAGTGCAGAAAACGTTTTTTACGTCACCATTTTTTACGTCGGTTATATAAAACCGATGTCATAATATGTAAAACGAGGTTTTTTACGTCGGTTAAGAAATAACCGACGTAAAAACCTGTGTTCGGTACACATTTAACGTCGGTTATACAAATAACCGACGTTATTAATCTCGCGGCTTCGTTTTTTACGTCGGTTATTTTTATAACCGACGTAAAAAACGCGGTTTTCGAAGGCCCTTTCACGTCGGTTATTGAATAACCGACGTAACAAACGCGGTTTTTGAAGGCTTTTTGACGTCGGTTATAAAATAACCGACGTAAAAAAAGAATCCGCAGATGTTTTTGACGTCGGTTATTCCATAACCGACGTAAAAAAACGCGGATTTTGAGCCATTTTTTACGTCGGTTATTATATAACCGACGTAAACAATGAATCGGAGGAAGTTTTTTACGTCGGTTAGTGAAATAACCGACGTTATAAATGTTTTTAAAACAATTATCACGTCGGTTATTGAATAACCGACGTGATAACTCAATTAAAAATTTACCCAGACCCGTGGATTGTCATTCGCGAGTTTACCTTCGACAGTCGCGACTCGTCTCTCTCGCGCGTAAACCCGAATCGGCTCGTCCATTTCGTTGGTTTAGATTCGTTTTGCGATCATCGTTTCTCATATTTAATCTCCTCGGATCAATCATCTAAACTCGCAGCACTCAGGTAATCCTCCCACTCGTTCGTTTTTTTTCGCGGATAGTAAATATATATGTGTTGTGATTTTTTTGTTGAAACTAGCTAAGATTCTTCGATTGCGAACCCTTTTAACTCGTTTTGGCACCATAATCTTATTTATCATCCCTAGATCTATTTGTTCGACTTGCAATATTGAGTAATTTTATGATTTCACTAATTTTTCATCGTTTTCTATAAATCCCCGAGAGGGTTGGGGCGTGTCCATTTGGATGGGTTGCCCTTTTACAGTTGTTACTACTTTATTCACACACAACCATGGCATAGGTGCATGGATTTGGGGTCGGGGGGGTGTCCAGGGGGGTTTACAAGGGGGTGGGTGGGTGTGGGGGGCTGTCCAAGGGTGTGGGTGGGTGTTGGGGGGTGTCCAGGGGGGTGTCCAAGGGGGTAGGGGGTGGGGGGTGGTGTCCAGGAGGGGTGGGGGGGCTGTCCAGAGGGTTGGGGGGTGTCCAGGGGGGTGTCCAAGCAGGTCGGGGGTGGGGGGTTGTGTCCAGGAGGGGTGGGGGTGCTATCTAGAGGGGTCGGGGGCTGTCCAGAGGGGTCGGGGGGTGTCCAGGGTGGTGTCCAAGGGGATGGGTGGGTGTGGGGGGCTGTCCAAGGGGGGTGGCGGCCTGTCCAGAGGGGTCGGTGGGGTGTCCAGGGGGGTGTCCAAGGGGGTGGATGGGTGTGGGGGGCTGTCCACGTGGGTGGCGGCCTCTCCAGAGGGTATTTGGGGTTGTCCGGGTGGGTGGGGGGGCTGTCCAGAGGGTTGGGGGATGTCCAGGGGGGTGTCCAAGGGGGTAGGGGGTGGGGGGTGGTGTCCAGGAGGGGCGGGGGGCTGTCCAGAGGGGTCGGGGGTGTCCAGGGGGGTTTACAAGGGGGTGGGTGGGTGTGGGGGGCTGTCCAAGGGCGTGGGTGGGTGTTGGGGGGTGTCCAGGGGGGTGTCCAAGGGGGTAGGGGGTGGGTGGTGGTGTTTAGGAGGGGTGGGGGGGCTGTCCAGAGGGTTGGGGGGTGTCCAGGGGGGTGTCCAAGCAGGTCGGGGGTGGGGGGTTGTGTCCAGGAGGGGTGGGGGTGTTTTCTAGAGGGGTCGGGGGGTGTCCAGGGTGGTGTCCAAGGGGATGGGTGGGTGTGGGGGGCTGTCCAAGGGGGTGGCGGTCTGTCCAGAGGGGTCGGTGGGGTGTCCAGGGGGGTGTCCAAGGGGGTGGATGGGTGTGGGGGGCTGTCCAAGGGGGTGGATGGGTGTGGGGGGCTGTCCAAGGGCGTGGGTGGGTGTTGGGGGGTGTCCAGGGGGGTGTCCAAGGGGTAGGGGGTGGGTGGTGGTGTTTAGGAGGGGTGGGGGGGCTGTCCAGAGGGTTGGGGGGTGTCCAGGGGGGTGTCCAAGCAGGTCGGGGGTGGGGGGTTGTGTCCAGGAGGGGTGGGGGTGCTTTCTAGAGGGGTTGGGGGGTGTCCAGGGTGGTGTCCAAGGGGATGGGTGGGTGTGGGGGGCTGTCCAAGGGGGTGGCGGCCTGTCCAGAGGGGTCGGTGGGGTGTCCAGGGGGGTGTCCAAGGGGGTGGATGGGTGTGGGGGGCTGTCCAAGGGGGTGGATGGGTGTGGGGGGCTGTCCAAGTGGGTGGCGGCCTCTCCAGAGGGTATTTGGGGTTGTCCGGGTGGGTGGGGGGGCTGCCCAGAGGGTTGGGGGATGTCTAGGGGGGTGTCCAAGGGGGTAGGGGGTGGGGGTGGTGTCCAGGAGGGGTGGGGGGCTGTCCAGAGGGGTCAGGGGGTGTCCAGGGGGGTTTACAAGGGGGTGGGTGGGTGTGGGGGGCTGTCCAAGGGTGTGGGTGGGTGTTGGGGGTGTCCAGGGGGGTGTCCAAGGGGGTAGGGGGTGGGGGTGGTGTTTAGGAGGGGTGGGGGGCTGTCCAGAGGGTTGGGGGGTGTCCAGGGGGGTGTCCAAGCAGGTCGGGGGTGGGGGGTTGTGTCCAGGAGGGGTGGGGGGTTGTCCAGAGGGGTCGGGGGGTGTCCAGGGGGGGTTTACACATCGATTTGTTTTATATTTCAAAATTGTTATATTCAAATTATGATTTTTTTCATATAAACATATATTTGTCTTATCTAAAAAATATATATATTTTTGCTATTTTTTATAGGTACATAATGAGTCGAAGTTGGATTACGGCACATCGAATGAGCAATGAATATGAGGAAGGTGTTGATGCCTTTTTGGAATTTGCTAAACGAAATGTTCCAAGTAGTGACATTTTTTTCTGTCCATGCCTGAAATGTCTGAATATGAAGAAGTTGAAAAGTAGAGAGATAAAAGATCATCTGATTTGTCATGGTTTCAATCCGAGTTACAACCCTTGGATTTGGCATGGCGAAACTGGACAGAATGTCACTGATGATAATGAATCGCAAGATGGTAACTCCGATGGAATTGATGAAATGATTCGCGATATTGTAGCAGAACAAATTGAGATAGAACCGAGAGTTGCACGTCTATATGGTGATGCCGAAAAACCATTATATCCTGGTTGTACAGATTTTACGGTTTTGTCGGCGGTGTTAAGATTGATTAACCTGAAGGCGAAACATGGATGGAGTGACAGAAGTTTTACAGAGCTGCTACAATTGATGAAAGACATTCTTCCAAAAGATAACGATCTTCCAGATTCACATTATAAGGCCAAAAAAATATTATGCCCGATGGGATTGGGATACAGGAAAATACATGCATGTCCGAATGACTGCATTATATATAGGAAGGAATATGAATTTCTGAAAGAGTGTCCCAAATGTGGGACATCACGGTATAAGGTGAAAGAAAAATCACAAGCTGATGTAGAGATTACAAAGCTCCCTTCAAAGGTATTTTGGTATCTTTCTATAATTCCTCGTTTCAAACGTTTATTTGCTAATTCACATGATGCAAAAAGGTTAAGATGGCATGCTGATGAGCGGGTATGTGATGGAAAAATACGTCATCCAGCTGATTGTCCACAATGGAAGAAAATTGATGCCCAGTACCCTACATTTGGAAATGAAATTAGAAATCTGAGACTAGGCTTGTGCACAGATGGAATGAATCCATACCGAACCCTCAGTAGCACACATAGTTCATGGCCTGTTTTATTGGTAATTTACAACCTCTCTCCTGAAGTTTGTATGAAGCGCAAATATGTCATGTTGAGTATCATGATCTCTGGTCCAAAGCAACCCGGCAATGATATTGATGTATACTTGTCACCGCTGATTGATGATTTGAAACTTTTATGGGCTGATGGTATTAGGGTGTATGATTCTTATAAAATGGAATATTTTCAACTGCATGCAGTGCTTCTATTCACTATAAATGACTTCCCAGCATATGGAAATTTGTCTGGATACAGTGTTAAAGGGCATAAAGCATGTCCAATTTGCGAACAACAGACGTCATATTGTCAATTGCATCATGGGAGGAAAACAGTGTACATGGGTCATCGAAAGTTTTTGCCTATGGATCACCCTTATAGAAGACTAAAAAAGGCATTAAATGGCTCACAAGAATTTGATACTGCACCTCAACCTTTATCCCCAGAATTGTATTTTGAGAGGGTGAAAAACCTTGATGTGACATTGGGAAAGACACAGAAATCTGGTAATGATAGACATATTTGGAAGAAAAGGTCAATATTTTTTGAGCTACCATATTGGAGGTATCATGAAGTCAAACATAATATTGATGTCATGCACGTGGAGAAGAATATCTGTGATTCTTTGATCGGAACATTGCTAGATATTAAAGGAAAGACAAAAGATGGGTTGAATGCAAGGTTAGACCTACTGTCAATGGGAATACGTTTAGAGTTAGCTCCCACTCCTAAAGGAAGACGAACATTTCTTCCCCCGGCTTGTCATACATTATCGAAGAGGGAGAAAAGTAGCTTCTGTCAGTGTCTTCATGATATCAAAGTGCCTCAAGGTTATTCTTCAAATGTAAAAAATTTTGTCTCATTGAAAGACTTGAAGTTGATAGGTATGAAATCACATGATTGTCATATCATGATGCAACAAATTCTACCAGTTGCACTGCGTGGAATATTGCCCATCCGTGTCAGAAAGACTATAATGAGGTTGTGTTATTTTTTCAATTCAATTTGCAACAAGGCGATTGATGTGAATGCTTTGAACATTTTGGAAAAGGATGCAATTATTATACTTTGTCATTTGGAAATGTATTTTCCTCCAACTTTTTTTGATATGATGGTGCATTTACTGATTCATCTGGTTCGAGAAATAAGGCTTTGTGGACCTGTATATCTTCGTTGGATGTATCCTTTTGAAAGGTATATGAAAATATTAAAGGGATATGTTAAAAATCCATATCGACCTGAAGCCTCCATTATTGAAAAGTATATTTCTGAGGAGGTAGCAGAGTTTTGTACGAGTTACTTGGCTACGGCGCAACACATAGGTTTGCCTCCATCTCGCCATGAACGGGTTAATAATGAGGGAAAGGGGATTCGTGGCTTGAAAGTCAAATCACTGTCAGCTGAACATATGAAGAAGTTAGAATCATACATCTTGAATAACATAGCTGATGTTCAACCGTATATCACATTGCATATTAATGAGTTGAAACAATGTCATCCAAAGAAGAAAGAAATGTGGATTTTGAATGAGCACAACAAAACTTTTTTGCCATGGTTTAAAAAGACCTTGCTTGGTAGATCAGATGTATCAGAGACATTAAAATGGATAGTGGGTGGTCCATCTTTAAATGTGATAACATGGTCCGCTTATGACATTAATGGCTATACATTTCATACGAAAGCTCAGGACAACAGAAGTGCAGTTCAGAATAGTGGTGTATTGGTGTTTGCAGAAGCAATGCATTTTTCGAGTGCTAAGGACAGAAACCCAATTTCGGCATCAAGTGCATATTATGGAGTGATTGAAGACATATGGGAGGCTGATTACTTTAAAATTAAAGTTCCCGTTTTTAACTGTAAATGGTTTATCGGTAACAACAGTGTCAGACACGATGAATTTGGAATGACACTTGTTAATCTGAATAGATTGGAAGACACAGCTGATTCTTTTATAATGGCAACACATGCCAAACAAATTTTCTATGTAGTAGATCAATCAGATATGCAGTGGGCTGTTGTTTTACAAGGGAAAAACCAATATGTTGGTGAGGATGAATTTGATGAAGATGCTGATTTATGTGAGATCCCTACTTCCATGGAAAGATTAACAGAACATAATGATGAGTATGTTGAAGACATGGTTTGTGCCATTAGGAACGATCACGACGAAGGAATTTGGGAAAACAATCCAACTGTACATTCCTAAAATTACAGGTAACACAAGTATATATCTTGTTTACATTTAGTTTTTTCATATAATGTTAGATACTGTAAATTTTTTACTTATTAAAATATGTATCAAACCAAAACGATAAAACAATAAAAACCGTAAAGAGGAGAAGTCCTGCGCGCACCGGCAACCGGTCCTCTCTGTCTGGATCACCAGCGGCCGGCCGGTGTTGAGCCAGCGGCCGGCCGGTGGTTCAGACAGAGAGGAAGGCTCTCTGTCTGAACCACCGGCCGGCAGGTGGTGAGCCAGCGGCCGGCCGGTGGTACAGACAGAGACAGAGCCTCTCTGTCTGGATCACCAGCGGCCGGCCGATGTTGAGCCAGCGGCCGGCCGGTGGTTCAAACAGAGAGGAAGGCTCTCTGTCTGGTCCACCGGCCGGTCGCTGGATCACCACCGGCCGCCCGGTGGACCAGACAGAGAGCCTTCCTCTCTGTCTGGATCACCAGCGGCCGGCCGGTGAGGAGCCAGCGGCCGGCCGGTGGTTTAGACAGAGAGGAAGGCTCTCTGTCTGGTCCACCGGCCAGCCGGTGGTGATCCAGCGGCCGGCCGGTGGTCCAGACAGAGGAAGGCTGTCTGCTCCACCGGCCGGCCGGTGGTGAGCCATCGGCCGGCCGGTGGCATCAGTGAGTCCACTTTTCAGCTTTCTTATGCCAACTCCTTGGCAACATTTTGCCTGTGTTTACCATGTTTATCATTGTTTAACATGCTTATCATATTACCGATGTTTACTATTATGTAATTTAGTACACTTTTCTATTTGTGAACTAATGTTTGTTTTTTTGATTTGAAGGAAAATGACAGATCAATCAGTTGATCAGCCACATGATTCTGGAGATGAGCATATTGGTCATACATCTGGGGAGGAACATTCACATGCTCCTATTACGAAAAAGAGTTCAAAGGATGGTAAGCGTGGGTGCACACGTTTACCAAAATTATCACTTGCCCGTACGAAGGAGGAGAGGATAGTCGTGGAGTTTGATGAGGATGATCTTCCTAGAGGTCCAAATGCTAAAGATTTTAAGGGTTTTGTAGCAACTCAGGCTAAGAGCAAAGTAAGCATTCTTTATGATGATTGGAGAAGTGTGGATAAGGCGATAATTTCTCAGCTGTGGGAGACCATTTTGGTAAGATCTTTTGCTATTGTTTGACTGTTCTTTAAATGTTTCTAGTATATATAATATTTTTAACCTCTTTTTTATCAGATGACATTTGATATTCCTGACACTGGAGGAGTCAGGAAGAAATGCTTATCGTTGGCTGCTAGGAGATGGAGGGATTTCAAATCAACCCTCTCATCTGATTTCATTTATGGTCATAGGAGTCGTGAGAATCCATGTCGTATATATCCTTTTATAGATGAAGACACATGGAGACAATTTTTTGAAAGTAGAAGAAAAGAATCATTTTTGGTAAGGGCAATGTAAACTTTTATAAGCTTTCTTATATAAATGATCTTATTATTGTTTTGTTAATGATTACTTATTCTTAATTTACAGCAAACAAGGAAAGCTCATCAAGAGATCCAATCTAAAAATGTATACCCTCATAGTTTATCTCGGGGAGGGTATGCATTATTGGAAGAACAAATGATGGCAGAAAAATTTCAACAACTAAGAGCTGAGTCTTCAAGCTCTGGAGAGGTGGCCCCTCCATCCCCTCCATCTAGACATGAGAAATGGAAAAGAGCTCGGAAGGGCAAAAAAGGACAATATCTTTCGGAAGAATCGAGACTCGTAGTTGAGAGGATTGTAAGATATCTATTTTATTTATTTAAGTTTACTATTTTCGTCATATATTTCCAATCATTATAGAAAAGTTCAATTAATTATTACAGGACTCTCTTGAGGAGCAGAGTTCACAGGGGACATTTACACCATCTGGGAGGGAAGATATTTTATCTGTGGCATTGGGAAAGCCCGAACATCCTGGCCGTGTAAGAGGATATTCGGCAGGTGTATCGGTAAGAAAAGTGTTGCCACGTTCCTCAACTTCTAACGTTGAGGGAGTTTATAAAAAAAAAATAGAATCGTTGGAGGCTGAAGTCCATAATATTAATGCGACAATGGAGGACAAGATTAGAGCATCGGTGCAGTTAATGTTTGCAGACCTGCAAAGACAATTTCAGGGTGCAGCTCCCACTCCACCTCTCCCGGTAGCTCCCACTCCCCCACCTCAGCCTGCGGACCCCATTTTTGATCCTCCTCCTCCGCCGCAGCTACCTACTTATTGTGAGTTGTATGTTGATGATCCTCAACATCATATAGTTGCATATGGGATGGTATATTGTATAGGAGATACAGTTCATCATCAACAGTTAGAGGTAGAGAATCAGAGGGTCACTGTACAGGATATTATAGATAGATCAGCTCGGATACCATTACCTACAGATGAGGTGACGACAGTTGGACATAGTATCGGCCATTTTTTACTTTGGCCATCCAGACTTCTTCGACTCATTACCATAGAGGTATGGATGTTATATCTTTTATTTTATATTTTTATTAATGTTTTATCATTTGAAAACTAATATATTTTTCAATTTATTTTTACAGGAATACTTCAAAGGTAAAGAAATATTGTATAGACAACAACAAAGACAGATAGCTATGACATCAGATGCAGATACTAGCAGTCTTGACAAATTGTCAAGATATTCAAATTTGTTGGCGGATCATTATGACTTTACAATGGAAGCTCATGTCTGTGGACGTGAACTATGTGTGGGGATTATGAAAAGTGATATCATGGAGTTTGTCACTGGAGATAAGATGGGCATCAACGTGGTGCAAATTTTTATCATGTAAGTCTTAACTCCTTTTCCTTGCGTTATATTTATTAAAAATGTATACTTATGTCTTCTTTGTATTAGGTATATGTATAAAATTTGTGAGAGGAATGAGCTGACAGATGTATATGGATTCATGGACCCACAATTGATTTCCCCTGAAGCATGTGCATTGGATGAGGAACAAAGAATGCTTTATATTGCTGATAGATTTGAAAAGAATGTAATCACACAGTGTTGGATGATGCCTTTTTGTGAGAGGTATGAAACACATCCCTCTCAAAGAGTTAATTATATTTTAACATAAAAAACCACTAACGTTAAATTTCCTTTTCTCAGGGATCATTGGATGTTAGGGGTTTTTTGCCCTAGGGAGAAAACACTTTATTGGATATGCTCTCTCCATGATGATGTGCGAGAAAGTTTTAAGAATATATTGGAAACGTAAGTTTCAATTTCACAATAGTTTTATATATTATAATGAATTTTAAATTTACCCCATTCGTATTATTTTCTAACAGGGCATGGGTCCACTTTCGAAAAAGCGCAAAGAAAAGGAATTACAAGATCAAATATGTACATGCGAAGGTAAATATCCATTTATAATTTGTACATTTTGATTTATTACATAAAAATAATATATTGAATTTACACTCATTCAAACAGAAATTTCATGAGCAACAAGGCATCATCGAATGCGGATATTACATGTTAAGATTTATGTATGAAATAATAACAACTGGGACAGTTCTGAGTTTTGACCTGGTAAGATTTCCTCTTTCTAATAATATTTCAATTTGATTTATTCATTATACACGTTGACTACTATCCTTTTCCTTTGTAGCTTTTTGATGACCCTCAACCCTTTACTGCTGAAGATATCAAACACTTACAAGTGGAGTGGTCAAATTATTTTACAGGTTCGATTGACTTTTAGTTGTTTGTAATGTGAAATGTAATTTTGAATATTGTCAATGTAATTGTGTATTTCGTAGTCGTTTAGGTTGGATTTATTTTTTTTTTGAAGTTGACATTGTAAGTTTTGAATGTTATATAAGTGAATGTTTAATTTTTCTCTACTTCTTGTTTTGGTCTACTGTTGATGGTTTTTCTGGTCTGGATTTTGGTATGGGGGGAGAGGTTCCAAGGGGGTGGGTGGGTGTTTGGGGGTGTCCAAGGGATATGGGAGGGGTGTCCAAGGTGTGTTTGGGGCTATCCTAGGGGTCGGGGGGGTGTAAATGAGGGTGGGGGTGTCCAAGGGGTGGGGGGTGTCCAAGGGATATGGGAGGGGTGTCCAAGGTGTGTTTGGGGCTGTCCAAGGAGTCGGTTGGGTGTCCAAGTGGTGGGGGGGTGTCCAAGGGATATAAGAGGGGTGTCCAAGGGGTGTTTGGGGCTGTCCAAGGGGATGGGGGGGTTTCCAAGGGGTAGGGGGGGTTTCCAAGGGGTAGGGGGGGTTTCCAAGGGGTAGGGGGGGTTTCCAAGGGGTCGGGGGGGTGTCCAGGGGGTGGGGGCTGTCCAGTGGGTGGGGGGGTGTCCAAGGGGTGGGGGGGTGTCCAAGGGATATGGGAGGGGTGTCCAAGGGGTGTTTGGGGCTGTCCTAGTGTTCGGGGGGGTGTAAATGAGGGTGGGGGGGCTGTCGAAGGGGTGGGGGGGGTGTCCAAGGGGCAGGTTGGGTGTAAATGAGGGGGGGGGGGGGTGTCCAAGGGGTCTGGGAGGGCTGTCAAGGTGTGGGGGGGTGTCCAATGGGTGTTTGAGGCTGTACTAGGGGTCTTGGGGGTGTCCAAGGGGTGGAGGGTGTCCAAGGGATATGGGAGGGGTGTCCAAGGGTTGTGGTGGGGCTCCAATGTGGTGGGGGAGGGCTGGCCAGGTTGTTAGGTGGGTATAGATGAGGGTGGGGTTCAGTTGGGGCTTGGGGGAGGGCTGGCATGGTTATTTTTGTTTGGTTTCTGGTTGCTTTTTGGTGAGAGCAGTGCAATTATTTAAAAAAAAAAAATTCTTTCACGTCGGTTATAAAATAACCGACGTGGTAAATAAATCGGTAGGGGTTTATCACGTCGGTTTTTTCTAGAACCGACGTGATAAACCTTTCCCGGGGATTTTATCACGTCGGTGCTTAGTATAACCGACGTGATAAAAGGCCTGGGAATCGATTTACCACGTCGGTTATTGAATAACCGACGTGCTAAAACGTTTCCCAGGCCTTTTTATCACGTCGGTTTCCTAAATAACCGACGTGGTAATAGGCCAGGGGAAGGGTTTATCACGTCGGTTATGACATAACCGACGTGATAAACGATATCCCAGGCCTTTTATCACGTCGGTTTAGGGAATAACCGACGTGATAAAGCCCCCCGCGCATATTTATCACGTCAGTTATTATATGAACCGACGTGATAACCACCGTGAAGTTAGGGATATTACGTCGGTTTTAAATAACTGACGTAAAAAACGTTATTTATAACGTCGTCCGTATTAACGTCGCCTAAAAACCGACGTAAATAATAAAAAATAACCGACGTAAAAAACGTTTTCTGCACTAGTGGGGACTGACATCGAGAGGGATTTCCGATCAGAATTCCTCTCTTACATGATGGTGGTTGAGAAGAGGCAGGAGCTACTATCCTTCAAAAGGGGAGTATATCTGTGTGGGAGATAGGGATCAAGTTCTAAGATCTCAATTTCTTTTCTCTGAACCACTTTTTGGATGACCAGTCTCAGGTGAGATGTTTAGAGGGGAACTCCGGCTTTCTCTACAGTATGTTGTTACTCCATTCACACTACCAATTTACAATGTGGTTTAGAAGATGGTTTAAGTGGTGGAGAGGATAGACACACAGGGAGGTGAACCGTGAGAGGGGATCCAATTTGTCTCGTCAAAGGGGATGGTTGTTAGAAACATTCATCCAGTGTCAGGGCCTTCCAGGTTTTGGCCAGCAGGGAGGAGGCCCCAGAAGTTCCAGTTTTGATCTCCCAGTTTCACCCCCTTCTTTGTAAGACCATGGCCAAGATGAGTCATCTATGGATATTGTGGGAATATTCAGAATCATTGGCTAGTCTAAGTACACTACAGTGGGGTGGCATGGATCTGCACCCACCTCAGCTGCACAGGTTTCCTGCCAATCCTTTTTAATTGCAGCAGCAAGGATAGAGACCTCTCGCTCCTAAAATAGTAGATGTTGTAGTAGGAGGCTGGCTTCAGGGGACACCTTAGGGAACTCAATCATGGCATGTTCGGGGAGGCAACTGACCACTGAGGAGGAAATAGAGTTGAGAGTGGGGAGTTTTATGATGCAGAGGCACCAATTTTAGTAGGACTATATGTAGTTCAAAGGTACAATAAGCTAGTTTAGCATTCTTTCCTACACATTCTTTAATTCAGGTTCTTTTAAGTTCAAATTTTTACCCAATATTACCCATTCTATGTGTCAATATGTCAAGAGAATTACCATGCCCCTGGTTTTGGGTACGCAAGTCGGAGGTCAGACTCGCATGTCTCATGTTATTCGGGGATATAGACTGATATTCAGACCACATTAGTCTACTGGGGACCATCTTTTGATGAAGATGCGTCTATATGATGTCATTCAAGGAATCGAATGGTTGTACTCTTTGTGTTATGTTATCTACTTCTTCTGAATAAGGGTCATGTTTTAAGGCATAGTCAGGCAATGTGCATCTTTATTTAGAGATCGTGGTTTCATGAAATGTAGTTGGTGAGTGGAGAACCATTTTCCCATGACAGCTGAGTTTTAAGTGGAATCATCAGATACAGAGAAGGTGGATGTCTCGAGGGTTGTTAGTGAGTTCCTAGACATCTTCCCTATTGAGTTGGTGACTCTACCTCCTTAACATGACGGCAGATTCTGGATAGACTTGACACCTAGTGCCCATCCGATTTTGATGGATCCATATCAGATGGTGCCTTTTGAGTTGCTGGAGATACATATTCTGATGGATGAACTGATGAATAAGGTATTTGTTTGACCAAGTGCATCACCATGTGGTGATCTAGTATTGTTTTCAAAAAAGGCAGATGGTAGTCTCAGGTTGTGTGTAGACAACAGAGGCTGAACTAGGTGTTTTTCAAGAACCTCTACCCCTTACTGAGTATTGAAATACTTTTTGATCAATTTAAGGGGGTGATATGGTTCGCTAAGATTGATATTTGGTCAGGATATCATTAGATGAGGGTGAAGGGGGTGAAATTTCAATGTCTACCCTCATGTCCAGATATAGGCACTATTAATTTGTGGTCATTCTATTTGGTATTAAAAATTTTGTAGTTGTGGTCACGGGGATCATTATCTCATTTTTCCAACAATATCTAGACCAAATCATATTTGTGTTTATTAACGACATCTGGATCTACTCAAGATCAGTGTAGGATCACAGAAAACATTGGGGGATAGTTTTAGAGGTGCTCCGATAACACCAGATCTATGGGATGTTTTCTTTGTGAAAATTATGGACACGATAAGTTCACATCCATGGACATGTGGTATACGAGAAGGGGATAATAGTGTACCTATCAATTGTTGATGGAGTTGATCCTTGGGAAGCACCCCAGATCATGGAATAGGTTAATAGTTTCCTGTGTCTAGTGGGTTTCTACGAGAGATTCGGGCTGAACTTCTCTCATGTTACTTCCCCTTGATAGAATAGACCAATAAAAACTTATCTTTTATATGGATTGATCAGTTCTAGATAGACATTAGTTATCTGAGGGGATGTTGGTTAGTGCCCTAGTGCTCAGGTTTCCAGAATAATGGGTGATGTATGTGGTGTTTTGTGATGCTACAGTCCAATGCTTGGGGTCTGTGATGATGAAAAATCAAGGGGAATAACTTATGGGACTAAGAAGTTAAATCCCTGTGATAGTAACTAAGAAACCAATGATCTAGAGCCTGTAGTACTCATGTTATCACAAAAATTATGGATTCATTACCTCATCGGGGAGCACTTCATGGTCATCATGGATCACATGATCTTGTGGTATATATTCTCCCAACAGGAACTAAACATAAAGAAGTGGATGTGGATAGAGATTCTATAGGACTACGACTTTGAAATTTCCTACACCTCTAGAAAAATGGGTGTGGTGGTTGATTCCTTGAGAAGGATGTCCCAGAAGGATGTGGTTCAAGAATTGGTAAATGCTTGGAAGGAGATGGAGAAGATGGCTTCCCATTACCTAGATGCATGTATTGAGGTTGGAGGAGGCTACCTATTTCATATGAAAGATCAATCCTTTATATTAATGCAGGTGGATGAGGCTCTATGTGGTCACTTAGAGGATGAATTAATGCATGATCATGTAAGCCCTGGTGATGCTTCAAGTGGATAAATTGAAGATGGGAAGAATCGGATGATTCTTCATGGAATGTATTTTTCCTAGTGTAAATGTTGAAGACATTTCTTAGTAAGATCCAAAACACACCTCGGGTGGTACACCTAGAAGTGTCCAATATGTAACGATGTTTCAATGGTCAGTTTTGGTGGCTTGAGGTGAAGTGTCATGTGGAAATGCATTTGGAAATGTGCATCCACATTCAGCAGCTGAAGGCTGATTACTAAATCCCAGGAGGTCTGTTACAGCCATTAGATGACCCCAAGTGGAAATGGGGAGACATCATGATGAATTGTATCATGTGACTATGCATTGTTTGAGGGGGTTGTGATTTCATCAGTATAATGGTGTACCAGAGGTCAAAATCAACTCATGCCCTAGAAATCGAGGAGTTGTGAGCTATGGATTATTTATAATAGAGGTACATGGATGATGTGGTGAGGTTTCATGGAGTTTTAAGGTCTATATTATCAGATCCTGATACCCAATTTACCTCATGGGTCTGGAAATTATTGCAACATGATTTTGGCACCCAGTTATGCCCTATCACTTCATTCCACCCCTAGAGAGATGTGTATATAGAATGGACCATCTAGACATTGTAGGTTATGCTACGGGAATGTGTTTTGGAATTTGGTGGATCATGGGGACAACTCATTCCTATAGTAGAGTTTTCATTCAAAAAATAGACATCACTCTAACATTGGCATGGATCCATATGAAGCCTTTTACTAAAGTTCATTTCACTCACCATGTGATGGATAGAAGTTAGGGAAGCTGATGTTTTTTTCCCGAATGTGGAGAAGAGAATGATGGAGAAGGTTTAGCTTATTTGGGAGATGATGAATGTGTATTGGGACATATAAATGTTGTATTCCAGTCATAGGAGGAAACCCATGGAGTTACAGGTTGGGGTCCATGAGTTCTTGATAGTCTCCCATCTGTGTGCGAAATATGGGTTGAGAAGGGGATGTAAGCTTTCTCCCAGGTTTGTCAAGCCCTTTGAGTTGTTGCGGCTGGTCGTTGATGTGTCTTATCAGATGACTCTAAAATAGTCACTACTAAGGGTGCATGATGTTTTCCATATGTCTTAGCTCTGTCGATATTTATAAAATTATTCACAGGTCCATGACCCGGGGGATATGTATATCATGGACGACCCGACATTTATAGAATGACGGTTGAGGATTGAGGAATGTGAGGAGAAGGTGATTCTGGGATGAACTATCCCCTTGTTTCATCTGTTATTGGGGAATCATGGCCTTGAGGAGTGTACTAGGAAACAAGAGGCACAAATGCGCTCCTAGTACGTTTGTGTTGTTTTTAGTTCTTTTCTAATTTGTTTTGTACTAGTTTTTGATGTAGTGAATGGCCCTATAAACTATGAAATAGATAGTATCCCTTGATATCTGGTTCTGTGTGAAGTTTTGTGACTGTGGGGAGGAGAGGAACTGATCCCTAATCAAGACACATTAAAGTGGGTGTGGTTATACCTGTGCGGGTGAGTAGTACCACCCAAATAAGACAGTATCTTGACATGTAAGAAGGGACTCCCTAATCCATATGACTAGATGATATGACCTTTATGTGTTTGTGTGGTTAATAGGGGGATAGGAGTGGTAGTTATAAATGGTTTTTCAGAAGATATATTAGGTAGATGTGTTCTGAGATTTGAAGGAATTTTACTCATGAGAGGTATCTTTTGATGTGGTTGTTCAGACCCCTCTATTTTCATTGGGACTAGTTTCGATTTTAGAGGGAAACATTTTTTTGAGATGTATATTATGTGATTTATTGGACATTGAATCATTATAGATTATTCCATAAATTAGGTTCCATCAAACGGTTCCATCGAAACAGTGGCACCGGTCACGGCGGTACCATGATGATGCAACCAGTCATGGTCACACACAAAAATAGTGTACCACCGAAATGAGGGTAGCTTAGCGGTCACACAGTCATAGTCAAACAATAAAATGGTGGCACCATGTATAGTGCTCCATCAAATCTATGGCACCATAGAGGTCACATCTTCACGGTCGCACACAGAAACGGTGGCACTGTTACTTTGTCTCACCAAACGGTGTCCCGCCCATTGTTTTCATTATAGTTCCACCCCAAAACATATATTTTGACATAAAATTTATTTAATACCACTCTCAATTCCATTAAAAGATCATAAATTATATCAAAAAAACCAATGATCTTATAGACCCTTGACTTATCAAAGCATTTGGATTTTTCCTAAGTGTCATCCCTTTTTCCCATACTTTCTAATTCTACCCCTATGATGCATTGTCCTCTTCTCAATAGAAACACAATAAATAATAGTCTTTATGGAAACCTCTCCAAAGGAATTATAAAATTGAAATTAATTCCACCCTGTTAGCTATCCATCCGCATGGATAATACATGATCCACCTTTAAATCAGTTCATGAATTCATATCCCATAACTCTAGTATCTCACTATTAATTGCATGTGAATTATTTCTAATTCTTTTCTTGTATCCTTCCCTTCCATGGTTTCTTAGGATTCTCCCTACCCAAGGCTAGTGGTGGGCCAATGCTGGAGCCTTTCCATATAACTCCTAGAATCCTTTGAGTCCATCCCCTACAATTCTTCCATCCCCAGTTCTTGGCACATGAAAAAAACTTTGATCATTGATCATCTAGTTAGGGGTTTTACTTTATCTCTAGTTATTGTGTATCATAAGGAGTGGTATGATATTATTACTATGAGGATAGATGAATCCAAATCATAATGAAGATAATAATTTTTTTAAAGAATTAATGGTTGTGTTAAATGATTTTTTTGTACTCTTTTACCTTTTCTTATATGTTCTGAATTGTATGGGATTGTGTCAACTGAATACCATGGTCGTTTCTTGTCCTCACTTGTGCACTAATTAACTTACCTTTTCTAGATAATTTTGTTATTTCATTGATGTAACATGAAAATAGGATTATCACATAATCTCATTTGATTAAATGGATTCCCAATGATGAATAATCCTTCAGTGGTCACCCTAGTTAACAAAATGAAAAGACCAAACTAAAGGAATGGTGTGTTAAAATATGAATTCTACATTGCTCTATTCTGTTGATGTGTATGGTAGTTCTACATGATGGTTATGAGGTTACATGGATGGGTATGAGAACCCCTATTGTGATGTTGTTATTTTTTTGGATTTGGGTCCATTCGGGGTTATATGTTGGGGTTGGTTTTGGTTCAAGTACTTCATGGGATCTCACAGATCCCATTGGTTGTCATTAATTTACAAAAAAAATGACTGTGATTGCTTAATTTGCTGATAGAATGTTTTTTCTTCCATTTATTATGTCTATTCCTATTATTTTCACATTAGTGATAAATTAAATAAATAGAACCACTAGTATTTGAAAAAAAATGAGTTCGATTGGTAATTGTTTTTAGGGAATGAGTTTTGACATTGGTGTGTATGTTGTGCTTTTAATGAATGAATAATAACAATGGTGTTTGTGTATGTACTGGTTTTGGAACCTCAAGGTTGGGATTCGTGATTTATTACATATATATATATATATATAATTTATTTCTTATGTTTCTTATTATCACCCAATTCATGTTGAGGAATTCTTGCCGAACAACCACATTTCATGGGGGGTGTTTTTTCAAACACTCTTATGAGTGGTTGGGTATTATCCCCTTTTCTAATCCTTTTCCCAAGTATCCCAATACTCATCAGGTAGGTTGTGATGACTTGAGGTCCATTATAGCCCAATATTTTTCATTTAGGGTAGTAGTGGTGGTAAGCACAAGTCTGTGTGGGATGTTTTTTCCCCATGTGTCTTCGTGATGTGGCTCATGTGTGTTTGGACATGGTGGTAGTTGTTTTGGTCGAGGTGTCTTTAGGCGTGGTGATAGTTATTGTGTCCCAGGAGTCTGCGGGTGGAGATTTGTGTGGTTGTTGTGGGATAGGTGTCTGTTGGAGGGATACATTGTTTTCGTGGAACAAAAGGTTGTTGTTGGGGCGACAATGAGATTTCCATGAAAATAGTAGGGGATGTATGACCAATAACATGTCTTCAGTTACATGTTGAAAAGTGGTACGGGTTACCCAAACATCGATGTGTTATTACTCTTACTTTACATGAAATCAATTATTTGGGGAGTGTGCCTTGGTGTGGATTGGGTGGATAGTTTCCTTGCTAGGTGATTGGGTTATCTTCATTAATCACGAGGCCTTAGAATGCATCCCCACTTATGAATGAGTGATTTTGGTCGTGACTACATAGTATAAATGTATACTAACCCTATATGTATAAAACTATTTAATGGTTTCTAATTAGAAATTGGGGACCATGCGAGAACATATTAGCTCAGACACTGGAACTATTAGTGGTAGTGATTTTATTTTCTTTTGGTACATCCATTTGGAGTATTCATGTACTTATAGAACATTATATTACAACATGCATATGGGAAGGGATTGTTTTTTTCTTTACTTATTCTTCCATTTTTTTTTTGTTTTTTGTTATTTACTACCTTATATACTGATCAGTTTAAAAAAGGGATTTCCCATTATTTTCACATCGGATTTTATACCCTTGGTTCTAGTCACCATTTTGGGGCATATTAATGGTGGGAATCATGGTTCATTATCTCTCCTTAAACACGAATAATAGAGGGTTTAGCAGTTTTTTCCCTTCCCTCATCTTGGTGAAGGTGTGTCGTGAAATAGAATAACATTCATAAAAATATTTAAATATAACAATTATAGTGTCCACATACATATAGAAAACAATTTAATGATTTATATAAAATATTTCCTTCATTATTCTAGGTCATATCCATACATTATAAATTATAATCATATAATGGAAAATTTACCTATATTTAGACCTTAAAAACTGATAGTGGAACCATATATTAAACATTATTTCCCCATATATTGTTAATCATAAACCTCAGTATACTTCTTCAATTATCCACATTGGACACTCCATTTACAATCCTAAATAATCATCAATTTATGTAACATCCCAAGTAAGTAATGAATAATAGATATTTTTATCTATGTCTATTAATGAATTAGATAGTGTTTTAGAGGATTAAAATGAAAATAAATCCAATCTTAAGCATGGAATACACTAATATTTTTAAAAGATTGTTTTACTGCCATTTAATGGAAAACCATTTTTTAAATCTATCTTTTGACAATTTTATAAGATATGTTTGTAAAAATAATCTTATTCTTTATGATTGGGACATAAAAATTTACTTTGTGTGATTTTTTGTTATTTTTCCGATAAAGTTCAATTTTAATGAATAGTGAAACATGTAGTATTTTAATTCAAAACCTCTTTTGAATATAATTTATTTATATTATTAGATTATCTTTTTAATTGGTTTTTATGTGAAATTAGAATATATTTTTATCATTTAATCCAATGGTGGCCATTGGAATCAATTTCGCTTTAAAATTGGACTTAAACTAGTGTCAATCTTTTGATACTTATTGTTTCATAAAAACACGCTATTTGCTCTGACAGTGGGAATTAATTATTAAATTAATTAATTAAACTTATATGTTTTGAATTTTGTAAAATAGACAACTTTTTTGAATTCAGAATATCAATTATTTCATAGGGTGAAGTTTTGGTATTTTTCTGAAAAACGTCAATTTTTGATGAATAGTGAAACCACTAAGTGGTACCAAAAAAACTGATTTTTTGTTTAAATGAAATTTTACCGCCTCTGTGTTTTGAATTTCAAAAATCCGACATACATGGTTTTCATTAAGAAGTAAAATGTGGTTCAACGAGATTAAAATATTTTTTTGTTGAATAGTAACTTTTATGTTTTTAATCGCGATTAGTGATAATTAGTGTAGTTTAAGTTAAAAATAATGTTTTACTAATATGAGATGAGCTTGACACATGTCATAACCTTATTTGATGTGTCATGGCCTACCAAGACAATCCATGAGTCAACTTGGGGTCCCCATGGAGCCACTTTGGTAGGAAAATGACATTATTATCTTTTTATTTAATCTTAAAGTAAAAATGAAACAAACATGAGTTATTTTACTAAAAAAACTTTTACATGGGGTTATACAAGTCAGATTTTTGATTATACAAAGTCATTGGAAATATAAAAATATTTCATACATCATAGTATTTTTTTTATAATTTTTAGACTTTAAATAAATTAAATTATTTAGGACATCATGATGGTGCAACGATTACCTCATTAATAAAGGATTTAAATAAAATGAAATTATAATGTAAAATCTTTGACCTACACATGTCAAAAACCTATTGGATGGGTGGATTTCGAAACCTTATCACCATACCATAGAATTATATCAATGTGGGACCTTTTTAATCCGAAACGCATTTTAAAATAATGTAACATTTCTTTACTTTCCAAGAGTGCCCCTCCTCTCCTCTTATAAAAGGCCCCCACCTCTACCTCCTTACCCACACTTTCAAAGCCTTTGTCTCGGCCAACCACTTCCTATTTTGTCTCTCCACATCCTTCCCTTACTCCTTGAAGCCTCACTTTGGGTAGAAGTCTTCCCAAGGAATCCTTTGAGCTCAAACCAAACGGAGTTACCTGATTTTAAGGTAATGTCTTCACTTGAGTCCTTTTGTTTTATTTTACTTATCCAACCCCCTAAACTCTTTTTATTCATTTATTTTGTAACAAATAAAATATCTTAAATATACTAGGATGATGTTATAATATGTATTCGAGCTACACTTACACACACCTACATCTAATGGTTTAAGAACACACTGTTTCTGTGGATGGCGAATTTCGGCCTCCCGAAACGATGATTGTTCAACATTCTGTTAACACCTTAAAAGGTGGCCATTAAGATGAAACTATATTTTTATATGATATATAATATGTTTATTTTTTCCTTAAGCTTCTGTATTTTTCATTTTGGGTATTCCTTTATGGTTTCCATTATGGGTAAACACGATATCTTCATTTAAGGAAGTGCGGACTACCGCCCTCTCAAAGTGATTTGATTCGTTAATACCATATGTGGGACGTATAAAGGATGGAGTTATGGTATTATATATGATATTACACTGGAATTATAATATACATTTATATCATTATGATTCCATTCTATAAAATATGAAATAGAAATGAAAGTCGAGTTCATGCGTACGTACGGCTTACCGTCTCCATGAACGGTGCATTTCATTTCTTACCTCTAAATGATTATGTAATATTATAAATGCATATATATACTGGATATATATGTTATATATGATATATAAATGATGATTATAATTCTGGATATAATGGATACATGAACAACTTGTAATTATAAAGGGTTTATTTTTGACTCAAGTACCAATGATCGTTAAAAGGACCGTTATTAACATAAATAATTACATACTGTTCATGACATGGAAATAAGTGATATAAAAGAAATAATGAACTTGAAAAAGGTTCTTAAACATGTAGAAATTAACTCTAGTTTATTATTCAGGAGATTAAAGAACGACCGAGTCAAGTCGGACCTGAGGTATGGGACTTCATCTTAATCCCCTATCATTGAGGCATATTCTGTTTTATACACAACCTTCTTTTATACGATGTATAAACCCATTTGACTTTTACATTTATTGAAAGGAATATTTTTTATATGAAGCATTTACTAAACGACAAAAGGGAATGTTTTTGTCGTACGTATGCGGCGACAACGACTTCTCTGCCGCCGTGACCATTATTTGAGTTTTGGATTCCTCTACAAGCCATACGTTTTTTTAAAATAAAAATAAATACAAAGTTTTACTTTTCCTTAATTTTGGTATTGAAAATGGTTTTCATAATTTTTTTATTATATCAATGTGTTTTATTGATATCTTTTGATTGAAATGTGGAAATTTTGTTTTTCCTTTATGCATGTTTTATGTGATAGGATTATGTTATGGTTCTTGTGCATTGTTATGAAGACGGGTGGTTCCGTGATAAACTAAGGATGGGTGAGCCTCATATAGCTCTCCAATGCTTTGGGTAACGTGAAAGAGTGAAACATTAAGGTTTCTCCGAATAGATTTAGGGAATATACTGTGGTGGGTATTCCAAATATAACCAAGAGGGTTACTCCCTACGTAAGAAAGTTATGAATGCCTCAAGTTACCTTTTATGTCTTATGATTTCTATGATTTATTCCTGATTTGAAGAGGTATGTTAAAGTGTTTATGTTTTATTGGTAAATATTATTTCATTATTATTTATATATGAACTCATGTTTCCTTCCCATATTTTTGTATCCCTTACTAAGCTTTTTTATGCTCATCCAATGTTTTTTGAAATGTTTTTTCACAGGTCAAGGGAAAGGTACATGATTTGATGATAGTGTCAAGGAAGTTTCAAGAACGAATCCATGTTTTATTTTAAATATATTTCCATCGATGGGAAAAAAGAATACTATCTTTTATGTAATGCAAGTTTTATGATCTAATTCTCTAAAACTCTAAACATGAAATGATCATCAATGTGTAATCTTGTAATAACTCAAGATTAAGTAAGGTTTAAGGTTAGGGACTTATAGTTGGTATCAAAGGTAGGTTTAGATAACTTTAGGCGTTAGAATTATATTAAATGATTATCCAAAACTATTTTTTTATGGTCAAATTCAAATGATATAGCATTTGAAGATTACCATGTTGCTTCATCTAAGACATGTTTGTTCAGAATGGTTTTCCATAGAGGAAATAGGGAATCAGTTCTAGGAAGGCATACATATGGAAATAAACTTCTGAATCAGCATCCTGAGATGGTTGGAATTGGAACTGAATAGTTTGTTGCAGTAATGGCGCAGTTGAATCAAGCGATAAATAGTGGTGGTATCCATGCACGAGATCAGCCCGATCAACTGCAGAGGAACATGTCAGTGGTGGAACATTTCATGAGGCAACATCCCCCATCATTCAGAGGATCATCAGACCCTCTATTAGCTGAAGGGTGGATTAAAGAATTGGGGAAGATTTTCGATGTCATGGGGTGTTCAGACAATCAAAAGTTTAGTCTTGCTATATACCGTTTGGAGGGTGAAGCAGATCAGTTGTTGTCGATGGTTAAAAAAATCAGGGATGCTGATGAGATTGATGCTCTTGACTGGGATGAATTTAAAGGTATGTTTCTTGAGAAGTATTTTCCTAAGGCTGTTCGACTTAGGATGGAAATTCAATTCCTTGAATTAAGGCAAGAGGAAGACTCAGTGGCCATCTATGAAGAAAGGTTCACTCGATTGGAAAGGTATGCTCCAAATTTTATCCGATACCTTGATAGTAAAATAAATCTTTTTTAGTCAGGATTAAAGCCAAAATACTGAAGGGCATTAGCTTCTCTAGAGTTTAAAAGTTATGAAAAGATTGTTTGATGTGATGAGAAGGTGGAAATGGAGTTTGCTGATGACCATGTGTTCTATAACAACCAACAGAAGAAGAGACCGAGGTGGCAGGAGAAAGGGAAGAATTATTCAAAAAAGTCTGATTGTAAGAAAACTAAGTTTCCAATTTGTGATAAATATGGAAAAAGGCATGCTGGGGAATGTCTTCTGAATTCTAGAAAGTGCTACCGATGTGGTAAGATGGGACATAAGGCTCGTGATTGCACTGAAAAAGAGCAGGGTGATGGTAAGCCCAAATTTTATTTATAGTTAGCGAAATGTTTTAAGTGCAATAAGATGGGTCACTATGCAAACGAGTGTCCGACAAAGAGCATGAGTGATGGGATGCAGTTAGACTACAAGCAGAAAGGAGTGGTGAAATCATTTGCAACTACTTCAGCAGATATCAGGACATCAAATGAAGTTGTATCAGGTACCTTGTTTGTTTTTTCAGATTATGTTAGTGTGTTGTTTGATTCGGGGTCCACACATTCTTTCATCTCTGAAACCTTTTCTAGTAAAATAGAAATACCATCTTAAGAAATGAATCTTGGACTTTTGGTAAAAACACCTGGGGGAAATCACTACTAGAAAAGGGGGCATTGGAGCCCCCCAGACTCGGGCGACCGCCATTGGCGGTCGCTATAGCTAAGCATTAGCGACCGCCAATGGCGGTCGCTAACCTACATAAAAAAATTCAGGAGGGTTTCTGCGCCCCCCCCCCCCCCCCCCACCCGCGCCCTCGATCTCCCTCCGCCCTAACCCCCTCCCTCCCTCGCTGCCCTCCCTTGCCGCCCTCCCCTCCCCCTCCGCCCGGCCTCCCCCGCCGCCCGGCCTCCCCCGCCGCCCGGCCTCCCCCGCCGCCCGGCCTCCCCCGCCGCCCGGCCTCCCCCGCCGCCCTCCCTCCCCCGCCGCCCCGCCCTCCCCCGCCGCCTGCCATCCGGCCTCCGGCCGCCGCCCTCCGCCCTCGGGCCTCCGGCCGCCGCCCTCCGGCCTCTCAGCCCTCCCCACCCCACCCGGGACGGCACCCGCACCCCGGACAGCCCCCGGCGCGCACTCCGGACCGCCCCCCGCACCCCGGACGCCTCCCCGCACCCCGGACAGCACCCCCCGCGCATTCCGGACCGCCCCCCGGACGCCTCCCCGCACCCCGGACAGCCCCCCCCTGCACTCGGAAACCCCCCTCTGAACCCGGACAGCCCCGCCGCACCCCGGAAAGCCCCCCCCCCCACCGCACTCGGACACCCCCCCTCCGAACCCGGACAGCCCCCCAGCACCCCGGACAGGCCCCCCGCACCGCGGACACCCCACCCCGCACCCCCGACAGCCCCCCTGCACCCCAGACATCCCCCCCTCCCCCGCACCCCGGACACCCCCGCACCCCGAACACCCCTGCCCGCACCCCTGACAGGCCCCCGACACCCCGGACACCCCTCCCTGCACATCGGACCCCCCCCCCCCCCCCCGACCCCGGAAACCCCCCCCCCCCCTCGCTACCCGCCCCCCGTCCCCTCACCGCCTTCTCTCCTCCAGCTCCCCGCCACCGCCGCCGCCCGTCCCCTCCCTTGCCGCACCGCCTTTGGCTCCGGCTCCCCTTCGCTGCCTCCTCTCCCTTGCAGCACCACCTTCGGCTCCCCTCCCTTTCAGGTTTGTAGCTCAATCAGGTAACATGAGCTTTCAGTTACATTATTATTTTATCAATGGTTCATCAACAAATGGTTAATATTTATTTTGAATATAGTTGATTTGAAAAATGTAAATGTAATAAGTATTGTGTAAATGTTTGTTATACATATATTATTATGGATAAGAGTTGGATTGATCTTCCAAATCGAACGTCTAGAGAATATTTCAATGGCATTATGCAGTTTATTGACTTCACGAGAGGATTTGAAAGTGACTATATTAGTTTTCCATGTAGAAAATGTGATAAAAGATATCAATTCACACGAGATACTGTGAGGGAGCACCTTTTCTTTAATGGATTTCTGAAAAATTATAAGAGTTGGACTCATCATGGAGAAGAATATGTTCGTTGTCAAAATACAGATGCAGCTCAGATGGATGTTGATGCAAGGATGAATGATCCAATGCATGAAATGCTTAATGAAATGGTACGTGGGTTTGATCCTGAAGGCATTGACATCCAGAATCTTGAGACCGGTGAGATAAATCTTCGCTCTGGTGCAGATCGTGATTCGAGGAGGTTTTATGAAGTACTTGATGATGCGAAAACAGAATTATATCCTGGATGTACTTCTTACAATAAACTGTCGTTTATCGTGGAGTTGTTGCATTTGAAGACTTTGAATAATTGGTCAGACACATCATTCGACATGCTTTTGGTTTTATTGAAAAAATTTCTTCCTGTCGACGCTAAGATTCCTGAGTCGTATTACTATGCTCGTAAGATGACAAAGAACTTAGGTTTTACATATGAGACTATAGATGCATGTGCAAACAACTGTATGTTGTTTAGAAATGAAACTGCTCATTTGGATATTTGTACGGTTTGTGGTGCTTCCAGGTGGAAGGAGAACAGGGGAAATAAGACTCATCAATGTCATATTGCGATACAGGGGAAACCGATTGTCGTAAAGCAAATGCGTTACTTTCCCCCTTAAACCGAGGTTGAAAAGATTTTTTATGTCATCTAATGTTTCTAATTTAATTAGATGGCATGCAGAAAGAGTTCATGAAAGTGACATGTTAACCCACCCGGCAGACTCTCATGCATGGAAGGATTTTGATAAGATACATCCCGACTTTACTAAAGATGTTCGTAATGTCCGATTGGGATTGGCAGCAGATGGTTTCAATCCATTCAAGTCTATGGTTGGTGCAACTCATAGCACATGGCCCGTGGTGTTGGTTCCATATAATCTTCCTCCGTGGATTTGTATGAAGCAACAATTTATATTACTTTCCACTCTTATTGATGGACCTAAAAGTCCGGGGGATAAGATTGATGTTTACCTTTAGCCATTGATTGATGAGTTGAATGAATTTTGGGGCGATGGTGTGATGACTTATGACTGCGAAATGAATGAAATGTTCAAACTGCATGCTTCTTTATTGTGGACAATCAATGACTTCTCAGCTTATGCAAATTTATCAGGCTGGAGTACGAAAGGGGAATTTGCTTGTCCTTGTTGCAATAAAAGTAAAAAATATGTATGGCTTAAACATTCCAAAAAATGGGCATACATGGGTCACATGCGTTTTCTCCCTCCCCAGCACTGGTTCAGAAAGGACAGAGTGACATTTGATGGTTCTAGAGAGTTCATCCCAGCACCAAAGATCATGACAGGAGTCGAAATGTTATCGCAGATTGAGGAAGAAAACATCCGCACGGTATATGAAATTCAGGATTTGGTGGCTCCTCCAGTACTTAATATTCGTGTTGCGGGTAGGCAGCGCAGTCACAATTGGAAAAAGAAAAGTATTTTTTATAGTCTTCTGTATTGGAAAACTAACATGTTGAGGCATAATTTGGATGTCATGCACATTGAAAAAAATGTTTGTGATAACATATTGTGGACCATTTTAGGTGTCAGTGGAAAGTCAAAGGACCATGTTAATGCACGTCGTGATTTGGAAGAAATGGGTTTAAGGAAACAGTTGCATTTACAGTTAGCTGAGGGAAACAAGGCATATATGCCTGCTGCACAGTATTCGATGACTACAGAGGATAAAGAGACATTTCTTTCCATTTTGAAGATGGTCAAGGTGCCTGATGGTTACTCTTCTAATATTCGAAGTGTGTGAATCTGACGAGCAAGACATTGCAAGGGTTGAAAAGTCATGACAATCACATATTACTTTAGCAGTTGATTCCAATCGCAATTTGTGATTGTTTATCCCCCAATGTTGTTCAGCCCTTGATTGAGATGAGTAATTTTTTTAGACAGCTTTGTTTAAGAAATCAACGAATGAGTGATTTAAAAATTTTGCAGGACCGAATTGTACTTACGCTTTGTCACTTTGAGAAACTTTCCCCCCCCCCTCATTTTTCGATGTTATGGTCCACTTGACAGTGCACCTAACTGATGAAGTAATGGCTGCTGGTCCAGTGCAATTCAGGTGGATGTATCCTATTGAACGGTATTTGAGTACATTGAAAAAATTTGTACGCAACAGAGCTCGTCCAGAGGCATCAATAGCCAATGGTTATTTGATGGATGAGTGTACTACCTTTTGTGAAGAATATCTTACGGATGTTGATAAAAATTAGATTAGCCCTCTTGGATTCATGATGGTCCAGTTGGAGAAGGAACCACATTTGATATGGACAACATCGAGTGGATACAAGCACATCGATATATCTTGTTCAATACTCCATCAGTTGCACCATTAATGCAGTAAGTATCTTATCAATGTGCTTGTATAACTTTTACATGTTTTCTTTGCATAAGTTGATCTTTTAAACATCGCGTAATCATTTGCAGGAAACACATTAATGAGATAAAAGAAGAGATGCATCGTGCGACTGAGTTGCAAATTCAACAATCTCATTATGCGGAATTTCATGATTGGTTCAAGGATTATGTATGTATAAAATTGATTTTCATTATGAGTGAAGTATTAAACTAATTCTTTCTGCATATATCAGTATTGATTTTTATAAATTATGTAGGTTCGTAAGCTGAGGGAGTTAGGGGACCCCCACGCTACCTGAAGTATTTATCCAACTGGCTGAGGGTCCATCTATAACGGCTCATCGTTATAAAGCTATTGATGCTAATGGTTTTCGATTTCGCATTAAAGATGTTGACGACAAACGAGCAACACAAAACAGTGGCATCAGTTGTCCCTTTGTCGATTCTGGTTATTACTATTGGTCAATTGATAGACATCATTGAAGTTGTATACACACACAGTTTGAAGTACATATTGTTAAAGAGTAATTGGGTTGATCCAATGCCATGGATGTAAAGTCGATCAATATCAGTTTTCATTGGTGAATTTTAACTATATGTATACAGAAATATTGAACGAGTTGAGAATGAACCTTTCATTTTGACATCACAAGAGGAAAAAAGTATTCTTTGTTACTTTGCCTTCGGATCCAAGTTGGCAATTTTGTTGTCAAAATGTCTCGGCGAGGAGTGTTTTTATTTGAAGAATATGAACCCGAGACTGTTCCGTTTGTTTACCAACAACTTGATCAACATACCGTAGTTCAACGTGAAGAAGATAATTTATTGGGTCAGAGCGGCTGTTGAAGGAGAAACGGTCGATTTGCATGCTTAATGAAAGGTATAATTGTTTTCCCGCTATTCAGTAGAATGTCCTAGGATATCATAAATTATCTAATCATTTTATAAATCCTTACAAGTTTTAATCCTCACTTTTGTATGTTAATTCAGTCATAAATATTTAGGTTGATTAACTTTCTGATTTTTTAAAATTCATTCACAACTAATTATTCAATCCATTTTTTGTTTGATTAACAGTTTTACAGGTTTGATTTATTAAGAACAATCCAATTTATCTTTTAAACACTTTGGACTCATTACTGATATTTTGTATGACTGCATACATGTCAGGGGAAGAGGCAGAAAATCCACATCATCCATCTGAGGCATCTACGTCTCAGGGTCGAGGTATTTTTGAATGTCATTGTCTATATATTTTATGTAATTGACATATATATATATATATATATATATATATAACATTTGTCAATTTATATATAAAATTGTTTTCAACAGGATCAGACTCGGCTGCTTCTTCCTCTCGCAGGAGAGGCCCTGGTCGTGGCATATTATCATGGAATTCCGACACGACGATAGATGTTTCATTTTTATGAGGTATTTCATCCCGTGGGGACCGAATGCCCCGGCATTTATTCGTCAGCAGGGTCATATCATACGTGACCCACATCGATTTTCATTGACCATGCCGTGATTGGGCTTCTATCCCTCAGGACACATTAGATCATCTATGGAGGGAGGTTCAGGTAAGAAAATAATTTTACTTTATCTTTCTATTTATAAATAATACCAATATGTTTGATTATTTTCATTATTGAAAAATTTGAAAGTATGCCCTGAAGAGTTTCGGCCCGTGTGTATGAGAAAAATGTCGTAAGCTGTGGAAAGAATATAAAGGCAAAGTGAAGAGGGACCACTGGGTACCAAATGTGGGGTGCCCTTGACATTCTGGAAAAAAGTCCCGAGAGATGTCCTCCCGGCTCAGTGGCGTGACTTGGTTGCATATTGGTCTACTGAGGGTGTCGCGGTTTGTATATTAATTATTTTTCTGTATATATATTTTCGAGAATATGTGATTTGTTTGAAATTTGAATGAATTGAATGTAGGAGGTGTCAACACCCCATTCGGAGAATCGAGCGTTGCAGGGACCAAGCTCATAGGCTCGGGACTTGTCACGTGTCTCAGATCTGACATGAGATATATATTATAAATATTTTAATTTATTAATTAATATGGTTTTCTGTTTATATTCTTTTAATATACAGTTTGCGAGGGCAAGGTGCAGCAACTGATAAAATGTCGGTGTGGATAAGGACTCGTGATCGCAATGATCCAGAGGTTGCAGCATTGATAGTAAGTGTCTGTACTTACCAATAATTACATAAATCTCTATATTAACATATATATATTTATATATATTTAAATATTTCACAGGATCAATTTGAAGCTGAGTTAGAACATCTGCCAGAGGACCAACGACAGCTTCCCATGCGATGGGATGAGATCTTTCATCACATTATTGGTCGGGGACGGGCATGGCTATAGTTTGACCTATGGAGCTGGGATTCCTCATTCTGTAGTGTCATGCGCTGCGGTTGTCAGTCCTGATGTTGCTCATATGACACAGCAGATGTTAGATTTTGAGGCACGGCTGCGCGCTTCCGAGGAGACAAATGCGCAATTGACAGCTGAGGTTAGAGCACTGCGGGAATATGTGTGTCGAGCTGATGGTACAGGGGATTATACGACGCAGGTATATACTGTATTTATTTATTTAAGTTAAATTATTTTTGTTATTAAAATATTTTATAATGTTTATTTGTTGTAGGCACCTGGCCCACCAGAAGGAGGTAGCAGTGATGGCAACGCGTGACGCACCATATATTCATGAGATATGTTTTTTTGTTTTTTACTGGTAGGGTTGACATTGATGTACTGTATTTATTCATTTAAGTAATGCATTATTACCATCCATGGTGGTCTTTTAAATATTTTATACACATATTGAGTTTTTGATCAGATAATCTTGAATGATTCTACATTTGAAAAAGTCGAACTAATTCCAACAGATCAATAAATCTGATATTATAGATTATGTATTATCCAATATATTTTTTATAAATTTCTGTATGGTATCGATAAAAAGAAATATGTATTAATTAGATGTTATCACTTTTATTTTTCACTTTTGTAATCAATGGGATGGCCTTTGCACCCCCGGAGAGCCCCCTGCACCCCCGTACAGCGCCCCCGCACCCCCGTACAGCCCCCCCCGCACCCCCCGTACAGCCCCCCCCTGCACCCCCCGTACACTCCCCCCGCACCCCCGTTACTGCCCCCCGCCACCCCCGTACAGCCCCACCCGCACCCCCGTACAGCCCCCCGCACCCCCGTACAGCCCCCCCCGCACCCCCGTACAAACCCCCTGCACCCCCGTACTGCCCCCCGCCACCCCCCGTACAACCCCCCGCACCCCCGTACAGCCCCCCCCCCCCCCCCCCCCACCCCGCACCCCCCGTACAGCGCCTCTCGCACCCCCGTACAGCCCCGCCCGCACCACCGTACAGCCCCCCCGCACCCCCGTACAGCCCCCCGCACCCCCCGTACAGGCCCCCCGCCACCCCCGTACAGCCCCCCGCACCCCCGTACAGCCCCCCCCCCCCCACACCCCCGTACAGCCCCCCCGCACCACCCGTACATCCCCCCCCGCACCCCCGTACAACCCCCCGCACCCCCGTACTGCCCCCCCGCCAACCCCGTACAGCCCCCCCCCCCCCCCCACCCCCGTACAGCCCCCCGCACCCCCCGTACAGCCCCCCCCCCCCCCCCCCCCCCCCCCGCACCCCCGTACAGCCCCCCGCACCCCCGTACAGCCCCCGCCCCCCACCGCACCCCCGTACACCCCCCGCACCCCCGTACTGCCCCCGCCACCCCCGTACAGCCCCCCACACCCCCGTACAGCCAACCCGCACCCCCGTACAACCCCCCGCACCCCCGTACTGCCCCCGTCCACCCCGTATAGCCCCCCGCACCCCCCGTACAGCCCCCCGCACCCCCGTACAGCCCCCCCCCCCCCCCCCCGCACCCCCCGTAACCCCCCCCCCCCCCCCCCCCGCACCCCCGTACAACCCCCCGCACCCCCCGTACTGCCCCCCTCCACCCCCGTACAGCCCCCCGCCACCCCCGTACAGCCCCCGCACCCCCCGTACAGCCCCCCACACCGTCGTACAGCCCCCCCCCCCCCCCCCCCGCACCCCCGTACAGCCCCCTTACCCCGTACAGCCCCCCGCACCCCCGTACAGCCCCCCCCGCACCCCCGTACTGCCCCCCCGAACCCCCCGCCACCCCCCGTACAGCCCCCCGCCACCCCCCGTACAGCCCCCCGCACCCCCGTACAGCCCCCCCGATTGTGTCCGTTTTCAGCAGCGCGGCGCCGCGCTGAAATGGCGCGTTGGGGGGTCAAAACCACCCCGAACGACGTTCCGAATGCCACGAAAACCGTACGACAACATCCGGGGCACGAATTGTGAAATGCTCGGCCAGACGGAACCTCATTTGGAGGTGCTGTTTGACCGCGGCGGCCGGAAACGCGTTTCCGGCGCCATAAAACACCAAAACGGCGTGCGGCGGTCCAATTCGGAGCAAACGTGCTTCCGAACGACCTGAAACCGCAACGGGAACGATAGAAATATTATTCCTGAGATGCAGGAGGAGGCCGCAACGTCCATCGGACGTGCGGTGCGCGCGGCACGTCCGATTGTGTCGTTTTCAGCAGCGCGGCGTGCGCTGAAATGGCGCGTTGGGGGGTCAAAACCACCCGAACGACCTCCGAATGCCACGAAACCATACGGGAAATATCCGGGGCGTGAATTGTGAAATGGTTGGCCAGACGGCACCTCATTCAGAGGTGCCGTGTGACCGCGGCGGCCGGAAACGCGTTTCCGACGCCATAAAAACACCAAAACGGCGTGCGGCGGTCCAATTCGGAGCAAACGTGCTCCGAACTGACCTAAAACCACACGGGAACGATAGAAATATTATTCCTGAGATGCAGGAGGATGCCGCACGTCCATCGGACGTGCGGTACGCGCGGCACGTCCGATTGTGTCATTTTCTACAGCACTGCGCGCGCTGAAATGGCGCGTTGGGGGGTCAAAACCACCCAAACGACCTTAGAATGCCACGAAACCGTACGACAATATCCGGGGCGTGAATTGTGAAATGGTCGGCCAGACAGCACCTCATTCGGAGGTGCCGTGTGACCGCGCGGCGGCCGGAAACGGGTTTCCGGCGCCATAAAACACCAAAACGGTGTGCGGCGGTCCAATTCGGAGCAAACATGCTCCGAACGACCTGAAACCCGCACGGGAACGATAGAAATATTATTCCTGAGATGTAGGAGGAGGCCGGACATCCATCGGACGTGCGGTGCGCGCGGCACGTCCGATTGTGTCGTTTTCAGCAGCGCGGCGCGCGCTGAAATGACGCATTGGGGGGGTCAAAACCACCTGAACGACCTCCGAATGCCACGAAACCGTACGACAACATCCGGGGGCGTGAATTGAGAAATGTTCGGACCAGACGGCATCTCATTCGGAGGTGCCGTTTGACCGCGGCGGCCGGAAACGCGTTTCCGGCGCCATAAAACACCAAAAACGCGGCGTGCGGCGGTCCAATTCGGAGCAAACGTGCTCCGAACGACCTGAAACCGCTCAGGAACGATAGAAATTTTTTTCCTGAGATGCAGGAGGAGGCCGCACGTCCATCGGACGTGCGGTGCGCGCGGAACGTCCGATTGTGTCGTTTTCAGCAGCGCGGCGCGTGCTGAAATGGCGCGTTGGGGGGTCAAAACCACCCGAACGACCACTGAATTCCACGAAACCGTAAGACAACATCCGGGGCGTGAATTGTGAAATGTTCGGCCAGACGGAACCTCATTTGGAGGTGCCGTGTGACCCGCGGCGACCGAAACGCGTTTCCGGCGCCATAAAACACCAAAACGGCGTGCGGCGGTCCAATTCGGAGCCAACATGCTCCGAACGACCTGAAACCGCACGGGAACGATAGAAATATTATTCCTGAGATGCAGGAGGAGGCCGCACGTCCATCGGACGTGCGTGTGCGCGCGGCACGTCCGATTGTGTCGTTTTTCAGCAGCGCGGCGCGCGCTGAAATGGCGCGTTGGGGGGTCAAAAACCACCCGAACGACCTCCGAATGCCACGAGACCGTACGAAAACATCAGGGGCGTGAATTGTGAAATGGTCGGCTAGACGGAACCTCATTCGGAGGTGCCGTGTGACCGCAGTGGCCGGAACGCGTTTCCGGCGCTATAAAACACCAAAACGGCGTTCGGCGATCCAATTCGGAGCAAACGTGCTCCGAACGACCTGAAACCACACGGGAACGATAGAAATATTATTCCTGAGATGCAGGAGGAGTCCGCACATCCATCGAGAGATGCAGGAGGAGTCCGCACATCCATCGGACGTGCGGTGCGCGCGGCACGTCCGATTGTGTCGTTTTCTGCTGCGCGGCTCGCGCTGAAATGGCACGTTGGGGAGTCAAAACCACCCAAACAACCTCCGAATGCCACGAAACCGTACGACAACATTCGGGGCGTGAATTGTGAAATGGTCGGCCAGACGGCACCTCATTCGGAGGTGCCGTTTGACCGCGGCGGCCGAAAACGCGTTTCCGGCGCCACAAAACACCAAAACGGCGTGCGGCGGTCCAATTCGGAGCAAACATGCTCCGAACGACCTGAAACCGCACGGGAACGATAGAAATATTATTCCTGAGATTCAGGAGGAGGCCGCACGTCCATCGGACGTGCGGTGCGCGCGGCACGTCCGATTGTGTCGTTTTCAGCAGCGCGACGCGCGCTGAAATGGCGCGTTGGGGGGTCAAACCACCCGAACGACCTCCGAATGCCACGAAACCATACGGAAACATCCGGGGCGTGAATTGTAAAATGGTCGGCCAGACGGATCCTCATTCGGAGGTTCCGTGTGACCGCGGCGGCCGGAAACGCGTTTCCGGCGCCATAAAACACCAAAACGGCGTGCGGCGGTCCAATTCGGAGCAAACGTGCTCCGAATGACCTGAAACCGCACGGGAACGATAGAAATATTATTCCTGAGATGCAGAAGGAGGCCGCACGTCCATCGGACGTGCGGTGCGTGTGGCACGTCCGATTGTGTCGTTTTCAACAGCGCGGCGCGCGCTGAAATGATGCGTTGGGGGGTCAAAACCACCCGAACGACCTCCGAATGCCACAAAACCGTACGACAACATAGGGGCGTGAATTGTGAAATGGTCGGCCAGACGGCACCTCATTCGGAGGTGCCGTTTGACCGCGGCGGCCGGAAACTCGTTTCTGGCGCCAAAAAACACCAAAACGGCGTGCGGCGGTCCAATTCGGAGCAAACGTGCTCCGAACGACCTGAAACCGCACGGGAACGATAGAAATATTATTTTTGAGATGCAGGAGGAGGCCGCACGTCCATCGGACGTGCGGTGCGCGCGGCACGTCCGATTGTGTCATTTTCAGCAGCGCGGCGCGCACTAAAATGGAGCGTTGGGGGGTCAAAACCACTTGAACGACCTCCGAATGCCACGAAACCGTACGACAACATCTGGGGCGTGAATTGTGAAATGGTTGTCTAGACGACACCTCATTCGGAGGTGCCGTGTGACCGCGGCGACCGGAAACGCGTTTCCAGCGCCATAAAACACCAAAACGGCGTGCGACGGTCCAATTCGGAGAAAACGTGCTCCGAACGACCTGAAACCGCACGGGAACGATAGAAATATTATTCCTGAGATGCAGGAGGAGGCCGCACGTCCATCGGACGTGCGGTGCGCGCGGCACGTCCGATTGTGTCATTTTCAGGAGCGCGGCGCGCGCTGAAATGGCGCGTTGGGGGGTCAAAACCACCCGAACGACCTCCGAATGCCACGAAACCGTACGACAACATCCGAGGCGTGAATTGTGAAATGGTCGGCTAGACGGCACCTCATTCGGAGGTGCCGTGTGACCGCGGCGGCCGGAAACGCGTTTCCGGCGCCATAAAACACCAAAACGGCGTGCGGTGGTCCAATTCGGAGCAAGCGTGCTCCGAACGACCTGAAACCGCACGGAAACGATAGAAATATTATTCCTGAGATGCAGGAGGAGGCCGCATGTCCATCGGACGTGTGGTGCGCGCGGCACGTCCGATTGTGTCGTTTTCAGCAGCGCGGCGCGCGCTGAAATGGCGCGTTGGGGGGTCAAAACCACCCGAACGACCTCCGAATGCCATGAAACCGTATGAAAACATCCGAGGAATGAATTGTGAAATGGTCGGCCAGACGGCACCTCATTCGCATGTGCCGTTTGACCGCACAGGCCGGAAACGCGTTTCCGGCGCCATAAAAACACCAAAACGGCGTGCGGCGGTCCAATTCGGAGCAAACGTGCTCCGAACGACCTGAAACTGCACGTGAACGATAAAAAATATTATTCCTGAGATGCAGGAGGAGGCCGCACGTCAATCGGACGTGCGGTGCGCACGGCACGTCCGATTGTGTCGTTTTCAGCAGCGCGCCGCGCGCTGAAATGGCGCGTTGGGGGGTCAAAACCACCTGAACAACCTCCGAATGCCACGAAACCGTACGACAACATCCGGGGCGTGAATTGTGAAATGGTCGGCCAGACGGTACCTCATTCGGAGGTGCCGTGTGACCGCGGCGGACGGAAACGCGTTTCCGGCGCCCTAAAACACCAAAACGGCGTGTGGTGGTCCAATTCGGAGCAAACGTGCTCCGAACGACCTGAAACCGCACGGGAACGATAGAAATATTATTCCTGAGATGCAGGAGGAGGCCGCACGTCCATCGAATGTGCGGTGCTCGCGACACGTCCGATTGTGTCGTTTTCAGCAGCGCGGCGCGCGCTGAAATGGCGCGTTGGGGGGTCAAAACCACCCGAACGACCTCCGAATGCCACGAAACCATACGTCAACATCCGGGGCGTGAATTGTGAAATGGTCGGCCAGACGGCACCTTATTCGGAGGTGCCGTGTGACCGCGGCGGCCGAAAACGCGTTTCCAGCGCCATAAAACACCAAAACGGCGTGCGGCGGTCCAATTCGGAGCAAATGTGCTCCGAACGACCTGACACCGCACGGGAACGATAGAAATATTATTCCTGAGATGCAGCAGGAGTCCGCACGTCCATCGGACGTGCGGTGCGCGCGACACGTCCGATTGTGTCGTTTTCAGCAGCGCGGCGCGCGCTGAAATGGCGCGTTGGGGGGTCAAAACCACCCGAACGACCTCCGAATGCTACGAAACCGTATGAAAACATCCGGGGCGTGAATTGTGAAATGGTAGGCTAGACGGCACCTCATTCGGAGGTGCCGTGTGACCGCGGCTGCCAAAAACGCGTTTCCGGCGCCATAAAACACCAAAAACGGCGTGCGGCGGTCCAATTCGGAGCAAACGTGCTCCGAATGACCTAAAACCGCACGAGAACGATAGAAATATTATTCCTGAGATGCAAGAGGAGGTCGCACGTCCATCGGACGTGCGGTGCGCGCGGCACGTCCGATTATGTCGTTTTCAGCAGCGCGGTGCGCGCTGAAATGGCGCGTTGGGGGTTCAAAACCACCCGAACGACCTCCTAATGCCACGAAACCGTACGACAACATCCGGGGCGTGAATTGTGAAATGGTCGGCCAGACGGAACCTCATTCGGAGGTGCCATTTGACCGCGGTGGCCGGAAACGCGTTTCCGGCGCCAAAAAACACCAAAACGGCGTGCGGCGGTCCAATTCGGAGCAAACGTGCTCTGAACGACCTGAAACCGCACGGGAACGATAAAAATATTATTCCTGAGATGCAGGAGGAGGCCGCACGTCCATCGGACATGCGGTGCGCGCGACACGTCCGATTGTGTCGTTTTCAGCAGCGCGACGCGCGCTGAAATGGCGCGTTGAGGGGTCAAAACCACCTGAATGACCTCCGAATGCCACGAAACCGTACGACAACATCCGGGGCGTGAATTGTGAAATGGTCGGCCAGACAGCACCTCATTCGGAGGTGCCGTGTGACCGCGCCGGCCGGAAACGCGTTTCTGGCGCCCTAAAACACCAAAACGGCGTGCGGTGGTCCAATTCGGGGCAAACGTGCTCCGAACGACCTGAAACCGCACGGGAACGATAGAAATATTATTCCTGAGATGCAGGAGGAGGCCGCACGTCCATCGAGCGTGCGGTGCTCGCGGCACGTCCGATTGTGTCGTTTTCAGCAGCGCGACGCCCGCTGAAATGACGCGTTGGGGGGTCAAAACCACCCGAACGACCTCCGAATGCCACGAAACCGTACGTCAACATCCGGGGCGTGAATTGTGTGAAATGGTCGGCCAGACGGCACCTCATTCGGAGGTGCCGTGTGACCGCGGCAGCCGAAAATGCGTTTCTGGCGCCATAAAACACCAAAACGGCGTGCGGCGCTCCAATTCGGGGAAAACTTGCTCCGAACGACCTGATACCGCACGAGAACGATAGAAATATTATTCCTGAGATGCAGGAGGAGGCCGCACGTCCATCGGACGTGCGGTGCGCGCGACACGTCCGATTTGTGTCGTTTTCAGCAGCGCGGCGCGCGCGGAAATGGTGCGTTGGGCGGTCAAAACCACTCGAATGACCTCTGAATGCCACGAAACCGTACGAAAACATCCGGGGCGTGAATTGTGAAATGGTCGGCCAGACGGCACCTCATTTGGTGGTGCCGTGTGACCGCGGCGGCCAAAAAACGCGTTTGAGGCGCCATAAAACACCAAACAGCGTGCGGCGGTCCAATTCGGAGCAAACGTGCTCCGAACGACCTGACACCGCACGGGAATGATAGAAATATTATTCCTGAGATGCAGAAGGAGGCCGCACGTCCATCGTACGTGCGGTGCGCGCGGCACGTCCGATTGTGTCGTTTTCAGCAGCGCGGCGCGCGCTGAAATGGCCCGTTGGGGGTCAAAACCACCCGAACGACCTCCGAATGCCACGAAACCGTACGTCAACATCCGGGGCGTGAATTTTGAAATGGTCGGCCAGACGAAACCTCATTTGGAGGTGCCGTGTGACCGCGGCGGCCGGAAACGCGTTTCCGGTGCCATAAAACACCAAAATGGCGTGCGGCGGTCCAATTCGGAGAAAACATGCTCCGAACGACCTGAAACCGCACGGGAACAATATAAATATTATTCCTGAGATGCAGGATGAGGCCGCACGTCCATCGGACATGCGGTGCGCGCGGCACATCCGATTGTGTCGTTTTCAGCAGCGCGACGCGCGCTGAAATGGCGCGTTGGGGGGTCAAAACCACACAAACGACCTCCTAATGCCACGAAAACCGTACGACAACATCCGGGGCGTGAATTGTGAAATGGTCGGCTAGAAGGAACCTCATTCGGAGGTGCTGTGTGACCACGGCGGCCGGAAACGCGTTTCCGGCGCCATAAAACACCAAAACGGCGTGCGGCGGTCCAATTCGGAGCAAACGTGCTCCGAACGACCTGAAACCGCACGGAAATGATAGAAATATTATTCCTGAGATGCAGGAGGAGGCCGCACGTCCATCGGACGTGCGGTGCGCGCGGCACGTCTGATTCTGTCGTTTTCAGCAGCGCGGTGCGCGCTGAAATGGCGCGTTGGGGGGTCAAAACCACACGAACGACCTCCGAATGCCACGAAACCGTAGGACAACATCCGGGGCGTGAATTGTGAAATGGTCGCCCAGATGGCACCTCATTCGGAGGTGCCGTGTGACCGCGGCGGCAGGAAACGCGTTTCCGGCGCCATAAAACACCGAAACGGTGTGCGGCGGTCCCATTCGGAGCAAACGTGCTCCCTCCGAACGACCTGAAATGAGATTATTTCTTGAATCGAAGTTTTTAAATTATTAAAGCACAATGATTTTATATTATATATATATTAAATATATATTAAAACATTTAAAATATTATATATATATATATATATTTAAAATATTGTATTTAATAGTATATATATGAATATTTATATATTTATATTCAATTAAAAAAAATTGAAAAAAATATTTTTTTTAGATTAGCGACCGCCATAGGCGGTCGCTATAGGTTGCCCGACAGAGGGCCTTCAGCGACCGCTAGGCGGTCGTTGAAGGCCGATCTGCTGGCCGTCTATAGCGACCGCCAGTGGCGGTCGCTATAGGGTGCCCGACAGAGGGTCTTCAGCGCGACCGCCAAGCGGTCGCTGAAGGCCGATCTGCCGGCCTTCTATAGCGACCGCCAATGGCGGTCGCTAAAGGCCTCTAGCGACGAGGCAACAGCGACCGCCAATGGCGGTCGCTGCGCGGCCGCTAAAGACTTTTAGCGACCGCCAATGGCGGTCGCTAATGGCCTTATTTACAGTAGTGAATGTTTATGAAAAAAGAATTTATAAGAATCTTCATATCCTTAACTGTGAATAGAACGTACTTGAAAACCATATTGTTCTACCTCTAGTAGAGTTTGATGTTGTCCTGTGTATGGATTGGCTCTCTAATTACCATGCTAAGATTGACTATAGAGCTAAAGAAGTTTCTTTTCAGAAAGACTTTCAGTTTGTGTACATGAATGAACCCTTACTGTTGATAACATATCAAGAGGCCGAGAAACTTGTAAAAGATGGAAATTAATGTTACCTTGCACGCATCATTGAAAATAAAGGAACTGTTCAGATTAATGATGTGCCAGTGGTAAATGAGTATCCTGGTGTTTTTCCTGATGAGTTACCTGGAATAATACCAGATCGGGAAGTTGAGTTTACTATTGACTTAGTTCCTGATGCTAAGCCAATTTCAAAACCCCCTTATCGAATGGCTCAAATTGAACTTTTAGAGTTGAAGGAGAAATTGCATGATTTATTAGAGAAATGTTTCATTGACCTAGCACATCACCATGGGGTGCTACTGTTTTATTTGTTAAAAAGAAAGATGGTTCTATGAGACTTTGCATTGATTATAGAGCCTTGAATAACATCACTGTTAAGAACAAATATCCTTTGCCTCATATCGATGATTTGTTTGATCAGCTCCAGGGAGCTCAGTTTTTTTTCAACGATTGACCTGAGATCGGGGTACCATCAGCTGAAGGTAATGGAAGAAGATGTTCCGAATACCACGTTCTGTACAAGATATGGCCATTATGAATTTTTAGTAATGCCTTTTGGGCTAACCAATGAACCTGCTGTATTCATGGACATACTGAATAGAGTTTTCCATGAGTTCTTGGATAAGTTTGTGATGGGTTTCATTGATGATAATTTGGTGTTTCCTAAAAGTAAAGAAGAGCATGAAAGACATTTAAGTGTTATTTTGAGTACTTGAATGAAAAGAAATTTAATGGGAAATTCAGCAAGTGTGAGTTTTGGTTGCAACAAATTTCTTTCCTTGGTCACATTTTTCCTAAAGATGGGATAACCGTTGATCATGCAAAAACAAAGGTTGTTGAAGAATGGCCAAGACCCACAAATGTAACAGAGATTCGTAGTTTCCTTGGTTTGGGAGGCTATTACCAAAGGTTTGTTAGAAAATTTTAATGGTTATCTAGTCCAATGACTAAGCTAACTCGGAAGGGTGTTAAGTTTATTGGGACAAAATACTGTGATGATTGTTTTCAGGAATTGAAAAGAAGATTGGTGAATGCTCTAGTTTTGGATATTCCTTCCAGGAATGGTGAGTTTGTTATATACAGTGATGCCTCATTTAAAGGACTTGGTTGCATCCTAATGCAGAATGATTATGTAATTTCTTATGCTTCACGACTGCTGAAAACTCATGAGGTAAATTACCCTACACATGATTTGTAATTAGCTGCTGTTGTTTTTGCTTTAAAAATTTGGAGGCATCATTTATATGGAGTAAAGTGTGAAATATATACTGATCAAAAAATTTTAAGGTATATATTTACTCAGAAAGAATTTAACATGAGATAGGGGAGATGTCTAGAATTAATCAAGGATTATGATTGTACAATTAATTACCATATGGGAAAAGCAAATAATGTGGCTGATGCTTTGAATCTAAAAAGTAATGCTTCATTAATAATGTTGCGTTTGGAACGTGATCCTTTGGTTATAGATTTGATGAACTTTGGCATAGAAGTTGTTGGTGCAGGAAGTTCTTCTGTTTTGTTTCAGGTATCAGTGAGATCATCTCTATCAGACAAAATCAAGAAAGCACAGAAGCAAGACAGTGAGTTGCACAAAAAGGTAGAGCTAGTTCAGAAATGTATGTTTCCTGAATTCAACATTGATAATGATTGCATTTTGAGATTTGGGAAGAGATTGTGTGTGACTTGTGATTCATAGTTAAATAGAGAGCGTTGTTATGTGAAGCTCATAGTTTTCCATTTTCAGTTCATCCTGGCAGTACTAAGATGTACAGAGATCTGCGGGAGTATTACTGGTGGGATGGAATGAAAAGAGAAATTGATGATTTTTACTGTGAAGTGTTTCACTTGTCAACAGGTTAAAGTAGAGAAGTAGTTACCAAAAGGGATGCTTCAGCCTTTACCAGTGCCAGAGTGGAAATGGGAAAATATATCCATGGACTTTGTTGTGGGATTACCATAGATATCTCAAGGAAATAATGCAATCTGGGTTATTGTTGATCGCTTGACTAAATCTACTCATTTCCTTGCTATATGAGATATTTTCTATCTAGATCAACTTTACCGTTTGTATCTTAACGAGATAGTCAGGATACGTGGAGTTACTCTCTCAATTGTATCCGACCGTGATCCCAGGTTTACTTATAACTTTTGGAAGGGCCTTAAAAAGTCGATGGGTACTGAATTAAATTTTAGTACAACATTTCATCAACAATTAGATAGGCAGTCAGAACGAACAATTCATACTATGGAGGATATGCTACGTTCTTGCTCTATGGATTATCAGGGAAGTTGGGACCAACATATTTCTTTGGTTGAGTTTTCTTATAATAACAGTTTTCATTCCAGTATACAAATGGCACCACTTGAGGCGTTATATGGGAAGCAGTGTAAAACTCTAGCATTCTGGGATGATGTGGGTGAAAGGAAGTTGATGGGACCCGAATTGGTTGAAGAGTTGGCGGAAAAATTTCAGCTGATACAGATACACATGAGAACAGCTCCGAGCAGGCAGAAGAGTTATGCGGGCAACAGGAGGAAGGATCTATCTTTTGAGTTAGGTGATCATGTTTTTTCTCAATGTCTCACCGTGGAAAAGTGTGATGGGAATTGGTGAGAAAGGAAAGCTGAGTCCAAGGTTCATTGGACCATATGAAATTCTGGAGAGAGTTGGATAAGCTTTTTACAGAGTGGCTTTACCTCTGAGTTTATCTCAGGTACACAATGTTTTTCATGTTTTGATGTTGAGAAAGTACATGCCAGATCAATCTCATGTTTTGAGTCAAGAGATAGTTCAGCTGGAAGAGAACCTATCATATGAGGAACAACCGGTCCAGATTCTTGACCACATGGATCATGTTTTATGGAATAAGTTGATTAATTAGGTAAAGGTTTTGTGGAAAAACCACATGATGGAAGAGGCAACATGGAATCTGAAAATGCAATGACAGCTATATACCCCCATTTATTCGATAAGAAATAAATTGCGGGGACACAATTTTCTAAAGGGGGGAAAGATGTAACATCCCAAGTAAGTAATGAATAATATATATTTTTATCTATGTCTATTAGTTAATTAGATAGTGTTTTAGAGGCTGAAAATGAAAATAAATCCAATCTTAAGCATGTAATACACAAATTTTTTTAAAATATTGTTCTACTGCCTTTTGATGGAAAACCATTTTTTAAATATATATTTTGACAATTTTATAAGCATTTATTGTCAAAATAATTTTATTCTTTATGATTGGGACATCAAAATTTACTTTGTGTGAATTTTTGGTATTTTTCCGATAAAGTTCATTTTTAATGAATATTGAAAAATGTTGTATTTTAATTCAAAAACTATTTTTAAAATAATTTATTTATATGATTAGATTATCTTTTGAATTGGTTTTGAAGTGAAATTAGAATATATTTTTACCATTAAATCCAATGGTTGTCATTGGAATCAATTTCACTTTGAAATTGGACTTAAACTAGTGTCAATCTTTTGATACTTATTGTTTCATAAAAACACGCTATTTGCTCTGACAACAGGAATTAATTATTAAATTAATTAATGAAACTTATATGTTTTGAATTTTTTTAAAATAGACAACATTTTTGAATTCAGAATATAAAATATAGCTTCGGGTGAAGTTTTGGTATTTTTCTGAAAACATCAATTTTTGATGAATAGTGAAACCACTAAGTGGTACTTAAAAAACTGATTTTTCATTTAAATGAAATTTTACCACCTCTGTGTTTTGAATTTCAAAAATACAACATACATGGTTTTCATTAATAAGTAAAATGTGGTTCAATGGGATTAAAATAATTTTTTTTGAATAGTATCTTTTATGTTTTTAATCGCGAATACTGGTAATTAGTGTAGTTTAAGGTAAAAATAATGTTTTAATAATATGAGATGAGCTTGAAACATGTCCTAACCTCATTGGATGTGTCATGGCCGACCAAGAAAATCAATGAGTCAACTTGGGGACCCAATGGAGCCACTTTGGTTGGAAAATGACATTATTATCTTTTTATTTAATGTTAAAGTAAAAATGACACAAACATGAGTTATTTTACTAAAACAATTTTTACATGGGGTTATACAAGTCATATTTTTTATTATAAATAGTCATTGGAAATATAAAAAGATTTAATACATCATAGTGTTTTTTTATAATTTTTAGACTTTAAATAAATTAAATTAATTATGACATCATGATGATGCCGCAATTACCACATTAATAAAGGATTTAAATAAAATGAAATGATATTGTAACATCTATGACCTACACATGTCCAAAACCTGTTGGATGGGTGGATTTCGAAACCCTATCACATTACCCTTGAATTATATCAATTTGGGACCTTTTTAATTAGAAACTCATTTTAAAATAAAGTAACATTTCATTACATCCCAAGAGTGCCCCTCCTCTCCTCTTATAAAAGGCCCCCACCTCTACCTCCTTACCCACACTTCCAAGGCCTTTGGCTCGGAAAAACCCTACCCATTTTGTCTGTCCACATCCCTATATTACTCATTGAAGCCTCAATTTGGGCATAAGTCTTCCCTAGGAAGCCTTTGAGCTCAAACCAAAGGGAGTTGCCTGATTTTAAGGTAATGTCTTCACTTGAGTCCTTTTGTTTTATTTTACTTCTCCAACCCCCTAAACTCTTTTTATTAATTTCATTTGTTACATCTCCAGTATCTTAAATATACTAGGATGTTGTTATAAGAAGTATTTGAGCTACACTTACACACACCTACATCCAATGGTTAAAGAACATACTATTTCTGTGGATGGTGAATTCCAGCCTCCCGAAACGATGATTGTTCAACATTCTTTTAACACATTACAAGGTGGCCATTAATATGAAACTATATTTATATATGATATATAATATGATTATGTTTTTATTTAAGATTATGTATTTTTCATTTTGTGCATACCTTTATTGTTTCCATTATGGGTAAACACGATATCTTAATTTAAGGAAGTGCGGACTACCGCCCCCTCAATATTATTTGATTCGTTAATACCATACATGGGACGTATAAAGGATGGAGTTATGATATTATATATGATATTACACTTGAATTATAATATACCATTATATCATTATGATTCCATTCTATAAAATACGAAATAGAAATGAAAGTAGCATTCATGCGTACGTACGGCTTACCATCTCCATGAACGGTGCATTTCATTTATTACCTCTAAATGATTATGTAATATTATAAATGCATGTATATAATGGATATATATGATATATATTATATATAAATCATGATTATAATTCTGGATATAATGAATACATTAACAACTTGTAATTATGAAGGGTCTATTTTTTACTCAAGTACCAATGATCGTTAAAATGACCGTTATTATCTTAAATAATTAAATAGTGTTCATGACATGGCAATATGTGATATAAAAGGAATAATGAACTTGAAAAAGGTTCTTAAACAAGTATAAATTAACTCAAGATTATTATTCAGGATATTAAAGAACGACCGAGTCAAGTCGGACCCGAGATATGGGACTTCGTCTTAATCTCCTTTCATTGAGGCATATTCTGTTTTATACACAACCTTCTTTTATACGGTCTATAACCCCCTTTGACTTTTATGTTTATTCAAATGGAATCATTTTTATACTAAGCATTTAATAAATGACAAAAGGGAATGTTTTTGTCATACGTATGCGGCGACAATGACTTCTCTGCCGCCATGACCATTATTTGAGTTTCAGCTTCCTCTAAAAGCCATACCTTCTATTTAAAAGAAAAATAAATACCATGTTTTACTTTTCTTTTATTTTGGTATTGAAAATGGTTTTAATAATGTTTTTAGTATATAAATGTGTTGTGTTGATATCTTGTGATTGAAATGTGGAAATGTTATGTTTCCTTTATTTATGTTTTATGTGATACGATTATGTTATGGTTCTTGGGCATTGTTATGAAGACGGGTGGTTCCTTGATAAACTAAGGGTGGGTGAGCCCGATATAGCTCTCCAATTCATTCGGTGACGCGAAGGAGTGAAACGTTATGGTTTCTCCGAAGAGATTTAGGGAATATACTATGGTGGGTATTCCAAATGTAACCAATATGGTTACTCCCTACGTAAGAATGTTATGAATGCCTCAAGTTACCTTTTATATATTATGATTTATATGATTTATTCATGATTTGAGGAGGTATGTTAAAGTGTTTATGTTTTATGGGTAAATTTGATTTCATTCTTATGTATATATGAACTTATGTTTCCTTTCCATATTTTTATATCCCTTACTGAGCTTTTTTATGCTCATCCCATGTTTTTTGAAATGTTTTTCACAGGTCAAGGGAAAGGTACATGACATGAAGATAGTGTCAAGGAAGTGTCAAGAAGGAATACATATTTTATTTTAAATATGTTTCCATTGATGGGAAAAATGAATACTATATTTTATGTAATGCATGTTTTATGATCTATTTCTCTAAAACTCTAAACCTGAAAAGATCCTCAATGTGTAATCTTATAATAACTCAAGATTAAGTAAGGTTTATGGATGGGGCCTTATAATTTACATTATGTTATTTTAAATTATGTATGTTGCCTTATTTTTTTCCTGTATTAAATTGAATATTCTTTTATTTTCTATATTTAGTATATGATCTACCCTAAGATTTTATCCTTATCCTCAATGATGTGTTTGTAAATTCAATTTTGTTCTATTTTGGGATCACAATTCATGATATGTCTTTTAGAATGATCACTTGTAGTACAACTATTATTCCTATTAGGTTGGGCAACTGAACAAGGAAATAACAAATGGTTCTATCATAGTTGTTTTGTACTTTCTTTCTCATATTTTCTTTTATTCACTATAAATAAAAAAATATTCAAGATGATAAATCATTACCATACAAAATGGAAACATATAATCCATGAATGAATAACATATAAATAATAAGTATGCATTGATTTATAGGCCTTTATGTTTTAATCGTCATTATCTATATAAATGAATCTTATTTTGTTTTCTAACCATACAATTAGTTCATGTCCATCTTCATAGTTTATAATGTTTTTGGGGATTTCCAAATCACACAACTGAAGGTGTTGAACTAGGTGTTTGGTAAGACCCATTTTCAGGTATAATGTAACTCTTGGGTCAATCCTGGTATGTATTTTTTAGATGTATTACCCCTAGGTATATATGGGATAGAATCATGTACACTACTAACATCCAGACAAGGATATAATTTATCAAAAACCAATCACATTATAATTCACCTAGACAGGAAAATATTTCTATATAATTATCCATATCTATAAATATATCCTAATGGTTGTCACAGATGTTTCCTCAACCTTGTTTCTGTAGATTATATGAATATTTTCTATGATAACCACTATATTTATGGGTTCCATTTACACATATTATTACACGATTTTTTAAATAAGAATCCATTAATTCCAAATCATAGATCATGAAACCTACATTATAAAGAATTAAAGGATCATAATACATTTATGGAATGTAAAACATTAAATACATTAAATTATATTCCATTTTTAAAATTTTTTCTCATTTGAGATCCTAAAAATGCATTGGGTAAACTAGGGAATACATATAAAAAATTGTTGAGCTAGAAAGTTTTGTAAGGGAATAAACAAGAAAAGGTAACATAACACACTAGTGAAATATATAACATGATATCCTAAATAAGGATTACAAGAGTAATTAAATGGAATTATACAATAATTCACATGGAATCATAATATCATTGTGAACTACGAAATGTGGTGGAAACATAAGTCATGAAATAAATTCATGTCAAGAATAACAGCCTATAAAATATCACATATATGGAAATGTCCAATAAAGGATTATGCATAATCTATATTCTCGTACATGATGAATCATGGGAATAAATATTCTCGCAATTCATTTCAGTTCTATCTTGGTAGACCCATTATTACATTTGCATGAACTTTTCCTTCCACATTTGAGTATTTAAAATTAACAAATAACATAATAAGTACATAGGGAATTGAAATTGGATTTGAAATCATGTATCATATCATAATAGATTTAAATTTCATAATGAAGGACTCTATGAAATGAAAAAAAGACATTTATTTACCCATCAATAGAATAAGGAATAACATAATAAACCACATGAGAGAAGTATATATTTAAATTATTTTCTTTCTAAAACATTTACAATTTCATTCATTGGTTAATAGATGTAAAAAACTATAATTTAAAAATAAAAATTAATTTTTTTAATAAAATTATAAACAAAACAATAAGTAAAGATTTTATAAATACAACTGTTTAAAAATAACAATAGGATCAGATAAATTAATCTTTAAAGGATATTATTTTCATAAAATAATAAATATAGGACATTTTATTTTGCATATAAAAAGAAAATAACTATAAAATTAAATTTAAATAGTAATATAAGAATTTGAAAAATAAATTAAAACACTTGGAATAATACATAAACATATAAGAGAAAAGATTTTTGACTGAATATATAAATAATGTGGATTTTTCATAAAAACATTTTCTCTATATTTTTAAGTATAAATGATCAGAGAAAGTTACTATTACTATAAATTTTATTGAATAAAAATAGTAGAATAAAATGAAAATTTTAAATTTGATAAATATTAAATAAATTCTTTTAATTGGATTTCAACTATAAACAATTCTTATTAAAATTATATTGAAGTAAACACCCCTTCTGCATTGGTGTCATTTTAATAATAAAATAATATATTCATGTAAGTTAAATGTAGCATATGATACAAAAATATATTAAGGTTTGATTATATATTTTTTAAATAGAATATATATATATAATATAAAATAAATTAGTTTTCTAAATTAATATATGTGTCAACGTATATTGTTTTGAGATATAAACCCATCCATCAATCATGAGCCATCTTGTTTTTTACCTTCTATTTATGAATAAGAATATTAATATAATTATTTAAATAAAATAAAATAAAATTCCAATTTTCATTCCTTTTAATAATTTTTACACTATAATATTCACTTACATAACAAATTAATTTCACACCCAATGTTTTAACGATAAACCACTGAGTTTTCAAAAATCCAATTGGTGAGTTGAGTAATGTCAAAGAGAATATTATTAAATCATCTCTATAATGGTTATAATTAAATAATTTTCATTTTAATTCATTAATTAACTTTTTATAACAATCCATGAAATAGTTTCATTAAAAATAAAATATGTTATTATCACGAAGATGGTTGGTCATACTTACACATAATTATTGATTCCATTTTCTACAATCATGATTGAATGATGGAAAATTTTATATAATAATTATATTATTGTTATTATATAATTATTTAATATTATTTGATTAAATACCCTTACATATACCAATCATGTGTTGTAGTAATATAAATAGATCACATCACTATATGGGGTGACAGTTCACCGTAAACATGAATTATGTTTTCATTCATTCAATTCATTGTAAGGTAAGAAAATATATAGTATATTTTTAATAAAAAATAAATATATAATAAATATAAAATACAAACATAAAAAAAATCCTTATTAACTTACATGTAATACATAAGCTAAAAATAAATTACATTTCTTCTTGAAGTAGTATTCCACCATACACACGAGCGATGTAATAATATTTTATAATAAATGGAATGTAAAACAAATGTGTTATTTTATCATTATATAGTATAATTATATTATTTATATTGTATATAAAATTTTTAATGATCATTATATTCAATTATTAAGAGAATGGATGAAAAATTAATTCAGTTGGTTTTCTTGCCTGTAATCCACTATACAAACAATACACTATTTTGTTTCCCATTTGAGGGAGGATGAAATTTTTTAGGTCATTCAATTATGATAAATGAAATATATATGCATGAAAATATTTATATTATACAATAATGGTTTAAAATAATTGAATAATGTTGGAGAAGAAATAAAATAAAGCGGTTAGTTAAAGAAATTACAACTACTTCTTACAACTACATTATTTTTTCACCATATTCAAATTTAATATGGACTTATTATAAATATAATGATTATAGGGTAATGTTATGTATGTATGGAATTTATTTTACATTTTTCTGGTCAAAAAATGGGTTCCAAATTGTGAATAGTAGAGTGTATGGTGTGGATTTTAAAAGTGGGGGAGAGGACATAGTTGGAATTTATAATAAAGGCACCAAGAATTTTAGCAAGAAAAAAGGTTCCAAAATGGACCAATCGTGTACCATAGAAGAGATAATATGAAAATATGACCTTTCAATTATAATTTTACTTGTTTTCGGTAATCTTATAACTTATTTTTTTGACCCATAATTAACCAATTTTACCATAATCATGATAATTAATTTCAATATATTTCATTATTCAATATAATAAAAATTAATGTTCATAGTATTAGATAATATTAATACTTTTAATTATTAATACGTAATATATTTTAGTAATTTTAACTAAAAAAGTGTCAAAATTTTATTTTTAAATTAAACATTGAGTTCTGTTGAAAAGATAATTTTCCAAAAGCAAACATTTAAAAGTTTAAGAAGTTTTTATATCAAATATCAATATGAAATTGATTCAACTAAAATAATTTAGATTAATTTTTTTATAACTTAATAATATTAATTTTAAAATAATAATGAAATAAATTTTTTCAAATAATTTATTTCTAGAAAAGATTGTTTTTAGTTAATTTCAGTATTTTCCACTAGTCATCGAATCAGAAAAAATTCCAAAAAAAATCCATAAACAAACACCTTTGAATTTTTTAATAACAATATTAAATATGAAATTAATTGTTTTATATGAATTTTATAAAATGCCTAAAAATAAATTTTAAAATTTGATTGCAAAGCAAGAGAATGTTATTTTTAGGGAAATATATCTTTTGGGATATAATTTATTTTTATTTCATATTATTTGTTTATTTATTTCCAATAAATACTGAATTTTAATTTTATATGTGTAAACAATATATTTTTCATATTTTATTTGTATAATTCTTACTGGTCTATTTAATGGATATGTTATAATAGTGTACAGCATTATAATCCATTTAAATTTGGGGATTCTTTTTCGATAAGAAATTAATGAGATTGAATAAATTTAAAAAATATATATCATATTTTTTCAAGGAGATACATTTCCATATAATATTTTTATTTCATTTCATATACACTATAGATTATGATGTTATTATTTTAAAATATCATGGATTTATAGGGGCCACTAACTAACCACATTCCATGCATCATAACGAATTCAGGATATAGATCATATCTACACTTTATCAGTTAAACTATTTTCAATGTGATGAATATGGGAGAACATGAAATATCCCCTTGGTCCCTATAATAATAAACAAAACATTATTCTAAAATGATCATCAACCGTAATTCCACAACATCTGATATTTATATATTTTTCTTTGTTTTCCTATTGAGATATCACCAAATGACATAACCTTTCCCTAATGTATAAGACATTTAATATAAATTTATAAAGATAATCCACAAAACATATATAGTATTGATTCATGCCCTGCGGATATATTATACATCCCAAGATCCTATGGTCATTGTATAATATAAACCACTTAATTATGTTATAATGTTGTCTGCACCTCATATCATGGACCACTACTCCCAACACCATGCCATGTGTAGGGTGTTTTTACTCAAGTGTTCATATATTGAAATTCCTATAAGAAAATACTTTATCTCCTTTGTATAGAAAAAATCATAAAAAACTATAAAGGTAACTAAATAAACCAAATATAAAATACTATTCTTTGTTAATAGTAGGATCCATGGCATCAGGAATGTAATAATATACACAAATAACACCTCTTTACACTGACCATTCCACTCATGATTCACCACTTCATTGCTAGTTACGTAATATTCTCTAACAATAGGTTAATTAAACAATGATCGATTTTTAATATATAATTGATCCATTTTAAATTCTGATATTTTATGAATTTCTATGAAATTCCCAATATGTAACTTCTTCAACTGTCCCTCGTTCCATATAAAATTCATCCATAAATATAATTTTTTTTAAAAATGTACCTCTTATATCAATATTTGTTACATTAAACTCATGTTATGTAGCTGATGTGATAAATAGGTACTCAATATATATATATAGGTGACTAGCATGTATCTCTGGGGGCAATTATAATTTGAGGATATCTCTAATAAACATGAAACAATCCATGGAGAATGTCTAGAAGATCCAACTAATGGGATCCTTGAACACTACTAGAGAAATATTAATCCCAAAATGCTTAAAGAGTTAATACAACAATTTATATGTACTACAAAATATATTCTAAAAATTATTCTCTTATCTGACCCAAAATGGAGAGTAGACTAATCATAGTTTAATCTAGGAGAAAAACTGTTCTTCTAAAATGTAATCAAACAAGTAATTGATCATTAAAAATGGATGTTTATTACTCATAGTCACATGGATAATTTTCTTGTAGTCTATTGATAACCTAAAAGTACCATGTACCTTATTTTAAAAATTACATGAGAACCCCACCAATATGTTCTTTTTCCAAAAAAAAACCATTCCTCTCCAAATCCACATGTTGTGAATTATGTTCTAAAAATTCGATGATTTTATATAACATGGAGGAATTAATATAGGTTATTATTTGGGATATTTTATAATAGAGTTTAAAATAATATCATTGGAGGAAACTCTAATAATTCATCCATAATGGAATCCTTATATCTGAAAACTGCTAGAGGAAAATAGAAGGGGGTGACATTTGGTCCACCCCAAGTATATTTCTTATTATATGTGTTTTTATAGATCCAAAGTGACAAAGTAACAAACCAATTTTACCCAATATAAAATCTCATTAACTAATAAGAATAATTTTTTCTTCCTTATGAAAATTAAATGATACAAATATATTATAGAAGATAATGTATCCTTGATAACTATTCACATAGTCCATGATTAAAATCTTATAGAAAATAGTAATATCAAAAATCATGAAATCTCAACTATATCTATATATAAAAATTTCTTTGTTAGATAGTTTATATCCTTAGATAAGATCCATATTTTTCCCTGAAAGTGTTTCAAGAGATAAAAACTAAAAAATAAAATGAATGATATTTCATGTCAAGTATTAACTCGATAATAATTAAAAAAATCTATGATGTCATATCATATTATTTATAAGGTAATGCAGATATGTTGATGATAGTACATGAAAAATTGAATTTACCAACAAAATATCAGCTAAAACTCATTCCACTTAATAACGTCTTTCTATCTCAAAAATTAAATACTATATTTTTAGTGTGTGACCCTCCTAAGTGAATGTGGTCTACAATGTTTGATAATTCTACTAATTATCTCATTCTATATCGCAACTCAATCTCATTGAGTACGAATAAAACACAATATCAATTAAAAATATGAATTATTTTTCAAAAATTGTTAAAATAATTTTTTTGATATCTATGAGATTTAGTAGTGTATCCCCTTAGCCCACAATTATAGATTATTTCATAATTTCCTTCAACATACAGAACATATAATCCCTTCTATTCCATACATCCCTACCATAAATCTATTTTAACACATTATCCTTCTTCTTTTATCTATTAAAATTATAGACAATAATAGAACTAGAGTGTCTAATAACATAATAAAAAAATATCTAGAATTGTACCAACAACTTCATCCTCCTCAATACCATTCTTGGTCACCAAGGTCTTCCAAAAACCCACTAGATATAAGTTTATATCAACACTCCTAAAATGATGCCCAATTTATGGTAAATTGGAAATATAAAATTTTGAGGCCTTATGTACCTTATTTCTAGAAAGGAGAGGGGTGAAATTATGTAACTTGATTAAAAAATCAGAGTAGGCATACACCAACATGATTCCCTACTAATGATTCAAAAACTCCTCTTAAGGATATTGTTTTGGAATATCCAGAAATAACTCCTCGGAGAAGAGATCCATGAAGGTAAACTATATATTACCCTCCCATATTATTTACCTATTTACTACACCCCAAAAACATCTAGTTGGTTCCTAATGATTATCAAAAAATATATTTATCTACAAATCATCTTGGGTATACACTAGTTCAAAGGCCCCCTTAATGATATCAATGTAATCTAAAAAATCAAATTGGAATTTCATTCCTTGAAATACATTGGAATTTTATTTTGAATGTCCTACGAATAATTGACCATTATCTTAGAGACACATCCTACTTGAATATAAAATATATATATATGAAATTTGGTTGTATTATCTATTCGATATTATCCAATATAATAGTTATAGGGGTATCCCCACCTACATCTTTTTCTATGTAAAACATTTCTATTATCAATTACGAGGGAATTATGACCTACAACTTTTCTCGATTCCCTCAGACATCTCCTATGTGGCATTTTATATAATCACAATTTAAATCATAGAATATATATTAATGTATATATATGATAAAATTATATATAGTCTAGGAAATCAATGTATTTCTTAAGGATATCATATCCACAGAGTATAGAAAAAATGATAAAGAATATCCCTCCTAACTCTACCCATGGATCATGAATAGTAACCCATACATGATCAATTTTCACATTCATATATATATGGAAAAACACATAATCCAGAATATAAAGAAATAAAAAATTCATCCTAATACACCACAAAAGAAAATTTCATGATAGTAAATTTAGTAAACTACCACAAACATCAAAAAACATGTATATATGACACATTATCATAAATTCTTAATGATGTCATATAAATTCACCAAAATTGAATAAACTATAACAAAACAAAATACATATGATTGCCATGAAACCATAATTCAGAAAATTTACACATAGTTTCAAAAACAAATTACACCTAGATCTATCACATTAAAGGTATATAGGAAAATAAATAAATGTCCAACTAAAATTCCACAAAACCAGCCACATTTCCCACATGACCAAAAAAATCAATAATTAAATGAAAACCCTCTTCTAACATCACATTGAAACATACAAGATCGTATCAATATGGGCCAAAATTACACTAGAACTAATGTGAACCTCTCCATATGCTAGAATTTTACAGCAATTAGTGAGGTTAATAATTTCATTATTACATATAATAATAAATTAGTATCAAAATTCATACATATGAATAAAATAATGAATGAAATAATAACATGAAAGCGTAAAAAATTTGGGTATGGAAAATGATATAATAGTTGATATTGATGATATCTCATTTCATATAAGTAATAAATAATTGAAGTTCAATGTAGAAGGTAAAAATAGAGTGTAACAAGACATATAAAAATAAATAAAGGCTATGTGAAATAAATCTGTATTATATCACAGTACTTGGTCCATACACCATTCTTAGTTTCCTCGACTCCTAATTTATGGTCCCTTTTTATTTTTAGGATCGCTGATGATGAATTCTTTACATGCTTTATGATGTTCATGTAGTGTTCAATAATAAACATCGTGTGACAGTACCAATGCATCCTTAACATAATTCAATATGAATTGTAGATAAATTGAATAAAAATAAGTAATTTTGTATGAAGTAAACAACCAATCACAATTTAGTTGATCGTTCATTAACCTAGCTTCCAATAACCCTAGTAATACTTACTTCAAATATATGATGGAAGAATAACCATACGATAGTCATGATAATTGGTAAACCACATTGTGTCCATAAATCATCATGAATCCACATGGATATTATATCGTTGGTAGGTTAATATGGTTATCAAGCCCAATATCAGTCATGGGTTAGTCTGTAATTCCACTGTAACCTATCATAGTCATGGGTTTTTCTGTACGGTATATATCACCAACCACTAGCACATATAAAAAAATAAGGTCATTACACACATATCATGTATCTAAAAACATCTTTTTAATCATCACATAGAACACATTCTATCACTCTATGTGATTATTAATACACGATGTCCCCCCATTTGATTTCTACTAGATGAAAACCTTCATCAGAAATGAATTCACAAATAAAAATGCATATAAACAATAGTAAAAAACCTAGTAAATTGATCACGCAACTTTGTATCTAGACATGCACAAATACATTCTTTACCAAACATGGGTCTAATGGAATATATAGAAAGACACATGTGATCAATATCAATCATGCATCTCTCTTGACAAAAATCCAGACCAATGAGATGAAAAACAAAGAAACAACATTATACAATATATAAAAATGGTAGGTAACTTCTTAAAAAAAGTGTGATGGAGCCCAAAAGTAATGGATCACCACACCTAATGAATCCCACAAATTAATTCCCAAAAATTATCGCTTGATCAAAATGGTTAAGAGATGGAGAATAATCTAGAATAACATGTGTTCAGGGGGTCCTGATTTCCCCAAGTAGATATCATCAACCAAGAATAAAATTATACCTTTCATCATTAAATCATCATATGCTGCATCGTTCACATATATTTCACAACCATATCCCCTTCCATAGTCAATGATAAAGATATATCCCTAGATTAGGGGATGAAAAAAATATAGGAGTGAAAATCACATAGAATAACAAAAATATGATGCAATATAATAGGTGATGAAGCTAAGTGTTCAAGGGATATAAGTTATCTTTAATACGACCATGATTATATTAGGGTTTGAGAGTATTATATGGGGATAAAATAAGATTTTATGAGCCTCTATAACATATATGAAAGGTGGGTAATCATTTCACATGATGTTGATTATTATGCTATACGGAAATATGTTCAATGATAGAATAAAAATATGGTGGATTAAATAATGAAATGAATAAATTGTTATTTTGTAAAAATAAATAATAGAATCTTTATAATTAATAATATATGGATCTTATATTTTTGGGAAAGTTACCCTTGCATATTTGACATCATTGAATTTCATCCTCAAAGCCCTCGTAAAAACACAGGACCACACCCACCATATATAGCGAAAAAACTAATAAATTAAAATAACATCCCATAATCATCCATCAATGACTTCATACCATATCTAAGTTTATAACTCATATCTATTAAAAAAATAGTACCATAATAAAATTTAATCCATGACACAAGTCCCTTCCCACCCCAACCACAAACTCATTGGTGTAAATTATTATCAACATCTTGGAATCTATTTCACTCTGAAAATGTAGATCAACATCCCTCTTTATAATGAAAACCAACCATAAGATACTAAATAAAATATATTGGATTCAAAAAATGAATTACGTAATGAATTTATGTTTTATTAGTGAGAATATTCAAATATATATGACTGTTAAATATGGCATCAATCTAGATGGAGATTGTGGAATAATGATGAAATTATGAATTAATGAACTATGATGGAGAATTATAATAAAAAAAATATAAATGAATTACATTAATATCTATTAAAATAATGATTATATTTAATATAAATAACCATAAAAATATTTGTGCAAATAAAGTTGTTGAAAATGGAAAAAACAATGATGATTTTTACAACATCCAAAATATTCAAAATCATGGATTTCCAATGATTCTTTATATCCAATTTTCCCGTCAGATACTAGAAATGTGTGTTTGACATTTGACACTAGTATATTGATCAATTCATGACTCTATGTTTAAATTAATATATTTGGTGGGTTATTTTTATCCCATAAATTCTACCCCCATGGATTTTTACACAACAATATTCGTCCAATTTTCAATAACAATTTAAGAAAAAAAATTTCATGGAGATGAAATTGATGTATAAAATCATACTATAATTAAAAATTGATACAGTTATGGGAAAATCATGTCAATATATATAATGTGTCCAAAATTTAAATGATAAAATTATATTTTTCTCTAATATAAATATTTATTGACATCCATTGATTAGGAATTGTGTCTAGATTAAAAACTGACACATGTTAGTCATCCTAGGATTTTGTAATTTTCATTTAGCCAAGAATTCTATCATATGGAAAATATATATATCCAGTGCAAATTATAATTGAATACATCTCATATTAATATGTTTATCATTTCAGAAGATGATTAAAAAAATATTTATTAAATTAATCGTAAGTATTATATAGTTCAAAAATCATGTAATAATTATCAACTATTAGGGAACAGTTTGAGAAAGGGTATTGGTTGATGAATTCTATAAAATGTGTGTAAATATAATTATATATTATTGGTACACAAAAATATATTAAACCAATTATTTTTTAAACTATATAATTGTTAATTGAAATTAATATGTAATAATATTAACATTATGCACATAGTAATTACCTCATAGATATTCAATTAATATTTTATGTTTTTTAAAATTAAATATCATGAGTTACATTTAATTAAAATCCATGAATCACACAATTTTTTGGAGAAATTTTTACATTTTAAATTATACAATAATTTACATAAAAACAATAAAAAAATTTTAATTGGGTTTTAAACATTCTTGGGAATTCATTGTGAGAGATCATTAAAACCTATTGATACTATAAAATTCAGGATATATTATATCAGAACCTTTTCATTGGAATATGAAATTTTCACCGTATTTTTTCACATTGATGATTCTTCTAATAGAGAATTTGATTAAGAATACTAAAGTTATATGTCTTGTTCAATATCGATTGATGTATCTCAAACATTTTTATTTCCAATAAACATTTTTATTATTATTACATTATAATAGTCAAAATAATTATATTGGGTGTTTTCTATGCTATGATAACATTTTTAGTATGATTCATGATCATGTAATGTCCATTATGATGAATATAGTTTAACATGAACACTCTATTGTGATAGGACAAATTTTTGATGATTTTATCATCTTTTTATGAATTTAAATAAAATTGAGAGAAGATTAAATTCATTTTATTTAGTTAATGATAATGAAGTTAAATTATTTTCGTATAGTATTTCAACAAACATTATAGTCTTAGGTCAAGATATTGAATACATAACATCATTTCCATTGAATAATGTTGAATTCATACTTCCACAAAGATATGTGATACTCAATAGTGATATTATATATCCTTTAATTGAATAATAGAATACTGAAACAATGAGTCAACATTAAAGTTGAAGACGATTTGAGAAATAGATTAAATAGTGCATTAAAACGATATTAATGATAGTGGTTCAGGTCATGTAATATTATAATCTATTTCATAGTAATTATATACATATATAATTATCTATTTGAATTAATACTATTTTATATTATTATATTCAGGACATGAATAATTATAATCATGATGCAATTCCATTTAATTTGAATTATTTATTTTGGGTGAATTTATAGTTGACTATGAGATTTAATTATTAGTATATTAATGTATTTATATAATATAAAATTTTTTATGACGATGTTTTGAGAGAAGTGGCATATTAAAAAAATTTATATACTTCTGAGACTATATAAAATTAAATCACATTATCAAATTTAATTATCCTTGAAAAAATTTAGTTAGGTCCTTCAAATTCATAACGGTTAATATTAAAAGGGGAATATGAAATGATTTATTATGATTTTATTTTGTTATCATATATCATTTAATTGATATCGGTGATCTTGTACAAGATTATCCATATATTTGGCCTCATAATCTAAATTGGCATTTATTAAGGATGATAGATTTGTGGAATGTGTAGTGTGATAAATTCCATTTCAAACAAAGATAATTATATGGTAAAAATGATGAAGGTAAATAATTATTATATGAAATTGAATCCCATCAAAAACAATATATGATATATATTTCAATATTAACATTGAAAAAATTGGTCTTATATTGGAGTGTATAGATGTTTAATGTTTGTTAATAGGGAAGAAGGATATCAATGTGGTCCATAATGAATTAATTGAGTGTATCCTACAACCTATTTTATCTAGTTTAATTATTTAATTATTTTATAAATAATAATTCTATTAAATTATTAAAATATTTGAAAAAAAAATTAAATGATATATCTTGTTTTAGCCTCACTTATATTCTTGTTTGATATATTAATTCTGATAAAAATGATTTAGAGATATGAATCAATCTTCCATAGCTTCTACAAAACTAGATCTCCCATCTCATATTCTCCCACATACATAATATAAACATTCTATATTAAGTACACTCCATTTCTTATCATATGATTCTACAATATATACATATATATTAATTTTATTTTCTCCCACTTTCATGTAAATTAAACTGTGTTCAAGGAATGTGAGGGGTATTATTTGGTGTATTTGAGGAGCTGCTAGTGAGTGAGTATATAGCCTCACAGTTACCATTATGAGGGTACTACAGGGTGACCATTATTATTATGTAATTATTAACATTAAAATGAATTTAATACTTCTATTTAGTAATAGTTTAATAAATTTTGGTAAAAGAAAAATATAAATAAAATATTAAAATGGAATTTAAGATATACAATATGTTATGGATGATCAATTATAAAATAGTAATTCTATTTAAAATGTTTGGGGTGCTTATAGATGATGCCAATGGAATATATGGTAAAATCATTGGCTAGATAGCATGTGATATGACATCCTTCCCATCATATATTCTAATTGGAGGAATATTTTCATCAAATGAATAAAAACGATTTTAAAAAAAAAAATTGAATTAATGTTAAAGTAAATATATCTATATTTTATACATTATTTCTATAATACATATTATAATTATTTTCTACTATATTTATTGAATTATATAGAGCATTCTAAAGAATATTAAATCATTTATATGAAAACTACATCAGCACTCAATCGATTATATTTATTTCAATATCATTATATTATCATGATATTATTGTTAATTTATTTTTTATGAACTATCTAATTAATACAAATTTACACCCTAACATACATTAAATAAATTTTGTAGATAATCCAACTACTAGAAGTCATCTGGAATATTAGAGGAAATGATCCTCATGGGGAAGACTACATGTCTCTTGGGAGAAGGGTTGATAATAGATTCCCACGTTCTTATCATATTTTTATAATAATCAACTAAATATTTTTTAAAATAAATATCAAACAAACAACTTTTTTATGTTAAAATAATATTGAGATAAAATATATGTAAATATTTTATTTTTTTTCTATTTTATGTTTGACCAATAAAATTATTCAATTATCTAACATGGGGATAAATTTTTGTATCATTTTACTGGTTGTAAGAATTATAGAATAATAATTTCACAGTTAATTTCATTTGTAACTATTGGTAGTTTAAGAAATCATTATGTATGCAATATATTATTATATTATTAGATATTATTTCAACAATCAATTATCACCAACCAATACACAATATAATATATAAAACAATCATTACTATATTATTCGTGGTAATATATGCTGATAATATAGGTGGGAATGAATTCAACCTACCCTATATTATAAAAAATTGTTCATAATTAATAATTATAAACATTCTATTTTTTTGTGGACTCCAAAACCACATCTAATACTGGATCTATAGAAATATTTAGGGACTCTCTCAAAAAAATAATTTCACAGATTAATAGGACACGTAAAAAAATATAAGGGTTTATATAACCTTCTCATATTTAATGCACGATATTTTTAAACATATTTTATACTAGAAGAATTATCATTAATTTTGCATTTTTTTATTGTTTTACATATCTCAAAATTGTTGAAATAAAATAGCCATAACTAGGTATCATTTATTCCATGATATCCCATAAGAAAAATAAAATACAATTAATCCCCCTTTTAATTCATTGTCATAGTGGGGAACACACCTCACAGTTGATACATCAACCAAATTAATACCTAACCCCAAAACACTAATATCATTATCTATTAATAATAACATATAAGGGATTAGTGTAAATAGACCATTATTAATATTCTTAAGATTATTCTAAGTATAACACTCCCATAACAATTATATGAGAAATATAAATTGGGGTATATTTCCAACGGATCATTCAATGATTTGGTCCCTAAGTATAAAATATACTAAGTTTAAATAACCTATATTTAAATATAACATCATATTTAATTAACCACAAATATCAATGTAAAATGGAAATACTAATAGTTATGATCATATTAATGATTCATATACCTCTTTCGACATCCTTGATACTAGATGGGAACCGAAAAATAATTTTATGAATGTGTCCATGTATGAGAATCATCAACTAAAAAAAGAAATGTATATATTGCATAAAATATATATTGTGGGGTTACAAAATCCATAATTTTTGGGAGTAACCAATACCCATTAATTTGTATGTTACTTAGGGTGTATTATACCAAATCCCCACTGATGAGCGTCATCATACACACTCTAAAAAATATTATTGAATTTACTATTTACAATAAAATGGATTATCAATTTCATTATAACATGTATTAATTGAATTAAATAAACCTTAATATGCTTTAATAATATAGTAATGTATATGAAAACAAATGAAAAATGCTTGTGGAGTTTGTTTGTGTTTTTTAAACAATAAACCATACGAATAACAGAGATGAAATAATCAAGGAAACAACTTCATTAAATGAACTAATATGAGAAAAAGTATTCAATATAATAAAAAAAATTGGCCATTATTGTATGATACTATAATTTTATGGTAATTAATTTAATTTTTATCCCATGATATTTTCAATCCCTATACCCCCAGAAAAATAACATGACCGCAACTATTGGAAAAATGAGCTATATGATAACATTAGGGAACCCAATTAGAACACATTGTATCAATTATGATCAAAAAGAAAATTTTTGGTCAATATATATTTAAGTAATAATCCAATACATTTATTTTATAATTAATTGTGCTTGTTGAGGAGACTTTAACACTATAATACTATAATAAGTCAATTTGGTCTTGTAATTGGATTTTTACTCACACGATTTACACATGTCCAACCACACAGTCTAGTTAATGTCAATTGAGTTAGATAGAAAATAAAACTACATTAATTTTTAACATCGTAGTATTCTTAGTATGATTATGTATTATATATAAATAAATACATGTAATAGATATAATATCAACATCAAGCAAAATAACTCTTCCATGGGTGGGGTTGTTATTATGGACATGTTTTTTCATAAAAAATGGCTTGAAAGGGAAACACCATATATCATCTCTACTATTATATTCTATCACTATGAAAAATAATAATATGACTAAAAGATAATAACAAAGAATATTTATGGAACAAAATGTCATGCTAAAAAAATGAAAACAAAGAAACACAATGTGGTGGTTGGAGATGAGATCATTCTTGATGGATATATTTGCACAAATATAAATTATTCCAAGAGTTTTGAAAAGTTTATTGGAACAAAAAATTTATAAAAAACATTTAAAATCCTTGAAGGTGGGCTAGGGTTTCAAATTCCAAAAACGTTACATGCGTCATTTGGTATCCACAAATTACTTTATCTTGACCTAAATTTTTGAACACCATTACATAAAAACCAAGTGTCATTCGATTTTAATTAAAATCACAAAATTGATTCCTTTAATTCCTCCAAACTTTTTATCCTCATAAAATAAGTAATAAAGAAGTTATAGACACATTAGTGAGTTGCGGTACAATATGCCGATTTCGGTCCCGCCCATCATTAATTCCCATTTTAGGCCAAACAAATGTGAGATATAGTTTTCATGTTTTGAATAATATAAATATAATATTTATATTTTATTATGACGTTAAAATTTCAATTCACAATTCAAATGAGATAAAATTTTATGTCATAAATACATAGTTATATTAAATAGAATAAAATATATTCTATGTAATTTCCAAATTCAATCACAAAACTCATTTTCCCATTAAATCATCCAAATAAAATTAATTTAGGGAAATTAAATAAAAAAATATAAACCAAAAATTCAACAAAAACATGTATTATAAATTCCCCCACACTTACACATTCACACTTGGGATCAAAACTTCATGTCATGTAATCCAGAAAATGAAGCCAAGTTCAAATTTTTCAATCCATGATAAAAATATGAGAAAACAATATTCACAAAAATTATGCCAATTGAAAAAAATCAAAATTTTAATGTCTTTAAAATCATTTCAAACAAAATTAAATGATATAAAAGACACTAATCATATGAGAACATCTAATGAGTCCAATTGTGCCAAAAATTCCCCACGTTTGTGTAATGGTTCGGACCTCTCCGGTCTATTCCTTTGTGAAAATGTGGTTCTGGCGGTGTTTTAGGAATTCAAGGTGACTTGGGGGGTGTATTTGGGTCGACATTTGAGGATGTTAATGGGTAATAGATTTCACACGGTTAGGGCATGATTTGCATAAACCGTGAGGCCAAACCGTGCTAGGCTGGTCTTGAGGGCAGTGGCTAACGTATGGTTAACACACAATTTGCCTAACTGTGTGGACTAAACTTGCGAGGATGGGTTGTCGAGGTAGAAGCTAACACACGACAAGTGCATGGTTTGTTAAACTATGCAGACTAACCGTGTGTTCACTTAAAGTTAGATCCTAAAATTGTGGATCTAATTTGTTTTGAATTTAATCACCTCGTTTAAGCCCCTAATTTTCCATTACTCAGGGTAACCCTTCCTTGGAGGTGGAAGAACTTATCCCAAGTGTTTTGGAGGCTATCTGGAGTCTTCTCTTTACGAATTGAAGATGGTTTCTTGAGGTAAGTGATCGTTTTTTTTGGTTTCATAGATCTACATAGATCTACTCCTCTTCTTCTCTCGGGATCTTAGATCTTTTCCCATTATTAGTAGATCTAAGTTTTTGAATGTTGTTTATAATGATATTTTGTCTTATTTGTGTAAGGAGAGGATATCTATGGATTATTTGTGGAGAATCGGCCTGGTCTTTAGGGGCATTCTTTGGCCTTTGTGGGTTTCCTCAAAAACCATTGAGGTAGTGGATTCGTGGCTTCACTAATTGTTTAAGTGAAATCGTAGAGATAGCATGATTTAGCACTTTGGATCACAATGTAATTGAACTAATTAAATACTTTAACCAGATTAAAATAATTGTTTTGGTCGCATATTGTGGCTTTGTACCATGATGAAGGTCTGCCTCTTGATTTTCTAGATAACTGTGATATATATGCCCTGCTTATTAACATGTTGTTCTTGAAGGAAATTGATAAAGAACGTAAAGCCAGAATTAATTGTTAATTAATTTTTTAAAGATAAAGAGTCATGTAAATGAATCCTGTTTTTGTCGTTGTTGTAGTTGTTCTAATTTGATGTTGGTCAAATTTGGCAAAGTAAGCATGTTTAATCTTCCGTGATAGCATACTGAATTGGTTCATGATGTTGGAACCAACTAATTGAAATTGTTAATTCAAGATGGATTAAATAACTTAATTGAGTTCCATGAAGGGTTAGGAGATACCCCCTTATTGTGAATTAGGGAAAAAATCTCATTTGATGTGATCGTTGGTGTTTGTTGTTTGAAGGCCAGATGCCTTGTTAAAGGGCCATGATCCCATTTGTGGTAATGATTGTTTTCCTGCTACTTGTACTGTGTTGTGACCCTAGAAGGGGTGTTGTGATATCTTGTGTTGTGATGTGACCCTGTAGGGGTCTTGTGACATGTGGAGGCAGGGAGGCCTTGTGTTTGTTGTAGCAGATGATGCCTAGAGTGGCGAGATGCATCAATTTATGCATGTGGGTGTTAGGGAGGACACTGAGGATGATGAAATCAGATGGTTGTGATTGTTGGATTTTGTTGATCCTTGGTTGTTTATCTTCATTACAGTTACCCACTACTCAAGGTCGCTGGTCATGGTTACCATTCTTCTGAAAGAGGCGATGACACGTGGGGTATTCCATATGCTTTCCGTGTTTATCCTCTCATGGTAGAATGGGTCTACACACTTGCTATAGGCAGAAAATACTCAACGGGTAGTACATCTACTCACAGTGTTGAACCCCCTTGTGTTTAGTAGCATTGTTTTCTTTTCTATAATTCTTGTGAATATTGGAAAATAATTATGTAATGAATTTTTGAACAAATGATGTTAACACAAGGGGTTGGAGTTTGTTGGAACTTAATGATGAGATTGAGAACTTTTGAAAGGACGATGGGTTTTGAATGTGATTCCAAGAAAAATAATGTGGGTTGTTCATGGTTAATTAATGATGGATGAATTAATTAACGTACAATGGAATTGATAAAAAGGGAAAAAAGAAATCTAATAAATCCCTTTAATTGGTTGTGTGCTTATAGGATAACTAGTCTTAGAATAGGAATCCTGGAGTCCGAGAGACATTAGCTGCGGTTGTGTCTAAGACTCAGTTATGACCATAGTGTGGTTTTGAGATGTAATATTTTCTTTACTTTTTGTGTTTCTATACGCTACTCCACCCTATCAGTATGGGAAACAGACACCCCAGGGATTCTGAGCCATTGTGGGTGTTTTCCCCAATATTCTGGTGGGACGATGAATGGATGAATACCCCCTTTGACCCTACTCTCTTATCTTGGTAGATACTAGTGTCATTGTAACAGAGGTTAGTTTTCCCCATAAATGTGTGTAGAGGGCAATAATGTCTTGTGTTTATTTCCAAACATATATACTGGATGTAGTATCATATGGTCTACAAAAGGTGAAACATGTATAGGTTGTGATGGCCTGAGGATCCTTACGTGGTGTATGGGCTGTAATGGATTGAGGTACAATACTCCACATATGATACATGTTATGCAGGCTGTGGTGGCTCTCAGAACCTACCTGGTTACTTTTTGTTGTGAGGATGGTGTGTAGCATAGCCCAGGTGTCTTCGGGAAAGACTTTGTGGTGCACAATGTGTAGATTGTGGAGCATAGCCCATGTTTATATGGGAAAAACTTTGGATAGATATGCACATGACATATATCATTGGGGAAAACCGACAAGCTAGTGGGGAAGTAGTAGCGGGGTACCCTTGATATCCTTTTCTATATGATATATTCAAGTATTCGTTACTTGGTGAGGGTATCCATGGTGAGGTTGGGAACATAGTATACCTATTAGGTGACGAGTTGGTTTCACTGTTGTTCACTGTGCTTTAGCATGCTTTCTTTAATTTTGCATGAGAGGCTTTGGGGAGGATCCTACCGATTATACTGTTATACTCCCCCTAGGTATATATAAACTATTTTTTAGGTTGCTTTGACCTGGTTGGAGATCAGGCTGGTTACTACTAGCTTATTGTTGTAGGAGCTGTTCGGGCTTCTGATCACTGCAGTATTACTTTATTTGGGGTACTTGTAGTTTCCCATTTCATCTATTGTAATTTTGATTGGAATTTCATACAAGTACATGGGTTTCTTTTATATTTTAATTCTGATTTGTAGTTGGTTGGTTTCAATCTTATATATCTCTTCTGTATGTGTTCTCTTAGAGGGTAATTCCTTCCATTTGTGTGTTTACTATACCATCGGTGCTAGTCACCAACCCAGGGCCTACTATAGGTGGGACTTGGGGGGTCATTATCTCCCATCCCACTTTGCTGGCCCAGGAGGTGTACACTTTGTGGAGAGGGGGTCGTGACAGAGTGGCATCAGAGGTCTGGTTGAGGGATAGGATTTAGTTTGGAGCTAGGCACATGTGAGGATGCATGGGTTGGTAGGGAAACTTTCTCATTCATGTTTAAAAAGGGGGTAAACACTAGAGACTGGATGATACATAGGAATTTAGGGCCCCCCTATGATCTGTTTCATGGACCATTAAGTTTAAAATGGCTACTAAACAAGGTGATACTTGATGCAGGGTAGATATCTAGGAAAGGATCATGCATCATTCTTCTTTGTTCATGTGTTTGAATATGTAGACCTTGGGATTGGATATCCTAAAACGAATAAAAGAAGAAAATTAATTAATTAATTAATGTTGAGTCATCCATATTCCAGGATTATGAGCTATAGTTTTTTTTATTTTGCAATAATGGCTCTAGGTCGACATCCTTGTCATGGTTGCATAGAAGATGTCCAACATGCTCTTTCAGCAGGTCATTATAGGGTAGAGGTTGACAACGACAACACTTGGAGGAAGACACTACGATAGTTTCAACGCCAGATTCTGTGGAAGATTGAGGGTTTCGTTTCAGATGTAGTCACAGAAGGCTGGTTAGAGGAGGTCGAGATAGGATTCAGTTCGATCCGTACTTGGAAGGAGCACTAGGTGTTCTTGGTTGTGCCAATGATGCGTAGAGTAGCCAGGAAGTGGTGGCTCTTGTTCCTCGAGGATCGAGAGGAGTCAGAGATCTCATGGGTGGAGTTCCAAGACAAGTTTAGAGTTGAGTTCCATTCTTTGACTGCAAAGGCATCCAGTCGTCAAAAGATTATTACCCTTGGGAAGGGGAGCTCCAGTGTTAGAGAGTTTGGAAACCATTTCAGGAACCTTTTACGATATTCTTCAGACCTATTACCAGATGAGGAGGCCAGATAATGCCATTTAGAGGAGGCTTTGGGTCCATAGATCCAACGCCAGGTCACCCCATTTATGTTAAACATATATTTTGACGTGTTGGTGAGGGAAGAGGTTGTTGAGAGTACTTTGGCCAGGACCAGATCATCATGAGAGGGGAATCTCCACAATTTCTCATGGAGTAGAGCTGTGGTCTAGGGTTCCCAGTTTCTAGTGCAGAAGAGTTTCTGTTTAGATAGGGATAGGTCCTAGCCCTTTCCATCTGGTTTCTTCGAAGGCAGTAACACTCAGGCTTATCCCAAGAGATTAAGTGCTTGTTTTTCTTGTTGTGGTCATGTTCATCCGTAGCAGGAGTGCCTGAAATTTCTGAGTAGTCAATGTGCATTGGTCGCTCTGCTCGAGGTTCCTCCGTTGAGGAAGTTCTAGCTGAGGCTGCATCAACTGGATGCACTAGCCTTCGATCAGTATAGGGGAGATGGGGCTGGCAGAGGATATCCCCATGACGCTCACTGTCCTAAGGGAGAGGAGTGCGGCCCTGTTGGTGGTCATCATCAGGGTTATAGAGGTCGTGGAGTAGGCCATGGTCACCTTCATGCTCTAGCGTTTCCTGAACCAGATGAGCCAGATGTCATTCAAGGTACCCTTTTCTTGTTTTCTACCTTTTTGTATGCCTTTTTTGATTCAAGAGCAGCACAATCCTTAATATCACCAACCCTTGTCAATGCATTGGGACTTGAGGTAGAGAGGCTTCCAGTTCCCTTGGCGTTGAATACACCAGTTGGAGGTCGAGCTAGCTTGGTTGAAGTATGTAGAGACTGTGAGCTAGTTTTGGGGAAACACCGCTCTTGGGGAGATTTCATAGGTTTATGGATACAACCATAGGATGTCATCCCCGGCATGGATTTTTTGTATTCGGTGTAGGCTATCGGGGATTGCTTCTGGAAGAACGTCATCTTCATCGGTGCGGATGGAGAGTAAGTGGTGCTTTTTGGTGAGAGAGATCCTCAGATGGGTCATAGTCGCATTCCATCTTTATCAACAATCGCAACTGTGATGATGATGAGTTGTTTAGAGGATAGGCAATTGGTGTTTCATAGGGTCGTAGAGGTGTACCCTGAGGATTTTCTAGAAGAAGTAGTATCCTTACCCGCTCGACGAGAGATCAATTTTTGGGATCGAGCTATAGCCAGGAGCGTATCCTATATATATGTCTTTATATAGGATAGCCCCTTCTAAGTTATGAGAGCTTTGTATATATCTTGATGTTCTGTTGTAGTGCGGTTTTGTTCAGCCATGTGTGTCACCATGGGGTGCACCAGTCTTCTTCGTGAAGAAGGCTGACTATAGTTTGCGGTTGTGTGTCGATTATTGTCTCTTAAACAAAGTTACAATAAATAATCATTATCCTCTTTCACCGATTGATGACTTATTCGATCAACTGAAGGGTTCATGTTGGTTCTAAAATATTGACTTGCAGTCTGGATATCATCATATGCGTGTGAAAGATGAGGATATCCTGAAGACTTCTTACCCTTGTCTTCATGGGATTTATGAATTCGTTGTAATGTCATTTGGTGTGATGAATTCTCAAGATGTGTTCATGGGTTCGATGAATGTTCTATTATGTGAGTTCCTAGAAAGGTTTTTTGTCGTTTTCATCAATGAAATCATTATGTACTCTACAACTAAAGAGGAGCATTCAGAGCATCTGCGAGCCGTCTTGGGAGTTCTTTGTCGACATCATCTATTTGTGAAGTTGTCAAAGTGTGAGTTTTGGGCTCAAGAAGTCTGTTTTGTTGGGCATGTTGTGTCCCAACATGGAGTAGATTTGGTTAGATCGAAGATAGAAGCAGTGGTGTCTTGGGAAGCCCCCAAGATAGTGTCAGAGGTGAGAAGTTTCCTTGGCCTCGTAGGCTTTTACAAGAGGTTCGTTGCCAAATTTTCACTGGTTGCAAATCCTCTGACAGCTTTGACCAGGAATGATCAGGCATTCAAATGGACTTATTAGTGTTAGGCATCTTTCTACTACCTAAAGTATTAGATGGTAAGTGCTCCAATTCTTTGTCACCTAGCTGAGGGAGTTCAGTTTAATGTTGTCTGAGATTCTTCGCATATGGGGTTAGGTTGTGTTCACATGCAGTAGAAGTCAGTTGACTCTTATGGGTCTCAACAGCGTAAATCCCCATGAACGACACTATGCCACCCATGATATTGATTTTCCAGCTGTGGTGGTTTCTCTGAAGTTGTGGAGAGATTACCGCATTGGTGAACGCTTTGTGGTTTTCACTGATCATAATAGTTTTATGTATGTTTTCTCCCAGCGTTAATTGAACATGTAGTAGCGTCGATGGATGGATTTTCTACAAGAATACGACTCTGAAATATCGTATACCCTATGAAATGGGAATTTTGTAGCTGATGTGATGAGATGAAAGTCATGTAGTGATGTTGTGCGTGAATCCTATGATTCCTAGAGAGTAATGGAGGAACTGTCAACTTTGCATCTTGACATGGGAGAAGATGGGGGAAGAGGTTGTCTTTTCCAGATAATGGTACAATCATCCCAGGTGCAGAAGATGGAAGAGTCCCAGTTGTGGGATCATAAGGTTGAGGTCCAGAGAGACTGAGTTGTTTGTGGTGAGGCCCCAGATAGTTGGTATGAGGATGAGAAACACAAAGTTTTGTATCATGGAATGCTTTTTGGTTCCCATGGTGATGCATGAGATGGTCCTCAAAGAGTTCCATGGTTCACCTTTAGTGGTGCATCCTTGGGTGACAAAGATTTACCGATCCTTGAGGAGTCAGTTTTGGTGTCCTGGGCTGAACTGTGTGGTGGCAGAGTTTGTGTCTCGATGTTTAGTCTTCCAGAAGGTGAAGGCCGAACACTGTGTTCGTGGTGGTCTTCTCCAGTCATTAGAGATTCCTTAGTGGATGTGGGAGGACATATCAATGGACTCTGTTACTGGCTGACCTCGACATCTGGGAGGATATGATGCTATTTGGGTGGTAGTGGATCGTTTAACAAAATTATCCCACTGTATAGAAATGAAGGAGTAAAGCTCAGTGGATGTTTTGTCGAGATAGTATCTGAAGGAGGTGGTGTGACTTCAATGAGTCCCTAGTAAGATCATTTCTGATCATGATTTTTGTTTTACCTTTAGGGTGTGTAGAGGTCTCCAACATGCTTTTGGTTCTCAACTATTCCTTAACACTGCTTTTTATCCTCAAACGAATTTTCTGACAGAGAAAACCATCCAAAATCATGAAGAAATTTTGCGCTCTTGTATTCCATATTTTTGATGTTCATGGATGAGGCACTTACCCTTGATGGATTTTGAAAACAATAATAGTTTTCACTCCACCATTGCTTCGGCTCTGATTGAAGCCTTGTATTGCTGATAGTACCATTCTCCATTGTGCTGGACTAGGGTTAGAGAGTCAGAAATTCTTGTACAGGAACTAGTGAAGAATACAACAGATATGGTTCAGGTGATTCGTGAGAGGATGAAGGAAGTGCAAGATCGTCAGAAATCATATGCCGATCAGAGAAGGAGACCCTTAGGGTTTAATGTAGGGGATCATATGTTTCAGAATGTGACTCCCCATCATGGGCAGCGATGGTTTGGTCATGGGAGAACTCTTTATCCCATCTTTGTGTGGCCTTTCAATGGGTTAGCTTGTGTGGGAGCTATGGCGTATTGAGTAGCACTTCCACCACAGATGAGTCAGATACATGATGGTTTCCATGTATTGTAGCTACGTCGTTATCTTCATCACAACTCTAAAATCATCTTCTGGGGTGAGATCGATGTTGTTGATGATACCACCTTTGAGGAGCGACCTGTGAAGGTCCAAGACTTTATGGAGAAAGCGTTGTGCAGAAATTCCATCCACATAGTTCGTGTCTTATGGAGACATGGTGGCATGGAGGAGAGTACATGTGAACGTGAGTCATAGATACGTTCTTAGAACCCAAATTTGTTTGACGTTTAAATCTTTTCATGTACCATTCTAACTTTAGTTGTTATGAAACTTTCATGTTTTTTAGATGGATACTATTGTTACTTTGGTGGATTGCTCTCTTTTGAGAGGTATCTCAAGGGGTGGTTGTTCATACCATGTTTATTTTTTCTCTTTAGGTGGGATTTGGATTCTCAAGGACGAGAATGTTTGAAGAGGTATTTGATGTAATGTTCTGGACTACTCCAGTCCATTACATTGTGAAAATGTGGTGTTGAAGGTGTTTTAGTAAGTCAAGGTGACTTGGGGTTGTGTTTGGGTGGACTTTTGTGGAAAGTTAAATGGTAATATCATTCACACGGTTGGTGCACAGTTTTCCTTAACCGTACAGCCAAATCGTGCAAGGATGGTCTTGAGGGAGGTGGGTAACGCACGTTTAGTGCACAGTTTTCCTAACCATGGGGACTAACCATGCGAGGAGGGGTTGTCCAGGAAGAAGCTAATGCACGGTTAGCGCACGATTTGTCAAACTGTGTAGAGAAACCATGCAGGCAAATAAATATTGATCCTAAAGTTTTGGATATAACTCATTTTGCCATTATCACCTCGTTTAATCCCCTAATCAGCCATAACTCGGGATTACCCTTCCTTGGAAGTTAATGAACCTCTCTCAATCATTTTGGAGGTGATCCAGAGGCTTCTCATCATGAATCGAAGATGATTTCTCAAGGTAAGTGATCCTTTTTGATTAGTTTCTAAGATCTATGTAGATCTAATCCTCCCATTCTCTTGGGATCTTAGATCTACTCCCATTATGGGTAGATCTAAGTGAGTGGATGTTTTTTATGATGAGCTTTGGTATTGGTTGTGTTAGAAGAGGAGATCTAAGGAGGATTCATAGAGAATCGGCCTGGTCTTCTTGGGCGTTCTTCGACCGTTGAGGGTTTCCTGGAAAACCTTTGAGGTAGGGGATTCGTGTCTTATCTAATTGTTTATGTGTAGTCGTAGAGTTAGCATGATTTATCCCTTTTGATCACAATGGAATTGACCTAATTAAAAACTTTAGGTGGATTAAAAAAATTGGTTTGGTCGCATGCTGTTGCTTTGTACCGTGATAATGGTTTGCCTCTTGATTTTCTAGATAAGTGTGATATATATGCATTGCTTGTTATCAAGTTGTTCTTGATTGAAATTGATAAATAACATAAAGCCAGAAATAATTGATAATTATTAGGCTAATGATAAAGAGGCATGTAAATGAATCTGGTTGTTGTCGTTGTTGTAGTTTTTTTAATTTGATGTTGATCTAATTTGGCATAGTAAGCATGTTTAATCTTCAGTGATAGCTTACTGAATTGGTTCATCATGTTGGAGCCAACGAATTGAAATTGTTCATTCAAGATGGATTAAATAACATTGTTGAGTTCTTGAAGGGTTCAGAGTTACCCAATTGTTGTGAATTAGGGCTAAAATCCCATTTGATGTGATTGTTGGTGTTTGTTGTTTGAAGGTTGGATGAATTATTAAAGGGCCAAGAGCCCATTAGTTGTAATGATTGTTTTCCTGTTGCTTGTGTTGTCATGTGACCCTAGAAGGGGTGCTGTGATATCTTCTATTGTGATGTGACCCTGGAGGGGTCTTGTGATATCTGGAGGTAGGAGGCCTTGTGGTTGTGGAAGTGGATGACGCCTAGAGTGGCGAGATGCATCGGTTTATTCATGTGTGTGTCTGGGAGGACACCAGGGATGATGGAGTGGGATGGTTGTGATTGTCGGATGTTGTTGATCCATTATTGTTTATCTGCATTATTTTTCCCCACTTCTCAAGGCAGCTGGTTTTTCTTACCCTTCTTCTGAAGGAGGAGATGGCATGCGGGGTATTCCATGTGCTTTCAGTGTTTAGCCTCTTAAGGGAGAACATGTCTATGCTCTTTCTATAGAGGGTAAAGACTTGACGGGTAGTATGTCTACTCACCATGTTGACCACCCTTGTGTTTAGTAGCATAGGTTTCTTTTCTAGAATGCCTGGGAATATGGGAAAGTAATTCAGTAATGAATGTTTGGATAAATGATGTTAACCCATGTGGTTAAGGATTTTTGGATATTAATGACGAGATTGAGAACTTTTGAATGGACAGTGGTTTTTGAATGTAATGCCAATAAAGTTAATGTGGGTTGTTCATGGATAATTAATGATGTTATAATTAATTAACATACAATGGAATTGATAAAAAGGGATGGAAGTAATCTAATAATGCCCTTTAATTGGTTGTGTGATTATAGGATACCTTGTGTTAGAAGTGGAAGCCAGTAGTCTGAGAGACGTTAGCTTCAGTTGTGTCTAAGACTAGGTTATGCCCATAGTGTGGTTGTGATTTATAATATATTATATTATTTTTGTGTTTCTATATGTTACTCTACCCTCTTAGTAATGGAAACTGACTCCCCGGGGATTTTGAGCCCTGGGGTTGTGTTTTACCCAACATACTGGTGGGAGGATGAACAGATGACTACCCCCCGTTGACCCCACTCTCTTCTCTTGGTAGATACTAGTTCCCATGGCACAGTTGTTATTTTTCCCCATAGAAGTGTGTAGTGGGCTGTAATGGCATGTGGTTATTTCCACACATATATTCTGGATGTAGTATCCTATAGTCAACCATATGTGTAACATGTATAGGCTGTGATGGCTTGAGGATCCTTATGTGGTGTATGAGCTACAATGGCTTGAGGTGAAACAACTGATGTATGATACATGTTATGCGGGCTGTGGTGGCACTCGGAACCAACCTGGTTAATTTTGGGTGTGAGGATGTTGTGGATATTTTCCCAAGTTTCTACGGGCAAGCCTTTGTGGTGCACGTGGTGTAGATTGTGGAGGTTACCCAACGTTTATATGGGAAAACCTTTAGAGAGAGATGCACATGACATATGTCATTGGGGTAAAGCGGAAAACCAGTGGGGAAGTAGTTGTGAGGTACCCTTGATATAATTTTCTATATGATATATTATTTTATGTGTTACTTGGTTAGAGTAGCCATGGTGAGTTTTGGAACATAGTATATATGTTAGGTGACGAGTTAGTTTAACTATTGTTCACTGTGCTTTAGTATGATTTATTTACTTTTTCAGTAGAGGCTTCGAGGAGGATTTTTATGTGTATACTATTATACTTACCCTACATATATATAAACAGTTTTTCAGGTCACTTGGAGCTGTTTGGGGATCAGGCTGGTTACTACGAGATTGTGGTTGCAGGTGCTATTCAGGATTGTGATCACTGCTGTTTTACATTCTGTTTGGTACTTGTGGTTTCCTCTTTCAGTTGTTTAACTTTTTCATGGAATTTCATATATGTACAAGGGTTTCTTTTATATTTTAGTTCTGGGTTGGAGTATGTTGGTGTCTATCTTTTCCTTATCTTCCACATGTGTTCTCTTAGAGAGTAATTCCTCCCATTTCTGTGTTTACTCAACCCTCGGTGCGAGTCGCCATCCCAGGGCCTAATGGAGGTAGGACTCAGGGGTCATTATCTCCCTTCTCACATTTTTGGCCCAGGAGGGGTACACATTGTGGGGAGGGGGTCATGACATGTGTGTATGCCAATCATTTTAAGCAAGTATCTTTAACCTTAATCTAGTATATGTTGAAAAATTAACAATTTACTTATTTTGTGATTCTATTCAAATGAACCTATAAAACAACCATTATAATGAAATTATAAAAATCCAATCATATAATTTTCTTTTAATTCATACATTGTGCTCCTGACATTAATATCGTAACATATTCCACATTTATTCACTCCACTCTTTATTGAATTTTTTGAATTTATTTGGTATTTTGGGGTTATTTATTTTTTAAGGTGTACAACAGTTGGGTATAAAGTGTACACAAATAATTAACTCATGTAAAGTGATTGAAATTAACTTAATAGAAATGAACATATAAAAATAATATATTATAAGATGAAAAGTATTACTTACATGGACAACACTTTTAATTGGGTATGAGAAACTCACACATCATGATTGTGGGTGATGTGAATAGAGTAATTAAATGAAATAATTATGAAAAAAATTTCCCAAATCAAATGATGTAAAAAATATAAATTTATTCATAAATACATATTGAAACATATCATTTAAAAACTTATATTTCAACCAAAAACCAAAAAATAGTGACATATTATCCATTCTCAACAAGCTTTCCACGAGGGTTGAAAAATATTAAATTTCAATTATATCCATTCATTTAATGGACATATTTAATGATTCACTTTATGTTTTGATTGGATATTTTCAATTATTTTTTTTTAAAAAAAATGGAAATGACCGAAACTCAAATAGAAAAATGATAAGGGATCTAACAAAAATTCCACCCCCTCCCACAAACATAAAAATTTATATTGTCCACAATTAAATCGAGTGGATGTAAAATGTAAGATGATATAACATTGAATCACAATAACCAAGAGTCATGGATAGGTATTACCTCACTCATTCACATTTTAATGTTGAGTTAAGATACTAAGTGAAGAACACTAAAAACATATCAGAAAATGAAAAAATAAATAAAATATGATATTTATTAAAATAAAATTAAATACAAATGTAATGATAATATAAGGATATAACATGGTTTAATTCCATTAATGGGCCTGATTTTTGACTTCCTCAAGATAGGATTTTCATGTTGGATGTACCCAATTTGATGGTGGGTAGGGTTTCCTATATATGAATCACCATTACATTTAATTTCTAGATTTCACTTCCTCTTGGTTTATGCTGATGACACCATAGACAAAATTATAGAAAATTATCCCCCATGAAAATGTGATACTTCGTGAATAGTGGGGATGGGGAAATGAATGATTCAAAATCATTCAATGCTTCCACTAGAATAACATATTAATCATTGTCCCATTCTTGACCATGTTATAATGCATCAATGGAATAATAAATTGGAATGTCAGGGTGTATATATTTCTTATCAATGTTATGGCATGATTAATCTATATAATATTATTCCCCTTTAAAATATGAATATTGTGTCTCTATTTACCCATGAAAAGAACCTAGGATATCCTCTTTAAAATCTTCCAATATGTGTGCAACATGTTCATGGATCGCCAGATGTTCCCCATCTAGTGAATATTTTGTCTACCTCATCCACCATAGAAATACAATTGTGGTCTGAATCAAAAAAATTCAATAATGGGTTGTTGACAAACAATAATGTTTCAGTATAAATAGAAGATAATGAATTTAATAATATATCATCTCCCTAGGTTTTCTCGGATTCAATTTCCACTTTAATTCTTAAAAATTCAAGGGACGTGGATTATGACTTCTTTTTGGTTACCTATTTCCTTCACCACCATCATCCTAAAGGATCATATGCATGAAAATGGTGGGTATAAAGCATAGTATTTTAGCTAAGGGCCACATTATTTCCCCAATTTTCTCTATCAAACGATTCAAAAAGTTTTCATTGTGCTCAAATGGGTTATTGATATAAATTATATTAGTTAATCTCTCAACACTCATCCTGTATAAGTATTTCAAATATTGAGGAAATGGATTGAGTTTGACTATAGTGAGGTGTTGTATGGAACAAGAACATCATTTAATTGAAATATTTTTACATTTGAAATTAGTATCAGAATAGAAATTTTCAAAATTAATGAACAATGAACAAAATCTACCAGAATAATAAACTATCATGTCATAATTAGAGTGATCATGATTAAAATCAAAATATGATTCCACAAAAATAATCAAATTCAGGAGAGGTTCGTTCATTAGAAATAGATGTAGATGTGATATTTGACATTCAAATAGAACCAATACTCATCGTCTTCCTAAAAAAATACTATAAAAATCCATGGGGTTTTTACCTGGTACTTCAAAATGGGAGATAAAAAATGAATAATGGTCATATGATATGTACTTTATAGAGTCCCTAATATTGAATGTCACAAATTCATCTATAATATTCATGGAAAGTGCAACCTAATCGAAATTTATGAAATATTTAGGAGTTTTTTGGAAGGTACAAACTAATATAATGGTATCATGAGAATTCAAATTATCATCATCCAGGTTAAGAAAATAGATTTTTGATAGAAATATAATGTCCCGTACCTAATTAAGTACATCCTTAGGGACTGCCACTGGATATGGGATATACATAATCACCAACTATACCACTAATCTCATGAACTTCATGTTAAAAACAATTAAATAAAAGAATATAGAGTGAGTCATCACATTTATGGATTATCCTATGTCAAATAAAAGATCATTAAAATGTGACTCCCTTAAGGTTTATGGGATAGTGAATGTCCCCAGATCCTTGAATGTTGGTGGAATTTCTTGAGTTGGTATAAAGAGTGAATAAAAATTTGTTCCAAGATAAATCATCTTATTTACCTAGAGCCTATTCAATTGGTATTATATTATATTATTAATTTTACATACCATGGGATATTTTTAATGGCCTCAAAAAGGAGATGTTTATCTCAATACACTTGAATGAGTCTTAAACCTCTTTATTTGTTACCTCTTCAGCCATATTTTTTTCCTAAACAAGTTTAATTGGAAAGGGAATTGATTTAGAAATAATGTCCTCAATTTTATGCTTACCTTTTTTCCTTTATCCTTTGGTTTCCCAAGGGCCAGTGATAATGGGGTAATCTCATCTGGGTTGGTGAGTCCTGGTGGACTACTAGGAATAGTTTTCTAACTTTGTTTCTTCCCACAAATCAATTATATCGAACTAAAATTCCCCTAAATATATATAGTTGGCTGGTAGGGTGGTATTCTAGTGTTATTATTAACCATTTCAAAGATGGCGGTGGAAATCTAGATAATTTTAATATTTATCTCCCCCAACTCATTGTCAAAACATTTCAGTGAAATTTGTTGATTATGATTTTTTTTTTCAAAAGATCATTATTATTAGAATATAAAACTAGTTAGGTATTCCATTTTTTTGACTTTTTGATGCTTGAGCATCAAATATCCTCTTGGGTACTTGAAAAAAATGCTGGTAAGCTGGTTCTTAATGGATGTTTTTTTAAAAATAATACCTTTGTTGTTGTTCAAACCAATGACACATATCAGAGTGATCCTTATATTCCTTGATTTTAATTTGGTATAAATTAATAATATAATGTTTCTGGTGTCAATGTCTTTGTTGAAATAGTCTTTATGGGAAGATTATTTCTAAATTCTCTCTATATCTCTTGTAGTCATGGGAATAAATCTGTTGGATAGTTTGGTGTAGTAAAAATTCTGCAAATCATTACTGGAGTGGGGGGAAATCCTTTTGGGCCAATGATATATGTCCCACCATAAAATTAAACTCATCCAACCTAGTATTATTTAAATTATTCTCAACCAATAAGGTACTTACCAGATTTAATCCCCTTATAGATACTGTACCTTGATAAACAAATTGCTGATAGTTTTGTCTTATCTTGTTAATCAATGGTCGAGTAGCCATCTGATTTTTTTGAACTATTTATCCACCCGATTCTGCATCAACCATGCTCCTCTCCATGGGAATGAGACTTTCATAAATGTATTGGATGAAAAGTTTCCTACTTATATTGTGATGTTGAAAACTTGTACCTAACTTCTTGAATCACTATGAGTATTCATATATTGACTCACAATGTACTTTCTTGATTGTAGAGATATACCTTCAAATTATAGTTTTCTTTTATTCATAAAAGAATATATGTAAGAAAAATCATTCCAAATCATTCAAAGATGTAACATTTTCATTCTATATGTAATACATCAAATCATTTTAATTTAAATCAAATGAGAATATTAAATCCCTTAATATTATTTGATCTTAAAAGACATTTTTTAGTGTTGAGAAAACCATGTTGAATTATTTTAAAATTTTGTTTGGATCCTCTCAAGAGAGGCCATGAAATTTTTGAAGGAAGTGTATCAATACATATATATATTAATTCGATTTCTGATATATGATTTGGGTATGCTATTCATATTAGTTGATAATTATCAAATAGGGTATCAAACTCTCAAATGGTTCTATAATGTTCATTGTTATTGTTTTCAGCTGTTGGATCTCATTTAATATTTGTTTTAGATGGGTGTCATATTTTAAAATCCCAAGAGTGGAGGAATTACCCCATTGGGTAAATTTGGACAGTTCCAGTGTATTTAGATTTTCTAAATCAATCCCTAAGGTTGTGTTCAATCACATTGTTTAGATCAACAAGTTCATATGGTCAGGATCATGTAATTAATCATAAAAAAGAATGAAATTAAAAAATGTAAATACCAATGTCATTAAATGTTGTTTTAATTTATGTCCTAAAAAATAATAGGTTGGGAGGAAAGAATAGAAAATAAAATGGATTAAAATAAATGAAATAAAGGATGATAAAAATACTAAACAACATACATAAAACAATATGAATAAAATACCTTCATCCTTAAAAATGGTGCCAATTTCATGATCATGATAATGGATTCCCTAAAAAATATTTTTGATTTTACTATGTAAATCATTGTTTTTACCTATTTATTTTATCCAAGGATGATTTTAATTAAAAAATCCATAATAAGAATTATTAAAACAAAAAAATAAGTGGAATTAAATGAAACAATATTTGGAGTTTGGGTGTGAATTTTAAACTACAAACAACAAAAATAATGATATGAAACAATAATGGAAACAACACCATTGAAATCAATAATATGTGAAAAAATGTTAATCAAATACAACCTCATCACCATTAATTTATAAATTTACTATATGATTTGAATTCATATAATTTTAATTCCCTTATATTTTCTATCCCAGAACCGTAATGAAATTTACATGACAACAATGATTGAGAAAATGAGCCCTATGTTATCATCGGGACACCCAATGATAACACCCTACTTTGATTTTAATATTTGAGACAACATATGGTAAATGGAAAATTAGTTTAGAATATCATTCCAAGAGTTTTAAATTAATTTAGTTTGAGAATGAAACATGAAAACTACAGTTATATCCCACATTGATTTGATCTTGCGATTGAAGTTTCAGTCACATGATTTATACTATCCTGACATCATGATCCTGTGAAACATAGTCATGTTCTATATAAAATAATAATAAATTAATTTAATAGTATTTATGAAGAATAGTATATTTATGGATTAAAAATAAATAAATTATCACAATATGTATTCGATTAACTATAAATGAAATAGCTCTTCCATGGGTGGAGTTGTCTTCATGGAGATGTTTTTTATAAGCCATGGATTAAAGGGTATACACAAAATATCATATTAAATTTTATATTCCTTCACAATAAAGAAAATAATAATTTTAAAATATAATAAAATAGAATATTTTTTGATGAAAATGTCAAGATACAAACATTATATCAATGAAACACAAAGTGAATGTCGGAGATTAATTCTTTCTTGGATAAGATATTTCAAAAAAACATTAATTATTCCCTGTGTTTTAATTTTTTTTATAATATCCCAATTCTAGGTCATACCATATCAAATCCTCTACCAACCCTCCCAAAAAATGAAAATATCATTTAAATATATTTATGTGAAGATATGGTTTAAAATTTCAAAAAGGGCACATGAATCATTTGGTATCATAAAATTACTTCATCATAACTTGTGTTTTCAACCACATTACCTTTCAAAAATAGTGTCACACCAGTTGTATTATATTATCAACATAAGGGAATTTAACACCTCTAAAAATTTTATCCACATCAATGAATAAATGAATATTAAGTGAGGTGGGGTCTATTGTTATGAATTTTGATCATCCATTCATTAATTATAATTTCCGGCCCATCAAATGGGAGATCATGGTATAATATTCTGAATAAAAATGTAGATACATTATATGTGAATATAATTGTAAAATATCATGTTAAAATTCAGGACACAGAAAATTCTATTACATAAATAATATTGAGATATTAAAATGGTAAAAATGAATTTCCATGCAATTTAAAAATTCATTTCCAAAATATATTTTGCCATTAAATAATAATAATTAGTTTAATTTTGGAAAATTATATCAATATATATGAACAATATATTATAAAAATATGTATAATCACAAAAATATAATATCTCACAAAAATGATTTTCAAATAGTTACAATGATTTAAAATTACCTAAAATTTTCATATTCATCGAAATATAGTTAAAATAACCCTTACATCATGTTTTTTTAAAAAATACTTTAGAATAATCAAATTTTCAATTACTACAGCCCTTATAGAATTATTACACAAGAGTAAAATTTTTAAAAGGATACCAAAAATTGGATATGTACATGTATTGTATTTGGATTGGCATAAGTAGTGTATTCCAAGTGGTTGAATGAATGTGTACCTATAAAACATGTTTTATAACTTCTCTAACATGATGATAAATAAATGGGCTCACACCATGTTCTATCATTTGTTTCCCATCAGTACAATGTTTAACCCTTATGTACCAATGATGATAATTTCATATTATATACCCATAAATGGAACCTATTACCTAATTCTTATTGGAAAATAAACTATGATATTCCATGTATATAACACTGACTATGGGAAAAAATGATAGTAACACTGATGTATTAGTGAAACCATGAATCATTTTATTGTAAAACATGTTTTTTGGGTGATACAATGTCTCTACACTGAAAATTTAACTTAATAACTTACGCATTTGGCTTTAGAATGTGGCATTAATACATATTACTCAATAAAAATACATATCGTATCCATGAACAACATGTTGATACATTATTGATGAATTATTATTAACCCCTTTGAAATATTAAAATTTATGTTCATTCAATAAAATAACTGAGATCATATTATATTTTTATTCCATATCATAACTTTTTTTATTCAAGTGATGCATATCATAGTAAATGACATAAAATTTTCATTAAATCAATGGGAATACATAGTTAATGTGGAATGACATATGAAATATATAATCATATAAGGTATCTAGTGCATGGGTTATAATCATGTTTCTTTAATGGTTTCATTTTTGTTACAAATCATTTACATGATTCATTTATAGCATGAAGATCATAGTAATCAAACGAGAAAATGATATAGGCAATATAGTGTGACTTCCTATTTTTGGAAGTAAATTCTCTATAAATACTTCATTAATATTATTGAGGATATAAAGGATGAGATCTATCATATTGGTTTTTGGTATACATTCAAGATAATACTAATCATTCTTCCTCACCACTACCAATTTTTATTTAAGGTGAATGTGGTAGCATATAATAATAGTATGATGGTTCCTCATATGAAAAAAATAAAATATATTTATTTGTGTAGTACCTATGTTGTATATTCCTCCTGTACTATTTCATTTTAAGTGTCTTCACATATAAACCATTAACATAAAAAAATATAATATAGTTATATATGTTTTTGTTTATTTTATTCATTTACGCATTTATTATGTGATGATATATATGAATAATAATTGTACTTATATATCTGTATATGATAATGGGATGTTCTAACAATGTCTGTAGATTTTATTTGAGCCACCATCATTATATAATTAATATGTTTTCAAATTTATTTTACGAATAACATGTATTTCATGTGATGATAAAAAAATATAACAACGTGTAATAAGGCTTGGTTATTTATTATTAATTGGGTCATTTTTCCATTTTTTATGATCTAGTATATTATAAGGCTAGATTTTGTTTTTATTAATGTCATAGGGTATAAATTGATTAATTTTATATAATAGGTTATAATATGTTGTATTATATTTTATAACAAATACTATTTGTTGTAAAAAATTGAGTGTAATATAATAATTATGATATATGTGATATAATATTATGATACAATTAGTATGGTGAACTATTATATATATTTTAAAATATTGTCAAAAATGATAGACCACCAATTATATATCCTATCATATTCCATGGTTTTATTAAATAATTCAATATCTATTTTCTATTATAAAATACAATATATTCTAAAAATATGATTATGTTTTTAAAACATAAATATATATATTTATGTGGTAAAATAATTTCTAATTTTAAGTGAATTACATTATTATTAAATTATATTAATTCCTTAATATAGTATGATGTATTTATATTTATAACACATTTTCAGAAAATAAATTTTGTTTATTTATTTATTTATTCTATTTGAATAATCATATATATAATACTTGTATACTATGTGAATATTGTGATTTCATTATTTTTAGTGGTGAATTAATTATTATAAATGTTTCAAAACTATATTACATTAGTGGTTTCAAATTTTGAGATCTAAATTTCATTTTCCGTAACATCACTTTTTATGATGTTTTGATAATGAATATAGAGATTGGGTATAATTTTTATAAATTATTTTTTAGTGTTATGGTGGAAATAAGACATATCTTGTGTAATGAATAAATGGTATAAGGATATTGGGTAGGAATCCTCACTGGCCCAGAGGTTTTATTCCTTAAATATAAAAGTTAATGTTTCTTATAAATTACTAAATAAACAATAATGATTATATTTTGTAAACATTTATATATAAACCATTTCATGAATTATTTTGATATTACATTTAATTGTATTTTTTTATGTGTCTAAAAATATATAGATTATTTTATTTGTTCGATAATTTAATCATTGAGTAATGAAAATAGTTAAATATTAATAAGGTTTTGAAATAATAAATTTGTGGATGAAATAATGATAAAAAAACTGATTAAATATAATAAATTATATTTATAGGAATAAAATAAGTTAAAATAAATATTTTATAAGATAAAAATGTAATAATAATTATTTTTATATAGTGTTTGTTAAATAGGGGATACCAAAAAACCCCCTAAAATATTAATTGTATGTTTCCATGAAAATAAATTACATATCAAGCACTTGATCATCCATTATTGACTACTGGAATCATATGGTTCCCCAGGAATTTCATTCTTAATGAACCAAATTAATCATGAACATAATACTTATGTGCCTATATCTTATGTAATCAATGGGTTTTACATATCTATAATATCCAAAATGATAGGATACAAAAGGAATAGAGTTTTGTTAATAAATATAATGTAAATATGAATGAAGTTATGTAGTCAACTATATTTTGGATACATGTGTTATAATTAACATGTTTTCCTTCCAAATATAGTTTTTGAGTATGTTATAGCATTTACTAGGTTAAATAATGATAAAATATAATTCTAAACCCTATAAAAGTAATGATACATACTGTTAATAGTATTGAGGCAATGTTTTTATTATAAGAACATATCAAAAATATAAAAAACATGATAGTCACTAATATAATTATAATTTTTGTTGATTATATCACACATTAATACAAAAATTTTGATCTTCCTTGTATGTATGACCTGTATTAATTCCAGATGGGTGTCTATTGTTGAGATGTGTTCTCATATTGAATCGTTAGACATAAAGATTTAAATATTATAGAAATAAATATCTATAATATAAAATAATTTCTTTTTTATAATAGCTATGAATTGCATATTTGTGTTGAAATACACAATCAGAAAAGATAAAGTGAATTAATGAAAGGTTAAGTATATATTTGAATTGAAATGGGAAAAAAGTTCTTAAATTGGAGATTAGTGCTTATGATCATTGAATAAATTGTGTAATAATCTTATATTTTGAAAAATAATAATATCTTCCAAACATAAAAATTAATTTTATATCATTTCTCTAAGAAAATGTTTTTTCATTTATATTTGTGGGAAATAGTTTTTATATTTGTGAATTAAATGATTTAATGTATTTGTAATATAATTAATTGTTTATACTTTCAATAAATGGATAATCATTTGGATAATAGTTATAATAATTAGTCTATAGTTTATTCCAACACTTTTTGTATTCATTATGTAATATATAACATAAATGTGAAACACGTGAAATGACACATATAGATGGACATTTAAGATCATTTAATTTTCATTCAATTAATAATAATGAATCTGTATTCTAAATAAAATTGAATCGATAATATTTGTGTGTATTAGTGAACTAATTTATATTACACATATTAATTTACATAAACAATGTGTATTCCGGAAAATAGTTGGAATATGTACATAGTAAATTTATTGCTTTTGGTATCCATTATAGTTTTCAATTTCATATGAGAATAAATTTCGAAACAATTTTATTATTTCATGTCATCAAACTGAAATACATAATCAAAAATGAAAAACATATTTTAATAAACCATTCAAATTTGGTAGTTGAATTATTAATATAATAATTCATTAATCATGTTGGAGATTACATAATTGGTTCATAAATCACTACAAATAGAAATAAGTTGTCCAATTGTGTATCTAATTAGTGGAATCATACATTTTTAGACATTTTTCAGTAAAATAAGATCTAGTGTGACCATCTAATATCCCACTATGAATATATTTTCGATGAATCAACATTTATGTTCATCTATATTCAATATAATGCAGACATAAGGATACCATATATGATATGATATATTATTATTCCAAATTAATATATGTTAATGATTTGGGGATGTGAAGAGTATGTATAATGATAAGATTCTGAATAAGACTACACAAAATTAGTTTATTTTTAATTCAAAATATTATATTATATATTTGTTATAATCATATTAATCAAAATGTAATTGGGGAATTTATTTTTATTTTATTTAAAGGAACAAATTTCTTAGTAGTCATTTGGATAATGTTTTGAGATTGAAAATCTTAAGAACATAGAAAAATGAATTTTTCGCAAGGTAAAAGATGAGTTATTTATTAAATGTGTTATAGAATAAGAACTAGTTTATGTAACACATAAACCATGAAAATATATTATGATTCATCAATATCATTAAGGATGTGGATTTGTAGTGGAAAATGACACTAAAGTGGTGAATATATTCAATTAACCATCATCATATTGAAAATATATTGTGATTTAATAATATATGAAATTTTTAGAGATCAAGAATTATGTGATTGGATCATTATATAGTTAAAAAATATAAATCATTGATGATTAAACTAAATGGGTGAGACCTAGATTTTATGTGTGGAGTATCTGGAAGTAAATAGTAAAATATGGTATACTTTATAACAATATATTTTATCAAATAGATAAATTATATGAAAAAATTCATGGTATTGACATTAAATTAATTGTTTCTCACGTTTTGATGATTAAATACATTTTAATATTCTTTTCCAATGTATTTCTGTTTTATTATTGTATATATAAAATTTATTAAGATACTAAATTCTTTTATTGAAATTTATTCTCGAATATGTATAATATATTGAAACATGATTTAAATGGAAAAATGTGTATGCTGTGTTTCAACTTTTTAATTTCCCATTTATAGATTGTAGAAAGATACATAAGGTGGGAACATCCAATTACTGATGATATTAAAGTGTTTTAATTCATTAATTACACATAAAATAACTCATTTTATAATAATATTATTTGTACTGTTATGAAATTGTTGATTTTGTCCATATATTACATATTACTTATCATAAATGATGTCCCAACATTAAATTCCGTAATTTTGACAGTGGAAAATTAATTGTGTTTAAAAGAAACTGGTGAATAATCCTACATTTTAGGTATGAATTACTATTGATATATATCAATTAGATATAATAGAATTCATGAAACCAAATGTAATTGTAATTTTATAATGATTTTAAACAAGATGAACTCCAAGAAGGTGTATTTAGTAGTTCATCATGGAATATATATTAAAAAAATACCATATCATTTTAAGGCTGTAGAAGTGATGGATATGATTCCATGGGAATCCTATATAGGATATTTCATATCATCCATTACATATACTCAATCTATTTTTCCTTTTACTTTTTTTAATAATAATTATATTCTAATTCAATTATAGTGATTATCACTTGATTGAAATCATGAATATTCATAAAAAAATGGGAAAAGTAAGGATACGTTCTTGTTTTTATTTTGAGAGGATGACATCATTATATGTGCTTATAGTGATGATATTTCATAATCCAAAAATATGATATCATGTAACAATATTTTTTTTGAGTTGTTCCTCAATGATTGAGATATTTGTTATAAAGTTTCAAAGAATCCACATTTTAATAAATGAAAATATATTAAGATTATACCATTAAGTAAGATGATTATAGGGATGATATATGAATCATGAATTTTTTTTCTAAAATTATGGTGGTTATATAATTTATGGAGTAATTGGGATATATAATAATAGAAATAAGTCAATTTCACTCAACATGCAACCCCAAGGTCACAGAAATATAAAAAACATACATTATAAATACATTCTAATTCAATATATATTTGATGGGAGATAAGAAATGATATGTTTAGGGGATATAAAGGAATTTTTTTATATGTTGATGAAATAATTATCGTAGTGAAAGCATAAGGGTCATATCGAATCAATTATTTTTAGATTTATAAGAGATTTGTTGCGATCATTATGAAATAACACTGTAGACGCCGGAAAAGTCCGTTGTTCCCAAACGAAGCTCCGGATGCGGAAAGCGAAGTGATATTTGGAGTCAGAGGCACGTTCCGGAGGGCCCAGAGGACTTGCGCGAAATTTCAGAGGCCCGCGTGAAAAGTTGAGTCACGGCGCACAATCCTCCCGGGATGCGCGCAATGCGCTGGGCCGGCGCGTTATTTTTCGCGCCCGTGGCCTGCGCGGCTCCCTTGCGCGCTGGGTCCTGATTCCGCGCCCGCGAAGGGAATTCCGCGCCCGAGACCGGATTCCGCGCCCGGGGTTGCCTATAAATATAAGGTGACCCCCGACGTTTTGGAGGTTGCCAGAATCCGAAGCGTCGCTCGTTCGCGCAATCCAACCCCTTCCGCGCGCAATGCCAATCTTCAGGTAACCTCCTTTCTTTCGCGCAATAGAGCCTTGGGGTTCGCCTTCGCGCGCAATCCCCTTGGCTCCTTTCCTTTGAATAATCCTTAACCCGAAGGCCTTTGCGCGCAAAAGAAGCCTCTTGCGCGCAATTGCCCCCGGGTGCGCGTAATCCAGCCCGATTGCGCGCACCCCCTATTTTCAAAGTGGCCATTCGTTAGAGAATGAGCCGTTGCCCCCGAGAGCTGTCCGAAGCTCGGTGCGCGCAATCTCAATCACACGCGCGCAAAGGGCTGGCCCGATTGCGCGCCAGCCCGCCATTTTGCACGCCGAACTACTGTTTTGCGCGCAAAGCTCATTTTTTGCGCGCAATCCGCCAGGATCGCCCCCTTTGACCCCCTGAGGGTACCCGCCTGCGTGGCGCCCGATGATCTTCATCCTGGGTGCCCGCACCGTGCGTTGTCTTTCCGTGCGGCCCTCCAGGCTTGTGAGAAGTGACACGGACCCATCGGCGGCAACCAACGTCCAACATGACATTAAACTGCACATACGTCCAGCATGACGTTAAACTGCACATACGTCCAGCATGACGTTAAACTGCACATACGTCCAGTATGACGTTAAACTGCACATACGTCCAGCATGACGTTAAACTGCACATTGGTCCAGCATGACGTTAAACTGCACATTCATCCCGCATGACGCTAAACTGCATCCGTCCAACATGACGTTAAACTGTACTACGTCCAAGCTGCACGATGCTAAACTGCCTAGCCCCTATCGTCCGTGTTGAAAGACTTTAAACTGCCAAGCACCTTCGTCCTCAACACACGACGTTAAACTGTACTTCGTCCGACAAGACGTTAAACCGTCCACTTCGTCCTCAACACACGACGTTAAACTGTACTTCGTCCGGCAAGACGTTAAACCGTCCGCATAACCCGATCCTGTGCCTCGCACGCAGGGTCCCCCCCCGGTTTGGATGTGGCACCCACCCGCTCGTCTCTGCAGGGATGTCGGGATTGCCCCTCTTTAGGGACGATTTAATGGGAGCGGCTTTTCCCTACGGGGGGTAGGGTATTACAAACCCCTAGTTTCTTGTGGGGGGCTGCACATGTGTATCTCCATTGCGCTCCCCCACTGCCGAAGCCAGTAGAGGGTGTGACTGGGATCGAGGTGTCTCCTACTTTCGGTCCAAGTCCCTTCCAACTGAGTTTTGCCGCATCTGGGCTGCCTCTAGTGCGTAAGTCCTGACAGAATGAACTATGTGGACTTTGATCCCTGTCTTCTAAACAGGGTACGTAGGTAGCCTCCCTGAGGTTCAAGCCCACCACCTGGTCGTCCCGGTCGTATTCACGTCGGTTCGTCCATCAATGGACCCCTCCAGGGTTCACGCTTGCGTCGATTCACCTATGAATCCGCCCCTGTGGGAGACTGCCCGTGTGTATCTCCACTGTGCCTCCCCACAGCCCCTTTTTCCATTTCTCCTTTTATCGTCCAGCATGACGTGAAACTGTGATCCACCCGGCCGTTCCATCCCCCTCTGTGCAAGGTGGTTCGGTTCAATCCTCCGCCCGGCGGCCTCGACCCCTTCGTGAGTCGGCTTGCCGACGTCCAACATGACGTTAAACTGTATACCCAAACTACGTCGACTTTGATCCGTGCTAACGCGCGGTACGTAGGAAGACCCTACGGGGTCCAAGCTCTTCACTCCATCATCCATCCTAATCCTTACCCGGGCCGCCACATCCCGGTGGGGTCATGCCACTTCTCTCCACTCCACATCACTTGGGAAGCCTCCCATGTGTCGGCCCCAACGTCGGAGGTTCCCCGCAAGGGGTTCTGTCATCTGATCCACTCTTCGTGTTGATCGGTCTGATGCCGTCCCCGCTGAACGTTAAACTGGCGGCGTACCCCGTGTTAAACATGGGAAGCTGAGGAAAACCTCAGGGGACACAGTTCCCCGCACCCAGTGCGGGATGCCTCAGGCCATCATGCCTTCGAGAAGCCCTATTAGGGACGGAAGACAGACGTGCAGAGCCGCAGTGTTACGACACACCCCCAGCACCCAGAGCCACCCGGCCTCCTCACCGCAGGTTGCTGCCCCGACCAGACTCCTTGGAGCGTCCGGGCGGAAGCAGCGTAATTAACCGGTGTCCATGAAGATATGGCGCCGGGAACGAGATTCACGAGCATGTCTTAAATCTATGAGGGAGACCCGGATTAGGCGACGAGTTCCGAGGAGACGTCCAAGGAAGGAGGAGCCGACATCCCATCATCCCGGTTTCGATCAAGGAGCAGACGCCCCTGAATAAGGGACGGATGCCGCCCGCCTTTGGGAAGCGGGACTGCGGGACCACAAGCCGCGCGCCCATCCCCTCGGGTTGACGGGTGCACGCGCGAACGCGTCCTGGCGGAACAGCGTAACCTGGCGCACATCCGCACTGAAACAGAAAAATGGTGAACCCGACGTGAATCTCTTCTCCTCGATACGAGGACCGATGGCTTTCAGAGGTGTTGGAAGACCGGCATGTCGCCCGGCCAAGCATTCAGTCTTACCCGCCAGGGGCTGGGGAAGGGACATCGGGCACTCCGTCTCGCAACGTCGAGGGCCTGGGTTCCCCCCACGGAAGGCGTCGTGGCGCTAATGGTTGGTTGTCGATTCCTTTTTCCCGTCAGTGTTAATGGGTCCTTCTCCCTGCTTTCAGAAATCAGGTCGCCCGATCCAGTGCCCGATCGCCACCCGCCCACTGGCGCTGGGGTAGGGGAAACACCGACGCGGCTACTCCGCGCGGTCCCGCCCGTTCCACGGCCGTCCCAGCAGCCGCAATTGCGGGACAACCACGCCCTCTCTCCCCCTCGGAGGTCATCCAGAGAAGGGTGATCAACACCCTGGTGCGGAGATATGAGGAAGAGGGAGTCATCCCCACTAGGGACATGGCTCGCCTAGACCTTGAGGAGGCTGCACCTCGCCACCACCGCCGCCCCCGAGGGCCGCACAGGGAGGCACCGATGCCTACCTCAACGTCAAACCGCTTCGGGAGCTTATCCCCGGAGCGCTCTGACAGTTCCCTTCCCTATGCGGATGAGGTGGAAGATGCCCGGGATCACCCTATCCGGGATTCGCTCCAGGGATCCACGGTAAGTACTCCCGCCAGGCCACGGCGACACCGCCGCCAGGCCTCTCAAGTCGAAGAGCGGGCTCTCCACCTGCCCGCGCCGCTCATCCCGACTCGTCTGTCCCGACGCCAACGTCGGGCACGAGCGGAAGAGGATGCCCACCTTGGGGCCCTAGCAACAGCGGCCGCATTGGCCCAAGCCACTGTTGGCTCCAGTCGCCAGGCCCCTGCGCATCCTGAGCAGGGGAACTTCTATGCCCGACCTGGATCGAGGCCTCGACCGCCCCAAAGGCAGGTTGGGTCGACTCTCCCGGTTTCTGGTGCAGGCAGTAGCCACCGCGGACCACCTCGCGGTAGCGCTATTCACCAGCGGGATCTACTCCGTGTGGCCGATCCAGGAGGCATGGGTCATCCCACCTTCCGATCCCGGCCCGGAGGCCTGCCCGGAATCATATCTCTCCGCGTCCCCTTTGATATCTGTCCCGGTGCCCCTCGCACCTTGGTTTCCAGTCCTCTTGGCCCCAGCACCAGTGCGGCCGGAGGACGCCAGGACAGAGATCAGCTCTGCCCCGAAGAACCACCCAGGGGCAGGAAGGCAAGGCGTCGACGCCGAGGGAAGAATGTTACGGAATTCCGGACAGAGATCCGACCAGTTCGCTTCTCTGATTCAGAGGCGGAGTACGATTCGACGACAGAGCCCTTTCCCCAATCCCGCCAGTCAAGGGCAGGGGTAGGAATGCGGCACGTCAGCCTCGTGCTCCCCGAGAGCGAGATCGATGTGATCCCTGCTTCTCTCCGAAGGTATATCCGGAGTAACGAGGGCCTGGTAGACCCCCAAGGATCAAGCTTGCGGTTGGTACCGGCCCCTCCAGAAGTGCCTTCCGTCTCGGTCGGAGAAGCCGGAGACTTTTTCTGGGGACCGACGGTCGAACCACGATATGGTGCACCCTCGGCGAGCACCGATGCTACGGCAAGATGTTCGCTCGCCGGCCCGTCCTATCGTGATGTGGTAGCCAGGGCACCACCACCCTCAGAGGGCGGCCCGGGATATGGAGGCCAATCAGCCTGTTCGCCGTATTCACCGCCGGCCAGCCCGTCAGCCCGGCGGCCCGCCTCGGCACCACTGCCGGTTCCCCGTCCGTTCCCAGCCATTGAAGAGGACCAAGGAGATCTGGGTCCCGAGTTTGAGTCGTGGAGCTTCTGGACCGTCCTTGCAGAGGGCCACTTCCCTGAGAAGTTTTGGCCAGTCGCAGGACCGGGCTTTGATGCACCCGAATCGCTCACCCCGGATGAGTTCGAATGCTTCCGCCGAACTCTCTGGGAGACTCGCTCCTGTCTTCACCGCCTACAAATGCCATACCCCGGGAGTCAAGTGCACCTGGAGGATATTGGTGAGCAGTGCCGTCAAATTGACCTGGCCATGCTCCCCGCGGCTCGGCACCCCGGGTCATTTGAGCACCACGAGGCCCTCCAACAACGATGCATTGAGTGTTTTCAAGTACTCCGCAAAGTTATCGAGGAAGCCGCTCCCCACGTGTATATCCGTGGATGGGGGCAGTACGCTGCCATACGCTTCAGTGTGATTCGCCGACAGCCCGATTCGCTGGGTGGCCCTGAGGGTACATCCCCAGGGACAGAAACAATCAATATGGCTGACCTGTCGGGAGAGGGGAACGACTTGGAACTTCTCGACGGGGGCTTCCCCCCGAAGACAAGCCGTCGTCAGAGCCATCGGTGAGAGTCACTCGTCACCAGAGGAACCTCCTGGGGCTCCCCGCACCCACTGAAGCACTGACGTTGAGCCGAAACGTCAGCAAAGGAAAAGAGCACAGCGAGGCTATAAAGCCCGCCGACCCATATGCCTCCATGAAGAGGGCAGAGGAGGATCCCGAGAAGGCTACGCTACGTCAGCAGCTCACCGAACAGAAGAAGCTGGTTGGCCAGCTCCTCGCCGAGCGCGCTACAGAACGGCGGCCTGACTACGGTGATCCTAGGCCAGGACAGCAGGGACCGGAACAACCGCTCCTCGACGAGACTCTCCCGGGCAACTGTGATTACGCCGTGTTCGCCGACAGGAGAGAGGCCATTGCCTATGGCAAGAGGGCGCGGTATGTTTTGCCACACCCTCCCGAGCGGCGTGACTACCTGAGAGACCCCGCTCGGATTCCTCCCGCTGCCCCAAGGGCCGCTCCGCCCGCCATCCCACGAGCTGCCGAGTTCGACGACCCGGTCGACGACCCGATTGAAGGGCCATGCAATGCGCTCGTGGTTAGAGATCCTCACCAGGACTGGAACCCATGTCCGGACGATCCGATGGCGGCACTCATTGCCCGCTTGGAGGCCTTGGAGACTCGGCAGGTGGCGATCCCACCGGACGGCAAGCCCTACCCAGCATGGGTGGATGACATGCCGGCGCCTCCGGGATTTGGGAATCCCACTTTCGCTCCCTTCAACGGGACTGGAGATCCGCCACAGCATTTAGCCCACTTCAACTCGAGGTGCGGGCCTATGTTGGGGACTCCGGCGCAGCAAGAGGCCGCTAAGCTTCGCTGCTTTGTTCAGACACTGGAAGGGCCAGCATTTGTCTGGTACAGCCAGCTCCCATCGGGTCGGTAACCAGCTGGGAGGACCTCCGTAGATAGTTCCTCTACCAGTTCAGTTCCACGACCCGGAAGACAAGTATCGCAGACCTCTTCAAGTGCAAGAAGAGGCCTGATGAGCGAGTCGCGGACTTCGTCGCCCGATGGAAGGGTCTCACGTATTCCCTTGACATGCCATTGACTCAGGAGAAGTTGCTGACAATGTGCGTCGGGAACGTCAAGACCGAGCTGGTCCCTTCCCTGATCACTCAAAATTACCCCGGAGGGTTCAGGGACTTCTCAGACAAAGCTCAACGTCTTGAGGAAGCCCTGCAACAGGCCAGCCAGGCACACCCGCTGCCTCCTATGATTCCTGCAAGGAGAGTCAGCAGGGCTGAGCCCGCTGCTGTTGCCCAGATAGAGGCCCCCAGGCTGTTGGAGCTGCTGCCGGCGAGGCCAGCTCCACAGCCTCACAGGAACCCGCCTCCACGGGCTCAGTTCCCGGCCCAGCAGCGGCAGCCTCAGAACCGGCCGGCCCCTCCGCGTAATGTGCCGCCACAACTCAGGCGAGATAATCAGGGTCCACCTCCTCGGCCGGCCCCTCCAGCCCCTCGTCAAGACCATGCTCCCAGGGGCCCGCGACACCTGACTTACTCATTCCACGAGGATCAGGTCCCCGGTTATTTCCGGAGCGCCCTGGAGCAGAGGATTGTGCGACTTCCTGAGTGTTGGAGGCCAGAGGAGGCACATCTTACAAATAACCCCCGCTACTGCCCCTACCATCGGGCCCTGGGGTACACCATCCAGCGGTGCTATGTGTTTAAGGATTGGCTCCAAGACCAGATTAACAACAATGTAATCAGGTTGGGCCCAGCTCCAGCACAAGTGGCGGGCGTGTTCGTGGGATCAGATGACGATAGTGGCAACGAGGACGAATGGCAGCTGGTTTCCGACCGCGGGTCCCAGAAGTATAAAAACTGGATGGCCCGCAAGACGATCGTTCGCGCCCATGGAATCATCCGTGTGCGCTTGAATCAGCCTGAGCCCCCAGAATCTGCGGGTGATGCTTCGGCATCGTCGTCCCAGCCTGCCTCTTCCAAGAGGAGCAAACGGCGGCAGCGCAAGAAGGAAGAGCGCGCCCCGCCGGTTCCGCCACTATCCCTCACTCTCGGCAATTTCATGCCCCCGGAAATGGGGGTCCCTCCTCGGATCCGCCCGGTGATGGATGATTCGTCCGATGACGGTGTTGGGTACGCTTCGGTTAACACCGTAGAGCTGGTAAATCCCTTTTCGGTTCCCGACGTTGAAGAACACCAGGTGGACCTCCCTAGTGTCCCCGATCGTCGCCACCGTCGGAAGAACCGCAGCAGCAGGAGTCGCCGGGGCACAGCCGTTGGCACCTCCAGCCAGGCCGTGCACGGCACTGAGACTAGGCAGCAGGCTCAAAACCGAGCACAACGTGCGCCGCCCCCCATTCGGGGATGACGGATTCGCCTCCGCCGCTGTTTGTGGTGTGGGACCAGGTAGAACCGCCTCAGCCGCGTCGCGACCAGCTGCGCCCTGCCACGAGTCCATCCCGGCCTCCTGACCCCAGTACGGTGACCATTTCCTGGACTGCAGCCAGTGAACAATGAGATGCGCCGAGTACCAGTCGGCCGCCGATCCAACCGGCAAGGCCCGTCATGCCGCCAACTGCAAAGCAACCTCCTACAACCAGGGGCTCGCGCTTGGCCAAAAAGTATGATGTCCTGAAGCACTTGGATGACATCCCAGCAAGGATCTCCATCCTTGAGGCTCTGCGCATGTCATCTGAGATGCGTGAGGCACTCGCTGAAGCCATGAAAATCCCCCTCCAGTTTGAGACAGAGGTTGCGGCTGCAGAGGCCTTTCACGCCGAAACGATCGAGGACGCCGAATGTCAGGCAGTTATCTCTTTCTCTAGTAAGGATGAAGACCCTCCTATACAGGGACACATTCGTCCGCTGTATGTCACTGGCCAGTTCAATGGCCTTGAAGTCCGGCGCTGTCCTGTCGACATGGGGTCCGGGATTAACCTGATTCCAACTTGGACACTCCAGAGATTGGGGTTGTCTGAGGATGACTTGATTCCCTCCGACCTCAGGATCCAGGGGTACGACCGCACCGAGCAAACCCCTGGTAGAGTGGTGCAGTTGTGATATTCTCCCCGATTCATCTCGGGATGCCCCATTGCAATGATGGGAAGCGACAGTTTCCTCGTCAAAGAGGTGCTGTCTGAGAATTGGGGTGACTCACGGCCAGATTAGTGCATCCGCCTAATACGCTTTCCCCACGGTGGCGCAATTTTGAGAGCGTTGGATTCTTTCCAAACAAATCGTCACTTCGCCCCACGCTTCGCATGCCCTGTTGATCTGGATTTCCACCCTTGTGTCTGAAGGAACCCCCAAAGCGGTATTCATGATGACATGTGGTCCGCCTCCTGCAATATTGCAGTTGTTATGGTCGATCCACTGTCCGCCTACCATCTTGGGCATTTCCTGGAAGGCCGACCGTTGTGGATGTCTGGATTCGGGACACGCGATTCACCCTTTCTCATTTCCCTATGTTCGGATAAAATCTCAACGCCCCTAGCATTGTCCCGCTCGTGTGTTGGAACAAGTTGGGGGGATGATACATTGATTAGGCTTGAGGTCTCCTTTCCTAGGAATGACCTCCCTCTTTTCTCCAGCAATCCAGGCCCAACTATGGATGCCTGATGCTTGGTTAACGCTCCCGCAAGTCAGTGAATTGTGGTTGATCATGTTAATCCAAAAGATGCAGATAAATATATTGATTCATACAAATGGATCAAAGTAGCGGAAGCAAATGTTTTGGGAACGACAAAACAAAGCCCTTAGGGATTAGCGTGCTGAATGAGTCTTTCTAATGCCGCTACCCTTTGGCTGGTGGCCTCCAGAGCTGCTTCTCGCTCTCTGCGTGCCCTCTCTTCGTCGGCGGTCGCAGCACGCAGTTCGTCGATTCTGGCCTGTGCACGCTCCCGCTCGACCTGAATTGTGACCATCTGTTGGCCCGCCTCCGTTAGCTGAACCTGGGCGTCAACCAGCTGGGCTGCTAGTTGCTCCACAAGCTCGGTACACGTTGCGACGAAGGCCTCCTTCTCTGCCGCCTGCCCTTCGAGGCGCCGGACTTCCTGCTCCGCCGCGAGGAGCGCCCGCGTGCTCTCCGACATGTCCCGACTTTGTGTGACGTCGGCACGCCGGCAGCTCTCGCGCATCTTTTCGGCCATGAAATCACGGACCGTCAGATGGAGGCGTTGAGCATCAGCTCCCCCGGCACACAGTAAGCGCAGCCAGGTTTGAAGTGATCCCATGCGCCCCAGCCACTCCGATGGGTCTCGCTTGAGGAAGCGCTAGATGCACTTCCACCCCCTACGGCGCGTTATCCGGCTCTCCTCGACCGCCTCGGCGTCCGAGTCGTCCATCTCCTCGAGGTCGGCAGGCCGGTAGGCAGGGAAGGAAGCCAGTAGGTCTGCTGCAGGGTCCGCCCCTGGGAGGTCCTCATGATGGATAGGTTCCCCAACATCTGGGCTACCTTCTTCTCTCTCCCCAGCGGCGCTGACACCCTCGTCAGCCCCCGACCTCTCTCCGATGTCAGCACCACCGGCGCCCGCAGCCCTCTGATCAGCAGTTGGTGGGGCCGGCTCGGTGTGAGAAGTCTGTTCCGGAGCAGGCGGCATGTCTGCCACCGGTCCACTCGTAGATGGCCCGGGTTCGACAACCCGACGAGCCTCCAGTGTTGAGATCACTGCGCGGGGCATGCCATGGTTAGTCACGGATCGTCAATGGCGAGCACCAGAAGTAAAGCAAGGAGAAGCAAGGAGACTTACGGGAGGTCAGAGCGTCATCTTCCGCTATCCCGGCCGCCGCAGGAACAGTTGCAGCAGGGGGCCCTTCCGCGCTTGTCAATTCGATAATGGGTGCTTGTCCCCCGCCTTGTCCTGCTGGCGCCCCTCCTACTCCCACTGAGGACACCTGACCAACATCCGTGCGCTCCTGAGAAAGGTGGAGAAATGGGTTAGAAGCTGCATAAGAGAATGGATGAAGCAGACTGAGTAGGGATAGAAGCGGACCTCGAGGAGCTCAGTGACATCAACATTGTCAGAGCCGGCCACCTCGCCGCTCTCCCGCGGACTCCCCTGATGGGATCTTCCCTCGGAGCCTTCATCCTCCCCCATCTCCTCCTCTTCCTCGGAGTCGTTGCTACTGTCGTCTTCTTCCGGTGGCATTTGTTCTGAAGCGGGCTCTAGACCGAGCATCACCTTCACCAGAAGGGATGGCTCCGCACGCTGACCACGTTGGCGTGCGTAATCGTCCATGGCCGTCAGATACGCATACTGCCGGTTGAAGTCCACCCTGTCGGCAATATGGAGGCGCCCGACCTCTGGCAGATGGATTCCTTCTCTGAGAATCTTTTGCCAGATGGCGTCGGTCCCCAGTGACTGCCGCAGGGTCATCCAGGCCGACCACAACGCCGGGAAGACTGCATCGTGGGAGGGTTCGAGCAGACGTCTCACCTGATTCCCGGGCCGCTCTTCGACCACCGCGCGTGCCCCCTCTCTGGGCGCCGAGGTCGTAGCGGCAGCTCCCGATGTGCCCGCCGCCGAAGTCCCTGCCCGCGCCGGCTCCGCTGCTTGGCGCGCCTCCATTCTACCCCGTGTGGCGGCGCCTCGCCTCCTTCCTTGACGCCCGGTCTCCGCACGGGTAACCTCGAGCCGCCGAACTGGCTTCCGTAGAATCCCCTCGGGGTATGCGATGGCCCAGTGTTCGGCGTACTCGGTTGCCAAGCCTGTGTCAACCCCGGTAGGAGGGAGAGTGATGACGTCGCCGAAGCCGAAAGCGGCAAACATCAGCCACATCTGGCGAAGGACGCAAGGGTTCGTCTCCTCCCGGAGAGCAGTGAATACCCTCTTCGGCATCCGTTGAAGGCACCCGAACTGCCTGGCGAACCGGGTTGGCACGTAAGGCTCGCAGATCACCTTCCCGTCGATCCGAGCCACGAGCACCCCGCCCCGCATGTTCAGGAAGTATTCATGCTGCTCCAGCGGACCCTGCCCATTGTCGATCATCTGGCCGACGGGAGTGGGGAACGGACTAAATTTGAAATTGGCATGATTGCCAATCCGAATCCTCACGCCCTACTCACTTAGGGTCATCGGAGCGACCCCACGATGTTCAGCAGGGAGGGTCGCAGGCCGTTTCCCGGAGGAATGATGGCGTTCGGAAACGTGTACCCACCGAGGTGAGCAGCCACCCAGCCGTGGAAGAACTGAAAGGGCCCACAGATCCTTCGTGGCGCCCCCCCTCGTGAGATGCGTCCCAGGATGGCATACAGCCTCGCCAGCACTGGGACCCCGAGGTTGTATCTTTTGTTGGCGGCCATAGCGCCCGCCACCGCCAGTGTCGTCGGGCGAACGCCCATTCTCGCGTCCCGCACTGGCAGGAGCCACCCACTCAGAAAGGCTGCCAGGAACGCCGCGTAACGGACATTTGGGTCCCGGGCCTCGATGACGCGGTACCCCCATGAGCGGTAGTCGCCCATCTCCAGGACCCGCCAGTACGACCCGTTCCGGCTCCTCTGAGCTGCGGTCGGGCACCGATTCCCCCTGCCTGGAATCTTGACCGCTGGGTCATGCTCCAAGAACTGGCCGAACCACTCCTTGTAGGCTATGTCCTTCTGGAAGTCCTTGATCCCAAGCCGCTGCGTAGCCAGGTCAAGTAGATGCCAGGTCAGAATGGGAGTCCGTGACCTGTCTTCCTAGGTGTTCTTAGGTGGAAGGAACTCATCGTATTGGTAACCCTCCAGCGGGATACCTCCGATGCAGTGGATGTCCCAGAGACCGATGCCGACCTCCCCATGGTGAAGATGGAAGGTGTTGGTATCCGGAGACCAGCGGGTGAACAGCTCCGGCCCGAGCTCGCACTGCTGGTAGAAGTGGAACTGCGACGTCCACACCGCCTCAAACAGGCCGATGTACCGTAGCTCCTCTGCGAAGTGATCGCAAGTGTGGCGTACCCAGAACGCCCAGGCCCAGTCGCTGGTGAAATTGCCCCCAGACCGCAAGTCCCAGTCCTTCAGCCAGCCCTTGGTGTCGTCAGTGACACTCTGGCGATATGTGCTCGAGTAGAGGGCTGGAGAATTCTCCACAGTAGGCTCACCCCCGTCAATGGTTCGCGTCCTCGGGTTCAGGACATAGACGTCCAAGTGCCTGGTCTCCCTGGAAGGATGCCCATTGTTGGTGATGTTATAGCGGGGAAGCTCGTCCTCCCGAGTCGCCCAGGTCCGTGGCGCATCAACCTCGAACCCTGGCACCGGAACCTCATCTAGGATGCCAAAGTTCCAGAGCGGCAGGTTGTCCGACAGTGGATATGTCTTCTGGGCCGGCGTCAGTAAGTCGAACAGGGATTGATTGTTGGAAAAAATCTCCTTGGCTCCGTAAACCTCCTCGTTCGCCGCCATCTCTGCTCTGCGAATGGCGGCATCCCCCTCATTTCCTTGATGCGCGGCCATCTCAGAAGTTTCTGGAGTCGTGCGGGTTAAGGGATGAAGCGTGCGGGATCGGACGAGGCTGGTAGATAAATTTGAAGGTTGGCGCGCAATCCAAGTGGACGGCGCGCAATTGGGAAGAATGTCGCGCAAAGTTCCGGGTTTTCGCGCAAAGACAGGCGAATTCCGGATGATTTTGCGCGCCGATCGGGCGAATTTCGCGACCGGAAAAGGCAATTTCGCGCACGAGAGCGTTGAAGCTTATCGCGCGGAAGGCCTGTGTACGGAACGCGGAACCCTGGACCCCTATTTATAGACGAGGCCAGGATTCCGCGCCGCGTGGAATGCTCGATTGCGCGACCGCGGCTGCGGATTACGCGCCCGACGCCCCTTTTTTGCGTGCCTAAGTCCCGCGCAGCCCAGGACTTCGGCATTCCGGCGTCTCCCTCGGAAACCGATCGTTGCGACCTCTCGCCGATCCGATTCCGAGGGGGGGCTTTTGTAGACGCCGGAAAAGTCTGTTGTTCCCAAACGAAGCTACGGATGCGGAAAGCGAAGTGATATTTGGAGTCAGAGGCACGTTCCGGAGGTCCCGGAGGACTTGCGCGAAATTTCAGAGGCCCGCGCGCAAAGTTGAGTCACGGCGCGCAATCCTCCCGGGATGAGCACAATGCGCTGGGCCGACGCGTTATTTTTCGCGCCTGTGGCCTGCGCGGCTCCCTTGCGCGTCGGGTCCTGATTCCGCGCCCGCGAAGGGAATTCCGCGCCCGAGACCGGATTCCGCGCCCGGGGTTGCCTATAAATATAAGGCGACCCCCGACGTTTTGGAGTTTGCCAGAATCCGAAGCGTCGCTCGTTCGCGCAATCCAACCCCTTCCGCGCGCAATGCCGATCTTCAGGTAACCTCCTTTCTTTCGCGCAATAGAGCCTTGGGGTTCGCCTTCGCGCGCAATCCCCTTGGCTCCTTTTCTTTGAATAATCCTTAACCCGAAGGCCTTTGCGTGCAAAAGAAGCCTCTTGCGCGCAATTTCCCCCGGGTGCGCGCAATCCAGCACGATTGCGCGCACCCCCCATTTTCAAAGTGGCCATTCGTTAGAGAATGAGCCGTTGCCCCCGCGAGCTGTCCGAAGCCCGGTGCGCGCAATCTCAATCACCCGCGCGCAAAGGGCTGGCCCGATTGCGCGCCAGCCCGCCATTTTGCGCGCCGATCTACTGTTCTACGCGCAAAGCTCCTTTTTTGCGTGCAATCCGCCAGGGTCGCCCCCTTTGACCCCCTGAGGGTACCCGCCTGCGTGGCGCCCGATGATCATCATCCTGGGTGCCCGCACCGTGCGTTGTCTTTCCGTGCGGCCCTCCAGGATTGCGCGAAGTGACACGGACCCATCGGCGGCAACCAACATCCAGCATGACGTTAAACTGCACATACGTCCAGCATGACGTTAAACTGCACATACGTCCAGCATGACGTTAAACTGCACATACGTCCATCATGACGTTAAACTGCACATACGTCCAGCATGACGTTAAACTGCACATTGGTCCAGCATGACGTTAAACTGCACATTCGCCCCGCATGATGCTAAACTGCATCCGTCCAACATGACGTTAAACTGTACTACGTCCAAGCTGCACGACGCTAAACTGCCTAGCCCCTATCGTCCGTGTTGCAAGACTTTAAACTGCCAAGAACCTTCGTCCTCAACACACAACGTTAAACTGTACTTCGTCCGGCAAGACGTTAAACCGTCCGCATAACCCAATCCCGTGCCTCGCACGCAGGGTCCCCCCCCCCGGTTTGGATGTGGCCCCCACCCGCTCGTCTCTGCAGGGATGTCGGGATTGCCCCTCTTTAGGGACGATTTAATGGGAGCGGCTTTTCCCTACGGGGGGTAGGGTATTACAAACCCCTAGTTTCTTGTGGGGGGATGCACATGTGTATCTCCATTGCGCTCCCCCACTGCCGAAGCCAGTAGAGGGTGTGACTGGGATCAAGGTGTCTCTTACTTTCAGTCCAAGTCCCTTCCAACTGAGTTTTTCCGCATCCGGGCTGCCTCAAGTGCGTAAGTCCTGACAGAATGAACTACGTGGACTTTGATCCCTGTCTTCTAAACAGGGTACGTAGGAAGCCTCCCTGAGGTTCAAGCCCACCACCTGGTCGTCCCGGTCGTATTCACGTCGGTTCGTCCATCAATGGACCCCTCCAGGGTTCACGCTTGCGTCGATTCACCTATGAATCCGCCCCTGTGGGAGACTGCCCGTGTGTATCTCCACTGTGCCTCCCCACAGCCCCTTTTTCCATTTCTCCTTTTATCGTCCAGCATGACGTAAAACTGTGATCCACCCGGCCGTTCCATCCCCCTCTGTGCGAGGTGGTTCGGTTCAATCCTCCGCCCAGTGGCCTCGACCCCTTCGTGAGTCGGCTTGCCGACGTCCAGCATGACGTTAAACTGTATACCCGAACTACGTCGACTTTGATCCGTGCTAACGCGCGGTACGTAGGAAGCCCCTACGGGGTCCAAGCTCTTCACTCCATCATCCATCCTGATCCTTACCTGGGCCGCCACATCCCGGTGGGGTCATGCCACTTCTCTCCACTCCACATCACTTGGGAAGCCGCCCATGTGTTGGCCCCAGCGTCGGAGGTTCCCCGCAAGGGGTTCTGTCATCTGATCCACTCTTCGTGTTGATCGGTCCGATGCCGTCCCCGCTGGACGTTAAACTCGCGACGTACCCTGTGTTAAACATGGGAAGCTGAGGAAAACCTCAGGGGACACAGTTCCCCGCACCCAGTGCGGGATGCCTCAGGCCATCATGCCTTCGAGAAGCCCTATTAGGGACGGAAGACAGACGTGCAGAGCCGCAGTGTTACGACACGCCCCCAGCACCCAGAGCCACCCGGCCTCCTCACCGCAGGTTGCTGCCCCGACCAGACTCCTTGGAGCGTCCGGGCGGAAGCAGCGTAATTAACCGGTGTCCATGAAGATATGGCGCCGGGAACGAGATTCACGAGCATGTATTAAATCTATGAGGGAGACCCGGATTAGGCGACGAGTTCCGAGGAGACGTCCAAGGAAGGAGGAGCCGACATCCCATCATCCCGGTTTCGATCAAGGAGCAGACGCCCCTGAATAAGGGACGGATGCCGCCCGCCTTTGGGAAGCGGGACTGCGGGACCACAAGCCGCGCGCCCATCCCCTCGGGTTGACGGGTGCACGCGCGAACGCGTCCTGGCGGAACAGCGTAACCTGGCGCACATCCGCACCGAAACAAACACATTATATTATAATAATTTATATATCAATTTTTTATTCATTCATTTATGTATCACACAATAAACATGGATTTATAAATTCTAAAATCACTAGTTCTATTCAATTCAACCATGAACAGACTTGTTGATACAAACCATAGATAAACTCCATGTATATTGTATGATGTCCACTAATGATGTTTGGTTAATAACATAACAGAGAGAGACTCAACCTTCCAAATCATGTAATCATGAATCATATTAAAATAACATTATAATTTTCATCATTATAGAAGAAAAAATAACATTTATGATGAAAAATATATATTATAATAATAAGTAATACATGCCATTCGACAAAAAATGGAGAACTATATTGTAATAATTTTATAAAAAGATAAATAAACATTCTGTGGGTTATTAAAACACATCATCTAATAAAAAATTAAATATATATATATATATATGAAGAATAAAAATTTAATTGACTCCTTTCTGAATATAATATCTTGAATATAACTGAGATTATATCACTAATCCATCTATATAAGCCTAAACATTTCCCATACTAATTTCACTATACATGATGCATGATTGGATACTAAAGTGATTGTGTAAGGGGGATAAAATTCAGTAAACTACAATCAACTATGTCCCAACAAATATATAGTCAATAAAAAATTCATTGTAATGATACGTTATAATTTAAATAATGAATAAAAAATGCATACCCAATAAATTTTGGATTTGTAACATGAAACTCTAGATTAACCATATATTATTTTTCAAGTGTCAAAATTTAGTTCCAACATGTCAGAAAAAATGCCATGTATTAGTAGCATGTTTGACCATATTGTTATTCATATGTTTATATACACAAGTTTCTAGTATATCCTATGATTGAACTATATATGGAATATTTGGAAGTTCACCCAACCCATTCCTCTGAGGAACCTCATGAGTGTAGTACACCAAACCCAAATTGATAACCTATCTTTCTTTATTATTACAACCAACTTGTATCATCACACCATCCATTTTTGTAATTACACGCAAACCACTATATATAACCCATATATGATTTGAATTATAGAAATACCATATCCCACATATTTATGTAGTTTTAATTACACAGAGTCCTCTCCTTAACATAAAAAAAGTTTGTATTACACCCATACCATTCCATAAATCAACTTATAGTTTCCACCAAATCCAAAAAATATCACCTAACTACTAAATGATGGAAATATAACCAAAATTTGGTTAAACTCATACCCTAGTTGAAATTGAAACTATACCTATTCTAATATTTATAGTCAATTAAAAATTCCAAAAATCAAATTTTATACATTGTAAATTACTTTTATAATATGAGAAATTAATAATCACAACAAATATAACAAAAATTATATCTCACATTTTCCATGGGATTGTAACTGTCACAGCATTTGTTTTGTATTACAGTAGGCTTTTCATTTACAGAAAAACCATTTACAATTATAATTTTTTAAATGGAGAACATTATATTAGATATATAGAATTAAACATCTATTCATCATGAATATAAATTCAAAATATTTCATGGTACACTATGTAACAATAAATTCATAGCCACCTATATGGACTCCCCATTATTTTTCCTGAGAATATGTTGTTTGATCATACCAACATCATTGGTAATTTCATAAGAATCAATAAAAAATAACGAACACTATATTCTAAAAAAACGTGTTTATATTCATAAATAATAACTCTAGAAAATTCATCATCAATTTATATAAATCATAAAAATATATGTAACTACATAGATTATATACTTTGCTACAATATATTCTGGAGAAGTAATATTGATATCAACAAAATATTTAGAGAAGTTGTAGAATCCCCCATGAAGAGATTATAAGATGATAGAATATAGAATCCAACAACAAATAGAGGTGATCATGATTTGTGAAATGTGAAAACATGGAAGATGTAGTGAAAAAATATATCCTAGAAAATGAGTTGAACCCCATAATAATTTTATTAATATTATCAAATTTTATGGTAATAAAATAGAAATTTGTTATATAATGAGTGAAATGGTCATAATGAAACACACAGATCAGGATTACCCTTATTGTATAGACCATCAAATTATGGTTTTGTTACCTTCTTTAGGGAATTTCCAAAACCCCATCCATTACCCCATAATGACATTTAAATGTGCTTTATTGCACAACTTCCCTTATAGGAATATCTTCATATTATAACATTACCTTTAGTGTCATAATTTTCACAACTATAGTGGAATCTAGGAATAAAGAATACTTTACTGTTGTTATATGATTATATTTTATAACCCTATTTAATAAATAATATTTTTCAATATTTTTAATTAAAAAACATAATGTTTAAATGAACCAGGATATACTATTGAAATATTATTATTTTATTCGATATTTATCAAATAAAAGATAGATTGTTTAATATGAATCAGAGTAACTAAATTTAGAAAAAAAATTATTTTAAAAATTAATTTATTAATTATAAATTGGTTATAAATAAAAATAAAAAAAAATTAAGGTAAAACTTCTTCGTTTAAAAAATAGATTTTTTTTAAAATGTGTTTTTATCATAACAATTTAATTAATCACAATTACTAAATTATTTTAATAAAATATATGTATTATATATTCAATCAAAATATATTAACTCCATCAATTATTTTTATATAAATGATATTGGAAGATGTGATTTTTTTTTATTAAAATTATATTATCCTAAAAAGATATTATCACGGAGATTTAAAAAACAATTTTATAATTAATTTCATCCATCTATAGAAATAAAATAGTAAAAAATTGGTGTCAATATTTGGAGAAATTTGTATACAATTTAAAAAATAATTCCCATTTTTTGGCCATTATGAAAAATATCCATGGTGAAAATTTAACACATCGGTTGGAATTAAAATTGCTAAAAAAGGTTAAAAAATCATGATATGTCATTAAAATTTCATGAAAATGGGAATCTAAACCATTGGATTAGTGGAGATCATCCATTGACATCAATTTATTTAAAATATTTCAACTCTAGTGCCATTTTTATTTGATATTGACTATTATATTTTTTTAGTAAATAAAAATACAAAAACTCAGTCTCTATACATTAAACATAACATTTATGTTACCATAGGGATATTTTTTTGAATAAATATGAATGTTTATTTTTCTCATTATTTTTTTAATTTATGATGGTAATGTTTATATAATTTTTAGTGAATGAATAATTTCCATAAACACATTCACAACACTGATAGATCATTTATTATATTAATGGAAAATAAAATAAATTATTTTAAAAATATTAAAAGCCAAAAAAATTGGATAAATAATTATATTCCATGAATTCTATAGAAGAATATATCATATTAGTGATGTGTTAAAGGATTATATTAAAATTAAATATTTTACGTTATGTCATTAATATCAAAATAAATTAATATAGGTTTAAATGAAAATAATGATATTTTATGGGAACACCATTTATTATGTTATTTTAAAATCACTAAATATTAAAATAGATAATGGATTATATTTTATAGTCTACGAGATAATCTGATTTATATTTTTAAGTAAATCAATTTCCAATATGTAAAATTATAACCCTTTATGATTTGAAAAGGTTGTTATCATAGGTATGGTTAAAATTGTTTAACCAATGTGTTAATATAATTGATAATGTATAAAAAGAAATAGAACTTCATTAAATTTTTTTAGATTATGATATTTAGTAAATATCATTTTATTATTCAAATATCAAGCCATTAATAGACATTTTTTAAGATATTTAATTTATTATATATTAATGTTTTTTATAATTCAAAAAATTTCTTTTCCCTCCATTTTAAAGGGTCAACACTTTCCTATATTATTTAACGCACATTGAGTGACATAGATCAACAAATAATTGATCAGTTATCTTATAAATATATTTAAAAAATATATATAGTATATTTTATATAAAAAATACCAACCTTGGTCTCCTTAAAATGATATCTAAAATTATTTTTTGAATGAATAAGCATCTCCTTAACCGATACCTTTCTTTTATACTTATTTTTTAACTCATCTAAATATTTTTTATTTGTTATAAAATAATAAATTCTGTATATACAAAAAAAATGATATGTTATTATGATAATTAATCCCTCTTTTTCAGCTTATTATACATTAAAAAATGATGATGTAGCTTATTTGTATGTGTGGAGTACCACGTCCATAATGTTATGTGATTATTTTCTCATTTATGATATATATGGATGATAATAATGGTATATTTAATGAATATATATATATATATATGATATAAATGATATAATTAAGATTATTTGAATATGAATGATTATTTATAAATTTTTTTAACATTTATTGAAATCTGAAAACATTGTTCATATATACATATGTCCTACCATCTCCACGAATGATGTCAGTCATTTATCTTTCATCACCATTTATAGATTACTGTAAATACATATATAATAAATATAATATTTGTTTATATATATGATGATTAAAATATGAAGATAATGTTACCCTATAAAAATTATTAGTATCCAACATCCAATATAAAACATATATGATATATAAATATGTTATTCCCCCAAAAAATGAAATATATATATAATTTTTAATAAATATGTAATAAATAATATAATTGACACTTATGTGCTATGATATATGTTAAATTTTTTGGAATAGATTTATAATAAATAAATATTTATTATTTAGTTTAATTGAACAAGTATAATGGATGTTCGACATGTGTTAAGGGTTTCCTATATTAGTTTTGATTCTGCAAAAGATATTCAATATTCACCACTTTTTCATTCATGTCACGTATATAATAACCCTTTGATATGTTTTATTCTGATTCAATTATATTATTAGTATTAAATGTTTCATTTAAATTTATATATTTTATATGAGTTATCAGTAAAAAAGATAACCATGTAGTAACAATGGGTTTATACATTCTTATCATTATTTTTGAATATTTATGTCTAAGTCAATCATGGGATAATTATATGATCATTAAACTTAAACCCAATATATTATCTTCTAATATGAATATTTCATAAAATAATTGGTTTCCCTATTATTTTAATCTCTTTATATTATAAAGATATTTAAATAATATTTTAATAGAAAACTAAAAAATTTTACTGCATATTTTGAAACCATTCTCTTCCGTGTTGATATTTTACATAAAATATTTAAAATAACATTTTAAATATATTCCAATGTTTTTTAAAATATAATATACTTATTTTTAACATAAAAAAATGGTATTAAATGATCCTTCATTTTATTTTCACAGTGAGGTTCTTTTTACCTTTTTACATATGCGAGAAAGGAATTATTGTCTAATGTGTAGACAATAAATGTAATTTCCCACCATATTGACCATGAAATGATTTAAAAAATTTATTATGTTTTATATATTTATATTAAAATAACATGTTTTCATTAATACAATGAGAATTCAAATATCTGAAATCTAATATATAAAAATTAAAATGGTACTTTCATAAAAGAATAAAGTGGCATTTTTAATATATTTTCATACATGTCAACATTTTTTATTGAATATTATTCTTTACTAAGAATGTAATTGATAGAAACCATACAACATGTTTTTCTTGATTATTTATCATTAGTTATACTATGAAATTTATTGATAGTGAATATTATATTTCTTGGAATATGTATAGTAATTGATAATTATTGAATATTGATTATGTTGTGTGGAATATTCATACGATGAATGCATTTGATAAATTATGTAATGGAAGTGGCCAAAATTAAAAATACCCTCATAAATTAGTACATATCATTGGAATGTGTAGACTATGTATTTGGATAATGCCTTAAAAACATTTGTAAGAGGTCTCTGAATGAGGGCCTAACGACATGCTTTACATATCATAGAATGAGGCTTCGATGGAATGTATCAAATATCCATAATTATGAATTCTGACACTATGAAACTAGTTTTTTTATTTCTATTTGATTATTCTAATGTTTATGATATATGTGGATATTTTTCAAATTTATGTGGTAATTTATATTCAATTATATGATCAATGTTTATTACTTCAATATTATTCCATGTTTATTTTATTTCGATTCTATCATTCCTTTAATTATTATTATTTCTCACCCCTTTCTTATATATTAATTTTATACGATTATTGGAAGTGTATTATGATTCTTATGGAGGGTTATATTGAATGGCATGGTGGTGTTCTCAAATAAACGACTATGTTGAAATTTATGTTTTAAAATTTATTGTGATATTAAATAATAATTTTATCCAATACTACTGTACTATTTTGTACATTAAGAAACTATTTCATGTATCTACAACCAATGTATTAAAGATACCATATAATCTTGGATACTAGATATGGGGTATTTACATATTGTATCAATGGATGGTTCATAGAAACCTTGAGAACAAGATTTTTGAAAACATATACTAGTAACCATAAATATATAACAATCATTGATCATATGTCCCAGTATAGGATAATACACTAATTTTTTTACAATTCATTTTTTATTTTGTTTTCCTAGAAATAAATTCTAGAGTAGATAATACATATGGATTCATGATCATCTCTGATGCATATGTGGGAAATCACCCTTAAAAATGATTTTGTATTTTATCTTGAGTAGCATTCTAGTTCATGGAGTATGTTTCCTTACTATGAACCTATGATGACACTCCCATGGAATAATATTGGGATAATTCAAATTTTCATTATTAACCATTATAAGTAAATTTTATAGAGTATACACAGGATTAATAGAGATTAATCCTACAATCTCATATATTGATAATAACGTGACAATATTTTGTTATCGAATAAATGTATTTTTATTATTATATCATTTCCCACTATGATGTTTGATGATTGAATATGACATTTTTTTACAAAGGTGGTTAACAAGAATTAAGTAGTTAAGGTTGTGACAGGAATGATCAAATAATGAATTATATTAGTTAATATAAGTCATATTAATACATTTATATCATGATATTTCTATAGGAAAACTAATTAAAATCTTCAATTATTATATATTAAGTGGTTGGTGAAAACTCATAGCGGTTGGATGTCTAAATATCAAGTATAGAACTCTAATTCGATAGAATGTTGCAAGAAAGTTCTACCTATGAATCAAATTAGGTTTATTCTAATTGAATATGATTTAATTTTTAATATGTATTTTCTCTCCCTATATAGATCACATATAAATTTTAAATGATTGAAATTTACCTTAGTTATTATGAAGCAACCGATAATCATTTTTCAATGGGATGTTAAACCTTAACACCCAAGTAAAATTTCTTCCATTACAAGGGTTTTTTATACATTTTTAGTATGTATAATTATTTTTCAATTGTTGGGGAGAATATCAATATTGAAAATGTACCCATTAGTAAGGAATAAATACTTCTATTTATTTACTTGTTTCCTAGTCTAACCCCATATCAAGAAGTTATGTTTTTAATATAACTTTTAAATTGTGATATCATTTTTAAATTATTCTATAATGAATATAAAAACTAAGTAATAGTAATTAATAATGAGACACTATGAGAATCTATATTTTGGATTCCTTTGGTCTATTGTCGTTCCATAGGGTACGCATGTTAATTTTTTATGAATATAACTTGGATAATGAATCATTGAATTTATTATCAAAAAATTAAAAATATCACTATTAAAAAAAGTATCATATAACATGTATCAATGATATGTTTAGTTTATTACATGTTGATGTATATTTTTCTAATATTGATCATTTATTTTTATATCCTAAACTAAGGATCAATAATCAGTATATATCAATGATGGACTTCCGTTTGGGGAATGTTCATTATAAATTTATAGTAATTCTATTTCAACATATAAATTATATAGTTATGTTCATGGATATAATGAATAATGGATTTAGAAATTAAATTGATCAGTTTTTGGTTATCAATATTATAGTATTTTTATATATTAAAATAACAATGAGAATCGGGAAGAATGTTTTTTAGTTTCACTAAAAATACTGAGTTTGGAGATGTTTTATGAAAAATTTACCTAGTGTTAAATTTTACTTCATAATGTCTCATAATTTAGTAATTTATTTACATTTATGTTCACGTAGGTGTATATTTCAAGTAATAAAGTTATTAACAAAAAACCAAGGCTAACCACAGTACCTAAAATAAAAAAATTTAATTATATTAATAGATACTATATATTATTTTTGAGAGATTTCTATGAACTATCTAACCAACTCACCATGTTGAATATGAATTGGGAAACGTTATTGTAGTTATATAAATGTAAAGAGTGTTTTGAAGAAATGAAGTAAATTTTGGTTTGTGAACCTCTTCTAAGAGTACCATATAGTAGAGAATGCTTTGAGATTAATTATGTTAAAACACAAAAATTATGATAATGTATCCATATATATACTGACATGGTGATAGAATATTACTCTAACCAATTAATAATTAATGATAAAATTTACCAAAATCATGATTTGGAAATGGATGTGTAAATTTTCTATTTAATATAAGAAGTAATACGAATATTTTTTGAATGCTGTGATAAATATACTGATTAAAAAATAATGATGTATATATTTAAAAAACATTAGTTGAATATTACCTAAATAACATAGTTGGAGTTGATCACATATTGCGATTTCTAATAACATTATCAACATAAGAGGGAAAACAGTGGGTGATTCTCTTTTTTATGAAAGAAAAAATGGATATTTTATAATGAGTATTGAAAGAGATGTAATATGTAATGTTTTTTTGATGTATGAACAAGACATCATGATGAAAGGGGTAATATAATATATTTCATATATTAATATTCTAACTTCAATCCCTTATAGTATAAAAAGGTCCTTATGGAAGATGTGGAATTATAAAAAAACATGAGCAATGTTCCTTAGTTTTAGGATGATAAAGATATAATTTTATTATTTAAAACAATGTATGTTTCTCATCACGTACAACTGTTGAAGAAGGATCTATTGCATTAAGATTTTATTTCATTATTATTTTTCATCCTTGATGTTAGAAGAAGTATCGAGTTCAAAAAGTGTATTTTTTGTGGTATAATAAAAAATTGGATATTGAAAAGAATACATCATAGTAACTGATAAGTATGGATTTTAGGATTAATAGAATAAAATCAATGGGTATGTTATGAACATTACCCATCCTAGACTGAAGTTGGTAAATCATCACCAAGGATTTTTTATTGAACTCCAGAAAATTTCAAATGCCCATAATGCTATTTATGATATAGTTTCACTCATATCAATTTTAGCACATTTCATTACAATTGGAGAATTGTTCAGTATATATCATATTTCAATAATATATAATAGGGATGTGGTAAGACTCTGTAGAGTACAATATTATAATTTATCTAATCAGAATATGAGGAATACCATTATTTTCTTTAAAAGGAATCTAAAAAATACTGATAAATTGTTGAGTTTCAGGGCTTCATATCATCCTCATATAGTTGGTCTTTCAGAGAGGACCATTCAAACACAATAATACTTTTTAAGATATTTATATATGGATTTCGTGTCATGACCCGTCCCTTGGGGCCCATGCCGTGACTACACCCAGCCCGCCTTCCATATGTTAGGGGCTGGAAACTAGCAACGAAAGAATTTTCCCTAAAACTGGGAAGGCATTTATTTTATAACCGGAAAACGTACGTAACCATTCACACATCATGATACGAACACATGTAAACTGTATAACCAAAAGTGGGCTGAATGTAAAAGGGGTAGGAATACAAGCCCAACAGAAAAGGTACAAGTAAAACTGAAATGCAATACAACTAATTAAAGAGAAATGATAGCTACTGGATTATCCTCTGAGGATCCTACATTATTGGTAGGTACATATCTCCTCCTCAACATTCCACGTCCACCCATCTCCTATGCATACCAACAGGCTATATGGTCCACCTCTAGGTACCTGTCAAATCCTAGTACTCACACCTTCAGTTAGCACTCTCCATCGTTTGCATCCAAATCAACAGGGTTATAAGTCCCCAACCTTAAACCTTACTTAATCATGAGTTATTACAAGATTACACATTGAGGATCTTTTAAGGTTTAGAGTTTTAGAGAATTAGATCATGAAACTTGCGTTACATTCCACATTTAAACAATGTGGTTACTAAAAAGATAGTATTCATTCTTCCCATCAACGGAAACATATTGAAAATAAAACATGGATTCTTTCTTGACACATCCTTGACACTATCATCACATCTTGTACCTTTCCCTTGACCTGTGAAAAACATTTCAAAAACTTGGGATGAGCATAAAAAGCTCAATAAGGGTTATAAAAATATGGAAAGGAAACATGAGTTCATATATACATAAGAATGAAATCATACTTTACCAATAAAACATAGGAACTTTAACATACCTCATCAAATCATGAATAAATCATAGAAATCACAAGACATAGAAGTTAACTTGAGGAATTTATAACATTCTTACGTAGGGAGTAACCCTCTTGGTTACGTTTGGAATACCCATCATAGTATATTCCCTAAATCTCTTCGGAGAAACCTTCACGTTTCACTCCTTCGTGGTACCCAATGCATTGGAGAGCTATATCAGGCTCACCCGCCCTTAGTTTATCACGTAACCACCCATCTTCATAATAATGCCTAAGAACCTCGACACAATCGTATCACATAAAACATGCATAAAGGAAACATAACATTCCCACATTTCAATCAAAAGATATCAATATAACACATTAATATAAAAAAAATTATGAAAACCATTTTCAATACCAAAATAAAAGAAAATTAAAACATGGTATTTATTTTTCTTTAAAAAAGAAGGTATGGATTGTAGAGAAAGCCAAAACCCAAATAATGGTCACAACGGCAGAGAAGTCATTGTCACCGCATACGTACGATAAAAAAATCCCTTTTGTCGTTTAGTAAACGCTTCGTATAAAAAGATTCCTTAAAATTCAAAGGGGTTTATACACCATATAAAAGATGGTTGTGTATAAAACAAAATATGCCTCAATGAAAGGAGATTGAGACGAAGTCCTATACCAAGAAGGTATCCTTGGTTTAAGGATAAATCAATTACATAATTATGTGTGACAAACGAATACACCAAATATAACTGGATATTAAGTATAATATAATCAAAGGTCATTCACACATATTCAATGGATGACATATTCAATAACTACAGGTTGAACCCAAAGAAATCGAAATTGGGTTAAGAAGTTCCCTTGACAGCCTAACGACATCACATAAAAATGAGTTGATGAGAGATAAAAAGTATATATCATCACTTGGACGTAAAATTTAGAACAATAAGGATATATGAGAACATATCCCAGCTTAAGAATATGTAAATTTAAAGACCCATCAAAAGAAGTCTTTTAAAAAGAGGATGGTGAAAGGTTCCCTTACCGACTTGGGTTTCTTTCAAAACATACACCCCATGAAATAAGGACAACACATAGTTGATTTAAATACTCAAAAAAGAATGTATATTACACAAAGAGTAGAATAATGGGCAGTACATACACCACTCAAAGGCAATTGTTGCAAATGTAGCATAAATCTCACGGGAATAAAAGTGAGATGAAAAATCCCTTACGAAAACTCGGCAGCCTAACAACGCCACATAAAACTTACAAAAATGGATTGATGAGATCAAATAGGGTGTATCATCATATTAAAATAAAGCTTACATAAAGAGGAATATAATATAACATCCCCCAACATAAGAAAGAGGAGCTTAAAAGAAGTGACATAAAAGAGTGTACTTAAAAAGAATGAGATCTCTTACAATAATTCGGCAGCCTAACGACGCCTCTCAAAACTTCCAAAATGGATTGATGAGAGAGAATAGGGTATCTCATAACATGAACATAAAAATTATAATTATATTAATATAAAATAACATCCCAATAACAAGAAAGATGAGCTTTAAAAGGAATGACATAAAGAGTGTCCTTAAAAAGAAAGAGAGGAGTAGGATCCCTTACTTCGGGTCCGACTTGACGCGATCGTTATTTAACGTCCTGAATAATAAACTTGAGTTAATTTCAACTTTATTAAGAACCTTTTTCTATTTAATTTTTAATTTTAGATCACTTATTGAAATTTTATAAATATTATGTAATAATTTAAGTTAATAATGTTTGTTTTGTCGATATTTGGTTCTTAAGTCGAATGTGGACTTCTTACAATTACATGTTGTTTGTGTGGTCAAATTTTAATTATATACAGAATTATATTCATGATTTTTATATCATATATATCCTATATATCCATAATATACATGTATTTATAATATTACATAATCATTTAGAGGTAAGAAATGAAATGCACCGTTCATGGAGACAGTAAGCCGTACGTACGCATGGATGCTACTTTCATTTCTATTTCATATTTTTATGGAATGGAATAATAATGATATAGAGGTATATTATAATTCCAGTATAACATCATATATAATAACTTTAAATCCATCCTTTATACGTCCCACATATGGCATTAACGAATCACATCACTTTGAGGTGGCGGTAGCCCGCACTTCCTTAAATGAAGATATCGCGTTTACCCATAATGGAAACCATAAAGGTATGCCATAAATGAAAAATACAGAAGCTTAAGTAAAACATAAACATATTAGATATCATATATAAATATAGTGTCATCTTAATGACCACCTTTGACGGTGTTATAAGAATGTTGAACAATCATTGTTTTGGGAGGTAGAAATTCGCCATCCAGGGAAACAGTATGTTCGTCAACCATTAGATGTAGTTGAGTGAAAGTGTATCTCTAATAATCCTTATAACAACATCCTAGTATATTGGTGATACTGGGGTTGTTACAAAAGAAATGAATAAAAAGATTTTAGGGGGTTGGAGAAGAAAAATAAAACAAAAGGACTCAAGTGAAGACATTACCATAAAATCGGGGGACTCCCTTTGGTTTGAGCTCAAAGGATTCCTTGGGAAGACTTATGCCCAATGTGAGGCTCCAAGGAGTATTTTAGGGAAGTGGAGAGACAAAATGGATAGAGGTTGGCCGAGCCAAAGGCTTTGGGAGTGTGGGTAAGGAGGTAGAGGTGGGGGCCTTTTATAAGAGGAGATGAGGGGAAATCTTGGAAGGTAAAGAAAAGTCACTTTATTTTAAAATGGTATTCTGATTTAAGAGGTCCCAAATTGATGTTTTTATAGTATAAGGTGATATGGGTTCTAAATAAACTCATCCAAAAGGTTTTGGACATGTGTAGGTCATATATTTTAAATTATCTTTTCATTTTATTTAAATCGTTAAATAATGAGTTCATCACTCCATCATCATGATGTCATAAATAATTTAATTTATTTAATGTCTAAAAATTATAAAAAAATACAATGATGTAGGAATTTTTTTATCTTTCTAATGAATATTTATAGTCAAAATTATGACTTGTATAACCCAATGTAAAAATTGGTTTAGTAAAACATCTCATGTTTGTGTCATTTTTACTTTATCATTAAATAAAAATGTATTTATGTCATTTTCCAACCAAAGTGGCTCCATGGGGTCCCCAAGTTGACCCATGGATTGTCTTGGTCGGCCATGACACATACAATGAGGGTAGGACATGTTTCTAGGTCATTTTATTTTATTAAAACATTATTTTTACCTTAAACTACATTAATTACCTCTAATCGCGATTAAAAACTTAATAAGTTACTATTCACCAAAAATTATTTTTATCCCATTGAACCACATTTTACTTTTTAATGACAACCATGTATGTAGGATTTTTGAAATTCAAAACACAAATATGGAAAAACTTCATTTAAACGGAAAATCAGTTTTTATAAGTACCACTTAGTGGTTTCACTGTTCATCAAAAATTGAAGTTTTTCAGAAAATTACCAAAAAATAACCCTAAGGAATATTTGATATTCTGAATTAAAAAATTAAGCCTATTTTAAAAAATTCAAAAAATATAATTTGCATTAATTGATTTAATAATTGATTCCCGCTGTCAAAACAAATAGCGTGTTTTTATGAAACAAAAAGTATCAAAATATTGACACTAGTTTAAGTATGTTTTCAAAGTGAAATTAATTCCAACGACCACTATTGTATTTAAGGGTAAAAATATATTCTAATTTAACTTTAATCCAAATTAAAAAGATAATCTAATAATATAAATAAATTATATTAAAAATAGGATTTGAATTAAAATACAACATTTTACACTATTAATTAAATTAATGAACTTTATCAGAAAGATACCAAAAATTGACACAAAGTAAATTTTGATGTCCCAATTCTTAAGAAGGGTTTCATTTGGTCCAATAGAATGTATAAGAGTGAAAAAAACTATATTTAATGACGGTTCTCCATCAAAAGTTGATAAATGAACCTTTAGTGAAAACTAGGGCATATACGCCTAAAATTGAATTATTTCCGTATTTTATGCCTTTATACTTTATTGGATAAATGTAAAAACATTTAGAAACATATATAATCATATATTAGTTATTTCTATCCATTCCATCCAATACAACGGCTACATGTTAACTACAATAATATTATTTTATTATTAGAGTGCAACGTAAGATTCCCAAGAAACTCATTGTTGTGTGTTGGGGACGCCATCGAGCATAGCGTCCCCTTTAAAGTCATATTAATATTTTATTCAAAAATATAGATAAATATGAAAATATCATATTCTTTATTTACCCGGGGTGTTACATCCTTCCCCCCTTTTGGGAATTGCATCATTGCAATTTTTAAAATTGAGCTTGGAAACATCCTTGAAAGTCCCACATCGGAACAAGAGTCGGTAAAACAATCACTTTAAAAGAATGGGAGAGAAGTACAAATGTCACCCGAGTTAACCCATACTAGGATTCCAAGAATGAAAATATGGATATGGAGGAGAAAAAAAGGGTCATTTTCTGATGGAGAGTGATAGTAATCATGTCTAGGAGAAAGTTAACCATATGAAAATCACAAACTTGGGATGGGTTAAATGGTATTCGATTCCCCAGTAGGAAAAGTTAATAAAAAACATTTTTGTTTTAAGTTACTTTTTATTGAGGAATTTATTCATAAGGAAACATAATCACTTATCATGTTGACTTTCATCTTTTACTAGATTCCTTAATCAAACTCATATTTGTTTTCCAAAAGATGACTATTTAGGGAGACTTGTTCACATTAAGAGTACTATAATCAACTTCTAGAGAATCACCTAATCCACAAAAGAGAACTATATACTTCCCATGTCTTTAGACTTTAAACAAAACCAAAACCAAAAATGGTTAGTACGAGATTAGAAAATCCGGAAAAAGATAACCCTTTAAAAAGAAAATCTATGCTTAATCTCCAAAATTTGTCCAACAAAACCCAAAGTTCAAAGAGGACCATCTGATAAACAATTTGTCCATAAAATTCTTCAAAGTAAACCAATCTAAGATTGAAAACCAAATATTTGAAGGATTTAGTCACATAGTCTTCCATGTTAAATCGTATCATTTATCTCCAAACAACATCAGTTGCTCCTAAAGTCTCGTATTGAAAAGTAATAAAGCTAATAACATATCCTCCTTGATAGGTTAATCATTATCATAAATAACCCAAAATCAACTTACTCTTAATTCATAAAATCACATAACTAAAACGAATCAGTCAAACTAACCAGGGACTTCACATAGTCCAGTGGTAGGCGATAAATACCAGTCACACTTTGGTTGTGGGTTTGGTTCCCGCAGCTTTGTCTGACGCGATGGGTTGTCAAACGGTCTGCGTGTTGTCTTTTTTCAAAAACTATAAAATTCTCAAATCATTCCCCAAAAAGGGATAAAATCTTCAGAAAAATCATAACATATTTTAACCTCAATTTTATCTCATGCCTTTCATTTTCCATCATATCATATAATAACCAATAATTACCTCAAAAGTAAGGATCATATAAACTCTAATGGTTACCTTTATATTTATTACCTGGACATCCACATCGATTGGTCATCTCATACATGATACATTACAAAACATACCGAGGTTCAAGTGGTTTATCACGACTCCTTGATATTTGGTTTAGAACAACCACAAGTTTCCTCATTGAATCCTCCATTTTATCTAGTATCATAATCAGAGAACCACCACAGTTTCCTTCAAACCTGTTGTCTCTTTGGTGCCTTCTAGATCCATCCATTCACTAAAAATAGAAATGTTAGTGTGAGTATATCAACAAAACCATCATGTACTAATGAGGAATGTAAACACTAAGATATACTTACTCATTCACTTTATCTAAAACTAGGACTCTTTCTGAAATCCTAACCATTATGGTAATGCCACTTATGCTTAAAGAATACACTAACTTCTAAAGTTATCTAAACCGACCTTTGATACCAAATATAATTCCCCAACCTTAAACCTTACTTAATCATGAGTTATTACAAGATTACACATTGAGGATCTTTTAAGGTTTTGAGTTTTAGAGAATTAGATCATAAAACATGCATTACATTACACATTTAAACAAAGTGGTTACATAAAAGACAGTATTCATTTTTCCCATCAATGGAAACATATTGAAAATAAAACATGGATTCTTTCTTGAAACATCCCTGACACTATCATCACATCTTGTACCTTTCCCTTGACCTGTGTAAAAAATTTCAAAAAATTCGGATGAGAATAAAAAGCTCAATAAGGGTTATAAAAATATGGAAAGGAAACATGAGTTCATATATACATAAGAATGAAATCATACTTTACCCATAAAACATAGGCACTTTAACATACCACATCAAATCATGAATAAATCATAGAAATCATAAGACATAAAAGGTAACTTGAGGCATTCATAACATTCTTACGTAGGGAGTAACCCTCTTGGTCACGTTTGGAATACCCATCACAGTATATTACCTAAATATCTTCAGAGAAACCTTAACGTATCACTCTTTCGTGTTACCCAATGCATTGGAGATCTATATCGGGCTCACCCGCCCTTAGTTTATCACGGAACCACCCGTCTTCATAATATTTCCCATGAACCTCAACATAATCGTATCACATAAAACATATATAAAGGGAACATAACATTCCCACCTTTCAATCACATGATATCAATACAACACATTGATATGAAAAAAATTATGAAAACCATTTTCAAAACCAAAATAAAAGAAAAGTAAAACATGGTATTTATTTTTCTTTTAAAAAGAAGGTATTGCTTGTAGAGGAAGCCTAAACCCAAATAACGGTCACGGCGGCAGAGAAGTCATTGTCGCCGCATACGTATGACAAAAACATTCCCTTTTGTCGTTTAGTAAACGCTTCATATAAAATGATTCCTTAAAAGTCAAAGGGTTTTCTACACCGTATAAAAGAAGGTTGTGTATAAAACAAAATATGCCTCAATGAAAGGAGATTGAGACGAAGTCCCATTCAAAGAAGGTATCCTTGGTTTAAGGATAAATAAATTACATAATTATGTGTAACAAAAGAATACACCAAATATAAGTGTATATTAAGTGTAAAAGAATCAAAGGTCATTCACACATATTCAAAGGATGACATATACAATAACTACAGGTTGAACCCAAAGAAATCGAAATTGGGTTAAGAAGTTCCCTTGACAGCCTAACGACGTCACATCAAAATGAGTTGATGAGAGATAAAAAGTGTATCTCATCACATGGACATAAAATTTACATCAATAAGGATATATTAGAACATATCCCAACATAAAAATATGTAAATTAAAATACCCAACAAAAGAAGTCTTTTAATAAGAGGAAGGTGAAAGGTTCCCTTACCGACTTGGGTATCTTTCAAAACATACACCCCATGAAAGAAGGACAATACATCATTGATGTAAATACTCATAAACGAATGTATATTATATAAAAAGTAGAATAATGGGTATTACATACACCACTCAATGGAAATTGTGGAAAATGTAGCATAAATATCACAGGAATAAATGTGAGATGAAAAATCCCTTACGAAAACTCGGCAGCCTAACAGCGCCACATAAAACTTACAAAAATGGATTGATGATATCAAATAGTTTATCTCGTCATATTTACATAAATTTTATAGAAATAGTAATATAATAGAAAATCCCCCAACATAACAAAGAGGAGCTTAAAAGAAGTGACATAAAGGAGAGTACTTAAAAAGAAAGAGATCTCTTACGAAAATTCGGCAGCCTAACGGCGCCTCTCAAAACTTCCAAAATGGATTGATGAGAGAGAATAGGGTATCTCATCACATGAACATAAAAATTACAGTAATATTAATATAAAATAAAATCTCAATAACAAGAAATATGAGCTTTAAAAGTAATTACATAAAGAGTTTACTTAAAAAGAAAGAGTGGAGTAGGATCCCTTACCTCGGTTCCGACTTGACTCGATCATTCTTTAACATCCTGAATAATAAACTTGAGTTAATTTCCACTTTAGTAAGAACATTTTTCTAGTTCATTATTACTTTTATATTACTTATTGCCATGTTATATACATTATTTAATCATTTAAGTTAATAATGTTTGTTTTGTCGATATTTGGTTCTTAAGTCGAAAGTGGACTTCTTACAATTACATGTTGTTCGTGTGGTCAAATGTTCATTATATCCAGAATTATATTCATGATTTTGATATCATATATATCATATATATCCAGAATATACATGTATTTATAATATTACATAATCGTTTAGAGATATGAAATGAAATGCACCGTTCATGGAGACGGTAAGCCGTACGTACGCTTGAACGCTACTTTCATTTCTATTTCATATTTTTATGGAATGGAATAATAATTATATAGAGTTATATTATAAATCCTGTATAACATCATATATAATAACTTTAAATCCATCCTTTATATGTCCCACATATGGCATTAACTAATCACATCACTTTGAGGTGGCGGTAGTCCTCACTTCCTTAAATGAAGATATCACGTTTACCCATAATGGAAACCATAAAGGTATTCCATAAATGAAAAATACAGAAGCTTAAGTAAAACATAAACATATTAGATATCATATATAAATATGGTGTCATATTAATGGCCACCTTTTAAGGTGTTAGAAGAATGTTGAACAATCATCATTTCGGGAGGCAGAAATTCTCCATCCAGGGAAACAGTATGTTCTTTAACCATTAGATGTAGGTGTGTGAATGTGTAGCTCGAATAATTCTTATAACAACATCCTAGTATATTTCTGAAACTGTATTTGTTACAAAAGAAATGAATAAAAAGAGTTTATGGGGTTGGAGAAGCAAAATAAAACAAAAGGACTCAAGTGAAGACATTACCTTAAAATCGGGTAACTCCCTTTGGTTTGAGCTCAAAGGCATCCTTGGGAAGACTTATGCCCAAAGTGAGTATTCAAGGAGTAATATAGGGAAGTGGAGAGACAAAATGGGTAGTGTTTGGCCGAGCCAAAGGCTTTGGGAGTGTGGGTAAGGAGGTAAAGGTGGGGGCCTTTTATAAGAGGAGAGGAGGGGCACTCTTGGAAGGTAAGGAAAAGTCACATTATTTTAAAATGGTATTCGGATTTAAGAGGTCACAAATTGATGTTTTTCGAGGATAAGGTGATAATGGTTCGCAATCCACTCATAGAATAGGTTTTGGACATGTGTAGGTAATAGATTTTACATTATCTTTTCATTTTATTTAAATCATTAAATAATGAGGTCATCACTGCATCATCACAATGTCATAAATAATTTAATTTATTTAATGTCTAAAAATTATAAAAAAATTACTATGATGTAGGAAATCTTTTTATCTTTCTAATGAATATTTATAGTAAAAAATATTACTTTTATAACCCCATGTAAAAATTGGTTTAGTAAAACACTTCCTGTTTGTGACATTTTTACTTTATCATTAAATAAAAAGGTATTTATGTCATTTTCCAACCAAAGTGGCTCCATGGGGTCCCCAAGTTGACCCATGGATTGTCTTGGTCGGCCATGACAAATCCAATGAGGGTAGGACATGTGTCTAGGTCATTTTATTTTATTCAAACATTATTTTTACCTTAAACTACACTAATTACCTCTAATCGCGATTAAAAACATAATAAGTTACTATTCACCAAAAAATTATTTTTATCCCATTGAACCACATTTTAATTCTTAATTAAAACCATGTATGTCGGATTTTTGAAATTCAAAACACAAAGATGGAAAAATTTCATTTAAACGGAAAATCAGTTTTTATAAGTACCACTTAGTGGTTTCACTATTTATTAAAAATTGATGTTTTTCAGAAAATTACCAAAAATTAACCCTAAGCTATATTTGATATTCCGAATTCAAAAATTAATTCTATTTTAAAAAAATTAAAAACATATAAGTTTCATTAAATGATTTAATAATTTATTCCCGCTGTCAAAACAAATAGCGTGTTTTTATGAAACAAAAAGTATCAAAAGATTGATATTAGTTTAAGTATGTTTTCAAAGTGAAATTAATTCCAACGACCACTATTAGATTTAATGGTAAAAATATATTCTAATTTTACTTTAAAACCAATTAAAAAGATAATTTAATAATATAAATAAATTAGATTAAAAAGAGGTTTTGAATTAAAATACAACATTTTACACTATTCATTAAATAAATGAACATTATCAGAAAGATACAAAAAATTTACACAATGTAAATTTTGATGTCCCAATTCTTAATAAGGTTTTTATTTGGTCCATTAGAATGTATATGAGTGAAAAAAACTATATTTAATGAAGGTTCACCACCAAAAGGCGATAAGTGAACCTTTAGTGAAAACTAGGGCATATACGCCTAAAATTGAATTATTTCCGTATTTTATGCCTTTATATTTTATTGGATAAATGTAAAAACATTTAAAAACATATATAATCATATTGCAGTTATTTCTATCCATTCCCGCCAATACAATGGCTACATGTTAACTACAATAATATTATTTTATTATTAGAGTGCAACGTAAGATTCCCAAGAAACTCGTTGTTGCGTTTTGGGTACGCCATCGAGCATAGCGTCCCCTTTAAAGTCATATTAATATTTTATTCAAAAATATGGATAAATATGAAAATGTCGCATTCTTTATTTACCTGGGGTGTTACAAGGGTGCTGGCATAGCCTATGCCGGGGTGAGTATAACGATACTGATTAGAGACCCAGATAACCTCTAAGTCTTAAAAAATCCATCAAGGATAAACCACAAAGTATGATTATATGACCATATATTTACCTAGGTTATGAATAAATGGATCTCAATCATTAGTAAAAGACTGGGGTACTGACTCAGCTCACATAATGATTTATTCTAGCGGTAGTATCATGTATCATTTCCAATCACATCATCAAAACATCAACTACTGGAGATCTCCTCCTCTATCGAGTACAGTGGGCCAGCCGTGTCACACAGAGGCACTTCCCACCAACGTTGGACTGCTGAGGTTCTGATTTTGTCGAGTAAAATGGGTCCACCGCATCACAAAGAGGCGCTCCCCACCGTGGGTCTACCATGTCACATAGAGGTGCTCACTCTCAAGGCCTGGTTATGTATTCCTCATTTCGAGTATCGTGGATCTGCCGCATCACCAAGGTGCTCCCCACTATTTGTCTTCCACATCACCAAGGCACTCCCCACAGGGCCTGTCATGTCACTCTGAGTCGATACGGTCAGCAGTAGTCATGTCTCAGCCAGCCACAAGGTATATGCACTATGATCGCTTGTCTCTGGAAGGATCCGCTCCACAACCTACTAGTTGATACTACAACTATAACGAAGTCACATGAAGAATTATCTCATATGTCTACAAAGACATATGTATCTCAACGTAACAAACGCTGTATCAATCAGACACCCAGTCTGTGAGTTATTAGCATTTTAGTACCGGGAGGCCCGGTTGGATTCGTGCTCGATACAACCAGATAATTCCCCATCTTAATCCAAAACACTAGTGGGATATACTCAAAGAGACCATCCAGCTCCGAGATTTCTAGCACTATAGACAGTTCATCAAACAGACATCTGCTACCAATGTTATGGCCAAAAGAATGTAATTGGGTCGTAGTGGACCCGGGTCCCGTTCGACCCGGTCGGACAAACCCAGCCTGACCCACCCTAGGATGACCCGGCCCGCAAGGGTGCTGCCAGGGTGGCTCAGCTGAGGGCCACCATGAGGGCGTGGTGTGGCTCGGCCTGTCCCAGGGTGGCTCGACCGAGGGTGGCGCGAGACCGCGAGGTGGCTCGAACATGGAGTAGCAGTCCTGCAATGGGGCAGCTGTCCAGCAGTGGGGCAACAGTCCGGCCAGGGGGCCGCCATCCGGCAATGGGGAGGCGGTCCGGCCACAGTGAGATGGTCTAGACATGGGGCAGCGCTCTGGCCAGGGAGTGGCGGGCCGCCCCGAGGGGGCGGTCGGGACGCAGGGTGGCGGTCAGGCCGCGTGGCGGTGGTTTGGCCATAGGGCGGTGGTCTGGCTGTTGAGCGGCGGCCTGGGTGGCGGAGGTGGTGGTGGATCATGCGGCGATAATGGTGGCTCAGGCGGCGTTGACGTCAGCGGCTCGAACGATATGGTGCAGATGATGTGGACGGTAGAGCCGAGGAGCATCGGGATGTCGTGCCTTCACCGGTGGCCGGTTTAGCTGGCCTCTCTCTTCATTCATCTTCGTCGACTTCATCCATTGTGAATAACATACCAAAGAAGAAGAATGGTGTAGTGGGGTCGGACTATGTCTGTTTATCCCACACCCTCCACGTTTGGGTGGTAGAAAATGTCTCAACATAAACATGAATGAAGAACATCAAACACTTCCACAATGATTATTCTCTAATCTCGCAAATGAAAAAGTATGCGGATCAAAAAATTTGAACGTTGATCTGCATAGCTTGTTTTAGAAGGGAAGAAGAAGGGTAAAAATATAATCATTCAAAATAAACCCTTACCATCAATTGTTCGTTGACGGAGATTGCGATGGAGAAGACTATGTCATTGGGTTGGGGAAGACAATAATCGATTAAAGACATCCCATACTAGTGGATTTTTTAAGGAAGACAGTCTATGTTGTGTTCAGTGTTCTTCTTTGGCATTCTTCTTTGGAGTGTTTTCTCCCAATTCTCCATGTTTATCCCCTTTTCCAAGAGTTTCCCCCAATTCCACCAAAAATTAAATAGCCAAAATTAAATAATATGTTCGAATATTTTCAAATTGTGATAATTAATTACATTGGTTGGAAAAATTAATTATTTTATGGGTTGGAAAAATTAAGGATGGAGGGTGTTCAAGAGGTTTCTCACACTTATGAGTGGTCTTCCAAAAGCTTCAAGCCTTGGGTGGTACCCACCATCATAACCTCTCATGGGAGGTTAGTTAGGGTGGTCCCCGCCATAGTAACCGCTCATGGGAGGTTTAGGTCTGGTGGTCCCCACTTCTCAACATCCATATGTGAGAGGTTTTAACAAATAAAATAAAATGTTACACAAATTTTATTGTATTTTTTTCTTTAATGAATATGTGAAAAGCTTACTTCCACCCTCTTCCTCCTTTGGTTGTGGTGGTGGTATCCTTAAATGAATATAAGCACTCCGAGTTCAACGTTTCCCTCAAATTTTAATTCCGCGCACCAGTTAAATGTTATAAAAAACCTCTCTCACATTTATTGAACGTAACCGAATAAAAAAGAATGGAAAATTATTAACAGTCACACCCAACCCGCACCAATCAAGGTAAGGCTCTAACATAGTGAATAACACGACAATGAACCCAACTGTACTCTCGGATTTCCAATCAGAGATACCTTTTAATAGTTATGGATTTTAAAAAAATGACACATAATTATTTTATTTACGGAAAAAAACTAACATTCGCTGGTGGCCCGCGCTGGCCAAATATGGTTTCTTGTTAAATACAACATGCCCTTAAGAGTTCAACGGTGGTCTTATATTTTTATTCCGATCTACCGGTGTGTGATATAAGAATTTGAAAAATAAATAAATTAAATTAATTATATTATTTACATTTATTCCAGTCTAGGGTTTTCTCACAAGAGGCCCGCACCGACTAAATTTAAGTCACGCTTAGGGTAAAACCGCAATCTAGAGCACAACAGTGTGATCTGATTTATGATCTGAGTAACTGTTTAAGAGTTATTCTTCATTTTTAGGAAATCATCTAACACAGAGTAATTAAATCTTATCAAAACATTGATGGATCATTCCGGGCACATCGGGCCCCAGAATCGAGTGCTATCATCTTTCAGAGTCTCAAGAAATTCCCATGTAATTACACTAATTACATGGAATTTGTGGGTCGTTACATTCTCCGCTCCTCAGGGCTTTTCATCCCCAAAAACCACATTTAAAAAACAAAGAAAAAATAATTGTGGTTATGGAGCACGAATCTGATCCCACCACTCACATGTGATATTCTGGAAATTCATATTCTGCCAACACACACACACACCAAAAATATTGATTTCCTATAAAGGACTCTCTCCTATCAATCCTCATTCTCCACTAGAGCCTCTGAAAACATTTCCCCATCCTCGATGTCCCTCTCACCGTAGTCATTATCATGGGTATGATCATTCATGTATCACCCCTATTGTGATACGTGGTAGATGTCATGCACCTGGTGTAATAGAGGGGGAATGCTAGGTTGTAATACACATCGCCATATATTTTGTGGACTTGAAAGGGTCTGAGGAACCTTGTAGATAATGTGCCATCTAAGAAAAATTTCTGTAAACATCGTCAGGGTGAGACCCGTAGAAAGACGTGGTCACCCTAGTAAAAATCCAGAGTTCCCCCATCTCCTCTCAGCATATGACTTCTGCATGCTCTGTGAGGTCTTCATCCACTCATGGATGATCTGAAAATTCTATCTGGTAGCTCATAAAATCTCGGGTCCCACTAGTGCGGACTCCCCTGGGTTAGTACAACACAAAGGTGATGTGCAAGGTCACCCGTACAATGCCTCGAAAGACTCTATCCAAATTGTGGATCGATAACTGTTGTTCAATTAAAACTCCACCAATGTCATGTGATCCTTCCAGCTATGACTTAAGTCATGGACACAAGCACACAGTATGTCCTCAAGGTTCTGATTGGTCTTCTCAGTCTCACAATCTATCAGAGGATGGAAGGTAGTTCTCAAACAAATTTGTGTCCCAAAATCCACATGAAACCCCTTCCAAAGACATTAATTAAAACCTGCATCATGATCGAAGACAATCGTCGAAGGTACTCATGTAGCTGCACAATCTCTTGCTCATAGAGGCCTCCCATGCCGTCAACTGAACCCTACTCTCTAATGGGTAGAAAGTGGGATAACATGGTGAGTTAGTCGATGATCATCCATATCGAGTCATGTCCCCTAGAACTATGTGTAATTATTGTATTGAATCCCATGGATAACCCATCCCACATCCATTTTAGGACCTCTAAAGGCTGATCCAATCCAGCTAGTTCTTGATTCTCTGCATTCACTTACTGATTCATGAGGCATTGAGAGACAAACTCTACAACTGCATTCCTCATTCCTGGACACCAGTGCTGTTCTTCGGAGGTCCTGGTACATCTTTTCCACTCTTAGATGTACCACTAGAGGGGATGTGTGGAACTCCCTCAAAAAATTATCGTGAAGTTACACTGGAACCACAATACATTTTCTAAAAAGGATTAGGTGATCCCCACTTTCAAAAAATCCATCAGGTTTCTGTCCGGTGAATATCAGAGCTCATCAAGTCTCACAGTCAGCTTCCCCAAGCTGTGCCTCCCTCTCTCGCTGAAGAAATGTGAAAGTGATAGTAAAAGAATGAAGAAAATATGCTCCATCTTGATTCATAAAGGATATCTGGAAAGCATCTAGCATCTATATCGCCTCAATCCGTAGGTGTAAGCTAGACCTCCAGTTGAGTGCATCAGCTACCATGTTCCACTTCCCAGGAGTATTGAATATCTTAAAGTCAAAGTCCTAGAAGAACATGAGCCACTACTGTTGGGAACAAAAAACTCGAAACTTATGCTGCCACAAGGGTGAGGTGGGTGAATCTGGAGTGATCATACACACCCTCCAATGGAAGAGTTTATCCTATGATGGTAGGGATTCCTTTTTATTTGACTAAGGAAAACCTCATCCCAAAATTGTAGATAAACCAAAAACTTTTTTCCAAATATAGTCAATCTGATTGTTAAATGTTGATGTCAAGTCATACCGAAACAAATATCATAAGGCCTAGACATTATCATAATGAGGTTCCAACTGAAACTCTTTCCCTAATGGTTAGATCACACCATTAGTGTAAGTGTGATTATTGAGTTTCCTTCCAAAGGAATCCTCAGAAGTGAGGGTCAAGTCAACGACTTAACATGAAACTCTAGGTCTTAGACTAGATTCTTTTAAGGAAGGAATGATTGGTAACTATATATATTGATATTGCCTCTTATAGTAGACACTAACTATACCTCGAATCATTTTTAGAGCCCTAGGGTCACACTCCTTTACCACATGAAGATAATTTATTCTTCTTCCTACATCTCCCTGAGCGTGGCAGGGACCACAATGTTGGGTGGTTGTAACATGTCAAAATTTGAACCACCTCATGTTTCTCCCCTAGCTCTGCTTTCATGTCTACAACCCTGCAAAATCATCTGTCCCGAAAACTTCTTCTTCTAGAAACATTTTTACATGGCCAAGTATCTATGACCGGAACAAGTTTCATGCTTTCCCCCTAGTAACATTCACAGGATGCCTCTTCTCAGCCATGGAATATTCAACCTTATATTATCTCTCTTGAACACTAACATAAGCAGGAATATATAGAGAAATAGATCTATCTCACATGTTCTTTAAGACACCTCATTCGGAGGTCCGAGCTCTGAATAACTGATCATATCGTATTCATCGATTAAAATGAATTATTGGCATGCCTCGATGAATACCTATCCACCAACATGTCGTCATGATGAAGATATAAAATCTATTGTGAACTCTCAGCCACCACCTCAAGCCACTCATCATCCTCCTGTGAGTTGGATCGCCTTCGAAACTAAGGGGTATCTAATAATTAATCACTCGTAAGTCACTACCCCTATATGTGACATTTACTGGTACTGTGAGTAGTAACTGTAGACCAAAAGGTAGTGATATAGCTGACACACTACCCAAAGGTACTATCTCAAGAAATGGTCTACATACCGAAGCCACATCACTATATAAACCATCCTCATGATCTTACAATGAAGTATTATAGTAGATATGGTCACTATCTATCCTACTGGTGTCTCAACTAGGTTGAAAACAATATAAATCTCCTCTAGCCAGCCCTCAGCTTCTTGGGAAACAGTCTCGCATCGAAACCTCAGAGGCCCCTACTACTAGAACTCGTGCAACGTGCTGAGTCGGCATGCACCATCCGCCAGTGCAACTGGAGGTATCTTCTGCCCAATAGGTGGTGGTGCTGTGGGTACACCAACCAAAGGGGCTAACATAATATGGGGGACCTGCAACGGAGCCTCGTCGCTCGGTGGGTTGTTATCATGAACTCTCTCGGGAATCATAGTGGGTTTTCTATGTAGCGGCATCCTGATAAGGAACATGTGCACCATGGTCGATATGTTATACCTAGTTTGTTGAAAAGTATACTTGGTGAGATGAATCAAAATATCACAAAGAAACAATTTAAAAACACACACACAATCAGTGTTTTCATGCACTGATTCGGAAATCAAAAATCAGGGTCATGTTTAATGGATATGTCAGTCGTCGCACCAACACTGGATTACCTAAACTTATAACAACATTCACTACACATAACACTATCATAGTTAAGAAGAATGACTAGAGTCCTATGTTCTACAGTAGAACCAAGTCCTCTAATATCAATTTTTCATGACCTGTCCCCCGGGGCCCGTGTTATGACTACCACAAGCCCGCCTTTAATAGGCTTGGGGCTGGTGACTAGCATCGAAAGGTGTTTTCCCAAAAATTGGGAAGTCATTTCCATTATAACATGTAAACACATTTAACCAAGAACTCATCATGATAGGAACACAAGTAAATTTTATAACCAAAAGAGTGCTGAAAGTAAAAGAGGCTGGAATACATGCCCAACAGTAAAGGTACAGGTATGGATGAAATAAAATACAACAGATGAAAAAGAAAATATAGCTAATGGGTTATCCTCTAAGGTTCCTACATGAAGGGTAGGTATAGATCTCCTCCTCCACACTCCACGTCCACCCATCACCTCTGCGTACCCACATACTTCATGGTCCACCCTTATATACCTATCCAGTCCTGGTACTCTTAGTCTCAGTAAGCAGTGTTTGTTGTCTTTATCCAACACAACTAGGTGTAGACATATCCTGTACATGGGTGAGTATAACGATACTTAGTAGGGAACCTAAGACCCTATAGGTCTCACAAAATCTATCAAGGATAAACCATAATGTATGAAATCAATAGAAAATCATAATTAGGTATATGGCAATACATATACCTATGTTATCATATAATCCATCTAAATAATGAAGAAAACAAAGATGTACTAACTCATCACATAACAGGATTTATTATAGGGGTAGTATCAAGTAACATTCACTGTCACATCATTGAAACCTATGCTAATATAGAACTCCTCCTCTATCGAGTATAGTGGGCCCGCAGTGTCATATGGAGGAGCTTCCCACTGGCCTTTGACTGTTGAGTTAATACTCTTGTCGAGTACCGTGGGTCTGTCGCATCACATAGAGGAGCTCCCCATCGTTGGTCTACCACCACACACAGAGGCGCTACCCCCTCAGGGCCTGCTGAGATACTCCTCCTTTTGAGTTTTATTGGTCTTCCGCGCCACCAAGGAGCTCCCCACTGTGGGTCTACCACATCACCAAGGAACTCCCCACTAGGCCTGTCAAGTCACTCCGAGTCGAAACGGTCTGTAGTTGTCAAGTCTCATCCAACCACTAGGTCTCAGCACTATGCTCACTCGTCTATGAGAGGGTCTTCTCCACAAGCTTCTGGTTCATACTCCCACTGTAACAATGTACCACTAAGAAGAATCTCAAATGTCTTCCATATTATAGGGGTCTCATCTTAACAAACATTACGTCAATCGGACACCTGGTATTTGAGTTATTAGCCATTTAGTCCTGAGGGACATGTTGGATTCGTGCTAGATCCCACCCGACTGTTCTCCATTGTTATGAAAAACTCTAGTGGGGTATACTATAACATCCCAAGTAAGTAATGAATAATAGATATTTTTATCAATGTCTACTAATGAATTAGATAGTGTTTTAGAGGCTTAAAATGAAAATAAATCCAATCTTAAGCATGGAATACACTAATATTTTTAAAAGATTATTTTACAGCCTTTTGATGGAATGACTTTTTTAAATCAATATTTTGACACTTTTAGAAGCTATATTTGTCAAAATAAAATTACTATTTATGATTGGGACATTGAAATTTACATTTGATAATTTTTTGGTATTTTTCTGACAATGTTCATTTTTTAATGAATAATGAAAAATACTGCATTTTACATCAAAACTGCATTTTCATATAATTTAATTATATGGTTAGATTATATTTTGAATTAATTTTAAAGTTCAATTAGAATATATTTTTACCATTTAATATAATAGTGGTCGTTGGAATTAAATTGACTTTGAAATTGGACTTAAACTAGTGTCAATCTTTTGATACTTATTGTTTCATAAAAACACGCTATTTTCTCTGACAGTGGGAATTAATTATTAAATTAATTTATGTAACTTATATGTTTTGAATTTTATAAAATATAAATCATTTTTGAATTTGGAATATCAAATATAGATTAGGGTGAAGTTTTGGTTTTTTTTGAAAAACATCAATTTTTTATGAATAGTGAAACCACTAAGTGGTACTTAAGAAACTGATTTTTCGTTTAGATGAAATTTTACCACCTCTGTGTTTTGAATTTCAAAAATCTGACATACATGGTAGTCCTTAAGAATTAAAATTTGGTTCAATGGGATTATAATAATTTTTTGGTGAATAGTGACTTTTATGTTTTTAATGGCGACTAGTGGTAATAATTGTAGATTACGGTAAAAATAATGTTTTAATAATATAAGATGAGCTTGACACATGTACTACCATCATTTGATATGTAAAGGCCGACCAAGAAAATCCATGGGTCAACTTGGGGACCCCATAGAGAAACTTTGCTTGGGAAATGTCATAAATAACTTTTTATTTAATGTAAAAGTAAAAATGACACAAACATGAATTATTTTACAAAAACAATTATTACATTGGGTTATACAAGTCAGATTTTTGACTATAAATAGTCATTGGAAAGATATAAATATTTCCTACCTGATAGTAGTTTTTTTATAATTTTTAGACATTATATAAATTAAATTAGTTATGCCACCATGATGATGCAGCGATTACCTCATTATTTAACGATTTAAATAAAATGAAAAGATAATGTAAAATCTATGACCTAAACATTTCCAAAACCTATTGGATGGGTGTATTTAGAACCCTTATCACCTTATCCCCAAATTATATCAATGTGGTACCTTTTAAATCCGAGACGCATTTTAAAATAAAGTAACATTTCCTTACATTCCAAGAGTGCCCCTCTCCTCTTACAAAAGGCCCCCCACCTCTACCACATTACCCACACTTCCAATGCCCTTGGCTCGGCCAAACCCTGCCCATTTTGTCGCTCCACATACCTCTATTACTCATATATGCCTCACTTGGGGCATAATTCTTCCCAAATAAGCCTTTGAACTCAAACCAAAGGGAGTTACCCGATTTTAAGGTAATGTCTTCACTTGAGTCCTTTTGTTTTATTTTGATTATCCAACCCACTAAACTCTTTTTATTCATTTCTATTGTAACAACTTCAGCCTATTTAATATACTAGTATATTTTTATAAGAATGATTCGAGTTTCACTTACACACACCTACATCAAATGGTTAAAAAACATACTGTTTCCGTGGATGGCGAATTTCTGCCTCCCGAAACGATGATTGTTCAACATTATTTTTACACCTTCAAAAGTGGCCATTAAGATAACACTATATTTATATATGATATATAATATGTTTATGTTTTACATAAGCTTCTGTATTATTCATTTATGGAATACCTTTATTTTTTCCATTATAGGTAAACGCGATATCTTTATTTTAGGAAGTGCGGACTACCACCCCCTCAAAGTGATTTGATTCGTTAATGCCATATGTGGGACATATAAAGTATTTAATTAATGATATTATATATTATATTATATTGGAATTATAATATACCTTTATATCATTATGATTACATTCCATAAAATACGAAATAGAAATGAAAGTAGTGTCCATGCGTACGTACGGCTTACCATCTCCATGAATGATGCATTTGATTTCTTACCTCTAAACGTTATGTAATATTATAAATTCATCTATATAATGGATATATATGATATATATGATATCTACATCATCTTTGTACCTCTGGATATAATGGATACATGAGCAACTTGTTACTATAAAGTGTTTTTTTACTCAAGTACCAATGTTCGTTAAAACGACCGTTATTAACTTAAATAATTACATAGTATTCATGAAATTTTAATAAGTGATATAAAAGGAATAATGAATTAGAAAAAGGTTATTAATAAATAAGAAATTAACTCATGTTTATTATTCAGGAGATTAAATAACGATCAAGTCAAGCTGGACCCGAGGTATGTGACTTCATCTCAATCTTCATTCATTGAGGCATATTTTGTTTTATACACAACCTTATTTTATATGGTGTATAAACCCCTTTGAGTTTAAAATTTATCCAAAAGGAAAATTTTTTATACAAAGAATTTTACTATACGACAAAAGGGAATGTTTTTGTCGTATGTATGCGGCGACAACGACTTCTCCGCCACCGTGACTATTATTTGAGTTTCGTCTTCCTCTACAAGCCATACATTTTTTTAAAAAGAAAAATAAATACCATGTTTTACTATTATTTTATTCTGGAATTGAAAAAAAATTTCATAATGTTTTTATATCAATGTGTTGTATTGATATCTTGTGATTGAAATGTGGAAATGTTATGTTTCCTTTATGCAAGTTTTTATGTGATAAAATTATGTTATGGTTCTTGGGAATTATTATGAAGATGGGTGGTTCCATGATAAAATAAGGGTGGGTGAGCCCGATATAGCTCTCCAATGCATTGGGTAACATGAAGGAGTGAAACGTTATGGTTTCTCCGAAGAGATTTAAGGAATATACTGTGATGGGTATTCCAAACGTAACCAAGAGGGTTACTCCCTATGTAAGAATGTTATGAATGCCTCAAGTTACCTTTATGTATTATGATTTCTATTATTTATTCATGATTTGATGGGGTATGTTCATGTTATTATGTTTTATGGGTAAATAATGATTTCATTCTTATGTATATATGAACTCATGTTTCCTTTCCAAATTTTTTTATAACCCATACTGAGCTTTTTATGCTCATCCCAAGTTTTTGAAATGTTTTTCACAGGTCAAGGGATGGGTACATGATATGATGGTAGTTTCAAGGAAGTGTCAAGATAGAATCCATGTTTTATTTTAGATATGTTTCTGTTGATGGGAAAAATGAATACTATCTTTTATGTAACCACTTTTTTTAAATGTGGAATGTAATGAATGCTTTATGATCTAATTCTCTAAAACTCTAAACCTAGAAAGATCCTCATTGTGTAATCTTGTAATAACTCATGATTATGTAAGGTTTAAGGATGGGGCCTTATATTTACTCAAAGGTAACATCTTACTCCATGATTTCCAGCGCCATAGACAGTTCATCAAATGGATGTATGGTGCCAATGTTATGGCCAAAAGAATGTAATTAGGTCGTAGTGGCCCCGTGTCCGGTTCAACCCAGTCTGACCAACCCGGCCTGGGCCAAAGCGATTCGAATCAACCCTGCCTTAACCACTAGTTTCAGCTCAGCCCGCAAGGGTGGCTCGACCGAGGGGTACCACATGTGCATGGGGTGGGTCGGCCCTGCCTGGGGTGGCTCGGTCGAGGGAAGCGTGAGACCGCATGTCACCTAGGACGTGGTGCGGTGGTCCGGCCATAGGGAGGTGGTCCGAACGTGAAGTGGATTTCTGGCCATGGGGCGGCTGTCTAGCCATAGGGTGGCAGTCCGGCCATAGGTCGTTGGTCCAACCACGGGCCAGCCACGGGGCGATAGTCTGGCCATGGGGTGGAGGTCCATCCGTAGTGAGGTGGTCTAGCCGCGGAGCGGCTGCGGTGTCAGTGGGTCGTATGGATAGGTGTGGTGGTCATAGATGGAAGAGCCGATGGGTGGCGTGGTGTTGTGCCTTCACCGGTGGCCGGTTTAGCTGTCCTATCACTTTGTTCTTCATCATCTCCTTCGTCCATTACGAATAACACACAAAAGAATAATAAAGACAGAGGTGGGTTGGGCCATGTTTATTAATCTCACAAACTCCACATTAGGGAGGGAGGAAATAGCTCAACATAAACAATAATGAAGAACATAAAACCCTACCTCAATGATTATTCTATAAACCCTCAAAAGAAATCATATGCAGATCAACTAATCTGAAATTTTACCTGTGTTCCTTATTATAGAATGGAAGAATATGGGTAAAAATATAACCATTCACAATAAACCCCTACCTTGATTTTTATGTAGACAGTGATCATGGTGGAGAAGATGACGTCATTGGGGAGGGTAAGACGATATTGGATTGAAGACTTCCCATTTAAGAGGATTTCCTAAGGAAGAATGTCGAATTCATGGTCGGCGTTCATCATTGGCATTATTCGTTGGAGAGATTTCTCCCAATTCTCCATGTTTCTCCCTTTTTCCAAGTGTTTCCCCCAATTCCACAAAAAATGAATTATCCAACATTATTGATTATGTTATCCTACTTTCAATTTGAGAGTATTAATTAAATATGTTAGAATAATTAATTATTTATTGGGTTCACACAATTAATGTTGGAGGGAGTCCAAGAGGTATTCTCACACTTATAAGGGATGTTTAAGAGGTTTCAAGACTCGGGTGGTCCCCACCATCATAAGCACTCATGGGAGGTTAGTTTGGGTGGTCCCCACCACCTTAACCTTTAATGGTAGGGTAAGTATTGTGGTCCTCACTTCTCAACATCCACTTGTGGGAGGTTTAAAAAAATATAATAAAATGTTACACAAATATTACTTTATTTTGTTCTTTCACAAATATGTAAAAATATAACTTCCACCCTCAACCTTCTGGGGTTGAGGTGATGGTATCTTTATGAAAATATCGGCACTGCTATTTCAATGGTGACATCATAGTTCAACTCCAAGAACCTGTTCAAAACATAGAAAAACCTTCTAACACGATTACTAAACGTACCAAAAAAAAGTTCAGAAAATCATTAATAGTCACCCTCGACCTAAGCCAATAAAGGTTAGGATCTAGTTAAGGGAAACACTCTTCAATGAACCCAAAGGTACACTAAGATTTAAATCTGAGTTACTATTTAAAAGTTATGGATTTTACAATAAAATAATTTTCACTTAATTATTTTATTTACGGCCAAAAACTAACTTTCGCTGGTAGCCCACGCCAGCCAATGTCAGTATCAGCTTCTTTAAAGAATTCCCTCACGAGTTCAGCGGTGGTATTAGATTTTTAATTTGAGCTACCATTTGAAAATTATATGAATTTGAAAAATAAAATAATTTATTTAATTATTATATTAACGGTTATTCCATTTTAGTGTTTTCTCATAGGAGACCCGCACCGACTAATCATAAGTCGTGCTTATGGTAAACCTGCCATCTTGAGAACAACGATGTAGTCAGATTTCAGATCCGATTAATCGTTTAATAGTTATTCCACTTTTGCAGAAAAATACTTACGCACACTAATTAAGGATTAAAAAAACTTCAATGGTTCATTGTGGACACTCCGTGCCTCAGAATCGAGCACCTCCAGATATCACAGTCTCGAAAAATTCCCATTTAATTAAAAAAATTACATAAAATTTATGGGTCTCTACATTTTGTATGTGTTTGGGATCATCACAATATTTTAATCTATTATTATACTAGAATATAGTTTACATGTCTATTAATATGGATCATAATTAAAAAATAAATAGAAATAAGAGTAGAACTCAATCATTTTAGAATAATTTTTGAGAAATAATACTATTTGGACCTGATGTGGCTGATGAAATGGTAGAGAAGGTGAGATTCATTGAACATCGCATTAGAGAAGCATAATGTTAATATAAAAGTATACAAAAAATTATTAATGAGATATTTAGATTGATTTTTGTGATAATTTATTCCTAAAAAATATCTTAGGAATAAGTTAATGAGATTTGAAATGAATGTAAATTTGATCCATATGTATATCTTCACCACTAGGATTCATCATCATATTGTGGGTTGGTTATCACATTATTCATCCTCTAATTCTATCATAAGTTTATCATGTGTTCTATATATCACTTCTAATGAAATATATAATTTATAATTTACACATACTAAACGTTGAGGTTGTAATAGTTGATCATGATCAATAAAATGAGGAAAATCATGTTGAGATTCTATAGTATATGAATAATGTAATATGAAACAAAACCACTACATTAGAAAATGTTGTTTTTAAAAAAAATCAATGGATGATATATGGAAACCAGAGTACATAATGAGGCATAACTATAGTCCCTTGTTTGAATCATCGTGGTAAATTTATTTGGGATAAACTAATATTCATGTGGGGTATAATTTAACAACATGATATTTTAATGTTCTCTAAAATACACATTATTACAATTAAATATTTCTATACATGAAACTCCTATATTAAATGAACCATGATATACCATTGAAAAATTATTATTTAATGTTATATTTATCACTTGGTCATTAGATTGAATGTTTTTAATAAAATAAACTAATTTAGGAAACATTTTTGGTTTATGCAAGAGTTCAGATGTTATCAATCAGTTGAAAATGATAATAAAAACAATTCGATGTAAATAATCATTTAAAAAAACATTTTTATGTGTAAGGAGCGTTTTTATAACAATAAATTAATATAATATATATATTTTTATTAAATTAATTTAATTTATATATTTTAAATTATAAAAATGATTAAGCCTCCATGTAATAATTTTCATGACATTGTATTATAATAAATCTACTTATTGTTTAAAATGTATTTTTTAAATATTTTTTTCAGTATTGTTTTGAACACTTATTTTGAAAATAATTTCTTCCAATTATAAAATTAAATTACTAAATTTCATTACTTATTAGAATTTAGAGGATGAAATATGGAAAATATGACCTTTTTTATGGTCATAATGAACGGAAAATGTGAAAAAAAATTCCACTTAGTAAGGGAAAAACATGAAAAATAGTGTTAAAATATCTGAATAAAGATATTAAATTTCATACAATAGAATTTATCATATTAAAAGATTTTATTTTTCCCATTTCCATTCAATAATAAAAAATATTTCCACTTAGTACAATTTTTAGTCATATTTAAATTAATATTGTTTTATGTAATGAATATTAAAAAAATGTCCCTATCTTGGATTTAAATTTATCCTTTCTTTTCCAATATGGGTATAAATGTTTTATATTAATATTAAATGTAATATTTTGTAAAAAGGTATTTTTTTATTATGTTAATTCATTTATATTTTTTAGTGAGTATATTATTACATCAAAATATTACATAATACATAACAAGTATTTATTAAATAAAAAATAAAATAAATGATACAAAAAAACATAAATGTATTACCAATTTAAATTATTATGTTAATAAATAATTTTATATATTATTAGATCATATTGTTGATTTTTAGAAGGATTGTATTTTAATTCCATATTTTACAAAATGTCTATCTACTTAAATTAAATGAATGGGGATAAAAATTAATATAATGATATTTTTTGAAAAAAAATATTATATTAAATTATTCTAATATCATAAAGAAATTTAATTCGACAAAAAGGGTGATAATTGGTATATCATTTTATCTCATCTAAATTTATGATCCAATTTCTAGCGTATATTTAATATTATGAATCATTATTACTGAAAAATTCTTTAACATTGTTACAGATAGAATTGAAAACAAATGGTTTATTAAAAGAGATAATTTTTAAAATGAAATAAAAATCTATATAAATTTAATTTGATTGTGGTGTTTTTATCATATACACTTTTTATTTGAACATATGGCGAATTGGACTCATTTATCTAGATAATTAAATAATTTTATTTTTTCCTTTTTATAATTCCAAATCATTCATTTACCACTTTTATAAAAGGAATACTCTTCCCTCTAATCATTAGAAAACATTAAAAAAAGTTGCCAAACTATGCCCTAAACCATTATCTTCTAAAAATAATTATAAATGATCCCAAATTTCATTTATTCCCAAAATTTAAAATGAATATTCCTTAATAGGATATCTAATGGAATTTTTTTCAAATATAAAGAAATCACCGTAACTGATCAACTTCTTTTATATCCTTCATCTTCCATCTCTAAATTAATTTTATTTTCAATAAATTAACAACTAAATTATCCTAAATACACATACAAGTTATTATAAATGTTAATCCATCAATATCTACCCAATATACCCTTATATAAAAAATGATAACATCACTCACACGTACGTGTAGGATACCAACTCTATGAATATATGGGATTTTTTTCGTTTCCCCTATACATGTTAGGTTATAATGGTATATTATGTAATTATTAATGGTTCAAATTAAATAATAAGGATTTTTTTTTGAATTTGAATTATTATTCACTTTCCTCTCTTTCTAATAATAAATAATTGAAAACAATGTTTCGGCATACGCAGAATTAACTGTGTCCATGAATTAGTTAATTATATATATATATATATATATTTATATTATTTATAAATGTTAATGCATAAAAAATTAACATATATTATATTTATATCATGATTATAATTATTTATAGGGTAGAAACATTTCCAATATGCATGGAATGAAACTACTTAACCAATAACTACATGAAACATTTAGTAGGAATTACCTAGAAAAGTGATTTTAACTATGATTTGATAAAAATCAGATGATATAAGATTATAATTAAATCCTAAATGATATCATATATATGAGTATGACTATATAGTTGATTTATAATTAATATATATATTTTTATAATGGTGGTTAGAACTTGTATTAAAGAATGCAGACCTGAGGTAAGGGTTTATCATCTAACATATGTTCTCGTGACAAATATTTCATATTGACCACATGATTATTTTGTCTGGAGAATATACTAACGCTTTTATATGGTACATTAGGAGTTATTATTATTTTGGAATTTATAGATTAATCTGAATTTATATATTTCATGTGCTCTATGTTTCAAATCTTACCAAAGTAGTGATGGTGTATTTAACAACATCATCATTATTCATGAATGATAATGTTTTGGGATCTACTATATGAGGAGGATTCCTATTCTCACCTGATTAAAAAACATTATTGAAAATCATTTTAGACTTCCATATATGATTGGAAGCTGAAAAAATATTGGATAATGATTTTTTCAAATTGACATTCATGTGAAGGTGAATGAGCCATATAAACGTTATGCATGGATGCAAGCATCAAATTCATAGAATGGATGGTATCTTGGTTTCCATCATAAATTCTAGTTATAGTGATCATATTAAAAAATGAATTTTGTTACAACTGCTACTATCATTGAATATGTCTAGAGAGAATGAAATGAGATATTTTTTGATATATATACACCTACCATTCATGAAGGAATAAGGGATATGCACATGGTTATTACCACTACCTCTAAGTCCTAAACATTATTCTCGAAAAATTAATGGAATGATGTCATTGTTTATGAAAATTTGGTGTTCCATGTATGACAATAAATCAACTATTTTGGAGGTAATTTACATAGATTCCCTCAATCCATTCTTATCTGTTAGATAATTTGTATGGGTTGGTTTCAGGTGAACCTATACCATCATGTATTCTTAGTGTATTTCATATAAAATAGGTTTTTAATGTATGTTTATACATTACATCAGAAATAGTTATGTCTTTAAAGCTAATATTTGGGCTATGACTAATGCCATTAAATATTTCATCTATTATTGGAGATTCATTATATGGATGGAATATTAGTTCAATGTGGTAGTAAACATCTTAGTGAACCATTCTAGTAATGTCCCTGGTAAAACGTTTTCATGATGTATTGAATTTATTCCGATCAGCAGAAATATTACTCAGGATGGGAATCATATTTAATGAATTCTAATCAATTATATGATGCTCTATAAAATAATAAAATTGTGGAGGAAAGCTAAAATGGTGATTTTATGAAAATTAGTTATTCATATTGTTTTTTAGGAATATATGAATGGTAACCATTATACCCATATTTTAAAATCCTTATGGTGATTTCATGACTATTATTTTTGTTAATAAAATTTAGCATTAGTGGTTCCACATTGCTCCAAGTCTATTTTCATAAGATTATACTGGGGGAATCATATTATATTTCTATCATATATAAAATTTGTATTCAAATCCATTAGTTATTTATAAAAATTAAATATTTTCCTTTAATTTTACTCTCATTATATAATAAAAATATTATAAATAATTAATGAAATATATTTATTTACATAATCATTTATCTTTCGATTCCATTTCAATATTTTTCATTCATATTTATAAAATAAATTTATTAATATTTTTAAATGCTTTACGAAATGAAATTTAACCCAATTTTTTATCATTAAAAATACATCTACAATGATCAATGTTTTCCTTTTCTCAAAGAGTAACATTTTATTCTCTCTCAAAATTTCTGATAACAATTTATTTTTTAAATTATATGTCATTTCTATAAATTTACACCATAATTAAGGAACATATAATTGATTCAAAATTTACATATTTAATATTCTCTTTAGAAAGAATGTGTTATGTATAATATTTATGTAATTTTTAAAATTTAAATAAGTTATTAAAAATTGGAAGGGGTGATTTCATTATAAAATTTTCTAGTGACCTATAGAAATTATTTTTCAGTTATATCAAAATTAATTTTTAAAATTATACTTTACTAACGATATAACTTAATGATATAATCCAAAATATTTCTATGGATGGTTTTTAATACGTTTTCTTTGATAATGTATTGATATTTGTTTCCTTAGTTCTTTTAATATAAATAATTATTGATTTTAATGCATGACGATTATGTTTTGTTATTTATTTATAGGATTAATGAATTGCACATATAATATTACATGTTGGACCCCAAATTATATTTTCCCTCAATGTATTTGAAGGTACAATGAGAAAAAATATATTGATTATTGATGACACCATGCATATTTAAACAACATTTCTGGGTAGATGGCCTTGTCAATATGTTTTAGATGTCTTATCATGATGACTTGATGATAAGTTTATGATTTCCAACAATATGAATTCCATAATTATGATAACAATTATTTGGGTCCATGTTCTTAATTGGACAGTTATTATATTCGTTGATTAGTTTCAGGCTCATGAGATTGTTTATATGGAATTATTTTTACATCACTGATTTTTATCCTATTACTATTTTTTTATTAATCTTCAATGTATGAAAAATTCATATGATCTTATATATAACACACTTATGTTCCTTTTTTGTAAATTATATATCTTCTCAATATCTTTTGTGACATTAATATCCATGATTAACTTGTGTTCCAAAAAAATGATTAATGAAAATACACTACACTATAATTTAATATGGATGGTATTGACCATCCATAGAATTATTGGGTGTGAATTGTATTTACAAAAAGATTATATTATATTATTTACAAATATATATATATATAATAAATTATATTGCGTCCCATTATTTAGATATTTAAGTTAAAAACCATTACATAATAGAGGAAATTTTTATATTTCTTTTTTTATGTGTAAAAATTCATTTTTAAATATTATATTAAATAAATAACATTTGTGAATGATTTTAATAAAAATTATGCATATTATATATCAAATTAAATTAATAAAATTTATCTTATATGTTTTTAGGAATGTGAGAAGAATAAATCAAATTTTACGCTTATAATTGTATTTTTCCAAAAAATACTTTTGTTGAATTTTGAGAGCATATGTTAAAATAATTTCATTACCTCTATGAGATACTTTATCTCAAAAAATAAATATATTATTTTTCAAATCTAAATGTAATATTTATATTGAATTTAATTTTTTAGAATTTTTTAAAATGGTTTATTTTTTCTTCCATATTTTAAAATAATGGTTTTTTACCATTTTATATTTAATTTAAAACTGTAAAAAACATAAATATTTTATTATTAAGGTGTTAAATTTAAAATTAGTTCCATATTATATCTGTTAATATATTATTGGACAATATATTGAATCTTTTCATTTAATTAAAATTTTAATAAATTAGTAACCTTTGAACATTTTCTCTTCGGTAACCCATTTTTTGGTTGCTTAGACAGTTTTAATTCTAATTTAAATTCATTCACATGTATGAATTGTATTAGGAAAATTGGGTTTCATATTTATAGCGTCAGAATTTAATTTAAATAATAAATTCATATTAATTTTTTCTATAATTAATAGTAAACAAATAAAAATTATTTCATGTGGTTAAGTTTAAATAAGTTTAACATGGGTTAAACCAAAATAATATGGGTTAACATTTACCCAAAAAGTGTCCCAATATAATTTTAATAAAATATTCACAACTTATAATGTGTAATGATCTATAATATTCCATTTTTATCCTTTTTCAATGTTAATAACATAGGTACACATTTTTCTCTTTAAACATTTACAGCCATTCCACTCACCTCACTTATAAAAGACCAACCCATATTCTCTACACATCACACATAAAATGTGAAAACCCCATCCAAAATATCCCATAGATAGAGGTTATATTATTTCATTTGTATTTAATAAAATGAATCACGTATTGAAGATCAAAATATTTCATTTTTTAGGAGAAGATGCCACAAATTTGGTACCCTTATTACATTTTTAAATAATAATAGAATGCAACAAAGGATATAAATTTTCATCCTTGAACTCATTAAATTATTTCATCATTATATCTTGGATTAAATTAGCACCAACAAAATAGTGATAATAGATTCCCCTTAAAGGATGAACACAGTTTAATGTGTCTTGAATAAATAAAGAAAAATAAAAATGGAATTATAAATAACTAAAATTACATTCCATTTAATCGATAAATTTTTATCATGAGAGGAAAATGAAAAAAATTAGGTTAATTTAAATAATTGGCATTAAGTCAATAAACTGTTCATAATATGAACCCTCAAAAAATATAATTGAAAAAATTACATGGATGAATTATAATTGAGTAATTTTTGATTGAAATTATTACTATTGGAATGATGATCTCATAAATCATTTTATATATACATTAACGAATTTTTCACAGGATATTTTAGTCATTATGGGTAAAAAAATTTAAATATTTCCAACATATCCATGACATGTAACCATAGATACATCGATCTGATATCTATAATTGGGCCCCATCTATGTCATCATGTCTAAAGAATCCATCAAATATCCAAAAGATCAATTTAATTCATGAATCAATATTCCATAATGAAAATTATTTGTTTTGAAGAAAATATAGATATTTAACATTATTTCAATAGTTAATAAAATAAAATTAATAGTCAAAGCCATATCTATGAATTTTATAAGTATTAAAAAATATGTAAAATTATTTTATAATATTTTTCAACTATATATCTACATTCAATAAGTGGAAATGAAACATTGGATAATAAATAGTAATTTAATAAATAATATTATCATAACAAAATCAATGGCATTGAAGTTTAAATGAATAAATAGAAATTGAGTAAAAACAATAATTAATACATTATAATTAGATGAATTATATTACCTAAAGAATTATATTTTTTTAAACATTAAATAATGTGAAAATAAATAGATTCAATAAATGGTATATTAATAGGATAGTACACCAGAAAAAATAAACATGTGGTGACTAATGAATAACTCATAGAAATAAAACTGTGATAATAAACCCTTACAATTTAATATCCTTGTAATGATAATTAATCAAATGAATCATTGATGATATATTAATCCTTATATAAATAAGTTCACCTAAATTTGTCTTTATATAAATTTTTTATCATTTAATAAAATATTATTTATTTTAAAAAAATATTAATTTCAATTTTGACATTATTTATTACATTGTATTTTAAATATTCCAAAAAATAAATATATATTAGAATCATCTTTTTTAATACATCCCAAACTTGTCATGTTCATGAATAATAATCATGTATAACCGTAAATATCTAATATTATATTTAGTTTATAATTTTCAATATCATTTATTGGATATTTTTATTAATAAAATAATTACTACATCACTGTTGTGAATGAATTAAATGTAATTATTTATTATATTAATTTTAAAACTAAATTAATATGCTTTATACAATTCAATTATATTTTGAAATTATTTTATAGTAAAAAATACCACTTTATAACACTATATTAAAATTGATATTTTTATTAAAAACAGTATTGTGACATGTTTGAATTTACAAAAAATATACTAATATAAGGGGATTATATTAATTAAAGAGTCTCCCAGATTTCATAAATTAGTCCAAATGATGATCTTGGTTTAATGTAACTCTGTTGATAAAATTAATACAATTGTTTTGGTAATTTTCTTATCCTTATCATAATTTTTTGTTCTATTAATTATCATATTTTCCTTCATTGTGGTAATAAAAAATACAATGATTACAATTAAAATTTTTTAGAAAATAAGTGGTACTTATTTACATATTTTAGACCTTATAATACCAAATATAGAGTCAATTTTTCAATATTACTAAAAAATAATGGGATAAAATTTATTCATAGAGAGGGCAAAAAACTGGATTTTAATGTGAAAATGTTCAAAACATTGAAACTGATTATGTCCAAATCCATCATAAAAAAATATCTCAATGAATAATTTATGATTAATATATGTATATTTTATATAAATTTACTTTATAAAAAATTGAAAATCTTATTTATCATGAAAATTTTTATATTTGAATAGTCTTTTTTCATTTAAAATGTGTTATTTTTCAATGATTACTAGAAAAATGTAACAAATCTAAAAAAAACATAAATTCATCACAATAAAACTTTCAATAAAAAATAAAAAATGATGTTTATATTTTCAAATATAATTTATAAAATTTTAATAATTTATTTTCAATACATGTGTGCCATTAAAAAGTGACAAAAGTTAATTTAACAAATAAAAATTTTTATGCATAAAAGTGGATTTATTTTAATCTCAGGCCTTTAAAATTTATTGGATGAATTTAAAAACATTGGGTTGAATATATAATATATTCATATCATAATTTTTTATATAATACTCTTAATCTCTAATTTATTTTCTAGGTAATAATAATATTACATTTTTTGTTCAAGTGAGGTGTTGTATGGAACTCATGCTTTCAAAGAAATTATATTTATTTAATAGGTAACATAATGACAAATCATGTGGTATTATATTCTTAACACCATTTAAAAATTTATCCCCTTATATTTTTTTAGAACGATACCTTCAAAACATATGAGGGTGGTTCTACATCATAACATCATGAGCTTCCCATGTTGCTTATACAATTTTAATGTTTCTTCAAAGCACCATTATCATTAATATAATCCATTTCCTAAAAAATTTCTATATTGTGTAAACAATCCTAATTGGTTTTTCATACAATGGAATATTTGGTTCCAGTTATATTTAATCATTGGTTAGTAGATACATTAGTTATGTAATATACGAAAATAACAATTAAATATAGAACACATCATGAACATTAGAGGGACATAATAGAATTTAAATTTAATGAGCTATAGATCCATTTCTTTCCCTAATTTCAAATTTTTTGATGTAACTGGGTATTAATTTTCCTTTCTTACTTGCACTTATAACACCCTTTTAATTATATTATTTCATAAATATATGAACACCCACTCAAAATTTGAAATACTTTTTCTAGTTTTCAGGAAAACACTTTTTCCGACTATGGGATTCTTTAATATGATACTGAATAGTCATTATCTTTGTCTTTATCTCTTCAATAGGTTATGAAAATATAATATTCTTCTCACTAACCACATCTAAACAAGTTATAGCATGCCATCTGTAATTGTATAATGATTTATATTGAACCATTTGAATAAATTTTTGGAAAATATTATAATAATAAAACTATACTATAGGTAAATACCGATCCCACATTTTTTAATAATCCTTAGATATTTATCTATAAAAGTTGTAAAATGTTTGAATAATAATTTTATATTGTCTATTAGTTTGAGGATGGTATGTAGTGATTAAGTGAATCAATGTATCGAGATCCATATAAAAACTGTTATATAATATTGATGTTAAACAAGAATCTTGATTATAATAAATCAATAAAAGAGAACCACTAAGTCATTAAAAATCATTAACATATAGTCAATCATGTAATCCAAGTAGAGAATAATATTTTACAGAAATAATATGTCCCAATTTGGTATGAAGCTAAATAATAACCCATATAACATCTTTATTTATGGGGGTAACTGGAAATCCAAAGATGAATTCCAGAGTAATTTAATCCGACTTACACATAGGAATGTGTAGCATTGTATTGGATACTATGGGATGATATCTCTACGCATTCAATTTTTTAAAAAATAATCATGTTGAATATAGTCATCAATTTACTATATCATATTTTCCTTCTAAAAATATTCTGTCAGTTAACTATAAGGCCCCAGCCTTAAACCTTACATAATCATGAGTTATCACAAGATTACACGTTGAGGATCTTTTCAGGTTTAGAGTTTATGAGAATTAGATCTGAAAACATGCATTACAACCCACATTTAAACAAAGTGGTTACAATAAAAGGTAGTATTCTTCATTCCCATCAATGGAAAAATATTTAAAATAAAACATGGATTCATTCTTGACATTTCCTTGACACTATCATCATATCATGTACCTTTCCTTGACCTATGAAAAACATTTCAAAAAAACTTGGGATGAGCATAAAAAGCTCAGTATGGGTTATAAAAACATGGAAAGGGAACATGGGTACATATATACATAAGAATGAAATCATACTTTACGCATAAAACATAGGTACTTTTACATACCTCATAAAATCATGAACAAATCATAGAAATCATAATACATAAAGGTAACTTGGGGCATTCATAACATTCTTATGTAGGGAGTAACCCTCTTGGATACGTTTGGAATACCCATCATAGTATATTCCCTAAAATATCTTCGGAGAAACCTTAACGTTTCACTCCTTCGCGTTACCCAATGCATTGGAGAGCTATAACGGGCTCACCCGCCCTTAGTCTATCATGGAACCATCCGTCTTCATAATAATGCCCAAGAACCTCGACATAATCGTATCACATAAAACATTCATAAAGGAAACATAAAATTTCCACCTTTTAATCATAAGATATCAATACAACACATTGATATAAAAACATTTGTGAAAACCATTTTCAATACCAAAATAAAATAAAAGTAAAACATGGTATTTATTTTTCTTTTAAAAAGAAGGTATGGCTTGTAGAGGAAGCTGAAACTCAAATAATGGTCACGGCGGCCGAGAAGACGTTGTCGCCACATACGTATGACAAAAACATTCCCTTTTGTCCTTTTGTAAACCGCTTCGTATAAAAAAAAGATTCCTTTTGGTTAAACGAAAAATTCAAATGGGTTTATACACCGTATAAAATTAAGTTGTGTATAAAATAAAATATGCCTCAATGAAAGGATATTGAGACGAAGTCTCATACCTCGTATCCGACTTCACCCGACTGTTCTTTAATCTCCTAAATAATAAACTTGAGTTAATATCTACTTGCTTATGAACCATTTTTAAGTTAATTATTCCTTTTATACCATGTTATGAACATTATGTAATCATTTAAGTTAATAATGTTCATTTTGTCGGTATTTGGTTCTTAAGTCAAAATTAGACTTCTTACACTTACATGTTGTTAATTTGGTTAAAGGTTCGTTATATCCAGAATTATATTAATGATTTGGATAACATATATATCATATATATTCATTATATACATGTATTTATAATATTACATCACATTTAGAGGTAAGAAATGAAATGCACCGTTCATAGAGGAGGTAAGCCGTACGTACGCATGAACGCTACTTCCATTTCTATTTCGTATTTTATGGAATGGAATCATAATGATATAAGAGTATATTATAATTAAAGTATAATAACATATATAATATCATTAACTTTATCCTTTACAAATCCCACATATGGTATTAACGAATCAAATAACTTTCAGGGGGCGGTAGTCCGCACTTCCTAAAATGAATATATCGTGTTTACCCATAATGGAAAAAATAATGGTATGCCATAAATGAAAAATAAATAATCTTAAGGAAATAATAAACATATTATATATCATATATCAAAATAGTGACATCATAATGGCCACCTTTGAAGGTGTTAAATGAGTATTGAACAATCATCGTTTCAGGAGGCAGAATTTCGCCATCCTCGGAAACCGTATGTTCTTTAACCATTTGATTGAGTTGTGTGAGAGTGTAGCTCGAATAAATCTTATAACAACATCCTAGTATTTTTAAGATACTGTTGTTGTTAGAAAATAAGTAAATAAAAAGAGTTTAGGGGGGTTGGAGAAGCAAAATAAAACAAATGAACATGAGAGAATGAATTACCATTAAAAGTGGAACTCCTTTTGATTTGAGACTAAAGGCTTCGTTTGAAAGGATTCTGCCCAAAGGGAATCCTCTAGGATGAGGAGAGGGATGTGGAGAGTGTAAATGGGAAGGGTTTGGACGAGCCAAAGGCTTGAGGAGTGTGTGAAATGAGGTAGAGGTGGGGGCCTTTTATAAGAGGAGAGGAGGGGCACTTTTGGAAAGTAATGAAATATTACTTTATTTGAAAATGTGTTTAGGTTTTAAAAGGTCCCAAATTGATATTATTCGTGGATACGGTGACAAGGGTTCTAAATCCACCCATCCAATATGTTTTGGACATGTGTAGTGCATAGATTTCACATTATATTTCCATTTTATTTAAATCATCAAATAATGATGTCATCACTGCATCATTATTATGTCATAAATAATTTAATTTATATAATGTCTAAAAATTATAAAAAAACAACTATCATGTAGGAAATAGTTTTACCTTTCCAATGACTATTTATAATCAAAAATCTGACTTGTATAACCCAACATAAAAATTGTTTTAGTAAAACATATCATGTTTGGCTCATTTTTACTTTTAACATTAAATAAAAATATATTAATGTAATTTTCCAACTAAAGTGGCTACATGGGGTCCCCAAGTTGACCCATGGCTTTTCTTGGTCGGCCATGACTCACCCAATAGGTGTAGGACATGTTTCATGGTGTTTTCACAATTTTATATTATCATTTTTACCTTAAATTACATTAATTACCTCTAATCGTGATTAAAAACTTAATAAGTTACTATTCACCAAAAAATTATTTTAATCTCATTGAACCACATTTTACTTCTTAATGACAACCATGTATGTGAGATTTTCAAAATTCAATACACATTAGTGGTAAAATTTCATTTAACTGAAAAATCAGTTTTCTTGATTACCACTTAGTGGTTTCACTATTCATAAAAAATTGGAGTTTTTTAGAAAATTACCAAAAATTCACCCTAAGCTATATTTGATATTCCAAATTCAAAAATGAAGTCTATTTTACAAAATTCAAAACATATAAGTCACATTAATTAATTTAATAATTAATTCCCGCTGTCAGAGCAAATAGCGTGTTTTTATAAAACAATAAGTATCAAAATATTGACACCAGTTTAACTCTAATTTCAAAGTGAAATCGATTCCAATGACCACCATTGGATTAAATGGTAAAAATATATTCTAATTTAAATTCAAAACCAATTCATAAGATAATATATTCATATAAATAAATTAGATTAAAAAGAAGTTTTGATGTAAAATGCAGTATTTTTCACTATTCATTAAAAATGAACTTTGTCAGAAAAATACCCAAAATTCACACAAAGTAAATTTTGATGTCCCAATCATAGAGAATAAGTTTATTTTGACAAACATAGTTTATAAAATTGTCAAAAGATTGATTCAAAAATGTTTTTCCATCCAAGGCAGTAAAACAATCCTTTAAGAATATTAGTGTATTTTCTGCTTAAGAATGGATTTATTTTCATTTTAAGCCTCTAAAACACTATCTAATTCATTAATATACATTGATAAAAATATCTATTATTCGTTACTTACTTGGTATGTTACATCCTTCCCCCCTTTTGAAAATTGTGTCCTCGCAATTTATTTACTTATCAAATAAATGGGGGTACTTATCCGTCATTGCATTTTCAGATTCCCATGTTGCCTCTTCCATCTTGTGGTTTTTCCAAAAAACCTTTACCTAATTAATAACCTCATTTCGCAACACTTGCTCCCTATGGTCAATAATCTGGACCGGTTGTTCCTCATAAGATAGTTTCTCTTCAAGCTGAACTACCTCTGGACTCAAAACATGGGATGGATCTGGCATATACTTTCTCAACATCGACACATGAAAAACATTGTGTATCTAAGATAAACTCGAAGGTAAAGCCACTCGGTAAGCAACTGATCCAACTCTCTCCAGAATATCATATGGTCCAATAAACCTTGGACTCAACTTTCCTTTCTTACCAAATCACATCACACTTTTCCGTGATGATACTTTGAGAAAAACATGATCACCTACCTCGAATGATAGATCCTTCCTCCGGTTATCTGCATAACTCTTCTGCCTGCTCTGAGTTGTTCTCATGTGTTTCTGAATCAACTCAACTTTTTCTGCCATCTCTTCAACCAATTATGGTCCCATCAACTACCTTTCACCCACTTCATCCCAGAAAGCTGGAGTTCGACACCGCTTCCCATATAATGCCTGAAATGGTTCCATCTGTATACTGGAATGAAAACTGGTATTATATGAAAACTCAACCAAAGAAAGATGTTGGTCCCAACATCCCTGATAATCCATCGAACAAGCTCGTAGCATATCCTCCAATTTCTGAATTGTTCGTTCTGACTGCCCATCTGATTGAGGATAAAATCTATACTAAAATTTAATTCAGTACCCAACGACTTCTGAAGACCTTTCCAAAAGATAGAAGTAAACCTGGGATCACGGTCAGATACAATGGAGAGAGGAACTGCATGTAACCTGACTATCTCTTTAAGATACTAACGGGAAAGTTTATCAAGAGAGAAAGTATCTCGTATAGCAAGGAAATAAACATATTTGGTCAAGCGATCAACAATAACCTAGATTGCATTATTACCTCCAGATGTCTTCGGTAATCCCACAACAATTTCCATGGATATATTCTCCCATTTCCACTCTGGCACTGGTAAAGGCTGAAACACCCCTTTCGGTAACTGCCGCTCTGCATTAACCTGTTGACATGTCAAACACTTCACAGTAAAATCAGCAATATCTCTTTTCATTCCATCCCACTAGTAATGCTCCCGCAGATCTCTATACTTCTTAGTACTGCCAGGATGAACTGAAAACGGAGAACTATGAGATTCAAATAACAACTCTATCTTCAACTGTGAATCAAAAGGCACACACAATCTCTTACCAAATCTTAAAACACAATCATTATCAATGTTGAATTCAGGCAACTTACCTTTCTGAACCAGCTCTACCTTTTTCTGCAACTCACTGTCTTTCTTCTGTGCTTGCTTGATTCTACCTGATAGAGAATATCCCACTGATACCTGAAACACAATAGAAGGACTTCCTGCACCAACAACTTCTATGACAAAGTTCATCAAATACTTAACCAAAGGATCACGTTCCAAATGCAACATTGTTAATGAAGCATTACTTTTTCGACTCAAAGCATCATCCACTTTATTTTCTTTTCCCGGATGGTAATGAATTGTACAATCATAATCCTTGATTAATTCCATCCATCTCCTCTGTCTCATGTTTAACTCTTTCTGAGTGAATATATACTTTAAACTTTTGTGATCGGCATATATTTCACACTTTACTCCATTCAAATGATGCCTCCAAATTTTTAAAGAAAAAACAAAAGCAGCTAATTCCAAATCATGTGTAGGGTAATTCAACTCATGTGTTTTCAATTGTCGTGAAGCATAAGCAATTACCTGATCATTCTGCATTAGAACGCAACCACGTCCTTTCAATGAAGCGTCACTGTATATAACAAACTCACCATTCCTGGAAGGTAGTGCCAAAACTGGAGCATTCACCAATCTTCTTTTCAATTCCTGAAAACAATCATCACATTCTTTTGTCCAGATAAACATAACACCTTTCCAAGTTAGCTTAGTCATTGGACTAGATAATCGTGAAAAATTTCTAACAAACCTTCGGTAATAGCCTGCCAATCCAAGAAAACTACGAATCTCTGTTTGATGGACCGACATCTGCGGAAGTAGTTGCAAAGGATTTCACCACCCCTTTCTGCTTGTAGTCTAACTGCTTCCCATCACTCAAGCTCTTTGTCAGACACTCGTTTGCATAGTGACCCATCTCATTGCACTTATAACATTTCACTAACTGTAAATAAAATTTGGTCTTACCTTCACCTTGATCATTTTCAGTGCAATCACGAGCCTTATGTCGCATCTTACCACATCGGTAGAACTTTACAGAATTCAGAAGACATTCCCCAGTATGCCATTTGACACATTTATCACAAACTGGAAATTTAGATTTCTTACCATCAGAATTTTTTGATGAATTCTTACCTTTATCCTTCCACCTCGGTCTCTTCTTCTGTTGGTTGTTATAGAACACTTGGTCATCGACAAACTCCATTTCCACCTTCTCAGTACATCGAACAAGCTTTTCATAACTTTTAAACTCACAAGAAGCTAATGCCCTTCGATATTTTGGACTTAATCCTGAGTAAAAATGATTGATTTTATTATCATAGTCTCGGATAAAATTTGGAGCATACCTTTCCAATCGAGTGAACCTTTCTTCATAGGTAGCCACTGAGTCTTCCTCTTTCCTCAATTCAAATAATTTCTTTTCCATCCTAAGTCGAACATCCTTAGGAAAATACATCTCATGAAACATACCTTTGAATTCCTCCCAGTCTAGAGAATCAATCTCATCAGCGTCCCTGATATTTTTAACCATTGACCACCACTGATATGCCTCACCCTCCTAACGGTAAATATCAAGACTAACCTTTTGATTGTCAGAACACCCCATGACATAAAAAATCATCTCGAGTGCTTTAATCCACCCTTCAGCTAACACAAGGTCAGATGATCCTCTAAATGATGGGGGATGTTGCCTCATGAAATGTTCCACCACTGACATGTTCCTCTGCGGTTTATCTGGCTGATCTCGTGCATGGATACCACCACCATTTATAGCCTGAGTCAACTGCGCCATTACTACAACAAACTGTCCAGTTCCAATTTCGACCATCTTGGGATGCTGATTCGGAAGGTTATTTCCTTCTGTATGCCTTCCTAGCACTGCTTCCCTGTTTCCTCTGCGGAAAACCATTCTGAACAAACATATCTTAGATGAAGCAACATGGTAATCTTCAAATGCTATATCATTTCAATTTGACCATAAAAAAATATTTTTGGATAATCATTTAATAGAATTCTAACTCCTAAAGTTATCTTAACCGACCTTTGATACCAACTATAAGGCCCCAGCCTTAAACCTTACATAATCTTGATTATCACAAGATTACATGTTGATGATCTTTTCAGGTTTAGTGTTTTAGAGAATTAGATCTTAAAACATGCATTACAACCCACATTTAAACAAAGTGGTTACAATAAAAGGTAGTATTCTTCATTCCCATCAATGGAAACATATTTAAAATAAAACATGGATTCTTTCTTGACACTCCCTTGACACTATCATCATATCATGTACCTTTCCCTTGACCTGTGAAAAACATTTCAAAAAAACATGGGATGAGCATAAAAAGCTCAGTATGGGTTATAAAAACATTGAAAGGGAACATGGGTACATATATACATAAGAATGAAATCATACTTTACCCATAAAACATAGGCACTTTAACATACCTCATAAAATCATGAACAAATCATAGAAATCATAAGACATAAAGGTAACTTGAGGCATTCATAAAATTCTTACTTCGGGAGTAACCCTCTTGGTTACGTTTGGAATACCCATCACAGTATATTCCCTAAAATCCCTTCGTATAAACCTTAACGTTTAACTCCTTCGCAATACCCAATGCATTGGAGAGCTATAACAGGCTCACCCTCCCTTAGTCTATCACAGAACCACCCGTCTTCATAATAATGCCCAAGAACCTCAACATAATCGTATCACATAAAACATGCATAAAGAAAACATAAAATTTACACTGTTCAATCACAAGATATCAATACAACACATTGATATAAAAACATTTGTGAAAACCATTTTCAATACCAAAATAATAGAAATCTAAAACATGGTATTTATTTTTCTTTTAAAAAGACGTTATGGCTTGTAGAGGAAGCTGAAACTCAAATAATGGTCACGGCGGCAGAGAAGTCGTTGTCGCCACATACGTACGACAAAAACATTCCCTTTTGTCATTTTGTAAAATGCTTCGTATAAAAAAAATATTCCTTTTGGATAAACAAAAATTTCAAATGGGTTTATACACCGTATAAAATAATGTTGTGTATAAAATAAAATATGCCTCAATGAAAGAAGATTGAGACGAAGTCCCATACCTCATATCCGACTTGACCCGACCGTTCTTTAATCTCCTGAATAATAAACTTGAGTTAATCTCTACTTGCTTATGAACCTTTTTCAAGTTCATTATTCCTTTTATACCATGTTATGAACATCATGTAATCATTTAAGTTAATAATGTTCATTTTGTCGGTATTTGGTTCTTAAGTCAAAAATAGACTTCTTACACTTACATGTTGTTAATTTGGTCAAAGTTTCGTTATATCCAGAATTATATTAATGATTTGGATAACATATATATCATATATATTCATCATATACATGTATTTATAATATTACATCACATTTAGAGGTAAGAAATGAAATGCACCGTTCATGGAGACGGTAAGCCGTACGTACGCATGAACGCTACTTCCATTTCTATTTCGTATTTTCTGGAATGGAATCATAATGATATAAGAGTATATTATAATTCCAGTATAATAACATATATAATATCATTAACTTTATCCTTTACACATCCCACATATGGTATTAACGAATCAAATCACATTCAGGGGGCGGTAGTCTGCACTTCCTAAAATGAAGATATTGTGTTTACCCATAATGGGAACAATCATGGTATGCCATAAATGAAAAATACAGAAGCTTAAGGAAAGAATAAATATATTATATATCATATATAAAAATAGTGACATCATAATGGCCACCTTTGAAGGTGTTAAATGAGTATTGAACAATCATCGTTTCGGGAGGCAGAATTTCACCATCCACGGAAACTGTATGTTCTTTAACCATTTGATGTAGTTGTGGGAGAGTTTAGCTCGAATAAATCTTATAACAACATCCTAGTATATTTAATATACTGGTTTTGTTACAAAAGAAGTAAATAAAAAGAGTTTGGGGGGGTTGTAGAAGCAAAATAAAACAAATTAAAATGAGAGAATGAATTAACTTTAAAAGTGTAACTCCTTTTGATTTGAGCCTAAAGGATTCCTTTGAAAGGATTATGCTCAAAGGGAATCCTCTAGGATGAGGAGAGGGATGTAGAGAGAGTAAATGGGCAGGGTTTGGCCGAGCCAAAGGCTTCAGGAGTGTGTGAAATGAGGTAGAGGTGGGGGCCTTTTATAAGAGGAGAGGAGTGGCATTTTTTGGAAAGTAAAAAAATATTACTTTATTTGAAAATGTGTTTCGGTTTTAAAAGGTCCCACATTGATATAATTCGTGGATAAGGTGATAAGGGTTCTAAATTCACCCATCCAATATGTTTTGGACATGTGTAGTTCATAGATTTTACATTATCTTTCCATTTTATTTAAATCGTCAAATAATGATGTCATCGCCGCATCATTATTATGTCATAAATAATTTAATTTATTTAATGTCTAAAAATTATAAAAAAAATACTATGATGTATGAAGGCTATTTATCTTTTCAATGACTGTTTATAATCAAATATCTGTCTTCTATAACCCCACTTAAAAATTGTTTTTGTAAAACATATCATGTTTTGGTCATTTTTACTTTTAACATTAAATAAAAATATATTAATGTCATTTTCCAACTAAAGTGGCTCCATGGGGTTCCCAAGTTGACCCATGGCTTGTCTTGGTCGGCCATGACTCACCCAATAGGTGTAGGACAAGTGTCATGGTGTTTTGACATTTTTATATTATCATTTTTACCTTAAATTACACTAATTACCTCTAATCGCGATTAAAAACTTAATAAGTTACTATTCACCAACAAATTATTTTAATCTCATTGAACCACATTTTACTTATTAATGACAACCATGTATGTAGGATTTTCAAAATTCAATACACATTAGTGGTAAACTTTCATTTAACTAAAAAATCAGTATGCTTGATTACCACTTAGTGGTTTCACTATTCATCAAAAATTGGAGTTTTTCAGAAAATTACAAAAAATTCACCCTAAGCTATATTTGATATTCCGAATTAAAAAATGAAGTATATTTTACAAAATTCAAAACATATAAGTCAATTTAATTAATTTAATAATTAATTCCCGCTGTCAGAGCAAATAGCGTGTTTTTATAAAACAATAAGAAATCAAAAGATTGACACCAGTTTAACTCTAATTTCAAAGTGAAATTGATTCCAATGACCACCATTGGATTAAATGGTAAAAATATAATCTAATTTCACTTCAAAACCAATTCAAAAGATAATATAATCATATAAATAAATTAGATTAAAAATCAGTTTTGATGTAAAATGCAGTATTTTTCACTATTCATTAAAAAATGAACATTGTCAGAAAAATACCAAAAATTCACACAAAGTAAATTTTGATGTCCCAATCATAGAAAATAAGTTTATTTTGACAAACATAGTTTATAAAATTGTCAAAAGATAGATTCAAAAATGTTTTCCATCCAAGGCAGTAAAACAATCCTTTAAGAATATTAGTGTATTTTATGCTTAGGATTGGATTAATTTTCATTTTAAGACTCGAAAACACTATCTAATTCATTAATAGACATTGATAAAAATATATATTATTCATTAATTACTTGGGATGTTACATTAACTATATATATTTGTACTTCCATGGTGAACAAATAAATTTAATCAATCATAATTATCTAATATTAACATATTTAGAAAACGTATTGATGGAACCCATATACATTTTTGAATTTAATAACACCATTTTCTGAGACAAAGCCCACTAACTTTCCATAATTCAGTACTATGATTTTTTTATCAAAATTATCATCATTAGATGGGGGATTTTTATAGTTTCCAATAAAAACTATTTCACAATCATTTGAAAAATTATTGGTTCCTACCGTAAGTAATATTTCCCATATCCGTCTACAATAAATCTATGAACAATGGTTCTCGTTAAATCCTTAGATGGGCAAAAATCCCTTGATATGTTGAGATTTAATCATTTTTAACAATTTTATTTTCTTTGTGTGTATTTTATTGATCAATAATAATATCTGATTAACTAAATCCATCATATTTTCCACTTGTTGATTTCATTATGTGTAAATATGTATTTAAAACTCCTGTGATCCATAAATTTGAATCAAATATTCTCCATATAGGTAATTCCTCTAAATAATTATAAAAAATAATATGGTTTCTTCCTCAAGATCTTGAGTTAAATATTTTCATCGATGAATCATCAATTTCATTGATTCATATGCAATAAATTTATAATTTTTTATGATGAGAAAACCCATTATTATCTAGGATTCATAACTCTATATCACTAAACAATAATTTAATTATGGTATATTCATAATTGTAGTATTGAGAAATAATTTCTTCATTTATTCAAAACATTCATTAAATATCTTTTTCTATAAAAACATAGTCTCTTTAAATGTGAGATTATTTAATAGGTTATTAAATTTGGAAAAACATTGAACAAAAAACACAGAATAACCTAGTAAGCCAATGAATCTTCATACATCAGTTGTGTTTATTTGTGTATCCCATTCTTGGACATCCTTTGGCTTCACATGATCATTGGAGGCTGAATTCATAGGGAAAATGGTCATAGAAAATAAATTTTATCTTTCCAGAATTCACACATTCTATATTTACTGTAAAACTAGGATCCTAATCATTACACCACAAGACATGATATAAATTACAAATAGACATAATTCATTTCTCAAAAACCATCGGATTGGTGGTTCTAATAAATTATGGGGGATTTTATCACATGAAGTGATCCAAAATAGGACAATCTCACTATGGAACAATATGATTCTTTATTCGAACAATGTTATTTATTATAAACTGATCACCATTATCTATTATAGTATTTAACCACTCAGTTCCAATAAGTACATTTTTTATTTTCTCAGTGAGTAAATTCCAAAAATTTCTAGGGTGTTAATTGTTTTCCTTCATTAGGTGGAATCACTAAATAGTGGAAATATTGACTTTCCCAATTTTAATCATAAGTGTTACACCACAAAATTAAAATTATTATAATGATAATAGTTTTAAAAAAATATAATAAATTATCATAGATCACATGTTTGTAATGTTTATTATAAAATATAATTCATAAGGTTTCTACTAAACAACCATTGATACCAACTGTAACAACCCCTACCGCAGTAGCACAGAGTTAGTTGTTACATTAATTAATTGGAAATAAATATAAAGAAACCCTCCTATAATAAATGAATATTTTATTTTTTTGGAGAACAATATACAAAAATGGTCCCTTTATTTAATTTTTAAATAAACCTATAAAATATCAATGGTAATTAATTTTAATCCTTGATCATATTCAAGAATTTTATCTTTATATCTAGGTAAAATGTGAAAAACTATAAAATTGTTAGATCATATTCTTAGTAAGGGTAACATAAATTAGAAGCTATCTTCAATCAATTAAAATTAATAAATATTGCATGATTAATAACTAAATACACATTACATTAAATATATTTGTTTATTATCATGATAGAATAAGTCATAAACATTGGGGTAATGTAAATAATGTGAATCAAATGAAGTTTTTCAATAACTTGTGTAAAATATGAATATGTGGATAATGTTATATTTAAAATATCATAGGAAAAAAATATCTGAGTTCATACTAAAAGAAATGATTACTATTATACTCCAGGATCTCAAATATCTTGTAATCTATAATTTTAAACAATTTATATGATATTTTAGTCATTATGGGTAAAACCCAATTAATTTAACCAACTAATTTGTCGAATGATACTACCGATGCATCAAGGGGATATCTATAAAAGGGACCCACATGGGTATTCATGTCCAAATAATTCCTCATATATAAAAATGATAGAATTTTGTTGTCAATAAATATAACATATCAATATGTATCTATATTGCAGAAAGGATACAATTTTAACATTATTTCCCAAGATAATTAAATAATATTTAAAGTAAATGTCATATTTCAAACTTGTATAAGGTTATGGTAATAATGAAATAAAATAATTATGTGTAAAAACTATTAATCCACATAAAAAAAGTTAAAATGAAACATAAATGAATTAAATGTTATTTCCAAAATAATCATTGGATGATATAATAAATGAAGTAGATGTTTAACCCAATGAATTGAAATTGAGTTATGATATCTTTTACCACATTTTAATAATTTTAATCGTACTCTTCCTAAAAAATGAAATTAAGAAAAAATTAAATAACATGAAAATAAATGGATTCATAATTTGATATATGAAAGTTGAGATTGACCACAAAAAATTAATAAGTTGTAAAGAAGAAATATCTCAATGAAATTAAGTGAGATGATAAAACCTTAAAAATACCATATAAATATAGTGAGCATTAATAAAATGGATGGTGGATGATATTTTAAACCTTATCCAATTATAACAAAAAATAAAAAAAACTCATATAATTCATCCCTAACATGTCTGGGTCATATATAAAATTCTTTTATGACATTAATTATTTCAAATTTTATATATTATTGTATTTTTATGTCATTTATTTGATATATACATTAATAAATTAATCTTGCATAGTATTTGTGTATGAATTTAATGTAATTATTTCATCACTAAAAATTGAAACTAAATAAATATGATAAATTTAATTCTATTAGATTTCTAGATTCTACATACAGTGTGATATATTTTATAAATAACACAGTTTTTAAAAAAAATTATACTTATTATAAATGTCAATGGTATAATTTTGAATTTTCAAAAAATAAAATATAATAAAGGGATTAATGTCATAAATGTTTTTCCCTGAGGTCCTAACATTGGAACAAGTATTATTATTTATAATAGTAAATCATAAAATATAATTAATTAAATCATTCTTGTAATTTCATAATAATTATTATAATTATATTAACCCAAAATTACTTGATATACCCTTAACCATGTTACTGAAATTTACTAAATGTAGTATTTATATTTGCCAAAAAATAAAAGGGAAATATATAAATATAACTACCATATTATTAAAAATATTTAAAACATTTTTAAAAATTAAATACCTAGAATTTTATACAATTAATTTTAAATTAATCCCATGTACGGAATGAGAATTTTTTTTTAAAATTAAAAATGTACAAATGATTGAAATGTTTTTCTATACAAATTCAACTTTAGAAATATTACAATTAATATCATTGGATTTATAGATAAATAATTGATCATAATTTACCTTAATATAAATTTAAAATACAATTTAAAATTATATATTATTTACCAGAAAAGTCAGTTTTCAATTAAAATGTAGTAATTTTCACTATTCATAAAAAAATGAAACATTTGAAGAACATAATAAAAGTTCCACCAAGGTAAATTTTTATATTACTCATTAAAAATTAATATTTATTTTGTACAACATAATTTATAATTGTATCAAAAGATATTTTTATGTCAAAATAAAATTTAATGGTGACATAACTATATTTAGAAATGTATATATATTTAGGCATAAAATAATATTTATTCTTATCGTATTAATATAAAATATATTCAATGAGTGTAAAAATATTTTAATGAATATATAATATGTAAATTTCATTATTTTTTTAATTATAATCATCCTCACCTATTTAAATCCTATCTTATTATATTATTTTAATTTTAGTTTATTATTTTTGTTTTGTGGAATGTAAAAAAAAAATTCATTTATGAAGGGGATCATTGAAAAATATTGGGGTATTAAATAAAAAAAACTTTTATAAGAAAATGGATACCCATATACACTACATACTTACCTTAACATATTTTAGTGGTATTATATGGGTTTGGAACCCCTTCCTGGTTGGCTTTTGGTGTAATCGAAAATAGGCTCCCTTGAGTGGAAGTAAAACTTAAAACATATATTTTTTATTTTTTACCAAAGAAATTTATATTATATATATGATAAAATAAAAACAAAATTATATATCATATATTTATAATATTTTTTTGTATATTTTCATATCCTAAGTAATATACTCTTTCATCGAATGGGAAACAAAATCACCATTTGTGTGTGTGGCGGACTACCACCTGGAAAACCAATTTGATTATTTTCATTTACATTTTACATGGATAATTTTAATGATAAATTAATTGTCTAAATATGATATTTCTTAAATATTTATACATATCTATTAATTTTATCACATAAAAAATTCTTAATTTTCATTACATTTGAATTTGATAATATCACTCATGTGTACGAAAGACACCCCCCTCATAAAGTGATGTTACATGATATTCACATACTCATTACCAAGAAGTTAATTAGGATATTTTCAAATTAAAATATTATATATATATATATATATATATCTGTGTGTGTGTGTGGAATAAAATTTCTTATACAATTGTAATATAATTTTTACCATTATTTTATTCATTCTTTAAGGAAAAATGAAACCTAATTTAAGCGTACATACCACCTACCATCACCATTAATGGTTTAGTAAATATTATATCTCTATTTTTTATGGATTAATAAAAATAGATATACATTGAATGTATATGATACTTATATCATTTAAATTTCTCTATTGATTATGAAACTGTGATCAATTAAAGATGTACAAAAATAACTAATCCAAATAAAAATAGAATAAAAAGAGATTATTAACTAAATCATGATTTTTATGGAATAATTAATTAATAGAGAAAAAATTAATTACTATATAATATATCGTTATATATATAATTTATTCTTCTTTAAAAAATTTATTATAAATTTATATTTATTATATATGACATTTAAACATGTACGAAAGAATTTTTGAATTATATTATGGTATTTTCATCTATTGTATACATTTATGGGACAAATTCCATGTTGAATTTTTTTTTCTGTGGGGTTTCTAATGAACATTAATATATTATATAATAATTCCCCTAAAACTTATTCTATTTAAATATATAATTAGGAACTCTTTGTCATGGTATTATGCTTATAATGTTATAAAATAGGCTAGATATTTTAGTCTCAATTTCCATTTTTTAGGTTCATTTGATATGTTATGAATTTATATTATTTTATGAGGTACGGTATAATGTTCTTTTATATATCATATCATGAATTTTTTTTGTTTTTTTTGTTTTTTATATTCAATTTAATGTTAATCATTTATTTTATATATAATATAAATGTTACCAAAATGGCATTGGTCTATTTTGGAAATATTATATTTAATGAAAATAGTTTATAAATAGTATTTTGATGAAGAAATATTAGGATCTAATTTATTAAAATTTGAATTTTATTATCATATTTTTATCTCTTTTTAATGAATGATTGAATTTCATTTCCCCTATTTTTGTAACCATTATATAAATTGAATTTATTAATAAAATTTTCATTATTTTCATCTTATGTTGAAAACCTATTTTTATAAAAAACAATGATTTATTAAAAATTATATTTTTAAATATTGTCAAAATTAATAAATAATGTAATTTTTCCCATGTTTAGTTTTTTTCAAATGTTTTGTAAATATTTTTCATCTAATTTCTTAAAAAATAAATGTTTTTATTTTACAAAAATAAGGAGTGTAATTTTTTTTATATCCTTTACGTAATGTAAAAAACTTCTTCCAACATAACAATTAAATATGTTGAAGCTTTAATTGAAGTTAAGAATTTAACATTCAATGAAATTTATTTCAAAAATAATTTTATAATTTTTTGTATTTTAAGTATGGATTAGATATTTTCATCATTAAATGTTATAAATTATTTTAAGTGATTACATTATACATTTTCAAGGTTATTTTAAAATTATAATACTATTAAAAAATAATTGAGCTGCAATTTTTTTTTTCAAATAAAAAATTATATTTTGTTTGAGAAATGTTTTAAGTGATATTACAATGTTATCTTCATTATATAGTGAAATTATTTGAGGTAATATATTAATTAATAGAGATATGATTTATTGGTGACATCCATATTTATTATTTTAATGGTTAATTTTTATGTTATTGATTTAATTATGAAACCAATTAATATTTCATTGGTTATTCAATGATGAATTGATTAAATGTTTATAATTTTTTTTTCTTCACACAGTTTATTATTTTTTATATAATATATGTTTTAATATTTTATAGATCACATTATAATGGTTTTAATTATGATAAGTTTGGGATATATATATTTATTCAATGAACTGGACAATGATGCATACCAAATCTAATAATAATGGGAAAAAAGTATATGATATTGATACACCATGGGAAATAAATGATTATTGTTCCACTATATGAATTTGGTGTATCATACTCTAAAATGAAAAATAAGTGATTAATCTTGATCTACTACATTGTGGTTATTGGAAGGTAATCATGACATGTGTGACAAGATCATTATTGGATATGTTAATGATCCTTCATTAAATAAGTTTATTTTTTTCTTTCCCCTAAAGAAACCAAACTATAATGGACCTAAGGATTTTTTATCAAAATCATTGAATATAAATCTAGATTTATGTGATTTTTATATATGAATATCCCTTGTCCTTCTAGTTGGAATTGTAGAAAATTATTGGTAAATATTTAGATATTGTGACTTAAAAATTATTATTGATAACCCTATATAGAGCCCTAAGTAAATGATAACATCTGAATGTTCTAAAAAGAAATATATTCTGTTATCTTAATATTTTTACATCCATTTATAGATACTACATGTGGAAATTGTTCTTGAATAGAGGTACCGTGTGGTAAAAACTACAAAAAAGGCATACCAGTTCAGAAACAAGCATTACATGGTACACAAAAATGGGTATTACTATATAGATAGTTTGACACTATTGTGGATAACTGTTTTGTTAAACTAGAATTTCATTATGAACTATTATGATGAATTTAAATATATTATAATCATTGATATATAGGGTAAACCTATGGTTATATTAGATGAAAATTAAGAGTAAATATTTATAAATCCTATATGTTTATCATGATTATGTGTTTTTGCACTATGAATATTGTTTCACAATATATTATCTGTGGTTCTAGTCCATGGAATAATCTAAATAGAACTGGTCAATGATTAATGTGATTGATAATGTGATTTCAACATCTTGCCCCACCTCATTGGCATTAGAAGCAGTGGGATATCTTATATATATTAGTCGACACCCCCAAGTTACTAACGACTACAAATAAATTCCCTAGTCCTCAAGGATATTTGGTGGATAATTTTTTATTTGACGATAATACATGTAAAATACAAAAATAATAAATAACTAAACTCTACATGATAATGAGAATAAAAAATAAAACTCAAAACAAAACCAGGATAGAAACTTTATGAATGTATAAGTGGAAACCAAGTGACATAACCAAAAAGAATTAAAGCATAATAAATCAAAAATACAGATGATATATCTAAAAAGAAACTCTAAACATACACAAGGCTCTGAATTGACATGTCATGAAAATTGTATGATGGAGTCTCAATAATGTACAAAGATAATATTTTTTTAACAATATCTTGATAGATTACATTTGAAAATGAACAACTTTGGTGTCTTTAAACTCAATAGAATATACTTAATGAATTTCCAACTCATTCCACTAACATAAAAACCAACTACAACACATTTATATAACAATAATTAAATAGTCAAATCAGTTTATATCAAATCCAAAATATTTTCCCATGGACATAAATAAAAAACTTTTAATACATTTCTCATCTCATTTGGCATACCTAATCCTTGATTCCAAACATAGCCACAAAACCACACATTCAATCCCAGGTGGTAGTTTTTTACTCACAAACGATCTATTCTCAATCCACAAAGCCATCAAAAGTGGAACAATACCATTTGGCATTACTTATTTGACACTGATCACCTTGACTTATTTCAATAAGTATATGAAATATTCAATATAAAACAACACTTCCATTTATTCCAAATAAAATGTGAAACTAAATATGTATTAAAAATACCATAATAAATCATTTCCATAAAAAATGTATTTTATTGAAAATATTTCACCAAAAAACATGCGTGAAATGTAAACTATATTTATTAAATCCTCAATTTAAAAATATAATACATTCAATTTTTCTAAAATCATACAACTTTTCACAAATTAGATAAATGAAAACAAATATGGATTTTAACCAAGAAAAAAATAATTATATCACCATAATTTATTAATTATATATAACTAAAACTATTCCATAAATTTTAAAAAAATTACTTGAGAGTGAAGACACCTACCTCCAAAATGTTTCTAAAAATGAGGAAAATCACTAAAATTCATTTGATCAAGGCATAGTTCTCACTTCCATCCGAAGATACAACTATAAGACATCACATTTAAAATACTTAAACATTGATATATATAAAATAGTTAATTTATAAAGTACTGAAGATTATAATGATATATGATATATTAAAAATGGCTTAAAATAGAGTCATTCTAGTGAATCTAGATCCATAGAGGGACTTGAATTTCCTAAAATATATTCCTAGGATAAATGGAATCACCTCTAAATCATTAAAAATAAAACAATTATAGTTTTAAAAATATTAAGAAATTAAAATAGGTCTACAGACATAATAAGTATTCGATTATTGATTATCATATACGCAACTACACCATGCATGGTCAGGGCACACAACTATTCATACTGTTTTCTAACCATCATAATATATTATCTCAATGACAATAGGATTTCACATTTTTTCATAAGAAAAAAATGATTTAAAAAATAACAATAATTGTGCTTCCAATATACATTATTCTAATGTTTGGATTAGTTTCTAAAAAACATTCATTGACTGTGCTCCTCCAAAATTTCAGCCAAAACAAGACGAAGCCTATGCATGCCTCATGAATCCTTACCCACTAATTATATATAATAAAATGAAACAAATAAATAGTCATGTACATCAAAAATGTGTTCTATATTATCCGCACTATTGGCCTTTAATTTCCTAGAATATAGAAAGCTAGTGTTTTCTGGAAATAGTTAAAGACTTTGTTTAATCATTTCCTTTTTGACTCAAAAATTTAATGCTATATCCCTCCTTGTTGAAACATGTCCCATGTTAAACTGATTTTTTTCCTACGAAAAACATTCCATTTATTCTATATAATCATTACTGGCACATGAATCAACTTATCATTCATCTCCTTGTTAACACGATCTCATTAAATCATAGGGTCCGGTGTAGGATGGAATATATTCATCTAAGATATATGAAACAAATTGTGCACTGATCCAAAACGTGGAAAATCCAACCAATATTCATCCTCAAATAATCATTCAGTTATATCAAAAGTGCATATTTGTCTAGGAGATAACATTATCTATTTAGAAAAATGACAATGCCCAATCATTGGAGATATTATCAAGAATAACTGAACACTCAAATCAAACTAAATCATCCATTAATGATGGTCCTCATATTATTTCTAACTACTATGGGAAATTATTACTCAATTTTTGATCAAGTAAATCATTTTCATTGTCTCATTCACAAGGATATGCCGAACAAAGTAATTTCAACATGATTCCACCCAACGAAGTGTAGAATGATAATGAAAGAATTACCATTATTCTAAAGGATCCATATTTATTGTGGCTGAAAAAATGTTGTTTTATTAGAAATCTACTAAAGGTATTTTCTCCTCCCATGAGCCATAACAATTCATTAAACAAGCCTTGTGAATTTTCACAAATGTTTCAATAATCTATTCGGATAATCCATATATTTTATGATGATACATTGTTCTTAATTTATACTATGTCCCAATATTTTATTGAAAGGATTAAAAATATGAGATTCAAAGATAGTGCAATGTTCCAATACAATCCATAACAGAACACCATGAATCATTATAATTTTTATGATATATATTTTGGACAAATATTTTCCAAAATTAGTTTCTTTAATGTGGATAATGTGACATAACATTTTTAGTTGATCCATTATCAAAAATTGAAAACCTTGTTTCTTAACATTCATTACTATATTACTCAATCAATATATGGAAATATGCTCCCACTTACATATGGGAATTTGTAAATCTAGAAACTTTCCCACAGGACGTTGGTGCTCCATATTTACCTAATAAAAGTTTACACATTTTTAAATAAACATCGCTACTTATAAATAATAGTGTACCCACAAAAACAATGCATGCATCTCTCTATAAAAAATATGAATTCATGGATGAGTAGCCCATTTTTAATGGTTGTATGAATTAATATGTTTCACTTGGCAAACCAATCATAACATAATCCAATATATAAACCTCATAACTGAAACCCTATTCATCTTCCTTACCTCAATGGTTGGGATGAATTTTATATATAACCTCATGGAAAGACTTACAAGATCAGATATATGATAATATTTCAAAAGTTGAAACAAATTATGAAAAATCAATATCTGATGAAAAATGAAACTTCATCCTGGTCGATAAAATCTAGGTACATGTTTTATATGACTATCAGTAGCTCCCTATGTTTTGAATAATCATTTTTCAAAAATAAATAATTTTACGTACTCAATTAATTTTCCATAAAGATCAATGTAATTGGCATAAAGATCATGATAACATAAAACATCAATATATTCTTACACCATATATGTGACATTATGTTCTTATATATTTTTGATAAAATGTGTTTCAATCTCTTTTGATCTGATAACAGAAAAAATTTCTCACAAAAAACATTATGAAATTAATTCTACAAAGCGTTATCCACAAAAACAATTTCAATACATTATCTTTGGTATTTCATGTCATATTTACATTATTTTTGGGATCTGTAATAAACAAATTAGAAAATTATATGGGAACACATCCCAATTTAGATAACAATGCATTACAATAGAGTACATATACTTGTACTTACTCCAAAATTTTTAACATAGGTTATTATGTATATATGAACATAGTATCATTATAGGATTTTTGACATTACTCGACACACTTGAATAGAATGTATTTCCTCTTCAAAGCTGTCATTTGTGATTCCAAAAATGAAAATTCACAAATGAAATATTTTTATTATCCTGGTAATCCAAATAAAATATTTATATTAAATACAATATTTGTGGTTTACAAGAGATAAAATCTTTTTTATTTTCAAGATACATAGAAACTACTTTTCATTAATGAATTTTGAAATGATAAAAACCTATTATATATAGGAATATAACATCAGTATCATGACATACATATGATGTTCATGAATTATAACCATCACTATAGCAAGATGTTTCTCATGATATTCTGTTTTCATTGAATACAAAAGTATATCATGGTTAAAAACCCCCATAACAGAATATTGATACCTTTGAAATATCTAGTTAAAAATTTCCATCACTATAGTTAAGAATTATTAGGACCAAAAAAAGAAAAACCAACTCATAATTTCATATCTTATTAAAAAAATATGGCTTTATAATATCCTTCTTCTAAACTCTCAATTTTTGATATCGCAAATGTTCCCCAATTATATATAACAACAAGGATGTCCTCATTTGAAAATGATCATAAATTCATGGAATAATATATCATATGTTTATTATAACATGTTTATTCTTATAAAAATACAAAATAATTCCTAATAGTTCCATCCACCTCTTACAAAAAAAGAACATATTCTTCCAATATAGATATACCTTTTTAAATAAACCCATTACTTTATAACTCTTCTAACTAAAAATTTGATTCCATTATTTCATTTGGCTTGATCCAATTATATTTAGTGAGATAGGATTGTTCCCTAGAAATATATCAACTATGAAATGTACTTATAATCAAGGAGGAAATCCTAAGAAATAATCATGGAAGAAGTCAGATTACTAATAATTACTAGTTTCAATATATAAATTCCCAATATCATCTATATATTTAAACGTCAGAACTTCCACCTAATATTTTTTGGATCTTAAAACTAATGATAAAATTTATCAATTACAATCCATTACACCCCAATATTCACTAATTTTTTTTTAATTTTTTATATATATGTGAAACAATAATTGTGGCCATAATAGTTAATTTTGGACTCGAATGATGTCAACCAATCCAAAACCAAATTCACATCACAGATAACCAACTGATAAACCACGAAATCCAAAGGTTACTCTGTCGTAAATATAGTTATAGAACAAATATTTACACATAAATTATAACACTCTCTATATACAATATGATTGTTATGATTTAACATTGAATTTATGATTTATTAATAAAAACCCATATTATCCAAAACAAAAGAAAAAATAAACATGCAGGTAACTACTGTATAATATAAAAGACAAAAAAGTGTATAATTAAATAAAATTGTGCCAATCACCCTCAATGAACTATATTGATCATCCACAATAATTTTATAAATGCTATAAATTTTTATAATCTTTTTACTTTACCCTATATTACCCTATATAGATTTCATTGGTTGAGGAGTAGTTTTATTTCATCAATTACCTTATCATACATAGTTCTTTATGAAAAAAAGTATTCAACCCCACTAATCCCATAGAAGAATATGATGCATGATTAAAAATATTGGACTCCTTAGAACCCCTACATGGTGAACTGTAAAAATAGCATTGAATACATCCCATATTGGTGAATTGTGGAAAGAATTAAGTGGAACCATTAAGTCTTGGTTCATATGGTCAAAAGAATAACATTGAAAATAATGTAGAATATTTTTCAATTTACAAGGAATACTTACTAATCCCATTGCCTAATTTGGTGGTGTCCCATCACTATAATAGTAGGTGTCCCGATTAATCGTATTCCCATAATTGAAGTTCCCACTTGTTTCTATTAGAATAAACAAGTGTCAAATAACTATATTTCTAGATATATCTCTTTCTTTAACAATTTCTCTATTGAAAATTAATGTATAAATCATTACAAAAATCAAAAAAATATTTATGTTTATATGTGGCCTGAATCCTGATTAAAATATTCAATCCTTCTATGAAATACCTGTCAAAACATCTGGTAAATAACATTCCAATTTCTCTAATATATCTACATTTTCCATAATTAATGAATTTATCACATAAAACAAAAAAATTATAGATATATGATATGTTTGAGTATAGATTTTATTGTTTCAAAATTATTAAAATTTCTCTCATTTCATGTGTTTGGTCAATTTAATTGGAACTCCTAATTACCACCCTTGGTGTTCCAAATCCTCCATCCTACACCAACTTCATATTAAAATCTTCTAGTGTCCAATCGAAATTGAATACTATATTAATCAAATTCAATCTGACAACTTCATTTTCCATCATTGTCTACCAATGAATAATGGGGGGATTCTTCTTTTAGAAATGAAATGAATTATCCAATTTCCAAGGAACATCATTCTAATTACCCTTTTCCACGAGTAAGAAATCCTATACAAATACTTGAACCAAATATTATTTCACATATAGATTAAGTGAAACCTCATTTTCTCTCACCCTAAGCTAGTAGGATTCTACGATTTCTACCCAATTCCATTCACAAAAACAAAAATAAAACCCCCATTAACATCAATATTTAAAAACTGAAGGCCTATATTTTTAAATATATTATATAAAAACATATCGATACAAATTTATCCACCATTCAACTATCGTCAACATTTTCTCCATTTTTTAAAGTTATAAAATTAGGTTTTTCAAAATACTCTTTTATCATTTTCAAAAAATTTAGACACTTTTTTACATTTTCCTAAACTATTATATTCGAAAATGAAAAAATTAATCTTATTGGGAAGTCATAATATCACTAAATTTTGTAAAACTCTCATTGTATTGACACATAATGTTGAGGTAAACACTCTATAGAAGTTTCTAAAAGTACCATTGCACCCAATCTGCCTAGTAACATGAATTTCAACGTAAAGGTAATAAATATTCAATTTTATGTTGTAATTTTCATGTTTCAAAAATATTAATAATTTCTACAATCCCAATGAATTGACCAATAGAATTTTAATTTTTACTGTTAAACAATATTTACACCATCTCTTATGTCATGAAATAATCAATAGTGATACCATTTCCCCCAAAAGATAAAATTTTTTTTATCTTGAACCAAAAAAATTGATTACATTTTTCACACAAATTTATTTTAATACCCATGGAAGATAGAATTTATGACATAGAAAACTACTAATTATCATGATATGTGGATGAGGAATTGCTAGGAATTATGTCACAACCTATGACACCAAATACAAGAAATAAATTCCATGGGACTCACTGATAATTTGGTGATTAATGTCCACTTGAGGATAAATCATCTAAACTACAATATAAATAATCAATAAAAATATTTATGGTGAATGAATACAAAAATATAACACAAAAACAAAAAAATAAAAAAACCATATCAAAGTACAATTGGTAACCAATTGAAAAAAGCATATGAAGAAAAAGTGAACATAACCTAAAGATGCCAGATACATCCAAATAGAAACTCTCAACCTCCTCCATGATCCAACTAGACATTCCATTCCCATGATATCATGATGCATTTAAAAATAACCAAGATACTGTATCATTACCTATGTATCTATAGATGGCATTTTAAAATGAATAGAAGTTACAAATAAGGGTTTGTGTCTAAAAATAGTAATATTTCCCCTATAACATTTCAACAAAAAACACTAGGACAAGAACCATTTAGAAAAAATTTATAGAAAACGCATTAAAATAGTTACATTTTTTATATCAAATATCATTCTATTTTATATGAAAATAAATAACAAATAAAATTAAAAAATTTCTCATCTCATTTCTATCATCAATTCAATGATTCCAATCACATACACTCAATGAAAAATTTATTCTTATGTGATATTTACATACTCAATAAAAGTATATTTTTGATTCACCATGTCATCACAGGGTGACTGGATGCTTATTCCATAACACCTATGGCACCATGAGCCATGTCTTATATTAAAAAGGCCTCATAAAATGTATTATTATCACTTCACAATATATATTTTAAATTATATTATGATAATATTCAATAAAAAATATTTTATTAAAATTATTTCATGATACAAATTAATTGCCTGAAAAACAATATTTATATATTCCTCATATTAAAATAAAATTATAATGATTCTTTCTAAAATCCCATTACTTTTCCCCCAATTTGAAAAAAAACCAATATGCATTTACACCATTAATAAAAAAATTCAACATATTTTTAATCAAATATTTTAATTAAAAACAATAATTTATGATAAAAATCATGTAGAGTCAAGAAAGAATCCACAAAACACATAAATTTTTGAGAAAAATAAGAAAAACTCTACAATCCTCCAAACCGGGTCCTGGATCATTATTACATCAATAAATAATATCATAAAGCATTAAAATTAAATTTATATAACATGGATTAAACCATATATGATTAGTTCTATGTATTTGTAAAAGATGAGGGGATGAAATCTAATAATGAAATGTCCCAAAACAATTACTTACCTACGAATATATATTTCCAAATGGATTTGAATAACCAAAAATATGATTATGGGCCATAAAGATCATCTATAAAGGCATTGGAAGAAAATTAATTTAAAATTTTGATGTATGAAACATTAATTAGTGTTTCATGAATTAATCTACATTAGATCCAAGATATTCATATCTATGAAAACACGATGCATAGATAGGGAACATAGTTAATTAAACCATGTGTTAAATATGATTTATATACTATCTCAATGGCAGAGGGATAATATAGTTTCTATATAAAAGAAATTTTTTTGATAATCCATGAACCAAAATTATGGTATTACTATACCTTTTATAGAATTTATCATTATCTTATGTTTTTTATAAAATCATTATACAAAACATGCAGCTCCATAAATTCATCAAAAACCTACTATAACCGCTCTAAATCTCCAATAACATACACTAGTCATTACATATACGTTCAATACATAATTAAATGGTTATTTACCTCAAACTGGGGGTGTTACATGTTGATGGGAATTAAAATGGGGTTTTCTCTAGATGTATGATATTTTGTTTATTGTAAACTAGCTATCATCATATATGACTAACAACTTGCAACTAAACCCTCTATCAAACTCATCAAAGTGGAGAATGATAGAGTCCACCGAGAGATCAAGTTTTTTAATCCATGGAAAAATAATGACTCAGAATCTTATGTGTTGATTGTGTGGGAATAAATGATCCAAGTAATATCTGTAGAAAAACTGAAGATGTTTAATATATAGATTTAAAGGCATATTTTAAGTAACATTAGTGGAAAATGAAATATTCCATTATCACAATATATTGAAATATTTTTATCAATAATCTATTATTAGTGGATGAATTTCATTAATATGGAAGTTATATGTATTATGAAGATAAATTTCATAGGGAGAAAATATCTTAAAGATAATAAACATGGTGGTATAGATAATGGTTATAGAACTAATATTTAAGAGAACATGAATGAAATTTGAATAATAAGTGATGTTATAAATGTATTATGTATGTTATACATAAGAATCAAGATTAAATAGAGGTGAATAAATGATGATAAAACATTTACATTCAATATTGTTGTATTTAGGTATTATTAAATTAGATGACGAATCCTAGTTAATGGGATTAAAATGATGTGGATTTATTGAGGTTTTTTATGAAAACTCAAAAAAAAATATTATAAGTATAATGAAATATATATGTATTATTTTATATTTTTTTATTAAGTATTAAAATTAATATTTTGAATAGTATTGATGACCTTAAAATTGATTTAATGGAATGGTTTTATTTTATAGGAAAAAATGATTAAAGGAAAAAACCATAATATATTCTTGATGTTGACAAAAAAGATATTTATTTTGGATTAATATATGATTGATATGGATATATTAAACATGAATGTATTGATGTCCCTGAAACAAAATAGTTATTTTTTAAAAATATTGTATATGTTATCATAGATAGAGATTGCATCATTTTTTAATTTATGGAATTTATAAACTAATAAGTGGTTTTTTTGAGGGAAAGAAGAATTATGTATGTTTTTATTTATTTATATGGTGATTCTGGTTATTACCTATAATAAGTATTATATATGCCCATAATATTAATATATTTGATATATGTCAATTTCAATTGAAAATATGATATTTTGGTGATTAATTTCACATTGATATGAATATATTGAGTGTCTTTATTTTTAGAATTTCTAATTTTAAATGGGTATTATTATTATTATAAATTGATTAATTGTTTTAAAAAGAAAATTGTATGGGGTTAAAGAGATAGATGTGTTACATCACCATATAAATATTTACACATATTGGATAACTTGTGAAAACAATTTTCATCACTATTGATATAAAGATTGACTTATCATTCTATCTTATATCTCATGATACATTAGTGCATCAGAAAAATAATATCATCATTTCATACTATAATAGATGATGAAAAATAGATGGATTCACATCCCAAGGATGATATTGTGATTATGAAATGTAAATAAATCATGTATGTGAATCATCCAATAAAAATTCTGCAACATTAGAAAAAGGATCCCTAAAAATATTTACACATTTACCATCATTTCTGATGAATGAATTGTATTTTCACCTATTATATTATTTTTCTGGACATCAGATTTATCATATCTATGTACACTATCACATTGTATAAGTATTTGGGAGTAACTTTTCTCTCTGGTGTCTATGGTTTCACTTCTCACCATTATTATCCTACATGTTAACCTAATTATATTTTATTATAGGTTATAATAACACTTCCATTTTATCTGTCAAAGAGGATTTTTTTAGTTACACTTGTTAAGATAATGTTTTCCTATAAATTTATAATAAAATACAAAACATCTATTAAAATTTACTAGTACAAATTTTAAATATAAAATTAATTAATGGGGGTGTATTTTACAGCCAGTAAATTTGTTATTTTTCCCCAATTTAATGTGTTACACAAAACACCGATAATAGATTACATTATAATAAACACCATATTTAAAGAAATACAAAAGATTATTATTTAAAGTTATTTCTATTTTATAGACATTATAATTTTAAGGAATTAATAGTATTAACTTAATTATAAAAATTTACCTTTCCTTAATTCAATCAATCCATAATATAGATAAAGCATTCATGCATTTGTACAACCCTACATCTCCAAAAGTTATGTATATTATTTTTTGTATATATAATTTTGTGATTAATATTAATACAAATAAATTGATTATATATAGTAATCATATCATCATAAAAATTATGGATAAAATTGATCCTTGACAAGTGTTATAATAACAAAAATAAAAAATCCAAACATACTTGAAAGACATTGATTTTGTTAACTAAAACCTGATTTTAACAAGGAAATGATTATAAATGTCTAACAATATGACCTAAGGATATACTATATGGTTATATATAAATATATGGTTCTATAATATATATATAATAAAGTTACGTTTATTATATATAATGTTCGAATTTGTAAGAATGAATTAGAGACTTAATGTTAGTTATTTCATTACCACTTTTCTCTTTTGTGAGACACATTTCATATTCACCAACTTTTTAATAAATGTGGTGTGTATATATAAAATGTATTTATTTTTCTATTCCTAAACTAAATAATAATGTAGTTTATATATAAATTTAATTAATTTTCTTTCAATGGGTTTACAGTTCATTTGTTTCAAATTAAGTTCGATATTTTTTTCTCAAATTGGCTTTATTGGGACATAAGATATGTCAAACACCAATATAATCTTATAAATAGTATAGAAATACCTTTAAATAGTTATATCATTAATATCCATCATTTCATGATATTTAAATTATTAATTATTTCATTCTTTAATGGTTTCTATAATTTAAATGAAACAAAAGTATTGAGAGTCTCATGTAACAATCTAATTGCTTATCACGAATGTTTATTTTTATAATTTCAACAATAAAATATTGTGATCTAATTATCAATATAATTGTAAATTTTATTCTACTACAATTATTTAATTAGATTAATTATTTTTTCTTCATTTTATTCTATTTTTATACTCAAGAGTTTGAAATAAAAATTTTAATAAAAAATCATTTATATTTCCCTCTTCTTTTAAAAATATCTTCATATTTTAGAACCATGATTTCTATATAAAATTTAAAAAATGTTTTTAACATTCTCCAAATTATTTATTATATAAAATTTTAAATATGATTTAATTTTTTGAAATGGAATTTAATGTAATCGTTATTTCGTTTTCTAAAAACGGAATGTTGGGATTTTTCCAAAAATGTTAAAGAAATATTTGTTTTAATGTGTATGAAATTTTTAGAATTTATTTATCCATTTAAACTCACTAATTTAATTATTAAATTATATGTTTCATGGTTTATTTTAACAACATATTAGAACACATTATTTTATTTAATTTTAGTGAATTTTAATGTGGAATGGATATATTCTTTAATAAATGATTTAATTTATATTTAAGTATTTCATTGTATATTTAAATTATTTTTATTAAAAAAGTATTTTGAAAATGTTTTATGTTATAAAAAACTATTTTTATATTTATAAAAGTGACATTCACCAAGTAATGTTCCTTGTGATCATTTAAATCCATATTTTATCATAGATAAAATCCATTGATGTAATTTATGATTTGATGGGGGTACAGTCCTATTCATTATTTGGATTGTAAATTTTTATAATTATTAAATACATATGAATATAATTTTTTTCATGGTTTATTGTATTGTGAATTTATGAAATATATATATATGAATCATATTTTATTTACATGAGTATAGATATGATGATATAATTAATGTTTTATGAATTTTTTTCACAGATAAATATGATTTTCATTTTGATATTCGTTGGAACAAAAAATCTATACAATGATTTGGGTAAATAATCATATTGAAGGAGATAAAAAATAGAGAAGTTAAATTATTTTCATCAACTATTAGAAAATGATGTGTCCCGGTCTATATTGAGAAACATGTGACGAGTCAAAATCATCTATACAGATGGTTTTGGTAGTAAACAATGAAATATTAAATTTTTTTCAATAGTTAACATGGTGAAAATCGTTAATGGAAAGATCATATTTCCTGTGATTGATTAATGAAGATTTATCACTCTTATGGACCATGTTTTATAAAATGATAATGTTTTAGGCCATGAATTTTCTTATGGCCTATAACAGGTTTGGTATAAACATCATAATTTTTTTTCTTGTTCACATAAAAATTTTATTATCTTATGATTTTACATTATCATATATTGATATCACCTATGATTACCCATATTAGTCATCTGATCTCATCCTTTCTTTTGTTTCCATCCCATTTTTATAAAAAATGTATATGTAGGGTATACCAAATAAGATTAAAAATAGAAAATATATTTATGTTATATTATTAATATCATTAATTAAACATTAAATTTAGGTTTCTATTATTTAAAGTCACAAAACTATTATGTTTCTCAAGAATATGTTAGGAATTATAGTGAATATTCATATAAAAACTCTGATATTTATGTTTATAATACTTGATTCCTTACAACATGATCCTAAAAATATCTATTATTTTCATAGGATGACATAAAATCTATAATGATTAATATAAAGAGTTATTATTTTAGCAGTAATGTGCTCTGAATGAAAATACTATGTTATATATAATGATTTAAAAAGTAATGTGATATTCATTTATGTATCTATATTTCTAATACTAATAAAATATTTTATCCTTTGGGATGTGATTGTTTTTATATAGTATCAATGAAACCAAATTACCATAGACTCTCTCCTATTAGGGTTGGGATGATTATAATTAATTATATCACAAATATTTATGGTAATAAATACAATATTTTTGTGGGATACCCTTTCACTTATCCATCTTGGTGGTTAATATGTTTTGTGTTATAATGTGAAAAGCTACATGGATTATAATTTCATATTGAAAACAATATATAATACTAAAAATAGACCCTCATTCCCATAAAAAAACAGTAAAGATACTAATAACAAAAATATAAATGAATTTTTATGGAAATTAATTTTTTCATAAATTAAAAATATGATGGGTGATACGTTTGTAGACCCATGATATTCATATATGAATAATCTTTTGATATCAATGTTTAATTAATTTATTCAACAATATTTTTCATAACTTAATTAGAAAAAGTGTTATTATCTTAATAACTATATTTATAAATATATCATTTTCAAACACATATTAAAAATCTTCTATAGTTGGTCTCATATAAACAAACAATAATATATATTATATGGAATAATATTATACATAACCTAGTGAATGGAAAATTAATAATGAATAAATGTAAATTATCAATAAGGGGATGATTTTAAATAGTCTTAATGGGATTATTATAAATATGAGGGAAATCATGAGTATCATATAAATATCTGAGAAAAGTATCATAAAATCATAAGTGTTAAACAAACATGTATTCTCTTTAAGGTTCATTACATTGAAACATAATACAAATATAAGTAAAAATCAAGGAATAAAGACATATAATCAACATTAAATAATAACATAAAAATGACTAAATTATTTATAACATCGAATATAATGTTCATTTTATATATTTTTAAAATACAGGGCATGTTATATTAGTAGTGTCACAAACATAAGCATAGTAAAAAATTTGTGAACAAATGAAAGCATGTTCACTATTTAATTTTGTAATCAAATCAATATATATAGGCCGATTAATTTTTAGAAAAATTGTAGGTAAGTCAATGAATCATTATGCCATGAGATATAAAAGAACAACCAATTAATTATAAGAGGATATAAAACCACACCATTCACCATCCACACATATGAGTTCTATTTAAAATTATATCATTGTTATTATCATAAATTACTCATGGGATGAAAGATGAGTTTAATAAATTTTTAAAATTCAATAACAGAAAAACATTACACTTTATAAAAAAATAAAACCTAAAATTAGAATATATTGGGTTATTTATAAACTATTAAATTATTTGATAAAAAAAATTAGAAAATGAATGATAGGGCATATAAATGTTTTTTGATAAATCTCTATTAATATCATATTATAAATTTGTAATTTATCAATTCACATTCTGAAAACAATTTTTCCAAAATAAAGAATAAATATTTTAAAACATTTCATTAAATTAAATTACAATTGGATGAAAAATAATGGAAATAAATATTTTCATTAAATGTAATAAAAAATTAAAGAGTTAAATATCGTAGAATGGAAATGACATTTAAATATTTGAAAATAACTTTATTGAAAATGAAAGGCCATCAAAACCTTGGTCTAAAATAATCAAGAATATATGGTCTTTTAGATATAAAAACAGATTATTTTCAAATAGGGAAGTTGTTAAAATAGGTGGAACTTAAATTATGGATATAGGTAGAAGTGTCTAATTAAAGCGATGTGGATTTTTCTGAAAAAAAATTCAATTCCACAGAACAAAATATTCATCATGGAAGATTCCATTAGTGTGCAACATTATTTTTTAAAAAATACGGTTTAAATAATAAATAATATTTTCATAGGTTATATATGACCATATGTAAAAATTTATTTAAAAAATAGGATATATTATAACATAAGGTAAATACATGAGTTCTAGAAACCCCTTATTCTCTAAAACAATGTTCTCATAGATAAATGTATGCTTGAGTGTTCTCTTCATAATATCAATCGATGTGAATTCATTAAGAAATTATAATGTGAATAGAATCATATATATGTGAGATATGGACTTATGTGGTTAAAATTGTTGTTTTTCATGGAAGAAATAAAATTTTATGTGTAACTTTAAAGGGTGGAAGCAGTATGCTTTTTTATGTAATGAAAATATCACTTTTGGAAACACAATCTATTTTTAAAAAATTCTATTGAACTATTCAATGAAAAAAACCTCATAGATAAAAACAGGGGTTTTGGATATTATTTTTTTAGACTAATCCCTTCTATTATTTTTATGAGAAATAAAGAGTGATTTGATATTTTTTTTTCTTTTAACATTTTGATAAAATTAACATTTACCATGGTAATTAATTTTTAACCAAATTAAATAAATTTGTCGAAGAAAATTATGATCATATCCGTTAAAATTATTTTATTCTTTAGATTTATAATTTTAAAATCATTTTTCACATTACATTCTTAATTTATTAAAATGGTAATTTTAAATTTAACAAACTAAATTACATCAAAACGTAATTTTGTAGGATCTAAATACATAAAAAATATAAATATCTTGTATAAATAATTTAATTATCTAAATTTTTTATTTATAAAAAAAATAACAAAGAGACTTTTAATATAATTATAAAAAAAATTTCACCATATAAATATTTTATTAGTGGAAAGGATCAAACACATATTTTTTAAATAATGTAATAATTTAATTTAGTTATAATAAAATTTGACAAAGGATTATAAAATCATAGATTATTTTTTATTTCATAATTTTATTCCATAATAATATATTTTATTACATACAAGTTTTTGTAATCTTATAATATAATCTATAAAATAATATAATCATAAACAATATAATATCTACAAAATCATATTTTTTGAGATAAAATAAAAAAAATTTAAAAAAATAAGTAACTCATTCTATATTAATATTACTTTTTAGAATTAAAATTTTAATTTAATTTTATAGAATTTAAATTATAATCCATGTAAATTTATCAACTAAAATAATATACATAATTAATATCAAATAGATTTTGTTTAGAATAGTTATTTTTAAAATTAAATCATATTAATAATATATATAATAAATATTTAATGGTTTACCATCAAAGTATTTAAAATAGATTTATTAATAACTATCTCTTAATATTTATTATTTTTTCATAAGGGGTAGCATGTAAATTATTTTATTGAACTTAGAAACAATTTTATAATGTCTAAAATATCCTTTCATTATATTTTCCCTATTAAAAATTTTTCATCCTCAACCATTTATTACAAATTAGAAATAATAGAGGATACATTTTTTTCATCATGTACTCATGATTCCATATTGTTCAACAAATCATGTCTCCATAGAACATTGATGAGATAAGTTGTATTTTTCTATATCATGTTATCTATTTGAATAAGATTTTATACCGAATGTTCTTCATATGAGATATCATGTTCTAGTTTCACAACTTCTCAATTTGGTACACGTGATTAGTCTGGTATGTACTTCCAAAAAAGTGATATTTCTAATAAATAATGTTCTTGGGATGGGATGACATGTAGAATTAGTTGATATGACAGTACCATGACATGATCAAGAAACATGAAGGGACCTATTTACCAATGGAATAATATCCCATTGTTTTAAAATCTCATCACATACTGCAATGGATAAATTTATGGAATAAAATGTGTATAAATTGAAACTCTTGAGCTCAAAAAAAATTATCATCAGAGTTCTTCTATCATGTTTTTTTGTACAATGGTATTCCACTAAATAGTCACATCATTACCTACCATTTCATCAAAAATGCTAATAACTACTTACTTTATCCATCCAACTTCATACAAGTATGTTGGTGTCCAATATCTTATCTCAATGAGAGCCTATAATGGTACCATTTTAATTATTGAAGGAAAAATGTTTTTATTTGATGATTATACCTATTTAATTTTTATATCTTATTATAATTGGAATTTTATAAAATAAAATCTCATAAAATTATCTTGATTTTGGATAGTCATCTCATGTTGGCCATATATTTGAGTGTGATACATAGTATTGAAACTCAACTCTATATCTAATTATTTTTATATGTTTAAAAAATATTGATGTAATACATTGATATTGATGATATAAAATAGAATGTCACCCCCGATGAAATAATGAAATTTATCTTATGTATATCATCGAGTGTTTTTCATTATATGAATCTAATTTGAGGGAACTAAATTATGATGACTATGTATTATGGAAAAATTACAACCCAAATATCATTATGACCATTATATGATTCACAAAGTTCCCTAACAAAATCATTGGAAAAATTATCAGATTTATAAAATAGTATGATAATGATTTGTTGTATACCCTTTGTATTTTTTCATTCAAAAAAATCATTTTGGAAATATAAATTATTGAGAAAAATATTATGTGATTTCCCCTTTATGTAATCTCTTTAAAAAAAGTTATATCTTCATACATTATAATGATTTCATGATAAATATATAATTATCAGATATGATAATTTTAAAAAAGTTCATTCTTCAGTTATTATTTTCATGGGACACATTTTTGGGGTCTATACTATATAAAACATGATTTATCATAGATGAACTATGGAATAGTCACTAACTATTCCTTTAGATATGCATCATCCTTCATAGAATCTATGGCCATCTAATGAAACGATGGTCATGAAATCATTGGATATAGATAGAACATTTTTCATTACCCATATTATATTGAGAATATTCCACTATAAATCCATGAGTATTGATTTGATTCCAGTCATCATCTAGGATAAGATAGAATGATCGTTCATTATTGGGGTTTCTTAAACCTTGTTTCCTTACCCTGGTGTTAATGTTTTTAGATGTTATCGTTCATTAATTTTTCTAACCATATAAATTGGTTCATATTTATCACATTTTATGTTAATTTATAATTTACGATCTTATGTGTAGTATAAACATGATAGTCCTCATGATCGAGATGATACAACAAAACTTAAAATGTAATTTCTACTACATTAAGATCCATATCATGAGTTGTGTGTTTTTGATCATGATAATTTAATTTTTAGGATTCATAATCAATTAAAATCACATTATTCATAATAAAACATCCCAAACCATTTATATAAGTATTAATATATATCCAACAACCATAACCATTGTAGTTTAGTTCATATATAGGTGTAATTACCAATATATTATATATAAATCTAGATATTTCATCACATAATATTGTCCAGAAGATCTTAAACACATTCAAAGTTCTCATTGTTAGTTTATTGGATAATCATGGTAATTTTATAAAAACACTAAATGTATCCATCAAATAAATTATAATATTTCATTTTAATCATAGATGATAGAATAATTATTTTTTAAATTACATTTACTAATGATGTGTCATTAGATATACCCTCACTTATGATAACATTAAATATAGGGATACTGATTCAACCATTAAATATCACTTAATAACCAGGGATCTTATTTTCTCCATTAATGAGGACCTTAAAAAACTCCCAAATATTTTCCATCTTATTCCTTGAAATTAGAATATATAACGATTTATTTTAAAAAAACCCCTAAAATTTTATATGGTAACCATTGAATACATTATTCAAAATATACATAATGATATAGAGATAATTATTATGAGAAAATTTCATAATTATTAATTCATATTTTCTATACCATGTGTATAAATATTTCTTTGGTATATAATTTATCATTTTCCATAATGAATGATATTTTATTCAAAGGAAAATCATTGAGAAATATAGAGCTCCGTGTTATTGATTTGAATTATCATCAAAATGGTGAAGATTATTTTTTTATTGACCATTATCTTGTTATGTTAATAATATTCAATGTAGAGGAATATTTATCAACATCCATTCTTATCAAAAATAACAGGTGAGGAAAAATGTTAAATTACTCATAGATATAATAACCTTATGCATATTTTCTTTTAGTTTGTTATTTATTTATTAAAACTCAATAGGGGTTAGTCTATACAGAATCATTCTGATAGGAATAGATCCATGTAGGAGATTTATTGAAAACCTAACCACACTCTATTTGGTATTTCGTATATTATAAACCTAAATATATTTGTATACTCTTATAAAACATTCATGTCTTTATTTATAACATTATCATAGATAATTTGAGCTAATATTCCCTCAATGTTGGTGATTATAACAAATATTTTAGATTTTACATATAAAGGGAACTCATAATGATGATTGCATCAATATTTGATCACAAGATGGTCTTATTTATGATATCATATCTTATTATCCTGATAATTGATATTTTCCATAAGTATATAAAACCAATCCATACATAAAATTACATCAAATAAATTAAAGGATAAAAACTATATCTCTAAGAAGTATCTTCAAAAAACCATGTACATTATAATAGTAAGATTTTTTATATGATATCATCATTACACATGGGGTATTAAATTATATATCTATAAACATGTTTCTAATGGATAAATAAACATTCTTATAAAATATGATTGATATACATGAACATGATGAAGATGAATAAAAGATGGATTTTTTTTCTTTATTAAATAATGTGTTCACCATTCATCACTCCATTATTTTAATATTCCTTATGAGAATTAATATCATTCACTCATCCATTATCTCATGGAATATGAGGGTTTTTAGGATAATTCACAATAAATGTTTTATAGGTAGTGGAGTTATTTTAATAACTCTGATACATAACAAATATTTATAATTGAGGTGTGGATGGAATATTGTTTAAAGAATTATTATCCTCGATTGGATCAATTTTACACTTGGTACTAAATCCATTTCAGGGAAATATACACTATTGTACCACATTTTCAAAACATTTTATATCCTATATGTTAGATTCATCCATTCTTATTTATGTATTTTTATTGACATCTAGGTATTTTAAACCTCTTACCCCATGTGTTCTATCACTGGAGCTTCGATGACAATTCACCATCATTTCTGTACCCCCAAAAAAATTATATTACATAATTTCCATATCCTTTATTATTGAACATAAAATAATCACCTTATACATTAAATTTTTCTATTTATTTAAATAATTTCATGAATATTGTTCTTAATAAATCAAAAAATATCTATCTTACTTTTATATTAATAGATCTAACCAATGGTATACAATTTGAAACTCAGGATGTGTTCTTTATAATATCCAATAGATTCATCCTCCCTTTTTTTAGCTAAATGATTTTCCACAACTTTATTGTGATAAAAGTTAGTTGAATTTTTTTAATGAAGAATAATTTCATCAACTACACCCCTTACATAGAGTGTAATTATTAAATATCTATTGTATTATTAACAAAAATAAATCATTATTCCTCCTCTCATTATAAATGATAAATATAAAAATTTTATTCTTAATATATGAAAAAATGAAGATAGAATATATATTTTTCATTGAATTGAATCATTCCTTAGAAATAAGAGGATTATAAGACCTCTAATGGATAGAATGTATTTATTTATAAAGGACTGAATCCCAAAATTAACCATTTTATCCATATTTAGGATCTCAATGTTCTTCAAATTATTATTCAAAGCTTATTAATATTTTATAGGGTTTACTATGGGGGGTTTTTAAGATAAATCATATCACATTTTTCTTCTCATTCAAATAGTATTTTAATTTTCCATCACACACGTTATTAACTCGATTATGCACTGTTCATTTCGTTATGTAAAATTAGAATTTGTTGGATATATGTCAATGAATTTATAGATGAAAAACTATTTTTCAAGAATAAATAATTTGTAAATAATGTGCATATATTAATGTATGATCTAATTTTCATCAATCTATATAATATACTGAAATATTATTTTATGTTTATCTATCATAAACATATTCATATAAATGCCAATTATTCATAAAGAGAGTGTCAATTAAGAAAATCATACCCCAAGGGAGATTCTGATCATGTTTACAATTTTATTCCCACTTATCTTGCCTCAAGTGGATGATTAATACAATTATCAACCAATGGTTTTATGTGTGATGACATCTTTGTGCATCAATAATATAGACTCATCAACTTCTTAATTTCCAAAAAGGAATATATTACTAGTAAAGCCACATTATATATATATTACTCAAACATTAGGGTGTTTTCTTATACGTATATTGATTCATATGGTTATCACTAAATTTATCTAAACTAATACTTAAAATAGATAATCTATCCCTTTGATACTATAAATGGAGATACATTATAATAATATACAAATAATATATAGATTCTGAAGTTAAATTAATTAATTTCCCAAATAGTCACACAAACTATGGACTGAATGGTTTTGTGTCTATGAGACTAGGTACCTATACATATTATTTTGTAAAACATTCGAACATTTCAATATTAAAATATTACTTTGCATCATATTCCAAACATATCATATGATATAATCATCGTCAAACAATTTGGAATTAAAACAATATGGGGTGAGGTGGATTTATCAGTAAGGGAATCATATAAACTTGTCAATGTGGATTGAAAATAAATATGATTCAAATGTTTTATAGTGGAGTATTATTTGATAAAAAGATCATGAAATCCTATTTTGAGAAAAAATGACTGGTCATTAATGATCATAACATATAAACATAATAAAAATTAATGAATCTAAAAACATGTTTTTGAAACATATAAATAGAAATAAATGAATATATAATAAAGTTGAATAATTATCGAAAATGTAATATACAAAAAATTTATCATATTTTTAAGCTTTGTTACATTATAAATAAATATCTGAATAAATTTATTCATATGAAAAAATTTTAAAAAATACAACTATGTCTACACATTACTTTAGTGAATAAATCTATATATGTACTTTATTTTTTTTATGTGAAGCATTCCATGTATATCCATACACCATTATATCATGATACATAAAATAATAACCAATATATTAGAGGATTATATAGTACCCATCCATCATCAACCATACATATGAGTTCGAGATATAATATAATAATTCATATTATCATAAAAAACCCATGGAAAAAAGTCTTTCATAATTTTTCCAAATGGAATGACATAAATACATGATCTTTTGATACAGAAAACATGATCACCGCAAAAAGTGTATTTATTGGTTGATTTATCATCACTTACAATATTATGGAATAATTAGTTGAAAATTAAATACAAACCAAAAAAGGGATTTTTATTAAATATTATAAATTAATATCATTTCGAAAAGTAATTATTTATCATGTAAAATTCAATAAATTATTTTTAGAAAAAATACAATTAAGAGGAAACATCATAAAACATTTCATGGATAATTATGTTTAATATGGATGAGATGAATATTTAAAAAATATTTCAAAATATGATTCATTATGGAATTATATATAATAATTCAAACCAAAAAATTTGAAAATATATGAAAATATCTAATGAAAAAATTCATTTGTAAGACAACATTGAAATACATGTTTGAAAATAATTTGGAATATAATGATCATTAGAGAGAAAAAATTTGTTATCCCAAGGGTAATTTATTTCATTGGAAAGAATAAAAATTATGCATATGGAGGGAATAATCCAATCAAATATATATTAATTATTTAAAAGAAAATTTATTTTTTATGAAATAGTAGATGAATCTTCAAGGATGATTGGGTGTAAAACGTGATTTTAATTTAAATGAACGATGAAGTACAAAACAAAACCATCATAGGATAGAAATTATCATAATTTAAGATGTTTTAGATAATTATATGTGATTATAAACGAATGTAAGTATTTATATCATGAACACCACATTCCATTACACCTATATAGTCCAATGGAATCTGACCACATTGGAATTATGTGTTTTCAGTTTGAAAATTCATATGAATTGAATCCCTAAAGAAACTTTTATGTTAATAAAATATTATTTAGATTGGATAGGGACTCATAAGAAGAAAATTTAATAGTTTTAAGTGTGAATTATCCAGTGATGTGTAAATTGAATGGGTGGAAGTGGATATATTTTATAAGAGATAAAAAAGATATATTAAAAATGGCATTTTTTATAATACCACCACACTATTCATGGATAAATGGTTTAAAAGTGTAGTAATATTGGCGTGGGACATGATGTGGTCTACGATCCTGCCATACATTCTTTTAAGAGAATGTAAGAGTTATTAACGCCTTTTTCTTTTAATAGTTTACCAAAATTATTATTTAAATTTTCATTTATATTTTAAACATAGTATTTAAAATAAAAAATTATGAATTTTTTATTATTAATAATTTGAACCATTAATTTAAATATTTAAAATTAATTTAACACATAAATTTTATAATAGTGTGAAAAGATAATTTCAAAATAATTACTCTTAATCATGTAAATTGTTATTGGAAAATAATTATTTTCAAGATTAGATATGTGTGTTTAATATAATTATCATCGAAAAAATTTTCAAAAAAAAAGTTATTTATTATAATAAAATTAAAATTTAATAGGCTTTATAGAAATGTAAAATTTTAATTTCCCCATTAGACCACATAATCAGTGTCAAATATATAAAACCTATTTCGTATTAGTGATATATTTCATTTTTTTTGGAAAGATTAAATTCTGGATTCTTAGATCAATGATTTTTTTAAAATACATATGATTATTCCTTAAATAAATATTTTTTTACATATATAGTTTTTATATCTTCAATGATAATATTATGTAATGTTAAAAGAATAGGAGATATTATTTAAAAATAATAATAATTTTCGACTAAAAAAGAGTTTTCAAAATACACTCACAAATTCACACTATGTATGTTATAATATTAGGAGTTCAAAGGTGATTTATATTTTATTAACAGTAAACTATAAAACTGTAAAATTTATATTTTAGTTGAATATTCATAATTTAAATAATATATTTTATTAGAATATGACTTTTAAATATTAACACATTATTTTTTAGTATAATAAAGTTTATCACTTTACCAAAATTGAAATTATTATAAATTTATTATTATGGTTCAATTAATATTTCAATTTTATCCTCATTTAGTGTTACATGTAATACATTTTACCAAACTAAACATAAATTTTACAATGTCTATATTTTTGGGTTGTAACATTAAAACCTACCAATCATATAGATTCTTATCTCTGTGTTTCCTCACTGATAGTTAGGCCGCATCATCTGTTAAAATCACTTTCCACAATGCTCGTATATATAATACCCACTTCCACACGACCTCTTTAAAATTCATGGGTTTCCACCAAACAAACTAAATATTAATCATCTTCCCATGATGTTCTAGTTCATCCTGTTTAAGAAAAATATAGGTGGTTCTATGAATAACTAATTTTATTCAAGCTCGATATCGTCGAAGTTGGTCACATGATAATGGTCACGAGGTTATCATTGAAGTTGAAATACATATAATATATCTTTAGTAGTTTTTTTGACTATGGACTCACAAATTGAAATCATGAATATCTCTTCCACGTAAAAACATCAAAGAACATTATTTATATACGATAGAACATTACTTGACATTTAATATGTTGTTTCCCAAAAAGTTATGACAATCTAAAAATGAATATATTATCCCATGTAAAATTCTATGGGTTGACATATATTGTATTCATATGATAATTCCATTATATATATAGTCATTAACTAGTTTTCGGTAAAGCAAATTTGCTTAGATTTCTCTTGAAATAGATAATACCCAATAGTAGTTCACTCCCATACATTTAAAAAATACATACATGATCATCACGAACATTAATAAAATGATTCAATGGGAATCATGAAAATTACAACATGATAAAAATATAATTATATTCACACTATACAATTATAATATGGTATCCTATTATAGACTAAAATTAAGGGCAAGTGCTTGTTACATGTCCTCTAATACCTATATGGTATACTCAGACTACAAATTACTCTCCGAATTGTAAAAAACTGAAATGAACATTTATATGAAAGAACGTATATTTCAAATAATAGTATTGAAATTAAATTAGAATCATGAGAGTAAATTCATGTCTTAGGCACCCCACAATGTCAAACTATCTCAGATACACGAAACCATCCTATTTCATTAATAATAACATAATCTTATGTCAATAAAAATTGTGAAATCAACATCCAACAATCTATATTATTCAATTCATTACCTCAATGATAAGAAAATCAAAATACTATCAATATTTCTATGGTAACATTATCTCTCTCCAAATATAGAATAATTATTTGGTTTCAGAGACTATTGTGTCATTGGCGCTCATCCATGAACTAATGAATTGTAATACAAACTGAAAGAACCCCTTATATGTATTCGTTCATCCAAATAATACAATACTAAATTTGTATGTAATGATAAATCTATGTAATCCATCATTGAAAATTTCATATTCTGGTGTGTGAATGAATCAAAATATCATTACACATAATTAGTGTGAATACCACTAAATCTCATTTATAAATGGCCTCATATATATCTAGGAAAAAATAAGGTAACATTTCCCATCAAATATATTTTCCATCAACACCTCAAAATAGGAGTCATATATCTAAATCAAATTCACTAATTCATAGAGTAATGTGGTGATAACAAAAAAATTTAGGTTTTTTGTTCCCTAATAATCTTGAATATTGATATATATTAACATATAAGGATCATTAAATTACGCACTCTACTCACATCTACAAACCCCAAAATAAAAGTCTTCCTACTTTCTACAACATCTATAATATTCCACTTCCCTAGGGTATATACCTTCTAAAAATCATTGTAAATCTTGTAACTAACTCAAACTATAAACCAATAGTCGGTTTCACTTTTATGAAAATGTATTTTAGATCTTATGGTATATAAATACCTGTAATTTCTCACCCAACATTTAGTGAACCCATTATATCATTGCACGCACCACAAATTCTAGCAATTGATCAATAGATTGTTGATATTTTATCTTGTGGCCGCATGTAGCTAAATATATATAAAAAACACATCCATCCTATATCTGAATGGATCTCAATCAATCCCTTCATATTTTATATTACACGGTATTACACTCACCCATATTATTTATGGAAAATATTATTTTGTCTCAATATTCTATTCAGCCCTAAAAAATATATCTCATAAAAAATATAACCACAAAATAATCGCTCAAATCATATCTATGAGCATAATTAATACATAAAAAACATGAATTCATGAATAACAATATGCATGTAACCATATAATTCAAGGAAATAATGGATCTATTAAAATTATTGGGATAATCAATGGTAACCGTACCTTCAACATTATTAGGATTGTATAAATTCTTCCCTCAAATAACATATATCCTATAACTTTAGCATCACTAATCTAGAATATAAATCAAGATATCAAATAATAAATGTAATTTTCAATATGATTTCTCAACACATTTTATAAATATAATTTTTGATCTTTACATGAATGTTATTATAATAAACTATCATTTTTCTATATGACCAAAAATAAATATATATGCATGGATGGAATAATGGATTCATAATTGATATAAAATCATTAAATGCATTCATAAATTTTAATGACAACATGAGATACTACTATATGTACTACCTTTTCCTAAAATAAGTACAAAAATTTCATAACATTTTTCATTAAACTTTTAATAACACGACATCATGTCAATTTCAATAAATAATTAAAAATATCCATCGAAGGATAAAATTTAATATGGTTCCTGAATGGCATTTGGTTCACCATTTTGTAATCCAAAAATAATCATAGATAAATGTTTCCAGTCCTGGGAATGACAAGGTAGAACCCATGAGAGGATAGGTAAGAGAACATAATCCTATTTGCATCAATTTCTCATTTCTGATCAAATAACTCTATATGATCTATATAGTCTATATTCTTTAGTAAAATGAGTATTTATTTTTAAGTTGGAATCTTATCAATAATAATCTCAACATTCCTCTAGTATATAAATAAAAATAATTACATAGAAATTATGTCTTGGAAATGCTCAATAATGCATGGAATGATAAGATACTATATCTTTTTATAACCAAAAATAAATTTTGAAAAATAATTTAGTAAGTTTTATAGTTGTTATGCTTAGTGCCAAAAATTATTTTTTGTATTAAATTTTATAGTTATGTTAAAGAAATTTCATCCAGATGATATGAATGGTATAAAACATATATGGTAGTTGATGACATATCAATATTATGTTAGATAATTCATCATATGAAATGATCAAATGGTTTACATATCTTACTAATGAAAATACCATAGAATATTATATTCAATTGTCCCCATAGAACTCTATGGGAATCTCTGAATACCACATCATCGTACCCATATGGGTGTATTAATATAAATCTTCCAATATAGATTTTTTATTATCATTATCCTCCATTAGTGAAATGAAAATTTATTAGTCAGTGTAATGAACATATATTTAAAAAAATATTATCAATGATGGATGCTAATAAAAATTTTCATTGAACTACCAATGGACTGATGTTATTATTAGAAGCAGTTGGATTAATTGAGTAAAATTTTCATGGATCACATCATTAATCACCTTTTTCTCTCACCCTTGGGGGTAATCAATCTAAATTATCTACCTCCCCTAATTTTGAGAGCCTCTCCCATATCAATTACACAAAAAATAGTGGTACCCTACACATTACTCTATTTTGAGTATCCATGACCCACTATATATCCATATGTCTAATGATAAGCTTTAATAGTATTTCACACACATGTAACTCTTATAATACTACTCAAGTCCCCATATCCATCAATATAATTTTCACTCTATCAGCTATTGGGGGTACTGAGTCTTTAAATAATCTATCCTACCACATTATAAGCACACTATGAAGCCACTTCACCGTTTTGTGTAAAAAACACACTTTATACTCATTATAGTATTTCTATCCATTGAATCATCTGATATATTATTCCTACCACCCATAGGCCAACCATTAGACCTAATAATAGAAGTAAATTTCCTAAATCTCTAAACCACATATATATTCCTATCACACATGAGGTCCTAATTCACAATATCAAAAGGTGATATTAAGTGGAAAATATTCAACTGAACAAGAACAATATACATTATCTATCCCACATATAGTTTTCCTAGATCACACTGTACTCATGAGAAATTAGAGTAAAATATGTTAACATTATGTATTCAAATATATAATCCAAAAATTTTATCTTCAGTATGGATATATTCATGAATTCATAGACCCTATTTTTCATTATCATTTTACAGAATATGTTACATTATAAAAAATATGAATTTCCTTTGAAGAATACCACGCATGATGACATTAATAGATAGTATGTCCCAATAATAATTCATTATTCCTAATAGAATACAAATATTTGATGTTACCAACAACTCTAGGATTGTATGATGAAAATCAATGATGTTCTATTAATATTCCATTATAATATCTCCATCATAGGGTCTTATTTTACCTACATATAGGGGGATTTTTACATTTGAACAACATTTCAATATCAATCATGAAATCATCAAGAATAAGAATATATATTAATAGACTATATAACATATAAAAACAACATCAATGAAAATCATAAGTTAATTGTATTTGTGAAAATTCAGGTTCTAACTCGATTAATATTAGATAATGATTCTACATTTCAAACTAGTTCTCTATATAATGAAATATTGGTGTTGTTTCACTATATTTACAAACACAAACATCTAACACATATCTATTTGAATTCTTGAATTCCCATATTTTGGGAAAACTATAATATTCAAGGCACCCTTAGACACAATATAAATTATTAATACAACTTATCATATTTGAAAAAATCAACCCAGTCATAAAATATGAAACCAACCAGTAATCTCATTATCTTTTGTATAAAAATACCATATTTGTTGGTTACAAACACCCTATATTAACATCAATGGAAATATTTGGCAACATCATATATGTTGTTTGACATAACACAAATTGTACAAGAATTAATGCCCAATTATTTCTTTGTAAAATTCCCTTTTTGTTTAAATATACGATGATAAACTCATAATTTTTATACCATGGACACTAATCCCAAAAAAAAGTGGACAATATTTAGTAGTGAGGGTATAATAACATCTTGTGGGTAAAATATATTCACTTTATCTAATAAATATAAATCAAATATTATATATTATATAGCATTCATCACTATATAAATATAAATAAATGTGAACACAATAGCTAAATTACAGACATAATAAAAAATATAACATATTCTATAATAAAATGTGTAAAAATTATCTAACAAAATCATAGACAGAAAAATTTGGACACCCATATTCTAGCCATATTCTCCACGGTCCAAATATTAAGAAAACTATAGATAACAAAAAAATGATCATGGGTCCAAGGAAAATCTCATTTATTGACTTCAATGAAGAACTACAATGCCATCCAACCATAAATGGTGTGCCTATTCCAATTCATAGGCAACAAAATTACATGGCTAAATGGGTATCCGAGAACCATTGTATTGTGTGATAATCACTCAATAGGGCACTACCAATGGTGACACAAAACAAATATAGTAAAAAAATGTGTACGTGACATAATAATATAACTAATGAATATGAAATGAAATACTTATACATTCATTGAGTTCCTACATGACATCTAACATTTACTTTAAATTCTTCTATTATAGTTGATATAGATATTAATAACATCAAATAGAAATACCATGGATCATTATGATGTTATTCTACATTATCATTGAGGTAACCCAAGTATTAAAAATATAAAAATTTCATCATTTTACATGAATATTCAATACAAACAACAAATGTACATTCCTATGTGCTATAAAAGATTATTTTCATTATATATTGGACATATAGTGAATTTATTTATTAAAATATCCTCAACGTATCCCATAAAAATTTTTATATTAGTACCATCCAAGAAGAAGTCCATAAAATACTTTCATTAAAATATGGTGAAGGAAAACAGATGGATGGATGAGTTCAAATGTTATGTAAGGTTACACATAGATTATATTAATCATAATGGATTATATAATGATATTAAAGATATTATAACATAAAAAATTTACTATTCTGAACATAAAATAGTCACACAAAAAAATATCATTTAATCCAAATGAATGCAATATTTAGAAGCATGGTCAATAATAACGTCATATTAATATTAATCATTACATTTTAATTACATAGGAATGTGGAATCTTTGTTATAATAAATTATAGCTTTTTTAACATAGGTAATCACAATAATGTTTGTGAATAATCTTTTGGATCTAGATAGAAGAAATCATAATCATATATTAATATATTAACATTGCTATTTTCAATCATGTCCACATATAATCTTGTGAGAATAGCCATATGAATTCATACACATGAATATATATAAAATATTCAATATAAAATTATATCCATGTTTATAATAATCATTCTATGATATGTAAACATCATTATATCCCAAGAATTATAGGGCTATTAAGAAACCATCCATCACATAATCAAACTATATTCACATATATGCAATAATTTCCTTAATATATTTTTCAATTTGCCAAATATAAACACATGAAATGAAAATATGTTTATTAATATTTTTTTCATAATAATAAATAATAATACATAAAAATATAAGGGATGGTATCATTACATTATTTCCCCTTCGTCACATACATAACATTCATGGATGATGTCATATATTAAATTACATTAACATATCACTCAAATATTTCGTGAGGAATTGATCATTTTTATCTTGAAATAATATATTTAAATAAAAAAATTATATAATTATTAGGGAGAATATTACATTAAAAATAACCATCAAATCTTGTAATGTAATATAATAATAAAATATTAGTAAAGAATGATGGAAAATCATCCTGTATGGTATATTTTTAAACAATGATTTTTTTACAACTTTGGTAAAATTACTACCTATAGAAAAAGTTAAAAATATTCCATTTAATAATTTTTAGAAGTAAAATATTGGAAATTTTTATTTAATAAATCATTTGATAAAAGTAAAATTATGTTTATGAAAGTATTTAAAATAAAATATAAACATTGAGGGAAATAATTCTGAACCAAATTGGAAATTATTTCTATTTTTGTAAAAATACTTTTTTATCAATCATTTTAAATACCATAATCTTGAAAATGATTAGATGACACTGATATTAAATGAATAAATAGTGGAATTTATATTTATTGGTTTAATATATCTTATATATTTAATTTCATTCATATAGAGTTTACATAAACAGACCTAAAAATGTTATTGTTACAGAATCTCTCAATGCCTTAGTAATATCGATTTCAAAACAACAGGATAGGGAGAACCATAAATGTATTTTTAAAACATAATAATTTTCATGAGATTATTCATAAAAGAAATTAATATTTATTTTCTAAAAATCCTATGATAAACATGTTCTGCTTAAGGAATGTGTCTCATAGAAAAAGTTTTGATATGAGAAATTGTTACCTCAAGCCTCATCATGCTTTACATGTGTAAAAAATAGGATAATAAATTAGTTTTATTTTGAATCTTTTAAATAACCATATTAATAAATAAATTAGTTTTTATCATTCCATTATAAAATCCAATAATTCTTTTATTAATAATTCTTCATTAAAATGGACATTTGGTTGGAAAATAGTACATCTTTAAAACATTGTTGACATTTATGGTATCAATACTTGAAACATGGTAATTGTTTCATCATATAAAAATAATAATCATGATATAAGAATATTATTTATTCAATATATATAGTTTTATTACTGGTTATATCACATATGTATTCAAAATTAATTATATCTCTTAGTGGAGATGATTTTTCTTATGTTTTCAAGGTTGATGATTTCACATTTTCATGGACGTATCAAAACTATGTAATATTTTAATTCTCATTTCTAGAATGATTTTTAAAAAAAATTAATATGTATAAATTAAATCTATAATTATTACCATTTATATAATTTGAGAATGAGAATAAATTACAACACTTTGTGAAGGTTATAGTCAAAAAAGTCTAACAAAAAACATTATTATATTTTTATGAATGAGGAGTTATGAAGGTAGATTAAAAATAATAATAATGTAATTGTAATTATATAATAAATATATATGAAATTTTTTTATCCTTAATAATAAATATTTGTTAAATGAGTTGATTAATATCAAAATACACACTTCTTGAGTTTTTAGTCTACATGTACAAATTAACAACTCTTTTGATTCCCATTTTTGAAAATAAAGATAAAAATAATTTTATCCATAAAAATTAAAATATATGTATTTGAGGGATTATGTATTAATCTACATATGATGTATATAGTGCTATTATATTATGTGGAGGTATAAATACAATTTTAGTTACTCAATTGAGAGTTATACCTCTTCCTTGAGAAATGAATTCTGGGTGACACCTTAATCAAGGACATGATGGTATTATGATCAAACCATGATCCCTTAGAAATTGGTATGTATTATAGTAATGTAATTTTGAATGCATTTTCAATGATGATAGGCACTTAATGTGTGGATAATATATGATATGGTGTTTCTGTTTATAGTAAGTTAATAGAAATATATGATATTACTAAATTATTTAAAAAATCAAATAAATTAGTATACAGAAGCATGTGGTTCCACATGTTCAAAATATTTAATATATCATAGGTTATGTTTCAACTACATTCAAAAATAAAAAAATAATTTTTTTAGTCAAATTATAAACTATATTATTTAGAATAACCCCATCATTGACAAATATTATCATTAATTTTGTATATTACTTTTTCTTTCATAAAAGGATAAAAATTTTACCCCAATGTATCATAATGAATCCAAAATGATCTAATTTAGACATTTTAGAAAATATTATATCCTTAGTATACTATTTAATGTTTTTTTGGTTTTTCAAATTGTCTAATAATATATTATTTCACATAAAATACCATTAAAATCATATTAAAAACTATTCACATGTTTTTACTCTAAAGACATCAATATATGAATTTATATAGATTATGAACTGTGTAAATATATATTTATAAATTATTATTAACTATAAAAATAGTGTGAGAACATAATTAATAAAAAAAATTTACTTTCTATGTTTATTAAATAATTTACATTTATTCATCTACCACATGCACAAGAACTGTGCAAATGTTGTGTAATAATTTATTGTAATAATTCACTAACTAACTGTACTAGAAAAATGGGAAAAAATTTCCCTTGATAGGAGTGTCCACTTGTTCGATTGAAATTCATGACCAATAGTGATTGTCAATGGTGGTCACAATTCTTAAAAATACTTATCTAACGCTCCCCACTCATCAATCACGCACAAGCCACACAACCTCCACCCCCTAGTGACACAACTCCTATTATCCCTCCATTACTGGTCACCTCTTCTTCTACCTCTCACAACATATCCCTCATTTATTCCCCTCCCCACTTCCTCCTCCACATCCCTCTCCCCTGAATCCCTCTGCCCCATGCCTCATTATTCACTACAATCATATCCATAGTTGCTACCAAAACGCATCTATTCTCATGGATACACCTAGTAGCTCACCCAACCTCTAACTCTATTCCAACCTAGGGTTCCTACTCGACGATCTACTCCCTTTCGTGTATTGGAATAGTTTTTTAGGGTACCATTTCTAATTTATGATTTTAATATTTTTTTATGCAATTATGTTTTATACAATCAAATTAATAATTTTTTGAGTTTAGTTCTAACATTGAATTTGAATTTGTGAAATTATATTTCAATTTATTTTTCTTTTATCAAAGGTTTTCTATATATATGAATAAATATTCCCATGTTTCTATTTTATTAGATAGATTTTCTCCCCAATTAAATGGAATCATGTATTTATAGAAAATTTTGAAAGGATGGTGTCAGGCATGCTCATGAATAATGATATTTCACTAACTATTATAAAAACCATTGTTCAATTTGATGATGTCAAATGAATTATAATCGACGTCATATCTTCGAGTCAGCAATCTTCAGAACATGTATTGAAAATTAATCAATGATGAAATAAATGGTATTCAATATTTTGGGACATAGAACATTGATTTTGTAGGCTAATAAAGCATAATTGATGATGTTTTCAATAACACTGATCCATTTTTCCCACTATTTGAGAGGTGATTGTGTTTTATCCAAAAAATATTCTTCTAGCTATTTAAAATTTATCCTTTTACATTTTTCTTTTCACTTGAAATAATGAATTATAAATTTTTGGTTGGTAGTTTCTCTATTAGTATAATTATTAATATTATTTTTCTATAGGAAAATGGAGAGTTTGATTTTCAGAATATTGACACAGATGATAAAACTAAAAAAATTCATGGGTATCTTTTTCTGGGTTTGTGATTAACATCAATAAAAAATGATTCTATAGGTCTTGATCATTGGATGTTTCTGAATGTTGAATGTAAGTTACATTAGATACTATCTTGTAGTGTTTCTATAAAGTGAATATGTCATATATTAAATATTTTTTAGATATTTATTCCATTGGATAAATGGATCAATATCAACTTATATGTTATCTTGGAAAAAATATGAATAATTTGGTCTTGATTTTATAATGAAATTGGATAAACAAATGTCTAATGTGTTTGCTCCCAAAATTCCCCAGTCATTATTGCATCTATAAAATATAGAGGTTTCTAGAACAAAAATTCCCTATGTATATTATTATCAACTATAAAACCTTTTCAAACTATTTATTCATCCAAATGAGATAGAAATTCCTATCATTGTTGAATCATGCAATATTTGTTCTCCTATATGATATTTCATTAATTTTTTTTTTAAATTCACTATTGAAATATTGCACTCTCTTGGAAAGGGTTTATGAAAAAATTTGGATAATACAGTATATATATTATTGAATTTTGGTTTTGATTGTGTCAAATAAAATATAGTTGGATAATATATTATTTAATTCCTATATTCTTTTAATAATTTATTTATTTTTATACATTCGATCAGAAATTTTGTTGATTTATGTGATATATATGTGTAATTTGAATTTTGGTAGTTTTTATAATCTGAATATGCATTTTTTAATATTAATGAACAAGTGAGCCAATAGGGACAAGATTTATTAAGGATATTCATTGAATTCTGTGTAATTGTGTCGTCATTACGTATTCAATGGGTTGTATATAATTTTTGATCATAACATTTTCAATATTTCAGATTCATTAAATTAATTCATCTTTGTAATGGTTTTTTTTCTATATTTCCTTGAAGTTGAATCATATTTTCAAATGGTTATTCATATACTATGATCTGGTTGTATATACACAATCTCATGATTAGGGATATCATTATAGAGATTGTTCTTAAGGAAAAATATCAAGACTAAATTCAAATAGTAGGGAGTTCATTAAATTTTTTTGATCAATATATTTTTTCAATAATTATTCAATCAATAATCAATAAAAAGTATCAATTTTAATATCCTTAAATTACATTAATATATATTATTTACACTCTTTATTTTGTGTCAATATGTGATGATTCTTATTTCAGGAATTCAGATCATTTTTATCCACTAAAAGATGAAATTTAATATTATAATTGAATGAAAAAACTGGTAAATTGATTTTCATTCATCCACGCAACTAAATAAAAATTTCTATTATATAATAATTTCTCACTATCTTCTTGACCACAAACATATTATAGACACAGATGAATGTTTTCTATCCCTAAAAATTATATAATATCATTCAATGGCCTCATAATGAAATTTGTAGTACATCTAACTAACGAATAGTTTTATCAATCAAATCACTTTTCACATTTAAATTATTATCCAATTTTTGATTGATTTATCTAAATCTATTATTTGTGTAAAACCTCTTTCAACTTTATCCTTCATGTTTTGAACTTCCTCTCTCAATGAATGAGTCATCCCTTATTGGTTTGTATCTATAATTGTTAGATATACATTATTAAGTTGATATTATGTCCTCATTACATTCATCTGATATAAAATATTTATCTTTATATTTATATGAGATATTATTTTTGGTTAGACTCTGACATGAAGAAAGTGTCATTTTTACCTATGTGGTGAAACCCAATTTATTGGACAACAACTTGTTATTCTTTTTTAACTTTTGTATTACTAACACTCTTCTTCAATAGATTTAAAAATTGGATATTTACCTATATTTATTTTCAACTATTTTAGTGAAGTACTTCCGCTTTCAATTTATTAACCGGGGTCACATTCAATAAATTATTTATAGATTCAACAATCATTAATTTTCTTTGATTTGTCTCATGAACAACTTTTTCTTGAGATGGAAAATATAGAACCCATTGTAATAATATCATGATAGGATTCAATATTATCTTCCAAACATGACATAAATTTTATTTTCCAAATAAAAACCATACTTTCATAAAATATGTTATCCTTATATTTTTCATCAGGCAGTTTAACACTGATCATTAATTTTCATATTTCATTTGGTTTCAATAAAATATTGTGACCATTAGTCATGTAGCACATCAATGTACACAACAAAAATCCAACAAATACATGTTTTGTGTTAATAATTATGTTTATATGATGTTATTAAAAATTAATATTCAATCTGTATCTAAAATTAAAAAGTTAAAGATAAATAACCAAACACATTTTCATAGCTAACTATTCAAGTAAAATTCTTCTTTGCACACGGTTTTATGATTTACAATAGCCATGTATGAAATGCTTGGTTCAATCACTCATATATAATATAATAATAATGAAACTATAGAAGTCTGAATAAAAAAAATACTCATGTAAAAACAGAATGGTTTCATCCACTTTTGTTTTTGTCATGGTCTCAAGAAACACCTCCCACTATGATTTCTCTCTCTCTAAGAAGGTAACCAGCACTTTTCACTAGGGATAACAATTTAAAGTAGTTTCTTAATTTTAATTCACTCAAATTATAATGTAAATTGATTTTATTTATTGGTTTTATTTTATCATAGGTCATTCCCATTATTCATGCGGTCATATACAATAGGTAGTATTTACCATCCCACTCTTATCAGTTACAACTGGAGATGTTGATCACTATTAATGTGATGGTCTTGAATGTATGAATTTTTGTTTCACATAATGTTATATCTCATGGATTATTAACCAAAATAAGTAACTTAATCCTTTTGATGATCTCCCACGACCACACATCCCACTCTCATCTCTCCCCTCCTACTTCAGGAAGCATCTTGTTAATAATTGAAATCCACATAAATGGTTGGACGTTGCTTTTTTGTAATCGAATGATAAAACCTTATTTTTAGTATCTCCTTTATTACCTACTATAAAAAAACATTCCCCATCATGTGGATGATTTTTTTATAATATGTGTAAATATATGGGTTAACACTATGTTCGTCGATTTGAGAACTGATTTGATGGTGTTCTGGAGAGTTTAAGTGAGAGGGTGGTATTGATTTTAATTTTTATTGAGTTGGATCTTTTGAGCATTATCCATAGATGTTTCTATGCTACTAGAGTTGATCCATTTTGATTATGGAGAGAAAAACTATATATTGGAGAACATTTTCTTAAGCATACATGTGATCATTGAGGCGTTAATTTTTAATAGGTATATTTCAAGTAAATATAAGTTATATGTAATTGAATCCAAACTCTTATAGTGTTTCATTTATTTCAATTTCAATTTTTTTATCTTAATTTATATATAAATTTCGGTTTTTCTAATTATCATTGGACTAATATATTCTTCTCTTGTAATATGATCCAGATTTCATACAACGTGAAAACCACGACACTACCACCACACACATGTAGGTCCAATTTGGATCAATGATTGTAAAGAAAATATTTTTTTTCATTATTATTTCTCAATGATTACCCTTTACTTTCATTTTATATGGTATTCTATTTTGGTTCACTCATTCGGGTTCTTGGACTATTTACTATCATCTTGTGGTAGTGTTGGTGGATTGCTTAATCTAGTGAAGTTGTACTTTAGTTATATTTGTTGGAAGTCATTTGACACCAAGATAATGTGGAGTTCAAGGTTAATTTCTTATTTTAATTTTTGTGGGTGGATAACTTCATCAAGTGGAGATATACATTAGTGAGATTACATAGCATTCACATAACATCATGAAAATGAGGGGTTATATGTTAATTTTATTTTATGGGTTTTTTTATAGTAATTTTTGTTGGGTATACGGAACTGTGAAAAATAATTTGAAAAGAAATTCTAGGTTAGCTTCTTCCACTAGCGGTCAATAATGTTAAAAAACATTTGATAGTATTAGCTATCCCTTTGGGTGATCACATTATCTTGAGACCTTAAAATTGGTTGTTATTGTTCATCAATTAAAATGTTACCACAATCCTCAGATGAGGGCTTAAAGAGACCCCCTTTGGCGGTCAGAAATGGATATTAGCATCAGGAATATTACAACTACCCATTGCGGTCCACTAGCAGCCACTAGAGCCCTTTAGCGAATGTATTTGGTAATCACTAATAAACTTTTTTTGGTAGTGTATATATATTAAAAATATTTCCATCATAAAAAAATATTATTTCCAAAATGTATTCTTATAGTTATTCATAAAATAAGCATTTGACAATTTTATGTTATAATAGTAATTAAAAACAAAAGAATAATATTTTGGAATTTTCCATTATAGAAAATAATTTGTAAGTCCTTATCAATGAATAATTAAACCAAGCTTCCATATATTAGAAAATAATAATAGTTGGATGAATTAAAAAATTAAAAAAATTATATTAAATTGTATATATGGTCTTATATCCTTATACAATATTATTACCCCCGTTGATCTTATTTTAACCTTATTTGAGGTGATAAGTTTTATTACTTTTACTATTCATAATATCAATAATGATAAAAAGAAAAATATTGAAGAAATTTAATCCTTGATATTCCAAATATTAAAAAAATATTTTATTATTAAATTTTAATAAGAGGTAGAAATTAATTTGGATAAAAATTCCAAAACATTATGAAGAACATTTTTAAAATTTCCTTTTTAAACATAAATGTGACCTTATTCCAAAATTACATATAATAGTGACTCTTATAAATTTGATTATTGTGATTAATAAAATTTATTTCATTCTAATTTTAAAAAAAATAAATATAATTTCACTTTTAATATAGTTTATTTAAATAATTTAATTTACATTTTTATAAAAATTGATATTTTTTAGTATTCCATTTTGATGAATTTTTTAAAAAGATCCCATAAAATTAAACATATGATAATTGTGAAATGGTAGTTTAAAGAATGTTATTATTTAAATTAAATAAAATTTGTAATATTTATAAACAAATAAAACTAATTACTTCACAAAAATTGAATAAAAATATATTTTTTTGAAAATATTATTTTAAAGAAAAATTGATTACTAAAAAATGTGTATATTTATTATGCGTAAATTATTAAATTTTAATTTTATAATACCTTAAAAGATATGTTTTCATTATTTATATTCAAATTTACCTATTTAATGGATAGTTTTTAATGGTTACATTTAAATAATAATATGATTATTCTATATTAGAGTTCTCTTGATGCTCAGGGTAGAATTTTATGTAGGATATTGAGTGTGTAATTATTTTTAATTAAATTTATCTGGTGATACAATAATAACACAATAACATTAATACTAATCTGTATTGCATCCATTTTAAGAACCAATATTCGAATATTTGGTACTACACCAAACTTATATCTATAGGTAACCCTCATTTGGTAGTATACTCATCTAATGCTATCAATCCACATATGATTGGAATTAAAAATAACCAATATCATCACCCCATCTATATTTGGATTTTTTACCAACCCATTTTACATATCCAATCTATAAAATAAATTAAACCTAACTCATATCTCATTTATACTTATTATTGGAATCAAACCCAATACTCTCTACAATATTTTCATTTTTATCATTACACCAACATTATGTTATCAATAAATATATGTTTAGAATTTTATAAAAAATGTATTAAATAACCACTAATTATTTGAATCAGAAACATCGTTTCTTCAACCACATACCCTGGTCATGATTATGCCAACTGTATTCCCTTCTCCTTACTAACTATATGTTTTAAATAGAAATCATTACAAAAAAAATTATCACATAACAATGTTAATAGTCACAAGACAACAATAAAAAATATATCACAAAATTGACATTGGTCTGGAACTTGAAAAAAAATAATATAATTTAAAATTATTTTTTTCTTTATATTAAATGAATTTAATTCCAATTTTATGAAATTAGCCCCTCATGTTTGACTTAATCCATTAATTTATCTGTGATCATGGTTATTTATAAAGAAACTATTATATTTTACTTTTTCAATATAATGATACTAAGAACACAAAACATCCAACATTACCATTACCTAAAACATTTAGGTCGAACAAATCATGATTTGTTGTCATTTAAAAGGAAACAAAATTGTTTAAAAACCAATCATGAACTAAATAAAACAATTCCACTCATATGATAATAAGGAAACCAATTTTAAATTATTCAATGGCTCAGTGTATATGTTAGGCTTTATAAAAAATCACATGAGTGTTTGAAATGAAAATAATCAAAGGGTAATGGTTTGATACAACCTAAAATATAATTTTTAATCACTTCAAAATTAATATCACTAGAAAATTATGATCAAATCAATAAAAAATTTGAAACCTATAAAAATAACAAGATTATGTAATTGGTGATGAAACAAAGAGGAATAAGTAATAAAATTGTGAATCTATCAAATATGGTTGGTAGATTCAACTAAGATTATCCTATAATATGATAAAGACTTGATTCCAATAATGAGTATAAGAGATACCAATTTAAAATAGTGGAAACCATGTGTAATGTGGAATATATGTCTAGGTAGAAAAATAATGGTTTCAGTAAAATTCAAATATTATAATAAATTAATTTTTGGAAAAAATAAAAAATGTGTAGAAAAGATGAATTGTGACTTGAAATTAAATTCCAATGATGGATTAATGTGTCTGTATTACTTTATAAGAAGAAATCTTAAATTTTTCCATTGATTCCTATTATAGGAAAGAACAATAGTCCCATTAATCACCCCATCATAGCCTGGATTGGTACTTTATGTAATGACATCCATTTTTTCCTATCATCATTTTTCAATTCCCCCATCATCATGTGGATTTCTCAACCATAGTGGCATCCATGTGTACAAAAAACTTAACAAGGCAGTGTATAAGGATTCATAATGTAACATCCTACAATATATAATGAAATCCATTCTAATGAACCTCTTCACTATAAAATTAATATGTGTTATATTTTGATGACATATTTGTAATTTAATCAAATCATGAATACATGGATTACTCTCTGAAGTTGAACATTTAGCCACATAACAACAATAAAAATAATATCCCCAATACACAGAAATATATTATTTTTTAAAAAACGTATAAAATTTAATCCTCATTAATATGAAAGGTAGTATATATAAAAACCAAATAGTATGGCTTCAATTTATTCTTAATTAAAATATATCCCAAAATATTATTTCTTTGGATGATATATAATTATTAGGATGAGTAAAAATATTATTTATCATATATATTATTCTAATGTGATTATATATCCTGACTTATGATCATCACAAACATGTGAAAATATATTCTATAGAATGTTATACAATACCTCATACACTTAATGTTTTTTATTTAATTGTTATTAATTGAGGTTAAAAATGATTTTATAATTTAAACCATCACAATCTGATACCTTTTAATACTTGTTCATGAAGATTTAAAAATTAGACAGTGGTTGGGTATACTTTTGATTAGGTATTCAGTTGAATGAAAATAAAATTTAATTGTCATTCTAATATTAATTAAAAATTTATTATAGTTTTTAATTGAATGATTTATTATTGTTCCTCGTAAAATAATAAATTGATAATTATATGATTTATAACAAGTGGTTTCCATTATTATAGTTCATGGATATTTTTTAGAGCATAAAAAAATTTCAGAAAAACCTAGATGTAATATACTTACCATAAAAGTGGAAACACAAATTTTTATTCATTTTTTTTATTAAATTGGATGCTTTTGAAAAATATATTATTCTATTGATAATTGTCTTCATTTTATGATAATCTCACAACATTGGATTGCCTCTGCTTCCTAGAAATCCTTAATCCATGTTATAAAATTTGAAATTGTATAATGATCATAGAAATTTCAGTAAGGGATATAAAAAATAAAGGAATCATATATATTTATTTTAAATTCAAGATAACCAAAATAAAATATATAATTTTTCATAATAATCAATAAACTCAGATAGTCATTTAATAACCCATTAAATCAGAATAATTATTCAAATTAATTATTAAAATATCTCAAGAAATCATAACATAAAAAATTCATAATCATGATCTTTTCTTATAAAAAATCTCCAATTATGAATTTTATTTTTAAAAAAATACATATGACCCTTACGGTGGTGTAAACTAACAATTTAACTTATTCCCATTTACACACATTATGAATTTAAAATATTTCTTCGAAAAATAATTTCAAACAAATAATGTATGTAACTTATGAAAATATCCATAAATTCATCATAATAATAAATGATACAATAGAACAAGGTTTATCGATAATTAAAATTTCTCTTAATATTACTCTATCACTGGTAAATTCTATTAAATTAGCTAATTAATTTAAAATCTATATTAGGATTAACAATATATTGAGATATAAATATATTACCCATAAATCATATGAAATATTCTCAAAAAATTGCAATGAAAATAAAAATATATCATGTAAACTAATCATAAAACCCAGAAAAATTTTCATTCAAACCCATTTTAAAAAATCAATTTTATTCTATCCCATAATGATTCTAAATGTTTTATATTTCCTTATAAAATCATTTTAAAACATAAAATTACCAATATATAAATGGTATTATTTCATTTGAATGAAATAATGAAAAATTTTAATTAGGTCTAGATAATTAAAATTAGTTACAAATTCGGGAATGAGCGGTAAAAACATACGGTTTAAAACATTATTTTTCACTTTTTTTAAATGAAAAAAAATAACTCATATAAAAAATTTTAAAAATATTCATTTTTATTAATTATTAATGAATAGGAAAAACAATATAAAATTAAATTTATCAAAATTTTATGATTAATTAGGAATAATGTTGAAAAATTTAAACAATTATGAATATAAATGATTTTTTTGATGTACGACATTAAATCCAAGTTTGTAAATGAATTTCCCTTACAACATGTCTATATCAATGTGTGTGTGTGATTTTACTCCAATATAATAAACATATATAATTTTAATTATTTCTATATAAAATTTTCATGTTTATTATCTTTTTATTAACCCTTTTATATCAATTATTACCCTACCTTATATAGTTATAAAATCAGTTATGTCAATGTTAGACGTTTTGTGGTTGTTTGGTTCATAATCCAGAAAGAAAACATCTATGGGATGACCATAATCAAAGAGGTCAATTTTTCGTAAATAAAATTATTAACCTTGAAAAAAATTTAATTTTTATATTAAATGTAATTTTATTATAGATAATGAAATGTGGACAGGATAAATGAATAAAATCCCTTCATGGAGATGGTACTAAACATGTACACATGAGTGACATTATTATTATGCACATATTTAAGGATTTCATTTATTGTAATATATTATCCATTAAATAATAATAATTATATATAGAATATTATATATATTCATTAAATTTATATTAATAACCATATCCATGAGGGTTTGATGAAAAATCAATCACTTCAATTTTTACAGGTGGTAAAACTCAGTTATGACAATGCATTGCTTTTATTTCCCATATGATAAAAAATGAAATGAATATTTTTTTTCATAAACATATTAAAATTTCTGTATACGGAATAAAATTATTTTACACTTTCAGATTTATTATGTCATTATAAAAGTACTTATAAGAAGAAAAAAACATTAAAACCCACAGTTAAGGGTTATAACACTTCTTTGAGAAATATCATTGGGACATCAAATTAAGACATTTATATTAGACTATTTTTATGAGATTAACCAATATAAAAACTATGAAATTGACGAGAAGATAATTTTGAAGGGTTTGGGTGAGATTAAAGGATCAATATGGGTGAGAAGAATAGTATATGAAATTCTCATTTATAATTGAGGTGGGTAATAATATTATAAATATTTGAAATATAAAAATATACTAATAAATTAGATCATATAAAATAATCCAAAACGTCATATAAATAATAATATAGAGTCTATGTTCAAAATCGTAATAACAAAAAAAAAATTTGGATTATGAGTTTTTTTAAACATTATCATTTGGCTTATCACCCACATTAAACTTATTTAATGTTAACTTTTTTTATAAATATATTAATCTTTAAGGATTTTGAATTTAATTTATATAATGTAAAGTTTGTCAAAAATTAACCATTCATGTTATAATTGAAAAATATCGCATCCATTTGTGGGAATATATTAATTTTTTTTTGTGATTTTATAAATTTTTATAACATTAAAAACATTTTAACAACATTTTTGAGACTACTTAAAAACATTGATAGTAAAGATATCAATATTTCTATGGAATTAGAATTTAATGAATATAAAAATTATGTATATATTATTAATCTCTAATTTATTTTATAAAAACACATTTCATCATAAATTTTTTATAATTATTTGACTTACTCTATAGCTTTACAACTGATACATGAGTGTTGCGAAAGCATTCTAGTTAATTATAAAATATAAAAAATAAAAAATAAATTATTATAATAAATATAATTAATTTAGATTAAAAATTACTATTTGTAACAAATTAAAAATTATTTTTAATTTTATGACCTCATATTATAGATATTGAGATAATGAGAGTGAAATTTTAAATTATTCATTATATAAATTAATATAAAAGATATTACCAACGAGAAGTGGAATCAAATTGGTATAATAAATAAGATAAAATGATTATTTTTAAATTATATCATTAAATAATATCAATTTAAAATGATAAATATAACATATCCTTACCATTTCACTTATTTCAAAACATAATTAACAAGTAATATAATTTTGACATTGGTGACCACATTTATACAATAATTTCCATTCATAATGAAAAAAATGACGTTTGTCAAATAATAATTCATAACAAAATAATTAAAATTATGACATAAAATTTCAAGGTCCAATATATATATATATTTTTAAAAATAATTTTAACATATGAACAAAAAAGTAAACTAAAAACTTTTTCTCAAAAAAATTTGTTTTTAAGAATAAAATTTTACTAATTCCAAAATTCATTAAATTAATGACTCCTTGAGAACTAATTTATTACTTCTAAAAACATATATATTATATTAAAATAAAATTATATCAAAAAATATAATTTGTATTTTTAAATTATTTTATATAAAGACAAAATAGTATTCTTAAAAAAATATTCTTTGTTATTCCCTAAAAATTTAACCATTTAAAAAATGTGAAAAAATTTATATTATCACTATTTTTAATTAGTGATTCTAGAAAGGGTTTCTATTTAATAAAATAATAAATCATAATTTTGTTGTAATTAATTGTATTATTTAATCATAAATGCAATATAAACAATTTTTTATGCATAAAATTACATTATTCCAATTCCCATCTTACTAAAAATAATTAATAAATTTTCATTCAAAATATCAGATACATAATATATAAAATAAATTATTATTCTTTATCTATATATATATATTTTATCTACACTGAAAAAAGAATATTTGAATTTTTTTTTATAAAAACCATGAATTTTACATTTAAATGATTTTATCTTCATTTCTAATGAATTGATAATCACGTAAATATTAAATATTCATTTTATTATGAAAAACTATTATACATAAATTTCATAACATGGTTTGTCCAATTCATATTCTATAAAATAATAATGGGCTCATGAAATTCATTATCAAGTAGTAATATTTCTATATTATAGTGTGGTTCGATTAAGATCGATGTTATGTATTCCACATAATATTATATATCCTATTTCACAAAATAAATTCTATAATTATCCTTAAAATAATTTATCCCTTAATGATATTATGTCAAATTATTTTTATCTCATGTCCCATTAAAATAGATTAAAACATTTAGAAAAATCATTTTCAAGGAGTCAAGGATAAAAAAAGTATTCATGAAATGAAATAAATTTTATTTATTTTTAATATATCTTATCCAAGAACCCAAATAGTAAAAAAGTGTATATTGAAAAATATTGTTGAGTAGAGGATAAGGGAAACATGAAGGGAAACCATGAATAAAAAAATTATGTTTCGACATAAGTATAAAATTGGTGGAAGTTAATATATAGGCATGGAATAAAAATCACCACTAAATATGATGATATATTATATAAAAAACATTATACATTTAAGAAAATAATTTCCTTATGAAAAAATCTCTAATTTAAGTTGTCATTTACATAAACATGGAATAAAAAATCAGTTCATATAAAATGATTACCAAAGGAAAATATTTTCATTTCAATATCATTTTTATAGTGCTTGATGTATTGTTTAACTATCATTCTAGAGAATATACAAATACCTAAATAAATATTTTATTTTAACCCATAAACGACTGGTCATGTTTCAAGATGATTTCCAACTATTCTTCATCTTATTTTATAAATGAAATATGATGAATTATTTTTTCCTGATGAACTAAATTAAAATTTATCAAATCATATGATCAAAAAAAGATTTACGTTTTTTCTCTAGTTTGTAAATATTAATGAAAACAATAAACATTATGAAAATGTTTGGATAATATCACATATGAAAAATCATTTTTATGATGATATATAATATTAATATCCAATGTTTTAATAATAACACACAAATTTCAAAATAAATCCTTTCATAAATAAAAATCATTGAAACTCTCTGAATTACACTATATGAATAATTAAATACAAATGATTAGAAATAAGTGATCACACATGTTTTAAATATAAAAATAAAATTTTTCACCTACTAAAATCAATCATCCATAAAGTCTATTTCTAAAAAAATTAAACTCGAATATTATAATCTCAAAAATATTATAATCTTTTCCATAAATCTATTAAATTAATATAACGTTATACTAAAATCAAACATTCTTCCAAAATATAATTAAACTGAAAATTATATATTATAAATCTATCTTAGGAAAATATAGTTATATTAGTCATATAATGTTCCCAATATAGTGAATATATTAAAAAAAAATTTAATAACATATTAAAATAACACATTTCAATCCCCTAGTTATATATATAAATTATCTATTCTGTGAAAAAGCAAAAATAATTTTATCATAACGAACCTATATTGACACATAATCAAATATCATATTAACCATAATGGTTATCAATATTATTCAACTTATGTCGACAAAATATTAATGAAATATTATAAAAATAACATTTTCACTTCATCACATGTAAAATATAAGCATTATATTTACATCAAACATATTTTAGAACACAATAAATTTATCCCAATGTAATCTTATCAAATAAATCATAAAAAGGGTATCTACATCCTTAAACATATAATAAAATTTATAATTGTTAGAAATATTGTATCTAAAACACTCATAATACCCTCATATAAATCATTATAACTTATTAAATTATCTAAAACATTTTTTGATTATAATTATAATTCCTCGTAATTTAAAGAAAACATAATTAGATTATTTATATCAGTTTTATAACTTTTCTACATTTAAATGTGATTTATGGTTTATAGTTTTTAAAAATTATAGAAATGTAATATTTTTTAACCCTATTAATAATAATGTATTATATTCCACTCTAATTATTTTTTTGAAACTAATATATATTACTATGAATAAACTCGTGATTCATTTATGGAATATTTTCCTTGTTTAATGCATGTCATTATTGACATTGAAATACTCCCTACACATAATTAATCATACTAAAATAAATTTTGAAACATTGGATGAGTAAGAAACCATAGTAATTGATCTAAAATGAATGGTATCCCATTAAACCATTTTAAATTCATGAGAATCCAAAATAATTTTTTTATTTAGTAATATATTAAATCCAAATAATATTAAGATAGATATAAATCAACTGTTGGATCAGATTACTCCAAATATACACAATATGGGGGGGGGGGGTGAATTGTGACATTTCAAAAATCATTACGAGATTGTGTTCTTCCTTTTAACATTAATTAGATAAAATGATGCATTGGGAATTTAAATAGAAGAAACACAAGATGTATAGTGGTTTGGGGAAAATAAGGCCCTTAGTCCACTCCACCAACACTCTACTCCATGAGATTGGTTATTTTTACTATCTGGTCCTCGTTTCAACAGACTAGTTCACAACTAAGTACATGCAGTTGACACCATTACAATCGAAGGCAACACAAAGACCTCTGGTTCACTTACATAACCTACATAGCTTACTACTAGAAGCTGATCACTCAAGAATATAAAAGAAAGATTTTTTTATTTTGAAAATAATTTCTTGATGTTCTTCATAATTGCAACATCATGCAATTGATAGTAGGTTGATCGTCACCTTCAGAAATAATAATCTTCACATAAGAGACATTCTGAGTCAATCCCGTTGCAGTAAATATATAAAAAAATAATTCAAAAATCTAGCTGAGATTGATCCATAGTAGATATTCGATATAGAAAAAATTAATCTTCTATCATGTTCTTTCCCCTTTAACAAACAGTGATTTTACAGTCCTTTTGAAGCAACAGATCGGTATTTTTCAGTCATATCTGTTTTCCTTTTTTCAGAATAATCAAAAGATCACACACGATCAATAATTGTCGATGTAGTTTCATAAATCCCACATAAAAAAATGAATGATAAGAACTTATCCTGTAAAATTATATCCACAACTCTCCTTTTTTACTCGTGATATTAAAAATTTTAATTTACAGAGTAGTTGTATCTTCCCTGAAGACTCGACATAAAAAGCTCCATTTAAATCGTTCAAAAAATTGATAAAACTGTTTTGAATTAGTGAAATTTGTACTTTAAAATCAGCTTTAAATATGGCTTGAAATCCACCAAATAATCAGCATACTGAATGTTGCATAAAAATATCGGTTTGAAATTCTATGACTCCAAAGATGAGGTTCGCAACATAAGGTTGAAAACGTAAAATTGACAATGTAAACATGACAGAAAACGTAAGGTTCATTCCAAATGTAGGGTTGGTCATCCATAAATTTCTCTTCAACTTTCAAACGTATGATAAAAGATCCATACTTTTACTTGATCCATAATTTTCCAAGAATATATGGTTTTTTACAAAAGTAAGGTTGATGATGTAGAGTTGACAATGTAAACTTGACATCAAACGTATGGTTTATCCCAAAAGTAGGGTTGGTCATCCATACTTTTCTCTTCAAATTTCAAACGTACGATAAAAGATCCATAATTGTACTTGATCCATACATTTCCAAGAATTCATGGTTTTTTATAAATGTAGGTTTGATGAACAATACTTTTGATAAATAAACGTAACGTTTAATATTTACATATGGTTCTCCTTCCATACCTTTCTAATATCCCAAATGTAGGTGTCCATCCTAACATAATGTTTTTCTTCCATACTTTGCCAATAACTTATGGTTGATTAATCATAATTTTTTTTTATTTCAAAAATTATTCACACTTTTCATCCTTATACTACTTTTATCCACGTAGAGTATGAATAGTGTTACCAGAACATGCTCAAGCATCTTCTGAATAAGTAGAGCGTGAACAGTGTTTCCATAACACACAAGATACGAATACTTTAGTAATAAATTCCTATTACATCAAAAGTAAAATAAAATTATTAATTCCATCAAAATATATAACAAATAAAACCATTAGAAAATAATTAAGTGTAATTTTTAGCATCAAAATTTTCGTAATGAGATATAGTACTAATATAACTCCCCCTTTAAATAACAATATTATGTATTGTTGAAACACCACTTGTTCAATAATCTACTTCTTTTTTATGATCAAAAAACCCATAAAATAATTATTGAAATTAACTTAAATTATAATTAATTTCATATAGTTTTGAAATTTTAAAATGATATGTTTTGAATTTGGAAAAGATAAATATCTCCCTTTAATTTATCCATATTTTAATTTCTTCCCCAATAAAATGAATTACTCCGTCAAATGACACTACAATAGAATCGTCATTTAGTGGTGGTTAATTCCCTATATGAACACATATAGAACCTCTAATTACCTATAGAAACACATATAGAACCACTATAATACTTATATAGAACCTATACTATCCTATTGAAACACATATAGAACCTCTAATTCCCTATAAAAAATCACACTGCAAGAGAATACATTTGATAATTTGATGACACCCAATATGATTCTCTAGTATTTAAAGAAATTCTAAGGGGTCTACGTGTACCTCTAAGTCCCAATTGAATTATATAATAATAAATAGTGTATCAAAACTATAGTGATATTTATATGTCCCAGTTGAATTATAAAATAAGAAATAGAAGTATCAAAACTATATTGATATGTATATGTGAGAATAGATAGAATACACATATAATACCTGAAACTATATTGAGTAGTATCTGATCATGTCCCTCCCTTGTATACATCATCATATATTGATTCAATGAATGTGGAAAGTTCTGATCAGTATTTGAGAGAAAACACAAAATGATAATTTGTTGAACGATATTTTCATTTGTTAAATTTAAAATCCGAATTTAGTCAAGACACCAAACACATTAAAATCTCTAATAATGTATGAACTAAAACATTTATATAAACATAGAGATACATAGTATATGAGCATCAAAAGAGAGCATCAATCCCCTTGTAGTCCCTACAAAGATGATTTTTCAAAAGGTATTCCCTTTAAATCTAATTGTTTTTTTACCATTGATGAAAGTAATTAAAAGGTAGAATAAGACAATAACATTCATATTTAATTTTTACTATAAAAAAACCAAATAAAAGTAATCACTGAAACAACTCATGTCAAAGAGAGAAGCGATAGAACATGCACTGCTGAATGACCATCTCTCTTAGTTCTTCAAAATTCCCATCAGCTTCTTGCAGCTGGGAAACAGCAGATATACCCAAAAAACATATTTAAAAACAACTCATGATAGAAAACCATAGTACTGTACAAGAAAATATCGATCTGGATTGGGCAAACATGATTGTATATTACACCTGCCCACACTATCTATCATTAAAATTAAAAACTGTTAAACCCAGTTTTACTATTGTGTATTTTCGAGTCCCACATCGGAATACTCCCCATTCATTCACCATTAGTCATTAATTTTACTACCATATTTAAAAAATTATCTTATTATAATGGTCGAAAGTTTCTTAAATGATAAAAACAAGAAGTAATCCATATCATCAATTGCCAATCAATAAGATTCAACACATAGTAATATCATGAAAATCCATAAAGTACAATCGACTCACTTTTTTCTTCAAATTTACTCTTAACTATTTTACCATCTTTACTTAGTTTGTTCTTCTTTAAAGAGTGTTCCCCCATGTTCTCATTCCTCAAAACCATGAGTAATAAAGTAGTCATAACCAAACACATAAAACAAATAATATAGGACCCTTGGAAAAGTTATTAGTAGGATAGTCAAACAATTTATTCCTAAATGATGTATACCACACTCGAGAAATCAAGATATAAAAAGTTACATCAGAAATCAATAAAATGAATAAAAGGAAAATAAGAAATCAAGGAAATTTTAGGACATGAAAATGTGTGGTGGCAATAATGTGCCACAAATGTTACATATACAAACCAATTGTTTTCATATTACAAATCAACAATACAACTACTCAGTGTCCGATGATGCATCACCACCCTCTCCACCTTCATCTCCACTTTGTGCGGTCACCTGTAAGAACATTATATTGAAAATTAAATACGATTGCATATTTATATTAAATCATTAAACCAATCAATGTTAGCAATCTAAATGATTTTGATTTTTTGTGATTTACCTAAATACCACCAATCGATGCAGTACCGTCGGGGGCATATCTTCTCATCTGCCGACGTATTTCAATGAACTCTTTCGGCAATGCAGATATCTGCTCCCCCTGCTGGTGAACTATGCTTCGTAAAGAAACAATCTCTTTCATATCATCTTGGGGTATGGGCTGACTATAGTTAGGAATATATGAAGCCTCCATCTCCAATGTCATTCTAAAAATCTTAGATGGTACGGGTCCCAAACCCATCCCATTCACTCTCCCAGCATGCTCCATCCCACAGACCTTAGCAACCAGGTCATCCTGGGAGACTAAGTAGGACTGCGCAGGATTGTCAAACCATAGATCTTTAATTTTTTCCTATATATCAAATATCAATATATATTAACATAGTAAAAACTGATAATAAGTTATTATGATAAAAATTGACTTCATACCTCAACATCTTTAGCAGGCTCGTTAACAAAACTTCCATCTGATTTCTTGTGAACATCCAACCACAGTTCAGTCCTAGATGCTTCATGCCCTAAACATTGTGACTGCATTAAGAAAATATAAATCAACAATTCAATATATTAAATAGATAATATTGTCTTATAAATATTTAAACTAATTAAATGATTACCAGTGTTGTTCTCATTCTAGAAACACTTTTTGAGCCCGTAGTGTGCGGGATGACTTGCTTAGGCCGGTTTGATGCATTTTTTCTTGAGAGATCCTGAAATAAATAAAAGGAAATTTAATAATAATGTATTTAATGTCATTCCCTTTTCATATAAATGTATAAATGTAAAATGAGGATATTATAATAATATATATTTCAATATCATCCGCTTCTGATCACGATGTCTGTCAACAATCACTTTCCACTGCCCCTTCGGTACACCATTGGGTAGCTTGTCATACATATGCTTCGTGGTCAAAGAAGTATCATTTAAATCACACCATAATTTCCATTTGAAATCATTCCACTTCTTACCTAGATTTTTCAACGTCCACTTTCGTGCTATCACATCAGCAACGTTAAAGTAGAAGAACATCTGTATACAGAAATTCGTTTTGAACATATCAGTAACATGACATTCCATTAAACCATAATGTAATAAATTAACCTTTATTTGAGAATCAAACCCTTAATTTTTCCTTCTTGAAGGCATATGTATCCAATCATCATATGAAATGGGAAGGAAAATGGGCTTTGCTGCCAGCTGGCCTAGAATATGGACAGGTAAACCCGCGACATCATTTGTAGGGACCCCATAAGAATCAAATGGCACGAAAATCTTCTCGCCATTACAATTCCAAACATCGTAACCTTTTATATTTTTCTCCATAGTTGAATTTGTTTCATCTTCAATGTGCAAACAATTAGTATAAACAATATGTAAAAAATTAATTTAATTAAAATTTGTACCTATGATAGTGACACTCTAGTGTGTCCGGGATGAACTAGAAGGGTCACATCGCTGCCCCACTACTGAGCCTCCTGAAAGGGGAGTCGATGACTCACCATCTACCGGGACATCCACAGATGGTGTGAGAGATGGTGCAGGGGGAGATGATGTAGGGGTGTCGGCACCTGGCGTCTCATATTTTGTGGGGAGGGAGACAAATGGATCGCCATCTGTTGCGGAACTAGATGAAACAATATACCGCTTCTTCTGTGGAATTCCCGTCATTTAATCAAATATAATTATGTTCAAAATATATATTTCTAAAAATTATGATGGAAAAAAATAAAAAATGATAATAGATACCCAGTACTAACATACAAAATATATATAACATTGATAATGAATGTCTTTAGAAATGAAACAAGTGGTTCCTAAATAAATAACTAATTGTACATACAATCATTTTCAACTTATATAATGTCGGTTTCCTACTCCACTTCTTCATCCATTTCATTCATCCTTGCTAGACTAATATTTTCAATATCATGATCGAAAACTAATTCTGCTTCCTATTGCTGATTAAATTCAATTTCAGAGGTCAAATTTTGCACTTCATGACCAATATCATACAAATCTATTTGTGTTACACGAGCAACTACACTCAAACCTTCATCGAAAACATCATTCTCATAATATGCCATTTTTCTTGCGATGCTAAGATTTGTGGATCATGCAGTTCACGATCACCAACATCCATCAAGAGAGAGAAGTTCATAGAAGTAAATTGCAAGGAATCTCTTTTAACACCTCGGATAATATCGACCCGCTTTCATTTAAATAAAACAACATAAAAATGTCTGTTGTAGTCTAATTCAATTATATCATACAACATTCCATATTATTCCACTTCAGCAAATGTAAATATACATATATTTTGTGTTCTGAAATCCCCTTCTAGATCTACTATACGAAATCGAAAGCCATTCACATTATAAGTGTTGAACTTTCTAACTTCATTTAGACGACCTCTTGCAAGAAACATCAAATCTTCTAACACCTCTACTCGAGTATCAGTATTCACGATCTGAAAAATGATATATACTTTATTATATTCACATAATGTATGTGTAAATATAATATTCATATTTATTGCAATATTTATGAACTTAGACGTCGTGCAAACCATTCTACGAACTCTTTATTAACATCTTCTGTTATATCTTTCTCATTTTGTGTACGGCCTCTCATTCGTCTCGTTGTTTGTATCCTCAACACTTCAATAAATAGATCTGCAATGTAACTATTCAGCAGCACATATCTATGTGCATGTAATAATTCAAATTCAGTCAGTATCACATTTGAGTTCCTCCCAACTGATCGGCCAATTGTAGGAAATATTTTAGATTTCTGATTCACTTGAGATTGAGATGATGTGTCGTCAACATGTCCAACTCAATTAAATCTTTCCTCAATATCTTCCATGTATCGAGAAAAAAAGGTAAGACACTCCTCAGCTAAATAGCCTTCAACAATTGAGCCTTCTGGTTGAGCTTTATTTATCACGTATGATTTAAAATGTCCAAGATATCTGTGAAATAAAATAAACATAATTATGAATTTAATTAATTACCAAAAATTGTTTACGTAACTGGAAAACATATAAATACAGTACCTCTCAATTGGATACATCCATCGATAATGAACGGGGCCTCCTAATTTAGCTTCCTCAACCAAATGCACAGTTAAATTCATCATTACATTAAAAAAGGATGGAGGAAAGATCATCTCTATTGTGAAAAGGGTCAATACAAACATCTTCTGGAGGTTGTCAAGATGAAATGGATGTAGAAATTTCTGACATAGTTGATTGAAAAATGTGCAGAACTACAGTACAACAGCTATAATTTTTTCAGGTAATAATGTACTCAATGCCAATGGTAGTAACTGTTGTAACAAAATATGTGAATCGTGAATTTTCAATCCATGTAACTTGTGATTCTTCAAGTAAAAACACCTCGAGATGTTACTTGAATACCCATCAGATGCCTTAACAATCTATAACATTCGATGGAATGTATCTTTATCCGTATTTTTCAATGAAAAAATTTCCGGAGGATACTTTTCATTCTCATCTAGCTAGAGATCATGTTTTATGTTCATTTCTTGTAAGTATTTGTGAGCATTGAGATGATCCTTCGAATTTCCATGATCATTAAGCAACGTAAAAATAAAATGGTCACTGAAATTTTTCACAATATTCATCACATCAAGATTGTGCGGCAACAAATTAAATTCCCAATACGGAAGATTGGAGAATATTTTTTTTCTTCCATTGTTGTGTTCCTGTTTGGCTTGACGATGCACTTCAGACCCATTTTCCTCTATCATTCAAATGATGAACCTTCGCAAATTTTGTATCAAAATTTTCAAGCTGTTTCAATATTTCAAAACCATTTAACAACTTCAAAGGTGGTCTATGATCAATGGAACCATTAAATTATGATCAGTTCAGCCATCATCTATGAGATGAATCGAGAAATCTTCAATGACACAAGAAGCACCATTTTCTACTGTGAGGTAGCTGTTTAGGCTCAAAATCAAGGTTACAAAAGGGACAAGCCAAACCTATGTAAGTGTTCCAACTAGATTAATTCCCAAACCCAGGGAAGTCACTAATGGTCCACATTAAAGAAGCATGCATTTTGAACATTGTTTTAGAGGAACCATCAAATAATCCAAACACCGTTGCTCCATAACTCCTGCAATTCGTCAATCAAAGGCTACATGTATAAATCAATATCATTTCCAGGCATTTGTTTTCTAGGAATAATCATTGAAATGATAAAAGATGTTTGTTTCATAAACATCCACAAAGGCAAATTATAAGAGATCAAGACAACTGGCCAAATGATATAATTGGTACTCAATGTCTCAAATGGGTTGAATCCATGGGCATCCAATCCCAATCGATCATTCATAAGATCAGCTGAGAAATCGAGATGTAATGAATCAAATGTCTTCCATGATTGAAAAATCTCACGGGTGTCTCATTAACCCATCATTGTTATTATATAAGGAATGCCACTTCATGTGTTTGGCGGTTTTCGACGACATGAATAATCCTTGCAATCAAGGCTCTAAAGGAATGTAACACAAACCCTTTTTAGGTGTGCTCTTTTTCAACTTCTCCATGAAATTATGTTCATTCAGACTTCCAACATCACACTTTTCCTGCCATATAGTAGAAGAAAATTTCTTGCAATTATGTCTACTTGAATCCTCTCCCCAATAAAGCATACAATAATTGGGACACACATGTATTTTTGTATAATTCCGAACAAGATTTTTAACAACTTTTTCATATCATAAAAAAATTATGGGGGTTTTTCTTTAGGAAATGCATCACGAATCAATTCCAATATCATACACATTTCCTTATTTGTAATTCCACGTAGACATTTGATGTGAAACAACTTCAGCAGAAATGAATGTTTTGAATATTTCAAACACCCACAGTACAACTCTTGATTTCCATCGTCAACTAAATCATGAAATGCATTTTGATCAGTGATTTTTTCTCTTACATTTGGCTCCACTGAATCAAGAGGAGGATCCACTGATATGTGACAATCATTTTCTACCTGTGTTATAGTCTCAAAAACATCACTTGTCACATTGCAATTTGTAGCACCCTCTTCTGGTTGTTCTGGTATGTTTTGATGATGATAATGGTGTCTTGTAGTGAAAAATGAATTATTTATTAGGTTTTTTATTTCATTTTCCATTGTCGATGAACTCAGGACCTCATTATACGGATTAACATCAATGATCAATATTTCTGTAACGTTCGATTCTCCATGCCAAATCCCACACAAATATTGATGAGGGAATTGATTCATTATTAAATGTTAATTAATCACATCTCTCATCAACCATGTTCTAAATTTACATCTAGGACATGGACATTTTATTCTCCCTTCAATGAATCGATTATAAATTGCAAAATCTAAAAACTCATTCAAACCCTTAACATACTGAGGTGTGTTCCTAAGTAATGTGATCCATCATTTATCCATGTATATCACAATGTGCCTACACAATAAAAAAAATTACAACACATAGTTTCTACTAAATAGAGAAAGAGATTCATATATACGATAGTATAAGATTACAGAAACATAATATAATAAAGACGAGCCCCTGAGTTAGATATGAACCATTAGTGTTTGGGATAAGGGAAGATTCTTTGGTAACGAGAAACAATGTACTAACAACGTGGTAGTTGCTTTACCTTGAAAACCAAAACACATTTTAATTTGGAATAACCCCAACCAAAGTTCTCTATAGTGTCATCATATAATGCTCTAATATTGAATAAATTTATTATAAATAATGTTTAGGCAAACCCTTATGATGCTTACAAAACTCAACACATTGTTAATTGGAGTGAAAATAACCACGTGATGGATGGTAGTCTAGAGGAATGATAAGTTGTTCTGTTCATGGAAATGTATGATGAAATAACTAGGGCGATTAGGTTTTGAGGTTCTACGAACCTTGTGTGGATTTAATTCCTAGAACTCTCTTTTGTGTATTAACATAGAAAAGAGTGGTGGTGTTACTTGAGGGTGATTTGGATCATTTATGTGTTAATTCACATGAGTGGAGAATTATGGTTAAATGGGAAAATCGAGGATCTGACCATGGAGTTGAACTATGAGTCAAATTCAGACTTCAGTGTGGGCATTGAACATTTTTGTTATTCCTTGAGTTTTAAGGCATTATGGTCAGGATATGATAGTTCATTGGTCGGTGGGATTGATCTCCTTTGGTATAATTCATCTAGAGAATGACATTATAGTGTTGTTACATAAAAATTGATGTGTAAAGGTGGAGACCACATCATAAATGGCATTCAAGATGCCGCTGATGTGGTTTGGGGATCAAACTATGGTATTTGTAGAATAGTTGATGTGTCTTGTCTTAGTGTTTGGAGTTTCATAGTATAATCATCTTGGGAATTTGGAGATGAAATGTGGGGTGTTGATACTATCATCCAGGTCAACATAATAAGATAATCAGAATTATCAAAAGTATAAGGAACTCCATACCTAAGTTTCATAATTCATTATAGTCAAGTACGTCTTATAAATAAATAGGTTATCCATTTCATCAAATAATGAAAAATAAAAAGATAAAAATTCAATGAATGTGATTAAATTAATCCAATACTATAGATATTAATGATAATTCATCTAGTTTGGATAACATATAGAGAAAGAAAATTCAAAAAAAATTAAATATGAAATAAACCTAGATGAACTATCTCACAATAAAATTTTCCAAAAAAAATCACAACCATATTCACAACTCAAAAACATATCCATGTGATCCTCGAAAAGTCACAACATTCCAATATAATATTGAAAAACGTTTTCAATATAACTTTTATTTATCATTAAGTAATCACTTAAAATCTTTATCCTATAATGAGTAAGAGAATAAATATCCTTTTAGTAAAATTGATTAATACAGATCGATAGGAAAGTAGGTAGTGTGATTGAATAAACCTACACTTTTATAAAGAAATGTTTTAGAATACATGAATTTATTATGATGATGTGTATGAAAATAATCTTAAATTATCATCCAAGTCTTGGAAATTGAATCTACATAGAGATAAATTCCTAACTTGGAAAAAGTTTTGTTACATTAAATATTAAAATGTAACAAATCCTTATATAGTGTTTTGATTATATGGATCACGAAAGAAAAAGTATAAATTCCCATACACTTCTTAAATTGTAATCTACACAAATAGATTCAAAACCACTAATATTTCATCTCATTGAAATATTATTCAATTGGTGAGACTTGTCATGAATGGTTAATTAAGGTTTAGTCATCAAGATATAAGGGGAAACAACATGTTATGTTTACAAAGGCACATGAATAACTATTTATCGATCATGATTATAATGAGTCTTTAAATCATATATTAATTATTATTATAATATTGGGAGTCTTCTGTGTATGTAAGAAGCCCAATCATTCAATTTAGGAAATAAAGATAGATTTTTTTACAAATACTCATACTAACAAATTACACAAACATGGAATGAAGATAAACATTACACATAACCAGTTATTCATGGTATACAATTAATCATTCCTATGAAATGTGAATCCTCTATGCCTAAATTGAGGCATGAATATCCTTGTCTATTTTCGTAATGGAAAAATAGTTAAATCATCCAATGTAATACAATGAAAAGAGGTAAATCACAGAAATCATTAATTAATTGAATTATATATTTATCCTAAGGTAAAATTAGAATGAACATCAATAATGTATATCAAAAGTACAGTCACATCACTAGAAACGTGGGATTTGAATTTTTTATGGGTTAGATAGACCTAGAAATGACTTTTTACCCAAGTAAAAACATATTAGAAATTTCCTATCTATTGTCACATAATATAATGAAAAAAGAAAATAAATTTAGGATACGACTTTTCATGCCATGGGTCATATTCACTAATAAGTCTCTAAGACCTCGTTCCACTAGCCCTAATGTGCACCTCCCTATACGCCAATGGAACCTAACAAATATTGAATGTCTGATGGTGGTACAATGGGGACACTATAAAATATGGATCAATACAAAAAACAATTAAATCATAAATAAATGAATGATAACAAACAAAAATCATAATTTTAATAACTATAAATCACGTGTGATAACCATTTTCATATAAATATTATAATTAAATAATTACGCACCACTGCCCTTATTTTAATAAAACAACCAAAATATAATTACTAATTAACTCTAATACCACTATAATGACTCGATTCTTCAAGAACCATACTTGGGTTGGAAATTAAATTGAGTTTAAAAAATATTCAAAAAAAGTAATTTCAAGCCTTACGGTTCGTATAGGTCACCGGGGTTGCGGGGGTCCAAGGGTCTGGGGGATGTAGGGTCGCCTGGGGAAGCGGGGTTGTCGTGGGAAGCGGGGTCACCAGATTCGCCTGGGGAATGGGGTCAATGGGGTCACGGGGGAAGAGGTGTCGCGGGGTGAGAAGGGGGGGGGTGCTACTGTAAAAAACAGTTTTTCGAGAATGTTTATAATAAACCGCCGTGAAACCTTTTTTTAAAATGTTTTAGCAGCGGTTCCTAGAACCACCCCTAAACAACCGCCGCTACATGCAATTTTTGTTGTAGTGTGAAAAGTTGGTTGTGTTTATCCAAATTTCTCCCCCTTTTTGTGATATCAAAATGAATGATAGAATATGGAATATAACACAGTTTAATGTCGCACTGAACAAATGTAAATGATATTATTAACTATTTAGTAAAAATTCAATCTATATTACTGGTATATCAAAATAATAACAATTAAACTATTAAATATAATTAAATTAATTTTCATTAAAATTACAAAAATAATATATAAAATAATCAAGGTTTTGGCAGTTAACAGGTAGGGTTTATCTTCTCTATACTGTAGACTTGATTTCTACTAACTATTCTATCAACCTTTTCATTAATCCATCACCGAGAAGAATTAGAAGATCTCTGGCCTCTTGAGTCATTTGAATATCTTCAATGAGACTGGTTCTAAAAAAATTGCGAAGTGGTTCTTCTTTATCCATAAAAAAGAAAAATTCTCAGGGAATTTATCTCAGATAGAGAGGATTCTTAGCTCACTGGATGTCAACTGATCAACCGAGATTTTCTGATTATCTAATAGAATATATAATGGAGCTCTGATGCACTGAATATCTTGCAAGCTATTACTCATGTTTCTCATTTTGGCTGTGATAGCTTGAAATCTTCTGATTAAATAAGGTGAAGTACCTGATCCACTAGCAGTAATATTCCCAAATGATTCAATTTGTGACTCCAAAAACAACATACGATCTAAGAAATATTTTATCATAACCATTTCATATTTTAATTATTCAATAACAATTAGCATAAACTCTTTAAAAATTTCAACATCATTCCTTGAAACAGAACACTCCTTAAGGTTTAGAAGTTTCAATTGTTCTGATGCTAATGTGCTTCTCAGAGATTCATTCTCACATTGCATTTGAGATAACTTTTTGTAAAACTCTTCAAATTACATATTCCTTGGATCAGAAGTACCCTGTGATTCATTCACATTCAATTGATTTGTGTGATGTGGCGGTACTAAAGGTAATGATTCAGTATCAGAGTTATCTTTCTCATTTTCCTGAGTAGGTTTGTTCACAGATTTTTCCTCAGATTACTTTTCAAACTCTTACATAGAAAAATACTCTTGATGAACTTCTGTGTGAGATTTAGAAGCATGCTCATCATGAACATCTAAAATTTGTTCATCCAATGAAATATTTAAAATGATATCCTATGGAGATTCCTGAGGTTTGGCCCATTCCTCACTAGGCTCTACCTCCTTTTCTTGTGAAGTAAAATGGAAACATCAGCTACATCATGTCGTTCTGATCTTTAAACTATAATTCTTTCAGGATCAGGATATGTAACAATGAAATTCTGTTCTTGAGGTTATTTAACAACCTTTTCTATGAAAGAGCTGTAAGATATTAAATCTCTTGTAGTTATGTGAGGGTATGTAAGTTCCTCAATCACAGGTCATCTCCTCTGAGTATGATGTCCCTCCTAACATCATTCTTCCTCAGTTTCTTCCACTTCAAATTTGATCCTTCTTACCGCAGTTATGAATTTCGATTCAGCTTGTCCCTCCTTGGACAATTCATATTGATCTTTAGCACTCTCTGATTCATCATCTGCTTCTACTAGAAAATGGTTTCCTTTGATAGTACTATAGAAATATTCAATCTATCTTTTTGTTCCAGCATTAAACACATTACTGTGATGACATCGTACTCTGGAATCCACCAGTCTCAGCATTTCCTTTGTAAACAACAGCTTGGAGATGAATCGCAGAAAAGGAAAAAAGGTCATTCAGGCATCACTCTGAAAATAATATATTAGGTATCTAACCATATACCATGGAAAATTTATTATAAAATCACTTATAAAAGGATACATTATATACATATCGTTATATAATATCTTTTCCATTTTAGACATGATCGGTGAAATCCATGTTTGCAAAAATTTGACCAAAATTTTCTGATTAGACTCCAAATCCTTGATAAACATTTTCTTTATAGACTTAATACCAAAGAGAAATGGCATTACATGCTTTGATTTATGCACAAAATCTCCAACATTTTTGAAATCGAAATGAAAAACTTTTTTATGAGGGAAGATGAGAATTTGACAAATTTCTACTCACGAGATTTAGAAATCCCTATCATTTATCTTAACCATCATACTATCCACAGTATCTCCAAGAAGAAACTATATAGATTTGGATAAGTATCGAAGCACTACCTCATACATATATTATGTATTCTCACTGTTGAATGTATGTTCGAGATTCTAAAACGTCAATGCTTGTTTCAAAAGGAGATTTTTCTAATATAGCCATTCGAGATCAATCACCTTGACCTGTAAGATTTTTCTTCTTTCTGAACATTGTTTCATGGGACCACTGGTTCTGGTTTCATCAGATCTTATAGTCATTTCCATCTTTGAGAGAATATCTGATGGTATGAAGGTTACGGTTTCAGTGGTTCGATGATTAGGGTGGACGAGTAGAGGTGTGGTTTGTATGTTCGAATAAGATTTGGTAGAAATGAAACTGTTTAGAAGTAGAAAGGGTTTCTAAAAACTTTGATTCCCATGTTTTTAATTATCATTACATATATTAAAAAATAAATAAAATATATTACGTAGGTAAAAGAAACTTATTCTATTTTAAAAAAAATAGCTAATTTTTTTTTACGAAGAATTAAAATAAAGAACTACTATAGTAAAATAAAATTTTATTTAAAATCAAATAATCCTAGCCCCCCTTAATAAAATCAAAAATTGAAGTGGGATGTGATTTATTAATAATATCAGTTTATTGAATTTCTGTACGTACAAATTTCATAGATATATCCTTTTTAAGAACATGATCTCCTCGAAAATGATGTCTGATATCAATATGCATGGTTATAAAATGATTAATGGGATTTTTTGAAATATTTATATCACTAGTATTATCACATAAAATAGGCGTACTATTAAAATTTAGTCAAAAGTCCAAAAGATTATTTTTCATCCACAACACCTGTGCGTAGAAACTTCAAGCAGAATCATACCCTACCTTTTCTGTTGACAAGGCCACAGAATGATGTTTCTTATTTGACCATGACACTAATGATTTTCCTAAAAAGTTACAAGTTCATGAAGTACTTCTCCTATATATTCTACAACTTCCAAAGTCATTATCTGAATATTAAATCAAATTAAAATAAGAAGTTTTGGGATAATGAAGATATTGAAAAGTAGTTCCTTTTAAATATATAAAAATTCCTTTAATAGCAATTAAATGAGATTCTTTAGGAATTGATTGAAATATTTTCACAAAGTCATACTGAATACATTATATCTAGCCTACTAGCAGTATGATATAATAAACTCCCAATAATACATCTTTATAACATGTTGTCAACTTATTTTCCAGTTTCATCCAAATCATGTTTTATATTAGTTCAAGTAGGAGTTGTATATGCCTTGCTGTTTTCAAGTCCAAATTTCATCAATAAATCGGTAATGTATTTGATTTCATTCAAAACATTTCCAAAAACATTTTGATAAATTTTTGGTCCTAAAAATGAAATATAGTTCTCCCATCATACTCATTTCAAATTCTTTTTGCATTAACCATGAAAACTCATTAAAGAGTGTTTTATTAGTTGATACAAAAATTACATCATAAACATAAATTTGAACTAATAAAATATTAGAATTCACATTTCTCTTAAACAATGTTGGATCTGCCATTGCAACAGTAAAATAAATTTTCAAAAGAATAGAGATTAATATTTCATACCAAGGTCTTGGTACTTGTTTAAGGCCATAGAGTGCTTTAATAATTTTTAAAATAGAATCCGGTTTTTGAGTTTTTTCAAAACCATGAGGTTGCTCAACATAAACATCCTCCATTAAATAACCATTTCAAAAGGCAGACTTAACATCCATCTGAATTAATTTAATGTTCATATGAGATGCATATTCTAACAGGATTATAATGGATTCTATTCAAGCTACAGGTGCAAAGGTCTCATAATTATCTATACCTTCTTCCTGATTATATACTTTAGCATCATGTCTAGCATTAATTCTAGTTATTATTCCATGATCATCATGCTTATTTCAAAAGTCCCATTTGGTTCCTATCACTGGATAGTTCCGTGGTCTTTCAAATAATTCCCAGACTTCATCTCTTTTTAACTGGTTTAATTCTTCTTCCATTGTTATCTTCCAGCTTTCATCATGTAAAGCATCTTATATAGTCTTGTGTTGAAATTCAGATACAAAAGAAAAGAATTATACATGATTTCAAACATATCTTCTAGTGTTTATTCCTGTATCTAAGTCCCCTATTATAGTTAATAAAGTATGATTATTTAGGGTTCTAGTCTGTGTAGGCAACAAACTTATAGGTTCTAAAGTATCATACTCTTCTAAAATGAACTGAATGTCATTTATATCTTTTTCGAAATAATTTTTCATGTTCTTAAGCCTCATGTCATCATTAGAATCATATTCACTCATTTGATTTGTCCTTTTCTCAAAGGGATCAGATTCATCAAATTTCACATGAACTGATTATTCAATAATCGTTGACATTTTATTAAAAATTCTATAATCATTGGAAATAGTAGAATATCCCAAGAAAATTACATCATCCCATATTTCATCAAACTTACCAATATTTCCCTTGGTGTTTAAGGTGTAAAACTTACATCCAAAAAATTTAAATCAATTTACTATAGGTATTATGTTATTCCATAGTTCATAGGGTGTCTTATTCAAAATAGGTCTTATTAAAACTCTGTTCATTATATAAAAAGATTTATTTTCGGCTTCTCCACAAAACTAGGTAGGATGACTGTATTCATTTAGCATAGTCATAGCTATTTAATGAATTGTCTTATTTATTATTTCAACTATACATTTTGTGGATGTGTTCTAGGTGTAGAGAAGGTGTGTTTAATATCCATATTTTAGGAGAAGGAATTAAATTCCTGATTCTGAAATTCTCAACCATGAACAATTCATAATGAAATTATTTGAAAAACAGTTTCATTTCGAACATATTTAAAAAAACATTAAAATAAATTAATATATTCATTTTTTAATTTGAAAAAGAAAATCCATGTAAATCCAGAATATTCATCAATTAAAACAAATACATATAATTTACCAGCCGAGCTTCCTACTCATTAAGGCACAAAGAAATCCATATGGATATGTTATAGAAATTTAGATGTAGCAATTTTGTTAACAGATTAGAAGGATAATTTGTGTTTCTTTCCAAGTTGACATGCATCACAGAATCTGTCACTTTCAAATTTGAGACTAGGGAAATTAGAAACTAAATGTTTCTTAGATAATTTATTTAAATCATATACATAAAAATGTCCATGTATCCTATGACAGATCCAAGGTTTATTCATTTTAGAAGTTAAGAAATTTACTTATTATTTACACAAGGAATTTAAATCCAGGGTATACAAATTATTAGTACTTGGTTCTCTAAATTTAAACAATTTATTTTTGAAAACATAACAGAAATTGTTAGAAAAATAAAAAACATAACCATCATCACATAGTTGAGAGATACTTATCAGATTTTGTTTCAATCCATGTACATAAAGTACTATAATAATTTAGACAACTTCTGGATCTCCAACTATTCCAATTCCAATGATTTTTCCATTGGCATTGTCACCAAAAGTGACAAGTCCACCATCTTTTTGAGTGAGTGTAGATAAATTGAATGAGTTTCCACTCATATGTCTTGAGAAGCCACTATCCAGAAATAATATGTTATTTTTGCTCTTGTTAACTACTCCCTAAAAATACATTTACACATATTACTTTGGTACCCATATTTTGTTGGGTCCAGTGGTGTTAGCTGGAAAGGATATGAGAATCTAGACTTTCTTTTATTTTCTAATTTCACTTGTGTCAAATAAATCAATTGATACAAAATATTTCGTAATGCCCCTTATTTGGGGTAGTCTTAAGATTTTTTTTTTGAAATATGTCCCCTTATTCCATAGTAATTACAATTTAGTCTTTTATCACTTGGAATTAAAGTGTTTTTGTACATCTAGGGGTTTTCACCTTTATTGAAAATTCCAAATATATCTTTTTCAATGAAATTTTTACAAGGATTTCATTTAAATAATTTTCTACTTTTGTAAAAACAAGGGCTGCTATTTTATATGTTTTCACCTCTGTTTGCAGTGATTTTATCTTTGATTCATAATATGTATTGATAGAATTAATTAAATCCAATTTTTTAGTTAACTCCTTATATTGTTCCGAAATAGTATCCTTTTCATAAAAAATGAACTTATGAAAATTATTTAAATACTTATGCTTATTAAATATAGAGTCATAGTTTTATTAAAGCATATTGCAGTAGGCTGTAAGTTTTTCATTTGAGTAATTAGATTGAAGAATTGAATAAGATGAGTAGTAAGATGTTACATCATCTGTTTCTACCATAAAAAACATGTTGGCTTTCAGATGTTATTCTTCCTTCTATGAGTCTGATTGACAAGTACTACTGGAGTTTTCAGAAACACTCCATGTAACTTTCAATGATTTCTTTTCCTTATTCTCATAGTGATTTCTATTGAAAACTTTCATTCTCTTATCTTCTTTTAGGTGAGGATAGTCAAGTCTGATATGCTCCATTTTCTTGCATTCGTATAATCTAACATACTTTTCAACCTTTTTGAAGGATTTTATGAATCCCTTATTCTTTCTATAGAATTTTGTAAATCTTCGGCCTAACTAGACCACTTCCACATCAAAATTAGATAAATCAGAACTCTCTGACATCTCATTTACATTTTTCACCATCTTTCTATTATTGTCATGTGATGATTATTTCAAGGAAGTATCGTCTCTTTTGATACGCACTTAATGATCATTAGCTTCATCTTCCATCTCAGCTTCATACATAATTAATGTTCCAATCAGTTCTATCAAGGTTAAATCTTTAACAGGTGTCGACTGTTTGATTGTTGCGGAGATTCCATTCAATTTTTTAGGAAGTACTGTCAATACTTTTAAATCATGATCATCTTGTTTAATGCGATATCCCAAGGTAGTTATGTTATTCAAAATCTCGGTCAGTATTCCATTCATTTGAGTAATACTCTCACCTTCAACCATTCTTAATGTATCAAATTTAAACTTAGAAGTTGTATATCTCATTTACCTAGTATTGTTAGTTCCTTCATAAGCAAAGATAATAGTTTACAACATTTCATATGTTGTTGGGCATTGAGATACTATGTTAAACTCATCAGGTCATAGACCACATATAATTACATTAATTTCCTTTGATTTCATGTCATAATATGCTTCAGTAACTGCAATCCATGTTTCATGATTTTCATGTATTTCAAATGTAGTCAGAATCTTGGAATATACTCTGTATCCATTGTTTTTTAGATAGATAATCATTCCTGACTTCCAACATCCATATTTCTCTCCATTTGTGTATGGTTCTCTAACCATAGAAATTCCCTCTCTTGTATCAGTCTTCTTTCTCTTTGTATAATCACTTTAATCTTGTTAAAACATCGTCAGAAAGGTCAACCATTGATACCAATTGTTGGATCAGATTACACTAAATATACACAAGAGGGGGGTTGAATTGTGACTTTTCAAAAAACATTATGAGAATGTTTCTAATATTTATCTTTAATCTGGTAAAATTATGAAGTGGAAATTTAAATAGAAGAATCACAAGATGTATAGTGGTTCGGGGAACAGAAGGACCCTAGTCCACTTTACCAACACTCTACTGCATGAGCTTGGTCATTTTCACTATTTGGTCCTTGTTTCAACAGACAGGTTCACAACTGAGTACAATCAGTTGCCATCATTACCGTCCAAGGAAAAAAAATTCCCTTTGGTTCACATACAGAACCTACATAGATTACTACAAGAAGCCTATCACTCTATAATAGAGAAGAATTATTTTTGTATTCTGAAAATACATTTTAGATGTTCTTCACAATTTCAAAAGCATGCAATTGACAGTAGGTAGATTGTCAGCTTCAGAAAAAATAATCTTTACATAAGATACGTTCTGAGTCGATCCCGTTGTAGTAAATATATATAAAATATACTCACAACTTTAGCAGAGACAGATCCACAGTAGATATTCGATATCGAACAAATGAATCCTCTCTCATATCTTTTCCTCTTGAACAAAAATATCTTTGATGCTCCTTTTGAAACAGCAGATTGGTATGTTTCAGTAGTCTCTGTTTTCCTTTTTTTCAGAATAATCAAATGATCACACATGATCAATCATTTTTGATGTAGTTTCAGAAATCCCAATAAATAACTGAATGATAATAACTTCTCCTGTAAAATTAGATACACAAAAGTTTCCTTTTTTACTCGTGATATTCATACATTTTAATTTACAGAGTAGTCATAACTTCCCTAAAGAATCATCATAAAAAGATCCTATTAATTCGATCAAAACATTGATAAAATAGTTTCGAATCAGTCAAAATTGTAAATTAAAATCAGCATTAAATCTAGCTTGAAATCCGCCTAATAATCAGTGTACTGACCATTGCATAAAAATATCGACATTAAATTTTCAGACGCCAAACATACAGATTACAACGTAAGGTTAACAACCTAATGTTGACATTGTAAACATGACGAGAAACGTAAGGTTCATTCCAAACGTTGGGTTGTTCATCCATACTTTTCTCTTCATCTTTCATATGCACATTAAAAGATCCATATTTTTACTTGGTCCATACTTTTCCAAGAACGTATGGTTGTTTACAAAAGTATGTTTGATGATGTAGAGTTAAAAATGTCATCATTACAACAAATGTGAGGTTCATTCCAAATGTATGGTTGGTCATCCATACTTTTCTCTTCAACATTCAATCGTACGATTAAAAAACCATACTTTTAATTGATCCATACAGTTCCAAGAACGTACGGTTTTTACAAAAGTATGGTTGATGAACCTTACTTTTGAGAAATAAATGTAACATTTAATATTTACGTACGGTTCTCCTTCTATACATTTTTTTATCCCAAACGTAGGGTTACTTCCTAATATTGAATTCTTCTTCCATACTTTTCCAATAACATATGGTTGATTAACCACACTTTTTCTTTATCTCAAAAACAATACACGCTTTTCATCCATAAACTACATTTATCGATGTAGAGTATGAACAGTGTTTCCAGGACATGCTCAAGAAGATTCCAAATAAGTAGCGCACGAACAGTGTTTTCAGAACACGCTAGATACAAATTCTTTAGTAATAAATTCCTGTTATTTCAAGAGTAAAGTAAAATGACAAATTCCTACAAAATACTTAACAAATAAAATCATTAGAAAATAATTAAGGGTATTTGTGAGCATCAAAATTTTCATAAAGAGATAGAGTATTAATATAATCACCGCCTTTAAAAATCAATATTATGTATTGTAAAAAAATCATTCTCAACATAAACTTCATTGATCAAATTTTTAATAAAGAATGTCATCCAAAATAATGATGGAAAAATAATAATCCTATTTTTTTTTTCCAATAAAAAATAATAAATTCTGCAAGTTTTTTTCATGAAAAAAACCTCTCACCATTTAAATGGGAATGAATATTCCTTTAAACATAATCCCATTAGCTTACCTTATGAAAAAATTAATTCTTTAAAATATATTATATGAATATATTATAGTAACCATGGGTTGGATCATTAAATTTATCCTTAAAATAAACATTATAATATAATCACCTCAGCGGATTTTTCTCATATATATAAGGAGTAACCTATCACCGGAAAACATCATTTGTTTTCCCAATACATCATAGTTTTGAACGGGACCCACCCATCATTTGAGATATATTTTGATAACCAGTCATTTATATAAAATTTCCAAGAACCATAGATGATCAAAAATACATTTATATTATAATTTAATCATAAAATCCATTTGGATTGCAATTCAATCCCATAATTAGTAACTATTTCAATATATCATAATTATGGGAAAAATCTACTTCCGTTGAAAACAATTAAATGAAAATTTTTGGAAAATTGAGACAAATATTTTCATTGAAAATCAATATGGAGACCTGAAGTGTAATATTGATAATAAACAATGGCTATAGTGTTAAGAAAGGGTGGTCAAGAGGTTATGTTTAAAAACATCATTTATTCACTTTTTTAATAAGCTGAGAAAGCCAAAAATAAATATTCATATGATTCATTTTTATTTATTTGAAAATAAAGTAAAAAATAATTCAAAATAAAAATTTTCAAACATTGATGAATAATTTTAAAAATTATTGAAACTTTTAAAGTAACATTTATAATGAAGAAAAAGTGTTGTAATGGAAACATTAAAACATTTATCTCAAATAATTTCACATACCTTGAGTAAAAGAAAAATCTTACATACATAAAATGATGTCTAAAAAAGTGATATTAATTTTATTCTTAATTAAGACTCATTTTTATATTTATTTAATTATTATTATTAATTTTATTCCAATTAAATTTATTCCTAAATAGATATTAAATTAGTTAATTTCATGTTATATGTTTCTATGATGTTAGGTTCACAATCCAAAATCATAAGTAGTTACATAACCATTTTCATAGGGTTCATTATTTAAACATCTCATATATATTAAACATGAAATAATTAATAGTTTCATAATATTTATACTATTTTGAAACCATCCAGTTAAGGGGTACATAAAAAATGAATCACATAACTTCATTAATATAGTAGTCCACGCATATGAACAAGTAACACTCCCATATTCTAAATAATGGATGGTTAAGTTGGTATGTAATATTTAATAATTAAAAATTCATAATTATTTGATAAATATATTATATATTAATTAAATAAATCATAATAAATATCATTTTGTGGTTTTGAAAAAATAAACACATTATTTCATGGAGTTGATAATGCACATGTAAAAACAAGTGTTGTTTCATTTACTATATGATGAAAAGGGGGATTAAATTTTCTTATAACATAAACATAATAACATATATTCATATGGTAGATATTGATATTTTAATATTAGTATGGTCAAATATTATTAATAATAGGTAGATAAATATATTCACATAAAAATTATTGGTTATGTGTAATACATATTTTTGAGAAACCTCATTTTTATTACCCTTTAAAAATTTTAGTTTAGTAATTTGAATATAAATGAACCTTTAGGAATAAAGGAATATGATTGGTAATTTATTGGTAAAAAGGTCACAATAAGTATGCAGATGTTAGGGTAGAAGATTCTCTTATAAAATTGGGTTGACAAAAAATTTATAAATACACATGAAATTAATTTATAATAAGTGTTCATCTCATGTAAGATGGCTCGAATGTTCTACAAACATTAATATAAGGATAGTATAATAGAAATTAAATCTTTCAATAATATTTATGTTAGATTATGTTTTAGTTTGAACCTTAAATTTTGGTTTAGCCACATCACTATCTTTGATTAACCCTAATCACTGTCAAAAATATTTCAATATTTAAATATTGGAAATCAAACTACAAAAAGGATTTATTCCCTATACAAGGAACATTAATGATAGGATAAAAACGTTTTCTTCCATTTGAGTTATGATAATATATTTTTGTGATAATAATATTATTTAAATATAAAATTTAATCCTTAATATTCATTTAATGTAAATTTCAGTAATAATCACAAAATATGACTATAAAGACATAACGAAATAATTTTAATTTGAATATATACTATATTAGAATTATTTATTTGTTATAACTATCTAATATATTCATATAGAAAATTAATTTAACTAAATTACATTACCTAAAATGTTTTAAGATAAATTAGATTATTTTTATACTATATGAACTAGTTCTATGTCGACATTATGTATGGATTCAAGTTAATTATACCTTATCAGAAAAATTAAAAGTAAATAAATATAATAAAAAATAATTTATTAGGACTGAGAATTACCATTTATTATGATATACTAAATATAAATTTTATAGATTCACATTATAACTATTAAACTGAATAGATTGATTTATTTGGTTAGTTTAAATAAAAATAAAATCCATTGCACATATTATTAAATGATTTATAACACGAAAATATACTAATTACAACACAATGATTACGATTAAATGTTTCTTTATATGTCTAAGAACATAATAAATTATAGTGTGGGTAAAATAAAACAACTTTATTATAATGTGAATATTTAGCTTCTGAATTAGTTTAATATCATAAAAAATTATTGGATAACTAGATAAATAAAAAATTTATGGATGAAGAAAAATCTATTAAGGTATAAAACATAAAAATGAATCATATCTTGTGATTAAAAGGTATAAAATTTTATCATAAAATTTATTGTTCAATTTTAATCACATGGGATCATAACATAATGAACATGGTATAATAAGAACTCTAAATCATTGGAAATTAATTAACAACATATAACAGAGCATAAACATGGGGAATCGAGAACATCCAAAAAAAATATATGACATAATGAATAAAGTCACATAAGGGATTAATTTTACAGTATAATCTCATACATAAAATCTTATTAGAAAAAAAATTTACCAAATATTTTTTTCAATAAACTAGGATAACCACTCATAAAATTCTCATGATTATGTGTTCCAAAAATGGGAATCAATCAGAAAGAATAAACATAATAATTAATCATGGTATAAAATTGGTTTTGTAATATTTTATTATATCGCAATCAATGTATGTATCAAAAATATAGAATTTGAGATTTGAACATATTAGATTTATTAACCATTAAAATGAAGATATAATATTATTTTTATGTATGTGAGATACCTATATACATAATTTTATAAAAATATATAACATGAATGTTTTCCATAATGAATGAATATTTATTAAAAATATAACATGAAATACGTATTTAGAAAATACCATTTTTAACATGAGATCTCAAAATAAAAATGAAATATTTTCAAAAAAAATTACAGAATTTTGTTAAGAATAACAATATATAAATATAATAGAATTTTTTAAAATTTTTGTTTTCCTGACATATAGTACTTCTATATATAAAATTATACATTAAATGGAATTCCATTAACAATGATTAGATAAAGGATAAAAATTTCCCCATTTGGAATATGAGCATAAAAATTCATTACAAAACATATTGTAAAAACAATAATATGGGTAAAAGTATATTTAATAAAACATTTCTGTATTTCTAATAATAATATACTATTTTTTTTAAAAACAATGAAATGAAAGAGAAAAAATTCAGAACTAAAATAGAAATGGATTTTTTATCATAACAAAACGTTCTCAAACATTTTAATTAACAATTATAGGGAAATTTTATTATTAAATCAAAATTTATAGAATAAAATGGGTATAATAAAATGAGAAAGATTTATCATGAAATTATTCATTAAAATATAAATTTAGGAATAAAATATTTTTTAAAAAATATATTTAAATATAAACACTTACCTCTTTGGTAATTTTTTAATCATAACTCTCATGCATAAAATAATATGATTCTCAAAGAAGGATATTTTGAGAAAAAATTTTACCTCCTGTCAAAACATTATCATATATATAATTTAGATGGTTAATAACAAGATTATATAAATTATTGGATTTCATATGGCCCTTTAATATAATTAGTTATAAATTCATAATCTATTAACATTATTTATTTAAATGACATGTTTAATTACGTAACAAATTATTTCCACATCTGGTGTTTTGAGGATTCTTTGTTTATTATTTCAGAACTATATAGATATTTTATCCATGGTAAATGTGGGTAATTATTACATTATATGATGAATAATAATCTTTTAATAATTTAAATTTTCAATAAAATTTTAAATTATTAAAAATAATAACGAATTATGGTTATGAAAAATAAAAAATGTTACAATATTGGAGTGGTAGGTCATATGCACAGAGGTAAAAAAATTTCCACTTTTCAATGATACTTATGGAAAAAGAATGTGTTATTTCCCATTTAATAATATATAATAATACAATAAATATCATATTAAATCATTAAACAATATCACATATACAATCAATTTTATGTCATAATAAATAAAACTAATCATACCTCTTTGTATTGTCTTAATCCATTATGCACACGAATGGTGTAATAATATCTCAATGGATTATAATATAAGAAATTTTTTGATATGATAGTTGTATATAATGATTTATTTTATTTTATATAATATATATTCATTAAATAATCTAATAATAACATATATAGTAGAATATAATAACAAATGAATTACATCGGTTCGTGAGGTGGTAGTCTCATATATGAAAAAACAATGGTTTAATATCCTATACGATGGAAGACTGGATGGATGAATAATATTCCATTAACAGAATAAAATCAATGTATATAAGATATTATATAGTCATTATACTTGAATATATAATAAATAATTTATGGTGGACAAAGAAGATGTAAAAACAAGGTGCATAGTTAAGTGAATTACCTTTACATTGAAGATCATCAAGTAGATAACTTGTTAAGGATCATAAGGTTAGTATTTTAATAAATCCATAATATTTTTAATGCGTTTAATGGATTATTGTGGCTATTTTTAAAAGATTATTTGGAGGAAAAACTTTCATTGTTTTTAAGATGTTAGGGGATTTGATTTCCTTTTATAATCGATTAAGAGTTTAATTTTTGTAAATACCCATAACTATTCAAATGTGGGAAGTATATCTGAATAAAAGTTCCCAAAAAATTGATAAATATTAAAATATATGGGTTATATTTCTAAGCCACACCTCTTCCATTCAAAAGTAAACATTTTTTATATATTTTATTCCTTTTACCTGTTTTATAACCCCCTCATTTATACCTGTTTTAAAAGTAACCATAATATAAAAAATTTACTTTTCATAAAAGTAATTATTATCAAAAACTGTGTTAATCTTATAATATATTATTATTTATCATTATTAATAAATTTAAATCCAATTTAACAAATTCAATTATCAAAATTAGAATAAATTTGTTTTTAAATATACCAACATAAGTTTCTAAAAACAATTTTTCATGAAATAAATTTTTAAAGAACAAGATGGTAATTAATAATCTATTTTAAATGTAATAATAACTGAATAAATTTAAATTATAATTTATAGATATATAATCTATAAATTTATTTTAAATAACTCTTCATAAAGGAGTTCATTTATTATATAAAATGACGAAACATTAATCTCTATAAAATATTCCTAAAAAATATTTTCTATTAAGAATTAAACAATATTATATTAAAATACAATATAATTGTGATTTAAAAATAATTAATCAGTTTAAATAAAATTAAAATTTAATATTTTTAATTTTTAATAAAATTATTAAAATGTGGATTTTATTAAAAATAAATTACATTTGAACCCAATTTACTTGAAAAATCAATATTTACAATAAAATTCCTAAAACTTTTACTAAATCTTAATTTATATATATTTTAATTTAATTTTTTTTATAATTTTAGAATTAAAATTTCTAAAATTAAAAAATTTATTTATCATATCTTCTCATAAAATGAAATATAATTTTTTTGGTAAACGTTTTTTAAGAATATATATCCTAAATAAAACTAATTGAAAATTTATATATAATTTATAAATTTAGTCGAAACATCTTAGAATACTCAAAAATTAATTAATAATATTCGTACTATGTAATTTAATATTTATTATAAATTGATATTATTTAAATAATCATGGTTTATTTGGGTTCAGTGTTTTGTTTAGCATAAGTTATTGAACATAGTATCCTTTAAAAATCCAAAGGCATTATATTCTAGCACCACGAAATAAATTTCATTAATACTATTTGAACTTGATCTTAATAATCAGTAATTTTTCATTTGAGCCTACATTTATTGAAAATATTCAATGTAAAAATGATAAATAAAACATCCACATAAATATTGAAAAATAGAAATACAAAGGTCATCACATAGATACGGGTCTATAGTATAGAGAATTGGTGGTATGTGAAAACATTGATTTGGAATGATGAGTCATTTGAGAGATAATTTAATAAAATATAATATATAATAGTGAAATTATTTATTGAATGTGAATAAATTTTTTATTTTATTATCCCTCAAATAATGTTGAGAGATCCTTTTATAATCTTAAATAAGAACACAAGGTAATATACATATTTTGAAAAGTATAATTTCATTATTTAATTATTTTAAACAAAATATCAACTTTTTAGCCAAATAATGATTATGAATGATGAATCATGATATCCCACTTGTTATTGAATATTAAAAATCCAAAAAATGTTTAACAAAAATTAAAATAACTCCCAAAATGAATACACATTCATATTACTATCCAAATATAATGTACATAATAAATTGTTTCATAACTATACATACCCAATCAAAATTATTCTAAAATATTAATATTAATCCACTCATTTTATATTTCACTCTTAAAAACATGTTACACCTATGATTTTTGTGTTCCTCAACCGAATGAATAATTTCATAAAATACCACTACTCACCAAAAAATACATATAATTCAAAAAACATTGATCTTAAAAAATATTTTACCCATAATAAACTAAAAATTTATCATTATGATTTATTACGTAAATATATTTTAATTATAAATAAAACATTTTATAGGCCAGTGGTTGATGTTGAACCCTTTATCACCCTTTAGTTTCGGTTTAAGACTTGTTGATTTGCTGAAGACGTTGAGTTGTCACCCAATATATGGGTTATCGCCTTTCTGAAAACTACATTAATATAATTTCTATAATATTAAAAAAATTATAATGAACACACACAATTTAAATTTTTTTATCAATTTTGATTTTAATTCCAAAACTTATATATATGTCTCATTATTTTCCAAAAAATCAAAATATGTTAATTAAATATAATTAACTTAACATCAAGAACATGTAAAATATTTTCATTTACAAAATATTTTATTTTACATATAATATCACCTTCCGATTATATAAATATTCTATGTCATTATAACTATTCAATATATTCATGAATATCCTAAAATAGAAACTTTTGTTGAACAATACATAAAAGATTCTTGATTTTTAAACCCATAATACCATTGATAAAAATACAATAAAAGCATGATACACTAGGTATAACACCAAATAACATCAATCATTGTACATTAATTATTTTTATATCATATGACTTTAGAAATAAACTATTGTGTTATGTAATTGAATTTACAAATGATAATGTTTCCTTCTTATGTGGAATTGAACTATTAGTGGTGCCTAAGGTAGAATGTTATATCATTGTGACCGATTTACATTAAAATTTATTTTTATTTGGAAAATATTTGATTTCTACCCTCGTATTCCACAACAAAATAATCTTCCTTTTCCTTTAAATAATTTTTTATGATGCGTCATCAAAAAAAATAATATTAATAAAAATTTAATCATCATTTATAATTATCTTCAACACATTAAATTCAATGAGACACCATCCTACTATTTTGTAATGTGTTTAATTTTTCATCTACATTTTATAATTGAATCCTAGTTTTTTATATCTTATTATAATGATCATATGATTTAAAACATCCATTCTATATTATGTTATCCTTCTCATTAGGTAAATCATTTGTGGACCATCACATTGGTTTTTGGTGTGCTTTCTCTTATTTTGGTTCATTAAGTACAATGAATATATTAATTTTTATGTGAATAAATTATCATAAAATGGAAAAAATATATAATCCTATAATGAATAAAATATAAATGACAACCATATCATGATATATTAGTATCTGGGATTCATTCTAGGATATTCAGAATAAAATTTTCTATTATGTTTTTTAACCTAACAATATTTTCATGTATGTCATAATGGTTCATCAAGTTTTTTATTGATTTATAAAGAATATCCATTGTGGGTTTCAAAATTTGTTTAAGGGAATGACTTTTTCCATGCACCAAGTAATGATTGATCATATCTCAATGTTACATTTAGATACTATTAACTATAGGTAAAACATTTCAAAGCCGCATACAGTTCTGGTATATAGACATAGATGAAATTTCTTGGAACCCACTCAATAAATAAATTGAAAAAATACCATGATATTATTTTTATACGAGGACTTATTTGTGAATTCCCATCCCAAGTTCCATACAATATTTCACTGATTTGGTCAATAACATGACCTCTAGTGAGCATCCCCATATTATTAATGTTTTCAACCAGCAGCGAGGATCAATTATACAACATGAGGATACTATAAGATCTAATCAAGGTATCACAACATAATAAATATAGAAATAATTTTCAAATGGTAATAACCATAAAAAGAGTAATTCCAGTATCACATGATGACCAAAGTTGTAAGACAACATCAATAAATAATATTATTGATTTTTCATTCCAAATATGTTTTTATTATTAATTGGAAACCCAAAAATAAAGACCCTGAAAACACCAAAGAGGGTCTCAATAGCATGTTTGGTTCACTCATCAAACCTCCATACAAATTTTTCCATCTAACATTGGATTCATACCATTATATTGTACCATAAACATGAAGTATATTCTTTTAATAGTCGGCTAGCCTACGTAGTGTGTGAGTACAACCTAATAGGCCGCCACCAATGGCACCAAATACAATACCATGTCGATAAATTTGTATGATGTTTTATAAATATTAATATAAATTCACTATTTTAAATATTTAAAAAATTCAATTATTCTATAGAACCAAAAAAAAATTTCCCAGGTTCATGATGACACTTAATTATGACTACCTTATTCTACTTGTGGAGGATGAACCATATCCCAAAAAATCACAATTATTAATTACATGGGATTTCATTATCAATTTAATTATATTTCTTAACCAATCCATTTAGAACTACATTCATATTGCATTATCTTGGGCCTATAATGTCGTGTATAGCACCTCATGGGTATTTAGTGCATCATTCATTGTCCTTCACCTCATGGGTATATGTTACATCAATGTTTTTCTCCATAAAAAAATTTCACAGTAATTAATTTGTTTTTAGAACATCAAGGATAAACCCCACAGGTATAGAAAGCATCATTCAGTGTCCCACAACCCATTTCTCAATCAATCACATATATCAGGTATATCATAGTTAAAAAAGATATTCAACATTAACCCTCTAATTAAAATTTCAGTTCATAATAAACCATTACATGTATCAACTCAATCATAATACTTTACAATAATCAAATTGAATAATATGAAAAATTCACCCTTAAACCTATCTCCTAATTTTATCAAATATATAGTAAACTATTATATATAAATCCAAACATTCATTTATTCAATTTATCAATCAATTATATATCTCAGTAATATACTAATTACACAATTCCATTTAATTGAAAATTTCTATAATGCAAATATTCCCTATATTTTATGATCACGTCATTCTGTTATTTAGTTTACCAACTAATAAATCAAATTAATCATGTTATTTAAAACCATAAAAATTATACTTCATAATTCCATGCATAAAATAATAATCAATGATATTATATTCATAAAATAAACTACCTAACACAAGATCGTTTATGTGTTCTCACCAAACTGGAAATCCCCAAAATGATGTTGAACATTCAACTAAACATTAAATAATATTATCTAACCCCAAAACCTAGTTATAATATCAATCTAATTTAGATCTTACAAAAACGAGATAAAAATATATGGAAAAGTGGAAAATTATTCCCTAGTAGTTATGAATATGAAACAGGAGAGCGATAAATCTGATCCCGAAAAAATCACATATGAGGAGTGGTGAAGATCTGGTAATCTGATATACAACTCATCAAGAACGTAGCTTAAATTCATTGAAATTTATCTAAGAGTCTCTAAAAAGATATGAATTAGTTTTATCCTATTCTATGATGTTTATTAATAATATCATGTGGTTTTCTTGAATTTTGAAATATTTTTTAGATGTTTAAAATCATGGACGCATGGTTTATATGGCCGGTGTGGATGGTTTCCAAACCACGTTCCCTAACAATGTGCCACTCACATTGCAATTCATGATTACTCTTATTCATGTAAATAGTTCTTAAAATAGTGTTCCATCATTTATATAACCTTTTTAGGGTTTCTTGGTTTTATGGGGTAGGGATCATTGTTTGTGAATATCGTGCTACAATCATGCATTACACAAAACTCCTCCAAAAACATATAATTATCAATCAAACTATCTGAGGACATGCTGCAAAAAAATATTAAAGAAATAGTACATGAATACAATATTGAGATATATCTATAACAAATTTTGATCTTATAATATCCCACCATAAAACATATCATCCTCAAAAATTACTCCAAAACATCTATAATTCATCGAGAGAAAAAATATTAGGTCACTGAGCTCACATATCAGCTTCCCTATCCTATATTTCCTCTAGTACAATCCCATGATTCCATAATAATCAATAAATTGTTATATGTAGGACCCCGGGACACCCTGAGAGGGGAGGGGTGAATCAGGGTGTCAAATTTTTCTTCTTAATGTTGTGGATCTTGTTCCCATGTTGGTAGGAACTACTTAAATCTGTATGATGGATATGATCAGCAATGAAACATTCACATGCAGAGAGATGACACCACTATTTTTACTTGGTTCACCACTAAGGGCTACGTCCAAGGAGCATACACCGACAGGTTTTCGGTCGTACCTAAATCCACTATGCTTTACTAGATGTAGATTACAATGGTTCGGGTACAATCACTCTTTCCCAGGCTCACTGCCTTTGCAAAAGTTCAGGGATAGCTCACTACGTCCCTCGGGTCACTCCCGTTGACTCCCCCTGGCTCACTGCCGTTGGTGAAGTCTCACTCAGTTTATAGACATGAAGGTCTCTTCAATAAATAGACATGAAGGTCTTTGTATCCTATTAAGAAAGAGACTTTTATTGCAACAGAGTCCTAAGTTGATGCTCTGTTAAATTCCAAATTACATCCACTGATGAATACCCCCTTTTCCCTTGTCCACTGGGCAAACAACCTTTTGAAAGGGCCTTCACAAAGTACCCTGCCTTTTCGCGAAGCTCAATCGAAAAGCACTCTCGCGATGCTCCAGCCTTTGCAATGCTTGGCTGTTGCGGAGCTCCTGCCTCTTCGCGAAGCTCACTGAGCCAATGCAGGGCCCACAAATTTGGCAGAGCTAGAATAGCCACCGTGATGCTCCTCTTTCACGAAGCACACAGCCTTCGCGAGTGACCTTTGCGAACCGAGAACAAAGGATTTTCTCTGAAATTCTCTCTCTACTTCACTTAAGGGGGTCGGCCTCTATTTATATGTGATTCCACTGACCCTCGAACTTTTCGAGCAAAGTCAATGCCACATCATCTCAAATCGTGAAGCTCTGAAGGTTCCACCGGAATTCTATCCAAATCGCAAAGCACCTCCGCAATTTTAGGATCGCGGAGCTCGTCGTATTCGCGGAGTATCACCATCATCATTCCTTCGCGCCTTCTCCACGAAGCTCCCTCGCAAATCCCTTCACCACCACGATGTTCTTCTACTCTTCCGTTCATGAAGCTTTGACGTTATCGCGAAGACTCATCGCCTCCATTCTTCTGGTCTTCGCAAATTTCAATCCATTAAGCCACGCTTCGCGAAATTCATGCCACTGCCATATTTAATTATGCTTTTCACTGAAATCCTATTTTCACGATGCTCAAAAACTTCCAAATTTTTTTACCCCAAAAATTTTGCAAACACTGGGGAACGACGCCACCTTCAATACGGTTGTCTACATGAATGATATGATCTCTTTTCTAGTACAAGATTTGAACATCCATTGAGGATTGAAAACAAACAAAAACCATACTCCAAATCATGCATAGAAGACGATGGTTCCAACAATCTCCCCCTTTGGGTTTGTTGGCAATCAAAAAGTAAATTCAATAGATATCCATCCATGTGAAAACCAAAAATGCAAGAATCAACTCACCCACCACTCTATGTCTACGTGAGCAATGCTCGGTGTAGAAAACAAGAGAGGAGGATTGAATTGGGTTCCAATGTTTTTCTTCTCATTCTTCTCATCACAAAAGTATCCTGAATTTATTTTTTTCTCCTTTTTCCCTCATTGACAATAAATCCAAAGACCAGTATTTTGTTCATCGTTCAGCTCAAACCATACTCTCCCTGGATTGTATCTCCCCCATAAACTCGTATCATAGTGATGAACAGATAAAAATAGTTATCACAAACGGGGAGAGGGTAATTTTGGAACCTATTTATGTAGTAGGAGGTGGTTGAACATCGAGGATAAACCGATGCTTTTCAAACACAGCTGCTGACAGTGGTTTCGTCAGGATATCAGCTACTTTCTCATCAGTTCCCACGTGATCCATTCTAATCACCCCTTGCTCAACTTTTTCTTTGATAAAGTGATACCTGATTTGAATATGTTTTGTATGAGAATGATGAAATGGATTTTTTGTAAGATCAATTGCACTCTTGTTATCATAGTAAATCATCATTGGTTTCTTTACTTCATCACAAATAATTGTTAATTGTTGCTTCATCCATAATAGTTTAGTGCATTCCTTTTTGGCGGATATATACTCACCTTCAGCAGTACTAAGAGAAGTACTTTCTTGTTTCTTTCTCAACCATCCATCACAGTTATTACAAATAAATAATGCTACACCACTAGTGGAATTTCTGTCCCCAACATCGCCATCCCAGTTACCATCAGAAAATTCTGATAATTCACTATCCTTTCCTACAGCAAAGTATAATCCACAATTGTGAGTACCTTGAATATACCGCATGATTATTTTTAATGCCTCCATATGTTCCTCCTTTGGATTACTCTAAAAGCGAGCTGCAAGACATGTGGCAAAGACAATATCTGGCTATGTCGCTATCAGGTACAGTAGGCTCCCAATAATTCTCTTCTACATGGTGGGATCTACAGATTTCCCATCCTCATTCTTCCCATTTTTTGTTCAATTTCAATCAGAGTTGATATTGGTTTGGAGTCTTGCATATTAAACTTCATGAGGATCTCTCTTGCATACTTTTTTTGAGAGATAAAAGTGTAGTCTTTCCATTGAGTAACCTTTCGTCCCAAGAAATATGTGAGCTCTCCAATCATTGACATTTCAAATTCTGATTTCATATGATTGGAAAATCTATCCACTGATTTCTGTCTGCTTCCACCAAATATAATGTCGTCAACGTAAAAGAGAACCATGAACTGATCTTTTGGAGAATTCTTCACAAAGAGATTGTGATCTAATCCCCCTATTTTGAATTCCATCTTCTGTAGATAAGAATCTAGTCTGGAGTACCATACTCATGGTTCCTGTTTCAATCCATAAAGTGCTTTATTCATCTTTCAGTCCTTTGATTCATCAGTACCATGAAGAAAACCCACTGGTTGTTCAATGTAGACTTCTTCTTCAAGAACAACATTTCAGAATGTTGTATTTACATACATTTGATATAATTTATATCCACTTTGTAGAGCCATGGAAAGGAATAACCTTATTGACTCCAGTCTATCCACTGGAGGAAAGGTTTCTTTGACATCAACACCTTCAATCTGAAAATACCCTTTATATACCAGTCGAGCTTTGTTTCTGATAACACTTCCATGTTCATCTAACTTGTTCTTGAATATCCATTTTGTTCCAATCACATTGTGAACTATGGGTCTCTGGAATAGATCCCATGTCTGATTTTTGTCAATCTGATCTAACTCTTCAATCATGGCTTTCTCCCAGGATTCATCTTTTGCAGCTTCTTCAAATGGGGATGGATCCACAACTGACAGAAATGTAGATGGTGTGTTATTCCTCATCCTTCTTGTCTGTGTAGGTGCTTTATTGTCTCCAATTATGTTATATGGATCAATTTATGCTCTTCAATTTTTCTTATGAGGTTCAGTCGCATTCTCGCCATCCAAGATTTCCACTTCAGATTCTTCGTCTGAGTCAACATCATGATGTGACCCCTGAGTGTTTTGTAACCCTTCCTCTATTTTTGTATTTTTATTTACTCCATGTTCACATTAATTCTAAACTTCTATCTCATCAGGATAGGTACTATTTGAAGCATTTGGACTTTTTCCTTCAATGATATTAACATCATTTCTTTCCACAATCCTCCCCAAGTTCTTATTGAAACACTTGTAAGCTTTGTTGTTCATTGGATAACCAAGAAAAATTCCTTCATCAGCATTGTCACCATACATTCCTTGGTTTCCTTCTTTATTCCGGATGAAACGTTTTCTTCTGAAAACACGAAAGTATTTCAATGAAGGCTTCCTTACATGCAACAATTTGTATGGTGTCTTCATTTCTCCCATATAACGCCCTGTTCAATTCTGAATGTGCACTACAGCCTCAACAACTTCCTTCCAGTAATGGCGAGAGATACCACTCTCAATCAGCATAGTCCTATCCATATTGTTGACCTGTCGATTCTGGTGCTCAACAACTCCATTTTGTTGCGGAGTTCTCACAACAGCTACCTCATGTTGTATTCCACGTTTTTCTAAGTAATTTTAAAACTCTATGGACGTGTATTCTCCTCAATTTTTAGATCACATGACTTTTATTTTCCATCTAGTATCATTCTCAGCAATATATTGATAAGTTTTCATACAATCAAATACTTGTCGCTTCATGTGGATCACCATTACACAAGCCATTCTACTATATTCATCAATGAAAAGGATGAAGTACCTTTCTCCATAGGTTCCAACAACATTTATTGGGCCACATACGTCTCTATGAATGAGATCAAGAAGATGCGATGCCCTTTTCTTCTTTGGCCGATATGAACTACAAACCAGTTTCCCAAGAATACAAGCATCACAAGACTTTTCCCATTCACTTTTTAGAATGGGAATATCCATGACTATCTTCATCTTAGATATCTTTTCCATGTCCTGTTGGTTAATGTTCCCTAGCCTTCGATGCCATAAATTTTTTTCTTCTTCAACAGACAAATAGAAAGAGTTCACTCTGCTTTCTACCTGATATAAGTTTCCATCTGTTCTACAGTCTTTCATAATAGAATTACCTGTTTTTAATTTTATAGTGCAGCCTTTTTGATTGAATGTTTCTATGAGCCCTGAGTCAGAGAGTTGGATTACAATAAAGAGATTGTGGCGTACACCGTCCACGTAAAGAACCTCAGTCTTCTTCAGCTCCCCGTTGGCGAGAGCATTATTCCCACTACCTTTAATATTCAATGCACCATCATTACCAAACTGTACTGTTCCATCAACCTTCTTTTCAATGTTCATCAAAAGGTCGGCATTTCCCATCATATGGGAAGATCATCCACTATCAAGGATCCAGGTGTTGCAGCTCATTGTAGCTTTGAGTGCTACTTCTGAAAGATTGGATTTCTTGATCTTCTTCTTCTCTTTCCATGAGATATTGGATTGATCATAGGATACAGGTGTCCTTTTAATACTTTCTTCCACATAATATGATTCTTCATACCCATTATATTCTTCCATAGGGGAAAAATATTTGTGAGAACAACATCATCAGGAGGATGAAAACTGTCTCGTCTTTGAGTGTTGTATGAATTTCTCATGTCGTACCGCTGCATGCAATACATATATTTATAGCCAAAGTTAGAACAATTAAAACAGTAACCATAGAAGCAATTTCTTTTATAAGATGGAGGATATGAAATATGTCTTCTTTGTTGACTTCACAGATCTTCTCCATTCTTGTAGCTCCTCGCCTGTTTGCAATATGACATGGTATGGCCCAGATAGCCACATAACTAACACTTCATGAGAGGGAATGTCTTATCACCTGAATTTATCCTCATACCTTCTTCCTTGGGAGAATAGTTGAACTGCATATCATTTCTTAATGTTTGAGGAAAATTTTCAGTTCTCTTTCTAGTTTGGATTGAGGGATTATTTTTCTGAACTTCAGGAAATGTTTCAACATGTTCAACCTTCGTTTTATATTTCTTTTGGCTCTCTTTATTTATAGTAGTTGATGTCTCAGCTTCACAGCCAATTCCACTCTTTCCCATGCAGGTGGGTCTTTGAACGCTCAAGATTTTTTCAACCCCATCAGAAACACACTTGGATCTTTCCAGTAATTCGGCATCTGAGAATCATCTAAGTAGTATTTTCTTCCTTGATTCTTTTGAAAAAGAATCAGTCTCAAGTTTACTCCTAAGAGAAACAACTTCCTCCTCAAGACCCTTAGCAGTCTTAGACTTTTATTCTAGTCTTGATGTGAGGTCATTGATGACCTTTCCCTGCTCTTTAATTCTCAGATTCATATCCACTACATCATCATTGCTTTCAAGGATTTTAAACTAAACTTTCACAAATTCTTCCTGACGATCAATTTCAGCTTCACGTTCATCAACATATTCTGATGATTCATCCACCATTTCCTTCAACTCATTATATATCTTAAATTTACTCTCAATCTTGTAGAAAGAATCCTTAATTTGAATCTTTGGATTAACCATAGCAGTAGTATTATTATCTATAACTTTATTGATTGAAGATTATGATATTTCAGTGCAATCCATCATGGAAGCATGGTTTCTGGTTTTAAATTCTGGTTCTTCTTCCTCAAAAAATTCAATATCATCATCATCTTCTTCACAGAAGAAACTCTTCCTCTGTATTTTCTTTCCAGATTTGAAGTCACCCTTTTTGAAAGTCCTTTTCTGAGGCTACTCAATGTATTCAGCTTTGCACTCATCATCATCCATCTTTCTTTAGCACTGATAGAAAATGTGCCCAACTCTTCCACAACGGAATCATTCAAGAGGCAGCTTACCTATAAATTTACCTTTTCCCTTTTTCATATTATTGGCAATGAGGCAACAAATTCCTTTTTCTTCGTCATCTTCACCACCACTTTATTCTGAAATTTTCAGTTTTTCCATGGCTTTGAATTCTGTTTCCTTACTCACGCGAGTCGTGGCATCTTCGGGTTTAACTCTCATCTTATATGCCACTAAACTACTTAACAAATCTTCTAGAGATAGTTTAGATAGATCTCTTTCTTCAAGGACTGACACATTTTCATTTTACATGGGAGGAAGTCTTCTCAAAATATTCTTTACGATATCAATGTCTTTGATTTCTTCTCCAAGACCTCGAATTTCTCCCAATACTTCAGTAATTTGAATAAAAAATGAATCTTCATTCTCGTTAGCATGCATCTATAGATCGGAAAACCTGTTGCTTAAAACCTGAAGTTTTTCCTCCTTTACATTCCTTTCTCCTTCATAAATATTTTCATGTTTATCCCACATAGACTTTTCTGATGTGAAACTCATCACCTTCTGATAGATCTAATCAGAAAGAGTTGCGGTGAGTGCATTTTGTGCTTTATCATCTGCATCATGAATTTTCCTGTCTGTGTCAGTCATAGACAGGCCTGTTGGATCAGTGACTTGTATTCCTTGAATAGTAGAAAACAAAACTTCCATTCCAAGAGATATTAGATGAGATGTCGTCATGTTATTCTAGATCTGAATATTATTTTCATCATAGAGAGGGACTCCCCTAACATTGACTACATTATCCATGGTGACAAAGGACAGATTCAATTCCAACAACCTTTACCCTTTGATACCACTTGCAGGACCCAGGGACACCTGGAGAGGGGAGGGGTGAATCAGGATGTCACTTTTTCTTCTTAATGTTGTGGATCTTGTTCCAACGTTGGTAGATACTACTTAAATCTGTATGATGGATATGATCAACAATGAAACATTCACATGTAGAGAGATGACACAACAATTTTTACTTGGATCATCAATAAGGGCTATTTCCAAGGAGCATACACCGACAGGTTGTCAGTCGTACCTAAATCCAATATGCATCACTAGCTGTTGATTACAAAGGTTCGAGTATAGTCACTCTATCCCAGGATCACTGCCTTTACAAAAGTTCAGGGATAGCTCACTTCGTCCCTCGGGTCACTCCCGTTGACTCCCCCTAACTCCGTGCCATTGGTGAAGTCTCACTCAGTTTATAGATGTGATGGTCACTTCAATAGATAGAACTGAAGGTCTTTGTCTCCTGTTCAGCATAATACTTTGCATGAATCCGAGTCCTGAGTTGATGCTCTGTTAAAGTCCAAATTCCATCCACTGATTAATACCCCCTTTTCCCTTGTCCACTGGGAAATCAACCTTTGGAAAGGGCCTTCACAAAGTACCCCACATTTTCGCGATGCTCAATTGCGAAGCACTCACGCGATGCTCCAGCCTTCGAAATGCTTGGTTGTCGCAGAGCTCCTGCCTCTTCGCGAAGCTCACTAAGCCAACGCGGGGCGCACGAATTTCGTGGAGCTAGAATAGCCACCCCAAAGCTCATCTTTCGCAAAGCACATAGCCTTCGCGAGTGACCTTTGCGAACCTAGAGCAAAGGATTTTTTCTGAAATTCTCCCTCTGATTCTCATGAGGGGGTCATCCTCTATTTATAGGCAATTCCAGCGACCCTCAAACATTCTGTGCGATGTCAACACCACGTCATCTCAAATCGCGAAGCTCCGAAGTTTCCATCAGAATACTATCCAAATCACGAAGAACCAAAGAAATTTTCAGATCGAGGAGCTCGTCGTAATCACGGAGTATAACCGTCATCATTCCTTCGCACCTTCGCCGTGAATCTACCTCGCAAAGCCCTTCACCGCCGCGATGCGCTTCAACTCTTCTGTTCACGATGCTTTGACGTAATCGCGAAGACTCACCGCCTCCATTCTTATGGTCTTCGCGAATTCCAAACCATTAAGGCACTCTTGAAGAAATTCATTCCATTGCTATATATAATTATGATCTTCATTGAAATCCTATTTTCACGATACTCACCAACTTCCAAATTTTTGGACCCCAAAAATTTGGCAAACACTGGGAAACATCAGCACCTTCAATATTATTGTATGCTTGAATGGTATGATCTATTTGCTAGCACATAAGCCGAACGTCCATTGAGGATTGAAAGAAAACACAAACCATACTCCAAATCATGCATAGAAAACCATGGTTCCAACAGTATAGTCTAACCAAAAAACACTTTCTTAGTGAAATCCAATACACATATTGGATGCTCTTAAAGGGATGCATCAGTTTCAAGCACAACATCATCCACATCAGTCACTTAAGAATGGTATTGGTTATAACATCAATGTTGTGATAGAAGAAAACATCATTCATAGAACATTAACTATGTTTAAGATCCAATCAGCACATCATCATCCCGATTACCTATAAATCCTCAATTTTTTTAACAAACTCGGGTTGGGATTTTTTTCTTATGAAGCCTATGGTGACCCAATCGAGGCGACACACATAGGAACACATTATCACCCACTTTAAACTAATCAGGTCATAAATTTATATCAACATAAAAATTAAAACATGGATGCAGGACCCACTTTGAGGCAAGAAATTCATGTATCATCCCCTCCTACATTCAAATAAAAATAGTAACATGACCCAAAATATATATTATATAATCCTCATATATTTTCCAAATGGATGGTGTCTACCAACACTCAAGGATTTCACTCAACGAAAAACAATCCAGACCAACATACTACCTCTCCCTAGTTTGGCTCACAATTTTATTCTTCATAGATACTGGCATAATCTTCATATGATCCCATTCTTCAAGAACCACAACATCTATCCAATCACAAGAAGTCATCCTCCTCCACATTAAACTTGACTATTGATCTTCCTGAAAGTAGTTTTTCATTCTCAAAGAATTAAAAACATTATTTACCATCCCATATGAATATATATAATTAAAACCAAATGAATATATATACTTCACCCATCTATTCTAATGGATATTCATGTATCTATTTGAAAATATATACTTTAATGTCTTGTGATCTGTTTACATAGTAAAAAATTCTGCCAATATATATTTCCATTGACACTTCAAAGAATAAATCACTACATATATCTCTAGGTTTTCCAAAGAGTAATTATATTAAAGTGGTCTCAACTAACATGACCATACAACCCAACATAACCATGTTACATCAACAATTATCCAATCCCGATCCTAGTTTTGTCACTGAAAACTGTGTAATCATCCTCTATCTTGGGAAAGATCAAGATAAGTGTGTATTCATAAACGACTTTTTCTCCAAGAAATCATTCTCACATGCTATATAAAATTCCACAATATAACCCCTCTTGGTGATTCTAGAAAGGGGTATATAAAAGAGAGAAATTTACTTGATGATCCTATGATAATAGAACACTAATCCCATAAAATGTGGATATTAAATACATTATTGGGATGCTCCCATGAAATAACTATATGCACCTTATTTGGGTCCCAAAAAAACATTTCTATTAGATTTTATGACCCATGAAATTTACATAGTTGATCAAAAAATTAACATGAAAATGTCTTAGAGTATATTTGATGCTCTAACTGAGTACTAAGAGCGATTTAAATATATTTTTAATTATTATACGGAGTCTTAGATTTCACCATGATGTAATCCATAAACTCTACCAAAAACTATTATTTTCATTGGTGAAAATTTCAATTAATCATGGACATAAATATAGTAAAATAATTCCTCAAGATAATGGACATCATGATGAATGAATATAGGCAATAACATCTACAAAAATTAATACCTAATATATCAAGAGGTCTAAATATAAACTTATGATACCCCAAATATCAATTAAATCTTTCATAAGACCGAATATTATCTCATTTAGTCATAGAGAGCGTCAATATGATTAAAAGGAAACATGTTCTTCATTATCATTTATTTCACCTTATGGATGTCAATAAATAATTGTAATGTCTTGTCAACATTTATTGAAAAAAACTAGAGATCCCCACGATGACGTACTTTGATATATAAAAATACAATATCTATTAATTCATCATGTTATGTGTTAACCTCCTAAATATTAATTGGATTCATTCTATATGATGGAATAGAATATGTCTCAACCCCTGACCTGACCTCAATTGTAAATTTAAAATCTCTATAAGGTGTAATCCTCAGGGATTCCTTAGGAAATAGTTAATGGAACCTGTCCACCATGGGTGGATAGAAATCATTTATTACACAACCATCACCATGAAATACACTTTCAACAAGGGTCACGACCTCCCTTAATTTCTAATTAATTAACCATGCATGGACTTCTTGTATATCCATTTCTCAATGATGAATATAATGTTTCCCCTCATGATATGTAAATATTAATATCCTTTGCTAACAATCAAGATGGTATCAGTATGCAATAATCTAGTATGTACCAATGATCATGTCAGAGCATAATATATATATACTGTAAGGATCCAATAAAAAGTGTTACTCACAACCATCAAGAGTACACAATTGACACAAGAATATATTTCTCAAAAATACCCCCAACTGTGTATCAATAATAAGAACTACACTCACAAATTGTAATATCAGACTCATCTTATTCCCAAATTGTGAACATATAAAAGAATGTGAGGCACTAGTGTCAAATAAGTCACTAAATAACATACATGCTTCATGTTTATAAAACTATCAATAGTCCATCCTTTATATCAACTAGTTTGGATTGAATTAATTACAATTGCCATTATAATTTTGTGAAGTTTTCTAGTCCCCCTGAGCTACACCAATATTTTGATATGGTTTCCCATTCCCATTATTAAATCCTCTAATTCCTATAAAATCATGACCAATATAACTCAAACATCCATCATGTTATGTGGTAGAATACTCCCATCTAGTACTCTAATTCTTCCCTGATCCTCTATCACAATAGATTTTTTATGGGATCTAACAAAACTATTTTAGATGTACCATCGCACAATAACATTATAACTCATCCGGTTATCAAGGAAAACAACTATGAATTTTACATGGACTATCGTAGTATTGGAAGGGAACTCAGGTTATATCCTAACTTACTGATCATTCCCCATATGCACAATGTCTTCCACTTCACTAGTCATCATTCTCAAATATGAATCCAACTAATAGAAGAAATTCATTTTTATTTTCATATAGAAACCAAATTTACTCCAACGGAAGACTTACTCAGGTTCCCCTTAAATAATAGAGACTTTTATACTACCATTTCAATATTAATTAACCTAATATGTTTACCTGGTTCATTATTTCATATTTAACACCATTATAAAAATGTCTTACAATATCTATCTCATCACATTGCAGGGAAAGAGAAAAGTGATGAACGTAGGTAAAGAGACCAACCTAGTCCATCACAGACATGTTCTCATGGTTCAACGTCAAAAACATTATGGCCCTCTCCTATCTCAATATCTCTTGATAGAATTTATCTAGGTACTTCTTTTAGAATCCCTTCATAACTATTTCCCATTTTCTTAATATGATGCTGAATGTCTAAACAAAACATAAATTGAAATTGTTATGTATAATTAGCTAGTTTGACACTCTTATCTACATGATATTGTAAGTGCTCAAGTATCTTTGGGAAATAATCAATCTAGAAATCTTTAATATTAGTTATAGCCTCCCCTGTAAATATAAAAGGGTGATAAAACTAAAGAACACATGTGAAGTTATAAATAAATTTTACAATCCTCCATGGGTATCATCTAATGAACTATGTATACTAAGGAATGTTCGGAGGAAACCACTCTCCATCATACTCACTCAGAACTATCAAAGCCTCTATTTCAACTACTAGAGGAACATCACTAACCACGTCCTCTTATCATCCTATCAAACGAATATTACTTAGATTCATATCTCTATAATGTAAAACACATGGCTTAAAACCCTAATACACAACATAAAATAATTTACATTATAGGGGATGACAAAAGGTCATAAATATTCATTCCCACAAACACCAACACATGGTCAGAACATAGCCTCAATCAGTACCGTTAACCATCCTATATCTAGATTGTGGTTAAAAATGGTTAACATGTCATTTTTATCCAACATCCACATTAAACACACATTTATCATATTTTGAATCATTTTAATATTAATAATTTATATAGGGATCTTTTTTGTGGAATTACAGAAGAAAATAAAAATAGATCAATTTATTCATCAGTACCAAAACATATTTTCCTCCGTGTTACAAAAATTGTTGCATTTCAAAATAATACTAGAGTTCTAAGAATAATTTTTGATTAATCAACTCTCATTCTATAACTAGACACACGAAAAATAATACAGAATCACAAAAACAATAATCAACTCACACAAAAATTGCATCAATCAATGTGAAATATCCTTCAACTATAACAACAAAAATCAATAATATAATCCCACCCTAGGTGCTTGTGTTATATCCTAAAAGTGGGATACTTATTTCCATGAAAAATATCTAATCCAAGGACTAAAACATTAGTGTTCGATTTCTACCTTTACAAAATTGAATGTCAAAGTAGAATAAAATAAATCCCATTTTATAGAACTTTGTGTGGTCCTGACCCATGTGTTACACACCAATTCCTTGCTATAGTTTCTTACTTAGCCGCAGACGTGGCCCAATGTATTCAAGAGACTTATAACTTGCAACGAGGGTCAATTTTAAAACATTGGGAGGCAATAACCACTAATAAACGAATAAAAATAAATAAATAAATAAAAATTTAACAAACGATAATAACCATAACCAGAATAAAACTAATATCACGTGATGAAAAAATATATAATAAAATATTAAAAACTATATTAGATTACATGTCATTCCAAATATGTATCTACTATCAAACAAATTACTCATTATAAGTACAATGAAAATACCAAAGTTTTACATGAAACCATGATTGGTTCACTAATCCATTTTGCATCCCAACATTTCCATTTAACATAGGAATCTTCCCTTATCATATCCTAAAAGCATGTAGACTATTAAGGTTATGATCTGGTAGCCTAAGTTGTGTGTGAGTACAAATCAGTTGGCCACCACCAATGAAATCTAAAATAATATCCAATTAATAACATTTTGTGAAGTTATTTAAAGAATAATTGGCAATCAATTATGTAAAAGTTATATATATTAAATTATTCAACATTCAGTAACATCCTTTTTTTGGTTTCATTATGACAATAGAAAAATAACTACAATCTTCATCCCAAGATAGAGTCTGAACAATATTACAAAAGAAAATCATATTTCGTAATAATATTTTTATTCATTATTAATTTAATTCCATTTCATAACTCACCAAGTGTGAACCATAGTTTCATTAAAATCTCATAGAAATTAAACATCAAGTCAAGAATATTATAGGTAAATAGACTTTCAGTTCCTCTCCCATAACGTAGGATTATTTAGAGAAACAATCCATTTCCCATTCAATACTATTAAAATGTTTTCATTAGGTTCTATAAAATCACGGATTAAACCTTATGTGTATTTAGAGAATCATTTTCTATCCCACGCCCCATTTCTCATTCAATCACATGTTTCATGATTATCACATTTAAAAAATTTAGCTAAAATTACAAATCCAATAAATAGTTTAAATCACAATATACTGTTAAATTTATCCATTCAAACATTTTCATTTAATTTAATCACATGGAAAAATATAAACAATTCAGCATTTTACTATCTATCAACATTCAGTCAAATTAATTGTTATCCCTTCATTTTTAAGAAAAAAATCACTTTATTCGTTTTATTATTCAATTCTATATCTCAATAATTAACCAATTATTTAATCCCATTTAATTAACCAATTCCTTAATCCCAATATCCCATTATTTTCACAATAAAATAAATCCATTAATTAATTAACCAATTAATTGAAGAAATTTAAGGTGTGACTTAAAAACATAGTAATTTCTATTTCGCATTATCATGCACACAATTAGAATAAGGACTATGTGATTTAACTTCATACAATCTTCCTCGAGATCGTTGATGAATAGTCTCTAAACATGATAACCTCTAATTGTTTTTAAACATTAAATTACACAATAGAGAATAAGATCTATATCCAAAAACATATATACAAGATCAAATATAGTAAGATATATCAAAATCGAGATCTAATTACATTCCGATTGAGAAAAACTACTCCCTTATCATCGAGAAATATATATGAGATACAGATATATCTAATCAGGATGAAATAAAATAATGGGAGAGATATGTATCAATCAATAAAATCATATATTCACCATGAATGGAGGTTTAAATTCCTTGTGATTCATCATTTATTTAAATAAAATAAGGAAATATTCTTACCCTAAGATATGATAGTTAGGGATAATAATTTGGGGTTTTGAAAATTTAAAATAATTTTTTTGTTGAATAAATTCTAGTGCATAGTGTTTCATTGGATGGGGTGGATTTTTTGAAAAACTATGACACCTAACCATGTCCCTCTCATCTAGAGTTTCATGATTACACATTCATGGGTGTATGTTTCAAGAAACTATTTTACATCCATCAAATCCCCCTCTGTTTGTGGTCTCCAAGTTTGATGAGGTTGGGAACACTGTTTGGGAAAACTATGTGCCAACCATAAAATTCCCAAAACCCTAGAAAAAAATCCAATATTCCCCCAAAATCACCCAAGACATACCTCATCCAATCTATAAAAAAAATTATGAAAACTTACACCTCTAAATAATATCGATACATCTCCATAAAAGATCAGGATGATACATTATTCTTAAACTAACCCCTTGGGATATCACTAGTTTATTATTATAGTAATCCCAAAAAATAACTAGAGTTTTATATGATACCAACTATAGTGACCCCAGAATTTTACACATATTTTTACTTTATTTTTAACATAAAAAAATAAATAAATACTAAAAGCCAAGACTTCCATTTTCTTTAGAAGATAAGTTACATAATATATCAATGTGAGGATAAAATAATTTTTTTTATTTTATTCTCTATAATGAGATACTAAATATTATAAATAAACTAAATCTACATGGTATAACCTAGGAATACATTAAAAATTGGTGGGATAAAGATCCAGGTAATGGACTAAACATTACAAGAAATATTTATATTCAATCAAATTCATGAAAAGGTATAATAAAAAATTGGGATTGTAACACTCGATACTTTTATAAGAAATATTTTGTTTTTATGTTATATAAATCATCAAAGGAATATTTCATTACACACAACTCTAACATGGCTTTCTTTACACAAAATCACAACTTTCCCCGATAGCTTGTGCCGTACGCAATACCGAGTTTCACTAAACAACGATATGCTATTAAAATATTATTAAAACTAGCTGTTATGAATAGTAATAACCAATTTTTGAAATTTTACAAATTTTATTTTCCAAAATGGACTTCATTTTTGGATTCGGAATATCGAAATTAGCCTAGGGTGAAATATTTGTATTTTTCTGAAAACTTTCAAATTTTGATGAATAGTGAAACCACTAAGTGGTAGTTAAAAAAATGAATTTTTCATAAAACATAATTTTACCGCTTCTGTGAGTGGAATTTAAAAAATCCGATAGACACGGTTCATGTCAGTAAGTAAAATGTGGTTCAATGAGATGAAAATAATTTTTGGTGAATAGTAACTTTTTTCTTTTTTTACCACGATGAAAAGTACAGAGGGTAATTAAAGGTAAAAATGTTATTATTATTACCCTAACACATGTACTAATTCTATTGGATAAGTGTAATTCGACCAAAAATAACCTTAGGAATAAAATATGAGCATTTAGTCCCAGATGGATTAGATTTGGACATTTATTATTAATTTATTTAAAGAAGTGTTAAAATAGTTGAAATCAAAGTTTAATAAATTAATCATTATTAATATAGGTTTATACATAAGATAAATTCGACTATAACTATTCATTATAAATCTAAAAAGATTTCCTACATAATGGTGTTTTATTTGTAATTTTTAGACATTAAATAAGTTAATTTATCTATGACACAAAGATGATGCAGTAATTATCTTATTAATGAAATATTGACATAATTGATGTTATAAACACCCAAATAAATGTAATTTGAGACTTTTCATGAATTAAAATAATTTTCTAGGTTAATAAGACATGTTAGTGGTTATTTAATTAACTTTTTTCGAACAAATCATTCTGTTATGATTTTCACAAAAATCAATTACTAAATAGTGTCAAAATTGACAGAAAATAGTTTTAAAAAAACATTTATATTATTAATTGTTATTTTATTCCTAAAAATATATGGTTCGGCCAAAGTACATATATAAGGTTATATATATTAATAATAAAAAACTTGGGGTTCGTTTGGCTGCTTATAGTAAGTTTGTTAACCATATAGTATAAGAACACAAGAAGACACGATAAAAGTAAATTTATTTAACTTAATGTTAAATCTAAATGATAAAGTAATAATAGGAACCTAAACTTGTCTAAATTCTATTGGATGAGAGTATTTCGACCCACCCCCTCCTTAGCTTCTAAATAAATCAATTTGGAGCTATTTAAAACTGAATTTGACTTTATAATAAAATAATATTTTTAGTTTTTCCAAAGGATCCTCTCTCCTCCCTTATAAAAGGGCACCTCCTCCCCCTCTTCCTCACACCACATTGAGCCTTCAAACACGGACAACCCCTGCCAATTTATCCTCTCCACTTCCATAGAAACATCCTATAGTCCTTGTTCTTCTTCAAAGACCAATGTTAGTGACCTAAAAAGAGATCACAAAGTGGCGCTTCAAAGAAGAGGCAATGTCTGTTACCAATTATTTCAACTTTATTTCTTCTTTCACTTATTCATCATTAGTTTTTTCATTATGAATTAATAACATCAGTATCACTCATATACTGATATGTTATTATAAGTATGAAACAACCCTATTTCACCATCTATCCATCCTACGGAAAACGAAATCACCGTGTGTGCGTATGTACGGAATACCATCTCCACACCGTGGTGTAATATATTTTCCACCACCACCTTACATGGATGGGTATAATAGTGTAAATAATGACTATATATGACTATTTTAAAGTGATATTATTCTGAAATAGTATACATACACTCCAATACAATTCCACGATCATGGGATTTTTATCATCGCTCATGTGTACGTATGGAATACCGTCTCCACGATGTGATGCGACTCGTTCTACATGATCATCATTGCATAATGATTATATAAATGAATTGAGTGAATAAATATGATATATATTACACTAATATAATTCTTGAAATGAGTTATCTATAACCTAAAAATAAGGATAAGAATTTATTCGACAAAACACGCATAAGAACAAAATGTAATAAACACCCGAATAAACAAGTAGTAATGAAATATTACTAATAAGAAGCTAACAATATAACCATATATGATATCATAAAAATATTTATGATTCTAAAATAAGTAAATAACATTATTTAAATCAGTATACAGGAGTTTCGGACACTTACGAAGAAAATCGGACCTAAGGTAAGGGTAATATCACAATCTCATTTTTATCTGATATTGTTTATAATTTGAAATTTACTGGGGTGTATTTTATCATAAACATCCTTGTTTCCTCAATATGTAATATTATCTTCATCCTCTTATAATTGTTTAAATCAAATTTTACCCTTCGGAGAGTTTTTATTAAAAGATATGAAAGGAATCTTTTGTCGTTTTTCGTACGAGGTACTTTTTGACTTTTTCGACAAAATTACGAGAAGAATGTTTTTTAACTTATACGGCATGAATGGATTTTTAAAACAATATTTTCAAGAATCTTACTTTACAATTTTTCATGTTTATTATTATTTAACTTCTTTTAGTTTAAAATTGTATGACATGTTAAGAAAGGAAAAAAAATATTTGAAGTAAAAAGGATATTTTCCTCATGAATGGAGTTCAAGAGTTTTATCAAAATTATTTTCCATATAAGATAATATAGGGTTCTATTTCTATCCCTATTATTACATGGATTTGATTATGTTGTGATGGAAATATTTTTATGAATTTCTTTATCTTATATGAATTTTTTATGATGTCACGATGTTTAAGATTCCCATTTTTATTACAGGGGTTATGCTATGATGTATGGTTTGTGATTTTGTGGAACACATAAGAATGGTATAAATATGATATGGGTGGGACCTATATCTCCCTCCAATGCATTGGGTAATTATTTTATATCTCATGAGATAGACATGGCTGGAATGGCAGGTTAAAGCGGTTCAGTGAAACAGGACTGAAACTTGGTGTGAACTCGGTTCATAAATGGACTTTGTCCACTAAGATAGTCTTGGAAATGAGTCATGACTAATAAAAAATGATTCTCTATGATTATGTGTGTATACCAAAAAATTTCATGTTTTAGGTTATGATTATTGGGATTATATTTCAGTACTATGATTTATCCCATGTTATGAAATTATGATCTCTTTTGGAGGTTAGGATTTCCAAAAGTTATGTTCATATGTATATGATGTGATTGATATTTCTTTTTTTACCCTTATTGAGCATTTGAGCTCACCATTTTGTACGTTTTATTTCCCCAGGTCAAGAAGAAGGTTATTAAGTAGGATATGCCAAAAAGGGACTCTAGATATGATGAAATAAATTGAAGTAAAGTAGATGCTTTATGAACCAGTTGTTTATGTTTCCCTATTTCTAAAGACTCTATACCTATACAGTCCTTTCCAAGTTTTGTTATACGTTGTAATAAATGTGCTTCCATTTTGAAGTAATGACAATGTATGTAAAGTATGGGTCGTTATTGTTGGTATCAGAGGAAAGGTATAGTCATCCTTTGGAAACTAGGATTTGAAAGCGTTAGTAAGAACCCTAAGGATAAGTCTAAGCATAGAACACAATCTTAGTGTTTTAGGAATGGCGACGAATAACCTATGATAAGATCTTAAGTGTGAAATTTTATTCTTGTTTATGTGGTTTTCCTATTATAATTAGGGTTTGTCACACTATTCTTCTTGGTTTTAGTCAATGTCTGGAACCCGAAGGAACCATGTTAATGCGGAATACGAAGAGTAATGTAATGATTGTCCCCATGAGCAACCAAAAATTATGAGAGCTGGAATGAAAAATCTTGTAGCCATGCTGACACAACTTTCTCAAGATATAAATCATGCAGGACATCCAAACGAGCAAAGGAAGGAGAAACATTCTATTGAATCCTTCATGAGGCAGTGTCCACCTTCATTCAGCGGGTCTACTGCTCCATTAGTTGCTGAACAATGGATTAGTACTACTGAAAAGATATTTTCAGTTCATCACTTTTCTGAACATGATAAAGTTATCTTAGCAGTGTATCATTTGGAAGGTGATGATGATCAATCGTGGAATCTTATTAAGAATACGAGGCAAAGAGATGAAATTGGGTCCATGGAATGGGACGAGTTCAAGAACTTATTTTTCAATAAGTACTTCCATCATATTATCTGAACAAATATGGAGAAAGTGTTTATTGAACTGAAGAAAAAGGATGATGAATCTGTTGGTACCTATGAAGATAATATTACAAGACTTTCATGGTACTCTTCTGGTATTATTTTCCAACCTTAGAGTAAGATCGATCGATTCTTTAGTGGCTTAAAACCAAGTCTTCGAAGGGCGTTATCCATAAGGGACTTTAATAGCTACGAGGAAATCGTTCGATGTGATCTCAAAGTCGAGATAGATATTGGAGTAACCCATCAGTCATATGGGTTTGATAAGAAGAGGAAAATGGAATTCAAAGGAAAATCTAAAGAGCACACTGAAAAGAAGATGAGATTTCCCTTATACTCAAAGTGTGTAAAGAAACATGGAGGGAGTTGTCTTAAAGGGACAAGTTAATGTTTCAAATGTGGAAAGGAAGGTCATTGGGAATTTGAATGCCGCAATGATGGGAAGAAGATTTCAAATGATGAAAACAAATTAATGGATAGACGTAATGAACCTACTACACTACAATGTTTCAAGTGCAAGGATTTCGGGAATTATGAAAATCAATGCCCAAATCCAAGGGTAGATGATGATGGTCGACGTCAACAAACTCTTAAGGATAAAGACAAAGGAAAGTGACATGCAATTTCTATCAGCGATGTGCAGTACGATAACGATGTGGCGAAAAGTACACTTACCATCCACTCTAAAGTAGAAAATTTTTTATTTGATTCTGGATCCACCCACTCTATTATTTGTAAATAATTTTCTAAGGGTATCACCATATTACCTCAACAATTAGATGTTGAGTTATCTATGACAACTCCTAATGGCACAACATTAGCATCAAAAGATTATAATTCTTCTCTGATTGATGTTTTTGGGAAAGTGCTACCAGAAAATCTTGTGATCCTTCCTATAGTGGAATTTGATGTGAATCTTGGCATGGATTGGATTTCATTATATGGAGCTCATATCAAATGCCAAAGAAGGGAAGTCACATTTCATATTCAAGATTAATTTATGATCGTCTATTGATGAAAGGATGAACATAACCTCTCAATGGAAATTTCTTCCATCTTATGGGTCTTGATTCCACTAAATGAAGGTTATTTATCTCAAATGGTTGGTGAGAAACTCAAGATTAAGAAAAATCCCATTGTACAGGAGTTTGATGATGTCTTTCTGGAGGAATTGTCAGGTCTTCCACCAAATCACGATGTTGAGTTTTCAATAGAACTCGTACCGGGTGCTTTACCTATTTCAAAGACACCTTATAGAATGGCCCCAATTGAGTTGCATGAATTGAAGAAGAAACTCCAATAGAATCTTGATAATTGATTCATATCCCTAGTGTGTCAACTTGGGGAGAACCTGTTCTATTTGTTATGAAGAAATATGGATCAATGAGACTCTGCATTGATTATCGAGAACATAACAAGATCACTATCAAGAAAAAATATCCTCTGCCACGCATTGATGACTTATTTGACCAACTACGCGAATCACAATAATTTTCCAAGATTTATCTTCGTTCGGGGTATCATCAGTTAAGGGTCAAAAGGGAGGATATACCAATGACGGATTTCCATAAAAGGAATGGACACTATGAATTTATAGTGATGCCATTTGGTCTAACTAATTCCCCTGCTATCTTCATGGATCTGATGAATAGAGTCTTTAGAGACTATCTTGACCAGTTTTTGGTAGTCTTTATAGACGATATTCTGGTATATTCAAAGAGAAGGGAAGAACATGAAGATCACTTGAGAATTCTATTGAAGACCCTGATAATGGAGACGCTTTATGCCAAATTTACCATGTGTGAATTTTGGCTTCAAAAAGTTGAATTTTTGGGTCACAAAATCTTAAAAGATGGGATATCTGTGGATCCAGAAAAAATAGAGGTTATCGAAAGATGTTCGAGACTAACAACAGTGACTGAGATCTGAATTTTTCTTGGATTGGCTGGATATTATCGATGATTTGTGAATGATTTTTCATGATTATCTAATCCACTCACCAAGTTGACTTGGAATGGAGTTAAGTTTGTCTGGATGAAGGAATGTGAAGTGAATTTCAAGGAGATGAAAAGAAGGTTATCCAGTGCACCTATGATCACACTGCCATATAGTGGAGAAAGGTTTGTGATCTACAATGATGCATCCAAGAAGAGATTGGGGTGTGTTATTATGCAAAAGGATATGGTGATAGCTTATGCCTCACGACAGTTGAAAATCCATGAGAAAAATTACCCAACTCATGATTTGGAGTTAGTTGTAGTAATATTTGCATTAAAGATTTGGAGGCATTATCATTATGGAGAAAGGTGTGACATTTATGATGATCATAAAATTTTAAAGTATATTTTCACACAAAAGGAGATGAATATGTGCCAAATAAGATGGTTGGTGCTGATTAAGGATTATGACTGCTCAATTCATTACCACCATGGGAAACCAAACAAGGTGGCAGATGCATTAAGTCGACAAGACCATCCCAGTTTATCCATGATTAGGATCACAAAAGATCCAATATTTATGGATTTACAAATGATGGATCTTGGAATTATAATGAAAGGGGAAAAATCGTATCTTTCTCAAATGAATGTTCAACCATCTATACATGTGACGATTAAAGAGGCATAGAAAGAAGATGTAGAGTTTCAGAATAAGGTGAGAAATGTTCTTGAATTCAACCTTGATTGTGATGGGATAAAAAAGTTCAGGAATCAGGATTGTGATCCTCCTATCCCCGAATTAAAGAATGAGTTTATAGATGATTCTCATAGTTCTTCATTATTTATTCATCCTGGAAGCATGAATATGTATAGGGACCTGAAACAGTACTTCTGGTGGGATGGAATAAAAAGCGATATTGTTGATTATGTCTCTCGATGCTTGCTTTTTCAGAAATTTAATGCTGAGAGACAGAAGTCTAAGGTGATGTTACAACCATTACCCGTACCCGAATGGAAATGGGGAAACATCACTATGGACATTGTCACATGACTTCCTAAAACATCCAAAGGCAATAATGCTATCTGGGTCATAGTTGATCGTCTTACAAAGTCCGCACAATTCTTTGCTATTAGAGATGATTTCTCTCTGGATCAGCTTGCCAAGATATATGTGAAGGAATTGGTAAGATTGCATGGAGTACCACTTTCTATTATATCTGATCGGGATCTGAGGTTTACCTCATAGTTCTAGCGATGTCTTCAGCATACTCTAGATACAGAGTTGAGTTTCAACACTGCTTATCATCCTCAGACAGACGTTTATTCTGAGAGAACAAGTCAAACTCTAGAAGATATATTCAAAGCTTGCTCTATGGATTTCAATGGTGGTTGGGATCAACACCTACCTTTGGTGGAATTTTATTATAATAATAGCTTTCACTCCTGTATTCAGATGTATCTTTATGAAGATCTCTATGGAATGAAATGCAAGACTCCAACTTGTTGGGATGAAGTTGAGGAATGAAAGCTATTAGGACCTGATCTCGTTGATGAAATGGCATAAACGGTCTGATCTATTCAACAAGACATAAGAGAAGATAAGAGTCAACAGAAATTTTATGCCGACAACGGAAGAAAATACCTAGAGTTTGAAGTGGGTGATAAAGTGTTCTTACGAATATCTCCTTGGAAGAGGGTCATGTGATTTGGAAAGAAGGGGAAGGTGATCCCTAGATATATCCGTCCTTTTGAAATAATGGATCGTGTTGAGAAGGTAGCTTACTGATTGGCGCTTCCACCGAATCTCTCTCAAGTTAACGATGTGTTCAATGTATCTCTCCTGAGAATGTACATACTTGATCATTCACATGTACTCACCTCAGAAGTTGTACCTCTGGAGCAAGATCTTTCTAATGAATAACAGCCGATAAAGATTCTGGATCGTAGCGAAAAAGTCCTACGAAACAAGACAACTCTATTGGTGAATGTTTTATGGAGGAAACACCAATTAGAAGAAGCTACATGGGATATTGAGGATATGATGATGGAGAGGTATCCACATCTGTTTATTACAAAGTGACGAATTTCGAGGGTGAAATTCATTTTAAGGGGGGTAGAATGTAACACCTGAGACTTTTATGAGAAATATTTTGTTTTTATGTTATATAAATCATCAAAGAAATCTTTCACTACACACAACACCTGCTTGGATTGATTTAAACAAAATCATGACTTTCCTCGATAGCTTGTGTCGTACGCAATACCGAGTTTCACTAAACAACGATATGCTATTAAAATATTATTAAAACTTTCTGTAATGAATAGTAATAACCACTTTTTGAAATTTTATAAATTTTATTTTTCAAAATGGTCTTTATTTTTTGATTCAGAATATCGAAATTATCCTATGGTGAAATTTTGGTATTTTTCTGAAAACATTCAATTTTTGATTAATAGTGAAACCACTAAGTGGTAGTTAAAAAAACTGAATTTTTCATAAAACATAATTTTACCGCTTCTGTGAGTGGAATTTTAGAAATCTGAGAGACACAATTGATGTCAATAAGTAAAATGTGGTTCAATGAGGTGAAAATAATTTTTGGTGAATAATACCTTTTTACTTTTTTTACCACAGTTAAAAGTAAATAGGGTAATTAAGGGTAAAAATGTTATTATTATTACCCTAAAACATGTCCTAATTCTATTGGATAAGTTTAACTCGACCATAAACAACCTTAGGAATAATATATGACCATTTATTCCCACATGGATTAGATTAGGACATTTATTATTAATTTATTTAAAGAAGGGTTAAAATAGTTAAAATCAAAGATTAATAACTAAATCATTTTTAATATAGGTATATACATAAGATAAATTCGACTATATTTTTTCATTATAAATATAAAAATATTTCCTACATAATGGTATTTTATTTTTAAATTTTAGACATTATATAAGTAAATTTATTTATGACACAAAGATGATGCAGTAATTATCTTATTATTGAAATATTGACATAATTGATGTTATAAATACCCAAATAAATGTAATTTGATACTATTTATGAATTATAATAATTTTCTAGGTTAATATGACATGTTATTATTTAATTAATTATCTTTTATTGAACTAATAATTCTGTTATGAGTTTCACAAAAATCAATTACTAAATAGTGTCAAAATTGACATAAAATAGTTTTTAAAACAAATTTTATATTATTAATTTTTATTTTATTCCTAAAAATATAAGGTTTGGACAAATGACTTATATAAGGTTATATATATTAATAATAAACAACTTGGGGTTCGTTTTTCTGCTTATAGAATGTTTATTAACCTTATAGTATAAGAACGCTAGAAGACACAATAAAAGTAATATTATTTAACTTAATGATAAATCTAAATGATAATGTTAAAATAGGAATCTAAACTCGCCTAAATTCTATTAGACGAGAGGATTTCGACCCATTCCCACCTTAGCTTCGAAATATATCTATTTGGAGCTATTTAAAAGGGAATTTGACTTTATAATAAAATAATATTTTTAGTTTTTCCAAAGAAGCCCCTCTCCTCCCTTATAAAAGGGCACCTCCTCCCCCTCTTACTCACACCACATTGAGCCTTTAAGCTTGGCCAAACCCTGAAAATTTCTCCTATACACATCCCTATAAACATCATCGAGGTTTTGGTCTTCTTCAAAGACCAATTTTAGTTCTCTAAAAGGAGATCTGAAAGAGGTGCTTCAAAGAAGAGTTAATGTCTATTACCAATTCTTTCAACTTTATTTCTTCTTCCACTTCTTCATCTTTAGTTGTTTCATTATGAATTAAGAACATCAGTATCACTCATATACTTATATGTTATTATAAGTATTAAATAACCATATCTCACTATCTATCCATCCTACAAAAATCAAAATAATCGCGTGTGCGTACGTACGTAATACCGTCTCCACGCCGTGGTGTAATCTATTTTCCATCACCACCTTACTTGGATGGGTATAACGATGTAAATAATAACTATATATGAATATTGTAAAGTGATATTGATTCTGAAATATTATACATACTCTTCAATACAATTCCACGATCATGGGAATGATATCATCGCTCGTGCGTACGTACAGAATACCATCTCCAAGATGTGATGTGAATCGTTCTACATAATCTTAATTACATAATGATTATATAAATGAATTGAGTGAATAAATATGATATATATTACACTAATAACATTATGTAAAAGAGGTATCTATAACCTAAAAATAAGGATAATAATTTATTCGACAAAGCACGCATAAGAACAAAAAGTAATAAACACCCGAATAAACAAGTAGTAATTAAATATTACTAATAAGAAGCTATGAATATGACCATATATGATACCATAAAAATGATTATGATTTTGGAATAAGTCAATAAAATTATTTAAATCATTATACTGGAGGCTTAGACACTTACGAAGCAAATCGGCCTAAGGTAAAGGAAATATCACAATCTCTTTTTTATCCGAGATTGTTTATACTTTGAAATTTACTGGGGTGTATTTTATCATCCACATCCATGTATCCTCAATATGTAATATTATTTTCATCCACCTACAATTGTTTAAATCCAATTTTACCTTTTGGGGAGTTTTTAGTATAAGATATGAATGAAATATTTTGTCATTTTCCGTACGAGGTACTTTTTGACTTTTCCGACAAAATTACGAGAAGAATGTTTTGTTAACTTATACAACATGAATGGATTTTTAAAACAATATTTCCATGAATATTTTTTACAAGTTTTCAAGTTTATTTTTAATTAACTTCTTTTTGTTTAAAATTGTATGACATGTTAAGAAAGGAAAAATGTTTTTGAAGTATAAAGGATATTTTCCTCAAGAATGGAGTTCAAGAGTTTTATCAAAATTATTTTCAATCTAAGATAATATAGGGTTATGTATCTATCCCTATTATTACATGGATTTGATTATGTTGTGATGGAAATATTTTTATGAATTTTTTTATCTTATATGAATTTTTTTATGATGTCACGATGTTTAAGATTCCCATTTTTATTACATGGGTTATGCTATAATGTATGGTTTATGATTTTGTGGCACACATAATAATGGTATCATTATGAGATGGGTGGGACCTATATCTCCCTCCAATGCATTGGGTAAATATTTTATATCTCATGAGATAGACATGGCTGGAACGGCAGGTTAAACCAGTTCAGTGAAATAGGACTGAAACGAGGAGTGAACTCGGTTCAGAAATGGAATTTGTCCACTAAGATAGTCTTGGAAATGAGTCTTGACTAATAATAAATGATCCTATATGATTATGTGTGTATTCCACAATGTTTTATGTTTTAAGATATGATTATTGGGATTACATTTCACTAATATGATTTAATACATGTTATGAAATTATGATCTCATTTGCAGGTTAAGATTTCCAAAAGTTATGTTCTTATGTATATGATGTGATTGATATTTCTTTTGTTTACCCTTATTGAGCATTTGATCTCAACCTTTTGTATGTTTTATTTCCCCAGGTCAGGAAGAAGGTTATTAGGTAGGATATGCCAAAAAGGGACTCCAGATATGATCAAATAAATGGGAGGCAAAGTAGATGCTTTATGAACCAGTTGTTTATGTTTCCCAGTTTCTAAAGACTCTATACATATTTGGTCCTTTCCTGGTTTTTTTATATGTTGTAATAAGTGTGCTTCAATTCTGAAGTAATAACAATGTATGTAAAGTATGGGTCGTTATAGGGATCAAGTGTAGTCACATGTGAGAATAACATAAAAACATTTTATCATATGTTCATTGATTAATAGTATATATGGAATCAAATTATAATATGGAATATATATGAGTTGATTATAACATCAAAGAAAATTTATTATGGTGGCCAATTTCCATTTATGGTTTAGGATTACTCCCTAATCCCATACATGAAATCTCATGAGAATAAAAAATTTATTAAAGAAATGGAGAAAAATATTTTTTCATATATAAAAACATTTTCATGATGTGTGCCAAAATAATTAATTAGTCATATGAAATATTAATAGGATGTTCCCATTGATGGTAATGAATTTACTCATGTCTTGTTATATAATAATCAATAAAATTTTCTAAAATATTAAATTTGAATGATTAAAAAAATTAATGTATTATAATATTAGAGTAATGGATAATAATCTATGTTAATATATGATAGATTTATATATATAATTTAAATTAAATCAATGACATCATTTTCTATAACTTTGATGAAAATTTCATTAAATAATTACATGGAATACTTCTTTAGAATTATACCATCTTTACATTAATATAACTTCTTTAAAATATATAGCATTCAGTAATATTATGGAAATAATTTTAAAATAAACTAACCCGGGAAACATAGAGATCCTACTATGATATATTTTTTCATAACATCAGGATATTTTGTAAATGTTGTATATGTATAAAGAAAATTCTTTTCATAGTTTGGTAAAATGTATTAAAATTTCCTCGTTTAGATAATGCCAATAATATTCTTTTCATTTTTTTAAAATTATGAAATTTGTAAAATTTTATTTGAAAAATATATTGTGTAATGATAAAATCATACTTCAAACATATAAAAAACATGGAAAATGATTATAAATGATTTCATTATTGTAGATATAAATAAATTAAAATTTAATTTATCAATTAGAATTATTTTATATACACAAAATAGGTTAATGGTAAAATTAACATAACATTTAATTTATTAAAAATGATATGAAAATAATATATTTTATAATATAATTATATATTAATTTCTTACCATGTAAATTCATCTATAAATAGTCTCGATTAAAAGACAATTTAAATAGAATACTTAACATATTTAGTAACATTGGAATCGAAACTCTCATAAATTAATATACTAAATTATAGAATAAAATATCTTGATTTTTAATATTTTTATAATATAAAATGTAGTGGGGTTTATATAATCAATTTAAAATTAATTTTGTGCACAAAACAACATGTGTCATTTTAAATCTAGTTTTTCAAAACCAAACCTCTACCTTATGTTCATAATTTTTGTGTTTATATTTTAACTCATATATAATATAATTATATAAATGTTTTTTATAGAAGAATTATAGTATTAATAATTACATATAAACCATTTAATTCATTAATTTTAATGATGCTTTTAATTTTATTGTCTATTTTGTACACCTCATGTGTTTTCAGGATGTTCAGTTCATAATTTTAAAATGGAATCGGTGTGTCGACCATGGTAAGTGGGTTAATTATTCCATAATCTCTATAATAATAAAAAATATATAATTATAATTTTCATAACTAATTTATAAATTTAAAATTAATATTAAATTATTGTTATTTAAAATGAACTATGTTACAATCATGGAGATGGTAGTGTGTACATAGAAATGTGTGATGTTACCATTATTCAATAGTCATGATGGAAACAAGTTATTTTCTATTTCAACATTCTATAATGATAATAATATTATAAATATAATATGATTTATTTAAATAAAAACTAAAATACCTTCCATGTTAAGTTGTAATAAAATAAAATGAATCACATCACATCCTTAGGTGGTAGGCTACTAGAATCACAAACAAAAATATAATTTTTCAATGATTGATAAAGGAAGAGGGTATTTTATATTTTAAAATTCCAAAATGATTAATATTACATGAAAAACATTTATAACTACTATATTCATCAACCTGAACTTCAATTAGATGTAATGATGGAAAACAAATTATACGAGTTATCTAGCTGGTAGTATTTCAAAAACAAGAACGATGGTTTATTTTCCAATTTTATGAAAGGAAATAAAAATAAAAATATATAATAATATAGTGGAATTTTTTTTATTATATTTTTAGTTTTATAATATAATTTAATGTGGAAAAATAATAAGTAAAAAACAAAGGATCGGGGTGATGTAAATTATCCTCTCTTTGAATTAAATCCTTTGGATAACTTATTTTAAACCCTATGGTTAGTCTCTTGAAAATAAGAGAAACTATAGATTATGGTTAAGGTTATTAAATTTATATTTTTTGGAGGGGTTTTTGAACCAAATGGATTGATATGTGGGAATAAGTGAGGGGATTTTACAAACTTTTATAAATTAGAAAGAGTGACTTTTTCCAAAATGATAAAAACTATTCAATAATGAGAAGTCACTCTAAAGACAAGAAACTCAAAAATTCATAAATATAAGATGTTAGTAGTGATATGGTAGACAAAAACCTCTAAATTTTATAAATAAAAATGCTTTTCTCTTTACATATCTACTTTAACAACTTTAAAAACCAGTTTAAACATCAACCATGGTTACCAAGGTTTACTACTGTTACTATTCTATATAACCAAAAATCAATTTACCATTACTATATATTATTTATTATGATGAAATATAAATTGGAATACATTTTATTATACTATATTAATATAATTGGAAGATAATAATTTTAAATTAAACTTGCAAACGTATCGATAAAACATTTCTGCAAGAAAATTATTTTTCAAGAATATGATTGATTGAAATTAATTATAAGACGAATGAATGTATTTAATTTTCTTTATATTATATACTTATATATATATATATTATATTTTTTCATTAATTCTTCTTTAAGGGTTATATTAATTAGTTACAATTGAGAAACATTATGCACATCAAAACAATTTTCCAAAAAATCCATTTTTAAACCAAAAAATAAACTTATTAAAAAATTATAAATATGTATAAAATTAAATTAATTATAATAAATATATAAAAGTATAATAATTTTTTTTTGAAATAAAATTAAAAAATATTTTCATATTAAAATAAATTCATTTAATATATATATATATATATTCACTATTCACTGAAAACCCAAATTTTCTGATATAGATGTAAATTTTGTCACATCCCATCCCCCGGGGCATGTGCCGTGACCACTCCAAGCCCATCTTCAATAGGCTAGGGGCTGGATACAAGCACCAAAGCCATGAATCCCAAAATATGGGAAGACATTTCATTTATAAACTAATATCACACACGATAGAGTACGATATGGAAGTAAATACTAAGTAAAGCTGTATTCCAAAGAAGTGCTGGAAAGTAAAAGAGGCTGGAAATAGAAGGCCAGCAGGAAAGTACATGTACAACTAAAAAGAATGTACAACTGAAGAAAAAGTAAAGCAGCTACTGGGTCATCCTCTAGGGTTCCTATCTAAAGGGTTGGTAAAGATAGCCTCCACAGTACTCCACATCGGTCTTCTCTTCCATGTACCGACTCGTCGTAAGGTCGAACTCTGGGTACCATCCAGTCCTGCTACTCTGGTCATCCTTCAGCATTGTTTGTCGTCTGCATCCAACAAAACGAGGTGTAGGAATATCTCGTTCATGGGTGATTATAACGATACTCAGTAGGGACCATGATACCCTTAAGGTATCACAAAATCCAACAAGGATAAACTAGAATGTATTAAATCAATAGAAAAACTCACATTGGTATATGCCGATACATATAACTATGTTACAAAGTAATCCAACTCAATCACAAGGAAAACACAATGTTTGTTACTCATCTCAACCCGGATTTTTATTCTAGGGTAAGTATCAAGTAACATCCCATGTCACATTTTCAGAACCTCGGTTGGTGAAGTACTTCTCCTCTATCGAGTACAATGGGCCTACCACATCACACAGAGGTCCTCCCCACTATCATTGTCCTGCTGAGGCACTTCTCTTATCGAGTACCATGGGCTTGTTGCATCATACAGAGGCGATCCCCACCGTGGGTCTTCCATGACACACAGAGGTGCTCCCCCTCATAGCCTACTGAGGTATTCCACGTGTCGAGTAACTAGGGACCGCCGCATCACAAAGAGCCTCTCCCCACCATGGGTCTACAGTGACACTAAGGCACTCCCTACTGAGCAAGTTGAGTCACTCCGAGTCAAATCGGTCAACAGTCATCAGGTCTCAGCCAACTACTAGGTCTCTACTCTATTCTGGATCGCCACTAGGAGAATCATCTCCACGATCTGTATGTCCCTACTCCAACTATCACAAATTCCAATGTACAAGTATCTCAAAGGTCTGCGTCATTATAGAGGTCTCAACACAACCGACGACGCCTCAATAAAATTCCCGATCTGTGAGTTATAATCATTTTAGTCCGAGGTCCTGGTTGGATTTGTGTATGACACCTATCTCAAAATTACCCTGAACTCTAGTGGGGTGTACAAAAAGGGTCTGTTGCATTCCAATAAAACCAACACCACAAAAGGTTCATCAAACGATCGTCTAGTTCCACAGACATGGCCAAAGGATGTAAAGGGTCAGTAATGGGCATATGCCCAGTCCGACATAGTTGGAACGACGCGGCCCAACCTAGATTGGGTCAATCTAGACTGGGTCGACTAGGTAAACCCCTTAGATTTGGTCCGGTCCGTTGGGCTCGGCCCAGCGGACAGCGGGGGCGGTTTAGCCTAGAGGTCTCAGTATAGGCGTCTTAGCCCAGGAGTTTGGCAGGGTGTTAGGAGGCCAGCGGGGTGCCAGGTAGGAAGTCGGGAGGCTGCACGGGGCACGGTCAGGTCACAGGTATGCCGTTGGGGTTCGACCAATGCGCGGGTGGGCCGACGGGGTGCGCGGGCACCACGCGGGCTATTCAGCGGTGCACTGGCTGGCTGGCGGGGCACAAGGATGTGCATGGGCGGGCTGCAGGTAGGCGGGCCGATGGCCTGCGGCAGCCGAGCCGGCCAGTTCAGTGCATCTCGGGCTGGCGTGGGCTGGTGGTATTCGGCCAGGAACACTGGTGTGCCGTGGGTGCAGCGTGGTTGACGAAGATTGCAGGTACTGTGGCCTTTTTCATCAGCGCCTTCGACGCCTCTTTGACACTTTGTCAATATGTTGAATGATACTACAGAAAGAGAAAGACAGAGGGAGTTGGGCCATGTTAGTTTGGCCCACACCCTCTACATTTAGGGATGATAACAATTGGTTTAAAAAGAGGAATAATGTTGAAAAAAATTTGTTTACAATACATCGCATCAATTCCATTTAAACAAATATGATAAAAAGGAAAGGAATAATAATCAATGTAAACCACCTACCTTTGATTGTTTCTCGAAGATGAAGTCGCTGGAAGAAGACCATGTTGTCATCATTCATCGTGTTCGCCACACACTTCCGATCAAATTTAATGTGTCAGTTTGTTGACGACGATGAAGAGGAATGTTTGGTCGAAGATGTACTTTGTCGAAGTGGTTTCGGAGGAAGAAATTATAGGAAGATCGTTATTCGTTTTTGAAGGTGTTCATCACTGGAAGCGTTGTTCGTTGGGAGAATTCTCCCAATATTTCTCCCAAGTTCTTCCTTTCCCTCCATTCCACCCAAAATTAAATCATAGAGAAATAATAGATTAGTTTCTATTGGGTTCATTGGTGTTAATTGAAATTGGATGATTTAATTAAATGAGATGACTTGTTTAATTAATAGTGTGGAGTTGTAATAACAATTAAATTTGGTGAACTAAATTAAGTGGCTCCACCTAATTAATTCATGAGAGTTGTCAAAGAGTAATTTGGGGATTTCAAGAGGTTCTCCCTCATTAATGATGGAGAGTTGAGAGGTTTTATCCTCCTCCATCAATAGGGGCTATTCCTCATGTAGACCCCATGTCATAACCTATCGTGGTAGGTTATGTTTTGGTGTACCCACCACTATAACCATTCATGGGAGGTTAAGGTGTGGTGACCCCACCATCAAATCCAAAGAGGAGGTCCTAACTACTACCCACCCACTTGGCAGCTCAATAAAACAATGTGTTAGTTACCATTATTTTTTTTATTTTTTTAAGAGAACCTAAAAAATAACATCATTTCTCGACCAACTCTCATCGAGGTGAAATTATTTTTAAGAGAATAACGGCACTGCGAGTTCAAAAGTACCCTCAGATTTCAGTTCTGAGAACAAGTTCAAATGTTATAAAATCGCACTCGTACGTTTACTGAACATAACTGAACAAAACTTTAGAAATTGATTCTGGGTACACAAGGCCTTGGAATCAAATGATGTAAATTTTTGTAGACTCATAAAAATCCAATGTATTTATGAACAAAAATTCCATGGAATATCCTTGTCATTACCTTCTCCCCACATTAGGGATTTATTTCCTAATAAGCTACTACTCATACAAAGGGATCAAGTGGGGTATTGAGAAAACATCTGAGCCCCCCTCTCCCATGTCTTGTCCTGGAGGTTCCCATGCCACCAACGAAGGCATACCAGAAGTATCGACAATCCACATAGGACCCAATCCTGTCGATCCTGAATCTATCCTAGAAACACCTTAAAAGATTCCACATCATCGATGTCTAACTCTTAATAGTTGATGATATGAGAAGTGTCATGCACAAATCTCCTCAGCTAATATACGTGGAAGAAGTCATGTACCCAGTGTAACTAAGGTGGAAGAGCTAAGAGGTATGCCACCATGCCAACTCTGCTGAGGACCTAAAAAGGTCAGATGAATCTTAATGACAACATTCCACCTTAGCTATATCTCTGTAATCCACATAGTGGTGACACCTGCAGAAAAAGTGGCCTCCATCCTCGAACTATATAGGTCTCTATCTTCTGTCAGCATATGCCTTCTTCCATGTCTGTGCAATCTTCATCCTCTCTTGGATGGTTTTCACCTTCTCCTTGGTAGCTCATCACATCTCTTGTCCCACCAGTGCTGACTCCCCAGGGTTTGTCCACCATAGTGGCGATCTTCAACGCCTTCCGTACAATGCCTCAAAAGGTGCTATCCTGATGGTGGAGTGATGGATATTATAGTATGGAAACTAAAACAAGGGTAATTGATCCTCTCAGCTATGACTGATGTAGAGGCCACAATCATGAAGCATGTCATCGAGGGTCTAAATTGTCTGCTCAGTCTAACCATCTTTCATAGGATGGATGGTAGAGCTAAGGTGAAGCAGTGTCTCGAAAGCCACATACACTCCCTTCCATAGATGAGAAGTGTTCAATTTGTTATGGTTGGAGACAATGGTCGCAGGTATACCATGTAAACCCAGAATATTTTGAACATAGATTCTTCCTAACCTCACCACGAAACCCTTCTCTCTGATCGGTAGGAAGTGGGACGACATGGTGTGTCAGTCCACGATCACCCAAATCATGTCGCGACCCATGGATGTACGTGGATGACCCATCATGAATTCCATCGATATCCCATCCCACATCCACTCTTGGACCTTAAGAGATTAACCAAGCCTGTCGGTACATGGTGCTCTACCTTCACATGATAAAAATGAGGCATCATGAGACAAAATCTGCTACTACCTTCTTCGTACCTTGCCACCAGTGTTGTAGTCAAAGGTTCTGGTACATCTTCGCCAATTTTGGATGTACTACTAGAGAGGATGTGTGGAACTCCCTCAACACATCCTCCTGAAGTTCCATTGGTACCATGGTATGTCCTTTGAAAAAGATGACCTGCTACCCACCTTCAAAAAATCCATCAAGTTCTTGCCCTATAGATATCTGAGCACATCGTGTCTTGTAGTCAGCATCCCCATGCTATGACTCCCTTACTCACTAAACAAGTGGGTGAGTGACATTATGAGACTGGACAAATTATGCTTCATTTGTATTCACAAAGGATATCTGTAAAGCAACAAGCTACTCCTTCACCTCACATAGCATTTGTATACCAGATCTCCCACTGTGTGCAGCTGCTACAACGTTCCCCTATCCAGCAGTATACACTATCTCGAAGTCATATTCCTAGATAAACACAATACAACATCATCGTCTCAGGTTCTGTTCCTTATGAGGGAAGATATACATGAGACTGTTGTAATCTGAGTACACGGTAAAATGTTAGCCCATCAGATAGTGTCTCCACATATTCATGGTGAAGACCAATGCTACTAACTCAAAGTCATGGGTAGCATAGTTCTTCTCATGTTGTATCAGCTACTAAGAACCATTCATTTTCACTGCTCTATCCAGCATCAAAACACACCCAGGTCAGGTCCTTGAAACGTCCTACTAAACTACATAACCTATGTCGTCCTCTATAAGCCTCATGATGGGGGCACTAGATAGCCTCTAACTCAGCTCTTGAAGGCTTTATGGACATCACTTAGACAAAAAAAGGGTAGAACCTTCATAGCCAAGGCTAATAGTGGTGTTTCTAAGCTGGAAAATTATATAATGAACCTTCAGTTGTAACCATGAAAGCCTATGAAACTTCATACCTCTATAACAATCTTGGGTGGCTCCCAAGAAACTACCGCATTGATCTTCACTGGATCCAATGCAACTCCAGCCTCCGAGATAACATGACCTAGAATGTTAACCTCTTAGTTCTAGAAATGTAACTTCGAGAGATTATCATAAATCTAGTGCACTGAGAGTGTGCCCCGTTCTACCCAGAAATGGTAGGAATTCTCCTCCTCAGTAGTTGAGTATATCAAAATGTCATCGATGAAGACTACGACAAATTGATCAACGTATGGCTAGACGATCCTATTCATGAGTCCCATGAACACTGCTGGAGTGTTGGTTACAACAAAGGGCATATCCAATAACTCATCTTGGTCATACAAAAACCTGAAGGATTTCTTCTGCACATCCACATCTCGATCCCTGAACTGGTGATAGCCTGATCTATGGTCAATCATTGAGAACCACCGTGCTCCCTTTAGATGATCAAAGATGTTGTTTATCCATGGGTGTGGGTAAATGTTCTTCATGATCACTTAGTTCAGGTGACGGTATTTGACACAAATCCTCATGCTCACATCCGCCTTATTGGAAAATAGAATTGGGGCTCCCCAAGGTGAAACACTAGCCCAAATGAATCCTTTCCCTTGCAAGTCCTCTAGTTATACCCGCAGCTCGCGTAGCTCTGTGGGAGCCATCTGATAGGCTGGTGTAGATATCAGTGTCGTCCCAGGGTACAATACAATGTAGACGTCCACCTCTCTACGAGGACGTAGTCCTAGAACATCGTTAGGGAAAACATCCGTGTACAAGTCCACCACTATAGGATAGCTCGAAGATACCACATCAACTGCTCTGAGGGTAAGGCAGGCAAACTGATGAGTGATCGGCTGCACCCACCTCCATGTAAGTCCGTTCTACACAAAAAAGGCTCCCTTCTCTCTAGTGAAGGTGACCTTTGTCCCATCCATGCAGACACACCACAATTTTCACCTAATACAGTCGATTTGAGCAGTGACTGTAGACAACTAGTCCATACCCAATATAACAACGTTAGGCCTCAACACCACTACGAGGAGATCCCAGATGAATCTCTGACCTCCTACATTAATCTTAAACTACCATAACCAGTGCATAATCATCACGTCTACTCCCATAGATGTTTCTGGACTTAATGATTGAGGCATCATCTCCGTCATAATCTCTGATCTCCGAACGAGGGAAGTGGCAATGAAAGTGTTACTGGAAATTGAGTCTATAATAACTACATCAATAGTGGGGTAGACACAGATCATACCTTGATTCATCTCTGGAGAACCATGGTTGTATGATTCAGATTCATGAAGCTGAGCTCTCACCTATCCACCTGATCCATACTGTTAGGGTAGACCTCCTGGTGGTGGTGGCGGTAACACCTCAAAACATCATCCACATCCAGCTACACGACCAACTTCACTGCCACATTCACCGGCTCCCTACGCACTGGCTCCATCAAATCTATTCCTTTACCTGGGAGGTCCCTCAATTTTCTAATGGTCATCTGAATGGCGGGTCGGACAGTCACGAGCCATGTTACCCTACCTGCTTCAGGTGTACCACTATCTGATCCTGGAATATCTGGATCTGTTTACACTGTAGGTTCCCCACACAAATGATTCTGAGTCGTGTGGTCATCCACCTGTAGGTTTGGTCCTGTTGGACCTCTGCGAAATCTGTCTACTGCCAACTGCAGAAGACTCCCCTGCATGTCAACAAGTGATGGGTCTAGCGGCAGGAGACAGCTAAACAGGGAAGATCTCCACTAAGAGGGCTTTCTCAAACACCCCCACCAGCGTAAGGATGCTGGGGGATATTATTGTAGCCCTAATCTCTCGCTTGAGTCCATGCTCGATGGTCTGTTATTTGAAGAATATGTGTCATTCCATATCAGTGGAGTAGCGCTAGAGGTATTCGAACCACGCTGGGTACTGAGCTACTGTTATGTTACCCTCATGTAGATGCAGTTTCCCCAGAATCCACACCACACATAGAGTAGCTGGGACAAAATCCGCCTGAAACAGGCTCGCGTAGTCTTTCCACAGTACCGTGATATCATCATGAACCTGGAACATCATGCTCCACCATCTGCTTGTTGCTTCCTATAGATGGCTGGTTGAAAGAATAACCATAATGTCGGATGGTGTCTCTACCAGTCTGATGACTCTCACTACAACCTCTATCCAATCCTCATCTACCTGTGGGTCCATCTCTCCCCAGAACCTGGGTGGCCTCTGAAACTAGAGCATGTGCAATGCGCTCAAGCGGCATACATCGTATGCTGCTGGGGCTGGTGGCATCAGTGGCCCAACGAGATGTTTTCCCACTGGTGCCTTCGTTGGAAAAGGGACCTGTTCCAAGACCTCATCACTCTGTGGGATATCTGTGAATAAAAGTGTTGGGGATCTTGCTGGTCAACCACAGGGAGGCATTCTGAAATAAATAGATGTGACATGGTTAAAAGATTATACCTGATGAGATGTCCTAGTTGAGATGACGTAATGGATAACTTTTGAAAACACACATGCAATTGGTGCATTCGTACACTGAGTCCGAAATCAGTAGTCATGGTCATTTTGAATGAATAAGTCGGATGTCGCACAAACACCGAAATCCCCAAAGTGAAAACCACACTCAGTACTCTTAACAATATAGCTTTTCATAAATTAAATATAAGAGTCCTAAGTACTATGGTAGAACTGACTCCACCTAATTAATTCATGAGATTTGTCATAGATTAATTATGGGAGGTCAAGAGGCTCTCCCTCAATAATGAGATAGAGTTGAGAGATTTTATCCTCCTCCATCAATAGGGTTGATAAGCCCCCTATGGACCCCACGTCGTAACCTCTCACGGGAGGTTATGTTCTGCTGTGCCCACCACCATAATCTCTCATGGGAGGTTAAGGTGTGGTGGTCCCACTTCTAACTCCCAATAAGAGGTTCTAACTACAATACAGCCATATTGCATCTCAATAAAATAAAGGGTTGGCACACTTTATTTTATTATTATTATTTTTGGAAATCCAAAAAACTAACTTCAATTCTCAACCAACTGTTATCAAGGTGAATGTATTCTTAAGCAAGTACCGGCGCTGCGAGTTCAACGGTGCCCTCATATTTGTGTTTCGAGCATAAGTTCAAAAGTTATAAAGTCCCACTCATACATTTACTGAATGTAACAGAAAAAAACATCAGAAATTCATTCTTGGCACACCGAGCCTCGAAATCAAGCACCAAATATTTTTGCAGACTCGTAAAAATCCAAGGTATTTAAGAAAAAAATTTCAACAAAAATTATAGGTATTTACAAATTTATCAGAATATAATTATATATTTTATTAATACAAAATTATTAATAATTTTATAATATAAAATATATAAATTTTTCTAAAAAATGAATATTATTTTCTCGTACAAAGAAATACAAAATATTTTTTAAGTATACATTATTTTGTAGGAATATACGTATTTCATACAAAATTGTTTTTTTTCATATATTGTTTTATGAAAAATAGATTCTGTATGTCTAATTAATAAATTTATTTATTCAATATGTACAAAATAATTTAATTTATAGTTTATTATGGTCGTATTAAAAAAATCATTCTTTGTTTCATTTCATTGTTTTGTGTTGTCTGTACTATCAAATATAGATTTGTTTTACAATGATTTGGTTTTTACATTCATTAATTAAATTAAAATAAAATTAATTATCCAAGAATAATTTCTGCCAAATCTTTTATTTTATAATGTAATCGTATAATTTTTCCACTTTATCATATAATAAGAATAAATATAAGATTTTATCATCTGATAACTTTTGATAATCATTATTCATCCAAATTTATCCTTTTTTACTTTGGAAACAACATTTTTACCAACTTTACTCTTTATAAAAAAAATTAAATTTAAATTATTTCTGTGATTGAATAAATGTGTTTTAACAAATTAGTTTTTACGATAAAAGGTGAACATATATCAATATAAAAAACTAAATTTATTACAATGGAATTAATTAGATAATGATATAAAATAGAACATATTTCACAATAGAAAATAATTCCAAATAAAATTTTACATAAGATTGTTTGATTTAATGAAAAAAATTCAAATTTTCAAAAAATCGACATATTAAAATATTATTTAAAAAGTCATTAATTTCTATAAGGACCAAAAAAATTATATTAAGAATATTTTATAATTATTATTTTAATAATTATATCAATTTTAAAAAAATATTTATAATATTGGAATAAAATAATTTTAATATTTGTGCTAAAAAAGAAATAATACCCAATTTTGAAGAAAATTAATTTATTAAGAAAAAAATATTTTTGTTCTCATTCATTTCCTAATCATTTTATTTAAGTGATATTTATATAGTTGAATAAAAAATGTAATCATATTTTTTAATTATAATCAACAATATTTTTTTATAAATGTAATCAATTAAGATAGTCATATATTACACACATGAATATAATTTTATGAAAAACATCCCTTTACCTTAAATATAGTTTATCAGCATTTATATCCAATTAACAATAAATGAATAATTTATAACAATTATAATTTAATTAAAAATTAAATATATATACATCATAATATTTTATTAAAAAGTTTCCACCACCAAACCAATGGCTTGGTTAGTATAAAAATAATTAAATACAAATATTTATATATCATATCATGGTTTTTAAGAAAGGTCGTGCATTTACAACATGCAATAAAATATATTATTAAAATAAAATATATTATAAACTATTTTATTAAAACAATAGTTGTTTATTGATCTATTATTAGATGATTTATATATTTATTCTTATCTTCTATAATATTTACATGTAATGTAATCAATTTTAATGATAAATCTAATAATATAATTCAAAATTGAATGAGTTGGCCTATACTAAAATGATATTTTTATGTATTTCAGTATCATTAGGTAATGTTATGAATTATTATAGATGTTTACAAAGCATTTATATGACACAATATGTTTAGACATGCTATAATTGTGATATGTATATTTACTAGTGAGGTTATACCACAATCCACTATTGATTAAATTGTAATGAAATTTTTCTAACGGTTTCAAATTGATTATATTTATGAATTAATGAATTAAAAGTTTATTTAAATCATATAAATGATAAACTGGTCAAAACAATTGGCTCAATAATATACATAATATTTTAATGAATGTTTTTATTATAAATTAAAGAGTGTATGATAATACCTATCCAAGAATTATGGGGGGGGGGATTCTCAAAATTTTCTCATAGTCTAGTAAATATTGTTATAGGATTTAATTAGAAGTTATATATTGAATATTAAATACTATAATTTGATGAATCAATTTCTATGATTCCTCTATGTCATCACCTATGTTTTCAATGTGATTAATATCATGAAAAATGATAACTTTATAATCATTGATCATTTCAATTAACTATAATAATTAAAAATAAAAAAACATAAAAATTATTTAAAATTCATTTTTAAAAATTTAATACTCATAAGAAACATTACAATAAATGATTAATGATAATATAAAAATTAATTAAGTGGATATTTTTTGACAGAAGATGGGTAATATGTGGATATATATACTTGATATCACCACTAAACATATAATATATATTACATAATGTTTCATTAACCTTATAAAACACAATAGATAGTATATATCATAACATATAGAATAGATATATAAAAAATAATCAAAAAAATATTTAAAACATATTAAATGGACCACACACATATGGTTTAATGAACATCAAATCTTCTTCAGAAGATATAAAAAATTAATAAATATTTGTACAATAACCATCCAAAAAATATTATTATTAATCAGAAGGCTTACATTTTTCCTAAAAAAATCCATGAAACATTATCCTAAATCCTACCATTACTAATTAGAGTAGAATAATAATTATATAAAGGATTTGAAAATTTATATTTTATCATTGATCAACATATCATAAAGTTGAATAATGATTTCTAAAATCCATAAAAATGTTTTACAATAATGATTCTTCATGTGTAGTGGAAAAATAATGGTATAAATTTTCATTTTTGGATTAAAAAAACAATTTAAAATAACTTTTTAATAAATAAATAGTTTCATGTAATGATCCATTAAATCATAATAAATATTTCCCTTACTTTATGTTATAATATTTTCACCATGTAATATTTATGTTAAAAATTTGGTAAAACATGCACATATTATGAAATAAGACTTGAATTGAAATGTAAAGGAAAGTGATCATGCAAATCATCTCTAATACAAGTTCATTTTCAATTAGTAATCATTTTAATCTCAATACCACTCTAATAACCATCGGATAATACCCAACAATGTTTTTAACACCCTCACAGTTTGGATTGTATATTTTCTCAAAATTAGTACAATGTTTTATAGAATTTTATACTAAAAGTGAACTAAAAATGATACCTAAAAAATTATGTTAACATTATTATAAAAATTAAAAGAAAAGTAAATCATATTTTAAATAAAAAATATTACCTGACTAAAATTTCAATAATTTAGAGGATAAGTATTTTATATTATTTAATAGTTAAAAACATTTGTTTCCTTATATATAATTATTCAATTATATTATAATTTATCATTGTAAACTAAATTTTCCTATATTAAACAATTATTAAATATTAAATAATATATTAAATTTACTAAATTTATAAATTGATACAAAATAAAATTAAGAATACATAAACACATAATTTTTTCATTGAAAACAGATTTTCATTATATTTTGTATTTTCATAAAAATATAATTATATTATGTAAAAAAATTTATTTTATAAAATGAATTTAATTTAAAAATTAATCAAGTGTTATATATCCTAGGAATATGTTTTCAGATATTTATAAATTGGTTTAATTTTGGGTGAATAATAGAAATGATGATTTTGTCCCTAATATTTATTTTATTGCACAATCATGATAAAAATATTATTTGAAAATTTATATATAAATTTTAATGTTAATTTTTTATAAATTAATAATATAAATTTATAAATAAAATTTTAATATTATAAAACCCATGTTTAATATCATGAAAACACATGTTCAATTTTAATTTTATATAAACTGTTTTTGGTCTCATTTTTTTACATTGTATAAATGATAGAATCCTATTTTAGATTTTAATAAAATCCATATAAAACCTATATGTTTAATGAAATAAAATTTTATTTCATATAAATCAGCATCACTGATATGGTTTTCTTAAACCTAAATTTTATGCTTAAAAATACACATTTGTTTTACTAAAAACGGGTTTTTAAATGTTACATGTTCTAATGTTAAATTTAATTTTTCATATAAATAATTTTTTATAACACAGATTTAATATATTTAATTGGTATGTAAAATTTATATACTATGTTTTTATTTAGTAAATATAATAAATGACATAGGTAAAAATTTATTCACATTGCAAAACCAAAAAATCAAAAAATTTACTAGTCTTAGAGAAAAAGATTAGAAAAAGATTATCACATATGTGAAAATGAATATTTCAGTATTATATACCATAAATAAACTATTAATACACTATTTTCCACTTAGGATCAAAATTACATTTGAAACATGTTCTATTTTCTATTATAAAGTTATATTTTAAAAAATACAATTTCCTTCATCTATTAAAGGAGCACAACTCCTTTAATTTATTCCTTAATTATAAATAATTATATTAAAAAATGATTCACTGCTATCTCAAAACATAAAAAGTACATAAAATATTTCTTTTTCTTTTTGAGGTAGAATCCTTCAAAGCCTTATGCTTTTACCATGTAGATAATATCCAATGTTATTAGTAATACTGTTAATAGTTTTCCCTATATTTTATTCACTATCTAACCAATAAATACAATTACATAAATTAATCATTGAAAAAATATGTATGAATTAAATTATAAAATATTATTATACTAATGGAATTTATGTTTACTACCTTAATACAAAACCATTTGAAAGTTTTCATCATGCATACATATATTCCACTAGCTCAACGAATGATGTCATTTATTTTACATCACATTCATGAAATGTTAAATTTTTTTTGAAATATTAATATTATATTTATATCATTATTAATATTATAAAATTATAATCCATTACAAATATTATTTAGGATCTATGGAAAATGGATTCATTGCCCATGTGTCCATGTGAAATATCACCTATGAGAAAGTGACATGTTTCATTTTATACAATAGTATTTTAAAAGGTATCTAAAAATGTTAAAAAAAATCATCAATATAGATAAATATAAATAATATATTTATGTTTTATGAAAATGATATTATTCCAAGCTCATCACTATCTGAACTATACTCAACAATTGATTATTGTATGTTATAGTTTTGGTTGGATTGAGAACCTACATGAACAATGCTATAAATTTATATAATAAAAAACTAATTACTTGGTATATTGGATTATAATATTATAATAATTAATTTTTATTTCTTCTAGACTTGTAATATTAATATCTATCATCATATTAATATACCCCCCAAATTTATTAAAATTATTGTAACACACTCTTAACCAACTTCATCTCCTTCAATCGTAACTAAAATACATTTGAAATGTAATTATAAAATTTAAAATAATTTTGAAAAAAACTATTCTAGATCCTATAAATATATCATAATGATTATATTTAAATATATAAAGAATAATATAGACTACAATTGTTTAACATGTATTAAAAATAATCAAAGATAATAAAATATAATTATGAGAAAAATATAACTAACTAATGTATTTATAATATTGAATATAAATTAATTTTATGGAATTATATTACTATGAAAAAGTGTTTGAAATATTTTATTATTAATGTTTTTTTACAGATCTTCATATCATGTTTTTATATTTATGAATAATTTTATAGGTTTTTTTAAAGTAAATTTTATTTGACTTATATATGATTTTTATTCACTGTGTTGTTATTAATATTATGATTAATAAAATGGAAATATATTTATTTGGTTACTATGTTTCAATAAATCCATTTTCATTACAATTCCATCTCATTTTATCTTCTCAATGGTTCTTAATGTTGGTGATTCCAAATCCGTAAAGGATATTGATAACTCCAAAATTCTTTCATTGAGATATAATGCTTCTTCCTTAACTTATTTCTCCCATGATTGGATTATCCCACCATAAAATAATATTATATTATATTTCCATATCCACCAATGGGGGAAAATAATTTCTATTTAATTACTAATTCAATAATGAAATTTGGGCACATAAAATTATATGATTTTTATAAATATTTTTCATCCTTTCCGAGAATATTCTTGTTATTAAATTACTCATGACTAAACATTTATTTTAATTCTATATATTAATAATAATTAAAATAAAATCAATTAAGATACATATAATAGTTATTAAATAAAACTTAATACAAATATATTCACTTGAGGCATAAAATGGATTTTAGTAAATATTTCATTTTTATGCGCTATGTATTTTTTAAAATGAAATTGGATATATTAATGTTAAATTAATCTATGATATGTTTTTAATATTAAAAATATATTACCAAAAAGTTATTTTTTTATTCTTAGTAATTAATAACAAGAACAGTTAAAATTTTAAAGTATATATATCCTATTAAAATTATTTTTCATTGTATTTTATGATTCTATTTAATTGTTAAAATCCAAATGTTTAGAATTTAAATTATAAATAATAGAAACATTTTACTGAATAACTTAGGTAACATTATATTATGTTAAATTTATTATATTTTTTTTGAAAATAATGATTTTAGGGGAATAGTAAAAAATACCTTTTTTTCTAATACCATAACATTTATGACATCAACATGATATGAATATTTCATAAAACATTTTCAATCATTTTTACTAAATAAATATTTATTTTTTATGTAAAATCATACATTTAAAAAATATATTCTTTTATTTACGAAAATCTGTTTGAAATTTTTTTAACTAGGATATATGTTTCATTAAAATTATTTTTATGTGATATAAAGTAATTCTTTTAAAATAAATTTAATAAATTAAAAAAATTTAATACTATAAATAATTTTTATATTTTTTATCATTATATATACACTTTCAAATAAGATTAATTTTTATTTTCAGATTAAAATAAGTTATTAAGGTAAAAAAATTACTGTGATTGTAAAAGTAAATTAGAGTAAAACAAAAAATAATGAGTAGAAGAAATAGTAGAACACAAAAAATTTCCCATACTTGTGTGGATGAGATTTTTATCAATATATTATACTAATGAATACATTATTTTCATGTTTTTAGCAGTGTTTCATTGAATATGGCATGTCATTAATATATGTTTTTGAATATACACGACATTGTTACACGACTCACTTATAAAAAAATCCCCTCAATACCCTAATTTTAATCATAGAAATACGATTTTATCACAATCAAACCATTAAAATATATCTATTAATTATTCTTCCCCATTTCACTTAGGATTATATGTCATGAAATGTTTATTCAAAGAACGCTCGATGGGTTTTCCTAGTGAGTTAGGAAAAAAATCAAAATCAGACATTTTTCATATGTATTTGTATTCTTATACATAAAACCTATACTATATCCATTATAACATAGTTAAATCAACATAATATGTATAATTAAATTTTATTACTATGATGAGATAAAAAATTTCTAATATACTCCAATACATTTTTGAAATAAAAATATCGCTCATATTACTCACACACATCACACTTTAATTAATAAATATTTATTTCTTCATCACCACCATACATGGATATTTATTACAAATAATTTATGAATATATATGAAATTAATTATTAATATATTTCATGAATATGGTTTTAAAATAATTTTAAAAATTTTAATGGTCATTATAATGTAATATATTGATATAAATAAATTTCCCAAAACAAGCTCATCATGGATCCTATTCTCGAAATCCACAGCCATATTTTCCATTAAATGAACATGGGGGTAAAAAATAGTAGAAAAAAATTATTTAAGAAGTTTTATATTATTATAATATCTATATTATAATCACATCAAAATCATACTATTCATTTATTATAACTTGTTCTTGTTTGGGATGATTTAACCCCTGGTATGAATGATATTATTCTTTTTTTGATACGGTTTGTTTTAGGGAAGTAATTAATGTTCATATATGTTATTAGAAACTAAATATATTTTTATTCTTTAATTTTAATTATAATATTTCTCTGATTGTTATAATATAACCTATATTTCATTGAAAATTTCTTATGCAAGCATATTATGTGTATTGTATACATAACCATTCGACAAAATAAAATGGAATAAATTTCTAAATTCTGAAAATTTTTTGAAACCCCTTTTTTATTATTTTTAATAATTTTGGATTGATTACTTTTTTTCAATAAAAATGATCCAACATCACTATTATGAAACTTTTATCAAATATAAGAATGTATTGACATTTGATGATGAAAATGAACTATAAATAACTAATAAATATATAGAAGAAATTATTATCATTGTCTTTTTATAAGTATAATAATTATTAATATGTTTATTAAGAATTTTATTAATATATATATTCATACAATACAGGGAATTGGATCATGTACAACCATATAGGAATAAAGGGTATGAAATTTTGTTAACTCAAATATCCCTTCATTATGTTATAATACTTTTTATTGAACATGTTTCTTATATGATTGATTATTCCACCATCATAATGTTTATATAAAAATTTATATTTATCTATAGGTAATGTTATATTTTTAATTACATTCTTCATCAATGATGAATATTTTTCATATAAACGTATATCATTATTAAGAATAATTCTATACTATTTAATTAAAAATTTCTCATCCATGACCATATTTATTATATAACAAAAAATCCCTTATTATTTTGAATTTATAACATTTATTATCACGTGTGATATTAATATTTACCATTACCTATTTTTAAAATGTATTTTTTTATTTCCTGATGCTGGTTTAAATAAGAATTTCAAAAAAATTAAAAAAAGTTTCGGTTAACCTTCATATATTTTATATTACATATCACCATACATTCTGACATCCATTTTATGTTTTTCTAAGATCTATTATTAATAATTATTATAAAATTATTTTTAAAAAATATAATGTCATTAACATATTTGAATTTTTTCCAAATGTTACTCATAACATATATTTTTTATAACAAAGATAAAAATGTTTTAGGAAATCACTTTTTACCATTTCTCTTTTATTATAATCTGTATTATCAAAAGATTAATATCCTATAGGGTAATGTTTAAATGATTCATCCTTTAAATTCTATATTTAAAAACAATTATTGGTGGATTAATTTTTTATATCAATTGATCTTTTATTTTATTAATTTTACATTAAACAACTTTGAAATTTCACAATATTAAATTTAGATCCATGGTTTTTATAATGATATATATAATTATCATTATATTGAAAACCTATGTTATAATTATCATTATGTAATTTGAGGTTTTTTATATCACAGTCAAATTCAATTTTTATAATTTATTTGAGCTAAATAGTGATGTTGTTGGGTGGACATGATTTTTGAAAGTAATGACCGGGTGTTTGTGTTTAGAAAGGATTTCTAAAATATGTTTCCAAATTTTTTTATATAGATAATATTTTTGATATATTTTTACTTCATTTTTGTAAAGATGATTGCAGATATATCTTTTCATAGGTTAATTGTATGTATATTGTTGTGGATACTCTATTTATATGATTTTTGTAGATCTGATTTTAGATATCTATGTTCCAAGGATTTTCATTTGGATAAGATTGTCTATATATTTTCTCAAAATAATTATTATATACATAATCTTTGATTTACTTACTCAAAATGTTATAATTTAATATAATAATTCATAATACATATTCTATCCTTTTATTATTATGTTATAATCCATGCCTGATGTCTATTATCTCAAGTTTCCCCAAATGAATACCATATTATATGTTTTATTATATGTGATTACATGTCCTTTCTCTCAACATGTGGATAACTGATATTCTTCCCATTTATTTGAATCTTATTTTTCTACCATTTTCATGTATTCACATTTTATTGTCATCTAACCCATTATGACTATCTAATGTGTTTTTCCATTATTAAGCTTTTCACACACAACATTCTTAGGTTTTCAACTCCATATGTTATTTTTATGATTATAAACTTGGATTGTTTTATATGTTTATCTATTTCTATGTGATTATATATACATTTTTCAAAATTATTTCAATGTATTAAATCTCTAAATACTCTAAACATTTTGTTTCTGGGGTTGAATGATTATTTGTGTGATTCTCTTTTATTGAAAGGATTTTAAATATAGAAATCATTATTTTATGGAATATCACTACATTTCAATGATTGTTTGTAAAATATATATTTTTCATACTAGCATCAAGAGTGATATTTTTTGGTGTTTCAGGAATTAATTCAACTATTCACATCAACAAATTATATAATGAAATTAATAAATAAAAAAATTAATAGAAAAATGTTAGAAGTTTTGTTTGTATAATAATAATTGTTTACATTTATTATAATAAATATATAATCATTAGTAGGATTTACATGGTTATCAATTCCATATTGTGAACTATATTTATTTTATAATATCGTCATTCTGGTAACATCCAAATTACCTTATGAATCCTATATAAAATGGATAAAAATATAAAATAACTCACTAATATTATCAAAAAACGATATACCAATGTATCTCATTCAATTCGTGAATTTCATTACATTTTTTCTCAATAATTATAGAATATTATAAAATTATTCACCAAATAAAATTAATTAAATCTAATATTTCATAACATTATAAAATCTATCCCAAAAAATTTATTTAGACATCATATTTTCATTTGAATCAATGAAAACTGATATTTTAATAATTAATTTAATATTACATATTTTACATTTTTAGAAAATTTTGTCCACCAATAATTATACGATATTAAATTTTTTTTATTAAAACAATAAAAGGAAATATTAGAGACCCATTATGTATCATCATCCAAAATCAATTAATTAAAAAAATTTATTGATTTCATAATTCAATATCTCTAATATTCTCAAACAATGATTTAATAAAATCAATTATAAAATGAAATATATTTTTAAATTATTTAAATCATATGAAACAAATTTTAATTAACATTAAGGGTTTCTAAATGGTCAATGTGATTTTATAAAGATTCCTTAGAGGTTTTTATTGGTTTTATATATTTTATTTTAACAGGTAAAAATAATATTTTATTAATATTCTTTATAATAATCTCATCATTCAATTATATATCAAAATAATATTGGGTTTCATTGTTTCCTTCCTACAAATTATAAAATGTTTTCTAATTTATCTTATATAGATTAAATATTATATATATATTTTTAAATTTCCAATGGAAATATTATTTATATTTTTTTGTAGTTCCCATAGTTTCTCTTATGTATCCCTTAATCAAGTCTTCTAATGGTTATAATGTTAAGGGATATGACTGGGAGAGTCGGGAGAACGAGGAATTATGTGTTGAGGAAAAGGGGAAGTTGCACGGGTGGCACACTATTTGTCTAAATGTGCGGCCAAACCATGCATATTTGAAAATTTTTAGTCAGTGGCTCCCACACGGTTAGAGCACGGTTTGAGAGATCGTGCAAGGAGGTCATGTGATGGTCTTCCAAGGCAGTGTATAATGCATGGTTAGTGCAATTGTTGTCAAACCATTCGATCAAACTATGCGAGCACTTAAATGAAATCCTAAAAAATTTCATCTCATATGTTTTTGCCTCTAAATAGATTGTTTTTTCTCCTAGGCTTCATAACTCGGGATCACTCTCCCTTAATGGTAGGCGAACCTCTCCAAAGTGTTTTGGTGGGGATCTGAAGGATTTCCTGGATGAATCAATTTCTGATTCTTGTTGTTTGTGATCGTTCCTCATTGTTCTTGATAAGATTCTTAAATATACTTTCTTTTTCCCTTGGTTTCATAGATCTACACCCATTATGGTTAGATCTATGTGTGTATATTCCATATATGATGAGATTCTGTATGGGTCTTTCTATGAAAAGAGATCTGAGTTGGGTTCTTGAAAAATCAACCCGGTTTTCGTATGTGGTCTTCATTCATTGTGGTTTTCATCAAAACCATCCATTTAGGTTACTTCACTCTCGACTAAACCTTATATATTTTATTGAATTATATTCAAATTACTTTTTTACTGTGAAATGAGTGGGAAAATATTAATTTTTGATGATTTTTTTTTGAAATTCCATGATCTTTGTGAATAGGTGTGAAAATGGGGTTTTCATTTAAAATAATTATTTTAAATTATGAATTTTCTAGAATTAATAAATGGTTGATGAAAAAGGTGTTTTCAATAAAAATGGTTTTCAATAATATTGGGGTTTTATTGAAATGTTTTGGTGTTGAAATGGTTTGTCATTGGAATGGTTTTGTCGAAAATAATTTTCAAATAAATGGTTTTTTACTGAAAGGTTAATTTTAGGATTGATAATTGGGCATATGTGTTGTGTGTTCATATTTCATATATGAGGATTGGTTGAAATATGACCCTGTTCTTGGTGCCAAAGTTTTAATGGCTCATGTAAATTGAATATACATGGCTTGGTTGAAATATGACCTTATTCTTGGTACTAAAGGATTAATGGAACATGGGAAATGATTACCTTGTGACGACATGGTAGAAAATCGTGAAACCACTCATGGGTATGGAAAAATCATAACGTAGCATGTAGGGTTGGTTACATGGGTTTGAGTAATGGTTGGGCATGCTGATATAGGGATATTGTGAAATGATTGTAATGATTGTTTGGTTATTTTTCTAGAAAAATATCATGCTGGAAAAATTGTTTTCTATTGCACTTGAATTTCTTGGGTAATGAGTGGTTTTGGAAAATCGTTCATATTTAGTTAAAAACTGCTATATTCGTAAATTGTTTTATATAGACCATTTTATAAAATTGTTTCTAACTATTCAATCATAGTGTCATGAGTAGGGACGTCGTTGGGGAAAACCTACTGAGTTTTATAATAACACCTTCTTTGGCACTTTTATTCTTTTGCAGATGCTATCTTCCAGGACAGGGGAAAAGGTAATGTTTCACACATGTTTAGCACTACCTCATGATGTTGGTCTGTTCATAGATTTTGTAGCATAGAGCATGTAAACCATGAAGTCTTGAGGTATTTGTAGAGTCTTTTTTAGATTATACGCTGTCAACTCTAATACTTGGTTATCCTTCCATTGTTACTTACATTGATGTGTTTTTTTGTGAATGAAATTATTTAGTTGTTTTTAATTTGTTCATGTATCATATAGTGAATGTTAGGTTAGTTTTTTTATTTTTATTGGTTTATTTTCAAAAAGGGTATATCATCCCCCAGTTGTTTTTGAAACCCTTTGGCATTTATTTCTAGCCTTTGGCGTCTTGGGGATGTCACATAAAGCCTAGTAATGAATCATTGTACTCTGAAGACAATGATAATTGGCATGTCATTAGAAGTGGTATCAGCTTGTCCAGTCCCTAAATAACAAGTAGTCATCCATTTTCATAGTTTTGGTGATGGAATCCCTTCTTGTCTGTTCCTTGGGTGGGAATCATAAAAAAGAGTAGGATTGGTTGAACTTGAAATATATAGCATAATAGGATGTAGCTAACCCTTTTATTCTGAACTTCAGGTTACCCGGGAGGTAGGTAAATAAGTGATTGGAGACACTTCTAGGATTTTGAAATCTCATTGTCATGGGTTTAGAAATTAAGAAGAGCATGGAATTACTTATAGATGAATGACTTCCTACTAGGTGTGCATACATCATTTCGAGAAATGATATTTTTTGAATAGTATGGAATTGGTTTTCAAATGCAAGATTTGGAAAAATTGATTAATTATCATATTTTGAAAATGGTTGGATTTTCATAAGAATCTAAAGTAGTATAAAAAATAGTTGAACATGGGAAAAAGGATGCTTCTGAAAAAAAATTGTGATAGTAGATGTGTGATAATTTGAAATACTATGCCATTAGTTGCTATAGAGTGAGATTGATTAATTTTGTATTTGGTTTAGAAAATGGCACCTGGTAGGTGTTGTCGAATCCAACCTGAAGAAGCTACAGAGAATGCGGTTACACCAGAACCATTGATGAACTAAGAGATGGTTGAGAGTATTGTCTAGGATATTTATGCTGTGGATACGAGGAACCAGAGGAATAAACTAAGGCATGTGGATCATACCATCTAGTTCATGAAGCATAATCCACCGAACATTCAGGGTGATGTTGAACATGAAAAGGCAGAGGTGTGGCTCTGTAGGATGAATCATATTATTGATTTCATTGACACAACATCAGAGCTCAAAGTAAAGCTGATGACATATATTCTCGAGGATATTTCACGTCAGTGGTTGAATTTAGCGGCGCAGACTAAATTGGAAGATGGCTATACATGGGAGGATTTTGAATAATTGATCAATAAACAATTTTATCCTCACACATTAAAAATCTAGAAAATGAAAGACGTATTCAGCCAGAAATCAGAGAGCCTCTCTATCATAGAGTATGCAGCTAAGTTCATATATTTAGTTTGTTTTGTAATAGAGGTTGCGTCAAGTGATTCTTTGAAGGCACACATCTTCAAATCGGCGCAAAGGTATGAGATCCAATCGATGATCGTGGTGCTTTGTATTACATATTATTCAAGGATGATGAACATAGTGTCTATTGATGAATGTGATATATCTGGATTGGTAGGAGGAGTAATTATGATACCTAAAGTAAATGGTGGGAACTCATCCACTAGGAAAAAGATGTAATGGGATACCTATTACCACTGTGAAAGTGGAAATCATAACCAGATGACTGGATAAATAAACATTTTCCACGACCTAAGAGAAAAGATGGTTGTTTTCAATGTGGTTCTCTTGACCGCATAATGCGATATTTTACTGCACACCCTAGATCATGTCATACTTATAACAACATGGGACATCGTCATCTCTATTGTCGTAGTTCTCCAAGGTCAGGTGCTCGAGACACTTATCATCAATCACATGCATCATATACTTCGACTGAACAAGGGAAGCAGAAGTAGTCTCATCAGCAAAGTGGAGCTATCACTGGTGATTCTAGAAATACCAGGACTCATCAACCACGACACCATCAGCAAGGAAACAAGGAGAAAAATATAGTGAATAAGCAATTGTATGGAGTTGAGCATATGTTTTTCGATGATAATGTTGGACCATCTACAGTAAGATGTATGATTCTTTTTAATTCTACCTTGGTTCAAGTGGTTTTTGATACTAGTGCATCACATTCCTTTATTTCTTCCCATGTTGTTGTCATGCTATGTTTAAAACTGAAAATGATTCCTTATATTTTGAAACTGAAAAATTATCATGGTGAAAGAGAACGTCAAGACATTGTGTATAGCACATGTGCTACAACATTTGATGGAGATGAGTTAAAATGGGACTTCTCGATGTTGGATGTGGATGTCTATATTGGAATAATGGGTATGTTTTGGCTGACAACGTTCAAGGATAAAATCGACTGCTATAGGAGAACATTTAGTTTTTTATGAAGGAATGTATCGAGAATCTCTTTAGAGGGGAGGGGTCTGTAAAGAATGTTGCAATTATCTTTTTGGCACCAAATGTGGGAATTATATCATAACAATTGGCAGTAATAACTTTTTCATAAAGGGATGAGATTAAAGAAAATAGTTTTCCAGATATTGAGGACCAATTTCTGAATGTCATTCCCAAGAGATTTTAATGGTTACCACCTCTAATGGAATTAAAGTTTACAATTAATCACATTCTGGGGACTACCCCTATTTCCCTTCCATCTTATTGTATCACCAAAAAGAGTTATTGGAATTGAAGGTGAAGTTAATGGAGCTGGAAATAATGGGTTTCATTCGACCATGTACATCTTTATCGGGAGCACCAATTTTTTTTGTGTTGAAGCCAGATGGAACACATTGGCTTTGTGTTGATTATCGCACGATTAACCATGTTATGATAATACATATATATCTACTTCCACTCAATGATGATCTGTTAGATCAATTAAGTGGAGCTCATTAGTTATCCATTATTGACTTGCGATTAAGATATCTCCAATTGAGAGTTCAAAAAGAGGATATTCCAGAGTCATCTTTTAGAACTATATATGGCCACTATGAATATGTATTCATTCCTTTCGGTCTAAAAAATTCACAAGTAGTCTTCATGGCATTGATGAATCAGATATTTAAACAATTTTTTTTATTTTGTTGTGGTGATTGTGGATGGAATTTTGGTCTATTAAAACACAAAGGATGATCATGAGGTGCCCTTGGAAATAGTGTTACAAATCATGAGAGGTCATCGTTTGTATTCCAAATTATCAAAGTGTGATTTTTGGATACACAAAGTATGATTCCATGGCCATGTAATTTCTATAAAAGGAATTTCTATTGATCATGAAAAGATATAAGTCATTATCTCTTGGAAAGCACCGAAGAATGTGTTAATGATACGAAGTTTTCTTGGCCTAGCTAGTTTCTATCGATGCTTTGTACTTGATTTATCATGACAAGATTCACCATTGAAAGCAATGAAAAAAATAATTCTCCATTCCAAAGGATAAAAGAATGAACAAAGTCTTTCTAGGAACTGAATGTTTGGATTATATCAACACCAATCATGACCATTCAATAATCAGGATATGGGTATGTGGAGTATTGTGATTCATCAGAATCAGGGTTGGGTTGTGTTCTCATGCAAATAAATCACATGGTTGCTTATGGATCAATGAAATTGATGGTTCCTGATAAAAATTACCAAAAACATGATTTAGATTTAGCTGCAGTCGTCCATTCTTCAAAAACATGGAGACATTAACTTATTTTTGGGAAATTTAGCGTGTTTGTGGATCATAAATTCTTGAAACACATTTTATCACAGTGAGATTTGAATCTGAGTCAAAGGAGGTTCATGGAGTATCTCAATGTTTGAATTTGAGTTTATTTATATGCCATGGAAGTGAAATTCAGTGGCTGATGCATTGAGTAGAATTTATTATGCTCAGTGTGTGAAAAAAGCTGAAGATGAATGGAAATTTATGTTGGTCATAGGCGACATGACAATGGAATGTAAAGATCGAGGTAATGTTGTAGTTTTCCTTTCAGCTAGACTTGTTCCTGATTTAGTAAAACTCATCAAAGATCCACAAACATCTTATGCAGAATGTCTTATTGTAAGTTCAATACTCAATGGTGGAGAGACCATTGATGGTTGTAAACATGATGGGGGATCTGTTTTTTGATTCTAAGAATAGATGGTTGTACTAATGGTTTTTCAGGAAGAACTCTTTCATTCTTACCATCATTAAATATGGGTTGCACATCGAGGTACACATAAGATTTATATAGCATTTTAGGAGCAGTTTTGGTGGATTAGAAAGAAAAGGAAGGTGGATTAGTTCATATTGTTGTACTTTACTTGTCAGCAGGTTAAATCAGAGTATCATATACAAGCTTTTATGTTACAAAATGTTCCCATTATAGTGTGTAAATGGGATCAAATATCAATTGATTTTTTTACAAGACTTCTATGAATGGTCCGAAAATACGATGCTATTTGGGTGATAGTAGATATTCTAACCATGTCGGCCCATTTCATCCATATTCCTTAAAAACATATTGTGGAGGATCTTCCAATAATCTATATCCAAGATGTGATAAAGAGGCATGGTGTATCATTGTATTAGTCTCAGATAGATATCTGAGGTTCACATATTGTTTCTAGAAATTATTATAGCAATCCCTTGAAACTCGATGTACTATGAGCACTGTGTATCATCCTCAAACAAATGATCAATCCGAGCAGAGGATACAAACATTGTATGACATGTTGCAGAATTGTGTAATGGATTTTTGTGGATCATGGGAGGAGAATATAGACTTATTGGATTTCTCATACAATAACATCTATCAATCCTCGATGCACATGGCTTCGTTTGAAGTAGTGTATGAGCATCCTTGCAATTCTTTACTATTCTTGGTGGAAAGAGGTGAAACTTCATAGTGAAGCTAAGCCTTTTCCAAGAATCTTCAAAGAAGATATGGTTGATTAAAAAGAGGATATAAACAACTCAGAGTCAAAAAAATTATTATACATATCACCTTTGAAGACCATTGTCGTTCGTTGTGGTTGGTCATGTCTTCTTGAGGATCTCTCCAAGGCATGTACATCATCATTTCGGCAATCAGGGAAAGTTATCTCCTAGATACATTGTAACTTTTATGACACTATAATGGGTTAGATAGGTGGAATTTTGGTTTGAAATACCACCACAGTTTAGTTCAGTGCATAATGTGTTCCATGTATCCTAGTTGAAAAAGTGCCATTGTGATCCTGACCATGTGATCAGATGGGATCCCATCGAGCTAGAATAGGTTGCATCACTAGTACATATTCTAGTGAAAATCAATGAAACAAAAGATACTATCTTGTGTGGGAAGGTAATTAGAATATTTTGGGTTTTAGGGAAACATAGTAAGATCCAGGATGGGACTTGGGAAAGTGAGAACGAAATGAAAGTGTAGTGGCCGAAACTATTTTTCACCAGCATCGGTTGTCTACTTTCTGAGGATGGAAAGTCAAATGGTGGGGATAATTTAGTACCCTCATTTTCTATTTTGTAACCCTTAAATAAATATTTTAATGTTTATAATGTTAAGGGTGATGAATGAGATAGTCCAGAGAACTTTTAATGACATTTTGAGACCAAGGAGAAGTCGCACGGGCGGCACATGGTTTGTCTAACCATATGGCCAAACTGTGCACAGTTGACACATTTGTGGTAGTGGCTACCACACAGTTTGAGAACGGTTCATGAGACTGTGCAAGGACGACGTGCGAGGGTCTACCAAGTATGTGTCTAATGAAAGCTTTGTGCACGGTTTGTAAAATCATGTGAAATAACCATGCAGGCACTTAAATGAGATCCTAAAAAAGTGGATCTCACAAGTTTTTTCCTCTAAATTGCTCGTTTTTTCCAAAGAAGAAATAATTGAGGATAAATCTTAATTTATGGTAAGAGAACCTCTCCCATGTGTTTTTGAGGTGATCTGAAGGCATTCCTTGGGGAATCAAAGCCATATTCTTGAGGTATGTGATCGTTCGTCAACATTTTTAATCGGTTTCATAGATATACATTTTATTATCTCTTGGTTACTTAGATCTATTCCTATTATGGGTATATCATATTTTTTGGTTGACAAATATGATGATATTTGATCGTGGAAATTCTAGGAAAAGAGATATAAGGGCGGTTCATGATTAATCAACACAGTTTTCTTGTGCATTCTTCGTTCATTTTTGTTTTCGTCAAAACATTTAAGGTATGTGGCTTCTCTCTTGAATCCTGCTGGAAGAATTGATTTTATTATATTAAAATAGTATTATTTATTGTAAAATTCATAGAGAAATATTTATTTGGGATTATTTAGGGTTTTTTTTGAAATTGTTTGATCTTGGTGAATAGTTTTACAAAAGGGGGATTAATTTAAAATGATGAATTTAAATTATGGATTTTCCGAAATTACATTATGGTTGATGAAAAATACATTTTCAATATAAATTGTTTTCAATATTTGTGTTGTTTTATTTAAATTTTTTGGAGATGAAATATTTTGGCATTGAAATGGTTTTGACGAAAATAATATTCATTAAAAAGGTGTTTTTATTGAAAGGTTTATGTTGGCATGTTTGTTGTGCATATATGTTGTGTGTTCATATTGCATATACATGGCATGGTTGAAATATGACCTTGTGCTCAGTGACAATGGTTTACTGGTACATTGGAATTTCATATACAAGGCATGGTTGAAATATGATTGTGTGCATGGTGACAAAGGATTAATGGCACATGGAAAACATTTACCTTGTGAGGAATTGGTAGATTGATGAGAAACCGCTCATGATTATGGAACTGTCATAACATAGCATGAATCTTTGGTTTCTTGGGTTTGAGTAAGGGTTAGATATGCTGATATAGGGATATTGGGAAATATCTATAAAGATTGTTTGGTTATTTTTCTGGAAAAATATCATTCTAGAAAAATTGGTTTCATTTTCACTTGTATGGCTTTTGTAATTAATGGTTTTGGAAACTATTTTATATTTAGTTATAAACTTCTATGTTTTTAAATTTTTTTTTATAAAATAATATATACAATTGATTATAACTCTCTTATCCTGTGGCCTCTATAGGGATGTCATTGGGGAAAACCTTATGAGTTTTACACTCACCACTACATTGGCACATTTCTACTTTTATAGATTCAATATTATAGGATAGGGGAAAAGGTATTGGCTTACATGTTTTTAGCACTACCTTGTGTTGTTTGTCTGTTAGGATATTTTGGATTATAGGGAATGGATTATTTTGGGCTTTGATTAGTCTTGAGTAGTTTATATGATGTGTACTTTGATACTTGGTTATCCTTGCATTGTAGTTTACATTGATGTGGTTTTGAATGCATTAAGTTGTTGAGTTGTCTTTCATTTGTTCAACCATAATATAGTGAATGTAATTTTTATGTTTGCTAGGTTTATTGGTTTATTTCATTAAAGGATAAATTGTCCCCAAAATGTGTTTGAAATCCGTCAGCATTTATTTCCATCCTTTTCCCTTTTCGTAATGTCTCTTAAGGCCTAGTAATGATTATTTGTACTCTCAGGCCAATGAGAATTGGCAGTTCATTACATTTTGAAGCCATGATATAAATCAATATACTTTTTTTTTCTCATGATTACCTTTATCAATTAGTTATGAATCTTTTTTTCATGAATATAAAACATGAAACATATAATGAAATATTCTTTAAACCAATTCAAATATTATCTGGGCTAACTCACCCTATAAAATGAAAAAACATATGATGAAATTTTACATCAATTCAATAAAATGAAATTTACTTATGCACATTTTATTCATATATTTACCAATATGTACATATGTGTTCTTTAACTCAATACCTGATTTTTTTCTATCCATTATAATCGATCATCTCCCTGATATATTATACGATATCCAAGAGATGATTATAATGATTGATATTTGGAATTCAAAAAAATAATAATAAATTTGAATTACTATTTTAAATATAAAATAAAACAATTTTGATCTAAATATATTTTATAAATTACATATAAATTTAATAAATCAATTACCTAAAATATATGATATAATATCCCATGTAGATTTGGAAATTCATCATTTGACTTTTGTCAATTTTTTTGAAACAACCTTCTGTTTTGGGAGACTAATATTGATTTTATAGTCATTACATATTCTCATGTACAATGAGTTGAAATAATAAAATTCTACTGGGTGATAAAATGATGATTTAATAGTTTATTAACAGTATTAGGTTAGCACAAAAAATTACTTTAAATATTGGTTGGTGGGAAGAAAATCTTTCATGGTCATTGAAATATCTAGGGTGACTATATAGATTCAATGGAAAATAATTTGTTTCTTATTATAGTACTTGATGAATAATTTGCATAGTGAATTTTAATAACATTTGAAAAAATAATTAAAAAAATTGGTCCCTTTTATTAATGCGAAAAATAGTAATTTTTTATCATTGAACAAAAAAATTCTCTCTAGGATTGATCAAAGAAACATGTGATTATATGTTTAATCCCAATGATCTGACATAATTCCATTAATATTTTATAATTTATTTAATTCACTTTACATTAATATATATATATATATATCATATATGGATGATTTAAGGATGCCTAATTATGGATTTAAAATTGAATGGATGGATCATGTGTATTATTCATATTATTATGATTTTGAGGATCAAATATTTATTATTATGATAAAAACAATGAGTTTTTGTATTTTCAAGTTCTTTAACAATAATATAGGTGAATTATATTTATTATCATGGTATTTGGATTTCCAGTTATTTTATTGATGTGATTTTATAGCATTTTATAATATTTAGGTAATTAAAATATGAATTATTTAAATTTATTTGGAAAATTTTTATTTTCATGGATATTTAATGGTTATGAATATTAGGGTTTTTGAATAATCCCAAAATAAAAATTAAACAGTGATTAAGGTAATTTTATTTTGGTTTTCTATGATTAGTTTTATTTAATACAATAGTTTATATGTTTATTTGGGTAACCCATTTTTTGAAAGTTAAATTGTTTCAATAAATGTACTATAAGGTTACGTATAATGAGAGTAACATTTCTAATATGAATAAAAAGGTTTTTTCATTTAAGAGTAAGGGGTGTTCCATGTCATGTGTGATAATAATGAGTTGGGATATGAATTTTGATAATAACCCACCTCTGTAACGATCCATAGTTGGTGTATTTTATGATCATATGATGTAATTTGTATTATGTGATTTATTGTTTCCAGTGACTCATTTTATTATAATAATTATCTAATGTATACATATTTTGGTATAATGGGTATGTTTAAAAATATGTTTTTGAAAGAATAGTTTATACTAATTTTATATGTTTTCTTTTTTGATCTAGAATTCTGAAAAAACAATTGTTATAGTGTATAGTATAACCAATTTTAATAGGCATTACAAGCGATATAAAGATAATATTAAGGAATCATACTATATATTTTTGTCCCCAACCATAACTGAACATCGATATGTCCATGTGGATGTCCTGTTTGATGGTGTATAAAAATAATTTATCCCAAGATATTTGGTAATGGAACTAATGAATTGCGTTCCTGGTGGACATAGAAATCCCATTCAGATTCCCCTTGACCTAAAATTTTGATTTTGGTCAAACAAAAAATATATTATATATATAATAATAATAACAACCAAATCATTGAATCCAATAATTAGTAAATGAGTTTATAATTTATCATCAATTTATAAAAATTAATCAAATCCTTCATCATAAACCCATTATAATCAAATAAAAAACTCTTCATTTCCATTGAAATCCTATGTAAAGGGGAAAAAATAATAAAATATGAGATAAACACTCTATAACATGTTCAATATTTTCAATGAGTCAAATAAGAGTTATTAAGGAATAAAAAAGTGGAGATGTGATAATGATGGAATTTGTGTGGTAATGGAATAATATTTTTAAATCTTAAAAAATGACATCATTATTATATATCATGTAATGAATCGAATAAAAGGGTGATCTTGGAAGAATAAAAGATTCCACAGTGTAAGTATGTGAAATAATAAGGAAAAAAATCATAAATAATGGAAGCATGTCATATTAATTTAGTTAATTTATAATCATAAAAATCATAACTTATATTAATGATTAATCTCTTGAATAGTTATAATAAAGTGTATGAAGAAACAAAACATCATTTCTAGACATAACATCATAGAAATTTTTAGACATTTCGTTTTAATGACTATTATTTTTCAAAAAAATATTCAAATACCTGACTAAACTAATGTTATTGATTTCATGTGATATAAATTTTTACCCAATGAATTTGAGGGATATATAATTCCAAGTCCACCCATAACATAATTTTGCATGAAAATGATTTATATATGAATAATAAAACTATAATAATTATATAAATATTATGATGATTAATCCGTGGGAATAAAATTGTATAATAGAGAAATAATGTGGTTATATTGGTAAATACAATTATATTTCAATAACAAAATATATGATATTATAATTATATATATCAATTGTAAATTTGACATGTCAATATATTTCATCCATACATCTAATGTATTAGTACATGATGAACTCCCATCTTCGAGATGGAATAATTTCAAGGTATTCACTTGGTAATTGAATTTGGTAAAATGAAAATTTTATTCATATTTGATGATAAGTATATATAATAAGAATTTTTGATCATTTATCACATAGAGATTCAATTTCCAACCCACAGCATATACATGAAAACATGAAAAATAATTTATAGAATGAGTTTTACATAATATATATTTATATATTATATAAAATTTAATATGATATGAAAAAATTAATGGTAATTCGGTGGAATATGAATGTTTTAAGAAATAGAATAAAAATACGTCATGGGATGAAATGAAATTATTGACATTTTAAGAAAAAAATTCATAGTTTTTTACATAAAAATAATAAAAATTATGGATATGTCATTTTCTAGGAAGGACATGTGTATAACAGTATTTTTAATAATTATTTTTTCAAATTCAATAATAAATAAACAATTTATTATAAATATGTTACTTTTTTAATAAATATTGATAATAATAAGAGGAAAATATAACTGAAATCTTGTAATTAAATTCAATAATTTTTGTTGAATTTTCATAAAAAATAGTGAAAAAAGTATATTTTTAAAATAATTATCAATTAGGGATATAAAAGGCAATAAAAATATATTAATAATAAAAATAACAACTAGATACTTCTTGAATAAAAAGAGTATTAATGTTGATGAACCTTAAATTGGAAGATAATAATTTAAAAGTGATCCTTTATAAATCTCATATGGTTCGACATAAATGATCAATATTTAATGAACCATAAATGTATGAATATACCTAATAAGGGTAAAAATAATAATAACTAATATTGATAGATAATATGAAATTTATTTAATAAGGAAGATAGATATAGAAATATATAGAACATAAGAAAACTGTAATAAAAAAATGGTGTGACCTTTGGAAGAGTGTAATGTGAGGAATATAAATAAGTATGGTTGGAAATGGGACCTTTAAATTGCCAAAAATTAAAATAAAATTATTAATTTATACTTTTATAACATGTTAATGAGACATATAATAAAATATCAAAAATAGAAAATTAAAAAATATAAATTATTTTGATTATCAAGAGAACCCATTACCTTGAGTCCATATTCATTTTGTAGGTCCTCTATCATCATGTGTAATATAATTATATTATTCATTCTTATTATTTAGATACTTTTCATAATTATTTTATTATTAGTATTATTTATTAATTTATTTTCTCTAATTATTTTTATTATTACTATATTGATCATTTTTAGAAGTGGTGCATAAGCTAAAAATATTGTGATAAAATGATAATGCTCAATGGTACCATTCAAATGTCTCACTAAACAATTTAAGTATGAATGTATGGGTTTTTGTGTCCTTAAAAATAAGATGATTTCAAGAGTTGAATAGTTCAATATATACCCTAATATAATTTATAATAAATAATAATTTTTACATAATAGTGTTTTAAATTATTAAATTAACTATGATTACATACCTTTAATATCATTTTTATCATGCCTTTTTATTATTTTAAAATCATAAAAATTGATAATGATTAATTATTAATGTTATATTAATACATGAACTAAATTTTTAAGAATATTCAAGAAAATTAAATGTTAAAATAAAACAAAAAAATCACTTAGGTAGTATATGGCTACTATATGTTAACTATTTATTGTTAATAGATATTTATTTAAAATTAAAACTAATAAATATTTCAATTTTATAAATATTTATATTAAAATCAAAATAGTATTTTAATATAAAAATAATCACTTACTTCTCTTATGGTTGGTGAAAGATGAGAATTTTAATGAGAATAAATTATTTTTCGAACCCTTCATAAACATGATAACTATTCAGTTCCAACTAGAGTGACAATCATACATGATGAGATAAATTTTAAATCATAAAAATCCAATTTATATAATTTTTTTTTGAATTTACAGGATTATGATTAATTTACTATCCTAAAATTAGAATATATTTATAGTGTATATGTGAAGATTAAAAATAGTAAATTAAATGTTATATAACATAATTATTTTATAGTAATTTTAATTTTAAAAATCTCAATGTTGTCACTTAAAAATGCATCTTATGAGTACATATATACACTATATAAATAGGAATTTTATAGGATCAATCCAGAAAATAAATTTTAGCAATGGAGTAACCCCAACCATGATGATTATAAGAGATGAGTCCTAATCAAGTATATTTTTTTGATAATAATTAACATATGGATTTTAAAAGTATAATCCCTAAACCTAATTCAACCATTTCTGAATGAAATTATAATACCCATTATTTTTTAAGAGAATTACAAACCTAATAAATTTTTACATGATCAATAGCAACCAATTTTATGACCTATTTGATAGGTGTAAACCAATTTTACCTTTTAAGGGATTAATAACCGCTATATTGATATATTTTTTGAATATAGCTTCATCAACATATAAAAAAAATAAGCCACAATATGTAGTGATTTAAATTATTTGAATAGAAATATTATTCTCAACTAAAGAAAAAATATATGAATGAGGATTCTCTATAATTATATCTATTCCTAAATTTATATTTTAAATATTAATAACTAGGACTCTAGGATGATCAATTTAGTAACATGAATACAATGTATTTAGGTCCATTTAGTATTTTTGCATCTTAATTTCATCCATTACATAATAAAAATAGCCATGGATATTTTCCTCTTAAAATTCCATGACCATCCTTAATAATTTATCATCAATTTTTTATATGGTTACTACATTAATTGTATTTAGTAATCTCCAAATCATAAACATTTATTACCCATATTATAATTTTAATAATCTATGAATATTTTTTTAAAATATAGTTAAATATTCCAACTAATATTTTCATTAATTATATTGTTTTTTCTTATAATCATTGTGAAAAGAACATCATTAAAATTCCATCCATATTCAAATTGAAATATAAAATCAAAAAATATAAGATTTAATAATTATAATATTTATCCAATTAAATAATTGATATTAAAATATTGAAAATTAACAAGAAGAAAATAATAAAATATTCTTAAGTAATATTATATGATGTGTGTGAGTATCTTTTAATAGTATTTTCATTTATGGGTCTCTTAGTATTTTAATGATTCATTTAGTATATGTATCAGTTATTCAGTTCAACATGAGACCTTCTTTTAATGTATAAGTCATTCCATTATCATATGATTCATTTAATTCCATGAAAGATTCATTCAATATGTGTTTGTGTAATTTTATTTCGTGTATTTAATATTTAATATTCAAAATAATTCCTTCAATCTATGACATTTGTATTTTGTCAACAATGCATGATTCAATTACTAATTAAAACTATTAAAAACAACATGAAAATTATATATATTTTTTGATAAAACTAGAATAATAAAACTAATGGGAATAATTATAAATAATAAATATTAAATAAAGACACATTTTTAATTTTTTTCATTTATAATTAGTGTGAAATTCAATGAATAAAATCATTTGTTTTATATTTTGTTAAAACTTAATCGTTAAGTTGGAAATTAGATTAATCAATTAAAAAATAAAATATATAGAAAGGGTAATCTCAACTATAAAATCTTATAAAAAATAATTCAATTAGATGTAATGTGCAATCTATCATAAATAATAGGGAAAATAAATTTTAGTTAAAATGAATAATGTCATAGAATAATTTAACGTTGATTTTTGAAATATTTGAAGATAAATAGAATCACAATTTTGGAATGTAATAGAGGCCTATTGTAGCATAAAGTGATATTCAAAAATATTTATTTTCTAGTGAATTTATCTTCTTTATCATTTTTCTTACAAGGAAGAGTTATTATATATTTCATTATAAGTAACATATAGTTCATCTTACATTTCATGCAATAATGAGTTTCTTTGAAAGCATATATGACACATGAAACTGATCTCCTATTAACCATGAAATAAAAATATTATAAATATTTCAATTAAAACAATGTCATTAAATAGGAGGTTATGAATAGTATTAAATTATTTATAAAAAATACATAATAAATTCCAACTCAAATGAAATTTATTAATAATTTCTTGGTAGACTACCAATAAATTTTTAGTAAATTGATTATATTCAGAAAAAATATTTTTTCATCAAAATAATATGTAATTCATTTAATGTGAAAATATTGTAGAGATATTAGAAAAATTATTTTATAAATTTAACATCATTATTTAAATAATAATAAGGTAAATAATTTGTTGTGACATTTTTGTAGTTTTTTAAAAATATTGATTATTCGGTGAACATTGGAAAATACAGTATTTTTTAAAACAGTTATTTCATTTCAATATATAATGCACATTAAATTATCAATAATTTTCAACTTAAAATAACTATCAATTAGTAATATTTACCACAATAATCTAATTTTAAGCATATATATATATATATATATATATCATTTTATGAGATTAATATTTTTGGGTTAAAAAAGAATTTTCCTACAAAAATTTTTATAGTCTATAAAGTTTATAAATTTTATGTAATTAAAATACTCCCTAATGAGGAATGTTTAAAATGAAAATAATGTAATATATATCAAATAATTATAAATAATATTCATTAAATGATTATTATTATACATATAGTTAATATAAAATCATATTGTTCTTGAAATAAATACAGTTCTAAGAAAACCCACATTATTATCTTATCCATGTGTCTGGTATAGAATATAATTTTTTTAAAATCTAGTAAATTTATTGCAAGAAAATAATTCATGAAATAATAATTAATAACTTATACAAGGGATGTTTTGGGGTTTTTTTTCAAAGTTCCACTTTTGGTTAAATGTGAAAAATAATGAATATTAATTGAATTTTTTTTAATTTACTAATTAGGTTAACTAATTTTTTTAGTTGGATTCAACGTAAAATTTTTAAATAGTAAATCCATAAATTTATTTTTTGTAATTTTATTCAATTTTCATATTATATTTTTCTTTTAAAATATTATGTAATTTTGAACTCCTAACCTCTAAAATCATATGTTCTCAGTGACTATTTGCGATTAATTTTACTATAAAATTTTCCAATTACATGAATTGAATTTATAAAATATATCATTATTTTTAATCAACATAATTTATATTATCCAAAAATTCCTACTTAATTTATGACGAAATTGAATAGTAAAAATAGTAAAAAAAATTATTAAATGTACAAATTGGTTTTTCGTGGGTGATAAACCAAACATTTATTGGTCAATAAATACCATATATGTTAAATAATAAATTTTCATGAAATATTTTGACCTGATACATTATATAATCAATACTGGTATCTTATTGGATTATTGTGAATTGAAAAAAATACGGATAGAATTCACTATTTCAAAAAAAAATCAAGAATCTCATTTTAATAGCCTATGTCCTCCTAATATATTGAATTGTCATTTTTGTATGTTAAAGAATTTTGGAGGAGGTTGCAAGAGTATTCGAAGGATTTGAGCGGGGGGCATTGCTTCTATATCTGTTACACATCATGTAAGTGGAATACTAGACATGAAGGTTGGTTTCATGGCCTGTTATGTGTGGTCAACAAAATATAATGTTTTGGGATTTAAAATTTAATGAAATGATAAACAAAATTGTTTTTTCGAAAAAAACCACCCTCAAGGAATTACATGATGTGAAACAGGGATACACATAATGTAATCCCTCGCTACTAAAACATTTAAGTGTTTTTCTGGGGACCCAATTTCTTAGATCATATAGATACAACAATGCTCTCGTAAACCCAAGATACCCAGAGACTCCTCATAATTTTGAGGATTCATACAAGAATGATTGATTCCAAGCATCCATCCTCATTTCTGAAATAATCCATATTCGATCAAAGTTGTGTTCTTCCTTCGTCCCTATGGTTTCTTCCAGTTTGGTCTCAAAAACCTATTCTTTCTTCCATCGATGAAATGTTATATGATCTCCCATTATTTTAAATGTGGTTCTCTTCAACTGTTATTTGTACAGTGGTGTTGTGAAATCATCTGATAGTTCACGGTCTTGTAGGATAGTTGATTGGAGTTCAGTTTCATCACATATTCTTGTTTAAATACCGTTGAATACATTTTTTGGTAGTATTTACATTAATTATATTCATTTGTTCATTATGTAGGAGGGATATGATTTTGATCACCTATGGATCTTGATTGTGGAAATCTATTCAAATATAATAATCAATTAAATTAAATTAAATTGGGTTGAGGGAATCAATATTAATTCCTTTGTAATTTTAATATTATGATTGCGATTGTGAATTATATGGTCTTGATTCCCCACTAAATATCACGGTCATTGGGGTCCCCTGTTTTCACACTAAATAGGAACAATATTTGTTTGGTTCCTATTGAACACTTATATATAGAAATTGGATAATAACATAAATTTGGCTAATGAAATGATAACTATGTATTTGGTTTGTGTGATAACAACCTAAAATAAAAAACAATAATTTGATAAGTGCCCACTAGTCAAATATAAAATATTATTACTACATGTTTTGTGTTTTTATGTGTGGTCTTTATATAGATTTTGTTGTGGTATGTCTTGGAGCATGATTGTCTGCTGTTGGTAGGAATGGGTGGTGTTGTGGATGAACTGGTAGATGATACATCAATATGGATATATAAGGGGGTACTACATTTAGAGATTGATTTATTGTGGGATGGATGAGAGTTTTGTGATGCATAATTGTGAGATGGTTGTGCATAAATGTGTTAATAGATGGGGTTGTTATTTGTGGGTTGGTTTTTTTGATATGTGATCTATGTGGGGTTAGTATCAAGGATGAATGTAGTTCTTGGTATGGATTCTTCTACATTAATAACATACATAAATCATCACCATTTATCTAGATAATGAAATATGATATATCATGAATGGTTTTCAAACATTGTGAGTGTGGAACGGCATGTATTTAGTGTGAAGACTCATAAATTTATCAGGCTATTAATCTATTGAAATTATTGTTTTTATGTTTTCTATTATTTTATATCCTTAATGTTTGCTCGTATAGTGACTGAATGAATACATAAATGATTAATAATATGTGGAATGACATAGGTTAGATCGGCTAATGAAATTGAAATTGTTACTGTATGAATAAATGTTGAGTTATGTGTTTAAATGTGGTTAATTTTGAGCAATAAAATTAATGGGGTTATTAAATGAAATTGTGTGAAAATTGAAAAAAGTTTATGACATGTTGTGTGGTGCTATTAATTTAGTGGTACTGGCCTAGGAGGAGGTATAGTGAGCTTATTTTCTCATTGGGAACCCATATGTTGGTATTGAGTGTTTGGCATCATATATGTATATAAATTTATTTTCATTGCGATTTATATGCACACCACACCACAGATTCGAAATATGTTTTGAACACCACCATAGTCACGGTGGAGAGTGTATTTCCCAATCATCTCGGTGGGTGGATAGAAGACTGGAAAAATGGTCCTCCATGCTCCCTCTTCCAGATGGTGATATCCAAAGATTATTCAAGAATGTTTTTTTAGGATTAGGTGTGTGCGGGAGTGTTTGTCATTCACATGTGTCTTCATGATGAGGTGTGTTATATGATCCCTAGTGTCTTCTATATGATATGTGGGTTGTGGCCCAAATGCATGCCAACTGTAAGTGATATTGATTTTCTACTACAATTCTATGGGTTGGATGTGATGTGGTTTGTGGCCTATGCCTCTGCAAGCATAATGTTATGTGGTTTGTGTCCCAGGTGTCTGTGGGTGCTATTTGATGTGTTTTTTTGGCCTAGGTGTCAACGGGTAGGATGTTTTATGGATTGTGAGGCCCATGTGTGTTTTAAAAGGTTGTGACAAGGTACATTGGGATGAGGTGAGAGTGAGAGGAATTATTCTTTTTGGAAAGAGAATCTAATCTGTGAGAAGTGGTGTGGGGTACCATATCATTGATGTTCATTATTTATATTACATTACATTACATGACATTAATTGTTTGGTGGGAATTCCTTGAAGAAGATTTCATTGTTATTATACCTCTTAGGTGTGGTTTGGTTCTGTTTTTTTTCTCATGATAACATTAGTATATTTCCCTCACATTTGAATAAGATACACTGGTTTTCCAATATAGTATACATGTATGCTCGCCCTATGTATAAAAAAATAGCTTTCAGGTTTCCAGGAGGATTATTTGGATTGTTCTACATTCTACAAGCTCAAGCTTGGGGATTTTAGTTGAGTTAGAGCTTTATCATTCATTTGGGTACTTCACTCAGGTTTTTATTGTATTTTAACCACTTCTATAATATGCATTCATATGGGATTTTTTTTGGATTTCATTTATATATTCCATAGAGTTGTTTTCTGTATGATTAACCATATATTCTAATATTGTTTCATTAAAAATTGTAATTCCTTCAATAATGAGTGAAAAAATACCCTTTGGGTTAGTCACTAACCTAGATACTATTAATGGTAGGATATGAGGACTATATCACCCTTTCTTCATTTCCATCCCAATAGAGGTAACTTTCGAGGGAGGGGGTTGTAAAAACCCCTCACCTAACTTATAAAAGGACACTAAATGTCCTCACCTCATAGTGAATAAAAACCATATTAGTTGGGACATGACCAACCTAAATAAATTTAAAACATCCCTCCTCTCATCCAAAAATCTTTATTTTATACCTAAATCCATCCAACAAATTCTTTGAGTGAAAACCTATGTAAGATATCGATTGAAGAGGTAATGTTCGTCAATAATTATTTTTTATTTATTTCATAATTTTTATAATTAAATTATAATTATATCATTTTGATATAATAATCTTAAGAAATTATATATAATGATATATATTTTATAAGACAATTCCATATAAAATTTCCACTTCAATCAAATCTATTATGAAATAGTCATTTATATTTACAAAATACTACCATCTCACTTACCGATGTAATTTTTTCCATTATCAACTCTCAATGTTGAAATTGATGATGTATTTATTATATATATATATATATGATATTTAGGATATTATTATTATTTTGGAATTATTAAATCACACATACCTTTATTATATATTTTTTTTAAATTTAAATGTCACTCATGTGTTCAGCATTCTACTGCCTAGAGAAGCGATTTGATTCATTCATGCTTTAAAAGGATGGTAAAAATGATGAGACTAATAAACATATGTCCTGGATATCAGAATATATGGATTTTTTATTGATAATATAACATATAAAAATCTTTATTTTAATATGATAATAAAATTACCATAATTTTAATGCATATGTATGACCTACCATCTCTATGAATGTTTTATTTAAATTGTCTCCTTATTTTTGATGGATAAATAAAATTAAAAATACAATGAATATATATTATATTTATATAATTTTAAACATTCAATAAATTTTTAAATCATGATTCATATAAGATGACTGAAAAAAATAAAAACATGTATGAATAACATAGTGGTTATTAGAAAAAACATAACATTAATAGTGAATTATTAATAAATAGGTAATAAGAGGAACTTTTTAAACATATATTGTATGATATAAATTATTATGGTTATTTAATGGATTTATAATAAAATTATATTTAATATACATGAGTTTTGAATGTGTACAATTAAAAACATGACATTATGTAATGAATTTTTTTTTTACTTTTCTTTTTCTATGAAACACATAACATATTAAACAAATGTTTATTCTATGTGGATAATATAATTGTCATGATTATTTTTTATAATTATTTTTAAAAAAAAGTGATTTGTATTGAAATATACATTTTTTTATATTTCATTCATAGGGTTTATGGTTCAAATGTTTCCCAATTTTTATAGGATCTCCATCTCGTGTTTCCTTCTCTGAGCCATATGACAATTTATACACAAATCTACATTTTTTGTGTATATAAAACCTCTTTGACATGAAATATCATAAATTTTTTATTGTGAGATATATTTTTCATTTATTTTTATTCTCTCATGTGGATTATTATTCAATGTTACCAAAGTGGTAATGATTTTACATTACAAATTTATTTTTTATTAACATTATTTATCATCATTATTCCATTGATTATATATAATTCATAAATTACATTATATAAATGATGGAATATATTTTTATTATTTAATGTTTTTAAAGTACTTTAACAATAGAATGGTGATGATGGCCTGGAAATTTGTTTTAATGTAAATGTGATTTTTTATATATTTATTACACGTAATATGGTCTTGATGTTGAGAAAAATGTGTTTTAGTTTGGATAAATATATGATTAATATGAATAACCTTTACTGGATAATATTGATTAACATGGAAATGATTAATTATATTATGAAAAGTATATTATATTTTCCTTGATGGAGTTTATAAAATTATTAGATTTAGATAATATATTAGAAAATACAAGGTTTTATTCATTTATTAATGAATTGAGTATGTTTTCAATATGGTTTTATGATATTTCTGGTTATTATAATGTTTTAAGGGAAAATATGATAACTATATAATCATGCTTCACATATAAATATTAAGATCTAATTTATTTTGTTTGGAAGATTAATTTGGTGACTGGTAAATTTAGTGACCTTCATTATACATTTTATATTTTTATAAATATATAATGGTAAAAAATTATGTAATTTTTTAAAATGATGTTTGGATGATATTTTTGATATTAGCGTATTACGTCACCATATGCTGATTTATCTATATTGAATAACTATCTGTAACTATTTTCTAAACCAGGTATAAATGAAATGGATTATAATTCTATTATGGATCTTATTTATTGCGTTAGACATAAATATTTAATTTTTTATTGTACGAAATTTTGTGAAAATTGATAATTTTACAACAAAAGGATGAAATATTTCTTGTGAAACAAATAGATATCATGAAAGTATATTTGAATATATTCTCAATCCTCATGGAAAATAAACTCCCCAATATAATAAAAATGATATTGAAATAAAAATTTACATTTTATCATATTTTTTTTTGAATCAATGAAACTCTTCACACCTCCTTAGTTTATGGATTTTTGGTCTCCAACATTCTCATAGCCATGTTCTCAATCACCCTCCATCAATATTGGGGTTATAGTTTTCACTTATATGTCAATATTATCTCTTCGAACATACGCTCTACTATGTGGAATAACAGGTATGTGTTAATATAGGTTTCATTAATGTTTCTAATTTTCAATTCATAAATGAATTTTTATTATCAATTTGTATTATGTGAGTATCTATGTTGGAATTTTCAAATGTCAATCCATTGATGATAAAAACGTATTTTGAGGGAAAAATTCATTTTTATGGTGGTAGAATGTTTCACGCATTTAATTTTTTTCATATAATTATTAATTAATTATATATATTCTTTATTTTTTTTACACAAAACACTGAATATATATTTTATTATATGAAACACTTAGTTTAACATACGTTACATTGAACACCGGTTTCTTCGAAAGTGTATTTGAAATACGACTGTAAGTTTTAGTGATCCTTGAAATACCATTATTTTAAAAATTTACATAATAACATATCCATTAAATAGGTTGTTAAGATGAATATTATGTAGTTTTTGAATCATAAATATATATTTTATACTAATTTTTTTTATAAATTCGATATAAATAATCAATCATCTTTTCGTAATGTCATTATGTTCACCATAATGATATTTACATAGAAAATATTTCTAATTTGATTTTATGAGAAAATATTATAAATATTATATAACATTTATATTACTAAATGAATTAATTTTTTAAATCATCATACAAATATTAACATATATTTATATTTTGGGAGTATGTAAAAATATAGTTTTATAAGTGAATGTAAAAATATTATTTATTTATAAAACTATAACTTCATTTCAATAAATACAGAAATGTAATTTTAAAATTATGTTATAAAACTAAAATAATTATATTTTATGTATATTTAACCAAAATAATTACATTTTTATAATGTTTATATAGGATTTTAGTATAACGTTATTTATGTGTTAATAAAACCGTTTTTCATCAAAAAACTATTTTGTAGTGCATTATTATTATATATTTTCAGTAATTAAAATAATTTATAATGAGTAATGTTTTAAATTAAATATATAGGTTTCATATCAATAAATAGTAATATAGATTCATAAAATTATTACTATTACACATAGAGTTTATATAAAATCATCTTGTGCTTGAAAACAAATACATTTCTCGAATACCTTTTTGTGTTTTGTGTTTACAGATATTGTTGTAATTATTTACCATTTTCAGAATATTTATTTATAAAAATTTGAAATAATATATTCAAAATAACATTATAGAGATTTTTTGTGATTCTCATTAAAAAATTATTTTTTATGAATATTGAATAATTCAGAATTTTTATTAAAAACTGTCTTTTGGTTTAACATATTTATTAAATTATTTTAATTAAATGGTATGAATTTAATATTAGTTCAATAATACATCCAATAATCGAATCAAGGTCATTATAAATAATTTCATATTGAATTAATATATAAAATCAAATTATAATATCAAAATTATTCATAGAAAAACATGTATTATCCTCTCGATTATGAGATTAATTTCAAATTATAATATTTCACCTATATTATTGAAATGTTGAAAAAATGGATTACATATTCCATGAACTATCACCCCAGGCCCTTGCCGTGACTACCCCTTGCCTGCCTTCCATATGCAAGGGGATAACGATTAGCACCAAAGGCATAAATCCCTACGACTGGGATGAAATTGACTTTATAAAGTGTAAACACACACAACAGAGTACGACATGGGGGTATACAGTAATAAAAATTGTTTACAAAGGAGTGAGGAAATGATAAAGGGCCAAAAATACAAGCCCAATAGGAATATACAAGTACAACTAAAAGAAAAGTAAAACAGCTGCTGGATCATCCACCGAGGAACCCTACTTGAAGGGTATGTACAAATATCCTCCTTAGCTCTCCACGTCCATCCGGATCCTCTATGTACCGACTCATCGTATGGACCACCTCTTGGTATCGTCCATTTCTGCTACTCTCGGCCTCAGTCAGTGTTGTCCGTCTTCATCAACCAGCACAATGAGGTGCTGGAATTGACTGTGAAGAGGTGGCTATAACGATACACAGTAGGGACCCCGAGAATCTCAAGGTCTCACAAAATCCAAAATGGATAAAACAAAATGTATGAAATAATAAGATAACCAGACTTAGGTATATTCCCATACATATACCTATGTTATCATGTATTCTGTCTAAATCATGAGGTAAACTCCAAAGTTACTGACTCAGCTCAACCATGATTTTTACAATCGAAACCACGGAAGCTAGGGAACACCTCCTCTATCGGGTACATTGGACATGCCTCCACAACTAGGTTCTTCCCACTGACCTTGGACTGCTGAGATACTTCTGCTGTCGAGTACCGTGGTTCTTTCGTTCTTACACAAGGGCTCCCCTCAAAATGGGTCTACCTCCAACTACAAGGTGCTCCTCCTAATTTCATACAGAGGTACTTCTCTAATCGAGTACCTAAGGTCTTCCGCCAGCTACCAGGTGCTCCTCAATCGTGGGTCTGCCGCTGTAACCAGGCGCTCCCCATTGGGCAAGTCGAATCACTTGGGGTCTCAACGCAACAGAAGACCCATTAATTGGACGCCCGGACTATGTGATATAAGATTTTTAGTCTTGGGGGCCTACTAGTATTTGTGTATGATCCAACCGGGTCGTATCTCAGTATTACCCCGAAATCTGGTAGGTTATACTCAAGGGACCTTCGTGTTCCATGAAAACCCGAGCCACTGACGGTTCATCAAAAAGTGTTCTAGTGTCAAAGATATAACCAAAGGATGAAACTGTCAATAGCGTGCTTTGGTCTGGTCCTACCTGTTCAGACCGAATAGGCCCAACCCAGTCTAGGATAACACGGCTAGACCAGTTGGGTCTGTCCCGTCCCATTGGTCGGGCCATCCTGTTCGGTTCGGCCCAGTCCACTGGGCCCAGCCCAGCGGACAACGAGTAAGGTTCAACTAGGAGGTCAATGCATGGGCTTCTCAATCCGGAGGCTAGGGTCGGTTCGGCCAGTGATGCAGCGCATGACACCAAAGGATGGATTTAGAGGTCGATGTGACTCAAGTGGCTTGGCTGAGAAACGGGGCGCAGTAAGGAAGACCAGATGGCAGCAGGACAGGGCGCCAAGAGGGCGTGTGGGGATCGGGCAGGTAGTGCAGGGCGTGTGCAGGCTGGCAGGGCGTACGAGGCATCAGGTAGGCCGCGGGAAGACTATGTGGGGTGCGGGCAGGCCGACACGGAGCTGGGAAGGTCACACTGGGTAGCGGGTAGGCCGATATAGCAGTGGGCAGGGTCTGTGGAGGCGCCGGGTAGGTTGGCTGATAGGGTGCAGGGCCGACCGCATGGGGAGCAGGTGGGCCTGCGACCGGTGGCTACCGAGTAGGCTTGTTCGGCGGTGGTCATGCCAACATTGGGAAACAATGTTTGGCTAGTAACACTGGTGTGTCGCAGGGGTGGCGCGGTTTGCGGAGGCCGCAGGTAGACCGACCTTTTTCGTTGTCGCCTTCGTCACCTCGTTTCCACTTCAACGAGCACCACAAGAATGAAAAACTAATGGAGGATGTCAGGCCATATTAGGTTGGCCTGCATCCCCTGCGTTTATGGTGGTATAAATTGGTTTACCATGAAAATAATATTAGAAAAAATTAATTATAACACTTTGCATCTATTCCTTTCATTATATGATGATAAGAAGAAAATAAAATCCTTAACATGTAATAACCCCTACCAAGATTGTTCGGCCTCGATGGTAAAATCGTAGGAAGAAGATGTAGTCGTCGTTCGTCACATATTCTTCACAATTCATCATCCGAGTTCGCAAGATGATTGTGGAGATTGGCACAAATTAAATGTTAAGGGATTTGGCTCCATTATGGTGGGGGTGGTTGAGGAGTATCTCCCCATGTAATGTGGAGTTTAGGAATCTAAAGGCTCTCCCTCATTAATGAGGGAGCATTTTGTGGTTTTCCGTTCCTTCCATTAATTTGGGGGTTAAGCCTAGTGTGGTCCCCACCACATTAATCCTCCCATGGGAGGTTTAGTTCGAGTGGGCCCTACCAACATAACCTTTCATGGGAGGTTAAGGTGTAGTAGCGCCACCTCCAACCTCCAAGAAGAGGATTTATCCACCACACACCAAATGGATGCTCAAATAAATTAATGTGTAGCTACACATTATTTTATTATTATTTTTTATGAAATCCCAAAAATTACCTAATTTCCTAGAGTCATTATCGTCAAAGTGAAAGTCTTCTTATGTGACTACCGGCACATCATGTTCAATGGTGCCATCAAGTTTCAATTCTGAACACTGCTAAAAAAGATATAAAATCCCGCTCTTACGTTTACTGAACGTACCCGAACCAAATTTTAGAAATTCATTCCAGGAACACCTGACCACAGAATCAAGAACAAAAAATTTTCGTGGACTCATAAAATTCCTGTGTATTTATGAAAAAAATTAAATGGAATATCTGGGTCTTTACATTCTCCCTACCTCAGGGATTTATGTCCATATAAGATACATTTATAAATATGGAAACTAGTGGTGGTAATGAGCACACATCTATGCATCCCGCTCCCATCTGATTTCCGGGAGGTTCCCGTGCTGCCAACGTATGTGCACCAGAAGTATAGAATGTCCATGTAGGACCCACTTCTGTCAATCCTCAATCTCTACCGAAACCTCGGTGAATGTCATTCCATCATTGACGTCCACATATCCATGGTCGATGTTGTGAGTAGGGTCGTGGATGTATCTTATCAATTGAGATACATAGAAGAAGTCGTTAACCCGGTGCAACTGAGGAGGAATATCGAAGCAGTATGTCTCCTCGCCAACTCTACTGAGGATATGAAAAGGTCTGATGAATCTCGAAGATAACTTGCCGCCTCAGCCAAATCTATGTTGTCCTTGTTGAGGTGAGACCCATAGAAAGACGTGGTCTCCATCCTCAAACACCAGAGGTCTCCATCTCCTGTTAGAATATGAATTCTTCATGCTCTGTTCAGACTTCATCCATAGTTGGAAGATCTGTACCTTATCTGTGGTAGCATGTACCATCTTTGGTCCCACCAGTGCTGACTCCACTGCGTCTATCCGGTACAAGGGTGATCGTCAAGGTTGCCAATTCAACACCTCAAAAGGGGGAATCCCTATGGTGGAGTGATAGCGGTTATTGATGGAAAACTCCACCGAATGTAAGTGATCCTCCCTGATGTGACCAAAGTCAAGGGCACAATAACAAAACATGTCCTCGAGGGTCTGAATTATCTTCACAGATTGGCCATCCATTTGAGGATGGAAGGTGATGCTCAGACAAAGCTGCGTCTCGAATGCTTCTTGCAACCCCTTACATAGCCAGGAAGTAAAGCGTGTGTCATGATTGGAGAAAATAGATGAAGGTAATACATGTAGTAGTACAAAATCCTTCACATAGAGGCATCCCATGCTTTTTACTGAACCTTTCTCTATGATCAGTAGGAAGTGGACCGACTTGGTGAGCCGGTCGAAGATCACCCAAATCAAGTCATGGACCCTAGATGTACATGGAAAACCTATCATGAAGTCCATGAATATATCATCCCACATCCACTCTGGATCCTCTAAGGGTCAAACCTAGCCTACTAGTACATGGTGTTTCACCTTCACCTGCTGACAAGTGATTCATCATGAGACAATATTTGCAACTTCCTTCTCCATACCTGGCCACAACTGCTGTTGTCAAAGAGCCTGGAACATCTTCGCCACTCATGGATGTACCACTAGTGGAGATGTGTGGAAATCCCTCAACAATTCCTCAGAAATTGACAGTGGCAACATAGTACATCCTCTAAAGAGGATGAAATGCTGCCCACATTTAGAAAATCCATCAGGACCATGCATTGTGAATATCTGGGTACATCATTCCTCAGAGTCATTATCTCCATATTATGCCTCCCTGACTCGCTGATGAAGTGGGGGAGTGACAATAAGAGACTGTAGAAAGGATTCTCTATCTGTATCCACAAAGGATATCAATAAGGCATCATGTTGCTCAGTCACCAAACCTATAAGCTATATACCGGTTCTCCAGATGAGTGCATATGCCACAACGTTCTCATTCCCTGATGTATTGACTATCTCGAAGTCATAGTCCTGGAGGAACTCATTGCAATGTCACTATCTCAGGTTCAGGTCCTTCTGAGAGAAAATATACCTGAGACTCTTGTGATCAGAGTACACGGTAAAATGTTTGCCCATCAGATATTGTCACAAAATCTTCAAGGTGAATACAACTTCTTCAAACTCTAGGTTATGGGTAGAGTAGTTCTTCTCATGTGGTCTCAGCTGACGGGAACCATCAGTGATCACTGCTCGCTCCAGGATCAGGACAGAACCGATTTCGGTCACTGATGTGTCACAGAAGCCTACAAACCCTATGATTTCCTCTAGATGCCTCATGATGGGGGTAGTATTCAATCTCTGGCTCAACTCTTGGAATACCTAGTAGAATCTCTCTGAACGCATGAAGGTTTTCCCCAACTTTGTGAAGGCTGATAATGGTACTGCAACTATTGTGAAGTCTTGTACAAACCTCCAGTAGTAACCAGCCAATCCCAGGAAACATCGTACCTCTATCACACTCCTAGGTGGCTCCAAAGAAGGCACCACCTCAATTTTCGCTAGATCCACTGCAAATATAACCTACAAGATGACATGTCCCAAAATATGAACCTCACAGATCCAAAACAGTCACTTTGAGAGCTTAACATAAATATGGATGTCTCGGAGTGTGTCCAGTACCACCTGAAAATGGTAAGCATGATCCTCCTCATTTGTGGAGTAGATGAGGATGTTGTCGATAAAGACTATGACAAAGTGATTGAATTATGGCTAGAAGATCATGTTCACATGTCCCAAAAACAATGTTGGAGCGTTGGTTACACCGAAGGGTATAACCAAGAACTTGTAGTGACCATTCTAAGATCTAAAGGCCATATTTTTCACACATTCATCTTGAAGTCTGAGCTAGTGGTAGCCTTATCTGAGGCCTATCTTTGAGAACCATCATGCTCTGTTCAGCTGATCATAGAGGTCGGCAATTCATGTGAGTGGTTACTTATTCTTCATGGTCACCTGGTTCAGGCGATGGTAGTCGCCACAAAACCACAATCTCCCATCCACCTTCTTGGAAAACAGAATCAGGGATACGTAGAGAGAAACACTGATCCAGATCAATCCCTTTCCCTCCAAGTCTCTCAGCTGTACCTGCGGCTCACGAATCTTACCGGGATCCATCTGATATGCTGGAGTAGATATCAGTGTCCCATCGAGTTACATGTCAACTTATAATTCCACCACTTTGCGAGGAGGTAAACCTAGTACATCTTCATAGAAAAAAATCTTTGTACTTGTCCACAACTATAGGATAAGATGGATTCTATACATAAACTACTCTAAGGGTATGACAAGACAACTAATGAGTGATTGGTTGCACCCTCTTCTGAGTAAGTCTGTCTTGTGCTAAAAAGGATCCCTACTCACCATTGAATGTATGCCTGGTTCCATCCATGCAGACACACCGTACTTTGTGCCTAATAAAGTCGATCTGGGCATGTAATGTTGATAACCAGTCCATCCCCAAGATTCCTTCGTAAGGCCTAGACACCACAACGAGGAGATCCCAGCTGAAGCTCTCGCCTCCTAGAGTAATCTCACATTGCTTACACCAGTGCGTAATCGTCACGTCTACACCTGTAGGATTATATAGCTGTAAGGATCGAGCTAACAGATCTCTCCGATTCACCGAGCTCCGAACGAGGGTAGTGGCAATGAAAGAGTGAATGGAACATGTGTCTATAAGAACTGCAGCTATAGTGGAATATATATAGATCGTACCTAGAATTATCTGTGGAGAGCCATGGTCATAAGCCTCAGCTTCCTGGAGTTGAGAAATCACATGTCCACCTGCTTCATGTGGTTGAGGGGGACTACCTCGTGGTGGTGGCGGTAACACCTCGAAACATCACCCACCACCAGCTGCTCAACCAGATCCTCTGCCACATCCACCTCCTCCCTACAGACTGCCATGATCAAATCAGTACCTCAACCTGGGAGGTCCCTCAACAGTCTACTGATAATTAGAATGGTGTGCTGGAAAGACATGATCCATGTGACAATGCCCACCACCTGAGTAAAATTTTCTGCTCCAGTCATGTTTGGCTCTGTTTCCACTCTAGGTGCCCTGCACAACCGATTCTAAGTCGTGTGGTCATACACCTATAGGTCTGGTCGTCATGGACCTCTGCGACATCAATCTACTGCTAGTTGCAGAAGACTCCTCTGTATGTCAACTGGTGGTGGGTCTCGCAGCTGGAGGCTGCTCAGCAAAAAAACTCTCCACTAAGAGGGAAATCTCCAACACTCTTGCAAGCTTCGTGAAGCTGATGGAGATCATCAATGACCCAATAATTCACCTAAGTCCATGCTCGATGGTCTAGTCCTTGAATAATGGGTCCCAAACCTTATATGGGGAGTTGCGCGAGAGGTCGATGGTCCTCACTGAGTATTGTGCCACTATCAGGCTACCCTTTTGTGGATACAGTAGCTCCTAGATCCGCACCCCACATAGGGTGGCTGGGAAAACTCTGCCCGAAACAGGATCTTGATGTCTACCCAGAGTAGTGTCACCTCATCATTCACCTAGATTATTAGGCTCCACCATTTTCCTACTACTATCTAATGTTGAGTCACGATAAGGATCACCATGATGTATGTTGTTGTACCTACCAGTTTGATGATTCTCACCACAAGCTCCAACCAATCTTCAGCTGCCTGTAGGTCCATCTCTCCCCAGAACCTAGGTGACCTCTATCAATAGAACTCATGTAGCGCGGTCAAGAAGTGTTCATCGTCTGCTGCTAGGACTGGTGGGATCGTTGGGGCAACGAAAAGTGGTACTGCTGGTGACACCGCTGGAGCCTCTACTATAGGAGGGCCTTGTACCGAGGCCTCATCGATGGGTGGGCTATATGCACGAACAAATCTCAGGGATATAACTAGTCATCCCCGGGGAGGCATCCAGAAAGAAATAAATGTTACATGGTCAAAAGGCTATACATGATGAGCTGACCTAGTTGAGCTGACATAAATAAAAACATTTGAAAACACACAGGCAATCAGTATTTTTGTGCACTGTGTAAGAAAACATAAGTCAGGGTACTGGTGTATTTATAAGTCGGATGCCGCACCAAAACTGGACTCCATGAACTGAAAACCACACTTAGTACCCTTTTCACTATTTATTTACAGAAAATAAAGACCAGAGTCCTATGTTATAATGTAGAACTGACTCATCTAATAACAATTTCTCACAACCCATCCCCTGAGGCCCATTCTGTGACTACCCCAAGCCCGCCTTTCATAGGAGAGGGGATGAAGACTAGCACCAAAGGCATAACTCACTATGACTGGGAAGGCATTGCATTTATAAAGTGTAATCACAACCAACGTTGTATGATTGGAAGTAAAACACTATGAAATACTGTATACAAATGAGTGATGAAAAACAGGGTCGGATATACAAGCCCAACAGGAAAGTACAAGTACAACTAAATGAAAAAAAATAGTAACTAGATTGTCGGCTGGGAAACCCTACCTGAAGGGTAGGTATAGATAGCAACCTTAGCACTCCATGTCTATCTGACTAGTCCGTGTACTGACTCGTCGTAATGTCCACCTCATGGTACTATCTAGTACTACGATTCTCAGACTCAGTCAGCATTCTCCATCATCTGCACAAAAAAAACATATTACGGCCATAGCCCGTATAGGGTTGAGTATAACGATACATAGTAGGGACCTACCATCTAGATAAAAGGTGTTTTTAATTTCATATATATGTCTATTATACATATTTTTATTCTAAGAAATTATTTTAAATACAAATCATGTTTTATATTTGGGAAGTATTTGAATCACGATCTAGGTGATACAGTCAAGAGTAACAAGTTAAAACCCGTTCAATAATGAAAGCAATTACTACCTGAAATGTTTATTTAACATGGAAATTATTATTAAATTGTATGTATAAAGTCATAAATGAATCATGTGAGATATCTAAAATATTAATATGGTTCTGGATTAATTTAATAACATACTACGTTCTTTATACACAAGGTTTAATATACCCTCGACTTAATGAAAGTACAAGGTAAGGGGTAATTTTGAAATTTATTTATTTCATGAGGGTATTTTTACGTAACAGTCTAATGAGAAATATTTATTATCCATGTCCATGCCTCATAAAATTGTTTTAAAAGTGAATATTATAATGAAAGTTTTTCTAAAACATCATTTTAAATGATTTAAATATTTATTCTTCTAAATCATTCTCATTAATGTCCATTTTTTCAAAATGTTTTTTAATGATTTATTTATATGGACATGAATTTTTTTACAATGTTAATTCCTTTAAAAAGTTTCAATGTCTAATGAGACACATTGATTAAAAAATGTCTTCAATTTTCTTCATTTCTAAATTGTGTGAATTTTAAATGTTTTCATAAAAAAGGGTTATTTCTCTCAAAGAGTGTTACAAATCATTTTAATCTATGTCAACATCTATTGATTAATTTTAAATATGTTTGAAGATGATTTATTTTGATATAAATCCTCAAAATTATATTGAAGTTTTTGTGATATGTATAACTGTGGATTTGTTATTTTTATACACTTTATGGTTTTGGAATAAAGTATTCACATTTCGTATTCTAGTTTTAATACAATTGTTTATGTTATGTTTGATCCTTTTCATATGAGAAATGCATTGGAATTAGTAAGTGATGGTTGGAGCCCTATGTAGCTCATCAACGCATCGTCAGGTCTCATGAGACAAACTAATGTTTGGCACAAGGGCGTGAAAAAATATTATGTTTAGTCTTGGTAGAAGGCCTTTATTATGTGGTTATGAAGTCTGGAATTATGCATTCCATTATTATGAAAGTGTAAATTTATATTGTGTTTTATTATTATACTTGTATAATATTCTTGTGAATAATTAAATTTAATTATTTGATTTTATCTTTTCCATGTTATACTAATGTTTATGTTTAAAAGAATTTTGTTTTTGACATATACATTGGCATAAAATGATTATGCATATTCATGAAAGTTTCGGCTATTTTGTTATCCCTACTGAGCATCTGAGCTCACCCATTTTTATGTATTATTTTTTCCAAGATGCGAAAAAAAATATATTATGACTGAACTGCAAGGATAGTCTAAGGTAAATTAGTGTGGCCTATGGAGACTTTGTTGTTTTACTTTTTCAATTTATAATGTAATGTAATACACATGAATAAATCTAGTACTTCTAATTCTACTAAACTATTCTGTATTTTGAGACATAATATTTTGTGATCATGACAATGTTATGAAATAAATCACCAACTCTAGGTTACTTGGGTCGGGGAATTACACTTTACATACTTGGATTTGTTGAAAAATATTTGAAAAATTTGGCTAAGAAAAAAATTTCTCAATAAGGGATATTAAAATAAAACAATCTAGTTAGTATAATGAAACACATTATAACCCATTAATAGGTTTGTATTTTTCTGATAAAACATTGAAAAAATATATAAAAATTATCCTGATGGTATAATTAATCTATCTTCAGAGATGTTTGATTAAACACATTATATATAATAATAATAAAACATGAATGAATCATGAATACATTTATTTATAAAAACAAGTGTATTAATAAAATATCACAAAAATTACATTCCATAAAAATTAAAAATATTAACATAAAAACCTCTATTAATAATAATAATAATCATGGAATAAAATTGGAATAGCAAATATTCACTCATTTGTTAACCCATTTTAGAAATAACGGAATCAAAATTAACTCCATAAGTGCATCCATGATAGTTATCATTCTCATTTTATATCCTTTAAAGAAAAAATCAATAACCAATACATTGGAGAGTGATATCATGATCACTCATCATGATGACGTATCAGTAAAAGCCATCATTATATATAATGACCGAGTACGATATTTTATGTCAGAAATTTATCAGATATAAATTTTTCATCATATGAATCTTCAAATAATAATTTATACAAAAAATTGAATCATTTTTTAATATTATAAAAATTAATAAAAAAATTCATTACCTTAAACAACTATAATAAAATTTTATTGAATATTGAATAAATTCTTTTATATTGAAAAAATGCATGGAAAATTATAATTGAATATTAAAATCAATTAATAGTCAAGATGCAAGGAAATAAATTTTCTGATATGTGAAAAAAATCTTTATTTATGAACATCGGTAGAAAAATTCATAATATACAATGATGTAAACATTAAAATAATTCCTATTTAATAAATTTGAATGAAAGTAAAAAATTTCATTTAAAATTTCCACTAATATCCTATTTTGTATATATTATAACATTCTTGAAACATTTTAAATAACATGAAATGATGTAAAATTTTTCAAATGTCATACATAAAATAACATTTATTTGGAAAATCATTTATGACATAAGAATCATATAATATCAAAAGAATATTGATGGAGGAAAATTATTAAGGATTTTGAAACTAATTAAATTTCATTAAATTAATGATAAAATAGATCCATATAGTATAACATACGCCACACAAAATAAATTTTCTTTTTCAAAGTGGAATGAATCTTATTTAATGGAATTGATAGGGCCAAAAACTTACCTCATTTTCGGACATTAAATGAATGTTTTTCAAATCCTATATAATGAACTAACATAAAATATTGAATTTCCTAAAAAAGATCAGTTTTATTTATCTATGATAAATTCTTTTATATTATTTATTACAATTCCATGTATAGTTACAAAATTGGTTAAATAAATTTCAAACTTCTTGAGGATATTTGGTTCCTAATCCCCAAAGAAAATTCAATAGGTCATAAAAGGTCATAGGGTTCATTATATCTTAATATTTATAGTATGAATCATTATATAATTACAGATTTTATACTAAAAAATAAATTTCTTAAACCATTCATCACAGGAAAACATGAAAAATTAATCACATTGCTACATCGATTTTGTACTACACATGTATGCATAATTGAAATTATGATTTTTCCAAAGGTGGATGCCTAAGAAAGTAATAATATATTATATTTCCCAATTAATAATAAATTTTTACATGTTATATATACTTATTATAGAAATTCTAAAAAATAACCTTGTGAGTTGGTGGTGAAAATTGAAACACATCTTTTAGTAGAGGTGGTAGTCTACATTTACATATAAGAGATGATTTGATTTCCTATTGGTTTTAAATAAAAGGTTTGTATCATCTAATAATTTTTTTGTAATTTTTAATGCACAAATGTTATATTCTTAGTCATTAATAAATAAGATATTAATGGGTTATAAGGTTAAATAAAATGAAAGACATCAGTTATGAATTATACATCTTCCTTGGATACCCTCATTTAGATATATGCTAGCCATTTTAGATTTTTATTTTATTAAGAGAAATTACTTGAGGACTTGGTGATATTGGTGAGATATTTTCATTTGGATTCTAAAAAAATAGTTCCTAAATTTTTTGTTGAATATAGGATAAGAGGATCTATTTTATATGTTAGAGGAGAGACACACATGTAATTATTTAGTGTATTGAATTAATTAAATATATTATTCATGGTCATTTACCTAAAAAAACCACATTTATAATATAATTGGAATATGTTTGAAATAATAATAATACAAAAAAATAATAAAAAATTGACAGAATTTAAGCCATATATCATTCTTAAAGCATTTCAAACTCAATTTATTATTAACTATGATAACATATATTTTTTAAGGTGATAAAATTATTTTTCGAAAAAAATAAAAGGGTAAATATAATTTGATTTTTGAAATAATTATTTTAAATTTGTAATGCATCTTATCTGATAAAAAATATATCAGTTTCATAAATTACATTTAATATCAGTTTGCAAGATTCATAAAAACAGTTTTTAGGAAAATAAATTTTCATAGAATAAAAATAATTTCAACATAAAATAAATTAAAAACTTCATTTTCATAATTTATTTTTTATATCATAATAAAAATTCTATTTTTATCAATTTTGGAGCATTACATAATTTAATGGATCCTTCCAATCATACTATTAAAAACAATGTCCCAAAAAAAATTAAGTTACACAAATATAAATTCTATTTTGAAAAGCCATTCATGAATTACAAATTTAAAAATAATGTTATCAAAAATATTATTTGACTCCATGATTATATATTTGGTCAATCCAATTGTTTCAGACATCATTAGACAGATATTTCATTAAAAGAATGTCATAAAGTGACAATATTTGAAAAATCAATATTTTCAATATTAACATATAAATAAATTTCTATACTGAAATATAAAAACATCCATCCTAAGAATTCTAGTACATGATTATGTATAACTATATATAAATATATTCATATAAAATATAGAAAATTATAAGAAAATATTTTTCATTTAAGATCATAAAATAAAATAAAAAGATTCCTAAAGAAAATGTATTATAAAATATTAAAATAACATTATTCTCATTCATTTCTGATTAATGGAAATATAATGAATGTCAATCCATTTAATTATGAATATATATATATATTTATAAATTATTTCATTATAATAGTCAAACAATAATTATTTATTTAATTAAATAAAATAAAAATACATTTCCCATATAAAAATAGTCTTACGAACTATATTTATTTTTCATTCAAAAGAATTTATCTTCATTTCTATATAAATAATAATTAATTTATTAATAATTATTTTTTTTATTAGTGAAAAAAATGTACTTATATTTCATAATATATTCATTCATATACATGACTAAAAAACCAATGACTATGTCATAATGGTTATATTTTTATAATTGTATATCGTGCAACATTTATGCTCAGTAATCTTTATACCGTGAACTATCAAATATTTTCTTGAAAAAATTAATGAAAAATCATGGTTTACTATAATAGTAATTTATAGTAGTATATACCCTATAAAAGATTAGTTTTTAACTGAAACTACATCATGGAATAATTAATTATAATCATATAAATATATCTTGGATCATGGTTCCATACAATAATTATTTCAAACATGCCTTAGAATAGAAAATAATCTCATATATTTTGTATTCGTATGTATAATAACTCCAAAAAAGTGTTAATAGATAAGAAAATCATTCCCATGTATAAATTGAGTCATATTCCTGAATAAAAATATGAACAATCCTATGTAAAAAATTTCCACATATTATATATTGAACTCATGAGATATATATATTTTCTGATTGGAATATTGGGAAATATAAATATAGGTGCACCAATAATATAAGGAAATAAAAATAAATATTAGTTCCAAATGAATATAAAGGCAATAATAATTTCATAAATAAAAACTTGTTAACTCATAGAAATAAAATTGGTATCCAAATAAATAATTTGGATACATATATAGTTACAAAAAAGAGTTGAATAAAAAATTATATGACATCCATATTTTGTTGAATAATATATTATATAGTCCGGTCAATATATTTCCTTTTTCCAACATTTTTATGACTAGATAGGTGGAAAAAATGTAGTTATAAGAAGGAATTTAATGTTATTCCCTATGGAAATGGAATTTAAAGAAGGATAAATTTATTAATTGTTCATGGTAAGTCATGGAAATGAAATTGATGGATCATTCTTCTCAGAATGATTTTTTTCCGCAACACAATATATATATATATATATAAGAACATGGATAATTAATCCTTGGATTATTTTTATATATTATCTATATATAAAATATATAATAATTTATGATATAGAATATATGTTATTGGAAAATGGTGTATTTTGAATGAATATTGACATAGAGAATATATAAATTATGTGATGATAAGAAATTTTAGAATTTTTTAGAATCTAATTATTTTGTTTTTATTAAAAAATAAAACTAAAAACGAATTATTTCATCTTTAAATTTGGTCTTAAATATAATATTTTATAAAAATTAAAAATGAAACATTAATAAAAAATTTAATATTAGTAAATTATTTGAATAACAATAATAACTATAATAAGAGAAATGAAAGGGAAATATGAAAAACAAATTAAAAAATATTTGATGACATTGTCAAAAATGTTTAAAACCACTAAATTTTAAAAAACATTTAAAAAAGGGTATAATAATTATTTCAAATTCTATTTTAAAATTTTAATATCTTTTTAAATTTTCCATAAAGTTAAATATATTTAAATTATATTAAACATGTATAATAAGATAGTAATTATAGGAACATCCCATATATTTTTTAGGATTTTTCTCAAATAAATAAATTGGATGCGAAATATAATGGAATGAATATCACTAGAATAATAAAATAAAACAAAGTGTTAATGAAAAATATATAGTCTATTAAAATGTTATAATTGATATGATATATGTAAAATTAAATATAATATAAACAAACATAATAAGAAGTGACTGGGAGAGCCACCTAATTAAACATGTAATCATTGAAATATAAATTCTTAATAGGGAATTGTATATTATAAATACATCAAGAATAAATTGAATATAATAAAGCATAAATTTATGTATGGAAATGAGACATATAATTGAATATATTTAATAGATTAAAATTACATAAAAATATTTGTGTATTAGAGGAGAACCATTACCTTTATTCTAGGTACTACTTGTATATCATTTAACATTATTGGTAATATTATGATATTAATTATTTTGAAACAAAACAAATTCCTTATTTATTTAATTATTACTGTTCATTTTTTCAATAATTGTATCCTTAGAAGTTTTATGTGGTTTACATTGAATATTTGATGATTTTTTTGTAACGCTCTATAAAAGCTTTGGTATATTGGCAATGATAATAATTCCTTTTCAAATTGATCATTAAACACCCAATGATCCCATATTTTTTATTGGTGTAATAATAAAATCACAAGAGATAAAATATTAAATATACTCTTCTATAGAGTTCTAAATAAACTACTATATAATTGTAATCATGTTTTAGGGTCTGATATATAATATTTATTACCAATAATAACCTTATTATCACTTCTATGTAATCATTATAGAATCATAAATAGAAAAATAAAAATTGTATTTGTTATATATATAAATGACATAAATTTTCTCAAATATATATAAAATGAATAAATAAAACATCATCATTCAATTAAATAGAAAATGACTACCATTAGTATAAGGTGTAATAATAATATGGTTTCACATAATGGAATGAATTATAAAAAATTATTACTTAAAAAAAATAATAGTTAAATTATAATAATATTTTAATCATTTTATATTGATTGCAGTCCTCCTCATCATATTGGTTTACCAGCATCAAAAGTGGATCCTCTCGAAGGTACTTGGGATGGTAGTGCTCGTTCGTTCAGTAAACCGTTTACCTGGCCCTTTGTGGAAAATCTGAAGTAGTGCCTCCCAACTAATCATGCATTTTCAATATGTTAATGTGTATAGAATATGTGCTCTAGGTTTCATGGTTCCAAATATATTTTTTTCAATCCTATATGGTAGAGACTTTTCTACATCTGGGGAATAATATATCGTCAAATTAAGGGGATGATTTTTTGACTGCAGTCTAATCAGATTAGCAATCTTCTTACCATATATGTGATTTAGTCTTTTTTAGATGAGGCGGGGTTTTAAATTTTGAAAAATGTTCCTATGAATTATTAAGTGGGACAATTTATCACATTATTGAACCCTCAGTGTTATATTCGGCCTATGATATTCTGTTTTAAGATCCATTGTTATATTTTGTTGGTGGTTTTTTGTCCCTCACCATTCATCCCCCAATCAAGGTTCTGTATTAAAATCATCCTATCATTCCCTCTCTCTCTCATATGATAGAAAATCAATCGATGTAGGAGAAATTAAATGGTGTGGATGGGAATGTCAACTCAGTTATTTCAGAGTGGTTATTTTGGATCTCTTAAAATTAGATGCAATACTATTCAAAAATTTAATGAAGCATATTATATTTAAAACAGGTTATTATATTTATGATTAATACATGGGGTCCAAGGCCCTCAAACATCATGATGATATTATTGATATTCTAGATCCCAAACAGAAGGTTTATTCTATATCTAGTACTATAACGAAAATATACATTAAATATTTCATTCATTGCAATACATGAAATAATCAGATCTATATTTTATGGAAATTTAATGTCACAATAGAGATCATATAAATTCCATCTTAATTATTCACTTTTATGTCTCCATGGAAGGTTACACTTTTTTATACACATTTGTTATTCTATATGGACCCTTTTGATAGAGGATTCATATATAGAAACTATTATCATCAATTCAACTAGGAACTCTTGCTTTGTTTTTAGTGGGTGATGTTAATATTATCGTGAAAATATTATATAAATTGGGTGAGGGTGAATATTTATGTAGAGAAATGAATAACTTCATGTTTTCTTGTCTTTCAACAATATTGTAAATATGGGAAATCAGGTGATTCATTCATGTTGTGAAAAAATATAACGAAAAATTAATGAATTTGGTGTTATCTAGATTCATTCATTTCAAACATGAAATGAATTAAAAACATTTCATAAAAAAAATTAATCCAAATATTTCATGTACTTTGGTACTAATCCCCACATCTAGTCCACCTAAAAAGGGAGGTCATAATACATACCATGTATTATTTTTTGGTAAATTGACTTTGGATGAAGACATTATCTATGTAGTTAAAAATCACAGGACCTATATGTAAATAGAGCAGTCTAGAAAAACACGGTTGATGGGATTAAGAGACTCATTGGTCATATTCAATAATGTATGGACAATAAACTCAATCAAGATATTTACTAAGAAATACATAAGATGGATGTTGGAGTGATGGAAGATTAGTTGTGGGTAAACTATGATGATACTATTTTTGGTAGGATGGTGGACCAGAAGAATTTCTTATCTAATAAGATTGTTTAGATTGAGATAGATTCTTGGGAGTTTTCATTACTATTGTGGAAATAGTTATTATATATGAAGACAATATTATCACATGTTTTTTTAATGTAGAGGTTGGCAATGAGGATGATAAATATCCAACATGAAGATATAACGAAGTCAGGGGATGTGAAAGTGGTATGGAATCTTTCTAAAAATACTTTCAATGAACCCTTAAAAGGATTTATTATTACATGTGAATATTTTATTATCATGTTATCTATAAATTATAGTTTCTAAGAAAAATTTATGAGCCTAGAAAAGTATAATGATAATGTGGATATAGATGCCATCCCTGAGGAGAAGTAGATTAGGAAACTAGTTATCTTCATTGTTCTTCAAATTTCACTAGGATATGATGGTTATTATGGATAATTTTATATCACTACATGGGAAATCATTCATCTACTTGTGATTAATTTGGTGCATAATTTATTTCATCGGGGTCATATTCATAGAGCAGCCTATGTTTCCAATCTAGTCCTCATTAAAAAAATCAAATATACTACAATTATTTATCAATTCAAGAAAATATTCTTTTGTAATTTTAGTTACAATAATATTTCTAGAATAATTAATATAATGATCAGTAGGGTGATTTCACAATTAATTTCAAAATACCATCTGATGTTAATTTATTGATAGAGTATTCATGGAGAAATTATAATTATAAAGTAGATGGTGGAAGGTATCAACAAAATAGATTTTGGAACCAAAATCATTAAAAAAGTGGACATGAAAATAGATTATTATATAATATATTGGGGCTTTATGTTGAAATTCAAGAAAATATTTTTATTTTGATAATTTTCATGTGATATAATCTTCATATACATTTCATCTCCATGACATTCTATTTCTATACTGTGAATATGCTTTAGTTTTTCTTAAATTGATCAGGGGACTATGTGAGTGAGGTAAGAATTAACATTTTAATTTCATATTGACACAGGAGACACTCTCAAGGAATATAATATGTTAAATTTATAGGAGGATTATCTTTCTATATAGGAGTTTCTCTAGAATAATCATGATATAAAATTTAATGTTGGATGATGATACATTGATCTTCATTAACTATATGAAAAAATATTATCAAATTTTTAATATGATAATTTCTTTTTTATTGTTGATGGAGTTTGAAGAAGATAAATTATTTAAAAGAGAGGCCTTGACATCTCTTGAACATGATCGAATTAATATTATAGCCTGATAAAAGTGAAACTGGCTATTCAAATAAGGAATCTATTAATTATTTATTATGTTTCTCCCATATTGGATTGAATATAAAATAAAATTTGAGGAAATATTTAGTCACATTTTTAATGAAATTTGGAATTAGAAAAATCTGTTTTTTAGTTTCTGGAGTATGATAACCTTGGTAAATATCATCATTCAATTGATACCCATGAAAATATTTTTTTTCATCATAGAACCCAATGGTGTTGTTGAAGAGTTATAAAAAATTATGATTTATTTTAAATTGAGCCTCTGGAAAGATGGAAAATTTCATTGTGATTCATAGAAAATAATTGTGAGACCAATAGCTGAATAATGGGTTAATTTGAATAATATTGAGAGAAATTTTCTGGGAATGATGTGGAAGATAGAATAATATGTCATTGAATGAAAATACCTATGGGCTAAACACATAAAAGACAAATATGGTTCAGATTTGAGTTGATGAGAGGATCTCTCTAGAAAAATTTCATTCCACTCTTTCTGTAAAAATAAGAACTTAGGAGTCTTAGAGGGATTAGTGAGGTGTGTTATTGGTAAAGGGGTGGAACATTATTATATGTACAACATGTTAGGATCTTCTCTTTATGACCCAATATTTCTATTTATAGACATCATCATTTGTGTGGTAGGCATTCTTCCAGGATTTATACTGATAACAGTTATTGATGATGGTAGGGCTCTGCATGATCTAAATATTTATAATAATGAGATAGGTAAATGATTCTTTTTATACAACTATATATTTTAATTTTATCTCTTGGTTGTACAACTATCATTTACAAATATATATATAGAGGGAAGAGTGTGCTTCTAGACTATGGTGTAAAAGGAACCAAGATAAATTTATTTTTTTGTTTGTAGATTGCCTTACAAAGCTCTTTCCATGGAGGAAAGTTATCATAGAAAATGGATTCATATAACATCATATTGTATGTGATGCGAGGAACAAAAATCAGAAACCAAGAGTAATTTATTTTTTCAAGTTTATTGGGATATTTTTTCTCATAATATAATCATACCAAAGATGGGATTATTTTTGTAGTGTGGAAATCTAGATTCCATTCTGTCTTCTTGGTATCACAGGCTAGAGTCTTAAACTAACATAATTTAGTATATAATTATGTCCGTAGTTGTAGGATTCAAGGTTTTTTGGCATGTGAGGAATAAGTGTTGAGAATTCCTGAAAACATCCATCCTCTTTGTACATGTGCACATTTTTCATCTGATTGAGAATATCGGTCTCCATCATCTATTGGGATAAAATTTTAGCACTCTTTCTGGCTCGCCTTCATTGTTTAATGGTAACATAGATTGTATGTGAAACACTGTGGATTGTATGTGGATAAACAATTTTCCATCTGGGATTGGTCTCATGTGTAATGTGTATTGTTATTTTACTCATGGAGTGATAATGTGTGGTTGAATTGTGAGGGGAATTAGTTGATCTATGGTATTGTGTTTTAGGGTTATTTAGTTCATGGGTTGCTCTGTTGAGATAGAGGTGAGATCCATGATCAGTGAGCTATCTTTCTTAAAAAATTTATAATAATCCTATTTCTACTGTTCAATCTGACACTAAGATGTCAGTAAGCATTATTTGTGATGTTGCTAATGTTCATTGGTCTATTTGGATTATTACTAGGAAATGCAGATCCATAATTCTTCATGACATGAAGTTATTACATATTTCAAGGGAGGTGATCATTTCCCTAGAAATACTTTCATCCAAGGGTAGTCTAAGAGGTGACCTTATTATTTTTCATAGTATTGGTTCTATTCCTAATGAATGTAATAATATTTTCATTGATGACTCCCTTGAGTTTCATTACATTATTCCTCCCCCAGTTTTAGGGGCCTTATTTTTAAAAAGATATAATATTTTATTTTTTAATGAGAAGACATGGGTTTTGATACCCACACATTATTATATTTATAGAAAATTAAAACAATTCGATGAGGAGGAATGTCTATCTTATCCTCAATGAAATATTATATAAAAATTTATAAAAAGGTTATACATTCATGGAAGAAAAATAATTGGATTTTGGATGTGTTTGTAACAATAGAAACTCATCTGAGAGAGTAAAATATATACATGGGAACCATACCATTCTCAATGATATATGTTCATTGGAGTGTCTCTCTAGCCTTCATAGGATGGTCATTTGGTTACATAGCCTGATTGATGACTCAAAAATGATGGTTTAGAGAGGGAATTAGGAAGAGAATCGACAATGTATGAATTTTTTTATTAATGGTTAAAGTGGTGGAGGCAAGGTGTTTATATTTCAAAGAGGGAGATATTTATTAATTTTTTATTTTGGTCAATGAATATGACTATTACTAATTTTTTGAAATAATAATTTTCTAATATATAAGAAATATTTTATTGAATTTTGGGTAAAAAAAAGTAAAATAAATCGTGTAAAATTTTAATTTATTATTGAGAATAAAATATAATTATTTATATGAATATAATCTAATAATGGATTTGGATGATGATATATATTTTTGGAAATAAAATGATATAGTTTTAATAGAATCATTTTTGTCATTTAAGGAATTTTAAGTCACTAAAAATGGTATATATCTTATAGAGTAGTATTTTCATCACAATGATATCATATAAATTATCATATATTTAAAAAATTCGTTTTCAATATTTACATAAAAATTAATAAATTTTTAAAAATCTATAAGTTTCACTCGAATATTTTTATTATGGGATCATTTAAAAGATAAGATTCATTTTATAAAATTTATCATAATATTGTGAGAATGTTTTTTAATATAATAAATAATAATGTATTTTTAGAATGGTGAAAATGATACATTATAGTTAAAATTCATTCTTAATGGACATAAAATATTTATATTTATTACCATATAAAAATTTTATATCTATTTTTTTATATAAAACTATATAAATGTATAGTTAAATTATCAAAAGAAATCAAAGAAAATTACTTATATTAGTATCTCAATGTGAATTGTTACTTATAAGTTTTTAATAATTTTTTAGTGTATCAATACATGAACATATATTACAACAAAAATAGTTTCAATTATAAATAAACTATCATATCAATTATAAATTACTCCAAAATTATTAATTTAATAGGAAAAGTATTATTTATCTGTATGTTTTAAAAATGATTAGCCTAAAAAGAATTATGAAATTAAAAATTATTACCATACACTTTAGGGTTCTATGTTTCAATTAAATCATAATTGAATAACATATATTACATTAGATTCTAATTGCTTCCTTACAATTAAAATCATCATATGAAAATATACCATTAAGTAAGAGTAATTTTTTTTTTCAAAAACAATATAGGGTAAATTAATCACGTGAACATTAAAATAGATTTTCTAAAACATAATTTAAATGAAAATTTTTTTCAAAAAAATCCACTTTGGAAAAAGAATTATGAAAGAATTATTTATTCATTCAATTAAATATTTATATTTAACAAATTTTCTAAAAAATATTTATCGAATATTTTTTGATGAAATAGTTTGATATTAAAATGTCAGAGTAGAGGGAATATACATATAATATAGACTTTTTTTCTAGTTATCATTTAATGTTATGACATGTAATTATTTTATTTAATAATTAAATATTGATTATTTTTTTTATGAATTTTTTTTCAAGGGTTCTTCTATATCTTAAATTTGTTAAATTTATCACTTATAGATTCATTGTAATGTTAATGGAAATTCATGTCTCACAAGTATGCTTATACATAAACAATAATTTTCATCCTTAATAGAAAAAAATATTCACTTCATTCCAAGTTGTTATCCAAACTCTGGACTCATGATGTGAGCTCTGAGATTTGGGTCATTATAAACTGGTATTTGGGATGGGTTTTAAACTAATGTTAAGTAGTCCAGAATGTAAAAATAATGATAAATACATGAAATATACCTCTAAAAATGTGTTTTAACAATTATAGTGATAGACTCACATATGCTAGGATTTCATGTAATAAAATAATTGGACAGTTCCCTTGTAGTATATTTTATTATTATGCTTGTAAGTGTCTAGACCCTTGCAGGGTCTGCCGGGGTATTTGATGCATGACTGTCATAGGGCATAGAAAAATAGTTATTTTCTACGTGAAAATTAATTAATGTCGTTGACCTAGGTTTTCTCTCGAGGAAGAGCGTAAACAAAATGGTTTGTCACATTTAATTGAGGGTAAAATGGTGTGTTTGATATGAAAATGATTAATAGAATGTCAAATTCAAATGATTGAAATACTATGATATTAAAATGGGTGATTAGTTTAGGGGTTGGTTTTTTAATATTAATGATATCCTTGTTCAATTTATCTCAAGTCATTTCTTCTTAGTTTATTAATGTGAGTTTCCACAATGGTTTCCTCTCACATCTTTGGTGATATTATGATGGTGAGAGAAAACCTTACCATGATCTCAGTTTGGTCAAACCTCCTTCCATATGAAAAATAGTTGTATTGAATATTCTTAATTTAAATTGAAAATACCTTATAAAATATTTTTTATCAAAAATAATCCTGATGATTCACTACATCTTTTACACATACTGATGATCATTGAGTACTTCACCACTAATCCCTGGTCATTTCAATCATATATAAAAATGAAATCAGTGGAGGGAGATAATGATTATTTAACCAAGGAAAAATAGCAATAACAAAATTAAAATTTTAGAATGATCTTACTTGATAATTAAAACCGCTATATAAAATTTACATCAACATTTTATAAGAAATAAATTTCATTCAATTACGTCCATTAACTAAAAAATTACAAAATAGAAAACCAACCCATCACCAATCACTCCAAATGTTTATACCGCCATGGTAAGGGTAATCGAGATGAATGGGGAAAATAAGGTATTAAAAAACTACGTTAAATAAAATATATAAAATAAATAAATCCTAAAATTTTACTTCCTCAATATTCCAAAAGGAACAATATGGTATTATAGATTGTTTGAGAGGGAGGTGCTCCCCTATTTTTATAGGAATAATTATTGACTCCGAAAGATTTCATATTATTTTTCCAATAAATGGACGATATATGGGTGAAATCATTCATACAGATTTTCCTTAATTTTTGTACATTCACACTATAAATTTCATCTCATTTTGATACTAGTTGAATGTGTTATGAATTTTACATTGGAATTATTTTTTTCTTTATGAAAATTCTAGGATGGTTCCTCCAAATTTATAACATTCAATGGAAACCTTATTTAAATAATAACTCATCCTAATTTTCCATAGGGTCATCCTTATCTATTTTCGTGCACCCCTAGGTAGGCACATCTAAATTTGATGTGTTTAGGTCGAGTTTTTCTTCAGTTATGGTGGTGGGATCTACGCCATGGGCCACGAAAAACTATAAACCTCATTGATTTTTAAGAACTTTTGATAGCTGAATCCGCTCCTGGTCTAGACGAAAAAGTTGAAGAAAAAAATAAGGATTAAAAAAAATATTCACCCAATTAGGAATTATATATTAAAATGAATGATGAAAACATATATATGACAAAAAATGTCAAAATTCTAGATTAAACCACTTTTTGAATTTAATCTCAAATGACCACTAAAATCTAAAGACATGACTGTTACTCATAAAATAACACTATGGAGTGATTAAAATAAATGATTTCTAGTATGAACTATAAAAAAATTTCAGCTTCATCGCTCACCTAGACATAAACATTGCACTCTTGGGAAATTATTTTACATTCAAATCAAAATCTACACGACAATCAAAAATGAGAAAATATCAATGATCTTATCCAAAATAAAATTACATCACATATAATCTATGAAAAATAATTACCTATTATTTTCATTTAAATCTTTAAAAAATTTCAACATAAGAAATTAATCCATGACCCAATCACATCCTACATCACATTGAATTTTATGTTAGTCTCCAATCACGGGAAATTGAATATAGAGTAATGATCATACATGGAAATCACATTTATCAATATAGGCATAGGATACATATAATTTATCTATAATGTGAAACATGAAAATGAATTCAATCATGAAGGCATGAATTAATGGTTCACATGATTATGAGTCTTAGGGTTGGTGGGAAAATGATTGAAAAATATTCATCCAAGAAAGAGGAGGTTGGACTCTTATGTAAAATGCAGGATTAATTCACGTAAAAACACATGAAATTCCACTCTCAATCCACCTTGAATGTGAGAATGATAACAATAACCCTCATTTATTACATGGTACAAGATATAATCAGTTATTATGATGAATGATATCATATATATACTCCCTTTTTCTTCAAAGCTCCATAAAGCCAAAAAATAATTTTTCTTTTTTTCTTTTTTTTTTCATTATCATTGAGAATGAGCTGAAAACTGAATGCAGTAAATGAATGAAAATTCATCCCCCAAATTTCTTAGAGGTACATGAGTCATAAAAAATTTTAAAATGAGTAATTCATGATCATCAATATTTTTTCATTTTTATGTATAAATGGATTGAACAAATAAAGCAAAATGTAATGACAACACATAACCAATTATCGTATTATCTACTACCCAAAATATTGACACACACCCCACACCCCCAATTAATGATACACACCCCAATTAACACATATGAAAGGCACTTCCCCCACACTCAAACATGAAATATCCATTCCAAAATACTAAATGTGCATCTAGGTAAAGAAAAGTCGACTTGTAATAGTGCTTAAACATATAATGAAATTCATAGAATCTATGGGATTAAGAAGCATAATTGTAAAGGTGTGTATTATGATAAAATATTTCATCTAAATATATGAATCAATAATTTCAAATACATTTCATGAAATACAAAGCATTAAAAGAGAATATTCACAAATTCCAGTTCTCACACAAAATTCATGTTTCCCTCAAGAAAATGTGTGTGTTTGGATGATTATGTTAAAGTTGTTTAGAATACCTCACATTATTGGAAAAATATTTTGAGTTAGAGTTTCATGGGATTGGATTTCAAAATAAAAAAAACTCATAAAAATACTTGGATATCAATTTCAAGGAAAATGAATTAATATCAACAATCATTTAAAATCCATTATTTCAACAAATAATTTCAACTCTTTCAGAATCATTTGATGTTTGAAAAGAGATATAAATATTTAATAAAGCTCAAAAATCCTAAAAAATATTATAAACAAAAATTAAAATCACAAAAGAATAACTAAGCAGTTTAACACTCCCCCAAACATAAATTTTACTACCCCTTATTTCAATTCAAGAAAATATAAATATAATGGATGAAAAGCCAAGGGAAGGAAATATAAAACCTGATATTATTTTTGAAGTGTATACATTGAGTTAAGCTCCTAGAAGCTACCACATTAAAACTATAAGAAAGTAATAAAAATAAATAAGACAAATAAATGAAAAATAAACAAAAATGGAATTTAGAAATAATAATTCTTGGTTTAGACCCCCTATTCGGGTGCTAGGATTCTACTTCACCTAGTTAGGCAGTTTCAGTAGATTATCCCCAATCAAGAAGTGGGTGTTGTTTATTTGAGACGAACCACCAAATGTGAGTTTTTATAATGACCATGATTAAACACAAAAAGTAGAAAACCCAAAAGTATATAAGAAAGTTCCTAACCACCAAAGAAATAATATTGTTGAAATTTGAGGTTTGACAAGGAGGTAATATAATATATAAGATCTCCCTCTTGACTTTATTGGTGTCCACCTCTATATGGAATTCAAAAATATGTTGAGGAAGTAGTTGCACCACCACATGTTGGTTCAACATTTTGTCTTCAATAACCTCTACATGGTTAGTCCCATTTTTGACATCCATGGAATGCCCAATTTGTGTGGTATCATAAATTTAAAATAAATAGAAGTTAGAAAAAATATTTAAACTTAAATAATAATAAAACATGAATAATTAAAAAATAAAGCTTCTATATCAAGTAATTTTTCATGGTAATTGTCCTCTTTAGGCATGTCCAAGGGAAACTCAATTTCAGTCAGTGCATCTTCTTCATTATCTTAAAAATCAAGAGAGTGGTGGAAAGTGTTTGATGATTCATTATCAAGTATGTTAAGATCATATTTTTTGTTATTTTCAACATATATATTCCGGATTTTTGCAAAAAAATTTATTCTCCCATTAGTGCATCAGCTAGAATGTGCACTTCTGGGACCCCATGAGTAATGGTTGAGTGTGAGATGATGTTATTAGTTCCATTAAAAGTTCTTTCTAACATTCCTGAGCTACTTTAAAATAAAAACTTATTTGTGAAATATATTCCTTATCACTTTTTGGTTTTGGTTCTGGATATAGTTTTGGCTTAGTTATGTATTTCTCATGGGATATGCATACATATTCATCAATCTATTCAATTTGGATCTCTTGGCTTTAAACAATGTCAATAATCCTTTGAAACTAAGCATAGAAAACACTATAAACGTTTTTTAGCACTTGATATTTGTCATTCGATGCATAATAATCACAATTTGAATTAAAAATAAACAAAAATATTTTTTTCTTCTAAATTTATGATTTTTTTTTTGTTTTTTAATGAAATCTATCAATATTGTAAAAATAATAAAAATATATGTACAACTGATTGGCACCTTGGATATAGAGCCATGTTTAACACACTCTTTTCATAAGGCAGGACAAAACAATTATTTCTTACGTTAAATGTTGTAATGTGCTTGACCTTGGATGTATCCCGAAGATAAGTGAACACAAAATGGCTTGTCACTTTTAAATGAGGATAAAAAAATAGTGTTTGAAAAAAAATTACTGAATAGAAATTCAAATTCAAATTGTTTAAAAACAATGATATTAAAAGGGATTAATAGTTTGGGGATGGTTTCCTAATATTAATTCTATACACGTTCAATTAAATTCATTCATATTATTTAGTGTTGATTAATGTGAGTTTCCATAATCATTTCCTCTCAATTATTTGGTGAAATTATATATGTGAGAGAAAACCTTACCAATATCTTAGTTTGGTCAACTATCCTTCCATTTGAAAAATATTTTTATTGAAAATCCTCAATTGACATGGAAAATAACCAATCAGGTCATGTTTATCCTAAACAATAAAGAGAATTAACTACACCTTTTACACGTACTGACGATCGTCGTGTACTTCACCACAAACTCCGGGTATATTCCATCATTTATAAATCAAAATTTAGGGGAAGGAGATAATAATTATTTTACCAAGGAAATAATCATTAACGAAATTAACATTAATTAATTATCACACTTGATAATAATATCTGTCATATGAAATTGGAATCAATATTGAAAAATAATGAAATTTATTTCAATTACGTCCATGAACTCAATCGTTACAAAACAGAAAACCAATCATTCCCCAGTCACTTCAATTTATTACCCCACCATGGTAATAGTAATCAAGATGAATGGGGAAGAAGAAGTAATTACTAAAACCTGTAAAAGAAAAGAAATAAATGTTAAAAAGCCAAAAAATTCTCTTCCCTGGTGTCATATAAGGAATGATATGGAATGAGAGATTATATGAGAGGGAGGAGCTCCCGACTTTTAATAGGAAATATTCTAGACCCTGAAATATTGTGCATTGTTTTCCCAATAAATGGATGATTCACACATAGACCCCTACATAACATATGTTGCGTAATGTGATTTCCATTCACCCTCAACATTTCTGCTCATTTGCTGATCGGATGAATGAGTTATGAATTTTTCATGGGTGGTTTCTTTTTTTAAACGAAACATCTAGGAAGGTTCCTCCAAAATTATAACATTGAATGGAAGACTTAGTCACTTTAAAACTCCCCCATATGATTCATAGAGATGACCCTATATGAACACAGGTTATCCCAGGTGGAAACTCCTCAATTAAATGTGTGTAGGCCGAGTTGTGGTTCTGTTATGGTGGTGGCATCCACACTGTCTACCCGAATAAATCATAAACGTAATTGATTTTTAATCCCTTAAGATAGCAGAATCATATACCATTCTAAAAGAAAAAGTTTGAGTAAATAAAATAAGAATTACAAAAATATAATATTAACTTCAATTGGAATTATATTTTAATATTAATGATCAAAATACCCCTATGAAAAAAATCTGTCAAAATTCAAGATTTAATCACTTTTTGAATTAAAGATCCAATTACCACTAAAAATGAAAAACGTGACAAAAACCAACACAATAACACAGTGGTGGGATTAAAAATAATTATTTACATTATAAAATATATGAAAATGTGAGATTCATTAATACCCAACACTTAAACATTTCACTCTTGAGGAATCGTCAAACATTCAAATCAAAATCCACCCATCAATCAAAAATGAGAAAATATCAGTGATCTTATCCAAAATAGAATTACATCATGTATCATCTTAGAAAAAAAAAATTATATCTCGTTTTCATTTCATTCATTCTAATTTTTTCAACCTCAGAAATCAATCCATGACCTAATCACAACTAACCTCACATTGAATTTCATGTCATTCTTCACTAAAGGGAAATGGAATATAGAGTTGTTCTCATGTTTGGAAGTCACATGTATCGCCATAGGCATGGGAAAATTATCATTTCTCCACAACAAGAATCATGAATATTAATTCAATCATGATATCTTTAATTATCTATTCAAATTGTAACACTCCATGATTTCATAGAACATTATCTCATTAATGTAATTCAATAGCTTGTACTACATGCAACACTGAGTCCGAGACCACCAAAACTAACTAAACTAACCGTTAAAAAGCTGTTATGAATAATATTGACATTATTTGGAATCTTATATATTATGTATAATTTGAACATCCATATTATGTGTTTATAAACATAATGTAAGTAGAAAATAATTTTTCAGATAAAATAAGTATTTTAAGAAAAATACAATTTTACCAACTTTTAAAAGAGTTTCTATTTTAAAACCAATATTTGACACCTTTATATATTAAATATAATGAAATTAAATTCCTCTTTATATGTTGGACAAAAAAATATGTTTGTATAAAATTGTAGTACTTTTCTGATAACTTTAATATTTTGATGATTAGGGAAAAATACTATGTTTTAATTTAAAACAATTTTTTTAATTGAAATATTTTATAGTGATAAATTATGTATTTTAATGGGTTTGAAGTATAATTAGACTATATTATTATAATTTAATATAATTTAGGTCATTATATGTAATTTCACATTTAAATTTTACATAATAATATATCAATCTTTAGATAGTTTTTACTTTTTTTTAAATAACGAATTTTTTGTTTTGAAAACTTAAATTAATTTTAAATTAATTAGTGATACTTATAGGTTTTTAATTTGGTAAAATAAACATCATCATTGGATTCAGAGTATCAAAATTATCTTCTAGTGAATTTTTTGTATTTTTCTGAAAACATTCAATTTTTTATTAATAGTGAAAATCATTATGGTTATTTAAAATTGACCTTTTATATAAGTAATTAGTTATTTTAATTTAATTTATTTTATGTCAAAATTGATGTATAAAACCTATATAAGTTAAATTTAATTCATTGGAAACATTTTATAATATGTTTAGATATATAAAATTTTATCAAATTTTTTATCATCTTTTACCCACTTCATAGGAGCATTTGAAAATTTGTATAAAACATAATTTTACATCTTCTGTGAGTCATATATCAAAAATCTGAGAGACACGGTTAATAAAAATAAATAATTTTTTTCAATATCAAGAAAATAATTTTGGGTGAATAATATCTTTTAACAATTATTTTCACCGTTAAAAGTGTATATGGTAATTAATGGTAAAAATTATATCATTATTACCCTACCACATCTCCAAATTATATGGGATACATATAACTCGACCAAAAAATATTATAAATAAAATATTATCCCCTTTTTTCCAATTGGATTAGATTATGACATTTATTATTTTTTATTTAAAATAGAGATTAAATTGTTAAAATCATTGTTTAATAAATGAAATTTTTTTAATATTGGGTTATAAATAAGATAAATTATACTATAAATAATAATTATAAAGCTAAAACAATTTCCTAAAGAATTGAATTTTATTTATCTGTTTTATACATTGAATATCTAAATTAATTTATAACCCAATGATGATGCAGTAATCACCTTATTAATGAATGATTACAATAGTTTATATTATAAATACCAAAATAAATTTAATATGAGACTTTTATTGAATTACACTAAATTTATAGGTTAATATTACATGTTACTGTTGATTAAATTAATTTTTATGGATGTAATTTTTTTTTAATAAATTTTACTAAAATAAAATACCAAATAGTGTCAAAATTGACATAAAAGGGTTTTTTAAAAAATATTATATTATTAAATTATATTCTTTTTAAAAAACTATAATGTTAGGCCAAAGGGATTAAATAATATTATATATTTCATTTATGAACCACTAGAGGTTTCTTGGATGTTTATTGTATGTTTATTAACCAAATAGTGTAAGAATACAAGAAGACACTGTAAAAGTTAAACTATTTAACTAAGAGTTAAATCTAAAAGATAAGGTTAAAATCGAAACCCAAATATTTAGAAACCCCATTGGTAGATAGGATGTAGACAAAAAACCACATAATGAAATAAATAAATCATTTTGGAGCCACTATGAACCAAAAATGATTTTTTTATAAAATAATATTTCAAAATTTTCCTAAAGTAACACTCAACTCTCTTATAAAAGGATACATTCCCTTATCTTAATTTCACACCTCCAAAGCCTTTTTGATTACCCAGAAACTACCCCATTATCCTTCCAAATTCCATCAAATAAAGCTAGAGGCCTTAATTTTATCCTAAAGCCATCCTATTGAGCTGTTTTTATCAAATCAGAAAGAAGAACCTGAAGAAGAGGTGAATGTTTCATCACCTCTTTAAAGTTCATTTCTTATTCCACTCCCTCTTTCTTTTTTCCATTATAAAATAAAATATCTAGAATATTCTACATACTATGATGTTATTATTAAAATGGTACGACCATATACATTATTCTATCCATCCTATACACGAAAAAGTCAACATACGTGCATACGTATGGATTATCATCTCCACATCGTGGTGTTGTTTGTTATTAAAACATTTCATAATTTGGATAGGTATAATAATGAGGATAACTAATGTAAATAATAAATTTAAAATATTAATGATTATGTATATGTGATATAACATAAAATTACATACGATTTAACAATCAATATAATGATACTGTCGCTCGTGCGTACGTATGGATTACTATTTCCAACATGCGATTAGATTCATTTCCACATTTTCCATTAAACGAGGACTATAAAAATATATATATCATTAATATTAATGTAATATGGGACATAATAATTCTACTAGATATATATATATATATTTACTTATATATATCTTATTCACTTAGTTACATTCAATATGATATGAAAATGGAAACAACATTTATGCGTACGTACGTCCTACCATCTCAATAAACGGTGTTCTCCATTTCATATATATGGCTATTATACATATTTATATTCTAAATATATATGACATATAAATCATGTTTTATATTATGTATGTTTTTAAATCATTAACTAAAAGATACAATCTATAGTAAAAAGTTAAAACAATTATGATAACGAAAGTGTTTATTACCTGAAATGTTAATTTAACATTGAAATTATTATTAAATGGGTAGTATAAAGTCATAAATAAAAATTGATTGATATCATAAATATTAATATGGTTCTGGTATAATTTAATAACATACTATGTTTTTTATACAGGAGATTAAACATACTCTCGACTAAAAGAATAACATGGTAATGGTTAATTTCACAATCTCTTTATTATCTGAGGTTGTTTTTATGTAAGTATCTACTATGAAATATTTTTTTATCAATGTCCATGTTTCATGAAATTGTTTTCAAAGGGATTCATTTAATGGAATGTTTTACTGAATAATTATTTTAAATTTTTTAAATATTTATTCTTCTAAATAATTCTAATTAAAGTCCATATTTTCAAAATGCGTTTTAAGGATTTATTTATATGGAAATGACTGTTTTTTAAATGATAATTCCTTTAAAATGTTTCAAAGTGGTATGAAACACTTTTATTAAAAAATATCATTAAATGTTTTACTTTCTATATTGTGTGACTATTAAATTATTTCATGAAAAGGGCATATTTCCCTCAATGATTTTTACAAATCCTTTTCCTCTATGTCAACATCCATTAATGGATTTTGATCTTGTTTGAAGTTGATTTATTATGACACAAATCATCTATATCATGTTGAATGTTTTATGATATGTTTAACTGTGGATGTGTTATTTTTATACCATTAATGGTTTATGTATAATGTATCGACATTTCATATGATCATTTTAATACAAATTTTAATGTTATATTTAAAACTTTTCATATGAGGAATGAATTAGTAATATTAAGTGACGAGTTGGGCGTGATTTAGCACCTGGATGTATCGGTATGTCTCATAAGACAAGATAGTGTCTTGGCACAAGGCCTTGACATAATATTTTTTGTAATATTTCCACAAGTCCTTGACTCTGTGGTTATTAAGTGTGGCATTATTCATTCCATAATTATGAAAGTGGTTATTAATATTTAATTATATTATTCAACTAGTAGAATATCCATGTCAATAATTAAATGGAATTATTTTATTGTATCTTTTTCGTATTATTCTGAATGATAAGTTTAAAAGGCTTTTTCATTAGTAATATTTTATTCCTTAAATGTTAATGATTATTTATGATAGTTTCTTCTATCTTTTTATCCTTACTGAGAATCTGATATCACCCCTTTCTATGTTTTAATTTACCAGGATTCCAAGAATTGTATTATGATTGGTAGTCTGGGTTAAGATAGGGGATTAATTGTATACTCAAAGGATAATTTTTTTTGTGTTTTATTTTCTAATGTATAATGTAACTTTCATGTAAGTAATCTATTTTCCTAGACTGCTACACTGATCGGTCATTCAGGACATGATTCTTTGTAATCTTTCCGACGTATTATAATTGCACCGACTATGGGTAACTAGGGTCGGGGAATTATAATTGGTATCATTGAATATTAAGCAACAAAATTGGAAATATATTAAGATACAATTTTATTATAGAAAATTTTCCTAAGATAGACTTTAAGGATTAGTATAGAAGAACTTCCTAGAATTTTCGTAATGTAGATATTTTGTGTATTTTTCAAGAAATACATCCTGTTCTAGATACGAGTTGATAGAGGTGGCTCTGGCACAAATGTACCCTTGAGTGAAAACTCTAAGAAGGAGTTTTGTGTGTGACCTGGGGTATCCTAGTACACAACAATGATCCTTGATGCACTCTTGGTTACGACACTCCCGGGAGATATTCAAAGGATAATTCACACTTTCCTTACAAGCCATTTTGAAGGATTTAGGAGTAAATACATCCTCAAAGTATATATTTTATGATTATATATTATATGAAAAATAATTTAAATTTACTTTAGGTATTTTACAAGATTGTAATTGTGCATTGGGATTCATAAACTAACGTTGTGTATGCCATAGTTTAAAAATGTAATATTGTAGAAGGAATGAAAATTGCAGCAATACGCAAGACCGAAACATTATGAACGCTCATATCATTCATGGTATGAATCCAGAATTTAAAATGAAATATTTTTCCATGTATTATCATCATGTGAAAAATAATATCAGGTGTTAATAAGATAATTAATGAATTATCTAAGTCTTATGGCTTTAAAGGGATGACAGAGAAGAAAATTATGGAAGAGAGAATGTTGGATAAATGGAAGAGGGGAAATAAGGATTTTCCCATATGTTAAATCATTGGAAACAATCACCCTAGTAAATTCTTGAATGGTATGCGATTTTTTTATATATGTGGAGAAAAGGGACACCACTTACATGATAGTAAGGGTAATAAAATGTTTTCAAATGTATAATTATTTATCTGCAAGGAGTTGGGACAATATGTGAATCAATGTCCAAATCATAATAGTATACCCCAAATGATGCTATTGGATAATTATCACGTTATGATAATACCAAAGATGATGTGGAATAATTAGAGTTCTTATGTGGTAAATTTATTATGTCATATGAGTATTGTATTAAAGATGTTCCTATTAGAAGAATTATAGAGTATAAAAGGATTGTACTGCATTATTATTTAATCAAGATGTTTATATTGTGTGGAACCTAGAAATGCGACTCAATGGAAGGTTATTTTTTTGGAAAATATATAGTTGAGAGAATGATAAATCATTATATTATTCTGATACAGAGGTAGTTAATTCAGAATATGATATGATTGATTTTGATAAATTATATTGGATATTCATGATTACCTTGAAACACATTAATGATTTTATATTCCAACATTGTTGGTGTTTACATAATTTTTGGATATAATGAGTATATCCATTATTCTATATGAAATAATATTTCATTAATGTAATCAATATGGTTATATGATAATTCACGGTGTTACTGTGTTTTAAAAGATTACATGATGAAGGTATTTACATTTTATTACGTGGAAAAAAGGGTCTTCATTGTGTTTACCTTCATTATAAATTTTTGAATGTGAGTTTGGATTGAAGTATTTTGCATAATTCTAAAGGTTTAAATCGATTATGATTTACATTGGATACTAATCTTATGGTTAAATAACTTCATGAGATTATTTTTGGGTTGTCATTAAAAGGACGACCAGAAGGATGATCAATAACTCGTCGCGTCCAGTAAGGCTGCAATACATGAACTCACAGCTGAAGGATGAAAAGGGTGAATCACCTACCACTAGCCTATGTGATGTCCAGGTTTATATAATGTATATTTTTTAAATAGTATGAAAAATTTATATAAATTTATTTTTTAATCCTATCTGATTATGATAAATACAATATTTTTTAATTTTATTATCTATTGGAGAGAAATATGAGTTTGTGAGATGAATTAGTTGAAGGTTGAAACTATAATTCTCTAGTATATATATAAATATATGTCTATGTATGTATTTCTTCTTATTATATAAATAAATAAATTATTAAACATTATGGAAGAGATCTTAAAACCAAAAAATGGGTTATCATAATACCTTATATTTTGTTGAACTGATGATATTTTTAATCAATATAGATCGATGGCATTGAGGGCCTCAATTGCACACATGTTTATGATTGATGACTTCAATCACTCCCAGTAAATATTTAAGTTTTTTCTCCAAATACGTTTCTCTAATTGTCATCAATTTTCTCATAATCGAGTTCATAATTTTGTGGTGACATTTTCATTTTCATTTCCCTCTAATTAAAACCAAATTTTTTTAACCCAATTCCTAATGTGGGTTTTCCAAATTTTTTTTCTATTTTTAACCATTTATTTTCAAAGATAAATTTCAAATTGAGAGAAATATATTTATTGAACTATGGGATAATATAACACCCAAGGATTTCATAGTACGTTATCTCATTAAAGTAATTTAATTGCTTGGGCTACAAACAAAACCAAGTTCGAGCACACCACAACAAACTAAACTGAACATTCAAAAAGATTTTATTAATAATATTAACTTCATTTTGAATTTTATATATCCTATCTAATTTTAAAATCCATATTATTTGTTTATTAAACATAATATATGAAAAAATTCATTTTTTCGGATAAAATAATAATTTTTTTAAAAAAATCAATTGTACCACCTTTTAATGGAGAACCTTATATAAAACCAACATTTGACACTTTTATATATTAAATTTAATGAAATAACATTTAATTTTATAATGGGCACCTATAAATTTAGTTTGGATAAATATTTGGTACTTTTCTGATAACTTTCATATTTTGACGAATAGTGAAAAATACAATATTTTAATTGAAAACAACTTTTTTAATAGAAATATTTTATTGTGTTAGATTATGAATTTGAAACTTTGTAAAGTATAATTATATTTTATTTTTATAATTTAATAAAATTTAGATCATTATAATTAATTTCTCATATAAATTTGACATGAAGACATGTCAATTTTTTGATAATGTTTTTTAATAAAACCCTCTTTTTGGTTTTGACAATTGGAATTAATTTTAAATTAATTAATGAAACTTATAGGTTTTGAATTTTGTAAAAAATATAATTTTTTGATTTAGAACATGACAATAATATTATAGTGAATTTTTGGTATTTTTCTGAAAACATTCAATGTTTGATGAATAGTGAAAAATAGTGTTGTTATTTAAAACCGAGTTTTATTTAAATAAAAAGTTATTTTTTAATGTATTTTTAGTCAAAATATATAAATAAAACCTATAAATGTTCTATTTAATTCATTGGTGTCATTTTATAGTATGTTTAGATATATAAAAAATTATCGAACTTTTTACCATCTTTTACCCACCTCCTAGGAGCATTTAAAAAATTTGCATAAAAGATATTTTTACCGCTTCTATGAGTTTTTTTAAAAATTCCGAGATACATGGTTAATATTATTATGTAAAATGTGGTTAAATAAGAATAAAATAATTTTTGATGAATAGTAACATTTGTTATTTATTTACGACGGTTAAAATTAAATTGAGTAATTAAGGTTAAAATTGATTACCTAATTAACCTAACAGATGGAAAATTTCTATTGGATAAGTATAATTCGATAAAAAAGAACCTTATAAAAAATATTATCCCATTTGATACACTTGGATTATATTAGAACATTTATTATTATTGTATATATAGAATAGTTAAAAGAATTAAATTCAATGTCTAATAACTAAACAATTTTTAACATAAGGTTATACATAAGATATATTCGACTATAAATATTCATTATAAATATAAAACAATTTCATTCATAATTATATTTTATTTATAATTTTTAGACATTATATAATTAAATTTATTTCTGATAGAATGATGATGTAGTAATTACCTTATTAATGAATGTTTAAAATAATTGATATTATAAATATTCCATTAAATCTAATTTGAGACTAGTAATGTATTACAATAATTTTCTATTTCAATAGGACATGTTATGGTTGAATAAATAATCTTTTTTTGAAGTATTAATTTTTTTCTGAATTTATCGAAAATAAAATATTAATTTGTCAAAATTGACAAAAAATAGTTTTTAAAAAATAATAATAAAAATATTAATAGATATTCTATTCCTAAAAATCTAAGGGTCTTCCAAATATCTTAAATAAAATTCTACATGTCATTAATGAACCACTTGAGATTCACTTGGATGTTTATAGTTTGTTTATTAACCATATAGTGTAAGAATACAGGAAGACACTGTAAAAGTTAAACTATTTAACTAATAGTTAAATTTAAACGATAATGTTAAAATTGTAACCTAAAACTGTATAAAACCTACTGGTTGAGATGATTTCGATCACTGACCACCTAAGGCTGGAAATAAATACTTTTTGACAAATTAGAAACTGAAAATTATTTTATTATAATATAATATTTCCACCTTTTCCTAAATTGACCCTCACGTCTCTTATAAAAAGGTACTTCACCTTCTCTTAACTTCACTCCTCAAAATCCATTTGGTTATGCAAAAACCTGCCCAAATATAATTCCATCTTCACTAAAATCAACCTAGAGGTCTTAATTTGATCATAAATCCAACCTGAAGACCCCTTTTGATTAATCAAAATGAAGAACCCGATGAAGATGTAAATGCATCATCACCTCTTTCATGTCCTTTTCTTCTTCCACTTACCCATTCTTTGTTGTTTCCATTCTAAAATAAAAACACCAGAATATTCTATATTCTATGATGTTGTTATAAAAACGGAAATACCATATTCATTATTTTATCCATCCTATAAATGACAAAGTCACCATACGTGCGAACATACGCTTTACCATCCCCACATTATGGTGTAGTTTGTTTTTCAAACACTTCATTATTTGGAAAGGAATAATAATAAGTATAACTGATAAAAATAATAATTATAAAATTATAGTGATTCTTTATATTTTATATACAAACCAATTACATGTGATTTATCCATTCATGTAATGATTTTGTCACTCGTGCATTTATACAAATTATTGTCTCCACGACGCGACGAGATTCATTTTCACGTTCGCTATTCAATGATGAATATAAAAAATATATATCATTAATAAATATGTAATATATGAAATTACAAGGATATAGTTATATATATATATATATATGTGTTTTTGTTAGTGTGTAGGTACTTATATATTTCTTATTCTCTTAGTTCTGTTCAATATAATTTGAAAAATGAAATAGCATTTATGCGTACGTATGACCTACTATCTCCATAAATGGTGTTTTCAATTTCATATATATGTATATTATAAATATTTATATTCTAAATATATATAATATATATATATCGTTTTCTATATTCTATAATTATTTAAATCATGATCTAAGTGACACAATCAAGAGTATCAAGTTAAAACAAGTACGACAAAAAAGTGATTATTACCCTGAAGGTTAATTTTACATGGAAATCATTATTAAATGGGTTGTATAAAGTCATAAATGAATTATGTATGATATCATAAATATTAATATGGTTTAGGTGTAATTTATTAACATATTATGGTCTTTACAAAGGAGGTTAAACATACCATTGACTAAAGGAAGTACAAGGTAAGGGTTAATTTCACAATCTCTTTATTATATGATGTTGTTTTTATGTAAGTGTCTACTGGGACATATTTATTATCCACATCCATGTTTCATGAAAGATTTTTCAAATGGATTATTTTATTTTATTTTTTAATAAAACAACGTTTTAAATGTTTTTAATGTTTATTCGTCTAAATCATTCTGATTAATGTCAATGTTTTGAATGTGGTTTTTAAGGATCTTTTTATACTGAATGAATAATTTAAATATATTAATTCCTTTCATAAGATTCAAAGTGGTATGGAACATTTTGACTCAAAAATGTATTTAAATATCTTTCTTTCTAAATTGTGTGAATTTTAAATGTTTTCATGAAAAAGATATTTTTCTCTTAATGAGTTTTACAAATCATTTTGTCTATGTCAACATCCTTTGATATATTTTAAAAATGTCTGAAGTTGAATTATTATGAAAGAAATCATACATATTGTATAGAGGGTTTTGTGATATATTTGACTATAGATGTGTAAATTTTATACCATTCATGGTTTATATATAATGTATTGATATTTTATATGCTATTTTTAATATGAATATTTATGTTATGCTTAAACCTTTTCATATGGGGAATTTATTAGATATAGTAAGTGACTGGTGGAGCCCGCTATAGCTCCTCGATGAATTTGTAGGTCTCATGAGACAAACTAGTTTCTTGGAATAAGGTCTTGAAAAAGTGTTATTTGTAGTCATGGCACAATGCCTTGACTATGTGGTTGTGAAGTCTGGCATAATGCATTTTATCATTATAAAGGTGGATATTGATATTAAAAGTGATTGATCGACTTGTAAAACATCCATGTGAATAAGTAAATGAATTATTTTATTATATATCTACCATATTATACAGAATTTTTTGTTTAAAAGGATTTTGTTTTTGTGTAATACACTTCCTTAAATGTGTGTTCTTATTTATGAATGTTTCCACATTATTGTTATCCTTACTGGGCACCTAAGCTCACCAATTTATATGTTTTAATTTTCCCAAGATTCCAAGAAGTGTATTATGGTTGATAAGTATGTTTATGATATGGAATTAATGGTGTTCTTAAAGGATCAATTATGTTGTGTTTTATTTTTTAATGATTAACGTAATGTTTATGTAGGTAATATATTTTTCAAGACTGCTAACACTACTGGGAATCCATGTTTTTCCAACGGTTTAAAACCGTTGGAAAAGGCCCTAAAACCGTTGGGAAAACTTATCCCAACGGTTTTAGAAACCATTGGGCTGTGAGGCATGGGGAAAGCCTTACACCAACGGTTCACCTTGAACCGTTGGGAAAGGCTGTTTAGATTTCTTTTATACCAACGGTTCAGCTGAACCGTTGGATAAATCAGCGACAGGGGTATGCCAACGGTTTTAAAACCGTTGGCATAGGATATACCCCAACGGTTTTGAACCGTTGGGAAAATCAGCAGGGTTGGGAAAAGCAGCAGGGTATACCCAATGGTTTTGAACCGTTGGGAAAGTTATCAGCAGGGGTATAACCCAACGGTTCAAAACCGTTGGAAAATGCAGCAGGGTATAACCCAACGGTTCAAAACCGTTGGGAAATGTTGCAGCATCAAAAGGGTATAACCCAACGGTTTTGAAAGCGTTGGGTTAGACCCCCCATTAATTTAAGATGAAACAGCCAGCAATACTGCAGGCTGCAATGTAAACTCTGTCAAAAACGTGTCATCTCACAAAAATACACTGCAATCACAAAAAAAAAACACACCACTGCAACCTAAAAACACATAAAACACACCACTGCACACATAAAAAACTCTAAAAACACACCACTGCACAGAAAACACATAGAAAACACACCACTGCACACATAGAAAACTCACCAAAACACTGCAACCTGCAACCTGCAAACACACCACTGCACACACAGAAAACAAAGAAAACACAGCACTTCCCACATAGAAAACACACCACTGCACACACAAAAAACACACTACTCTGTCATAGGAACACTGCAACCTGCAAACACAGAAAACACACCACTGAACACATAGAAAACTCACTTTAATCACCTGAAACCACACAAAAAAACACACAAAAAACACATAGAAATAATCATCTCATTTTTGAAGGCTTATGCACATCCCTTCCCCTTGTATGGTTCACATATTGATGTGGTAGAGAGACCAAGAACCAACAAAATGTTGTCTTGTTCATCAAATAGGGAGGGGGATATTGTAAATTCAAGTTTATAACTCATATATGAAGAATCCCCTGCCTCAATCCTGATCTATCGAATAAGGGTTATTTGTTTTGATTACTCCAGGATAAATTTGATAATTTTTCGATGAATTTAATCATTCAATATAATAACCTAGAAGGATATTTACACTATGACCATTATAACTCTTTTGTTCCTAGAGTATAATGATGGGGGAATCATATACTATGGGGAAATGACTTCTATAATGTCAAGAGATTTAGTTATATTGTTGCATTTATCAAGGTATTGGATTGTGTTTAAGAGAGGGATATTTTTCAGGCTCTTGTGACACATAGATTCTATGGGGATAGATATTTAGTTGATTCATGAGAGATATCACATGCCTAATTTTCAAGGGGATATGCTATGATGACATCCAACATGGTGTTTGTCAGTGGTTATGAATTATTTACATCATCGGTTGGGCTCACTTTGGAAATTTTCTATCATATTCTAAGAGGATAAGATTACAAGGTAATATTCTATCCCCAATCTATAATGAAAACATTCAGATAATCCTCCATGACAATCCAGTAGATTACTACATGAGTTTTAGTATATACCTTCCATAGATGATTTTTGTATCCATTGAAATATGAATGATGATCCATAGGGAGAATCATAAAAATTAACCATTTATCACATGGGATCATGGTCTTCATGGTGGTACACTAGCTGGTGAGCTATGATATGGACCAAATGTCCTTGTTAATTCATACACATGTTGTGTGACAAATTCTAACAAGTATAGTGAAATATCTTAATGAATGAAAACACCTTGAGTGATTAGGTGTTGGAAGGACCCTTACTTGAGTGATAATGATGCTATCATATTATAAAATGATATCTAACATTAACATGATTGATAAGTTAGGGGGAATAGGTCCCAAGTAACTAGAACCTTGTACCTATCTGGTGAGCTATAATATGGACCAAATGCCCTTGTTGTTATTTCATACACATCTTGGGTGAGAAATTCTAACAAGTATAGTGATATATAATAAGGAATGACAACACCTTGAGTGATAAGGTGCTAGAAGGACCCTTACTTGAGTGATAATGAAGTTATCATATTATAACATGATATATAACCCTACCATGATTGATAAGGTAGTGGTCAATATAATGGCCTCACCTTGAGTGATAAGGTTCTAAATGAACCTAACCATGAGTGATAATGGAGAGTTTTGAATGTGATATTAGACCTACCATGGTTAATATGGTATTATTTCAGAAAATGGATTTACATTGATCATAATGTATTAACATGGATGTTTGTTAAGTGAGAAGGTTGGTATGTGATATATAGTTGTATGAGACACTACATTTAGTAGTATGGAAGATGTTGGGAGTTGAGTGATGAGCTATATTGAGTGAGAAGTATTAGTATAGGTCTTTGATAAGGGTAAAAGTAGTGGATACATATAAATATGTTGGGCTAGAAAAGACATGTGTGAAGATAATTTACTATTTTGAAAGCGGTAAATTACTACTTGTGTAGAGGTAATAAAGAGGTTATAAAGAGGTACATGAGGTCAAATATTGATCCTTGCCATTTTTTACTTAGCAGTAATGAGACATGTGGATCTTTTTTAAGGACATGAATTGATTAGTTGAATGAATGTATATATATGATTTCGTATTACAAATGGTGTGAAAATTAATAAGGAATCTTCCATACATATCTTTAATTTCCTTTCATGTTTAAAATTAATCCAATGGTGTTCATGGATCTCATGAATGAGATCTTCCATACATATCTCAACTCATTCATTGTGGTTCTTATTGATGATATCCTTATATACTCACCGACCATTGATATACACATTGGACACCTATAGATTTTTTTTTTACACTTTGACCACATTATATGTTTTATAAGATCTCAAAGTGTCACTTATGCTTCCATAAAGTATGTTTTCTTAGGCACGTAATATATAATGTGGGAATTTATGTGGACCCAACGAATGTATAGGTTGTGGTTTCATGAGAAGGAATACGAAACATGTTTGAGATTGTGGGTTTCATTTGTTTGTTCGGGTTTTACATGTGGTTCATTTAAAACATTTCCCCTTTAGAAGTTCCTATGACTAGGATTACTAAGAATGTAGTTATGATTGAGTGGTCAGAAAAGTTTAAAGAGGCCTTCCTAAAAAGTCAATGATGTTTTGATCCTACTGAATTACTATAAATTATGATTCAGAAATGAGGTCTCCAAATTGATCCCCGAGCATGAATTGGACTTATGGACATTTCTTGCATTGGACACAGAATTGTAGTATCTATGTGGAAGGTTCTATATTGTCCTCATCATATCACATATGATAATGTGTCAACATTAGAATGATATTAAATCAAAAATCATAGTCAATGTAATATTTTCAAATATTGCTAACATTTATCATTAAATAAAGGTACAAGGGTCTGATGTTTCTCAACATAATGACGTATTAATCTTGATCTATGGTGGTTGTAGCATTATTACATTCCATAGTAATTGTACCTGGTTGGATTATGCATGGGGATTTTCCTTCTCTTACTAGACTCACTAAATGGCTCTTCCACGGTTTCTACAACATTGATAGTGTAAGTAGGGACATGGCTAGAATTATAGATTCTTCCAAGAATGTGCCTTATCCGATATACTCGGGTCCTACGAAATCGTTCTGCAGTTCCCTAATTGGGTTCAAGGAACTCAAGTTCATCTCCATACTCATCCACCTGCCCAACCCCCCCCCCCCCCCCCCACTACCCCACCTACACATCCCCCCCTGCCCAGCCCCCTCCCCCTGCCTAGCCTAACCCCCTGCACATCCCACCCCCTCCCCCACCTGCACAACCACCACCCCGCACCGGCACAACCCCCCTTCCCCCCCCCCCATCTGCCCAGCCCCCCCACACCTGCACAACCCCCCCACTACCCCACTGGCACAGCCCCCCTGTCCAGCCCCACTCCCCCTGCCTAGCCAAACCCCCTGCACATCCCACCCCCTCCCCCACTTACACAACCACCACCCCACCTGCACAACCCCCCGGCCCAGCCCCCCTCCCCCATCTTCCCAGCACCCCCACCTACACAGCCACCCCCAAACCTGCACAACCCCCCTCCCCCCTGCCCAGCCCACCCCCTCCCCACCAAACCCCCTACACAGCCCCCCCTCCTCCCCACCTCACCCTCGCCAAACACCCCTGCCTCCCCCACACATTCCCATAGGGTAGTTGATTTTAAGTTTTAATCGTATTTTTTGGGTTTTTGGTGACCCATTCAGGATTTAATCAATGGATACTTTGGAGAAATTAGGTGTTTTGGGATATTTTTGGGGGGTTTAGTTTGGGATAACTCATGTACATGATGTGTAGTTTTGAGAACACACATCATGTGTTCTTCGTACTTGGGAAATATGGGTTTTTGGAACTAAAGGATTAATACAAGGGGGTGGGTTACATGCCATGTAGTGGTGACTCGGGGTGTGCTAGTGGAAGATGACCATATAGGGTATAAAGCTATATCTAGTGCGAGGTACATGGATAGGCATTGTGCGTGGGTAGACCTTGTGTGGGGGGGGGATATATGGATAGGTACATACATGGGAACCATATGTGGGGTAAAGATTGTGTATGGGGTGATACATTCCACGTAGTAGGGAATGTTTCACGCTAAGTGGGGCCTTGTATGTGAATGTACCCAGGTGGGGGTAAACATCATATACCGGAACACATGATGTGTACTTTGGAAAATTACACACTGAGCAGTCTATGTCACATGGAACGAGGGGACATTTTGGGTTACATATCATATACCTAAAGTACAGGTTGGGTACATTTTTCTCCTTGTTGTGTTTACCCTATTTTAACCCTCGAGTCAGAATTCGACTTATGAGTATTCAATTTTGATCAGTTTTTCATATAAATTTCCATGATGGAATAATTTCTATGTTTGAATGTGGTCTTTATGGTGTTTTGGAGTAAAACAATTCTTTATCAGGATTTCTTCAAGGATTGGATTCAGAATCCTCCAGCAGGTTGGGTTGTGAGATGAGAATCAAGTGTGAGGGTTATTATGAGATCATTAGTTGGAATGGATTGTGAAATATAAGCTAGTTCTGTTCAATGTTCTTTCATATAGATCCTGAAAATTATAATCAAGTAGTATATATGAAGATATCTTGTTTTATCCTCAAATTATGGTACCTATTTCTCAAGGTTAGAAGAGTTGAGGATTACTATCTTTTTTTAGGATTGGAACTATTGGAACCATTGGTATGGGATGATGATGTGGGATAGAAGTTATGGTCGGATTTCCTTAAGATATTTATATGCATCAAAGGGACTATTGAAGATGCCATAATGGGATTGTTACTGATTGAGTGACCAGTGTTTTCTATACCTGTTAATTAATAACGCCCGTGTGGAGTGGTCAATCTTGTACTATAGAGCCCTTGTAAGGTAAAACTTTTATGATTGTCATGAGGACCATTGATAATTCATTGGTTATTCATTTATTTTATATACCCCATTGGGTGCGTTGTTGATAGATGATCAGTAGGAGACGTTGTTGATCGATGATCAGGTTTTTTCTAGTCGTTAATGTATTGGTGCTGCCATCAACATGGATGTTCTTTCACACCTGTATCTTATATTTTCTCACCCCCAGCACATCCCCCCCCCCCTCTCCCCCTCTCCCCCTCTCCCCCTCTCCCCCACCTACACAGCCACCTCCAACCCCTTGTCCACCCCCCTCCTCCTCACCTCACCCCTTCCCATTCCCCCCCCCTCCAGCACATCCCCCCCTCCTCCCCACCTCATTTTGACCTCTTCAATATCAATCAAAATGATTCTATACAGGTAAATTAAAACAAAATTGCAACCTAAAATGATATATTGCTTTTGTTCATAAGGGGATCATAATAGACAGTACATTGCAGCGAAATGGAACCAAAAAATCAAAAATAAATGAAGGCATACATACTGATTTAAAGTGAATGAACTAAAATTACTTGAATCAAAGATAAGATGACCGTTTGGAAAGTAGAGTTAGAACCCTCGAGAGTAGGTAGGGAAGTAGGGTTCCAAACACAACCTAAAATCGTAAGTGGATCATAATACGTACCCATTTAATGCGGAAGAATTGAGCATTGGAAAACCAGACCTGTCGCGCTGGGAAGTAGGGTTCACATCGAGAGTCGGTTGGGAAGTAGGATTCGTGTCGAGCTATTGGGAAAAATCTTCCATATGGGTGCGTCGAGCTATGGTTTAGGGTAAAACGAGAAGGGTTATGGGTTCGCATAGAGATTTTAGAAAAAAATCGTGAGCGCTGATGAGCGGGGAGCGGCGATCGGCGATCAGCGAGCGGTGAGGGGTGGTTGGGATGGGAGCGGCGGCGAGGGGTGGTCGGTATGGGAGCGGTAGCGAGGACGAGAGGAGTATGGGATTGGCGTCGAGGGTTTGGAGAAGTGCGGATTAGGGATAGGAGAAGTATCCCGACAGGACTGTGAACCACCACAGGGTGCCGTCTTGGAGCAGGGACAAATCACAGCGTGACCGCGGCGTGACCGCGGCGTGACTGCGGCGTGACCGCGGCGTGACCGCGGCGTGTTGGCCCGGTCTAGCGACATCTGCGGAGTAGCATCTTCTGGCCAGGATCGAAGAGAGCAGGAGGAAGTGGGGAAACATTCCGGTCGTCGCCTCCCTCCCCATTTACTATGGATGGGTAATGTATCTAAAACTCTATCAAGGTATCATACATCGAATCCCGACAGGATTGCGAACCGCCGCAAGGTGTCGTACTAGAGAAGGGCCAAATCATGGCATTACCACGGCGTGACCGCGGCGTGACCGCGGCGTGACCGCGACGTGACCGCGGCGTGACCGCGGCATGACCGCGGCGTGTTGGCCCGGTCTAGCGACATCTGCGGAGTAGCATCTTCTGGTCAGGAGCGAAGAGAGCGGTTGGAAGTGGGGAAACATTCCGGTCGTCGCCTCCCTCCCCATTTACTATGGATGAGTAATGTATCTAAAACTCTATCAAGGTATCATACATCGAATCCCGACAGGATTGCGAACCGCCGCAAGGTGTCGTCCTAGAGCAGGGCCAAATCATGGAATTACCACGGCGTGACCGCGGCGTGACCGCGGCGTGACCGCGGCGTGACCGCGGCGTGACCGCGGCGTGACTGCGGCGTGACCGCGACGTGACCGCGACGTGTTGGCCCGGTCCAGCGACATCCACAGGGCAGCATCTTCCGGCCAGGAGCGAATGGAGCGGGAGGAGGCGGGGCAACATTCCGGCTGTCGCCCTGCCACCAAATGATATAACATATCAACTATTTAATATGCAATAACAAGGGATCACCAGAGAAGGTTGTAGCGAGTGACACAATGACGCAACGTCTAAAGGGAAACAAAACGACAGAAAATAACTATCACTACTCTTTGGTTTAGAAGACAGCGCACCTCCATTGAAGGGGTTTTATTATAAAATCATGGCATTGGTTTATCACAAAATTCATTTAATTATATTTAACATTTATTCTATAACTCATTCAGCACAAATCAAATGCAATAAGTTAAGCAACTAGATCAACATAACTATCACTGTGAGTTTTCGCAGACAGCGCACCTCCGTTGGAAGGGTTTTATTATAAAAAATGACGTTATTTATCAAATGAAATGATTATATAAAAGAACACTTATTCAAGATATGAAAGTCGATATAATTATGCATAATTAAGAAAGAAGGTAATACAATTTAAAGAATTCTTTAATTAAAGAGACTAGAAGAGGGACCCTACCTCAAGGTGGAACCAAGCCGTCCACTTCGGCTCTTGGATCATTCTAACTAAAAGCCGATGCTCCCCAACTGAGTATACACACCTTCACACACATGCAATGACACCTATCCCCTATGCACACACCCACATGGCCATGAGCATGTGAAAGGGGATCCTTACACATATGCTTAAATGCATATACCTGTATCCACTCTCCTGCATATGCATTTATATATGTATACATGGGCACACCAAGCCCCATACGTGCATAATCATTGCCATGGTTGACTATACACGTAACGGGGGAACCCACATACATATACTTACTTACCTATGCACACGCAGGCGAGTCACCCTTGACTTGGTGACTCAAAACCAACGAGCAGGGATCAACGCACTACAAAAAGGATATTAAGAACCTTAAAACACATAAAGGACCCTACATAACCAGTGAAAAACCAACCAACAGCATTAAATCCTTACCTCCATTGGCGAGAACCAAATCCACCCGAACCAACACAAAACGATCCAATGCCCTACCAAAAACATAATATGGAGTCAAAAACATTGAAATCCCCAAAATATATGAGGTGCGAGACAAGTAGTAATCATAGAATCTTACCTCGGATTAAAGCCGGCGGATTGAAACAATCTGAACCCCTTCTGGCCTCCTTCGTAGAATATAACTACTCCATGTCCATAGAAACCAGTAAAAGACCTAAGTGGACAATGCGATAAAGAAAATAAAATAAAAACTAAACTAAAACATACTTGTCTCATGTGACTATACATGTCACCGCCCAACATATAAGAACCACAACGCCACATAGGTCAAATCATGTTCCTGCAAGCCAGGGGGAAACAAATCCATTTTTCAAAATGATACTATTAAAAAGTACATTCCTATTAATTAACAATTAATCTTCCTATAAATGGTATATAATTAGTTTGGCTCGAGTTTCAGCTTATTTTGGTTTTGTTCAATACAATTTTGTTTGGGAAATTACATGGCTACACCATTACTAAAGGGTCAAGATAGGTTGTGGTGTAAAGTTATTGTGGAATGGGAGGATGAAAACATTATTAGAAGTGATTCCAACTAATCTTCAATGACCAAAACTTCCTAGATGATCTTAAACAAGCTAGATCTTGAGATGTCTTAGATATTGAGTAGGAAAAATTGTTAGTGATTGAATATGAATCAACATTCACTAATATGGTAAGTATATGTCAAATCATATGATTAATATAAGGCTTAAGGCATGAAGATTTTTGATGAAGCTATGACTAATGATGTGATCATGGACCAGTCTTCTGATTTTTCTCACCTATATATTTGTGGTTAGTATGCTGTCTTTGGAAAATATAGGTTTTACATCAACATGGAAGGGGAGTTTTTTAATTCCTCATTCATGTGGAGGAAATACATCATTTAGCAGTTAGAAGATGAAGTATAAGCACCTCCATAGGTGATCAACCATTACTTAAATTAATTGTTTCTTTAAATAAGAATTCTTATGTATATAAAGATAGTATTAAGAGCCTCGATAGACCCTTAAACACTAACTTGATTATTAGATCATAGATTGACAAGGGATTGATTATAACTATGTTCAATGGGAGTCATGGAGTCTAATGACGGTAAATGAAAGTAAATAGATTAACATTGTAGACCTATAGATACGGTGTTCACAAGCCGCCTAGGTTTAGATAAAATTCTTTAGTGATTTTATGGAAATGAAATCACCCTGTCACTAGATATCAATTGGGATATGAGTGGTCTAACATATGTCTTATAATTTGGATGATATGTGTATGGACTAGATGAGGGTTTAGATCAAGTAAAATATTCCTAAGAGGATTGGGCCTTATGGTGATAAATGTGGCAATTGTACGTCTAGTGTTTGATGAGGAAATAATTATGAGGATGGATTGGAATCTTGGTGGGTTCTTAGAGTGGGATGGTCCCTCAGAGTCTATAAAATGTATTATGATAGGTTTTACTCCATTTAATGATTCAGAAGTTAAACTAAGGAGATCAAGGATGAGATGCTACTGTGAGTATTGGGTATTGTCGGACATACTGGAATTATAATGCCAAGAGGCTTGGTGTGTTAGTGGGGCTGGGTTAAAATACATGATTTTAATGAGGTTCTTGACCAGATTCTTGATAATATAATTAAAGAATGGTCAACATGCCGAGAGAAGACTATAGTGTGTGGGATGAGGATTATGGGATAATCCTCGAGAGATGAGTCTATACTATATGACTGAGAGGATAGAATACGATATGTTTGATATGATTGGGTGAGTGGCCAACCCATGTGAGGAGGATACGATGTATGGAGACACTTGGGGTTATTTATGCTATCTCATGGAGACATTTGGGGTTATTTCAACATACTCCGGAAATGTTCTCACGTTATGTTTTAGAAAAACAAATCCATCTCATGGAAGACCCGAAGGCTACTCTAGCTTCCAATGTTTCCTCACACAAACAAGTGAGAAACCTCACCAATTAACCATAAGGAAAAAAAAGAGATTTCATAGTCAAATAAGGGGTGGAAAAAACAAACTAGTAACTGCATAATCAAACAAGTTACCACATGGACAAGAAATCAAATGCATGATCAAATAAGTGACACCATGAATAAAATTATAATTTAAAAATGTAAAAGGCTCTAATCACCCTCTTGAAACCTCCAACCCTCATAAAACACTAAGGGTTTTATAAATTTGGGACCCTATAACAGATATCTCTCAAATAATTAATGTCCTTTAGAATTTAAAACAAACTTTAAAAGGAGAGAAAGGGGCCTGAACATCCACCCTATGAAATGACTCCCAAGGATATCATTATATAAAGAACATAACTTCACATCAGATGAACAAGGTTCATAACCATGCAACATCATTAAATAACCAAAAAAACACTCTCGTGTGAGATGCCTCTCAAAAAAGGGCAAATCCATTAAAAAACATCACATCGAAGAAGAGAAACGATCTCATAAAACAGTATAAAGTCAAACACATTGTATCAACAGAAAGGAAACAAGAAAAGAATCTAAATAGGGAAGATCACCCCTCAAACAAAGTGGGATACTGATTATAATACACATGTCATGCAGTTATTGGGTTTCACGTATGCAAATGTGGAATCAAAAAACATTGATTCAATATACAGGTGAACTCAATGATGTATTGTTGAATCACCCTCCTTTGGATAATTTTGTAAAGGCAATAATCATCAACAGAGCTAAAATAAATCATATAAAACATTGGAAATTATAGTTATATATCCTGAATTAATCATATAAATACTAATAATAACTCATAATTAACCTGAATTCAAACTTAAAGAGAGTTAGAATTGATGCTTACACAGCAGAAGGGGGATTCGCGAGCGACCATGAGCGGGAAGCTGCGAGCGGCGAGCATGATTCAAGATGGGAGGAGGGGAACTCAAGGGGGGTGAGACCGGCGGTAATGACAGGAGGAGAGAGCAGCAGTAATGACAGGAGGAACGGAGCAGCCCTGTAGGGTTTGGATAACTTTGGCTTGAAGGGGGATGTGTGGGAGCCGATGAGCGGGGAGCGGGGAGCGGCGAGCGGCGAGTGGCGAGTGGCAAGTGGCGGGCGGTGAGCGGTGATCGGCGAGTGGTGAGCGGTGAGCGGTGATCGGCGAGCGGCGAGCCGCGAGGGGTGGTCGGTATGGGAGCCCTGGTGAGGAAGGGAGGAGTATGTGAGTGGCACCGAGGGTTTGGAGGGGTGCGGGTTAGGAATCGGAGAAGAATCCCGATGGCAGAAGTGATTTTAGATGGATATTTCCCAACGGTTCATTTGAACCGTTGGAAAAACCGGTCCATATGATCTATATCCCAACGGTTCATATGAACCGTTGGCATAGGGTCTTTTTCCCAACAGTTTATTAAAACCATTGGGAAAAAAGCGTTGGGAATGATGGAATTTCCAGTAGTGTAAACTGGTTGGTATTTCGAGACTAGATTTTTCATCATAAAAATGAATTAAATTAATAAACCCTCTCTAGGTAACTGGGGTCGGGGTGTTAAAAAATGATTATGTTGCTTAGGTTTTGTGTTAAAATGATTGAAAAAGAATCTGGCTAGAAGCAGGAGGTTTGCCTCTTAAGTACAATGCATGATTAATTCTTTTGAAAACATAAGAAATTATTCTCTCAATATCACCTGAAAAGGTGAAAAACATCATCAAACTAATTTTATGACATGGTACATGAGCCAATCAGTGATTATAATGAACGATATCATTTATGACCTCATTTATTTTTCAAAGATCCAGAAAGGCACAAAATTATTTTCTACCTTATTCTTATTTTTTTATTTTTTTCATGGTGGTTGAGCTGAAAGATGAATTAAATAAATGAATTAAAATTCATCCACTTGATTTCTGAGAGGGTTACGAGTCATAAAATAATGTAGAATGAGTAATTATAGCTCAAATCCATTTTTTAATTTTTATGGATAAATGGATGAAACAAATAAAGAATAATGAAATGACTACACATGCCCAATTTTCATATTATAACCTTCCAAAAATATTGACACACACCTCTCACCACCCATAAATGATATGCATCACAATGAAAACACACAAAAGTCCCTTAACTAATACTCAAACTTGAAATATCCATGCCAAAATACAAAAATGTGCGGGTAGGTATGGAAAACTTATCTTGTAATGTTGGTTAAACATATAAGGCAATTCATGGACTCTAAGGGCTTACGAAGGATAAATGTAATGGTGGGTAACAATATAATATTTTTCTAGGAAAAGAGATGCCTCAATCATTTCGAATACATTCTATGAAATCCCAAAATTCAAAATATAAAATTCACAAATTATGGTTCTCACAAAAAATTCATGTTTCCCTCAAGAAAGTGTGGGTATTAAAAAGAATATGTAATAGTTGACTAGAATACCACACATGATTGGAAAAATATTTTGAGTCAGATTTTTGGGTGAATGGATTTAAAAATCATTCAAACTCCAAAAAATACTTGAACATCAATTTCAAGGAAAAATAATTCATATCAACAATCATTTAAAAACAATTATTTCAAAACATACATTCAACTATTTCAAAATCAATTAATGTGTGATAAGTGATATGATTATTCACAAATTGATCAAAAATCTGAAAAAATATTGTAAAATGAAATGAAAATGACCCATTACTAACTATGCAGGTAGAAACTCACCCACAGATACATTTTACTACCCCTTATTACAATTCAAAAAAATATAAATATAATGGTTGAAAAGCCTAGGGATGGAAATATATATCCTGATATTATTTTTGAAGTGGATTACTTGAGTTAAGATTCTAGATGCCACTACATTAAAACTATAAGAAAGTAATAAAGATACATAATAAATATACATAACCTAAATATAATGGGAATTGAAAAGAGATAATGATTGGTTTAGATCCCCAAGCCGGAGCTAGGGTTTTACTACCCCTAGTCAGGTTGTTACAGTGGACTGTCCCCAATTAGAATGTGGGTGTGGTTTCTTTGAGAAGAACCCCCACCAGTGATTTTTTTTATATCCATGAGTAAACAATAAAATTAGTGAACCCTAAAGTAGATAATAAAGGTCACAACCCCTATTAATGAACAGATATGAAATTTGAGGTTTGACATCGGAGGGAATAGAATATAGATGTGCTATATGTTGACTTACGTGGTTCCCTCCATCATATGGTATGAAAAATGTTGTTCAATAAGTAGTCGCCCCACCACATGTTGGTTCAACTCTTATTATTCAATCATTACCACTTGGGAAGTCTCATTTTTGTTATCCAAGGTGTGCTCCATTTGTGATGTATTAGAAATTTCAATGAATGAGAAGTCAAAAATAAATTTACTTTAGAAAATATTAAAACATGACAAATTAATAATGAATTCATCCCTTTCATGTAATTTATCTGGGTAATTTACCTCTCCAGAATGACCATTGGAAAATCAATCTTAGTAGGTGCAACATATTCATTATCATCTAAATAAAGAGGGTGGTAGAATGTTTCTGATGTTTCATTATCAAGAATTAAAAGATCATGATTATTGCAATCTTCAACAAATATATTTGAGGATTTGTCCAAATAATGTTCATATCCTAATTGTGCATTAGCTGGAATGTGTACTTCAAAGAACAACATGAGCAATAGATGAGTGTGAGATGATGTGATTTTTTCATTTAAATGTTATTTCTAACTAACCTACAGTTCTTTAACATAAAAGAAATATTGGTGAAATATCTTCCACCACACGTTCTGGTTCATGTTCGGACTTAGGTTCCAGCTTTCGTTTGGGTTTCTCCTGGAATGTGTATACATATTCATCACTCAATTCTATTTGAATCACTAGTTTTTGAAAAATATCACTAATAATATAAAACTGAGAATCAAGTTCATTGAAAACATTTTATTTCACATGGGATTATTCAGTCCATGCATAATAATCACAATTTGAATACATCATGAACAATGATTTTTTTAATTTATTTTTTGAAATTTATGATTTTGTACGTTTTTTTTAAATTATATCATTATATGAGTTGAATATCAAAAAGGATAAGTAAACTACTGATTGCCTCCCTGACAAAGACACCATGTTTGATGTATTCCTATTATAGGGAGTTGAAAAAAAATTATTTCCAAATTTAAAAATAAGTAATGTGGTTGACCTAGGATATCTCTTGAAGAGAAGTTCACAAAAAATAGTTATTCTCTTTTAAATGTGGGTAAAAAGTTTGTGTTTGATAATAAAAAAATTGAATGGAAATTCTAATTGAAATGTTTAAAAAAATGATATTAAAAGGGGTGTTGTTTTCGAGGTGGTCTCAAAATTGTAACGTTATCCTTGTTAAATTTAATTCAAACCTCATCTATATAGTTGATTAAATTGTGTTTCCACACTCATTTCCTGTCACTTATTTGGTGAAATATTTATGGATCGAGAAATATTTACCATGATCTGAGTATGATCATCTATCCTTCCATGTGGAAAATAATTTTATTTAATATCCTCAATTGACATGGGAAATACCCAATGGAGTCTTTTTTATCCCAACCAATCAAGATCATTCACTACACCATTTACACATACTAATGATCTTCTAGTGAATTATTACTAATCCTGGGTCTATTGTTTGAAATATAAAGCAGAAACTAGTGGAGGGGGATAATGATTATTTTACCAATGAAAAAATCAATAATAGAATTAAATTTCATGAATGAACACACTTGATAATAAAATACAGAATATGAAATTGAAAACAAATATGAAGAATAAATAAATTTCATTCTATTATGTACATGAACTCAAACATTAAAAAATAGAAAACCAACCCATCCCCAATCACTACAACTATTTTCCTCACCATGGTAACTGTAATCAAGATGAATGGGAATAAAGATGGAATTACAAAATTATTGAAATTATTAAAAAGAAAAAAGATAAATCCGAAAAAATTCCTCCCCCTTATTATCCCAAAAGGAATGGGGTGGAATCAGAGATGATTTGAGATGGAGGATCTCCCCTCCATTTATTGGATGAATTCCAGACTCCTAAAGTATGCATGTTGTTGTCCCAATAAATGGATGATTCCCACATGGATCACTTCATAATAGTTTTTCCTTAATAAGGTGTCCATTATCCATCAACATTTCAACTCATTTGGACACTGGATGAATGATTTATGAAATTTACATTGGAGGTATCTTTTTCTGGAGAAGCTTCCATGAATGTTCCTCCAAAAGTATAGAATTAAATGGGAGCTTTAATGACTTTATGACAACCCCAAATTTTTTGTAGAACCATCCCTATCAGTCTTTGTGCTATCCCAGGTGGAAAAAACTCATGTGGAAGTGGGTTGGCTGAGTTCAGGTTCTGTTACAATGGTGGGGTACACACTTTATGCCCATAAAAATCATAAACTTCACTGGTTTTAAGAACTTTATATGGCCAAATCAACTTCCCTTCAAAAATAAAAATTTGGAGGAAATAAAATAAGGATTCAGAGAAAATAATTTTCACTCAACAGGGAATAAAACTTTACAATTAATGACCCAAATACCATTATGATAATTTTTTTTCAAAATTCCATATTTAATCTATTTTTTAATTTTAGCTCAAATTACCAATAAAACCATAAAACATGACAACTACCCAAACAATAAAAATATGATGAGATTATAAACAATTATTTATAGTATATAATATATTAATATTTGAGCTTAATCAGTTGGGTATTCACATATCCAAATAGAAACCCTTATTGATGATATACATGAACATTCATATTTTCAATATGGTTTCTTTTTTTAAATGAGATTACAAAGGGGTTTTTAATATTTTGGAATTACGAATGAATTTGGTTAAAAAAATATTTTGATTACGTTAAATTAAACATGAAATTTAATGAATTATATCATTGTAGGAATAATAATACCAATGAGAGTTAGTATTGGGATCATCTATTACAATACCTGTAATTTCAGAAGGGAAAATTCAAATAAATTGAATTGCGTGACATAATCATTTTTTATGTTAGCTTAGGGATGCCACCCTATAGAGAGTATATTCTTAAAAATGATTCATGGAATCTCCGATGTAGTAGTTATTATTAGGGATGATATAGGAACACTAATATTGTTCCTGAACACTTGAACTTGTTAGTTTAAGTGGTAAATATTCTAGTGAAGGGGCCAAATCACGGTTGGCGTATGTAATGTTATTATTATTTGGAGGTTTGGATGAATAATTATTGTATATTTATGGGTAATGGAGAATCTAAAGAATATGGGTATTGGTTGGAGAGGATCAACTATACCGTTCTATTCTATCATACAAACCTGTCATTGATATTGGAGTACTATATATATAAACACATGATTATGGGAGTAGAATATAAATGGTTGATGACTATTTTTTGAAGAAAATTTGGATGAGGATGTAACAATGGATTAATATAAAAATATATTAAATATATTATTTTATCAAATAGACTAAATCTTAGGAATGGTATAATGTTCCTAGATCAAAAATAGGGAAAAATGAATGATATGGAGTACACATGTTTATTTATATTTTCTCATTTATTTCTAGAGATTATCCATAATGATAGTTTTACAGGGTTCATGTTAATGGTGACTATTCAATCTTAATTCTATTCCAATTACATTATTCATGATTAAAAAGCACATGAATTAGTATAAAAATGGGATCCGTGGGTGAGACAGAAAATATTGATTAGAAAGATGAAAATTATTTTTCTTTCCCAACCATATGTAAGAAAGATTTTTGTTTTTTTCATAAGAATATATTTTGAGAGGTCTCTTAGAAGAGATATGGTGAAATTATTTCAATGTTATCATATTAATTGAAACGAAGGAGAAAACATGATTTTAAAAAATTCTTTCGCACAACAGACTGGTAGTGAGTTCATCCCAATGAGCATGTGATATGTCATAAGTGTGGGAATTGTGGGATTTTTATTAATTTTAACAATGTTTTCTATCAAGGATGTAACTTGGAATGTTCCTTCCAAATTATGGTATCGTGGATGATGGTATATATATTTATGAATAATAGATTTGAGCTACTAGTTAGTACTAGAGTAAAATCTAATTATGTATAGTCATAGATGAAACTCTATTATTTCATTTTTAATGGTCCGGTATCAAGGGAATCTGATAATGTTCATGAAACAATGATATGTAATTAAATTATTTCTTCTAAGATCACTACTATTAAAAGAAACTCATCATTATAACGATAATTTAAATTAAAAAGATACATTAATGTGGATCATGATCAATGTATGGTTTCAATGTATGATATCATTTCCAATTTAAAAATTACCATCCAATATTAGTTATAATTATAATTGAAATTATAAATTCCATAATGATGGGATATACACATAATTTCAACCTTAGTTATAATAATAGACCATGTTGAATATGAGTGATCATTAAATCTATTATAAAATCTAACCAATTTCCATATATAAAATAAAACAAATAGTACTATATGAATTAACAAAATATATAGTTAGAAACTCATTCCAATCATTACTATAACTTCATTTAACAAGGAAATACAAATTTCAAAAATTATTATATAAAAATCTATGATTTATTCAAACATGTAAAAAATCATACAAATAATCTTTAATGATGGTTTATGTTGTATTCCAAATATTATGTAACGCTATAAAAAATAAACCCAAATAATAATTAATATAAATTTAAATAAAAAAAAATTATTTAAAATATAATAGTTTATTGAATCATTTTTTTCATAATTTATTTCTTTATTATATCCATGATGAATCACAAAACAGAAAAAATATCATTGAAAACATCATTTTGGATGATGAAAATGTGGTAAAAAAAGAATATATAATAAATAATAATTGATACAAATATATTCTTGATAAATAATTCATCAGCCTATATAAATGGTTTACTCCAACACTAAAAAAATAAGTTTGATTTGACTTAATTATTGATATGTTAACCCTATGAATCAACTTAAACCTCAAATTTTAGTTTCCAACATTAATAACTAAAAATGTTTTACATTGAAATGTTAATTATTATATAAAAATTAAATGGACTAATATTTTGAATTTAAAAAACATTCAAAATATTCATTATCATCACCAAATAATGTTTATATACAATATTATTAACAATAACGTGGTAATAATATGCATAACATTTAATTTATATTAAAATAAATTTTATTTATAAAGAATAAGTAAATAATAAATAGTATTTCCTAATTGTATAGTTTATCACAACTATTAAGGAATGGATGGAAAGAAATATTAATATCTCTATGATTTAATCATTGATATATATATTCATCTCGAGTAGGCTTCCATTAAAATCCCTATTATTTATTTCACATTAATAAATAGTTTATTCATGTTTTTAAAATTTCATTGATTTTAAATTTATACGGGATAAAATCAAGAAAAAAAGAAATGGGTAAGCTAAAAATACTATTAGGAGAATAAATGTGGAATAAGGTGATACATGATAGAAAATATGAATATCAAGGGCACATAAAAATTATAGGAATCATTGGCCATAACAATGATACATGATATATAAGACAATTATAACCTAGGAAATGTTGAAAAAACAAAAAAAATGCACCATAAACATAGGTAAAAATTAAACTACAATGAAAACATTGTGGAAAATTTATTATATAGGAATCATGTTAACACCTTATATTAATATTAAATATCATGATACTATGCATTTTTCAATGCCTTAGAGCACAAAATAATTCCACCCACATCTGTCACATTCATTTCATTCTCATTCTAATGTGGTCAACATAGATCGTAACAAATGGATTCATTAATCACCATAATATATTCCACGATAAATTATTGTGGATTAACTATATGTAATTCCCATATTAAAATATATATGATCATAAATATTATCACCCTTGATAGTAAATGGGAATTGTATACATTACGTAGCTGTTTTGTTATGGAAAATCGTTGTGAAATTTCCACAACATAATTGTGCCACGTATGGATTCATTAATTGTGATCATGACAGAGAATGTGGTATCTCATCACATAGAAATAAAATTTCTAGTAATATGGACATGTAAAAAAATATACCAACAGAATATTTTATATATATAAGGAATAAATTAATGAAGAAACTCGAATAAATAAAATAATCCTAAAAATATTTCGGCATTGTAGTGGGTGTACATAAATGATCATGGGAGACTTAATAAGAGTGAAATGAAGATATAATAATTTATAAATTCTGAGTATAGTATGTGGATTATGTTTGAAAATATCCACCCATAATAAAATGGAATTCAGGAGACATAACATAAAAGACGTTCTTGAATGGATATGCGAAGAGATAATTACCGTACGTGGGTGTGTGTCATCTTATGATTGAGAGGGGCTTTATGAGAATTTGTGTGATCATTGGGACAATTCTATAGAGAATATTGAATAATATTGATGTTCCCCAATGAATACGATTGATCATAAATGGCATATTTTTAGGGTTTATATAATAAATGATGGAGATTTTTTTATTATTTAGGTTTGGGACTCATCATAATTAAATAAGAAAGACCAAAAACAAACCCATGGATTTTTACCATGATATATACCAAATGTGAGTTATTATAATTTTTTATAATTCCAAGGGACTAAATTAATAAAATAATGGCCTTGATTATGTGTAGGAGATTTACACTATTAAAGAAATCATTTAAATACCTTAAATTATATAATTGTTTTGGAAGGATTCCTAATGGATTTATATAATTAAAAAAAGTAACATACAAACTCTTTATCTTAATGGAAAAATATATATTTCTTCATGGATAACATTTATAGTATTTATTAAATTAATTTTTGGTCATTATGAATTCAAAATACAAATAAATATATTTATATGGTATCAAATTTTTTCCCCAAAATTCCATTATCTCATAAAATAATGACACATTCCTTTTTGGATAATATATATTTATTGATTCCATAAATAATATTCATTTCGTATAAACAATTTTTTAAATATGTAAATTTTAACTTTTATAATTATATCCAATTTAATTAAAAACAATTTTATCTTTGTCAATAATAGTATTTTAACCCTTATCAAAATTAAGTTTTTCATCCTAAGAATTATATGATCATTTATATTTAAAAAAATATTTAATAATACATTAGTTGTTTTAATATTCCATTAATTAATCAAAATATAAAATCTTATTTTTATTTAATTATTAACAAAAATTACAATTTGGGTTTTGCCCCATAATAATAAAAACACTTATTAAATAACATCAATACGAAAAAAAATATTAATTATTCTATACATAATAATGTACAAATTCATTTTGATATGTTCTTAATACAAATCCCTTTAATATAGCAACTAATGTACTAAGGGTAAGGTGTGTGATGGTGGGACATTAATGGGGTTGTTCAAGGAACATGGTTTTGGTTATGATCTCTATGAGTTTGAACTTCTACCTTAATGGGTTTTGATCATGTTTATGTTGTTGGATATCATCTTTGGTTAATCATTGAAAAATCCTATTAATTCTATCTCTATAATAAGCCCTAATATATGGACTTTATAGGGTATGTAATTTCTAGTTGAGGACATCACAACCTTTTGTCAATGTAATTTGTATTCTCTAAAAATCTATATTTACACAAATATTGTGATCCCTATTCAATGGGTATATTATCAATGATAATGCTACCTAATAGTCTTTTATATCTTATTGGATATTATAAAACAAAATAATTGAAATTTTTTTATAACCATAATAAATAATAATAATACAATGAATTATGTCAAAATGGAAATTTTATTATTAATAGTATGGGTTACTAAAATATTTTCCCCTTAAGAAATTTCTTCGAAAAAAATTTTATCACCCAAAATAAAATAAATCGTAGTAACATTGATTCATCACATCCTTTTGTAACCACATTATTTGTTAAAACTTATGTATTTTAAAAAAAACATTGACAATGTGCATTGTATTATTTCATTGAACATTTTCCATCTGATATGTGTTAATCCTCAGATAATCCACATAAGAAAGTTCATTATATAATGTCACCACCTCTAGATTGAATATATGTGAGGGTTATTATATGTAATCTCCCAAGAGGGATACATGTAAAACATTTTATACATGAGATAGGTTTGGTTGGAGTGCTACTTGGTAATCCACCACTCAGATGAGAAAAAAGATATCAAAGGGATGATGTATATTTGAAGAATCATTCATTTCCCTTAAAATATAATAACATTCAACCATAGAGAAGTGTGGAGGGAAACCGTGTCTATAACATAAAACTAACATCTCTTAGATGATTGTAACCATAAGCCTTTTTTCTACTCTAAGAAGCATCTATTTGTTGTTGAGTGGTCTTGAAATTTTCCATTAATTACTCTTCAATTTCTTGAACTAGACATTTTCATTCTCTAACTTCAACCCAATATATAGTTTTTATGAACCCTTTATATATAAAAGGATTAATATGAATCCATTGTATTCATGAGTGGAAAATATTATTGTAATAGAACATGACCAAAGGATGGTGTAGATCCCAACCTACATAGAAGTCAATTGAGAATGCTCTAAACATTTCTTCATGTTTTTATATTGGCTACTCTTATTGGCCATAATTTTAAGGGTTATAGGTCATTATTTAGTTTTACATAGTATTTAGTTAATTTTAGAGACTATTCGAGATCATAGATTTGAATCATGGATCTTGACAAGATATAATCGATATTGGTACTCCATGAAATCTTACCACGTCCGAAATGTATATCTGTGCTAGATCATCTGGTGATAAGTCCTCAATAAATATAATAATGTTATATATCTTTTTAATACATCCAATAAAAACCCATTTTTAATTATTTTCCTAGATGTAGTCAAAAATTTTGTGACCACATCCATGGTGATATTTTTCTATTTCCACAACGGTATCGGTAATGGTTTCATCATCCCTATAGATTTTATTACTTTAAACCTTCACTTGCTGATATAATACGAACATTAATCTATATCCAGTGATCACCTTATTCATATTTAACCACAAATAGTACTCACAGACACCACGACACATTTTTTTCCATCCTGGGTGAATGGATAAAGTCGAATTATGTCCATCATCCATCTACTACTTCATTAACATAGGTTTTGATAGAACACATAGTTTTGACCTAAATCTCATAACTCATTCTTCATTAATGTTTAATTCTACTTATTTTCAATTCCTTATAGTTTCCAACATCATTAGAATTCTCACACTTTTTATTAGTTTATCCTTTAACCTCATTAGAAGACACAGTTGAATGATCATTTGTGAAAGTATTTATGGTGTTCCTTCCTTGATTATTCACAAGTCCATCCATTCCAAATCAAAGAAGATCATATACATTTATGTTCTCATAAATGATAGAATTTATTGTTACTTTCTACATATATAATCTATAAATTTATTTACAGTACCATGATGTTAGTGGATTGTGTATTCGTAGTCCATGATAAGCAATAACCATCTTTATTGGTTCATATTATTATTTTTCTGTTTGAATATATATTTAAGGATTCTGTAATCTGTATATATTTCATACATCTCCCCAACGAGATAATGAAACCATTTTTTCAATGTGAATATCACAATATCTAACCCTCAAACCTATATTGGGTAGTTCTATTCATGAAATAATAACTACCATGATTTATTGGCTTTGACTTTTTCATTTTTCATTAACACACATCCAAATACCTTCTTTGAATCATCAATTAATACCACAAAAAGCTCCCCACTATTTGGTATTTTGGTAATAGTGTACATGATAAGACTCTTTTTATACTCCTTCAAGATCACTTCATATTCATAATTCAATGAAACATGACTCCAATTTGATTTAGATTAGTTACAGGGTTTTACAATTGATCTAATTTTCTAACAAATCGAGGATAATAACCATATAATCCATGGAAAATTTGGATATTAGTCCCATATGTTTTCCATGATCAATCAACAATTTCATCTATCTTTTAAGGATCCAAATATTTGTTTTCATGTGAATATATACCCCACGTATTATACAACATTCAAAAATAAATCAAATTAGTTGTACTTTGCATAATTATTATCCTTTCGCATGGTCTTTTTCATAATACATATATGCTTTTCATGCTCCTCATTGTTTTCGAAGTATATTCAAATTTCATATATAAATACTAGAATGTATTTGAGGTAATCTATAAAGATTCTATTTATCATATCCTTCATTATTTTAGGAGAATTATTAATTACAAAACGATTTACTATGAACTCATAGTGCTCGTACCTAATATGAAAAGAAGTCATGGGCGTGTACCCTTATTTAAACCAACCTTTGTAAAATCATGACTCTAGATCCACCTTATAGAAGTATTGTTCATCACATATCCTATTGACCATGTCATCAATTAGTGGAAGATGATAGTTTTTCTTTATCATGATCTTGTTGATCTCGTGATAATCAATGAAAAGGTGCTTTAAGCTATCCTTCATGATGATTAGATGATGGGTGCACCTAATGATGAATAACATGGTTGTGTGAACCCATTATCAAGATTATAAGGTAGTTTTTTCTTTAACTAATAATGTCACCCAAAATTCCTTCTCTGTGTAGTGATTTATAATAGAAACACCCTTAGTATATGATATACTTAGAATTAAACCCATAAAAAATGAGGATGACCAGTCAATTCCTTAAGAAACACATCATCATATTCCCCCATGATAAAAATTTTTTTGAGGATTGGTTTTCTGTAGAAAAAATCTTTTGATTTAGATAAAAATTATCATAAGTAAATAATATCCTTGCTTATGTCATTATTATAATGAATATTCACCCTCATCACAAAACTTGTACAAAATCAGTGGATGATTCACAATAGCCAAATTTATTTCCTTTTCATGAAAATTTATGTTGGTTCTATACAGGGGAAGCTAATCCATGTCCATAATTACATAAAATTCCACTAATGGGAGTAGGAAAAGGTTCTATGGGTAGTTCATTAGGAAAATTGTGACTTGGGAGGAGTTATATACACATGAATTAATAATTTACTCATTTTCTTTTTCATCTAACAATTCAATTCTTTGATTTTTGTTGGTGTAAAAAGTTATAATAAACCATTGTGATATGAATGAATGCTTACTAATCGAATCAAAATATAAATTTTCAATTCAATAATAAAGACAAGATTAACTATCACCACATCATTTTAAGGATACACCTCAAATGTTGTGATGGAAAAAATCTCACCCTTTCTACCATTTTGGTAGATGGTTGTACAAAAAACCCTAGGATTAGTGAATTTTAAAAAAAAGTTATATGGTTCCCTTTATTTAAAGAAATGAATAGTACACTGAACGTTGACATAATCATTCCATTCCTCTGTCAATATAGAAGATTTCTCCTATTAGGAATCGTTATCATGGTACCCTTAATTAACATAACTAAAGAACTTCTTTATTTACCTTCTGTAACTCTAAGGTTGATTTTTTCATCCCCAATTGAATGTGGGATGAAAAAATTTCTTGGAACTGTTATAATTATCCATCAGAACTTCAGAATTAAAATCTACTTTATGCTTCTTATCCCCATTATACACATGAGAAATTCCAATCTCTATTTAAACTTTGATGGAAAATCAAACTATTATTTCATTTCAACAATGTCTCAGATCACCCATCCTTTTCGGAGACTATGTTTTAGACCCCCAAAATAGTTTCCAAACTTGCACTTAGTAGAAATGACCAATCCATTTCAATCTAAGGGAAATGACCAATCAGAAGTCATATCATGTATATTTATTATTTCTTTTCTTGTAAGACCTGATCTACTCATAGTTTTTTTATGTGAGGGTTGGAAATACCTTTTTATTTTAATTCAAAGAGTTTTGGAAAATATTTATCAAAAACCATATTTTTTTATAATTCCTTCTACTCCATGACATTGATCTCTTCTCTAAGATTTTTAATATTCAACAATGTTTACGAAGCTAGAACTTAAACCTCTATATGATAAATATATAGTAAAAACGTCTCTTCTTCAGAAATTGAGAAATGGGGAAGATCATAATAATGGATTTGATCCATTATTCTACAGTTTTGGGATTCAATGACCAATTGAATGTATGAGTACATTATTGCATGAATCTCTCGATTGACTATTTTCTATCTTATGGGGTTTGATAACTCCATCGGGTCTTATTTTATATTTATATCTTAAGTCAGATAAGAGGGCCTCATCATAACATTTTTCATTACTTCTCCCATCGGGTTGAGCATCACAATGGGGTATTCATCACATTTCACATCACATTGATTATTTACCCAATTTTTCTTATTTTCGGCCATTATATATGATACAAGAAAAATAAGTGATGATTATTTTTAAACTATTGATCATACAATGTGGAATCCAATGACATGAAATGGATAATATATAAATTTCATTTATTTTATATCATATGATTATCTGGGATTCAATCGAACATATCCATGATCTATTTCCAAACATATATTATTATGGTGATTTTAGATTTCATTAATAATGGAATGAAATGATATTTTGAATTTTAGAATAATATATCTTATGAGTGAAAAATTAAGTTCACAATGTGACCCATTATTGTATACCAGGTTGCACCTTGTTAGGACCATCACACATTGTTGATGTTTTTAATCCAAGGTACATTGTGCTAGAACCACGTTCTATTATAGTATCCAAATAAGGATGTATTTTAATTAAAAAACACGTTATATATAGATGAAAATATTGTGAGGTGTTTTATTTTACATAGTAATATGCCTAAAATTATCTATAGAGTTTTCTAATCCAAATACCAATAGTAACTAAAATTTTACTTTGATACAAATGATAACAACCCAAATCATTATTCCACATTAATACATTATTTATTATATAAAAGTAAACAAAATATAAAATGAAATATCAATAAATTTAGTGTCGTTGATAATGAGGTATATAAGAAAAACATCTTGAACATGTTATACAAAAACATTATCGATAACATCTCTAACATGATTAAATAATTTCATGGTGATTAAAAGAGAACTGGATAACCTGAGGATAAACAAAAGAAGTCAGAGAGATATAAATCCCAATAAATAATAAAAATTGAATAATTTGATATATGTAATAAAATAGGCTTATCAATGGGGTATAAAAATGTTATGAATCATAAATAAAAAAAATGGTACATGTGATTTCATAATAATCATAACATAAAAATTTTGGAAACAATTTAAAATGAAATATCATAAACAAGGTCATGAACCAAATGAAAAAACATCATGCTGTAAAAATTCTTATAAAGGAATAAGGATTAGTAATTATCCCAAAATTATGTATCATGATATTAAACATTTTCCAATGTATTGGAGCACAATATAATTCTAGCAGCACTTTTTACAATCATTTCATTATCATGATTAATTGTGCCACATTAATCATACCACATATATTCAATCAACATAATAATTTATATCACAATAATAGAGTACATAATAAATATATGTAAGTAAAAAATAAAAAAATTTATGTGCAGAACTGTGAACACCCTTGATAGCATATGGGTGTGGTATTATATATACAATTGTGTTGTCATGGAATACCAAAGTTAAATTTCATCAGAATAATAGCGTCATTTAAGATTCATAAAAATATTTTGATAGGATAGAATGTTATCATTATTCCACAATAAATAAAATATATAGTAATTGGGGAATGTAAAAATATATCCCATACATATAAACAAGATATATAAATAATAAGATAATAATGAAATTGGAATAACGAAAATAATCTTAACTATATACCTTCATCGTAACATGTGTAAATAAATTATAATGGGAGGTTTAATTAGTTATAAGGGGTTAAATACTCATTAATAAATTAAATATAAATTATGGGGGATATTTAAGAACATACCGCATCAAAGGAATATTTATTCTAAGAGTCATAAAATAAAATAATCCCATGAATTAAAATGGGATGATGGAAATAACATACCTTAGTGTGTGGCTAAAAATGATTGGGAGGGGATTATTGAGTGCTTGGGGTACCTTCGAATTACTCTAGATAGTGGAGGGAGTATTATGAATGTACTCTATTTAGTACATGTGAATAGAAATGGGAGTTTTTCAGGGTTTATATTGGACATTAAGGGGATTTCCCTATTATTTACATTTTGTTGTCTATATAATAATATAACAAAAAACACTATCCATCCCATATTGTTTTCACATTATTTCATCCAAATGAGAGTGCTTATTATTATTTTATAGTGAAAATGATAAAAATTAATAAAATAATTCCTTTTCTTTGTTGGAGGTGAGTCACACTCTTAATGAAATGATTTTAAAACATTAATATATATTAATGGTTTTTTAGAATTAATATAGGACTTAAAATATTATCCAAATTTAGGTAAAATAAAAATATTTTGAAATGAAAACATATATTAGTTTTTGGATTTAAATTATCTTATTATTAAATCAATTTTTGGTCATTATCTTGTCATAATACACAAAAGAGCTTTACACATTTTTTAATTTTTACCAAAATACTTGACTATCTCAAAAAATTATAAAAAATTCACCATTTGATAATTTCAACTTTATAACTCTGAATATGTTATTAATTTTATATAATTATTTTTCTAAATATTTGAATTTTTACCTTTTAATTAAAGTATAAATTTATAAAGAAATTCTTGGTTTATTTATGATAACATTTCTTATGCCCTTATAAAATAACATTTGTCTTCTTAACAACAATATAATAATTTATATTTAATAAATAATATTTAATAATATATTAATTATTTTTAAAATCCATTATTTAATCTAAAGAAATTATTTTTTTTAAAATTTGAATATTAAGGAATAATTTTATTTTAGTTTTACTGAATCAAAATAAAAACAATCATAAAATAACAACAATAGGATAAAAATATAAAAATTATTGTATAAAAAATTAATTTAAATATTCAAATTTCTAGGGTATTAAAACATATACCATTAATACACCAACAATATAACTAAGGGTATGGTACACAATGGTTGGACTCTCATGGTCTGGTTTGGTGAACATTGTTTGGGTTGCGATCTTGGTGATCATGAAATTCGCCCATAAATGGTTTCGCTCATGATTAGTTTCTAGATCTTATAATGGGATTGGCCAAGGGAGAATACCAAGGATTAAATTTCCCATAGAATATATGATAAATTTCCTTAATAGGTTTCATTCATACTAGTTGAGGCTATCAATTCCTTTAAATATGTCAATTCTATTTGGTAAAAAAACATCTTTATACTAATCATGTGAACATTGTTCAATGAATTTATTATAAATGGTAATGAAGCATACTTTTCATTTAAATACAATTGGATATATTAAAAATAATAATTTATTGTGTTTTTTATAACCATATTATATAATAATACATTTAATTTATTCATAATAGGGATTTATATTTATAATATTTTACATCATTCGACATACTTAAGGATAACAGAACATATAAATGCTTTCATAAATCTATAATACTGAAAAATAATGGACTCACATTTTCTGTAATAATAGTGTGAATATAAAAAATTTGGAAATAAGAAAAATATATAATTGTATGTTGAATTTACATAATGAAATTAAAATTGAATTTGAAATTTATATAGATGGCATATAATGTCATCGTGGATACTAAGAAAATATAATATATAACATCATCCAAAATATACTGATTAATTAATTTTTTCTTTTATTTCTTCAAATCCATGTCATCGGTTATCAGGCACTCATACAAATTTATCAACATAAATTAATTCATTTGAAATGAATTACCTTTGGGAAACATGAGTAGTTTAAGAAGGAATTGATTATTAAAACCTTTTTTCTGTTGATTATATATATATGAGATACTTCTATAGATGTTAATTTATGAAAAAATATAAATTATTTTAGTATAATAATTAAATAAAAAAATTCTATGTTTCTCTTATGTAAACTTGTAAATATGCCTTGTTTTCTTTGACAAAAAATGGCCAAGACTTTGTATAAATCAGGTCACATTCCCTATATGATATTTTAGTTGTTAGTTTTGATCAATATCATAATTTCATATCTCTATTATTTGACTTATTACATAATATTATGAAATAAATAATTACTCATATTATTTAAACTTTTTTACATTATAATATATAAATTGGTGTCAATATAATCTTATATGAATCACACAATCGAGTCTAAGATATAAGGTTGAGGAGAATGATAGAAAATATGGGTTTGATTGAATTTTGCTCTACCACCCTTGAAGAAATGCATGGTAGAAAACTAATATTTATTAGAAAAAAACCCATTTTAATGGTTGAGGGGGATACCAGAAAGGTATAAATTACTTAAACAACTAACCAAGCACTACAGAACAAAGGATAATGGAAAAAATAATCCAATTCAACACGTAATGAAAATCCCCACCCCAGTATAAAATTATTATTATCAGTGTCCACCTTCTCATCTCTACTCAGCTAGTTTTCCATGCAAGGATGCACCTCCATAGTACCGATTGAAAACACCATACCATATCATACATCCAATTCCATTTATCGATGATTAGGAGGAAGCTCCATGCTCTTAACCTCTTCTGGAGTAGTCACACTAAGAATACTAGTTGCAATGCCGCATGACCCACTCCATGTAATCCCACAATGAAAGTACATATAATACATACTTTCAACAAAATTAAAAAATAAAACCACCAACACCTCTTAAACTTGAAGCATCACAAGTTAACCACCACTATAGAAACCTGTAGGAACCCCATATCTCTCCTCAAAACTTCCACCACCAAAAAATTCACTAGAACATCAATATAATGATCCAACGAATGCGAATCCGAGTCATCATCAACTATGACTGGAAGTCCAAACACCACACAAATGGATCATCAACGATGAGGGTGTTCGGGCAGCACTGATCTAGAAATTCAACTATATGCATGGATCTAGTCATAACAGCACCGCAAACGCACCCTTACCAGATTTAAATTCCCGAAGACCATAGTAAATGGAGGAAACCAATATGTACTGAATAAAAACCACCACCACAAACCACCATTTCAATATAATCAACAAGAAATGTGAAAATCTGTAAGATAAGAACATCATGAAGATTGTAGGACCACCGAAATCTTGAACCATGATTTCTTCCCCCCTTCTCGCCACTCCGGGACCGACACTAAGCACCAAGATGAAACTTTTACCCACCAACTCTGAGAAAGGATCCAACGTAGGCCATTCACTCTCCTAATTCTTCGTTGAGTTTTTTTGGTAAGGAGTCGAAAGCAGAACCTCACATTCCAGAACTAGTAGAGTCAGAGCCTCTCTTAGGGCATCAAAGATGGATGCCATGCCACACCAAACCATTCCAACACCGAGACAAATTATACTGATGTCTAGATGGAAAAAGTCATGCTAGAGGAGGGGTGATGATTCTAAAGTCAAAAACCTTATCCCCACAAGAAGAAGAGGAATCTCATCTAAGAGGATATCATAACCCTTGACATATATATATATATATATATATATATATATATATATGAATCTGGCTGGCTATTTCTATTGTGCATGGATAACCAAAACATTTCTAAATATCATGACTTACCTCATATCTTCGTACATGGATCGGGTGCTCATTCTTAACAAAAATAGTCACATGACTGTATTTCCTACCATATGGGATGAAATTCCCCTTCATTAAGACCTCTTAAAGGGAATCATATAATGAAATATGTAAATTTTATATTTTTTTAATAAATTATCCCAAAAATTATAATTTTGAATGAAATTTAATATTTTCCTTAACAATAAAAGAATCCCATGTACACTTCTAATTGATCTATCACTGATATAGTTTGAGGGGCGTTCCTCAAATAAAGAGGTTTGGAAAAGAGAATGGTATTAAAAATATACGTGGTTATAAATTTTACACAAATAATTGTTTATGATAACCATAATTATTGATACTCTCAAAAATATAAAGGGACATAGTACTAGAAACCAAACTTGAATATCAATAACAAAAATAGTAAATCAATAATATACACAAAAATATACATGGTGAAATAAATATCCAATAGGACACATCACACTAATACCTAATGGATAATGAACATCCACCTCCTCTAATCAGATCTTTCCCTGTACTCAGACCTAGAGGATGAAAATATATAAATGATCTATAGAAAAGTTATGGTGTGAGATAAAAGCCAAGAGAGGTCTCACTAAGTGTTATATAATAGGATTTCATAATAATAAACTTGGAAATTCATTAAACTAAAAATAAAATAGGGAAATAGTGATAAAATTTCATATTAAAAAACACGATTTTCATTTTACAATGAATGAAATGATTTAAAACATGGCTTAAATAATCACATAATATATAGTAGTTTATATAAATAAATAGTTAGGAGTAATGAATATTCATAATAAATAGTATTTATAATAAAATTAGTCACAACAATAACCATGATCATATTCACTATGGTATGATAGTGTATAGTTATATAATCTATTCGAATATCATATCGATGAAAATGTTGATATGGGTACACACATCCAACTAACTCAGACCGATTATGACTCGTTAATATCCCATTGAGGATGAGATCTAACTAATATAGTTTTTTATTGTTGCAATCATCAATCCATTTCTATGGAATTACTAGATTTGTGTTCTTATCCCAAAAAAAGATGTAAATAAATAGTATTTCTTGTTCTTAAGAAATCAATCTTTTAAAAAGGATAAAATATTTTAATTTATAATAAATCATCATTCACAATTCAAATTATAATATTATTTTCAGAATTACAAATTTTTTTCAAAACCCAAAAAAAATTTTTTTATTAATTATTTCCTTTTATAATATATAACCAATAAGGTGTTCTTATCAAATAAATTTAATCAATTTTTCTTAGGTTTAAATCACAAATAATTTTACAATTTCACCCAATTTGAAAATACTCCCCAATTTCAAATACAATTTTATTTTGAGGTTTTACCACAAAATTATCACCAATTTAATTATCCATCGTAATTTTTATAGAATTATGTTTTCATCATATAATTGAATGAAATTTAAATCTAATAAATTAAATAAATGTTTAATTATGTGGAAAAATAAAAATAAAACAACCTACATAAATTACTGGTATCAAAACTAGACAACCACAGTGGGTCCACCAACAATGGATGATGAAAAATGAGATATTGGAATCTAATATTTATCCAAGATCCAAATCAATGGTGTTTAGATACATCAATATTTTGATGATATGATAAATCCAATGAAGGAAAAAAAATTGATAGTGGGAGAGAATGAATGATAATTACTTAGTTGATAGAGATATATCAAGACCTCACATGCTTTTATCCACCTACGATTAGGTTTGGATTCTCTAAAAGAAGATTATAGGAGCTACCAAGTCTTTGTAAATAATTATAGTTCATTTTAGTTTTGATTCAATATATTATCATGGGTTTGATTACTTTTCAAATAACTTTTAAAATTAAATGGTTCTTCATGAATAGTTTCCAAGGCAGGGCCATAGAGTTATAAAAATGATTCACCTTTAATACTGGGTGCTTGGTTTATAATAGGTGGTTGCATGGTTATTAAATTTTTTCTTTGACTGTGAAAACCTCCACTACTTAGGGTAGTATGGTTTCCACTAGGTGGAAACACAGTTTTCAAAAACTATGGGAGAACTGTGCATAACCCATAAATTATAAAAATCATCATCTTCATACTCCTAAAAACCCAAGAAAAATATCCAACTAATCTATGATAAAAAATATGTTTCATGGAGAATGTCAAAAATAATAACAAGATGTTATGAAATACCCACCAATAAAACATTCAAACCCCTTAAAGAATGTCAAGATGTTTCCATATAAAAAATATGATTCCACTGTTCTCTTAGTAGTGCCTCCCTCACTCAATTATCATAGGTTTTAGAAACATGATATCATGGCCCTCAAAAAAAGGTTTCATACTCCCATGAAGTAACATCATTTTATAATAAACTGTCCTGAATAGATTCTATTGCATGGATAAATTAGGCTCAACGTCAACGTTACTCCATCTAAAAACATTACATGGATAATAAATATAGATTCATATCATCGACACATGGAACAGATTTTATATGGAAATAAATTTTATAGGATATTAGAAATCGTAACAGATATTCCATAACTTCTCCCCAACAACAATATGTCTCAGAATATGAGTATCAAGCTTACCATGAATCCCAATTTGTCAATTACCTAAATGAGGTGAATATTTCAATAACACATGGTCTCGTTCGGATACCTCCAAATGTCTATCATGTTGATCAACATAATATTTGGCCTTGATCTATGTCAAAAAAATACCCTTATTAATAAAATTGTTTTTTTCATCTCTTGAACCAATCATGGTCCAACAAATGATATTTCACCAATCTATGACCAATACAAAAATTATTTATATGACATCGATAATTGGAATTAGAAAGAGAAAAACTAATCATAATCTAGTAAGAATTATTATTGGAAAACTCAACTAGTCCTAAATTTTAATCTTAAGCTCAACCAAAGTTGATAATGTCTGCATGAATGATATCCTAAAAAATATGTATATCCCTAATTTTTTATCCGCCCATCTAAATTTTATAATCTATTTTAAAATATACCTTAGATCACATCACCTCTTCATTGCGTCTCCAGAATTTAAATGTAAAAATAGGTTTTCTATTAGAGAATATAGAATATGAAACTCCATAACAATGAAAATATCTATCGTATAATGTTTTCACATATCTTAACTATTAATTATATCAGATATGGGAATAGTGTGATCCTATTGGGGAAGTATATGGAGCACAACCAGTAAAATATTCTTCTTTCATAGAGTACATAGAATCCCAAGAACATTTTCCTTAGATATTTCATACCACTTACATGTCATAATTGGAATTGGATGAAGAAAACCCAAAGCTATATTATGATCTACCTTGACCTTTTTGAGTAAATAAAAATGAAAAAAAAATCAGTCAAGACATATCTCATATATAGACACCAATTTTGAAGTCAAATATAAAATATTATCTTTGTGGTTCTAGGATGAACTTACCAATAGAAATTATAGTGTTCCTCCACCATAGGTTTCCTCACAGATAAGTAGCATGAGCCAACTATGAAAACAATTAATACATTCCGTGGAGAACTATCACTCTTCAATGGTCTTCCCAAAAAATTTGATTATCTAATTCAATAGAATTAATCATCATGTTTCTAATCCATAATAATCATCTCAATAAGAAAAGTGGTAAAATAAATAATGACCAAGGAATTCTTAGAACTAATTTCCTGAGCTCCAATATGAAGATATGAAAATAGAGACATCATGTTACTCTCTACTGATGATTCCTGCATAGCCTATGCTAGATGTTTCCTTCTCTAATCATAATAAAATATTACATTTCCCCAAGGTATACCTAATGTTAAAATCTAAAGACTATATGTACTCCACCTATCTCATTTGGTGTAGATTAAAACTGTTTTTATAGATTATGAATCTCATTATATGGTTGTTATAATACATGGTATAAATTTCATTGAAATGGTTTTTATGTTAACCCTTAAGAACATGAATCATTAAATCATTTTTAAGGTAATGGTTTCGATATTTTTTCTCATGTGGTCTAAGCTACTGAGAGAAATATGTAACAACAAGATAACCCTACCTAAGAATACATCGCAAACCTAATACAGATGTGTAAAAAAATACTACATAACCCTTCGCAACCTCTTGATGAGTCGTCAGAAATGTATAATTCAAAATATATTTCATCCCAATAAAATAATTCTATAAATTATCATCCTATGAAAACATACCTCCCATTGGGTGAGTGAGGTCATATGAGAAGACAACATTGAGATATCATATACCAACCAATGATAATATATAGGTAAACCAAATAATATATAAATCATGAAAATATTACATGTTTTCTCAAATTTCATAAAATATTTCACCATCTCATGATCAAATAAGATACCATGTTTCAAACATATTTCTACCAATATAATCACTTCGCTAATACAAAAATCCCATTATGATAGATTGTAATAATGTCAATGATTTCTCATAAATTACATGAGTTCCCTAAAAATGATTCACCCAATACAACTGTATGTTATAATAAACGAGGATTTAAACCAAAAATACCACCATGAATTTATCAAGATACCCATGAAATAGGATTCCTGTCAAAGCTATTGATACATAAGGAGAATTGAATAGACCAATTGGCATTAAAATGTTCTCAAATGTGTATTAAATTCTATAATATGAGGTATTTTGAATGTTGCAAACTGTTATTCTTAATTAGTGATAACATGATTGAAAATAAATTGTTCAAAACCACTCCTCTACTTTTAACAAGTCAAATAGATCATCAATATATGGAAAAATATACATGTTATTTATCATTAAGTGGTTGAGTATATATATATTAATGCAAAGTCGAAGTGTTCCATCCATTTTGATAGAAGAGATTAGAGGGACTTCCCAAGATAACATAATTTGGTCTCTCGATACTTTTAATAACATTTCATCCAAATGATTCTTCAACCCTTTCATAAAAAATATTTTCGTATAGTTAAATGGTATAAATATGGATAATTACCAATTACTAAAGAGATATAAAACACTGCCTTAATTACCAATGGAATAAATGATAAATTAAAATTAATATTATTTGAAAACTCTATGAAAATTTTAGGTATATCATTACTAAAATATTGATACTCTAGATCAAAATAAAACATGAACATTACTTTCAGAAAATAATGATAAGAATGTATGATACTACATCGTGTCAGGTCCCATTCACCATGAATGATGGGACACACCCCATTGGGAATAATAAAGGAATCAATTCAATGATAAATAAATCCAGATTTATTAGAAATCATCTAATCTATTCAGAAAATTACATCAAGAGTTTTCCTGTTAATAAGAAAAAAGCCCCTTTTTATATCAATCTATACATATTAGAAGACATCATAAGGACAACGAATACTTTTCACTCTCTTTATTCCAATCGGTGTGGTAATATACATCCAATTAGATAACATATCAATAAAAATATTAACCAAAATCAAAATTAATGTATATTTTTGAAAATGATATTAACTCATATTAAATAGAGAAGTCACTAATGATGAAGAAATAATTATAGTACCTCTCATTGTTACGGGACCCGTATTTTTTCCCATAGATATTCGTCAACTACATAAATATGCTTCACTCTAGATGCATGTGGATGGAACCCCTTAGGTATGGAATCATATGATTTCACAATAATAATATTTTAATTGAGTATAATATTAATCTATTATGTAGTGTAGAAAATATTTTACATAACATCTTCATGTGAGTTGAGAATCCAGAAGAACCATATATCATGGTTTACCCATATGTGTGTAGGTATGGATTACTGTCTCCAGGTCATGGTATAGTTCGTTATTCAAACACTTCATTATTTGGATGTGTATAATATAAGTATAAATAATGTTAAACATTTAGTGATCCTGTACATATTATATACCATCCAATTACATATGATATCTCCATAAATATATTGATATTATCGCTCGTGCATACGTACAGATTACCACCTCCACAACACGATGAGATTCCTTTCCACATTTGTCATTCAAATATGGTTATAAAAAGATATATGTAATTAATAAATATGTAATATATGACATAAAAATTCTACTTGATATATATCTTTGTTTGTGTGTGTACTTACATATTTCTTACTCACTTAGTTCCGTTCAATACAATATGAAATTGGAACCAACATTTTTCCATACGTACGACATACTGTCTCCATAAACGGTGTCTCCCATTTCATATATATGGATACTATAAATATTTATATTATAAATATATATGATATATAAATAATGTTTTATATTCTAGATCAATTTCAATCCTAATTTATGTGACACAATCAAGAGTAACAAGTTAAAACAAGTACGATAAAGAAAGCAATTATTACACAAAATGCAAATTTAATAAGAAAAAAATTATTAAATATATAGTATAATGTCATTAATGAATCATTTATGATATCATAAATATTGATATGGTTATGGTATAATTTAATAACATACTCGGGTCTTCATATAAGAGGATAAATGTCACCTTGACTTAAAAAATTACATGGTGAGGGTTAATTTCACAATCTCTTTATTATCTGCGGTTGTTTTTACGTAAGAGTCTACTGGGAAATATTTATTATCCTTGTCCATATTTCATGAAAGAGTTCTCAAAGGGATTATTTTAATGGAATTTTTTTACTAAACCATCATTTTAAATGTATTTAATATTTATTCTTCTAAATAATTGTCATTAATGTCCATGTTTTCAAAATGGTTTTTAGAGATTTTTTTACATAGACATGAATGTTTATAAAATGTTACTTAATTTCAAAAATTTCAAATTGGAATGGGACATATTGACTAAAAAATGTCATTAAATTACTTCAATTCTATATATTATGACTTTAAAATTTTTTTCATGAAAAATGGATATTTCTCTCAAAGATTTTTACAAATCATTTTCATCTATGTCAACATCATTTGATAGATTTTAATCTTTTTTGAAGTTGATTTATTAGGATAAGAAAATTTCATATTTTATAGGAGGTTTTGTGATATGTTTAACAGTGGATGTGTTATTTTTATACAATTCATGGTTTATAAATAAAGTATTGACATTTCATATTCTAGTTTTAATATGAATATTTATGGTATGTTTATTTCATTTAATATACGGAATGCATTAGACATAGTAAGTGATAGGTGGATCCAACTATAGCTCCTCGATTCATCGGGAGGTCTCATGATATAAACTAGCATCTTGGTACAAGGCCATGAAAACATTTTTTTTAGTATTGACACGAGGATTTAAATATGTTGTTATGATGTCTGGCATTATGCATTCCATCATTATGCATGTGGATATTGATATTTCATGTGATTATTTGACTAGTAGAATATTCATGTGAATAAGTAAATGGAATTATTTTATTATATCTCTATCATATTATGATGATTTTTACCATTAAGTTTATTTTTTTTGACTTACACATTGACTTAAATGTTTATTCTAATTTATTAATGTTTCTACCATATTTTTATCCTTACATAGAATCTGAGCTCACCACATTATATTTTTTACTTTCCCAGGATTCCAAGAAGTGTATTACGATTGATAATAATGGTTATGCTAGGGGATTAATGGTTTTATCCAAAGATCATTTGTGTTCTATTTTATTTTCTAATATGTAATGTAATGTTCATGTATATAATATATTTTCCAACACTGCTAAACTAATTTGTCATTCAATTCTGGACTCCTTTTCATCATGCCAATGTATTAAATTAATGAACTGACTTTGGGAAACAGGGGTCAGGGCATTATAGAAAATATTTTTTTGGCTTAGGTTTGGTGGGAAAATGATTGAAAATGATTCAAGATGGAAAGATGAAGTTATAATCTAAAGTAATATGCATGATTAATTCATGTGAAAACACAAGAAATTAATCTCTCAATATCACTTGAAAAAGTGAAAAAAACACCAACCATATTTTATGTCATGGTAAAAGAGCCAATCAGTGATTATAATGAATTATATCATCTAAGTTCAACCTTTTTTGCAAATCTATATAAAGGAAGTACATTATTTTCTTCTGTTTTCCTTTTTTTTCTTTTTATTCATTTTTTCCATGGAGGATGATCTGAAAAATGAAAGAAATGAATGAATAAAAATTCAAGACATTGATTTCTAAGAGGGATATGTGTCATAAAATAATGTAAAATGAGTAATTCTAGCTCAAATATATATTTTTAATTTTTTAAGGATAAATGGATGAAACAAATAAAGAAAAATTAAATGACTACCTGTGACCAATTCTCTTATTACACACTTCAAAAAATATTTACTCACACCTCACACCACCCATAAATGATACACATCCTAATGAACACACCTGAAATTTCCTTCCCCCAAACTCAAACATTAGAAATCCTTGAAAAAAATAATAAAAGTGTTTGAAGGTAATGAAAAAGCGGCTTATAATGTGGCTTAAATCTATAAGGAATTTCATGTAATTTAAGGGCATACAAAGGATAAATGTAAAGGTCTGTCTCAATATAAAATTTGGCTTGGAAAAGTGATTCCTCAATCATTTCAAATACATTCCTTGAAATCCCAAAATTTTAAATTTAATAATAAAAAAAAATTTCTCACAAAAAATACATGTTTCAATCAAGAAAGAGTGGGTATTAGGAACAATATGTAATATTTAACTAGAATACCTCACAAGATTGGAAAAATATTTTGAGTAAGAGTTTTGGGGGCATGGATTAAAATAATATGTCGAACTCAAAAAAAATGCATGAACATCTATTTTATGGAAAAATAATTCATATAAATAATCATTTAAAATCAATTATTTCAAAACATGATTCCAACTCTTTCAAACCCAATTTATTTTTGAAAAGTGATAATATTATTCACTAAAGCTCAAAAATCCAAAAAATAATAATCAAAAATGAAAATCACACAACAATAACTAAGCTGGTTAACACTACCCTACACTTAAATGTTACTAGCCCTTATTTCAATAAAATAAAATATAAATATAATGGTATAAAATCCAATGGAATGACCAATTCATCCTGAATTGTTTTTGATGTGGATGCCTTGAGTTAAGATCCTAGAAGATGCAACATTAAAGCTAAAATAAAGTAATAAATATTCATTAGAAAAATAATTAAAGATATATATATTGGGAATATAAAATAGATAATTATTAGTTTATATCCCCAAGTAGGTGTTAGGCTTTTACTACCACTAGTCAGCCTGTTTTAGTGTATTTTCCCCAATCAGAAAGTGGGTGTGGTTTCATTGATATGAACTTCCACTTGTGATTTTTTCCTATTTCCTTGAGTAAACACTATAAGTAGAAAACCCCAAAGTAGATAATAATGTTTCCAAAACCAAATAATTAATAATGATTAGATTTTAGGTTTTACTTGTGAGGAAATAGAATATAGTTGTTCTCATGGTTGACTTACGTTGTTCTCTTCTTCATATGATATGAAAAATGTTGTTGGTGAAATTGACTCACCAGTATTTGTTGGTTCAAATATTCTTATTCAATCATTACTACATGTGTAGTCTCGTTTTGGGAATCCACGATATACTTTATTTTCCATGTATTAGATAATTAAAAGCAAGGGCTGTCAGAAATACATTTAGATTGAATACGATTAAAACATGATGAATTAATAATGAATTCTTCCATTTCATGTAATTTGGATTGGTAATTAAACTCATTAGGAATGACCATTGGAAACCCAATCTCAATAGGTGAAACATTTCATTATCCTCCAAATCAAGAGAGAGGTATAAAGTGTCTGATGTTTCATTATCAAGGATGGGAAGTTAATGTTTCATGTTATATTAAAAAAATCTATTCCGAGATTTTTCCAAAAAATATTATCTCCTATTTGTGCATCTACTGGAATGTGTACTTATGTGTCCTCCTTGAGCAATATTTGTGTGTGAGATATTGTGATTATTTACTTTAGATGTTATTTCTAACTCTTGTCTTATTCTTTAGGATAAAAAATGATTAGTGAAATATCTTACACCACTCGTTCTGATTCAGGTTCTGACTTAGGTTATAGCTCACGTTCGGGTTGCTCTTAGGATGTTTGTACATATTCAGCAATCCATTCTATTTGAATCAGCAGGTTTTGAACAATATCACTAATAATATAAAACTGAGAATCATGTTCATTGTAAAAATATTCTTTCACGTAGGATTTTTCATTCCATGCATAAAAATCAAAATTTGAATACATCATGAACATTAAAGATTTTTTTGTAAATTTATAAATATTATGGTTTTTTTAAAATTAAATCTATCTAGAATGTGAATATAGAAAAAGACATGTAAACTACTGATTGGATCCCTGTCAAAGGCACCATGTTTGATGCACGCCAGTCGGAGGGAGTGGAAAAACAATATTTTCATAATTTAAAATGCATTAATTTTGTTGAACTAGGATATATCCCAAATAGAACTGCACACAAAATGGTTTGTCACTATTAAATGGGGGTAAAATGGTGTGTTTGATAAGAAAGTTATGGAATGGAAATTCAAATTAATATTATTGAAAAACAATGATATTAAAAGAGGGTATTTGGTTGGGGTTGGATTCCAAATTGTAATGTTATCCTTGTTCAATTTAATTCAAACATATTCTACATAGTTAATTAAATTGAGTTCCCACAATCTTTTCCTATCACATATTTGGTGAAATATTGATGGTGGGTGACATCCATACCAAGATCTCAGTTTGATCAACAATCCTTCCATGTGAAAAATAGTTGTACTGAATATCCTCAATTAAAAAGGACAATACCCAATCGAGTCTTGTTTATCCAAAACATCAAAGATCATTCACTAAACCTTTTATATGTACAAATGATATTTGAGTACATAACTATTAATCGTAGGTCTATTCTATAGTATATTAACCAAAAATTAGTGGAAGGGGGATAATTATTATTTTAACAAGGAAAAAATCAATAATTAAATTAAATATCAAGAATGATAGCACATGATAATAAAATACTCTACATGAATCTTAATACAACTATGAAGAAGAAATAAATTTCATTCTATTACGTCCATGGACTCATGAATAACAAAACAGAAAACCAACACTTCCCCAATCACCCAAATGATTACCCAACCATGGTAAGGCTAATTGAGATGAATGGGGCAGTAGAAGGCATTAAAAACTATGGAAAAGAATATAAATAAAAAACAGATATCTAAAAAATTCTCCCCTTGATATCCCTTAAGGAATGGGATGGAATGGTAGATTATTATAGAGGGAGGGGCTCCCCTCCATTTATAGAATGAATTCTATAATGCTAAATTTTTCTTGTTTTGTACTAATAAATGACAGATTCACACATGGACCACTTCATAATAGTTTTTCCTTAATTTTTTTTCCATTCCGCATCAACATTTCAGATCTTTTCGACATGAGATAAATGATTTAGGAAAATATCAATGGAGGTTATTTTTGCATAAAGCTTCCAAGAAGGTCCCTCAAAAAGTATATCATTTAATGGAAGCTTTAATGACATGAAAAATACACCAAATTTTTTGTCGAGTTGTCTTTATCTGTCATTGTGATATACCAGGTAGAAACACCTCAATTGTATGTGTGTTGGCCAAGTTGAGGTTCTGTTACAGTGGTGGGGTCCATGCTGCCCGCCCGAAAAAATCATAAACATCATTGATTTTAAAGATTTTTATATGTCCAAATCAGCTCCTGGTCTAGAAGAAAAAGTATGAATAAATAAAATAAGTATTCCAACAAAATAATAATCACTCAAAATGTAATTAAAATTTAATTTTCATAGACAAAATACCATTATGATAAAAATCATTCAAAATTCCTGATTTAACTGCTTTTTTGAATTTTAAGTCAAAATTATACTAAAACCAAAAAACGTGACAATTACCCATACAATATAACTATGGTGGGATTATAAAAAATTATTTAAAGTATTAATTATAAGAAAATTTTAGCTTCATCAGTTGTGTATTCACATATCCAAATAGAAACCTCTATGGATGATATACATGACCATTCATATTTTCAAAATTGGTTCTTTTTATAAATGTGATTACGAAGGAGTTTTTAATATTTTGGAATTACGAATGAAATTGGTTTAAAAAAATTTAATTTTTCTTAAATTAAAAATGACATGTAATGAAATATATCATTATAGGAATAATAGTACCACTGAGATTTAATATTGGGATCATTTATTACAATAACTGTAATTTCAGAAGATATAATTCCATGGAAGTGAATTGTGTGACATATCCATTTTTAGGTTGGTTCAGGGATTCAACCCTATAGAGGGCCTATTCATAAAAATGTTTCACGGAAAATGGAATGTGGTATTTATTATTTGGGAGGATCCAGGAACAATGAGATTGTTCCTGAACACTTGCCCATGTTAGTATAATTGGAAAATGTTCTAGGGAAGGGACCAGATCACGATTGGAGTATGTAATTTAGTTATTATTTGGAGGTTTGGATGAATATTTATTGTATATTTATGGGTAATGAAAAATTTAATGAATATGGGTATTGATGTGAAAGGATAAAATGTACCTTTCTTTTTTTATCATACACTTAAGTCACTTGTGGTGGTGTGCTATATTTATATGATTATGGTAGTAGAATATAAATGGTTGATGATTGTTATAGATGGACATAAGGATTAAGATGTAACAAGGGTTGGATATCATAATATAGTAAATCTATAATTATATCAAATTGAGAAAATATATCAAATGGTAAAATGTTCCTAGATCCAAAATAGGGGAAAATGAATTATATGGAGAACACATATATTTTTTTTATCATTTTTTCTAGAGATTATCCCTAACGATAGTTTTATGGATATCATGTTAATGATGACTATTAAAAATAAATAATATTAATATTTCATTGTTCATTATTGAAAATCATGTGAATTAGTATATGAAGTGGGATCCATAGGTAATATAGAAAAGATGGATTAGAACGGTGAAAATTATTTTCTTTCCCAATCGTATGTAGGAAACATTAGTTTTTTGTTCAGTATAATATATATTGAGAGGTCTCACGGAAGAGATATTCTAAAATGATTTCAATGTGATCATGTTCCTTGAAAGAGATGAAAAACATGATTCTAAAATACTATTTTTCCCCCACAGAAATGTAGTGAGTCCACACCAATGAGTATGTGATATTTCATAAGTGTACGAGATGTAGGATTTTTATGAATTTAAACAGTGTTTTCTAATATATTTTTAAGATGGAAGGTTCTATCCAAATTATAATATCATGGATGATGGTAGATATATTGATGAATAATATAGTTGAGCCACTAGTTAGGACTAAATATAGTACTAATTATTGATATTCATAGATGAATCAGGGATATTTCTTTTTTAATGGTCCTGTATCAGGGGAATATGATGTTGTTCATGAAATAATGAGATGTAATTTTATTATTTCTTCTATGATCACTACTAGAGAAAGAAACTCATCATCATTAGTATTATTTTGTTGTCTCATTAAAAAAATATACATTAATGTGGATAATGTTAAATGTATGGTTACAATGTATGATATAAGTTCCAATGAAAAAATTACCATCCAATATTAATTATAATGATAATTGACCTTAAAATTCCCATCATGATGGGATATATACATAATTTGAACATTTTTTATAATAATAACACATGTTGAATATTAATGATCATTAAATCTATTATAAAATAAAATAAATTTCTCTATATGAAATAAAAAGAATATTACTATAAGTATTAAAATAAGATATAGTTAGAAACCCATTCCAATCATTACTACAAATTCATTTACAATGAAAATACACATTTAACAAATTATTATATAATCATATATGAATTATTAAAACATGTAAAAAAGCCTAAAAATAATCCTCAATGATGGTTTACATTTTCTTCCAAATATTATGTAACACTATAAAAAACTATACCCAATTATAATTAATATAAATTTAAATATAAAACAAAATGATTTAAAATATAATAGATTTGTTGAATATTTTTTTTTCAGCCTTCATTTCATTATTATCTCCAAGATGTATCATAAAACAAAACAAATATCATTGAAAAAATCAATTTTATGATGAAAATGTGGTAAAAAAGAATAATTACTAAATAAGAATTGATACCAATATATTCATGAAAAATAATTCATCATCCTATATAAATGTTTTACTCCTACACTAAAAAAATAAGTCTGATTTGAATTTTTTATTGATATGTTAACCCTAATAAACAACTTAAAAACTCTATTTTTGTTTCCTAAATAAAATATTGAAAAATATTTACATTGAAATATTTAATATTATATAAAAAATTAATTGGAATAAATTATTTCAGTTTAATAAATTTTCAAAATATTCATTCACATCTCCCAGTAATTTGTATACAAAATATTCCTATATATCATGTGGTTATAATATGCATAAAATTTAATTTATAGTAAAATAATTTTTTTATCAAGAATGAGTAAATAATAATAAGTAGTTCAAAATTGTATAGTTCATCTCAACCATTGTGGAATAGATGTAACTAACTCTTAATATCTCTATTATTTAATCATTGATATATATATTCATCTTGAGCAGGCTTGCAATGACAACCCTATTATCTATTTCACATTAATACATAGATTACGCATGTTTTTAAAATTTCATAGATTTGAAAACTATATGGGATAACATCAGAAAACAATACAAGGGTGACCTATAAATAATATGATTAAAATAAATGGGGAATAAGTTGATACATGTTAGAAAACACGAATATCAATGGCACAGAAAAATTGTATGAATTATTGACATGGACAATTATACATGAAATACATGACAATTATAACATAGGAAAATATAAAATAACATAAAAAGACACCATAAAAATAGTTCAAGGATTAACCACTATGATAACATTATGGAAAAAGTATTATATAGGAATCAAGTTAACTTCTTATGGTATCATTACATATCATGATTCTTAACACTTTCTAATTCCATAGAGCACAAAATAATTCCACGCACATCTGTCACATTTATTTCAACCTCATTCTTATTTTTTCTACAAAGATCATCACACATGGATTCATTAATCAACATAATATATTCCACACTAAATTATTCTGGAATAACTATATGTAATTCCCTAATAAAAATATATAAGTTCATAAATATGATCACCCTTTATAGTAAATGGGTATTGTATTCATTTGGTAGTTGTTTTGTTATGGAAAATTATTGTGAAATTTATACAGAATAATGCTGTCACATAAGGATTGATAAAATTTTATTCATGAGATATAATGTGTCATATCAATACTTAGACATAAAATATCTAGTACTATGGACTTGTAAAAAAATATACCGACATAAGATATTATAAATAGAATGAATACACTAATGAAGAAACATAAATAAATTAATAAATCCTAACTATATTACGAAATTGTAATAGGTGTACATAAAGGGACATGGGAGGCTAAATAATATTGAATGGGGGATATAATAATTTAGAAATTCAGATAATAGTATGTGTAATATTTAAGAACATATCCACCCATAATAAAATGGAATTCAGGAGACATAACATTAAAGAAGTGCTTGAATGGATATGTGAAGAGATAAATACCCTACGTTGGTGTGTGGATTATTATGATTGAGAGGGGCTTCATGAGATTTTGGGGGAGATTTGGGACAATTCTATAGAACATAGTGAATATTATTAATGTGCTACAAGTAACACGATTGAAGAAAAAAGGATTATTTTTTCGGTTTATATATGAAATGATGGAGATTTGTTTATTATTTTGGTTTGGGACTCTTCATAATAAAATAATCAAGACAAAAAACCAAACCATGTTTTTTTTACCATTATATCTACAAAATTTATTTTATTATAATTTTTTATAAGTCCAAGGGCATAAATTAATAAAATAATGTCCTCGATTATGTGTTGGTGATTCACACTATTAAAGAAATGATTTATATACATTAAAATATATAATTTGTTTTGAAGAATTTATATTGTATTTATAAAATTATAAAAATATTCATAAAAACACATTATTTTAAAGGGAAAATATGTATTAGTTCATGGATACCATTTATAGTATTTATTACATTAGATTTTAGTCATTATTATTTCAAAATACAAAAAAATATATTTATATGGTATCTAATTTTTACATCAAAATTCAACTATATCAATAAATACTGACACATTCCTTATTAGATAATGTTCAAGTTTTTATTCCATAAATAATATTATTTATATATAATAATTTGTTTTTGTGAGAATTTTCACTTTTAAAATTATATCGATAATTATTAAAAACAGTTTTATCTTTGATGGTAATAGTATTTGAAAACTTATAAAAATAAAATTTTTCATCCGTAAATTATATGATCATTTATATTTAATAAAATATATTTAAGAATATATTATTTGTTTTAATATCCCATAAATTAATAAATATAAAATCCGTAGTTGAATTTATATATTAACCAAAATTACAATTAGAGTTTTATAGAATCAATATAAAAACATTTTTAAAATAACAACAATATGATGAAAATATATTAATTATTCTATAAATAATAATGTACATACTCATTTTTAAATTTCATGATACATATCCCTTTAATATAGAAACAAATTCACTAAGGGTAAGGTGTGTGATGGTGGAACATTCATGGGGTGGTTCAATGAACATCGTTTTGGTTGGGATCTCTAGGATTTTGAACAAATAACATAAATGGTTTTGATCAAGATTATGTAGATTTATATCTTCTTGGGTTGATTAATGGAAAATACTATTAACGATATCTCTCCCATAATACCTAATAAATGGGTTCCATATAAAATGGTATTTCTGGTTGAGGCCATCACTAACTTTTTTCTATGTCACTTGGATTTTCTAAATCTCTTAATTTACACTAATATTTTGATCAATATTAAATTTATATATTATCAATAATAATAATTCCTAATTTTATTTTAAATATTATTGGATATTATAAAACAAAATAAGTGAATTTCTTTTCTATAAACATAATAAATAGTAATACAATGAATAATGTCATAATTGAAATTTTATTAATAATAGTTTTGGTTATCACAATGTTTCCCCATTAAGAAATTTCTCCCACGTAATTTTTTTCACCCAAAATAAAATAAATGGCAGTAATATTGTTTCATGACATCCTTCGGTAACCACATCATTTTTTAAACTTATGTTTTTTCAAAAAAAAAGCATTGACAAGGTGCATTATATTTTTTTAGTGAACATTTTCTATCTGATATATGATAATCACCGGATAATCCACATAAGAAAGTTAATTAACTAATGTCCCCACCTCTATATTGAATATATGCGAGGGTTATTACATGTGATCTCTCAATAAGGTCACATGTAAAACATTATATAGATTAGATAGCCTTGGTGGGAGTGATACATGGTTGGCCACCACTATGATGTGAACAATGATATCAAAGGGCTGATGCATATTTGAAGAATTATTTCATTCCCTTAAAATATAATAACATTCATTCATGGAGAAGTGTGGAGAAAAACTATTTCTCTAATATAAAACCCAAGTCTTTTAAATTATTGTAACCATACTACATTTATCCACTATGAGAAGTATTGATTTGTTATTTAGTGGTCTTGACATTTTCGATCATTTCCTCTTCCATTTCTGGACCAATATGTTTTCATTCTCCATCATCATCCCAATATATAGGTTTTATGGACCAATATCTATAACTGGATTTATATTAATCCATTGGATTCTTGAGTGGAAACTGTTATTGTAAGAGAACGTGACCAAATGAAGATGTTGATCCCAACCTACATTGAAGACAATTGAGAATGCTCTCATAATTTCTTCATATTTCTAGATTTTATACTCTAATTGGCCATCTGTTTAAGGGTTATAGGTCATGATTCATTTTAACATAGTATTTAGTGATTTATAGAGACTCTTCCAAAATATATAGTTGAATCATGGATCTCGACCAAATATAATCGATATCGGTACTCAACGAAACCTTAGCACTTCTCAAATGTATATCTGTGATAGCTCATCTTCTGATTGTCCTATAGAATTTTAATAATTATATATATATCTATGATATAATCAATAAAAACCCAAATATAATTATTTTCCTATATGTATTCAGAATTTTGGTGACAACATCCCTGGTGATATTTTTCTATTTTCATGATGGAATCGATAATGGTTTCACCATCCCCATAGATTTTTTAATTTCAACCTTCACTTTCTTATATACTATGAACATTAATCTATATTCTTTGATCCCTTTATTAAAATTTTACCCCCAATATTATGCTTAGATATCTAGACACATATTATTTCTTCCCGGGTGAATGGATTAGGTCGAATTATGTGCATAATCCAACTATTACTACATTAACATAGGATTTGATAGAACAGATAGTATTGACCCAAATCTCATAAATGCTTCTTAATTAATGCTTATTTATATGTATTAATATTTCATTATAGTTTCCATCAACTTTTGAATGCTCAAATTGTCTATTAAATCATCTATAATCATTTTTAGAAGATACGGTTGCGTAAATATTTGTGAAAGTATTTATGGTTTTGCGTCCTTTAAGAATCCCAAGTTCATCCTTTCCAAATCTAAAAAGATCATATCCATTGAATTTCTCATCAATGATAGAATTTTTGGTTACATTGTACATAGATAATCAATAACTTTATTCACATTAACATGATGTTAGTGGATAGAGTAATCATAGTAAATGATCATCTATAACCATCTTTATTGGTTCATATTAAGCTTTTTTTGAATATATATATAAGGAATCTGTAATATGTATATATTTCATAAATCTCCCCAATGAGATAATGAAACAATATTTTCAATGTGAATATCACAATATCCAACTCCAAATCATGTGTTGGGTAGTTCTGTTCATGAAATTTCAACTACCCTGATTTATTGGCTTTGACTTTTTCATTCTGCATTAACACACATCCAAATACCTTCATTGAAGAATCAATTAATACCACAAGAAGCTCCCCACTAGTTGGTATTTTGGTAATAGTGTCCATGATATGAATCTTTTTCAACTCCTTCAAGATCAATTCATATTGATGATTCCATGAAACTTGACTCCCATTTAATTTTGATTAGTTAGTGGGTTTGAATATTGAAATAATTTTCACAAAAATCGATGATAAAAACCATCTAATCTAAGGAAAATATTGATATTTGTACCATATGTTTTCCTCAATCAATCATAGATTTCTTCTAACATATAAGGATTAAAATTTGTGTTTTCTTATAAATATATTCCCCATGAATGATACTTCCTTCAACAATAAATCAAATTTGTTGTACTTTTCATATTTCATTTCCTATAAGAAGGTCTTTTTCATAATACACTGATGTTTTTCATGCTCCTCCTTTTTTTATGTATATTAAAATATCATCTATAAATATTAAAAATATAAGGTAATCTATTAAGATTCTATTTATCATTTAGATTATGATTTTAGGATAATTATTTAGTAAGAAACGAATTACTCTAGATTCATAGTGCTTGTACCTATTATGAAAAGAACTCATGGGCATGTACCCTTCCTTCACCATAGCTTTGAAAATTAATTACTGTAGATCCACTTTACAAAAGTATTGTTCATCACATAGCTGATTGACAATGTCATCAATTAGTGTAAGATGATACTTGTTCATTATCATGATCTTGTTGAGCTCGAGATAATCAATTCAAAATCTCTTTGACCTATATTTCATGATGATTAGATGATGGGTGCATGTCACGATGAATGACTTGGGTGTGTGAACCCATTATCAAGATTCTATGGTAGTTTTTTCTTTAACCCATCATGTTACACAAATTTCCTTCTATATGGAGTGATTGATAATGGAAACACCCTTGGTATATGATATATTGATAATTAAACCTCTAAAAAATGATGATGACCATTTAATTCCATAAGAAACACATCATCATATTCCCCCATGGTAAGAATTTTTTTGAGGACGAGTTTTACTTTGAATAAATCATTTGAGATAAATACACATTCTTATAGGAATGTAATATCATTTCTTGTGTCATTGTTATAAATAATATTCATCCTCATCACAACCCTTTTACAAAATCAGCAGATGATTCTCAATAAGATGATTTATTTCCATCTCATGGAAATTTATGTCGGTTCAATAGAATTAAATCGATTCCAAGTCCACAATTGCATCAAATTCCACTAATGGGAGTAAGAAAAGGTTCATTGGTATCTTCATCTAGAAAATTGTGACTTTTGAGGATAAATATACTCACTTTGTAAAAATTTACTCAGTGTCGGTTTCATCTACCAATCCAATTATGTGATTTTTGGTGGTGTAAAAAGCATTAATAAACCTTTGTGATATGAATGAATTATTATTACTAAAATAAATATATAAATTTTCAATTCATTAATAAAAACATGTGTACCTATCACCACTTCATTTTCATGATACACATCAATAGTAGTGATGGAAAAAAATTACACTTTCTACCCTTTATGTAGTTGGTTGTATAAAAAATTCTTGGATCAGTGCATTTGATTAAAAATTGACATGATTCCTTATATTTAAAGAAATGAATATACCACTGAAGGTTTACATAAGAATTACATTCCACTATCGATATATAAGGTATCAATTATTGGGAATAGTTAGAAAGGTACCCTTAATTCACATAGTTAATGCATTTCCTTATATCTCAAAGGCGATTTTTGGGATGATTCTTTCACCAGCATTTGCATGTCTGATGCAGAAATTTCTTGGCACTATTAGAATTATCCATCAGAACTCCAGAATTAAACTCAACTTAATGCTTCTTATCCCCATGATACACTTGAAACTTTTTGATCTCCATTTATACTTTGATGGAACATCATACTATTATGTCATTGAAACAATGTCTCAGATCTCCCAGTATTTTTGTATACTAGGTTTTAGAACACCAATGTAGGGGTCAAAAATGCATTTAGTGGAAACGACCAATCCAATTGAATCTAGGGGAAATGACCAATAAAAAGGCATATCATATATGTATATTCTTGTTTTCCTTATAATATCTGATAGATTAATTTTCTTTTTGTGTGAGGGTGTGGAAATAACTTTCCATTTTAATTCATAGATTTTCAGAAATGTATTTATAAAAAATAGGTTTCAAAATTCCATCTACTCCATGACATCGATCTCTTCCTCATGATTTTTAATATTCATCAATGTTTACCAAGGAACATCTTTACCCTCTAAATGATAAATATATTGTACTAACTTCTCTTATTTAGAACATTGAAAAATGAATAAGATCATAATAATGGATTTGATCCATTATTCCACATTTCTGGGATTAAATGACCAATTGAATGTATGAGTACATTATTGCATGAAACTATCGATTCAGGATTTTATATCTTATTTTGTTTGGGAACTCCTTCTAATCATATTTTATATTCCTATATTGTGTCAGCTAAGAGAGCCTCATCATAACATTTTTCATTCCTTCTCCCATCGTGTTGAGCATCACATTTTGAGTATTCGTCACATTTCCCATCACATTGATTTTTTACCCAATTCCTTGTATTCCTGGCATTATATATGATATATGAAAAATTAGTGATGATTATTTTTAGACTATTGAACATAAAATGTGGAATCCAATGTCATTAAAGTGATAAAATAAAAATTACATTTATTTCATATCATATGAATTTCTAGGCTTCAATCAATCTTATCCATGATCAATTACCAAACATATATTCTTATAGTGATTTTTTATTCCATTAATAATGGAATGAAATGATATTTTGAATTTAAAAAAATAATATATATTATGAGTGTCAAATTAGTTAAATATTATGACTTGTTATTATATATCAGGTTACACCATATCAGGACCATCCACACTATTTATGTTATTAAACGAAGGTGTGTTGTACCAGAACCACGTCCTCTTGTAGAAACCAACGAGGGATGAATTTTCATTATAAAACACATAATATATACATAAAAAATATTTATGTGTTTTATTATACATATTATTATCCCTAAAACTATATCTAGTGTTTTCTAATCAGAATCACAATAGTAACTAAACCTTTACTTTGATACCGACAATAACAACCCCAATCTTAATTCTGCATTAATACATTATTTATTATATAAAATTACACATAATATAGCCTGAAATATCAATAAATTTAGTGACATTTATAATGAGTTATATAGAATAATATAATGAACATGGGATACAACACTATTATTTATAACATCCCAAACATGATCCAAAAATTCATTGTTGTTTAAAAGAGAACTAGATAACCTGGGGTTAAAAAAAAGAAAGTGGTGAGATATAAATACCATTAAGATAATTAAAATTGAATAATGTGGTATACGTAATAAAATTTTCATATCAATTGTGTATAAAAATTTTATGTATAATACATAAGAATACTGGGACATGACATTGCAAAATAATCATAATATGATAAATGACACAACAACTTAAAACACTATCATTAACAAGGTCAAGGACCAAATGAAAACACAGCATGGTGTAAAAATTAATATATATCAATAAGTTTTAGTAATTATTCCAACAGTATGTATCATAATATGAAACATTTCCCAATGTATTGGAGCACTATATAATTCTAGGTGCACATGTCACAATGATTTCATTATCATGATTATGTGTGCCACATTAATCATACCACATAGATACATTCAAAATAATAATTTATTTCACAATAATGGAGGGTAGAACTAATATATGTAAGTAAAAAATATGAAATTATATGTTAATAACTATCGAAACCCTTGATGTGATATGGGCATTGTATTATATACACAATTGTGTTGTCATGGAAAACCACAGTGAAATTTTATTAGCATTATGGCGTCATTTAGGATTCATAAAAATTGGTTGATGAGATAGAATGATTTCTCTATTCACCTATAAATGAAATATATAGTAATTTGGGCATGGAAAAATTTATCCCATCGATACAAACTAGAAATATAAGGCATAAGCTAATAAAGAAATTGGAATAACGAAAATAATCATAACTATATTTCCTCATGGTAACATGTGTACATAAAATATAATGGAAGGATTAATGAGAGATAAGGGGGTATATGCTCATTAATAAATTAAATTTAAATTAAAGGGGATAATTAAGAACATACCCCATCAAAATAAAATGTAATATAAGAGTCATAAAATAAAATTAATCCCATGAATGAAAATGGGGTGATGGAAATCCCTCACCTTAGCGTGTGGATCAAAATCCATGGGAGGGGATTATTGAGAGATTAGGGTGCCTTGGAATGACTATAGGGAGTATAGGGATTAGTATGAATTTACTCAATTGAGTTCATGTAAAGAGAAATGATATTTTATATGTGTATATTTAGGATATGAGGGGGATTTCCATATTATTTACATTTTTGAATCTACATAATAATATATCCAAAACCACAAACCATTCCATCTAGTTTGGACATGGTTTCTTCCAAATGAGAGTGTTTATAATTATTTTACTGGGAAAATGATTAGAGTTAACAATGTAATTCCATTTCATTGGTGGAGGTGAGCCACACTCTTAATGATATGATTTTAAACCATTAATATATATTTATGGTTTTGTAGAAATCATATAGGATTTAAAAAATTAACCAAATAAACGTAAGGTAACAATATTTTGAAAAAATATATATTTGTTTTTGGGTTCCCCTTATTTTATTATTAAAAAACATTTTCTGGTCATTATCATGTCATAATACACAAAATAGATTTGTACCGTTTTTAATTTTTACTAGAATACTGGACTATCAGAGAAAATTATAAAAAAATAACCATTGGATAATTTAAAACTTACAATTCCAAAAATATTTTTAATTTTATATTATTATTTTTATTAATATTTAAATTTTCAATTTTAAAATAATGTGTACATTTATTAAGAAATGATTGGGTTTTTTATGATAACAATTTTGTGCCCTTATAAAATTACATATGTTTTCATAACAACAATATGATCCTTTATATTTAGTAAATAGTATTTAATAATATATTATTTAATTTAAAAATAAATTATTTAATTAAAAAAATTATTTTATTAATTTTTAATATTAACGACACATTCAATTTGAGTTTTATTGAATTGAAATAAAAATATTCATAAAATATCAATAATAGGTTTAAAATATAATAATTATTGTATAAAAAAATAATTTACATATTCATATTCTTAGTGTATTGATACATATACCTTTAATACATTAATAAAATTAGTAAGGGTATGGTAAACAATGGTGGGACTCTAATGGGGTGGTTTGGTGAACATTGTTTGGGTTGCGATCATGATGATCATGAACTTCTCCCATAAATTGTATCGCTCATGCCTAGTTTCTAGATCGTATAATGGGATTGGTCATAGGAGAATCCCAATGATTAAATATCCAATTGAATATATGATAAATGCTCTTAACGATGTATGTTAATACTATTTAAGGCTATAACTTCCTTTGACTATGTCAATTAGATTTGGTAAAAACATATATTTATACTAATCATGTGATAATTTTTTAGTGAATATATAATCATTGGTAATGAAAGATAATTTTCATTTATATCCAATTAGATATATTAATACAAAATAATTTATTCTGTTTTCTAGAACCATATTATATAATAATAAATTTAATTTATACATAAGAAGAATTGTATTTATAATATTTTAGGTCGTTAGACTTACTTAAGGATTACAGAACCTATAAATTCATTCATGGTTCTATAAAACAGAAAAACAACGGACTCACATTTTATGTAAAAATATTGTGAATATAAACAAAATTTAAATTGAATAAATATATCATTGTAAGTTATATTTAAAAAATTAAATGAAAATTGAATGTGACGTATAGATAGATGTAAAACAATGTCTTCATAGATACTGAGAGATCATAATCAATAAAATCATCCAAAATATCCTGATTTATTAATTTTTTCTTTTATACCTACAAATCCATGACAGCGGTTATCACACTCATAAATATTTTTCAACATAAATTAATTCCTTTGATAAAATTTACCTTTTGGGAAACATGAGTAGTATTAGAAGGAATTGGTTATTAGAATTTTTTTGTCTTGATTGTATATATATTAGATACTCCAATATATGATAATTTATGAAGAAATATAAATTATATTAAAATAATAACTAATTTAAAAAATGGAATATTTTTATTATGTAAACTATAAAATATTTCTCATTTTCTATGAAAAAAAATTGCCAAGACTTCGTCTATCTCTATACACAATCCCTATATGATATTTTAGTTGATCGTATTTATCAAATTCATAATTTCCTCTCTCTATTAATTGATTTATTGCATATTATTATGACATAAATAATCCCTAATATTAAATAAACATCATTACATTATAATATATAAATTGGGATCAATAAAAATTTACTCAAATTACACAATCAATTCTAAGAGATAAGGTTGAAAATCAAGATATGAAATATGGGTTTGATTGAATTTTATTATACAACCCTTGATTTCATACATGACAGAAATCGAGTTATTATTAGCATAAACCCCCTTTAAATAGTTGAGGGGGACACTAGAAAGGAATAAATCGATTAAAAAACTAACCAAGCATTTCCGAACGAAGGCTAATGGTAAAAATATTCTAATTCAACAAGCAAGAAAAATCCCCACCCGAGTATAAAATATTTACGATTAGTGTCCACCTTCTCATCCTTGCTCAACTTGTTGTCCCATGCAAGGATTGACATGCCTGGTTCTTATGGAAAACACCATACCATATCATACATCCAATTCCATATATCAATTATTATGAGGGATCTCCCTACTCTGACCCTCTTATGGAGCAGTCACACAAAGAGAACTAGATACAATGTTTCATGAACCACTAGTAGTAATCCCCAAATGAGATAACAACAAATAAATAATTATAAAAAATTTAAAAAATAAGACCATAAATACCTCTTCACCTTGAATATTCACAAGTAAACCACAACCGTGGAATGTTGTACAAACACCATCACTCTCCTTGTGACTCCCATGACAACAAAATTCACAAGAGCAACTAGAAAATGATCCAATTAATGTGGAGTAGAGTAATCATCACCTATGACTGGATGACCAAACACCACACCAAAGGATCATCACTGAAGAGGCGGTTTGGGCCGCTCTGATCTAGAAATTCCGCTATATTCATGTATCCTCTCATTTCATGACCACAGATACACCCTTACTAGAGTCGAACGCCCGAAGACCATAGTAAATGGAGAAAACCAATATGTGATGATAAAAACAACCACCATAAATGAATATTTCAATAAAATCAACATGAAATGTTAAAATAAATGAGATCATAACATCAGGAAGACTGTAAGACCACCAAATCTTGAACCATGATGTCTTTTCCCCTTTGCTCCACTTCGGGACCGACACTGGGCACCAAGATGAAACTCATTCCAACCAAATCTGAGAATGGATCTGACCCAATCCATGAACTCTCCCAATTCTTTATTGAGTCATCATGGCAAGGAGTCGAAGTAAGAACCTCACATTCCAGAAGTAACATAGTAAGAGAATCACTTAAGATGACAATGCATGAATCCACACCACACTAAACCATGCCAACACTGTGACGAAGTACACCAATTTCGATATGGAAAGGGTCACACCGGAGGAGTGGGTGATGATTTAGCAGTCGAAAACACTATCCCTAAAAGAAAAAGTGGAATCTATTCTTAGAGGATATCATATCCCTTGTTATATATATAGTTAAATGTGGCTTTCCATTTTTGTAGTTCATATATAACAAAAACATTTCTAAATATTATGACCTACCTCAATTCATCATAAAAGTATAAGGTGTGAATGATTAACAAAAAGTGTCATATAAATGTCTTCCCTACCTTAAGGGATTCAAATCCACTTTATCAATTCCACATAAAAGGAATTATAAAATGAAATGTGTAAATTTTATAATTTTTTAATAAATTTATGAATAAATTATAATTTAAGGGAAAAAATTAATATATTAATGAAGAATCCCAAAAACCCTCATACACTGCTAATTGATCTAGCACATATATAGTTCAATGTGTGTTCCTAAAATGAAGAGGTTATGAAATAGAATATGGTATAAATAATATATGTGGTTTTAAATATTACACAAACAATTTACTAAGCTAAATATAAATATTGGTACTCTAAAAAATACAAAGGGAGACAATACTAGAATCCAAACATGTATATCAATAACCCAAATAGTGCCTCAATAAAGTACACATAAATAGACTGGGTAAAATCAATATCTAACAGGATACATAACTCTAATGCCTAATGGATCAAGAATATGCACCTCCTATAATCAGATCTTTCCCTCTACCCAGACATGAATGAAGAAAATCTATAAATGATTGAAGGAAAAGGTAGGGTGTGAGATAAATTCCATGTAGGGTCTCACTAAGTGTTCCATAATAAGATTTCTTAATAATAAACTATGAAATAAAATAAATTAAAAATAAAATAGGGAAATATTGATACAATTTCATATTTAAAAACAGGTTTTTCATTTTAGAATGACTGAAATGATTTCAATCCTGGCTTAAATAATAACATTATATAGAGTAGTTTATATATATCACCAGGTAGGAGTAAAGAAGATTCAAAATAAATCATATTTATAATAAAATTATTCACAACAATAACCATGACCATATTCCCTATGGTATGAAAGTTTATATTTATAGAATCTATTCGAATCTCATATCGATGAAAATGTCAAAATTTGTACACACATCCATCCAGCTCTGACTGAATATGACTCATCAACATCCCATTGAGGATAAGATCAACCTAACATAGTTTCTTAGTGTTGCAATCAATAATATGTTTCTAGGTAATTACAATATTTGTGTTCTTATACCAAATAATGATGTAAATAACTAGTATGGAATGTTCTTATGAAATCAATATATCGAAAATGTTAAAATCATATCATATAAAAGAAGTCATCATTCACAATTCAATTTCCAATTTTTTTTGAATTACAATTAACTTTAAAAACCCAAATAAAAGTTTTGTAATAATATTTCTTTTCAAAAATAAAACCAATCACTTGTTCTTATAAAATCAATATATTCCATTTTTTCATAGAATCAATTCACAAATAATTTCTCAATTTCCATCAATTTTCCATGTACTCCCCGATTTCCAATTCCATTATAAAAGGAGGGTTTTCCACAAAATTATCACCAATTGAATTATACATAACAATTTTTATAGAATGGTTTTTCCCTTATATAATTGAATGAAATTTAAATATAATAAATCCAATCAATGTTTAATTATATTGTAGAAAAATAGAATCACCAACCTAAAATAATAGTATCAAAACTAGACAACCACAGTGGGTCCACAAACAATGGATAATGAAAATTGAGATGTTTTAATATAATATAGATTAAATATTAAAATAAGTGGTGTTTAGATAAATAAATATTTTGATTATATGAGAAATCTTATAGGGAAAAAATAGATAGTGGGTGAGAGGGAATAAGAATTACATACAAGATAGAGATAAAATGAGATCTCACATGCATAAATCCAACTAGGATTTGGTTTGGATTCTTAGAAAGGGGTTTTTAGGAGGTACCAAGTATTTTCAAAAAATTATAGTTTATTTTAGTGTTGATTTTATATTTAATCATGGGTTTTTTTATTTTTCAAATAACTTTAACAATTAAAAGCTTCCTTATGAACAGTTACCTAGGTAGGGCCACACAGTTAAACAAACTATACACCTCACAAATTGTGTACATGGTTTATAATAGGTGGTTGAATGGTATTTAAATGATTTCTCTTACTATTAGAACCACCACTTACTTGGGAATCATGGTTTCCACTATGTGGAATCATAGTTTGGGAAAACTATGGGAGAACTGTGTATAGCCCATAAATTTTAAAAATCATCGTCTTCATAGTCATAAAAACCCAAGAAAAATATCCAACTAATCCCTGATAAAAAATGATTTTCATGAAGTATCTAAAAAATAAAAACAAGATGTTATGACCTACCCACCAATGAATCATTCTCAACCCAGAAAGCATGTAAAAATGTTTCTATATTAAAAATATGATTCCAATGATCTCTTAGTAGTGCCTCCCTGACTCAATTATCATGTTTATTAGAACCATGATATCATGGGCCTAACTATATAGGTATCATACTCCCATGATGTAACCTAATTTCAGAATCAACTTTCCTAATTGGATTATGAGTCGTGGATAAATTTGGCTCATCATAAAGGTTACTCTAGCTCAAAACATGATATGGATAATAATATACATTCATATCATTGATACGCGGAACATATTATAAATAGAAAAAAAATTTAGAGGATATTAGAAATTTTAATAGAGACTCCACACCTTCCCCAAAAACTCAATATGTCCTATAAAATTAGTATCAAGCTTACCATGAATCCAAATATGTCGATTACCTAAATGGGTGAATATTTCAAAAATACATGGTCTCCATATGATACCTCGAATTGTCTATGATGTCGATCAATATAAAATTTACACTAGATATATGTCATCAAAATACTATGATTAATGAAATTATTTTTTCATATCTTGAATGAATCTTGGTAAAATATATGATATTTCACCAATCCATGACAAATACAACAATAATTTTAATGAAATCAATAAAAGGAATCAAAAAGAGAAATTCTAATCACAGACTACTAACCTTTGATATAGGAAAACTCAACTAATCCTAAATTTTCCTCTCAATCTCAACCAATGTTGATGATGTGGGCATGAGTCATATCCTGAGGAATATGTATATCCCTAATTTTATATCCACCCATCTAAAGGTCTTATTCCATTCTGAAATTTACCTTAGACCATATCACCTCTTGATTGCCTCTCCATAATTGAAAACTAATACTAGGATATCTATTAGAGACTATATCATATGGAACTTAATAAAAATGAAAATTTCTATTGTATATAGATTTCACATATCTTAAACATTTATTTTATCAGAAATCAGAATAACATGGTCCTATTGAAAATTTCTATGGAGAACAACCAATAAAATATTCTTCTTTCATATGGTACATAGAATCCCAAGAACATTGTACATAGATATTTCATTCCACTTCCATGTCAGAACTAGGAGTGTATGATGAAAACACAAAGATATCTTATTCTCAACCATGACCTTTTAGAGTAAATAAAAAAGAAAAAAATAAGCAATGACATATCTCATACATAGACATAAAATTTGATGTCGAATATCAAATACAATCTTTTTGGTTCTGGGACACACATCCTAATAGACATTATTGTGATAGACCTCCATAGGTTTCCTCATAAATATCGGTAGAATGACCCATTTATGAAAACAATGATCACTTTCTATGGAGAAACATCACTCTTTAATCATCTCCCAAAAAATTTGATTATCTAATTCAATAAATTAATCATCATCTTTCTCATCCATATAATCATCTCAATAAGAAAAGTGGTAAACATAATGCTGACCAAGGAATCCTCAGAACCAGTTCTGTGAACTCCAATATGAAGTTATGAAACAATTGACATCATGTTACTCTCTTCTGATGATTCTTGTATAGCCTATGCTAGAAGTTTCCTTCTCTAATCATCAAAAACAAAATTTCCATTCCACAGGGTTTACATGATGTTTAAATCAATAGACTACATGTAATCCACCAAACTCATTTTGTGGTGATTAAAATTATTTTTATAGAATATGTAACTCATTATATTGTGGTACTAATAAATGGAATAAATTTTCTGAAAAGGTTATTATAGTAACTCTTAATAAAATGAATCATAAAATCATGTTCAAGGTCATGTTATGGATAATTATTGTCTTGTGGTCTAACATACTGAGAACATTATGTAACAACAAGATAATAGTTCTTAAGATTACATCCCAAGCCTAATACGAATGTGTCAAAGAGTACAACATAGCACATAACTGCCTCTTGATGTGTCCTCAACAATGCATAATTCAAAATACACATCACCTCAATAATATAATTCTATCAATTACCATCTGATGAAAACATCCCTCCCTTTGGGTGAGTGCAGTCATCTGAGAATCCTACATTGAGATATAATATACCAACCAATGATAATATATAGTTAAACCCAATAAACAATAAATCATAAAAATATGACATTTTTTTTCTGATGTCATAAAATATTTCACCATCTCATGATCAACTGAGATACCATGTTTCGACCGCATTTGTTCCAATATAATCACTTCACTAATAAAAAAATAACATTTTTGTAGATTATAATAATGTTTATGATTTGTCATCAATTACATATGTTCTCTAATAATGTTTCCCCTAATCCAACTGTAAATTATAATAAACTAGGATTTAAACGAAAAATACCACCATGAATGTATAAAAATACTCATGAAATAAGATGTTTGTTAAACCCATAGATACATCAAGAGAATTTGATAGACCAATTGTCATGAAAATGTAATCATAAGTGATATACATTCTATAATATGATTTATTTCGAATGTTTAAAACTGGTATTCTAAATTGGTGATAACATGATTGAAGATCAATCTTCCAGAACCACTCCTCCACATTCAACAAGACAAATAGATCATCAATCTATGGAAAAATATTCTTGTTCTTTATCATTACATGGTTGAGTTTATGGATATTAATTAAAATTCAAAGTGCTCCATCCGTATTGGTTATAGAGATTAGAGAGACTTCCAAAGATAACAAAATTTTGTTTATCAAGAATTTTAATAACAAATCATTCAAACGTGTCTTCAACCCTTTCATTACAACTTATGTGTTATAGTTAAATGGTATAAAAATTGGCTGATTACCAATAACAAAATCAATAGAAAAAATTTCCTTCATTACCTATAGAATACATGGTAAGTTGGAAATAATATTATTTAAAAACTCTATGAAAATTGTAGGTATATTATTAATAAAATATTCATTCTCTAGATCAAAAAAACACTTACATTACTTTCCAAAAATCTGGATATGACGGTCTGATACTAAAGGGAGTCGGGTCCCATTCTCCATGAATGATGCGACACACCACATTGGGAATAGTAACGGAGACCATTGAATGAAAAAGAATCAGGATTTATTAGAAATGATTCAATATATTATGAATATTAAATAATGATTTTCAGGATAAGAAGAAAAAAATAATTTTTTATATCAATCTATACATAAGAGATGACACGAGAAGGACAACGTAGATCATTATCTCTCTTTATTCATAGGGGTGTGGTAATATACATCCAATTAGATATAATATCAATAAAAATATTAACTAACTTCCAAATTAAGGTATATTTTCTCAAATTACATTCAGTCATATTAAATAAATATTTCACAAAAGATGAAGTAATAGATATAGTACCTATCATAGTTATGGGACCTGTTTTTGTTTCCCATGGATATTCTTCAACTTCATGAAGAAGCTTCACTCTGGATTCATGTGGATAGAACACCATAGGTTTAAAAGCCTATTATTTCACCATGATAATAGTTTTTTGCGATGATCTCAATCAATTATGTAGTGTAAAAAATATGTAACATAACATATTCATGTGACATGCGAATCCATAAAAACCATATATCATGGGTTACCCAGAGAAATATAATTTTGTATTCCCAGGAATTCCCCACTAAAATAAATTCAACGTGACACTTACATTCTCAATAGAAGGTATAAAATAATATTATAGTTTAAATCCATGATTAGACTCATAACACATTTATTTCCCCTCCTAAGAGCTCATAGAACTTCCAAAAGGAGAAATAGAAACTGCTATAAACACTGACTTTCATTCAATATCATGTTAAACCATGAAAAAACATATCCATCACCTAAATATAATCGGATACCATCATTATGTGAACCCATAAATAAATATCTTATTTAATTTCACCATCACATTCTATGTCTATATAGATTGAAGGAAGAACATTTCACCTTGATCAGATATAGTGTTTCCATGATCATAAAAAGAATATATATATTCCTCAATCAATGCTTAGCCGCATGAATATTCTTAGAGATTTGGATAATTATAGAATTTATCCCATGGAAATACTTTTTTACAAAAAGAAAATTAATCCCATTGAAGTTCCACAAATATTTCCTGAATGGTAAAAGGTATAGGTGAATATCCTAGAGATTGGACTACCAGAACAAAAACCTCAACTAGATTTTTATCCTCTTGATGATTGAATTGATTTAGTTAATCAACATCAACATCCTAGATCCAATTAACTAATATTTTTAATGACTTACTGATAAAAAATTATCTGAAAACAATATTGAAGAAGTCAAAAGGTTACACAAATCAACACTAAAACAAGATAAATAGGGAAATTAATCCCATCAAATAAGATTTCATGATATGGATATAAACTATCTGTATCAAAATCATGTAAAAGGATATAACTATCCTCCAAGACTCCTTTCTCAAACCCCTCATAGTGACTTAAGGATCGTTATCATAAGAGTATCGAGGTACACACTCACAACTACATCATAATTCAGAAAAATATCTTAAACAACATACTAACATCAATGAAATATACATAACAACATATCATACTACATTATCACGAACTAGCTCAGATACCGTTGTACCCTGATACATGATCCTACATCAACAAATCCCAATGGGTGTTCCCTATCTCTAGGGATTATCATCCATCCAAGGGGAGAAATAAAAATAAATTTGGGAACAAATTTTAAACAAAAAACGATTCATATCATTATGGTCAAAACTACAATGGGGGTAAATATCAGAAACTAAAAAGTTTAATCAGAATCCAAAATTTTATTTGAAAATCACTAAAAATAAGTAAAGGTAAACTCAATATCCTAATAGACATGTCCCTCCAAGCCTCATTGCATAAGGAACATCTGCCACCTCCAAGTGGCCCCTTCCCATTGCTCGGTCCTAAAAAAAAATTATTAAATTCAAATGTAGAATGTGATCTAAAATCCAATTAGGGTATCATCAGATATTCCAAAATTATATTCCACAATAATAATCCACGAAAAACATTCAATATAAAATAACACGAGACATGGATATGAAATTATATATTTAAAATAAAACATGCTTTTTATTTTGTAATTATATATATCATTTAGTTGATGGATTAAATAAATTATTTATTTAAAAAAATGATAATAATAAATTTTCATGAGTGATTTTGTTTCATAATAAATGGAATTTTTAATAAAAATAGACTCAATTGACCATCATGTTCATCTTTCATATATTATGATAGTTCATAGTTATAAGATCCTCACATATATCATTTTAGTTATCATAGAAATATGTGTACTCATATCCCTTAGGCTGAGAGAAATTAAGACTCGCCAAAATCCCATCATGGATAAGATCTTCCTCACAATTTTTTTAGAGTTGTAATCACCAGTCTATTTCTAGGGACATACCATCCCACTGTTCTTCACCCAAATAACACATTACCTACCCCAGAATAAAATTCCCCAATAAATCCTTAAATTGTAAAAATGAAAATTATTAAATTTAAAATAAATCGGATTTCACAGTTATATTTCCCATTTTAATATACAAAATCCCAATTCACATATAAAATAAATTCAACAATAAATGAATTCCCAAATTAAAAATATCATGTGATTTATCCAATCAATTTATAACATTTTCATAAGATCAATTTACAAATAATCCCATATATTCAATCAATTTCAAAATAAACTCAAATTTTAAAATCCATTTGAATATAGAAGGTTTCCCTGAACCCGACACCAATTTAAGTTGACATAACAGTTTTCATCTAGCTATGTTTTCATAATTAGATTTAATTTAATATTAATAATAAAATGTAAAGAAATGTTTAATTATATGGGTAACTCAAATAAAAACACAAAACCTTATATCAATATATCAGAACATAACACCAACAGTGGGATCATCTATATATGAACGAAAACAACAATGATCTACAAATAAAACACAGATTCATGGTACTAATTAGTTGAGATTAGGTCCCTCAATCAAGTGATGATATAAAAAACCGTCTTCAATCTATAATTATTGGTAAAGAGAGACATAGATGTAATAGGAGTATATTTACTCACTGAAGAGGTATCTATTAAGATCTTCCACGATTTCATCCATGTTAGATTTATATAAGGAGCCAAAAGAGGTTTTTTGAGCTCCCAATACCTATAAATAATTATAATTTGAGAGATGGTTGAGTATATGTTCAAACAGGGGCTTAAGTATTTGTTAAAAATATATCAAAGGTAATAGTCCAATGCCAATGGTTTGCTAGGTAGGGCCCCACAGTTATACAAATTATACATCCTAACGATGAAATCCTTCAATAGGGTGCAATATTTCTACTAGTTTGGTTCATGATTATTCAAACCATGCATACCACCAATTCATAGAGGATTGCATTTTATATTGGTTGGGATAATGGTTTGGGAAACCCCCGAGACAACTATGAAAAACAAAAGAATTTCCGAAATTTATAATTGTCCACTCGAAACAACATTAGACAAAACCAAACTAAAAAATGATAAAAAATAATTATGTTTAATGATTACTTGAAAACAAATAACTGAATGTTATAAATTCCAAAAACTATTATCTTCAATGACATTAAAGTGAGAATTATGTTGCATCAACATTTTTTTCATTATATAAATTTTCAATTTTCATGGATATAGAGGAGAGAGGATGGTTTAATCTAAAAAATAGTGTATCTGTTATATAATTTTTATAGAAATATCTTAACTATATTTTAATCATTCAATCCTGATATAAAGAATACCCTTTATGTGAAAAATAATTAGTATATACATTATTTGACTATATCAACAAGTCAGATCTCCCAGATTCTTATTATATATGAAAAAATGAATTAATTAATACACTATTAAAAACAAATTATAAAATATGATTTTATAATAATAATCATTGTAAACATACAATTGATTCCACCTCATGAATGGGGACAAACATATCTATAGTGTATTTATCTAAATATATATATTTGAGTTATGAGTTTATATTGTATTTATTCTATTTTTTCCAAATGTCATCTTTTATGTAGTACCCTTATTTATAATTATTTTGAATGAAAACATGTCTTCATAACCACATTCATATTTTTTATGTTTAATTAAATCTATATTTTACTATGTAAAATAAATATGATATTAAAAATATAATTTTATAATATTAGAAAATATTATGTTACATGAGTTATATTGAAATTATTCACTACCAATACTAATCTATCGCCACAAAGGAAACATTCTCCTAAGTTGGATATAAAATAATTACCCTAATTCAACTCATCATTTCAAGGAAGTATCTGAACAACATAAAATTTGTTCCTACTTGGTTATTATAATCATAAAATACAATAGGTAAATACATCTATTTACATAGTGAATCTAAATTTATCATAAATTTGAATGTCAAATAATATTATGTGCTATATTTTTTGGATAAGAAATAGGGTCATAAATTAAAAGATATCGGGTATTGTTTATAAAATATTACAAAAAATATAAGTTATATTTAATTAATTTCTATATTTATATTAGTCATATATATATAAATTTTTTAATTCATACTAATGTGGATGTTACTTATCCTACATATCTTTCAATAAATATTTTTTATTATGATTTATTGAAATGTTCTATAATAGTATTTGAATAAAACTAAATGATTTTTAGATGTAAATATTTTATTATTCATAATAGAAAAAATATTATTAATATTCTATTAACAAATTTCACTAAAATTATTCATGTTCCTAAAAATGATTAATATAAAGAAATTTTATTTATAATTTGATGACATTATAATTAATCTTCCATGTAATAATTTTAGGAATCAATCATTTTAACCACCAAAATATAACAAAAATTAATGGTTGAAATAATACAGTTGAACGCTATTAATTTTTTTTAATATTTGATAACTACTATCCATTTACAAAAACCTGGTCGGTAACATGTATATAATCATTCTCTAATTTAGCATTTATTCCATAAATTCACTTTATAACAAATTATACAATCATTATATATCGTGAACTAAACTATGTATAAGTTTCAATATATATTATGTTTTTATTGTGATAATTATCATATCATATAGAATTCAATACTTGTACATGTATGAATCATACACGTTTACACCATCCACCTATAAAAATTGAAAATCAACAATCACTAGTGGTAACTAGTATGAAATTTCATTTAGTGGTAGTTTTTGTTTAGAAATCATGAATCCCATTGTAACATAGTTTTCCATCATAAATATATGTGGTGAAATGATTCAAAATACCATCCTTGATTTAAATTAACTATGATGGCTAATTAGACATCGATGGATATTTTTTTACATCTCTTAAATATATCATTTTGATATTTTGAAGAATATTATTAAAATATAAAATTATTTTATCAAGTCAATTCCACTGTGGAAAATCGCAATGGTGAAATTTGATTACCTCTGAAAAATGGTCATCTACATGCTATCAAAAACTATTTACAAAATTAAAATTACAAAATATATGTTTAATAGAATAATTATTGGAAGATACTATAATTTAATATCATGATATCGTGTACATGTCCTTTGGGATAAATCATCGTTTGATCTTCCATTCATATTATATCATAGTTTTTTATATTTAGAAAATTTTCAAAATTATAATATTCCTTTATATATATCAAATGGTCAACTGGGAATCATGTATTTACATATACCCTATTCAAATTTAAAATAATATTTTCTTATATTATAATTTTATTCATTAGGGTTATTTCCTAGTGCAATTATCTCTTTCAAAAGGCCAAAAAATTACCTGACACTTGTACCTCCCCAACCATTTCTTGTTTTTATGCTAATCCATCTTAGTACTTATGGTAACATTATATATTTAGTATATATTAGGAATATTTTTTTCTTTATCTCTATATAATCAATCAAGTATATCTATTTAAAAAAATCAACTCCAACATTAAGAATTTATTCATTAAAAATTAATTAGTCTCACACTATAAATATACATATATAATATTTAAAAATTATTTTTTATTTCACCCGACAAAATAAATATATATAAATATATATAACTATTTTTAATACCACAAGAAATCATATTATCGTAGATTTCATGGGAACCTTTTTTTCAAATACTAATACAGTTCATGTATTGACATTTAAACAAGTCTTATTTTTCAAGATTCTTATAAGGTAATTCATTATAATCATCAACCCATTACTTTAAATTATAAATTCTTCTCGATAAATTTATCAAATTAAAATCCTTTAATTACCAAAAAAAATAAATGAAAATAAAATATATAAAATATATATTTATTTGTAACATATATGTGAACATGTTAATTTAATATTAAAATATATAAACTATAAATAGATATACAAATTGGAAAAATTTAAACTTAAAAATTTAAATCGTCTAAAATATAAAATATAAAATATAAAATATTTTCAAAAAATAAATTAAACATATAAATATATAATTATAAAATATAAATTAAAAATATATACAAATTTTAATTTAGAAAATTAAATATATATATATATATGTAATTTATTTTTAACATAATCTCAAAATAACACAGACACACATATATATATTCAAAGTTTATGTTTTATAATAATATAAACATAAACACATAAATTTAAATATTTATAAAACTATATAAATATTTAAACATATTGAAATTAAAAGTTATATAAATATATATTCTTACTTATAATATTATATGTTCAGTTAAACAAATTTAAATATATTTAAAAACATTTAAAAAAAATATGGGATCATATATATAAAAATATTTAACCATGTAATAAAATAATTACCAAAATAAATTTAATATGAATAATAATAAAAAATTTATTGAGCATGATGAAAAATATTTGAAATTATTAAATACATAGATGTATAAATGAATTTCACATAATTTCTAGTTATAATGAAAAATAAAAAATTCATATAATTAGATCACCAAACCACATTAAATTAAACTTCACAAAAATAATTAATCATTAATTGATATCACAAAAAATAAATAAAAGATATAACTAAAGTAAAATGAGAATGCATGTAGAAAAATAATTTTTATAGAATGGATGAAAATGAATAGAGGAATGTGGTACAATGATAGGATACAGATGGATAATGGTTAACATAGGTGTAATAAAGAAGAGGTGGCAATGATTATCCAATGTAATTGGTAGAAAAACTGAATTGATATGTAATGATGATTATGATTTCATTAAAAAGGAGTATATAAAATAAGGACATAACCTAAAATCGTATATTTTTGTTGTTTTCAATGATTTTTAATTCTTGGTTAAATAAAAACTTCTATCATGTATTTATTTTATACATTTTATAATATAGTTTCGTTAAAACCCTTCATAGTTTGACATTTTTTACATCCTGGGCCCTATATCCACTCGATAGTGCCCTGAGACTAATTGGTAACAAGGCCTCAAGAACATATCCATAAACACCATAGGTAGTCAAAACAAAGTAATGGACTATGTATTTCAATGGGGAGACTATGCCCTCATAATTAGTGTATATCACAATTAATGTCAATATATACAGATAGAAATAATAGATAAAATATGTGAGCAACTAATTAATAAGAAATATAAGAATATATATCAAATCCAGATGTTTCACATATACAATGATGAAGATGATTCATGTGTCTAGTAAACATTCAAAAAAATTAAATGGAAACACGATCGATAAATGTATCCAAAAAGGAATAAAACCCAAAAAAACTCTTTGTATCGTCGAAACCTATGAAGGGTACCATGATCTCTTGATCAACAACAACAATCAATAAAATTTGTGTTAGGGTGTTTGACCCTTTCAACACCAACAACCATATAATTTGTTTGGGACCCTAAGGGAGTCCCAAATAGGGTGTGAGATAATAACCCATTAGGAATTCACCCAATTGAATATACATTTCAGTGGTGCACTATAAACTATGCAGTGTAAGTAATGAATGTAAACATGTAAACATGAAACAAACTAATTTTCCCATGGCATTTATGACACTATAAGAAAGTGATATTGACTTGCCTCTCAAGGCACCCTACAAAACAATTTCAAACACTTAACAAGGAATATACAAGAAAAACGATGGCTCAAAATTTCACTTTAGGATGAAAATGAGTATCTTTGAGAAAACTAGATACACAATTTCACTAAGTGGACCATTTGAAGAAGTACAATTGTGGGGAGAATAAGTTTGGAAACATTTAGCAATATGGAAATCAGCGCATAAGTCACTAACGCACCCAATGGGATTTCAATAGATAGCTTCCGACATGGTCATAGGAAAAAATCTAAGGAATATTCACGTAAGTGAATAGGTTAACATGTAAGGGTTTCTAGTGTGTAAGTATATTATTCTCTTAATGTGACAACGAGAACCTCCTTTCGCACAAACCATTTCCCATGTAGCTGTTATTAATTTCAGCTGTAAATTAAAGTGAAAACCTATGTTTTAGGGGTAACAATATGGATTTCAGATAATTTACCTTATCCGTGCTAGATGACCAATTCCATGACCAAATGAATGTCATTGATTCAATGTATAGGATATTTCATGATAGGTCACCCATGGTTCCCACTTCTGGTAGGACCAAAAGGGAATAACCCATTCCCATTTCCATTTTTCCTAAGGCAAGAGTCTGTAAAGATCCTTCTAGTATGAATCAATCACCTAAGGATGGTTCATGAAAAAGGACCTCCTTTCACGCTCCACATACCCTTGTTCACATTCATATATCTCTCATCCTTTATCCTTTTTCAACTAATCTTCTAATATTCAAGGAAACTCCTCTAATGGGATCTATAAGTTTTCTTTACCTTGAAGCAAAATGTTTGATCCCTTATTACATGAAGCATACACATATTTTGTGAAGATCATACATGCAGCCATATAATATTTTATTAAATGATTTCGTTCTCCATAATGTTATTTTTTAGTTCATGTTTCTTACTTATTGTTTGCTTTGTATATGTAGAGTAATTTATTTTAAGATTTTTTGGCGTAGCCATGCTAATGTAGACTAGAAGGTTGACCACTCCTCCACCCCACTCTTTTCTGGCATTTCTGATTCCATCCCTTCTCAATGTATGGGTGTGTATTAGTTATATATGTCCAATTGGTGAGGTGTGAGTTATCACCATCCAAGATGCTTCTTATTAAATTTCCAATCCCCATTATCCTCATAACAAGATGGTAAAATATAGTATCTAATTGTGAAATGCACATTCAGTGTCACACCATTTGCATTCCCTATACCTACTCATATCCATGGGATTGAGATCTTACTATATATCCTTCAATGGAATGAATACCTCCTCAACCAGAATGATATCATCTCCGTGCATCCCTTCTCGAATAGGCCCCAATCTCCATCTCCTGGGACCATCTAAGTGTTTAAGAACCACATTTCTTATAGTGGATGCACATTTCATAAAATTTTCTTCATGTCTAATACTAAATATTGTTTCTCACACCATGTATGTATCACATGGTATCATATAATAGCAGTGATTGTGACTCTATTTGGGATACCTTTGTGCATTATCCTTATTCCCCTCAATGTTGAAATACATTAGTTTTGATATCTTTATTCTAAAATGGGTACTTTGAAATCCTCCCCAATGTTCAATCATGGTTAATGGAAAACATTATTTATTCCTCTTAGTAACATGCCCTTGTGATGTGAAATCTTTACTTTATGGGACAAATCCACAATATACACCTTCTATAGGTGTTCTGATCCATCCGTTTGGGCCTCTCACCATGTGTATACCTTATCATGTCAAAGGGGAACTTGCCCTGTGTTGACAAAGATTCTATCCAAATATATATATATTTTGATCCCTATCTCTATAAAATAGACATTGGAATCCTCCCTGAGGACCAATCTCATCATCCATTCTCATCCTGGTCTATCCCATAATCCATTATATCTTAGAAGGATCATTCCTCACATGGAGGTCACATATCTTTTGGTCTACTTTGGCAGTATGGATGTATAACACCCACACAACATGCTGAGCTACTAACCAGGTGTAACCCCCAACACCCTAATTAGAACTATGTGAAATTTGATTCCCACCCAAATGGGATATGTAGGAATGCTCCTCATGGTTCAATCTTAACACCATCATATTCACATATGTTCACTCTTTCCATTACCATAAGACATCAAAATTCATGGTACACTATAAATACATGGTCATTAATACTTATAATAAAATCTTGGTACGTAGAAACCCACTATGAGGCTCAATCACCACAACCCCATCACCCTTCACATACTATTCACTCAATCCAATCCATTTAAGAATCTCTTCTAAGTCTATCTTTATTCTTACCCATGGCACCACATCCTAGGTAGAACATTACATTCACGTATTTGTTTCGACTAACATCACTAGGGAATATATCCTTCTGTATTTCCAAATACAACAATAGATAAATTTAGGTTTTGATCCCTCTCATATATATAGGGTATGTAAGAAGAATCCTTAAGGTAAATTCATAGAAAATGGTAATCCATGTCATCCCCTCAATGGGGTCCATCTCACCTATCGGCTCACAATGATTTCCATATCAAACTTCACAGAGTGACAACTTCTGCATTATGGGGAACATTATATGGAATTGTTTTTAGTGTAATTTTTACTAAGTAAATGGTAAACCTCATTTTCCCCTTTATAAGGAACTACCCCCTTCATATGTGAAACATTCTATTTTTTAGATTAACTACCCTAGAACATCCCTCATATGGTGTTCTGAACCATCGAGATAGTAATCCTTCCTGGTCCTCTATCATGGGGATTCACATCCCTTATTCATTCCTATGAGACTTTTTGATCAGTATAATCCATCTATTCATTATATTAAACTCACATCCTACCTCATGAAAAACATGTGATACCTAATGAATACCTAGAAACATAGGACTTTGGAATAAAATTCCCCCAAAAAAGTGGGATGCCTCAAGAATTTTCTCTGATTAGAAGACCTCTTATAAAGAAAAATAGAGGTGAAAAAGGTTCCAACATCTAGATATGATCAATGAGGACCAACGATAATAATCTCTAGATTTTCTTTCTATTTCCAGAATTTACCTCAGGGAATGTCTAGAAAGAATCCATGTATTTAACTTATGTCTGCAATGATATTGCACTACGAATGAGTTTCACGAAAAATGCCTTAATCAATTAAGGACACTCGGACTAGGAGATGAATTATGAGGAGGAATCCATGCATGTTGGAACATATATCCCATCATCCTATTTTAATCAAGTTGAATACATGGCTGAATAAGTGATGAACGATTCCCTCCTTTAGAAAGAAGGAATGTGGGGTAACAGGACACACATTTCAGGCCAACAATGAGTGACCTAGTGAAAAGCATTAGAAAGAAAAATGGTGTAACCAGTGTGAAATCATCTCTTGAACATGTGGTTAGTAACATTCAATACAACAGAATATGAGCATTTCACTAGATCCATCTACTGGAACATGGCCCAATTTGGAAAATGGTTATCCAGGCGTGGTACTCAAAGAAATTTGGGGAAGTTAATCATTTAGAATTCTAGACTGTGACATCATCAGTGTAGATCTCTATCTCCAGTCATTGAAGATTAGATGGTGCCACGGTATTGGGAATTTATTTCAATGTATTCATATTGATTGTTTATTCTTCTTGATTTGCATTACCCCAAATATAGGAAACCAATGCCCCCAACCCCACAAAAAAGGGTAAAAGGAAAATTAATGCTATAATCCCACATGACACCACTACCAACAAAACACCATCCATGACCACAAATACCAGGTGGACACACCCCATCTCACCCTATGAAATCATTCAGAGAACGGTGATAGACAACCTTGTTCCGCGATACAATTAAGATGGGACCAATCCCTTGAGTGACAGGGCCCACAAAGACATGGATTCCTCTATGACATTCTATCATCGCCACCCCCAAGGGTCATACATGGACCCACTACACCCCGCTCCAAGGTTCAACTACTTTGTTTTCTTCTCTCTAGAGATATCGTATGACTTACTCCCCTATGTCGAAGAGGGTATAGATGTTCAAATCATCTTGAACAAGAAAACTATCTAAGAACGACCATGATGGTCTCCAATGAGGCCCCATCAATGATAACAATATTTTCCGTATCCCGATGAATGGGAATTATATGCCATTGATTCACCTGTCCCAAACTAGACAACCTGATTCTAGCTTCGGGCCCATGCTTAGGAATATTTACCTCAAATGGAATCATCATCAATAGATCATGTGTCCCATGACACCATAAATACATTATACTAGATCACTTGTATTACAGGGTTGGGGACCTTCTATGCCCGATCAGTAACGAGAACTCATCCACCCAACAGATAGGATGTGTTGACTCTTTTGGTCACTGACACAACTAGCAGCCATTGTGGCATAACCCACGATGAAGATATCTTATACAGGGGTCCTCCCCACTCCTTCTGTAGTCAGAGTAGAGTCTCTCCCCTCTCTAGATATTACCAATGTGGTTCCCACCCCTTCTCCATCGATGACCAATGTGAAGTCCCTCCTCATGTGGTCACTACTAATCAACAAAGGGTTATTCCCCATATCTCATGTAAACATTGTTAAAGTAATCCCAAAGGTCTCATAATATCTAGTGAAGTTCCTCCACTATCTAGTACCCACCACCTAGAAGATCATCTCTGTGAACCCAGCATCCAATACGAAGGTCCTCCCGATTTCATGTTAGAAATATGTCAGGGTTCCCCTTACAACTCATACCATCAAATTGGATGTTCATCCCACTCCCATATGTCCATGTGATCGTCCTTCCCACATCAATAACAATTGGTATAGAGTACCTCCCTGCATCAAGAAAAATTAATGCGGAGGAACTCCCCATGTAATCAACCAGCACCCATATGGTCCTACTCATGTCAGGAATTTTTAATGTCCCCCGAAACATCCCAGGGTATAAGGGAGAATCATCATTGCAAAAGAATAACAATTGGATTCCACAGGTTGTCATTAATCCCATTCCATTATTAGAATCCAGAGATATGTGGTACCCACCGATGGAGCCTTACCCTTAGTCCTCTGCATCAATGTCTATGGAAGGAGCCCATTCTATGAGTTTCAACATCCAAAAATGTTAGATTATCTATATCAATTAATCCCTTCATAGGTACATGCATTCCGAGGAAGATTTTTTTCCCTTCCAGAGTCTCATAGTGAATCCATCCCTATCATCTCTATTTGTGTTCTCTACCTCAACACAAGATCATGTGGAGTTATTATAGGTAATAATATGCAACGAGAACCCATAAGGATCCCCACTGACATCCACTACACTTGTACATGAGGCATCTATAAATACCACATTCAACAGTGATATGATAATGCAATTGCTAACATCTCTGATAGATGACCCCACGGGTTGTGACTAGTAATCCCTCACACTATTTTTTCCATTGGACAGTCCACCACTACAGTAGTCCACATCAGTGCGACTACAATTTCCACATTAATCCATAATCAATAGTTGGGAAACAATTAATCATAAACCAATTAAAAGAAAGGAATACTGTTGGACACTGTAGATACAAAAAAGTTTTAAAAGATATTTTGACTAATCACTACACATGACATCAACATTTCGGGGTCTCCCACACAATATGGGGTTTAATGAATCCTACAAACACTTTTTCAGAATCATTTCAACCATTTTGGACATCATTTGGACAATGAAAGATGTCATGAGCATTCATATGACATTTTCTAGATGTGTCATATGGTTTATTTAGTAGCAATTCATGTATCTCAACACCATGCATCACCTAGTTATCGCTTGAACCTTCAACAAAGATGAATTCAACCATCACCAGGCTCCGTAGAATTATAAAAGATGTGACCCGAGATGAGATGATGAGGTTTGTGATAGAATGTATCCCTCCACATTAGTACTATCCCATCACAGTATGATATTCCTGGTAATAAAGAGGATATCCCTCCAGGAACTCTTTCCAATAACAGGGTTTCCCTGATGAAATACCCAAGAGGTAGGATTAACATAGGTTCTGATGGAGAGAACCTACCCCTAGGTTAATACACTATCTTTTTAACCCCCAAGGAGTTATCACCAACCAAAAAAAATAAAATTCATAGACCTAGATATCCCTTTGGGTCATTTACCTTGGCTCGAGACCCCATCAATGGTAAAAGACAGACTAGGAACTCAATGCCCTATGACCCATTTAGTTCTGTGTTGAAGATAATGGTTGATAATTTCAAGTATTCTTTGATCATTAATCTTGTAGAACATATAAAATTCATTAATGAGATCTTGACTATGTTCCTTATAGGACACATATGAACTATGGTGACCCTTAGAATATAATTTTACCTCCTCCACTGGGAAAACCTGTGATGCCTAATGTCCACTTTGGATAGTTTCCTCCTAACAATCTATCAAAATTGATGCATCCTAGTATGGCAGAGACATGACACAAGGGAAAATGACCATGGTATTTATCACATAATCCACCCGAACAGCATGAGAATGTTCCTCGATATGATTCTCAGGTCGTTACTCTTGGAACACTAGATTTTTTTTCTCCAGAAGATCCATAGGATTCTCTAGTTTCTCTATATGTTATAGAAACCCCCTACAATTTTTAATTGTCTTCTAGTGCACTTTTTTGAAATTTTCCCCATAATGATAGGAATCTATGTTATTATGATTCAATCCTCACTCTCATTTCCCAACTCAATGCCCTTGATATGTTGTAGGTGGAAATACCACCCGAGGGAATGTCATTTCCGACATTAAAGGATGACATGTAGGCACCCATTGGATTTTGGAATCTTACATTCTCGCACTTAATGGGATTTTTGACCCACTCTAGATTCTTTCATAAATTATTATGAGGTGTGGACCCATGTTGGGAACACTAGAACAACAATAATCTACTATGATCTGGTGTATCATACAAATTTTGTAAGGGACAACATTTTTCTGTTATAACCACTTATCAACCATTTCTATCCCTGGATTTTAATATCTTATATTATATTTCCTCTACTAGTTCATCTCTACTATGCACTAGACAAGTATCACTAGCCTTTTCAAGTGCAAGAAATGTCCAAATGAGTGATTTGCAGACACTATCACCAGTTTTAAAGGCCTCATGTATTCACTCAACATGTCATTGAATCAAGAAAAACTACTAAAGCTGTACATGGGAATTGTTAAGATTGAATAAGCTCCCCCTTCATCACAAAGATTTTTACTAGTGGATTAATGGATTTTTCGGACAAGGAATAACTTATAGTGTAAGACTTGAAGAAGGTTAAAAATGCATGTCCATTTCACCCAACTCATTCAAGAATATATTCCAAGTCAAATAATTTCTTAATTCACAAATAGATTCCCCAAGGCCTCTAGATGTTCTAATAGAGGGACATACTCTACAGCCATGCTAGGGAAAAAACCTCAGATCCAGCCTCATGCTAAGAATCACCCCTCACATAATCAACATGAACCAATATGTCATGTTCCACCACCCCATAAATACAATCAGGATCTAGCCCCTCATCTGGATACAACCATCATCTTGGTTAGGATCTTAAAATTCTTTTTCAAGATAGGTGAAACCATATTTCCTTTAAATGAGGCTCAGGTTCTCGATTTTTTACATAGTTCCCTTGATATGGGCATTCTATTGATGTCATAATATATGAAACACTAAGAGTCCAATCTCAATGATCTTCATGATTACATTCATTATTTAGGTAATTGGAAATAACATCATGAAATGTTATGTGTTCAAGGACTGGATCCATGACCATTTTGATAGAAATATATTGATATTGGGCCCTACGTTGGCTCAGGTTGCATAAATCATTGTAGTGAGTGATAGAGATATATAGGGAAAATAGAAGAAGGTCTACATATATGGATCATAGATTAATGGTTATTGGGTATCCCACAGATAATTCACTCACACACATGGTATCATTCATTCCCCTTTGAATTTTCCCAACATTCATGATTTTACTGCACCTACATTGTTTTATATTCTGTTGTACACATATTAGCCTTTTACCACTCTGAATAGTTGAAATCAACACCAAAAGAGAATGAATATTCCCCCGCCAAAACCGAAACCGTCTCACACTCATAGTGATTAATTATCTCTAAATATGGGGACCACCCCTGATTGCGAAAAATATTGAATGATTCCACGACTGATGAGTTGGTGTAATCCTCTGTCAATATGGATGAGTTGGAGGATCCCTATATGATTTATAATAATTAATATATTTAGGTAGGTCCTCCTAATTTTTTCGATCTACACCATCGTTTATGTGGCCACATCTATGTGAATCATCAGTATGACCATGCCAGTGTTTTTCAATCCATGTCATGCATGATACAAATACCAGAAAGTGGGCTTTGCATAGATATCTGTATGCACAGTCCTCTCATCCTGTCTTGTCCGATCCAATGTCACTACTTTTTATGGTACTCTCCAAGAATAGCCTTCATGAACTCCATATGATCATCCATGTTCTGTTGTGGACAAAACTAAATCATTTTAAAATTATCTGATTGTTATTTTGATAAGTTGTGCTATTAAGAAATGAGAAATTCCAAAATATAGTTAGAATTAATTGGTTCATCCAACAATTTTCATCATGACTCCTTCCAAATAGAATTCTCAACCTAGAATAAATGTGTTATTGTCATGGAAATATGATATGCTTAAGAATACTTCATATATTTTAGTAATTCATTCAATTCATGAGGCCATTTTCATGGAATAATGTCTAAAATAGGCCCTCACATAGGCCATGAAAAGCCCTATACCTGTTAGAGATAGATTTGAAAGCTACAGTATCGTTTCAAGATGAGGAAGTAAAATGAGAATAATGTGAAGCCATAATTTCATTCTAAGTGGAACACTATGGTTCTCTCACATATGGGAACAAATTCCCATTATGCATTATCGTATAGTTTATTGGAATGTATTCTACCACTATCTAAAGGACATAGGTACTAAAATCATTCTCATCCTCACCTAGATTCCTTGAAAATATTTGACTGAGTGAAATAGATCAGATTACCTCTGAAATGATGATACATGGTTTCGATAGGAATACAAAAAGGTCATGTGGCAGAATATTTTTAAAACCCATTTCATTAGGCTAATTACATTGACTAAATTTATGTTGGTCTACCATGATAACTCCTACTATGATCTAATGTGTAGACTATGGATCTATCTGGTTGTAGAAGTTCCCACATCATAACACTAATTCCTCAAGTACTTCTTCAATGGTTGAGTAGGAATGATATATGTTGACACATCTCATTTTTCTTCTTGTGAAGACTGCTATTTAGAATTTGATTACTAAAATAGTAAGGAAAAATATGTTAAGAATAATTTGGTTAAAAAAACTACTATTGTGGCCATCCCATAGATGGGAATGGATGGGGATTTCATCCACATGATTCAATAGTCAATGTACCCCACTTCATAATTTCGATACATCATCTTCATTTAAGATATAAGAGGAGGAGAAGTTCACATATACAATGACCATCAATAATATTACCTCACACACTTATATAGGACATGCTAGAGTGATACCAGAGCATCTTAAATGCATGATGTCTTGATTTTTTAGCCCTATGGTTACAAAATTATTCCACACATATTTGTTTTTCAGGGTTGGGATTATTAGACAAAGGATGAATTGACAATACTTCTTTGATATCATCAATCATGGGAAACTTGTTCAAAGGCATTATGGAATTTGGTCGACATCCATTTTATCCAATTGTTTTATAGTGAAGGAGGCTTAAGTGGATGATTCCACCATAGATAAATCTACCACCAATGTTTCTATAGGGTTAACTAATTAGTAATAATTTCCTCCTTCCAATGATATTTCTGCCTTAGAAGATGAATAGGATTTGGTAGATTCTCCTCCCTCATTAAAAGAGGGAATGTCCACCACTATTGATGAATTAGTACACGTGAATCTTATCACTATGATTGATTCTATTCCAACACTAATTAGTGAATTCATGCCTATTGTGAAACAAGAAAATTATGTGCACTTCCTAAAGAAAACATCTTGATGCGTTCACAAAGAGCTACAATGAGATGCCAAGGCTAGTCCCTCAGGTTAATGTCCATCATATTGGCCTATCGATGAGTTATCAGATGTTTAACCAGTCTCCGATGAAGATTCATCCATCTTATGGTGCAATGGTTGAAGATGGAGTTGATAATTTCATCAAAGAAAACATCATGAATGTATTCCATTAAACAATATAGATATATAGAATCAATACATACAAAAAATAATGAATATATTTGAGTCCACACAGACTTCCAGGGTCTCAAATTCTACTTTACAAAGGTTTATTTTATCCTCCATTAATGCAGTAGTTGATTGATGTTACTACTAGATTCTAGGATCTCTTTTACATAGATGGGTATTCATTTTTCAATCATATCTGAATGGACCCTAAAGGTGAGGAATATACCACATTAAAAATGTTGTAAGGTAGCTATTTCTTTAAGGTAATTCCCTTATATTTGAAGGATGATGGAAAAATCTATCAGTGTCCCATGCACCACATATTTAAACTGATTCATGAGACATTATTGGAATGGTACCTGAAATATTTATTGGAAAAATACCACCAGATTTGGGACCGTATTAGAGATCTTGAGAATGTGTTTGTATTTATTTATCTACACAGTTGAAGATGAATCCCCTGAATTTTCTTTATAGGGTGAAATCTATAAAATTCATTGGATTCATTATCAGATATACTGGCATCGATATTGAAACCAAGAATATCAGAGATATCATCTAGATTACACCTATCAGAACCCTCCATGATCTCTAATAAATTTTAGTCGACTTAGCTTATATATGTTCGTTCATCACATGTCTGGTTAGAAACAGTAAACTTTATTGAAAACTCGTGATTAATGGTGTTGTCTACAAGTGGGATGAAGAATTCCTGGGAGCTTTTGAAGAGATCCAGAAGTATCATCTGAATTGCATGGTTCTGATTCCACATGAATCTGGGAAGTTGATTTTACTTTATATGATCACCTTATAAAGGCCCCTAAGTTAATTCCTCACCCTTAAGAACAATTATGGGATAGATAATAGTTTACAATATCATAGTCACATGCTCTTTTAAACGAATTCTAAATATTATCATACCGAGAAGAGCTATCGAGAACTGTGTGTCACAGTGAAAAACATGTGAAACAACCAGATTCATTATGATATAAAATTAGTCTCATACGTGGATCCACATAATTAAAGTTTAAAAAAACAAAATTTCTACAAGGCTACTAGCATGATGCTATGTGATCCTTTTGTAGTTTGACATCTGGTTTGTCTTACAGAAGGATGTTAAGGGTCATGAATTGGTATATTTCATGGCCATTAATACAGCCCATGAAGAGAGGTCATTAGATCTTTATTTTCTTGATGAGTCCATCCTACCATTAGATTATTCTATTCATCTTTGATCAATTAAGTTATTTGGTGCCTCCTTAATCTCTGCTCGATGAATGATCAGTTATCCCCGACTAAATACAGTAGGCATGATGATTGTAATAATATTACCTACACATGATGACTTTCAATATATATTCTTATTATCAAAATGATACACCAACAATAAATAATAATATTAGGCTCTCATCACTATTCTTGATAAGGATTTCAAGAAAGATATTCCAAATTGTAATGTAAATGGGGACTCCAAGATATTCATAAAATAGAATAATGATAACTATATCATTAGAAATACCATTCATGTTCTAGTACTCAGGAATGATTTTAATTTGGTGACCCAGTTCCCTAATAAGCCCAATTATAAATATATTCCCAAGTCACGGAATGGTTCTGATAATGCTTTGTCTTGATTATATACATTTTTCATTTATTAAGACAAGAATGATATATCCATTCATGTGTCCCATTAAATGATAATATTCCCTATCAGAATAGATGACAATGAAAACCAGCAGTTAAATTTCGTTATAGTTGAGGCCTCCACATCTGTTCAACCTAATTACCCTTTAGATTACAAAACCTCCTATTAGATAAGTCATTCTATCATGTCTCTCCAACATAAAATTATCCCAATGGGAAAAGCATAATGTGATTGAATCCATCATCATGTAGTTCAATCCAACCTATAGAATGGTCCCATGTTATAGTAGACTCTCTATAGACATGGGTTTGATGGAATTCTTCTCTACCACATTCAAGGAGAAGTGATTCACTAGTTTATGAAGGAAGTCTATGGTGGGTATTTATTTTATCTTCATGAATGGATGAAGCTTTCCAAATAGATTTGATGTTTGTTCTATATATATCCCACCGTTTTCTATTAGTCTATCAATTTCTCTAAGAGGTTCCATGAATTTCAAATCAATGCTAACTTTTTTCATAGACCTCCATATACCATCTTCCCTAAAAAACTACAGTTGGACCATTGCTGTAAGGGACATGATGTTGATGGACCATACCCAGTAACAACATCTTTCTAAATATTGTTAATATTTTATTAAAACTGAATTATTTTACATATGGGACGAATCTATTCATCTCAAATATGTTATGTACATGTCTATTATTTAATTTTCAATCTTGAATATCATCCATATATATAGATTCACACATGATATTCTCATGGATAACGACCCCAAATTCTATGTCGCTAAGATGATGAAATTATATGCCAAGCATAGTATATGGTCCAAACACACTCTTTGATGCCTAGAAAAATAAAATAGGATTATTGATTAATTCAACAAGACCATTTCCATCATTTTTTAGAATATCGTGGGACATGAAAATAAGATTTGGTTTGAAAATATCGACAATGGTCTTTCTGATTATCTGGAATTGACTAACAATAAAACCCAAGTTACTCTATATTCTCGAGTAAATGGAATCGAGGAATTAATCCTCATGATGATTTCATTACCCTAACACTTTATAGACATCTATGATCAGAAGATGTCTAAGGGATTTTGAGAAGTCCATCAGGAAGAACTGGAATCTCTCAATGAGAAAAGATTCAAGACTTGCATAATATAGAGTGATACCAGAAAAACATATCAATAAATTAAAAAAATGTATTTCATATCCTCTATTTCTTTTAAAGGTGACATGGTATCATAACTAAGGATGTTGTTGAATCCTAGAAGGCAACAACCAATGTTGGATCCCAAATGGGAAGGATATTAAATTTTTCAAAAAGTGTACTCCAATGGTGATAAAGAATTGGTCGACATGGATGGTGCGCGGATTACTCCTCCCACCAATTCGAATTTCCTCAAATCATTATTTTACATGAATGAGGTCTCTCTTCCAACATATCAATTTACTGCCCAATGTTACCCTTGGTCCGGGCTATATGAACTTAATCAAATATCTACTAATTACGTGAAAAATGAAAATAAACTATGATGCCTCCTCCTAAATGATGTTGAAAATATATTCCATCATCATATCATAGAGTTAAAGAGTACAACATGTCAAATTCTTGGTTTCATGATAATATTCTTTACAATTTACCATTGGTCAAAACATTATGATCTTAAACATGATCTTTATCATGCTACATGATTCTAATATACTCCATCCTAACTACAAGATGTAAAACTACACAATTTTTTTCCCATAATACATGACCATAAAGATAATTTTATCCTTGTCCGAAAAATGCTAAACTACTCTATCATAAATGAAATTAAATTGTTCCTCACATCCATAAAGCATTACATTAAACTACACAGATGTCTAGAACAACATTTTCAGTGATTATAATATTTATGTGATACCTATATATGACCATAAAGTTCTTATTTTGGACCAACCTCAAATATCCCAACCGATTTTCTTTGTCCCTTATGATGTTAAATTGAATGTGATTTCTTCATAGAAATTTTTTTTGGTGTTGGGATATCATGGTCCTACATCATGTCGGGTTGACTCATGGTGTCCTACTACAAAAATTCACATTACTTTTATTCCTAATTTTATGAAATTAAACTAATATTTTTATTGTCGAAGTTAAATTATAAAAAAAACATAACAATCATAATATTATTATTTGAGAGAATATCACCCCTCCCTTTTTCAACTGGACATCATCATGTTTGTCTTCTAGAATGACATGTGGCTTTTTCCCATCATTATGGGATATATGGAGACCCTTGAACATTTTCCCCTAGTACAATCAATATAATCAAGAAACTCCCACCCCCTCTTGGCATGGGTTTTGTCTTTGGGAATGTGCAGTTTGTTGTGGTTTCTTTGGTCCACATTCAAATCAAGTTATGGTGGGCACACCACCCTTATTACATTCCAATAATCCCTCAAATATTTATCATTACTTCATCACATTAAACTACTATGACATCCAAAACTATTTATGGTATGATTCCCATCCTTATGAGATACATAGCGATTCCAAAACAACTTTTCCCCAAGCACATCCACAAAATTACAAATTCAACTTTTTGACCTGTTGGCCTAGGATCTCCTTTGAGAATGTGTGGTGTCATATGTGAACCCTTTTAATAATTCATGTAATGTTATTTTCTTCATCACACACTTCTTATTCGGGATATATATTTCCTAGTATCATGATGATATGTTCTGTGACATTTACATCTTTAATAAATGACATTAAACTACATGAACATATTCCACACACATGACATTAAACTGGGATCATATGGTCCAAAATATCTAACCATAAACAATATGATTATGGTTTTATAAATATGTTTGTAACAACTAGCAATACCCCTTAATAACTGCATCCTTATTATTAGATATAACCCCATTTATGGATGTTCCACACTGACATATTTTAACAAGCTATGTTATGAGAACTGGAGTATTTGATTCCATAGGGACATTCCCCAAATTAATTTCCATGATTCACATGTACCTTATTCTGGTTCCACATATCGTAAACATGTTATTGGACCCTCTAATATCATGTCTAATTATCATTATATATCCCCCCATTTTGGTCTAACACCCTTGATGGAATTAAATGATATTTTGAAATAGTTCATGTGTTTTGATCATGGTCAAAAGTTGAGCCTAATTTTCCTGTCTACATTCCATGTGACATTATATGGATTCTTTGTTCAGAAAAAGGTCAATAGTTTTCATTCATTTTCATTCCCCCATTATTTGGTTATGAATATTGTGAACAATTATTCACATTTTCATCATCCTTATGTACTTTTGGATCCCAAAAACTCATGGCATTGCCCCTCTATGCATCCACCCTTATTGAGTGGGAAGGTTAGTGTGGATGAGACATTCATTCTAGAATTTTTATTCCATTTTTTGTGTTCACTCATATATTGGGTAAATTTTAACAAGACTCTTTGTTTCCCACTCTCGTCATGGATCAAATGGGATTATGTGTTTTGGATGGGTTTACACAAACATTGGATTTTTGTGCAACCCTAGGGTCCAAACCATATGACCTTAAACTAGAACCCCACATGTCCAAAACCTAAAAACATAAACTATGAGACTATTTATGGTCCTCCCATGATTATGTGTCATATTATGGGATAATTTTTCATCATTCACATCATGATTCTTTTTCCATGAAACACATTTCCTCATCAGGGAACATATTTTCCCACAATATCCAAGTCCCAGGATGGTAAGCTTCTTAGCAGTTTCATGCTTACAACATGATTTTAAACAATATGAATATGTCCCACACACATAAAATTTATCTGGTCATACATGGTCCATGAAAAAAGGCATTCAATTATATTCTACATTGAGTTCAGTTGGGTCATACCACTTATATGGAATAATGAGTTGGGGCATGAGACTGATAGTGTCTAGTTCTATACATATATAACCTAGACCCATTTCCATATTATGAGTCATTATGGTTTCATACATCCACCACATTTCACATCTTCAAAGACCCCATAATGGTAAATGTCTCATGCCACATTGGCTATCTTAATGTCATGGGCCAATTCCATAAATAATTTCTCAACAATGAACATCGAATCATATGATTTGAATTTGGACCATAGTAGATTCTATGATTATAAACCCCACCCATTAATGGTGATATTAAGTATCCCCTTTTGATAATAGGGTCAAAAGTTATCATACTTGTCATTCAAAATTTCCATAACCCATGACTCATATGTTTTAATTCACACCCTTTACCTTTCCCAATATTCCAATAGAACTCTAACTCACATGTTGATTCTCCTAAGTGCTTCTACACATTCCGAATATAAAGATATCAAGTGGTACACTTGTATAAGGGATATATAAATCCTAGAATCTATCCATTTTCCCATATATAGAAGGCTCATGTTGTTTTGAGATTATTTTTAGGTTTTGTACCCCCCACCCCCCATGGAAAATATTTGAAAGCTTATGGTCCAAACAACGTGACAACAAATTGGGAAACCTCTATTCTAAAATCCCCTTATATATACTAAGATCATTTTCATGTTTTTCATTGAATTGTATATTTTAGTATGTACTTATATTGTCTCAATTCATGTTGGTTTTCCATCATCCATTCCATACACATCCTGTTTTGAAACACCTTCTATAGTGTCATTACAACATGATGTTAAAATGCATTGGATGGTACTATCATATGACCGTAAAGCATGAAATCATCATCCTTGATAAATGATGACAAAAAACATTACATTTTGGGGTTATCACTTAAAAGGGAATCATCCTATCTTGTTTTCTTCAACCATGCCACCTGTCAAGGACCACAAACAGATTGGTTCATGTGATGACTCCCAGACATTCCATCTTTCTCTAGTGACCTAAAAAAATTAATAAAAAGAACAAAAAATAAATATATAATGCCTCATTCTTATAGGTATAGTTCATACCAGAAAGGATAAATTTCCATTCAAAAACTATTTTTGAATTGATTCCCATCTTTATGGGATACATATTGACTCTCAAATCATCAGTCATAGGTCCATCCACAACATTACTTACACTTATTACATCGAATCACCATGTTACATTCCACAAGATGTTAATAATCATTTAATTCTTGATCTATTTACAGATTGATTCCCATCCATAAATGATACTTAGTGAAGCCCATATGCTATTTCCTTGGGCCCATCTACAAAATCTTTAGTCCATTCTCTATAACATAAAACTGTATGTAGTTCATTTTAATATATCAATGTGACATATGGGATCTCATGGCCCTCATTAATGTTGTATTAAATCCTTTGAATTTAATTTTTTACCATAAGGATGAGTGTTTATCTTTATTATCCAACATAAATGAATTAAAATTGTATGAATGATTATTTAGGAATGCATGTGTGGTGCATGTAAGAATCATTGGCCTATTCCACATTGGGTTTATAATAATACCCAACTGTACATACCCATTTGAGATACCATAGATCTTATTCCATTATTTATGGAAATAATCTATACTAATGTGTCTAGGATCCATGAATTTATACTATTCCTAGGCCATATATGTGATTAAATGAGTGGTGTGGATCTATTTGGTTACCATTATCATGTTTCTATCAGGACACTACAAAATATACACCCATTTAAAGCTATCTAATAGTTACAACCCGATGAATATAAAATAATAACTCTTCACCCTCAATTCATGAGGTTAAAATGAAAAAATACCCTAAGAATGTTCAGGATCCCCCATGATAATTATGGGATGTTTCAACTTCCTCATTAGAGATTACATCCCCCGCTAGTGTTGGTCTCCAACTACATTGTTCTCAAGAATTATGTGTGTCTTGAATCCCATAATTATGGAATATGCAGAGAAATGTTTTTTGTTTTCTTCATCATATCCATAGGTTCATTATCATTTTTATCCTCTATTCACGGTCCCATCATTATGACCTTAAAGTGATAGATTCCCTAGGATAGTTTCCCCTTTCTTTATCAGATGTGTTTCTTTCTTGTAAATCACCTAATACTTTTGTGGATATCATTCATCCACATTCATGTCATATTATTGCCTCTATGCCATACATATATTCTAGGAATATAAATTTTCGTGGTCTATGTGACGTGATCAGATTATTTTGGGTAGGTTCCAAGAAATGTGGACTTATAATATGTGCAATGTCGTCGGTGTGTGATGTTAAAATGTTACATGGGCCATCATTATCATAAAATGTTAAACTACATGAGAATTGTCCAAAATTGTGTGATATGAAACTAAATGTCCTTTTAGCCTCTTGTCAGGGAGGTCCTCCCTAGAATATCGGTTTTATCTATTTTTATAACAATGAACCAACCCCAATGTCCATTACACATAGTGGATTAATTTCAAGAGTGTTGAAATTTTTTCAGACATTCCATCACTCCTCCCCATGATTCACATTCCCCTCAATTGTATCATCATCCATTACCTATTTAAAGGGACTCTATAACATCATGACTATAACACTTTGGATCACATACCATATTAAACCAACATTCTAGATGGAATCAAACGTCACTTAAAGTTATTTCTCATGATTCAAACATAGTGAGAAATCTACCCTCATTTGTATGTCCCTCTTCATGGCTGGTGGTATGGATAATTATTTAAAATACAGCCTGTAGTATTCCTATATCATTATTCCATACTCCCTACATTCCTAATATTTGTTATATGATTCATACATTTAATTAATCTTTTTTCAGATTAACTCATATTCCCTTGTTGTTATCCAGCTCGTACACTAGTGTAATATGGGAAGTGAGTGTTTTATAATCCAAGAGCCCTATTATACATATATTCTAGTCTCATCATGAAAACTCTGGATGTTCAGTCAACAATAGTAAACCCTAAGTTATAAACAATTGGGTTTCTCTCTTATATTATTTGAATAATTATGATTTAATATATAGTTTCTCATACCGGGCATGACCCATGTGCAATTATGAATTGATCATTAACTTCATTGTAGATATTTTCGAGTATTATTAATTAAAACAAGATAGAAATATTTCCATGAATAGAGTAAAAGATACGATAGAATATATATATGTTTCACATTTCCATCCAAAACATGGCCATTATAGATCTTCACCTTCAAAGGAACTCTCCAAAACCACCACTTTCTAGTATGTGGCCTTCTTATTATCATGTTTCTTTTTGAGATATATCTCATCTTAGATGGAAATAGAGTGAATATTATTATTCCTAATCTAAACCTTTTAGTTATCATCTCAATAGTCATATTCATGAAGACTCAACTTCTTCATCCACTCGTAGGCTTTGTCTAGGTGGACCTATAATTATGTAACATGTTTAAACTGAGTGGTAATGAAGGTGGAATGCTTGTTAACCTATTATTATAAGAACTAGATATCATGTTCACCCTCCTTGAACTTATGGATGGTGTAAGATTTCATCCGACACTAGGAAGTATTTATGTGTTGTCTAATTTACAACATATTTTTTAGATACTCGTGGATTGACAAAAGAAGATGGTGAAAATCCACCACTCTATCATAGAGATAGTGTATCCAAGTGCATAATGACCTTATTAAACTTATCCATGGTGCCTATGGGGAATCAAGGAAATTTTTGATTCACTTAAATTCCATACAGTGATTCATGAGACACCCCACATCTATATCTCTGCCAGAATCATGTAGTTCTCTAGGGTCTAGAGGATCGTATTCTGGAAATAAATCATGAATCCCATCAACCATATTCTACTCTGGTATCCTCTCGAAGGGACTAGGCTCTGTGACATGTGGGATACAGTCCTAAATTATATCTCCTTCATAAAATATTCCTCTATATTGCTGGGGTTATTCCATAGTTATGGTATCACCAGTATCCACAACCTCCGAATGATATGTCTCCATTGATGGACTAACATGAGTGAACGACCCCTCACAAATAGGTAAATTTTTCCAGAGATATCCCATAGATTTCTAATAATTATTTATTTTCACTTATTTTATTATTAATACCACTTCATTTAGTATAAAACTTAATAATTAGATCCTCATGTAGTGGGTATAAGTCTATGAAGGTTGAAACATACGAGAGAGGAGTGGCACCGATTGAAGTCCTTAACTCACCGTATGGGACTTCCACCACTAGAGACCATAAAGTGATTATCATTTTAGTAATTGAAACTAGAATGGGAATATTTCATGATTATTAGTTAGTTACTTTGACCTCTTAAACACTCCAACCACTATCCATCATGGTCACAACCACTCGGACACTTTTTTTAGCCCTGAGTGAGGGCCCAAGGACATGTCCCCCTACATCCATTAAAATAACTTCACCCACAATATTGGGGGATTCATAATCATCATCCATGGTTTACTATATAGGAAATTGTCTGATTAGTGTATTTAATAATAAAAAAGAAGGTAACTATAATATTTTTGTTAGAATTACAGATAGATGCATAAAAGTCCCCTATTAGACCCTGAGGTATCACCAACCTCTCATGGACTCTCCTAACGATCTGTTATCCCTTGGGATTTTCCACCATCACCCTCTTCTTACTTAACATATTCTTCTTCATCTACTTCCTCTTCTATTCTTACTCCTTATTCACCTTTATCTTCTTCTCTATCGTCCTTAGATGGCATATCCTCAGGCTCATGTTCTTGGTCGATCATTACTTTTAGTAGGAAATTTTGTTATACATATGTTTCTTGTTGTCATTAATAGGAATCCAAGGCCATGATTCATTCATACCACATAGGAAATACCATCATGTCAGCTACTGTATGGAATTGAATTCTTCCATATCAATCCTAGTACATGTTTATTTGTACCCCAGATCCTCGACCAGTATTTATTGTCACAATATTATCAAAGAATAACATGGGGTCAAGAAAAAGACATTGAATGTGGGTTGTATGAGATAAATTAATTTATTACCAATGGATTCATTAGATGGTCTGTGATGGTTAATTTGGTGCCACCCCTTTATAGATAGTTGAGGTGAGTTTGTACCCTATGATGTTCTATCCACCATGGTTTCAACTCATTCTATCTCATCTCTCTTGCTTTCTCACCACCCTGATTCCATGCCTGTATCTTGCATCGGCTTAATGAATTTAACAATATTTCATAGGGATATGCCACCACATAGAGATCAACATATTATTTTTATAAGATGGTATCAACATCAGTGGGGAAAGTGAGTTTATTTCTCCATATTAGATAATTATTAACATAATCCAAACATAACGGCTGATACAAGGGTGCTGATCCTCCGAGACCTCATTTTAAACATTCTTAATCATTCTATATATTGAATTGTGATAGTATTATGGCTAAAAAAATATAATTAAATAGATCAAGGAAACAATAATGATTCCCCTATCACTCTATAGATATTACCTATACATTAGTGGAATGTAAAGGTAAACCACCATCGGGTCGACTAGGTTGTGGAATTAGTGGAAATTGATGTTTTCATTATTTCTGATCCAGATTTTGATTCCTTCCTAATTGAGAATGAATGATTGGATCCCATATATTTTAAAAAACTGTGTTCATATAAAACATCATAGAAGAAAAGTGTAATTTGGTTATATATATATACACTGAAATTAGTTTAAATCCAGCCATATAGGATTTGAATTGTATTAAATTTTTCCATGGTCTTAAAACCCTTGAGATATACCCTATAATAATATACAAACATTCCATTACTGGAACACCGATATTAACTTTTTGTGGGATGGCATGATCTCAACTATTACCAGCAAACCCAGATAGACCACATCCTTGAAAACCTCATTAATAGTAGCCACCTACTTATGAAGGATGTATGGAAAGGATTGTATCAAACCCTTCAGTCAGGACCATCATTAACACTGAAGCCCCATGACTAATATTCCTTATCTTCCAGGATCACCCAATACTATACACTCTTTCCCCTTTTTTGATGCAGCTGGGAACTGCCTCCCTCATCCTGACATTCTCAAATGATCATCAATCTTAAAGAATACATTAAACCACATATTGAATGGGATATACATAAAAATATATTATATCAGCATCCTCTCATTCCCCAAGTCCAGTCGATTCCATGTGGAAATGGGGGCCATGAATTATTCTCCCATATGTTCTATGTCGGTAATAATTAAATATATATAATCCCATGTATATGAATTTACCCATTGAAATGTATGTCCAATATACTAATATTGGCCTCCCCAAGTATGAGGTAGAATGTGTTTGTCTCAAGGGACCACTGACTGAACAACTCTAGCACCATTTCCTGCTAATGATTGATGTGAAATTGTGACACACATACATCTTCAAGAAGCTCGATGTATGTAGCTCTTCACAAAAATCATCAAAAAAATTTCAAACCCAGCATGCCCATATTTTTTTACACTAATATTACAGCTGGATTATAGATCCAAATCATAATGAAATACCACATTGTCATAAATTACCATAAATTTGAAGGCTCTTATGCAGTGGGTGGGGAATTCATTAGAAACTAGTTCGCTCCCCAAGAATGTCCTATTATTTTGATTTAAAACATGGAAATCTATATCATATATTTACATAGAATAATGTAATTTTTTTATGTTTTACCAGTACAGTCTATCTTTACATGTGACCCACGAACATGTTGAGTCGATATCAAATCCTAGGAAGTCCACATTTTCCAGTATCCCAAAACTCAATAGCCAGAGATTGTTTCCTAAGGCTTAATCATTCCGAAACATTTTCATCATTACCTAAATCATCTAATTATCTAACATTTACCATCTATCATGGTGTATTTCGGTATTATTGACAATCTACTCCATCCATGAATCATTGGAAGTTTCTCTCTCAATAGTATTCTATTGGATAGCCATCTTAATGAATGTTAATGATAGTAAGGATCATGTGTAAAAGGCTGAGTGGTTTGTCACAGAACAAGTGGGTGTGAATATAGTTGGATGATGGATTTTGAAATTGTGGCTATTCCTGGAGAATGAAAAATTTGTTGATTACACGTAATGCACCGACCAAGTGTGGGTTTTGCATATTGGAATTAGAAACTTACATGCATGAGATAAAAGTATCTTGTATTATATAATGTAAAAGTATTGTTTATATTCTACCCCAAAAAATTTATAGATAAGGTTCAAGTCCATCCGATGAAAACTTTTCATTAGGCTCCAAATGTCATATTTTTCATGCACATTCATGAATGTTCTTTCCATTTAGGTGTTTTCCTCGGAACATGAACATGAGTTCCCATTTCTTCTAGGATTAGAAGGGTGAATTTTTTGTCATTTCATTTTACATGATGTCCCAAATAACACTATTTTAGAAATATAAAGACACAATTTTACAAAATTGATCATTCATAGAAGTCCAAGAGTGTTATGTGTATGTTTGGTGACCTTCACGCAACAAGAAAATCAGTTTGTAAGTATTTAAAATGGCCAATTCATTGTCAATGGATATATTGTGCCCAAACAGTATAAATATAGGTATAGTGGTTTCATATAAGTTTATAGGATGGGGAGTAAGGGTAACTTTCATGTTTGTATCTTACGCTCTGATTGTGATATTAATTTTCACCTTTCAGAGTGACATTTTTTCATGCTACCACCATGAATTCCAACTATAAATAAAATTGTTCCCCTCCCTTTTGGTTTAATGATCCAAAAGTTTATATGTCACTCCATTATATCCAATAATACACCTTCTGCGATAGTGTGTATGTCATGTTTTCAATGTAGAGGATCGTGTTTGACAACTCTCGTATAGTCCCCCCTTTAGGGTGGTCCACAGGGGATAGACTCGTCCCCATTTACATTCTTCCTAATAAAGGTGAGTGCATGAGATCTTTCTGGTGGACATCAATCACATAATGTAGCTATTTTCATGAGACCCTCCTTACAAGCACTATATACACTTGAGGACATTTATCTTTTCGTCAGCCCCCTCTATTTACACGCATGTACCTAATATTTGGAGCCCCTAATCTTTAGATATCCATTGGTAGTATTTACCCCAAAACACTTTGATTGATACCTTCTTGTGTGAATCATATTCATCATGCATGAATCCCATCCATTCATCCCTCCGTGATGGTATGAAGTAATTTTTTTTCCATCGCGTGGTGTGCCATGTATCATTGTTCTACCTCTTGATTTTTCACATATTTATGGGAATGGATTTTTTTTTGGAAAAGACATAGTAACATGAACCCCATGATTGACCAATCCTCTATCCCATTCATATTGGGAATTACTAATTCCCTCTCTTACCCAGGGATGGGTGAGTATCTGTAATGTATGACTATTGGGTGAGGGATGAGTCCTCCTCATTCGAGATGCATGATGTTTAACATCAAATAACCATCTACCTCAGCACATGACAATAAAATGCAATTTATCCCCATGAAATGCACATGGGGTGTCCCACAACATAAATTATACATGGCCACTCATCTACAATGGAGTGAGATCTTACACACCCTCCTGTTAGCGAATGAAATCCTCATCATGCGGAACGAGATCCGATTTGGGGATCCCTCTTAGAGTAAGTCACAATCTTCGTATCCCAAGTACGTTTTAGTACATAAGCCCCACATCAACTCTCAAAGATTCACCTTTCATGAAATGATCAACAGGTTTACTAATACCTCTTATTTCTCACACTGAGTATGAATCATTTGTTCTTAGAGAATAACAGTATATATGACTCCATTTTTTCACCTCTGTGAGTAATCCCCTTACCCCTTATTGTTGAACTATAGTGGTTTTGATCTGTATATTTTAAACATGGTACATAGGAAGCCTACAAGTTGTTCAATCCCAATCAACAGAGAAATCTAGTTCGCCCTCATAAGGACTCTCCCTCATGATATGAAATCATCCAATTATTGAACATATTCCTTGTATCCCCCTCCATTGGGAATTTTGATCCATCCATTTGATATGCTAACCATGAATAATCCCCCAACATGTTGATGTAAAGCTAGATATGTGTATTAATTGTATACAATCTCAACATTTTGGAAATTGATCGCTATCTCCTAAAAAAGTTTCGCATGAAGCCTCCCTGAGGTTCAAACAATTCCCAATTCCCACCAGGTTCATTACATCAAGCCCCAATATCTCGAGAGAATAATTCCCTAAAAAGAGGCTTCATCTATTTTTGGTCCTCCTAGGTAGCTTCAATGCATATTTCCCACACCACATGCTTGGTCTACTATCTATGTGTAAGACCCAAACTCACCATTAGAACTAGTGGACTTTGATTCCCGACCAACTAGGATAATTAGGAAACCACCACCATGTTCAAGCTCTAGACATCTCTATTCAAATTAGTTCACTCTCATACTTATTGTATGATGTTAAACTATATAGGATACCAGAATTATGTGGAATTTTTTCCCTATATTATAAATATAGTACATCTGAAACTTCTCAAAAATTTGTTCCCAACAACCCCATCACCTTTCACACTCCATCAATTCCATCCATTATATTTCAGTAATTCCTACATGTACATTATGATTTTTTACTCAGGCCTCTACATCCCAATATGATCATGACATTCAGATTCTCACTACTCTTATCAGAAACCTAGTAGCTATCCATGTCTAAGATTCAAATCAACCCTTAGAGCTATGTGGGTTGTGTTTCCTCTCACATATATGGGGTACGTAGGAAGCCTCCATGTGGTTCAATACAATCCAATAGAAATCCTCAGTGTTCCCCTCATTATAGTACACCTACATGATATTCCCTCAGTGGTGTTCGTATCAGCCTCACTAGTGTGACATATTTCCATTTGTGGGAAATATCACCCATGTTCTTCATCAGAGACATTCCCCCCCATAATATGGAAAATCATAGTGCCTACCTCATAGGGACATACCCCTTAATTATGTGAAACCTTCTCTTTATAAGAAAAAATACCTTGGGTTACCCCTCATTGGGGATTCTGATCCATCCTTCTAGTAAACCATACAAGTTCCCCATATTAGGGATGTACCTCTCTAATTTGATCCTACATGACAATCCTATTAATCTGATCCATCTCAAAAGGATGAAAACAGTTTCATACTAACTCATATTTAACATTGGATTCCCAATGAAAACCTTCGAAGAAAATTTACTAGCATAAAATACCCCACGATCGATTCAGTATGACTCAAATTTATGTGCCCATGAGAAGTCCTCCTATGAGGAAGAATATAAGAGACCAATCCTATAGTATCCAGAAATGATTTTGGATTCCCAGTGTGAGTACTCTCATTGTCATATGATGTTACCATAACATGACCCCTATGAATTCTTAGACAAAAGAAGTTAAATTTAGAAACATCGATAATGAGATGAAAATGGGAATGAGTTTCATTTGAAACACCTAAATCTAAAAGGGAGACCAAGACTAGTTGATAAATTAAGAGGAGGAATCCAGGGAGGTAAGAACCTATATCCCTTCACCCCATTTATATTTAGTAGAAAACATCAAAAGAAATTCAATAAAAGTTGTCTGCCATTAGAAAACGGGAATGTTGGGGAAAAAGATTGACATCACAAGCCAACGATGCATGCCCCAGTATAAAGTATGATAAAAAAATAATAAACAACATTTAGTTTCCATACCTCCATCCATATTATGGCCACACAACAGACCTTTATATATAACAAAGCACATCAATCATTACATGACTATATCGTTTAATGATGTGTATACCACAACAAGCCTGATCCAATGTGAAAACGAGCAAGGTCTCCTCATAGGGTCCTTTGATCATCTTAATAGAAACTCGGTATATTCACTAGTTGGATTCCTTGGAATATTCCATACCAACCAAATCATACGAGAGTCCATGTTTTCTAGATCTATAGTGTAGAAAATTCTATGGCATCCCATGGAATCAAGACCCCAGAAGGATTACCACTCAAGGAATCCACTACCATGTTCATGCTCCGTGGTTAGACATACATGGAATCTAACCAAACAATCAACCATTGATCCCATTAAAAAATTCAATTCCATTTGGGTCCATGCCATCATATATTCAAATACATTCAATTACATTCAATGACTATACAACCTCAATTTATACATTCCAACAAAATTACATCTTACGAGTACACCTGCTCTTGTATTCCAGTGTCATTACATTATTTCGCATGGGTATAAACAGCCATTTATCAACAATTTTAACTAAATAATTCATATCATAATAACCACTCATTTTCACAATTTCTAAGATATCCATTTATGGAATTTGAAATGAACCCATGAGTATACCTAATAATTTTATCAATTCCATTAAATCTATTTAACCATGATATGAATGGAATATAATGATAATATAAGGCAAGGGGGCAGAACATCTCCAATTCATGTAAATAAATTTCTCTTAATTACAATTTAGGACACTAAAACTAGGAAAACTCAAGAACACACAACATGGGTGGTTCATTAAAGGACAAAACGAAAAAAATTATGTAACACCACATGGGTGGCATTTTGATAGGAAAAAACTTGTATCACATCTCCTGGAAGCGATGGGATTACCTAATATTTTCTATTTTAGTAATTTCAATTGAATCCTTCAATTATGCGACCCCGTCGAGAAGTCTGGTAGGCAACATAATGGACAGTAGCCCAATAAAGCAGAAATGTCGAAATTAAAATATAGACCAAATAACTCATACCAATAGTGGAGTGATCATATAATACCAATAATATTTCTACTCGGTATAGGTTAAAATATGATAATCAATTCTAGAATGGTAAATTTGGCCATATGAATCTAAAACCAAATAGACCAATCGATATCCAATAGCATCATGAATAACTAAGAGGGAATATAGTCCTTACAATTATGGATCATAAGAGAAAAAACATGTTGAATCAGAGTTAGGATGGTAGTGATACCTCATATCCTATATTAGTGCCAAATGGTAGCTCTCAAACCATCCTTTTGTTGTGTTAATGATGGAAAAGGGTTATTAGGTTTTCAAAATATTTTAATTCAATTTTAAATTTAAAAACCAAAAATTACAAGGAATCCAATTTTAGGTGAACATCATGCTAAAACAAGAGATAACCTAGAACATATAAATATATTCTATAGTGGACCTATAGGGTTTACCCACATGGTTTACAAACCATGTAGAAAGAGTGTTCTAATCCTCTGTCAAGTTCTGTAAAAACTGTAGAACTGGTTACACAGCCATATGGCCCACTCCAGACTATTTGTCCTAACTATTTGACCTATACCCCTAATATATCTAGCGAAAAATTGCTTCATCAAATTGTACATTCAATCTCTCATAGTGTTTCCAAACCATGTGCCATTCCAAAATCACCCATAACTCATGATCAGGACTCTGAATAATCCCTCCCCAACACCAAAACACCTACAATCAAGTTGGGTACTCAGATTAGGCCATATATAGATATACAAAAATAGAAATAATGATTTGTTACCTCATTAAGAATCCCATATTAATACAATATTCCCCCTATTAGAAATTCATAATTTAATTTCACTATGAAGGTTGGTGAAAATTTCCATGAGAACAACTCTTTCCACTGAGCATGTACATTCAACTACCACACCCTTGTTTCTTCATATAAAGGGATATGTTGCCACAAACCCCATACTAGTAGAAACAAATACCATTAGATGACAATTATGACCAGGTCAACCATATTAATTAGACATTGTTCAATGGATTATTCAACCTTTAAGTTAACCTCCTCAGGATGAAAATCATGAGAAGTGTCAAATGAGTCAGCGTGGTTGAGATATGTAGAAGACTTCGTGAGTGTATTTGTACATATTATGTAAATTAAGCTAATATATTGCTTAAAAAACTCCCTATAGAATCTAAAATGGCTTCAAATATCTTGGTGAATGCTTACCATTCATCTTAATGTATTTTCATCCCTTCCAGGGTGAGACAGACAAGAAAACCACATCCAAAAAAATTCAGATATACAACCTACTATGATCATCAGATCATATATTCTCCTTGATTGGAAGGAAATATGAAACCATCACAATCCAATCAACATCAACCCATAAAAATCATTACTTCAAGGTGACTTTGATAAACAAGTCATGAAATCCCATGTGAAGTCGTCTAATTTAAACAATAGAAAAGGAAAAAATATAAAATTATGTTAAGTTGAAGATGAGATTACTTCACCTGTTTATTGGTGGAACAAATCCAAATGAAAATTGGTACATGTATTTTCATTCTCTTCCACCAGTACTAACAGTGCATGTCAAAATACATTTTGTTGACTCTTTGATGCACTACCCAAGATGAAGCACGAAACTCACACATTATCTCCTCTAATATATCCCCTGATACCCAATAAAAAATTTGATATATAGGACCTCATCCCTACCTACCTTCCAACCAGTTTGACATATTACAGAATATTGAATAGTAACAGTCCCTTAGAATCTGATAATTTCATCATCCTCACATTGTCTAGAATTGTATAGGTCAACAATAAATATAAAATAGATGTATGTACCTGACTGTCGTGAACTCCCAAGTGCATATTATAGAACAATAATAGATGATTGCACGTGCTACTAGCCTACTACACTACCAATATATGTGTCATCCTGCTCAATACAATAGCCACTTCATTATCATTACATGGCGTGTAGGAATGATCCAAGTCAAAAGACTATAGTTAATTCACCCAAATTCATTTCCCCATATTCATACAACATTATGATTAAATATAAATAAGGATTTTATGTCCTATCTAAACACCAAAATTCTCTCATATTAAATAGTGTCTCCCACAGGGCAATACATGAACCACTGAAGCTATATCTACATAGTTCATCATGTAATTCCTCTACAATGGCATTAGTTTTCGAGACCCATACACCATGAATCTATCTCCCTGCAACAACAATTATCCCAACCTTACACATACTATGTCACAATAAACATGATCTCTTGTTCTAATTTCTAGTAGTGTCAGGAGTGGTACTCATGACAACCTCCCTTTCATGTCTTCAATGGGATTCCTAAAGTAATATCACCAACTGAAATTAACTTCCATTCATTTTGAATCATGTCAATAGTTATGCTATGCATGATATGTCTTGTATTAAACTATGGTGGTAACCATATAACCCCAAGAAAATCATAGTGAAAAAAAATTCTTGGGATGTTCCCAGAAAACAATAGCTCTCACCATCATTAGTTCCACTTATACTCATTCCTCTAAGATTATATGACATAAGAAGTGAATCACATCCATCCTGAACTGACACTTTGTGAGAATATCATATAACATATTCTCTCTCAATTCATGAAAATATATCAATATGTAGGGAATTTTCATATTTATTGTGAGAATACACCATGATATAGTACATGAATGCCACCACAAAAGAATTAGGGTAAGGATGGAAGACTCAGTTCATAAATGCCATAAAAACTTTTATCTCGTTTGTGAGACTAATTATGACAACTAGATACTCATATGGATCATAACTTTTAGGAAAGGATATTTGAGGTATGTTTTTAGTTCAATCACAAACCTAGTGATACACATACCTCAAATAAAATATTTTAGAACACATGTTCTCTATTAAGGTAATAATAATAGTATCTATTCTTGGAAAGGGATATCAGTAATTAACCATCAGTTGTTTCATTTTTCCAAAATCCCCACAAATCCTAATATTTCAGTATGCACTTTTCACAAAAGGGCCAATAAACCCCATGGAGAAGTACTGGGTAAAATAAAAACGGTTTATTCCAATTCCTATTGATATATCATGAACTCATAAAACACTATTGTATCCATCCTAAAAAGAAGAATGGATACTGGTTCAACACCTATAACTTGCTCAACAGATAACTCAGCCGACCACTCAGGAGGTAATATATAAATAGAATTCTGAAATACATTCATGAAGCACTAAAAAACATGAGGAAAATTCTCTTGACTCACTCCGTGATAATCCATATACAAACAAGAAATCAGTGCTGTCATCCCACGCAACCTATAATGTTGTGGTCTAGAACATCTCACTTAGACATCCTGTTCACCCTATTTTGTATACAATGTACCCTCTAGTGATATTAATGTCACCCTCTGGTGATAGAAATCAGTGTATGCTCGATAATATACTAACCAGTATATCCCAGGTATTTCATCAAACCTTGTCTTCTGAAGGGCATACAATCTATAGACAATGTATAACCAACCAACCTTGAGGGTCACACCCATGTATGGAATACATATTCTAATATATTTTCCAATGGAATATCTAACCTAAAAATTATATTATAATTAAAAAAATATTTCCATGAATTTTCACCATTGGTGAAGATATAAATTTTTGTAATGCTCCTATATCAAAAAGAGATGATGAAACAATATATTCTACTAGAATGGTACCTCTTATTGTAGATTGTCTTACACCCTACTCCTTGGGATGATAAATAAAATAAAATAACTAGACTACTCCACGAACTTGTTATACATCCTAACTATATGGAGTAGGAACTCACTTATGGATCAGTGTATCTTGTGTCTGAATGCCCCTACCATGAACCCCACTACCAATAAATTAACAACAGGAACTACACCAACACCCTACCTATTGTAGTGCATCGGAACCTACTTTAGGACTTAGCATTAGAGATGACCATCTACCAATAATAACAAGAGGGATGGTCCTGGAAAAATTCTGCATGTGTTGCATCCTGCATAAGATCATCACTTGACTGGGTAACTATCACCCTAACTCATCATGTGGCCTCATCTTCCCAACTGATGAAAAAATGCTCAGATAGTAGTACTCACATCCCTTTTAGCACTAATATCATGGGAATCCTCAAAATGATGCTTCATACATAATTAATATGAACCATTAGGTCATGAAACAAATATGTGTTGTTTTATTTCACATGTATCACACATGTTATTCTATATAAAGAAAACCTGATACACAATCTCAATGAAAGAGATAAATCTAAACACATTGATAAAAAATATTATATTTCATGTTCAAGACCATCCTTGAATACTATCTCTCCATATAGATCCTTAGTATGTTATATCAGCACAAAATTCATCTACAGAGTAAATCATACTGAATATTATTTAATCTCCATTGCTCCCTACTCCAGATGCATGGAATCACATACCTACTAGGAATGTAGAATCATAGGGTTACATAGAACTGGGTATGGAAAGAATCCCTCAAAATATCTCGTAGTTCATCATCTTTGATAGGAACATCCCATTTGTACATTGTTTCTCCATATAGCATATAAGTGATGAAATTGGCCCTCCTATTTGGAGGTGTCTCGAGATGCTCCAAAATCAATTCTGTCATATCATTTAATATCTCATCAGCTTTTCGACTTCTATCCCCCAAAATGTTGGAGGATGATGCTACATGAACACGCACATCAGCTCATCCTTGGACAAGGCATGTTGTAGTGTTCCCTGAAACGTATGCATGTATCAAATGAATATCCCATGAAAATATTCTACACCACCTATGTTTATATAGAAATTGGATTCGTAAGAGGAATTAATGAGGATCTACTGGTAACCCTTGACTTACTACCACCATTGTATAGAATTTTCCTCTATAATGACATGTGGATAAGGTAAATCGTGGAGTCATATATCTACTGTAATGAACATAAAGTACAGAAAAGAATGATATCAATGATCATAAATCAAAATCCTGAGATAGGTCAATGACCTCATAAAACCATGTCATCCCACATCATGCTCTTAAATCCATGACTATAAAATGTAACATTCACAATAAACTAAGAACACTACCTATTGACCTCTCAAAAGTAGGTTCTAGGACAACTGTCTATTTTATTTGATTTCATTATCATTTAGTAATAATTTTTACCAAATGCATAACTGATGGTCCACTATGTTCTGATACATTAGGGAATATAAAACATGATGAACCAAATTTTTTTGACCATATAATTCATACCATATCTCATTTATTTCACATTAAGCTAAATAGTCAAATGTGAGTCATTTCCCAGACCATAAGAGATAATAAAACTACTGAATTTAATGATGAAATCACTATCTCAATACACAACAAAAAATCTATAAAAACAACAGATATATCTATCTGGATAGTTTTCACAATAGCGTGAGTGATGAAATTTACCCTAAATTGAATGGAATAATTCAAGGAACGTGATTTCTATAATGTTACAATATGATTCGTGAGATAGAATAGCCTCACCTCATTGAGTTATAAAAAATGTATATCCAGTAATCACAGAAATGACATCAATATAAATAACGAGAAACACCACATTTGTGGCATCAAAATTAATGTAATAGCCATAATACAAAGAATGGAAATTGAATTGGTTGAAATTTTTAATTTTCCCTATATGTGGGTAGCTACACCCACAAAAAACTTATAGACAAATTATATTTCCTTCCTATCTCAAAAAATTTTAAAAATTAAATTAAATTTTAATAAAAAAACACCACTATTACCAATTTGTAAATTCCTGAACCCGGTATCTACTAGACAGCACCCAGAGCTTCATTGGTCACATGTCCTCAATCACATAACCCCAACTACCAGAGGCTTGCAAATAGCAGAGAGGTCCTAGGTCTATCATTATGTATAATATGAACTTATCACCATTGAATATCACATTGGATGTCAATACATACAGACAATAGATCTAGATAAAACTAGTAGGCACATGATACATAATCAATACAAGAATATTTAAAAATGCATCAAGTTTCACATATAAAATGATGAAGATGACAAATTTATTTTAAAATAGCTGAAATAAGTTCCAGTTAATTTTATACAATAAAATTATCCAAAAAGAAAAAACCCAAAAAGCATCCTAGTAGCACAATAAGCCTCAGTTTAGTCCCATTGTTTCCAAATCTACGACAATAATCAATAACCATTCTTAATGATTTTTCCACTATCAAGTCATGCAACCAAATAATTTGTTTGTTCCCTCGAGGGAGTCCCAAAATTTGTGTAACATAAAATCCTATTAGGTATTGAACCAATGATCTATACATTTCATTTGTGAAATATATTCTATGTACTAAATTTAATGAAACGAAATAGGTAAGAGCTAACCATATAAATAAACCAATGGCATGTAAAGAAATATAAGCAAGTGATCTCGAATAAACTATCGAAGCTCCATGAAAAACCATTTCAATCACCTAAAAAGGTATCTACATGAAAAATAAAAAACACATACTTTTTATACATCCATTTATATCCCATCTAGACATCATTTCCAAATAATGAGACCATATAAAAACCCCACGAGCTTTCCGCATGACCAACCACATCATATATCCCATGTATGTGACATATAAGTATGTGAAGGCCATGAAGGTCCAGATCCATGGTATAGAATACCTTGTCATCCTTATTGAGTTATAAGAGCATCTCAAAAGAAATTAGACATATGGACTAGTTAGAGTTTTGGGAAAATGACATAATGAATGCAGCCTATATGAGTCTAGGAAATCCTAATTTAGGGTTAGAAATGCCTGAGGAATCCCATGGAATCATCACCCAATAAATATTATTAATCAAAGAATCCACTATCATGTTCATAATCTATGGAGGGACATCTATAGAATCTATACATACAATTATCAATTTCATAACGTTTAACAATTATATTTCATATTATTATACCCACTAATATAATCAAATACATTTAATTACATTCAATGAGTATACCCACTAAATTAATAGATTATAAAAAATTACTTTTCATGAGTGTACCCAAACATGTATTCCATTCCCAATGAATTATGTCCCATGGGTATACCCACCAATTTATTAATATTTTTAATTAAACAATCCACATGGTATGGACACCCATATAACACAATTTCATTTAAATCCACATTAAATTTTTAATTCATCCCAAAGAGTATACCCACTAATTTAAACAATTACATTAAATAAATTAAATCAAGATAAGCATGATATATTATGATTATAGAAGGAATAGAGGAAAAACATATCCTAATCATGTAATTCTATTCCTTTAAATTATAATTTTGGGTCCTACGGCTAGGATATCTTATGAACACACCACATGCTTTATTTATCATTGGTCTAAACCAAGGAAATGTATGGAACAACCTATTTGTGGCCTTGGTATGGTTAAAACACACCAACGTATCTCAAAGAACCTTTGGGAATCCCTAAAATGTCATATTTCATTTTTTTTCAATTCATCCATTCAATTATGTGGGTGTACTGGGATGTTCTTCCGGAGACATAGCAGTCGATAGCCCTATAAAGAACCAAATGATGATATAAATTTATATAACGCCTACCTCAAATAGGTAGTACTATTTTCATCCAGAAAAAATTCATGATTTGACTCTTTTTAATATAAATCTGAAAATTCAATGAAAAAGAAATTAGAGCATATGATCATAAATTGTAATATCACAATGGATAGCTAGAATAATCAAGAATGGAAAAAGAGAAATATAAATCAAACAATTAGTGATATAAAGAGGAAAACCAGGCTTGAATCAATGTCCAAATGTTTAATATAACTCAATCACTATGTTATTATATGGAGGGAGCTCTGAAACCCTCTCTTTTTGGGAATATTATGTAATGGGGTTATTATTTTTTTAAAATATTTGAATTCAATTTAAAAATAAAAAAAGGGAAAAATTATAGGGATATATTGGTTAGGAACATGGTTTGGGAGACTGTTCTCTAACCATGCATGACTACCTATAGTCCAAGGGTAATGTCGTTGGTTTACCCTCTTAGTATAAAAACCATTTTAAAACCATGCACTAACCCACTGTCAATTTCTAAAAAAATAGTCGAACTTTGGGCATGGTCATGTAGCCAACTACACATTGATTGGCCTAAATGGGCAGTCTATAACTCCTCTCTATCCATCCTCACACAGTTCAGTTAAACTATGTGACTTTCCCCATGTAGTTTATACAAATCATGTACTAATCCAATATCATCCAATATTTGGATTTTGGCTCCAAACAAGCCACATCCAACCTCAATACAACTGTGATCAGGTTGGGTAATCAAATTAGGCCATATTTATCCATTCAATTATAATAATATGGGATTCCTACCTCATACAAAAAGACGTTCTCCTACAAATTTTATGTCCATTATTATACAAGTTACATTATGCAGACATTTATCATTTATTATTAATAAGATATTAAACTTTTCCACTGGTTTTTTATTTATTGACTGAATGTATGGGATTCTTTATACTAGTTATTAGTTCACATATTTTATTTATATCAAAATAAGTATCAAATCTCGTAAAATATAAAATATTTTTAATTACTTGTTTCATTATGATCGAGACACCTCTTAGATAAAGGATATATATATATTTTCTATATTATTCTATTGTTGTCAACAATGAAGATATCATATGAAAACATTGTTCGATTTTATAACAAATGTAGAAGATAGAGGATTAAATTTGGAATAAATTTAATAATTTTATAAATGATAACATGATATAGTTAATTTTCTGAGGTGGAACTTCCTATAGTGGGGAGAATTGTGATGTACTAGGTTGGATAGTTTACTCAACCACTATGTTTAGTGATTTTTTCAAAAATTAAATTTTTATAAGGATCCATTATAGGTTACACAGTTGGAGAACAATATCAAGGACGATGATGTTGGATAGTGAAATCTAATAAGAAAATTTAGGTAGAATATTATAGTAAATAAATCATTTTTGATGACCATGAATGGAATTTTTTCGGCTTATGGGATGTGAGGAATATATGGTTAGAACACGATATTTGGTGATTGTGAACTCTAACAGTGCATTCGATTTCATGTTAGGTGGTTTAAAACATTATGATCCCCATGTATTCCCTATTATATCTTCTAATTTAACATTTTATTATTAATAATGTTTTCAAGGAAAACATAAAAAAATCTAATCAATAAATGAAATTACTATTTATTGTAATGATTACATAATCACCAGATAAGATATTTAATACAAATTATAACACACACATGTACATACATATCTTCTCTATATTTACTATTTTTATATATATAGATTTCACTATTTGGATATTTTCTATGGACAAAAATTAGGGACTTACTCTAGAATAAAAGTAATAGGGTTTTAATTCTTATTTCAAGGGTTTGATGATATACATGTGAAATTTAACTTCAGAACTGTGGTTACATGAAATTTTTATTACCTAAAATATATGTTATCTTTCAATTATTTTCTTATAATGGGAATTTCATTCATAGTTGTGTGATTGATTTGATTTGAGGCCATTTATCTATAAATTTTACAAAATATTATATTAAAATCTACTGTATTAATTTTTATCTAATTCACTTTAAAAAAGATGGGTGTAGTTACCTAAAAACTATAAATCATATTCCTTATCTTTTAATGAATAAAAAATATTAATTAATTAATGTAGTTATATAAAACACATTATCTACTTTCTTAGAATATTATGTCATATCAGATTTAAAAGACCAATAAACATTAAAACTATTAAAAATATAGAAATTCAATATTGATCATATGATTAGTATATATAGGGTTACGATTGTTTCCAATTTATATAGATGAAAGGAGTGATGACCTCGACCAAAAGGATCATACACTTTGAATAACAATTATAAGATATTCCAAGGGATATAGAATCTATAGGATTATCTCATGACCATATCCATGATGATATTAAACAACTAAGTATTATGAAACACTATATATGGGAGATGTTAAATTAAATTATGATTAGGTCCTAAACCATGTTCTCTTAACCACCCTAAGAAAATCTAAATATCACATAACAAACCCTTAGTGAATTTTCTAGTGTAATAAAGGAATAATTTTCGTAAACCTAACAGTATGAAAATGTACATTTTCTATTCAATAAAATAATTATTATATACATTCCTTAGTTCTTTTATATTATGATTTAATTTTAAATGAGATGGATAAAAATTTTATTTTAATATATTAAAATTAAATTTTTTTAGGTAATATGATATTTTAATTAAGACATTCCAACATGAGAATTCATGAATTTTAAAAAGAACTTATTTATTAATAAAATATGTTTATTAGATATTATTAATGAAATATAAATGAAAAAATAATTTTGTTAGGAGAAATATAATTTTTATATGGTTTATAACAATTTAATTTTCAAAACATATTTTTATTTCAGGAAATTGAATTTTAATTTAAATGATTAATTTAAAATATTTGGAGAATTATTTTGATAAAATAAATATTATTTTTCAAATAATTATGTTAAAATTACCTAATGGTAGTTTTTAAAAACTTATGATGACGTGTGTGTTTTCAGATATAAAATAAATACGGAAAAAATATAATGTTTGTATTATGAATTCATAATTACCCAAAGGTAATATAATAAGGTCAACAAATGGTATATAAAATTAATTTTATACTTACCTTTAAAATTATTGTTTTTAGATTATTTAATATGTTTTATAAACATGTTATGAATACTTCCAAACCTATATTATATATTATCATATAAAAATATTGTCTCTTTGAACATGACTCACTTCCACATCACAAATATAAATATATTTTCTAAAAATAATTTTTTGATATATTAAAATAAGGAAACAACTACAATTTTTGGTAAACCATCATTAAATACCATGACAAGATTGCCGTTCTAGTTGTTTATTACATAGAGTCCAAGACCTATGTTTTAAAAATAAAAAAAAGTTCCTCACTAATATTTTACAATATAATTGTACCCATATTCAATATTATAATAACAAAAATAACTGATAATGACTATAATCAAACCATTCCCCTTTAGGTTCCTCCTATGGTCCCCCAAGGGCCGCAATATGCTCCTCCCCATCTATTGAAAACACCAACTCAATATAATGGATCTGTTTCTCATATTTTCTATTCATGGCCAATTCATGTATTTATCCTTTTGAATAGGTTTTTTTTTATATTTTCATGTCTTTATAAACATATATATAAGGTAAAATTGATGATCTAAAAATTAGATATCAATTGTCCCTTTCATTATGACCTTCACCTAAGTGTTTTTTAAATGAAATTAGGGATCTAATTATTTTCAACATTATTCAACCACCATAACTATGTGATGCCTTTGGTATTCTTATATGTATTCAAGAGATATAATTTAACACACCCAAAGATATTTTAAGTTACTAGTGGATCATTTATATAGAATTGGGTGTGAATAAGTATACAAATTTTTTTTCAAATTTTCTTTTTTGGTCTCATAAAATTTTTTAATTTGATCATATATACATGTTAACGATAGTTTATATTCTATGATTACAAACACAAATATAACAAATAAAATAAAAAATGTAAATTGAAACAATTCACACAATATTGATTGTGTGGTTCACTATCATGGTGGGTTACAATTTCAATGTTGTGTTTGTGACGATTAGAGACACATATTCCCCAATAAAAATCAATTAACATTGACAAGTGGGTTGGACATGTGTCACCCAGAAAACATTGTAGGTAGGTAAATACTTTTCCCATATTATAATAGCATCCCACCAGTGTTATTTATTTTGTAATACCAATAGTTTTTCACAAATACATAACAAAAAATATTAGAAATACAATAAAACATAGACCTACAACTACAACACAAATCACATATTCTTATTCAATCAACTAAAATAAACTATTTCTACATGTCATCAATTCAAATAAACCTCTTAAGATTCCACTAAATTTAATAAAAAACACATGACATTTAGTTCAGTGTACTCTCATAAATTGTATAACACACTACTTCCAATTCAACAAACAGTAATAATTGAATGAAAATCTATCGATTTATCAACAAACTTGTACTTTTATTCATATCCTCTTTACTAAAAAATATTAATTCCTTTGAACTAAATTATTTCAAATATCAACATCATGCATTCTTCATGCTTGTAGTTCTCATCATCAAATGAGACTATATAAATCTAGAAATTATACCCACAATTTATGTGTATTAGTTGTGAAATATAAAATGAAAATAATTTTGAATTCATTTTATCTTCCTTATTAATGTACACAATGATTAAATATTCATGAAAACACAATATTTTGTGATATATTTTTTATTGGATCATTAGGTTTTCCTTTCAAAAATACAAATGATAATGCCTAGATTTATCACTCAATTCTCACAAAGGAAGCACATATAAAAAAACCTAATATTCTTTAACAATTTACAATACTAATAAATTTTCATGCATGAATGTTCCCAAATGGATGTGTATTACATTTACCTAGATAATAATATGTCCAATAGAATTTCTAACACACTATATATTTACATCATTGTATTTATTCATATTATATTAAAATATTGTGCACTGCTCAATGCATATATACTTTAACATACTAAATGGACTATGAAAATAATTCGTAGGGAATTCTATACCTAATAGTGTTCATGACCTTCTCAATGCCCTCAATTTTCTCAGAATTTATAGCACAATATCAGTATCATAACCTATGTAATGTCAATCTAACTCTTGGATTAATAGTGTGTGTGTGAAACACAAACGAAAATCTTTACAAGTACATACACCTAATTATTTACCCAAGAGTATAATGCCACTGATTAATCCATATTGCGAATTTGAGAGTTCATGTGTTCATTCTTATTCATTTAATTGAATAAATCACATGTTTACTCCAGATAAACCAGACCCAATGTGAGAGTTGTATATCCTTTATGTAAAATGTATAGTTTATAATAATTTTATTTCATGGATTCTTTATATATGAACATATTCATATTGATTATTTATTATTTATATAAATTAATTTCACAGAAACTCACATTCCCCATGAGTTCAAAATTAACATATATAAATAAAACATATACTATGTAACTAGTTTTTTTAAACACTCCGTCGCAGATTAAACTTAATCTCATTGGTTTATGAGAATATTTTTTTTAAAGAACTAGAATACCAAATTATTATACATCGTGTATCTTCTTTTAGAAGGGTCACAATCCCCTTTACAAAAAATATTCACAGAAAATCAAACAAACATATTGTAATCATGCATGTGGATGAACATTATAAACGTATAGTACTATTGTGAATATACAAAGAACTTTTTTTCTCTGTTTCTATCACAAGCTCTCATAGATTATCATTGATGAGAAATAAAACTCACTAAATAAATGATATCTTCTTGTGTATATATATATATTTTACTAAACAAAATGAGTTTTTCAAAAATATATTGACAACAACCCATTACATTACCTCAACATTAAATGTCTTACTCAAAAGATATCATCATCATCAGAAAATATCTCATTCGAATGTCACTTTTTTACTCAGTTTAAAAATTATAATAACATGAAAACAAGGTTTCATTATATATCGATCACATTATAATTTTCTATATGATAAAAAATTATTCATAATTCTTTCACTGATCCACATACATTGTGGATGCATGAATATCTTGATGCAAAGAACTGCCTCCATAATACAGACATTGTGAAGAAGATAACCCCAAGAATCAATCAGAATAAAAATATGATCATATTGGATGGATTATGTTGAACTATGATAGATAAAGATTATCAGGAAAAATATTTGTTTTTGATATGGATCCCATTATAATAATGTTTCACTAATACCCTTCCATAAAATGGTTATTGAAATCACACATAATGTGATATCACTACCCCTTGGATGCGCCCCGATCATATGTTATGATCCCCACATGGGGTCCCCACGTTTTATCTTATGTTCCTATGTGGTGTTATCATATGGATGACAATTGGACCCCTCATATTTGTCAGCATATAGGGGCTTGGATTTCCAATTGAGTAGTGGATGATCCCCCCTTTGGCTAGTTGGACTGGTGAATCTTAATTTTTTGAGTTGGTTTACAAATATATTCTCATATATGATATAAGAAAAAAAATATAAATATGTCTTAACATTATTAATAAAATACTAATCTTTTAATTAATATTTTATAATCAAACATCAAAGATTATAAAAAAATTCTCCATCTCCATCAAAGATTATAAAAAAATATATTTGAGGAATTTATTTATGAGATTAACTAAGAACATAAAGAGATATACTTAATTTTTATTTACAGTTTCTTCCTTTAATAAATTTTTACTACTAAATCATTATATTTTAAAAAATCAATATAAAATATGACGTAGTCACACCTGAAGTGCTAGAATCAACTTCTAGAGAATAACATTATCATGAAGAATAAAAAATATATTTTCCTTGTCTTTAGAGATTAACCAAACACCAAAATGGTTAGTACTAGATCAAATGATCCACAAAATGTTAAATCCTTTTGAGAATGAAATAATAATATTAATTTATAAAATTAAACCAATAATACCCAAATTTCAATAAATATTACTCAATAAACTATTTTCCACAAAATCATTCAAATATATTCCTAAATAATATTGAAACCCAAAACATAGAATAATTTGATCACGTAGTCCTCCACATTAAATATTATCTCAAAATAACATTGACTACTCTTAAAGTCACATACTTAAAAGTAATTAACCAACTCACTTATTCTCAATGATAGGTTATTAATTTTTATAAATAACCCAAATCACAATAAATCCACAACAAACACATAGATAAGAATCCATCATTACTCCTCAAATGAAATCCCACAAAATTCTATTTTTCTTTGGCATATAGTGTTCCCAACACTGTGAACGTATTCCCAAGTAACATTTATCACATAATCAAAAAATCATTTTCCTATTCAAAGGATATCCATTTGATAAGACATAAGATCCAAAATCAACTTATTATTGATAAATAAAATTTTTTAACTAATATGAATTAGTAACACTAACCATGGAATTCACGTAGTCATGTTGTAGGCAATAAATCCCAACCACACTCTTCTTGTGGGTTCGATTCTTGAAACACTGTCTGACATGACGGGTTGTCACATGGTCTACGTGTTGTCCTATTTCAATATTTTTTATAATATTCACAAAAAAAAATTAATTCATAAAAATAAGAATAAAATAATTTCACCACAAATTTTATCTCATACCACAAAATTTCATCCCAAAATTTAATAACGTGTAATTTCCTCAAATTCAAGGATCATATAAACAGAAATGATTATTTATAACATTATAAAAAAAAAGTTAATTCTAACTAAAATAGAATTTCCATATAACAAACTGCAGGGTTACACATACATGATAAATGTCATCCACAGTAATCCCATCAATAAATATCAATAATGCTTTTAAACATTTCACCATCCATTTATTTCAACATAGTGTCTTCCTTTACCAAGAGGATATCTTATAGAATAAATAATTCCCTCGAGTAATTCCTAGGTCCCCTACATTACTAGAAAATGACTAAAAATGGATTCTTGGAATCATTTTTATATTGTTCCATAATACACTTCATTTTTTCATGGAAATTATTTACATTATGTCCTTCTTTTCCACACATAAAGCATGTCGTGGTTTCATTGATACACTTCCCATGTTTTCTCCTTCTTCATTTCATGCAAGATGGAAAATGATATTTCTTTTCCCCATGGTCTCCACTATTGGATCTCTTATCATTCACCACCTTTCTCTTCGTTGTTGAGTCGGTGTGTTGGTTAATATATATGTTTTTGTTCATATTTTTGGAAAACTTATTCGACATGAAAACGATATATTTTACACCAATAAACATTATATGTCATTGCACATATCCACCTCCATTCCCAGCTTGTAAATAATGTTAAATGTTACAATGTATTCATTGGAATCCAGCCATTGATTAACATAAGAATGCATATTGTGATTAATAAAATCATTTACAGAATATAATAAGACCTTATTATTAATCTAAATCACCTTAGGATTAATCATGGTTATTTATTCTCATTTTATATTAATATATAACATATCGGTTTGTATATAAAATGTGAATTATCCTAAGCATATCCCTCGAGAGTTTTGTAACCAAGAGTGCAGCAAGGGCCGTTGTAGTGTACAAGGATACCCTAGGTCAAGCCCGAAACTCCTTTTCAGAGTTTTCACTCCTAGGTACATCTGTGCCGAAGCCACCTTCACCTAATAGTATCCAAACATGGATGTATTTTCTTTAAAAACGCTCATAATATTTACATTACCATAATTATTGGATGTCATTATACACTATTCATTAATGTCGATCTTAGGGTAGTGTTTTCTAATTAGAGATTTTTTTCCTAAATCTAGATTCAATATATTGTACTAAGCTTCTTCTAATATCAACTATAACACCCTGAACCTTGTTACCTAGATTCAGTGCCTTATTAAATAACATTTTCAGGATACAAGGAATCATGTCTCGAACGATCGATCAATTTAGTAGCTTTAGAAGGAATATATACATAAATAAGTTTTAAATTAAATAATTAAATAAAAAACAACAACATTGTGTCCACATTTAAAACTCTTATATCCCTTAGACTATTACTATAGGTTAATCATAATATACTTAATTTCTTCTTGGAAAAAATAAAACATAAAAAATTGGTGAGCTCAGATGCTCAGTAATGTTAACAATATTGAAGAAACTTTCATAACATACATAAACATTTATGGCAATGTATAAGACTAAAAAATACATTTAAACATAAACATCAACTTTATATGGAAAAGATAAATCAAATAAATCCATTTAATAATCCACATGGATATAATAATATTCTAATAATCACATGTTATATGAATATCCAATTTCATAATGTCAGAATGCATAATTCTAGACATCATGACCCTATAGTCAAGGTATTCTGCCAAGACTACAAATAAATTTTGTCAAGGCATTGTGCCAAGACACCTGTTTGTCTCATGTGACCTACTGATTCATTGAGTAGTTGTCACAATCTCCACACGTCACATACTATGTCCAATGCATTCCTCATATGATAAAGGTTTAAAGATGACATACTCATTCTTATTAACAATAACATAGGACATGCCAATACATTATTTATAAACTATGAATGGTATAAAAATAAAACATCCACAATAAAACATATGAAAAAACCTTCAATATAGTATAAAATATTTGCATCATAATAAATCATATTCAATAAAGAATAATATCCCATAAAGGATGTTGATGTATTTGAAAATGAACAATAAAAATATTTTGGTGAAATATCCATTTTTCATGAAATCATTTAAAGTCTCATCATTTATCAAGAAGAAATTTAAAAGAGATTTTTGAATCAAAGTGTCCCACACCACGTTGAAACTTTTAAAAGTAATTTCAATTTTAAACATTAATGTCCATATAATTAACACATTAAAACTATTTTTCAATCATGTAAATTATTGGGAATGATTTAGAAGAATAAATTTTTTAAATATATAAAATGATATTTTAGTTAGAGTTCCTGACCAAATGAGAGATGCTTTAATACACATAATTTAGATAATAAAACATTATTTTATCGTGAGAATAATGGGATTAATGATATACTAAGTCAAAGTATAGTATATACACTAAATAAAAGTTAATTTGTGCAAAAAAACAAATAAGTATCAATGGAATTTAAGTTGAGATGAATTCTGTTATAAAGACCATATCTATATGTTAAATAACAATCAATGAAATAATTATGTGTTACTACTATAAATAAACTAAATATTATTTTATATTCATTGTAAATCAATTAGAGGACATTTACACATATTTTTTTAAAAACAACACCCATGACATGGATGTTTAACTATTTGAATATAAATTGAGTAAAAATTACTCTTATCATGTTTATATCGAAAAATTGAGAACATATCATTAGATTGATTTTATTAAATTATATCCACAAAAAAATAGTGTATGTTACTAAATAAGTAAATATATATTTATTTCACACATAATCTTGGAGTAAAATAATCAATGATGTTTTTGTAAAACTGAATGGGTGGAATTGGAAATTTGAAATTCACTTACGAATTTGCTAGTATACGAAACATACACCACATAAAAGAAGGATCACGAAATGATGATGTAAATAACCATAATTTAATGTATATTATGAAAGTAATACAATCATGGGCATTACGTACACCACACAAAAATATAATACTGGAAAATATAAAATGAATCTCACGGGAATAAATGTGAGATGAAAACATCGTACAAAGTTGTAATAAATCGATTCATAAGAACCAAAGATAATAACCACAAAATAAATCAAATAATAAAATGAATATAAATATAATCAAGATAATATATATCAAATGTCAGTATGAAATATGCCACATTAAATAAATAAGTTGTGAAGAATAGAAATCTCACAAAATTTAATGTGAGATAATAAAACCCTTAGGTTGAACATTTCCTTGGTGTAGGGTACGTTAAATCTTATGTATAATATTTAAATCATTGTTATTTATTTATAAAAGATCTATATATATATATATATATGATATCATATATTATCCTCTAATATTTTTTTATTAATATTTTAGTACTATCATCGTTTTTTGTGTTAACAGATCTGTTTTCCTATATGTGCTCGGTTACGTAAGACATGTTTCTTATGGGTAATATGTATTTTATACATATCCATAAAGTTCTTAACTTCTTAATCATTATATTTAATCATAATGTTAAAAATTAATCTATAATGATTATGATGGGGAATGAATCTAATCGCGTTGGTGGAGACGATAATCCGTACGTACGCACGAACGACAATATCATTATATTGATTGTCAAATTGTATGTAATTGGATTGTATATAATATCTAAAAAATCATTAACAATATAATTTTATTATTTAAATCCTCAATACTTATTAGTATACCCATCAATATAATGATGTTTTTGAATAACAAACCACTCCACGATGTGGAGACGGTAATCCGTACATACGAACGTATGGTGAGTTTGTCATTTATATAATGCATGGAATAATAAATATAGTTGTATAATTTTTATAATAAATCATAGTATATATATGTTACTAGACTTATTATTTTAGAATGGAAACAGAAAAGAAATACGATGTGGAAGAATAAAAGAACATGATATAGGTGATGAAATATTTACCTCTTCTTGAGATGATTCTTTTTTATTTGATAAAAGGGATCCATATGTATGATATCTAACCAATGAAATGTCTCTATGATGACAGTAGAAATGTTCAAAGGATAATCAAGAAGGGGTTTTCTGAGTCAAATGTTTTTTGAGGTGTGAAATTAAAATAAGGGGATGTACCCTTTTATAAGAGAGATGAGGGTCACATTGGAAAAAACATGACATATTATTTTATAATAAAATCAATTTCAGTTTCTAATGGATTCAAAATGATTTATTTATAGGATAAACTAGGTATGGGTTCATAACCTCTCAACCACTAGTTTTTATACTAATTTAGGTCACCATATTTTACTTATCTTTTATATTTAACTCTTAGTTAAATAGTTTGACATTTACCACGTCTCTTTGTATTTTTATATTATATGGTTAATAAACATAATATATCAAGGAATTTGAACCCCAAGTGGTTTATTATTAATATATATAACATTATCTAAGTCATATGGACAATCCCTAGATTTTTATGTATATTATTTCAATTAGTAATATTATATTTGTTTTTAAAACTCATTTATGTCTAATTTGACACTATTTTGTATTTGGTTTTTTGGAAATTCATAATATCATGATTACATCGAAACAAAATTATTTAAACAATCCTACGATGTCATATTAATGTAGAAAATATGTGGAAATCATAATAGCATGAATACTCCATCATTATTGTGTCATAAATAAATTAATTTATTTAATGTCTAAAAATTATAAATAAGATACCATTACGTAGGAAATCATTTTATATTTCTAATGAATATTTATAGTTGAATTTTTATTATGTATAACCCTATATTAAAAATGGATTAGTTATTAAACCATGATTTTAAATCATTAATCGCTTCATTAAATAAAATTATAATAAATGTCATAATCTTATCCAAGTGGACAAAGGGGGTAATATTTTTTTTGTAATGTTTTTTATGGTAATATATTTCTTATACAATAGAATTAATACACATGTTAGGGTAAATTTAATAACATTTTTACCTTTAGTTACCCTATTTACTTTTAACCATGGTAAATAAAAGTCAAAAGTGACTATTCAACAAAAATAATTTTTATCTTATTGAAGAAAATTTTGCATACTTAGGTAAACTATGTATCTCTGATTTTTTTGAAATCGAACTCACAAAAACTGTAAAATTATTTTTTATGAAAATATATAAATGCTCCTAGAATGTGGGTAAAAGAAGGTAAAAATTTAAATAAAATTTTATATTTCAAAACATATTATAAAATGACTCCAATGAAATACATTGAAAAAATATAGGTAATATGTATCTATTTTTCCCTAAAATAAATTTAAATAAAATAACTAATTATTTAAATAAAAAGTCAGTTTTAAACAATAACGAAGTTTTTTTCACCATTCATAATAAATGAAATGTTTTAAAAAAACACAAAAAATTCATCCTAAGCTAATTTTGTGATTCCAAATCCAAAAATGATATCTATATCGAAAAATAAAATTTATAAAATTTCAAAAAGTTGGTATTAATATTCAAAATGGCTAGTTTGATTGGTCGTCGTGTGTTAAAACTTCATGTTGGGTACAAAATAAGATACTACATTATTCAATGGGAAATGTACCGTGGAAGCTTGGGGTCTTACACTCTACACTATGAGTAGTATTGGGTTGAGATACTTGTTTTTTACAAGGATTGGGAGCACCCACATGTGCATAAAGACACTGTTATGCACGGTGAGAAACAAAAGGCCGAAAGACATGTTATTCCACAAGAATAGAAGATCCAACACATGCAGAAGGTCTCTCATCAACAATTCATGTAGCATTAGGTTGAGGGACAAATTGTTCCTCAAAAATGTTAGCACAATCTTTCATGAACCAGTCCTAGTCGACCCTGAACCGGTCACCCAGGCCAGTCCGCAACAAGTCCCGAGTGGCATTCCTGATTCTATCGGGATGGAGAAAATCACCAACGACATGAATAGTGTACACAAGGGAACGATTTCTCAAATATATAAACCATTAATCAAATAGCAGAATGAAATGGATCACCCAAAATACATTTATATAAAAATTGAACTGAAAGTTATTTCTAGCAAGAAATGAAAGAACTTCTAATTTAACAACTCAACTAATCAAACCCGGTTAAGTAAAAAATTCCATGTGATATCATTGGTCAATATCCAAAAAATGATCAAACATTTCCCAAAGTGATCAAACTCGAGCTAAAACATGCATAAGGGCTAAAAACAGAAGAAGACCATAGGCGTGAGTATGAAAACTCAGTTGGTTAGCCTGATATTCTATTCCGAATGCAGCTACATTAAAATAAAAGAAACATCAATTTATAGTATTAAATTAAAAATATGAATTTATAGTTTTTAAATGAAGTTTCATGCTATAATAATTATCATACAAAAACATGCATGTTTAATAAACAAAAATTCAAGTAACAATTTTTCAAAGAGGTGTAACTTCAAAATGAAAATAGTTTTCAAAAGGGATGCATTAATTAATTTTATAATTTATATAAATCACACCCAATACTGAATTTACAAACCAAATACACCGTATGCTAATGGGGAGTACAAAATATCCATTGAGCACAAGTCACGGGAACACCCCTAGGCACTAGTAAGTCCAAAGTACCTCATATCTCGGTGAAAGTAACCAATATTGTAACATACCAAGTAAAGAATAATTTGTATTAATATCTTTGTATATTTATCAATTATATATGGTTTTATAGGCTTAAAATGAGAATTAATCCAATCTTAAGCCTAGAAATATCTACTATTTTTAAAAGATTGTTTTACCGCCTTTTGATGGAGAACCATTTTTAAATCTATATTTTGAAAATTTTATAATATTTATTTTTAAAAATAAACATTTTCTTTAGTATTGGGGAATTGAAAATTACATTGGATAAATATTTGTATTTTTCTGAAAATGTTATTTTTTTAATGAATAGTGATTAATACTACATTTTACTTCAAAACTGATTTTTAATCTAATTTAATTATATTGATATATTATATTTTTAATTTGTTTTACAGTGTAAATAGAATATATTTTTACCATTTAATCCAATGGTGGTCATTGGATTAATTCCACTTTGAAATTGGACATAAACAATTGTCATAATTTTTGTAGATATTGTTTCTAAAAAACCTGCTATTTGTTTTGACAACAAAAATTATTTTTAAATTAATTACTACAATTTTTGTGTTGGGAATTTTTTGAAATGGATTCCATGTTTTTAATAATAAGGTCCATATTATGTAATTAAGAATCGTTTTTTTGACATTATGAATAGTAACGACGGTAGTTATCTTTAATTATCGCGATTTATTAGTAATCGGGTAGTTATGGGTAATATAATAATATCATAATAATTAAAAATGACCAAAACACATATGATAATTCTATTGGTTGTGTCATGTACGACCATGGTATTCCTTGTTCCAAAATTTGGGACCCGATGGAATCACTTTTTGGTGATAGTGAACCTTTATCATTTTATGTTTTGTAAAAGGAATGTGTATCCTAAGTATGTATCACCCAAGTAAAACAATTTTAGTTTTGTCTGTGTAAATGATCTATTGTACTATAAATAGTCATTAGAAGTCTAAAAAGATTTCCTACATCATAGTATTTTTTTTAAATTTGATTCATTATATAAATAAATTTATTGCTGACACCATGATGATGCATCGATTACCTCATTAATGGACGATTTAAATAAAATGAATAGATAATGTAAACTATAAGACATAAACTTGTCAATAACTTATTGGATGGGTATATTTCGAACCCTTATCACCTTATCCATATTATATATCATTTTGGGACCATTAAAATCCAAAAATCATTTTATAATAATGTAACATTTCATGAATTTCCAAGAGCGACCCACCTCCCTCTTATAAAAGGCCCCCACATCTACCACCTTACCCACACCTCTCAATCCATTGCATATTCCAAACTCTGATACTTTTATCTCTCCACATAACTCTCTTCATCCTAGTAGCCATACCTTAGGCATAAAGCTCTTCAAGAAACCCTTTTGGTTCAAACCAAGAGGAGTTAACTGATTAAATGGTAATGTCTTCACTTGTGTTATTTTGTTTTATTTTGCTTCTCCAACCCCCTAAAAGATTTTATTATTTTATTTTTTAACAATACCAGTATCTAAAATATACTAGGATGTTGTTATGAGATGGATTTTTTTACGCTTACACACACTCTCGTATAATGTTTAAAGACCATATTATTTCTGTGGATGGAGAATTTATACCACATGAAACGATGATGGTTAAATCTTATTTGAACACATTTTATGGTGGCCATTAAGATGTATTTATATTTATATATGATATATATTATTTTTTTCCCTTATGTTTCTGTATTTTTCATTTATTTCATACCTTTATGGTTTCCATTATGGGTAAACACCATATCTTCATTTTAGGATGTGAGAACTACCGCCCCATCAATGTGATTTGATTCATTATTGCCATATGTGGGAGGTATAAATGATGAAGTTAATGGTATTACATATGATATCATATTGTAATTCGAATATATCATTATATCATTATGATTTCACTCCATTGAATACAAAATATAAATGAAAGTTGAGTTCATGCGTACGTACGACTTACCATCGCCATGAACGGTGCATTTCATTTCATACCTATAAATGTTATGTAATATTATAAATGCATGTATATAATGCATATATTTGATTTATTGATATATACATCATCAATATAATTCTGGATATAATGGATATTTTACCACATGAACAACTTGTAATTATAAGATGTTTATTTTTGGCTCAAGTACTAAAGATCGAAAAAATGAACGTTATTAAGATAAATAATTACATAATGTTCATAACATGGAAATATGTGATATAAGAGGAATAATGAATTTGAAAAAAGTTCTTAAGAAATTAGAAATTAACTTGAGTTTTTTATTCAAGAGATTAAATAATGATCGAGTCAAGTCGGACACGAAGTAAGGAACTTCGTCTCAATATCCTTTCATTGAGGCATATTTTGTTTTATAAACAACATTGTTTTATATGGTGTATAAACCCCTTTGAATTTTACTTTTATTCATAAGGAATAGTTTTATTCAAAGAATTTTACTAAATGAAAAAATGGAATGTTTTTGTGTTATGTATGCGGTGACAGCGACTTCTCCACCCCCGTGACCATTATTTGAGTTTCAGATTCCTTTAAAAGCCATAATGTATGTTTAAATGAAAAATTAAAACCATGTTTTAATTTTATATTATTTTGGTATTAAAAATGGTTTCGATAATGTTTTGATTATATGAATGTGTTGTATTGATATTTTCTGATTGAAATGTGGAAATGTTATGTTTCCTTTATTCATGTTTTATGTGATAAGATTATGTTATAGTTCTTGGAAATTGTTTATGAAGACGGATGGTTTAATGGTTAACTAAGGGAGAGTGAGCCCATTATAGATCTCCAATGCATTGGGTAATGTTATGGAGTTAAATTCTATGGTTTCTCCAAAGAGATTTAGGGAATATATTGTGATGGGTATTTCAAACATAACCATGAGGGTTACTCCCTACGTAAGAATGTTATGAATGTCTCATGTTACCGTTATGTCTTCTATTTTCTATGAGTTATTCATAATTCGTATGATTTCATGAGGTATAAAAAAGTTCTTATGTTTTATTATTAAAGTATTATTTCATTAATTCTTATGTATACATGGACTAATGGTTTCATTCCGTACTTTTACATCCCTTACTGAGCTTTTTATACTCATCCCAAATTTTGAAATGTTTTTCATAGGTCAAGGTAAAATTATATGATGTGATGATAGTGTCGAAAACTATGATGAAAGAATCCATGTTTTATTTCGAATATGTCTCATTTGATGGGAAAAATGAATACTGTCTTTTATGTAACCACCTTGTTTAAATGTTGAATGTAATGAATGATTTATGATCTAATTCTCTGAAACTCTAATCCTGTCAAAATCCTCAATGTGTATTATTGAAATAACTAAATATTAAGTAATGTTTAAGTCTAGGGACTTATAGTTGGTATCAGAGGCCTTTTTAGATAATTATATGAATTATAATTCTATTTAATGATTATCCAAAAATATTTTTTATGTCCAAATTTAAATTATCTATCATTTTAATATTACCATGTTGCTTTATCTAAGACATGTTTGTTCATAATGGTTTTCCGCAGAGGAGATAGGGAAGCAGTTCTTGGAAGGGAAATAGAAGGAAATGACCAATGAAATCATCATCCTGAGATGGTCAGAATTGGAACTGAACAGTTTGTTGTAGCAATGACTCAGTTGAATCATGCGATAAATAGTGGTGGTATCCATGCAAGAGATTATCCAGATCAACCGTAGAGGAACATGTCAGGGGTGGAACATTTCATGAGGAAACATCCCACATCATTCAGAGGATCATCTAACCTTGTGCTAGCTGAAGGGTGGATTAAAGCACTGAATAATATTTTTTATTACATGGAGTGTTCAAACAATCAAATGGATTGTCTTTATGTTTAAAATTTTGAGGTTTAAGAAGATCAGTTGTGGTTCATGGTTAAAAATATCAGGGATGCTGACAAATTGATTCACTTGACTGGGAGGAATTCAAAGGTATATTTCATGAGAAATATTTTCCTAACGCTATTCGACTTAGGATGGAAAAACTGTTTTTGGAATTGAGGAAATATGATGACTCAGTGGCTGCTTATGAATAATGGTTCACTTGAATGGAATGGTATGCTCAAAAATTTATCTGAGACCATTATAGTAAAATAAATCATTATTACACAGGATTAAAGACAAAATATCGAAGGGATTTATCTTTTCATGAGTTAAACGTTAGGAAAATCTCGTTTGATGTGCTGAGAAGGTGGAAATGGAGTTTTCCAATGATCAAGTGTTCTCTAACAACCAATAGAACAAGAGACTGAGGTGGAAGAAGAAAGGGAAGAATCATTCAAAGTGGTCTGATGGTAAGAAAACTATGTTTTCAGTTTGTGATAAATATGGAAGTAGGCATGTTGGGGAATGACTTCTTATTTCTTTAATGTGCTACCGATGTGGTAAGATTGGACATATGGCTCGTGATTTCACAGAAAAAGATCAGGGTGAAGGTAAGACCAAATTTGATTTAAAGTTAGTGAAATGATTAAAGAGCAATGAGATTGGTCGTTATGAAATCGAGTGTTCAACAATGAGCTAAAATGATGGGAATCAGTCAGACTACAAGCAGAAAGGTGTGGTTAAATACTTTTCAACTACTTTAGTAGATATTGGGCCATCATATAAAGTGGTATCAGGTACTTTTTTTGATTTTTCAGATTATGCCAGTGTGTTGTTTGATTCGGGTTGTACACATTCTTTAATCTATGAAAAATTTTCTAGTAAATTAGGTATTCCATCTCAAGAAATGACTACTAAACTTGTGGTCAAAACACCTGGGGGGAATGATTGATGAAAAATGAATTTTACAAAATCTTCATATCTTTATCCTGTGGAAAGAACCTACTTACAAACCTTATTGTTTACCTCTAGTAGAGTTTGATGTTCTCATAGGTATGGATTGGATCTCTGTTTCGCAAGCTAAGATTGATTATAGAGATAATGAAATTTCTTTTTAGAAAGACTTTTAGTTTGTGTACAAGAATGAACCCTTACTATTGATAACATATCAAGAGGCTGAGAATCATGTAAAGTATGGAAATGAATGTTACCTTGCACAAATTGTTAAAAACAAAGGAATCGTTATGATTAATGATGTGCCAGTGGTATATGAGTATCACGATGTTTTTCATGATGAGTTTCCTGGAATAATACAAGACCATAATGTTGAATTTACTGTTGACATAGTTCCTGATGCTATGATAATTTTAAAACCCCTTATTGAATGGCTCAAATTGAACATTTAGAGTTGAAGGAGAAATTGCAAGATTTATTAGAGAAATGATTCATTAGATCAAGCACATCACCATGGGGTTCTCCATTCTTATTTGTTTAAAATAAATATGGTTATTTGATACATTTCATTGACTTTAGAGCCTTGAATAAGATCACTATAAAGAAAAAAATATCCTTTGCCTCCTATCTATGATTTGTTTGATCAACCCCAGGGAGCGCAATATTATTCAATGATTGCCCTGAGATCGGGGTACCATAAGTTGAAGGTTAATGAATTAAATGTTCCAAAGACTTCATTTCACACAGGATATGGACATTATGAATTTGTAGTAATGCCTTTTGGGTTGACCAATACACCTGCTATATCCATGTTCCTTAGGAATAGAATTTTCCATGAGTTTTTGGATGACATTGTGGTTGTTTTAATTGATGATATTTTGGTTTTTTATAAATGTAAAGAGGAGCATGAAAGTCATTTAAGGGTTATTTTGAAAATACTAAAGGAATATAAATTGTTTGGGAAATTATGAATGTTTGTGTTTTCATTGAAAATTTATTGCTTTCCTTGGTCACACTGTTTCTTATGTTTGAATAACTATTGATCTTGAAAATAAAAAGTATTTTGAAGAATGGACAAGACCCAAAAATGTAATTGAGATTCGTAGTTTTCATAGTATGGTAGGATATTATCGAAGGTTTTTAAAAAATATTTCATTGTTATCTAGTCTAATGACTATGATAACTCGAATGGGTGTTATGTTTATCTGAACAAAAGAATGTGATGATTGTTTTCACGAATTGAAAAGAATATTGGCGAATGCTATAGTTTTGGAAGTTCTTTCCATGAATGGTGAGTTTGTTATCTACAATGATACTTCATTTAATGGACTTGGGTGTATCCTAATTCAGAATGATCAGGTAATTGCTAATGCTTCACGTCAGTTGAAAATTTATGAGAAAAATTTCCCTACACATGATTTGGAATTATCTACTCTTGTTTTTGCTTTATAAATTTGGAGGCATCATTTTTAAGGTGTAAAGTATGAAATATATACTGATCACAAAAACTTAAAGTATATATTCACTCAGAATGAATTGAACATGAGAGAAAGGAGATGGCTAGAATTAAAAAAGGATTATGATTGTACAATTCATTACCATATATGAAAAGAAAATAAATTGTTTGATGCTTTGAGTCAAAAAATTAATGTTTCATTAACCATGTTATGTTTGGAACATGATACTTTAGTTAAGGATTTTATGAACCTTGGCATATAAGATGTTCGTGTTGGATGTTCTTTTGTTTTGTTTCAGGTATTAGTGAAATATTCTTCATCAGACAGAGTTATGAAAGCTCAAAAGTTAGACAGTGAGTTGTAGAAATAGGTAAAGCTGGTTCAGAAGGTCAAGTTTCCTGATTTGATTATTGATAATGATTTTTTTTAAGATTTCGGAAGAGATTTTGTGTGCCTTTTGATTCACAGTTTAAGAGAGTGTTGTTATGTGAAGCTCTTAGTTCTCCATTTTCAGTTCATCCTGGAAGAACTATGATGTATATATATCTTCGGGAGTATTACTAGTGGGATGGAATGAAAAGTGATATTTCTGATTTTACTATGAAGTGTTTTACTTGTCAACAGGTTAAAGCAGAGTAGCAGTTAATGAAAGGGATGCTTCAACCATTACCAGTGCGAAAGTGGAAATGGGAGAATATATCCATGGACTTCGTTGTGGGATTTCTGAAGACACCTCGAGGTAATAATGAAATCTGGGTTATTGTTGATCGCTTGACTAAATATGCTCATTTCCATGATAGATGAGATAATTTTTCTATAGATCAACTTTCTCGTTTGTATCTTGATGAGATAGATATGTTACATGGAGTTCCCCTGTTTATTGTATCTGATCATGATCCAAGGATTACTTTTAACCTTTGTAAAGGCCTTCAGAAGTCGTTGGGTACTGAATTAAATTTTAGTACTGCTTTTCATCCTCAATAAGATGGGAATTAAGAACGAACAATTTAGACATCGATGGATATGATACATTCTTGTTCAATGGATTATTTGTGAAGTTGGGACCAACACATTTCCTTGGTTTAGTTTTCTTATAATAATAGTTTTCATTCCAAAATACAGATGGCACCATTTGCGGCATTATATGGGAAACGATATCGAACTCCAGCTTTTTAGGATGAAGTTGGTGAAAGGAAGTTTATGGGACCAGAATTTGTAGAAGAGTTGGTAGAAAATGTTCATCTGATTCAGAAGCACATGAGAATAGCTCAGAGTAGAAAAAAAAGTTATGCAGATAACCAGAGGAAGAATCTTTCTTTTGAGGTAGGTGATCATGTTTTTATGAACGTTTCAACATGGAAAAGTGTGATGCGATTTGCTAATAAAAGAATGCTGAGTACAAGGGATATTGGACCCTATAATATTATGGAGAGAGTTGGATATATTTCATACCGAGTGGAATTACCTCCTAGTTAATCTCAGGTACACAATGATTTTCATGTTTCCAAATTAAAGAAGTACATGCCAGATCCATCTCATTTTTTTAGTCTAGAGGTAGTTCAGATGAAAGAGAACCAATCTTATGAGGAACAACTGGTCTATATTATTAACCATAGGGAGAAAGTTTTGTGAAATAATAGATTCATCATGTAATGGTTTTCTGGAAAAACCACATGATTGAAGACGAATCCTGGGAATCAGAAAATTCTATGAGGGATAAATACCCCCACTTATTCGATAAATAATTAAATTGAGGGGATGCAATTTTCTAAAGGGGGGAAGGATGTAACATCCCAGGTAAGTAAAGAATTATGGGTTTTCATATCTATGTCTATTTATGAATTATATAGGGTTTTAGAGGCTTAAAATGAGAATAAATCCAATCATAAGCATAGAATTCTCTAATATTTTTAAAAGGTTGTTTTATCACCTTTTGATGGAGAACGGTTTTGAAATCTATATTTTGACAATTTTATAATCTCTAATTTTCAAAATATACTTATTATTTATTATAGGGACATTGTAATTTATTTTGGATAAATATTTGGTATTTTTCTTACAATGTTCATAATTTTAATGAATAGTGAAAAATACTGCATTTTACTTCAAAATAGCTTTTTAATCTAATTTAATTATAAGGATAGATTATCTTTTTAATAGGTTTTAATGTTTAAATAGAATATATTTTTACAATTTAATCTAATGGTGGTCATTATAATTTACTTCACTTTCAAATTTGACATAATCGATTATCAAAATTTTTATAGATGTTGTTTCTAAAAAATCTGCTAATTATTTTTACAACAGTAATTATTTTTTAATTAATTACAACAATTTATGTGGTTGAAATTTGGTAAAATGGATTCCATGTTTCGAATCAGAAGTACAAATTATATAATTAATACTCTTTTGTTTTTGGGCATTATGAATAGTAATGATAGTAATTATCATTAATTATATGATTAATTAGTAATCGGGTAGTTATGGGTAATAAAATAATATCATAATAATAAAAAATGACCCCAAAATGTGTCCTAATTCTACTGGTTGTGTCATTGCCGACCATGGGATGCCTTGTCCCAAACATTGGGACCCCATGGAATCTTTTTTGGGTGATAGTGAAACATTATCATTTCATGTTTTTAAAATAAACGTATAACCAGAGTATGAATAACCCAAGTAAAACAATTTTAGTTTTGTTTGTGAAAATTATCTCTTAGAATATAAATAGTCATTGGAAAGATAAAAATATTTCCTACATCATAGTTATTTATATAATTTTTAGACATTAAATAAATTAATTTATATATGACGCCAAGATGATGCAGCGATTTCCTCAATAATGGATGATTTAAATAAAATGAAAAGATAATGTAAAATCTAAGCCATCATATTGTAAAAAACCTATTGTATGGGTTTATTTAGAACCCCTATCACTTTATCATCAATATATATCATTGTGGGACCTTTAAAATCTGAAAAGAATTTTATAATAAAGTAACATTTCCAGAATTTCCAAGAGTTCCCCTCCTCCCTCTTATACAGGCCCCAACCTCTACCACCTTACCCACACCTCTAGAGCCATTTAATTGGAAAAAATCTACTAATTTTATCTCTCCACTTAACTCTCTTCATTCTAGAAGCCTTACCTTAAGCAGAAATGTCTTCAGAAAACCCGTTTGGTTCAAACCAAGAGGATTTACCCGATTTAAATGTATTGTCTTCACTTGTGTTTTTTTGTTTTATTTTTCTTCTCCAACCCCCTAAATCTTTCTATTAATATTTTTTTAACAGAAAATGTTTCTAAAATATACTAGGATTTGTTTATGAGATGGATTTAATTTAAACATACCCACACTCCCGTCTAATTGTTAAAAAACATATTGTTTCTATGGTGGTGAATTTCTGCCTCACGAAAAAATGATTGTTCAATCTTCTTCTAACACCTTTCATGGTGGCCATTAAAATATAACTATATTTGTATATGAGATATATAATGTTTATATTTTCCTTATGATTTTGTATTTTTCATTTATTTCATACCTTTATGGTTTCCATTTATGGGTAAACACGATATCCTCATTTTAAAAAGTGTGGACTACCGGCACCTCAAAGTGATTTGATTAATTAATGCCATATATGGGATGTGTGGAGGATGGATTAAATGGTATTACATATTATATCATACTGGAATTCTAATACACCTTTACATAATTATGATATCACTCCATTAAATATGAAATAAAAATTAATGTAGCATCCATGCGTACGTACGACTTACCATCTCCATGAACGGTGCATATTATTTCATACCTCTAAATGTTATGTAATATTATCAATTTTTTAATATAATGGATATATATGACATATATTATATATAAATCTTCAATATAATTCTGGATATAATGGATTATTTACCACATGAACAACTGGTAATTATAAGAAGTTTTTTTTGGCTCAAGTACCAAAGATCGACAAAATGAATGTTATTAACTTAAATAATTACATAATGTTCATAACATGGTAATAAGTGATATAAAATGAATAATGAACATGAAAAGGGTTCTTATGCAATTAGAAATTAACTTGAGTTTATTATTCAGATGATTAAAGAAACGATTGAGTCATGTCAGACACGAGGTAAGGAACTTCTTCTCAATATCCTTTCATTGAGGTATATTTTGTTTTATACACAACTTTATTTTATACGGTGTATAAACCCCTTTTAATTTTAATTTTATTCAAAAGGAATCTTTTTATAAAAATCATTTTACTAAATGAAAAAGGGGAATGTTTTTGTCTTACCTATGCATCGACCATGAATTCTCCACTGTCGTGACAATTATTTGAGTTTCAGCTTCCTATACAATCCATAACTTTTTTTAAATGAAAAATAAATACCATGTCTTAATTATCCTTTATATTGGTATTTAAAATGGTTTTGATAATATTTTTGTTATATCAATTTTTTATATTGATATCTTATGATTGAAATGTGGAAATGTTATCTTTCCTTTATGCATGTTTTATGTGATACAATTATGTTATGGTACTTGGTTATTTTTTATGACGATGGGTGGTTCCGTGATAATATAATAGCTGGTGATCCCATGATATCTCTCCAATTAATTGGGAGATGCGAAGGAGATAAACCCTATGTTTTCTCCAAATAGATTTAGTTAATATACTATGATGGGTATTCCAAATGTAACCATGAGGGTTACTCCCTACATAAGAATGTTATGAATGCCTCAAGTTACCTTTATGTCTTATGTTTTATATGAGTTATTCAAAAATCTTATGATTTTATAAGGTATGAAAATGTTCTTATGTTTTATGAGTAAAGTATGATTTAATTAATTCTTATGTATACATGGACAAATGTTTTCATTATGTTCATCTATATCCCTTACTAAGATTTTTATGCTCATCCCATGTTTTGGAAATGGTTTTCAGAGGTCAAGGAAAAAGTACATGAACTGATGATAGTGTCGAGGAAGTGTCATGAAAGAATCCATGTTATATTTTGAATATGTCTCCTTTGATGGGAAAAATTAATACTGACTTTTATGTAACCAAATTGATTAAATTTTGAATGTAATGAATGATTTATAATATAATTCTCTAAAACTCTCATAATTTAAAGATTTTCAATGTGTATTCATGAAATAACTCAAGATTGAGTAATGTTTAAGGATGGGGCCTTATAATAATAAATATCTATTATCGTGCACACGAGCCACTAGTAGGGAGCATACCCATAACCTAGTGGTCCCCCATCATCATAATCATAATCATAGATTAATTAGTGTTGACATCGTCAATCATGCTACGTGAATCTTGGGCCAAATCCCACAGGATCATTGGCACACTAGTGCACATCCTCCCACCTAGATACCCGAGATTCCCTTTTGTGATCAATCATGTTACACATATTATCAAATAAAAATTTCACATAAACATTCCATTCCAAAACCATAAACACTCCAACATAAAACAAACTTTCTTCATATTTCTTTCACAAATAAAAATACCGCAAAATAATATCGTAAATTAATTTCAAGGAGTGTGTTGAGGCTTTGCACATAAAACTCAATCAAAAACACTCTTTCAATAATAAAATCACATAAAAAACATATGAAACCATATTTTACATCCCTATAAAAATTTAATAAAATCATTTCATGAACCATAAAATAATACCAATTTCACAACTTGGTATATACAAGTAAAACAGTCATTCTTCATTTTTAGGAAAGGCAAAACAGGCCATTAAAAATTTACTCAAAATTAACATATGACAATGTTATGAATTTAAATTCTATTAGGGTGGTTTGTAAACACAATTTACAGAATAAAACCACATTAAAAAATCCCTTAAAACACTCATGTGTCATATTCAAAACACAACCATTTTTATTAGAATGTGAAACATGCCATTTCCAGCAACTCGGGCGAAAAGATGTTGTAAACACTTTTTTTTGTAAAAATAAATACAAACATAAAATCCAAAAATGGATCCCAAAATAATTTTCTTACATGATTCAAATATATTTATAAATCAAAAAAAATTATTTTAAATTCCACTAGAGTCATAAAATCCAAGCGGAAAATTTACCAAACACATGGCATGAACTCTTTAAAAAAACAACATATGTTATGTAATTAATAAGAGAAAAACACCATTTTCATTCCATAAAGTTATTCATGATAATGATATAAATTCAAAATACCATAAACCATGTGTGAAAGATCATGGAAGAATTTATCAAACATGAGGAGTGCACATTTATACAAAAAAACTATATTTTAAACAAAATAAGTCATAAAACATAATTTGCACACAACACCTTTATAGCCAAAGTTTTATAGCAGAAAATATCATATAAATTAAGTTATGAAAGAATTAAAATGGTGAAACATTAATGATTAATGTTTGTGCAAGGGATATCCCACCTCATATTCTTGGTGTAATGAAAACGCACACCTGAAATCATCCGCCCCGGGTTTATAAACCGTAAAAATATGAAGAACAGAAGTAAATGAATATAAAATCCATAAATAACTATGGGATAACAGAAACCTAGGTCGATCATGAATAGGGGAGATTATAAAACCATTATATAATGTATGGAGGAAGAAGAGGGAGGATAAAGGAGATGGAATCTCACCATCCCCACTAGAAAACTTTTCAAAATCTATTATATCTTCTCCCATAGAGAAAAGGGAAAGGGATGACCCATATTGGAGAGAACCTAGGGTCATTTTAGAACCAAGGAAAGAACCGTTTTTTTGAAATATACAACGAATTGAATGAGTTATGTATAAAACAATTTACCTTATCAATTCGGATCGATTTGTGGTAACCTATGAAATTTATCACTGTTCGGCGACCCATATGAGCTCCAAAGAGGGTAAATCGATAATGGGGGTGATTTTCGGGGTATTGGATTCGAGTGGGAGGTGGATTCACCGAATAATATTAAAATTTTAATTAGATATAAAATATTGTTTTTTTAAAACAGGAAAGGGGCCCATGGGATGGCCCAATACGTAAATTAGTATCGCCAATTCACCATGATTATGAATTTCTATGGGGTCCCAAAAGGATAATTAAGTTTTAATAAGTCAGCATATGATGAGTGGTAATTGTAATGGAGGAAAAATTATGAAAAAGTATGGAGTTATAAAAGATTCAAAGTCGGTTTTTTTAAACTGGAAATGGGCTCACGGTTAGCCCAAATCATGAAGTTACCACGCTTTCATCAAAAAGTACTAAACAAAAAATGGGAAACCCAAATGAGGGTGATTAGACATATATATATCTTCAAAACTCATTATTACACTCAAAAAATACCCATGAAAAGTATCAGGATTTCATATGGACCGGATCAATTCAATGATAGAAAAAATTGGGTGGGACAATTCTCCCCACCATTAAATCTTTCCGCCCCCAAAAAGAAATACCACTTTCCGGCTGAAAAATAAACACCTAAGGATTACCTATCAACATGATCCAACCAATCAAGTAGAGTAAATAACATCAACCATCAATTTATGATAATCTTCTTGCTAAAAAACACACTACTCACAACCACTTCCAGAATATCATTGGAAATATCAATCGACAACCTCCACAACCAAACCAAGAACACTATTGATATGGCTTCTCCAAATGAACCCAACCATTACCCAAACCAAAGAGCACTCACAAAAAAAATATTCCAGGGGAGTCCAAAATTTATTCCCAACCATTATGAAACAAATATAACTAGAAATGTTTTTAGGATGAAAATCCTTGAGAACCATGGTGGTCTCCCCACTATTAGAGACCAACTAGCAATGAACAGACAAGAATTCAACATGAGCTAGAATTGGGCCTCACTCACAGAAGCCCAAAAAACCTCCTAATAAAACCTACAATACCAAGTTAATATAGTTACTATGTAAACATATAAACCACCCACTCCCGAACGGAGGGGAGATGAATTGGGCCAACACATTCATCACAGATCTGGACACCCACCACTTGGGGATGGGAGGGAATGGGACCAAATAATATGGCCACTGAAACCACAAAAAAAAAACAAAGGAACTACCCAAAACACTCCACCTACAAATAGGTAAAACCATGATAGCACCTTATTTTCACAGGCGGTCCACACATGGACATTTATTGAATAACCACATCCATGAAGGCAAAACCATTGATGCTATTTGAGGGGTAAGTCCACCACGCTTGTTACAAAAACGGAAAATTCCAAAAAATGAGGAACCAAAACATTGAACTAGAAACTAACATACCAAAATATAGGATCATGGATCATAATCAAGCACTCCACACCTCTTGTAATTTGCTGACTGCGTGAAAAGATTCACTCTGAGGCCTATGGATGGAGCCCTCATTCTTGAAGCATCTGCTCCACCGCAGTCAGGTGATAAGGATCACACCACTCAAATAAACTATCTTGCTCACAATAAAACATTCATGTAAATAGGAACTCATAGATAAATATCAAATTTCTATCTCACTCCAAATGAGTGGTATAATAGACTAGGAATAAGGCAAGACACATCAACATCACCAAACACAACTGCTATGTGAAAAAGAATTATCACGACCTAGAAAAAATTTTATTAGATCCAAAACATCTCTCTATTCCAAAAAATAGGTTGAGGAATCATAAATAGAGGTTTATATAACATTTTAAATTAATATTTAGGTTGATCGGCTGGAATTATTTCAAACGGAGAACTATCCATGGCCACATCCCAACATCAAACACATCTTTAGGAACCCAATGAACATTACTCCAAAACCGAGCCACCAATAAGATCTCATCTCAAGATACAACATGAGTATGAATTTTTTATCACAAGGAAGCTTACTGAATAAAAAATACTCTACTAATACATAGGATAATCCATCCACATAACTATCGGTTCAAAATAAATACCACAATTTTTTTGCTAAAAACACTTTAAAAAAAACTAACATGGTGGTTTTCACATTCAACAATGGTGTTTAATCAAGTCTCACTCACATGAAAATTTACGCGCCACCCTAGGCACTCAAAAACCATTCCATATAGGCCATCCTTCCAGATATCAAAAAACCATGCATGTGAGAACCTAGGAAAACAAAAAAGGCTAAAACAAAACAACATCATTCCAACAAATCATGTACTGTCAAAAAGAACCCCAACCACTAAGTCAAAAAAGTTTTTCACATTCTACTTAACAAAACACACAGCATAAAAAAACACTTGATTATAAAAACAATACATTTAATTTAATAGAACATAAAAAAACAACCATTCTATTCCAAATAACCCTTCCCAATTTTTTTTTAAAAAAATCAGCAAGGTCTATTTTCATAATCTTACAACAACAAAATCCAAAACCACTTTCCAAAAAAAATAGAAGCCACACAAAACCGAATTTCCAAAAAATATTCATCAAATTAAAACACATTTTAACATCCCAACAAAACCCATGTAAAATAATGTTTCATAATTACATTAAAATGAATCACATGTTCAAAACATATTATTTCAACAAACAACATGTTTAGATTAGGTTAAATCCAATCTCGTTAAATCATTTCCACTTCCTCACCATAATTGTTTATAAAAAACAACCTTACCAAATCTATTATAATATTTAATTTTTGAGAACCCCTATACTACTTTTCCAAATCAATTCCATCATTTAAAACCAATTTCTATATTTCTCACACAAGGATTTTCAAAACAAAAATTCAGAATTAATGAAAGGATCAAGAGACCCAAAAAAGCGAACTAGTGTCGGTGGGTGACTTGACCATATGGTTGGCGGCCATATGACTAACACAAAAACAACACAGAGAGACTTATTATGACCATTCCCCAAGCTCCACATGGATTTCTAGGCCATGTGAGCTCACAGAGGCCATTAGTCAGACTCTCCTTGTCATATCCCAACACCAAACAATCAACAAGAACAAAGGAAAATAATAAAACCAGACTTCCCATGGAAACCTGAGGATCAGAACTAGCTAGAGTTTACAACGGTCTTCCTGTACTTAAACCTCAAGTCCCTACAATCCAACTCCATCTAACTTGACATCCCCAAATAACAAGGGTGCTCTAAAATAATGGTCTGCTAAGATCCAACCATCTCTGATACCTTTTTTTCACGAACCAGTCCAAATTGACCCTGAACCGGTCACCCAGGAAAGCCCGGGACAAGTCCCGAGAGACATTCCCGATCCACCCAGGATAGCGACAAGCACCAAGGGCATAAATAGAGTAAAAAACAGAACGATTTATCCAATATATGAACCATCAAACAAACAGTGGAAAGAAATGGGTAACCCAAAATACATTTTTATAAAAAATTTACTAAACATTATTTGCAAAAGAAACTAAAAGTACTACTAAGACAACAACTCAACTAACCAAACCTGGATAACGAAAAAACTCCATGTGATGACATTGGTTACTCTCCAACAATATTATCACACATGTCCCAAGGAGATCAAACTCAAGATGAAACCTTCACAAGGGCTAAAAACAGAAGAAGACTATAGGCACCAGTATTAAAAATCAATATGTTAGCCCGATATCATCTTCACAATGCACTTCCATTAAAACAAAATAAACCTCAATATATAGTTTTTAATTCAGGATATTAAAGTATGGTTTTTCAAATGTGGTTACATGCCATAATAATTAACAGTAAAAAACATTCATGTTTAATAAACAAAAATGCATATAACAATTTTTCAAAGATGAGAAACTTCAAAATGAAAAAAGTTATCATGAGGGATGCTTTAAATAATTTTAACTTTTAAATAAATCACAAACAATACTTAATTTACAAACCAAACACACCATCTTCCAATGGTGACTACGAAATATCCAATGGGCACAAGTCACGGGAACACCCCTAGGCACTAGTCAGTTTTGAGCCCCAGGTTCCTCGTATTCCGGAGATAATAACCATAATAAATATCTATTCTCGTGCAGACAAGAAACTAGTAGGGAGAATACCCATAACCTAGTGGTCCCCCAACATCATCATCATCATAGATTAGTTAGTGTTGTCATCTTGACAAACACTACGTAAACAGGGGCCAAACCCCATAGGATCACTACCAAACTAGTACACATCTGCCCACCTAGATACCCCAGATTCCCCATAGTACTAAATAAAGTTACACATATTATAAAATACACATTTCACATAAAAAGGCCATTACCGAAGCATAAAAAACAAATAGTCAACAATATTTTTTTACATTTCCATCACAAATCAAGAAACCGCAAAATATTTTCAAAAAACAATTTCAAGGAGTGTATTGTGGCTTTGTAAATAAAACTAATTCCAAAAAAATCATTATATTATAAAAATACATCAAAATCAATCCAAACAACATATTTCTTCCCTAAAAACATTTAATTATATCATTTCATGGACCATAAAGCATTCCCAATTCCACTACTTGGTATATACAAGTTAAACAATCGTTCTTCATTTTTAGGAAAGGCCAAACGAGCCTTTATACATTTTCTCCAAACTAACATTTGATAATGTTATGCATTTCAATTTTATTAAAGAGGTTTTTACACATAATTTTTTTGAATAAAACAACATTCATAAATCCCATAAAACACTCAGGTTACATATTCAAAACACAAACATTTTTATAAGAATGTGAAATGGGCCATTTTCGAGAAACTTGGGCCAAAACATGTTGTAAACAAAAAAATAACCTATGTTTGCAAAACTAAATAAAAATTTTAATTCCATAATATGATCAAAAAATAATTTTATTACTGGCTTCCAATTTATTTATAAATCCAAAAAATTTATTTTAAACTACACTAGACACATAAAAGTCTACCGAGAAATTTAATGAACACATGGAATGCACTCATTAAAAAACATCTTATGTGAAACACTAAAAAAGGGATAAAACTCCATTTTCATTCCATAATGTTGTTGAAGATATAGATAAAAATTTAAAATACCATAAACCAAGTGCGAAAGCTCGTGGAATAATTTATCAAACAAGAAGATTGCACATTTATACCAAAACAACTATATTTTTTACAAAATAAGTCATAAAACATAATTTAAACAAAAAAATTAGAAAAAAGTTTCACAGTAGAAAATATAATATAAATAAGGTTATTATAGAATTAAATTTATGAATCTTAAATGATAATGGTTTGTGTAACAGATATCCTACCTCATATCCTTGGCGTAATGGAAACGCATACCTGAAATCATCCTACGCGGGTTTATAAACCCTAAAACTATGAAGACCAGACCTAAATGAATACAAAATACCTCAAAACCATGGGATAACAGAACAATAGGTCGATCATGACTAGGGGAGATTGTAAAACCATGCAATAATGAATGGAGGAAGAAGAGGGAGGATAAAGGACATGGAATCTCACCCTCTCCACTACAAAAATCCTCACATTCCCTTAGATCTGCATCCATAGAGAAAAGGGAATGGGATGAAACCTCTTGGAGAGTCTCTTAAGGTCTATAAGAACCAGTGAAAGAAGATATTTTTTTGAAAAATAGAACTAATTGAATTAGTTGTGTATAATCCATTTTACCTTATCAATTATGGGCAATTTGAGGTAACGTGTGAAATTTCACCCTAATCCGCACCCCATATGAACTCCAAAGAGGATAAATATATAATAGGGGTCAGTTTAGGGGTATTGGATTCAAGGGGAAGGTATAATCACTGAAAAATATTAAAAATTGATTTAGATATAAAAGAGTTGTTTTTGTTTTAAACCGGAAAAGGGCCCATGGGATGGCCCAATAACTAAATTAGTAACCCAATACACCATGATTATGAATTTAAATGGGGTCTCAAAAGGATAATGAAGTTTTAATATGTGAGTATATGATATGTGGTAATTTGAATGGGGGAAAATTGTTGAAAAACAAAGGATTTATAAAAGAAATAAATTCATTTTTTTAAACTAGAAATGGGCTCACAGTTGGCCCAAATCATGACGTAACCACCCTTTCTTCAAAAAATCCTAATAAATGGGGAAGCCAAATTAGGGTGATTAGAAATATATGAATCTTAAAAACTCTATATTCACCTCACCAAATACCCATTTAAAGGATCATGATTTCCAATGGACCAGATCAATACAATGACAAAAAAATGGGTGTGAGACCATCAAATGCAGAAGGTCGCACCTCTACACTATGAGAAAATGTAGGTTCAGTGACATTTTGTACCTCCATATTAGAGAACCATCTTGTAAAGAAGATATTGTATTCTGAAGTGGATTAAAATTTAATACAGAGTACATAAACAAAATTTAAAACAAATAATAACACGAGGTAACATGATGTATATTACAATAAAAAATGTAACCAAATTATTGAAATCAATTTATCCTTTTTAACGGAAGAAGGGTTTGAAGCCTCCATCAATGATCCAAATACATTAATTGGAGTCTCTTAAAACATAAAAAATCTTGTTTAAAGATAGATAATTATTAAATGATTGTGAAATCTCATTGAAAGGTTCATCCTCAATTGAATTTTCATATGACCATTCAGTGGTTTTGTTCAATGACAAAAAAATTGTCTACTATAGGTTTGCAGGATCTGGGACATAATATACTTGTATTTGCTAGGGTACCATTATAGAAGGTACTTCTTTGTAACCGTTATTAATGAAATCAACTTTCAAAATTCGGAATTTATCTATTAACAATACATCTCTTATCAACCCTCTTTCATTGAAAAATACACACTTCAAATGTTATATAATCCAACTTCTCTATTTTCATGATGAAGCCAATGTATGGAATATTAATATAAATTGGATTTCAATACATTGTACTAGAAATATGAATCACATCAATCATGAGTGTAAATACACTATTTATCATGGTGTTGTCATTATTAATCTCATTTTATAGAACATATAACTATTAATTACATTACCAATGTAAGATAATACAAACACATTGGGTTCTTCAGCAAACCATCAAAGATGTCCTAAAATTGAATCCATATTTTAATCTATCACATTAAATATATAGTTTTGAAACTATCCTATTAAATTTTTATTATGTGTATTTGATATCCATATTTCGTCAAATTAGACATCCAAATTCATAATAATATCATTGTGTGTTTAAATTTATGGGGAAACATCCAAACTATTATGAAAAACATAGAAGGGGGCATATTGACGATCTATAATATAGATTGTGACAACATATCTTCCAGAAATTCCCTCACCATTATGCCACCTAGTTTTAAAATACTTCAGTAGACCAATGCTTTCCAAACCATACATGCATTTTATAAAAAATTCAATGTCTTCCTAAACAATATATCTCTCCTCAATAGAACCCTCAGAATGACTTTGTTTTTTTACATACCCTTTCAAAATAATCGTACATTGTTAAATGTGTGAAATCTATAAAAAGTGTACATGAGCACAGAGTCGAATCTATCTCGCCATTTAAACCATCAAATGAACCATAATATTAAATAATACTGATGGGAAGAACATTTCAAATTCACATAATATGATGAAAATTTATTTTTCCACACTCAATAATTTTTCATGCCATATAAATTTGTTGTATATAGAATTATAAGGGATAAAAATATATTGGTTAATTTATGATGTGAATTCAAAGGGAATGCAACATAATGATATTAACATTATATCTTCCCCCAAAAACATGGTAGTATTGTGATTTCAGAATTTTTCACTTTAAAATGGTCATTGACATGATGTTCGTGATATTCGATGAATACCTCATTGGAACCTTTATGTCAATCATGAATTTGAAAAAATTCTATATCTCCTACATGTAATGAGTGTATGTAGCTAGAATAATAAAGGATCATTTTAAAAACTTCACTTGTTCCATGTATTTTCATGTTCTAATGTTTACCATATCAAAATGAGCTTTAATTCCAACCTTTTTTTATTAAGATGAATTTAAAATTTTTCCGATGATACTATCACATAAAATTTTATCATCATGAAAAACATCATGAATGTGTCTGATGTATAGTCAATTATAATATTGTAATTAAAAAATGTTCTATTTTCCAATTGGTTTTTTAAAGGTATTTTGAAAATGGATTACCAAATTTAGTGTCCTTATATTTTACATTGTCAAACTTTTGATCACCTGTTAGTCAAGACGGTGTTGTGCATTCTTATGAAAATCCCTCAAATAAATTCATCAATGATATATTACTATGTTAATGATATATAAATCTACAATGTCCTAGAAACAATGTTTTAAATGAATATTTCAACCTAATTGATTGTGTAACATTTTCATAGATGGGAAACCCATGAATCACTATAATGCTATATCCTGACAAAGATCAATAATAAAGACATTCATTAATTGTTGTGAAGAATAGAAATATCACAAAATTATATGTGAGATAATAAAACCCTTAGGTTGTACATTTCCTTGGTGAAGGGTTCGTTAAAACTTATGTATAATATTTAAATCATTGTTATTTATTTATAAAACATATATATATATATATATATATATGATATCATATATGATCCTCTAATATTTTTTTCAATAATATTTTAGTAGTATCTTCGTTTTTTGTGTTAACTGATCTGTTTTCCTATATGTGCTTGGTTATGTAAGACATGTTTGTTATGGGTAAGATGTATTTTCTTCATATCCATAAAGTTCTTAACTTCTTAAACATTATATTTAATCATAATGTAAATAATTAATCTAGAATGATTATGATGGGGAATGAATCTAATCGCGTTGGTGGAAACGGTAATCCATACGTACGCACGAGCGACAATAACATTATATTGATGGTGAAATTGTATGTAATTGGATGGTATATAATATATAAAAAATAATTAACAATATAATTTGATTATTTAAATCCTCAATACTTATTAGTATACCCATCAATATAATGATGTTTTTGAATAACAAACCACTCCACGACGTGGAGACGGTAATCCGTACATACGAACATATGGTGACTTTGTCATTTATATAATGTATGGAATAATAAATACTGTTGTATCATTTTTATAATAAATCATAATATATATATGTTACTAGAGTTATTATTTTAGAATGGAAACAGAAATGAAAGATGATGTGGAAGAATAAAAGAACATGATAATGGTGATGAAATATTTTCCTCTTTTTGAGATGATTATTTTTTATTTGATCAAAGGGCTCCATAAGTATGATTTATGACCAATGAAAGGTCTCTATGATGACAGTAGGAATGTTCAAAGGATAATCAAGAAGGGGTTTTCTAATTCAAATGCTTTTGGAGGTGTGAAATTAAAATAAGGGGATGTACCCTTTTATAAGAGAGATGAGGGTCACATCGGAAAAAACATGACATATTATTTTATAATAAAACAATTTTCATTTTCTCATGGATTCAAAATGATTTATTTCTAGGATAAACTTGGGATGGGTTCATAACCTCTCAACCACTAGGTTTTATACTAGTTTAGGTCACCATATTTAACTTATCTTTTATATTTAACTCTTAATTAAATAGTTTGACATTTACCACGTCACATTGTATTTTTATATTATATAGTTAATAAACATACTATATCAAGGAATGTGAACCCCAAGTGGTTCACTATTAATATATATAACCTTATCTAAGTCCTCTGGACAATCCTTAGTTTTTTATGTATATTATATCAATTAGTAATATTGTATTTGTTTTTAAAACTCAATTATGTCTAATTTGACACTATTTTGTATTTGGTTTTTTTGAAATTCATAATATCATGATTACTTCGAAACAAAATTATTTAAACAACCCTATGATGTCATATTAATGTAGAAAATATGTGGAATTCATAATATCATGATTACTCCATCATTATTGTGTCATAAATAAATTAATTTATTTAATGTCTAAAAACTATAAATAAGATAACATTATGTAGGAAATCATTTAATAATTCTAATGAATATTTATAGTTGAATTTTTATAATGTATAACCCTATATTAAAAATTTCTTAGTTAGTAAACAATGATTTTAAATCATTAATCTCTTCTTTAAATAAAATTATAATAAATGTCCTAATCATATCCAAGTGGACAAAGGGGGTCATATTTTTACGTAATGTTTTTTTATGGTTATATTTTACATATACAATAGAATTAGTACACATGTTAGGTTAAATTTAATAACATTTTTACCTTTAGTTACCCTATTTACTTTTAACCAAGGTAAATAAAAGTCAAAAGTGAATATTAACCAAAAATAATTTTTATCTTATTGAAAAAGAATTTACATACTTAGGTAAACTGTGTCTCTCTGATTTTTTTGAAATTGAACTCACAAAAACTGTAAAATTATTTTTTATGAAAATATATAAATGCTTCTAGAAGGTGGGTAAAAGAAGGAAAAAATTTAAATAAAATTTTATATATCAAAACATATTATAAAATGACTCCAATGAAATACATTGAAAAAATATAGGTAATATGTATCTATTTTTCAATAAATTAAATTTAAATAAAATAACTAATTAATTAAATAAAAAGTCAGTTTTAAACAATAACGATGTTTTTTTCACCATTCATAATAAATTAAATGTTTTTAAAAAAACACCAAAAATTCATCCTAAGCTAATTTTGTGATTCCAAATCCAAAAATGATATCCATATTAAAAAATAAAATTTATAAAATTTCAAAAAGTTTCTATTAATATTCAAAATGGCTAGTTCGATTGGTCTTCATCTATTAAAACTTCTTGTTGGGTACAAAAAAAGATACTACATTATTCAATGGGAAATGTACCGTGGAAGATTGGGGTGTTACACTCTACAATATGAGTAGTATTAGGTTGAGATACTCTTTTTTCACAAGGATTGGGAGCACCCACATGTGCATAAAGTCACTGTTATGCACGGTGAGAAACAAAAGGTAGAAAGACATGTTGTTCCACATGAGTAGAAGATCCAACACATGCAGAAGGCCTCTCATCAACACTTCATGTATAATTAGGATGAGAGACAAACTGTTCCTCAAAAATGTTAGCACCATCTTTCAAGAACCAGTCCTAGTTGACCCTGAACCGGTCACCCAGGCCAGTCCGCAACAAGTCCTGAGAAGCATTCCTGATCCTATCGAGATGTAGACAAGCACCAAAGACATGAATAGAGTACACAAGGGAACGATTTCTCCCATATATAAACCATCATCAAACAGCGGAATGAAATGGACGACCCAAAATACATTTATACAAAAATTGAACTGAAAATTATTTGTACCAGAAATTGAAAGTACTACTAATTTAACTACTCAACTGATCAAACCCGTTTAAGTAACAAATTCCATGTGATCTCTTTGTTCAATCTCCAAAAACAATGATCACACATTTCCCAATGTGATCAAACTCGAGTTGAAACCTCCATAAGGTCTAAAAACAGAAGAAGACCATAGGCGTGAGTATGAAAACTCAGTTGGTTAGCCTGATATTATATTCCCAATGCACCTACATTAAAATAAAAGAAACATAAATATATAGTATTCAATTAAAAATCTGAAATTATCGTTTTTAAATGAGGTTCCAGGCTATAATAATTATCATACAAAAACATGCATGTTTAATAAAAAAAAATCAAGTAATAATTTTTCAAAGAGGTGTAACTTCAAAATGAAAATAGTTTTTTAAAGGGATGCTTTAATTAAGTTTATAATTTATATAAATCACACCCAATACTGAATTTACAAACCAAATACAACGTATGCTGATGGGGAGTACAAAATATCCATTGAGCACAAGTCACGGGAACACCCCTAGGCACTGGTAAGTCCATAGTACCTCATATCTCGGTGAAAGTAACAAATATTGTAATATCCCAAGTAAAGAATAATGGGTATTAATATCTTTGTAAATTTATGAATTATATATGGTTTTATAGGCTTAAAATGAGAATAAATCCAATCTTAAGCCTAGAAATATCTAATATTTTTAAAAGATTGTTTTACCACCATTTGATGGCGAACCATTTTTAAATATATATTTTGAAGATTTTATAATCTTTATTTTTAAAAATAAACATTTTCTATAGTATTGGGACATTGAAAATTACTTTGGATAAATTTTTGGTATTTTTATGAAAATGTTATTTTTTTAATGAATAGTGAAAAATACTACAATTTACTTCAAAACTGCTTTTTAATCTAATATAATTATATTGATATATTATATTTTTAATTGGTTTTACAGTGTAAATAGAATATAACTTTACCATTTAATCCAATAGTGGTCATTGGATTAATTTCACTTTGAAATTGGACATAAACAATTGTCAAAATTTTGATAGATATTGTTTCTAAAAAAACTGCTATTTGTTTTGACAACAAAAATTATTTTTAAATTAATTACTACAATTTTTGTGTTGGGAATTTTTTAAAATGGATTCCAGGTTTTTAATTATAAGGTCCATATTATGTAATTAAGACTCTTTTTTTTTGACATTATGAATATTAACGACGGTATTTATATTTAATTATCACAATTTATTAGTAATTAGGTAGGTATGGGTAATAAAATAATATCATAGTAATTAAAAATGACCAAAACACATATGATAATTCTACTGGTTGTGTCATGTACGACCATGGTATTCCTTGTGCCAAACTTTGGGACCCCATGGAATCACTTTTTGGTGATTGAGAAACTTTATCATTTTATGTTTTGTAAAAGGAATGTGTATCCTAAGTATGTATCACCCAAGTAAAACAATTTTAGTTTTGTCTGTGTAAATGATATATTGTAATATAAATAGTCATTGGAAGTATAAAAATATTTCCTACATCATAGTATTTTTTTTAAATTTGATACATTATATAAATAAATTTATTGCTGACACCATGATGATGCATCGATTACCTCATTAATGGACGATTTAAATAAAATGAATAGATAATGTAAACTATAAGACATAAACTTGTCAATAACTTATTTTAAGGGTATATATCGAACCCTTATCACCTTATCCTCATTATATATCATTTTGGGACCATTAAAATCCGAAAATAATTTTATAATAATGTAACATTTCAAGATTTTCCAAGAGCGACCCACCTCCCTCTTATAAAAGGCCCCACATCTACCACCTTACCCACACCTCTCAAGCCATTGGATAGGCCAAAATATGATCTATTTATCTCTACACTTAACTCTCTTCATCCTAGAAGCCATACCTTAGGCATAAAGCTCTTCAATAATCCCTTTTTGTTCAAACCAAGAGGAGTTACCCGATTAAATGGTAATGTCTGCACTTGTGTTATTTTGTTTTATTTTGTTTCTCCAACCCCATAAACTATTTTATTATTTTATTTTTTAACAATACCAGTATATAAAATATATTAGGATGTTTTTATGATAAGGATTTGTTTTACGCTTACACACACTCTCGTATAATGTTTAAAGAAAATATTGTTTCTGTGGATGGAGAATTTCTACCACATGAAATGATGATGGTTCAATATTATTTTAACACCTTTTATGGTGGACATTAAGATGTAACTATATTTATATATGATATATATTATTTTTTTCCTTATTCTTATGTATTTTTCATTTATTTTATTCCTTTATGGTTTCAATTATGGGTAAACACCATATGATCATTTTAGGATGTGAGAACAACCGCCCCATCAATGTGATTTGATTCGTTATTGCCATATGTGGGACATATAAATGATGAAGTTAATGGTATTAAATATTATATCATATTTTAATTCTAATATATCATTATATCATTATGATTTCACTCCATTAAATACAAAATATAAATGAAAGTAGAGTTCATGCGTACGTACGACTTACCATCGCCATGAACGGTGCATTTCATTTCATACCTATAAATGTCATGTAATATTATAAATGAATGTATATAATACATATATATGATTTATTGATATATACATCATCAATATAATTCTGGATATAATGGATATTTTACCACATGAACAACTTGTAATTATAAGAAGTTTATTTTTGGCTCAAGTACCAAAGATCAAAAAAACGAACGTTATTAAGATAAATAATTACATAATGTTCATAACATGGAAATAAGTGATATAAAAGGAATAATCATTTTGAAAAAGGTTCTTAATAAATTAGAAATTAACTTGAGTTTTTTATTCAAGAGATTAAATAACGATCGAGTCAAGTCGGACATGAGGTAAGGAACCTCATCTCAATATTCTTTCATTGAGGCATATTTTGTTTTATAAACAACATTATTTTATATGGTGTATAAACCCCTTTGAATTTTACTTTTATTCAAAAGGAATAGTTTTATACAAAGCATTTTACTAAATGAATCAAGGGAATGTTTTTGTGTTATGTATGCGGTGACAAAGACTTCTCCACCACCGTGACAATTATATGAGTTTAGGATTCCTTTAAAAGCCATAATGAATTTTTAAATGAAAAATTAAAACCATGTTTTAATTTTATATTATTTTTGTATTAAAAATGCTTTCGATAATGTTTTGATTATATGAATGTGTTGTATTGATATCTTCTGATTGAAATGTGGAAATCTTATGGTTCTTGGAAATTGTTTAGGAAGACGAGTGCTTCCATGGTTAACTAAGGGAGTGTGAGCCCATTATAGATCTCTAATGCATTGGGAAACATGAAGGAGTTATATTCTAAGGTTTCTATGAAGAGATTTAGGGAATATATTGTGATGGGTATTTCAAACGTAACCATGAGGGTTACTCCCTACGTAAGAATGTTATGAATGCCTCAATTTACATTTATGTCTTATGTTTTCTATGTGTTATTCATAATTCGTAAGATTTCATGAGGTAAGAAAAAGTTCTTATGTTTTATTAGTAATGTATTATTTCATTAATTATTATGTATATATGGACTAATGGTTTCATACCGTACTTTTATATCCCTTACTGAGCTTTTTATACTCATCCCAAATTTTGAAATGTTTTTCATAGGTCAAGGGAAAATTACATGATGTGATGATAGTGTCGAAGAACTATGATGAAAGAATCCATGTCTTATTTCTAATATGTATCATTTGATGGGAAAAATGAATACTATTTTTTATGTAACCACCTTGTTTCAATATTGAATGTAATGAATGATTTATGATCAAATTCTCTAAAACTCTAATCCTGACAAAATCCTCAATGTGTATTCTTGAAATAACTCAATATTAAGTAATGTTTAAGTCTAGGGACTTATAGTTGGTATTAGAGGCCGGTTTAGCTAACTATATGAATTATAATTCTATTAAATGATTACCCAAAAATATTTTTTATGTCCAAATTTAAATGATATATCATTTTAATATTACCATGTTTCTTCAGCTAAGACATGTTTGTTCATAATGGTGTTTCGTAGAGGAGATAGGGTAGCAGTTCTTGGAAGGGAAATAGAAGGAAATGACCAATGGAATCATCATCCTGAGATGGTTAGAATTGGAACTAAATAGTTTTTTGTAGCAATGACTCAGTTGAATCATGCTATAAATAGTGTGGTATCCATGTAGAAGATTAGCCAGATCAATAGTAGAGGAACATGTCAGTGGTCGAACATTTCATGAGGAAACATCCCGCATCATTCAGAGGATCATCTAACCTTGTTCTAGATGAAGGGTGGATTAAAGCACTGAATAATATTTATTATGACATGGAGTGTTCAAACAATCAAAAGGTTTTTCTTTATGTTTACAATTTTGAGGGTGAAGCAAATCAGTGGTGGTTGATCGTTAAAAATATCAGGGATGCTGACAGATTGATTCTCTTGACTGGGAGGAATTCAAAGGTATGTTTCTTGAGAAATATTTTCCTAACGCTATTCGACATAGGATGGAAAAACAGTTTTTGGAATTGAGGCAATATGATGACTCAATGGCTGCTTATGAAGAATGGTTCACTTGATTGGAAAGGTATGCTAAAAAATTTATCTGAGACCTTTATAGTAAAATCAATCGTTTTTACTCGGGATTAAAGACAAAATATCGAAGGGATTTAGCTTTTCGTGAGATAAACGTTATGAAATACTCGTTCGATGTGATGAGAAGGTGGAAATGGATTTTTTCCGATGATTAAGTGTTCTCTAACAACCAACAGAAGAAGAGACCGGGGTGGCAGGAGAAAGGGAAGAATCATTCAAAGAGGTCTGATGGTAAGAAAACTATGTTTTTAGTTTGTGATAAATATGGAAGTAGGCATGTTGGGGAATGTATTATTAATTCGGGAATGTGCTACTGACGTGGTAATATTGGACATAAGGCTCATGATTGCACTGAAAAAGATCAGGGTGAAGGTAAGACCAAATTTTATTTAATGTTACTGAAATGTTTAAAGTGCAATGAGATTGGTCGTTATGAAAACGAGTGTTCGACAAAGAGCTAAAATGATGGGAAGCAGTCAGACTACAAGCAGAAAGGTGTGGTTAAATACTTTTCAACTACTTCAGTAGATGTTGGGCCATCAAATAAAGTGGTATCCGGTACTTTTTTGTTTTTTCAGATTATGCCGGTGTGTATTTTGATTCGAGTTGTACACATTATTTAATCTCTGAAAAATTTTCTAGTAAATTAGGTATTCCATCTCAATAAATGAATCCTGAACATGTGGTAAAAACACTTGGGGGGAATGATTGATGAAAAATGAATTTTAAAACATTTTCTTTTCCTAATCCCATGGAAAGAACCTACTTACAAACCTTATTGTTTACCTCTAGTAGAGTTTGATGTTATCATAGGTATGGATTGGCTCTCGGTTTCCCAAGATAAGATTGATTGTAGAGATAATGAAATTTCTTTTTAGAAAGACTTTTAGTTTGTGTACAAGAATGAACCCTTACTATTGATAACATATCAAGAGGCTGAGAATCATGTAAAGGATGGAAATTAATGTTACCTTGAACAAATTGTTGAAAACAAAGGAACCGTTATGATTAATGATGTGCCAGTGGTAAATGAGTATCATGATGTTTTTCTTAATGAGTTTCCTGGAATAATACAAGACCATAAAGTTGAATTTACTGTTGACTTAGTTCTTGATGCTATGACAATTCTAAAAACCCTTATTGAATGGCTGAAATTGAACTTTTAGAGTTGAAGAAGCAATTTCAAGATTTATTAGAGAATGGTTTTATTAGACCAAGCACATCACCATGGGGTTCTCCTTTCTTATTTGTTTAAAAGAAATATGGTTATTTGAGAGTTTTCATTGATTTTAGAGCCTTGAATAACATCACTATTAAGATAAAAATATCCTTTGCCTCATATCTATGATTTGTTTGATCAACCCCAGGGTGCTCAGTATTTTTCAATGGTTGCCCTGAGATCGAGGTACCATCAGTTGATGTTTAATGAATCAGATGTTCCAAAGACTTCATTTCACACTGGATTTGGCCATTAGGAATTTGTAGTAATGACTTTTGGGTTGACCAATACACCTTTTATATTCACGTTCCTTAGGAATATAATTTTCCATGAGTTATTGGATAACATTGTGGTTATTTTAATTTATGATATTATGGTTTTTTATAAAAGTAAAGAGGAGCATGAAAGTCATTTAAGGGTTATTTTGAAAATACTAAAGGAAAAGAAATTGTATGGAAAATTATGAAAGTGTGTGTTTTCATTACAAATTTCTTTTTTTCCTTGGTCACATTGTTTCTAAAGTTAGAATAACTATTGATCTTGCAAAAACAATGGTTGTTGAAGAATGGACAAGACCCAAATATGTAAGTGAGATTCGTAGTTTTCATAGTATGGTAGGATATTAAGGAAGGTTTTTAAAAAATATTTCACTGTTATCTATTCCAATGACTAAGATAACTCGAAAGGGTGTTATGTTTTTCTGAACAAATGAATGTGATGATTGTTTTCACGAATTGAAAAGAATATTGGTGAAGGCTTCAGTTTTGGAACTACTTTCCATGAATGGTGAGTTTGTTATCTACAATGATACTTCATTGAATGGACTTGGGTGTGTCCTAATGCAGAATGATCAGGTAATTTCTAATGCTTCACGTCAGTTGAAAAGTCATGAGAAAAATTACCCTACATATGATTTGGAATTATCTAACCTTGTTTTTGCTTTATAAATTTGGAGGCATCATTTTTATGGTGTAAATTATGAAATATATACTGATCACAAAAACTTAAAGTATATTTTCACTCAGAATGAATTGAACACGAGACAAAAGAGATGGCTAGAATTAATCAAGGATTATGATTATACAATTCATTACCATCTATGAAAAGAAAATAATGTGGTTGATGATTTGAGTTAAAAAATTAATGTTTCATTAACCATGTTACGTTTAGAACATGACCATTTAGTTAAGGATTTGATGAACCCTAGCATAGAAGATGTTCGTGTTGGATGTTCTAGTCTTTTGTTTCTGGTATTAGTGAAATATTCTTTTTCAGACAGAGTTATGAAAGGTCAAAAGTTAGACAGTGAGTTGTAGAAATATGTAAAGCTGGTTCAGAAGGGTAGGTTTCCTGATTTGATTATTGATAATGATTGTTTTTTATGATTTGGGAATAGATTGTGTGTGCCAATTGATTCACAGTTGAAGAGAGAGTTGTTATGTGAAGCTCGTAGTTCTCCGTTTTCAGTTCATCCTGGAAGAACTAAGATGTATATATATCTTCGAGAGTATTACTAGTGGGATGGAATGAAAAGTGATATTTCTAATTTTACTATGAAGTGTTTGACCTTAAAAAAGGTTAATAATGAAATCTGGGTTATTGTTGATCGCGTGACTAAATATGCTCATTTCCATGCTATATTAGATAAATTTTCTATAGATCAACTTTCTCATTTGTATCCTGTTGAGATAGATAGGTTACATGGAGTTCCCCTCTTTATTGTATCTGATCATCATCCAAGGATTACTTTACACTTTTGGAAAGGCCTGCAGAAGTCGTTGGGTACTAAATTAAATTTTAGTACAGCTTTTCATCCTCAATAAGATGGGAATTAAGAATGAACAATTCAGACATCGGTAGATATGCTACGTGCATGTTCGATGGATTATCAGTGAAGTTGGGACCAACATATTTCCTTGGTTTAGTTTTCTTATAATAACAGTTTTCATTCCAAAATACAGATGGCACCATTTGAGGCATTATATGGGAAACGATGTCGAACTCCAGCTTTTTGGGATGAAGTGGGTGAAAGGAAGTTTATGAGACCAGAATTCGTAGAAGAGTTGGTAGAAAAAGTTCATCTGATTTAGAAGAACATGAGAATAGCTCAGAGTAGGAAAAAAATCTGTGAAGATAACTAGAGGAAGGATCTTTCTTTTGACGTAGGTGATCATGTTTTTATGAAAGTTTCACCCTAGAAAAGTGTCATGCAATTTGCTAAGAAAGTAAAGCTGAGTAAAAGGTTTATTGGACCCTATAAAATTATGGAGAGAGTTGGATATGTTGAATACCGAGTGGAATTACCACCTAGTAAATCTCAGGTACACAATGATTTTCATGTTTCAAAATTAAAGAAGTACATCCCAGATCCATCTCATTTTTTGAGTCTAGAGGTAGTTCAGATGGAAGAGAACCTATCTTATGAGGAACAACTGGTCTATATTATTAACCATAGGGAGAAAGTATTGTGAAATAATAGATTCATCATGTAACGGTTTTGTGGAAAAACCACATGATTGAAGAGGAATCATGGGAATCTGAAAATTCTATGAGGGATAAATACCCTCACTTATTCGATAAGTAAATAAAATGCGGGGATGCAATTTTCTAAAGGGGGGAGGATGTAAAATCCCAAGTAAGTAAAGAATTATGGGTTTTCATATCTATGTCTATTTATGAATTATATAGGGTTTTAGAGGCTTAAAATGAGAATAAATCCAATCATAAGAATTGAATTTTCTAATATTTTTAAAAGATTGTTTTATCGCCTTTTGATGGAGAACCATTTTGAAATCTATATTTTGACAATTTCATAAGCTCTAATTTTCAAAATATAATTATTATTTATTATTGGGACATTGAAATTTATTTTGGATAAATATTTGGTATTTTTCTGACAATATTCATAATTTTAATGAATAGTGAAAAATACTGCATTTTACTTCAAAACAACATTTTAATCTAATTCAATTATAATGATAGATTATTTTTTAATGGGTTTTAATGTTTAAACTGAATACATTTTTAAAATTTAATCTAATGGTGGTCATTATAATTTATTTCACTTTCAAATTGGACAGAATCAATTGTCAAAATTTTGATAGATGTTGTTTCTTAAAAATCTACTAATTATTTTTACAACATGAATTATTTTTAAATTAATTACAACAATTTATGTGGTTTAAATTTGGTAAAATTGATTCCATGTTTCGAATAAGAAGTTCCAAATTATGTAATTAATACTCTTTTGTTTTTGGACATTATGAATAGTAACGATTGTAATTATCTTTAATTATATGATTAATTAGTAATCGGGTAGTTAAGGGTAATAAAATAATATCATAATAACAAAAAATGACCCCAACATGTGTCCTAATTCTACTTTTTGTGTCATGGCCGACCATGGGATGCCTTGTCCCAAACATTGGGACCCCATGGAATCACTTTTGGGTGATAGTGACACTTTATCATTTCATGTTTTTAAAATAAACGTATAACCAAAGTATGTATCACCCAAGTAAAACAATTTTAGTTTTGTTTGTGAATATGATCTCTTAGAATATAAATAGTCATTGGATAGCTAAAAATATTTCCTACATCATAGTTATTTATTTAATTTTTAGACATTAAATAAATTAATTTAAATATGACACCATGATGATGCAGTGATTTCCTCAATAATGGACGATTTAAATAAAATGAAAAGATAATGTAAAATCTAAGCCATCATCTTTTCAAAAACCTATTTTATGGGTTTATTTCGAACCCTTATCACCTTATCGTCAATATATATCATTGTGGGACCTTTAAAATCTGAAAAGAATTTTTTAATAAAGTAACAGATCCAGAATTTCCAAGAGTGCCCCTCCTCCCTCTTATAAAAGGCCCCCGCCTCTACCACCTTACCCACACCTGTAGAGACATTGGATTGGATAAAATCTACTAATTTAATCTCTCCACGTAAATTTTTTCATACTAGAAGCCTTACCTTAAGAAGATATGTCTTCAGAAAACCCATTTGGTTCAAACCAATAGAAGTTACATGATTTAATGGTATTGTCTTCACTTGTGTTCTTTTGTTTTATTTTGCTTCTCCAAACCCCTAAAATCTTTCTATTAATATTTTTTTACAGAAATAGTTTCTAAAATATACAATTATTTGATTATGATATGGATTTCATTTAAACTTACCCACACTACCGTCTAAATGTTAAAAAACATACTGTTTCTATGGTGGTGAATTTCTGCCTCATGAAACATTGATTGTTCAATCATCTTCTAACACCTTTCATGGTGTCCATTAAGATATAAATATATTATTATATGATATATATAATGTTTATATTTTCCTTATGATTTTGTATTTTTCATTTATTTCATACTTTTATGGTTTCCCTTTATGGGTAAACGCGATATCTTCATTTTAAAATGTGCGGAAAACCGGCCCCTCAAAGTGATTTGATTCATTAATGATATATAAGGGATGTGTGGAGGATGGAGTTAATGGTATTACATATTATATCATACTGGAATTCTAATACACCTTTATATAATTATGATATCACTCCATTAAATACGAAATATAAATTAAAGTAGCATCCATGCGTACATACGACTTACCATCTCCATGAACGGTGCATTTTATTTCATACCTCTAAATGTTATGTAATATTATCAATTTTGGTATATAATGGATATATATGATATATATTATATATAAATCTTGAATATAATTCTGGATATAATGGATTTTTTACCACATGAACAACTGGTAATTATAAGAAGTTTATTTTTGGCTCTAGTACCATATATTGACAAAATGAACGTTATTAACATAAATAATTACATAATGTTCATAACATGGTAATAAGTTATATAAAATGATTAATGAACATGAAAAGGGTTCTTATGCAATTAGAAATTAACTTGAGTTTATTATTCAGGAGATTAATGAAACGATTGTGTCATGTAAGACATGAGGTAAGGAACTTCGTCTCAATCTCCTTTCATTGAGGTATATTTTCTTTTATACACAACTTTCTTTTATACGGTGTATAAACCCATTTGAATTTTACTTTTATTCAAAATGAATCTTTTTATACAAATCATTTTACTAAATGAAAAAGGGGAATGTTATTGTCTTACATATGCGGCGACCACGACTTCTCCACTGCCGTGACAATTATTTGAGTTTCAGCTTCCTCTACAATCCATAACTTTTTTTAATTGAAAAATAAATACCATGTTTTAATTATGTTTTATATTGGTATTGAAAATAGTTTTGATAATATTTTTATTATATCAATTTTTTATATTGATATCTTGTGATTGAAATGTGGAAATGTTATGTTTCCTTTATGCATATTTTATGTGATACAATTATGTTATGGTACTTGGTTATTTTTTATGACGATGGGTGGTTCTGTGATAAACAAATAGCTGGTGAGACCGTGATATCTCTCCAATTAATTGGGAGATGCGAATGAGATAAACGCTATGTTTTCTACAAATAGATTTAGTTAATATACTATGGTGGGTATTCCAAACGTAACCATGAGGGTTACTCCCAACATAAGAATGTTATGAATGCCTCAAGTTACCTTTATGTCTTATGTTTTATATGAGTTATTCAAAAATCTTATTATATTATAAGGTATGAAAAATTTATTATGATTTATGAGTAAATAATGATTAAATTAATTCTTATGTATACATGGATAAATGTTTTCATTATATTCTTTTATATCCCTTAATAAGATTTTTATGCTCATCCCATGTTTTGGAAATGGTTTTCAGAGGTCAAGGGAAAAGTACATGAACTGATGATAGTGTCGAGGAAGTTTCACGAAAGAATCCATGTTATATTTTGAATATGTCTCCTTTGATGGGAAAAATTAATACTGACATTATGTAACCACATTGATTAAATTTTTAATGTAATGAATGATTTATAATCTAATTCTCTAAAACTCTCATAATTAAAAGATCCTCATTGTGTATTCGTGAAATAACTCAAGATTAAGTAATGTTTAAGGATGGGGCCTTATAATAATAAATATTTATTATCATGCACATGAGCCACTAGAAGGGAGCATACCCATAACCTAGTGGCCCCCCATAATCATCATCATCATCATAGTTTAATTAGTGTTGAAATCGTCAATCATGCTATGTGAATCTTGGGACAAATCCCATAGGATCACTGGCACACTACTACAAATCCTCCCACCTAGATACGTGAGATTCCCTTTTGTGCTCAATCATGTTACACATATTATCAAATAAACATTTCACATAAATATTTCATTCAAAATCCATAAACACTCCAACATACAACAAACGTTCTTCACATTTCTTGCACAAATCAACAAACCGAAAAATAATATTGTAAATTAATTTCAAGGAGTGTGTTGAGGCTTTGCACATAAAACTCAATCAAAAACACTCTTTCAATTATAAAAGCACATAAAAAACGTATGAAAACAAATTTTACATCCCAATAAAAATTTAATAAAATCAATTCATGACCACAAAACAATACCAATTTCACAACTTTGTATATACAAGTAAAACACGCATTCTTCATTTTTAGGAATGGGCAAACATGCCTTTAAAAATTTTCTCAAAATTAACATATGACAATGTTTTGCATTTAAATTTTATTAAGGTGGTTTGTAAACAACATTTACATAATAAAACCACATTAAAAAATCCCTTAAAACACTCATGTGTCATATTCAAAACACAACCATTTTTATTAGAATGTGAAACATGCCATTTCCAGCAACTCGGGCCAAAACATGTTGTAAACAATTTTTTTGAAAAACTAAATACAAACTTCAAATCCATAAAAGGAACCCAAAATAATTTTCTTACATGATTCCAATATATTTATAAATCCAAAAAAATTATTTTAAATTGCACTAGAGTCATAAAATCCAAGTTGGCAATTTACCAAACACATGTCATGCACTCTTTAAAAAAACAACTTATGTTATGCAATTAATAAGAGAAAAAACACCATTTTCATTCCATAAAGTTGTTCATGATACTAATATAAATTCAAAATACCATAAAGCAAGTGTGAAAGCTCATGGAAGAATTTATCAAACATGAGGAGTGCACATTTATACAAAAAAATTATTATTTTTAATAAAATAAGTCATAAAAAATAATTTTCACACAACACCTTTATAGCCAAAGTTTCATAGCAGAAAATATCATATAAATAAAGTTATGACAGAATTAAAATGGTTAAACTTAAATAATTAATGTTTGTGCAAGGGATATTCCACATCATATTCTTGGCGTAAAGCAAACGCACACCTAAAATCATCTACACCGGGTTTATAAACCCTAAAAATATGAAGAAAAGAATTAAATGAATAAAAAATCAATAAAAAACTATGGTATAACAGAAACCTAGGTCGATCAAGAATAGGGGAGATTATAAAACAATTAAATAATGTATGGAGGAAGAAGATGGATGATAAAGGAATGGAATCTCACCATCTCCACTACAAAACTCTTCACAATCTATTATATCTTCTCCCATAGAGAAAAGGTAAATGGATGACCCCTCTTGGAGAGTCAACTAGGGTCATTTTAAAACCAAGGAAAGAGCCGTTTTTTTTTGAAAAATAGAACTAATTGAATGAGTTATGTATAAAACAATTTACCTTATCAATTCTGAGCGATTTGTGGTATCCTTTGAAATTTATCACTATTCGGCAACCCATATGAGCTCCAAAGAGGGTAAATCGATAATGGGGATGATTTTAGGGGTATCTGATTTGAGTGGGAGGTGTATTCACCGAATAATATTAAAATATTAATTAGATATAAAAGAAAAAAATGTTTTATTAAAAACAGGAAAGGGGCCTATGGGCTGGCCCAATATGTAAATTAGTATCGCCAATTCACCCTGATTATTAATTTCTATGGGGTCCCAAAATGATAAGTATGTTTTCATAATTCAGAATATGATGAGTGGGAATTGTAATGGAGGAAAAATTATGAAAAACTATGGAGTTATAAAAGAAACAAATTCGGTTTTTTTAAAATGGAAATGGGCTCACGGTTAGCCCAAATCATGAAGTTACCACGCTTTCATCAAAAAGTACTAAAAAAGAAATGGGGAACCTATATTAGGGTGATTAGACATATATATATCTTCAAAACTCATTATTCAACTCACCAAATAACCATTAAAAGGATCAGGATTTCATATGGACTAGATCAATTCAGTGATAGAAAAAATCGGGTGGGACAATTCTCCCCACCATTAAAGATTTCCGCCCCCAAAAAGCAATAACACTTTCCTGATGAAAAATAATCACCTAAGGATTACCTATCAACATGATCCAGCCTATCAAGAAAAGTAAATAACACTGACCATCAATGTATGATAATCCTCTTTCTAAAAAACACACTACTCACAACCACTTCCAGAATATCATTGGAAATATCAATCGACAACCTCCACAACCAAGCCAAGAACACTGTTGATTGGACTTCTCAAAATGAACCCAACCATCACCCATACCAAAGATCACTCACAAAAAATAATTCTCAGGGAGTCCAAAATGTATCCCCAACCATTATGAAACAACTAGAACTAGAAATGTTTTTAGGATGAAAATCCTTGAGAACCATAGTGGTCTCCCCACTGTTAGAGACCAACTAGCAACGAACAGAAAAGAATTCAACATGAGCTAGAATTGGGCCTCACTCACAGAAGCCCAAAAAACCTCCTAATAAAACCTACAATACCAAGTTAATATAGTCACTATGTGAACATATAAACCACCCACTCCCGAACGGAGGGTAGACGAATTGGGCCAACACATTCAGCACAGATCTGGACCCCCACCACTCGGGGATGGGAGGGAAGGGGACCCAATAATTTGTCCACTGTAACCACAAAACAAACAAAGGAACTACCCAAAACACACCACCTAAAAATAGGTAAAACCATGAAATCACCTTATTATCACAGGCGGTCCACATAGGGACATTGATTGAATAACCACATCCAGGAAGGCAAAACAATAGATTCTATTTGAGGGGTAAGTCCACCAAGCTTGTTGCAGAAAAGGGAAATTCCAAAAAATGAGAAACCAAAACATTGACCTAGAAACTAATATACCAAAATAGAGGATCATGGATCATAATCGAGCACTCCACACCTCTTGTAATTTGCTGACTGTGTGAAGTGATTCACTCTGAGGCCTATGGCTGGAACCCTCATTCATGAATCATCTGCTCCACCGCAGTCAGGTGATAAGGATCACACCACTCAAATAAACTATATTTCTCACAATAAAACATTCATGTAAATAGGAACTCATAGATAAATATCAAATTTCTATCTCACTCCAAATGAGTGGTATAATAGACTAGGAATACAACAAGTCACATCAACATCACCGAACGCAACTGCTATGTGCAAAAGAATTATCACGACCTAGAAGAACTTTTAGTAGATCCAAAACATCTCTCTATTCCAAAAAATATGTTCAGGAATCATACATAGAGGTTTATTTAACATTTTAAATTAATATTTAGGTTGATCGGCTGGAATGATTTCAAACGGAGAACTATCCATGGCCACATCACAACATCAAACACATCTTTAGGAACCCAATGAACATTACTCCAAAACCGAGCCACCAATAAGATCTCATCTCAAGATACAACAAGAGTATGACTTCTTTATCACAAGGAAGCTTACTAAATAAAAAATACTCTTCTAATACATAGGATAATCCATCGACATAACTGTCGGTTCAAAAGAAACACCACAATTTTTTAGATAAAAACACTTTTTAAAAAAAACTAACATGGTGGTTTTCACATTCACCAATGGTGTTTCATCATTTCTCACTCACATGAAAATTTACGCACCACCCTAGGCACTAAAAAACCATGTCATATAGGCCATCCTTCTAGATATCAATAAAACTGTGCATGTGAGAACCTAGGAAAATAGCAATGGCTAAAACAAAACAACATCATTCCAAAAAATTATGAACTATCAAAAAGAACCCCAACCACTAAGTCAAAAAGGTTTTTCACATTCCACTTAACAAAACACACAGCATAAAGAAACACTTGATTATAAAAACAATCCATTTAATTTAATAGAACATTAAAAAACGACCATTATATTCTAAATATCCCTTCCCCAATTTTTTTAAAAATATCAGCAAGGTCCCTTTTCATAATATGACAACAACAAAATCCAAAACCACTATCCAAAAAAAACAGAAGCCACACAAAACCTAATTTCCAAAACATATTCATCTAATTAAAACACATTTTAACAGCCCAAAAAAACCCATGTAAAACAATGTTTCAGAATTACATTAAAATGAGTCACACGTTCAAAACATATTATTTCATCAAACAACAAGTTTAGATTAGGGAAAATCCAACCTAATTAAATCATTTCCACTTCCTCACCATAATTGTTTAAAAAAAACAACCTTACCAAAACTATTCTAATATTTAATTTTTGAGAACCCCTATACTAGTTTTCCAAATCCATTCCATCATTTAAAACCAATTTATATAATTCTCACACAAGGATTTTCAAAACAAAAATTCATAATTCATGAAAGGATCAAGAGACCCAAAAAAGCGAACTAGTGTCGGTGGGTGACTTGACCATATGGTTGGCGGCCATATGACTAACAAAAAACCAACATAGATAGACTTATTATGACCATTCCCCAGCTCCACATGGATTTCTAGGCCATGTGAGCTCACAGAGGCCATTAGTCAGACTCTCCATGTCATATCCAAACCCCAAACAATCAACAAGAACAAAGGAAAATAATAAAACCAGACTTCCCATGGAAACTTGAGGATGAGAATGATCTAGAGTTTACAACGCTCTTCCTATACATAATCATCAAGTCCCTACAATACAAATCCATCTAACTTGAAATCCCCAAATAACAAGGGTGCTATATAATAATGGTCTGCTAAGATCCAACCACCTCTGATACCTTTTTTTCACGAACCAGTCCAAGTTGACCCTGAACCGGTCACCCAGGCAAGCCCGGGACAAGTCCCGAGAGGCATTCCCGATCCTCCTGGGATAGCGACAAGCACCAAGGGCATAAATAGAGTAAAAAGCTGAATGATTTATACCATATATTAACTATCAAACAAACAGTGGAAAGAAATGGGTAACCCAAAATACATTTATATAAAAAATTTACTAAAAATTATTTGTAAAAGAAACTGAAAGTACTACTAAGCCAAAAACTAAACTAACCAAACCTAGATAACTAACAAACTCCATGTGATGACATTGTTTACTCTCCAACAATATGATCACACATCGCTCAAGGAGATCATACTCAAGCTGAAACCTACACAATGGCTAAAAACAGAAGAAGACTATAGGTGGCAGTATTAAAAATCAATAGGTTAGCCCGATATCATATTCTCAATGCACTTACATTAAAACAAAAGAAACCTCAATATATAGTTTTTAATTCTGGATATTAATGTATGGTTTTAAAATGAGGTTCCATTCCATAATAATTATCAGTAAAAAACATGCATGTTTAATAAACAAAAATGAAAATAACAATTTTTCAAAGAGGAGCAACTTCAAAATGAAAAACGTTTTCAAGAGGGATGATTTAAAGAATTTTCTCTTTTAAATAAATCACAACCACTACTTAATTTACAAACCAAACACACCGTCTTCCAATGGTGAGTACGAAATATCCAATGGGCACAAGTCACGGGAACACCCCTAGTCACTATTCAGTTTTGAGCCCCAGGTTCCTCGTATCCCGGTGATAGTAACCATAATAAATACCTATTCTCGTGCAGACGAGGAACTAGTAGGGAGGATACCCATAAAAAGTGGTCCCCCAACATCATCATCATCATAGTTTAGTTAGTGTTGTCATATTCAATCACACTACGTGAAACATGGGCCAAACCCCACCGGATCACTACCAAACTAGTACACATCTTCCCACCTAGATACCCCAAATTCCCTGTAGTACTAAATAAAGATACACATATTATAAAATACACATTTCACATAAAAAGGCCTTTCCCAAACCATAAAAAAACAAATAGTCAACAATCTTTTTTTACATTTCTTTCACAAATCAAGAAACCGCTAAATATTTTCAAAATTTTTTTCCAAGGAGTGTATTGTGGCTTTGTAAATAAAAAGAATTCCAAAAAAACTCTTTAGATTATAAAAAAACATCAAAATCAAATCAAAACATATTTTTCATACCTAAAAAATTTAATTAAATCATTTCATGGACCATAATGAATTCCCAAGTGCACTACTTGGTATATACAAGTCCAACCATCATTCTTCATTTTTAGGTAAGTCCAAACGAGCCTTTAAACATTTTCTCCAAATTAACATTTGATAATGTTATGAATATCAATTTTATTAAAGAGGTTTGTACACACCATTTTTTGAATAAAACAACATTCATAAATCCCATAAAACACTCAGGTTACATATTCAAAACACAAACATTTTTATAAGAATGTGAAATGGGCCATTTTAGACAAACTTGGGCGAAAACATGTTGTAAACAAAAAAATAACCTATGTTTATAAAACTAAATAAAAATTTTAAATCCATAAAAGGATCCAACAATAATTTTATTACAGGATTCCAATATATTTATAAATCCAAAAAAATTATTTTAAACTACACTAGACACATAAAAGTCTACCGGGAAATTTAATGAACACATGGAATGAACTCTTTAAAAAAGATCTTATGTGAAACACTAAAAAAGGGATAAAACAACATTTTCATGCCATAATGTTATTGAAGATACTGATAAAAATTCAAAATACCATAAACCAAGAGCGACAGCTCATGGAATAATTTATCAAACAAGAAGATTGCACATTTATACCAAAATAACTATATTTTTTACAAAATAAGTCATAAAACATAATTTACACAAAAAACCATTAGAATAAAAGTTTCACAGTAGAAAATATAATATAAATAAGGTTATGTAAGAATTAAAATGATGAAACTTAAATGATAATGGTTTTTGTAACAGATATCCTACCTCATAACCTTGGCGTAATGGAAATGCATACCTGAAATCATCCTACGCCAGATTATAAACCCTAAAACTATGAAGAAAAGACATAAATGAATACAAAATACCTAAAAAACAATGGGATAACAGAACAATAGGTTGATCATGACTAGGAAATATTGTAAAACCATGCAATAATGAATGGAAGAAGAAGAGGGAGGATAAAGGAGATGGAATCTCACCTTCTCCACTACAAAACTCTTCGCATTCCATTAGATCTGCACCCATAGTGAAAAGAGAATGGGATGAAACCTCTTGGAGAGTATCCTAAGGGTTGTAAGAACCAGTGAATGAAGATATTTTTTTGAAAAATATAACTAATTGAATGAGTTGTGTATAATCCATTTTACCTTATCAATTAGGGGCAATTTGAGGAAACATGTGAAAATTCACCCTAATCCACACCCCATATGAACTCCAAAGAGATTAAATCTATAATGTGGGTTAGTTTAGGTGTATTGGATTCAAGGGGAAGGTAGAATCACTGAAAAATATTAAAAATTGATTTAGATATAAAAGAGTTGTTTTTGTTTTAAACTGGATATGGGCCCATGGGATGGCCCAATAACTAAATTAGTATCCCCAATACACCATGCTTATGAATTTATATGGGGTCCAAAAGGATAATGATTTTTTAATATGTAGGTATATGATATTTGGTAATTGGAATGGGGGAAAATTATTGAAAATTAAAGGAGTTATAAAAGAAACAAATTCATTTTTTTAAACTGGAAATGGGCTCACGGTTGGCTCAAATCATGACGTAACCACCCTTTCTTCAAAAACTCCTAAAAAATGGGGAACCCAAATTAGGGTGATTAGACATATATGAATCTTAAAAACTCTATATTCACCTCACCAAATACCCATGAAATGTATTGGGATTTCCAATGGACCAGATCTATACAATGACAAAAAAATGGGTGTGAGACCATCAAATGCAGAAGGTCGCACCTCTGCACTATGAGAAAATGTAGGTTCAGTGACATTTTGTACCTCCATATTAGAGAACCATCTTGTAAAGAAGCTATTATATTATGAAGTGGATAAAAATTTAATATATATTACATAAACAAAATTGAAAACAAATAATAACACGAGGTAACATGATGTATATTACAATAAAAATGTAACCTAATTATTGAAATCAATTTATCTTTTTTAACGGAAGAAGGGTTTGAAGCCTCCATCGATGATCCAAATACATTAATTGGAGTCTCCTAAAACATACAAAATCTTGTTTACAGATATATAATTATTAATTATTGCAACATCTCATTGAAAGGTTCATCCTCAATTGAATTTTCATATAAAAATTCAGTGGTTTTTTTCGATAACAAAAAAAATGTCTACTATACGTTTGTAGGATCTGGGACATAATATAATTTTATTTCCTAGGGTACCATTATAGAAGGTACTTCTTTGTATCCTTTCTTACGGAAATCAACTTTCAAAATTCCAAATTCATCTATTTTAACAATACATCTATTATCAACATTCTTTCATTGAAAAATACACACTTCAAATGTTATATAATCTAACACCTATATTTGCATGATGAAGCCAATGTATGGAATATTAATATAATTTGGGTTTCTATAATTTGTTCTAGAAATATGAATCACTTCAATCATGAGTGTAGATCCACTATATATCATGGTGTTGTCATTATTAATCTCATTTTATAGAACATATAACTATTAATTAGATAACCATTGTAAGATAATACATACACATTGGGTGCTTCAACAAACCATCAGAGATATCCTAAAATTGAATCCTTATTTTAATCTAAAAAATTTTATATATAGTTTTGAAACCATCCTATTAAATTTTTATTATGTGTATTTGATATCCATCTTTCGTCAAATTATAGATCCAAATTCCTAAGAATATCATTGTGTGTTTAAATTTATGGGGAAACATCAAAACTATTATGAAAAACGTAGAGGGGGGCATATTGACGATCTATAATATAGATTGTGACGACATATCTTCCAGAAATTCCCTCACCTTTATGCCACCTAGTTTGAAAATACTTCAGTAGACCAATGCATTCCCCACTATACATGCATTGTATAAAAAATTCAATGTCTTCCACAACAATATATCACTACTCAATAGAACCCTCAGACCGACTTTGTTTTTTGACATACCCTTTCAAAATAAGCATACATTGTTAAATGTGTGGAATCAATAAATAGTGTACATGAGCACAGAGTCGAATCTATCTCACCATTTAAACCATCAAATGAACCATAATATCAAATAATACTGCTGGGAAGAACATTTCAAATTCACATAATATGATGGAAATTTATTTTTCTACACTCAATAATTTTTCATGCCATATAAATTTGTTGTATATAGAATTTTAAGGGATAAAAATATATTGGTTAATGTATGATGTGAATTCTAAGGAGAATGAAACATAAAGATATTAACATTATATCTTCCCCCAAAACATGGTAGTATTGTGATTTCATAATTTTTAACATTAAATTGGGCATTGACATTATGTTTGTGATATTCGATGAATGCCTCATTGGAACCTTTATGTAAATCATGAATTTGAAAAAATTCTATATCTCCTACATGTAATGAGTGTATGTTGCTGGAATAATAAAGGATCATTTTCATACCTTCACTAGTTCCATGTATTCTCATGTTCTAATGTTTACCATATCAAAATGAGCTTTAATTCCAACATTTTTTATTAGATGAATTTAAAATTTTGCCGATCATACTATCACATAAAATTTTATCACCATGAAAAACATCATGAATGTGTCTGATGTAAAGAAAATTACAATATTGTAATTAAAAAAATGATCTATTTTTAAATTGGTTTTTGAAAGGTATTTTGAAAATTGATTACCAAAATTAGTGTCCTTATATTTTATGTTGTCAAATTTTTGGTCACCTGTTATTTGAGACGGTGTTGTGCATTATTATGAAAATCCCTTAAATAAATTCATCAATGATGTATTTTTATGTTAATGAGATAGAAATCAACAATGTCCTAGAAACACAGTTTGAAATGAATATTTAAACCTAGTTGATTGTGTAACTTTTTCATAGATGGGACACCCATGACATCCTATAATGCTATATCCTGAAAAAGATCCATAATAAAGACATTCAATAATTGTCTCATACAACATGGCTCTCAATATTTAATGTTAATTACTAAAAGATTCATCCTATGTTTCATCTAAATACCACAGTAATTTAAAATCCTTGATCAATGCAACCTAATAAATATCAATATCATTACCAAGTTGATTCGGTCCTAATATAAACATAGATAGATTGATGTGTTTCTACTTCAATAATAACCCTAGTGGAACATTATATTTTACCTACATAAGTAGTCATGTATTAGGAGTAACACTATGAAAACGAAAATAATTCACTCAATCTGTAAATAATGGAAGATAGTGGTTTCTAAACTCGCTTCCAAAATTTGGATACTCATGATCACTCACTTCAATTGAATAAAGTATGATATGGGACATAGTTTCCAATATTTATTTCTACCATCTACATTCATAATCAATTTCCAGGTAATATCCTCACTTCCATATAGGCACCTAAAATAAGGAATGACTGGAATGTACCATACAACATTCGTAGGACCAGATTTATTATTATTGTGTTTATAATCCCCAAACATTGTCCAATATTCCAATGATTTGTGGGTCTTCTAAAATAGTATATAGACATTTGGGTAGGAATTTATTATTTCACCGAACATACACATTGAGTATAGATTTCATTTGGTGTTTTAGGTTTGGCATTTTTGTTCATTATCTTCCGGGAGCATTCCATTCAAGAGGGAATTTTATTTAGTAAAATTTATGTCACTCGATGATTTTTATATATTAAAATTATACATCATCAATATGAATGAAAATGATATATATTTAGTGAAAAAAACCATACAGTGGGGATATAACACAATAATGTATCTCCTCAAGCAGACTTTGGGCAATTACGAAGTTTATATTCAAATATCATTGTCATTTCCACAAAACAACCCTCATCATCATTCACATCGGTAATAATTCCCTTGATGTGGTCTTCATCATTGGACAAACCTCGTCATCATTATGTTTATTTTGTAATTTATAACTTCGATCTGTTACCTTATAGATCAAGAGTTATTCTAAATCCTATTGACTAACATGTCTTGAATAAACACGGCATAAACATAGGTAATGGATTTGTGAAGGGTCATAGTATGATATTTTTCAAACATGATGAACTATTTCAATCCATCTGCATTCTTTTTTTTTCAAATGAATGGAATACATTGATTCATTATTCATATACATTATATTTGATTTGGTAATATTAATATTTAACCTAATAAATTCACAAAATATTGATATAAAATTTTACCAAGGAGAAAATAATTTACTTTTTGTCACCATTTAAAAATATTTTTAAAAACACAATTGAAATTACATTATAAACAAATCATTTACACAATGTCATAATTAAAATAACAAACCCATTTTATGATAAACCAATCATTTTCAAACATGATTAATCAAAACCACACTTCTTTTTTTATAATGAATTCAAGGCAACATCATGACCCAATAATCATAACTATTGAAAATGTGTGAAAAATATTTATATCTATCCAATATTCATTTAAAATATTAAGCTCCCCTTGTTAATATGAATCCATAATTACATTTTATTTCAAAAAAATTGAATCCCTTTATGAAATCCAAAAAGGTGGGTTGAAAAACACATGCTATAAATCCTAAGTCCTTGAAAACTGCTCAAATCATTTTTATGTTATTTAAAATTAAAAAATGAACGTTGAACATGTATTATTTTTCAAGAAACAATTCAATAAACTTATCATTTTAAAAGATCCAGTTTATGAATTCATATAATTATATAAGTCTCAAGATAGATACATCAGAATGGAGACATGAATTAAAAATAACCATCTTTTTATAAAATATAATCTTATAAAAGGTTCATCATGTATCTCATGAATATATATTATGAATATTATTGATTACCCCGGTAACAGAACTGAGGACTAAATAAGTGCTAGATAAATACATAAGTTTCATTTGGACATGATTATTTTGAACATAAAGTCACATCTACTAAATGTGTTAAATGATGATCCCCTTTATGCTTGAATCGTGTACTACATATGTTTGATCCGTCAATTATTCATAATGATCTAATTCACACAACATCCCATGTAGCCACTTCACCACACTGAATTTATCACAAAATCATATAACCCCATTCATATAAAATACATCACCTCATGGAAATAATAAGAAACCAAATGAAAAACCTAATTCCCTTACCAGTTAAATTTCAGTACAACAAAAAAATCATATTCTTCCTATAACACCTTCCAAAAGATGCCAATGTCACAAAAACAACTGTGCATCCATCATTGCACGCACAAAATCATATATTCACCACTTCCATATCACCAATCAATACTTATTAAGACTATTAAAGAAACCGACCACAAGACATAATTTATGACACATTCAAACACCAAAACTATCCCCAATAATTACGAACTGAGTCTACAAAACCCACGAACAGTTAACAAAACCAACTACAAAAAACCTATAAATAAAACACATCAACCATTCCCTCATTCTTCAATATTTTTATAAGAATTAAGTTTGTTCAATAAAAAATCATTACCAAATTATATATTTTTAAATAGCTTTACCAGAAACTTCTTTAAACGATTAAAATTTTATGGAAAGTGGCCATATCAATTCAATCCGTTAAATGAAACCAAATCATGATAGTTTGAAATATCATACGAAATGACCACATCAAACATATTTCAATGAATCATTATTGATATTATATAACTACACTAAATAAAGTTTAAAATTTATATAAACTATACTTTATATTATCAAATTCTAGTATTAGGAAAATGGGTTACCAAAAAAATATATCAACACCTTATAGAAGCCACAATAATGTTGAACATGAAAATAAATTCCCAAAATACTTTAAAAATCATACATTGTAAATAAATAACATAATTTAAACATGCTTCTAGATTATATAATGTAAAATAGAGGTACTCAAATATCGTGCTTTATGCTTGATATGATTGAAATAACATGCATTGAACTTTTCATTATCCTGGATACATAAAACCAAATTATATAAAGGGTTACATAAATATTATTCTACACATAGGTTCGAGATGTTCAACACATAAACATGATTGAGAAAGTATAAACTAGTGATTTCATAATAATTCATGAAAACATCTCGACTTTCGACATCCTTGTAAAAATATATAATCTATATCAGATCCCTTTTATTTCACATACTCAATCACATTTCTATTAATTTACAATTGTTATGGAATTTATAATTCAATAGTTAACCCATACATTTTTTTGTCACCCAACACTATTTTATGCATTATAAAGGGATGAAACAAGTTCATTCATAGAAAAGTCATATAAATTCTTTGGGCTGTCACTATGGGTACACATAAGAAAACGTGGATGTGTACTCTGTTAAAAATTCCTATGGAAACTCAAAACTTAGTGGGAGTTAAAATAATACCCACGACATGCATGACGATGGAAGAGAGATTCACAGTGGAGGGAAGAGGATTGTACACATGGTAGCAGAGCAGGGATTCACGATGGATATAGATGGTGGATTCTTAGTGGTGAGTTTGATGTTTTGTTTGCAGAAGTAGTGGAAGAGGAGGAGTATGAGGTGTTTGAAGAAGAGGAGGAGGTGGAGGAGGATGATTTATCATTGTATTAAAGATGAAGAGGATGATTCGTTATGGTAGGGTAAGGTTTCTACAAGAGAATGAGGCGTGCAAAAAAAGGATGACACTTTTATGATTTTTTTATAAAACCAGGGGATGCATTTATCAGTGCTAGAAAATAATCACAAATAAAGCTGGGTTTTATCAATGAAAAATATGAATGTGCTGAAATAACATTTACTAGTGCTATAATTTTTGCACTGATGAAGACATATCTTTATAATCAATAATAAATCATTGATAAAACTATAATGATAATAAATTAATAATATTTAAATATAGATTTATAAAATTATATGTATAATAAATATGAATTTTTTATAATAATAACTATAAATAAATAAATATGTCATTAGATAATAAATATGTTTTTCATTTATATTAATATATATGTGTGTAATAAATATATATTTGTAATAAATATATATTTATATCAAAATTTTTTATAATTATTTATATAATTATATATTTATTTTTGAATATTTTTAATATTATAATAAATATAACTATTATATATATATATATAAGTATATTTTTAAATATATTCCAATATTTAGAAATAAATATATTAATTATATATTTTCATATACACACACATATATATATATATATTTAAATTGCAATGAAATTAAAATAAATATATTAACTATATATTTAAATATATACTATAATTTCTTGATTATTTAAATAAATAAATATTTATTTATAAATAGTTATTAAATTTTAAGGAATATATATATAATAAATATATTTATTATAATTATTATTATAATTATAAATATAAATATATATAAATATATATATTTATATTCATAAACGTAAATAAATATATATATATATATATACAATAATAAAACTAAAATAAATATATTATTTATAATTATAAAATTTTTTCAATATATATATATATATATATATAGTTATTTAAATAAATCTAAAATTATAAAAATATATATAATTAATATATTTATTTTAAATTTACATGTATTTATATATATATATATATATTTATTTATTTACATTTATGACTATAAATGAATAAATATTTAATTATAATAATACTTATGAATATAATAAATATATATACTTATAATTTAGTTAAAAAATATAATAAATTTATAATCACAGATATATATATATATATATTAAAAAGAATTTATATATAAGTAAATATATATAAATATAAATTTTGTAAATAAATTTTTTATGTAACTATTTTTATCTTGATTTGAAGTATTTATGAGAATTAAATAGCAAGATGGGAATATGAATAATATACAACATAAAATTTATAGATCTTAAAAAATGGGTAATCATATACATAGCCAACATAAATAGTAAAGTGACTGTAATGTACAAATGAACATTCATGAAGAATGCATATCATATATATTCACATCAATTATATTCACACATCAATTGAAAGACTCATTGGAAGCATATACTTATTTAAATCAAAATAAATATTTATTTTATAAACATATAAATATAATATATATATATTATATTTAAATATACATTTACGTATTTAAAAGTCATTTATATATTTATATATATGTAGACAATACGTATATATAATTATAAACATTTAATTATATAAATATTGTAAATTTAATAAAAATATTAAAAATAATGAATATATTTATTATGTAATATTTTTTTTAAAACAGATTGATGTGTTAGATGGAAACTCATAACACACTTCACCAGAATTTATTAAAACATAAAAGAGACTATATTGCATACACGAGGGGCAATGTTCTTGCACGAGCAAAAGATTAATTGGAAGTGTCAAAAACCAATGAGAACGAACCCAATGAAGATCAAGGATAAACGTAGGAGTAAGACCAATATCTCAACTTGAGATGAGGCTTCTGTGTGTTGTAAACTCATAGAATACTCGCTACAGCATGTTGTATTAGTGTTATTGAAGCATGAAAACCCATCTACAAAAGTACTGTGCAGTGTCCTCACCCATCTTCACCATATAATCAAGAACCTCACCCATATTTAATAGTTATAAAATAAGCGCTGATAATGGTGTTCCCTTTATCATGGATTTAATTAAGGTGTTACAATGTAGCTTTATCAGTGATTTTATCATGTTCGGATAAAGGTCCTATTTTATCAGTGCTTTGTTCATAGCACGAATAAAATGTAGCACATCCTTTAACAAGATATTTGGTAGTGGATTAAGACATCTCTATCTATTGTGGATTTAAATTGAAGCCATAGATTAAGAGTATGAATGTGAAAATTATGGAGCAATAGAAGAGGGGAAATGGATTTTATAACATCTGATATTTGTGGAAGGAAACACCCTAACTCGTGCTTAAAACGAAAACGTGTCTTCATTAAGTGTTGGGGAAAAACCACCATTATCATGATTGAAAGGAAATGGTACATTATTAAAATATGAAATCCATATATTATATGTTGATGGAGAAGTATGGAAATGAATTTCCCTGTAATAAAGGGAAAATACATCAAAAGTCACTGATTATCAATGTCGTTCTACGGATTTTACTACTAATGATGAGGAATGATTAATTTTCTTGTTCTTGGAATCAATAAATTTGAAACGTGAGTATTTTAATTAATTATATTTTTATTAAAAGTAATTTGAAATGTATTTGTATTGTATTACTAAACTATATCATCAAATTTTTGAAAGCAAATGCTTAAGGGTTTCAATGAACATGAAAACTGATTTGGTAGAAATTGAAACATATTTGAAAACATATGATTGATAGTGTATTTCCATTAACATGTATCTCATTTTGAGACAGTAACATAAAAGTGGTGTTTGTGAAGGTATTTGTAACCTTACTGTTTTATCAAATATTTATGTATATGTATTTATGGGTTATTAAAATTTAGTGACATTATAGGAATTACAATAATATGGATTTATAGAAATTAAAACTCATACATTGAGTGAAAACCTATTTCATCCATCATTTATATAGGACCTAATACCATAATTAAAGTATTCTAATTGTTTCTGGAATACCACTCACCTATCTGATGTCCTACTCAATATTTCAATTATTAAGTTATATAATTTGATTTATAAATATTATTGTTTAACTAGTTGTCCCATTGTAGATGATTATAGATTAATTAATCATATTAGAAAATTTGTGATGAAAATATTTTTTTAGAAAATATTTATAATCATATTGATAAAATTTTCCCTCATTAATGGATCATATAATCCATTAAAAGTAAATTTTAATGGCTCATGAATTTAAAATTCATGTGGGATATTCCTTTATCATAGTATTAATTGATGTGGAAAATGATCAAATCATATCTAATGTAATAAATTGTTCTGGTGAAATAAAAATATATCTTGTGATTATATTTCAGTGTTTTCAAGATTGTAAAATAATTCTGCAATATAAGTAAATGAATATTAATTTTTTTATCATAATAAATTCATTTATGTATAACCAATGGTATGTTAATTTTTAACCAATTTATTGTTTTAAGGCCCTTAAAATTACATATATAGTTTGCTTTATTGTGATAAAAGACTTCTATAATTCATGATAATTATTTATGCTTTTCATACATGTACATATCGTCACTAGCCACCTGTATTATAATAAATTGAAACCCTGTTATCTGTTTTTCCAAATGGAATCTCACTTCTCTTTTATCTCTTATTAATTGGATTTTTCATGTGCCTTTTTTACAATGTGATTTATTTATATAATGATCTTTTCATAATTTCAAACACTTGATTACTGAGATCATGATTAAATTGAAACAATTCAATTTATTTCAGGGAATTAAATAAAGACCTAGGGTATTTTATATTGTAAGATAATTCTTAAAATAATTTATGTCATAGAACACCAATGATGTATGGGAATATAAAATCACAATACATTATGATATATTAATTTTGCATAAATTCAATCAATTAAAATTACTTTGATGCACTCAACAAAATATTTAAATAAAGATACTATATTAAAATATTATATAATCATTGAAATTAAAAAATATATATTAATATATTTTTTATTAATAGTAATAACTAAATTATGAATATTATAGTTATATATTGGTGATAAATACATTTAGAATTAATTAAATGAAAAAGATTTATTTTTTTAATTTTTTTCTAAAAGATGTCCCAGTCACAATTTACGCATAAAATTTTAAATTATTTTTATTAATATTTATAATATTTATCAATTAAAATTATATTAAATTATTAGATATGTATATTAAAATTTACATATGTAGAATATTTCATATTTTTTCAAAATATTACATTCTTTGATAACGACTGAAAAAAATAAAAATAAATATACATTTTTATATAAATTATTTATATAGATAAATTACAGTTTTATTTTGTTTTAATGTAAATTTAGTTCATATATATATATCAACTAACCCAATTTATTTCAATTGAATCATTTTAATATTGAAATGTGATATAAATTCATGTTAGACATTTGCATATTTTATTTTTGAAGTATTAGTATAATTCATATTTATCTTGTTTTATGAATGGAATTTTGTAAAATGAATTAAAAAATTTAATAATAAAAAATTATATTATCTAATAACTCAACATAATTTTTTAGAGAAAATAATAGTGAAAATAGTAAGAAATATTTACAGTGGTTAAGGTAAAAATTGATTTACATAGGGGTAAGCTAAAAAATTGAGGGTTAAAATAACAATAAAAAATTTGCATAAAATATATTTTTATTGGTAAATTTTAATATAATAATTTATATTCCTCTATAATATCTAAATCTTATGGTTTTTATTATTTTTAAAATGTGGGAAAACAATTTTCATTTCAAAAATTACAAGTGTTCCACTCCCTTAACATATAAAAGGAAACCCCCCCCCCTTATCTCATCTATACATATTAAAACCCATATAGATAAGAACGTTCATACAATAAAAAACTCCCAAATTCCATCCCTAAATAATAGAAGTCATATTTTTTTTATAAATCCAACCATAAATGTGTTTGGTTTAAGCATAAAGAGACTACATAAAGAAGAGGTAAATTTCTTCAAGGATAATTTTTATTTTTTTTATTCACCCCCTTGTTAAATTCATATTAAACCAAGATAATATAATAAACCAATATTATTGGATAGAGTGAGAGGTTTTTATTATATGTTAATTTTGTAAAAACATCTCAAATATAGTCAATGCTATTACAAAATCATCATTTGTGCATATGGAAGACTACCACCTCACGAACTGATGTCAGTTATTTTTTGATTACCACCTTTCATGGATTTTTATGATGATGTAAATAAATTATATATTTTAAATTTATAAAATAACTATACCTATTATGTTTTTATATAATATATACCTTTTTTACTTTCTATTTGTAGGAGATACGATTGAATGACTCATGTGTACAAAAAACTACTGCCACGTAAAACGATGTGATTTATCTTATTTATAAATTAACATAAGAGAAATGGAAAAATTTAATGAATATACAAGACATGAATGAACTAGTAATGATATTTATTAAATACCAATCATTATAAAAATGTGATATATCATTGTCTTTATTACCACTTCTCTTACTGATAGTGGGTAAGGTCATTCATTCACGTATAGACTAACACCTTCATAAAGTGATGAAAATCTATTTTCATTAAAAAAATACGCTAAAACAATATATAATTATATTTTAATAAGTAATATTTAATTTATGATATTATTATAATTATATAAATATAAAATATTAGTTACCTCCTTTCCATAATAATCATTGAAATATATAAATTTTACTCATGTGTTTGCGTGAACTAACATTTATATGATCATATCATATTACGTTTTTCAAAATAATCATTCATTATTTGTTTAACATGTATAACATAACTATAAATTTTATAATAATTCATTATTATCATTACATATTTGTTTAAATAATAACCTCTTTTTCCATATACAACCAACCATGTCAAAGTTTATCTGTAATCCAATCATCGATGAAACATCTAACGTAAAATTATTTAAAAAGGTTATCATATATAATATGGTAATAGATGAAATAAAAATATAATAGACCTTAATAATATTCTTCAGCAATTTTATAATTAACAAAAGTTTATTATTCAGGATGATAAAAAATCTATATGATGACTCATGCTCTAGGTAAGGGTTTATCATCACCCTATTACTTCCATGAGACATATGACATATCACCACTTATTTCATTTGAGTAGTGTATATATTCCGATTTTGAATGAAATATATTGAAATCAATATATTAATGGAATTTAATCTTTCAATTAATGTTATTTATTTACAGATATGGTAATATAAATTTTACCAAATTGGTAAGGGGTTATTTCAAAATATCATCATTATTCTGGAATATTTATATTTCCGTATCCCATTAGGAAATTATTATTTATATCAAATAATAATTTTTACCTGAATATGGTTATTAATAAGAATTTCCAACTCATAGTAAATGTTTTCCACACTTTTACACATAATGTGATTAGAAAAATGTTTCTCTGAAAATATGATTGTATATCTCCCTTTATTCAAAAAATCATTTTCAACAAAACCCATGTTTTATAAAAAAATTCATCAATACTTTTATCCATTAAATAATCATTTTTAAATATAATATTATTATGTTTATGATTTTTTAAAAAATATTTTTAATAGAAGAATCGTTTTATTTAAAAGAATTCTTTTTTTCATATATTAAAAATGTAAAAAGTATAATTTTTTATTTTATATTACATGAATTGATAATCTGAATATATTTCACACATAATTTTTATAATCATATTTGAAAATAATTAATGTTTATTTTCAATGGAAAATATTTATAAAATCTTTTCTAATCATTATGGTGACTTTTAATTTGAAAATATTGTTATCCTAATTTTTTTAGGATCAATCATGGTATTAAAATTCATAAATTAAATCAACCTTTCATTGTATATATGATTCATTAGAGATATATTATATTAATATTTTCCTTTTTATTTTATAGGCTATTTTTAATTAGTTTGATAGAGGATATACTAGTTTTGATACACATCGTACTACTCAATATTTTTTTGGATTATGTATTTTAACTGGGGTAATTTTTATGAATTTTATATTCTAGGTTCTAAATATAAATCTTAATGATGATTATGTTTGAACCATATAATATGGTGAATAATTTAGAATTAGTATGTGATGGGTAGGTAATAAAATAATACATTGATTCATTATTAAGTCTCATGAGACAAGATAGATATAGTTTTTGATGAGGTATTACCCATTTATATATATATATATTTAGAATGATTTAATATTATTAGAAGTACTAGAAGATTCATTGATTATATGTTCTATATGTTCAGAATTATACATTTCATCATTATAAATTCAATTTTTGATATTCAATGTGATTATTCGATTAGATATAATATATATTTTTATGTTTCAATATCAAGTGATTATTTAATTAAATGTATTTGATCATCATTTTATTTTTCCATATTATGCACATGTTGTTAATTAAATACATTGTGTTTTAGTTTTTAACTTGTTATATTTACTGTTCATTTTTTATTTATATCATAAATATTAATGTTATCCTTATTGAGAAACGATACTCACCTATTTAGGATGTTTTATTTTTCATGGGAACCGAGTATGTTTTTTAATTGATATACAGGGATATGATAAGGGTAATAATGGAATTCTAAAATAATATTATTCATTAATTATATAATTTACATGAACTTTCAATTTTAATTATGTACCTAATGTACTGAGACCAGTATTATATATCTTTTGTAACGATGTTATTACTATTATGTTATCATAATTTAATAAGGAAAACCACCAACTTTATGGTATTGGATTTGGAATACATACAACATTTCATTTTGTTTCAGAATCTTCCATATTATGTACATAGTTGTTTTTGGGAGGAAAAAATATATTTACTTACACAAGGATTTCCTCGATCAATCAAGTTTGGTGTTCTATACACCAATTAGAATTTTGCTTCACGATCTTGGTTTTTTGAGCCTCTCCAACCTAAATAATATGCATACACTGACTAATGCAACACATAAATTTATAAAAATAAATCAATAATTTCATTAATAAATAATTAATATTATATGGTTAAATATATCTTGAAGGTCAACAAATCATTCGATTTGTTCTGTATATAAAGTTGTACTAAGTTTGATACATTATATTATAGGATATATATATATATAATTCCCCATAAGTCTATTGTTCTGGTTGAAAATATATATTTCGGGTTTGGTGTAGTGATGTATTTGAATAATTGTGTAAAATAGAAGGATTATAACTTTTACTATTTTAAATTTATACATGATCTCATTTTTTATTTCATTATCAAATATTTTTTTCGATTGAGACATCATTTATGTAAATGTAATAGGAATAAGTGAATTAAAAGATTGCACAATGAATGTTTTTTATTATTTTTATTATAACATTCACCCGAGTATTTGTAGGATTTAGATATATGTGGATTTCATGATGAGAATATACAAAATTTTTAATGTAATTGGATATAGAATTATTTATACCTATAATATTTGTAATTTAGCATATATTACCTATTTATGTAATTAAAAATATGGTGGTAATGTAGTTTTCTAGAACATTGACTATATATCTCATTGATGATGTTTTGAATTTGCCTGACTCAGCCTCAAAAAACCTAGAATATTGATGGTTTTTTTATAAATAAAGTATATTTGATTTTAATTACATAATCATATGGTCAAGGATATATTTAATTTCATGATGAAGAGGGGGGTTACTCTGTGAAGGAGACTGATGAAAAGCATCTACACCATGTCATTTATTAGGCTAATTGTTTCTACGATAGTTGAGTTACCATTATATAATAAACATGTTTATACATTTAAAACATGTATTTTATCTATAATGAAGATTTAATTCATATAAAGTGATTATTTATGAAATCGAATCCCAAAAAATCTTAATTCATAATTATAAAATATATATTATTATTATGGGAATTATTTAGATAAATCAATTTTTTTCAGTAAAAATACCATTATGTATAAGAGTATTTTGTGATTTTTATATAATATTTCCATGATAAAAAATTTATAAAAGAGTATACGTTTGGTCCAATTTATTTTCCATAGTTTATTGTATGGAGGAATGGTTCACCCCATGAACCATTCTATTGGGTGTTATCAGTAGTTTACTATATTTTTGTTCTTTTTTAGAAATGTTGCCTATTTAACGTACTAGAGGTAGAACTAGATTTATCCAAAAGAGAGGAACTGTCTATAGTATCTATTATGATATTACATTGGGGGAAATTTCCATCATTGAAACATTTAATTACGATATTTATTAATTTTATTGTTTTTATAACATGAGAATTGTATTTTGAATCTCTCACAGTATTCATTAGGTGTCCCTATTTGTTATTTTCAAATAAGAAATATTTTTTAAATAATAGATATTGTTTCATAAGATTAGAGGAAGTCATATAGAATTAATCATTTATGATAATTCTTTATAGTAATTTTGTTACGAATATGGTCTAAAGAATCATGGTCTACACCATAAAATGGAAATGGGAAATACCTAAACATTATGTACTATATGGACACACTATTGGATTTTAAGGTGGAGAAAACCATATGAAACCGTTTCTATGATTATGATTGTATTCACTAGGATGACCATATAATTTCGGGAGTTGTTGTATATTTCTATATCATAAATTAAATATAGTTATTTCCATAAATTATTAGTTATACATATTTTGAATCCCTACGTCATGTGTAGTGAGTTAATTTATGGTATTATATTTTAGTCCCATTTTTTTGAGTTTTTACTTGGTTCATACACATATTTTTAGAGATTCTTTGATTATATATAATGATATAATTAATGATACATGATTGTCTCACTATAGATTTCCAAATGTGTGAGTGAAGTGTATTTTAAATTTTACGGTAAATTTTTTGTATCATTTATTTTAGAGTTTTTAATCTGTGATGTTGTATATTTGATTTAATTTTTAGTTAAAATAAATGGACTAATGGAATTATAATCACTTGATATAGAATAAGATTAAATATAATATATTACAAATCTAGAATTAAGTTGGAAGAAGAAAGAGGTAATCATGAATTAAAACATAATAAAAATGATAAAGTGATGGTAGAAGGGAGAGGGGGTGGGACATTATTAAATGGTAGGAAATAAAAATATAATATAAATAAATAAAAAATTATAATTATATTGGCTTGACATAAATAGTGAAAAATATTGTTCTCATTTCCAAATAAATCGAATTTGATAATTATTTTTACAAGTTGATTTTTATTATAAAATAAACCTATGGTCATATATTAATGTATCTTAATATCATTAAAATTTAAATATTTTTTTTTTCAAAAAATTGAGAGGGACATTTTTATACATTTGGTTTTGATATTAGTCAATAATTAAGAATAGTGAAGTTAAATTGTATGAATAATTAATTAGATTGTGATCCCCTATATTAATTCGTTTATTCTAAAATATAAAACCCTCAAATGAATGGGATTTAATTTTTAATCCCTTTTTTAATCAAATAAAACCATATTTTTAAATTGAGTTCAGCATGGATACCTCATACTATTTTTTAGAAATGTAGAGGTAATCACCTATTACTATAAATGATACAATAATTTTCATCAAACATCATAACATGACATCCTCATGGTAACACATTAAAATAACAATATATTTATATAATCTATTTATTTTAATTATTATATATAAAATTATATTTAATATTTAATTGTTTTGTTCATGGTTAATGTATTATCCAAAACTATTATCACAAAACATATTGCATAAAAAATTGATGTCGAAAAGATTACATGTATAAGATTCCTGAAACAAGTCTAATTGAATTAGAGTGTAAAAACCGTAAAAAATAATGCATATAATAGTAAAAATAAATAATAATAATACTATATATAATTTTATTATAATATATTATATAAATTAGTAAAAACATATATATTTTTTTTACATCAATTTCCTCTCGGAGCGATCACATAAAGCACATAACCCCACATAATGAAATTAAATCAAATTATAACTAAACGAGTGTCCCAAGAGAATAAATTCTACCCTAAGGTTGATAATATTTTATTAATGTGTAAAATGAGAAATTAAATATTTATTTTATAAAAAAATAATGATAAAATATGTCAATGTTTTATGGGTATATTTGAGTTTCAATGGTTGAATTTTCCAACTAGTTGATTAAAATAGATTACTAAATTAAGAATTGAAACATGAAATTAATTTTTATATAGAATTTTTCAACTTTGTTTTTATTATAATTCCACGTCAATTATCAAAATTCTATATATCTTTCCAATGTAATATTCAAAAAAAATAATGTATGTCTAATCATGATTTCCCAAAAGTTTTATTTTTTGGGGCCACTAATTCCGCCAACTATCATTCAATCCTAATCTATATCAATTTTAAGAAATTTTATTTAATAAATTATTTTTCCAAAAAATCTAATTTTATTATTTTAATGATTTTATGTGATTATATGTTAAAATTAAAAACATGATTAACAATTATTCCATAATGTTATGTCATCTTTATGATCATTTTCATCAAATTATTTCAAACTATATTTTTATTTAAAAATAATTTATTGTTGAGATTAAAAAACACATAAAAATATAATATATAATAACTGGGGAGAAAATTAATAATACATTATTATATGATCAGAAAACTAATGTCATACTTATTTTGAGGTCATAAAGGATAATGCTGGTACTTCACATTTTTTTATTTTCCACATGAACGAGATATAATTTTGTTTTTAAATGATGATTTCTGAATTAGCATAGGTTTATCTTGATACATCCAGGACAAGTTATCCCATTTTGGTCACAAAAAATTTGACCGCTATTTATGTTACTCGAATACCCATGATCTCAATCATGATGTATTTTTTTAACTAGACTTTTGGGAACACTATCTCATAACTGCATATTTTTTGGTACTCATGGACTGATTTTTTATGATACATATTCTCCCAATAATTTTTTTTTTCTTATGATAGCATTTTTCAAGTTTATAATTATTGTATTGTCAATAATTGATATTTATTATACCCCCGGTGACGTAAATTTTGTTGCTAACATGTTATGGAGGAAGTATCAAAGTGATATTGTTCATGATTCTGGCGATTCGTGGAGAGTGACATAATAGATTACAATAATTCACATATATATATAGGAATTATATGATAGTGAGGGTTTTTATTAGATATTCTTATAATTATCCTTGTTTTTGAAGGTGAAATAATTTTAGTTATGGTTATGTGGATATATGTTTGAGTATATGTTTCTATTTATTTTTTCACGAATAATTGTAATAGGGTTAATTGCATCATGTATTATTCTATGGGACCCTCCTTTCTCCCATGGTGATGTGAGAGGTGTTTCATCATGAGTTTCACACATCAACCATAGTAATGCATCTTGGTGTGTCAGAAATTTTTCTTTCCATGGTTAGAAAATTTGTATGGTCATGCATAAAGAAATTTTTTTATCTATAAAATCGTCGTAATTAGTTATCTAGATGGTAAAGGTCTACCATTCTGTTCCTAGTGGGATGTGATAGTCCTTGGATATCCCTAAATGGAAATTTTAGGATATATCAAGGGATTTTATTAATATCCATCTTATATATTGAGTTATATATGATTTTATATTTTTGATCAGAGATCATGTTGTAAATTCATCTCACAACATAATGATTATGGATTTGGGAACAGTTGATATCATTTCAAGATATATTTTTACTTTGTTAGGATCAAAAGGGTTCTAATGATGTTTATCACTTATCTTGATCATTGTTTTACCAACCATGTATTGAGATATCGCTATTATGAATTTGGGTCCAATTTAATCTATAAAATATAATATCATTTTCAAAGGGGTGTTATGATAGCCTTTTTATAATATTTTATACAAAAGGGTTCTTGATTCTAAATGATTAAGGGTGAAGCACCATCCGAAAGTGTATTTGAAATCTATTTATTCCTACCATTATACAATTGATTTAGACCAATTATAATTGTTTTATGAATGGACATTTTGATCTATTTTTTATTATAATGCGGATCGAGATTCCATAATCCATGAATCAAACTTTTTATATATAAATAAAAATAAGGTGCTGGTGATTAAAATGTTAATAAAGGAAATTTGTGTATTTCAGAAGTCCTATATTGATCTAAGGAGGATACTGTTTATATTGATCAACAGATATCATGTGCTCTTGATGGTACATCCTCATCTTGGGAAGTAGAGTTTTTTTAATCAAACTGTGGTTCCACCATTATTTATTAAAAAAATTATGTTATATAATATCATATCAATCATGGGTAACAATTTTTTCATTCTACACTAATAGATCAGATCAATGACATATTCGACGTGTTTCAAAAAATTTAGTATATCCATGAAAACCCCCCAATCAATTATTGGATTGTTTTGGTTGTTGAATATGATTTTATATTAAATGAACAACATATTGATATTTAAGATCCTTAGATTAATGTGTTTTTTTTTGGTTTATTATTCCCTTATTTCATTTAATGTATTGATATAATGGATTATAATATATTACATTAGAGCATGAATCAAAGATTCATGGTCAATATCATAATTTTATTAATGATTATTTTTATTTATGTAAATGATCTTTTCTTGATTTATGAGATCATTGAAGAATGAATTATGATTTTTTAACATTCTATGTTTCCAGATTTTTATGACCATTTTATATAAAGATATCTATAAGAGAGGTATATCTTGGATTGTATACATTATATTGAAACATATTTTATTAAATATTTATAATATATTATTATGGATGAGAATCATTTGAGAGGTACATGATGTATATTTTGGTATTTTCCTACACCCTTTTTCAATTTTTGAGACCTAAGGGAGTATGAGGATTTATTTAATACTCATATGTTTCTGGGAATCTATTTAGAAGGCTTTCCTAGGGACCACACCATGATTGTTGAGTATCAGTGTAATAGTACGTATGGTGGAATGAGTATGTGTCATGTATTGGTGGTATATTTTATGTGTTTTTCCATTATTTAGTGTTCCTTTGTTTGTTTCATTATTATTATAATATTTTTTACCTTATTAGTTCTAGTTTTGTGGTGAGGGTAGTTTTTTAGGGGGTACAAATTTATGTGTTATGGGTTTTCAACATTTTTTAATATTATAAACCATTATGTATATATTGTAATTTATTTGTTTGAAAAACCGATGTATGTATGTAACATAATAATTTCTTAGAGTTAAAAAGTATTACTTATATATTTTAAGATTCATTACGTCATGTTGATTAAGTCTCACTATGGTCTTTGTCACAGTGTTGAGTAGATTAATTATTAGGTTATGGAAACGCATTTTTATTTAATGTTTTTTGAAATTTATGGTATGATACCTATATAATAATTTGATATTTATATATTTTATCTATTAACTATCATATATTATAAGGGAAATGGGTGACAAATGGATATTTCTTGTTGTAATCTATAGAACAATTCCATTAAGGAAATGATGAACACATTTAATTATTTTTTTCTCGGATTTGTAGATGTTCATATAAATTATGTGTTCCTCTTAAATTAATCATAATTCATCCACATCCTCTTAAACCATAGGTGGATGTTGGTGAATTTCATAGAACCTAATCTCTATATATTGACACTTAGGTCATGCGAATAGTTTAATGACTACCTTTCATCAATGATTTTTATATCCAGCCTTTTTTTATATTTTTTACTTTACTCATTCCTTCTTAACAAGACATATAATTTCTATTATTCAAAATTTAATATTTTTAATATTTTTTTGATGGAGGATTCATTATTGGATAATTTCATTTTGAATTGAGTAATATTTATGTCCTTCTGTTGTGTTGTTATACATCCATCAATCTGTTTAGAAAAGAATTTATTGAATATTTTTATTTAGGATTGGATTAAAAACATAACATATTTTTTTATATGATAATTTATGTATGTCATTATTTAATTTACATTGAATAAATGGATTAGTTATCCCATTTTATGAAACAAATAAAAAATAGAAAATAAATGGTAGGTTTTATAAATATATTTTTTTTCTTATTTTGGGTATTTTATAATTTTGTTTCTAAAAAATGGGGAAGATAATTTTTTTGGTTATAATATTAATTATTGTGAGTATTTATGAATCTTGTAATATTATCATGCCTTGAATCTAAATAAAAATATATAAAGATGATGATTTTTTATCCCTAGATTTATTGTAGTTTGGCATATTTATATTTTTAGATATTAACTCATGGAACCTCTTTAGGGGTAAAATAATAAATTTACCCTTGAAAAAACAATAGAATTGTTAAATAGTGGATTCACTCATCAAGGATGTGGTGTTAATAATTTAGTTTAGTTAGAATTTGGGTTCACTAGTAGTATAATTTTGGGGAAAATATATGTATTACAAAATATTTTGTTTATCCTAAACACCTACTAAAATGATGAAATGCTAATGTCATTGTAATATATGTTTATACAAGAAAAATAAAATATTCATGAAATCTAAATTATGTTTTTTATATTGGGCTCAATGTATGTTGGGTTTTGATTAGGATCAATGATTGTTCGTAGTCACTAGTGGATTTAATAGGTTAATTATATAAATATTTATCTACTTAATAAATTATTTCAACTTATTCATGTTCCTATTTATATATAATTTTAGTGAATCCTTATTTATTGCAACAGAATATTGGGGATTGAGAGAAAATTCAATAATAGAGATCTCAATTATAGTTCACAGAGAATTTGAGGCATAAATGATAGATTCAAAAGATATCCTTGGTACCATCAATAAAAACATAATATTCATCAATGATCAAACCCTTTTCAAGGAATTAAATCTCTTTTGTTGAATTTATATCCCTTATTTGGGGTTTTCAATCTCAATTGACAGGTTATTTCTCAATTAATCAATATACTCATATCCGTATGAACATATATATTTATTATTATAATTTTTTATTATTTGATATTGTTATTTCATTGTTCACCCATTTTTTATATATTTCTACACTATTATTCCTTTATTGGATCCTAATGTCCAGCATGCTTAATTAATTTTATTATGTTTTGGATTTCTTGAAAAAAAAATTCACATATTCTTCATCTTCAATTATTTGTTTATCCACATTATTCGTACTGGTTAGGTTTGAATCATGTCCAAAAACATTCCATGGTTTTTATACTGAGATCATTTATGGTAATATTATCATGTGGGAGAATCATTTAGTGTAATAGAATCAGGGTAAAAATATGAAATAGGTAATATTTTCAAATGTAAATACAGAGAGGTTTGGACAATCGATATAAATTTACATTTCTTATAATTGGTGGTTAGTAATTGCACATTAGTGGTGGAATTTTCAAGAAATACAATGTAAATGATGTTCTATGGTGACATTTGGGATAATATATATAGTTTTGATATTGACTTCAAATCTAGATTTGAATATATTTTAGAAAACATAACAATATAGTGTAGTTCTGAAGAACATACACTTTGTACTATACGTGTAGTTGAATATATGGTTTTGTAAAGTTAAATATCACATGTTTTGGGATCCACAAACTGGTTATGTACCAATAGTATACAATATGCAATTTATATTGATTCCATACAATGTATATTATCGGTCTATGCACACATTGTAGATTAAGACATCAAAACATGTTCCTATAATTTTAATGACTTAGAAAACTATAGTACTTTTCATGTACCAATGGATTTCATGAAACACTTATGCCATGAAAAAAATAGATATCATGGGGTTCTAGGATACCAATTAAAATTTCCATTAGTTTTTAGGAATATTCTTATGAATATGCATTTTTAACCTAAAACAAAAGTCTTGTACCCATTGTATTCATATCTAGAAGTCAACTCACCTTCATCAAACTAAATTTTGGATGTATAGGTAGTCCATCCACTTTATTAATTTCATATATAACATAATAGTTGGTTATTAATATATTTTTGAGATGTGACAAATGATTTTGTAAGAAAAAAAATTCTCTTAGTGGTAGATACTTGATATCAGGACTCAATTGTGATAATTAGAGTTATAATGGGGTTGGGACACCGTCGGTCGAGGATTCATACTATGAGATGTTTTTTCCCACTTAATCTATATATAGTGGTTCTATAACTATCCCATACCCCACCCCAATACCACTTGTTTTATTGGTCTTTAATATATAGAGTCGTTACATACCCCTCTCTATGATATGAAGTGGGATTTGGTTCCTCCATTGAGGTATGTAACCCATTGAATACTATAATTCCATCAGTGTGGTGTTGGTCCCCCACTAAAGATCAAGATATGATACATGGATTGACTCACATTGGACGCTCAGAAACATGTTTAGTTATAATGTGTCGATAGACCAAACTGTGTTATACCCCCTCATATTATTAGTGTTTTTAAACAATGAGTGGGTTTTTATTCTTGATTATAGTATAGGTATAAGTATTGAAATTATATTCTGTACAAAATTTTACATATATTTTAATTCCTTTTCACTATATGTGTTACCTTGTAGATTTGTTATAGAGCTCGCTATCAACCATAGATATTATAATTTTTTAGGTATTCTATTCTTCTTTTAGTGCTCATGTTGTATTAAAATTAAGTGTTGAATGTAAGATGAATGAGAATTGTAAATATAATTTTTATTTATATAGATATATATATTATATGTATAATTCTTAATTTTTATTCTTATCCATAATTTTTATCAAGATATAGAAATTAACTAGGTGTTTTTTGTATCTCTTCCCCATATTCATCCTAGTCACCACTCTTACCAAGAGTGGAGTTGACATATTAATTTATGTTCCCTTTTTTGTTCAAGATAATTTGGGATGGAATGTTTAATCTGACCCCTAAAAAGTCCTTTTTCTAACATGTGTCATGTCTACATAAATGTTTTAATGGGTTCATGATCATCTCGGTAAACGTGTAGATTTTTTATCCATTTCAAAAATATGGTATATAGATTTTTGGTGATATTTATGGATATGTATTATTATTGATGGTGGTGGTTACCACTATGTATTGAGGGTAATCTTGTATTTTGTGGGGCATAGAGAAGATTTTCGCTGCATAAAAGGGATTTGATATGTACTTTATTCTGTTTATTTTCCTTATGGGAATTATTTATACTTGGTGTGACATGACTGAATTATGTATTTCTAGTTGAATATTAATGTAAAAATGTTGTTATTTTGGTTATATTTTCTATTGGTGATATGTATTATTTGAATACTGATATAAGAATAATAATTTGTTATTTTGTGATATTGAAATTGAAAACTAAATATAATCCATTGTCATATTAGATGACAGCTTCAGTTTCATAACAATGTTTGTTATCATCCCCAGAAGAGTACTGATGGGATATGAATTGATGAAGGGGTATAAAAGTGGGTAGTATTGGGGAAAATGATCTGAATTAGCACATATTTTGTAATTTTCTTCGGTAATATAAGAAAATAATGTTAGGAAGGCCTTGCATTAGGTTATCAGATTAGAGTGACTAGATTATATATGGTAACTGATGTATTCTTCCTCCATATTATTGGTATGAAGATAATAAAACTAGATCATTTAGGCATCATTGTTGGGTATTATTTTTTTTATACATCATGTAGAAATATATTATTATTCATCTAGTTCCCTCTATGTTATATCATATAGATATTCTCTAATAATTATGGGTTCAACCAGTCAAATGATAGGTGATACCCACTTATAAATAAATTTAATTTGGAAGTAGATTCATGAGGATCCTAAACATTTAAATGATCCTCAATCCATTGGTTACTGATTGATGATAAATTTTTTTCATAGGAACAATTGAGATATGTAGTTCCCAATTTATATAAAGAAGAATATATTTCTATTTTTTTCTATGTGAAGCTCATTCATACTGATTATTTTTTTATCATTGTTATATGGGACTATCCATAGATTGGAATTGCTCTTATTTTTTATTGCATAGGCCTCATAATTTTTCAATGTTTGAATTTTCCATAGGTAATAATGGTTCTCTCATAGTCCATGTTACCCTATTCCATTTGGTTTATATCATTACATAAGAGATATTAATTCTTATATCTTACAACATACATAGAATTTTGAGCTGTAAAATGGAAATTTTTATTTTCACATAATCTCCAAAAAAATTATTCTATTCTTAGAGTATATTATTTATCATGGAAATGGTTTTATTATTTTATGGTAAAACCTCCATCGGTTGTAGTGAACAAGATTGAGTAAAAATCCAAATCCATTAAACATTTGAGTAGTTTCTGGAATTCGTTTATTGGTGGGATATTCGAGTTCATAATATATAGTAAAGACTATTAGATTGAATATATAATGTTGTGGTTTTTTTACAAATGATGTACCACATATGTTATAGTCAAAATATTCAGTATTGTTATATTGAAAAAAATAAAATATAGTAATTATTGTGAGTAGGATTGTACGTTTACTAATTTAATTAAATATCTTCATAGATGGACTGACATAATCAGCTGTATAATTGCTATGTAATATCTTTTGATTGAAAATAGTGGATTATCAATGAATTTTTTTAGTTGTGATTTTGATTGGGTAATAATACCACTATTCATGATTAGGGTGAGATATATGATGCAAATATAAACTCCCTTAAAATAGCAAAGAAACATTTCTACTTTGATATGATAGATAATATTATTCTATGTGATATGATGCATTTGATGAATGTATATATTCATGAGTAAGTATGTGTAGTTTCTAGAATAATTCACATTTATTCATAATTTTACCACATATTGATCAACATTATCTTGAGACAATAATTCTGCATTGTATGTTTGGGGGTTATTATTTATTTTGGAATCCCTAGAAAACCTAAGTACAACTATAGAAATCCCTATAGTGCTGAAATATATTCACTCACTATTTTTTGTGATGGGATTTAATCCATCATGGAAATATTGGTTTATAATGAAAATTACTCAAATAATTATTTGAATTACTACACCGATAAATCATGGATTTTTTATTTTTTTTCAGTTTTATGAGTTGGAATAATATTTACCAATTAGGTGGGTCATTTTTTCAACAGTGATTTGTACCTATCTTTGGGGAAGAATTATGGTCAAATAAATTTGGGGTTATTATCAACATCATATAATATTGTTAGTGTTGTTTTTATTACTATGTTTGTGTAATAAAACTCCCTTAAAATCGAAGTAGGTTAATGGAAAATGCATTTGAAGGGTAAACTATGATTAATCACTTAGAAAATCTAATTTATAAATATAATTTCAATTCAATGATGATGTTAAAATGTTCCAATGTTGTTTCCAAAGTCATCCCATAAGAGAATCATATTTTTAATAACTATTGTAGTATGAAAAGTGGAATAATTGTTTATTTTAAGACTGTATGAACAATAGAGTTGAAATTTACATGAGATTACAGTAACACAATAATGTTGGGGTTTTCTATACATTTAGATAGGGCTATGTGTCTATATTTTGGTATAGGTTCTTAGAAATGCATTTTCTAGTATGCAATGATTAGTATTGAGAGGGAGATATCAATAAAATATTGTTGATTGATGTCGTATAATATTTTTCCTTTGTATGAAAGACAACTATATATGTTTTAAAAAAATAAAGGTCTAGTGGGAGAAGATATTCAGTGATTGTAGACCTAATGAGTTGTTTGAAAATTGTGTATCACAACAAACACTTTCAAAATAAGAAATTTTTTAAATAATGGGAGTTTTTTCTATGTATCATGATGTAATTATTTAGTGAAGAACAAACATACAGATAATCTCCCTCTATTCAGAGATTCCATTTGATCTTTATACGAGTTCTAATTCCTTCAATATCTTTTAATTTGTAGGTGGATGAATATTTTTCTCAATATATTATGTTTTTACTTGGGAAGATGATATCATTGGGTATTTAGAAGAAAGAATAAGGTCATCCAAATTTCATGGACCACAAATTTCATATTTTGGGGGATTATGCCCTCTGATGATTAGTGTTGTATCTTGGTGAAATTTAGTAAGTATTTTTTAGTTCTTGATATGTTCATTGTATATTTTATTAATGGGAAATTTTAACACAACCGACCTGACTTCAATATTAGTTTAAATTATTATCAATATCATAGTGGAGTTGGGGGATTCTTATATATGTTCAAGTTGAATTTTTGAATGAGTTACCATATTTCTCATATGATGCATCCATGTGATATTGGTGTTTAATAAATCAATGGTAGAAGATGTATGATAAGAATGAATATTATATAATATGTTTGTATCATATCTACCTATCCTTTTTGGATTTAGTATTAAATGATCTGCTCAATGGTATAATTTTTCATTGGAGTGATTCTCTCATGTTGTGTATACTCATAAGAGTTGAGGTTTAAATATATCATATAATGTACGACCAAATAAATAGAAACATATTTCATTAATTTTTATGGTTCATAATTTCATTTAAATATATGTGATAGGTTGAACTAAGAATGAGAAGTGGTTATTGGTGTTGATTCATGACAATAATCACTCCAAGTTGATGCTTTTCTGTGATTAACAATATTTACTATTTATTTTTTAATAGATATATTTATGAATAAAAGGGGATGTTTGTTCCATTAAAATTATTACGTATGATTCGTTCGTGGTAAATTTGTAAAATATGAGTGAATTGAATATAGTTTTTGAATTCTTGTTTTTTTGTATTCCCTATGAGCATCATTTAGGTGGAGCATTACATGTCTTCCTTTTTGAGTAAGAAATGTTATATATTAGGTAGGTTGATGTACACCTGGTTATACATGATTGGAATTTAAAAAATGCATGAGTGTAAATGACATGGTAATTAACAGAAGTAATATAGTAAAATTACCATATATGATAACCACAAATAAAGTATTTATGAGTTCGGTTGATTTTCTTTTGTAGTGTTGATACCAACACTAATTCAAAACATGATTAAAATCATGAGAGTATTTATAAAAAAAATTTAAGAATAAAACAATAATTTTATCATGTGTGGTTTTTTAGGAAATAATTATATCTCATTAATATAGTCTTATATAAGAAATCAATAAAAATATTAGTTTGAAATGTGGTTTTTAAAATAGGAAAAACATATGTTTTTTTTACATCGACTTCTTCAATGAATAGAAATATTTTCAGTTTTATGTGGAAGAATTTACACAAAATTTGTGTTAATTTATATAATTATATTGATCATGTAAATGGGATATTTATATCTTATTTTAGAAAATACCTATTGTTAGATTAATAAAATTGGGATTCAAGAGACACCACTATGGGTGATATATTTGTAGGATATCATAGTGGATTGATGGAATCAATGTTATATTTGAAATAGATCACTACTTTTATGGGTGAGAGTGTAGTATTTCATAATTAATGAACCATTTATGTGGTTTTATATCAGTATTTTTGGATTCTCTATATTTATAATGATTATTTAATCATTATGTATTAATTTTTAATGAATTATTGCACTTAATCATTACATGCTAAAGTAATTTTTTTTAAAATAAAACTATTTGATAAATGGATTTTACCCCTAAACCTTTGTAATCCTCATTTTTCATACCATTATTGGTGTATTGGTTTATAATGGTCCCCAGGTTTTGTCAAAAATATATTCTGAATGATTTCAACCACCCTAATTCATATATCCATTATCATCTTTAAATTGGAAGGTGATTCAAAAGATAAGAGTTTTGTTTAAAATTCAGTAAAATTTTACACTCAGGGTTATACATTATAATTGTTAATGGATTTCTTGTCCCATTAGAGAATCATGATTTTCTGATGAATCATGGATTGTTTATGATGGGGGTATAATTATATATAAGATACAAAAATGGTTTTTTTCTTTATCATTGAATTAAATTTCAATTACTGATGGATTGAAATTAAATTCTAGTAGTGATATCTCCATTAATGTTATTATCAATGAATATATACATGTTGTATGGGATGAGATATTAAATCACAATGAATATTTCATGAGTGGAATTATTATTTTGGAAAACCTAGCAACATAGAACATACTTTATAATAATCCATGATATTCAATCTAGGTGTTACAGTAGTTATACTTTTGATCGAGTTAAATATCACACAATGTGTAATCAAACCACATGTCTTTTACACCTGTCTAAATGTATTGGGTTTACATGAGGCATATCCCCAAGAGGTTATCATTCACCTCACATCATGTGGTTTAGTCCACACACTATTTTCCTTGATTTATCATTTCATGTATTTTGTTTTCATGCTTCAGGTACTACCACATGACCAATACGTCATGTCTCACAAAAAACATTTCACGTGGTTTCATCCATCCATTCATAGAAGTGAACATGTGCATTCCTTGTCTCTTTCATAGGATATTATTTAATATATTATATATAATATTTCATGTACACATTCTTGAAATACATAATAGATCTATATTCTTCTATTAACTTTGTTTAGAGACATAAAATATGTTAATGATGGTTTTTTTTTTCATATAACGTGATAGTGAATTATTAATTAATTTTTATTATTTTAAATATGACGGTTTGAGAAGTGAAATTAATTTTATTTTAAAATTCTTAAATTTCAGATAGTTATTTTATATTTGATGTGATATTAGGTTTATTACCCCCTTACTATAGCAGTCTTCCTGTGAGTAATAGGCACCCCAACTCCCTATCAATATATTTATTTGGTACACCCATATACTATTCAGGGGCATGTGTCTTCTATCAGTAGGGTTGGGAACCACACATTCAATAATCCATGTAGGGTGCATGTTACCCATTAGGGCTGGTTCCCCAAAAATTACAATAAATCTATCTAGGAGACATTTTTCCACTACTAAAAATATATAGAGTTTAAATGTTTTTATTCATAATGTTAGTTCAGATTGCAATTTATTATTTTACAATTAAAATTTTAAAGGGTATTATGTTACCTTATCTAAATATTATTCTTTACCATAGAGTGTAATTCACTTCAAAATTCTAGAGGAAGAATGATTTTGGTAATTCTCATATGTGTAGCATTATATAGGATTTGTGATTCCTTGGCTCCCCCTAGGCTGTATTAGAGATGTGGTGCATAGGGGAATGTCGATTCAGGAATTGTTGACTATTTAGTAGTATGAGATTCTTGATGTTAATTTTTATCTAAAAAAATGTAGTCAATCATTGATGACATAGATTTAAATGAAACCATTATACTTATATTGATATATAAATATATAAATTAGTCCATTCTTCATAATTCTTTCTCAATCCCTCTTTTGTATTAGGTACATTGAGATGACTAGGTATTTCTTGTATTTTTATTTTATATTATCATGCTCATATCACATACATAGATTTGGGTTTAATTTTTTGATTTTTACCTTTTTTGATTTGGGGAATCATATTGAGAATGAATATACTCATTGAAACACATTCTTTAATTACACTTGTTTTTTATCGTTGTATTTTAAGAGTAGCTTCAGAGATAGTTTGGGAAGACATTGAAGTGGTGTGGATTGTATTGAGCCAACACATAGTGACACTATTAGATAATTAATTAGAATATAAAAATAATATATTTGTCTTGTAAGATATAAATGTACAATAATCCTTATGTACATAAAGCATAGAGGATCTTTTCGATACAACAATGTCATTTAAAATTTAATTCTCCTATTTAATTTTTCGTATGTTAATTATTTATAATTTTTTATACTTGCATGAATTATGTATTGTTAATTTCATAATATATATATAATTTTCTGGTTTTTAGTTAATCTTTTTTCATTTGAGATATGTATCTTTTTTTGTTCGATAGGGATTAAGACTTCCAAAATTGCGAGATACGCCTACTCACTACAAAAAAACAATCCATTGACCAATATGATGGGGGGCCAGGGTGGTATTATTGGTTTATAGACAGTCCAATGTGTGGACCAGTAGGTCTAGCCATATTAGGTTATAAAATAGGGGTAAGGAATGATTTATTCTATTTTGAACTAAATTTCATTTATATAACATCATTACATTGTTAAATTTACCTTGAGTATATAATATTTGTGATTACAGATACAATTGTATTTAATTTACTATATATTATTTAGGATGTAATATTTTCATAATAAATTAATTAATCCAATTATTAATTAATGATAATGATTGTAAAAATTAATAACCAGTTTCTAAATATGATTGGTCCTTATTTTTAAAAGGATTTATTGAATTGAAAAACATATGTCTCATTTTATCATCATGTTTGTTACTACAGGAATTCAGATATCTTATTCAACATGTATATGAAAATAAATCAGTTGATGTTATATTATTAGGAAATCTAGTTTGAATATTTTTGGAAGGGGATAATATGTTTTGATTACTCTGTTTTGTTTCTACTATTTGATATCAATGTTTGATTTTTAATAATGTTATGCAAATGTGATTGAAATTACGTTGAGATAGTTTCCACTATTGGATATCCCTTTTTTATTGTTTTCTTACTATATTAACAAAAAAGGGTATCTATTTTTGGGATTAATTTATCTTTAGTAAGTATAATTGTGTCTATGTACCTAGAATCATGGAATAGTAACTAATTTAAAACTAATGAATTTTAGTTAATAAGGGATGATTATTGAAGTTATACGATGTATATATAGAAAAAAGGGAAGTATGGTAATATTATATATATATTTATAAAATTTATAAAATTTATTTTATTACATAGAGAATGATCATATAGCATTAAAGAAGATGATTATTTTTTATTAAACTAATAATATAATATTTTCATATAAATCATTACTAATAATTATTTAAATTAATTTATAAAAGTGTGAAAATTTTAAAATGATAATTTGATTAAAGGATACAACAGATATTCCCATGGAAGGATGAGATCTCATGAGGTGAATTATTCTAGCATTATTTTTCTAACCAATTATCCTAATAAACACTGTCATTATTAATAGTTAGTACCTCAGTCTACATAAGATTTAATAACCAACCATATCAATATATGAAACTATAATTAATGAAATATTACATAAATAAATTTAATTGGTTTTGTGATAAATTCTCACTCCTTTTTGTAGTTGGTTAGCCCCCATACCGATGGTTTCTCTAATATAAAATTATTATCAAATACAATCGATGTGGATTATTTGAATACATTACTACAGTGTTCCAAAAACTTACACTATGTCAAGTATTTTCTAGATATAGATTCTCATAATAAAATACATCATAACATTGAAAATTTACAAGCATTAGATCCAAAATATCAACTAACTTTTTAATCTCCTACATACATCCTACACCACATGAATACTATCTTCCTCAATAAAATCGTATGCATCACTAAAAATCTAATGAAACATCATTTTATAACATCAATAGATGATATTATGATTATTTCACCAAGTATTGAAGCTCTATCTACATCGTATATATTAAATATCATCCCCACTACACTGAATAGATAGATATTTAGGTCTTATTCTCCATATTCTGAACTATTGGATTTAATATCTTAATTTTTCATTACATCAATAAATTTGTGTGTATACGTCATCTTTGTTTTATTCCTTCCCAATATCATCTATTTCACATGGTTCAATAATTATTCTACACACATTTATCATTACTAAATTCTATGTGTATCCATTATATATTGTTCCTAGATAATATTATTTTAAATAATATAATAAATTTTTTGGGATCTTTAGTCAAGATAATTATTTTATTATCATAAAAAATAGTGTCCCTAAATTTAATTTGATGTATTGAACTTCACAAAAAACTGAAATGAACTAACAAACAATGACCACTTTTGGTTTCCTATAATTTATTAACATACATATAAACAATTTTTCAAATTGGATATGTCTCCATATTGATCTAAAGAAATATCATTTAATCTGTCTCTGAATTTTCCAACACCTAAATCATGTTATAATTTTTTATAATAATATTTGATGCATTCCTCTCTAAATTAAACGATGAATCTATATACCTAATTTATTCATTATTTCTAAATTAAATGCATGAAAATAATGATGTTGTGAAATGAGTCATTTTTAAACAATGTGACACTCATTTATTCATATTTTATCATATTATTTAATTTTTAATGATCAATTAATCCAGGTAAAAAAGGATCATATATCATTTTTCATTCTTGAATCATATTAAACCAACTATGTCTTTTACTTGTTTTGTGTCTACAATATTCATGTATTTACATAAAATCAACATTGAATTTAATTTATTCTCCTTATTAAATTCATTTCACATCATGTATTGAATCATGGATGCTCAATGATTCATGATGTTTTAAAAGTGATAAAATGGATTCAATAACGTATCATTTAACATTTCCATCTGAAAATTATTTCCTGAAATTTCACATACATTATACTAAAAGACTCTCAAAATTTCATATCCTCTGAACTCATACAATGTATAAAGGATCTTTTTTAAAAAGGTAAATTATTATGAATTTATAAATTTTTTGGAATGTATGATAGGTCTTGATAAAATATTTTATGTGATATAATGTCATCAATTTCATAAATGTTTGACATACACCCAAAACTCAATGTCATACAGGATAATCAAAGTCATTTGTTTTTTATCACCATGTTATAAACAATAATGTAAAGTAATAGATATAAAAACTATTACAAAATACATAAAAATATATATATTGTACACATGAATTCGTACACTGGTTATTAATATAAAATGAAATGAATTATTAAACATAGAATATACATATAAACTAAAATCCTATATGATCCAGCAGAAAAACACATATAATAAACATTATGAATTATCAAATAACATATACACATATTTTTTTCATCAAATAAAAATTTATTTTGATGGATTATTTTCAATGTGATTTACCATATGATAAATTATTTTGTAGCATATACACATTGTAGATCAATTCATTTCATTATTCCATTTTCACACCCAATTACCGCATAAAATCACTAATCATCGCATCACACTAAAAAGAATAATATCCTTTCTTAAAAAATAGTTTCTTTACATATTGAAAAAAATTAAAACTAGTCACATTGGAAAAATATATCTACATTTCTTTTTCAATACCACTGAACCTAGGATATAAATATCTATGATAATGGTAATTTAATTCTTCCACTTATTCATAATAAATATAATGTAATTGTATGTGATATCTCATATAATAAGTTTCAAAGTCCTTTAAAAATTTTGAATGATTCTTTTCACAATATAGACACAATAGTGGAACTCTATTTTTCACATTAGTCAACATTTTTTATTCAATTAGAAGTATTCATGTGAAATCATTTTTTCAAAAAAATGTGTAAAAAAGTTTTTCTTTATTTTCCAAAATAATTATATATGTTATAAATACAAAATATTCCTCTTAGTATAATATTGGTTATATTTATCATGGGATAAATGTTACATACTCATATAAAAAATTATATTAATTAAATTCAAATGCATGATTTAAATTTCCCCCTTTTAATCATACTACATACCGTACCCTTAAAAATCTTCACTTGTATTAGAATTTGGATTAAACTATTTAAAATTACATAAATAATATAATTAAAATAGGATGTACAGAAAGTAAATATTTTTAAAAAATAAATTTGTTAGATATACATATTATTATTTACACAAATCAAGGGTTTAAATCCTTTAATCTATCACATGGAAGTTAGATAAATCTAACAAATTACTCTTTAATTTATATTTTTCACAACCCTCAATCATATCCTTTAATATATATATGTTTTTAAAATATAAATAATTAATAATAGACAAGTGGGACAAATTTTATCATTTGTAATAATAGATAGGATTATTTTTTACTATCAACTGATACTTATCATTCATTCCAATGTGATTATAATAAGAAATATCTATCTAAAATTTTATTTTATTGATATATTTTAGGTCAAAATTGTTCTCATGAATTAGTTCCCTTTATGGGTTCTTCTCTTTTAACTCTAATTTCAATTCATCTTCAATTCATTTTTCTTGAATATTCATTTTCATAATTTATTCATAGGTTGGAAAAATATTTAAATAATAATATATTATATTTCGTTATATTAAAAATATCTTGTTTATATTTAAGGGATTTATGGGTCATCAATTATAGAAGACATGTCACATTCCTCAACCACAACTTCTGAAACAATTTTATTTCTTTTATCTACAAAATCAATTTTATTATTCTATATATGTTTTATTTTCATTATTTTATTCGTCCAAAATGATAGGTTTTCATTATCTATATTTTTAGCCTTCATGATCATAAATACATCTTTAAATTAATTTTGAATTTCTCTCCCTTTTACATTATAAGGATTATATCCTGATAAGATAGTATCTCTCTCATCAACAGTGTGTCCCAACTAATGACACCTTCCAAATATCTCATTCAAGTTTTCTAATATTTTTTTCACAGGAAGAATATATATATTATGATTGTTATCTTTTATTTATTAACATGATCCACTTTTTACCCCTGTGTGTCTATCCCTTGGTTTATTTATCATTTCGTTCAAAGACCTATTATACTGGTAGGAATATACTCTATTTGCCTACCCTACAAAATATAATTAATAGCCTATAATATTTTATATTTAAATTTAGTGTTGAATTATTGAAGACAATAAATAATTTCATTCTTACTGAAATTAATACATCTTTTATATAGGGGGAAGTGGATCCCATGTCATTTTTCTTTTATTCCATTAAATTGAGACACTATCACGCACATACCTTTTTAGAGAAAAACACCTCAGAATAATTTCTTATACCTATAATATATGGAATTTAATTTTTATATTCATGTTAATTAAATGTAGTTCTCATATTTCTATCTAGATCCTTAATTTGAAAAGCCTATGAAGACTCATATTTGACAACCACTTACATACTGAAATATTTACATGACTCTTCAAGACACTTTGATCATCTTCAAAAATATTTTTTTAATCAAATAACACTAATTTTAATTTAGTAATATTTTCTTTATTGGTTGTGGAGTATTTTTTCTAATCCCTAAATTTTATTCAATACATATAGATCTCATTAATAATATTTATTTCCAATATAATAAAATCTTCATTATTATCAATAATCAATTTATTTTCATTCACTTGAATAATTTTCTAAATTTTTAGATTCAAATTATTTTATAATTATTGGAATTTAACACAACCTTTAGCATTAATTCAGGATCTTTTCTTGTATATCAATTGTCATCATGAATATATGAATAATATTTTTTTTAATTATGAGATGAAAAATCGTTCTCATCATATGATTCAATTATTATGGATAAATTAGTATAATAAAAAAATTAATTATTTTGTTTCGTACATAACTAGATTACCACCTTTTTGTTGAATATTTCTTTCACTCTTTTCAATTATTTCTATTCTTAAAAAAAATTATCTTCTTATATTCAAAATATTTAGCAATGTTTTTTTTATAAAAATTAAATTAAATTTACCAATACCATTTTAGGTGTTGAAAGTAATATTTTGTCGTCCCTTTACATTATTTTTAACATTCCTGTTCATTATTAAAAAATATGCATTATGTTATTGAAATTTTTATCATATTTCTCATCATCGACATCTAAATAATTTCAAATTTTTTCATCTTTGTGCATGAAATTTTAGATTACTTCAAAATCCATATTCTAATTAATCATATTATTTAAACAAAGATATTTGTTCCTCTCATATTATATGTTAATATTATGTAGTACACATAAAGATAGACCCTTCCATTTCTCATTATTATAAACCATGTCATCAATTCGATGTGGATTGTATTTTATCAACAATAATATAGTGACTGAATAATCTATTATCTCACTAATATAAGGAGTGTTACTAATAATCTCATTAATACCTCATCAATAATAATCATTAACCTAACCATTTTTTATTATTATATCCTTATATCTTCTCCCTCGATCATATAAATTGTATTAGGTCACATTAATTTTTTTCACACATGTTTATCATCTTTTCCCAAAAAATATTTTATATTGTGAATTACTATGAATTTATTATATATAATTTCTAATAGAAAAATAAATCTAACACTTTTATATTTACATATGAATAAATGATTCACTTATTAATGAATTTCCTCATATCTTAATTTGCTATGAGTGTAAATCCTACACTAGGGACATATCTCACTTCAAGGATATGTTAATAACAAAATGGATGATTCTCACTATATTATATTTATTATTTTATACCATAAAAATATAGAATAACATATATATTTTTTGAGTTTATTTTATCTATACACATTTTTTTTGTTGAAATTATCATATGGATGATTGTCATTGATACCACCTGATATTCTGTTTTATTAATGAGATCACCGAGTGAGGGTATTGATTAAATAAATACTTTTTCATTTTCATATTTATTCTATTAAACTGATCCATAATGGATTTAGTATACATAGATACACTATATATATAGTAACTCACCCCACCTAATATACCAAAAAAAGAATAATGCACTTCACATAATGATTTACAATGCTAGATCATAAAATCATACTTCATATCATGGTTGGTTTGTCACCCAAAACCTATGTATTCTGTACTATAATTTTCTAATCATGTAAAATTGGTTTGGATTATATTTATGAAAAAAATAAATTTTTAATCACCATAATGAATTCACAATGTGTTTCAGATTTGGAGTCTCACTAGTAAATAAAACATCACAAAATATAATAATAAATTATTTACACACAAAATGAATTACCTATATTAATTATAGGTAACTTATGATACACCTAATAGTAATATTCTTTCATGAATATATGGGTCACTAATCTTCACATGTAACTTACTTCAATAATAGAAACATGTTACAATCTTTATTATTTATGATGGTTTTAAAAATCTCTCTATATCTTCAACTCTATTTAAATTACTCAATACATTGATTAATATTTTCATCATGTCTACTTCTCTTAATAGTTACCCTATAACTTTAATATCATACATTCTCATCATATTGAAACCTTTTTAGGAATCGATTTTCTTAATATTTTTTCTTCTCAAGATCTTCAATTTCAATTTTTTCAATTCATTCTACACATAGTTAGTACCACCATGTTTAATGTTTAAAACCATGATATATTATTCCAAATAAATGATTTTTACAATAGTATAAAAAATATCGTATCCTACCAATTTGATAATATTATTATACTAAAAAACATCATTATATATTAATATAATATCTTGAATAATTTCTCAAATCAAGAAAAAAATAACTAATGTAATTTAACCTCCTTGGGTTTCTTAGTATTTTGTTATGATTCAAAAATGTATCTTATATGGGATATACCTCTATTATTATTTATTTAAAATATCCATATGATAGTTTTAATAATTTCCTAACATTAAAATAACAATAAAATATTCTCTAATATGAGTGAGGACACTCTATGAAAAATAAATATGTATGTATTTTATTTTATATTAATATTCATTTCATTAGTAAAATATTGGAGTATAAATTGTTGTGGTGTGGGGATTTACATAAAAAAACATTACTCATAATTTAAATATATAACATCTTATTTATAGTTAATTTATCATTTCCTAGGGACACAAAATAAATCAATACTCATTCTCTATAATTTAACTGTTGGATAATAACTCAAGAATTGAATATTTCAATGTGTGCATGATTCATGAAAATATATAAATTGAACATCAAATATCCCATATCCCCTGTATATAATTATTCACATGTTATTTCTTGAATAGAGCGGTTTGAATAGATCATGTTGTTTTTATCAATATTTAATTTTATTATCATCATCAAAAATTATTCCGTAATCAAAAAAATAATCCTAGAAAACTCAACTTTTTTATAGTATAATTGTATCAATATTTTTGTTTAAGACATATAGATCGTATAATAATACATTTCATAATACATTAAAACATTGTAAATATTATATATATGTTTTTATGTCATTTAATTTTATTAAAACATTTGATATGAATTATGATTAACATGAAGTCATATGATTTCATAAGTTCCATATGAATAAGTAATATTCTCAACCTATAATGTTGAATGGGATACTCAATGTAGTATGATTTTCTCACCATGTAATATCATAAAACATTACAACAAATGAAATTTATTTTTTATGAAATCCCATTAGTATCAAAATATCGTACAATAAATCCACATGTTGAACTCAAAATAATATAAAAAACATGACTGATTAATTTTCAGCTAAAAAATTCAGGACTTATATGACCCATCCCAAAAACAAATACATTGAAATCTTGGAATTATCAATGGATTATACCGATCATAAATATCCTTATAAAATATTTTATATTATAAAAAATAATTCATACATAATTTAACGTGATATCAATTTCTTTTCAATCATATTTACACATCAACTCAATACTCTTCAAATATTATTTTCATAACCTATATATATCTTTACATATTTACTCATCATGTCAAGCTGACACATATTTATAGAATATAAAAAAATTACTTCCCTCATTCAAAAACAAATTAACCTATACACATGTTCACTAAAATATACAAGAGTAATATAAAGATTATCACATTCTATTTATACCATATTTTAGTGCCTTTATATTATATAGAAAAAGGGAGGAAAATAAAATATATATCTATATTAGAAAATAAAATAGCTATTCTATAAGGTTATATAAATTTAAATATGATATTTTTTATTAAAGAGAGAGAGAGAGTAATTGAATTTTAAATGGATTGAAATTTTAACATATACATGATTTCCATTGAATTTTATGACTCTTATTTTGTTTTCATGTATATTTACTAGTTGAATATGAGTAGGAAATGATTTTTATTATATAACTAATAATTTATTATATTGGATAAAATTTGATTCTACTAACATAATGATATTGATATACCAATAAAATTTGAAATTTGAGGATATAATATTGATACCATTAATTATATTGTTTTATTTTTGGTACACACATCATTATATAGGTGAAATGATTCTTAAAACCATCATAAATGGGTAATATTAAAAATTTATTAATATTTAAGGGATAATGGAATATATGGAATAAGAAACATGGTAAAAATAATGTACAATATGATAATGAATAGAGAAATATATTTTCTAGTTCTAGTAACTTTGAGATTTAACATCATGAGGCCACCTTAAAGATAAAATAGTAAATTTACTCTATTAATTAACCTATGAAAAAATGATTAAATATTTATAGATCAAGGAAAACAATTTTTACCCACAAAATGTGATTTGATGAATTTATAATCTTGACTAGTTTTAATAGAAGATTGATATTTATTATTCATATAGATATTTAAATCAATAAGAAACAATGGGTACAATTCCATGATTGAAAATAATATGGGAATTATAAAAACAGTTTTCAATTTAATGTTATAGGTTTTTTTAAGTGTGATGTAACAATCATTCGCATTTTTAAGACATGTTAGAGCTCCCCATCATTGATTTATTAAAACAAATAATTTAAAAAATTATTAATGGGGAAAATCATAAGTCCCACATAAAAATACAGTATTATGTTTTCCCTATAGAATTTAATATCATTCTTAGTGAAATAATAATTATATCAATAGAGTGGATAGAAGATGGATTTCATTGTATGCATCAATGAATCAAACAAACATGATTAGATTCTTGATGATAGTTATAGGTCAATCGTATTACACTGTTGAGGGGATCACTATCATATATAAAAGGAATTCTTTTATAATAATTACTATAGAGGTATGTATTATTAAATATTGTTTTCTTAAAGTATTTTTAATTATTATCCATCACATTAATCATAGTTTAATGATAGTCTATATTGATGGGATAATTATTTCTGATTCCACATGTCAAATTGATGGGTGTATCCTCACACAATTATAATTGTAGATTAGTATATTTTATAATCATTGTGTTTACCCCAAGATGTATTTCTTCTTGTTCACATTCATTGTTTTTATTTAAAATTAATTTTTAGGCTTCTAGATTACTAAAACCCATTATTTGATCTTCTTTATCCCCTCACATAGTGAATGATCACCATCATCCTTTACTTTTTTGAATTACTCAACTTTATTATTTTCAAGAAAATAAGTAATGGACATTCATTAGTGATGAATGAATTTGTAGAATTGCATTTATAGGGGATGGATTAGTAAGGAATAATAGGTGTTCTATTATGATGTACAAATCTAGTACTATGGGGATGCGAAGAGGGAAACAAATGAGGATAAATGGAGCGTGATCATATCGGTAGGGGAAATTGTGTTTTCATAAAATAATTAAATGTGGTAAAATCCAAGATATATAATTTCTATATATAAAATTTATAATAAAAATATATTTATATATGAGGACCCCTTATCTCATATCGTTTTCCTTGGGGTGATAGTTTTTTATTGAGATATAAATATTTCATTGCTTGTAAAGGGAGGTACATGTCATGAATTGAAATTTCTTGAATACTTATGAAATAAAAAGTCTTTGAGGACCATTTCATACTAATGGAATCCCTCATGGACTAGAAATTAGAGATTATAGATAATGAAACAAGAATACCTCCTTCAATAGTCAACATGTCGGTGACAATAAATAAGGTTATTTCATAAATACGAAGAAAATAATTTACCTATATGAATAACATGATAAATGAGTCATAAGAAAAAATCTCCACGTTAATACTTATAAAGATAAAATAAAATATCCTTTGTAAATTCAGGCAATTCAATTTAGACTGATCGATAATTAAAAACTGACATGTATAGTAACAAAGTTCATGGTTGTGTTTCCAAAGACAAATCGAATGCTAAACAACCTCATAACCTATTGGTATCTATCATGATCTCTAATAATCACTTATAGTCATAAAAATAGGTTATATGATTGTATTGTTACCATAACAAGTACACTTAATTGGATTTTTAATAAATATAATAATATAAAATATATAAAAAGAATAATAAATCCTAATTACTAACAATTGAAACTTACTCATAAGTTAAAAATGTATAAAATATTCAAAACTAAACCATGGTAGCCTCAAAATTGTTCACATAAATTGAATAATATAATATAATATCAAATGAACGCACCACACTACACTTCCCCACTAGTTTGTTTCTCTTCCCCAACATTTATCATTTTGATTCATCTCTCTCTAAATAGTGTAATTTTTGAAGACACCTTCGAAAATTTAACATATTACGAAACATAAGTATCACAAAAATTCCATGTGATTTCATTTAACCTTTGTATCACATCATTTCATCATCCCATGCCAGAAATTTTTAATGTAACTAAGTATTTTGTAGGATCTAACAGAACTCATGTTCACTAATTTTACCTTAATCCATTGCTGCACATGAAGAAAATACATATAATGATCACTATGATACTTTATTCCAATTTTTTTTGAAATGATGCCAAGAAATTTTACCCTTCTACAGATATAAATGTGAATGGTAAAAATCATCCATAATAAAAAATAATACGATCAGGAGTATGCAGTGAGGCGAGATGGGGTATTCACAGTTCTATTCATCAGCATCATATTTGTTACAGAATACACACTACAATATAGAACTGGGTGATTGATTACCAATAATAAAGGTTGGATTATCATATGAAATCACATAACATATAGGGTATATATAAATCTCAACTATACCATAGGAAACCACCTAGCCTAATGCATTTTGTAAATATCGTCTAATGGACACCTTGTTGTTATAGATAATGACTATATATCATACAATAAAAAAATAATTGCAAGAACTATTTTAATTTATTTAAATATTTTTAATATCTATTAATCACATCATTCAATTAAATATAGATAAATTATGTCAAAGAATTTAAAAATTCATTAATTATAAATTGAATCCTTGACCCTCTTGGTATAAAAAAACTGATTCATTCATTCCTCAAGATTATCTAAATTTTATATTATATTCAAGAACAATGTCCACGATATAAAACATTTATTGATAATTAATTAAATTTTTTTGACATTCTAACTCTTGGAAGCATAAAAACATACCCAAAACTGATTTATCAATCATAAACTTCTATCTATGTTTTGTAGTGTATGATTGAAATAAGAAACAAAAAAACTCATCTACGTTTTCTTTAACGAGATTAATAAATTAGAATGATTCGGATATTTCAGAACAAATAATATGAAATGTAATCTTCAATCAATTTCATCATCCTCAGTTTAATCTCCAAAACTATTAGGAATATCACCAGGAAAATCACTATTAATCTAACCATCATAGGAATCAACTACTACAACAAACTGAAGCCTCCTCACTCATGGAATCTTATAAAATCTTCCATCCTAGGACCTCATCACATAACATTAAAAGGATCACATCTAGTTAAGAGTAAAATGTAGCAAGAAAATAACATAATATCAATAGGGAATATAGAAAAAAACAGGGCCTTTTGCCTTTAAAATAAAAGTTTTTTCTCTATAAAAAATATTTTTATTTGTAAAAAATTTCTTTAATTTTATTCATGATTTATCTAACTCATTTATCATAGGTTACAATTCCAGTCATCCTATGGATTTAACTATAAATAAAAATTGTTTATTTAAACTAGATTAAATTATCTAAACATTTTTATCATGTTAATAATCAAAATGTTTAATTTAATCATACCCCATGGATCAATTTGATTTCCAAATTATTATAATATTTTTTTCATTAAACATACAACTATATTATTTATCCATTTATCAAAAATTACCAACTTCTATGATATTTATAGAACAACAAAAACAGGATATATATTCTTTTTATAATATATATAAATACATTATATAAATTCATTAAATTGTTTCATAACAGAAACATGTTAGACTATAACATAATAACATTTTTATCCCAATAACAAATAATAAAATCTCACTAGCTAGAGTAGTATGTTTTACCCTTTTATTATGGTAAAATCACATCTGATATCTATATAAAAAATATAAATCTATTATTTATCGGGTTTAGTCTTTATTAGGTTTTATTTTATCATTATCCAAATATAAATAATCATGATAACATTATTATTTTAGATAAAAAAATTATTAATCGACTAGCTCAAAGAAATAAATTTTCCTAAAATGAGAACAGAACAATAATGAAGATCTTAGATCACCTATCCCTATAATAAACTACAAACATTTCTAGGAATCACAACAAAACTATTAAAATACAAATAAAAATATATCCATAGTATCAAATGATATATACTTCTATAACATGGAAAGATACCACAAGAGGAAACTAATATGAATAGAGATGAACCGAATGATAAAGAGGAAAAATTAACTTTGTATCATCATAAATTGAACCCATTATGTCAAGAATAAATTCCTATTGAATAATAAATCAAATTTTTTGACATAGTTCATTTGGATGAATAGGGGTTGCTAGAATATTTTGGTTTTGTGAAAAAATATAAGGATGTGATAAATTTATAGCTAGAGCACCAAACATGAATTTATAGTGTGAAAGTTAAAATTTCATTAGGAATGGTCAAATAAATGAGACTCAACAATAATGAATCAACTGGATCCAATAAATATGGATAAATTTATTTCATGAACTTCGTGATCATGTTTTGTGTTTTTATAGATATAATTATCCAATCCAAACATTTCCATTAATATCAGGATCCCACAGCTCACATCATGAATCACACCTTGTGAACCAACCCTTCCTAGGAAAAACTATTATTCAACCCATGAACTAATCCATCATGTAATGAACTATGATTAAAATCATTAACTCCTTCGAATTCTATATTTTATCTCTAAAAGTCCAGTAAAATTTCCTAAAGATTCCTAAAATAACATTACAACTTGGAACAATGAAATGAAACAATCTTGGTTGATCAGGATACCTAAATCATATTCCTATAAAATAATTATCATGATGAATAATTTAAAACCAACAACTAATATATGGGATGGTGAAAAGTGTCATATGAAAACCCCTAAGGTTATATACATATCTAGATTCATTATTTCATATTTTAACAACCATATGACCTAAAATAATATATTAAATATCTACAAAATAAAGAAAACCATCTTTGAAACACAAATATATAGAATATATTTCTCATAAAAGTGCATGTCCACAACAGTAGAATAAATGATTACAAAACCATATAATAAATGTTATTAATGAAAAAAATAATAAAAAAATATAAAAGAATATATAAGAAAAATACATCAGATACTATAAATATATTTGTGGCCCACATTCCTTTGTTTTCTTATCAAACTAATGTTCTTAAATTGAATTGAATTTATGAGAATTCAGTGCTTGTGCATCACCTTCCCATGGTAGTCCTGGATCCCCACTGGCTACCCCCTGAATTTTACTTAATATTCATCTAAAACATTACACTATCTATTTTATGAGAGTATTATTGAAGATATTGGAATATTTAAATCAAATGGAATACATCATGTATTTGGAATAATTATGAGGTATTTGATATACAATACGTAATAGATCCAACATGATCCATCATCTAAAAAGTCTTAAAAACCATGGAAAAATGCTTCTTACCATTAAAAAATATGTGATTCCCATGGGGAGGAGACACATTATTTAATATATTAATTAACAATACAACTCCATTGGTCTACTACTATGATAAACATATGAATTATTTATATCTTGTGATGTATTTATCCTCTAAAAAATCACTCAAACCATCATTATATTGGTCTGAAAAATCATTGGCCTGAGAAATGATGACTCTGTTATCATTGCCTTTCATAATGATGACCAAAATGTTATACCATAAAAATACTCATAAGGATTTATTGCAATTCTTATTTATATATCGTTATTTTAATAAATCATGACCAATGGACAATACCTCAACCACAAATCCATGAAATCCCAAATATAGTAATGAATTATTCACTCACGATTCAATATATTCATCTCCATATGAACTCAATTATTAGATGAAAATGAGTTATTATGTATAACATAGATCTTTATTCATGTTCAGGGCCTCCCTTCATCATGGATTTAAATCATAAACCACTATCGGAAATAATAACCCTTGAGACATTGTAGACACTCATCACCTTCTCTATATACAGGCTTGTAAAACCTCTATTGAGCATGAACCATTAATTTTTATGAAATGGGATGAATTTTTCAAATTCCAAATATTACACATATATTCATATATCCACCATGATATCAAGGTAAAAAGGTAATGAAGTAAATAATAATTTTCACTCACTTATAAATGGAAACATTTAACATCTGTAGAAAATCATCGGGAGCACTATGTTTAGCCTTCTCCTTCAGGAGACTTAACATTCAGACAAAACATTTGAAACTATTCACCTTAACAAAGGACATAGTAAATGTACTCTTAAAGAGAGAAAAAAATATTTAATGCATGAATTAACGACCAAGGTTGAGCTATGTATCATAGACGTTTCTACATAATGAACTACTAATAGAAAAAAATCAAACCTGGAACAAAACCATGTATTTATTATACTCACACTAATCATCATAGGTGTCAATATATAATAATCAATATTTCAATAACACCTCCTCAAAATCCACCATTTGGATAACCTTAAACTAATTCTCCAAATATTATTTCTTATCTAACATTCATTGATTATAAAAGATGAACATTATTTTTGATATCTCATACAAAACGCAACACTATGTTTATATGAACAACATATATTATTATATAAATATTAATTTCACAACCTAGTAATTGAATTAAAGGGTATGAATAAGAATAATCACATTACAAAATATTTATAAATTTTATACTCAATAATTTTTTTCATTAATACATGGGAAAATAGGATTCAATTCGTTGATTAAATTCATTTTATTATTCCAAAATATTTTTCCTTCACACATGAATTTTATCTTTTGTAATAAAAAATATATATTATTTTTTACAATTAATGAGAAAATATTTGATATAAACAATTTTTTTTTAAATCAACATTTAAAAATTATATTATATTAAATTTTAATAAAATTCAAAAAAAATTATTATTTGAAGAATAATAAGAAATTTATAATTTATATAGAAAACTGTATATTTAATCATGAATTTAAAAAGATTAATTTGTGTTTAAAATCATTACATTTTTAAATTTGTTCTATTATTTTAGTTATTATCCATTTAATCAATTTTTAATTAATATTATCATTAATTTTTTATAAAAATATTTTTATACTTTAAAAAAAATTCTAAAAAACATTTTTCATTGTGCTCGGCATTATTATATTAATTTAATTTCTTCCAATTTGGGATATTTATTCCTGGTAAATTCATATAAAGTTTTCAATGAAGGTGTTCGAATTTGTAAAAAATGCCCCCTTTATTTTCTTCAATAATAACTCTAACATAGTAAACTATTTATCTTTGGTAAAGGTAAAACAATAAATTATTGTTACAAAAATGAGATAAGATTTTAATATTAATTTAAAACCATATTTTATATTCTCTTATGGTTATATTTTAATTTTTATATCTTTTTATCGAATATATGGCCAATTTCTAAAATTTTATTTATTAAATTTATATTATTTTCTAAAAAATATAGTGGGAAAAATATCAGTCACCTAAAATTAATATCTCAAATATTTTACCATATTTTTCAATTAATTTTTTATTATAAATGTTTATATTAATGAGAAACTAAGTTTTTATATTTTTAATTGTCAATATTTTTTATTGATTGAAATATTACCCTAAATTATTATGTAGAACCTAAAATATTATTTCAATTAATAGAAAATTAAAATTTATGACATTAAAATTATTATATTTAATATAATTTATGTTAGTAATTGTTTTGAAATAATATTAGAGTTAAATTTTAAATTGTATGGATATGTGAATGGTTTACATTTTAGTTAAACTTATGTCATTGTTTCATTAATGTCAGATTTAATGGATACTATAAAAAATGATATTAAAGGTAATTTATAAAAAAATTAATTTATTAAATTAATTAAAAATCAATAAAATTTTGAAATGGGATTAAATGGACAATATATTATCTAAAATTTTATATATTGTAATTTTATATGATATTTTTTTCATTATCTGTATTATTTTTAATCTAGAATATTGAAAAATTCATGACCATTATTATTGTTAAAATATAATAAATAAGAGGGATTAACCAAAAGACAATGATTAAAAATCAACTTAAACTTGTAAATTTTTTTCTATTTTATGGTAATAACACCAAAACCGACCTTTCATTAAAATCTCTAACCATATGTAATAATTTTTCTTAAAAAATAATTTATTATATTTTAATATTTTATGAAATTCCAAGAGTTTCAAAGTCCTCAAATATAAAAGGCACCCCGACATTCCCTTCATTATACCCCATTATGAAAACTATAATTATCAAAAAATGCCCAAATTTTTTTAAAACTTCATTATCCATCCATTATATTATTTTTATTTTTATAATACTATTCTATGAATCTCTAGGTCGGGATCTAAAGGAGTCCTATGGAAGAAGAGGTGATCGTCTTAACCGACCTCTTTCAAATTACTTCGTCTTCTTCCTCCACAAAATCTGGGATACTATTAATTTATTAATAACTTAAATAAATAAATTATAAATTAATATTATTATTTTTATGAAAAAAACAACACTCACTTTTTTTTCTGAAAATGATGACTAAATGTATCCCTCATGCATACTTTCTACTTACCATCTTTATTTAGTGATACACATAATTTTAGATCTCCATGTATTATGGATGGTTATTATTATGGGTTTAATATTTTTGTAATTTATCAAATAATAACAAATATCTAATCTTAATATATAACATATTTTTTTTTTCCATATGTTGTAAAATAGTTATGATGCTCATTTGTGCCTGTAGAAAACCACATCAATGAAGTGATGTGATTAATTTTTCATTTTATTCTGAAATGTATTGTAATATGATATATTCAATGAATATATATGTAATATATGAAATTATAATTATTTTTAAAAGTTGATTTTTTTTATATTTCATTCATTACAACCAAAATAGGAATCAACATCCATGTTTATGATTGACCTTTCGTCCCCTTGAATGGTATATAACATTTCTTGATATCCACCTCTGGTAAATAAAATTATATATATATATATATATAATATATATATATATATATATATTATACATACAGAATAATTCATCTTTTTTTCAAAATACTGAATCATATTCAATGTATAAGGACCAAGACAATGGAACAAAAACATGCATGAAAAACATAGGAGTTATCACACCAACCTCTTATTTTTATATAAAATTATTAATAAACCAGTGATATATTGGAAAAAGTAAATAATAAATGTTATTTTATATGTTATTATGGTTCTTAAGTACATTTAGAATAAATATATATACATGTTACATTATTTTTGAATGTGTACGAAGAATGGTGATACTAGGGGTAAGGATTTATCATATCAGATTTACTTTTTTGAGAAATATGTCATGTTATGAACCAATCATATATTATGATGTATATTTTAATACATTTGAATTTTGAGATCAATAATTTCAATATGTTCATGATATTTAAATTTTTATTCTATTTTATTATATAATCCGTCATATATTTTAAAATATTCCACAACTCTATGGGAATTATGTTCCAATCCAATTTTAATGATGTTATTTATTCTTTAATTTATATAGAAGAAATTATATGATCATAATCATTTAGATAATATAATATTATTTACCTATGTTTACTTATATATAATATATTTTTTCATTGTATATTCCACAATAAATTCTCTTAAGATATCAAATGAATATTTTTTTGTAGAAATATTTATCTTTTATTCTTCCATCAAAAATCATTTTTCTTACAAGTCTATGTTTTATATAAATTGTTTTAAAAAAAATTTATCATGATTATATGATTGTTAAAATTATTTATTCCAAATATTTCTGTAATTTTAAATATATGATTTAAAAATTGATAGTTTATTTTTCTTAAATAATATTCCACTGATCTTTTAAAAGAAATGTTCATATATAATAAAATCCTTTGATGTTACTAATGTATTACTGGGGTAATAATCCCATGATACCAACCTTATTCATTATCTCGATGTTATATGATTACAATGATGATATATTAAATTAATCCCATTTATTTTTCATGGATTATGATATGATCATATGAATTTATTTGATTAAATAATGTTTATATGATTTTTTGGTCCATTATATCCCTATAATGTATTGGGTAAATTTATATTGATATCTCATGAAATATCGATAAGGACCACTGAAACATCATAAATATCAAATTTCATATATTTATTCATGAGTATGATCTATTTATATATGTTATCAAGGTAAAATGTCTGGATATTATTGCAAGTATAATTGTCCAAATTATAATGTGTGAACATTATAACTTTCTAGATATGCTCACAATATAATGTGAAGACATGGTATCATTTTCCTAAGTTTACATTATTATAATTAATTTTTAATATTATTAGACATGTCGGTGCTATTACTCTTGTGTGTCAAATAATTCTATCACATATTTATATATCATACATATAAATATCTAATTATAGAGATTATGATTTATGGTTTTCATGGTATAATCAATTTGTTTGAGAACATTCACACAAATATATTATCATACCCTTGTGATCATATTATCCTCTATATATATATATCTCTCCCTTTTCAACCCTTACTGGGCATATGATCTCACCCTTTATTATTTTTCTATTACCCATGATATGAATAATGGATTTATTTATGTTATGGATTATAATTTTACTATATTAGATGATCATTAATGGAGATGTTGATGATCCTTCGAAAAATAAGAGGATTGTGCATCTAGTGTCTATATACACTAATACATTATAATACTTTGGGATGTATTTATAATAAAATTAATTTATGATTATCTATAATAATGTAAATGTAATTATTAAGACATAATTTCATCATAGTTGGTGTCATTGGATAGGATTAGTGAATCTTATGTGATTCAGATTTGAGAACATTGGTGAAAATAATGGTCATAAGTATAAGAATAGGATAACATGCTAATGTATTTATAAGGAAGATTACATATATTATTTAAGTAAATTAATCCCTTTTGTATACAATATATAACAACCAAATATATTCAAATATATATTTTTTAATAAATTAAATATCTTTGATAGATTCCAATGAACACAAAATCAGGTTTAAACAAAACATGATACTCAATTTAGATATTATATAAACAAAAAAATTATAAAATATCCATTAACTGAAGTGGTATATATACAATTAACAGAATTAATATAATTATATATTATATAATCATTCATTTTTTATATATTTTATTCATATAAATATAATAAATATTTCAAAGAAAAAAATAACTTTTGAAAAAACATTATTTTTATAAAAGGATGTTTATTTTCCAATCCCCAATAATATTAAAATTAAATCAAAACAATATTATAAGTTTATTTGATAAAATTAATTTTGAGAAATTAAATAAAAAATATCATAGGGTGATGTTTTGGATTTTTTCTAAAATATTACAATTTTCATAAATTATTCAGAAATATATAATTTTAAAAGAAAATTAATTTTTAATTTAAATTATCTTTTATGATAAATTTTTTACAAATTTTTTATAATTAAAATTATTTCATTTATATATATATTATTATAATTTATTTTATTTGAATCATTTTTATAATGAATTTTGGTATAAATACTTAGTATATATTTGAACATTTTTTATTTGAAAACACAATTTAATATTATGACTAAGAGATTAATTTTATAGTAATTGTTTCACTTATGTGAATGAAATTCGGAATTATTAATTTTTCATAGAATAAGGATAATATATATTATCTAATATGTATTAATGAAATTGTTTTATTGTGAATTGTAAAAATAGAAAATATTTATTACTATTGTTGAGGTAAAAATTGGATTATCGAGGGATTAAAATTGGTAATTATTTAAATGACCTAAAAATTATTTAATATATAAATTATTTAAAAATTGAGACCATATAATGTCTTAAAATCCATAATACATTAATTTTTATCCTTTTCAATGTGAAAATTGTTGGCTAAGCTATTTTACTTTCAAAAATTTACAAGTGTGCCAGTAACCTCAATTATATTAGGATACCAAATCACCATTCTTCTACACACCATGAAACCATTTTGGATCATAGAATTTTGGAAAAAACAAACTCCTAAATTTCATTCTCTTATAATAGAATCATTATTTTCAGCATAAATTAATCCCTAGAAGTGTTTCCCTGAAAACATAGTTAGGTAATTAGACGAAGATGTAACATTCCTCAACCAATTTTTTCATTATTTAATCCTCCACATAAATAAATACTTATTAATATGTTAAAATATAATATTCTAAATATAAAATATTTAATGTTTTTTTTCAGGAATGAATACCATCCCCACTCCTTCAAATCGGTAACTGCATCATCATTCATTTTTACAATAGACTACCACCTCATGACCTGATATCAGTAGTTTTTTACATTACCAAATTTTAAAATAGGTAATGATGATGTATATGAGGTATATATATGATATATAAAACAAAATTACATATATTGAGTTAATATATCATATATTCCATTTTATATTCCATTCCTTAGGGTATATGATAACTTATATTGGGTGTACAACAAAATACCGCCTTACGAAGCGATGTAATTCATATTTCAATAAAAATTATAATAGATGTGGATAAAGATAAATTTAACTAATATATGTCATATCGATGAGATAATTATTATATTCATAAAATATATTCCATTCTTAAAATATAATACATTAGTTTTTTTACAATTTTACACACTTAATGATGATAATATCCTTTGTGTAAGTGTGAAATTGTGCCTTATAAAAGCAATGTGAATCTATTTTCTTCACCACACATAATGGATATCATAATTATGTATATTTAATAATTAATATTTTATTTATTATATTATTATCATTCTAGAATAATATCATATTACATTATTCTTTAAAATAATGATATCTAAAAATTGGAAATTTTACTCATGCATATGTATGGCCTAACTTCATAATGGTAGTAACGTTCATAATTTGTTAATAACAAAATATTTTATTTTCCATAATAGTATTAGTTATGTATACATATTAATATAATTTAATAATTATTTTCTAGATAATTATAAAGAGTGAACTATTTTACCGTAGTCATTATATTGAATTAAATTTTGACAAATAAGTTGACTATTTTATATAAATAAAATATATAATTATTTTTTTTACAAATAATATATAAAATTATAATAAGTAAATTAAATGTAATAATAAATATAAAAATAGTTATTTAGAATGTAAATACTTAACTTATATTTATTATTCAATTAAATTAATAATGAGTGTGATGAATCAAACTTGAGGTATGGGACTTTATTTAAATTTCCCCACATTGAGGCATGCTATAATGATATGCAATAAATTTCTTGATTATTTTGTAAATAATAACCTGATAAAATGTAATATCATAAACTATTAATATTATATAATATTTTATTATTTATTCTAACTTATTTCATCCATGGAGATTGACCTGAGAATTACTATGCGGTAAAAGTTAGTGTACAATATCGCTTTAATTAATGATTGTTAACATTATCTCTGAACTATGAATTATTGATTATAATATTTCATTGATTATTAAACTTAACAATAAAATTATTATTTATATGTTATGGAAATGATTATTTCTTAAATTATATAATGTTCTATAAACATGGCATACATTGAATGTTATTCAAATAAGAAGGAAAATATTGATAAATTCCATCCTTTACTCATTACAGATATTTTTTATAAGGAATATTGATCAATATCTCAATTTTTTATTAAATATAAGAGGATTTAATATTATGTGGAAAAAATATCGGGGCCTAAATATATATACCTTTAATTGATCAATAGTTACAGTGGGAAAAATAATTTTACTGATTCAAAAGGGGTTTCTAAATTAGTTTTCAACTAATATGAAGAATGATATTGTTTATATTTGCATAAAAATTCTTAACATAATCACACTAATAATTTCGAATATAACTCACAGTGAATTCAATTATTATCATTATCCATGATATTATATATTTGATATTATTTTTGTGTGAATTTCACTCTCATAATATTGATAAAATGGTATGTGTGTTTAGTTATGTAAACGTAAATAATGATATGGATTTATCCTTTTTTAATAAAAATGTTTTTAATTTGATTTTTTGTTCAATAAATTTTTATCCCATTTTTATTGTGAATATTGAGTCATTATATTCTCTATACTTGACCGTTACTAATCATTTTATCATATACTTTTATTTTTACCATTGTAGGTAATATAAAAAAACTCTTGGAATTTATATTTACTGAAGATTTTTTTTTTTTGAAATTGGTTTTACATTATATTACAAATGTAAAATTAGAATCATGGGTCTATATATTTATAAAAGAATATATTGAATGAACATTTCACCATATTTTTGACTTTTTTAATCCATTCAAAAGTAATAATCTCTCAAATGACTCTTGGATACTAGATATGGTATCATTATAATTGGTTTTATAGTAGGTTTTGAAAAACCATCTAGATTTGAATTAATGATTCATAAACTAGAAAATATAACCCTATTATAGAATATAATGAAAATTATATAAAGGAATTAAAATGTTATGGAACGTATGTGATTATGTGGGGGTTTCTTGGAATACATGTTGGATTTGGTTCCCTCAAACCAAATTACAAATATTGTTTCATAAAAATGTGTAAATTGTTTTGAATATTAATAAAAAACCTAAGAATTAATTACTTTTCTTCTATGAGACATAGTATTTTATAATTCCCTAAGAGTATCGGTCACATTAAAAGCTAATATAAATTACATGTATGATGAGAACCTTAAAGTGTAATGACACAATTCTTGAATATATGTTATATTGATGGATGATATCATATGATGTAAAATTATATATTCTATCTTGGGTGGATACTAGTAGGTCGTTGTGGTTCCTTCTCATGAAATGCTCCCTTGGAAATATCATGTAGGATATTATGAAAATAGGACCCACCCATAGGAAATCCACAATAATACATTTCATTGGATATTCATATATGAGGATGTGTGTATTAGCACTTATACATTAACATTATTATTAATGAATATTATGAGCTACAAACTTTCAAGTATTAACAAAACCCTTGATGATTGATGTTCGTGAAGAGGTAGGATACGTTGGGTGATTCATGAGTACTATTTCATTAAGAATAATAGGAGAAAGGATTTATCCATTATATTCATTAATGGTAATTAATATCTTAGTCTAGTAGATATAAATTATATATCTTTAATACATACATGGTTATGGTGTTCTATAAGCAAGATTTATTTTCAAAAAGTCAAAGTAAGAGATAATGGGAATATAGATTTGTGGCACAAGCATGCAACCTTCTCGATTACGGATATTGTGATAAAGGGATTATATTACATGGTTAGAATTCGTATGAGGTGACATTTTGTTGTGGTGTAAACTTATTTCAATATGGTTTCCATACCATGTTTCCATATGATAGCCTTAACTTTTATGATAATTAGCCTAATAAACTTGTCAAATAGGCCTAGTGGGTCAAAAACTTAGTGTATCAAGAATCTAAATTAAATAATAATAATAATATATTTATTAAATAGCTGAATAAATATTTTTACTATATATGGTATCATAATTAATCATGCTTGATTGTTCTCATATAAATATTTATTTTCAATTTAGTTTATAGAATTTTTTTTATTAATTTATGAATAAGGGAGTGATATTTTTTTAATAAATCCATATTTAGTATTCAAGATCAAATATATATTAGGGGGAATTGTGGATTTAGGTTTTTAGGCCCATTAATAAATAACAAAAATTAAATTTTATTTGATTAAATAATATTTAATCTTAATTATCAATATAAGTACATGTCATTAGATAATGATATTATTATTATTATTATTTTACATGGGGTTTCTCGGGTATTAGTTAGATAAATAAATGCAATTTTGAAATAATTTTATTTTTACCTTTGAAATATATAATCCCAATTAAGTTATTTTCTCATTAATTTTTTTTGTTTCGGTTCTTGAAAATGGAATTAGTGAATTCTCTCAAGCCAAGAGAGTTCCCTTCTCTAAGAATTCTCCCATGAATAGTGAGTAATCATACTCCACCAAATCACGAGTAATTATTTGGTATTATGTATCAAGGATATTAATGGTATAATACACAAGAACAAGGATCTTCTATTTTAGAACCCAGAGATTCCTTTGGTGATTCCTAGAGATCCTTGGGATATTCATGGATCACTACTCGAGGGAATATACACTTGATTTATTTGATGTAATGTTACAGAATCATATATCTGTTTTATTGTACATCAATGAAGAAATAATTAAAACAATGGTAATTAATTAATTAAATTGATTAATTATAAATAAAATCTGATGATCCTCCATTTAGTTCTATAACAATTTATTGTGTCTAATTTGTCGACATAATTACATTGATCACGATGATTAAAATTGTATCGAATGTCGGATTAATCATCGATAATGGAAATACATAGTGTTATAAATTTTTGATCGCTTGATTCTTCTATACATATAACCCATAATATATCCTTTTGATTATTCAACAAGTGGAAATGGTTTTATAAGATAGGTGCCTTGGAATAATAACAGTGAAAATGGTGTATTGTGGTTGACCTTTTGATCGCCTATTTATTGATAAAGGGCCTTATAACACACCTGATTTAAAACACCATGGTTATATTCATAGGATAATTCAAATTTTCAATATTAACCATTCTAATTGATTTGAATACAAAGGGAACATTGAAGAAACCATACATATAATTATGCGTTTATAAATGTATAAATTTTGATTTATGTGGTGCATTACAACCTATATATAATTATATATTATGATATAAAATTTTATTATTTTAGAAAATAACAATGTCTATTTAATTATTTATAAATGGATCCTTGAAGGAATATTGGTACGAATTGTCCTGGCTAATTTATATAATACCCTTATAAGGTAGAAAACATAATGTAATGGGAACTGAAAAAATCATGGCTATATTACGAATGTTTAATCGGGTTCTGAAAAATAATATACCTTAGATGAAGAAAGCTATTCTGTAATGTGATTCTTTTTTGTTGTATGACTTCATAGAAAATTAATCACAATCTGTTGATAGAGTAATGATAGAAAAAATTGGGTTATGTATCTAGAGAATATTTTTATTGCTATTGGATGTGGTGATAAGTTATTTGTAAAATTTTAGTATATTTTATGAAATCAATTATAGATAAATTGCCCCCATTAATATAGAATAATATTGAGTAATTAAATGGAACTCATGGAATGGAAATCTCTTAAGAATTAAATCATTGACATATATTTAAATCATGATAAAAATCCAACATCAAGGGAGTGATCAATAGCGTAAATAAAATATTTGAAAAAAGTTATATAGAGTGTCAATCTACCATTACAATGATACCTATTTTTGGTACATGTCACATATACAACACAGAGTGTATGATAGACCATTTATATGAGGGGATTAATACAATTCTCCATAGCACACATGACTCTCATTATTTTTCATTATATGATGGAATAGTTTTATATGCCCCCAAAAAAGAGAATAAATTCCCTATATCATACATATTCAAAGGAAATTAAGGTAATAATGGTCCATATGAATCCCAGGAAAATGAAATTGTTAATGAATAAGAAGAATAAAAGAAATAAATTTCTAACTTCTAAAAACTAATGATATAATCACCATGGGAAATGCTTGAATGTGTTTAGAGAGTTTTATAAGTGTGGATAAAAGGGACTCCTTGATCAATAATTCAATTTTAAAAAATAAAACACTATTATTCAATATTTAAAAAATATGGATATTGGGCTCATTGAAAAATACATCACCAATCATCAAGGTAATCTATAATAGAATAGGAAATCAAGAGAATCCAAAAATTATTTAATCACTATAACTAAGGTGGGAGAACCCAATCATGTAATGAAAGGTACATTAATCAAATATTCTCATTTTGGAAATTAATTATTTTATTTTGAATTCTCAAACTGTTTAATATATACCCAATTGATCATGAAAATTAATAATTTATATTTTAATTTAAGAAAAGAGGTGTTAGTAACCAATCCTAGTTAAAGTGTCACTACAACAAGTTGGTGTTATAATATCCCTATTATGGAACTTTAATATGATTTATTTATTGACAATATTTTTATTCCTATTGTTGAATCTGATATTATCATTTATAAAGTAAATATTTAGGAATATAATGAAAAAAATATTGGAAGAATAAATAATGTATGATTTCTGAATAAATTATATAGTTCATCATGTTATTGGAATATAATTCATCATATGTTTCATATATTGATTCATTCATAGTAATTATATTATATGGAATTATTGTGTATGAATAGAAAAATATGGGTATGGAAAAGGTATTCATGAAATTTAGTATTTAACTATTATATAATAATAAAATGATGTATTTCTTGTTGAATTATCAGTACCTCTCCCATATCATGATGCTTAGTTTTCTATTGATTTGAAGCCTTAAGGATGTCCAATAAAAAATATTCCTTGTATAAAAGAGAATTTATAACTAGTTTATTTGAATAAATAATTTGAAGCGATGGGTGGCGATATATTTATTCCACCTTGTGTTTCACTATAGGGATACCATGATATCTTCATTAAAAATATTTTGTTCCATGTGACTGTTAATTTTTTTATCTGGGGTTTAATACAATTATAAAAAAAATATCATGTTCTTCACTATTATTACATATTAGATCACATTTATGAATCTTAATATTTCATAATGAATAACCAGCGTTATGTGGATCATTTTTTTTGAGTAAATAGGTAATAAATTTCACTTATTTTATTTCAAATAAGGTATTTTAATTATGTGTTTCCACAAATTAAATTTGTATTAACTAATGAACCCTAGGTTTTTAGGTATATTATTAAATGTGTATTTGAGGAATATCTTGATGTTATTTGAGTTCATTGAGGAAATATTTGTGTATTATAAAATTTACGAGGATCATGAGAATCACATTTGGATTATTCATGAGATTTTTATTACAAAACAGTTATATATAAAATTTAATAATGGTAATTTATTAAATCAAAAGTATATTTTCTGTGGATGTATTTTCTACATGGATGGAATAATAATTTATTTTGAAAAGAAAAATGGAGTCATATAATTTAATTTAAAAATTAACTTAACTGGGGTATATAGATTCACTGGTTTGGAATGGTAGTGTAGGATATTTTTCTATAATTTTTATTGAATTGTTAACCCGTTAATAAAACAAAAACCAAAAGGTGTTAAGTTTTTTTAGAAAAAGGAATATGATTAATGATTTTATTAAATAATGGGAAATTTTATAAGGCAATGATTTTAAATATACCATCGGGAAATTTTATGTTTGTGATGTATAATGATGCATTGAAGATGGTGAGATTTCCCTTGTTGGATCAATTTAACAATAAAAGGAGGATGCGGTAATTCAGTGGTATAGTTTTCTTTTATGATCCCTTTTATTTGAAAAAAATGTTCTCCTATATTTAAAGAGTTATTATCTAAACACTAAACAATCACACATCCATAGTAACAGAATAATATAATTGATCAATACTCAAAAAGAGTTTCTATAGCCTTTTTATGGTTTTGCAATCAATCCAATACCTGAATATCCACTTTAAACCAATCCTTATGGGTGGATAAAAAAAATATGATATGACCTTATACTTGTTTAGAAAAATATTATGAATAATTATGAACATCCTTCATGAAGAACAAAATGATGCAATATTTTTTTAAATATTTTTAGAAACATTCACTAGTTTCATCAAAACATGTTTTCGTGATTCCTTTTCAACTACTAGAAATATTTTATTAATAATATTTCTTTTCCATCATACCTAGTATTAGTTATGAACTTATTGGCATATTATAATGACAACTAGTCTGTTACAGTATTAAATCCTATTGTATGATAATATTACTGTTAAAAAAATTAAAAAAATTAATCTGATTATGTCAAAGATAATAAATCCCTATCTAATTTCTAAGTTTAATTTGATTTATCTTAATACGATATTCATTATTATTCTTCATCTGCCATGAAAAAATCATCAACAATGATAAATTTGGAAGGTATTTATCTAAAGAATAATTATGCACCCCCTTCTCCTTTATACAATGAATAATACTTTAATTCAAAAAATTATAAAGTACATTGTCCATTTATAGGTCCAGCAACAGTGGTTTAAGAGAGATTCTAAAACGTTTCCCCAGTGAACCTGAATTTGAAAAAAAATTATTTTCCTTACATTTTGGATATATCTTTGAATTATTTATCACTTCTAAAATCATTATGTGTCTTCTGAATCCTTTTCAAAACATATCAATACAATGTCTTGATCCAAAATTTCATCAGAATATTTAGTCTGATTCTGATTTCCATTATGATTTCCCAATTACGATTGAGATAGAATAATCTTAATTATTTTGGTCTAAATCAATTTAAAAATATTTAAAACACATTTATTCTTATTATAATTCTCATAATTAACTAATCACACCCTTTTTATTTTGTATAATCGAACCAATTGTTACAATATATGATATTGAAATCATTCATTCCAAAATGTTGTTTTTAACTTGATAGACATTAGTTTCATTTTCATTTTCCATAAAGACAATTTAAAATTCTAAAGATGTTAACAATTCTTAGAAAATAATCAACAACAGTTTCAAACATTCTTAAATAATCACATCATCCAAAATACATAAAAAAAATTAGATTTCCAGTTGAGAACACTTATCTGGATACATGAAATAAATATCCTTTTATTATTTTATTCAGACTAATGATCCTACATCTGTTAATGTTATTTATGTTATTCCAAGATTGATAGATTAATTCCAACCTCATTATAATAAATAAAGTTTAAATTATAATCCAAATACTATTGAACCAATTGATAAATAATTGATACGTCATACCCTCTTGAACCAATTAAAAACATATCATCGTTTTCTTTCCCAATGGACCACTTTACAATGAAATTCAATATAATGAAAATGGTTGTGTACATTTGCACTTAATATCTTATTCAAATTTCAATCAGTCTCAACAACATCAACATCTTCATAATTCCCAAACACATTTCCAGCCTTCAATTTATTTTATAACCTTCATAATATGATAATAAGTGTTAGGATTACATTGATAAATATTAGAAAACCACGTCTATTAGAGTGATGTCACTAGCCTTGAATTCTGAAACTTCTCTCAATTTATTATTGTCATCAACTTTTTCATATAAAAATTAATATCTTGTGTCTTATTGGTCTGACTAAAAACAATAATCATTATCATCTTATGATCTGATCAACCTTCACATCTTTCAATCAAATCTACCTTTGGTAATCTCTAATAAATTTAATTATATATAAATCATTGAATTAATTCTTAAACAAAAAAATATGGTATCATTAGTTACTCATGACATAGAAATTATTAATGATTCGTGTAGAATAATTTTATTTTTATTTTTATGTATCGTAACAACCCTTTCTTCTAGCTCTTATGTCATTCTGTCCAAACCTCAATTCAATTGAAAAAATTTATTATAATCATTACATCATAACGACACCATCACATGTTTTATATACAAGTTATGATTTATGATAACTTTAAGACCATTAAATTAACCTCATATTTTCATTAGAACCATTATGATTTTGATTATTTTCATTATTATGGCCAAAACTCAATTACGAACCCAAATAATCCCACTGATTTTTTTCTTCTCACAAACATATTTCTAATCTAATGGAATTCATAATGAATATTGAATCTAATTCACTTAATACAAATGTGATTTAGATCACAAACTTGTAAAAAGTGTGGTGATTTATTCATCTTTGACATTTCTTTGAAAACAAAAAATGACAAAAACTCTTTATTGATTAAGTGGGCGAGTTAGATCGCCTTCCAATAAACATTGTCCAAATGATCTCACAATTTTGATCCAAATCCATTTAACTTATTAACCTCAACCAATGGATAATTTCTCAAAAATTATATGCCTATATATGATAACATATAATAGGAAATGTAAATATTAGATAACCAAACCACACTATCATAATTTAGTTGATCATGTATCCTCCAAGGTTTTCTTCAGGTATTTATTCTCTTCATTAATTTTTCTAAAAATAGTTGTTTTAAAAATCCAATATAAAAAATGATTATAATAGTTCATACACATTATGTTGGATACCTAGTTTTCCTACAACTTATTCTATATACATGATTCCTTAAAAATATTTAGCATTCATCAATGGATAGATTTATGAAACAATTATCCTACATGAAAAAAAAATTACTTATAAAATATGAGAAAGGGGATAAATACCCATACTTAGACCATGAAGATTAATAGGTTCTAAACCCATGTTCACCATCAATATATAAAAATATTTTATTAGAAATGGTTTTCTTAAAATGGTGTAAACTATTTTGTATGTAGAAAAATACTGCAACATCAATTCATTCATCTCCACGTGATCATTGATAATGTTATTTTTGATATCAATATTTTTTGAATAAGAATATTGTAACATATTTTTTGTAATAATGTTTTAAAATTGTTATGAGAAAACTAAGTTAAATGAAAATTTTACTTCAACAGGTATGTCTTCCAACTTGGATTTAATAAACCATAGTTGAGTAGAATATTGAGTAGAAGAAACATAATCATATTTTGACATGTTAGGAGTTACTGATTTTTGTTTCTTTTTATATAAATTAAATGAATATTATCCACAAAGAATACTCTAACATATATGGATCTTCTATATTAATCATTTCTTTCCAAATAACCATTAAAATACCAAAACATGTCAATACCATCTAGTCTATTTGACCTTATTATGATACTTTTCATTCCTTGAACATATTTGATAATTATTTTTCTATAAAATATATTTGATTATTTGGGATAACTCTAAAATATTGCACAAAAGGTAACAAAATAAAAAATATCATGTATTGAGTTAGTTAAATATAAAAAATACAATAAACTTCAAATATTATTTAGAGTAAACTTCCTTGACTTATTTCTCATTAGTCTACTTTGTTTTGACTGAAATTAGTGAAGATATATGTTTAAAATTATCCATCATGAACTAATTAAGGAGAAACATAGTACAATTTTCCATACAAGGAAATTTGTTTTTTTTTTGTGTGCGAGATTTATAACCTAGGAATGTATTTTATTTTACATATCATATAAATATAAAAAACATTTTCATCTATTTATAAAATCATTCACAAATTCATTCAGCATTTCCAAAAAAAAATCATCAACATAAAAAATTACAATGATGAAAAATATATTGACATTAATTGATGTAAATTATACAATAAATAGATCATTTCATAAAACACATATTCCTCAAACTTATATCCAATTTTAAATAACATGCCCATAGATATTGTTTTATCCCATAAATTTTTTCATTTATTTTACTCACATAACATTCATATTTTCTTAAAAAAACGAGACACATGGTTGTACAATATATAATTCTTCATCAATATACCCATTTAGAAATGTATACTTCAGATCCATCAAAAATATTTTTTAACATCAATGTGAAGAAACAGAATAAAATATTCTCATTGTTTCATAACATTACATTGGAGTAAATATATCTTAAAATTCATCTCCTTAAATATATGAGCAGTCCTTCCACGCTAATATTGATTTTTTTATAACTTACCAATATTCATTCATCTCTTTTGGAAAACCCCACTCTGTATCAATAATATATTTTATTTGGTTTACGTAAACATTCTCACATACAATTCTTCTATCTCTGATACATAACTTGATTCATTTCATAAACCACTAAGATGCTCAAATTATCCAATCACATCATTTATATAACATTTTAAATACATTTATGTATGTGTAAAAACTTTTTATATTCAAATTTTAGATGTTTTTTATGCAGATCTCCAAGAATGTCTTTAGCTTAAGCATTGATCCTCAATTTTGGATGATAACTTTGAGAATCTTCTTTATCACATGAAATATCCCTCTGATTCTTCTTTTTGTGTATGATTGCCACTGTGAGCATCCTTATCCAAAATCTCAGAAATGTTTTTTTCATCATGTTTATATTCCATATATTTATGAGTCGATAAACATTCGTCCTATTTTTAAATAAATTTATCATTATAAAGGAAAATAAACATCCTGAAATTGTTTTGGTAAATTTGTATCCACATAATTTTGAAGAATATCCAATAAAAATAACATATTCACCTATCATCTCAAACATTCAAATTCTACCGCATTTCATCGTTATGATGCATAAAATCCCAAAAAAAATAATTAGTGTTTTTAATGTGGGATTTTTTCCTACCAACTTTCATATGGATTCATATTTTAAATTTTAATATAGAATGAACTATTTTGAATATGAAAATTAGTGCTCGATAATTACATCCAAATGTAAAGTCAGTGACCATGTTTATGTAATGTAGTTCTTCACTTTTCAATCGGACATATATACTTCCTTTCAGTATCAACATTTTGATGAGGAGTGAATGATGTACTAAACCAAGACTAAATTCTATGATTTGAAAGATAAAATTCAGACTCATCATTTTGGAATTCACCATAATTGTTAGTTCTAAAATTATTTTCTTAATAGTAATATTTCTTCTATGCATTCCCCTTGAAAATTTTATTTATTTTATGAGAATTTAACTACACTTTAATATGAATCATATATGTAATGTGAGGAAATTAAAAAATTATTCTAATAAAGTGATTATCATTATGGGTTTATTTTTTTTATTAGACTAAAAATCTAAGAAAGAATTTGTTATATGGGTAATTTCAAGAAAATCTGAAATTTAATTAGGTAGAGATATTTATATTTTCCCCTTATGTATACTCATTTTGTAGCAATATATTCATTGTGTTGTATCATGAATACCCTCGACACAATCTATCATTGAAAATATTCTCATGATTTTCTAATGCATGTGTCCTAGTATTTTATTCCATAACTTATTTTCTTCCACCATTCCAATGTACGACTAGTTTTTAGCCCCACCAACATTGAATAAAATTCATTTTCTATGTTGGAATTTTTAAAATATCTTTTTATCTTTTTCAGCTTCCACAAAAAACCCATGATTCTTGAATATAACATTGTTTCAATTCTCAAAACCTTTTTATATACTTATTTTATTTTGTTTCATCCCATCAATATAAAATATTTCATGTATTTTAAAATTATTCCCCAACATTAGAGATTTTGATTCCTTTGATATTTAGATATTCATCATTATGAAATTTCATTATTCATTCATTTAAAAAGAATTAATTATTCATTAATTTTATATCTCTTGTTATATGAGAGGAACACCCATTCTCTTGAATATTAATTCATTCTCATTTTATAGCATTGAGAGAAGTTTCTAAAACATGTCTTTTTTATTTCCTTATATATATATATTAACTTCTAGATTCTATGAATTAATGAAAATGATTCTTATGCCAATAATAATAATAGAAATCATTTTTCAGTGTGTCTATGTCATTAAAATATTTCGAAAATAGAATCCAGTGGTTGGAGCATGTTTATAATTTTCACCATAACCTTCGTATAGTTCAATAATACATACTTCTTAGACTTCTTACATATGGACGAATGAATCCCCCTCAAACATTTTTATATATAGTTAATGGAATAATAGTAATCTTAATTATTAAAAAATTTCAAATATTTCATGTATCTGAATCCAACAAAATACCAATTGTATCGAAATAATAATAATTACTGTTGACAGTTCCATACTTACAAGAGTTAGAGCATGTTTCTCAAGAACATTCTTTTTTTTCATCCCTGAACATTGTTTACTACAAACCCTTCTATTATCAACCAGAATATTATTATTCAAATAAATATTAATTTCAACATTATTGGAACTATATGTGTTTGAATTGTTTTGGAATGATAAACTATACAAATATCTAAATTCTCTAGATTATTAAATTGGGAACACAATCAACATTGAAAACCACAATCTTTTCAAAAACAATATCAAATTAATTTTAAAACATTAATGGTATATATTTATCCTTATTAGCTTTACCCTTGGTAGAGCATTCAACCTCTTAAAATGTTAAATAATTGATACTTGAAAGCCTCTATTTATCAGTTAAATTTTTTTATTGAAAATTTCCAACACATATTATTTTTCATTATTCGTGAATTTTATATTACAATTAAAATTCATTATTTTTTATGGTATTTACTCAATTCATCAACCTCTTCCAAAATAATTTATTTTTTACCAAGTAAACATTCTTGATTGTTTTATAATGAATTTTAATTTTCCAATAACTTGATTTCTTTTCAATTATCCCATTGTTTATCTATATTCTTATAATTCTTCTTTCATGTGATATTTTTATCGAGTTCCCTCTTTTTAAAAGATATTTTATACGAATTCTTCATTATTAATTGTTGATATAAAATTATTTTATGTGTACTTCTCAATAGAAATTTCATATTCAAATTCACAATATTCTTATTTATCATATTTAGATAAAAAATTTCACTTTTTGGTTTTCAGTAATTTTCTATCCTTCTCTATTGAAAAAAATTTAGTTGTATCACCACGTTTCTTCTATGATCATAATGGTATTTTCTCTTCTTCATCAATGTCCTCTACATTCAGTATTTAAGTATAAATAGCTACAAACATCAATAATTATCCAAATTCATAACATTTAAATCGATATTCCTCTTATATTTAAATAGAAATATTATCACATTTTTTGAAAACAAGGATTAGAATTTATCATAATTTTCACACAACATATTTTTGGAATTAGGACACAAACCTCTTCATAATGAACCTTGTAATAATTTTATTTCATGGAAGCATTGAAATAAATTAGTCTGCCAAATTTTGTTTTACTATTAAAAAATTACCCATTATCATTTGATAAGTAATGAGAGTACTATAAAAATAAAACAAAGACAATGTTCCATGGTTCTCAATCATCTAAAAAGGAATCACATGATTAAATATGTCGAGAATAATTATCAATATCTTTTCAAAATTATTATAATCTTCAAAAAATTCACCACAACATATAAATGTTCTATCAATATCGTTAACCCATGAAAATAAGACTCCAATTGATTCATAATCACCCATATTGATATATTCATCCATTCTATTTTATATTTGTTGTTTCACCTTCTTCACTTTTGGGTTTCCACCATAAATATTCATCATCTTATCCAACATATATTTAGTGGTATAACAACCTTCAGAATAAAAAAACAATATTATAGAGTGATAAAAAAATAATTATTATCCCTTCCGTCAATATCATGATTCTTATTTTAAATTAATGTCAGAGAAAATGTCATATCAATATAAAGAAATGCATCTATTGCAATATCACCAAAATCATACCTAAGATACATAGAATAAAGAATCTTTATTTCATTATAGAAATGATATTTCTTAATATAAAATAAATGAATCCACTTATTGTTCACACTATTCAAATAGTTTATAAAAACCATTATTTAACAACATCAACAAGATTTCCTACATCTGTGGAATGGGTTGGGAATAATCCAGCACCACACAATCTACTAGAAAACACTCATTTTGAGTGGATAGGAAAAATATGATATAACCATACCAATATTTGGAAATATGTTCAATACAATAGTTAATGTGCTTCACGTTTCACAAAATGATGTAATTCAATTTTTGTAAAAATTTATTATTCATTCACCATTTTTTTCAAAACATGTTACAATGCGTTCTTTTAAATTCTCAAAAATATTATACTTTAATAAATTCATCAAATTTCTACCCATAGATAGGTAAAAAATTGTCTATACATAATAATGATACACAATCAGATTCTCCAGTTTGATTCCTTACAATGACAATATATTAGCCAGAAAATTACTAAAACAAATAGACATATATTCATTCATAGTTCAAGAATCCAAGTTTGATTTCTTGGTCTGATATTGAATATCTAAATACTACCCCCTTCTTCTTCTTCTCTCATCCAGTAAACATCCTCAAGAATCATTTATATAGAAACTATTTATGCCTATATATAATTATCTCCATTACTTATCTCCTCACACATGAATTTCACATCAATGCCATAAATTAAATGGTATTTACTCATTTTATAAGTGCACCAAAAGTGATTTTGATAGGATTTCTAAAAGATTCCCCACAAAAATTTTTTTTGGAACAATAAATTTAAAAAAAATTCTAGATTCAACATTGATATCTTGAGTTCTTATCGAATCTTATAATGACATCTCGAACCATCAGAAATCATCCCACAACTTCATCTATCTTCTCAAAAATATTCAATAACCTCTAAATTATTTTGATTCCCCTTATGATTTACAATATTATGATTAATAGAGAATTGATTTAATTACATTTATTGACATTATTGGAAATATAAGTTAAAAAATTATTTTCTTTCCATTCACAAAACTAACTTATCACACACTTTCCAATCAATATTCTTTTACTAACGATTACAGTATAAAATATTGATACAATTCATTACAAAATATTATTTCAACTATGTTACACTTTGGTTTCCTTATCTTTTTTAATAAATATTTTGAAATATTATAATGATTTCAACACTTCTTAAATGAACATCAACATCTGCTAAAAACATCTTCAAACAAGAACTTCTACTAACCTCCATCAATGAACCTTTCCTGATCATCCCTAGAAAAAAACCTTTTCCCTACTTGAATCCAATTACATTTTCTCATTTTCGTTAGATAGAAGTTATAGCATCCAATAATGTGATTGGTTTTATTCTACATATGATATATCATTATCTTCCTCACTATGATAAATGGTTCCAGTGATAGTCAAATGAATATTTGACATACTAAGAAGGATGTGAGGCTTATTTTCCAATTAATCTAGTTGAAGACATAGGTATGTTTTATTTTATATTTTCCCACTTGAAAAATCGATTCAACCTGATGAAAATGAATGAATATATTATTGAATAACTATTGATTTTATTTTTCAACTATATAAACAAACATAATATCTTTATCATTCCAAAACAACTAATCATCCTATGATTTGTTTTCAACCATCATAGTCAGATATTAAATGTCGGGATTACTCTAATTATCAGTGGCACACCATTTTTGTTGAATTTGTGTAATAATATTTGACATTATAATCGTATTTCATATTATAATTATTCTAAACATCTTTCTCTAATGATTTGAAAACTATTTCATGTTGGAATGATTGAAAACTAGAATCTACACATTTTTATTGCCTGATCAACCTTCTTATACTTCAAAAAAATCTTATTCTAGTATTCTCACATTGATGAACATATTCCTTAAATCCTTGACAATATTCGTCAATAAATTTCATCTTGTTTCTGAATAAACTCCTGAATTTGGAAACATTTATGATTGTTGAATTATCATCTAAAATTATTTGGATGAATCATAATATCACAATATTCCAACACTAATTCCTTTTCTAAAAAAATGATGATATGATTAGACGAAAATTTTTTCCCATATTCCTTACTAATGAATTAATCTGGATTTATCTAGAAAATTTTTTTATGAGAATTCCAATATTATAAAATCATCACAAAATTTTTTCATCAAATCAATTCAAAAATTGACTATTTTCATTATTATTTTCCAAAAGAAATTATGGACCTAAGATTATTCAAATGAACCATTTAGTTCAAAAACAATCCTTTTAATTTTAATGAAATTCAAAATAATTATATGTATGGTGTCGTTAGTACAATTTCATGTCATAAAACAAACTATTAAAAATTTATTTGACATAGTATTCTTTGAAATTTCTGTGAAAGAAAAAAATTATTACAGATTATGATGGTGACTGTAATCATCTTCCTATCAGCATAGTCCCAACAAACAGGAAATAAATGATTACAAATATTAAATTATAATATAATTGTATTTATATATAGAAAATAGAATACGCTTGAATATAACATTCCAACTCATTAACATGAGTTTTTTGTTGTAATTTTTTCATTAAAGATATGAAGTAATTGTCTCTATGTTGAATAATGAGATATATACATAGAAAATAGGATCATAAAATATATATTTTTAATTAAAGGGATAATACTAATTGAATGTATATATCTTAAACTATTAAAGGATTCTTATATAAAAATAAACTCCCATCCATTGATAAAAATATGGTTGTAGATTCATTGAATAAGAAATATCACGGAGTTCTAACCCAAATGCCAATAGAGAGAGATATTATTTTTATAGATCTATTAAAGATTAATAAGTAGATTATTAAAAGTTATATCACTTATTTTTTAAATTATTGTTAAAAAATATATATTGAAAAATATAAAAGGATATCATAATGATGATGATTTCATTCATAAAAAATTGAATATTTGATTGATGGGAAATTAATATATGTTATTTGTGAATATGGTGTCTTGAAATTATTAAATATATTATGATTTTAATATATATATTTATGTGTGTGTGTGTGAGAGATAGGGAGATTAAAATAGAAATATTTTATGATACTCATAGATAATATATCATTATACACTTTGGTATCAAAAACATGTATTAGCATTTGATTGAATATTATCTATGGGAAAAAATGAAGTGATATTTTTTTAATATTTTTTTTGGTTTTTTTGTTTTTCAATAGTTTAAATCATGGAGATAAAATCCTATAGGGGTCAGGAAGACAAATTATATTCATGTTTCAAAATTACATGACAATATTATAGACTTTGATACAACACTACTACTGAATCAATGAAATATTGTTATAAAATGGGTTACAGTTGATAACCTAACAAAAGTTTCACATTTCCTTAATATAACATAATATTATACTGTTGAATAACTCATAAGAATCTATATTGGTGATTTTATAAATCATCATGGTGATCTAATTTCATTGTTTTATTATTGTGATCATTAATATATATTGATATTATAGATGTCTTTTAATAAGGCTCTTAATACTGAGATTCATTTGAGCACTGTCTACCATCATAAAACTGATGGATAGTTGGAAATAATAACTCAACCAATTGGGAAGATTTTAAGGATATGATCACAATACATTCATGTAATGTTAGTTCCTTATTTATATTTTCTATATATTTTTTATAAAAGAAGCTCGATCTAAGTATTTAAATGGCCTCATATAAAGAATTATATGGTTAGAGATTTCATATTCTAACATTTTCTGATAAATTTAGTGAATCAAATATCATAGGCATGGACATGTTTGATGAAAAAAAATGTAATAGGTAATTTATATCAAGGATACAATTAAATCAAATAGTGTATGTAAAATAGTTATTTCAATAGTCGATGGATATATATGGAATTAAATGTTGGAGATCATGTTTGAGTTAATGTATATATATAGAAAGGTGTTATGAGGTTTGGTATGATAAGTAAACTAATTTATAAATACATTTGAAGCTTTTATCATTTTGAAAAAATTGGATTTCTACCTAATCAATTACCAAATCTTCAAAATCTCTAAAATAGATATGATGTGTTCTATATATCATTATAAAGAAATACATGCATGAACCAGGACATGTGATCACATATGATTAAATATAATATGAATAATAATACTATTACGATTAAAAAAATATATTAATGATTATATGAATAAAGAGTTTAAAAATATGACAGGATTATTGGTAAAGGTACATTGTAGAAATTAAAAAATTGAGGAAGCAATGTGGCAAATATAGTACATTTTGAAGAAGAACTGACCTCTTCTATTTAAAAGGAAATATCCATGTAATTATGGAGATAAAATTTGTATATCAGTGAATAATGTAACATAAAAATCCGTACAACATACATATTTTATAATAAATTTAATTTTTATGATAACATGTAATGTAAGAAACATGTGGTTTATATGAAATAAGATACACCGATAAAATATTTTTTAATCCTCACCTTTAAAACCTTACAATTAAATTAGTGGTAATAAATAGAACTAACTAAATTATGAAAATAAAATTACACAAATAAATTTTCTATTTATTTATTAAAAAATAAAACTAATAATCATTAAAAAACAAAAAGAAATTTATTTTCAATGAATTGTGTTTTTTATAAAAGTTGGTTAATCATCATTTCGAAGCATAATTTAAAATTAAATTTTACCACATAATTTTTTTTTAATTTATAAAATATTATTCATTTTTAAACCATCTTAAAAATTATCTTATGGGTAATTTTTTAGATTTTTTACAAATGCCTCAATTTTTGATAAATATGGAAAAAATTTAAATTTTAATAGAAAAATTTATTTTCATTTATAATTTTAATAATGTTAAATTTTATTTTATTTTTATTTTTAAATTAATATATATCAAAAATATATATGGATAAAATTTAATTCATTTTAATCATCTTTGTATTGAATTTTATTAAAAAAATTAGGCTTGAATATTTTCTCTTTGAAACCACCATTCTCAATATGACCGTGATATTAAATTTAAATTTAAATTTCACACATTTTAATTTATTTTTGAAAATATGATTTCATTTTTGGAATCATTTAAATTTATACTATCTAATAAATTAAAGATTATTTTTCAGCAAAATTAATAATAAAAATACTAAATATTATTTATCACGGTAAAGGTAAAATGGGTTTACTATCAGTTAGACTAAATTAATAATTGGATAAATGACATAAAAAACTCCATAATATATTTTATAGACATAAATGGACCTTATAGTTTTTAATTATTGAAAACACTATATTTTAGAAACATCATTCATAATGAATACTATTTTACACCTATTTTATTTAAAAAAATTAACACTGTTCCACTTACGTCACTTATAAAAGTCCACCCATGATACTCTCTTATTCACATATTAAAACACCATTGGATCATAAAATATCCTATAAATACAACTAAAAATCCCATCACCTCATCTTATATTCCCTAGTTTTTTAATAAATCAATCATGAGAAGGCTTTTGGTGGAAACACAATGAGGTTATCTAAAGAATATATACCATTCCTCAATGAGTATGTTTATTTTATTTCATCCACACCCATATTAAATTAATATTAAAAAATTATTATATTGTAACCGTAATTTCTTAAATATATTTATATATGTTTTATTTTTATGGTAATTATATACAACTATATCCACTTACGTCAAATGGGTTATGATGTAATCATCCATGTTTATGGAGGACTACCGCCTTGTGAACCAGTGTCATTTTTTTCCATTACCACCACTCATGGTTGTACATGATGATAGAACTAAATTATTTATAATATATTAATAACATATATATAAAAATTGATTCATAGTACAATATAATCCATTTTAACATTCAATTTCTCTTGATATTTGATAACGTCCCTTGTGTGTACAATGGTCTAACACCTCATGAAGCATTTTGATTCCACATTCACTAAAAAATTACATAGAAGGTGAGAAGGAAATTGTTATTTATTTTAGGTTATATAAATAAAATATTTATGATTTTAATAAAATATTTATATATATAAAAATACAAAACAATTGTTTTTTACAATTTCACTCACTAAATGGTGATAATGTCCTTCATGTATGTTTGGAGAACCCACATCACTAAACCACATGATGCCCTTTTCATCCGTACACCACGTCGATAATATATGTAGGTATATTTAATGAATTAATATGTTATTAATTATATTATTTTTAATTTAGAATGTTAAAATGTTATACAACTTTTTATATTGGAAAAAGGTAACATTAATCAGCCATATTTATGACCTAGGATCTCTATGATAATGACACAGTTCATTTATAAAAACCAAGTTTTCCTGATTTTTATAAAAAGTATGATTTAATTATAAATATTATAACAAATTAATTATTATTAATTGGGATTATTTTAAATAATAACAAATTTTACCAAAGTTAACCATCCAATGTAATTATTGACACCTAAGAAGAATATGGTGAAAAATACATTGTGAAACTAATTCATTAATAAATAATATATAAAATTTTAATATCTGAATGATAAGAAAGAAAATACCTGAAATATTTTATAATTTTTTTAAATAATTGACATTTACCTTTTATTCAGTACAATGAAGAACAAATATAATGAATCGAACTCAGGGTAAGGGACTTCATCTAAAATTCACTTCATTAATGCATGATATAATGTTTGGAACCTAATTTATTCTATATAGTCTATATACTACCATTAGATAACTGATTTCATAATTAATTGGTAATTTATATTATTTCCTGATTCTATATTCATTATTTAATTCAATTTTATTGAGTTGTAAATTACTATGTGGTAATGGTTATAGTACAATATCACAATCTTTTTTGACTATTAAATTTATATTGATGCAATTACGTTCTTGTGACAATTTCTCATTGGTCAATAAATTTATACTAAATATCCATATTATTATATATTATATATGTTTATTTTATAAAACATACACTATTTTTATATACAATGTTTTATTTGAAGCATATTTGAATAGGAGGGAAAATTATATATATATGCACGTATCGTTTGCTCAAAAAAGATATTTATTGATAAGATATATTTTTCATAAATTATGTTGATAATTATATATAATAGGATTTAGGTATAATTGTATATATTGTTGGGCCTTGGATATAGATATACCCTAAATTCATATATATATTTAATGAAAAAATTATACATGCTAGATTATAGTTTTTTTACCTAGTAGTTTTAATCGTTCTAGATGAACTATATTCTATGTAGAGGAAGAATAAATTTTGAGATCATGTTGTAAAATAATTAAGTATTTACTTTTATTAATATATTTATTTACATTATCAATGATATTATCTATATAATATGATCTCTATATGTATTTAATTCTCAAATCATTGATTAAATGGAATGTGCGTTCATATTTTTTTCAATACCATAATGATTATTCATTTTCTTATCATGATAGTTATGTTAATTAAATGACATTTTTCTTCAGTTATTTACCTTTCTATGCTGATTATGATTAAAATTTCATTATTCGTTCTGATGTGATTAACACTTTAAATGTATTTGAGATGTCCATCATTATGTTTTCACTTCCAATTATATAATGAAGAATCATGTAATGAGTTTAAAACAATACAATTCAATTTATTTACTAATCTATAATTTTTAATCAATTTCTATTATAAAAAGTGTTTTATATGTGTATCTAGTTATAAATAATTGTTAAAATAATCAATGATTCAAGATTTGACACATTATATCTGTGAAATAAAATAATATATAATATCTAGGTTAATATATTCTTGGTCATTGCAGTACATTTGGACAAGGTTTTGGAAAAGGAATATCTATAGATATTAAACCTAAAAATATTTAGTCATGTATATATTGACCATATTTTTTTACTGTCAGTGTTCCCTTACTATGAACATGATTTGACACTCTCTAAAAAATTCTTCGGATAATTAAAAGTTTCATATGAACCATTATAAATTAATTTAATAGGTGATAACAATGAATGAACAAGAATATATATAAGGTTTCATAAATTGAAAATAAGGTTTCAATATCTATACCTTTTATAAATTCATTTCTCTAATCAATCACAATGATTATATAATATCATTCAGTTTTTTAGATATTGGTTGGAACACAAATGATTAATATTAAAAGTTAATGTGGAATAAAGTGGAATAAATTTACTTGGAAGAAACAAAATGAAATCATATTTTGATGGGAAAATTGTGATTATTCCTAGTCAACTAAATCATTATTTGACTAACAAACCACAAATTTGAGTGTTTAAAAAAATCATATATCAAAAAAATAATAGAGATTCATGAAGACCATATAATATATAAGACTAAGATTCCAACATGTCAAGAATTTATTAAGAATCTATCATACTGATTTCCCAAAAGAAAAAATGATTATTTTTTAGTAGAAAATATTTGTATATAGAATTTAAATTTGGATTAAAAATGATGATTTTTATAAATGTATATTAAGTTAATATTAAGGTAAAATTTATAGATATATAAGTTATGTGTGAGGAATTTTGGAATTATTTTATTCTATGACATAATCGATGGATTATTTACGAGAAAATATAACTAACTATTCTACTCAAAATATTAAATTATATGGGTTGAAGTGTTTTTTTATTGGAATTAAGGAATTATATTTTATAAATAATATTCTCATTAAATGATTTAAAAATATAATTAATTTTTTTGACAAATTTTTTAATGTATTTTCCGGAATAAATATAATGGTATTGGTTATCCAGAAATTAAGTTCGAAGGTATTGGGATATTTTATGGAAACTACATTATTGGTGAATTATAACACATAATACGTGCTCAATTTTGATATAATAATGTTTAGTTGATATGATTATATGATTTATGTTAACAAATATATTTTTATTATTTTGATGTAATTGGAATTGATTAATGATTTGATGAAATAATAGATTATATTGTATGTGATGGTGTTTATATATTTCATAGTTTTATTGAATATATAAAATATGTAGTTATTTTATTTAAGGAATGATGATAGATTTAGTTTGAGGATGAATGCTTGTTTTGGTAAATGTTATTTAGTAATGAATGTTGTTACAATGACTACAGATAATATATGATCGATGTAATAACATATTTTTTATTTTACATTGAGAATTAATTTATTTTATATGGGAAATTAATGTTATGTTCAATCTGTAAATTTAGTTGAATTTTTTAAAAAATATGGTTTTGTAATATTTTTTAAATCATTCGTCAAAATGGGATTATGGTCAACTACACATGTAGTTGTTTTTTTATCTTTTTCTATTTTTGTGTTAATATATTATTTATATTATTCTATAACCGAAGATAATAATCTTAGATTTAGTGAATATAGAGAATGGAGGTATGGAATTTTACTATTTTTAGGATATTACAATCTGCAATGAGTTAAATTTAGTACTTAAGGAATGAAAAATTAATAGTTAATGTTATTTTCATCGAGTAATGGATGTAGTTGGAAATTATTCAATAACTACCTAAAAATGAAATATATGTTATGATATTAAAGGAAATTATCTAATTATATTTTATATCATTCAATATAATGATTTTTAAAAAAAATACTCATCTTAGAAAAATGACCCTGAAATAAATTTTTATAATTTTTTCTTCCTTTTTAAGGAATTATTGGTATTTTCTCATGTTAATGAATTAAAGTTTTTTGGTCTTTAACAATCAACTAAAAATGTTCTATATCACCCTCAATTTGTTTGTGGGTGTTGTTTCTCCTACATGTCTATAATTTCACTTCACATCAATGTTCCCAAATTTTGAAACCTAATTTTTTGTTATTCAATAATATTTTCATATTTTCATTTCCTTATTTGTTTAATTATGTTTTATATAAAATTATTATGAAGTGGGTTGTCAAGAAATCAATTTTCAAAGTTCAAACTCATGATTTCAGAGATAAATTTAAAATCATGTTAATGAAATATGTTAAAGGGGGAAGAATGTAATTCTATGATGTTTTAAAATATTTCATTTATCATTATTAGCATATATGACACACAAGAGTAAGCTTAATCAAACGATGAATTTTATTTATTTATATATGATTGTCATAACAATATTTTTAAAATAACAATTATGAATTGATATAACAACATTATAATATATATATAATGTCCATACAAAATGTTAATGTTATTCATGAAACATAGAAAAATTCTATTAGATTTTATTAATAAATTCATATTATTATTCAAAAATGTGATAGAATCAATCATGTTTTTTATTTATCTTTTGTAAGAAAATATTATTTTTAATTTTTAAAACAATAAAAAAAATTATTTGATTAAATTATATTAATTTATGACATAATCATATCAAAATTATCATAGACTGAATTTTAAAAAATAATAATTTATTCAATAAATAGTATAAAAATAATTATTTTCATTAAAAATTTTATTTGTTTAAAAATATACAAATATAATGTTTTTAAAAGGATTTAAAGTGTAAATAGTATTATAATATTATTAGCAATCCAATGCACCTCATTAGAATATGTTTTAATGTTTAATATGTTATAAAAATATTTTTATAGCTAAATATTAATTTTTAAAATGTAAATTTTTGATTTATTGTATGTTTTTATTCTAAATTGGAAATTTTCACATTAAGATATTTAATCATGATAAATAGATTACATATTAAGAATTATGATTTTTTATCATAGTTTATATGTTCCTTTTATATTTGGTTGGTATTAATTGTAACCATAATAAATTTATATAGCATATATCAGGGTGACACAAGTACAACAGTGTTAAAACATTGGGATATTCCTTAAAAGTTGATCTAAAACATTATTTTATCATATTGTATTCATGGATGTTGATAATTTTTAAACAATTATCTAATATATTCCCACTTAGATACATATTTATTTGAATATTAGCTTTAAATTAATTTAATGTAAAAGATAATTTCAAAAATTCTATACTCATGACTTTAGTATCTAAGATATTTTATTATAATAGTAAAAGGAGGTTTTGATCACTTACTAATGCTTATAAGGAATTTAAACTAATTTCTTTAAACATAGTATTTATTTATTTATTTTTTATGAATTATTAATTATCATAAGGGATTACATAACACTGATATATAATTTAAACAATTAATAGAAGCATGGTTATTAAAAAATTAAATGTAATAAAATTTATTTTATTATTTTGTTCCAATAATTTCATATATAAATTTGAAATATTTTTCATCTGTTATTGATTAAAATAAAATTCAATATTTTTCCTCATGTTATTAATGTCATATAAAATGAATAGTTTCATGAATTATTTTATGATATTTTATGAAAATAATATTTTATTAAATTACATAGAAAATATAAATAAATTTATAGTACAAAAGTTAGATATTATATGATCTAAAATTTGATTTATTTTATATTTATGAAATAATTTACAACTTTGAAGTAAAATATTTTCTATTTAATAATAATAATGTTTTTTAGTCGGAATGGTTATAACATGTTAAATAATGGCATATAATAATAATAAGGTTTAAAAAACCACATAAACCTATCTAAATTTTATTATTTTTTGGTATTTAATCTAAATCATATAATATATTTAAACATATAAAAATTGGGAATTATTTTTCTTGATGGTAGGTTTATTATATTTTAATATTTTCTATAATTTTAAGAGTTCTCCACTCCTCACTTATAAAAGTGAGCATCCCTTTTCTCATCAATAAACCACATTGATCCATATATAATGACGATATAATATGAAATTATATTATAAAATTACAAGTAAACAAAATAGATGTGATATTATTCTTAGAATACCATTCCAGGGGTCCTAAATAATGTATCTATAGTAGTCTTACTAAATAATTAGTAATCATATTACCTGACCTATTTCAATTTGTTTTTTAAACTCTATTAAATCGATGATATTGTTTATAAAAAATTTATATTCATAATCCAATAAATACTAAAAAGTAATTATTATTATATAACTATATATCTTCACCATTTTTTCATACAATGTGATTTGAATGTATCACTCATGGATATGTAGAACGTACCATCTCCATATAGTTATATATTTATATCCTCATCTACATATATTTTGGATGGTCTCTAATATGCGTTTCATATTTACATATTATATTTATGAAATTAATATTCATATATATTTATAATATCATATCATCCTTAATAAATTTACGTCCAATTGGAAAATGATAAAATCTCTCGGGTGTATGTCTAGAAAACAACCTCCCTGAAGTGATATAATACATTTTTTAGTTCATTATAAAATATAAGTTAACAATAAAATATTTAATGAATATATATTTTATATATGAAATAATAATTATTTTTGAACGTATAATTATTATTTACCTTTCATTTTTCATCCATTGAAAAATGACAACAACGTTCATGTGTACAATCATCCTACCTTCTCCAAAGATAGTGTAATTCTTTTTGTACATATACCTTATATGGATTAATATATATATATATATATATATATTATATAATAAAATTTATATATATATATATATATTATTATTCTTGAGAATAGGGGACTATGAAAAACGTGTAAGTAACATGATTGATATAATAAATTATACATATAAAAGGAAGCAATCATCATGAAGAACAATTATTTTAAAAACAAATTCTTAATAGAGGTGAGATAAAATGTAAAAATTAAACAAAAATTGTATATTGGATAAGATTATTGTTATGATATACATGAATAATAACTCATAGTTTATTATACAAGTGTTTAGAACATATATTTTGGAATATGAGACTTTGGGTAAGGGTTTATCATCTCATATTCACTTCTTCAAGACATATGTTATGTTATGAACCTATATTATTTTTTTCCATGTATGTAATTCACTATCACATGTTATGTACAGAATATATATATGTTCAAAATAATTCATCTTTCATTTTATTTAATTCATTAACTGGGATGATAATTCAAAAGTTACCAATGTGGTATGTTAATTATGTTTTAGTACGATTTCAATTGACATAATATATACAAGAATTTAAAATTTTAAAAATATATGATCCTAATATGATTAATATATTTTATTTTATTTTTTATGGTTATTTCTATTGAATAAAGTTTTTTCCTCTATTTTCGTCACATTAAGTACTCAATATTTCATAATAATATTTCTAACAAAAACCATATAAGTTATTATTTTCTATCAATTATCATTTTTCAGAAATGTCTATGTTTTCTATAAAAAATTATATTATTTTTACTATTTTAATATACATTGTTTTGTTCATATTTTATCTTGATATTTTTTCAAAAAAATTGAAAATATTGTTCCTGCCTTTTTCTAAATTATATATTGTTTTTGAACAAAAGTGTAAATGAAATTTTTTCCATTAACTTATACGACATGAATAATGATTCCAACACCATCACAAATAAATTATTTATTAATTCAATAAAAATTTCCCCCCCTAATTTTCAGAAAAATTGTTTCCTTGATAATTCTTAAATTTATATATTTTAAAATATGAATTAGAAAATATATGGGAACTTTCCATACCAAATATTTCATATATCCTTTAATGTTAATCTTCATCTATGATAACAACCTTTGAAGTTACTTATGTTATTATAGGTATACGATCTAGTGATACCATTGTTATTATTTATTGAGTTGATCAGTTATTTTTATGATAATATTTTATTAAAAACAATTTATTTTATATGTTTTCTCTACTATTAATATTCTATAATTTTTATGATTTAACAAAAAATACATAATTTAAATATGATTTCTCAATAGTTTATCCATTATATCCCTTTAATGTATTATGAAAATATATATTGATATCTAATAAGATGATGATGATTTGTGTTGGAATGATTTCAAATATATTTCTCACATATTGATGTGGGAGTATGATAACATTATCATTATACACATATAAATATACATTTTCAGGATTTCAAATAGCTATTTTCAAATACAAATTTATTAGTATGATATATATATATATATATATATTATCACAATATTATTTTGGGAATTATTTCAATTATATATTATCAAATTATTATTATTTCAAATGTCTATGATGAAGCATTCCCATGTAATTATTATTGACTAATGATTAATACTGAAATATATGCATTAATCAATCATCTACATAATTGAGAATTGATCTTATGATCAAATTATTTCTAGGTATGAATATTTTAAATTTATTACTTTTACATTAATTTGTTATCAACCACTATGTAATATATTATCCAATAATTATGGGATTATCTTCCTTTTTACTCATATTGAGTATCTAAACTCATGGTTTCTTATGTTTCACCTCTCAATGTTATATGAAATCATTAAATAATTGTATGTACCATAAGATATATATTTTTATTTTCTTTATTAATGATATTAAATATATTTCAAAAAATAAGATGATTGTGTCTCTAGTCGACAGAGACACTGACCCATTATGGTCCTTGGGCATGTGTTTTTAAAGAACTATTTGATACTCAACAATTATGTATAATATCAATGTATTAAAATTATATTTCACCATAGAAACATCCATTGAATAATTAATCCACATCATCAAACCCCTCGAATTTCAATATTCATTATATATATTTCTTCCATAAATCTTTATGTGTCTTTAAAATCATGTATGACATTGCTATATGATGACTTACTGGATATAACATTTCTTTATACTATGGTATGGGAAATATTGAATTCATAGATCTATAATAATTATAACAACCATCATGATCAAAATTTCAATTTACATTTAGATAATACAAATCATATGTTTTAATTATCATAAGAAAAAATAGAATTATTGTGGATAAGGTAATGTCACTACAACATCAGGTAAAACACAAATCCTTCCAACATGATATCATGGGTGGAATAGTTTTATTTAATGAGATGAATTGGTAAAACACAATTAAAATATTCCATATTTTGTATCAATTCATAGTATAATACATGTCATGAAGAATTATAGAAAACCACAAAATTAACTCCAAAAAAATGATGAAATGTATTATTAACCAAATTATCCTTCAAATATTTATATACTAAGTAACATTATTCAGTGAACAAGAACTGCTAATATAATTTTAAAAGGTATCATAGGTCTCACAACCTAATTGAAATATATAAAAATCATATTATAATATAATTAAATACTAAAGAATATTTTCACCAATGAAATATTGTTAGTTGGATTTCTATCTAACAATAATCAGGTGTATATAATGGGTCTATCAAAAAAATAAATTTTGAACATGATTAAAATTTAGTATTAGTAAGGATTGTATTTGTCTCTTAAATAGGAAATTATATGATTTATATTATATTTTTAGTTTTTTAGGTTTTCATCATGGTAATGATATAATAGAATTTTGTTTTAAATCAATTTTGGAGAATTAAATTTATCTTAGATAAACCATACCATTCCCAATTAAATAATTATTTTTTCATTCTCATATTATCTCTCTTGCTGAGTGAAATATCACTTGATTAATCTCTCTTGGTATTTAATGGTTAAGAGTAGGGGTGACAAGATCATTTAAACCTACCAAATCTCATATAAAATAATTCATAAATCTCTAATTACCCAAAAACAACACACTACTCATGATCATATGAAATACAGAATATGGTGGTTGACTTAATGTGTGATCTATTGAAGAATATGATATAATGTAAATGTAAATGAAATGAGATAAATATTATCATTGATGAACCTAAAGTAAATCCTGGGAAAAAATTATATATTAATCAATAGAAATATATGATTTAATAATAGGGGATGAGGTGATTCTCCTCATCACAACAATGAAGGTAATAGTTTTCTATTTGGAGATATTTTAAATTTAAAATTTAAATGAAATTTAGAAAAAGGTAACATTATACCCACTAATAATGAGTGAGAGTTAGTGGGAATGAATATGCCTCTTCAACAAAGTTAATAATAAATTCTATATAAAATAAATCCAGTTGTATGGGTGTGCTTAAAAATTATCCCCACCAGCATCATCGGAATCGTAAAATTCATTTGTAATGTTCATCAATTTAAGTGTTCGGTATTATTTATTTTTTTTCTTAACATGTAACAAGTTGATAGCTCCACATGATTTTTCATGGAATCGAGAAGATATATTAACCGATTAACTATCCACTAATGATCAATATTTAGCACCATTAAATTTTAATTAATTCAGTACATTATAACATAGTGGATGTTATCCTTTTCATAATGGAAGAAGGAAAAAGTATATTGGATTGGGTATTTTGATATTGTTCGCCATAATGTTGGAATCCATGCTTTTTTTAGTGTGTTGGAACTTATGAAATAAATATTTTTATTCAATTCTTCCTTCCCACTATTACAGTTGGATAAAATCCCTAAAATTTCATCAATACCCTAAACTGGGAATAATTGGTGATAAAAATATGAATTATGTAACTAATGAATGATAACAACCAATGCCACTTCAAATCCTGATTTCATATTATCATAAGGATTTTCAATATATAGGTTTCTCACTTGGGTTTATTGGTTTATACTAAAATTTAGTAAGATGCTCAATTCAAATGTGGAATATTAATTTCATTTTAGATCATTTCCATATCGGGTTCCCCGACCAGAGGTGATAGGAAACAAAACTATTTATATTTTTTAGTGGCTATCTCTAATCAAAAAAACCAGTTAGGATCAATAAGGGTAGTTCTCATTATAGATTACGCAATGTGGAGACATTATGTGAAGGATATGTAGTTGGATCCCATTAGTGTGGTGTGGCCGGTTTAGATAAGATTTGGGTTGTTTGGCTAGATAATATTTGGAATATTAGGGCTCAAATTATTTTCAAAAATATTTTTCATGGATAAATATCGATATAAAAAATTATTTATAATAAAATTATATTTTTAAAATATATAATTTTTATAGGAAACCAAACAACATCAAAATTACTTATGGGAAATACATTTATTTCTTCATGTAGGTATTTAATTGAATCAATATTTTTAATATCAATTATTTCTAAACAAATGTTCATGAAATGTTTTCCATAAATTACATTAATTATAGTTTTGGTAGTTTTGATAAATTTATTACTAATGATGATTAGTGATAATTTGGTACCTCTGTTATCCTCCATTATTAGGATTTAAAAATCAGCAGGGAAGCATTACAATTGTATACATACTAGGACCCCTTCTAAAATATATAAAAGTTATGGAGTTACTATGTTAAAAATATAGAAAAAAAATTACAATTTGAGTTATTCTATCAATATATATATATGTAAATAAAATTAGTTATAACGTTAACTGATTCATTAAAATAAGATATTTCATTTTCAAAATTTATCTATACTATATTAAAAGGTATATTACACATACCTAGAGCATGATATTTAAGGAATATTTATTAGGTTCTGTGCGCATGAGTTTTTTTACTTTAACCTATATTTTCACAACCTCAAAATATTCTTCAATCGATGTATATGTCTATTATGATGTTTTCATACCTCAAATTTTATTAAAGGAATCTAATATATGAATGTTGAATTATAATTTTTTATACACCTTAAGAATATATTATTGAAGTGAATATTCATTTGTTTTCATGTGTTCTTGCATTCCTTTAGGGAAGGGTGTTTGGGAATGATGTAGGTCCTTTATCTTTCATTTAGATTTTTTATTTTTCATAGTGGGTTTGTATATAGATGATTCTTTTTTAGGTTGTTTTGTAATGGTAATTTTTTTTGTTCAATGAGCTATCCTATTCCATATTATTGATTGAATGGTGACTCTTCAGTTCACTCTTACACTTTTCCAGTACTTATATAATCGAGCTATTATTTCCTGTATATTTATGAACAAATTGGAAAAGAAAATTATCTAACGATTTTTTATTCATTTCATTTATATATGTTAGGATCTGGTTATCTTTTTTTAGAAATTATTTAAGAAGGAAGTCAAGGGAGGGTTATTTGGTAATTCAATGGTTTATATTCGATTTATAGTTGTAAATTAATTCATTTAGGATCTCATGGAAAAATAATTTTTCCCATATTCTTACTTAAATGGTGGTCTTTAAAATCATTGGTTTCATCATCTAGTATGGATGTTATATTACTATCACCTTGCATAATTGTATCTTGGTTATTTCTATTAATTCATTTGGTCCCATAATTCGAGTTTTTTTTGATAAGAATGAGCAATATGTACCCTTATAAATTATAATGATAAAATTAGAAAGATAGAACATAATAAAAATAGTTTTCCAAAAGTCATGCCAAAAAAAGAAGTGAAAATTCATGTCGCACGAGACTGGGTTCTCATGATGTGGTATGAGGAACAACCACCCCTTCCATGAGGATTACTCCCTCTCCACCATGTTCTATCATGATCCCATGGTCCTCCTCCATCCTTCGAGAGTCCAAAATTAGCTACATCCTACATTTCATCATATTCAAATGCATGGTTGTATTCTTGACCATCCTTCTCACTACTTCCATTTTTAATGAGAGAAAAATAATTGTGTGTTCTTACTATGGTATGAATTTTTTTCTTATCCAAATTTGAGATATCCATAGACCTAAGAGAGCCATTATGTTTATATATTTTCCCCATGACCTTGGTAGATTGTGACCCCAAACCAGATGATTGTTTTAGGAAGCCCGCATTAGGAGTTTAAAACCCTCCTATATCATGTGATGAATTAATTGACTACTTACAGGATACCATCACATCACTATTACCACATTCATCTTCCAACCTAGAATGTAATTTAGTATCAGTATCAATTATCTTAACATGAGTAGGGTAAAGACATGTTTTATTACCCTACAATTGATCTGGATTAGAGGGAAGCATTGTTTTGTGATAGAGGGATGGGACAACTTCTAGTTCAATGAATGATTGCTGAGTTCTTGAAAGCTAGCTGATAAATCAATAGGGATGAAATCCCTACTGTGTTTACTTTTACACTTCCCATCATGTTACTTATAGGAGGCTAGCTCTAGCGGTTTCTCATTATTAACATCAACTTTCACATAGTGTATATCAGGTGCCAGAATGAATTTTTTGATAGCCCTTGTTCAGATGTTTCCCTTTTGTAATTTGATTTCAATTAAACAACAGACTGAAATTTTTTCCATACCATTTGGACCTTTTGAGGATCTTAATTGTTTTTCTTCCACATTTCATGATCAACATCATTTTGAATACACAATTCTTTAGCACCCTGACTATCATACATTTTATTATCAGTCTGTTCATCCTATGAACCATAATGAGAAGCTTCATTATGAGAAAACGATAGGTGTGACTCACATAAAAGGTTATCCCAAAAAAATTAACCATGATAAAACCTAAATCAACCGGAGGAAACAGTATAGCCTAATACAACTATGAACACCCATCAGGACTAATGGGAAAATTGGCCCCATCCCTATCCTGAATCTTTGGTGGTTACTCAAGACCAGTAAAACTATAAATAGAAATAGTCTGAAGAATATCTTATTCAGAGGGGTGTTCAGTAGAAGATCATTTTGGCTCTATAATAAGTATAGTAGAATCAATTACAACATTTTTATTTCTTTTTCATTGGATGGACTCGTTCCCATTTTAGAGACAATTTTAGAAGAGTATATTACTTCTACAATTAGAGATTAGATGAAAAATAATATAAAAAATCGTTATCAAAGGATGATTTCTTTCATATTCAATTAGAACCGAACTTAGATCGACCTCCACTTGGAGACCTTCAATGTGACGAAATTATTCTGTTTTCATTGCATTTTCCATATCTATTGGTATACCAATAGCCAAGGCTATGTCATAGAGAGTATATGGGTTCCATAGTACCCATCTTAGCCCATGTACATTGACCCAGACCTGAGCATAGGTCTCCTTAAACTCATTGAGTTTAAAATTAACATTTTAGTCATGAATTAAAAAAACACCCTATTTGAAATTAATCGACCCAATATCTCAAGAAAGTCCTTTTAACTCAGTAGATGGGAGGATGATGTGGGAGATTCAAAAACCCTAAGTACAGACATTTGAAATCTGAAAAACACCAAATCATAGCTAATCTAGAAACCAAATCAAAGACCCTGTATAGCTCCATAACCTTCAAAAAATGAAATGCGTCCAATAAAAAAATACTTTCAAAGCTCAATTCACTTAGAAATAGCATCATTGGAGTCTGAGACATGTGCAGTTGAACCTTTTCTAATGAACCTTTGTCCAATCTGATCCTTTATTTATGGAAATGAAGCACATGATAAACTAGCAAGAAGAGAAAAAAACTTTGTGGAATCACTCTCTTGGACCATGTAAATTGGCTCATGTCTTCCAACATAGTTATTGGGAACATATGAGTATAGATTGAGGCTAAGGGGATGGTTGTAGCCACCATGAGAAGCAAGAGCTATTGTAGGGTTCCTCTCCCGCTCCTACATTATATGTTCCTTATAAAAATTTATTTTTTACACACTATGGGTTATGGTTGGGGATTTTTCAAAAAATGTTTTCATATAAATATTTATAATAATTTGGGTTTCTTCATCAATTTTATCATAAAATACTTGTTTAGAACTATTCCCATCATGTTCTCCCCTTCTAGTAGAACTCATAACAAATTTTTTGGAATTCTTATTAATGTTTTTGATGAGGTCACTAACATTATCTTGTTAATTTTTAATAAGTTCTTCTTTATGAGATTAATTCCCATAAATTTTGATATTAATCCTTATTTACATAGTAGTATATAACCTCGAAATGATTTTATTTAAAAGGATGGTTTGGGTGTGACATTTTAGTCCATTAAATATCTCCCAATGATCACACAAGGTATCTCTAAATTATTTAATTATTTCATAAAAATAATTCCCCATATCTACACTACATAATATTGGGGAATATAACTATTTGATGACTAATCATAGTTCATAGATTATCAAATGATTTAAAAACACAGGTTGAATATCCTCCAAGAGATATTGTGAATTCATTATAAATGATTTAATATTTATTGGATCCTCTAGATTTTAAAACATTACATGTTTCATTAAATTTTAATATATTTCAATTGGTTTCTTCTCCTAACAAACCATAATACCTAGGTAGGTGAGTTAGAAATATAGTTTTAAGTCTCAAATATTTTTTATTGTTACCTTTTTTTTAATATCGATTGTTGTAATTGATATTAGGTCTATATAGTAACTTTATGTTTATATTTAATTAGACAAGATTATTATCTATGATTTTTTTTCTTAATGTTACTCTAGAGGAAGTAGAAAAATATTATTAAGAGTTAGTGAATTTAATAGTGAATAACTCCCTTTTCTACTTCCTTTTATATTTTAAATGTTTTCAGTATCTCTCAAAAATCATTCACAACCTCAAGGACAAAACAAATGAGGCATGTGGAATTTGATATAATCATTTGTTGAATAAAATTTTGAAAATAAGTGTAATGAATAAAATCTAACTTCTTTAGATATTATTCTTTGTTTGGTAATGTTCCAATTATAGGGTGCATGGAAAAATAAAATGTTAACCTCCTTAAAATATAGTAATAGTTACACTCATGTTTTTTTCTAGAGGGGAAAAATTCAGTTATCTTTTGTACTTTATTATAGAATTTTAATTTTTAATAATAATAAATGAGGATAAAATTTGTTGGTTTTAAAAACATTCAAGAAGAAGCGGATTCACCACATGTATACCTTTACCAACCATATCATGACATTATTCAATTTTCACTCTCAATTTTTCTCTCTAATATAGTGAAATCTACATAGATTACATTCTCCTGAAATTTATGGTTTTGATAGAAGTATGAAATGATCACTATAGTAGATAATTTAACATAGAATGGTAATTAAAGATCTCATATAACCCTTAAATTAATCTTATACACATGATCGCAATCAAAGGATATGAAATATGTGGACACGAAGTGTGATCTAGCGAAAAAGTGAAGATGAATTCAAAGTGAAATAAGTATGAAAATCTTAATTCATATCCACAATGAATAAACTCATTGATAAAATATGAATAAATTTATCAATTGAAATTCCAAATTCATTTATATGAATATTTGGTGAGTCTCCTCGTTATATGCACTATGGGATAAGTGTAGAATTATGGGATTTTTTATAAAGATAAAAAAGAAAATTAATAAGGTATTGTAGAGTGATCCTATAATAATGAGATACAATTTGCGTTCGTCATGAGTATAGTCAACAAAGATTTATTTATAGAATAAATATCAATTTTCTATTTTTTATTTTAATTATCCATGTGATTTATGTGAGAAACATAAAATTCATAATTAATGTTTATAAATTTTAGTTTCTATCCTCTGTATGGATTAAAATTCCTTAAATGTATTTTGTTTAAGGTGTGACTGATTTTATAAAGAATCTATAGGCTTCCCCATCTATTTTCAAATCCTCCAATAATCATGATCCATCTTCGTGAATTTTGATGTGCCTCCTCACTTCACATAATATTTCACGTAATCATATACTGGAAGGATGTAGACAACTATTATTTTTGACATCGGAGTTTTTATTTTGGGCCATTGAATATTGTCCTCCATAATGGACTGGGTTTTTCTACTCATGTATAATGTATATGTTTATTATTATCTACATCAACAAACATGGGGTCTAAAAGTACCCCTAATATTCTTCATTACCTTCCTTATGTGAAAATCAGAAATAAGAATTTTGTTGCTTTATATCTGTAATATGCATTTCAAACATAAATTTTTATTTTAGATTACTTTGTGGAAATATCAACAAGAAATCATGGCACTCAAGTTCAATTATTAATTTTAGTATGTATAGGTTTCTATGTGTGGACATGGAATCTTAATTTCAATGTCGAGAATAGTGTCATCATGTTCATCAACCAGAAGAACGTTGTAGCACAATTATGGAATATATAGAGTTAACCTTCCATAATCTGGTTGAGTAGGTGGGATTTAATAAGGGGTTATACTCATCATGGATTTTGTGGAATGATGATATATCAGAAATAAGATATAGATGGACTTGTTCATGGAGTCCTGATTGGTTTGGCATGATTTTTAGGTCTAAATTTAGATCAGAGTAGGGAATATTTTCATAATCTTCCCCCAAAGTTTATTTTAAAAGTTAATACTGGCATATTTGAATATAATTTTAACAAGCACCATTAATTTCTCTCAATGTAGTAAAGGAATTATTATAGATGGATGTTATGTATCTGTGGATGTTGGTACCATGGGTACACCAAGGTAGCATGGTTATGGATGAAAGGTGGGGTATAATATGGGATCTACTAGTTCTAACAATGTCTTCTATACCTTTATACCAATGATATTAAGGTATTTTTTATTTGAATGTTAAAAGGCTAGGTTTCAAATGTAAATGAGTGGTAGAAGCTCATTAATTATAGCTGATAGTGTGATTTTTGGTAGCACTATAGTAAAACTGGATGAAAATGTTCATAAAAACACATTGGAGGTACAAATATTGTGGTGGAAGTAGAAAACAACATAGGTGGTTGTTATATTTAATCTTCTGAGGCTAGAAAACAAAATTCATTAATGGTAGTAGGTAGTGGAATTAGTTCTTGGTAGTAAATGGCATCGAATAATAGTAGGATAACTGGTAGCACAATGGAGTTAGCAAGTATGTAGTGGAAAATCAATGGGGAGCATGATTTTCTCTAGTTCAAAACATAATATTTTTTTATATTCGAACATTCTATTATTATAATAAAAAACAATAAATTCAAAAAACACTCACTTGAATGTCTTCCAAAAGTTTGACCCAATATTAAATATTAAATACTTTAAAATAATCCAATTATAATTATAATTTTCTAAAAAACATATTTAATTTCTATTTAATCCTTTAATACAAATTCAAATATCCTATATTGAAAACATCACATCATTAAATAATTAAACTTTTAAAACAATTTCAATTTATGGATTAAAAAATTGATGCAAAGAAAAAAATTCACTTAAAAAATACCTTTATGAAATGAAAATATAAATAAAATTTCAAAAATTAATATATGTATTCACAATTTAAATCAAAAAATGAATTATTTGAAAAAATTAAATTTTAATCCATTTGAAATATTATTTTCAGAGTTCACATAATCACAAAATATCAATGTTTTTAGTGTAATATTATTAAATTTTATATTATTTCAATTAATAATAAAATATTTAAAATTATTAGCTCAAATGAAACAAAATTCTTGTTCTTTAATGGATCCACACCTAAACAACATAGGGATATGAAATTAACCTAAAAATAATAACTTCACAAGACAAGAACATACACTTCGACAACTTCCCTAATATTTGTTGATGATGAAGAAATATATAAACATCTTAAAACTACTATGTATGATCCTCCACAAACAATGAGTACGTAATGATATGTTTAAATAAAAAACCTCGAAACAATCTAGGAACACTCAAAACACAGGGTTCATCAACCCCATGAACATTGTAGGAGTGTTCATTATATCAAATGATATCCCATTAAACTCATATTGGCCATAATTACAATAGAAATAAGTCTTTGGTATTTTTTCACCCATCACTTACATATGATTATATACAAATATCGTATCTGTCTATAAGAACTAACTACATGCTTTCCTCTATGCATATAAATAATTAATACATTGTGTAGGATAAATATTCTACTATTTCACAAAATTCATGTGTCTATAATAAATTTAGAGACACAAAATATCATTGGCATAATTTATGAACCGAATTGGTACACCCGGACATGGCTAACTCAATGAAATAAAAACTAATTTAAAATTTTAATAAATTCATACTTACATCTATATAATTTGATTAAGAACAATCATGTATAGAGAAATTTATATCATAAACCTATCTTATTTTGATATATCCCAAACTCAGTCTCATATGGAGGAGGTACTGCCCCAAACACTTCAGGAAAAACGATTTTTTAATTTTCTATATAATTGTGTAAAACATCACTGGATTAAAATCAAATGAACATTGAAACAAGTAAAATATGAAAAATATAAGTATGTAACAAGTATATTTTCCCTAAAATGGTATCTTTACTTGTTTAATGTTGTATAATATCTGACAAAATCATATAAGTTGATAATATTCTAAATTAAATAATTGATAATGTGAAAAAATACAACTACACAATTCTCGGGAAGTTTTCATATGGATGCATATGAAAAAATTGGATTTATCCCACAGATTGGTTCAACCCATGATCATTTTAAAAATTTATATATAACTCACAGTGATAAGATCAACCAATCTATGGGATATGGGTAGGTATAATCTAAATCCTACAGCATAAAATGAATAATATATACCACGGTGTAACAACCCCCTAATCCGAAATATTATACCTACCCATGACTATTAGATATATTATTGAATGATTTTTAATATAAATATCAATTAATACAAAACAATTATTGAATGGGGGAAATTCATTTGGAAGACCACAATATTTATACATAAAATTTACCTCAAATGTGTCATTAATATTTTATTGTTCAAAATGAAATCCTAAATCTATTTGAGCTCGTAAAAGTACATATGATAACATCAAAAATACATTATTGATAGGGGTGAGCTAAAAATATCTTTAAGGTAATAAAAATTATAAGGAAAAATAACATGTGAGTCAATGGTATATCATGATATCATAAAATAAAATTCTCATTAGTAGTGACGTGAAAGAATAACATAAAGAAAATGATATAATAAAATCATTGAATCAAATGAAATGTGGTGAATCATAAATAATCATATAAAAATGATACAAGGATAAATACATAGACTTTATAACATGGTGGAAAAAGTCGTATTATAGATTATGATTACTTCTTAATCCCATAAATAACACCTGATGAGAAAAAATCAGAACCTAATTCATTTGAACAGTGTATGTGTGCACCAACATAACATGTTTGTAATTTATGGGCTCGAAAAAAGAAAAACATGAAGTCATAAATAGAAAAACTACACTTGGAATTAAATATCTTGTATAATAAGGGATCATGTCTTAATTAAATTATATTTCCCATTTATTTAATTTTATAAAGGAAAAATATGCATGTTTTACCATTTAAATAAAATTGATAATATGATTGGTATATATATTAGAATCATATATTTAGAGTTTTCAATATGTCTATAATGTCAATGGTTTTAGTCATTGATGTTCACATCATTAAAATATCACATGGAATATTTCATTAATAAAATACCCTTTTTTACTTTGAAATATTCTTATGAAAACAAAAAAAAATCAAACAATCTTGGAAATAATTTTAATTGAAACTATTCATGGAAATATACAAATAAATAATAAAATCATTCATTATTCATGATGGAGTCAAATTTTATTGATTCATTATAATTTAAATTAAACCATTCCATTCAAAAAGAATTTAAAAATAAAAAATTCCCAAGTTTAGTAAAAGAAAAATACATTCATTTGAAAAAAAATGTTTCAAATAAAAAATGAGTAAATATTTCATAAATAAATAATAAAAAATGTGTAAAACCATTTTTTAAAATATTTTAAGGGAAATATAGAAATGTAAGATGATGAATCCAGTTATAATAGAATATAAAGTATTAGTATTACTTAAAAAATATCATCTTTATGTTTCATAATTCAATATTGGATAAAATATATTCCAAAAATGTAAAAAATACATGACTAGAGGATAATAGATGAGATTTTATTTTTCAAGAAAATAATTTTATATAATTTTCCAAAATGTAACCTTGAGTATAAATAATCTCAGAAAAATGAAGTTTATTGTATCATATATCCCTTACCACTTGTGGAACATTCAAATGAAATCCCCATTGATGATGTAAATGGTTTATAACCTAAAATACAATGTATTATTATTTATTCATGATGTTACATGTAAATGGGGCATTATATTCACAATATAAATGACATTATTTTATAACATTAAGAGATCCTTAGTGAAAGGAAATTGAGATGGAATATCTTAGAAAAGATCTTAATAATGATATCAGAACTAATAAATGATGTAATTATGTGTTTCAGATGTAAATGAACATAAAAAATATAAATGAAACATTCAATATTAAATATAAAATACACACATAATCCTATAATATCAAATACAAATAAAAAGTAATTTTACCAAAAAATTTAAAATTGAGTTATAAATTCCATTACCAAGTGGTATCATTAAAATAAAAACCACTTGGATGAAGCAAAATGAATTGTAACTTACAATACCATAAATTGTAAATTATTAGTGAAATTACATGTAATATAGGTTTTACCAACATTTATATCAAATTGATTCATAAAATTAAAAAAAATCCCCAATGAAATGAAATTAAGATAGTGTCCTTAAAGATATTGTATCACTCAAGTCAGAATAAATTGATGATTTTTTTATGATTTTATAATTTAAATAAATATAAAAGGAGGAAAGAAAACATAAAAACCTATAGTGAATTTCACACATAATCTTATTATACAAATGTCCGTGAATAAATAATTCATTCCAAGTAGAAGAAATTGAGTTATAAAATAACTTACCACATGGTTACATTCCAATAAAATAAACCTGGTCGAATTAAAATTAATTTTATGGTAAATTATGATGAATTATGAGTTATCCATAAAATCTTATTTAATATTTTTATCATATGTACCATATAAAAAAAATGGTTCATAACATTAAAATATTATTCAATTAATGAAAACTAACCCGAAATCCTGTAAAAATAGTGTGTCATTGATGTGAGAATTAATCAATGAATTTATTCTATGTTTAAATATAAAATATACATAAAATATTTTTAAATATAACAGAAAATATTTTTTTTCAATTTCATATATATTCTTTTCATATCAATCAAAATGATGATGTAATTTAACATCGTGAAATTGAATTGAGTAATAAAATACCTTATCTCGAGAAAGATTCATCACATAATTTATTTACAAAGATAAATAATGAAAATATTTTAATTATTTAATTCAATGAGATGATTTTTTAGAAATATTATTAATATATTATTATATTATTATCTTGTTATGTTAAATTAGTTAATCTTGGAGGTTCAAGTCAAATGTTTTGACAATGCTCATAAAAGAGGTCCAAAATCAATTCTACAAGTCAAATATGGTAATGTGAATATTATTTCAACATATCTAGAGTAATAATGAAACACCCCAGGTAAATAAAGAGTATGACATTTTCAAATTTATCCATATGTGAGAATAAAATATTAATATTACTTTAAAGGGAACGCTATGCTCGATGGCGTACCCAGTATGCAAGAACATGTTCCTTTGAAATCATACGTTGCACTCTAATAATAAAATAATATTATTTTAAATGGTAGTTAACTTGTATCTGTTGTATTGGTGGTAATGGATATAAATAACTAAAATATGATTATATATGTTTTTAAATGTTTTTACATTTATCCAATAAAATATAGAGGCATAAAATACGGAAAGAATTCAATTTTAGGCGTATATGCCCTAGTTTTCACTAAAGGTTCACTTATAGCATTTGGATGGAGAAACGTCATTAAATATAGTTTTGTTCACTCTTATAAATTCCATTGGACCAAATAAAACTCTTCTAAAGAATCGGGACATCAAAATTTACTTTGTGTACATTTTTGGTATCTTTCCGATAAAGTTCATTTTTTTAATGAATAGTGTAAAATGTTGTATTTTAATTCAAAACCTATTTTTAATCTAATTTATTTATATGATTATATTATATTTTTAATTGGTTTTAAAGTGAAATTATAATATATTTTTACCATTAAATCCAATAGTGGTTTTTGGAATTAATTTCACTTTGAAATCAGACTTAAACTATTGTCAATCTTTTGATACTTATTGTTTAATAAAAACACGCTATTTGCTCTGACAGCGGGAATTAATTATTACATTAATTAATGTGACTTATATGTTTTTAATTTTTTAAATTAGACTACTTTTTTGAATTCAGAATATCAATTATAGCTTAGGGTGAATTTTTGGGTTTCTTCTGAAAAACATCAATTTTTTATGAATAGTGAAACCACTAAGTGGTACTTATAAAAACTGATTTTTCCATTTAAATGAAAATTTGCCATCTTTTTGTTTTGAATTTCAAAAATCAGACATACATGGTTGTCATTTAAATGTAAAATGTGGTTCAATGGGATTAAATTTTTTTTTTGGGTGAATAGTAACTTATTAAGTTTTTAATCGCGATTAGAGGTAATTAGTGTAGTTTAAAGTAAAAATAATGTTTTAATAATATGAGATGAGCTTGACACATGTCCTACCCTCATTGTATGTGTCATGGCTGACCACGAAAATCCATGGGTCAACTTGGGGACCCCATGGAGCCACTTTGGTTGGGCAATGACATAAATAACATTTTATTTAATGATAAAGTAAAAATGACACAAACATGAGATGTTTTACTAAAATAATTTTTACATGGAGTTATACAAGTCATATATTTTACTATATATATTCATTGGAAATCTCAAAAGATTTCCTACATCATACTATTTTTTTACAATTTTTAGAAATTAAATAAATTAAATTATTTATGACATCATGATGATGCAGTGATGACCTCATTATTTAACAATTTAAATAAAATGGAAAGATAATGCAATTTCTAAGACCTATACATGTACAAAACCTATTGGATGAGTGGATTTCGAATACTTATCACCTTATCCTCTAAATTAATCAATGTGGGACCTTTAAAATCCGATACACTTTTGAAAATAAAGTAACATTTTGTAACTTTACAAGAGTGCCCCTCCTCTCCTCTTAAAAAAGGCCCCCACCTATACCTCATTACCCACACTCCAAAAGCCTTTGGATCGATGAACCCCTGACCATTTTTTCTCTCCACTTACCTCTATAACTCCTTGAAGCCTCACTTTGGGCAGAATTCTTCCTAAGGAATCCATTGATCTCAAATCAAAAGGAGTTACCCAATTTAAAGGTAAAGTCATCACTTGTTTCCTTTTGTTTTATTTTGCTTCTCCAACCCCCTAAACTCTTTTTATTCATTTATTTTGTAACAAATCCAGTATCTTGAATATACTAGTATGTTTTTATAAGAAGGATTCGAGCTACACTTACACACTCCTACATCTAATGGTTAAAGAACATATTGTTCCCGTGGATGGAGAATTTCTGCCTCCCGAAACGTTGATTGTTCAACAATCTTCTAACACCATCAAAAGTGTCCATTATGATGAAACTATATATATATATATATGATATCTAATATGTTTATGATTTACTTAAGATTCTTTATTTTCCATTTATGGCAAACTTTTATGGTTTCCATTATGGGTAAACGTGATATCTTCATTTAAGGAAGTGCGGACTACCGCCCTCTCAAAGTGATTTGATTCGTTAATACCATATGTGGTACGTATAAAGGATACATTTAATGATATTATATATGATACCATACTAGAAGTAAAATACTATTATTTATCATTATGTTTTAATTACATTAAATATGAAATAGAAATGGAAGTAGCGTTCATGCGTACGTACGGCTTACTGTCTCCATGAACGGTACATTTCATTTCTTATCTCAAAATGTTATTTACTATTATAGGTACATATATATAATGGTTATATATGTAATATATTACATCTAAATTATGGATATCATTTTAGAATTATAACATATATATATATCTTTCATTTTGTTTTAATTCCACTAATATGACCAAAAAATTAAAGTAGCATTCATGCGTACGTACGACCTACCGTCTCCATGAACGGTGCTTCTAATTTTTATCTCAAAATGGTATGGTATATTATGAATGGATATATACTAGATATATATGATATTTAAAACATCAATACTATTCTAGATATGATGTACCTATAACTACATGGAAAATTATTTTCCAACAAGTTCATTTTTTGACTCAAGTACCAATGATCGTTTAAATGACAGTTATTAACAAAAATAATTCCATTGTGTTCATGACATCGTAATAAGTGAAATAAAAGGAATAATTAACTTGAAAAAGGTTCTTAAGGAAGTATAAATTAACTCAAGTTTATTATTCAGGAGATTAAAGAGCGATCGAGTCATGTCGGACCCGAGGTAAGGGATCATACTCCTCTCTTTCTTTTTAAGTACACTCCTTTATGTAATTCTTTTTAAAGCTCGTATTTCTTGTTTTTAGATGTTCATTTATATTACTCTTACTTTAATTTTTATGTTCATGTGATGATAGACCATATTCTCTCTCATAAATCTACTTTGGAAGTTTTGAGTGGCGCCGTTAGGCTGCCGAATTTTTGTACGAAATCAAACCTCTCTATTTCTTTTTAAGTACTCTCCTTTATGTCACTTATTTTAAGCTCCTCTTTGTTATGTTGGGGGATGTTATTTTATATTCATCTTTATATAAACTTTATGTTAATATGATTATATACCCTATTTGATCTCATCAATCCATTTTTGTATGTTTTATGTGGCACCGTTAGGCTGCCGAGTTTTCGTAAGGGATTTTTCATCTCACTTTTATTCCCGTGAGATTTATGCTACATTTCCCACAATTTCATTTCAGTGGTGTATTTACTGCCCATTATTCTACTCTTTCTGTAATATAATTTCGTTTATTAGTATTTACATCAATGTTGTATTGTCTTTCTTTCATGGGGTGTATGTTTTGAAAGATACCCAAGTCGGTAAGGGAACCTTTCACCCTCCTCTTTTTAAAAGACTTCTTTTGTTGGGTCTTTTAATTTACATATTGTTATGTTGGGATATGTTCTCATATATCCTTATTGATGTAAATTTTATGTCCAAGTGATGATATATACTTTTTATCTCTCATCAACTCAGTTTGATGTGGCGCTGTTAGGCTGTCAAGGGAATTTCTTAACCCAATTTCGATTTCATTGGGTTCAACATGTAGTTATTGAATATGTCATCTTTTGAATATGTGTGAATGACCTTTGATTATTTTACACTTAATATCCACTTATATTTGGTATATTCGTTTGTGACACATAATTATTTAATTGATTTATCCTTAAACCAAGGATACCGTCTTTTCATGGGAAATCATCTCAATCTCCTTTCATTGAGGCATATTTTGTTTTATACACAACATTCTTTTATACGGTGTATAAACCCCTTTGACTTTTACGTTTATTCAAAGGAATATTTTTTATACGAAGCGTTTACTAAACAAAAAAAGGGAATGTTTTTGGCATACATATGCGGCGACAATGACTTCTCCGCCACCATGACCATTATTTGAGTTTCGGCTTCCTCTACAAGTCATACTTTTTTAAAAGAAAAATAAATACCATGTTTTACTTTTCTTTTATTTTGGTATTGAAAATGGTTTTCATAGTGTTTTTATAACAATGTGTTTTATTGATATATTGTGATTGAAAGGTGAAATTTTATGTTTCCTTTATGCATGTTTTAGGTGATATGATTGTGTTGAGGTTCATGGTAATTATTATGAAGACGGGTGGTTCCGTGATAAACTAAGGGCGGGTGAGCCCGATATAGATCTCCAATGCATTGGGTAATGCGAAGGAGTGAAACTTTAAGGTTTCTCCAAATAGATTTAGGGAATATACTATGATGGTTATTCCAAATGTAACCAAGAGGGTTACTCCCTACATAAGAATGTTATGAATGTCTCAAGTTACCTTTATGTCTTATTATTTCTATGATTTATTCATGATTTGATGAGGTATGTAAAAGTGCCTATGTTTTATGGGTAAAGTATGATTTCATTCTTATGTATATATGAACTCATGTTCCCTTTCCATATTTTTATAACCCTTACTGAGCTTTTTATGCTCATCCCAAGTATTTGAAATGTTTTTCACAGGTCAAGGGAAAGGTACATGATGTGATGATAGTGTCAAGGATGTGTCAAGAAGGAATCTGTGTTTTATTTTAAATATGTTTCTGTTGATGGGAAGAATGAATATTTTCTTTTATGTAAACACTTTGTTTAAATGTGGAATGTAATGCAAGTTTCATGATCTAATTCTCTAAAACTCTAAACCTAAAAAGATCCTCAATGTGCAATCTTGTAATAACTCAAAATTAAGTAAGGTTTAAAGCTGAGGCCTTATAAATAATCATTTAATTGATATCATTTTAGAATATAAATTATAATTTTAAAAAATCTATGATATATTGTTATAAAAAAATTTAACTACACTATAATCCTTTAGACTATATGTTGTACATACGTATGAGTAACATTTACATTTTTCAACGATCATAATTGAAATAATATGAGGATTTTTTTATCATTCTGTAAATATGAATATATCATTCATATGATATTATTTCATTAAATACACTGATATTTTTTTTCTGTGTAATGTGCCAATGAAAAACTAATCACATCGCTTTCTTGAGGTGGTAGTCCACCCATCCGCGGAACAAAATCATAATTTTTTCTATAAATGGAACTGTAAGAAAATATATAAAATATTACCTTTACACAGTGGTAAAAATGATATTAATATCACATAATTATATGAAATCTATCATCATATACATCCATACGATTTGATGATGGAAAAATAAATAAATATCAGTTTGTGAGGAGGCAGTCATCCATAATGACGAATGATGGTGTTATTTATAATTTTATAAATATGAGTTGGATTTAGGATATGCATTAAAAAGAAAAACATATTATATTATTATAACATTTTTTGAATAATTGTTTAATAAGGTTTATGAAGAATGAAATAATAAATGCTTGAATATGAATTATACCACTTTATCAGAGAACCTATTTATGTTTCCAACAAAATATTCCCTTGAATGGTTTTATATATACATATGGACTCAAAGAAAATGTGAGATATTTTTTAAAGTATATGGAAATGTATTTTTTATCCAAAACTATCATGAAATTCATAGAGGATAAGAGAGGGGGTGTCCTTTTATAAGTGGGAGAGTGAACCCACCTGTAAATTCCCTCAAAGAATACAAAATGATAAATATTTTATGATGTAATATTCATCAAAATATCCAAAACAATTATAATTTTGGAAATTAAAAGGATAATATATTTCAAAAATATACTATTTTTATAAGAGTAATTGGATGAAATACCATTACCATTTTGGTCTAACCCCTGATAATAATGTTTTAAATTTAACCATTATAATTATTGTTTACACCATTTACTATTAATTATCACCCATAATTATGTTGAAATTATTTCATAATAATAAAATTTAAATATTAAAAATATTGAATAAATTTTATCAAATTAAATTCAATTAATTGTTATAATTTAATTTAATTTTAAAACTGTAAACATGATGAAAAAGTGGGTTTCCAAATAAAAATATATCATAACTATAAAATTATTTAGATCATAATTAAAAAAGAAATTGATTATAATGACCTATATTTTATAAATAATTAAATAATAGATTTATTATTATTTTAAAACCTCTTTAATAAAATATATTTGTTAAAAAATAATTTAATCTAAAGTGTGATATTCAATAATTTTCATCATCTTTCTCGATTTGTTGAAAAAAATTTATTTTCAGAGAATTTAAAGAATCATTATAACTATCATAATTTTAAAATTATTATTTATAAATATTATCCTTTTTTAATATTGATATTATAAAATTTAAAAATATTCATCATACAACAATTTTTCAAAACAAGTTGAAATAAGTATTCTTAAAAAATTATTTTCCATTGAAAATATGACTTTCCATTAATTGTATAACTATTAATAATTATTATCTGAATTTAAATTAATATAAATTGATATATAATATATATATATCTTTATAATAATTATTAATAAGGGTTTATTTTATTTAAATAAGATATAAAATTTTATTCACATCAATAAGTATTCAGAAGAAGAAAATACATTTTGATGCATAAAAATTGATTTAAAATAAAATCATGAAAATGTATGATTAAAATGAATTTAATTATATTATTTAAAATAAGTTTTATCATATTTCAATTTCCATAACTTTTTAATCCTTCATTTGTTTTATACATTCTTTACACTGTCATGATTATAAGGAAATGGATCTCATGTGATTGACCAGTTGAATAGTCATGGTAAACCAAATAAATACATGAGAATTGTTTAATAGTTGAGTATAATTATTATTAAAAAATATTTCATGATAATTATAAATTATTTTATATATAATATCCCAATATTTAATTTTTAAGAAACACTTGTGATTCCCAGGAAAATGAAAAAAATTATGGTGATCTCAAATGCTCAAAAAGGGTAACTACATATTAAAAAATGAATAAATGATAATATCAAATATAAAAAGGTAAATAAAATAATAAAAATTCCATGTAGTTAGTAAATTGAAAGGGAGTGTGTATAAAAAATATAGAGGTAAATAAATGAGAATACATACAATTTAAAATAACTACATAAGGTAAAATCAATATGAAATGGTGTATAATGGAAACAATTTTCAGTTAATCAGTAAGATGAAAATGAAATAAATCTATAGTTAATTTTAATGTAATAATATAAATTATAATTCATAATAAAATAAATTAATTCCATTTATGTTTTTAAAATAATTAGTCATATGAGAACCTATCAATCTATCCAGGTTAAATATAATGTTCGGGCTATACCCATCACTATTAGTCCAGTCATTACTCATATAGCTTGAAATATATTCTTTTAATAAACAATATACCATATAAAATATCAATATTGTGTTAAAAATAAAGACTTATTAATATATACCTAGATAATATATTAATCATCACAATAAATACCTTATATAAAAATGATAAATATTTTAATCTAGTTACATATCTATGTTAAATAATATCTATATTTAAAAAAAATTAAATGGTTAATGACTAGAATAATTCGAATATTTCATGGAGACTAAAAGGGATTGAAGGTATTAAATTTCAATAATATCTTTTTTAAACAAATTGAATAACCTAGACAAAGAATAATGAATATATCAATATAGCATATCCCATTTGGTGTAAGGAAAAATGATCTTTCTATTCAGAGAAGTGATATATTGTAAAAAGAAAAAAATATAATATTTACTTTAAAAAATTCAAATAAATATATTTGAAAATTAATTTAGAAAATAATTTATTTAAAAACTAACCTTTTATTAATATAATTTATTATTCAATGAAATGAAAATGGAAAATTATGTACATGTTGTACAGTGTAAAATGGAAAATCATTTCATAATGTAAAAATATTATACAGGACCTAGGTTTGAAAAGAGAAAAATATATTTGATTAAAAATATTATAAGAGAATAAATGGAAAAATTATTTTAATAAATTATTTTGGAAACAATAAAAAAATATAACCCAATTTAGAAAAAGAAAATGATTTTTAGAAGTATTTATATTCTATGACTATAAGAAGAAATGAATTCTGGTTTTCATTAAAACATCATTAAAAACATTTTGATTAATAAACAGTAAAAAAATTGTATGATTACTTGAAATATGACATTAATAACAAGATGTGAATAAATATAAAGTTTTTATTGAATAATAATCATATAAATTCCTTTAATATAATTTCAATTATATAAATTCTCGATTTGAATCATATTGTGAAATAAATCATTAAAATGATCATAATTTTCAAGTGAGAATTAATCAATGAATTTATTATATGTATAATTTATATGTCAAATAATAATAATTTTAAATTAATAAATATATAGTCAAATACATTATACACATAATCATATAATATTAGTGATAACAAAGAAGTAATATATCCCAAAGAAAAGGAATTGAGTTATGAAATCTCTTTACCACTTGCTAACATTAAGTTCAAATACCATTGGATGAAGTATTTTAAATAGAATATCAGAATACCATGAATATTGAGGTATTATTTATATTTTATTTAAAAATAGAAAATATATTCACTATAGGAAACAAACTAGGGTCAAAACCCCGAAATATGCCTAGATTCAATGAAATTGAGACAAAATCCCTTAATATCTAGTAAATTTTGAATTAAAATACCATTAAAATAAATAATTTAAAATGAAATTATTAATAGAATACATATTATTTTATTCATGATATAAAATATAATAGTTTAATTATATACACCACACAAAATAAGTAATTTTTGAAATGTTTTTTGCATCAGAGAAGGAAATATTAGATTAGAATCCCTTACATTATGTTTATTTTTATTTGTGTGGTATTTACCTCTAAAATAGTGATTTTTAACATGTTAATAAAATATACATGACCCAAAACAAATATTTATAATTTCACATATTATCATATTACAATATATTATAACCCATTTATCAACAATATTTCATTATTTTCTTCATTTCAGGTAGTTGATTGGTGAGTTTTTATAGTATGTCTTTAATTATTATTATTTTTCTTCCATTTATCATTATTAAATAATATAAATTATATTATAATTTAATTTAATTTTATATAAATTCAGAATAATTGTTTTTGATTAAACCATAATGTTTGGAGATAGTAAATGGAATGAACCATTCATTGAGATGGTAGCAATACATATGCATAAACACTACTTCCATTAATTTTTTGCATAAAAATGAATGAGATATAAATGATATATATATATATATATAATATTACATGTAAATAAACTATCTAATATTTCACTGGTTATTATTAATATCATCCATAATTAATTCCATGTATAGCATGAATGTATCACATCTCTTTGATGAGGTGTTTGTCCACACATCCAAAAAATATTTTATCATATTACCACACAATAGAAAGAAGAAAGGATTGTGTAAAATAAAAATAAAATAGGAATAAAAAATAATTATAAAAAAATATATCATATATAAACAATAAATCCATCATTATTCCAAACATTAATTGGGGTAATGTATGAAATTATGACTTTGGTTTGGGAGGCAGTATTTCGTCACACACATGAAAGATGATTGTATATTCCATTTCATTGTTGTGAGTGAAATTATAAGTCACAATAATATCATAAAAAATATATTGGAATACAAAATATAATTAGTTTATAATATAATTATGATGTAAAAATATTTTAAAGTGTTAGGAATGTGTATATAATGTGATCATTAAAAATCATTTCCTTTTATTTGGTTAACTCTTTTTGGTTTACTCTAAAACACTTCACTGGGTTTCCGTATTCAAAAATTAATTCTTCTAATATTATGGAAGGTAATGTTTGATATTATTTTTGAATTTTTTTATTGTCTAATGGTCCTTATATGTGTGAAAAAGTTGGAGAGGTGTGTTCCTTTTGATAGTCGAATAGGAGTGACATAATATTAAATATTAAAAAAGAAACAATATTGAATGTTTTACCTTATATGAGGTGACAAAAAAATGACAAAAATTACATCCATTGGATTATATTATTTAAAAATAACCCTAAAATATTTTTTGGACACGTTTCAAGGTCATTTTGTAACTTATGTTTAATGTTTAGTCATTTGTGAAGATAAATTTTTCCTTTATCATTGTAATAAATATTAATTAAATTCAATAATATATTTATTCTAACAAAGATAAAAATCATTGAAGTAATAAAATAATTGGATTCAATATATAGAATGAAATTTTCAATATTACAATAATATATTATTTAAAAAATATTTTTTATTTAATCCCACAGACTGGACAACAAAAAAAGTTTTTAAAGAAAAAATTATAAAAAGATTGAATTGTTTCTATATCAAATGTCATCATGAAAATAGATTAAATTGATCTCAAATGGATTAATGTATGTGTAGTTTTACTAAATATACATTAAAACTGAATAAAAATATAATTTATTTATAAAAATAAATTTTATGAAAAAATATATTTCAATTTTAATTCATTATTTTTCATTTTTCATCAAAAATACATCTTAAAAATACACCAAAAACCCCCTTAAGATAATTTTTTGATTTTCATTCTATAGAAAATTTTATTTTGATATATATAATTTTTAATTTTTGAAAAAGTTGATATAATATAGTTTATCCCTTAAAAGGAAATAAATATTGGTTTAGAAAAATACAATTTTTAAGCATTAAACTAGATTTATTATAATTTTATACCTATAAAATACATTAAATGAATATTAAAATAATTTTAAAAAATACATAATAAATATATTTCATTAATATAATTTAATATTAGTAATTAATTAAATTTATTAATTCAAAATACCATTGGAATCTTAAAAATTGTTCTTTGTAAAAATATATCATTTATTTTGAATTAATTTTTAATTTCATTTATATATAATTGTAAACCAATGAATTGAAAAATATATTTTCATGATTTATTTAATCCTATTCAGAACTACTAATTTACATGTTGTGTTATATCATATTATATTAAAAATTTATATTGTAATGAAATATTATTGTTTGGTAAAACTCAGACTTTCGTGTAACACAATCTATCAATGAAACTTGTTGATATGTGTGATAAAACATAAATCAATATTTCATGCATTTTAGATAAGAAATATGTTAAATTTATAAAAAATTTAAATATAAAATATATTTTTGATATGTTATATTCATTTCCACATTTTCTATTATGTGTTATACATTATGTCAAATAAAATTTTCTTACATTAAAATTGAATGGTGTTAAAATATACAAACCTTAGTTAAATTGAATACTCATTATTTAAAAATTATATCAGTAGTCAAGTGACTGTTATTTGAAAATTACAATTTTGAGAAACCCACATCGAAATACAATTTATATAATAAACTATTAATAAGGTATTATACTAACTACAAAAATCACATGAAAAAACTTATAACTATGATTCTTTATAGGAGAACATTAGTGGGATGTAAACATATGGAATTTAATGAAAATCGTAAATATTTGTATGGGGTAATCAAGGTCATTGATCATTAAAAAATTGAATAATCAATTTTGAGTTGAGGTCTCAATGGTATAAATCAATGTTGATTTCAAACACCATTGGTTCTACAAAATTTATTGAATTATGGTAACATTTTTGTTATGGAACAATTTTCCAAATTTTAATTGATTCTTTTACTGCCTAATAAATTATGATAATATAATTACTAGATATATTTATATAAAATGAATTTTATACATTGGTTTTCTCATTAACCAATTTCAAATTCAATCCCTTTAATACATAAAATTAATTCCCATGAGTGATATTATTTATACCCAAAAAATTATAATTTACTTTTAACAGATCATTAGGTATATAATAGAAATAAATATATTTATTTCATTTTATAAATTGTATCCAACCCTAATATATTAAATATATGTATCTAAAAACCAATAAAATACCACTAGTTCATCATTAATATTTTCATACATAATTTATTAGAAAAAAAATAAAAGAGGTATTAAATGAGAGATCACATAGATAGTGCTTGGTGTGAAACCCTTATCGTCTGTTGGTCAAGGATTCAATCTCCACTACTTGATAGTTTTGAGGGGTTTTCACATATTATATATATTTACTAGATTTTCTAAAACCGTATTATTATAATTTCGACAATAAATATGTTAGACATCCCCGAAATAAATTGAATAACTAAATATCCATTTAAATAAAGATTTTTATATAATTCCAATATAAAAATATATAATAGATTTATTTTTAAATATATATTTTATTATTCTATATTATGTCATATATAATATCGAATTAATTCTGGAAATTCTCAGGTGCACCACACTTAATGAAACATACTATAAATCGATCATTGTTATTGGATTTATTTTTTTCCATCACAATCTTCATTTTTTTCTCTGTAATTCATTTTTGTATAACCTTTTTTCTGACAAATTAAAAATTCACCGATTATATTTAGACACATTCACATGTATATAATTCTAAATTTATTGCATGATGTAAATAGATCCATTTTTCTCCAATGTTTTACCACTCTAGATCTTAGTAGTTTACATCCTTCTATTATTTCGTGAGTTTGGTAGTTTCTTAAGATATATGTTATTAATCATATTTCAAGAAAACTAATGAGGCATAAAAAACATATGTTTCACTAAAATTAATATACCATTTGGATTTTCAATACAACTAGTTTGTACATAATGTTCTATGGTCACATGACTACTTTTAGATCCATAAATTGACTAAAACATAGATGAATAACATGAGGAGGAATTTTCATTGTGGAGAAAAAATATAATCATTTTTTGGGAGTCTAATTCTTGACATATTATTTTTAGACTACGATACCTAAGGATTAAACCAGGTAATTCATTGTCATATCTATTCAAATAATTTAAAATGGTTTGTGAAGAAATTTAGAATTATCTGTATCATATACCCCATAGAGTGTAAAAATAGTTTCACAATAATGACCATTATTGTGAATCAGTTTACACTCAATTCGAGCTCGATGAATATTTTCGAAGTTATTTCCCCATGGTATATATTTTATAGAACCACATCCACTATTACAATCCATATAAATATTTACTTCTAGGAAGACAATATAACCTCCATTTAACTGAAAAATATGGATTATCTTATACAATTATCCTCAAATTCAATCTTAGGGTTATATTCTTGAATTGATGTTTTCTAAAATCATATTGCCGAGAGTTATACAAATCATTATTTGATACCAAATGTATTTACCCAACCACAAAATCTTGGAGTTGGTATTAAATACCATTACATTTAAATTAAGATTGGAAAATGTTTCCAGAAGGAATGATAAGTTTAGTAGATTTGGTAAACCATATACCCAGATGAGTCTTGTTTTACTAATGAATACACTAATTAAAATATAATTTTGTAATTAATAATAACATTATTACATCTTTCATATCATGGTATATATTTCTTAGTATACCTCATTGATTCGTAGATAAATGAAACAAATTAAGGTTGATCTCAAATCCTCATTAAGGGTTAAGTACAATGGAAAAAATGAAAAAATAATGAAAAAAATTACTTTATAAGTTTAAATATTAAAACAAATATTCCATGTAATCAATAAAATAATATGGATTGAAAAAAAATTGCAGTACAATTAATAAATTAGAACACATTCCATTTAAAATAATTGGATAAATAAAAATTGATATGGATAGGTAAAAAACACAAACACGTGAAATTTAATCAATATGTTTAGAATTAAATGAATATATCTCTAATCTAAAACAAAAATTATAATTGATAAATAATAATAATAACTTAATTATCAATAATTGAAATGATTAATTATGGGACGTCGTGTATGATGTATATGAAAATCTATACCATGAAGACCTATCACAATATGGTTTAAAACTAAAGGAATAAAACCATTTAATTTGTGAAACTTATTTTTTCTCATGAAAACATATCAATTCATAAAGGGGATATATAATGTCTAGGTCCAACACATAATTGTTTTTCCAATGCGTTCTTATATATCGAGTCATCAATTTAATTAATAAACAATGTTCCATATATAATATCATTATTGTGTAATGAATACAAATTTCAAAAAATTTCCCCATATTAAGAAATAACTATCAATTTAGATACCAAATGTAGAAATGGTATAAAATTTAATAAATAAACATATTTTTGAGAAATAATAAGGTAAATTTTGTGAAATTTAATATCAAAAGATTATAGAAAATTGAATATTTGACGGGGACTAAAACAAATCAATGTAGTCAATGTCAATATCGTCCATGGTCTCATAAATATTAGTCCATCCAATGTACTAATAAGGATTATATAAATAGAATATATCTAGTATGATGTAATTATAAAGAGTTTTTTCCATTTTGGAATATATATATAATTACAAAATGAAAATATCATTTTCAGATGGATTTTTTTTTAAAATCGCATTAAAAATTAATTTTCATTATAAATTACCCTTTTAAATAAAGAATGTATGATTTAAAGAAATTATGGTGGGTAATGTAATACATTTACAACAAGGTAAAATTAATATTTATTTTCTAGGGAAAAAATTTTAGAGAAGTCGTATTTTCGAAATGAGAAACTTGGATTCATTTTAAAAAACTATAAATGAGAAAATGAAAAAAAATATTTATTCTATAAACAATTTTGGAATGGATGAATATATTTTTGATAAAATTTATGGAATATTGGGTTTTTAGAAGAAACATTCATCTCTGAATATTTTTTTAAATGATATCTTGTTTTATTTATAACTTTTCAATAAAAATTTGAGTTCCAAATAGTTAAAAATTGGTATTATTTCATGAAAATATCATGAATAACTAAAGTAGAATAATATTAAAGTGCTTAATGTACTATTATTGTCACAACCATGACTTATTCTAAAGTAATTGTTCATTTTATATCCATTCTTTTTTTGTTTTGGGGGATTCACTTATATGTTCAGGGAAATGGTGGGTTTTCAAATTTTGGGTCAAACCGTTAAATCATTTATAGATTTAAAAATTAATTTTTTTTCTATTATAAATCATTCATTTTCAAAAGTTTACACACATTACACTTCTAAATCGTAATACTATATTATATTAAAACAACCATATGAATTTGGACCCCATAATAATTCATAATAATGATAGATTTGGGTTTTTCATTAAGGTGTTGGGCCGGCCTGAAATCCCATTTCATAATTTACAATATTTTTATAATTTTTTATATCTCATTCAATATTTATTATTTTTAGGTGATTTTAACTCTCGACCAAAATGAAATATACAATACACCCTCCCATTCTCTCATCCCCCTCTTTGAATCTCATCTCCCCTATGTATTAGGATGATCAGTCTTAATCAATCTCAAATTGCCCAGAGCGAAAGAGGTAAAATGTTTCTTCAATAACACCTTCAATTTTCTTTATTGTTTCCAAAATTATGACCCCATTTTACCTAAAATGAATCCTTTTATCCTATTTATTAGTTTTTTTACTTAAATATTCATCTATTTGTAGATTTGTGCTGATTTCATTAAGATTTTTTCAAGTAAGGGTTTCTCTCTTCATTTCCTTCCTTATCCATAGGGATTCCACCATCTATCATGATGTTTTAAAATTTCCAAAAGTTAGGGTTCTTACATAGGGTTTGATTTGGTATCTTTATTTTTGTAGTGAAAAAAACATTTTTTGGTAGCATTTGTCAATTATTTAGTATTACTGGTACATTTATTATTGAAGATGTGTACTATTCAATTGTAACTCATGTGATATCATTTTTATATGTTTTATAAAAAAAGAAAGTTATTTATTAGTTATTGAGAGGCACTAAAAAAATCTGGTTTGGTAATTCCTTAGTGTCATGTGGGCCGAAAAAGGGTGTGTAAAATGAGTTTTATGTATAAAACCATGTTATACTTCCGGAAATCTTTTTTATGAAAATGTGTGTTTTCGTGTGTATATTTTGTGTCATTATTCAAGGTGACTATATAATACATTAGATAATACTAATAAATATTTATAAGGAATAAAATTCAATTTTGGATTGGTATTGGAAAGATTTGGACATGGAAAGAGGGTTTTTAGTGGGGTTTTAGTTCAATAAATGGTTATACCACATGTGATTATTTTCAGAAAATAAAAAATGAATTTTTGAGTTATAAAAAGTGGGTATGGGATATAAATGTACTATTTTGGTGAGTGTGTTCACCTAATATGGGGTTTAGAATGGAAAATTGGTAATTTAAGTTGACAAAAAAAATTTAAAATGTTTTCTATGTTACTGAAATATTTTATCTAATTACGAAAAAGTGTAAAACACATTTGTGGGATGTTTTGTGTGAGTATAATGTGAAAATTGAATTTTTAATATGATATGTTTTTTTGTGACTTTTCTGATATACATGTGGTATTTCTGGTGAATTGTAATGTGGATGTGGTATTTTATGTGCATATTATTTTTCATGGATTATTAAACTTGTTTGAGGAGAAGAGGGAAACCCGAGTATCTAGGTGGGTGGACTTGTACTAGTATTCTAGTGATACCATGTGGTTTGTCCTTAGTTTAACATTTCATGTTTTATAATAACAAAAATAACTAAACATTTATAATTATGATTATTGTTGGGAACTATTAGGTTATAGATATTATCCCTTCTAGTAGATCGTGTGCACAGGAACAAATAATGTGAAGGTTTATTTTACTCAGATATGAGGTACATGGGACGTACAATGAGCTAGTTCCTTGGGGTTATTTCCCATTTCTTGTGCTCATTAGATACATTATGCTTAACATTGTCATATTTTATGAATTGCTAAAAAATTTAGTACCATTGGAATTTTTTTAATTTTTTTATTTGTTTAATGTAGCCCACTTGAGAACTATTTTTATTTAAAGTTTCATCTCATTAAATTTCATAATAACATCTCTTGTTTACAAATTTTTTTCAATATTTTTGTCTTTTAATGTTTATCACCAAGAATTTAATAGTGGTGGTATCCTACTAGGATTTTTTCGCACCGTACTTGCACATTTGGTTGAATTTAGACTTGGTTATTTTTTTCATAGTATTGGGTTCAACTATTGTGATAATGGTTCAGGTTTCATTGCAGTCCTTCATGATGAAGTTTTGTGGAGGTGACTTAAGGGTCGTCCCTCATTCCATGAGGAGTTTCCTAGGCTATAATGTTTTATTTTTTGTACCATTTCAATGGTCTTCAAATCATTTTTTATATTTTGAAACTCAATTATGAAATTTGGTAAAAGATGGTTGGGTTTGAAAAATCTATATTTGGTTTATTATTTGTTTATTTTGGATTGTTAATAAACTATTGTAAATCCTCCCTAACATTCATTTTATGATAACCAGAAACTTTTCCCATCCTGTAGCGATCAAAAACACCCTTCGGTCCTTGTCACATGTCGAGTTTAGTACCGGTTTTGATGGCGGCTAGATTCGGTTTGTGAAAAAATGGTATTAGAGGGAGGTTCAATATATTTGGGTAATTTTATTTGGGGAAGAGTTGGGATAGTATAGATCTAGGATATTTCTATACCTGACATTCTTGTTATGGGTATTATTCCTGATAAGAACACCTCATGATATGATTCATGTCGCCAGGGGAAGTTGAGATTTATTTGAGTCCATTATTTTCATGGTTTGATGATGATTTTGGGAAATTAAAAGAGAGTTGGGTTAATGGTATTTGTGATCTTTCAAGGCCTAGAAAGCCATGTGGAGCCAGGGATATTTTACTAGAACACACTCTATGACCTTGAAATTAGTGGAGTATGGATTCCAAGGGTATGTTTATGTCACCCACTGAAACTAGTTTCCTCTCACATTGTCATGTTTCCATCAGTTTTGAAATCATGGATGTTCAGTTTCAAAGAAAAAATGAAATGGTTTTAAAGAAGTGGAATGTTTTTTGGGAATTATTTTTTAATAATGATGGATTTTTTTTGAATTTTTAAATCGTAGTACTGAATATTTAGGGTTGTTTTTGATATGGAATATGGTGTGTTTACACATCATTAGAAAGCATGATCTATGTTAAAGTTGGTTTGGAAAAAGTGTTTCCAATAAGGTTATCTAAACTATTAAAAGGTGTTTTAATGGGATGAAATATCATAAAATTAATCTGTATAAATTGATATTGTGTTTGTATTTGAATGATTTTCCTTTCTGAAATTTTTGTGAGATAGTAATTTTGGAATATGATTTCATGGTTAACGGTATTGAGGAAAATGATGAATTGGTTGACAGTTCTAGTTTTGAAAAGTGGAAAAGAATTTTTTTAACATTTGGTATTTCTATGAGTGGCCAAATTCATTGGGTTTTATGGGATTATTGATGGTTAATGTATTTACTGGATGAGTGTAGAGACATATATGATGATAAAGCCCAGTGTGGCACAAGAACATGCATGTGTGAGGCCCCTAGGGTACTATTGGTGGATACACTAACTGCTGAATAGTTTTTTATCCAAAAAACCGTTTTATAGAAAAAATGATTTCTTAATGACTGGTTTGGTAGGATGTATATAATTTTTTTTAAATGTTTTTTTATCAGATTTTGTGTGTCCAAGAACCCCTCATGTTTGAACAATTTTTTGGGTTTGTGTTTAGTTGGTAAGCTGGACTGAAGGTCTTGTTAGTGATCTCTTCTAGGAAATATTTTGGGATGAATTTAAACAGGTTCCATTCAGGTGTTTGGAACTAGTTCTTGGCACCTTTTGACCATTGAAACACCTTTTCTGGGTCATTGGGTTCTCTCGTTGGATAAGGTACACACCCATTAATGGTTAGTTCATAACAGAAGTGCAACCTGGATTGTTTTGGCTTGGTAAAATCCTCTATTTGATCAATATAAGAAATATTTTTCTAGAGCTTTAGAGATTGATTATAAACCATTTACATTATTATCAATTAGATCCGCTGGTATTAAGAGATTGCTTGTGGAAGGATGAAAGAGACATTAGTTTCTTATGTTACCTAATTCATCGAAGGTGGATGTGGTCTAGGGATGTTAGTGTTTATGAGTGTCTGGATGGTGTCTAAGAGGACCCTCGGGTCCTTCATAGTGTCTTCAATGCATGTGTAATGCCCCAAACCAAAATACCCAAAGTCAGTGCATTATTACATAACATTGGCTTGATCATAGGGGATCAAATCCTGAATGACCGATCATTTTGGTAGTTATGGAAGTAATAGATACATTCATAAGATTTAAATTGCATCATGGAATAAAAACATCAACATCATTTTTTCCACTTTTTAACACATTTATATCATTATCCAATACCTGAAGGTCAACTATTATATACTTCTTCACATCCTGGGAAAAATAAAACATTGTAAGGGGTGAGATCAGATGATCAGTAAGGATAACAATAGAGTGGAAACATTTCTAAACAAGCATTAAAATTTAAGGTAATGTAAAAGTCCAAAACAAAAGGCATTTAATCATAATATTTTGCATAATATGAAAAAATAAAATCAAATAATTCCATTTAATTATTCACATAGATATTTTACTAGTCTAATAATCACATGTAATATCAATATCTACATTCATAATGATGGAATGCATTATGCCAGACTTCATAACTACATAGTCAAGGACTTATAACAAGACTACAAATAAAATATTTCCAAGGCTTTATACTAAGACACTATTTTTTCTCATGGGACCTACCTCTGTATCATGGAGATATAACGGCCTCCACCCATCACATACTATGTCTTTTGAATTCTTTATATGAAATGTTTTGAACATATCATAAAAATTGATATGAAAACTAGAATAGAAAATATAAATACATTATCTATACATTATGAATTGTAAAAATAATACATCCAAAGTCTAAGATATCACAAAACCATTAATAAAATATTGATGTTTTCTATTATAATAAATCAACTTCAAACAAGATTAAAATCCATCATTTGATGTTGACATAGATGAAATCAAAATTAAATTTGGAGAAAAATATCTTTTTATTTTGAAATCCTTTAAGAGTCATGTAATTATAAAGGAAAACATTTTTTTTGAAAATATTCTTTGAAGCTTTTTTGGGAAGCTTCAACGATGATATAATAGCAGAAAATATATTCACCTACTCTATAAGTTAAAAAAAGACTTTCATACCTTAATTTTGTTGAAAAGGTCACGATGTACATTGTTTGGAAAATGAAGAAATGATTCATTTCAAAACATATATGGTCAAATAAGGGTATAAATTACTTTAACAAATATTATTTAAAATAATAGAAATATTTCTAATTACATTTTTATTAAAACACAGATGTGGATGATAAAGAGGCCCCAGTAGATAATTACGTATTAACAACCTCAGATAAGTAAAGAGATTGTAGAATTTACCATTACCATGTAATTTTCCTTAGTAGATGTTATTTTATCATCTTTTATACTAGATAAAACATTGTTATTAAATTATACAAAAACAATATACATAAATATGATATCTTATATGATCCTCTAATATTTCATTGTTAATAATATTTCAGTAGTTTCATCATTTCGGGTGCTAACTGATTTGTTTTACATTATAAAATTGGTTACATTAGACATGTTTTTTATGGATAGTATTTATTTTATTCATGATATTATTTTCATAAACATTATTTTTAATCATAAAATAAAATTTTTTAATGAATTATTTTTATGTGGAATGAATCTCATAGTGTCCATGGAGACAGTAATCTGAACATACACATGAGGAAAAAATCATTATATTGATTGAGAAATCATATTTAATTGGATGGTATATAATATATAAAGAATAATTAAAATGTTATATTTATTATTTACATCAGTTATACTCATTATTGTACCCATCCAAATAAATAAGTGTTTGAATAATGAACTACACCCCAACGTGGAGACGGAAAGTCGTACGAATGCACATATGGTGACTTTTTCATTCATTAGATGGATAAAATAATAAAAATGGTCATGCCATTTTTATAATTGCATCACATTATATATAAGTCCCTGGATTTATTTTTTTATAATGGAAACAATAATTAAAGAGGATGTTGAAGAAGAAAAGAACTAGAAAGAGGTGATGAAATATTTACCTTTTCTTTAGTTTCTTTCATTTGATATGATCAAAAGGGATCCTTAGGTTGGATTCCAGACCAATGTAAGTCCTCTAGGATGATGAAAAGAAATTTTGTTTGATATTTGGGAAAGTTTGGGCTTATCCAAATGGCTTTTGAGGTGTGAAATTAAGAGGATAGTAAGTACCCTTTTATAAGAGAGGTGAGGGTCACTTTGGGAAATGCTTGAATATTATTTTATAATAAAATCATATTCGGTATATAATAGATCAAAAATGATTTATTTTTAAGAAAAGGTGTAGTGGGTAGAAAAACTCTCAGTAAATATGTTTTATACAGGTTTAGGTCACCATATTAACATTATTTTTTACATTTAACACTTAGTTAAATAGTTTGAAATATACCATGTCTCTTTGTATTTTTTTATTATGTGGTTAATAAACATACTATAACAAGTCAAAAGAACCCCAAGTGGTTCATTATTAAAATATATAAACATATTTATTTCCACTGGCACAACCATATTTTTTTAGAATATTATATCAATTAATAATATAGTATTTGTTTTAGAAACTCAACAATGTCAATTTTGGAACTATTTAGTATTTGGTTTCTGTGAAAATTATAATACCATGATTACCTCAAATAAATTATTTAATCAACCGAAAAACATAATATTAACCTAGAAAATTCAATGAATTAATCAAAATTCTCACATTAAATTTATTTGGATTTCTATAATGTGAAATATTTATATATCATTAATAGTGTAATTACTCCATCGTCATTGTTTCATAAATAAAATAAGTTATTTAATGTCTAAAAATTATTAATAAAATACCATTTTTAGGAACTATTTTTATATTTCTAATGAATATTTATATCTGATCTTATCTTATATATTATATCATATTAAAAATGGTTTAGTTATTAAACATTGAATTTAACTCATTTAACTCTTCTTTGAACAAAATAATAATAAATGTCCTAATCTTATCCAAGTGGACCAAAGGGGGTCATAATTTACTATTAAGGTTGTGTTTTTGGAATAATATTGATCCAATACAATTAGGACTTGTTTTTGGGTAATTATAATATCATTATTACTTTTAATTACCCTATTTACTTTTAACCATGGTAAATAAAAGTAAAAAGATGCTATTCACCGAAAATTATTTTCATCTTATTGAACTAGATTTTACTTACTGATGTCAAACATGTCTTTAAGTTTTCTGAAATTTAACTAAAATAAATGGTAGAATTATGTTTTATGCAAATTTGGAAATGCTATTAAAAGGTGGGTAAAAGACTGTAAAGTGTTCAATAAAATTTTATATATCTAAACTTATTTTTAAATTACTCTAGAGAATTATACTGGACATATATAAGTATTATGTATCTATTCTTGCAAAAAATAAATTAAAATAAAATAACTAATTATTAAAATAAAAATTCGGTTTTAAATAATAATGCAGTATTATTCACTATTCATTGAAATTTGAATGTTCTCCAAAGAATACCAAAAATTCACCCTAATCTGATTTTGATATTCTGAATCAAAAAATGAAGTCCATATTAAAAATTAAAATTTCTAAAATATCAAAAAGTGTGTATTAATATTCATAATGGCTGGTTTCAATGGTTGTGGTGTCTTAACATTCCATGTTGCATACAACACAATCTAATGTATTACTAAAATGGAAACGTACCATGGATGCTTGGGGAGTTACATTCTACTCTCCTTTAAATAATTTTGTCATCAAAATTTGTCGAATATTACAACATAATAATATTTGGGTGGTTCTTCATCATATGTTGCCTAGGTTCCCAAGTCACCTCTTCCATCTTATGATTTCTCTGTAGAACATTCACCAGATGAGTTGTATAGTTTGTCAACACTTGTTCTATGGTGTCATGAATTATGATAGGTTCATCATAATAAGATAGACCATTTTCAAGGTCTAATTTATCTTTGGTGAACATGAGATGGGTCAGTCATTTATTTTCTCAATAGTGTCATGTGGAACACATCAGGAACTTTGGGAGGATGTGGAGGTATTTCCAAACGATAATATACAACTCCAATTCGTTCTAGAAAATTGAATGTTCTAATGTACCTAGGACTCAATTTAACATTATTAACGAAACGTATAACACCCTTCCATGGAGATACCGTCAAGAAAACATGGTCTCATACTTGAAATTCAAAATCCTTCATTCGGTTATCGACATAGTTCTTTTTCCTACATTAGGAAGATTCAGTGTGGGTTTGGATAACCATAAACATTTCCATTGATACCTCAACAAGTTATGGGATGACGATTTTTCATTCACCAACATCACCCCCATCAAGTTGCTGTGCGAAATCTCTTTCTGCAAAATTCTTCATTTTGATCCATCTGAATACTTTAATGGAATATCTTTTTATATTAAAATTATACCAGAGGTAAATATTGATCCCACGTGGCTTGAATGTCAATTGAAAAAGTTCTTAGCATATCTTATATGGTTTTAATTGTTCTTTATTATTGTCCATTGGTTTGAGGCTGGTATGCAGTGCTCAAATGATGATCAGTATCCATGGAATTCTAATGAATTTTCCAGAATATTGATGTAAAATATGGACCACAATCAGAAACAATCAACATGGGTACACCATGGGGTCATACAACCTCTTTAATATGTAGTCTTTCTATATGATCAAGTGGAAAAGTGTCTCTTATAGAATGTAAATGTGTTTACATGGTAAGACGATCAACAATGTCCTATATTGCATCATTCCTTCTAGGTGTCAATTGTATCACCATGACAAATTCAATTTTAATATTATCCCATTTCCACATGGGAATGGAAAGAGCTTGTTTTTTCAATTCAGCTTTCACTTTTTCACATGCCATACATCTTGACAAAAAATCAAAAATCTCCCTCTTCATGTTGTCCCACAAAAAAATATTCCTTAAAATCATGATACATCTTCATGATTTCATGGTGTATAAAAAATTGAAACTATGATCATCATCCAATAATTCACTTTTTAGATCAGGTATGATAGGAACACAAACTCCATTCCCAAATTTAAAAATTCTATTTTCATATATAAAGTCACTCAATCTCCCATCATTCACAGTATTAATCGTATAAGGCCCCAGCCTTAAAACTTACTTAATCTTGAGTTATTACAAGATTACACATTGAGGATCTTTTCAGGTTTAGAGTTTTAGAGAATTAGATCATGAAACTTGCATTACATTCCACATTTAAACAAAGTGGTTACATAAAAGATAGTATCCATTCTTCCCATCAACGGAAACATATTGAAAATAAAACATGGAATCTTTCTTAACACATCCTTGACTCTATCATCTTATCATGTACCTTTCCCTTGACCTGAAAAAAACTTTTCAAAAACATGGGATGAGCATAAAAAGCTCAGTAAGGGATATAAAAATATGGAAAGGAAACATGAGTTCATATATACACAAGAATGAAATCATAATTTACCCATAAAACATAGGCACTTTAACCTACCTCATCAAATCATGAATAAATCATAGAAATCATAAGACATAAAGGTAACTTGAGGCATTCATAACATTCTTACGTAGGGAGTAACCCTCTTGGTTACGTTTGGAATACCCATCACAGTATATTCCCTAAATCTCTTCGGAAAAACCTTAACGTTTCACTCCTTCGCGTTACCCAATGCATTGGAGAGCTATATCGGGCTCACCCGCCCTTAGTTTATCACGGAACCACCCGTTCTTCATAACAATGCCCAAGAACCATAACATACACGTATCACATAAAATATTCATAAAGGAAACAAAACATTTCCACATTTCAAACACAACATAACATTTTAGTATTTTGAAATAATGAATCCATGTAAAAAGAAACCATTTCCAAAACCATTTAAAAAATTTAATAAAAAGATTTTTGAATCAAAGTGTCCCATACCACCTTGAAGATTAAAATTTTAAACCATTAATATCTATATAAATAAATCCTTAAAACCATTTTTAAAACATGGATATTAATAAGAACAAATAATTAAAACATTTAAAACGATATTTTGGTTAAAGGGGTTTTACCAAAATTAGAGACACTTGAATACAATAATTGAGGAATAACATTTAGTCAGAACTTTATAATATCATGAGAATAAATGGATTCATGATATAATACTCCAACGGACAGTATATACACCATATAAGAGTGAATTGGTGCATAACAACAATGAATCCTCAATAGAAATGTCAAATGTGATGAAATCCCTTATAAAGAAGGTATCCTTAAATTAAGGACAAATCAATCTCAAAAATATGTGTGACAAATATAAATACACCCAATATAAGTGGATATTAAGTATAAAACAATAAAAGGTCATTCACACATATTCAATGGATGACATATTCAATGACTACATGTTGAACCCAAAGAAATCAAAATTGGGTTAAAAAGTTCCCTTGATAGCCTAACGGCATCACATCAAAATGAGTTGATGAGAGATAAAAAGTGCATCTCATCACTTGGACATAAAATTTACATCAATAAGGATATATGAGAACATGTCCCAACATAACAATATGTAAATTAAAAGACCCAACAAAAGAAGTCTTTTAAAAAAAAAGAGGAGGGTGAAAGGTCCCCTTACCGACTTGGGTATCATTCAAAACATACACCCCATGAAAGAAGGGCAATAGATCATTGATGTAAATACTCATAAACGAAAGTATATTACACAAAGAGTAGAATAATGGGCAGTACATACACCACTCAATGGAATTTGTGGCAAATGTAGCATAAATCTCACGGGAATAAAAGTGAGATGAAAAATCCCTTACGAAAACTCGGCAGCCTAAAGGCAACACATAAAACTCCCGAATATGGATTGATGAGAGTGAATAGGGTCTCTCATCACATGAAAATAAAAATTACAGTAGGATTAATATAAAATAACATCCCATTCATAATAAAGATGAGCTTAAAAGAAATTACATAAAAGAGTGTACTTAAAAAGAAAGAGAGTTGTAGGATCCCTTACCTCGAGTCCGACTTGACTTGATCGTTCTTTAATCTCCTGAATAATAAACTTGAGTTAATTTATACTTCATTAAGAACCCTTTTCAAGTTCATTATTCCTTTTATATCACTTATTACCATGTCATAAACATTATGTAATCATTTAAGTCAATAATATTTGTTTTGCCGATATTTGGTTCTTAAGTCAAAAATAGACTTCTTATACTTACATGTTGTTAATTTGGTCAAAGGTTCATTATGTCCAGAATGGTATTCATGATGTAGATATCATATATGTCATATATATCCAGTACATACATGCATTTATAACATTACATAATCATTTAGAGGTAAGAAATGAAATGCACCGTTCATGGAGACGGTAAGCCGTACGTACGCATGAACGCTACTTCCATTTCTATTTCATTGTTTATAGAATGGAATCATAATGATATAAAGGTATATTATAATTACAGTATAATATCATATATAATATCATAGTTCCATCCTTTATACATCCCACATATGGTATTAACGAATCAAATCACTTTTAGGGGGCGGTAGTCCGCGCTTCCTAATATGAAGATATCGTGTTTTACCCATAATGGAAACCATAAAGGTATGCCCAAAATGAAAAAAAACAGAAGCTTAAGGAAAACATAAACATATTATATATCATATATAAAAATAGTGACATCATAATGGCCACCTTTGAAGGTGTTTAATGAGTGTTGAACAATCATCGTTTCGGGAGGCAGAATTTCGCCATCCACGGAAACCTTATGTTCTTTAACCATTTGATGTAGTTGTGTGAGAGTGTAGCTCAAATAAATCTTATAACAACATCCTAGTATATTGAATATACTGGTGTTGTTACAAAAGAAGTAAATAAAAAGAGTTTAGGGGGTTGGAGAAGCAAAATAAAACAAATGAACATGATAGAATGAATTACATTTAAAAGTGTAACTCCTTTTGAGTTGAGCCTAAAGGCTTCCTTTGAAAGGATTCTGCCCAATGGTAATCCTCTAGGATGAGTAGAGGGATGTGGAGAGAGCAAATGGGCAGGGTTTGGCCGAGCGAAAGGCTTGAAGAGTGTGTGAAATGAGGTAGTGGTGGGGGCCTTTTATAGGAGGAGAGGAGGGTCACTTTTGGAAAGTAAGAAATATTACTTTATTTGAAAATGTTTTTCGGTTTCAAAAGGTCCCACATTGATATAATTATTGGATAAGGTGATAAGGCATCGAAATCCACTCATCCAATTGGTTTTGGCCATGTGTAGGTTGTATATTTTTCATTATCTTTCCATTTTATTTTAATCATTAAATAATGATGTCATCACTGCATCATTATGATGTCATAAATAATTTAACTTATTTAATGTTTAAAAATTATAAAAAAATTACTATGATGTAGGAAAGCTTTTTATCTTTCAAATGACTATTTATAATCAAAATTTTGACTTGTATAACCCCACATAAAAATTGTTTTCGTAAAACATATTATGTTTGTGTCATTTTCACTTTAACATTAAATAAAAAGTAATTTATGTCATTTCCCAACAAAAGTGGATCCATGGGGTCCCCAAGTTGACCCATGGATTGTCATGGTCGGCCATGACACAACCAATAAGGTTGGGACATGTGTCTAGGTCATTTTATATTATTAAATCATTATTTATACCTTAAACTACCCTAATTACCAATAATCGCGATTAAGAACTTAATGAGTTACTATTCACCAAAAAATTATTATAATCTCATTGAACCACATTTTACTTCTTAATGACAACCATGTATGTCGGATTTTCAAAATTCAATACACATTAGTTGTAAAATTTCATTTAACTGAAAAATCAGTTTGCTTGATTACCACTTAGTGGTTTCACTATTCATCAAAAATTGAAGTTTTTCAGAAAAATCCCAAAAATTCACCCTAAGCTATAATTGATATTCCGAATTAAAAAATGAAGTCCATTTTACAAAATTCAAAACATATTAGTCACATTAATTAATTTAATAATTAATTCCCGCTGTCAGCGCAAATAGCGTGTTTTCATAAAACAATAAGTATCAAAAGATTGACACTAGTTTACGTCTGATTTCAAAGTGAAATTAATTCCAACGACCACTATGGGATTTAATGGTAAAAATATTTTCAAATTTCACTTTAAAAACAATTCAAAATATTATCTAATCATATAAATAAATTAGATTAAAAAGTTGTTTTGAACTAAAATACAACATTTTACACTATTCATTAAAAAAAATGAACCTTATCGGAAAGATACCAAAAAATTACACAAAGTAAAATTTGATGTCCCGATTCTTAGTAAGAGTTGAATTTGGTCCAAAATAATGTTTAAGAGTGAACAAAACTATATTTAATTATCGTTCAACATCAAAAGGTGATAAGTGAACCTTTAGTGAAAACTAGGGCATATACGCCTAAAATTGAATTCTTTCCGTATTTTAAGCCTCTATCCTTTATTGGATAAATGTAAAAACATATAAAAATATATATAATCATATCTTAGTTATTTCTATCCATTCCCGCCAATACAATGGCTACATGTTAACTACCATTTAAAATTATTTTATTAGAGTGCAACGTAAGATTCCCAAGAAACTCGTTGTTGCGTGTTGGGTACGCCATCGAGCATAGCATCCCCTTTAAAGTCATATTAATATTTTATTCACAAATATGGACAAATATGAAAATGTCATATTCTTTATTTACCTGGGGTGTTACATCCTTCCCCCCTTTTGGGAATTGCGTCCTCGCAATTTTAAAATTTCTCTTGGAAACATCCTTGAAAGTCCCACATCGGAACAAAAGTCGGTAAAATAAACACTTTAAAATAAAGAAAGATATGTACAAAGGTCACCCGAGTTAACCCATACTAGGATTCCAAGTATGAAAATATGGACATGGAGGAAAAAACAAAGGGTCATGTTCTGATGGAGAGTGACAGAAAACATGTTTAGGAGAAAGTTAACCACGAGAAAATCACAAACTTGTGATGGGTTAAACGGTATTCGATTCCCCAGTAGGAAAATTTAATAGACAAAATTTTTGTTTTACGTTACTTTTTATTGAGGAATTTATTCATAAGGAAACATAATCACTTATCATATTGACTTTCAACATTTATTAGATTCCTTACACAAACTCATATTTTCTCCAAAAGATGAGTATTTAGGAAGACTTGTTCACATTAAGAGTACTATAATCAACTTCTAGAGAATCACCTAATCCACAAAATAGAACTATATACTTCCCATGTCTTTAGTCTTTAACCAAATCCAAAACCAAAAAGGCTAGTACAAGATCAGATAATTTAGAAAAGGATAACCCCTTATAAAAAGAAAATCTATTCTTAATCTCCAAAATTTGTCCAACAAAACCCAAAGTTCAATGAGGACCATCCGATAAACAATTTTTCCATAAAATTCTTCAAAGTAAACCAATATAAGATTGAAACCCAAATATTTGAAGGATTTAGTCACATAGTCTTCCAAGTTAAATCGTAACATTTATCTCCAAACAACATCAGTTGCTCCTAAAGTCTCACATTGAAAAGTAATTATCCTAATCACATATCCTCCATGATAGGTTAATCATTTTGATAAATAACCCAAAATCAACTTACTCTTAATTCATAAAATCATATAACTGAAAAGAATCAGTCAAACTAACCAGGGACTTCACGTAGTCCAGTGGTAGGCGATAAATAACAGTCGCACTTTGGTTGTGGGTTCGATTCCCGCAGCTTTGTCCGATGCGACGGGTAGTCACACGGTCTGCGTGTTGTCCTTTTTTCAAAACTATATAATTCTCAAATCATTACCCAAAAAGGGATAAATTCATCAAAAATAACCATAACATAATTTAACCTCAATTTTATCTCATGCCTTTCACTTCAATCATAACATATGGTAACCCATAATTACCTCAAAAGTAAGGATCATATAAACCCAAATGGTTCTTTATAACTATGTCCACAAAAGAAAAGATAACTATTACTTGAATAAAATTTTCCTATATTAAACATCAGGGTTACATATAATATAAAAAGTCTTCTAATGTAACCCCATCATCAAAAGAGACTTAATACTCTTAAGAATTTCACCCTAACTCTTGAAGCCCTTATATGTTGACATCTTACTCATTCAACATTCTTCATGATCCATTATCCATTCCTTTCCAACTTATTCCGAAATACCTCTTTCCTACAAACAAATTCATGAATCATATCCTAAGATTCCAAAATAAGAAAACAATAGTCATGAAATAGTACATACCTTTGATTGGTCATTGTCAGTTTCTTCATCCTCAATCGGAATGGCATTAGGTATTGGTAAACGAATATTGGTACGCTCTTGGTGACCCCATTCACGAAACTTCTTCATAGGACATGTGTTTGCATAATGACCATGCACACCACATTTAAAACATTCAATTGATCCCTCAGAAAGAACTTCTTTCCCTTTCCTCGAGTCAACTGGATGCTTCCTTTTTCCATGACAGGTTCTTGATTTATGACCTTCATTTCCACATCTGTAGCATATTTCTGTCCCTTTGAAACATTTTCCTAGGTGTTTCTTTCCACATCTTTGACACATAGGATTTTGAACACACATACCTTTATGATTATTTCCTGTACTTCCGTAGGGATTTGTTTCTTGCATATATGATGCCTTAGAGAAAACTCCAAGGTTTAGGTGGTCAATCATGACTCCAGATAGTTGGTTGAGGATAAACAGAAGAGTTCTCATTGCATCTCCCATATCATTCAGTTGCTTGCTCAAAAAGCTGTCACAGTTTCCTTCACATCCACTGTTACTTTGGTGCCTGCTAGATCCAGCCATTTACTAAAACCAAAAAGGTCAGTGTGAGTATATCAACAAAACCATCATGTACTAATGAGGAAGATAAACACTATGATACACTTACTCATTCAGTTTATCTAAAACTAGGACTCTTTCTGAAATCCTAACCATTATGGTAAGGTCACTTATGCTTAAAGAATACCCTAACCTCTAAAGTTATCCAAACCGACCTTTGATACCAACTATAAGGCCCCAGCCTTAAAACTTACTTAATCTTGAGTTATTACAAGATTACACATTGAGGATCTTTTCAGGTTTAGAGTTTTAGAAAATTAGATCATGAAACTTGCATTACATTCCACATTTAAACAAAGTGGTTACATAAAAGATAGTATCCATTCTTCCCATCAACGGAAACATATTGAAAATAAAACATGGAATCTTTCTTAACACATCCTTGACTCTATCATCTTATCATGTACCTTTCCCTTGACCTGAAAAAAACATTTCAAAAACTTGGGATGAGCATAAAAAGCTCAGTAAGGGATATAAAAATATGGAAAGGAAACATGAGTTCATATATACACAAGAATGAAATCATAATTTACCCATAAAACATAGGCACTTTAACCTACCTCATCAAATCATGAATAAATCATAGAAATCATAAGACATAAAGGTAACTTGAGGCATTCATAACATTCTTACGTAGGGAGTAACCCTCTTGGTTACGTTTGGAATACCCATCACAGTATATTCCCTAAATCTCTTCGGAGAAACCTTAACGTTTCACTCCTTCGCGTTACCCAATGCATTGGAGAGCTATATCGGGCTCACCCGCCCTTAGTTTATCACGGAACCACCCGTTCTTCATAACAATGCCCAAGAACCATAACATACACGTATCACATAAAATATTCATAAAGGAAACAAAACATTTCCACATTTCAAACACAACATAACATTTTAGTATTTTGAAATAATGAATCCATGTAAAAAGAAACCATTTCCAAAACCATTTAAAACATTTAATAAAAAGATTTTTGAATCAAAGTGTCCCATACCACCTTGAAGCTTAAAATTTTAAACCATTAATATCCATATAAATAAATCCTTAAAACCATTTTGAAAACATGGATATTAATAAGAACAAATAATTAAAACATTTAAAACGATATTTTGGTTAAAGGGGTTTTACCAAAATTAGAGACACTTGAATACAATAATTGAGGAATAACATTTAGTCAGAACTTTATAATATCATGAGAATAAATGGATTCATGATATAATACTCCAACGGACAGTATATACACCATATAAGAGTGAATTGGTGCATAACAACAATGAATCCTCAATAGAAATGTCAAATGTGATGGAATCCCTTATAAAGAAGGTATCCTTAAATTAAGGACAAATAAATCTCAAAAATATGTGTGACAAATATAAATACACACAATATAAGTGGATATTAAGTGTAAAACAATAAAAGGTCATTCACACATATTCAATGGATGACATATTCAATGACTACATGTTGAACCCAAAGAAATCGAAATTGGGTTAAAAAGTTCCCTTGACAGCCTAACGGCATCACATCAAAATGAGTTGATGAGAGATAAAAAGTGCATCTCATCACTTGGACATAAAATTTACATCAATAAGGATATATGAGAACATGTCCCAACATAACAATATGTAAATTAAAAGAGCCAACAAAAGAAGTCTTTTAAAAAAAAAGAGGAGGGTGAAAGGTCCCCTTACCGACTTGGGTATCTATCAAAACATACACCCCATGAAATAAGGGCAATAGATCATTGATGTAAATACTCATAAACGAAAGTATATTACACAAAGAGTAGAATAATGGGCAGTACATACACCACTCAATGGAATTTGTGGCAAATGTAGCATAAATCTCACGGGAATAAAAGTGAGATGAAAAATCCCTAACGAAAACTCGGCAGCCTAACGGCAACACATAAAACTCCCGAATATGGATTGATGAGAGTGAATAGGGTCTCTCATCACATGAACATAAAAATTACAGTAGGATTAATATAAAATAACATCCCATTCATAATAAAGATGAGCTTAAAAGAAATTACATAAAAGAGTGTACTTAAAAAGAAAGAGAGTTGTAGGATCCCTTACCTCGAGTCCGACTTGACTCGATCGTTCTTTAATCTCCTGAATAATAAACTTGAGTTAATTTATACTTCATTAAGAACCCTTTTCAATTTCATTATTCCTTTTATATCACTTATTACCATGTCATAAACATTATGTAATCATTTAAGTCAATAATATTTGTTTTGCCGATATTTGGTTCTTAAGTCAAAAATAGACTTCTTATACTTACATGTTGTTAATTTGGTCAAAGGTTCATTATGTCCAGAATGGTATTCATGATGTAGATATCATATATTTCATATATATCCAGTACATACATGCATTTATAACATTACATAATCATTTAGAGGTAAGAAATGAAATGCACCGTTCATGGAGACGGTAAGCCATACGTACGCATGAACGCTACTTCCATTTCTATTTCATTGTTTATAGAATGGAATCATAATGATATAAAGGTATATTATAATTACAGTATAATATCATATATAATATCATAGTTCCATCCTTTATACATCCCACATATGGTATTAACGAATCAAATCACTTTTAGGGGGCGGTAGTCCGCGCTTCCTAAAATGAAGATATCGTGTTTTACCCATAATGGAAACCATAAAGGTATGCCCAAAATGAAAAAAAAACAGAAGCTTAAGGAAAACATAAACATATTATATATCATATATAAAAATAGTGACATCATAATGGCCACCTTTGAAGGTGTTTAATGAGTGTTGAACAATCATCGTTTCGGGAGGCAGAATTTCGCCATCCACGGAAACCTTATGTTCTTTAACCATTTGATGTAGTTGTGTGAGAGTGTAGCTCAAATAAATCTTATAACAACATCCTAGTATATTGAATATACTGGTGTTGTTACAAAAGAAGTAAATAAAAAGAGTTTAGGGGGTTGGAGAAGCAAAATAAAACAAATGAACATGAGAGAATGAATTACCTTTAAAAGTGTAACTCCTTTTGAGTTGAGCCTAAAGGCTTCCTTTGAAAGGATTCTGCCCAAAGGTAATCCTCTAGGATGAGTAGAGGGATGTGGAGAGAGCAAATGGGCAGGGGTTGGCCGAGCCAAAGGCTTGAAGAGTGTGTGAAATGAGGTAGAGGTGGGGGCCTTTTATAAGAGGAGAGGAGGGTCACTTTTGGAAAGTAAGAAATATTACTTTATTTGAAAATGTGTTTCGGTTTACAAAGGTCCCACATTGATATAATTATTGGATAAGGTGATAAGGCATAGAAATCCACTCATCCAATTGGTTTTGGCCATGTGTAGGTTGTATATTTTTCATTATCTTTCCATTTTATTTTAATCATTAAATAATGATGTCATCACTGCATCATTATGATGTCATAAATAATTTAACTTATTTAATGTTTACAAATTATAAAAAAATTACTATGATGTAGGAAATTTTTTTATCTTTCCAATGACTATTTATAATAAAAATTTGGACTTTTATAACCCCACTTAAAAATTGTTTTGGTAAAACATATTATGTTTGTGTCATTTTCACTTTAACATTAAATAAAAAGTAATTTATGTCATTTCCCAACAAAAGTGGATCCATGGGGTCCCCAAGTTGACCCATGGCTTTTCATTGTCGGCCATGACACAACCAATAAGGTTGGGACATGTGTCTAGGGCATTTTATATTATTAAAGCATTATTTATACCTTAAACTACCCTAATTACCACTAATCGCGATTAAGAACTTAATGAGTTACTATTCACCAAAAAATTATTATAATCTCATTGAACCAAATTTTACTTCTTAATGAAAACCATGTATGTCGGATTTTCAAAATTTAATACACATTAGTGGTAAAATTTAATTTAACTGAAAAATCAGTTTGCTTGATTACCACTTAGTGGTTTCACTATTCATCAAAAATTGATGTTTTTCAGAAAAATCCCAAAAATTCACCCTAAGCTATAATTGATATTCCGAATTCAAAAATGAAGTCCATTTTACAAAATTCAAAACATATTAGTCACATTAATTAATTTAATAATTAATTCCCGCTGTCAGCGCAAATAGTGTGTTTTCATAAAACAATAAGTATCAAAAGATTGACACTAGTTTACGTCTGATTTCAAAGTGAAATTAATTCCAACGACCACTATGGGATTTAATGGTAAAAATATTTTCAAATTTCACTTTAAAAACAATTCAAAATATTATCTAATCATATAAATAAATTAGATTAAAAATTGGTTTTGAACTAAAATACAACATTTTACACTATTCATTAAAAAAAATGAACCTTATCGGAAAGATACCAAAAAATTACACAAAGTAAAATTTGATGTCCCAATTCTAAGTAAGAGTTGTATTTGGTCCAAAATAATGTTTAAGAGTGAACAAAACTATATTTAATTATCGTTCAACATCAAAAGGTGATAAGTGAACCTTTAGTGAAAACTAGGGCATATACGCCTAAAATTGAATTCTTTCCGTATTTTAAGCCTCTATCCTTTATTGGATAAATGTAAAAACATATAAAAACATATATAATCATATCTTAGTTATTTCTATCCATTCCCGCCAATACAATGGCTACATGTTAACTACCATTTAAAATTATTTTATTAGAGTGCAACGTAAGATTCCCAAGAAACTCGTTGTTGCGTGTTGGGTACGCCATCGAGCATAGCATCCCCTTTAAAGTCATATTAATATTTTATTCACAGATATGGAAAAATATGAAAATGTCATATTCTTTATTTACCTGGGGTGTTACAAATCGTCTTTTGAAACTCCTTATCATCAGTCTGGGAACTTTTTATCATTTTTAGTAAATATGGTTTGGGAACCATTTGAAAAATCATTGATGTTTCACCTTCCATTGTTATTATCATATCCATATTTACTATATCCATGTATATTGGATCCTTTTCAACAGTGATCTTGTTCAAAAATCCGTATTCATTTCTAATCAATGCATCTTCAACCATATTTTCCATCACTTGTTGGTAGTGTATAATGCAATCATAATCCTGAAATAGTTCCAGACATCACTTTTGCCTCATGTTGAGTAATTTTTGAGAGAATATATACTTTAAACTCCTTTGATCATTATAAATCTCACATTTATCACTATATAGATAGTGTCTCCCTATTTTCAAAGTAATGATTATAGCTGATAACTCAAGATCATGAGTGGGATTGTTTTTTGATAAATTTTTAGTTGTCAAGATGTATAGGCAATAACACTATCATTTTGCATAAGGGAACAACCAAGTCTTTTCTTTGATACATAACTATAAATAAAAAACCCACCATTCATTGATGGTAGAGTCAAGATAAAAATATTATCTAATCTACTCAATGGTTATTCAATATTGTATTCACACTCTTTTGTCCAATTTTTTTTTACCACTTTATGATTGATCTTGGTTAATGGGTTAGCCAATGATGAAAAATTTGGACCAAACAACAATAATAACATGAAAAACCAATAAAATTGTGTACCTCAGTTATAATCACCGGTGCTGGACATTCATGGATTTCCTTGGCCATTGTGGATCAATAGTGATTTCATCCTTAGAGACAATGTTTCTAGGAACATAAATCTATTTTTTTCCAGAATTCACACTTGCAATACATTCCATATAATTCATTTCTTCTGAGAATTTTCAGAATAGTGTGCAAGTGATTTTCATGATCTTCATAGATTTCTTTAGTATTCCACGATATCATCAATAAATAATACTACAAAGTTAGTAAGATATTCATTTAAAACACTATTAATTAGATCAATTATGTCATTGGGTACATTAGTCATCCCAAAAAGAATTACTGTATACTCATAAAGCCCGTACCTGGTTCAAAATTCTATTTTAAAAATGTCTTCCTTCTTGACAAACAACTAATGATATCAAGATCAAAGTCTAATATTTGAAAAATATTGAGCGCCATGATATGGGTCAAATAAATCATCAATGTGAGGTATGAGATACTTTTTCTTTATTTTTATTTTATTTACCATTATTTTGTCAATGTAAAACCTCATAGACTTGTCATTCTTCTTTACAAATAAGATATGGGATCCAAATTAAAAAACACTAGGGAGAATAAAACCTTTATTACATAATTCCTCTAGTTGATTAATTAGTTCTAATAATACCACAGTGGCCATTCTATAAGGGGTCTTCGACATGGGCCTTGACCCTTGAATTAATTCAATGGAAAACTAAATTTCTCATTCTCGACGAATTCCAGGTAAATCCTCTATAAACACATGTAACACCCCAAGATTCTACTATAAGGCCCTAGCCTTAAACCTTACTTAATATTGATTTATTACAAGATTACACATTGAGGATCTTTTCGGGTTTGGTGTTTTAGATAATTCTATCATAGAACTTGCATTACATTCCACATATAAACAATGTGGTTACATATTGATAGTATTCATCTTTCCCATCAATGGAAAAATACTTAAAATAAAACATGGATTGTTTCTTGACACTTCATTGACAATATAATCATATCATATACCTTTCCCTTGACCTGTGAAAAACATTTCTTAAAAATATGGGATGAGCATAAAAAGCTCAGTAAGGGATATAATAATATATGGAAAGGAAACATGGGTACATATATACATAAAAATTATATCATACTTTACCCATAAAACATAAGCACTTTAACATACCTCATCAAATCATGAATAAATTATAGAAATCATAATAGATAAGGGTAAATTGAGGCATTCATAACATTCTTACGTAGGGAGTAACCCACTTGGTTACGTTTGGAATACCCATCACAGTATATTCCCTAATTCTCTTCGGAGAAACCTTAACATTTCACTCCTTCACGTTACCCAATGCATTGAAGAGCTATATCGGGCTCACACACCCTTAGTTTATCACGGAACCACCCGTCTTCATAATAATGCCCAAGAACCTCAACATAATCGTATCACATAAAACTTGAATAAAGGAAACATAACATTTCCACTTTTCAATCACAAGATATCAATACAACACATTGATATAAGAACATTATGAAAAGCCTTTTCAATACCAAAATAAAAGAAAAGTAAAACATGGTAATTATTTTTCTTTTAAAAAGAAGGTATGGCTTGTAGAGGAAGCCGAAACTCAAATAATGGTCACGATGGCAGAGAAGTCGTTGTCGCCGCATGCATACACAAAAAACATTCCATTTTGTCATTTTTTAAAACACTTCATATAAAAAATATTCCTTTTAGAAAAACTTAAAAGTCAAAGGGGTTTATACACCGTATAAAAGAAAGTTGTGTATAAAATAAAATATGCCTCAATGAAAGGAGATTGAGACGAAGTCCCATACCTCAGGTCCGAATTGAATTGATTATTCTTTAATGTCCTAAATAATAAACTTGAGTAAATATCTACTTGTTTATGAACCTTTTTCAAGTTAATTATTCCTTTTATATCACTTATTTCCATGTCATGAACACTATGTAATTATTTATGTTAATAACGGTCGTTTTAACGATCATTGGTACTTGAGTAAAAAATAATCCCTTTATAATTACAAGTTGTTCATGTATCTATTATATCCAGAATTATAATCATGATGTATATATCATATATATCCATTATATACATGCATTTATAATATTACATAATCATTTAGAGGTATGAAATGAAATGCACCGTTCATGGAGACAGTAAGTCGTACGTACGCATGAACTCTACTTTCATTTCTATTTCGTATTTTATAGAATGAAATCATAATTATATAAAGGTATATTATAATTCCAGAATAATATCATATATAATATCATAGTTCCATCCTTAATGCGTCCCACATATGGTATTTAATGAATCAAATCACTTTGAGGGGGCGGTAGTCCGCACTTCCTTAAATGAAGATATCGCGTTTACCCATAATGGAAACCATAAAGGTATGCACAAAATGAAAAATATATAAGAATAAGGAAACAATAAACATATTATATATCATATATAAATATAGTGACATCTTAATTTCCAACTTTTAAGGTGTTAAAGGAATGTTGAACAATCATCGTTTTGGGAGGCATAAATTCACCATCCACGGAAATAGTATGTTCTTTAACAATTTGAAGTAGGTGTGTGTATGTTTAGCTTGAATCCTTATTATAACAACATCCTAGTATATTGAACATACTGTAGTTGTTACAAAATAAATAAATAAAAATAGTTTATGGGGTTGGAGAAGCAAAATAAAACAAAAGGATTCAAGTTAAGACATTACCTTAAAATCGGGTAACTCCCTTTGGTCTGAGCTCAAAAAATTCCTTAGGAAGACTACTGCCCAATGTGAGGCTTCAAGGAGTAAGATAGGGAAGTGGAGAAACAAAATGGGCACAGTTTGGCCGAGCCAAAGGCTTTGGAAGTGTGGGTATGGAGGTAGAGGTGGGGTCCTTTTAATAAGAGGAGAGGAGGGGCACTATTGAAAAGTATAGAAATATTACTTTATTTGAAAATGATATTCGGATTTAAAAGGTCCCACATTGATATAATTCGGGGATAAGGTGATAAGGGTTCGAAATATACCCACCCAATAGGTTTTGGACATGTGTAGGTCATATATTTCACATTATCTTCCCATTTTATTTAAATCCTTTATTAATGAGGTAATCACTGCATCATCATGGTGGCATAATTAATTTAATATATATAAAGTATGAAAATTATAAAAAACTACTATGATGTAGGAAATATTTGTATACTTCCAATGAATATTTATAGTAAAAAATATGACTTGTATAACCCCATTTAAAATTTTTTTTCGTAAAACATATTATGTTTGTGTCATTTTTACTTTTACATTAAATAAAAAGTTATTTATGTCATTTCCCAACCAAAGTGGCTTCATGGGTTCCCCAAGACGACTTATGTATTTTATTGGTCGTCAATGAAACATACAATGAGTGTAGTACATGTGTCAATCTCATCTCATAGTATTAAAACATTAGTTTTACCGTAAACTACACTAATTACCACTAATCGTGATTAAAAACATAAAAGTTACTATTCACCAAAAAATTATTTTAATCTCATTGAACCACATTTTACTTATTAATGACAACCATGTATGTCGGATTTTAGAAAATCAAATCACAGAGGTGGTAAAATTTTCATTTAAAAAAAAATCAGTTTCTTTAACTACCACTTAGTGGTTTCACTATTCATAAAAATTTGAAGTTTTTCAGAAAGATACCAAAACTTCACCCTAAGATATATTTGATATTATTAATTAAAAAATGATTTCTATTTTAAAAAATTAAAATCATATATGTTACATTAATTAATTTAATAATTAATTTCCACTGTCATAGCAAATAGTTTGTTTTTATGAAACAATAAGTATCAAAAGATTTGCACTAGTTTAAGTCCAATTTCAAAGTGAAATTAATTCCAATGACCACTATTGGATTAAATGGTAAATATATATTATAATTTCACTTTAAAAACAATTCAAAAGATAATATAATCATATAAATAAATTATATTAAAAAAGCAGTTTTGATGTAAAATGCAGTATTTTTCACTATTCATAAAAAAATGAACATTGTCAGAAAAATACCAAAAATTCACACAAAGTAAATTTTGATGTCCAAATTATAATGAATAAGATTATTTTGAAAAACATAGCTTATAAAATTGTCAACAGATAGATTTAAAAAATTGTTTTCCATCTAATGGTAGTAAAACAATCTATTAAAAATATTAGTGTATTCCATGCTTAATATTGGATTTATTCTCATTTAAAGCCTCTAAAACACTATCTAATTCATTAATAGACATATATAAAAATATCTATTATTCATTACTCACTTGGGATGTTACAACCTTCCCCCCTTTAGGAAATTTCATCCCCTCAATTTATTTACTTATCGAATAAATGAGGGTACTTATCCCTCATTGCATTTTCAGATTCCCATGTTGCCTCTTCAATCATGTAGTTTTCCACAAAACCTTTACCTGGTGAATCACCTTATTCCGTAACACTTGCTCCATGTGGTCAAGAATCTGGACCGGTTGTTCCCCATAAGATAGGTTCTCTTCTAGCTGAACTACCTCTGGACTCAAAACATGAGATGGATCTGTCATGTACTTCCTCAGCATCGAAACATGAAAAACATTGTGTACCTGAGATAAACTCAGAGGTAAAGCCACTCGATAAGCATATGATCCAACTCTCTCTAGAATTTCATATGGTCCAATGAACCTTGGACTCAGCTTTCCTTTCTTACCAAACCGAATAACACTTTTCCATGGTGATACTTTGAGAAAAACATGATCACCTACCTCAAAAGAGAGATCCATCCTCTTGTTGTATGCATAACTCTTCTTCCTACTCAGAGCTGTTCTCATGTGTTTCTGAATCATCTGAACATTTTCTACAATCTCTTCTACCAATTCTGGTCCCATCAACTTCCTTTCACCCACTTCATCCCAGAAAGCTGGAGCTCAACACTGCTTCCCTTATGACGCCTCAAATGGTGCCATATGTATACTTGAATGAAAAATGTTATTATATGAAAATTCAACCAAAGAAAGATGTTGGTCCCAAATTCCCTAATAATCCATCGAACAAGCACGTATCATATCTTCCAAAGTCTGAATTGTTCGTTCTGACTACCCATCTGATTGAGGATGAAATGTTGTACAAAAATTTAATTCAGTACCCAACGACTTCTGAAGGCATTTCCAAAAGTTAGAAGTAAACCTGGGATCACGATCGGATACAATGGAGAGAGGAACTCCATGAAACCTGAATATCTCTTTAACATACAAACGGGAATGTTGATCCAGGGAAAAATTATCTCGTATAGCAAGAAAATGAGCAGATTTAGTCAAGCGATCAATAATAACCCAGATAGCATTATTACCTCGAGGTGTCTTCGGTAATCCCACAACAAAGTCCATGGATATATTCTCTCATTTCCACTCTGGAACTGGTAGAGGCTGAAGCATCCCTTTCGGTGACTTCTGCTCTGCTTTAACATGCTAACAAGTCAAACACTTCACAGTAAAATCAGCAATATCTCTTTTCATTCCATCCCACCAGTAATAATCCCGAAGATCTCTATACATCTTAGTACTGCCTGGATGAAATGAAAATGGAGAACTATGAGCTTCACATAACAACTCTCTCATCAACTATGAATCACAAGGCACACACAATCTCTTTCCAATTCTCAAAAAAAAATCATTATCAATGTTGAATTCATGCAACATACTTTTCTGAACCAGCTCTACCTTTTTCTGCAACTCACTATCTTTCTTATGTGCTTGCCTGATTCTGTCTGATAGAGATGATATCACTGATACCTGAAACAAAACCGAAGAACTTCCTGAACCAACAACATCTATGCCAATGTTCATCAAATCTTTAACCAAAGGATCACGTTCCAGACTCAACATTGCTAATGAAGCATTATGTTTTCGACTCAAAGCACCAACCACTTTATTTTTTTTTCTTGGATGGTAATGAATTGTACAATCATAATCCTTGATTAATTCTAGCCATCTCCTTTGTCTCATGTTCAATTATTTTTGAGTGAATATATACTTTAAACTTTTGTGATCAGTAAATTTTTCACACATTACTCCATACAAATGATGCCTCCAAATTTTTAAAGCGAAAACAACAGCAACTAATTCCAAATCACGTGTAGGGTAATTTACCTCATGAGTTTTCAACTGTCGTGAGGCATAAGCAATTACCTGATCATTTTTCATTAGGACACAACCAAGTCCTTTCAATGAAGCATCATTGTAGATAACAAACTCCCCATTCCTGGATTGTAGTGCCAAAGCTAGAGCATTCACCAATCTTCTTTTCAACTCCTGAAAACAATCATCACATTCTTTTTTCCAGATAACGTTAACACCCTTCCGAGTTAGCTTAGTCATTGGACTAGACAATCGTGAAATATTTCCAACAAACCTTTTGAAATAGCCTTCCAAACCAAGGAAGCTATGAATCTCAGTTACATTTGTGGGTCTTGGACATTCTTCAACAACTTTTGTTTTAAAAGGATCAACAGTTATCCCATCTTTAGAAACAATATGAACAAGGAAAGAAAGTTGTTGCAACCAAAACACACACTTGCTGAATTTTCCATACAGTTTCCTTTCTTTTAAGGTTTGCAAGATAACCCTTAAATGTCTTTCATTCTCTTATTTACTTTTAGAAAAAACCAAAATATCATCAATTAAAACCACCACAAACTTATCCAAGATCTCATGGAAAATTCTATTCATTAAGTCTATAAATACAGCAGGTTCCTTGGTTAGCCCAAAAGGAATTACTAAAAATTCATAATGGACATATCTTGTACGGAACGCGGTCTTCGGAATATCTGCCTCCTTTACCTTCATTTGATGGTACCCCGATCTCAGGTCAATATTTTAAAATAACTGAGCTCCCTGGAGCTGATCAAACAAATCATCAATATGAGGCAAAGGATATTTGTTCTTAACAGTGTTGTTATTCAGGGATCTATAATCAATGCAAAGTCTCATATAACCATCTTTATTTTTAACAAATAATACAGGAGCACCCCATGGTGATGTGCTAGGTCGAATGAAACCATTCTATAATAAATCTTCCAATTGCTCCTTCAACTCTAAAAGTTCAATTTTATCCATTCGATAAGGGGGTTTTGAAATTGGATTAGAATCAGGAACTAAGTCAATAGTAAACTCAACATCCCGATCTGGAATTATTCCAGGCAACTCATCAGGAAAAACATCAGGATGCTCATTTACCACTGGCACATCATTAATCTGAATAGTTCCTTTATTTTCAACGAAGTGTGAAAGGTAACATTCATTTCCATCTTTTACATGTTTCTTGGCCTCTTGATAAGTTATCAACAGTAAGGGTTCATTATTGTACAAAAAATGATAGTCTTTCTGAAAAGAAACTTCTTTAGCTCTAAATTCAATCTTATCATGGTAAATAAAGAGCCAATCCATACCCAGGATAACATCAAACTCTACTAGAGGTAAAACAATAAGGTTCGCAAGTAGGTTCTTTCCACGGATAAGGATAGGAAGATTCTTATAAATTCTTTTTGCCTCAACATTTCCTCTAGGTGTTTTTACCACATGTTCAAGAGTCATTTCTTGAGATGGTATTCCAATTTTACTAGAAAAGGTTTCAGAGATGAAATAATGTGTAGACCCTGAATCAAACAACACACTGGCATAATCTGAAAAAACAGAAAAAGTACCTGATACAACTTCATTTGATGGCCCGACATCTGCTGATGTAGTTGCAAAGGATTTCACCACCCATTTCTGCTTGTATTATAATTGCTTCCTATCACTCAAGCTCTATCTTGGACACTCGTTTGCATAGTGACCCATCTCATTGCACGTAAAACATTTTACTAATTGTAAATAAAATTTGGACTTATCATCACCTTGATCTTTTTCAGTGCAATCACGAGCCTTATGTCCCATCTTACCACATCGGTAGCACTTTCCAGAATTCAGAAGACATTCCCCAGCATGCCCTTTGCCACATTTATCACAAACTGGAAACATAGTTTTCTTATCATTAGACTTTTTTGAAGAATTATTCCCTCTATCATTCCACATCGGTCTCTTCTTCTTCTTGTTTTTATAGAGCACTTGATCATCGGAAAACTCCATTTCCACCTTCTCATCACATCGAACAAGCATTTCATAACTTTTAAACTCATGAGAAGCTAATGCCCTTCAATATTTTGGCTTTAATCCTGAGTAAAAACTATTGATTTTACTATCAAGGTATCAGATAAAATTTTGATCATACCTTGCCAATCGAGTGAACCTTTATTCATAGGCAGCCATTGAGTCTTCCTCTAGCCTCAATTCCAAGAATTGCTTTTCCATCCTAAGTCGAACAGCCTTAGGAAAATACTTCTCAAGAAACATACCTTTGAATTGATCCCAGTCAAGAGCATCAATCTCATCGGCGTCCCTGATATTTTTTACCATCGACCACCACTGATCTGCTTCACCCTCAAAACGGTAAATAGAAAGACTAACCTTTTGATTGTCTGAACACCCCATGACATCGAAAATCGTCTCAAGTGCTTTAATCCAACATTTATCTAGCACAGGGTCAGATGATCCTCTATATGATGGCAGATGTTGCCTCATGATATGTTCCACCACTGACATGTTCCTCTACGGTTGATCTGGCAGATCTCGTGCATGGATACCACCACCATTTATCGCTTGAGTCAAATGTGCCATTACTGCAACAAACTGTTCAGTTTCAATTCCGACCATCTCAGGATGCTGATTCTGAAAGTTATTTTCTTCTATATGCCTTCCTAGCACTGCTTCCCTGTTTCTCCATGGAAAACCATTCTAAAAAATATGTCTTAGAAGAAGAAACATGGTAATCTTTAAACGCTATATCATTTCAAAAAAAATATTTTTGGATAATAATTTAATAGAATTACAACTCATAAAGTTATCTAAACCGACCTTTGATACCAACTATAAGGCCCCAGCCTTAAACCTTACTTAATCTTGAGTTATTACAAGATTACACATTGAAAATCTTTTCGGGTTTAGAGTTTTAGATAATTAGATCATAGAACTTGCATTACATTCCACATATAAACAAAGTGGTTACATATGGATAGTATTCTTCTTTCCCATCAATGGAAACATATTTAAAATAAAACATGGATTCTTTCTTGACACTTCATTGACACTATCATCATATCATGTACCTTTACCTTAACCTGTGAAAAAAATTTCAAAAAAACGTGGGATTAGCATAAAAAGCCTAGTAAGGGATATAAAAATATATTGAAAGGAAATATGGGTACATATATACATAAGAATGAAATTATACTTTACCCATAAAACATAATCACTTTAACATACCTCATCAAATCATGAATAAATCATAGAAATCATAATATATAAAGGTAACTTGAGGCATTCATAACATTATTACGTAGGGAGTAACTCTCTTGGTTACGTTTGGAATACCCATCACAGTATATTCCCTAAATCTCTTCGGAGAAACCTTAACGTTTCACACCTTCGCGTTACCCAATGCATTGGAGAGCTATATCGGGCTCACCCGCCCTTAGTTTATCATGGAACCACCCGTCTTCATAATAATGCCAAAGAACCTCAACATAATCGTATCACATAAAACATACATAAAGGAAACATAACATTTCCACCTTTCAATCACAAGATATAAATACAACACATTGATATAAAAACATTATGAAACCCATTTTCAATACCAAAATAAAAGAAAAGTTAAACATGGTATTTATTTTTCTTTTAAAAAGAAGGTATGGCTTGTAGAGGAAGCCGAAACTCAAATAATGATCACGGCGTCAGAGAAGTCGTTGTCGCCGCATACATACAACAAAAAATTCTCTTTTCTCGTTTTGTAAAATGCTTCGTATAAAAATGTTTCCTTTTGGATAAACGTAAAAGTCAAAGGGGTTTATACACCATATAAAATAATGTTGTGTATAAAATAAAATATGCCTCAATGAAAGGAGACTGAGACGATGTCCCATAACTCGGATCCGAATTGACTCGATCATTCTTTAATGTCCTGAATAATAAACTTGAGTTAATTTATACATGTTTAAAAAAATTTCATGTTCATTATTCCTTTTATATTACATATTGCCATGTCATGAACACTATGTAATTATTTATGTTAATAACGGTCGTTTTAACGATCATTGGTACTTGAGTAAAAAATAAGCCATTTATAATTACAAGTTGTTCATGTATCCATTATATCAAGAATTATAATCATGATGTTTATATCATATATATCAAGTATATACATGCATTTATTATATTACATAATAATTTAGAGGTATGAAATGAAATGCACCGTTCATGGAGACGGTAAGTCGTACGTACGCATGAACGCTACTTTCATTTCTATTACGTATTTTATAGAATGGAATCATAATGATATAAAGGTATATTATAATTCCAGTATAATATCATATATATTATCATAGTTCCATCCTTTATACGTCCCACATATGTTATTTAACGAATCAAATCACTTTGTGGGGGTGGTAGTCCGCACTTCCTTAAATGAAGATATTGCGTTTACCCATAATGGAAACCATAAAGGTATTCCCAAAATGAAAAATACATAAGCTTAAGGAAAACATAAAAATATTATATGTCATATATAAATATAGTGACATCTTAATGTCCACCTTTGAAGGTGTTAATGGAATGTTGAACAATCATCATTTTGGGAGGCATAAATTCACCATCCACGGAAACAGTATGTTCTTTAACAATTAGATGTAGGTGTGTGTATGTGTAGCTTGAATCCTTATTAAAAACAGAACAGTTACTATTTAACAAAAAACTTATTTTCATCTCATTGAACCACATTTTACTTCTTAATGACAAACATGTATGTCAGATTTTTGAAAATCAAATCACAGAGGTGGTTAAATTTCATTTAAACAAAAAATCAGTTTCTTTAACTACCACTTAGTGGTTTCACTATTAATCAAAAATTTATGTTTTTCAGAAAGATACGAATACATCACCCTAAGCTATATTTGATATTCTTAATTCAAAAATGATTTCTATTTTACAAAATTCAAATTATATAAGTTACATTACTTAATTTAATAATTAATTCCCTCTGTCAAAGCAAATAGCGTGTTTTTATGAAACAATAAGTATCAAAAGATTGACAGTAGTTTAAGTCCAATTTGAAAGTGAAATTAACTCCAATGACAACTATTGGATTAAATGGTAAAAATATATTATAATTGAACTTTAAAACCAATTCAAAATATAATATAATCATAAAAATAAATTATATTAAAAAGCAGTTTTTATGTAAAATACAGTATTTTTCACTATTCATAAAAAAATGAACATTGTCAGAAAAATACCAAAAATTAACAAAAAGTAAATTTTGATTTCCAAATCATAAAGAATAAGTTTATTTTGACAAACATAGCTTATAAAATTGTCAAAATATTGATTTAAAAAATGTTTTACCATCAAATTGCAGTAAAACAATCTTTTAAAAATATTAGTGTATTCCATGCTTAAGATTGGATTTATTCTCATTTTAATCCTCTAAAACATTATCTAATTCATTAATAGTCATAGATAAAAATATCTATTATTAATTACTCAATTGGGATGTTACATCTATGGTACGCATGTCTTTGAATAATGCGATAGCGTGTGCTGTACGCAACATCGAGTTCTAACACACCACAACCAATCAAACTAGCCGTTATGAATAGTAATACATACTTTTTGAAATTATATATATATTATATTTCAAAATGAACTTAATTTTTGGATTCAGAATATCAAAATTATCCTAAGTTGAATTTTTCTGAGAACGTCCAATTTTTATAGTGAAAAATACTTAAAAACAAATTTTTTTTAATCAAAATAATTTATAGTGACAAATTATATTATTTAGTTGTTTTAGAGTATAATTAGAATATATTTTTATAATTTTATCCAATGGTGTTCAATATAATTATTTTCACTTTTTAATTGATCCTAAACAATTGTCAATCTTTTGATATATATTGTTTCTTAAAAACACGCTATTTGTTGTAACAGCGGGAATAACTTATAAAATTAATTAATGGAACTTATATGTTTGTAATTTTGTAAATTAGACATAATTTTTGAATTCGGAATATCAATTATAGCTTAGGGTAAAATTTTGTCATGTTTCTGAAAAACTTCAATTTTTGATGAATAGTGAAACTACTAAGTGGTAGTTAAAAAACTGAATTTTTCATAAAACATAATATTACCGCTTCTGTTAATGGAATTTTGAAAATCCACGAAACACGGTTAATATCAAGAAGTAAAATTCGGTTCAATGAGATGAAAATAATTTTTGGTGAAAAGTAACCTTTTACTTTTATTTACCACGGTTAGAAGTAAATAGGGTAATTAAGGGTAAAATGATATTAATATTACCCTAACACATGTCCTAATTCTATTGGAAAAGTGTATCTGGATCAAAAACAAACTTATGAATAAAATATTATCATTTAGTTGCACTTGGATTTGATTAGGACATTTATTATTATTTAATTCAATGAAGAGTTAAAAGAGTTAAAATCAAAGTTTATTTACTAAAACATTTTTAATATAGGGTTATACATAATCTAAATTCGATTTTAAATATTAATTAGAAAGATAAAAAGATTTCCTACATAATGATATTTTATATACAATTTTTAGACATTATATAATTTAATTTATTTATGACATAATGATGATGCATTATTTATTATAATAGTGAAAAAATAAAATAATTGATATTATAAATACACAAATAAATATAATTTGAGACTTTTTATGAATTACACTAATTTTATAAGTTAACATGACACGTTAGAAATTATTTAATTAAATTTTTTCGAAGTAATCATTATATTATAAGTTTCACAAAAATCAACTATTGAATAGTGTCAAAATTGACATAAAAGTGTTTTTAAAACAAATATTATATTATTAATTGATATTAAATTCCAAAAAATCTAAGGTTCGGCCAAGAGACTTATATCATGATAGTTGTATCATTAATGTATCACATAGTGGTCTCTTGTATGTATATAGTATTTTTATTAACTATATAATATAAAAATACAAAGTGACATGGTAAATTTCAAACTAATTAACTAAGAGTTAATACTTAAAGATAAAGTAAATATAGTAACCCAAACCTGTCTAAATTCTATTGGTTGAATGTTTTTCGACCTATCCAACCTTAACATTTTAATAATCAACTTTTTAGCCATTATAAACCAAATATGAATTTATTATAAATTAATATTTCTAGCTTTTCCAAAGGTGCCCCTCACCCCTCTTATAAAAAGGCACTCCTCCTTCTCATTTCATCACACCTTCAAAGCCTTTTGGTTCTGCCAAACGCTACCCAAATACTCTCCCAACTTCCATAAATACAACCTAGAGGCCTTAGTTTGATCATAATGCCAACCTAAGGAGCCCTTTTGATCAAATCAAAAGAAAGAACCCGAAGAAGAGGTATTGATTTCACCACCCTTTTCCATGTTCCTTTCTTCTTCCACTTCTTCTTCCTTTGTTATGACCATTATAAAATAATAACCCCAGTAACATATATATACTGTGATGTTATTATAAATATGGTATAACCATATTTAGTATTCTATCCTCCCTTTGAATAACATGTCACCATACATGCGTACGTACGGCTTACCGTCTCCACGTCGTGGTGTAATTGTTATTAAATATATTATTATTTGGATGGGTATAATAAGGATGTGTAACTCATGTAAATAATAAATATAACATGTTAATGATTCTGTATATATGATATACCATCAATTTATATATTATTTTAATATCAATATAATGATATTGTTGCTCGTGCGTACGTACAGACTACCGTCTCCACGAACGCGATGAGATTCATTCTCCATCGTATCCATTCATGTATAATAATCATTTGATGATTTAAAAATTAGGTTTAAGGACATGATATCATTCTGGATATGAATAATATACAACCTATCCATTACAAACATGGCTTACGTAACAAAACATATAAAATAAAATGAGTAAGTTAACACCCGAAAAAACGATAATACTAAGATACTATTAACAAATCAATGTTAAAAGATCATATATGATATCATATTAATGTATATTATTCTTGTATAATTTAATAACAATTATTTCACCATTATACAGGAGATTAACCTACCCCAACCAAGGAAAAGTACAAGGTAAGGGTTATTTCACAATCTCTTCATTGTCCGAGGTAGTTTATACGTAATAATCTACTGGGATATCTTTATCATCCACATCCATGTTTCTTAAAAATGAATTTCAAAACATTTTTACTATTTACTAGAATATGGGTTAAGTCATCTATACCCTTTTTTGACATTTTATAAAATATTCATAATGGAATCATTCCATCATTTTCCAAACAAGGTTCTTTTTAACCTTTTCGACAGAATTAAGGTAAGAATGTTGTTTTTAACTTATACGGAGGGTGCGGTTAATTTTCACCGTTATAAAATCTTTGAGGCTTCCCTTACAATCTTATAAGAATATTTTCAAAGAAAATGTTTTATTTTATAAATATATGACTCTTAAATTATTTCAAAATAGAAAGATATATTTCGTTAAAAGGAATTTTGATTTCATCTATGTCAACATCCTTTGATGGATTTTATGCTTATTTAAAGCTGATTTATTATGACACAAAACTTCTATAATTTATTGAAGGTTTTGTGATATGTTTAACTGTGGATGTTCTATTTTTATACCATTCATGGTTTATGATGAATGTATTGACATTTCGTATGCTAGTTTTAATACGAATGTTTATGTTATGTTTAAACCGTTTCATATTGGAATGCATTGGACTTAATATGTGATGGGTGGAGCCCGCAACAGCTCCACGATGAATCAATAGGTATCATGAGACAAACTAGTGTCTTAAAAGAAGGCCTTGGCAAAATCTTATTTGTAGTCTTGGCACGAGGCATTGGCTATGTGGTTATGATAGTCTGGCATTATGCATTCCATCATTATGAAAGTGGTTATTGATATTGCATGTGATTATTCAATTAGTAGAATATCCATGTTAATATGTAAATGGCATTATTTCATTTTACTTTTCCATACTATGTTTATGTTCAAGTTTAAAAGGCTTTTGTTTTAGTTATACATTTACTTAAATGTTTATGCTTATTTTTGAATGTTTCTGCTATATTGTTATCCTTACTGGGAATTTGAGCTCACCCCTTTTCTATGTTTTATTTTTCCCAGGATGTGAAGAAGTAAGTTATGAATGACCCGCAGCGATTTTATGAGGGGATAATAGTGTGGACTATGGATACATTATGTTGTTGTAGTAGTTTTTCACTTTATGATTTAATGTAAAACTTTATGAATATATCTAGTGTTTCCAAGGCTAATAAACCAATCTGTCTTTCGAGATTTGATCTTTCTTGTGATCATGCCAATGTTATGTAATAATGCACCGACTCTGGGTAACTGAGTTCGGGGGGTTACAGTTGGTATCAGAGGAAGTTTAGTAGAAACCTTGGACACTAGATTTAGATAAACTCTGATTAGATCACGTAGACCTAAGATGAACTTTGAGGATTAGTATAGAATAAATTCCTAGAATTTTGGTATTGTAGAGATTTTGTGAGTTTTCGGAGCAATACATCCATGTATGGATACGAGCAGGTAGAGGCTGCTCTGGCACAGATATACCTAGGTGTAAAACCCTAAAACATCGCTTTGAACTAGACTCGAACGGGAACTGGTGCACGACAACGGGCCTTGCTGCACTCTTTGTTACGACACTCCCGGAGGATATGCTTAGGATAACTCTCATTTTCTTTACATATCATTATGAAGGGTTTATGAGTATATAATTCCTCAAAGAAAACATTCTTATGATTATGGATTATATCCATAAATAGTTCAATTTATGTTAACTGTTTTGTAAGTATGGGATTATGTATTTTGATTCATAAACTGATCTAGTTTATACCATTGTTTAGAAATGGGACCTAGTGGAAGAAATGGAAACTGTATCAATGCACGCACTTCGTGTAGGTATTTCCCTCCTGCTAAAGATAATTATAGTGGATCTGGTGATGCAACTGGTGCTGATCAGCTAATCAACATACAGGGACAACATACTCAGGTTATGAATGATAACCTTACCCGTATGGATCACCCTGATCAACAGCGTGTAGGATCAATGTTAGATCGATTCATGAGGCAACAACCACCAACGTTCAATGGGAGTATAAATCCCTTAGTAGCTGAGCAATGGATAAATTCCCTAGAGAAAATATTTCAGGCTTTGGGGAGTAGTTAAAGGGAAAAAGTTATCATGGCAATTTACTAACTCACTGGAGATGTTGATCAATGGTGGTCATTGATTCAAAACACGAAGGAAGATGATGAATTATCAAATATGGAATGGAGGGAGTTCAAAGATCTGTTTTTAGAAAAATACTTTTCTCGCGACCATCGAGCAGATATGGAAAGGCAATTTCTGAATCTGAGATAGAAGGAGGATGAGAATGTCGCAAAGTATGAGGCTAACTTTACAAGGTTAGCAAGGTATACTAGAGATTATATATGTAACACAAGAAGTAAGATTGATCGTTTATTTGATGGGTTAAAGCCATTTTTTTGTCGAGCATTAGTCTCACAATCCTTTTCATCGTACGAAGACATTGTCTCATGTGCTATCAAGACCGAAAAGGAATTCTCTAAGAATTATGACTTCAAAGCAAAGAAAGATAAGAAGAGACCTACTGATCAATCTGGGAATGGAAATAAGGGGAATAAGGGAAAGGTTGAATATCCATCCTATGGTAAATGTGGGAAGAAACACCCTGGTACTTGCTTTAAGGGAATGGGAGTCTGTTACAAGTGTTCTGAAAAAGGCCACTAATCTCGTGATTGCAAGGGGAAGAAGGAAGCTACCAATGTTCAGTGCTACAATTACAGGGAGATGGGTAATTATGAAAATGAATTTCCTAAGCGTCATGAGAAATTACCTCAGAAAAGGACAAGGGATCAAGGCCAAGCTTATGCTATTAGTACTACTGAGGTAGAAGCTCCGAAAGACGTGGTGGCAGGTAATTTAATGGTTTCCTCAAGTTTAGAAAATCCATTATTTGATTCTAGATCATTGCATTGTTTCATATCTTCCCAGTTTTCTAAGAAAATTAGATATTTCCAATTTGATTTAACAAGGGAGTTGTCAGTTAAAACTTCTAAGGGAATTATAATTACAACAATGTTTTGTGAATCCGTCCCCGTTAGAGCACATAAATGTTCTTTATCTTTTGATCTCATCGTCATACCTATGACTGAGTTCGATATAATCCTCTGTATAGACTGGCTTTCGGACTATGATGCAAAGATTTATTGTAAGAAGAAAGATGTTATGATTATTGATGATGATGATAAGGAACACCTTATCATTAGAGCATAATCTTCACCACCTAATTATTATCTAGATCCACCCCGAGTATCTCAACTAAATTAAATTATTGGGGAGGAAGATAATGAAATAATTGTGGGTGAGGAAAGGAATGTTCAAATAGAGGATGTACCTATTGTGAAAGAATATGTAGATGTATTTCTAGATGATTTACCTTGACATTCTCCAGAATGAGAAGTAGAGTTTTCCATTGATTTAATTCCTGGATCAAGGCCTATATCGAAGACCCCTTATAGAATGGACAATATAGAATTAGTTGAACTGAAGAAACAATTAGATTAATTGAGTAATAAGGGATTTATTCGCCCTAGTGTTTCTCCATGGGGATCCCCTATTCTTTTTGATAAAAATAAAGATGGATCTATGAGGCTATGTGTCGACTTCAGGGAGATCAATGCTATAACAATAAAGAACATGTATCCCCTACCTCGAATTGATGATTTATTTGACCAACTTCATGGAGCTCAATACTTTTCAAAGATTGACCTTCGATCTGGATACCATCAGTTGTGTGTGAATAAGGAAGACATTCCGAAGACAGCATTTCGAACCAGGTACGAGCATTACGAGTTTACTATAATGCCTTTTGGATTGACTAATGCACCCTCTGTATTCATGGATATGATGAATAGAGTTTTCAAGGAGTATCTCGATGAATTTGTTGTGGTATTTATTGATGATATCTTGGTATACTCAAAAATCTATGAAGATCATGAAAATCACTTGTGCATTAACTTGAAGACTCTGAGAAGACATGAATTATATGGGATGTTTAGAAAGTGTGAATTATAGCTTCAAGAGATTTCTTTTCTTGGCCATATTGTCTCTAAAGACGGAATCTCTTTTGATCCTTCTAAGACTAAGGCAATCCAAGAATGGACAGCACCGACGAGTATAACTGAGGTACGTAGTTTTCTTGGTTTAGCAGGTTATTATCGAAGTTTCGTCCAGAATTTTGCCCGATTGGCTAACCCATTAATGAATCTCACACGTAAAGGGGTTAAATTTGTTAGGAAAAAAGAGTGTGAAGAATGTTTCGAAGAACTGAAGAGAAGATTAGTCAATGCTCCTATATTGACTCTACCATCGGGGAATGATGGGTTCGTTATTTATAGTGATGCATCGAAGAAAGGACTTGGATGTGTTCTTATGAAGAATGATAGGGTTATCGCCTATACATTACAATAGTTGAAAATTCATGAATAAAACTATCCTACTCATGATCATGAGTTAGCAGCTGTGATATTTTCTTTGAAGATATGGAGGCACTACCTATATGGTGAAAAATGTGAGATTTATAATAATCACAAGAGTTTGAAGTATATTTTCTCACAAAAAGAACTCAACATGAGGCAAAGGAGATGGCTTGAATTACTCAACGATTATTATTGCACGGTACAATACCACCTGGGGAAGGCAAACAAGGTGGCAGATGCTTTGAGCAGAAAAGATCATGGAGTTTTGAACAATATGAGAATTGAAAGGGATCCAATTTTCATGGATCTAGTGAAGATGGACATGGGAATAACCAGGGAAGGTGAAACATCAATGCTTTTTCAAATGGTTGCCAAACCATCATTACTAGAAAGGATTAAGAGTTCTCAGATCGATGATGAAGAATTTCAAAAGAGGATTAAAGTTGTGAATGATGGGAGATTGAGAGACTTTGTGTATGAAGATGGAATTTTGAAATTTGGGAAGAGACATTGTGTTCCCGATATACCTAATCTAAAAAGGGAATTTATGGATGATGCTCATAGTTCCAATTTCTCTAAACATCCTGGGAGCACCAAAATGTATAGATATTTGAAGGAACATTTTTTGTGGGACAATATGAAGTGGGATATTGCTGATTTTGTGTCAAGATGTATGGTTTTTCAACTAGTGAAAGCTGGAAGGCAACAGCCTGGAGGAGTCATGCAACCTCTTCCCATACCGGAGTGGAAATGGGACAATATTATGATGGACTTTGACATGGGACTACCAAAGACTCCTAGAAGGAACGATGTAATATGGGTTATTATTGATCGTCTTGCCAAGTCAGCACATTTTCTTTCTATAAAGGAAGATCTACCCTTGCAATGTCTAGCAAGACTATATATTAATGAAGTTGTGAGACTTCATGGAGTACCCCTATCGATTGTTTCTGATCGTGATCCCCGTTTTACTTCAAGATTCTGGAAAAGTCTTCAGAAATCCCTGGATACTGAACTTCATTTGAGCACTGCATACCACCCTCAGACAGACGGACAATCATAACAGACTATTCAAACCTTAGAAGACATGTTGAGATCTTGCTCACTTGACTTTCAGGGTATGTGGGATCAGTATTTACCTCTGATAGAATTTTCCTATAATAATAGCTTCCATTCGAGTATTCAGATGGCACCATATGAAGCGTTATATGAACAGAGATGTCGCACACCAACCTGTTGGGATGACGTTGGTGAAAGAAAACTTATAGGACTAGAACTAGTGGATGAAACGATGGGAAAGGTTATGGTAATCCAAAATCACATTAAAGCAGCTAAAAGTAGGCAGAAGAGCAATGCCGATAATTTAAGGAAGGATTTGGAATTTCAAGTCAGTGATCATGTTTTCCTGAAGGCATCTCCATAGAAGGGAGTCATAGGTTTTGGTAAGAAAGGTAAATTGAGTCCCAGGAACATCAGACCATTCGAAATTCTAGAAAGAATTGGGGTTGTAGCTTACCGATTGGCAATGCCGCCAAGTCTTTCAAAAGTTAAAAATGATTTCCACGTATCTTTGTTGAGGAAATACATGTCTGTCCCAACGCATGTACTCACTGACGAGGAATTAAAACTGGAACCCGATCTGTCTTATTGCGATGAGCCCGTCAGGATTCTTGATACGAGAGAACAAGTACTGAGAAACTGCACGACGCGTCTGGCAAAAGTTTTGTGGAGAAACCATAAGATGGAAGAGGCAACGTGGGAACCTGAGAAACTTATGATGAATAACCACCCGAGTCTTTTCATGTGGTAGTATTTTGGAAATTTTGAGGATTAAATTATTTGAAGGAGGGGAGAATGTAACAACCCAAGATTCTACGGTACGCTTCTCTTTGAATAATGTGATAGAATGTGTTGTACGCAACATCGAGTTCTAACACACCACAACCAATCAAACTAGCTGTTATGAATAGTAATACCTAATTTTTGAAATTATATATATATTATATTTCAAAATGAATTTCATTTTTGGATTCAGAATGTCAAAATTATCCTAAGATGAATTTTTCTGAGAACGTCCAATTTTTATAGTGAAAAATACTTAAAAACAACTTTTTTTAATAAAAATAATCTATAGTGATAAATTTTATTATTTAGTGTCTTTATAGTATAATTGGAATATATTTTTACCATTTTATCCAATGGTGTTCATTATAATTAATTTCACTTTGAAATTGGACCGATACAATTTTCAATCTTTTGATATATATTGTTTCTTAAAAACACGCTATTTGTTGTAACAGTGGGAATTAATTATAAAATTAATTAATGAAACTTATATGTTTGAAATTTTGTAAAATATACATTATTTTTGAATTCAGAATATCAATTATATATTTGGGTGAAATTTTGGCGTTGTTCTGAAAAACATCAATTTTTGATGAATAGTGAAACTACTAAGTAGTAGTTAAAAAACTGAATTTATCATAAAACATAATTTTACCACTTCTGTGAATGGAATTTTGAAAATCCTAGAGACACAGTTAATATCAAGAAGTTAAATGTGGTTAAATGAGATGAAAATATTTTTTGGTGAATAATAACTTTTTACTTTTATTTACCACGGTTAAAAGTAAATACGGTAATTAAGGGTAATAATGATATTAATATTATTCTAGCACATGTCCTAAATCTATTGGACAAGTTTATATCGACCAAAAACAACCTTAGGAATAAAATATTATCATTTAGGTCCACTTGGATTAGATTAGGATATTTATTATTATTTAATTCAAAGAAGAGTTAAAAGAGTTAAAATCAATGTTTATTTACTAAAACATTTTTAATATATAATAATACATAAGATAAATTCTATTTTAAATATTCATTATAAAGATAAAAATATTTCCAACATAATGATATTTTATTTATAATTTTTAGACGTTAAATAATTTTATTTATTTATGACACAATGATGATGCAGTAATTACCATAATAGTGAAAATTTAAAATAATTGATATTATAAATACACAAATAAATATAATGTGTGACTTTTTATGAATTAAACTAATTTTATAAGTTAGTATGAAATGTTAGGAATTATTTAATTAAATTTTTTCGAAGTAATCATTCTGTTATGATTTTCAAAAAAATCAACTATCTAATAGTGTCAAAATTGACATAAAAGAGTTTTTAAAACAAATATTATATTATTAATTGATATTAAATTAATAAAAATCTAAGATTCGGCCAATAAACTTATATCATGATATTTGTATCATTAATGTACCACTTAGAGGTCTCTTGTATGTATATAGTAAGTTTATTAACTATATAATATAACAATACAAAGTGACACGGTAAATGTCAAACTAATTAACTAAGAGTTAATACTTAAAGATATGTTTAATATAGTAACAAAAATCTGTCTAAATTCTATTTGTTGATTGTTTTTCGACCTATCCCCACCTTAAAAGTTAAATAATAAACTTTGGATCCATTTTAAACCGAATATGAATTTATTATAAATTAATATTTCTACCTTTTCCAAAGGTGCCCCTCACCCCTCTTATAAAAAGGCACTCCTCCTTGTCATCTCTTCACACCTTCAAAGCCTTTTGGTTCGGCCAAACACTGCCCAAATACTCTCCCAAATTCCCTAACTACAACCTAGAGACCTTAGTTTGACAATAATTCCAACCTAAGGAGCCCTTTTGATCAAATCAAAAGGAAGAACCCGAAGAAGAGGTATTTATTTCACCACCCTTTTCCATGTTTCTTTCTTCTTCCACTTCTTCTTCCTTTGTTATTACCATTCTAAAATAATAAATCCAGTATCATATATATACTGCAATGTTATTATAAATATGGTACAACCATATTCAGTATTCAATCCACCCTTTGAATAACATGTCACCATACGTTTGTACGTACCGCTTACTGTCTCCACGTCTTGGTGTAATTGTTATTCAATATATTATTATTTGGATGGGTATAATAATGATATGTAAATCATGTAAATAATAAATTTAATATGTTAATGATTCTATATATATGATATAAAATCCATTTATATATTATTTTAATATCAAAAGAATGATATCGTCACTCGTGCGTACGTACGGACTACCGTCTCTATGAACGCGATGAGATCCATTCTCCATCGTATCAATTCAAGTATAATTATCATTTTATGATTTAAAAATGATGGTTAAGGACTCGATATCATTATGGATATGAATAATATACAACCTATCCATTAAAAACATGGCTTACGTAACAAAACTTATAAAAGAAAATGAGTAAGTTAACACCTGAAACAACGATAATACTAAGATATTACTATCAAATAAATGTTAAAAGATCATATATGACATAATATTAATGTTTATAATTCTTGTATACTTTAATAACAATTATTTCACCATTATACAGGAGGTTAACCTACCCCAACCAAGGAAATGTACAAGGTAAGGGTTATTTCACAATCACTTCATTATCAGAGGTTGTTTATATATAATAATCTACTGGGATCTCTTTATCATCCACATCCATGTTTCATAAAAATGAATTTCAAAACTTTTTTAATATTTACTATAATATGGGTAAAAGTAATTTATAACCTTGTTTTACTTTTTATAAGAGTTTTATAAAGGAATCTTTCCGTCATTTTCCAAACAAGGTGCTTTTTATCCTTTTCGTCAGAATTAAGGTAAGAATGTTTTTTTAACTTATACGGCGGGTGCGGCTATTTTTCGCCATTATAAAATCATCGAAGCATCCCTTAGAAGATTATAAGAATATTTTCAAAGAAAATGTTTTATTTTATAAATATATGACTCTTAAATGATTTCAAAATAGAACGAGATATTTCTTTAAAAATAATTTTGATTTCATCTATGTCAACATCCTTTGATGGATTTTACGCTCATTTAAAGTTGATTTATTATTATACAAAACTTCTATATTGTATTGATGGTTTTGTGATATGTTTGACTATGGATGTTCTATTTTTATAGCATTCATGGTTTATGGTGAATGTATTGACATTTCGTATTCTAATTTTAATACAAATGTTTATGTTATGTTTAAACCTTTTCATATGGGAATGCATTGGACTTAATATGTGACGGGTGGAGCCCGCTATAGCTCTTAGATGAATCGATAGGTCTCATGATACAATCTAGTGTCTTGGCACAAGGCTTTGGCAAAATCATATTTGTAGTCTTGTCATGAGGCCTTGGCTATGTGGTTATGATAGTCTAGCATTGTGCATTCCATCATTACGAAAGTGGTTATTGATATTGCATGTGATTATTCGATTATTACAATATCCATGTGAATAAGTAAATGGCATTATTTCATTTTACTTTTGACATAATATGTTGAAGTTCACGTTTAAAAGGATTTTGTTTCAATTATTCATTGCCTTAAATGTTTATGCTTATTTTTTAATGTTTCCGCTATATTGTTATCCTTACTGCGCATTTGAGCTCACCCCTTTTCTATGTTTTATTTTTCCCATGATGTGAAGAAGTAAGCTATGAATGACCCGCAGGGATTTTATGAGGGGATAATAGTGTGGACTATAGAGACATTATGATTTTGTAGTAGTTTTTCACTTTATGATGCAATGTAAAACTTTATGAATATATCTAATGTTTCCAAGGTGACTAAACCAATCGGTATTTCGAGATTTGATCTTTCTTGTGATTATGCCAATGTTATGTAATAATGCACCGACTCTGGGTAACTAGGGTCGGGGCGTTACAACACATCAAAATATTCTTGAAAAATAATTACTTCCTCTATTTGGTCATTCATTTCCTCACCCATAGTTATTTTATTCTTGTCTTCCCCAATAATTGAATTTTGTATAGCTATTGTGTGTTGATTTATATAAGAATCATGTGGTTATATTTTTTCTCTAAATATATGGTACTCATTATCATCATCGAAAATTCTAACCACTTTCTTCTTACCATAGATTTTCACATAATGGTATGAAATCCAATCATATTTTAGGATTATATAAAATTCAATCATGGGTTTGACGAAGAGATCAACATATAAAGAACATTTATGTAACCTAATGTTAACTGATTCAAAAAACGTTATAGCATTGATATATTCCTGTGTTTTGACTGACAACTCCGTTTTTAAGTCAAATTGATAATGTATGATTTTATTATAAAACAAGGAATATATAAGTCACTGTGATAATTAGGAATCTAATAAATCATTGGCTAAACTTGAGAAAACCATTAAATTACTTGCCACCATGTCTTTCAGAGCTTCAACATCAGTATTAGTGATTGTATAAGCTTGGCCTTTACCCCTTGGAATTTTATGAAGTATATTCCCTTGGCACATAGAATATTCATTTGTATAATTCCCCTTCTCGCTACAATTGTAGATTTCATCAATAACAAGCACTTTCTTCGCCAAGAAAGAACGATCTTGGTTGCATTTTTCACCACACATGTTACAGACTATCATTCCCTCCAGGAAAGTACTGAGGTTCTTGTTTATAAATTTAGAACATGATGGATATTCATATTTTCCATCCTTCCCCAAATTTTAATTTCAATAGTGTTCAATAGATCTTCTTTTCTATTTTTTTCATTAATTTCGTAAGACATAGAGAAATATTTTTCTGTATTTAAAGATTATAAAACAATATCTTTGTACGATGAGTAGGATTGTGAGAATAATTCTCAATAGAGAAATTGTTTTAACCCATAAAATAACTGATCAATAAAACTCCTTGGGTTATATATATAATCTGTTTCATTCCTGGCTAACCATGTAATATTACCATCATTATTTACGACATTCTAATCCTCCTTTTTCATTAGTCCCAGAAATCGTATTCTCATATCCGCTCGATAGTCATGAGAAAAGTATTTTTCTATGAAAATCTCTTTAAACTCCCTCAATTCCATGTTTGATTCTTCTTCACCTTCTTTTGTTTTTTGGATTAATGTCCACCATTGATCTGCATCTCCCATGAGGCAATAAACTTCCATGACAACATTTTCTCTTTCACTACTCCCTAAATCATTTTATATTTTCCCTATGAATGTATCCATTTCTCATATATTAATGGATTTGTACTCCAATTTAATGTTGGTTTTTGTTGCATCTTGAAGTGGTCTAACATTGATTCACTGCTTTGTGGATGAGGGTGCTTCATACAGGTAAGGTTATTTTTCATAACCTGAGTGAGTTTTCCCAGAGTGGTGATAAGTATATTAGGATCGGTTGTTTCACTAGCTCCACTATAATTATCATGAGTATGAGGTCAATCCCTACATAGATTGTGTGTGATGATATGGTTTCCATTCCTTCCACTAGGCCCTATTTATAAACAACGGATTATTATTTTTAATACGCAATTCCAAACGTGTAAAATAGTTATCATAAATTGAACAGTTTATTGATATAATCCATAATCATAAAAATGGTTTCATAGAGTATGTATGTTATCATAAATTATAATGGTTTGTAATGAAAATGAGAATTATCCTTGGAATATCCCCCAGGGGTGTCGTAACAAAGAGTGCGGTAAGGCCCGTTGTCGTTCAGTAGTTCCCATTCAATTCTATCTCAAAGCGATGTTTTCGGGTTTTACCCCTAGGTACATCTATGTCGGATCCACCTCTACCTTGTTCTATTTAGACAGGGATGTATATCTAGGAAAAATCACAAAATCTATACAGTAACAGATTTTAGGATGTTATTCTATACTAATTCTCATGGTTTATCTTAGGGTAGTGTTCTCTAATCATATTTTTCTAAATAGAGTTTCCACAGTCTGTACTAAACATCCACTTATATCAACTTTAATTCCCCGACCCCAGTTACACAGAGTTGGGGGATTATTACATAACATTGGCATGATCACAACAGATCAAATCATGAAATACCGATCAGTTTAATATCCTTGGAAGTACTATATACATTCATAAGTTTTACATTACATCCTGATATAAAAACATCAACAAAATTTTATCAACTTTTGAACACAATTATATCATTATCCTATCCCTGCAGGTCAACTATATAATAATACTTAAAATAATGTAAAAAATTAAACATAGAAACGGGAGAGCTTAGTTGCTCAATAAGGATAATAATATAGAGAAATCTTTCATAAATAATCATAAACAATTATAGCAATGTATAAGACAAAAAAATGCCTTTTAAGCTTAATACTCTGCAATATATAGAAAATATAAAAGCAAATAATGAAATTTACTAATTCACATGGATATTCTACTAGTCGGAAAATTACATGCAATAACAATAGCCACTATCACAATGATGGAATTCATAATTCTAGACTTCATAAACCCATAGTCAAGGCCCTAGGCCAAGACTATAAAAAATAATTTTTCAGGGGCTTGTTCTGAGAGACAAGTTTGTCTCATGAGACCTACCGATACATCTAGGAGCTATAGCTGACTCCACCAATCAGTTTCTATGTCCAATGCATTCCTCATATGAAATGGTTTAAACATAACATATACATTCGTATTAAAACTAGCATAAGAAATGTCAATACATTATCCATAAACCATTAATGGTAAAAATAAAATATCCACCTTAAAATATATTACAAAAACATCAATATAATAAGGATGTTTTTTATCAAAATAAATAAACTTCAAACAAGAATAGAATCCTTCAAAGGATGTTGACATAGATGAAATGAACACATTTTTTAGAGAAATATAATTTTTTATTTTAAAATCATTTAAAAGTAATATAAATATAGAAGAAAACAATTATTTTGAAATTATTCTTATATTCTTGTATGGGAAGCTTTGATGATGATATAATAATGGAAAATAGCCACACCCACTATATAAGTTAAAAAAAATACATTCTTACCTTAATTTTTCAAAAAGGACATAATATACATTGTTTGGAAAATGATGAAAAGATTCTTTTCAAAACATATTTTTTAAAATAATTGTATAAAGGACTTCAACCCATAGTCTAGTATATATTATAATTGTTTCAAATTACAATTTCAAGAAAACAAGGATGTGGACGATAAAGAGGACCCACTAGATGCTTACGTATTTACAACCTCTGATAAGTAACGATATTGTAAAATTAATCATTACCGTGTAATTTTCCCATGTCGATTGTATGATAACCTCATATATAATAGTTAAAACATTGTTATTAAATTGTAAAAAACTATATACAGAAATATGATATCATATATGATCCTCTAATATTTTGTTGTTAATAATATTTCAGTAGTATCATTATTTTGGGTGTTAATTTATTTGTTTTCCATTATATGATTGGTTACATAAGACATTTTTTTATGGATAGGATTTATTTGATTTTTGATGTTATGTTCCTGAAAATTATTTTTAATCCTAAAATGAAAACTATTGTTAAATGATTTTGATGGGGAATGAATCTCATCACGTTCTTGGAGACCACAATCTATACGAATGTGTGAGGAGCAATATCACTATATTGATGCTGAAATCATTTTTAATTGGATGGTATAACATATATAAAGAATAAATGACATGTTATATTTATTATTTACATCATTTATACACATTATTATACCCATCAAAATAATTTAAAGTTTTAATAACAAACTACACCATGACGTGGAGACAGTAAGCTGTACTAACACACGTATGGTGACATTTTCATTCATGTGATGGATTGAATAATTAATATGGTTGTACCATTTAAATTATAACATAATAGTATATATATGATAATGGTGTTATTATTTTTTAATGGAAACAAAAAATAATGAGTAAGTGGAGGAAGAAAATATTTATAAAGAGGTGATAAAATATTTACCTCTTCTTCGAGTTCTCCATTTTTATTTTATCAATCCTTCTCCATAGGTTTGCTTTTTCACCAATGAAAGGACTGTGTAATGATGGGAGGTAAGGTGGGAGGATATTTGGGTAGGGTTTTTATAAGGCCCCAGCCTTAAACCATACTTAATCTTGAGTTATTACAATATTTCACATTGAGGATCTTTTCGGGTTTAGAGTTTTAGAGAATTAGATCATAAAACTTGCATTACATTCCACATAAAAATAAAGTGGTTACATAAAGATAGTATTCTTCATTCCCATCAATGGAAACATATTTAAAATAAAACATGGATTATTTCTTGACACATCCTTGACTCTATCATCTTATCATGTATCTTTCCCTTGACATGTGAAAAACATTTCAAAAACTTGGGATGAGCATAAAAACTCAGTATGGGTTATAAAAAAACATGGAAAGGAAACATGAGTTCATATATACATAAGAATGATATCATACTTTACCCATAAAACATAGGCACTTTAACATACCTCATAAAATCATGAATAAATCATAGAAATCATAATACATAAAGGTAACTTGAGGCATTAATAACATTCTTACGTAGGGAGTAACCCTCTTGGTTACGTTTGGAATACCCATCACAGTATATTCCCTAAATATCTTCGGAGAAATTTTAACGTTTCACTCCTTCGCGTTACCCAATGCCTTGGAGAGCTGTAACGGGCTCACCCGCCCTTAGTTTATCACGGAACCACCCGTCTTCATATTAATGCCCAAGAACCATAACATAATCATATCACATAAAACATGCATAAAGGAAACATAACATTTCCACATTTCAATCATGAGATATCAATACAACACATTGATATAAAAAAATTATGAAAACAATTTTCAATACCAAAATAAACGAAAAGTAAAACATGGTATTTATTTTTCTTTTAAAAAGAAGGTATGGCTTGTAGAGGAAGCCGAAACTCAAATAACGATCACCACGGCGGAGAAGTCGTTGTCGCCACATACGTATGACAAAAACATTCCCTTTTTGTCGTTTAGTAAACGATTATTATAAAAAAGATTCTTTTGAATAAAAGTAAAAGTCAATGGGTTTTATACACTGTATAAAAGAAAGTTGTGTATAAAATAAAACATGCCTCAACGAAAGGAGATTGAGACGAAGTCCCATACCTCGTATCCGAATTGACCCGACCGTTCTTTACTCTCCTGAATAATAAACTTGAGTTAATATCTACTTGCTTATGAATCTTTTTAAAGTTCATTATTCCTTTTATACCATGTTATGAACATCATGTAATCATTTTATTTAATAATGTTCATTTTGTCGGTATTTGGTTCTTAAGTCAAAAATAGACTTCTTACACTTACATGTTGTTAATTTGGTCAAAGGTTCCTTATATCCATAATGGTATTCATGATGTAGATATCATATATGTCATATATATCCAGTACATACATGCATTTATAATATTACATAATCATTTAGAGGTAAGAAATGAAATGCACCGTTCATGGAGACGGTAAGCCGTACGTACGCATGAACGCTACTTTCATTTCTATTTCATATTTTGTAGAATGGAATCATAATGATATAAAGGTATATTATAATTCCAGTATAATATCATATATAATATCATAGTTCCATCCTTTATATGTCCCACATATGGTATTTAACGAATCAAATCACTTTGAGGGGGCGGTAGTCCGCCCTTCCTAAAATGAAGATATCGTGTTTACCCATAATGGAAACCATAAAGTTATGCCCAAAATGAAAAAAACAGAAGCTTAAGGAAAACATAAACATATTATATATCATATATAAAAATAGTGACACATAATGGCCACCTTTGAAGCTGTTAAATGAGTGTTGAACAATCATCGTTTCGAGAGGCAGAATTTCGCCATCCACGGAAACCGTATGTTCTTTAACCATTTGATGTAGTTGTGTGAGAGTGTAGCTCAAATAAATATTATAACAACATCATTTTATATTTAAGATACTGGTGTTGTTACAAAATATGTAAATAAAAAGAGTTTAGGGGGTTGGAGAAGCAAAATAAAACAAATGAACATGAGAGAATGAATTACCTTTAAAAGTGTAACTCCTTTTTATTTGAGCCTAAAGGATTCCTTTGAAAGGATTCTGCCCAAAGGGAATCCTCTAGGATGAGTAGAGGGAAGTGGGGAGATTAAATGGGCAGTGGTTGGCCGAGCCAAAGGCTTGAGGAGTGTGTGAAATGAGGTAGAGGTGGGGGCCTTTTATAAGAGGAGAGGAGGGGCACTTTTTGAAAGTAAAGAAATATTACTTTATTTGAAATTTTTTTTCGGTTTTAAAATGTCCCACATTGATATAATTCGTGGATAAGGTGATAAGGGTTCGAAATCCACTCATCCAATTGGTTTTGGCCATGTGTAGTTCATAGATTTTACATTGTCTTTCCATTTTATTTAAATCGTCAAATAATGATGTCATCGCTGCATCATTATTATGTCATAAATAATATAATTTATTTAATGTCTAAAAATCATAAAAAAATACTATGATGTAGGAAATCTTTTTATATTTCGAATGACTATTTATAATCAAAAATCTGATCTTTATAACCCCATGTAAAAATTGTTTTCGTAAAACATATTATGTTTGTGTCATTTTTACCTTTACATTAAATAAAAAGTTATTTATGTCATTTCCCAACCAAAATGTCCCCATGGGGTCCCCAAGTTGACCCATGGATTGTCTTGGTCGCCCATGACACAACCAATAAGGTTGGGACATGTGTCAAGGTCATTTCATATTATTAAAGAATTATTTATACCTTAAACTACACTAATTACCACTAATCGCGATTAAAATCTTAATAAGTTACTATTCACCAAAAAATTATTTTAATCTCATTGAACCACATTTTACTTCTTAATGACAACCATGTATGTCGGATTTTGAAAATTCAATACACATTAGTGGTAAACTTTCATTTAACTGAAAAATCAGTTTGCTTGATTACCACTTAGTGGTTTCACTATTCATCAAAAATTGATGTTTTTCAGAAAATTACCAAAAAATCACCCTAACCTATTTTTGATATTCAGAATTCAAAAATGAAGTCTATTTTATAAATTTCAAATCATTTAAGTCACATTAATTAATTTAATATTTAATTCCCGCTGTCAGAGCAAATAGCGTGTTTTTACAAAACAATAAGTATCAAAAGATTGACACCAGTTTAAATCTAATTTCAAAGTGAAATTGATTCCAATGACCACCATTGGATAAAATGGTAAAAATATATTCTAATTTCACTTCAAAACCAATTCAAAACATAATCTAATCATATAAATAAATTACATTAAAAATCAGTTTTGATGTAAAATGCAGTATTTTTCACTATTCATTAAAAAATGAACATTGTCAGAAAAATACCAAAAATTAACACAAGGTAAATTTTGATGTCCCAATCATAAAGAATAAGTTTATTTTGACAAACATAGTTTATAAAATTGTCAAAATATAGATTCAAAAATGGTTTTCCATCAAAAGGCAGTAAAACAATCTTTTAAGAATATTAGTGTATTCCATGCATAAGATTGTATTTATTTTCATTTTAAGCCTCTATAACACTATCTTAATCATTAATAGACATAGATAAAAATATCTATTATTCATTACTTACTTGGGATGTTACATCCTTCCCCCCTTTAGAAAATTGTGTCCCCGCAATTTATTTACTTATCGAATAAATGGGGGTACTTATCCCTCATTGCATTTTCAGATTCCCATGTTGCATCTTCAATCATATGGTTTTTCCACAAAACCTTTACCTAGTGAATCACCTTATTCCGTAACACTTGCTCCTTGTGTTCAAGAATCTGGACCGGTTGTTCCTCATAAGATAGGTTCTCTTCCAACTGAACTACCTCTGGACTCAAAACATGAGATGGATCTGGCATATACTTTCTCAACATCGAAACGTGAAAAACATTGTGTACCTGAGATAAACTCGGAGGTAACGCCACTCGGTATGCAACTGATCCAACTCTCTCTAGAATTTCGTATGGTCCAATAAACCTTGGACTCAGCTTTCCTTTCTTACCAAATCTCATCACACTTTCCAAGGTGAAACCTTGAGAAAAACATGATCACCTACCTCGAAAGATAGATCCTTCCTCCGGTTATCCGCATAACTCTTCTGCCTGCTCTGAGCTGTTCTCATGTGTTTCTGAATCAGCTGAACTTTTTCTGCCATCTCTTCTACCAATTCTGGTCCCATCAACTTCCTTTCACCCACTTCATCCCAGAAAGGTGGAGTTCGACACCGCTTCCCATATAATTCCTGAAATGGTGCCATCTGTATACTGGAATGAAAACTGTTATTATATGAAAACTCAACCAAAGAAAGATGTTGGTCCCAACTTCCCTGATAATCCATAGAACAAGCTCGTAGCATATCCTCCAATGTCTGAATTGTTCGTTCTGACTGCCCATCTGATTGAGGATGAAAATTTGTACTAAAATTTAATTCAGTACCCAACGACTTCTGAAGGCCTTTCCAAAAGTTAGAAGTAAACCTGGGATCACGATCCGATACAATGGAGAGAGGAACTCCATGTAACCTGACTATCTCTTTAAGATACAAACGGGAAAGTTGATCAAGAGAGAAAGTATCTCGTATAGCAAGGAAATGAGCAGATTTGGTCAAGCGATCAACAATAACCCAGATTGCATTGTTACCTCGAGATGTCTTCGGTAACCTAACAACAAAGTCCATGGATATATTCTCCCATTTCCACTATGGAACTGGTAAAGGCTGAAGCATCCCTTTCGGTAACTGCCGCTCTTCTTTAACCTGCTGACAAGTCAAACACTTCACAGCAAAATCAGCAATATCTCTTTTCATTCCATCCCACCAGTAATACTCCCGCAGATCTCTATACATCTTAGTACTGCCCGGATGAAATGAAAACGGAGAACTATGAGCATCACATAACAACTCTCTCTTCAACTGTGAATCAAAAGGCACACGCAATCTCTTCCCAAATCTCAAAACACAATCATTATCAATGTTGAATTCAGGCAACATACCTTTCTGAACCAGCTCTACCTTTTTCTGCAACTCACTATCTTGCTTCTGTGCTTGCTTGATTCTATCTGATAGAGATGATCTCACTGATACCTGAAACAAAACAGAAGGACTTCCTGCACCAACAACTTCTATGCCAAAGTTCATCAAATAGTTAACCAATGGATCACGTTCCAACCGCAACATTTTTATTGAAGCATTACTTTTTCGACTCAAAGCATCAACCACTTTATTTGCTTTTCCTGGATGGTAATGAATTGTAAAATCATAATCCTTGATTAATTCCATCCATCTCCTTTGTCTCATGTTTAACTCTTTCTGAGTGAATATATATTTTAAACTTTTGTCATCGGTATATATTTCACACTTTACTCCATACAAATGATGCCTCAAAATTTTTTAAGCAAAAACAACATCAGCTAGTTCCAAATCATGTGTAGGGTAATTTACCTCATGAGTTTTCAACTGTTGTGAAGCATAAGAAATTACCTGATCATTCTGCATTAGGACGCAACCAAGTCCTTTCAATGAAGCATCACTGTATATAACAAACTCACCATTCCTGTAAGGTAGTGCCAAAACTGGAGCATTCACCAATCTTCTTTTCAATTCCTGAAAACAATCATCACATTCTTTTGTCCAGATAAACTTAACACCCTTCCGAGTTAGCTTAGTCATTGGACTAGATAACCATGAAAAATTTCTAACAAACCTTCGGTAATAGCCCGCCAAACCAAGGAAGCTACGAATCTCGGTTACATTTGTGGGTCTTGGCCATTCTTCCACAACTTTTGTTTTTGCAGGATCAACAATTATTCCATCTTTAGAAACAATGTGACCAAGGAAAAAAATTTGTTGCAACCAAAACTCACACTTTCTGAATTTCCCATACAGTTTCTTTTCTTTTAAGGTTTGCAAGATTACCCTTAAATGTTTTTCATGCTCCACTTTACTTTTAGAAAACACCAAAATATCATCAATGAAAACAACCACACACTTATCCAAGAACTAATAGAAAATTCTATTCATTAAGTCCATGAATATAGCAGGTGTATTGGTTTGCCCAAAAGGCATTACTACAAATTCATAATGGCCATATCTCATACGGAACACGGTCTTCGGAATATCTGCCTCCTTAACCTTCACCTGATGGTACCCCGTTCTCAAGTCAATCTTTGAAAAAAACTGAGCTCCCTGGAGTTGATCAAACAAATCATCGATATGAGGCAAAGGTTATTTGTTCTTAACAGTGATATTATTCAAGGCTCTATAATCAATGCAAAGTCTCATAGAACCATCTTTATTTTTAACAAATAAAACAGGAGCACCCCAAGTTGATGTGCTAGGTCTAATGAAACCTTTCTCTAATAAATCTTGCAATTGCTCCTTCAACTATAAAATTTCAATTTGTGTCATTCGATAAGGGGGTTTTGAAATTGGCTTAGCATCAGGAACTAAGTCAACAGTAAACTCAACTTCCCGATCTGGTATTATTCCAGGCAACTCATCAGGAAAAACATCAGGATACTCATTTACCACTGGCACATCATTAATCTGAACAGTTCCTTTATTTTCAATGACGTGTGCAAGGTAACATTCATTTCCATCATTCACAAGTTTCTCGGCCTCTTGATATGTTATCAAAAGTAAGGGTTCATTCTTGTAAACAAACTGAAAGTCTTTCTGAAAAGAAACTTCTTTAGCTCTACAGTCAATCTTAGCATGGTAAATAGAGAGCCAATCCATACCCGGGATAACATCAAACTCTACTAGAGGTAGAACAATAAGGTTTGCAAGTAGGTTCTTTCCACAGATAAGGATAGGAAGATTCTTATAAATTCTTTTTGCCTCGACATTTCCCCCATGTGTTTTTACCAAAAGTTCCGGAGTCATTTCTTGAGATGGTATTCCCATTTTACTAGAAAAGGTTTCAGAGATGAAAGAATGTGTAGACCCCGAATCAAACAACACACTGGCATAATCTGAAAAAACAAAGTACCTGATACCACTTCATTTGATGGCCCCACATCTGTTGAAGTAGTTGCAAAGGATTTCACCACCCCTTTCTGCTTGTAGTCTAACTGCTTCCCATAACTCAAGCTCCTTTTCGGACACTCATTTTCATAGTGACCCATCTCATTGCACTTATAACATTTCACTAACTGTAAATAAAATTTGTTCTTACCATCACCTTGATCCTTTTCAGTGCAATCACGAGCCTTATGTCCCATCTTACCACATTGGTAGCACTTCCCAGAATTCAGAAGACATTCCCCAGCATGCCTTTTGCCACATTTATCACAAACTGGAAACTTAGTTCTCTTACCATCAGACTTTTTTGAAGAATTCTTACCTTTCTCCTTCCACCTCGGTCTCTTCTTCTGCTGGTTGTTATAGAAAACTTGGTCATCGCCAAACTCCATTTCCACCTTCTCAGCACATCGAACAAGCTTTTCATAACTTTTAAACTCACGATAAGCTAATGCCCTTCAATATTTTGGCTTTAATCCTGAGTAAAAACGATTGATTTTACTATCAAGGTCTAGGATAAAATTTGGAGCATACCTTGCCAATCGAGTGAACCTTTCTTCATAGGCAGCCACTGAGTCTTCCTCTTGCCTCAATTCCAAGAATTTTTTTTCCATCCTAAGTCGAACAGCCTTAGGAAATGTAACGCCCCGACCCCAGTTACCTAGAGTCAGTGCATTATTACATAACATTGGCATGATGACAAGAAAGATCAAATCTCTAAAGACCAATTGGTTTAGTAGCCTTGGAAACACTAGATATATTAATAGGTTTTACATTACATCATAAAATGAAAAACTAATACAACAACATAATGTTTCCACAATCCACACTGTTGACCCCTCATAAAATCCCTGCAAGTCATTCATAACTTACTTCATCACATCCTGGGAAAAATAAAACATAGAAAAGGGGTGAGCTCAAATGCCCAGTAAGGATAACAATATAGCGGAAACTTTCATAAATAAGAATAAACATTTAAGGCAATGCATTACTAAAACAAAAGCCTTTTAAACTTGATCTTCAACATAGTATGGAAAAAGTAAAAATGAAATAATGCCATTTACTTATTCAATGGATATTCTACTAATCGAATAATCACATGCAAAAATCAATAACCACTTTCATAATGTTGGAATGCTTAATGCCAGACTATCATAACCACATAGTCAAGGCCTCGTGCCAATACTACAAATAAGATTTTGTCAAGGCCTTGTGCCAAGACACTAGTTTGTCTCATGAGACCTACCGATGCATCTAGGAGCTATAGCGGGCTCCACCCGTCACTTATTAAGTCCAATGCATTCCCATATGAAAATGTTTAAACATAACATAAACATTCGTATTAAAACTAGCATACGAAATGTCAATACTTTCACCATAAACTATGAATGGTATAAAAATAGCACATCCACAGTCAAACATATCACAAAACCTTCAATACAATATAGAAGTTTTGTGTCATAATAAATCAACTTCAAATAATCTTAAAATCCATCAAAGGATGTTGACATAGATGAAATCAAAATTCTTTTTAAAGAAATATCTCCTTTTATTTTGAAATCATTTAAGATCCATATAAAAAATATTCTTTGAAAATAATCTTATAAGCTTGTAAGGAATGATTTGAAGATTTTATAACGGCGTAAAATAACCGCACCCGCCGTATAAGTTAAAAAAACATTCTTACCTCAATTCTGTCGAAAAGGTTAAAAAGGACCTTGTTTTGAAAATGACGGAAAGATTCCTTTATAAACCACTTATAAAAGTCAAAAAGGGTATAAACGACTTTAACTCATATTTTAGTAAATAGTAAAAATGTTTTAAAATACATTTTTAAGAAACATGGATGTGGATGATAAAGAGATTCCAGTAGATTATTACGTATAAACAACCTCGGATAATGAAGAGATTGTGAAATAACCCTTACCTTGTACTTTTCCTTTGTTGGGGTCGGATAACCTCCTGTATAATGGTGAAATAATTGTTATTAAATTATACAAGAATCATATACATTAATATGATATCATATATGATCTTTTAACATTGCTTTATTAATAATATCTTAGTATTATCGTCGTTTCAGGTGATAATCGATTCGTTCTTCTTAAATGTTTGGTTACGTAAGACATGTTTGTAATGGATAGATTAAATCTTATTCATAATCAGAATGATATTAACATTATTTTTAACCCTAAAATGAGAATAAAACTTGAATGGATACGATGGAGGATGGATCTCACCGCGTTCGTGGAGACGGTAGTCCTTACGTACGCACGAACGCTACTTCCATTTAATTTTTATTTTAAAAGAATTGAATCCAAATGATACATAGGTATATCACTATTCTGGTATAATATAATATTTTATATATGTTACTTAAGTTCATTAACACCATCCTTTATACGTTCCATGTGTGGTATGAACGAGTCCTATCATTTTAAGGGGGCGGTAGTCCGCACTTCCTCAAATGAAATTATCGTATGTATATACAACATGAAACGAATAATGGTATGAAATAAAATGGAATTACAGAAGCTTATATATAAAATATATATCATTAATATCATATTTAATTACAGTGCCATCATAATGGCCACCATGAGAGGCGGTGAGATGTATTTGAACAATCATTGTTTCGTGAGGCGTTAGTCTGCCATCCACAGAAACATTATGTTCATCATCCATTAGATGGAGTTGTGTGTATGTGTAGTTTGAATACTTCTTATAAAAACATCCTAGTATATTGTGGATACTGGTGTTGTTACAAAAGAAAGGAAATAAAAAGAGTTTGGGGGTTGGAGAAGCAAAATAAATGAAAATAATTTAAGAGAAATTGTTACCTTTAATCTAGGTAACTCACTTTGGTTGGAACCAAAGGACTTCTTGAAATGCTTTCTGCCTAAGGGGAAGCTTCAAGGAGGAGGAGAGGGATTTGGGGAGCTTAGTTGGGCAGATTTTGGACGAGCCAAGTGGCTTGAGAGGTGTGAGGAAAAGAGAAGGAGGAGTGCCCTTTTATAAGAGGGGTGAGGGGCACTTTTGGAAAAGCTAGAAATATTAATTTATAATAAATTCATATTCGGTTTCCAAAGGCTCCAAATTTGACTATTCAAAGGATGAGGTGGGGATAGGTCGAAAACAACTCATCCAATAGAATTTAGACTGGTTTGGGTACTTATATTAACCTTATCTTTAAGTATTAACTCTAAGTTAATTAGTTTCACTTTTACAATGTCTCTTTGTATTTTTATATAATATGGTTAATAAACATACTATATACATCCAAGAGACCCCCAAGTGGTCCATTAATGATTAACCTATCATAATATAAGTCTCTTGGCCGATCCTTAGATTTTTAGGAATTTAATATCAATTAATAATATAATATTTGTTTTAAGAACTCTTTTATGTCAATTTTGACACTATTCAATAGTTGATTTTTGTGAAACTCATAACAGATTGATTACTTAGAAAAAAGTCAATTAAATCAATCCTAATATATCATATTATCCTAGAAAATTAGTGTAATTCATTAAAAGTTTCATATTATATTTATTTGGGTATTTATAATATCAATTATGTTAATTTTTTACTATTTTAGTAATTACTGCATCATCATTGTGTCATAAATAAAATATATTATTTAATGTCTAAAAATTATAAATAAAACATCATTATGTAGGAAATCTTTTTATCTTTCTAATGAATATTTATAATCGAAAATCCAACATGTATAACCCTATTTAAAAATTGTTCTTCTAAAAGATGTAAGCTTATGCCATTTTTATTTTTATTTTAACTTTATTAATATAATGTGTCCCTACCACATACAAGTGGCTCCAAGGGGTCCCCAAATTGACCCAAGGATGCCCATGGTCGGGTATGTGTCCACCAATAAGGTTAGGACACGTTTTAGGGTAATTTTGTATTATTATAATATTAATTTTTAACCCTTATTTACCGGATTTACCCTTTAACCATGGTAAATAAAATATTTACCGCAGTAATTATTCAAAATGTCTAAAAATAAAAGTTACCTATTTACAAAATATGAACATCCTGATTCCAAATATGGAATCCATTTTCCTAAATTCAAAACACATAAGTGGCAGAAATTAATTTAAAATTAAATCCCGCTGTCAAAACAAAAAGCGTGTTTTTAAGAGATAATAACTATCAAAAGATTGACACTCGTTTATGTTCGGTTTAATTGTAAGATTATGTCCAATGACCAACATTATATTAAATGGTAAAAATATATTCTAAATATACTTTAAAACCACTAAAATTAATAATTTATCACTATTAATTATTTTGATTAAAAAAGTTGTTTTTAATTAAAATTTAGTAATTTTCACTATTCATCAAAATATGAAAGTTATCTGAAATGTACCAAAATTTCACCTTAGGCTAAATTCGATATTCCGAATCCAAAAATGAAGTCCATTTTCAAATATAAAATATATATAATTTCAAAAAGTAGGTATTAATATTCATAACGGCTAGTTTGATCGGTTGTGGTGTGTGTTAAAACTCGACGTTGCGTACACCACACGCAACTGTTTTATTCAAAGGAAAGCGTACCGTGGAAGCTTGAGATGTTTCATTTTAATTTTTTTGATGTCTCCATTTAGTCAAAAAGTTTAAAATATTGTATTTAAAAAGGTTTCACTATCAAAAGTTGATAAAAGTGCAATACTGAAAATGAATCTGTTCTTGCATTATGACTAAGAAACTCATAATATGGATTCTAAAATTATAAGGATTATATAAAGTTAAAAATGTAGTTAATGCTATTAATGACCTCTTTTAATGGATTTTTTTTTGTAAGTCATGGTGCAATTGAACTCGGTGTTGCTTGTAGTGCATGTTATTGAATTATTTTGGAGAAATAACACACTATGAAATCTTGGGGTGTTACATTCTCCCCTCCTTCAATAAATTGCGTCCTCGCAATTTGAAATTGTTCTTCGAAAATAAAAGGTTGAAAATAGATAATATATTTGTGGGAAAATCCACATCGGAAATTTGGTTACTAAAATTTAGTCTTAATATGAGGAAAAGAGAAATGAAAGGGTCACCACCAAATTATGATCTCGATTAGGAGAACATTGGTGGCAATTAGAGATATATAATTGGAGGGAAAACGTAAATATTTATAGGTAGTGATTGAGGTCATCAATCACAAACAAGTGTATAATTGAGGTCCTTAAACTCATCAATCTATGATGATTTGAAGTACCATCGGTTCAACAAAATATAGGGTATTGGGATAACACATTTTTGACGTTTCAAAATATCTTAGTTGAAATCCCACATCGAAAAAATGAATTAACGAGGCCTCTATTTAAAATAAAGAGTCGAAAGTATGAAGATTACCGAAAATAACACATACTAGGGTTCCATGTAGGAAAATATGGATATGGAAGAGAAATCTAACCATCAATTATCTGATGGAGAGTGGTAGAGAACATGGCTATGAAAAGGCCAACAATCCCAAAGCCATAAATTAGTGATGATTTAGGGTACCATCTAGGAAAAAAATTTTGTTCTAAGTTGCTTTTCTTAATGTTGAAGAATTTATTTATGAGATTGGCTAAGATCATAAGGAGATATACTTACTTTATAATTAGAGTTTTATCCATTAATAAATTTCAACCACAAACTCATCTTTCACTCGTAAAAAAAATTCTATTTATACTATTCATATAGGGTTCCAAAATAAACGAATTTATAATTTATCTACCAGATCTTTTAAAAAAACTACATTATTTAATCCAGGACATTTCTTGGGACAGTGGTAGGTGATACACCCTTGTCGCCCTTCGGTTGCGGGTTCAAGTCTCGCAGCCTTGCCAGACGTGACGGGTTGCCGCCCGACCTCCGGGTTGTCCTTTTATGGCAATCCAAAATAATCCAAACTAGAACTATCCAAAATACTTCTATCCAAACTCACAGTCCAACATTTATAAGTGAGGTAAACATAATGTAGAACCTTTTTACCCCGTAATAGAATATGAATACCTTCATCATGTATTCTTTTAATACACCGAAACATCCTGAATTACCATATTCCTTATTGATTACATTCATGCTCCCTTATTCCATATAGAAAGCTGGATATACTTCATTAATCCAAAAATGTTTTAAACCCCAACAATGATGGAATATACAAATCATTAATTAGTTCCAGGGTAGTCAAGAATATCCAATATAATTTATCCAAAACAATCACATATTATTCCAAAATCACTACCTCAGTATCAGAACTATTTTATGATTTATCATTCTCTCAACCATATATTTTCCAAAAATTTATCCTGCTATTGAGTCACTTTCCTTTGTTCCACACAATATCAAGTCCTTAATGAAATAGTACTGCAGTACAATCCTTATATACTCCATGATTATTGTAACAAGTACATTGTTGATACAACACTCAATTGACATAATCAACATAAGAACTCTAATCATTCCTCTTCATCTATGGTAGTATCATAACTTGATTATTATCCGATAACATCATTTGAGGCATATTCTGATGACTGGGACATAGGTTCGCATAGTGTCCAAACTCCTTGCAAATGAAGCATTGTACATTTGAAACCATTTTCTTACCCTTGCAGTCACGTACATTGTGCCCTTTTCCTCCACACTTATAACAAACTCCCATTCCTTTCAGGCAAGTTACAGGGTGTTTCTTTCCACAGTTACCACATATGGGAAAATTCTTCTTTTCCCTCATCCCTTTATCCATCTTTCTCTCTTCTATCCTTTTCTTCTCTTGCTTCCCTTCAAAGCCATAGGACTCAGTAATCTCTTTACTTATCTTATCAATACATGATATTATTTCTTCATATGATGATAATAAATGGGAGACTATTTCTCTTATAAATTCTAGCTTAAGACCATGAAAGATATGATCCTTCCTTCTCTTTGGATCATGTGCATTTCCGGAGTTCTCATTCCTTCTACTGGGCGCCATTTCTAAACAATGGCATAAACTAGATCAGTTTATGAATCAAAATACATAATCCCATACTTATAAAACACTTAACATAAATTGAACTATTTATGGATATAATCCATAATCATAAGAATGTTTTCTTTAAGGAAGTATATACTCATAAACCCTTCAAAATGATTTGTAAAGAAAATGAGAGTTATCCTAAGCATATCCCCCGGGAGTGTCGTAACCAAGAGTGCAGCAAGGCCCGTTGTCGTGCACCAGTTCCCGTTCGAGTCTAGCTCAAAGCGGTGTTTTCGGGTTTTACCCCTAGGTACATCTGTGCCAGAGCCGCCTCTACCTGCTCGTATCCAGACAGGGATGTATTGCTCGGAAAACTCACAAAATCTCTACAATACCAAAATTATAGGAAGTTCTTCTATACTAATCCTCAATGTTCATCTTAGGTCTACGTGCTCTAATCAGTGTTTATCTAAATTTAGCTTCCAAGGTTTGTACTAAACCTCCTCTGATACCAACTGTAACGCCTCGACCCCAGTTACCCAGAGTCGGTGCATTATTACATAACATTGGCATGATCACAAGAAAGATCAAATCTCGAAAGACCGATTGGTTTAGTAGCCTTGGAAACACTAGATATATTAATAAGTTTTACATTACATCATAAAATGAAAAACTAATACAACAACATAATGTTTCCAAAATCCACACTATTGACCCCTCATAAAATCCCTGCAAGTCATTCATAACTTACTTCATCACATCCTGGGAAAAATAAAACATAGAAAAGGGGTGAGCTCAAATGCCCAGTAAGGATAACAATATAGCGGAAACTTTCATAAATAAGAATAAACATTTAAGGCAATGCATTACTAAAATAAAAGCCTTTTAAACATGAACTTCAACATAGTATGGAAAAAGTACAAATGAAATAATGCCATTTACTTATTCAGATGGATATTCTACTAATCGAATAATCACATGCAAAAATCAATAACCACTTTCATAATGTTGGAATGCATAATGCCAGACAATCATAACCACATAGTCAAGGCCTCGTGCCAAGACTAAAAATAAGATTTTGTCAAGGCCTTCTGCCAAGACACTAGTTTGTCTCATGAGACCTACCGATGCATCGAGGAGCTATAACGGGCTCCACCCGTCACTTATTAAGTCCAATGCATTCCCATATGAAAAGGTTTAAACATAACATAAACATTCGTATTAAAACTAGCATACGAAATGTCAATACTTTCACCATAAACTATGAATGGTATAAAAATAGCACATCCACAGTCAAACATATCACAAAACCTTCAATACAATATAGAAGTTTTGTGTCATAATAAATCAACTTCAAATAATCATAAAATCCATCAAAGGATGTTGACATAGATGAAATCAAATTTTTTTTAAAGAAATATCTCCTTTTATTTTGAAATCATTTAAGATCCATATAAAAAAATTTCTTTGAAAATAATCTTATAAGCTTGTAAGGAAAGATTTGAAGATTTTATAACGGCGTAAAATAACCGCACCCGCTGTATAAGTTAAAAAAACATTTTTACCTCAATTCTGTCGAAAAGGTTAAAAAGGACCTTGTTTTGAAAATGACGGAAAGATTCCTTTATAAACCACTTATAAAAGTCAAAAAGGGTATAATCGACTTTAACTCGTATTTTAGTAAATAGTAAAAATGTTTTAAAATACATTTTTATGAAACATGGATGTGGATGATAAAGAGATTCCAGTAGATTATTACGTATAAACAACCTCGGATAATGAAGAGATTGTGAAATAACCCTTACCTTGTACTTTTCCTTTGTTGGGGTCGGTTAACCTCCTGTATAATGGTGAAATAATTGTTATTAAATTATACAAGAATCATATACATTAATATGATATCATATATGATCTTTTAACATTGCTTTATTAATAATATCTTAGTATTATCGTCGTTTCAGGTGATAATCGATTCGTTCTTCTTAAATGTTTGGTTACGTAATACAAGTTTGTAATGGATAGATTAAATATTATTCATAATAAGAATGATATTAACATTATTTTTAACCCTAAAATGAGAATAAGACTTGAATGGATACGATGGAGGATGGATCTCACCGCGTTCGTGGAGACGGTAGTCCGTACGTACGCACGAACACTACTTCCATTTAATTTTTATTTTAAAAGAATTGAATCCAAATGATACATAGGTATATCACTATTCCAGTATAATATAATATTTTATATATGTTACTTAAGTTCATTAACACCATCCTTTATACGTTCCATGTGTGGTATGAACGAGTCATATCATTTTAAGGGGGCTGTAGTCCGCACTTCCTCAAATGAAATTATCGTATGTATATACAACATGAAACGAATAATGGTATGAAATAAAATGGAATTACAGAAGCTTATATATAAAATATATATCATTAATATCATATTTAATTACAGTGCCATCATAATGGCCACCATGAGAGGCGGTGAGATGTATTTGAACAATCATCGTTTCGTTAGGCGTTAGTCTGCCATCCACAGAAACATTATGTTCATCATCCATTAGATGGAGTTGTGTGTATGTGTAGTTTGAATCCTTCTTATAAAAACATCCTAGTATATTGTGGATACTGGTGTTGTTATAAAAGAAAGGAAATAAAAAGAGTTTGGGGGTTGGAGAAGCAAAATAAATGAAAATAATTTAAGAGAAATCGTTACCTTTAATCTAGGTAACTCACTTTGGTTGGAACCAAAGGACTTCTTGAAATGATTTCTGCCTAAGGGGAAGCTTAAAGGAGGAGGAGAGGGATTTGGGGAGCTTATTTGGGCAGAGTTTGGACGAGCCCAGTGGCTTGAGAGGTGTGAGGAAAAGAGAAGGAGGAGTGCCCTTTTATAAGAGGGGTGAGGGGCACTTTTGGAAAAGCTAGAAATATTAATTTATAATAAATTCATATTCGGTTTCCAAAGGCTCCAAAGTTGACTATTCAAAGGATGAGGTGGGGATAGGTCGAAAACAACTCAACCAATAGAATTTAGACAGGTTTGGGTACTTATATTAACCTTATCTTTAAGTATTAACTCTAAGTTAATTAGTTTCACTTTTACAATGTCTCTTTGTATTTTTATATAATATGGTTAATAATCTTACCATATACATCCAAGAGACCCCCAAGTGGTCCATTAATGATTACCCTATCATAATATAAGTCTCTTGGCCGAACCTTATATTTTTAGGAATTTAATATCAATTAATAATATAATATTTGTTTTAAGAACTCTTTTATGTCAATTTTGACACTATTCAATAGTTGATTTTTGTGAAACTCATAACAGATTGATTACTTAAAAAAAGTCAATTAAATCAATCATAATATATCATATTATCCTAGAAAATTAGTGTAATTCATTAAAAGTTTCATATTATATTTATTTGGGTATTTATAATATCAATTATGTTAATTTTTTACTATTTTAGTAATTACTGCATCATCATTGTGTCATAAATAAAATAAATTATTTAATGTCTAAAAATTATAAATAAAACATCATTATGTAGGAAATCTTTTTAGATTTCTAATGAATATTTATAATCGAAAATCCAACATGTATAACCCTATGTAAAAATTGTTCTTCTAAAAGATGTAAGCTTATACCATTTTTATTTTTATTTTAACTTTATTAATATAATGTGTCCCTACCACATACAAGTGGCTCCAAGGGGTCCCCAAATTGACCCAAGGATGCCCATGGTCGGGTATGTGTCCACCAAAAAGGTTAGGACACGTTTTAGGGTAATTTTGTATTATTATAATATTATTTGTTAACCCTTATTTACCGGATTTACCCTTTAACCATGGTAAATAAAATATTTACCGCAGTAATTATTCAAAATGTCTAAAAATAAAAGTTACCTATTTACACAATTTGAACATCATGATTCCAAATATGGAATCCATTTTCCTAAATTCAAAACACAAAAGTGGCAGAAATTAATTTAAAATTAAATCCCGCTGTCAAAACAAAAAGCGTGTTTTTAAGAGATAATAACTATCAAAAGATTGACACTCGTTTATGTTCGGTTTAATTGTAAGATTGTGTCCAATGACCAACATTATATTAAATGGTAAAAATATATTCTAAATATACTTTAAAACCACTCAAATTCATAATTTATCACTATTAATTATTTTGATTAAGAAAGTTGTTTTTAATTAAAATTTAGTAATTTTCACTATTCATCAAAATCTGAAAGTTATCCGAAATGTACCAAAATTTCACCTTAGGCTAAATTCGATATTCCGAATCCAAAAATGAAGTCCATTTTCAAATATAAAATATATATAATTTCAAAAAGTAGGTATTACTATTCATAACGGCTAGTTTGATCGGTTGTGGTGTGTGTTAAAACTCGACGTTGCGTACACCACACGCTACTGTTTTATTCAAAGGAAAGCGTACCGTGGAAGCTTGGGATGTTTAATTTTAAATTTTTTGATGTCTCCATTTATTCAAAATGTTTAAAATATTTTATTTAAAAAGGTTTCACTATCAAAAGTTGATAAAAGTGCAATACTGAAAATGAATCTGTTCTTGCATTATGACTAAGAAACTCATAATATGGATTCTAAAATTATAAGGATTATATAAAGTTAAAAATGTAGTTAATGCTATTAATGACCTCTTTTAATGGCTTTTTTTTTGTAAGTCATGGTGCAATTGAACTCGGTGTTGCTTGTAGTGCAAGTTATTGAATTATTTTGAAGAAATAACACACTATGAAATCTTGGGGTGTTACAGGAAAATACTTCTCAAGAAACATACATTTGAATTCATCCCAGTCAAGAGCATCAATCTCATCGGCGTCCCTGATATTTTTAACCATAGACCACCACTGATCTGCTTCACCCTCCAAACGGTAAATAGCAAGACTAACCTTTTGATTTTCTGAACACCCCATGACATCAAAAATCTTCTCCAGTGCTTTAATCCACCCTTCAGCTAGCACAGGGTCAGATGATCCTCTGAATGATGGTGGATGTTTCCTCATGAAATGTTCCACCACTGACATGTTACTCTGTGGTTGATCTGGCTGATCTCGTGCATGGATACCACCGCCATTTATCGCTTGAGTCAACTGCGCCATTACTGCAACAAACTGTTCAGTTACAATTCCGACCATCTCGGGATGCTGATTCGGAAGGTTATTTCCTTCTGTATGCCTTCCTAGCACTGCTTCCCTGTTTTCTCTGCGGAAAACCATTCTGAACAAACATGTCTTAGATGAAGCAACATGGTAATCTTTAAATGCTATATCATTTAGAAAAAAAATATAAATATTTTTGGATAATAATTTAATAGAATTCTAACTCCTAAAGTTATCTAAACCGACCTTTGATACCAACTATAAGGCCCCAGCCTTAAACCTTACTTAATCTTGAGTTATTACAAGATTTCACATTGAGGATCTTTTCAGGTTTAGAGTTTTAGAGAATACGATCATAAAACTTGCATTACATTCCACATATAAACAAAGTGGTTACAGAAAGATAGTATTATTCATTCCCATCAATGGAAACATATTTAAAATAAAACATGGATTATTTCTTGACACATCCTTGACTCTATCATCTTATCATGTACCTTTCCCTTGACCTGTGAAAAACATTTCAAAAACTTGGGATGAGCATAAAAACTCAGTATGGGTTATAAAAAAACATGGAAAGGAAACATGAGTTCATATATACATAAGAATGAAATCATACTTTACCCATAAAACATAGGCACTTTAACATACCTCATAAAATCATGAATAAATCATAGAAATCATAAGACATAAAGGTAACTTGAGGCATTCATAACATTCTTACGTAGGGAGTAACCCTCTTGGTTACGTTTGGAATACCCATCACAGTATATTCCCTAAATCTCTTCGGAGAAACCTTAACGTTTCACTCCTTCGCGTTACCCAATGCATTGGAGAGCTGTAACGGGCTCACCCGCCCTTAGTTTATCACGGAACCACCCGTCTTCATATTAATGCCCAAGAACCATAACATAATCATATCACATAAAACATGCATAAAGGAAACATAGCATTTCCAAATTTCAATCACGAGATATCAATACAACACATTGATATAAAAAAATTATGAAAACAATTTTCAATACCAAAATAAATGAAAAGTAAAACATGGTATTTATTTTTCTTTTAAAAAGAAGGTATGGATTGTAGAGGAAGCCGAAACTCAAATAACGATCACGACGGCGGAGAAGTCGTTGTCGCCGTATACGTACGACAAAAACATTCCCTTTTTGTCGTTTAGTAAACTCTTCGTATAAAAAAGATTCCTTTTGAATAAACGTAAAATTCAAAGGGGTTTATACACTGTATAAAAGAATGTTGTGTATAAAATAAAATATGCCTCAACGAAAGGAGATTGAGACGAAGTCCCATACCTCATATCCGAATTGACCCGACCGTTCTTTAATCTCCTGAATAATAAACTTGAGTTAATCTATACTTTCTTATGAATATTTTTCAAGTTCATTATTCCTTTTATACCATGTTATGAACATCATGTAATCATTTTAGTTAATAATGTTCATTTTGTCGGTATTTGGTTCTTAAGTCAAAAATAGACTTCTTACAATTACATGTTGTTAATTTGGTCAAAGGTTCATTATATACATAATGGTATTAATGATGTAGATATCATATATTTCATATATATCCAGTACATACATGAATTTATAATATTACATAATCATTTAGAGGTAAGAAATGAAATGCACCGTTCATGGAGACGGTAAGCCGTACGTACGCATGAACGCTACTTTCATTTCTATTTCGTATTTTGTAGAATGGAATCATAATGATATAAAGGTATATTATAATTCCAGTATAATATCATATATAATATCATAGTTCCATCCTTTATATGTCCCACATATGGTATTTAACGAATCAAATCACTTTGAGGGGGCGGTAGTCCGCACTTCCTAAAATGAAGATATCGTGTTTACCCATAATGGAAACCATAAAGGTATGACCAAAATGAAAAAAACAGAAGCTTAAGGAAAACATAACCATATTATATATCATATATAAAAATAGTGACATCATAATGGCCACCTTTGAAGGTGTTAAATGAGTGTTGAACAATCATCGTTTCGGGAGGCAGAATTTCGCCATCCACGGAAACCGTATGTTCTTTAACCATTTAATGTAGTTGTGTGAGAGTGTAGCTCAAATAAATATTATAACAACATCCTTGTATATTTAAGATACTGGTGTTATTACAAAATAAGTAAATAAAATTAGTTTAGGGGGTTGGAGAAGCAAAATAAAACAAATGAACATGAGAGAATGAATTACCTTTAAAAGTGTAACTCCTTTTCATTTGAGCCTAAAGGCTTCCATTGAAAGGATTCTGCCCAAAGGGAATCCTCTAGGATGAGGAGAGGGAAGTGGGGAGTGTAAATGGGCAGGGGTTGGCCGTGACAAAGGCTTGAGGAGTGTGTGAAATGAGATAGAGGTGGGGGCCTTTTATAAGAGGAGAGGAGGGGCACTTTTGGAAAGTAAAGAAATATTACATTATTTGAAAATGTTTTTCAGTTTTAAAAGGTCCCACATTGATATAATTCGTGGATAAGGTGATAAGGGTTCGAAATCCACTCATCCAATTGGTTTTGGCCATGTTTAGTTCATAGATTTTACATTGTCTTTCCATTTTATTTAAATCGTCAAATAATGATGTCATCGCTGCATCATTATTATGTCATAAATAATATAATTTATTTAATGTCTAAAAATCATAAAAAAAATACTATGATGTAGGAAATATTTTTATATTTCCAATGACTATTTATAATAAAAAAATCTGATCTTTATAACCCCATGTAAAAATTGTTTTCTTAAAACATATTATGTTTGTGTCATTTTTACCTTTACATTAAATAAAAAGTTATTTATGTCATTTCCCAACCAAAATGTCCCCATGGGGTCCCCAAGTTGACCCATGGATTGTCTTGGTCGGCCATGACACAACCAATAAGGTTGAGACATGTGTCTTGGTCATTTCATATTATTAAATCATTATTTATACCTTAAACTACACTAATTACCACTAATCGCGATTAAAAACTTAATAAGTTACTATTCACCAAAAAATTATTTTAATATCATTGAACCACATTTTACTTCTTAATGACAACCATGTATGTCGGATTTTGAAAATTCAATACACATTAGTGGTAAACTTTCATTTAACTGAAAAATTAGTTTGCTTGATTACCACTTAGTGGTTTCACTATTCATAAAAAATTGATGTTTTTCAGAAAATTACCAAAAAATCACCCTAAGCTATATTTGATATTCCGAATTCAAAAATGAAGTCTATTTTATAAAATTCAAATCATAAAAGTCACATTACTTAATTTAATAATTAATTTCCGCTGTCAGAGCAAATAGCGTGTTTTTACAAAACAATAAGTATCAAAAGATTGACACCAGTTTAAATCTAATTTCAAAGTAAAATTGATTCCAATGACCACCATTGGATAAAATGGTAAAAATATATTCTAATTTCACTTCAAAACCAATTCAAAACATAATCTAATCATATTAATAAATTAGATTAAAGAGCAGTTTTGATGTAAAATGCAGTATTTTTCACTATTCATTAAAAAATGAACATTGTCAGAAAAATACCAAAAACTCACACAAGGTAAATTTTGATGTCCCAATCATAAAGGATAAGTTTATTTTGACAAACATAGTTTATAAAATTGTCAAAATATAGATTCAAAAATGGTTTTCCATCAAAAGGTAGTAAAACAATCTTTTAAGAATATTAGTGTATTCCATGCATAAGATTGTATTTATTTTAATTTTAAGCCTCTATAACACTATCTTAATCATTAATAGACATAGATAAAAATATCTATTATTCATTACTTACTTGGGATGTTACAGTTTTTCTGAGCCAAATGGCTTTGTATGTGTGAAATTAAGAGTACGGTTAGTACCCTTTTGTAAAAGAGATGTGGGTCACTTTAGAAAAAACTTGAAATATTAATTTATAATAGAATTATTTTTGTTTCCTAATGGCTACATAATGAATTATTTAAAGTCTAGGGTAGGGATGGGTCCATGAACATTCAACCAGTAGTTTTTAGACAAATTTAAGTCATCATATAAACCTTATCTTTTACATTTAACTCTTATTTAAATGGTTTGACATTTACCATGTATCTCTGTATTTTTATATTATATGTTTAATAAAAATACAATAAAATTCCATGAGAACATCAAGTCATTCATTATTAATATATATAAACTTATCTAATCCCATTTTATGAAGCTTATATTTTTATAAATATTATATAAATTAATAATATAGAATTTGTTTTAAAAACTCAATTATGTCAATTTTGAAAGTATTTAGTATTCGGTATTTTGTGAAAACTATAACAACATGATTATTTTGAAAAAAATTTATTTAATAAACTGTAACATGTCATATTAAAATTGAAAATTAGATTAATTCATCAGAAGACTCAAATTACATTAATTTTGATATTTATAATATAAAATATTTTAATAATTCATTAATAAGGTAATTACTGAATCATCATTGTGTTAGAAAAAAGTTAAATTATTTATTGTTTAAAAATATTAAATAATAAACAATTATGTAGGAAATATTTTTTTGTCTTTCAAATTAATATTTATATCCGATTTTATCTTATGTATATCCCTATGTTAATAATGGTTTAGTTATCAAACATTGAAATTAAATCTTTTTACTCTTCTTTAAATAATAATAATAAAAATAAATGACCTCATCATATCCAAGTGGACCAAATGAGGTAATATTTTATTCCTAAGTTTGATTTTGGCCTAATTATACTTATCCAATATAATTAGGACATGATTGAAGGTAATTATAATATCATTTTAACCCTTAATTTTTCTATAAAATTTTAACTGTGGAAAATAAAATTCACAAGTTTCTATTCACAAAATACTATCTTCATCATATAGAACGCCTTTTTACTTACCGATTTAAACTGTGTCTCTCATATTTTTAAAATTCATATATAGGAATTGTAAAATTAAGTCTTATTAAAATTTTAAAATGCTTCTAGAAGGTTGGTAAAGGAGGATAAAAAGTTCAATAAAAATTTATATATATAAACTTATTATAAAATGACTCCAATTAATTATATTGAAAATAAATAGGTATTATGTACCTATTTTGAATTATATAAATTAAAAAAATAACTAATTGTATATATAAAAAGTCAATTTTAAACAATAACATAGCTTTTTTCAGTATTCATCAAAAATTGAATAATTATAGAAAAATACAAAAAAAATCACCCTAATATAAATTTTATATTCCAAATACAAAAATAAATTCCATTTTGAAAATTAATACATATAAAATTTTAAAAAGTTGGGTATTGATATTAATAACGGTTTATTTCATTGGTCAGGGTGTGTTAATACACCATGTTGCGAACAATGCAAGATACGGCATTATTCAAAGGGAAACATATTGTGGATGCTTATGGTGTTACAACAAGGATTTCTGTTAAACCACCAGTTTGGGAAATCATGTCCTGAGAGGCTCTTATGTCCACATTTTAGAATTTCATTGGGTTTAGGGACATGACATATGGTCTCTTTCCATGTATTGTATCTATTTGTCGCAATAGCCATTTTTGGTGATGCATTGAGTTAGAGTGTTATCATTTGATATTAAAGGTGAGGTTCAATCAGTCCTTTGGGAGTATTTGATATGTTGAATGTATATATCCCATGGAAAAACTTCAAATCAATCGTTTTAGGGGAAGGTCATTATATGTTTACTTTCCTTCTATTTTTTATTACCCATTGAATTAAGTTGTGTTGTGTGTACATCATCTAAGATCATGTATTTGTGAAATTATGTTTTGGTAAATTTAGTTTTATAATGTTTAATGTCTTGGTAATCCCATAAGGATTTGTGGTGTAGTTGTTTGTTGAACCGAAAGATGAAGTTCCTTTCAAGAGTTTATAAAGACTAACTGTGAGGCTAATGATACATCAATCCTTTGAGATCTAGAAATAGGTCCCAGAGAGATGTTGGGGTGTAGTCAGGGTAAATCTTAGGGTTTTTCAATCCATTGTAAAATGTATTATCCCCAGTATGAAGGATGTGAATACCTAAACCTTGCTTACATCCCATATCATTAAATTTTTAGGGCTTTTTCTGTCGGGATGTGTTGGTAGGTTGAGAGGGTTGTTTCTTATTGTGGGTATACCAACTATGAGTCCTCTGTAAGTTCTTTTGGAAAGTTATAATGGAATTATACCCCTTATTTTGGGGAGTCTGTTTGGTCCTCCCCATGTTTGTGTCGCGATTATATCTTAGGAAAGTTAATGTTTTCTCTTGTGGTGGGGAGCTAATTTGTGTCTCCCAATATTAGTAACTCAAATTTTTCCATGATCTTGGATTCGTGGTAGATAGTCTCATTCAAAGATATCTAACTACTATCATATTCATGTGGTAGTCATTGGGATTGGTGAGTTCCCAGTGGTTTTGTTAAATCAATTTTCGTGTAACCTTTATCATTTTTGTTGTTCATTTGTGTAATTTCATGAGTCTTGTTCAGATAGTAAATGAGGATTATTCTTTTGGGATAGTCTGAATGTGATTCATTATTTCAGGAAATAATTTTCAATTTTGGTTTGTGAGATTATAATTCTATAATTTATCACTAGAGGGGTTTTTTTCTTTTGGGACAATTCTTGGCAATGGAGTCCACTTAGGCCTTTTGGATGGGATTATTTTTTTCATTACGTCGTTTTATGGATTTTTAAGGGTGGAATGTATTATTGTGTGGATAAGTTTTACATCAATGACATATATTAAAATCTTTTGTCATTTTATTTTCATTCGTTAATTTTTTAGGGGGTTTCCCAAGCATTTTGGTGCACATGGTGGGTTTTCAAAAAAAATTCCAAACTGTGAACCCATATCCAGATTTAAAAATAAATTTTGTTTCATTTATTACTCCTTAATTTTTCAACATTTTACACTCAATATATATCCAAATTGTCTTCCACGTATATATTAAAACCACAATATCAATTTTAACCCATTAATAATTCATAATAATGACGTATTTGGGATTTTTATTAATGTGTTGGGCTAGACCAAATTTCAATTTCCTGATTTAAAATATTTTTTTAATTATTTAATATCTCAAACATATATTATTATTTTTGCATGATTCCAACTCTCACCCATAACCACTCTCCAAGGCACGTTCCCATGGACTCCTCCCCTTATTTGGAGCTCATATCCCTTAAATATTTGGGCGATATTTCTTAATCATTCCAAATATCCCAAATTTAAAGATGTAAAATATTTCTTTATAAACACATTAAATTTTCACTCTTTTACCACTAATTTATACCCCACATGACCTTATTTGAATATTTCGAGCCTCACTACCAGTTTTTGTTTCATCAAGATTCAACTATTTGTGGATTTAGGCCGATTTGATCACAATTGATTAAAGTAAGTGTTTCTATCTTCATTTTTTTCCTTCTCTTTAATGTTTCCTCCCTCTTTCGTTATGATATAAAATGTTCTAAAGTTATGGTCAGTACCTAGTATTAGGCCCCAGCCTTAAACCTTACTTAATCTTAAGATATTACAAGATTACACATTGAGGATCTTTTTGGGTTTAGAGTTTTAGAGAATTAGATCATAAAACTTGCATTACATTCCACATATAAACAAAGTGGTTACATAAAGATAGTATTCTTTATTCCCATAAATGGAAACATATTTAAAATAAAACATGGATTCTTTCTTGACACATCCTTGACACTATCATCATATCATGTACATTTCCCTTGACCAGTGAAAAACATTTCAAAATACTTGGGATGAGCATAAAAAGCTCAGTAAGGGATATAAAAATATGGAAAGGAAACATGGGTATATATATACATAAGAATAAAATCATACTTTACCCATAAAACATAATCACTTTTACATACCTCATCAAATCATGAGTAAATCATAGAAATCATAAGACATAAAGGTAACTTGAGGCATTCATAACATTCCTACGTAGGGAGTAACCCTCTTGGTTACGTTTGGAATACCCATCACAGTATATTCCCTAAAATCTCTTAGGAGAAACCTTAACCTTTCACTCCTTCGCGTTACCCAATGCATTGGAGAGCTATATCTGGCTCACCCGCCCTTAGTCTATCACAGAACCACCCGTCTTCAATATAATTCCCAAGAACCTCAACATAATCGTATCACATAAAACATGCATAAAGGCAACATAACATTTACACCACTCAATCGCAAGACATCAATACCACACACTGATATAAAAATATTATGAAAACCATTTTCAATACCAAAATAAAAGAAAATTAAAACATGGTATTTATTTTTCTTTTAAAAAGAAGGTATGGCTTGTAAAGGAAGCCAAAACTCAAATAAAGGTCATGGCGGCGGAGAAGTCGTTGTCGCCGCATACGTACGAAAAAAACATTCCCTTTTGTCGTTTTGTAAAACGCTTCGTATAAAAAAGATTCCTTTTGGATAAACGTAAATTTCAAATGGCTTTATACACCGTATAAAAGAAAGTTGTGTATAAAATAAAAGATGTCTCAATGAAAGGAGATTGAGATGAAGTCTCATACCTCGTATCTGACTTGACCCGACCATTCTTTAAGATCTTGAATAATAAACTTGAGTTAATCTATACTAGCTTAAGAACCTTTTTCAAGTTCATTATTCCTTTTATACCATGTTATGAACATCATGTAATCATTTAAGTTAATAATGTTCATTTTGTCGGTATTTGGTTCTTAAGTCAAAAATAGACCTCTTACACTTACATGTTGTTAATTTGGTCAAAGTTTCATTATATCCAGAATGATATTAATGATTTGGATAACATATATATCATATATATTCAGCATATACATGTATTTAAAATATTACATCACATTTAGAGGTAATAAATGAAATGCACCGTTCATGGAGATGGTAAGCCGTACGTACGCATGAACGCTACTTCCATTTCTATTTTGTACTTTCTGGAATGGAATCATAATGATATAAGAGTATATTATAATTATAGTATAATATCATATATAATATCATAGTTCCATCCTTTATATGTCCCACATATGGTATTTAACGAATCAAATCAATTTGAGCGGCGGTAGTCCGCACTTCCTTAAATGAAGATATCGCGTTTACCCATAATGGTAACCATAAAGGTATGCTCAAAATGAAAAAAAAGAAGCATAAGGAAAACATAAAGATATTATATATCATATATAAAAATATTTACATCATAATGGCCACCTTTGAAGCTGTTAAATTAGTATTGAACAATCATCATTTCGGGAGGCAGAATTTCGCAATCCACGGAAACCGTATGTTCTTTTACAATTTGATGTAGTTGTCTGAGAGTGTAGCGCGAATAAATATTATAACAACATCCTAGTATATTTAATATACTGGTTTTGTTACAAAAGAAGTAAATAAAAAGAGTTTAGGGGGTTTGAGAATCAAAATAAAACAAATGAACACGAGAGAATGAATTACCATTAAAAGTGTAACTCCTTTTGATTTGAGCCTAAAGGATTCCATTGAAAGGATTCTGCCTAAAGGGAATCCTCTAGGATTAGGAGAGGGATTTGGAGAGAGTAAATGGGAAGGGGTTGGCCGATCCAAAGGCTTGAGGAGTGTGTGAAATGAGGTAGAGGTGGGGGCCTTTTATAAGAGGAGAGGATGGACACTTTTGGAAACCATGAAACTATTATTTTATTTGAAAATGTTTTTCGGTTTTAAAAGGTCCCACATTTATATAATTCGTGGATAAGGTCATAAGGGTTCGAAATCCACCCATCCAATAAGTTTTGGAAATTTTTAGTTCATATATTTTATATTATCCTTCTATTTTATTTAAATCGTCAAATAATGATGTCATCGCTGCATCATTATTATGTCATAAATAATTTAATTTATTTAATGTCTAGAAATTATAAAAAAAATACTATGATGTAGGAAATCTTTTTATATTTCCAATTAATATTTATAGACAAAAATTCGATTAGTATAACCCCTTATAAAAATTGTTTTAGTAAAACAATTTATGTTAGTGTCATTTTCACCTTTATTTAAAAAAGGGCATTAAAGTCATTATCTCACCCAAGTGGCTCCATGGGGTCCCCAAGTCGACCCATGGCTTGTCGTGGTCGGCCATGACTCACCCAATAGGTGTAGGAAAAGTGTCATGGTGTTTTCACATTTTTATATTATCATTTTTACCTTAAATTACACTAATTACCTCTAATCGCGATTAAAAACTTAATAAGTTACTATTCACCAAAAAAATTATTTTAATCTCATTGAACCACATTTTACTTCTTAATGGCCACCATGTATGTCAGATTTTCAAAATTCAATACACATTAGTGGTAAAATTTCGTTTAACTGAAAAAATCAGTTTTCTTGATTACCACTTAGTGGTTTCACTATTCATCAAAAATTGGAGTTTTTCAGAAAATTACGAAAAATTCACCCGACGCTATATTTGATATTCCGAATTAAAAAATGAAGTATATTTTAAAAAATTCAATACATATAAGTCACAATAATTAATTTAATAATTAATTCCCACTTTCAGAGCAAATAGCGTGTTTTTATAAAACAATAAGTATCAAAATATTGACACATGTTTAACTCTAATTTCAAAGTTAAATTGATTCCAATGACCACCATTGGATTAAATGGTAAAAATATATTCTAATTTCACTTCAAAACCAATTTAATAGATAATATAATCATATAAATAAATTAGATTAAAAAGTAATTTTGATGTAAAATGCAGTATTCTTCATTATTCATTAAAAAATGAACATTGTCAAAAAAATACCAAAAATTCACACAAAGTAAATTTTGATGTCCCAATCATAGAGAAAAAGTTTATTTTCACAAAAATAGTTTATAAAATTTTCCAAAGATAGATTCAAAAATGTTTTTCCATCCAAGGCAGTAAAACAATCCTTTAAGAATATTAGTGTATTCTATGCTTAAGATTGTATTTATTTTCATTTTAATCCTCTAAAACACTATCTAATTCATTAATAGACATTGATAAAAATATCTATTATTCATTACGTACTTGGGATGTTACATCCTTCCCCCATTTTGAAAATTGTGTCCCCGCAATTTATTTACTTATCAAATAAATGGGGGTACTTATCCCTCATTGTGTACCTGAGATAAACTCGGAGGTAAAGCAACTCGGTAAGCAACTGATCCAACTCTCTCCGGAATTTCATATGGTCCAATAAACCATGGACTCAACTTTCGTTTCTTAACAAATCTCATCACACTTTTCCATGGGGAAACCTTGAGAAAAACATGATCACATACCTCGAAAGATAGATCCTTCCTCCGGTTATCCGCATAACTCTTCTGCCTGCTCTGAGCTATTCTCATGTGTTTCTGAATCAGCTGAACTTTTTCTGCCATCTCTTAAACCAATTCCGGTCCCATCAACTTCCTTTCACCCACTTCATCCCAGAAAGATGCAGTTCGACACCGCTTCCCATATAATGCCTGAAATGGTGCCATCTATATACTGAAATGAAAAATGTTATTATATGAAAAGTCAACCAAAGAAAGATGGTGGTCCCAACTTCCCTGATAATCCATCGAACAAGCTCGTAGAATATCCTACAATGTATGAATTTTTCATTCTAACTGCCCATCTGATTGAGGATGAAAAGCTGTACTATAATTTAATTCAGTACCCAACGACTTCTGAAGGCCTTTCCAAAAGTTAGAAGTAAAGCTGGGATCACGGTCAGATACAATGGAGAGAGGAACTCCATGTAACCTGACTATCTCTTTATGATACAAATGGGAAAGTTGATCAAGAGAGAAAGTATCTCGTATAGCAAGTAAATGAGTAGATTTGGCCAAGCGATCAACAATAACCCAGATTGCATTATTATCTCGAGATGTCTTCGGTAATCCCAAAACAAAGTCCATGGATATATTCCCCCATTTCCACTCTGGCACTGGTAAAGGCTGAAGCATCCCTTTAGGTAACTGCCGCTCTGCTTTAACCTATTGACATGTCAAAAACTTCACAGTAAAATCATCAATATCTCTTTTCATTCCATCCCACCAGTAATACTCCCATATATCTCTGTACATATTAGTACTGCCAGGATGAACTGAAAATGGAGAACTATGATCTTCACATAACAAATCTCTCTTCAATTGTGAATCACAAGGCACACACAATCTCTTCCCAAATCTCAAAACACAATCATTATCAATGTTGAATTCAGGAAACTTACCTTTCTGAACCAACTCTACCTTTTTCTGCAACTCACTATCTTGCTTCTGTGCTTGCTTGATTCTGCCTGATAGAGAAGATCTCACTGATACCTGAAACAAAATAGAAGGACTTCTTGCACCAACAACTTCTATGCCAAAGTCCATCAAATCCTTAACCAAAGGATCACGTTCCAAACACAACATTTCTAATGAAGCATTACTTTTTCGACTCAAAGCATCAGCCACTTTATCAGCTTTTCCCGGATGGTAATGAATTGTACAACCACAATCCCTGATTAATTCTAGCCATCTACATTATCTCAAGTTCAGTTCTTTCAGAGTGAAAATATATTTTAAACTTTTGTGATCAGTATATATTTCACACTTTACTCCATACAAATGATGCCGCCAAATTTTTAAAGAAAAAACAACAGCAGCTAATTCCAAATCATGTGTAGGGTAATTTACCTCATGAGTTTTCAACTGTCGTGAAGCATAAGCAATTACCTGATCATTCTGCATTAGGACGCAACCAACTCCTTTCAATGAAGCATCATTGTATATAACAAACTCACCATTCCTGGAATGTAGTGCGAAAACTGGACAATTCACCAATCTTCTTTTCAATTCCTGAAAACAATCATCACATTCTTTTGTCCAGATAAACTTAACTCCCTTCCCAGTTAGCTTAGTCATTGGACTAGATAATCATGAAAAATTTCTAAAAAACCTTCGGTAATAGCATGCCAAACCAAGGAAGTTACGAATCTCAATTACATTTGTGGGTCTTGGCCAGTCTTCAACAACTTTTGTTTTTGCAGGATCAACAGTTATCCCATCTTTAGAAACAATGTGACCAAGGAAAGAAATTTGTTGCAACCAAAACTCACACTTGCTGAATTTCCCATACAATTTCTTTTCTTTTAAGGACTGCAAGATAACCCGTAAATGTCTTTCATGGTCCCCTTTACTTTTAGAAAACACCAAAATATCATCAATGAAAACAACCACAAACTTATCCAAGAACTCTTTGAAAATTCTATTCATTAAGTCCATGAATACAGCAGGGGAATTGGTAAGCCCAAAAGGCATTACTACAAATTCATAATGGCCATATCTCGTACGGAATGCGGTCTTCAGAATATCTGCCTCCTTTTCCTTCAGCTGATGGTACCCCGATCTCAAGTCAATCATTGAACAAAACTGAGCTCCCTGGATCTGATCAAACAAATCAGCGATATGAGGCAAAGGTTATTTGTTCTCAACAGTGATATTATTTAAGGCTCTATAATCAATGCAAAGTGTCATAGAACCATATTTCTTTTTAACAAATAAAATAGGAGCACCCCATGGTGATGTGCTAGGTCGAATGAAACCTTTCTCTAATAAATCTTGCAATTTCTCCTTCAACTCTAAAAGTTCAATTTGAGCCATTCGATAAGGGGTTTTTGAAGTTGGCTTAGCATCAGGAACTAAGTCCACTGTAAACTCAACTTCTCGATCAGGTATTATTCTAGGCAACTCATTAGGAAAAACATCAGGATACTCATTTACCACTGACACGTCATTAATCTGAACAGTTCATTTATTTTCAATGACGTGTGTAAGGTAACATTCATTTCCATCTTTTACAAGTTTCTCGGCCTCTTGATAAGTTTTCAACAGTAAGAGTTCATTGTTGTACACAAACTGAAAGTCATTCTGAAAAGATATTTCTTTAGCTCTACAGTCAATCTTAGAATGGTAAATAGAGAGCCAATCCATACCCATGATAACATCAAACTCTACTAGAGGCAAAACAATAAGGTTTGCAATTAGGTTCTTTCCACAGATAAGGATAGGAAGATTCTTATAAATTCATTTTGCCTCAACATTTCCCCCGGGTGTTTTTACCACAAGTTCAGGAGTCATTTCTTGAGATGGTACACCCATTTTACTAGAAAAGTTTTTAGAGATGAAAGAATGTGTACACCCCGAATCAAACAACACACTGTAATATTCTGAAAAAACAAACAAAGTACATGATACAACTTCATTTGATGGCCCGACGTCTGCCGAAGTAGTTGCAAAAGATTTCACCACCCCTTTTTGCTTGTAGTCTAACTGCTTCCCATCACTCAAGCTCTTTGTCAGACACTCGTTTTCATAGTGACCCATCTCATTGCACTTATAACATTTCACTAACTGTAAATCAAATTTGGTCTTACCTTCACCATGATCCTTTTCAGTGCAATCACGAGCCTTATGTTCCATCTTACCACATCTGTAGCACTTTCCAGAATTCAGACGACATTCCCCAGCATGCCTTTTTCCACATTTATCACAAACCGGAAACTTAGTTTTCTTACCATCAGACTTTTTTGAACAATTCTTACCTTTCTCCTGCCACCTCGGTCTCTTCTTCTGTAGGTTTTTATAGAACACTTGGTCATCGGCAAACTCCATTTCCACCTTCTCAGCACATCGAACAAGCTTTTCATAACTTTTAAACTCACGAGAAGCTAATCACCTTCGATATTTTGGCTTTAATTATGAGCAAAAATGATTGATCTTACTATTAAGTTCTCGGATAAAATTTGGAGCATACCTTGCCAATCGAGTGAACCTTTCTTCATAGGTAGCCACTGAGTCTTCCTCTTGCCTCAATTCCAAGAATTTCCTTTCCATACTAAGTCGAACAACCTTAGGAAAATACTTCTCAAGAAACATACCTTTGAATTCATCCCAGTCGAGAGCATCAATCTCATCAGCGTCCCTGATATTTTTAACCATTGACCACCACTGATCTGCTTCACCCTCCAAACGATAAATAGCAAGACTAACCTTTTGATTTTCTGAACACCCCATGACATTGAAAATATTCTCCAGTGCTTTAATCCACCCTTCAGCTAACACAGGGTCAGATGATCCTCTGAATGATGGGGGATGTTGCCTCATGAAATGTTCTACCACTGACATGTTCCTCTGCGGTTGATCTGGCTGATCTCGTGTATGGATACCACCACCATTTATCGCTTGAATCAACTGCGCCATCACTGCAACAAACTTTTCAGTTCCAATTCTGACCATCTCAAGATGCTGATTCGGAAGGATATTTTATTCTGTATGCCTTCCTTGCACTGCTTCCCTATTCCCTCTGCAGAAAACCATTCTGAACAAACATGTCTTAGAAGAAGCAACATGGTAATCTTCAAATGCTATATCATTTCAAAAAAAATTGAATAATCATTTAATATAATTCTAACTCCTAAAGTTATCTAAACCGACCTCTGATACAAACTATAAGGCCCCAGCCTTAACCCTTACTTAATCTTGAGATATTACAAGATTACACATTGAGGATCATTTCGGGTTTAGAGTTTTAGAGAATTATATCATAAAACATTCATTACATTCCACATATAAACAAAGTGGTTACATAAAGATAGTATTCTTCATTCCCATCAATGGAAACATATTTAAAATAAAACATGGATTCTTTCTTGACACTTCCATGACACTATCAACATATCATGTACCTTTCCCTTGACCTGTGAAAAACATTTCAAAAAACTTGGGATGAGCATAAAAATCTCAGTAAGGGGTATAAAAATATGGAAAGGAAACATGGGTACGTATATACATAAGAATGAAATCATACTTTACCCATAAAACATAAGCACATTAACATACCTCATCAAATCAAGAGTAAATCATAGAAATAATAAGACATAAAGGTAACTTGAGGAATTCATAACATTCTTACGTACGGAGTAACCCTCTTTGTTACGTTTGGAATAAACATCACAGTATATTCCCTAAAATCACTTCGGAGAAACCTTAACGTTTCACTCCTTCGTGTTACCCAATGCATTGGAGAGCTATATCGGGCTCACCCGCCCTTAGTCTATCACGAAACCACCCGTCTTCAATATATTTCCCAAGAACCTCAACATAATCATATCACATAAAACATGCATAAAGGAAACATAACATTTCCACCATTCAATCACAAGTTATCAATACCACACACTGATATAAAAATATTATGAAAACCATTTTCAATTCCAAAATAAAAGAAAAGTAAAACATGGTATTTATTTTTCTTTTAAAAAGAAGGTATGGCTTGTAGAGGAAGCTGAAACTCAAATAATGGTCCTGGCGGCAGAGAAGTCGTTGTCGCCGCATACGTACGACAAAAACATTCCCTTTTGTCGTTTTGTAAAATGCTTTGTATAAAAAAGATTCATTTTGGATAAACGTAAAAGTCAAATGGGTTTATAAACTGTATAAAAGAAAGTTCTGTATAAAATACAATATGCCTCAATGAATGGAGATTGAGACGAAGTCCCATACATTGTATAAAATACAATATGCCTCATGTAATCATTTAATTTAATAATGTTCATTTTGTCGGTATTTGGTTCTTATGTCAAAAATAGACCACTTACACTTACTTGTTGTTAATTTGGTCAAAGGTTAGTTATATCCAGAATGATATTGATGATTTGGATAACATATATATCATATATATTCAGAATATACATGTATTTATAATATTACATCACATTTAGAGGTAAGAAATGAAATGCACCGTTCATGGAGACGGTAAGTCGTACGTACGCATGAATGCTACTTCCATTTCTATTTAGTACTTTCTGGAATGGAATCATAATGATATAAGAGTATATTATAATTCCAGTATAATATCATATATAATATCATAGTTCCATCCTTTATATGTCCCACATATTGTATTTAACGAATCAAATCACTTTGAAGGGGTGGTAGTCCGCACTTCCTTAAATGAAGATATCACGTTTACCCATAATGGAAACCATAAAGTTATGCCCAAAATGAAAAAACAGAAGCTTAAGGAAAACATAAAAAAATTATATATCATATATAAAAATATTGACATCATAATGGCCACCTTTGAAGGTGTTAAATGAGTATTGAACAATCATCGTTTCGGGAGGCAGAATTTCACCATCCACGGGAACCGTATGTTCTTTAACCATTTGATGTAGTTGTGTGAGTGTGTAGCTAGAAGAAATCTTATAACAAAATCCTAGTATATTGAAGATACTGGTTTTGTTACAAAATAAGTAAATAAAAATATTTCAGTGGGTTGGAGAATCAAAATAAAATAAATTAACATGAGAGAATGAATTACCTTTAAAAGTGTAACTCTTTTTCATTTGAGCCTAAAGGCTTCATTTAAAAGGATTATTCCCAAAGATAATCCTCTAGTATGAGGAGAGGGATTTGGAGAGAGTAAATGTTCAGGGGTTGGCCGAGCCAGAGGCTTGAGGAGTGTGTGAAATGAGGGAGAGGTGGGGGCCTTTTATAAGAGGAGAGGAGGGGCACTTTTGGAAACCATGAAACTGTTATTTTATTTGAAAATGTGTTTCGGTTTTAAAAGGTCCCACATTTATATAATTCATGTATAAGGTGATAAGGGTTAAAAATTCACCCATCCAATAAGTTTTGGACATGTGTAGTTCATATATTTTACATTATCTTTTTATTTTATTTAAATCGTCGAATAATGATGTCATCGCTGTATCATTATTATGTCATAAATAATTTAATTTATTTAATGTCTAGAAATTATAAATAAATTACTGTGATGTAGGAAATATTTTTATCTTTCCAATGAATATTTATAGACAAACATATGATTAGTATAACCGCTTCTAAAAATTGTTTTAGTAAAACAATTTATGATAGTGTCATTTTCACCTTTATTTAAAAAAGGGCATTAATGTCATTATCTCACCCAAGTGGCTCCATGGGGTCCCCAAGTTGACCCATGGCTTTTCTGGGTCGGCAATGACTCACCCAATAGGTGTAGGACAACTGTCATGGTGTTTTCACATTTTTATATTATCATTTTACCTTAAATTACACTAATTACCTCTAATCGCGATTAAAAACTTAATAAGTTACTATTCACCAAAAAATTATTTTAATCTCATTGAAAAAAATTTTACTTCTTAATGAAAACCATGTATTTCAGATTTTCAAAATTCAATACATATTATTGGTAAAATTTCATTTAACTGAAAAATCAGTTTTCTTGACTTCCACTTAGTGGTTTCACTATTCATCAAAAATTGGAGTTTTTCAGAAAATTACCAAAAATTCACCCTAAGCTATATTTGATATTCCGAATTCAAAAATGAAGTCTATTTTAAAAAATTCAAAACATATAAGTCACATTAATTAATTTAATAATTAATTCCCGCTGTCAGAGCAAATAGCGTGTTTTTATAAAACAATAAGTATCAAAAGATTGACACCAGTTTAACTATAATTTCAATGTGAAATTGATTCCAATGACCAACATTGGATTAAATGGTAAAAATATATTCTAATTTCACTTCAAAACCAATTCAAAAAATAATCTAATCATATAAATAAATTAGATTAAAAAGCAGTTTTGATGTAAAATGCAGTATTCTTCACTATTCATTAAAAAATGAACATATTCAGAAAAATACCAAAAATTCACACAAAGTAAATTTTGATGTCCCAATCATATAGAATAAGTTTATTTTGACAAACATAGTTTATAAAATTGTCAAAATATAGATTCAAAAATGTTTTTCCATCCTAGGCAGTAAAACAATCCTTTAAGAATATTAGTGTATTCTATGCTTAAGATTGGATTTATTTTCATTTTAAGCCTCTAAAACAATATCTAATTCATTAATAGACATTGATAAAAATATCTATTATTCATTACATAATTGGGTTGTTAAACCTAGGGATTTATTTCGTATCTTTTTTTGTCAAATATTTTTGTTTTAGGTTGGATTTCACTCACTTATGGTGTGGTGGTGGTGGATATGAAGTTTCAAACAATGATTTGAGGGTTTGGACACTTTTGGTAGATGATTCTATTTGTAATAAATTATTGATGAATTATTTTTATTGATTTATTAATTTAGAATGGTTATAATATGTTTTCATCTGTGAAAACCCCATTTTTGGTTGACTTATCAAAGCATTTAGTATTAATGTGAAATTTTTGAGTGAATTTGTGTACTTTTCAATTGTAACTCATTTGATATCATTTGTTGTACTTTTATAAAATATGGATTTTATTTATTAATTGTTTAAAGGGGCTGACAATTTGGGTTTGGTAATTCATTAGTATCACATGGGCCTAAAAAAGGTGGTATTGAATGGGTTTTATATGTAAAACCTTGTTATCATCATGAATGTATTTTTTTAATGTGTATCTTTTGTAGTACAATACGAGATTATTTTATTACACTTGATAGTGGTCTAAAAATGTTTCTACAGCTAAAAATTATGTTTTGGATTGGTATTGACATTATTTTTACCTAGAAAGTGTGGTTTTAAATGGGTTTTGTTTGAAAACTAGGTTATACCCCTTTAGATTGTTTTATAAGAATTGTAATGATTTGTTGTGTTAAACAATGCGGGAAAAGGATATACATATACTATTTTGCTATGTTTTTTCACCTATGATGGGTTTTTAAAGGTTATGTGGTGATGTATGATGTCCAAAAAATTAATATTTTTTATATATTTCTGAAATGTGTTATAAAATTCCATGAAAAGTGTGAAACACGTTTGAGGGATGTTTTGTGTGATTATGATGCGAAAAATGCATTTTTCCTATAAAAGAAGATTTATATTACTTGTGTGATATATATGAGGTCTTCTTGGTGAATGTGTGATGTGGTAGTGGTATTTTATTGTGAAAATTAATTTTCATGGCTTGTTGAAGTTGTTTGAGCACAAGAGGGAAACACATGTATCTAGGTTGGTTGACATTTATTGGTATGTTAGTGATCTCATGGGTTTTGGCCTCAGTATCATGTAGAAAGTTTGATGATGACAACACTAACTAAACTATGGTGATTATGATGATGTTGGGGAAAAATGGGTTATTTGAATGCTCCCATATAGTGGTTTGGGTGCACGAGAACGAATGTTGTGATGGTTACAATCACCAAGATACGAGGTATCAGCAACCCACAATGAGCTAGTTATTTGGGGAAATTTCCCATTTCTGACACTCATTTGATAAACTAGGAATACCGTCAGCATACATTATGATTTTCTAGAAAATTAAGTAGCTTCATAATCTGTTATAAATGTTGATTATATAATGTAGCCTAGTTGAAAACTGTTTTTATTTAATGTGTCATCTCTTTAAAATTTTAATATCATCTCATGTTTATGAAAATATTCATGATTATATCTCTTTAATGTTTACCACATTGAATCATTTAGTGGTTGTATCCTACTGGGACATGTCTCACACCCTACATACACCATTGGGTGTAACTAGACTTGGTTATTTTGGTGTCTCTTTATTGGGTTCAACTTATGATCTAATGGTTTGGGTTTTTAGCGGTCCTTCAGGATGAATTGTTTTGGAGGTGGGTTGAGGGTAGTACCTCTTTATAGAGGTGGTTTTTTGGCTATAATTTTGTTTTTGGAATCCTTTTAATGGTATATGAACAATTTTTTAAACTATGTAACTCCATTATGATATTTTTTAAAAGATGGTTTAGTTTTAAAAATTCAATATTGGTTTATTTTATTTTTTAAGGTTTTATGATTATAAACTCGGTTAAAAGATTCCCAACATTCATTTTATGAAACTGAGGAACTTGTTACATCCTGTGGGGATCGAGAACACCCTTAAGGTCTTGTCTCACGGTGGGTTTTGTGACGTTTTGATGACGAAAAAAATCAATTCATGACAATTATCATATAAATTCCTCCATCATAACATTATTAATTTACAATCTCCATTAGAATGAGATTTTTAAATGAATACATAAAATGGTTATAATGATGAAGTGAAAATTAATCAATGAACGAATTGTGTGTATAAAATATATATCCACATATAAAAAGTGGAAATAAAAAAATTTATAGTCAATTCCATTACACACATAATCATATAGTAATAGTGACAACGAGGAAGTAATATAACCCAATGAAATATAATTGAGTTCCGAAATCTAATTACCACATTGTAATATTAGTTTAAAATGAAAATATATTAAATAATTCAAATTATATTTAAAAATACCATAAATAATTAAATATTCATTATATTAAATTTTTTAGGGACATATGCATAACATAAATTAAACTTGGTGAATTACATTATAATATGAATTAATGAAATGAAATTTGGATGAAATCCGTTACTAAATAATTAAATTTAAATAATAATACACATTAGAGAAATAATATATATTGACACACTAACTACTATAACTATAAATTTATTCATGATATAAAATAATATAGGGGCATTATATATTCCAATGAAATAAATAATTGGTGAAAATGGTGTATGCCCCACAAAAAAAATTAGGAATGAATCCATTACCCTATGACTTATTTTATTTCACTGGTATTTAAAATCCTATATAGTGGATTGAAAATTATTAATAGCTTACACCATTACCATAATCATATTTATAATATCACATATGATCTCATTATAATATCTGATTTCTAGTTTGTTATAAACCATTCATTACATTTCTCATTTCTTGTATTAATTGAAAAGTTTTTCGAGTATGTTTTGACTGGTCATTTTTATTATTCATACATAGATCATGATTTTCTCATAAAAAATATTTAATTCAATATATCAAAATTATATATTATAATTATATAATTATTTATATTAATACATTAATTTTTGCGATAGAAATGAAATCCACCATTTTTGGAGATGACGAGTCGTATGTTTTCATGAACGCTACTTCAATTTCTTTATCATATATAATAGAATGAAATGTAAATGATATAAATATATTTAAAGTATAATTCATGTAAAATATTTATTTCATATATGTTATGTATTTTTATTAATATCTTATTTAAAACATTCCATGTATAACGTGAATGAATCACATCTCATTGAAGATGCGGTATTCCATAAGTCCACAAATGATGTTGTAATACTCCCAAAAAATGTATGGAATAATGTTATGTGTTATATAAATGTTCCAAAAAAATTATAAATATCATAAACTGAAATTGGATGGGGGCCAAACACTTTGTTAAATTGAGAAAAATATACACAAATACCCTTACGGAATGGGTCCCGGGATAACCCATTATATGTTGGAATTCCAAGATCCACACATCCATATATTTGAATGGCCCAAAAGACCAATGAAACAATGGAAAATGAAAATTCCCAAAATCCCCCAACTGAAGGCCTAATTTACTTAAGGAACACCACTGCTGAATCTGGAACCAATTATCGATCCCCATATTCATGACCACATCGCACAACCATTTTTATTCAATCGTTCCACTATCTCGGAACTGGCCTACTCTCCCAGAGCACAACTATCCAACAGAGATTTCATTCCAAGCATGAACCTTTACTTTAACTCCACACCTTTCGTAAACCACCAGAACCATGAATCGTTTCATCATCGTTGTTGACGGGAAACGCTAGCACCTTACCAACATCGATGATAAGACCATAGAATTGCTGCTAATTGGACAAATCAGAACACAAGAAGTAGATCTCTAGAATATATGAGAATAAATTCTGAATAAGGAAAAAACCTCATTACATTGAATTCCACATTGCAACTCATTTTCCCCTTGGATGCTAAAGCTCGAAGCCACCGCTGCACCCATATTGCCACACCCACCATGCAGAGACTCTACTAAAGAAGCCGAAGAGGTTGATCCCTAGGGTATGAAACCATAATATAAACTGAGGACACTAAGTAGAATTCACTACCCCTATATAATTAACAAAATATCATACATTATCTATAAATTAATTATAATTCAAACATTTAAATTTGGTAATTGATGATCAAACACCATCAGTTCTTGAAGTGGTAGTCCACCATACATAGAAATGATGATTGTTTCTCCAATATAATGGATGTGGTTGAATGTTTTGTTCTAACATGTTGAATGAAAAATCTATTTATATTAAATATATGTTATTTATTTTGTAGTAATGATATAAAATGAATTTAAATGGTCGATATGTTAATGTAAAAAAATTGACCGCTGAATATTATTACCTCTTATTTGGGTATGTCCTTTTGGTTGAAACAAAAACACATCATTAGATTCTATTATTCTTAAAGTTAGAATTCTATGATGATTTGGATGAATTTTTTATGTTATTTTGTAAGGATATGGATGATCCCATGGTCTTGATATGTTTGAATGATTGGGAGGGGTGAGTGCCTTTTTATACTGGAGTGGGCAATTTATCAATATAAAAATTTCAATATTATTACGACATATAAAATTTATTTTGTACCCAAAATAATTAATATATATATATATATAATATACAATATGGTCTAAATTATCCCATCCAATTGGTTTTGGACAATTTTATATGTAATTTTCGACTTTTTGATTATGGTTTAGTCTATGGTTTTCATAATATTATGTTAATCGTAGTAAATAATTTTTATTAATTTCACTGATTTTTTTGTAAAAAACATAGACATCCATTGAAGAAATTATAAATTATTATTTTTTCAAATATTTAAGACATTATTGAAAACTAAAATCACATATGTTATAGAAATTAATTTTCATTTAATCATGTAGAAGGGAATACAATGTCGGTTTTTAAAATAAAAATGATCAAAAATTGATACGTTTGTATATCAAATTTCAAAGTGAAATAAGTTAAAATCACATAAATTGGATAAATTTATTTATTATTAAACTAAATATATTTTAAAACAAATTAATATATATTTTATCATTATAAATAAATTAAATTAATATATTGTTTTAAAATAAAATTCATTATTTTACATTATTCATTAAAATATGAAAGTTGTCGGAAAAATACAAAAAACTGACTCTAAGATAATTTTTATATTTCTAATTCTAAAGTTTAGTTTATTTTAAGATATAAAATTTATAACTATTCCAAAAATTGTATTTAAAATAGGGTTTCTATTAAGAGGCTGTAATTTTTTTTTAGAAAAATACAATTTTATATAAAAAATTGATTTATTATTATATCTTGAATGTGAAATATAATAGATGTATAGAAAAAATATTTTATTGAACGTATTATATATATACACAAATATTAAATTATTATCATTTACTAATTTTAACTACTTTAATTAATTAAGATAAAATATCCTTGTAAGCATAAAAATAGTTCATTATAAAAACATTTTCAAAATTTTGACTTCTCTTTATATTAATTTATATTTAATTTTAAAAAAAATAATTTGAAAATAAATTTAAAAATGTTATTTAATCTAATTAATAACATGAAATTTAATGGATAGGTTCTATATTATAGTATAAAATAATAATATTTTAATAATATATTATTTTTCAGTAAAACTCGTCCTTGTGTGTAACACTTGAAATCAACGGAAGACATTGTTCCATATGATAGAAGATAACTCTATATAATGTTAATTATAATATAATGAATATATTAAATTTATATAAAATATAAAATATACCGAAAAAACTTGGGCAACTCTATTACATTATATGTTTGATATTTCATTCCACACATTCTATAAAAAACATATTACATTAATAATTCGAGAATTTAAATATATCCCATTTAAATAAATAAAAAATACAACTGAACATTAAATTAAATTTTTTAATGAAAAAATTTATTTTTAAAAAATTGATATTTTTACTATTCATTTAAAAGCCAATCCATTTATAAAAATCAAATCATTTCAACCTAATGAAATTTTGATATGCAGATTTTAAAAAATTATAATTTTTTTGAATACCATTACTAAAATTTTTATAAATAAATTATATTATCTAAATTCATATATTAATAAAATTATTTTTGAATAAAACTAATTTATTTGAAGAATATATTTTCTTCGTTAAACATTTTTCACCTGTTTCTTAATAAATTTGGAATAAATTTATATTGTTTAAGATATTTATATATATTTCTTAAATCAACAAGTAATATTTATACCATCAAATTTAATGGAAAATTTTTAATAGGTTGATTTAAATAATAATATTTCATCATTCATTTAGATTAGGTGACTAATTCCATATAAAAAATCGAACAATATTTTATTTTTAAAATTTCATGGTGTTGCATTCCCCTATTCCATACAATAAATTGAATCATATCAATTGGGAACTGGTATAAGTAATCAAAATGACTTAATATTGAAATCTATATTTTTAAATTAATGTATCATGTACGTGGGTAATATAAATTCTTCTTGATAAGAGAAAATGGGATTTAATAAACTCAAATAGAATCACACATTACAATGATTCCAACAAGTAAAAAATTGGGTTTATGTGAAAATATAGACATAATGGATAATGATATATATCAATGATTTTAAGAATGTGAATGATCCTGAGAATGTTAATGACAACAAAACAATAAATTTTGTATCAGTGAAAAGACAATCAATTCATATGAAATGATTTCAATATGATAAAATTTAATTTCAAGGTCATTTTCCGATGATTTATGAATTATATTCCCATATATAATATAAAAAAATAAAAAATACTTACATGATAAGTATAATTGCATTCCTTAATAAATTTCAACAAAAAATTTATATTTTTCAATAATTTATGTGTATTAAAGAATAATTTTTTAATTAATTATCGAATCCCAAAAATTGACTTCTAATTGATCACATAATCCATAACAGTATAAAAAGTACGTTCTTTTATCATTTGACAACAAACAAGGAATTAAATTTTAACACATGTAATGATAATATCAAAATATATAAACGTTTATATTAATTAACAAATCCTAAAAACACCATTACTCATTCCATAAATAAATAACCCATCATCCCAAATAACCTTAATATTAGAAAATTAATTTTCTATTCCCCTTTTATATTTGATTTTAAATAAAATTATAGACTTATGTGTTATATATATATATATTCCCAATGAATTATTTCCAAATATATCATTAATCACCATAAAATCCAAAATATTCAAGAGAATTTGATACTATAATATGTTTTCATATGTCAAATAATTTTTTAAACCTCAAATAATTTATTAAAAAACAATTTCAATAACACCAATAAATCACATAGGATATTAGAAGGTGTTGAACCCTTATTAAACAATGATTTTTGGTTCAAGATGTAGGTTTCAGGTGCTGTAGAAGCATGCGATGGGAAACTCCCAATTTTCCTTTTTCCATAATTGATGATCAATACCTGATATAGTTGATTTTTAAACACAGTGTTCAATGGATTTTAATAAAATATACACAAAATTAATGACACCAGAACATAGTGTGAGAAGATCAACTCATACTATTTATAATTAATTTAATTAAATATATAATTACTTCTAAGGAATTCTTTCGACATTGATGAATCCATCAAAATATTTGAGATTCACTATAATTGAGTTGTGGAAAAATGTGTTGATTTCCTCTAATAGTGGTCCACAGGTGTTCTAAGAATCTCAAAATATCATCGATGGAGACTTTGAGTTCTATCATGGATAATCCTTGCACTTGAATCATCTTCCATTATCGACTCAAGAATCTATTTAAAACCACCCTATATTATCAAATAGATTAAGATTGCAAACTGTTCATTAGATTGTTCTTATAGAATGGAGTTCTCTTGGTTTGAGAGGATCCTACAAAACACATTATTAATAACTGAATTAGGTCTTGCAAAAATAAACTAATTGGGAATTTAAAATATTTTGGTGAAAATAAAATTAATATACAGGTAACCTGATCATTTATTTAATCCTTGAAAAATCCCATTTCTTATAATAATAGTAACTTTTTTATTTATCAAATTGTGGTAAAATAAAAAAATAAAATATATATTATTAAAATAAATAATATTCTATATTTTAAATTTTTATTGGATAATTAAAAATGTTCCACCATTCCACCATAATATTTATCAAGCCTTGAATAATGTATATTTATTTATTAAATAAATATCACTGAATTATTCACAAATAATTAAAGAATATTTAATAACCTAAATCACAAATAAAATATTAAATATTCGACTCTCAATATATTCTCTTCAATAACTATTTATTGGAAAATTTCAATCAATCATAAAAAAATAAATGATAAAACATATTCGTGAATAATTATTATTAATCTTCTTAAATAATGAATATTAATATATTATTTAACTGAGATTCTATCTACACATTGTGTGTGACCCTCTAGGCCTCATTCGCACTGGAAATAGGAAAAGTAACATAAACACAAAGGTTATGATCTAGAAACACATCAATGTAACTATAGATAAAGAAGTAATTACAACAAGGACATATCCCATTATATGAATGCTTAATGTGTAATAAAACCCCTTTATCATAATATCTCAAATCAAGAATGTTCCATACTAGTGCCATCAACCTATATGCTTGGTATCTATTTCATTGACTTTCATGAAATTGAACTTAATTATAGATCACCATGAACATGGATTAATTTAAGTTATATCATTCCTAAAAAAGAGACTATCATATTAATTTATGTTAATGAAAATAAGGGAAAATACTTTCTTCCATTATTCAATAATGAAATATTACTCATGGTGAAACCAACATATCATAAATCACCACAAACATATTTCATTATAACATTCAAGAATACATCGATGTAAATGACTAATAATACTCATTAAAAAAATAATAAATTCTATGGATCAATACAAACATCTGGATAAAGGAACATCTAAGGAAACATATAATCATATATTTCTTACTAGTTGGTCTTGTTCTCATTATATCTATACTAGAAATTATTAAGGGGGTGCACAATTAGAAGGTGACTCAATGTCCTATATGTATACAACACTAAAAAATTATATCATCTATGACCCCAAAATGATATCCACAGGACATAATTCATATATATTCCTGAATAATGACTTAGAACATCAAAGTTCTCATCATAGTGGGAATCTTCTATGTCCATTTAGTGAGAATGCTACTCTTAGGAAATTATAAAATACTATGATAAAATTAAAAACAATCATGATATGATATAGAGTTTTTTAATATCCAAAATCATGAATACATGTTTATAATAATGTATGAATTAGTTGTTTTTAGGACCCCAACTCTAATAGACTCCCACTTTCAATATAACCAACTACTAAAAACCTTTAGACTACTAGCTCTAACATGATACTCATTCTTCTACTGAGATATTCCATTAGTGAACTATTCATTCAAATTATCATCCATGGGTACTCTTATTATAGAAACGTCATCCCTATGATATAAATCCATCATGATTTGATACATATGGGTATATTATTTGTCTGTTGGTGGGTCCTTGGATATTCTGAAAGATACACCATTGTAGTAATATCATAATACATTGTTAAATAATCATTATTGCTAGATACCGCATCATGAAATTATTAAATTTTATAAATGAGAATAGATTAATTGGATACATTATAAGCCTCTATGTACTCAGGATCCACTTTAGAATCCATGACATATGGGTGCTCTGAACTTGTCTAGCTCATACCTCCTCTATTGAGATAGGAAACATATCGTGATTGCAACTTTGGATCAAGTTGATCTGTTTGAGAACAGAAATCAGTATAACCCATGTTGACTAGATTCTCGTCTCCTCCTTATACTATTCACATATCTGTATTTCGTCTCAAATAATTATGGATTTCCTTAAAAACTGTCCTATATTATTCTCCTTGATCTTCATGATATTTGTCTACCATGTTCAATGCATATGAAACACCAAGTCAATTATATGACATCGAATACATGATTAATCCCATCATGAAAGCGTATAAGATCTTACTCATTCTTTCTTTCTCTTGTTGTGTCTAGGGACATATTTTCTTAGAATGTTGTAAACCATGTGACAGTAAAATGAATATAATATTTGATTCTTCCATACTAAATCTATTTAGTATTTTTCCAATATATTTACTATGACATAGTCCATGTAGCATCTTGGATCTATAAAAAATGGCCTTTATCCTTAGAATATAGGATGATGAAATAGTTGTTTAACCAGTCCTTAATAGATTGTAAAATGGGTATGTCATTTCTAATATGTAATATGTAATACTTATATACTACTAGGATAATGACTGCATTTCCATTAAAAGTAAGGAAATTGCATAGATCACATTTTTTCTTAATGAAACCAAATTATTTTATGCATTCATCGAATCAAATGTTCCAGGACCTCAATGATTGCTTCAATCCATAATTAGATCTTTAAAATATTAAATTTTTTTTTATCTCCAAGTGTCACAAGCTCTTTTGGATGTTTTATATACACATCTTCCTTAATGTTCCCATAAAGGTATATATTTTTGAATTATATCTTCCAAATCTCATAGTCATAATAAGATGTAATATAAATTATGATTTTATGTATTTAAACACAGACACTGGAGAAAATGTTTTATCATAGTAAATTCCATGATGTTGTTTAAAACCATTTTCCCCTAGCCTTGATTTATAGTTACTTCCATTACCATGAAAATCTGGTTTCCTCTAGAATTCTAATATTCATACAATGTAATTACATCAAATGGTGCATCAAACACAACCAAAACATGGTTCTGATACATGGAATCCATCTCAGAATATATAGCTTCTATCCAACTTGTAGCTTCGAGACTCTATACTGCCTCCTTAAATTAGATAGGTTAATATTTGTTAACAAATAATGAGTGACCACCATTAGTGACTAGAAAACCATGTCTATATTGTTCTTTTACCTATTTTACACTACAAAAAATTACTTTTATTTCAAAAAAATCCTTCTCTATGGGGACATTTGGATTTTTCCCTGTACCAACTTTTGGGTATCTTGACCATTTACTTTTTCAAAGTCAATATTTCTACCACTATTCTTTTTAATGAGTTCTCCCACTCATGAAATATTAATTTTATAGGGACAGTCACATTATTATATGATGGGTTGCAAAAGTAGTATCCCTTTGTTTCTTATGTATTACCAATAAAGATATAGTTTATTCTCTAGGGTGATTGTATATTTCTTAAGAAAGCCCTATCAAATGCCTCTCAACCCCATACATGTGTATGTAACAAAATGGGATTCCATCCACTAAATAACTCAAAGGGAGTTATCATTTCTAATTTATCTGGTACTTGGTTTAATGTGTATGCCACAATTATTTATTCATATCCACATATAGATCATGAAAAATATATTTAAAATTCATCTCATTTACATGACCAAAACGGGGATGCCACATATGGGTGTTATATGAGTCATGTGAACAAGATTCATTATCGTTTTCCAACACATAGTTTATATATTTTAATATAAAATTTTAGTTATTTAAATGTTCCATACAATAACATATGTTTTCCTCATAATTGAAAAAACACATATTTCAAAATTTGAAAATTAACTGATTTGTTTCTAAACATGAAACATGAATTATGCTCATGGTAACTATTGGTACATAATAAAAATATCATAAACCCATAATCATCCTAGTTGGTTATTTTCATAGGTAGTCAACAATGGATAGTTTATCCATCCTCATACCATTGGCAGCACACATATCCAACTCTCCTCTTGCAGTCTATTGGAATATAATTGGTTCTGGTATTTAGATATGTATTTGTGTGTGTGTGTGATCACCACAAGATATATCTAATTCCAAATGTCTGTAATGGGAAATATTTCACCTGATAATGATTGGGAAATTATATTACCATTTCTTTTGGGTGCTATTTATCTTCTAGTGTGATGGAATACCACATGAAAAACATACTACTTCATTTTCCTTTCCCTGCATATGGATCTTATTCTTAATGGGACGACTTTTTTTGGGAGATTTATAATGTTTATTAGTCTAGTTCCCCTTTACATTTTTCTTGTTTTTCTGGTTCACCAGAAGGACCACGTGTTTGTCTTTCCCCATGTCCTTATCCACTTGAATAATCTTTATGATAAGTTCGTACAGATTCTTCTTGTGATTTATCATATTCTAATTAAGAATGAATTCGGAGATGGTATTGAGAATTAAGGAAAGTATGAATGTTGTATCAAACTAATCCAAGAATTTAATCCCTAAGAAGTCTATGCATTCAATATAGCCAATAATATTTACTACATGAGGTCCATCTGGAAGATAATCACATAGATTAGTTATGAACAATGTAATGGATATCTTATACCTCTCCTGTCTCTCTTTATCTTGATAGAGATGATGAAGGTAATATATCAAAAATAGGAATCTATATCCTCAAGTTCCTCCAACTTATAATTTGAAATTGATTATTTCATAAATAACTGAACATATGTAGTTTCATTCAGATGTTTCTCATTGAAATATAGTTTGTCATCACTTTCCTCATTTTTATGCACTATTAAAGTGGTTTTTCCCACACATACAATTTTCTTTCAGGGTGAAAGATTACATTATGAAGTATTTTCCACTATTGTATATCTGATTTGGGGAGAATGATTTCCTTCTCAATTATATATCTCAATGATACATTTTATGTCATTTTATTTTTTTTCAATAAAATTGGATAAAAATATTTTTTTACATTGTCTGATATATTTAAGACAAATAAATAAATAATATATTTGTTAGTGTCCCACTATATTATCAAAACACAGAATAACTCAACATTGGTTCTATAATATCCCTGTTATTAGACATTCAAGTTGAAACAATCTATATTCATCTTCCCATAATCCCAAAATGGGGTTCTCATTCAACTAGAATGGTTATTAGTAAGAACTCTAAAATCCAACTACATTAACACGCGGTTCCTTGACCTGATTAGTGGACTATTCAATACGATAATAATTAATTTTTTCCTAATACTTTTTATATTAGTTACACCTTGTATATCTTTTGATGTCAACCCCTGATTAAAACCAAGTCAATTAAACCGAAAAATTAAAGATACAATTCTATGGTAATTGAAAGCACCCTACCAAAATATTTTCATGAACATTAAACTATGGTTTGATTCTAACCGATGTAATAGATGTCTATACTTTTATTATGAGATTTCATCATTTTATGTGTAAATTTTATATATTTATCTCAATCACATGCTTGTTAATATTAAGTGGGATTACATAAGTGATTAACAATGTCTTAGATAATATTTGAACAAAATAGTGTTTATATTAGATTTATCTTTCATTCTTGTTCGTTCACTAGGTATGTGATCACGATAATACATCCACAATAAACTTACCATGAAACAAACATAAATTAATTAAATGGTATTCCCAATAGATTATACTAATGGTTTGTTTATCTAGGAGTTGATTCACTAATAGTTTACCTGGGGGAGAAATACATTTATTAAATTGTGGTATATGTTTATATATTTCCACCATTACACATTTTTGTCTTCGTGGATGGGTTTTGACTCGACTAATTAATTCAACCACCTACACTAACTTTGGTGCCCCATAAATTACATATGCCTTTTACTCACGCACAGATGAGGGGTAAAAGGGTTATACATAAAATAAACCAAGGGAACACATGCTCTACATAATGAAAGGAGAGAAAGCATGTAAGATGATAATTTAATTTAATAATATATTAAATTAAACTTGAAATATACTTTGTATTTGTCGATATCATGAAAACACACATTCATGCAATGAATTAATCAATTAACAAAACTAGTATTCATTGAATAATTATTTATTATTTAAGATAAATCAAACTCGAATAAATTAATTATTATAATTAATTAATAAATATTATTATCTTAATTCTTATCTAAATTTCCCAAAGGTTCTCATCCATTATTATTTTAAACAAATTAAATAAATTCATTTGAAAATAACTTTTTACATAACATGTACCATGTAGGAATCACAGTGAATACATTTCCAAATATACCGAACAAGTATTATTCTTATATTCATGTTTATTAATTATGACATATAACAAACATGTCATATTTCCTACATTCATGAAAGGTACTTCATGGATTATTCTATTAATTACATGTTTTTAGACACATGTTATTCTTAAATTCCTACAGAGTAACAAATTATAATACGACTCATACATTATTTTTAGATCTAAACATCAGTAATATATTAATAAATAATTAAAATAAATTTTTATATTAAAATATATAACATGACATTTCAAATATTTATAGCCATACGCAAGTACCTATCTGATGTTTTATATAGTAAAATAATAAAAATTATAATTCTTCATAACTGGTAAAAGTTCATGGAATATAAATCTATTATAATTTTCATGTAAATACTTATAAATTTATATGAGGTACATGCCTAGGTACTCGACATGTAAAATGTATAGGAAAAAAATTATGTATACTACATGTCAAATGGAACGCACACCGTTTTAACTCCATGTTACATGATCACCAGTTATGTAGGCAGATTGTGGAATACTAGGCCCATTTTTGACTCAATGTGATTACCTGCCATGATTTTTGGATTAAAATCACATACTCTAGGAAACCATGTTATAGTCTATCCTCGTCAACAAGTGGTGTAAAACATAACTACACCATGTGTTATCAATGCACACGGTTTGAGAAATTATTGAATTAACTCTTGGTGAATTAAACACAAGTACAAGACATGTAATTCCGACTACCCGATATATACTCATGTATAATTCGTCTATAATTATATGAAAATCATGATGAGTTCTTGGATTTTATTTTGATCAAAAAATTAAATGTCTTGATTAGATCAATATGAAATGAATGGGGAACAATCAGATCTCAAAATTCATATATAAAATTATTATGCTTGAATTGAAAAACTAAATTACAGATATTTATATCACAAATGATATAAACAATTATATAAATTTATGTGAACACTCTGATACCACTTGTAGTTTTTGGGAATAGGGGAATTATGCTATGGTTGGTTCCCAATTTTACGTATTCCATGATGCATGATCAATCCAATATCAATAGAATGTTTAATCGTCATGAACTGTGGAATTGAATCAGATATAGACAACATAAATAACTCTGGAACCATGAAAGAGGAGTACAACAAATATTGATTTTAATTCATTTAATTAGATAAATAATTTCCTCTAAGAAATTAATTATTTATAGATGAATCATTGACATATCTTTGAATCACCATCGTTGCATTGAAAAAATCAATTGTATATTTTCTCTAGTGGTGATCCATACGTGTTATAGTAATCTCCAGACATCACCAATGGTATCTTAATGTAAATTCATGAAATTTATTTAAAAACGCATCATTGGCCTTGATCTCCTTGAGAATAACATCCAAATCATTCTCCTTGATCCAGTGGATGAGGATGGCTTATCAATCTTGGGAGCATTCTGGTATAATGGCTGTCTCTTTCATTTAGAGGATCCACCAAAATATGATGTGCACAAATAAATTAGGTCTTTAGAGAATAACATGATTCTGTAATTATATTTATACAATTAAAAAATAATTTAACAAGATCTATTATTATTTATTTAATCATTGAAAACAGTCATGTCAAATAATAATTCTAATATTACTATTTCTCGACATGAAATGAACATGCTAATAAAAATAAAAATTTATTTAAATATATAATATTCAATAATATCATTTCTTACCACACCATTAAACTTGCTCCAACATTACTCCACAATATTTATCGATCCATGAATAATGTATATTAATTTAATAAATAAATATCACAACATTATTATCCAATAATTATATAAATATTATATTCAATAAATATGAAATAATTATTTATTAAATATTATACTCACAATATAATCTCTAGAATAACTAGTAATAGAATAAAAGAGATTGAGAATATAGTAATATTTTTCTAACCACAAATTTCAATTATATATATTCATCCTCTTAAATAATAAATAATAATCCTATTTAACGCTGATTCTGGATACAAATATTTTGTGACCCACTTGGCCTCATTCTCACTAGAATTTATAGAAGTAGCCTAAAGACTAATTTTGGTGCCTATAAACATGACAGGAAACCCATAAGGAAATAATATAATGTCGCAACAATATTTCACCTCATATGATTTCTTTTTTTGAAATAAAATACCTTTATCCCAATATCTAAAATCGAAAAGGTTCTATGCAAGTGCCATCAACAAATATACCTTATATCTCTTTATTTTATATTTTGGAAATGGAACATTATTATAGATCACTATGGCCATTTATTTATTTAGGATATATAATTTCGATCAATATTTTGAGATATCATCTTACATTAAATATCTAAAGGGACAAATACCTTCTCACATTATTCTTTAATTCAATATTACCCGTGGTGCTACCAACGTATCCTACCTCATCGTGAACATATTTTATCATGTTTTTTTTAATTACATATAGTTGTGTGACTAATGACACTCATTAATAATAATATTTATATCATCGCATCAATACACATATCAGCTAATAGGAACATCTAATGACACATAAAATGTCTATTTCCTACTGGTGGGACTCATTCTCATAGTGTAAATATTAATCATTACCAAGGTTATACAACATGAGAAGGTGATTAAATGTCATTTGAGTCTCCACCACTTATATACTATATCATTTGTGTCCATAAAAGGATATCTTCTAGCTATTATATATATATATATTCACTAATAGTATTATAACACTTATGGGTTTGCATCATAGTGAGGAACTAATGTTACCTTTTAGTGAAACATCCACTCTTAGTACCTTATCACATATTATGTTACATAGAAGAACAATTATTATGTGACAAAGAGTTTATTTATATTTAAAAACTCAAATAAAATTTTATACTAAAGTACAATGATGTGGGTTCTAGGGAGCCAACGTCAACCCAAGCCTCATAGCCTTGTCTGATGCAACTTGTTGTCATAAGACATGTGTGAAATCTCTTTTCTAAAATTATATTTAAATAATTACATTATTTTTTTAAACAATGTGATGAACATACTCATAACATCATTAGTAATCAAATCACATTATAACAAATAATTTTTTCTATATTGCATATTGTTTCTATAATATTAAATAATATTAATTGTCTATTATTAACATAATAGAAAAGATATGATAAGATCATAATGTTAAATATATTCTAAATATTTCCACATAATATAAGGTAATAATTCCATAAATAACATATTTTTAATAAATCCCTAAATAACCAATTGCATGAAATTTCATAAATGTCTCCCAAATTTACAATTAATCATCTAAGACATCAATAAAAAAAACCTCAATAAAGGGTATTTATTCAATTGAATATATGATTGTATTTATACATATCTTACCAAGACACATTATATATAAAAAAATATTTATAAAATAACATATGTTTCCCTAGGTCTTATTCTCTAATTTATCATTATTTTTTATTAAAAAATGTTAATTAACCCATGTATCGCCCCTCGGAGAATCTCAAACAAGGTTCAACGTAAGGGAACACTCACCATGACTCAGAATAATGGTTGATATATATTAGAAAAAATATGATATTATTACTCATAAATTCTTCTATTGTTGAAAATTTTCCAATCCTAGTATCCAGATAAGATTTATTATTTGTAAAAAACATTATTTATTCCTTACTAAAATGATAGGATATTTTCGAAAATATATATTGTTCCCTTATTCTAATCCCTAGGATTCTCCTTAAAATATTCATGTTTAAATATTAAAAGTGACTACACCATCCTATAATATCATGTATAGTTACATATTCATTTTAAAAATATTATTTCATGAATTTTGTAATAAATATCTATTAAAACAAATATTGGATGGAAAAGGCCTACTGTATTTGGAATTATAGGTTCATAAAATAGAATAAAAACCTAAAATAAATGTTTTATTATTTATACTAAGCTCATATACCCATTTTATATCATAAAAATATATTGGATAACTATGGTAATACCTAATGGAGAAGAGTTATATTAAAATCCTTTTAATGGAAAAACATGATAAGGAAACAAAATGTGTGAGTGAATGGTATAAAAAGATATCATAATTGAGAAGGATCATGAGTAATTAGATAGAATCATAATATACAAACCATTTTATCATTGGACCATAAAAACATAGTATTTGTGGTTGTATCATATGATATGACGTAAATATAATCACTTGATCCCAGGATACCAGACAAGGTACTTAAAATCATGTTTATATTTTTTTTTATAAAAATAAAACTTAACATACACATAATATTTAAAATTATATGAACTTTTATCGATATAGGATTGGTAGAAATAGATTGAAATATTATATTTCATCAAAACCCTACAAAGTGAAAAATTTAAAAAATAAATTAATATTTAGTGTGTTGCCTTCAAAATGAACTCACATCACAAATAATTCGACTAAACTTGTAAAAATAATTCTAAAACATTGGGTGAGAATATAAAATGCTCTATAAGGGTTTTTGAAAACATTAATAAAAAATTTACAAACACATTCTTATAATATACAATTATATGTATATATATATAATTATATTTATAAAACATTGAAATCATTATAATATCGTAAATAAATTATTTTAATAAATATTAATTTTTTAAGAAACTAATAAGAATTATCTAATGAAAATAGTAAAATTGGGGGGGTCATTTATGATATGTGCTTCACCGTAATAAAATATTAATTCCTCTTATCATAACTCATATGGAACACTGATTCCTTAAGATTTATGAGTTAACTCCCAATAACATCACATAAAATACATTATACTAGTGCTATTTTTTTAAAACACATATAATGGACATGCCTTTCTCAATAATAACCAAAACCATTTAAAACATACATATATATAATTATTTTATTAATATGAAAATAGCATTACTTTTAACATGTCATCAATATTTTTTCAAGAGTTTCTAAATAATGTTTAGGAGAATACTATGCTTGAAATAACTGTCATTATTTTTTAAATGATAACTAAAATTGATAATTATATAAATTCATACATATACAAAATATATTTGTGGTTTCATTTGAATTTTAGATGATAAACATAAGTAATTATTCATGATATAATATGTGTGAAGATATCATTTTGCACATGAAATAATTGATTCTTTTTAATTAAAACATAAAATGATAATACATATCATTTATAAACAAAATTTACACATAAAATATAAACCATAAAATTTTAGACTAAGAGATACTTAAAAACCGTATGTATGGAATTGAAAATGACTGTATAATCTATTTTATCTATTAAAATAAACTAATATTATTATATATATACGTATATAAATCATTATACATAAAATGATACAATTTAAATGTCATCAAACCCCTTGATAAAAATAAAATGTCTTTTTCATAATAAAGACTTCAAATTAAAAACCGATACCTTATAAATTCAAAAAAATCTAAATTTTTTGATAGATATAAATATGTACATATATATATGTATATATATATGTAAATTTTTGTATGTGTGTGTGTCATTGTAAACGTAAAATGATCATTGATAAATTTAAATAAATTACAAACTGTAGGGTTTAAAAATAAACATTCAAAACAAAACCATTATCTAATGATTATTGAATTTAGATAATCAAATGTAAAGATATATTTAAACATTTATTTGTAATATATATACACACACATATATCTATATATGTATATATTTTTAAAATTATGATAAATAAATAAAATAATATAAACCCTTACATGTAATTTAGGAAAAATTGAATGAGAGGCTTCTGGACATGAAGCAAGAGGGATAGATCAAAAGATCAAGGTGGTAGTTTAGAGTTCAGGTGTTCTTAGTTGTGAATAGAGGATTTATGATTAGGAAAAAACAATATCTTTCATAATTAGTAGATGAAAATATTATAAATCACTTCTTAATAGAAATTGGTTCACAAATTTGTTTTCACATGCAAGTGTTAGGTTTTGTTGATATTCAATATATGTTTTATGTGTATATATTAATGATCCCATATTTCTATCCATTAAAAATTCAACAATATTCTCATCCATGTTCATTATTATTAATAATATAATATTATTTTATTTTTTTATGTTCTTATGATTTCATACATTAATAATTTTTATCTAAGTCATTGCAATCTTTTGATTTATTTTCCATCACAGCTCATTTTTTAAAATATAAAATTTATTTCGTTTTTGTTTATTATCAATAATAATTTCTATTACTATATTATAATATTACATTTTCTACCTTGTTTTATTACATTATCATTTATTTTTAAGGGTTAGTTTTTTTCTAATGTAAGATTTTTTTGATATGCTTTTAGATTTATGTATATATATATATGATCATTAAAACAAATAATGAAAATCATATTTTTTTAAACATATATATAATGGTGTGCATTGTTTTAATAAAATTATAATATATAATAATAATTTATAATTTTTTTAAAATAAATTCATGATACATTTTTATATATTTATAAAATATAATATATAAAAAAATAATAATAGTTGTTTTCATCAATAAATTGTATCCATAATTATTATTATTTTTAGTACAATTATTATATCCTAATTAAATTTTTTTTTTAAAATTATATAAATAGTAAAATAAATATTAAATTTGATATATATATAAATACATACATATGTATATATATATTGTTATACATGTGTGTAAAATTTAAAAAATTTAATTTCAATAGTTTTTTCTAAATTAAAATAATATAAAAATTATCTATAAAAAAATTATATTTAATGAACCATTTACATAATTTAATACCACAATAATTTTTTTTAAATAGAAAATAGAAAATTATTAATTTTATAAATTGATTAATTGAAATATTTTTGAATTTGTTTTTAAAATTAAAAAGTAATTAAAATAAATAAATATTGAAATTTTTGGGGGTGTTACATTATTCCCTATAATATAACTGTTTCCTCCCAAATGATTCATTAGAGTTTATAAAATTATGAAATAAAATTTCATAAATAAGAAAACCTCTAACAAAGAATGAAAAAAACATTACTACTTAGACGACAACATGGAATCTCTAAAGATTCCTAGACTATTTCTCTGGTGGCTAATATAACACCCCAAGCTCGTGTTTTCAGATTCCATGATTAATATTCTATGTGTATTAATTTTAATAAAAATATTATTAAAAATTAAGTTATCATTTAAAATTCTAGGACATTTACTTGTCTAGGTTCTATATAATGAGATAGAAATTTTACAATTCAATAAAAAATATTAAATTAAAATAAAGAAAAAAAGAATCAATAATTTGGTGCCTCCTCATAAAACTCACACCACAAATAATTATATTAAACCTCTAAAGAATAATTTTAAAATGTAGGGTGATAATTTAATACTCCCAATGAGAGGGCTTAAAAATGTAAGTAAATTATTTTACAAAAACATTATTTGAATAAAAATTATGCATTTATATACTTTAAAGTAGATTTATAAAACATTGAAACCCTACATTTTAGATAATATTAATTTCATAAAATAATTATAATAAAATATATTTTATGGAATTCTATATTGAATATAATCAAATTAAGTCAGAAATTTATGATATTTGGATAACCATAAAAAAACTATATAGATTTTAGTCTTAACACGTATGGAAAATGATTCCTTTATTATTATGGGATAACTCACTTTAACCTCACATAACATACATTACGGTAGAGAAAAAAATATTAAAACTCATTAAATCGACATACCTTTCTCAAAACTAACCCACAACATTTTAAAAAAAGCATAAATAAAATTATTTTAATAAAAAGAAAATAATATTTCTCAAAACATGTAATTATTTTTTTGTGACTTCTTCTTAAAAAATTATGTATAATCTAATTCTTCAAATAAAATTTATTATTAAAAAATAATAATTTAGGTAGAAAAATAAATCCACACATAATCTAAAAATTAATGTGATATATTTTATAATTCATATGATGGTCATAATTAATAATACATGGCATAAAAGCGTGTGAATATACAATTCGGAACACGAAATACTAGATTTTGTATATTAGCACATAAAATGTTAATATATATTATTTATCAGCAAAAGTTACACATAAAATATAAACCATAAAATGTTGGACGAAGATAATTTTCAATCCTTTTAATATAAAATTGAAAATGAATGTCTATTCCCTTTTATTTCTTAATATAAATCGATATACATTTATATGTACATGTAAACATATATAAATAAATATACATAACATTATTGAATGAAAATATAATAAAACCCCCGATAAGAATAATTGATCCCCTTTTAGATCATTGACATTTAAACAATAACCTATATCTTATAAATTTGGAAAATAGAATGTTTTATAGATAGATTAAAATATACACACACACACACACAATGTAATGCCCCGACCCCAGTTACCTAGAGTCGGTGCATTATTACATAAAATTGGCATGATCACAAGAAAGATCAAATCTTGAAAGACCTATTGGTTTAGTAGCCTTGGAAGCACTAGATATATTCATAATGTCTTACATTACATCATAAAAATAAAAACAGAAACAACATATTATCTTCATATTCCACACTCATATCCCCACATACTATCCATGCAGGTCATTCATAATTTTCTTATTCATACCCTGGGAAAAATAAAACATAGAAAAGGGGTTAGGTCAAATGCCCAGTAAGGATAACAATATAGCATAAACTTTCATAAATAAGAATAAACATTTAAGGCAATGTATAACTAAAACAAAAGCCTTTTAAACTTGAACTTCTATATAGTATGGAAAAAGTAAAATTAAATAATTCCATTAACAAATTCACATGGATATTCTAATAATAGAATAATCACATGAAATATCAATAACCACTTTCATAATTATGGAATTCATAATGCCAGACTATCATAAACACAAAGCCAAGGCCTCGTGCTAAGACTACAAATAAGATATTGCCAAGTCCTTGTGCCAAGACACTAGTTTGTCTCATGAGACCTACCGATGCATCGAGGAGCTATAGCAGGATCCACCCGTCACTTACTAAGTCCAATTCATTCCCATATGAAAAGGTTTAAACATAACATAAACATTTGTATTAAAACTAGCATACGAAATGTCAACACGTTCTCCATAAACCATGAATGGTATAAAAATAACACATCCACAGTAAAACATATCACAAAACATTCAATGCAATACAAAAGTTTTGTATCATAATAAATCAACTTCAAATAAGCTTAAAATCCATCAAAGGATGTTGACATAGATGAAATGAAAACTATTTGTGAGAAATATCTATTTTTTCGAAATCATAGAAATGTCACACATTTATAAAGGAAGTAATTTAAAAGAGATTTTTGAATCAAAGTGTCCCATACCACTTTGAATCTTTTGAAAAGAAATATCATTTCAAAACATTCATGTCCATATAAATAAATCCATAAAATCATTTTGAAAACATAGACATTAATTAAGAGATTTAGAAAGATAAATCATTAAAACATTTAAAATTATGATCTTGATAAAGAGTACATCTAAAAAATTCTTAAAATTTTCATTTTGATGTCATTTAAAAGTCACATAATTATAAATTAAAACATTTACTTCGAAAATATTCTTATAAGCTTCTAAGGGATGCTTCGACGATTTTATAACGGTGGAAAATAACCACACCCGCCGTATAAGTTAAAAACACATTCTTACCTTAATTCTGTCGAAAAGGTTAAAAAGTACCTTGTTTGGAAAACAATGGAAATATTTCTTTATAAACCACATATAAAAAGTCAAACAAGGGTATAAATTACTTTAACCCATATTCGTGTAAGTAGTAAAAATGTTTTGAAATAAATTTTAATGAAAACTGGATGTGGATGATAAAGATATCCCAGTTGATTATTACGTATAAACAAACTCGGATAATGAAGTGATTTGTGAAACAAACCCTTACCTTGTACTTTCCCATGGTTGGGGTAAGTTAAAATCCTGTATAATGGTGAAATAATAGTTTTTAAATTATTCAATAATCATATACATCAATATGATATCATATATGATCTTTTAACATTGATTTGTTAATAATATCTTAGAATTATCGTCATTTCGGGTGTTAACTTACTCGTTTTCTGTTATATGTTTTGTTACATAAGACATGTTTGGTATGGATAGGTTGTATCATATTCATATAAATATTGATATAAAGTCCTCAAACATTATTTTTAAATCATCAAATTGTAATTATACTTGAATGGATACGATGGAGAATGAATCTCATTGCGTTCGTGGAGACGGTAGTCCGTACGTACGCACGAGCGACAATATCATTATTTTGATATTAAAATAATATATAAATGGATGTTATATCATATATACAGAATAATTAACATGTTATATTTATTATTTACATGAGTTACACATCATTATTATACCCATAAAAATAATAATATATTGAATAACAATTACACCACGACATGGCGACTCTAATCCGTACGTACGCACGTATGGTGACATGTTATTAAAAGGGTGGATAGAACACTGAATATGGTTGTACAATATTTATAATAACATCACAGTATATATATGATACTGTATTTATTATTTCAGAATGGTAATAACAAAGGAAGAAGAAGTGGAAGAAGAAAGGAACATGGAAAAGGGTGTCGAAATCATTACCTCTTCATCGGGTTCTTCCTTTTGATTTGATCAAAAGGGCTCCATAAGTTTGATTTCTTATCAAACTAAGGCCTCTAGGTTTTATTGAGGGATGTTGGGAGAGTATTTGGGCATAGTTTGTCCAATCCAAAACGCTTTTATGATGTGAATAAATGAGAAGGAGGAATGCCCTTTTATAAGAGGGGTGAGGGGCACCTTTGAAAAAACTAGGAATATTAATTTATAATAAATTCATATTCGGTTTATAATGGATCCAAAGTTTATTATTTAAATTTTAATGTTGGGATAGGTCTAAAACCACTCATACAATAGAATTTAGACAGGTTTGGTTCATTATATAAACCTTATCATTAAGTATTAACTCTAAGTTATTTAGTTTCACTTTTACAATGTCTCTTGGTATTTTTATATTATATGGGTAATAAACATACCATATACATCCAAGAGACCCCCAAGTGGTCCATTAATGATTAAAAAATAATGATATAAGTCTGTTGGCCGAACCTTATATTTTTAGGAATTTAATATCAATTAATAATATAATATTTGTTTTAAAAACTCTTTTATGTCAATTTTGACACTATTCAATAATTGATATTTGTAAAAATCATAATAGAATGATTACTTCGAACAAAGTTAATTTAAGAAATCCTAAAATTTCTTATTATACTATAAAATTAGTTTAATTCATAAATAGTCTCAAATTATATTTATTTGGGTATTTATAATATCAATTATTATAATTTTTCATTAATTAGGTAATTACTGCATCATCATTGTGTCACAAATAAATTAAATTATTTAATTTCCTAAAATTATAAATAAAATATACTTATGTAGGAAATCTTACTATCTTTCTAATTGATATTTACAATTTAATTTATCTTATGTATAACCCTATATTAAAAATGTTTTAGTAAATAAACTTTGATTTTAACTCTTTTAACTCTTCTTTGAATTAAATAATAATAAATGTCATAATCTAATACCAGTGGACCTAAATGATAATATTTTATTCCTAAGGTTGTTTTTGGTCGAGATAAACTTGTCCAATAGAATTAGGACATGTATTAGAGTAATATTAATATCATTTTTACCCTTAATTACCCTATTTACTTTTAACCGTGGTAAATAAAAGTAAAAAGTTACTATTCACCAAAAAATATTTTCATCTCATTGAACCACATTTTACTTCTTGATATTAATCGTTTCTCTCATATTTTCGAAATTCCATTCACAGAAGCGGTAAAATTATGTTTTATGAAAAAATTCAGTTTTTTTAACTACCACTTAGTAGTTTCAGTATTCATCAAAAATTGAAGTTTTTCAGAATAATGCCAAAATTTTACCCTATGCTATAATTGATATTCCAAATTCAAAAATGAAGTCTATTTTAAAAAATTTTAAACATATAAGTTGCATCAATTAATTTTATAATTAATTCCCGTTGTTACAACAAATATCGTGTTTTTAAGAAATAATATATATCAAAAGATTGACAATTGTTTACGTCCAATTTCAAAGTGAAATTATTTATAATGAACACCATTTGATAAAATGGTAAAAATATATTCTAATTTTACTATAAAACCACTATGTAATATAATTTATCACTATAAATTATTTTTATTTAAAAAGTTGTTTTTAAGTATTTTTCACTATTCATAAAAATTGGACGTTCTCAGAAAAATTCAACTTATGATAATTTAGATATTCTGAATCCAAAAATGAAGTACATTTTGAAATAATATATATATATATAATTTCAAAAATTAGGTATTAATATTCATAACATCTAGTTTTATTGGTTCTGGTGTGTTAGAACTCGAAGTTGCGTACAAGACACGCTATAGTATTATTCACAGGAAAGCGTACCGTGGAAGCTTGGGATGTTTCATTTTAAATTTTTTATGTCCCCATTTAGTAAAAAAGTTTAAAATGTTGTATTTAAAAAGGATTTACTATTAAAAGTTGCTAAAAGTGAAATACTGAAAATGAATTTGTTCTTGCATTATGTCTAAGAAACTCATAATATGGATTATAAAATTATAAGGATTATATAAAGTTTAAAATTTAGTTAATATTATTCATGAACTCTTTTGAGCGGCTTGTTTGGTCGGTCATGGTGTGATTGAACTCAGTGTTGCGTGTAGTGCATGTTATTGAATTATTTTGAAAAAATATCACACTATGAAATCTTGGGGTGTTACATTCTCCCCTCCTTCAATAAATTGCGTCCTCTCAATTTGAAATTTTTCTTCGAAAATAAAAGGTTGAAAATAGAAAATATCTATGTGGGAAAACCCACATCAGAAATTAGGTTACTAATATTTAGTCTTAATATGTGGAAAAGGGAAATGAAAGGGTCACCACCAAATTATAATCACGATTAGGAGAAAATTGGTTGCAATTATAGATATATAATTGGAGGAAAAACGTAAATATTTATAGGTAGTGATTGAGGTCATCAATCACAAACAAATGTAAAAATGAGGACCTTAAATTCATCAATATATGATGATTTTAAATACAATCGGTTCAACAAAAAATAGGGTATTAGGATAACACATTATTAGTTTTGGGATTTTTAAATAAAGTATAAGAATTAATTTCTTCATTGAATAAGAGAAGATGAAAAATATATTCTTGACAAGTAGAGTTCCATCCTTAAACTAATTTCTACCAAAAACTCATCAATCACTCTAAAAGATAATAGAACGTAAAAAAATATTCTATTTTTTCTATTTGTATAGGGTTAAAAAAACGAATTTATAATTCATCTACTAGATCTTTTAAAAAAAATACATTATTTAATCTCAGAAATCACGTGGGTCAGTGGTATGTGATAAACCCTTGTAGCCCTTCAGTTGTGGGTTCATGTCTCGCGGCCTTGCCAGACGCGACGGGTTCCCGCCAGACCTCCGGGTTGTCCTTTTATGGCAATCCAAAATAATCCAAACTAGAACTATCCAAAATATGTTAGTCCAAAATTTATAAGGAAGGTAAACACAATGAAGATCCTTTTTTTCCGCGTAATAACATGTGATCACCTTCATCATGTATTCTTTTAAAACACTTCAACATCCTGAATTATCATAAATCTTTATTGATTACATTCATGATCCCTTATTCCTTATAGAATAATAGATATACTCCTTCAATCCAAAAATGTTTTAAACCCCAACAATGTTGGAATATACAAATCATTAATCAATTTCAAGGTAGTCAAAAATATCCAATACAATTTATCCAAAACAATCGTGTATTATTCTAAAATCATTACCTCGATTTCAGAACCATATTATGGTTTATCATTCTCTCAAACATATAACTTCCAAAAATTTAACCTGCTATTGAGTCACTTTTATTTGTTCCACACAATCTCAAGTCCATAATGAAATAGTACTGCAGTACAATCCTTATATACTCCATAATTATTATAACAATTACATTGTAGATACAACACTCAAATGACATAATCAACATAAGTACTCTAATCATTCCTCATCATCTGTGGTAGTATCATAACTTGATTATTATCCAATAGCATCATTTGTGGCATAGTCTGATGACTGAGACATAGGTTCTCGTAGTGTCCAAAATCCTTTCAAATGAAGCATTGTACATTTGAAACCATTTTCTTACCCTTGCAGTCACGTACTTTGTGCCCTTTTCCTCAACACTTATAACAAACTCCCATTCCTTTCAGGCAAGTTCCAGGGTGTTTCTTCCCACAGTTATCACATATGGGAAAATTCTTCTTTTCCCTATCCCCTTTATCCATCTTTCCCTATTCCATCTGTTTACTCTCTTGCTTCCCTTCAAAGCCATAGGACTCAGTAAACTCTTTACTTATCTTATCAACACATGATATTATTTCTTTATATGGTGATAATACATAGGAGACTATTTATTTTATAAATACTATCTTAAGACCATGAAAGATATGATCCCTACTTATATTTGGATCATGTGAATTGCTGGTGTTCTCATTCCTTCTACTGGTCGCCATTTCTAAACAAAGGCATACACTAGATTAGTTTATGAATAACAATACCTAATACCAAACTTGTAAAACACATAACATAAATTAAATATTTTATGGATATAATCCATAATCATAAAAATGTCTCCTTTGAATAAGTATATACTCATAAACCCTTCATAATGGTTTGTAAAGAAAATGAGAATTATCCTAAGCATATCCCCTGGGAGTGTCATAACCAAGAGTGCAGCAAGGCCCGTTTTTGTGCACCAGTTCCCCTTCGAGTCTAGCTCAAAGTGGTGTTTTCGGGTTTTACCCCTAGGTATATCTGTTCCAGAGCCACCTCAACCTGACCATATCCAGAAAGGGATGTATTTCTCGGAAAAATCACAAAATCACTATAATACCAAAATTCTAGGAAGTTCATCTATACAAATCCTCAAAATCCATCTTAGGTCTATGTGCTCTAATCAGAGTTTATCAAAATCTAGCTTCCAAGGATTGTACTAAACCTCTTCTGATGCCAACTGTAACGCCCCAACCCCAGTTACCCAGAGTCGGTGCAATATTACATAACATTGGATTGATCACAAGAATGATCAAATACTGAAAAACCGATTGGTTTAGTAGCCTTGGAGGCACTAGATATATTTATAAAGTCATACATTACATCATAAAAATGAAAACTAAAACAACATCTTTTCTTCATATTCCACACTCATATCCCCACATACTATCACTACAGGTCATTCATAATTTACTTCTTCATACCCTGGGAAAAATAAAACATAGAAAAGGGATGAGCTCAAATGCCCAGTAAGGATAACAATATAGAGGAAACTTTTATAAATAATAATAAACATTTAAGGCAATGTATAACTAAAACAAAAGCCTTTTAAACTTGAACTTCAACATAGTATGGCCAATGTAAAATGAAATAATTCCATTTACTTATTCACATGGATAGTCTACTAATCGAATAATCACATGAAATATCAATAACCACTTTCATAATGATGTAATGCATAATGCCAGACTATCATAACCACATAGCTAAGGTCTCGTGCCAAGACTACAAATAAGATTTTGCCAAGACCTTGTGCTAAGACACTAGTTTGTCTAATGAGACCTACCGATGCATCAAGGAGCTATAGAGGGCTCCACCCGTCACATACTAAGTCCAATGCATTCCCATATGAAAAGGTTTAAACATAACATAAACATTCATATTAAAACCATCATACGAAATGTCAACACTTTCTTCATAAACCATGAATGGTATAAAAATAACACATCCACAGTAAAACATATCAAAAAAAATTAAATACAATAGAAATGTTTTGTATCATAATAAATCAACTGAAAATAAGCTTAAAATCCATCAAATGATATTGACATAGATTAAATAAAAACTATTTGAGAGAAATATCTCTTTTCTCGAAATCATTGAAAAGTCACACATTTATAAAGGAAGTAATTTAAAAGAGATTTTTGAATCAAAGTGTCCCATACCACTTTGAAACTTTTGAAAAGAAATATCATTTCAAAAAATTCATGTCCATATAAATAAATCCTAAAAATCATTTTGAATATATGGACCTTAATTAATAGATTTATAAAGATAAATCTTTAAAACATTTAAAATTATGATCTTGATAAAGAGTACCTTTCACAAATTCTTAAAATATTCATTTTGAAATCATTTAAAAGTCAAATAATTATAAAATAAAAAATTTGCTTTGAAAATATTCTTATAAGATTGTAAGGTAAGCTTCGACGATTTTATAATGGCTAAAATAACCGCACCCGCCGTATAAGTTAAAAAAACATTCTTACCTTAATTCTGTCGAAAAGGTTAAAAATTACCTTGTTTGGAAAACTACGGAAGGATTCTTTTATAAACCACTTATAAAAATTCAAAAAAGGGTATAAATGACTTTAACCCATATTCTTGTAAATAGTAAAAATGTTTTGAAATACATTTTTATGAAACATGGATGTAGATAATAAAGAGATCCCCGTATATTATTACGTACAAACAACCTCAGATAATGAAGATATTGTGAAATAAACCCTTAACTTGTAATTTTCCTTGGTTGGGGTAGGTTAACCTCCTGTATAATGGTGAAAAAATTGTTATTAAATTATTAAATAATCATATACATTAATATGATATCATATATGATCTTTTAACATTGATTTGTTAATAATTTCATAGAATTATCATCGTTTCAGGTGTTAACTTACTCGTTTTCTTTTATATGTTTTGTTACATAAGCTATGTTTTTTATGGATAGGTTGTATATTATTCATATACATAATTATATCAAGTCCTTATACATTATTTTTAAATCATCAAATGATAATTATACTTGAATGGATACGATGGATAATGAATCTCACTGCGTTCTTGGAGACGGTAGTCCGTACGTACGCACGAGCGACAATATCATTCTTTTGATATTAAAATAATTTATAAATGGATGATATATCATATATAAATAATCATTAACATGTTATATTTATTATTTTCATTAGTTACACATCATTATTATAACCATCCAAATAATAATATATTGAATAACAATTACACCCCGACGTGGAGACGGTAATCCATACGCACACACGTATGGTGACATGTTATTCAAAGGGTGGATAGAATAATGAATATGGTTGTACAATATTTATAATAACATCACATTATATATATGATAATGGAGTTATTATTTTATAATGGTAATAACAAAGGAAGAAGAAGTGGTTGAAGAAAGGATCTTGGAAAAGGGTGGTGAAATCATTACCTCTTCTTCGGGTTCTTCCTTTTGATTTGATCAAAAGGTCTCCTTAGGCTGGAGTTATTATCAAACTAAGGCCTCTATGTTGTATTGAGGGAAGTTGGGAGAGTATTTGGGCAGAGTTTTGCTGATCCAAAAGGCTTTGAAGGTGTGGAGAAATGAGAAGGAGGAGTGCCCTTTTATAAGAGGGGTGAGGGGAACCTTTGGAAAAACTAGAAATGTTAATTTATAATAAATTAATATTCGGTCTCTAATGGCTCCAAAGTTGATTATTTAAATTTTAAGGTGGGTATAGGTCGAAAACCACTCAACCAATATAATTTAGACAGGTTTGGGTCATTATATTAACCTTATCTTTAAGTATTAACTCTAAGTTAATTAGTTTCACTTTTACAATGTCTCGTTGTATTTTTATATTATATGGTTAATAAACTTACCATATACATCAAAGTGACCACCAAGTGGTCCATTAATGAGGAACCTATCATGATATAAGTCACTTGGACGAACCTTAGATTTTTAGGAATTTAATATCAATTAATAATATAATATATTTTTTAAAAAAAACTCATTTATGTGAATTTTGACACTATTCAATAATTGATTTTCGTAAAAATCATAACATAATGATTACATCAAAAAAAGTTAATTGAAACAATCCTAACATGTCATATTAATCTATAAAATTAGTTTAATTCATTAAAAGTATCATATTATATTTATTTGTGTATTTATAATATCGATTATTATAATTTTTCATTAATAAGGAAATTACTGCATCATCATTGTGTCATAAATAAATGAAATTATTTAATGTCTAAAATTTATAAATAAAATATCCTTATGTATTAAATCTTTTTATCTTTAGAATGAATATTTAAAATCAAATTTCTCTTATGTATAACCCTATATTAAATATGTTCTAGTAAATAAACTTTGATTTTAACTCTTTTAACTATTCTTTGAATTAAATAATAATAAATGTCCTAATCTAATCCAATTGGACCTAAATGATAATATTATATTTATAAGGTTGTTTTTGGTCGAGATAAACTTGTCCAATAGAATTAGGACATGTGTTAGGGTAATATTAATATCATTTTTACCCTTAATTACCCTATTTACTTTTACCCGTGGTAAATAAAAGTAAAAAGTTACTATTCACAAAAAATTATTTTCATCTTATTTAACCACATTATACTTCTTGATATTAACCTTGTCTCACGAATTTTCGAAATTCCATTCACAGAAGCAGTAAAATTATGTTTTATGAAAAAATTAAGTTTATTTAACAACCACATAGTAGTTTCACTATTCATCAAAAATTGAAGTTTTTCAGAACAATGCCAAAATTTCACCCTATGTTATAATTGATATTCTGAATTCAAAAATGATGTCGATATTAATAAATTCAAAACATATAAGTTGCATTAATTAATTTTATAATTAATTCCCGTTGTTACAATAAATAGCGTGTTTTTAAGAAACAATATATATCAAAAGATTGACAATTGTTTATGTCCAATAACAAATTAAAATTAATTATAATGAAAACCATTGGATAAAATGGTAAAAATATACTCTAATTATACTATAAAACCACTAAATAATATAATTTATCATGATAAATTATTTTGAATAAAAATGATGTTTTTAAGTATTTTTCACTATTCATAAAAATTGGACGTTCTCAGAAAAATTCAACTTAGGATAATATTGATATTATGAAACCAAAAATGAAGTTCAATTTGAAATATAATATATATATAATTTCAAAAAGTATGTATTACTATTCATAACGTCTATTTTTATTGGTTGTGGTGTGTTAGAACTTGAAGTTGTGTACAACACATGCTACTGTATTATTTATAGGAAAGCATACTTTGGAAGCTTGGGATGTTTCATTTTAAATTTTTTATGTCCCCATTTAGTCAAAAAGTTTAAAATATTGTATTTAAAAAGGGTTCACTATTAAAAGTTGATAAAAGTGCAATACTAAAAACGAATTTGTTCTTTCATTATGTCTAAGAAACACATAATATGGATTCTAAAATTATAAGGATTAAATAAAGTTTAAAATTTAGTTGATACTATTCATAACCTCTTTTGAACATCTTGTTTGGCAAGTCATGGTGCGATTGAACTCAGTGTTGCGTGTAGTTCAAGTTGTTGAATTATTTTGAATAAATAACACACTATGAAATCTTGGGGTGTTACACACAAACACATAGAGATATATATATCCGTGTGTGAGTGCATGTGTGTGACTTTGTAAACATAAAATAATGAATAATTAAATAAAAACCATTTGAAATTTTCGGCTTTTGAAGTAAAAATTAAAACAAAACCCTTTACCTTATATTTTCGGAAATAAATAATCCCACATATACATAAATGCTCACCTATAAATGTAAAATATATTAACATATATATTTGTAAATCGTGGTAAAATGATGAGTTTGTGATAAAATTAAATAAACCCTTACATGTAAGTTTGTAAAAATTAATGTTTTGGTCTATAGACATTAAGCAAGAGTCGAATAGTGAAATATGAATGTGGTAGGGGAAGATCAAGTGTACTTGGGTGTGGAGATAGTGTTTATAAATATGAAAAAAAAATATTTTTAAGCAATCATTAATGGAAATACTATATATCTCTTATTGATAAAATTGGGTTCTGAATTTTTTTTGGCGTGAAAGTTTTATGTTTTTCTTCAGTTTGATATTCAATATATATATTTTGTGTATATATTAATTCTCCTATATGTTTAGCCATTATAAAATTATCAATATTATAATTTATTTTTCTTTTTTATTAATATATGATATTTTATTATTATGTTACGTTGTAATCAGTTCTAACATTATTCTTTTTTATCTAGATTTCTACAATTTTTTTCCATCACATCTTTTTTTTCCTATCTCACAATTTTTTTACTAATTCACAAATAATTACAATTAATATATTATTATATAATATTTTCTTTCTACTTAATACTTCGCTGTTTCATTTTAATGTTCAATGATTTTTTAAAATGTAACAATTTTTTTGAAATTTAATTATCATTTTTATAATATATATATATATATCATTTTCAATAAAAATAATTAGAATGAAATTATTCAAAAATATATATAATTTTGTATTTTTCCTAATATAATAATTATATATATTTATAATTTATAAATTTATTCAAACAAAAAAACAATATATTTTCATATATTTATAAAATATATATAATTGATAATAATAATAATAATAGTTTTCTTAAAATAATATCATACCCTTAATTAATATTATTATTTTCATCATCATCATCATCCTTGAAATAGAAAAACAAATTATATAAATAGTATAATAAATAATAAATTAGATATATATACATACATATATATATATATATGTGTGTGTGTGTGTGTGTGTTCATTTCATTATATTTATATTTGTAAAATTTAATCATTTTAATTTAAAAACTATTTTGGTTATTAAAATGTTATAAAAATATAATATTAAATATATTTATATTTATGCAGCAATTTAAATAAATTAATACTACATTAAAAAAGTATATGTTTAAAATTTAATCCCAAATATCGTACTTTTATAAAATCTTTTGTTACAAAATATCTTCATAGGTTCTAAATTTTAGTAAAATAGTTTATCAAATTAATAATTGATTCAAATAAATTACAATTAAATTTTATTGGGTGTTATAATAGACATTTTGCACATCTGTCTATTTAGGAAATATCACATGGTGGAAATGATCCCAAATTTAATTAGTTTACCTTTCAAATAAAATAAATAAATTCTGATGTACCAAAAAACTAAACCCAATGTAGTAGAATGATTTTTTTGGTTCACCCAAAATAACATGTAGATAATTTATGTCTTTTAAGTAAATTAAATCTATGTTAATTCATAAGAAAAATTACCAATATAATGAAATGGGTTTCATTATCTTTGATCATGTCGTAATCATCAAATATTTAATAATGAAGGGAATTGTAAAAAAAAATTTAAGGTATGTATTTCCACACAAATGGAAGGGATATTGGTCTGGGTATTTTTATAAGATAAATTTTCAATAAATTTATATGAAATTTTCTAAATCAACAGTTCTCATCATTGATAAAACCAATATTAAATGATTATATGGAATATTTATTGAGTAAAATCACCACTTCCCTTTGAAATCCTCTTTAAAAAAATAGTGCATGAATATTAAGAATTTATTTGTTTTAAAATAATTTTTTAAAATTATAGTAGAGTCCTTATAATATTTAGTTTCCTTGATTGTGGGAAATAATGTTAATTCCATATAAGATAAAATAAAACATTGCTTCCATGGTTTTTAAGAAAATTCCAAAACATCCTTGTTCCAAATGAAAAATTGATTTTATTAAATAATGTTGTAAAATGGTCGCACATGGTAATTATTTTGATAATAATACATTTGATAATTTTTAATATTTTCATAAAAATAATTTAATGAATATATATTCAACCAAAAGAATGATTGTATATTTAAATGATGATAAATTATAATTGTTACTTACTATCAACATTCATGATGTTTCTATATTTAATTAGGGTATTAATGGAAGAAAAACATGTGAAACACATTCATTAATAGAGGAGTATAATATAGATGAAATTCTATAAAATAACACTATATTATTTTTCCAAAAAAAAGCTTGAGAAAAAAATATCAATAATAATGTATATTCTAACATATATCTTTTCCACATTTGTTACAATAAAATAAAATACCCTTAGGATAATTAATATTATTTTCAACATAAAATATTAAGATATGTTATAGATTCATGATAAAATTTGGAATTTTAATTTAAATATATAATATTAAAAAAATCGTCTCATAAAATCAAAATATTTATCATTGAATGAATATTATGATGGGATCCATTACAATGATCATATCATTGAACTGAAAATAAATCAATTAAGTAATTATGTGATTCAAATGTAAATAAACATAAATAATGTGAAAAAAATAGAACAATAAAATTTAATTTCACATATAATATTTTTTATTTCAAAGGCAATGACAATATAATTTAACCCAATGAAATGCAATTGAGTTATAAAATCCATTACTACTTGGTAATATTCAAATAAAATAAACATGGATGAATTAAAATTAATAATAAACTAAAATACTATTGAATATATAGATTTCATATTTTACTTTTAAAATTGTTAGTATATGCACCATATAACTAAATAAGCTTGTAGGATTTAAATATGTCTAAATAAATGGAAATTGAGATGAAATGTCATACAAAGATCATGTCATTTAAGTGATAAAATATCAATGAATGTTGTTATGTGTTTAAAATTTAAATACAAATAAAATAATTGAAAATAAAATGTAAAATAATAAATGCTCATTATAAACATAATATTAGCATATGAAAGACAATAATGAATTAATTTAACTTAATAAAATTAAATTGAGTGATAATATACACTACTTATTATTAACATTAATATAAAATCCCATTTTATGAAATCAAATATATTTACCATAAAATACATTTACTAATAAAGTACTAATGTTAATATATATATAAAATTCTATATGAACCACATAAAACAAATTGGTGGGTAACATTAAACACTCCCTCAATGAATGTAAATTAAGATGAAATACCTTACAATGATCAAAATAGTGAATTGATAATAAATCCATGAAGTTATTATGTGTGTAAAATTTATATACATATAAAACAAGAGGAAATAATGAATAAAATAATAATTTGATATTACACACATAAACATTTCCTATGAAAAAAAATAAAAATGTAATTTATCCCAAGGAGAATAAATTGAGTTATAAAATACGGTTTTTTCAAGAACAATTCATCAATTGAGTTCAATATATTCCTGGATAATAATATTATCTTATTTATTTAATTTATTCATCTAATATTTATAAAATTTATTATTTTCTCAATTTTATATATTATCATGTTATATTTAATTACATAGTATTTCATGTTCATGTTGTATAATTTAATTATGTTCATAATGTATTTCAAAAATGACATAGGAATGATTATTAATCTGAATTATGTTATTATATGATCATTTCAAAAATAATTAATACGAAATAATTATAATTTAATTTGAAAGACCTAGAAATTTCAAGGGAAATGTTTTTCTAAATTTTCTTTGGGATTTTTCAAGAGCACAGTTTCTGACGGCTTCGGATTCCGAGGCTCGGTGTGCCCAGAATCATTTTCCGAAGTTTAGCTTGGGTACGTTCAGTGAACGAACGAGCGAGAAATTCTATCTTTTGAACCGGTGCTCAGAATAAAATTATGAGGGCACCGATGGAATCGCAGCGCCGGTACTTACTTAGAAACACCTCTTCTGGAGTTTCATTGTCTCGGTTGTGGTTTTTAATTTTTGGGGTTTATGTTAAGAAATAAAATAAAGTTGTATGACAAGTTTATTTTATTTCACTTAAAGCCGCTTAAAGACCACTTAAAAGCTGCTTAAGCTGGGTTGTAGCGGATAGGGTGAAATAAAAAATATCCTACCCACTTGGTAGGATATTTGTGAGGTGGGGTCCGCACGAGCCCCACCGTTTCTTTTCTTCTTAAGTAACGCACCCGCAACCCCTATTAAATGAAGTCAACGGTGCGTTTTTTTCTGGTTAAGAAACACCCCAATTAATTGGGCTGTTAATTTGTTACAAATATTTCATTGAATTGATTGTTTGTTTCTTTTCTTTTGAAATTCAATTTCTTATCTTGTTTTAATAAAATAAGACATGGTCTTATTTTATTTTTTGGGAGTCTTGTCGCGTTGGGAGGATATGGGAGGCTTGAAGAACATCTTCTTCAACGACGAAGAACGTGAAGAACGAATCGGTCTCCGATGAATAACGTCCTCACGTCCTTCTTCCGAAGAACGAAGACGCGCCATCCCTCGTTCTTCTATCCACGTCAAAGGAAGGGAGACGCCGTTCCACCTCGGACAACCTCTGTCTTCGTCTACGAATCCTCTTCCGCAACACCGAACCGCGACGTGACATCGACGATCCCCTTCCCACGACGCTTTCTTCTGCGACGAGAAAATCCGCGACGAACCCTCGCTCGACGACGCTTGAGGTAGGGGAATTTATTTTTGGTGTCCTTTTATCTTTTAAGAAAAGAACGTCGAGCGCAGACCAACCAATTCCAGGTTGATCCGCAGATCGTTCCTTCATGCAGATTAATGTTGATGATTGTTATTTAATTGTTTGTGAAAACCAACTTGATGATGATCGTGGATTAAAACCATTTGTTATCGAATAACGCGAGGGGGTCGGACCACACAAACACAGCCGACCCTCCTCCTTATTTTCGTGTTGGTTTCTTATGGTTGGTACGAGGAATCGTGGTGCCATCGCAGCACGCGGTTTCATGCGGAAGACATGCGCGGCGTCGTCGCGCCGCGCCGTGAAAGGAAGAACAAGCACGCGACGCCGTCGCGCCGCGTCGAAGAATCCTGAAGATATCCGCGGACGGAGTCGGGCCACGACGAAGGGGCGCGGTGCCAGCACGCCGCGCCGGAGAACCGAGAAGACGACACATTTCCTTTTGACGTGCGGATTGACGGGTGATGACGAAGCAAGCCTTTTTGGCGTTTGACTTCCTTCGCAGTGAAGGTGGAGTCCCGGGGGGACCATAGGCGAAGATGGAAGGAGGAACGGACCACCGGAGCGCGTCCGGTGGTCTGCTGGAGGCGGCGGCGGCGCGCCTCGCCGGTGCGGCGGTGCCGGCGACCGGCGGCAGTGGCACGCCGCCGGAGGGTTGGTGGCCGGCGGATCCGCCACCGGCGTCAATTAGCGGAGTGCGGGGGACACCCCGCTCCGTGATTCGGCTCAGCCACGCTGACCGAGCCGTGGCCGGCTGGTCGGGCCGGACCGAGCCGGGCAGAGCCGGGCCGGGCCCAGCCGGGTCAGACCCTGTGCGGGTCGACCCGGTTCGGCCGACCCAGGGGGGGGGGGGTCGGGCCCGGTCGCCCAGGGCCTAGACACCCCGTTTTCGGACCACTTTCGGTCAAAATCCCGTAACTTGAGCTACGGGCCTCCAAAAGACCCGCTGTCATCGGCAACGCGATCCTTGGATCGAGACGGCCGTTTCGGTATATCGCACTCATGTTTTCAGATTACTTTGGTTTCGGCTGGGTAGGTTCGTCCACGAAACCAACCGGGCCCTCGAAGCGAAAACGCTCATATCTTGAGCTCTGGACGTCCGATTGACGTGTCGTCGACTTTTATGGATTTTTAAGGGATAAGGATCTTTTGGCTTACTCCGCTCGAGGTTTGGACGCTGTTGGTGTATGGTCAGGTTGGTTTTAACTTAAAAACCAACCGGGCCCCCGGAACGAAAAAGCCAATAACCTTCAGACCGAGCGTCCGATGGACGCGTCGTCTGTTGCGTTGCGTTCCTGTTGATGATACGGAACGAAGACGCTCATATCTTGTGATGTTTTTATTCATGTCCTTTTTGTTTGGTTGATACTGAGTGGTCCTGGTTAAGACTGTTGACTTGACCCTCACATTCGAGATCTCTACTGGAGGAGACCCAGGGACCTCACACTGATGCCGACAGCGTGACTCGACCCATGGAGGCGAGAGTGAATGTTGGATCTCTTAGTAGTTACATTTAGGCCTTACGATGTCATCCATGGCATGAATTCATCCTTCATGTCAGGATTGACTGTATTAGGCAATGGGCGTGGTTCATCCCGGGGGGATGACACCAGGTTTCTCTTTTCAGCAAAGGAGAAATTTTAGCAGCTCTTCCAGATCGTATGCAAAGGAGTTGCAGTTCATCCAGGAGCGGATGAAGACTGCACAATGCAGTATGAAACAGGAAACCGGTTCCAGTCTTAGAGACTCGGGCATGTTAAATGTTTCAAGAAGAGGATGCTTTAAAGAGAGATGAGTCTGCGAAGCAGTAGATGTGGAGGCAGAGCTAGGAGAGCAGCATGAGGTGGTGTACATCGTAACATGCTACAACCACCCCCCTTAGTTATCCCCGCCAGGCTCAGGGAGCCAGAGGGCGGAGGAAGAGTGCGGCTGCATGCGGTCAAGGAGTGTGACCCAATGGCTCTAAAAATGATTCAAGGGACAGTCTGTGTCCACTACTAGCTGCTGTAGTAACAGATGTCGATATGAATCATTCCTCGCTTTCACAAATCTTTTCCCAGACCTAGAGTTTCCGGTAAGTCGTGGACTTGACCCTCACGTTTGGAGATACCATGGGAGGAGACTCGATACTCACACATACACCGACGGTGTGGTCAGACCCTCGAGGCGAGAGTTTCGATTGGAATATCTTGGTGGCAGCATCGAGGCCTTACGATGTTGGTTTGAGTATGGACTGGGCAATCATAGTTCATACACAAATTGGCCGTATTAGGCAAAAAGGTTGTGGTTTAACTAGGATTTCGGGACGTGTTTTCCTTGGTCAGCAAAAAGGAAACCCCAGGCAGCATAGAATATCTCATGCATAGGAGGGTGTGACCTATTACTCTTGATTCGGTCACCCTTACCCTTGTTGCAGCAGTCGTTTGAGTTACAGTTCTAACAGGAATTAGAGACCTCTGGAGTTCAAGGATGACGATCCCGTCCTTATACGGGTCTCACCTCGATGAGGTTTACGGAGATGTGGCCAGGGCGGCAAGTTATCTTCGAGGTTCAATGGACCTTTCTAGGTCCTCAGCTGGGTAGGCGAGGTGGTTTACCGCTTAACCCATCCAGCTCAATTGTACCATGTGCATGATGTCTTCTACGTATCTCAACTGAGGAGATACGTGCTTGATCCTTCACACATCATCGACCTCAGGGAGTTGGAAGTCGATGATAGGGCGACATGCACGGAGGTTCCAGTGGGGATCGAGGATCGACAGAGGGGTCCTATGAGGACGATCGATTTCTCGAGTGCACTTTCTCTGGCAGTACGGGAACTTCTGGGTGAGCACATAGGAGCGGAAGGCTCAGATGTGTTCTTTGTACCGCTTTAGTGACTGTAGTTTGTGATAAATCTTTACGAGGACATAAATCCCTGAGGTGGTAGTAATGTAAATACGTGTAAATTTCAAGGGAACTTTATTTCTAAATTTTCTTTGGGATTTTTCAAGAACCCAGTTTCTAACGGCGCATGATTCTGAGGCTCGGTGTGACCGGAATCATTTTCCGAAGTTTAGCTTGGGTACGTTCAGTGAACGAACGAGCGGAAAATTATATCTTTTGAATCGGTGCTCAGAATTAAATTCTGAGGGCACCGATGGAATCGCAGTGCCGGTACTTGACTAGAAACACCTCTTCTGGAGTTGATTTTGCTTAGTTCTGGTTATAATTTTTGGGGTTTAAGTTAGGAAATAAAGTAAAGTTGTATGAAAATTTTATTTTATTTCACTTAAAGTCGCTTAAAAACCACTTAAAAGTTTCTTAAGCTGAGTTGTAGCAGATCGGGTGCAATAAAAAATATCCTACCCACTTGGTAGGATATTTGTGAGGTGGGGTCCGCATGAGCCCCACTGTTTCTTTTCTTCTTATGTAATGCACCCGCACCCCCTATTAAATGAAGTCAACTGTGCGTTTTTTTTCTTATTATGAAACAGCCCAATTAATTGGGATGTTAATTTGTTACAATTAATTCTTTGAATTGATTGTTCGTTTCTTTTATTTTGAAATTCAATTTCTTATCTTGTGTTAATAAAATAAAACATGGTCTTATTTTATTTTTTGGGAGTCTTTTCGCATTGGGAGGATTTGGGAAGCTTTAGGAACATCTTCTTCAACGACGAAGAACGTGAAGAACGAATCGGTCTCCGACGAAGAACGTCGTCATGTCCTTCTTCTGAAGAACAACGACACACCATCCCTCACTCTTATTTCCATGTCAAAGGAAGGGAGATGTCGTTCAACATCGGACAACCTCCGTCTTCATCTACGAATCCTCTTCCGTGACACCGAACCGTGATGTGACATTGACGATCCCCTTCCCGCGACGCTTTCTTCCGCGACGAGAAAATCCGTGACGACCCCTCGCTCGACGACGCTTGAGGAAGGGGAATTTATTTTTGGTTTCCTTTTATCTTTTATGAAAATAACGTCGAGCGCGGACCAACCAAATCAAGGTTGATCCGTGGGTCGTTCGTTCATGCGGATTGATGTTGAGGATTGTTATTTAATTGTTCAGGAATACCAACTTGATGATGATCATGGATTCAAACGATTTTTTATCAAATAACGCGAGGGGGTTGGACCGTAAACACACGGCTGACCCTCCTCCTTATTTTTGTGTTGGTTTCTTGTGGTTGGTACGAGAAAGCGTGGTGCCGTCGAACCACGCGGTTTCATGCGGAAGACATGTGTGGTGCCGTCGCGCCGCGCCGTGAAAGGATGAACAAGAACGCGGCGCCGTCTCGCCGCGTCGAAGAAACCCGAAGATATCCGTGGACAGAGTCAGGCCACGACGAAGGGGCGCGGCGCCAACATGCCACGCCGAAGAAACGAGAAGACGTCGCGTTTTGTTTTGACGTGCGGATTGACGGGTGATGACGAAGTAGGCCGTTTTGGCGTTTGACTTCCTTCACTGTGAAGGTGGGGTCCCGGGGGGACCATAGCCAAAGATGGCAGGAGGAACGGACCACCGGAGCGCGTCCGGTGGTCCGCGGGAGGCGGCGGCGGTGGAGCCCCGCCGGAGGGCTGGTGGCCGGCGGATCGGCCACCGGCGTCAATTAGCGGCGGGTGGGGGACACCCCGCTCCGTGATTCGGCTCGGCCACGCTGGCCGAGTTGCGGCCGGCCGGTCGGGCCGGACCGAGCCGGGCCGGGCTAGGCCGGGACCAGCCGGGTCGGACCCGGGTCGGGTCGGGCCGGTTCCGCCGACCTAGGGGTGCGGGGTCGGGCCGGGTCGCCCCCGGCCCAGACCCCCCGTTTTCGGACCACTTTCGGTCAAAAGCCCGTAACGTGAGATAAGGGCCTCCAAATGACTCGCTGTTAGCAGAAGCATGATCCTTGGATCGAGATGGTCGTTTCGGTATATCGCATTCAAGGTTTCAGATTACTTTGGGTTCGGCCGAGTTGGTTCGTCCACGAAACCAACCGGGCCCTCGGAGCGGAAACACTCATATCTTGAGCTCCGGACGTCCGATTGACGTGTCGTTGACTTTGATAGATTCCTCTAAGGGAGAAGGATCTTTTGGATTACTCTGCTCAAGGTTTGGACGCATTTGGAGTACGGTCGGGTTGGATTTAACTTAAATACCAATCGGGCCCCCGGGACAAAAAAGCCAATAACTTCCAGACCGGGCGTCCGATTGATGTGCCGTCTATTGCGTTGCATTCCTGTTGACGATACAGAACATTTGGCATCCTTCTCCCGAGTTTTGGATACAGTTGGATAGTGGTCGGGTTGGATTGTACCTGAAATCCAACCGGGCCCCTGGAACGGAAAAGCTGATATCTTTCAGACCGGACGTCCGTTTGACGAACCGTCAGCGGCGTTGTTGATCACGTTGAGAAACGGTACCTATGAGTATACCCTATGGGAGTTCGGGGTACAGTTGAGATACAGACGGTTTGGTTTGCTCACAAAACCAACCGGGCCCCTGGAACGAAAAGTCTAATAACTCACAGACCGAGCGTCCGATTGACGCACTGTCTATTGCGTTGAGACCCCTATGACGAGACTGTCCATTGAGATAATTCTTCTTGGGACTTTGAGATACTTGGAGTATCGACCAGTAGCTCAAGTAGCGGGCCCTCCCAGAGACGAGCGTACGGAGTACGGAGACCGTGTAGCCGGTTGAGACCTGACGACTGCTTGACCGAAAGACTCGGTGTGTTACGGATAGCCCAGTGGGGAGTGCTTGGTTGTAGCGAAAAACCCACGACAGAGGTGCGCTTAGTTGTAGCGGCACAAGGGAGCGCTTAGTTGTAGCAGCAGACCCACGATAGAGGTGCGCTTGGTTGTAGCGGCACAGGGGAGCGCTTGGTTGTAGCGGCAGACCCACGACAGAGGTGCACTTGGTTGTAGCGGAACATTGGTGCGCTTGGGTGTTGCGGCACATGGGAGCGCTTGGTTGTAGGGGCAGACCCAGGGTAGAAAGCGCTTAGTTGTAGCGGCATGCCCACAGTACTCGACAGGAGGAGTACCTCAGTAGTCTTAGGTGAGTGAGCAGAACCTCGGAGTCGTGACAGGACCACTGTACACTCCAGAGACGGAGCTCTTCAGCAGTTACAGTTTCAATAATGAAAATCCAGGTTTGAGCTGAGACTATTGACCTTTTTTTTTACCTCATGATTGAGATGGGTCACTTTATAACTTAGGTATATGTATGGGCATATACCTGGTTAGTGGTTATCCGTTGATTTCATAATCCTTGTGTTTCCTCATGATTGAGAAGGTTACTTGATAACTTAGGTATTTGTATGGGCATATACCTAAGTAGAGGTTATCTTTTGAGATATTCTTTGTGGTAAACCTTGTTGGTTTTAGTGAGAACTTGAGGGTCTCGGGATCCCTACTGAGTATCGTTATACTCACCCCTGCACGGGCTATGCCCGCACCTCGTTGTGTTGGTTGCAGACGACAGGCAGTGTGGACGGAGGTCGAGTGTTCGAGGAATGGACGGTACCCGGAGGTGGACTACACGATGAGTCAGTACCCAGAGGTGGACTACAGGACGAGTTGGTATCCGGAGGTGGACTTCACGGCGAGATGACACTAGGAGGAGGTTGATGAGCGAGAGCGTTGTGGAGGCTATCTGTACCTACCCTTCAGGTAGGATCTGTGGTGGACGATCCAGGAGCTGTGCCATCTGTACCTACCCTTCAGGTAGGATCCGAGGAGGACGACCCAGGAGCCTCTTCCGTCCATCTAGTTGTTGTTGTTTTTTTGTTGTACTTGTTCAGTTGTAGCTGTACTTTCAGTTGGGTTTGTATTCTTCCCCATTTACTTTTCATCACTTTCTTTTGTACTTAGTGTTTTACTTCCGCTTGTACTCTGTGGTGTTTGATTAATTTTATAATGGCAATGCCTACCAAGTTATCGGGATTTACATCTTTGGTGCTAGTCGCCTGCCTCTGGCCTATGGAAGGCGGGTTTGGGGTAGTCATGGCACGGGCCCCGAGGATGGGTTGTGACATTAATGCACATAATTTATTCTTTTAAAACTAACTATCTATGACATTTATAAAAATGAACTATGTTACAATCATGGAGATGGTAGGTCGTACGTATTCATGAGTAACTATACAATTTTTCACCATCCAAAATGGAAATAAGTTATGAATTATTTTTATTAATTTTTTTATAATTATTTCGTAAATATAATATATTATCTTCAAATAAACTAATAAATTCCCAATATGAGATTTGATAACAAAAAAACAAATTACATCCCTCCATGGTGGTGCTAATCCACTCGTACATATGAATGAAATTATCATTTATCTATGAATCAAATGGAAAAAATATATGACATATTAAATTTAAATAATGATAAATATTTAAATAATATCATATATATATATCAAATAAATCATCAAAAAGATCTGTGAGAGCTAATGATGGGAAAATAATTTCATTGGTTCGCGAGGTAGTGGTTTTTCAAACACATGATCAATTTATTAATATCACATATGATGGAAGTGTAAAAAATTTTTGGTTTTATTATTAACAAAAGTACATCATATAATATGAGTTAATTTTTTTTATATCGTCACTTTTTTTATTTTTGAAGGTGGTGAAATTTTAATGAAATTTGAAATTCATTAATTTAGAACTATACCCCATCTCCAAACAACAACATGTGGTTTACAGAAAAAGCATCCCTAGAATGGTATTTGGATCATTAAAACACTCAAGGAATTGTTAATGGAATTAATGAATTTATTTGTGAAAATCATTTCCAATATAAATGTTTACTGATATGTGTATTTATGTTGGGAGGGGTAAAATTTTAAAATATTGTAAGGGTGACCAATAAAAGTTTCTCTAGATGAATACAAAATGATAATATAATTATCATGACAAAATATTCAAAATGGTTATATAAGAAATGGTTGGATATGATAAGGTTTATATAGTTTCATCCAATTTGATTAATATTATTTTATTTGAAAACAAGCCCTTATCATTTAGTTTAACCCCTTAGAAAACTCGTTTAAACATTAATAGTTGTGATTAATTATAATTATTTTATTATTAATGATGAACAAAAATTAATATTATTATGTTATGTATTTTTAAAATTTATTGATTAAAAATATGGAATCCATTTTTTAATAAAAATTCACATATGTTGAAGAATTAAAATATAAATTGAACATGTGGAATTGAAGAAAAAGATGTATTCTAAGGAAATTTTTTTCATATGTATAAATATTTTATTTATCAAAATTCGACATGAAATTGATTAAACTGAAAAAAATTGTATTTATCATCATTTAATTTGAAATACCTTTATTTTAGAATATTGTAAAAAAAATTTCTTTTTGAATTCATTAAATAAAAAAATGATTTAAAAATTAGTAATTTTTTAATATTTATAATAAAATTTATACTTCTACAAAATTATAAAAAATTCAGTATATGTAAATTAATAAATATTTACATGAAAAAAGAATTTCATTTCTTGAAATAATATTTATAGAAGTACGCAAAATTTATTTAATGTAAGTGTCGAAAAATGTGATGAACAATGTTTTTAATGAAAATTTATTTTTTCAAGGAAAGCAAGATTTTACATTAACAATGCGACTACTACAATTCATTATAAAAATTTAACATATCAGATAAAATTAAATGATATTTTATTTTATTTTATATAATACATCATTAGGTGTTTTTTTTGTTAATAAATATTTTGAAAAATGCATTTCAAAATAGTTTATTGAAGTCATCAATTTTCATGCATAATCAAATATTTAAACTAAAACCATGTAAATTTATAACTAAAATAAAATTGATAAAATTGTTAAAAAATTGAATCATAAATAAATTTAATATAAAATAAAAAATATAAAAAAATATATTATATTATTTTATTGAAAAGAAATGATACCTTTACAATAAAGAGGCATTTTTCCTTATTCTCTAAAAACCAAATCATTTTATAAAAATCCAATAAATTCACAAAATGATAATTTTTATATGAGGATTTACAAATTTTTATACATTTTATAAAATATAATCACTAAATGTTTAATAATGAATTATTATTATTATAACGAAAAAGGTAATAAATATCATTATTCAATAAAACCCATTTTTTGAATAAAAACATGTCGTCATTAATTTTTTTAAATTATTTACAAGTAATTTAGAAAAAAAAAATTTTATATTAGAAAATTAATATATATTTCATATGCTATTTAATAATACTTATAACTTCCAATTTAATTTCAATGTTATAAAAATAATATTTGAGTAATAATATTCGTTTGATTATTTAGGGTTGAGGTTATGTGTTGTATAATCTATCAAAAATTGTTTGGTTTTTAAAAACATGGGGGGTTAAAAAGGTAACCTACACGGATATCAGTGAGAGATTGGAGATAACGATTCTCAAATCCAACCTCGAATTGGATTCAAATTTTCTACAAAAACATAGTGTATATTATAAACAAAAAATAGAAGTAATTAACCTCTATGAAGAACTGGGAAAAATATATATAAGATACAATCGAAATAAAACATAGGATATAGTTAAAATAAAAGAACCCATGTGAATTCATAAAATATAATACAAATAGAATAATTTCAAATGAAATATAGGTAGAAAACATCATTATTAGTGACCTAGAAGCATGAATAGTTCCTAAACAACTCCAAGATATTGTAATATCTATCCAGGTCACCAAAAAACACATTTTGTTCTAAAACATAGTTTGTATATGTGTACAATGTAATGAAATTATCTTTTATAAATATAATTCAAATTTTAATTTATGTAAATTAATAATTATATGTTATGGACATATACAACACATTAACATCATTAGTTTAATTATATAGGGTTAGATTTAAAAGACAATTATGAATCATCATTGTTGATAATATATTCACTAAATAGTGATCATGTGACTAGTGTATATTATGGTTTTAACAAATCCATTTTACATAGAGAATCTAAGTTATAACCTCAAATAGTAAGATAATACCATATAGAGCCAATTTAATATTGATTTTGAGAGAGTTATTTTGATTGGGATTTACCTTTACCAAGACCACTATGAGACCTATAAACTCAAGAATGAGTGAATTAGTTTATTGTGCCGGATAAATCTCATCAAGATTATGACCCAAACCATATACTCCATACCACCCCATGATAGTCTAACAATCACACACCTAACAGAATTTTATATTCTATTAAAATGATATATATCAATACCCTAATAATATGAATATTTATATTGTATATAATAATGAATATATTTTCATCTTATTATTTTTACTTTATAAATAATTTTTATTTCGATAAAATAAAAAACATAAAATATTTTTGGGTAACATTCAAATTCAATTAATGAATTTATTTTAAAAAATTAATGGATTTATGAAAAAAAATAATTTTTTCAGATATTATTATTAAATAAAATTTTTTAAATACAAATTACCCCAAAATTTATGTGAATGGAAAAGTAATTGTTATAAGTGTTTGAAAAAAATTATTTTCCAAATACCCATCATTAATCAATAAATTTTATTTTTTATTTAAAATATTTAAATTTACATATTTTTAAAATTATTTAGATAAAATGAATATCATTTTTGGAATAATAATGTCTAAATTATCTAATGGTGAATTATTCATAATTTTCTTATTCAATAAAATTTTTGGGTAAAACATTAATTCCGTATAAACATGTCAAGTTTATTATGACATAATAAAATTAATAAATAGTTTAATAAATACTATAAATTGAATACCAAAATAAATATATTATTTACCATTAAAATAATATATTTTTTAGGATTTTTTATTTATTTTATGAATCCATTATGAATCCTACAAAACAAATAATATAATTTAATGGTTTAAAATCATTTTTTTAAGAACATGACCAACCAACTCATTAGAAAGGGTAATAATTTAATAATTTATTCCCTTGCAATAATAATATAAGTAATTTCTACCCTATTGGGTTGAAAAAATTGTCAATTAAATGTTAGTGTTTGTGGTTTTGGTAATTTGGTTATATAAAGTCCAAAACCTAGGTTTAATAAATGAAAACATTTCCCCCACTCGTTTCTTATATATACCTACACTAGATCCCATTTTTCGTTACTAGGAAAACATTGAGAACATCCTTACCTAGTACTAACCCTATAGAGTCCTCCCAATGTTCCTCAAATATCCCATGAATCTCCTCCCATGAATATGGAATCACTATATAAAGTTAAGGGATCATGTTCATTTCCTATTTATTCTAGTATCTTTTTTGTCTATTTTAATTTATATTCATTTCATAATGTTGGTTATGTATTTACATAGATCCATTAAGGGAAATTATATATATAAATTATTTCAGAACAATTTAACTATAATCAATCCCTTAAATGAATATTCACATGCCCCATTTACGCTGCCAAAATTTATAGTGGTTTTATATACCAAAAAATGGCCTATCGAATACCCATACCCATTTACTATCGAGGGTGTTAAACATTATAAACAAATTCTTATGTATTTTGGACTTGAATGTATGTGTTACAAATTCCATGATCATGTAAATATTTATTATTATTAATGATTCTATGTTGTGTGATCTATGTGACACATTTAAGATTAAGAATGAATTGAATCAGATAGGTGAATCAGAATTATATTGCATATAAATGCATTGGGAATGTTTTAGTTCCAAATACATCATTCAAAGGATTTTTCGGTTAACTTAATCGATCATGGAAATTTTTTAATCATGATGTCAAGGAAGTTATCTTTGACATGTGTTTATGATGAATTTTATTATGTTGTTACCACATTTCTTGTATTTCTTTTATGATTATCATGTTATATCATACATCATTTTTCATGCTTATAATTATCACTCATTTCCTTCCCCATTGGTAATTATATTGTATAACATGTATAAAATTCATCATGTTATGAAATTTTTATTCCCTTACCTGGCATTATAGTTCACGCCCTTTTATGCATAACCCTAGGTTATCACATTCTAATTTATGTACAAAGGACTAATATGATCATGTTATATAAGTATTCAATAAATATGATGTATTCCACATTTTAATTTTTTTTAAGTAATGTGCCTAATCCCCGATGATACAGTAATCTTTGTCATCTTGGTTGTATTTTGGGTAATATTATGTAATAAACCATGATTAAATATGTAAAAATGTGAACGGTTGTTGTAGTTGGTATCAATGAAAAGTTATAATACTTTTTTGGGATTTGAAATAGAAAACTCTAGTTAATTATTTAATGATAAAAATTACTATATGAGAATTTCCCAATATTTTTTTAAAGAATATATTAAGTGGATTCAATGAAAAATATCCATTTTAGGATATTAAAAGTGGATGTGGATTTTTCATAGATGTACATAGGCGATAATACCTAAAACACTGTGTTGGGCTAGATTCGATGGGGAATTGGTCAATGAAAATGGTCATCACCGCACACCTGGTTTGACAACATTAGGGGATATGATTTGGTAAATTCAAAATTTCTATAAAAACCATTGTAAAGGAAACACAAAATCCCATATTAATATATGACTCTAAATTGACCATGGATAACATATATTAAATCCTAGAAATACATATGTTATGAAATAATGGAAATTTATATGTTATTACATAAAATTCAATGAATTTATATTTATGCTCTTAATAGAATAAACTTACTCATAAATTGTTTTCTATTAATTCAATATAATGGAATAAAATAGGAAGAATCAAGTAATCCACTGATGTGAGGGGAAATTATATTACCTATCATATGATATGCCCAACTGAATGGGAAAAAGAATATTGATTTTTATAATTTCTCTTTTTCAACTTATTCATGTTAATAATAAATAACAAGATTAGGAGGATAACCCAAATCAACCTAGAAAATAATAAAAGGTAATTTATACCTTTATGGTTTGAAGGGATTCAATTTTAAATGGATCATTTAACCCAGTAATCGCAAAATAATGGATCGATTTTATTTATATTATCTTGTACATCCATGAATGTTATGAGTAAGAGAAGGATCATCTAGTTATTCTGCATATGGAGGGTGAAGGGGATCTGTTTGGACATGATAAATATTATTAATTCACAGGAATATATCTATAAAATGGGTTAGAACTAATTCCTGAAACAAATTATCGATAAATATTTTCCTCACACTATCCAATATGTAATTGAAATTAATTTACACTCGCTAAAGAAAAGAAGAGGATGAATCAGTGAGGGCCTTTGACAAAAACCTCACAATAACTTTACGAAATGCCTATAGATTTTACAATACCACTGAATAAAAAGTTATTTTTTATTTGGTGGGATAATACCTAGTATAAAAAAATTCTTAGAGATTTAGACATTGATTTCTATAAAGAAATTTTTTATGTTCCCTCAATGTATAAATAAGGATTGATGAATCTCGATGGAATCATTGGGATAAGAATCCAAATGAGGAGATTAATTTTAGTTGTCCCATAGATAATTTAATTGGTGAAAATAATTTTGTACACCAAACTTGTAAATGTTTTTAAAGAAAAACCATGTAAATTTCCTGGTGATAAGGAAATGCTTTAGGTGTTTGAAGGAAGGACACCTTGCATGTAATTTTTGATAGAAGAAACCCACTAATATGAGGAAAAAAGTAATAACTCGGAAACCCCTAGGGAAAAATTTATATTTTAAAATGATAGTAACTAACCAATTTGAAATCTTAGTCACTATTCAAACAGTCTTCACCGGCAAGTAATTACCTCCGATTAAGAAAGGGTGAGTTTATCCCATCACAACCACATAGTGTATGTATAAAATAAAGTGGTGAAAGTAATTCATATTATTAATTATAGAATAACAATCATAATTTATTAATTTGGTTCAATTCATTACTTCATATAATGAAAGTTTAGTATATCTATCCAAATATCATGAAAAATAATGGATGTATATTTTTTAATGAAAATGGAAAATTGGGAAATTATTTCATCCTAAGTATATAACTCCCCCCATGTCAATATTTTTTGGTATAATTACATATTTAACTTTGGGATACTTTCTTTTGTTGAATTTTTATCAATTTTATTTATGGATTAGCACTCCAGATATAGATTCTACATAAATTTCCATGAGAAGGAAATTGATATCTATATCACAAAATGACGCATGATTCCAAAAAAGTTCAAATTGGAGGATGAATCTTTATAAGCACCATGATCTAAAGAATTTATATTATTTCACAAGAGGCATGTCTATCGATCTCAAATGATTAAGTCTAAGGAAAACACCATCCTCTATAACATACACATTCTTAGGGTGTAACACCATAGGTAAATAATGAATATGAAATTTTAATATTTATCCATATTTGTGAATAATATATTAATATCACTTTAAAGGGAACGCTATGCTCGATGGCATACCCAATACACGACAACATGTTCCTTTGAAGTCTTACGTTGCACTCTAATAATAAAATAATATTATTTTAAATGGTAGTTAATGCCTAGCCATTTTAATGGTGGGAAATAACAGAACTAACTAAAAAAATGATTATATAAGTTTTTCAAATATTTTTACTTTTATCCAATAAATGATAGAGGTGTAAAATGCTAATTAATCCAATTTTAAGCATAAATCTGCTAATAATCTCTAAAAGGTTAATTAACCACCCTTTGATGGATAACCATTTTTAAATATAATTTTGACAATTTTATATGTTTTATTTGAAAAAATAAAATCCTTCTATAGAATATGGATATAAAAATTTAATTTGTTTAAATTTTTGTTATTTTTCCGATAAAGATTATTTTTAGTGAAAATGTTGCATTTTAATTCAAAACCACCATTTAATATGATTTATTTATATGGATAGATAATATATTTATTTAATATTAATGTGTATTTAGAATATATTTTTTACCATTTAATCCAATTGTGGTCATTGGAATTAATTTAACTTTTAAATTAGACTTAAACTAGTGTTAATCTTTTAATAGATATTGTTTTTTAAAAAGACACTATTTGTTTTGACAACAAGAATTAATTATTATATTAATAAATGAAACTTATATGTTTTTAATTTTGTAAAATAGATATCATTTTTGAATTCAGAGTATCAAATATACCTTAAGGTGAAATTTTGGTTTTTTTTGAAAAGCTTCATTTTTGATGAATAGTAAAACCACTAAGTGGTAGTTAAAGAAACTTATTTTTTGTTTAAATGAATTTTTACCACTTCTGTGATATAATTTTCAAAAATATGACATACTTGGTTGTCATTAGGATGTAAAATGTGGTTCAATGAGATTAAAATAATTTTTGGCGAATAATTACTTTTCAGTTTTATTAATCGCGATTAAAGGTAATTATAGTAATTTAAGGTAAAAATAATGTTTTAATAATATAAAATGTCCTTGAAAAATTTTCTAACCTTATTGGATGAGTCATGGCCGACCAATAAAATCCATGGGTCAAATTGTGGACCCCATGGATCCACATTGGTTGGAAAATGACAATAATGACTTTTTTTAAAGTTAAAATTAAAATGTCACAAACATGTGTTGTTTTACTAAAACATTTTTTTCATGGGGTTATACAAGTCATATTGTTGAATATAAATATTCATTATAAATCTAAAAATATTTCTTACATCATGATATTTTTTTATAATTTTTTGGAATTAAATAAATTAAATTATTTATGACACTATGATGTTGCAGTGATTGCCTCATTATTTAATGATTTAAATAAAATGAAAACATAATGTAAAATATAAGAAATAAACTTGTGAAAAACCAATTGGATGGGTGGATTTAGAAACCTTATCACCTTATACTCGAAATATATTCTTTTGGGACCTTTAAAATCCGAAAATAATTTTATAATAAAGTAATATTTTATAACTTTCCAAGAGTTCCCCTCCTCTTCTCTTATAAAAGGCCCCCAACTCTACGACCTTTCCCACACCTATCAAGCCTTTGGCTCGGAAAAACCCTTCCCATTTCATCTCTCCACATCCTTGTATTCATCATTGAAGCCTCACTTTTGGAATGAATCATTTCCAAGGAAGCCTTTGAGCTCAAATCAAAAAGAGTTACCCTATTTAAAGGTAATGTCTTCCCTTGGGTCCTTTTGATTTATTTTTCTTCTCCAACCATCTAATCTATTTTTATTCCCTTATTTTGTTACAACACCAGTATATTCAATATACTAAGATGTTTTTATGTGATGGATTCGAGATAAACTTACACACACCTTCATCTAATGGTTAAAAACATACTGTTTCTGTGGATGGTGAATTTCTGCCTCACAAAATGATGATTGTTAAATATTCTCTTAACACCATTAATGGTGGCCATTATGATGCCACTATATTTAATATATGATATATATGGTATTTATGTTTTCTATATGCTTCTGAATTTTATATTTAAAACATGATTTATGCTTTTCATGTTGTGAAAATGCGATAATTTAATACGAGGAAGTGTGGACTACCACCCCCTCAAGTAATGTGACTCGTTCATGCAAAACAAGGAATGTACAAAGAATAAAATTAATGAAAATATTTGACCTATATAAAATATATATTATACTGGAATTATAAAATATATACCTCTCAATAATTTTTATTTCCATTAATATGACAAAGAAATGAAATTAGAGTTCATGCGTACGTACAGCCTACCGTCTCCATAAACAGTGCATTTCATTTCTTTATATCTCCAAATGTTATGGAGTAGTATAAAATGAGTATGTACTAGATATATATGATATTTAAATCATTTATACTATTATGGATATGATTTACTTATAACTACATGGACAATCATTATCAAACAAGTTCATTTTTGACTCATGTACTAAACATCAACAAAAACATCTAATATGAACTCACATTATTAACCAATTATTATAACATTATAATATGTGATATGAAATGAATAATAATATTTAAAATAGTTTCTTAAACAATTATAAATTGACCAATGTTTATTATTCAGGAATATAATGAAACGAACAAGACAAGTCATACTCGAGGTAAGGGATCCAACCTCTCTCGTTCATTTTAAGTACTCTCTTTTATTTCATTTCTTTTAAGATCACCATTCTTATGTTTGGGGATGTTATTTTATATTAATAATACTATCATTTTTTTTATATTTTGAGAGACCCTATTTGATCTCATAAATCCATTTTTGGAAGTTTTAAGTGGCGATGTTAGGCTGCCGAGTTTTCGTAAGATATTTTTCATCTCACTTTTATTTTCATGAGATTTAAGCTACATTTTACACAATTTATATAGAGTGTTATATGTACTGCCAATTATTATACTCTTTTTGTAATATAATTTCGTTTATGAGTATTTACATCAATGATGTATTGTCCTTCTTATATGGGCTGTACGTTTCGAAAGATACCCAAGTTAGTAAGGGAACCTTTAACCCTCCTATTTTTAAAATACATCTTCTGTTGGGTCTTTTAATATACATATTGTTATGTTGGGATATGTTCTTATATATCCTTATTGATGTAAATTTTATTTCCACGTGATGAGATACCATTTCTCTCTCATCAACTCTTTTTTTGAATTTTGATGTGACGCTGTTAGGCTGTCGAATTTTTGCAAGGGAACTTCTTAACCCAATTTGGATTCTTTAGGATAAACTTGTACTCATTGAATATGTCATTATATGAATATGTGTTAATGAACTCTGATTGTTTTACACTTAATATCCGCTTATATTTGTTGTATTCAATTTGTCACACATAATTATGTAATTGATTTATCCTTAATCCAAGGATATCATCTTTGTAAGGAACATCATCTCAATATACTTTCATTGAGGCATATATTTTTATAATACAAATCTTTCTTTTATATTGTGTATAAATCTCTTTGACTTTTATTTATATACAAAAGGAATCTTTTTCTATGATGTGTTTTACAAAATGACAAAAAGGAATTTTTCTTTTAACATACGCGGTGACAACAACATTTTCCATCGCCACGAGTATTATTTTGTCTTTGGCTTCCTCAACTAGCCATAATGTTTTTAAAATGAAATCAATACCATATACTCATTTATGTATTTTGGTATTGAAAATTGTTTTTATAATGGATTTTTGTATGTCAATATATTGAAGTTATATATTGTGATCAAAGTGTGGAAATGTTTTCTTTCCATTATATTTGTTTTATGATTTTATAATGGTACATGGAAATTTGATGAGTGGTTACGTGGTAAACCATATGACAGGTGGTGCCGTGAATACCAGGATTGGTGGTTACATTATAACCTCCAATTCATTGGGTATTGAAGTCGGTTGTATGGCTATTCCATTAAGTATATGTGGAAGTCGACTGTATGGTTATTCCATTTAAGTATGTTTATGTCCCAAGATAACATTATATGTTATGTGTTCTTTATATGGTTTTTATGGTAATATTTTGGTTTCAAAAGGGTAATTAATGGTCTTTTATTCATTGAAGATTTTTTACTACTTCATAATGGCGAAAAGTATTACTTTGGTAAAGTATTCATGGTTTACTTGTTGTTTTGAAAAAACTAATAGTTTTCCTTGTTTGTGTATCCTTTACTGGGATATTTATTCTCATCCCAAGTTTTTGAAATATTTTCCACATGATATAAAGTTGAATAGGGTCATGGATGGGACCAAGGAATGACATTATATCTAAAACATGGAACTAGTCATGTTTCTTTTTATGTTTTTATTATTTTATGGAAACACAGTAGAAGTGTTTACTATGTAATCTTTTGAGATGTAATAGTTATGACCTAATTCTCTAAAACTATAAACCCGGAAATATCCATTATGTGTATAAATCATTTAATTCATTATTAAGTAATGTTTATGGTTGGGGCCTTATAGTTGGTATTAGAGGTCGGTTTAGATATCTTTATGGGGTTAGGGTATTATATAAGCATTTGTAACATTACCATAATGGTTAGGATTTCAAAATGAGTCCTATGATTAGATAAATTGAATGAGTAAGTATATCTTAGTGTTTATCTTCCTCGTTAGTACATGATGATTTGGTTGATATACTCACACTTACCTTTTTTTGTTTTAGTAAATGTCTGGATCTAGCAGGCACCAAAGTAACAGTGGATGTGAAGGAAACTATTACAGTTTTCTGAGCGAGAAACTGAATGATATATGAGATGCAATGAGAACTCTTTTGTTTATCCTCAACCGACTATCTGGAGTCCTGATTGACCACCTAATCCTTGGTGATTTCTATAAGGCATCATATATGCGAGAAAAAAAATCACTACGAAACTACATGTAGTAATCATAAAGGTATGTGTGTTCAAAAAACTATGTGTCAATGATGTGGAAAGAAACTCCTAGGAAAATGTATCAAAGGTAAAAAAATATGATATAGATATGGAAATGAAGGTAATAAATCAAGAACCTTCCATGGAAAAAGGGATCATCCAATTGACTCGAGGAAAGGGAAAAAGTTCTTTCTAAGGGATCAAGTGAATGTTTTAAATGTGGTGTGCATGGCCATTATGCAAACACATGTCTTATAAAGATGTTTCGATAATGCGATCACCAAGATCGTACAAATATTCATTTTCCAATACCTAATTCCATTCCGATTGAGGATGAAGAAAATGAAAATGACGAATCAAAGGTATTGGATATTTCTTAACATTTGTTTTCCTATTTTGGAATCTTAGGATTTGATTCGTGATTTTTTTGTAGGAAAGAAGTATTTCAGAATAATTTGGGAAGGAATGGTTAATTGATCATGAAGAATATGGAATGAGTAAGATGTCAACATATAAGGGCTTCAAGAGTTATGGTGAAATTCTTAAGAGTATTATGTCTCTTTTGATGATGGGTTACATTATAAGACTTTTTATAGTATGTGTAACCCTGATGATTGATATATGAAAATTTTATTCAAGGAATAGTAATATGTTCTTTTGTGGACATAGTTATAAAGAACCATTTTTGTTTATATGATCCTTAATTTTGATGTTATTATGGGTTACTATATGTTATGATGTAAAGTGAAAGGCATGAGATAAAATTGAGGTTAAATTATGTTATGGTTATTTTTGAAGATTTTATCTCGTTGATGGGGAATGTTTTAATAATTATATAGTTTTGGAAAAAGGACAACACACAGACCATGTGACAAACCGTCACGTCGGACAAAGCTGCGGGAATCAAACCCACAACAAAAGTGAAACTGGTATTATCGCCTACCACTGGACTACATGAAGCCCCTGGTTATTTTGAATGATTATTTTTAGATAGATGATTTTATGAATTAATATTAAGTTTATTTTGGGTTATCAATGGAAATTATTAGCCTATCACGGAGGATATGTGATTAGGATAATTACTTATCAATACGAGACATTAAGGGAAACTGATGTTGTTTGGAGATAAAAGTTACGATTTAACTTGGAAGAATATGTGATTAAATCCTTCAAATATTTAGGTTTCAATCTTAGTTTGGTTTACTTTTGGTCTTTGATGAACATTGGGTCTGGTTGGACAAATTTTGGAGATTAAGAATAGATTTCCTTTTTATAAAGGATTAGCCTTTTTTGGTATTATATGATCTCATACTAACCTTGTTGGTTTTAGTTTTGGTTCAGGTCTAATGACATGGGAAGTATACAGTTCTCTTTTGTGGATTAGGTGATTCTATAGAAGCATATTATAGGTCTCTTAATGTAAAAAAGTCATCTTAAATACTCATCTTTTGGAGAAAATATGAGTTCGTATAAGAAATGTAGTAAAAGTTGAATGTGAACATGATAAGTAAGTATGTTTCCTTATGTTTTAGTTAAGCTCAAAAATAAATTCCTCAATGAAAAGTAACTAAAAAATTTTGTCTGTTAACTTTTCCTACTAGGGAATCCAATACCGTTTAACCCATCACAATTTTGTGATTTTTTGGTGGTTAACATTATCCTAAACATGTTTTCTATCACACTCCCCCAGAACATGACCCATTGTTTTTTCTTCCATATCTATTTTTTCATACATGGAATCCTAGTATGGGTTAACTCGGGTGACCTTTGTATTTCCCTTTCTTTCTTTTAAAGTGATATTTTAATTTACTTCTTTTCCTGATGTGGGGATTTCAATGAAGTTTTCGAGCCCAATTTAAAAATTGTGAGGTTGCAATTCCCAAAGGGGGGAAGGATGTAACACCCCAGGTAAATAATGAATATGAAATTTTTATATTTATCCATATTTGTGAATAAAATATTAATATTACTTGAAAAGGAACGCTATGCTCGATGGCATACCCAATACACGACAATGAGTTCCTGTGAAATCTTACGTTGCACTCTAATAATAAAATAATATTATTTTAAATGGTAGTTAACACATAGCCATTGTAATGGATTTAAAGAATGGAACTAGCTAAAAAATGATTATATATGTTTGTCAAATGTTTTTACTTTTATCCAATAAATTTTAATGTTGTGAAATGCTAATGAATCCAATTTTAAGCATAAATCATCTAATATTCTTTAAAAGGTTGATTAACCTCCTTTTAATGGAGAACCCTTTTTAAAAATACTTTTGACAATTTTATATGTTTTATTTGACAAAATAAAATCCTTCTTTAGAATCTGGACCTCAAAATTTACTTTGTGTAAATTTTTGTTATTTTTCCGATAAAGATCAATTTTAGTGAAAATGTTGCATTTTAATTCAAAACCTCCTTTTAATATGATTTATTTATATGGATAGATTATATTTTTAATTTATATTAAAGTGTATTTATAATATATTTTTACCATTTAATCCAATGGTGGTCATTGTAATTAATTTCACTTTGAAATTGGACTTAAACTAGTGTTAATCATTTAATAGATATTGTTTCTTAAAAACACATATTTGTTTTGACAGTGGAAATATTTATTAAATTAATTAAGGCAACTTATATTTTTTTATTTTTTAAAAATAGACATTCTTTTTGAATTCTGAGTATTAAATATAGCTTAGGGTGAATTTATGGTATTTTTCTGAAAAACATCAATTTTTGATGAATAGTGAAACCACTAAGTGGTAGTTAAAGAAACTGATTTTTCATTTAAATGAAACATTACCACTTCTGTGATTTGATTTTCCAAAAATCCAACATACATGGACGTCATTAGGATTTAAAATTTGGTTCAATGAGATTAAAATAATTTTTGTTTAATAGTAATTTTTATGTTTTATTAATCACGATTAAAGGTATTTATTGTAATTTAAGGTAAAAATAACATTTTAGTAATATAAAATGACCTTGAAACATGTCCTACCCTTATTGGATGTGTCATTTACGACCAATACAATCCATGGGTCACCTTGGGGACCCCATGGAGCCACAATGGTTGGAAAATGACATAATAACTTTTTATATAATGTTACAATTAAAATGTCACATACATGTGTTGTTTTACTAAAACAATTTTTACATGGGGTTATACAAGACATATTTTTGACTATAAGTATTTTTTAGAAATATTAATTGATTTCCTACTTCATGATAGTTTTTTTATTATTTATAGACATTATTTAAATTAAATTATTTATGATACAATGGTGATGCAACGATTACCTCATTATTTAACGATTTAAATAAAATGAAAAGATAATGTATAATCTATGACCTAAACATGTCAAAAACCTACTGTATTGGTGGATTTAGAAACCTTATCACCTTATACTCTAAATATATCTTTATGGGACCTTTAAAATCCGAAAATAATTTAATAATAAAGTATTATTTTATAACATTCCAATAGAGCCCCTCCTCTTCTCTTATAAAATGCCCCCACCTCTACGACCTTACCCACACCTCTCAAGCCTTAGGATCGTCAAACCACTGACCATTTCATCTCTACACATCACTCTCTTCAACATTGAAGCCTCACCATTGGGCATAATCCTTTCCAAGGAAGCCCTTGAGCTCAAATCAAAAAGAGTTACCCGATTTAAAGGAAATGTCTTCCCTTGTGTTCTTTTGTTTTATTTTGATTCTCCAACCCTCTAAAATCTTTTTATTCCTTTATTTTGTAACAACACCAGTATATTAAATATACATGGATGTTTTTATATGAAGGATTCGAGCTACACTTACACACACCTTCGTCTAATTGTTAAAGAACATACTGTGGATGGCGAATTTCTGGCTCACGAAACGATGCTTGTTCAATCTTCTCTTAACACCTTTCATGGTGGCCATTAGGATGTAACTATATTTTATATATGATATATATGGTATTTATGTTTTATATATGCTTCTTAATTTTATATTTAAAACATGACTTTATGCTTTTCATGTTGTGAAAATAAGATAATTTCATACGAGGAAGTGTGGACTACCGCCCCCTCAAGTGATGTTACTCGTTCATTCAATACATGGAATGAATAAAGAATGAAATTAATGAAAATATGTGACATATATAACATATATATTATACTGTAATTATAATATATATATCTCTCAATTATTCCTAATTCCATTAATATGACAATGAAATTAAAATAGCGTTTATGCATATGTACGGCCTACCGTCTCCATGAATGGTCCATTTCATTTCGTTTTATCTCCAAATGATATGGAGTAGAATAAAATGAATATGTAATGGATATATATGATATTTAAATCATTAATAATATTCTTTAGATGATTTACTTATAACTACATGGACAATCATTTTCAAGCAAGTTTATTTTTGACTCATGTACCAAACATCGACAAAAACGTCTGATATGAACTCACATTATTAAACAATTATTATAACATTATAATATAAGATATGAAATGAATAATAATCTTTAAAAGAGTTAATTATGCAATTATAAATTGAACAAATATTATTATTCAGGAATATAAAGAAACGAACAAGACAAGTCAGAATATATGTAAGGGATCCAACCTCTCTCATTATTTTTAAGTACTTTCTTTTATGTCATTTTTTATAAGCTAATCATCCATATGTTTGGGGATGTTATTTTATATTCATCATACTGTAATTTTTTTTTCATATTATGAGAGACCCTATTTGATCTCATAAATCCATTTTTGGATGTTTTAATTTGCACTGTTAGGCTACCGTGTTTTCGTAAGAGATTTTTCATCTCACTTTTATTCCCATGATATTTATGCCCCATTTTCCACCATTTCCATTGAGTGGTATATGTACTTCAAGTTATTCTAATATCTGTTTAATATGCGTTCTTTTATGAGTATTTACATCAATGTTGTATTGTCCTTCTTTTATGTGGTGTACGTTTCGAAAGATACCCAAGTCGGTAATGGAACCTCTCACCCTCTTCTTTTTAAAAGACTTATTTTGTTTGGTCATTTAATTTACATATTGTTAGGTTGGGATATGTTCTTCTATATCATTATTGATGTAAATTTCATGTCCAAGTTATGAGATTCCATTTTCTCTCTCGTCAACTCTTTTCTGAATTTTGATGTGACGCTGTTAGGCTGTCGAAATTTTGCAAGGGATCTTCTTAAACCAATTTTGATTCTTTGGAATAAACTTGTAATCATTGAATATTTCATTCTATAAATATGTGTGAATGACCTATGATTGTTTTACACATAATATCCATTTATATTTGGTGTATTATTTTGTCACACATAATTATGTAATTGATTTATCCTTAATCCAAGGATATCGTCTTTGTAAGGGACTTTGTCTCAATCTCCTTTCATTGAGGCATATATTGTTCTAATATTAGACATTCTTTTATACGGTGTATAAACTCCTTTGACTTTTAATTTTATACAAAAGGAATTTTTTTCAATGAAGCATTTTACAAAAAGACAAAAAATAATTTTTCTTTTAATGTACTCGGTGACAATGACATTTTCCGCCACCACGACTATTATTTGGTCATTGGCTTCCTCAACAAGATCTATTGTTTTTAAAATGAAATAAATACCATATACTCTTTTATTTATTTTATTATTGAAAATGTTTTTTATAATGTACTTTTTTATGTCAATATATTTAAGTGATATATTGTGATTAATGTGTGGAAATGTTTTCTTCCCATTATATTTGTTTTTAGATTTTATAATGGTACTTGGACATTTGATGAGTGGTTACGTGATAAAACATATGAAGGGTGGTGTCGTGAATACCAATACGGGTGGTTACGTTATAACCTCTAATGCATTGGGTATGGAAGTTGGCCGCATGGCTATTCCATTAAGTATGTGTGGAATTCGACCATATGGTTATAATATTTATGTATGTTTATATCCCAGGTTACCATTATATGTTATGTGTTCTTTATATGGGTTTTATGGTAATCTTTTGGTTAAAAAAGGTAAGCAATGGTATTTTATTCAGTGAAGAGTTTTTACTACTTCATAAAGGTGACATGTATTACTTTGGTAATGTACTCATGGTTTAATTGTTGTTTTGAAAAACTAACAGTTTTCCTTCTTTGTGTATCATTTACTGGGCTTTTTATGCTCATCCCAAGTTTTCGAAATATTTTCCACAGGTCTTAAAGATGAATAGGGTCAAGGATGGGATCCGGGAAAGCTATTCTATCTAAAACATAGAAGTAGACATGTTTGTTTTTAAGTGTTTTCTTTATTTTGAGGAAACTTTGTAGAAGTGTCTACTATGTAATATTTTGATATGTAATAGTTATGACCTAATTATCTAAAACTCTAAACCTAAAAATATCCACTATGTGAATTATTCATTTCATTCATGATTATGTAATGTTTAAGTCTGGGGCCTTATATAGGGAATATGATGATGTGTTTCTTGTAGAATTTCCAAATCTCCCTCCAAGATGAGAGTTTTAATTTTATATATAGCTTAATCATGGGGATATTCCATTATAAAAAACTCTATATAGAATCAATCTTATGGAACATGAGTCTCTAAAGAAACAAATACTTAATAATCTATATAAAGGGATCATACCCTCTTATGCTTCCGCTTAGAGTGAACCATTTATTGTCATCAAGAATAAGGATGGATCAATGCACCTTTTCATTTATTATAATTATCTAAACAAGATCATGAATAAGAAAAAGTATCATATTAAATGAATTTATGAAGTTTTGGATAAGTTATGTGCAACACAATACTTCTCTAAGGTGGATCATCAGACAATATATTATCTAGTAATGTTGATTATGGAGAATACCCCTAAGACCCCTTTCTATACAAGGTATGTGAACAATGAGTTCATATTAAAGTTATTATAACTCAATAATGACCCAAAAATATTCATATATTTGATCAATAGAGTCTTTTGATATTACCACAAAAAAATTTGGTATTATTTATATATGATGAACAAATATACTCAAAAATTCAGTCGGAGCATGGTGAGAATATGAGAATAAGGCTAAAGACCTTATTAAATGAGAAGATAAATGAAATGTACTAAACATATTTGTTTTGGTTTAAGGAAGATTCATTATTAAAGAATACTATCAAATGTAATTGGATAATCATGTAACCTTCAATGAAAAAAAATTGAACGATCACTGAGGACCAAATCTGTGATAGAAATCCAATGTTTCCAATGGTTAACAGGGTATTATCGTAGATTTTTTATAAATATACCATGATTAATAAAAACTATAGCCAATATAACTCTTATGGTAGTCATGTTTTATTTTATTGAGGATTTTGAAGTGAGAATTATGTTTTTGAAAAATATTCATTTCACTGCATCGGTACTCAAACTACCAATAACTAGAGAATGGTTCACGGTAATAACTAATTTTTTGAAGAAGTTATTGGGTTGTGTGGTATATAAAAATGAAAAAATGTTATCCAAGTCTTCATGGAAATTCTAATATCTTGAATAGAAATCACCAAAAAAGATCATGAGTTGGATATAGTGATCTTTTCATTGAATATATAAAAAAATTATCTCTATGGGTAGATATGGGAAATATATATTAATTATAAAATCCCCACATATATATTAACATAGAAACAGAAGAATATCAACCAATAGAGGATGTTAGAGCTGATTAATTAGAATGAAATATCAATCCAATTACATACATTTAATGTAAATAAAGAGTAATCCAGTCCATGTAGAAAGGATCCAATAATATTATCATTGATAATAATTGATAAGGATCCATTATTATTATATTTTAAATGTATGGAGATGGTAATCCTAAATAAATTATGATCATAAATACATTTAAAAATAAATGTTAAACTATCCTTTCTGAGGATGATAATTTACACTCAAAGATATAATGTGGGAATTCCAATGATAGTTGAAAATGTAAATAGGGAAATCCTCAGAGATAAATGTAAAATAATGAGTTTTAAGATTTTGTTCAGGACAATGTGTGCCATAAAATCCTTAGTTAAAGAATGATTTTTTGTTTGATTCACATAGTTTTACTTTTTCTATCCATCAATGAATAATAATGATATTTTGAGATCAATGAGAGATATATTAAATAAAATATGAAAAAACATATAACTAAATGTACCTTAATATTTCATGTATTTCAGAAAGTAATTGAGGAAATGAAAAAATAAATGGGGATTATGATGCCAATTTTCCATATCAATATTGAAATAAAAAAACATCACAATAGATTTTTTCCCAGGTATTCTGAATAAATCATGAAAAAAAATTGTTATGTTGGTTATGATGGATCATCTGATAACGATTGGTCACATCATTGCAATTTGATAGGAAATTTTACTCAATTAACTGGAAAATATATACATTAATGAAGTAGTGAGGCGACATGGGACAACACAATCGATTGTATCATATCGATATCCAATATTTTTCAACCAATTTCATAAAGAGTATCATATATGCTCCTTAAAATGTATTGAAATTCATCATAGATTATCACCCTTTATCTGATTTCCAATAGTAGCTGCCTATCCATACACTAGTGGACATGTTGATTGAATCCTTAATTGACATCAAGGGGGTGTGGGATAAACCTGTTCTTCTAGTTGAGTTCTCACACAATAATAATTTCCACTAAAAAATAAAAATGGTTCCCAATTAATACCTTTATAGAAATATAAGTAGAAAACAAACATGTATGAATAATTTTGTAGAATGGAAACAGTTGGTCATGAAATGGTTGAGGATATAATAGCAAATTTCAATACCATTTAATAGCCCAAAAATGTTGATCAGAGTAAATAAGGAGAAATGTTAACAATAATATACATGACTTATAATTTGTGATTGGAGATAAGTTATTCCTCCACATATCTCAATGGAATGAATTCACATTAATTCGGAAGAGGGTAAATCTTAATCCATGATACATCAGTCCCCATTAGATCCTTGATCTCATTAGAGTGGTGGCCTATACAATATAACTCCCACCCGACCAATCTAAAGTACATGATATTTTATAAATATCACTATTTAGAAGTACATACCAAACCCATAACATGTACCAAATTCTGTGGTGTTACAATTAGAGAATGATCATTCTTATGAGGAGAATCTGGTGATGATAATAGATCATAGAGAAAAAAATATAAAAATATATTATAAGAAAATTAACCTGGGAAAAGTGTTGCGGAGAAACCAAAACTTACAAAAAGTTGCATGGGAATGAGAGGAAGTGATGAACCAGACATTCCATTATCTGTTTTAGTGGGTGAAATGATAATTTCTAGCATGAATTATCATAAGGTACAAAGATGGAAACGACCAAAATAGTTAAAAATAAATTGACCATTGTGAATTAACGAAATGAATTCTAATATATAATGGATGTAGAAAATAAATGCATTTATTGGTTTAATTCTATCATATGTGATATATTAGTCCATTATAAATCATTATTGTTGATAATGTATTCATTTAATAGTGATCATATGATTAATATAATTATAGTGTTTTAAATAATCCAATTGAAATAGACAAGTGATGTGATCACCTAATAATTAGGATATTAACTTATGAATCCCATACACCAAAGACTATGAAGAAGATAAAATAATTTTTATTTTTTCATTAATGATCAAACATAGAGATCAAATTACTTACGAATGATCAAATCCATTATATATAATAATTAATATATTCTCATCTTAATATTGTTAATTTAATATTAATTTTGATATAATAAAACGAATATTATTTTATTGGGTAAAATATAAATTCAATTAATTTTTTTATTTTCTTTATATAAATAATATTTCATTGAAATATTATTATTAACTAATTTTTATTAAATATAAATTATTGTATACTTTTTATGAATCCAAATTTAATTTTTTAAATGGTTTGAAAACTATTATTATCAAAAAACCAATCATTTTTCAACAAATATCTATTCAAATTTTAAAATTAATAATTCAAATATTTAAAATAATATTCAGATATAATGAATATAATTTTTGGAATCATAATGTTTAAATTATCCAATATTTCATTTTTCATAATTTTTGGAGGTAGTTTAATTTTTCGGTAAAATTTAATTATGGTATAAAATTATGGCTTGTATTATGACCTAATAATTACCCAAAATGATGTAATAAATAATATAAATGGTATCCAAAACAAAAAAGGTATTTATAAATTAAAATAATATCATTTTCTGGTGATTTTATTAATTTCATATATCCATTATGAATCCCCCAAAATGAATAATATTTTTATGGTTTTAAAATCATTTATATAAGGACATGAATAACTTCCACACTTGTAATTTTAATATTCAAATTATTTCAGAACATTTATTAATAAAATTACTCAACCACACCTATACGGAAGAAACCAAATCCAAAAACCATTAGAATAATTTTAGTTTTGGTTATTTTATTATATAGAATCTAAAACAAAAGCTAGATAATTAATAATGAATTAACCACTAATTTCCTATATAAACCAACCCAATATCCAATTTATACTCCCTAAAAAACATATATTACATCCTTTCACTTTCTTTCACAATCATGAGTACACTAATGGTTCTCCCAATATCCCAATAAGCTACTCCCAAGACTTTAGTATAACCCTTTCATGGTAAGGGATCCCCTTCTTCTCTACATTAATAATGTATCCTATTTATGTAGTGTATCTTCTCATCATTTCATAATGATGGGATATCTTATAAAATATCCCAATTACATTAAATTATATATATAAATTATTATATATCCCTTTCACACTCATCATTTCCTCCAATGAACATTCAGACATTTGTGTATGCGGTCGAAATTTCTCCACAATTTCCCCTGAAACAAATATATAGTGAATACCGGTACCTATTTCCTATCATGTGCTTTAAAAATTCCCACTTATTCGTCTTGATATGGGGAATGCATGTCTACATTACACACTCATTTATGAGGGAATACAATATAATTTTTAATGGATCCATGTTGTATAGTTAATGTGTAAATAAAAATCATGAGAATGAAATGTATGTGATGGGTGCATCATAAATTATATAGAGATCTAATATAATTGATAATGTATTAGTCTCATGAGAAATTCGGAATGGTATTGTGGAGTTGAACTAATAAAACACTATACATTTTCCGTTGTGTAGTATTTAATTTTCCTTAATCTATGTTTTTTATAGAGTTATATGTTATTTCAAAATTTACCATGTTTGATTTATTATTATCACACTATATCATGCCTTGATGTTCATTTTTATAATTCTAACTCATTTATAACCCATTGATATTCTGATTTTGTAAGATATATTACTTTTTTCATTATATTACATTTTTATTCCATTGTTGGGATTATAGTTCAACATTTTCTTTTGTATATCCCCAGGTTATCCCATATAGTTTTATGTACGATGTAATAATAAGATTAAGTTATTGATGATTTAAATAAATATGTTGTATTATATGTTTTTTATATTAATTATATAATTCTAAAATTTGTTGGACTTCCTGATATTCCAGATTTTATTATGTGAAATATTATGTATTAAATCATGAATTATTATCTAAGTAACAGTATGATTTTCATATAGGGTGTGAATAACATTTATACTCATTTCGATCATCTCTAGATTATCTAATGATTGTGATCACAAAAGAACCAAAAAAACTGGTGAATAATGTGTAAAACAAACTCTTCCCCTAAATAAGTAGGTTATTTTCACATCCACACCATGAAACTCCAAATAAGTATCTAATACAATATTTTTAATATTATTTTATCAAATGAAGGAACCCTTCTACCACTTACCAATAATTTTTATTTTTTCCCCAACATCGAATATCCTAATCCATATATTTATAAATAAATGCCATCCCATAAAAAAAGAAAACTATATATTAACATGCATCTTGTGAATCACATCATTCCATACACCCCACTCATCACAATATATCCCCATCAATTTCCAAATATTCAGATAACATCCTAATGCGTTTGGGGACCCACCACACACTATATATTGATTATTATTCTTCAATACATCCAATCCCTTAATACTAATAGGATGAGAGTGTGTAAAAAAATTGTGTATTCATCCATCTATTCCTCGTCAACCTAGATGATAGAAAAATTGTGTATAAACATAAAGGTTACCACAATTCATAACATCAAATAATATTAATAGGATGAGAGAGTCTAGAAAAATTGTGTATTCATTCATCAATAACATGCCAATCCATTTGATTGAAAAACTACCCTCCCTGAGTCCACTAGGTTTTATACGCCTTTCTAAAATGGGTTGTATTACATATTAAATTGAATAACATCTATGATATTTATAGTTGAAAACCATAGTATGGATAACCACAATTCCGTATGACTGACTAACATTATCATATCATGAATAATTTGTTACTACTGCTAAATAAATGATATCTTATTATAAAAAAATTATTTCAAGAAGGAATTAAATTGATTTTAGTCATTTAAAAATTTCATAATCATTTATAATAATTAAAATCCCATTAATTAATGATAGTCTTCTTTAATATTTTATTAAATAACAAATAAATCCCCTTCCAACCGTGAAAAATAAAACAGATTTTACAGTTTCTCAAGATTATTAATTTTTTATATGAATTCAACTGCCAAACACATAGGATTATACATTTCTTACTCATTCATTAACATTAAATAATTCATTGTACCCTTGGAATCATCCTAATATACCATATAAGTATGTATCAACCATGTATGTCTATCATCATTAACAAGAAGGAAAGGGAAATTTAAATAAAATAAGCTAAAGAATTCGGAATTTAAGAAGATTATGAAATAATAAATAATTATTTATTTCAGTATAATAGTGTTCAAAACCCATATAAACAAATTCAATGAGTAATGGAGAGATCCATGAATCCATCATGCATGTCACCATGAAAATGACCACACATCCCACCCTCTCTCACCTAAACTTCTTACACAATCAATTGAAACACCATTATCTTTTTTATGAAACAATGAAAAATATATGGTACAAATCACACCGCTTTGAATGACCCACATCTAGAACAAACCAAAATGTATGTCAGATAAATTATAATATCAACAAGTCAATTGGAACATAAAACCATGACTAATAACCTTCATAAAAAATTTGGATTTCTCATCCCCAAACAATTATCTTTATCAAACAGATGTTTTATTATGATCTTGAATTAATATTTTCACTTAACATAGTTTATAACCACATGATTCCTAACTTATCAAATATAAACAACAACACTATTTTTAAAAATTCGTCAAGAATCACATCTAGTTTTATCAAAATAATAGATAACATTTTCAATTTAAAAATCGCTCAACAATTTATATTATTTAAATCAAGTTAATGTAATGTTTTATTTAAAATTAACCTTTATTATTTCGTTAATTATAAATAATTACCATATTTTTTTACATTTACATAACAAGAAAACCCACCATAAAATTTATTATAATCATTCATGAATTACCATATATATGTTATTTAAAATTTATCATCGTATCACCATCATAAACAATAACATAAAAAAGAATTTTAATAATATTTATATACATTAATATAACACTATTTATTAAAGAAAATGAAAATCCATAATCATAGTAGAATCATATGTGATCTATATTCGATGACAAAAATTCTATTATTTAACATATTAAATCATAATTATGGTTAATTACACCATTATGCAAAGTCATAAATCATAATACATTGTGATTTCACATGAAAATAATGAGAAGAAAATAGTTACCAACATCAAGGCCATGAAAATTACAAAAAATAGTCAAAAATAAAAATGTGGATCCTTGATCAACTCTCCCATTGAAATCATCATCCTTCAAATAATGTTATGAAATTATAAAAAAAACATCAACATAAAACCATAATAATTTTGGAAATATAATAAAATATAATGAAAAGATAACACTAAAATGAAAAATTCTAAATAATGAATAAATATAAGATAAATAGCAGAAAATAAAATTTGATCACCACAAACCAAACGTAAGAATCTATTGATGAATCTCTATCAAGAGGTCACAAAACATCGTTGATATTGTTCCTCTAGTTTTCACAGGTTGAATTGAAATAATATTTTTTGGAAAACTTTACGCTGGTGTAATTGAATTGATATTAAAACAACCATATATAGATTCATGGGATGAATAGGCCATTTTCATTTATAATGAGTTAAGTTTTATGAATCACTGAATCTAAAGTATCCTTAATCTAATAAATTTGGATCAATTAATTTAATGAATAAAAATCTAAAAATTTTTTGGTGATGTATTCATAAAATGAAAACATCATACATTCATTTCATGAAACCATCAATTAGATCTTGAATCACACCCTATACAATACTGTTTCTTGGGCCATGAATTCTTATATAGAAAATGAACTACTAACTCAAATTGTGAAATACAATTTTCATTTTGAACTTCTCCAACTTCTAGATTTTTTCACCAAAATACACTAATAATACTCCATGAAACCTCCTCAAATCTCAGACCTTATAAACATGTAGAGTAACATCCTAGAATGATTTGCGCCCTTACATAGTGTGTATGTAGGTTAAACATGATGTATATTTCGACCCAAAAAACTCATCATTTACATAGGACACATGAATATAATGATATCCAACCACACACACACACACTATAATTAATACGTACGTATCATGGACATGAATATAGTCATAGCTCAATACACATCATTAGACCCTATAAATTGGCATGTAATCTAAAATCAAGGACACACTATGTTAGTCTGTATATAAATACTGAAATATTAATTTAAATACATTACACTAAATATGTCCCGCATTAGTTATACCTTCCTTGTACCATAGTAGACAATCCATTACGAATTGAATCTTATTCCTTATAATGAACAGAATATTACCATTAAATTGAAGATTGGATTCACACTGTGAATGCCTATACTGAATTCCCTATATATTTTTGAAACATATGAAATTTTAAATAATCTTTTTTGGTTCTCTTATTTAAAAAAATTCTTAAACTAAACATAGTATTGTGCTTCATAAAACATGGTTTCACATTCATTTAATGATATATATATATATATATAATTTTTAAGGAAATCATAGTAATTTGTTGTTCTTATAATTATAGTGTTGATAAACGGGTTCTAGTGTAACAATCATTGTAGACATATGGTTAGGTACCCCCTGTTATCAAATGAGTGACAAATAAAGACCAAAGATACTCCTATAAAATATTGATGACCCATATCTCTAGTGTAACGACCCAATGTTTTTCAATGGAAATTCCCTTCTTATATTTATGTCATAAAATAACATGAAAATAGAAAATAATGAACTATTAAGTGAAAGGTGACCTTCAAACATAAGTATGTCATATCTGTGTTTGGAAATTAAAAAATCTGACATACACAATTGTGCTCAAGAATATTTTTGGAGTCTAATGAATCAAAAATATTTTTTGTTGAATAGTGACGTTCCCTTATGAATAGTAACAAACCCTTATGAATTGTAATATGTATCTTATGAATTGTAAATCTTCTAACATAATTGTAACATTACCCATTAATAATTAAATAAAATTTAAAAATCATAGAAAGTTACAATTTGACCTTAGTAAATGTTTTGGTATTTTGTAAGTCATACAGAAATAATTATAATTAATTAATTTATAAAAAAATTTACTTTCTTAAAATGTATTAATAAATTATTGAACCAATGTATAAGGATCCAGCCTTAAACATCTCTTAATATTGAATTAAATGAATAATTCACATTATGGATCTTTTTAGGTTTAGAGTTTTAGAGAATTAGAACATAAATACTACATATCAAAAGATTAAAAAGTAGACACTTCTACTATGTTTCCATAGAATAAAAAACAATTAAAATGAAACATGTTTACTTCCAAGATTTATATATCATGACATTCCCTTGATCCCATCCTTGACCCAATTCCACATTAGGTCCTCTGAAAAACATTTCAAAAAAAACATAGGGTGAGCATAAAGAGCTCAGTAAGGGATACACAAAGAATGAAAATTGTTAGATTATCAAAACAATAAGTAAACCATGTATACATTATCAAAGTAATACTTTTCACCTTTATGAAGTAGTAAAAACTCTTCACTGAATAAAAGATTATTACATACCCTTTTGTAACCAAAAGATTAACATAAAACCCATAAAAATATCACATAACATATAAAGGTATCTTGGGACATAAACATACTTAAGTGGAATAACCATACGGTCGACTTACACACATATCACTAAATAGAATAGCAATACATCCAACTTCCGTACATAGTTAATGGAATAGCCATACGGAAGACTTCCATACCCAATATATTGGAGGTAATAACGTAACCACTCGTCCTGGTATTCACGGCACCACATGTCATGTGGTTTATCACGTAACCACACGTCAAATGTCCAAGTACCATTATAAAATCATAAGACATTAAACAAATATAATGGAAAGAAAACATTTCCACAGTTTGATCACAATTTATAACTTAAATTTATTGAAATAACAAATCCATTATAAAAACCATTTTCAATAACAATATAAAAGAAAATAAAAACATGGCATTTATTTTTCATTAAAAGGTAATGGCTTGTAGAGGAAGCTGAATCTCAAATAATGGTCACGGCGGCAGAGAAGTCATTGTCCCCGCATACGTACGACAAAAACATTCCCTTTTTTTAGTAGAACGTTTCGTATAAAAAGATTCCTTTTTAATTAACGTAAAATTCCAAGGGGTTTATACACCGTATAAAAGAAATTTGTGTATAAAATGAAAAATTCCTCAATGAAAGGTGATTGAGACGAAGTCCCTTACCTCGGGCCTAACTTGACTCGATAATTCTTTAATGTCCTGAATAATAAACTTGAGTTAATTTATATTTGCTTAAGAACCTTTTTCGAGTTCATTATTCCTTTTATATCACTTATTACCATGTTATAAACATTATGTAATCATTTAAGTTAATAATATTTGTTTTGTTGGTATTTGGTCCTTAAGTCAAAAGTGGACTTCTTACAATTACAAGTTGTTCATGTGGTCAAAGGTTCTTTATATCCAGAATGACATTCCTGATTTAGATATCATATATATCATATATATCTATCATATAAATTTATTTATAATATCACATAATCATTTAGAGGTAAGAAATGAAATGCACCTTTCATGGAGACGGTAAGCCGTACGTACGCATGAACACTACTTTCATTTCTATGTCATATTAATGGAATTAAAACTAAATGAGAGGTATGTATATTTTAATTCCAGAATAATATTAATCATTTAGATGTACCATACATCATATATATACATTATATATATGTACTTATAATAGTACATTACATTTGGTGATAAGAAATGAAATGCACCATTCATGGAGACGGTAAGCCGTATGTACGCATGAACGCTACTTTCATTTCTATCTCATAATTTAATGGGAAGAAATAATAATGATTTAGAGGTATATTATACTTCCAGTATAAAATAATATATAATAACTTTAAATCCATCCTTTATACGTCCCACATATGGCATTAACGAATCAAATCACTTTGAGGGGGCGGTAGTCTGCACTTCCTAAAATGAAATTATCATGTTTACCCACAATGGAAACCATAAAGGTATACAAAAAATGAAAAATAAATAATCATAAGGGAAAAATAAACATAATTTATATCATATATAAATAGAGTGATATCTTAATGTACACCATTAAAGGTGTTTAAGAGAACATTGAACAATCATCGTTTCTAAGGCAGAAATTCGACAACCACAAAAACAGTATGTTATTTAAACATTAGATGTAGATGTGTGTAAGTGTAGTGAGAATGATTATTATAAAAACATCCTAGTATATTGATGATACTGGATTTGTTAGAAAATAATTGAATAAAAAGTGTTTAGGTGGTTGGAGAAGCAAAATAAAACAAAAGAACACAAGTGAACACATTACCTCAAAATCGGGTAACTCTCTTAGATTTGACCTCAAAGAATTCCTTGAGAAGAATTCATCCCAATGTGAGGCTTCAAGGAGTAATATAGGGATGTGGAGAGACAAAATGGGTAGGGGTTGGCCAAGCCAAAGGCTTTGGAAGTGTGGGTAAGGTGGTAGTGGTGGGGGCCTTTTATAAGAGGAGAGGAGGGGAACTCTTGGAAAGTAAAGAAATGTTCCAATATTTTAAAATAAGTTTCGGATTTAGAAGGTCCCACATTGATATAATTCTAGGCTAAGTTGATAAGGGTTCTAAATAAACCCATCCAATAGGTTTTGGACATGTGTAGGTATTAGATTGTACATTATCTTTCCATTTTATATAAATCATTAAATAATGAGGTAATCGCTGCATCATCATAGTTTCACAAATAATTTAATTTATTTAATGTCAAAAAATTATATAAAAAATTCATATGATGTAGGAAATCTTTTTAGATTTTCAACAAATATATATAGTAAAAATTCGGACTTTTATAACACCATGTACAAATTGGTTTAGTAAAACATCTCATGTTTGTGTCATTTTTACTTTAACATTAAATAAAAGGCATAAATGTCATTATCATACCCAAGTGGCTCCATGGGGTACCAAAAATTTACCCATGGGTTTCCTTGGTCGTCCATAACACATCCAATAGGGTTAGGAAAAGTGTCAAGATATTTTCATTTTATTATAATATCATTTTTACATTAAATTACACTAATTACCATTAATCGCGATTAATAAAACATAAAAGTTACTATTCACCAAAAATTTATTTTAATCCCATTGAATCACATTTTCCTTAATAATTAAAATCATTTAAATTGGATTTTTGAGATTCAATACATAGAAGTGGTAAAGTCCCATTTAAACGAAAAATCAAATTTTGTAACCACCACATTGCGGTTTCACTATTCATCAACAAAAACTTCACCCGAAGATATATTTGATATTCTGAATCCTTAAATGATGTCCATTTTACAAAAGTCAAATCATAAAAGTTGCATTAATTAATTTAATAATTATTTCCCGCTGTCAAAATAAATTGCTTGTTTTTATGAAACAATAAGTATCAAAAGATTAACACCAGTTTAAGTCCAATTTCAAAGTGAAATTAATTCCAACAACCACTATTGGATTAAATGGTAAAAATATATTCTAATTGAACTTAAAAACAAATTCTAAAGATTATCTAATCATCTTATTGATTTAGATTAAAAAGTGGTTTTGAATTAAAATACAACATTTTTCACTATTCATTAAAAATGAACTTTATCGGAAAAATACCAAAAAATTACACAAAGTAAAATTTGATGTCCCGATTCTAAAGAAGAGTTTATTTGGTCCAATAGAATGTATAAGAGTGACCAAAACTAAATTTAATGGCAGTTCTCCATCAAATGTTGATAAGTGGACCTTTCGTGAAAATTAGAGTATATTAGCCTAAAATTTAATTATTTTCATATTTTAAGACATTATACTTTATTAGATAAATGTAAAAACATTTAACAAACATATATAATCATATTTTAGTTATTTCTATCCATTACCTTCAGTATAACGACTACCTGTTAACAAACATTTAAAATAATATTTTTTTATTACTAGTGTGCAATGTACGATTTCAAAGAAACTCTTTGTTGTGTATCGGGTACGCTATCGAACATAGAAACCCCTTTAAAGTAAAATTAATATTTAATTCAAAAATATTAATAAATATGAAAATGTATTATTATTTATTTACCTGGGATGTTACATCCTTCCCCCCTTTTGGGAATTGCATCCTCGAAATTTTATTCACTTATCAAAAATAAGTGGGGGTATTTAACTCTCATAGCATTTTCAGATTCCCACATTGCCTCTTCAACCATATGGTTTTTCCACAAAACCTTTACCTGGTGAATTACCTTATTTCTCAATACTTGCTCTCTTCGGTCAAGAATCTGGACTGGTTGTTCTTCAAAAGAGATATTCTCTTCCAACTGAACTACATCTGGGCACAAAACATAAGATGGATCTGGGATATACATTCTCAACATCTAAATATGAAAAACATTGTGTACCTGAGATAAAATCGGAGATAAAGCCACTCGGTAATCATCTGATCCAACTTTCTCCAGAATTTCATATGGTCCAATGATCCTTGGACTCAACTTTCCTTTTATACCAAATCGCATCACACTTTTCCATGGTGAAACTTTGAGAAAAACATGATCACCTACCTCAAAAGATAGATCCTTCCTCCGGTTATCTGCAAAAATTTTCTGTCTGCTCTGATCTTTTTTCATGTGTTTTTGAATCAACTAAACTTTTTCTGCCATCTCTTCTACCAATTCTTGTCCCATCAGCTTCCTTTCACCCATTTCATCCCAAAATGCTGGAGTTCGACACGGCTTCCCATATAATGCCTCAAATGTTTCCATATGTATACTGGAATGAAAACTGCTATTATAAGAAAACTCAACCAAAGAATGATGTTGGTCCCAACTTCCCTGATAATCCATCGAACAAGCTCGTAGCATATCCTCCAAGGTCTGAATTGTTCGTTCTGACTGCCCATCTGATTGCGGATGAAAAGTTGTACTAAAATTTAATTCAGTACCCAACGACATCTGAAGTATTTACCAAAAGATAGAAGTAAACCTAGGATCACGGTCATATACAATGGGGATAGTAAATCCATGTAACCTGACTATCTCTTTAAGATATAAATGGGAATGTTGATCTAGCGAAAAATTATCTCGTATAGGAAGGAAATGAGCAGACTTATTCGAGCGATCAACAATAACCTAGGTTGCATTATTACCTCGAGATGTATTCGGTAATCCCACAACAAAGTCCATGGATATATTCTCCCATTTCCACTCTTGCACTGGTAGAGGTTGAAGCATCCCTTTCGGTAACTGCCGCTCTGCTTTAACCAAATGACAAGTCAAACACTTCACAGTAAAATCAGCAATTTCTCTTTTCATTCCATCCCACCAATAATACTCCTGCAGATCTCTGTACATCTTAGTACTACCAGGATGAACTGAAAACGGAGAACGATGAGTTTCACATAACAACTCTCTCTTCAACTGTGAATCACAAGGCACACACAATATCTTACCAAATCTCAAAACACAATAACTATCAATGTTGAATTCAAGGAACATACCCTTCTGAACCAGCTCTACCTTTTTCTGCAACTCACTATCTTCCCTCTATTCTTCCTTAATTATGTCTGATAGGGATGATCTCACTGATACCTGAAACAGAACAGAAGAACTTCCTCCACCAACAACTTCTATTCCAAAGTTAATCAAATCAAAAAACAAAGTATTTCGTTCCAAACGTAGCATGGTTAATGAATCATTACTTTTTCGACTCAAAGCATCAGCCAATTTATTTTCATTTCCCGGATGGTAATGAATTGTACAATCATAATCCATGATTAATTACAGCCATCTCCTCTGTCTCATGTTCAATTATTTATGAGTGAATATATACTTTAAACTTTTATGATCAGTATATAAGTCACACTTTACTCCATACAAATGATGCCTCTAAATTTTTTGAAGCAAAAACAACAATTGTTAATTCCATATCATGTGTAGGGTAATTTACCTCATGAGTTTTCAACTGACTTGAAGCATAACTAGTTAACTGATCATTTTGCATAAGGACACAACCAAGTCCCTTTAACAAAGCATCACTGTATATAACAAACTCACCATTCCTAGAAAGAAGTGCCAAAACTGGAGCATTCACCAATCTTCTCATCAACTCCTGAAAACAATCATCACATTATTTTTTCCAGATAAACTTAACACCCTTCCGAGTTAGCATAGTCATTGGAATAGATAACCATGAAAAATTTTCAACAAACCTTCGTTAATAACCTGACAAACCAAGGAAACTACGGATATCAGTTACATTTGTTAGTCTTGGCCATTCTTTAACAACTCTTTTTTTGTAGGATCCACAGTAATGCCATCCTTTGAAGAAATGTGACCGAGGAAAGAAATTTGTTGTAACCAAAATTAACACTTGCTGAATTTCCCGTACAATTTCTTTTCATTTAAGGTTTGAAAAATAACCCTTAAATGAATTTCATGCTCCTCTTTACTTTTAAAAAACACAAAAATATCATCAATAAAAAAATCAACATTTTTCACCTGAGTCAACCGAGCCATCACGACAACAAACTGTTTGGTTCTGATTCTGACCATCTCAGGATACTGATTTGAAAGGTTATTTCCCTCTATATGCCTTCCCAGAAAATATGTTCTGTTTCCTCTAAGAAAAACCATTTTTAACACAGAAATATATTCGGATAAGCAACATGGTAATCTTTAAATTCTATATCATTTCAGTCATACCATAAATTAACTTATAATTTATCAATTTTCTAACTCCTAAAGTTGTATCACCGACCTCTGATACCAACTATAATGACCTGGCCTTAAACATATCTTAATATTGAATTAAATGAATAATTCACATTGAGGATCTTTTCAGGTTTAGAGTTTTAGAGAATTAGAACATAACTACTACATCTCAAAACATTAAAAAGTAGACACTTCTACAATGTTTCGATAGAATAAAAAATCTCTTAAAAATAAACATGTCTAGTTCCATGTTTTATATAGCATGACTTTCCGTTGATCCCATAATTGACCCTATTCCACATTAGGACTTGTGAAAAAAATTTCAAAAAAACTTGGGGTGAGCACAAAGAGCTCAATGAGGGATACAAAAAGAATGAAAACTGTTAGTTTATCAAAACAACAAGTAAACCATGTATACATTATCAAAGTAATACTTTTCACCTTTATGAAGTAGTAAAAACTCTTAATTGAATAAAAGATCATTACTTAACCTTTTTTAACCAATAGATTAACATAAACCCCATAAAAATATCACATAACATATAAAGGTAACTTGAGACATAAACATACTTAAGTGGAATAACCATAAGGTTGACTTTCACACATATCACTTAATAGAAAAGCCATACAGCCAACTTCCATACATACTTAATGGATTAGCCATAAGGACAACTTCCATACCCAATGCATTGGAGGTTATAACATAACCACCCATCCTGGTATTCATGGAACCACCCATCATATGGTTTATCACGTAACCACCCATCAAATGTCCAAGTACCATTATAAAATCATAAGACACAAAACAAATATAATGGAATGAAATCATTTCCACACATTGATCACAATATATCACCTAAATATATTGACATAACAAATCCATTATAAAAACCATTTTCAATACCAAAATAAAAGAAAATAAAAACATGGTATTTATTTTTCATTAAAAGGTAATGGCTTGTAGAGGAAGCCAAATCTCAAATAATGGTCACGGTGGCAGAGAAGTCATTGTCGCCGCATACGTATGACAAAAAAATTCCCCTTTGTCGTTTAGTAAAACACTTTGTATAAAAATATTCCTTTGGAATAAACGTAAAAGTGAAAGGGTTTTATACACCGTATAAAAGAAATTTGTGTATAAAATGAAAAATTCCTCAATGAAAGGTGATTGAGATGGAGTCCCTTACCTCGGGTCCGACTTGACTCGATCGTTCTTTAACGTCCTGAATAATAAACATGAGTTAATTTATATTTGATTAAGAACCTTTTTAAAGTTAATTATTCCTTTTATATCACATATTGCCATGTTATAAACATTATGTAATCATTTAAGTTAATAATGTTTGTTTTGTAGATATTTGGTCCTTAAGTCGAAAGTGGACTTCTTACAATTACATGTTGTTCGTGTGGTCAAAGGTTCTTTATATCCAGAATGAAATTCCTGATTTTGATATCATATATATCATATATATCTAGCATATACATGTATTTATAATATCACATAATCATTTAGAGGTAAGAAATGAACTGCACCGTTCATGGAGATGGTAAGCTGTACGTACACATGGACGCTGCTTTCATTTATATGTCATATTAAGGGAATTAAAACTAAATGAGAGGTATGTATATTATAATTACAGAATTATATTAATAATTTAGATGTAACATACATCATATATATACATTATATATATGTACTTATAATAGTACATTACATTTGGGGATAAGAAATGAAATGCACCATTCATGGAGACGGTAAGTCATACGTACGCATGAAAGCTACTTTCATTTCTATCTCATAATTTAATGGGAATAAATAATAATGATTTAGAGATATATTATAATTCCAGTATAACCTCATATATAATATCTTTAAATCCATCCTTTATACATCCCACATATGTCATTAACGAATCAAATCAATTTGAGGGGGCGGTAGTCCGCACTTCCTAAAATGAAATTATCGTGTTTACCCGCAATGAAAACCATAAAGGTATACCACAAATGAAAAATAAAGAAAAATAAGGGAAACATAAACATACTATATATCATATATAAATATATTGATATCGTAATGGCCACCATTAAAGGTGTTTAAAAGAAGATTGAACATTCATCGTTTCGTGAGGCAGAAATTCGCCAACCACAAAAACAGTATGTTCTTTAACCATTAGATGTAGATGTGTGTAGGTGTATCTCGAATGATTATTATAAAAATATCCTAGTATATTGAAGATACTGGAGTTGTTAAAAAATAAATGAATAAAAAGAGATTATGGGGTTGGAGAAGAAAAATAAAACAAAATAACACAAGTGAACATATTACCTCAAAATCGGGTAACTCTCTTAGATTTGAGCTCAAAGGCTTCCTTGGGAAGACTTCTGTCCAAAGTGAGGATTCAAGGAGTAAGAGAGGGATCTGTAGAGACAAAATGGGAAGGTTTTGGCTGACCCAAAGGCTTTGGAATTGTGGGTAAGGTGGTAGAGGTGGGGGCCTTTTATAAGAGGAGAGGAGGGGCACTCTTGGAATGTAAAGAAATGTTCCATTATTTTAAAATGCGTTTCGGATTTAAAAGGTCCCACATTGATATAATTAGTGGAAAAGGTGATAAGGGTTCGAAATATACCCATATAATAGGTTTTGGACATGTGTAGGTCTTAGAGTTTACATTATCATTCCATTTTATTTAAATCGTTAAATAATAAGGTAATCGCTGCATCATCATGGTGTCATAAATAATTTAATTTATATAATGTCTAAAAATTATAAAAAAAATACTATGATATATGAAATCGTTTTAACTTTCCAATGAATATTTATAGTCAAAAATCTTAATTGTATAACCCCATGTAAAAATTGGTTTACTAAAAAATTTCATGTTTGTATCATTTTTACTTTAACATTAAATAAAAGGCATAAATGTCATTATCATGCCCAAGTGGCTCCATGGGGTAACAAAAATAATCCCATGGGTTTTCTTGGTCGGAAATAACTCATCCAATAGGGTTAGGACAAGTGTCATGATATTTTCATTTTATTATAATATCATTTTTACCTTAAATTACACTAATTACCTTTAAGCACGATTAATAAAATATAAAAGTTACTATTCACCAAAAAATTAATTTAATCCCATTGAACCACATTTTACTTAATAATTAAAATAATTTAAATTCTATTTTTTTGATTAAAAACACAGAAGTGGTAAAGTCCCATTTAAACGAAAAATCAAATTTTGTAACCACCACTTTGCGGTTTCACTATTCATCGAAAATTGATGTTTTTCAGAAAAAACCAAAACCTCACTCTAAGCAATATTTGATATTCCAAATTAAAAAATGATGTCTATTTTAAAAAACTAAAAACATATAAGTTGCATTAATTAGTTTAATAATTAATTCCTGCTGTCAAAACAAATTGCGTGTCTTTATGAAACAATAAGTATCAAAAGATTGACACCTGTTTAAGTCCAATTTCAAAGTGAAATTAATTCCAAAAAAACTATTGAATTAAATGGTAAAAATATATTCTAATTGAACTTAAAAACCAATTCATAGGATTATCTAATCATCTTAATAAATTAGATTAAAAAGAGGTTTGGAATTAAAATAAAACATTTTTCACTATTCATTAAAAAAATGAACTTTATCAGAAAAATACCAAAAAATTACACAAAGTAAAATTTGATGTCCCGATACTAAATAAGAGGTTTATTTTGTCCAATAGAATGTATATGAGTGACCAAAACTATATTTAATGATGGTTCACCATCAAATGTTGATAAGTGGACCTTTCGTGAAAAGTAGAGTATATAAGCCAATAATTGAATTCTTTTCGTATTTTAAGCCTTTATCCTTTATTAGATAAATGTAAAAACATTTAACAAACATATATAATCATATTTTAGTTATTTATATCCATTCCCGCCAGTACAATGTCTACGTGTTAACTATCATTTAAAATAATATTATTTTATTACTAGTGTGCAACGTACGATTTCAAAGAAACTCTTTGTTGCGTATCGGGTACGCTATCGAACATAGAAACCCCTTAATAGTAAAATTAATATTTAATTCTCAAATATTAATAAATATGAAAATGTATTATTCTTTATTTACCTGGGATGTTACAAAATGTCTTATAGTTTTTATATAATTTTATAAGACCCTACGTAACTTTTGAAAGCACTATAAAACCCGTTTTAATCATAAAAACTGTTTTTAAGTAAATTATGATTTTAATTAAAGAATAAATTAACAATATTTTAAAAATTATTTTTCAAAATGGACTTCATTTTTGGATTGTACACGTCAAAAATTGGTTGGGGTAAATTTACAGGATTTTTCTGAGATACATTATTTTTTATGAATTGCAGAATCTGATAATTTATAATAAATGCTAAATAATGGATTAATTGAGTAATGGATGATGCTCTAATGATGTAATACCACTAGGTTTGGGATCACATGATAAAATTACTATTCTTGGTCGTCCATGAATCACTATTCCTTATCTTAGGGAAAATTAATAAACTAATTAATTTTATATTAAGGAAACCCTTCTCCCCTCCACTATAAAATCCACCATTCACACCCTCATTTACAAACCTCTCTCAAGATACAATCCTTCTCTAAAATCTTCTCAAACCTATTCTCTAGCCACTCTACCACATCTACGATCTGATGGTCTCTTCAAAATACCATGCCTAGCATCTTTATGTAGGATCTCAATATGAGGATTTAAGAGGTAATTTCTCTCCCTCTTCCCCTTTATTTTCCTTCCAAGTTCAAGTTCATTTCTAGATATCTCCCCATATATCTTCATCAAAATGTTATTGTAACTCAATTATTATAAATATACTAATATTTTATGATGAAAGTATCATCTGACCCCCTTTCCCTCTTTCCTTTTTTTTATTAAAGAGAAGGTTGTTCGTGAGGTTTTAATTTTTCACCTTCAAGAACGACATGATTTCTTCTTCCATTTCTACCTATAGATCTGGTCATGAAACCATTTTTTTGGTTAAACCAGAAAATTGTATATTCATTACATCTTATTTAACGTTTTGAAACTAACCTATGACCATATTACTAAGTGATAAGTTAAAACATGTTCATTATGATCAAAAAACCGCACAAATTAACCCAAATAATCATAATTTAATTCTTATCTAACAATTCATCCACATGGATCTATTATAATTAATTATAAGACCATTATAACTCATTTAATATAATTAATAGAATTTAATATCAGTCATGGATGTTTACCCATGTTCTACCCAAAATTCAATTTAAGAATACAGGTTAACCACTCAAAAAACCATAAAAAACATTCCAAATTAATGTTTTTAAATGTTATAACTGATCCAAAGGCACAAAAATTCACTTAATGAAACCATAATGAACCATATTTATTTAAAAAAGGTTATGGATTTCTAATTATGGAATATAATTTCACTATACTGGGCATTAAAGACAAGGATTCATTCGAGTACATGGTAAGGGGAAATCTCAAACCTAATTTTCTTCCATCAGGTTCTCCCTATTTCACTCCATTTTTTATATGGTTACGATTTAAAGATCATTTTTTCATCATTGTAACTAATATCATAGGATATACATGTTTTTCTCTGGTTTTTATTTCAAAATAAATGATTTCCAAAAGAACTCCTCTTTTAAGAACACCCCTTTAACTTCTCACTCAATGTGGACGGTTCATGTAACATATATGTTTGTCCCACTTTCTTTTGGGAACCCAAATCTTATGATTGTGTTATTATTAGATGAATCCAATTATATTCCATGGGTTATTTATTTAAAATCTTGATATGTTTTCTATGGGTCAAGCATGATGATGATAATGTTATGATGTGACGAGTGTGCCCGGAATTATATAGAGCAATATAAATGTTTCAATGTGACGAGTGTGCCTGGAATTATACATCGCTCCAAAGCATTGGGTAACGTGTGAATCTCAGGAGTAAATTTGAAATGATGTGTGAAACAGAAGCTATCTCAGTTCACAAGTATGTGCGGTAGTTAACCACTAAGACATGATATTTCATTTTTATGCATTTCCACATTTCAAGTCTTATATTTATGCTTCCTCTCATTTTCATGATCTTTTTACCATGTTATTATTATGCTCAACCCATGTTATATTGATCTTATCTAACCTCATACTGGGCTTCTATCTCACACCTTTTTATGTATATCCTCAGGTGGCTACATGCACTGAGGAGGGGGCATGTTCCAATAAGAAGCTAGAGATGAAGGAATTAAATAAATTTTTATGATTGATGTTGTAATTCTTATGTATGGTCCTAGTTTTCCCAAGACACTAAACCATATGATCCTTTATGTATGATACTATTATGTAGATAATCTTTAAAATTATATAATAGTAATGTAAGAAAAATAAGGGTCACTATAGTTGGTATCACAGTCAAGTTTTAGTTAATTTGGGAATTAGGATTAGTAAACCATAGGGAAAACTTGCAGCAAGAGACTAAGTAAAAATATTCGCACTAGATTATTTAATTGTGGATCCCATATGTTATGATTTTAGTATAAATTGTTAAAATAAATAATATATGTATTCATTACTTGTTTACTTATGTTTTGTTCTAACCTTTTTTATTTTAAAAAAATGGTGTGAAGCAGGAGAAATCAGTCCAACAACGATTTCGAGGGCCAATGAAACGATTTCTCAAACGAAATACCCAATTAATTTGGAGGTGGAGTTCAAAACATCATGGCGATGCTTAACCAACTATCCCAGGTTATGAACAAGAACCATAATAATGGGGAACATCCTCCATCACCAATGAGGGAGAAACTGACTATCAAATGTTTTATGTGGAAACGAACATCGTCGTTTTGTGGATATTCTAATCCACTAGTTGTTGAACAGTGGGTCAAATACATGTAGAAGATATTTTTTGTGCTTCACTATTGTGAGACGGTGAAGTTGACCCTAGTTTATTATCATCTAGATAGAGAAGCTGATCAATGGTGGGATTTGATTGAGAACACCAATCCAAGGGAGGAAATTGAAGAGATGGAATGGGAAGACTTGAAGATAATGTTTCTTAATAGGTAATTCCCACTAAATGTTTGCACGAAGATGGAGAGAGTATTTATAGAGATCATGAAAAAAGATGGAGAATCCTTCACAACCTATGAAGAGAATTTCATAAGGCATTAAATATACGCTTCATGTTTTGTTATCTACATTGATAGAAAAATTGATAGATTCTTTAGTTGATTCAAACCTCACCTTTGAAAGGCTCTTGAAATTAGAGACTTTGGGAGTTATGAAGAAGTTGTTTGATGTGACCTCAATGTGGAGATATATTTTGGAGAATTTTCCCATGTATATGGTGATAAGTAAATAAAAATATAGTTTCAAGTCGTTGGATCTAATGTTAAAGGTGGGAAGAAAACTCAACGACCCACATGGAAAAAATGTGGGAAGTTGAACCATGGGAACTACCTCAAAGGGACTGGGATGTGCTTCACGTGTGGTAAAGAAAGATACAATGCCGAAGAGTGTCGAAAATACACGAAAAAGAAGGAGAATGTAGCTGATGAAAGGAGAGAACCACTCACGGTTCAATGTTACAACTGTAGAGATATTGGGAACATTCCAAACCAGTGCACTAAACATCGAGTTCTTGAGGGTAATCAGCGTGAGCAACCACCAAAGACAAAGGAACAAGGGAAGGATTTTACCATCACTACTATAGAGGTGGATCATGATAATGAAGTCATATAAGATATAATTCCTATTCACTGAAGAATGAAAAAAATATTATTTGATTACAGTTCAATGCATTCTTTTATATCATGAATGCTTTCTAGAACTATATAATCTAAGTCCTGAAATCTTGATGTAGAGATATCTGTAAAAACACCAAGTGGTGCAATAATTGCAACCGAAGTGTCTAAATCTTCTCCTGTTGTTGTATGTGGGAATATTCATCCGGAAAATCTCGTAATACTTCCTTTTGTGGATTTTGATTCTATAATGGGAATGGATTTACTCTCATTATATATGGCGCATATTAGACTGTAGGGAAAAGGAAAAACCATTTCATATTCATAACTATCCCATGGTTCTCTACAATGGCAAGGAAGATCATTAATCTCCTTTAAAAAAATCCATCAATGATGTTGGTGATGATTCCCTGTGAAGAAGCATACCTCGCCTAAATGGTTGAGTCGAAGGAAAGGCCGTCCTTGAGGAAATTCCCATTGTGAGTGAATACTTAGATGTATTTCCTGAAACATTATCCATAATTCCCCCAGATCCAGAGGTAAAGTACTCAATTGAACTCATTCCTAGAGCTACTCCAGTTTTGAAGTGTCCCTATAGGATGGCTCTTATCGAACTGGAGGAGTTAAAGAAGCAGCAGTAAGAGAATCATGACAAAGGGTTCATATTACCTAGTGCATCACCATGGGGTGTACCGGGTCACTTTGTGAAGAAGAAGGATGGAACAGTGTGGCTGTGTATCAATAATCGGGAACTCAACAAGATCACTATAAACAACAAGTATCAACTCCAAAGGAATGATGACTTGTTCGATCAGTTATGTGGAGCTCAATACATCTCAAAGGTGGATCTTTGTTCTGGATATCATCAGGTAAAGGTGAAGAAAGAAGATATTCAGAAGACTGCCATTCGTACAACATATTGTCACTATAAGTTTTTGTGATGCCCTTCGGGCTAACTAATTCCCCAGCAATATTCATGAATTTTATGAATAGAGTCTTTAGACATTACATCGACAAATTTTTGGTAGGGTTTGTTAATGTTATTTTCATATAATCGAAGAGAAAGGAGGAACATTAATAACATCTTAGACTTCTGTTGGTGACATTAAGAAATGATAAGTGGTATTCCAAGTTCAGCAAGTGTGACTTTCAGATAAATCAGGTCATGTTCTTGGGACATGTGATAACAAGTGAGGGAATTTATGTGGAACCTTCAAAGAAAAAGGTGATTAAGAATGACCCAGGCCCTCTAGTGTCATAGAAATCTGTAGTTTTCTTTGATTAGTTGGATACTACAGATGTTTGTGAGAAACTTATCATGATTGTAAATCCATCTAACTAATTTTACAAGGAAAGGGGTAAAGTATGTTTGGATTGAAAAATGTGAGGGAGGATTTAAGGAGCTATTGTGACGGCTGATCACTAAACCTCTACTCACACTACCAAAAAGTGGAGAATTTTTTGTGATATACAATGATGCTTCAATGAAAGGCTGGGTTTTTGTACTCCTACAAAATGATAATGTGATAGCTTATTCCTCTTGGCAGTTGAAGATCAATGAGAAAAACTACCCAACACATGATCTAGAGATGGCACCTATGATTTTTTCCTTGAAAATATGGCGACACTACCTTTATGGTGAGAAGTGTGACATATACACCTGACCCAAAGAGCCTAAAGTATATATTCACACAAAATGAGCTCAACATGCATAAAAGGAGATAGTTAGAGCTAATCAAGGATTACAATTTCTATATTCACTATCATAATGGAAAGTAGAACAACGTAGCTGATGCTCTAAGAAGAAAAGAACCTACAACTCTATCCATGTTATGGATTGAGAAAGACCCTATCTTCTTAGATATTCAAAGGATGGATTTAGAAATTATAAGGGAAGGGGATACATCCTACCTTGACCAAATGATTGTGCAACCATCCATCCAAAATAAGATTAAGGGAGAATAAAGGGATGATGGCGAGATACAATAGAGGGTGAATGCAATAAAGGAAGGGAAGCTGCAAGAGTTCCATATTAATGATGATGATGTTATATGGTTTGGAATGCGCCTTTATGTGCCTTCATTAATCAGTATAAAGAAGCTTTTGGATAATGAACATAGCTCAACATTCTCTATAAATCATGGGAGTTCAACAATTGAATGTGATCTCCAAGAACACTTTTTTCGGGATACAATGAAAAAGGAGATTGCAGAATATATATCAAGGTGCTTGGTTTGTCAAAAAGTTAAATCTGAGCAAAAATAGTCCAAGGGTATGATGTAACCATTGCATGTACCCATGTGGAAATGGAAAAATGTTACTATTGACTTTTTCACGGGTCTCCCGAAGACATCAAAGGGAAATAATGTGATATGGGTTGTGGTTGACCAACTCACCAAGACTGCCCATTTTATCACTATTCAGGAAGAACTCTCTCTTGAACAACATGCAATGATATATGTGAAGGATGTGGTGAGACTTCACGGTGTTCCACTCTTAATTGTCTCTGACCGTGATCCACAGTTCACATATTAGTTCTTGAGGATCCTTCAACATGCTTTGAGTACACAATTAAATTTCAGCATGACATATCACCCTCAAATTGATGGACAATCTAAAAGGACTATTTTAACGCATGATGATATGCTAAGAGCCTGCTCCCTTGAATTAAAAGGTGGTTGGGATCAGCATCTCCCATTGGTTGAGTTCACATACATCAATAGCTTCCACTCAAAATTTAAAATGGATCCATATGAAGCTCTTTATGGAAAATGACGTAGAACTCTTACCTGTTGGGATGAAGTTGGAGAAAGAAAGCAACTTGGACCTGATCTTGTTCAAGAGATTATAGAGAAGGTTTAATTCATCTAGAAACACATCAAATCTGGTCAATGTAGGCAAAAGAGCTATGCTAACAACCATCCAAGGGACTTGGAGTTCGATGTTGGAGATAAAGACTTCCATTCTATATCTCCATTGAAGAGTGTCATGTGATTCGTGAATAAAGGGAAGCTAAGCCCAAGGTATATTGGCCCTTTGAGATCCTTGACCACATAAGAGCTGCGGCCTATCGTCTAGCACTTCCACCAAATATAGCTCAATTTCATGATGTGTTTCATGTATCACTACTGAGGAAGTATATACCAGAACCCTCACATGTACTAAACTCAGAGGTGGTGCAGCTGGAACATGATCTCTCCTGTAAGGAGAAGCCAGTAATGATTCTGGAGCATAGAGATAAGGTTATACGCAACAAGACATCCCATCTTATCAATTTGTTTTGGAAGAACCATATGTTTGAGGAAGCAACATGGGAACCACAAGAGGAAATGAAGGAGAAACACCCTCATGTGTTTATGTAAATTGAAATTTCACAGGCGATATTCCTTAAGGGGGAACGAATGTAACAACCCAAAGTTTTTCAATGGAATTTCCCTTCTTATATTTATGACACAAAATAAAATGATTACAAAACATAATGAACTAATAAGTGATAAGTGACCTTTAAACATAATCTTCTCACTTCCGCGTTTGGTATTTTAATTATCCTATATACACGGTTGTGCTTGAGATTCTTTTTGGAGTCTAATAAAACAAAAAAATTGGTGAATAGTGAACTACCCTTATGAATAGTAATATAACCTTATGAATAGTAATATGACCCTTATTAATTGTAAGTCATCCAAAATAAGAGTAACATTACCTATGAATAATTAAATAAAATTTAGACATCCTAGAAAGTGACAATCTGACTATAGTAAACGTTTTGGTATTTTTTAAGTCATGAATAATTAATTATAATTAATTAATTTAAAAGAAAATTTATTTCCAAAAAATTCAATCATAAATTAATGAACCAATTTCTTATAATTTTTAGATTTTTTTATAAGAAACTACTTAAATTTTCAAAGCACTATAAAACTAGTTTTATTCAAGAAAAACTATTTTTTCTATGTAAATTATGAATTTAATTATATATTAAATTAATAATATTTAGAAAATTATTTTCGAAAAATGGACTTCATTTTAGGATTCTACATGTTGAGAAATTGTTGGGGGTAAATTTGTGGGATTTTTCTGAGGTACTTGAATTTTTGATGAATAGTATAATATGATAATTTACATTAAATGCTAAATAATTGGTTAATTGAGTCATCAATGTTGCTCTGCTGATCTAAGCCCACTTTTTTCGAGATCACATGATAATATTACTTTTCATGGACATCCAAGACTCACAATTCATGGTCTTAGGGGAAATTAATAAACTATTGAATTTTATATTATGGAAAATCCTCTCCCCTCCACTATAAAAGCCACCCTTCACACCCTCATTTCATCACACATATTAATTCCTAGACTACCCTAAACTCTGCCCAAACGTCTTCCCTAGCTTCTCTCCCACGTCCAAGAGCTTCTGGTGTTGTCAAAATACCAAGCCTAGCTTCGTTAAGGAGGATCTCAAGAGAAGGATTTAAGAGATAATTTCTTCCCTCTTCTCCTTTATTTTCCTTTCATGTTCAATATCATTTCATGACCTCTCCCAATATATCATCATACAAATGGTATTGTACCTCCAGTGTTATAAATATACTGAAATTTTACGATGCAAATATCATCCAAACCCCTTTCCCTCTTCCATTTATTTTATTTATGAGATGGTTGTTCGTGAGGTGTTATTTTTTCACCTTCAAGAACAACTTGCATTCATCATCCATTTATACCTATAGATCTGGTCATAAAACCATTTTAATGGTTGAAAAATAACATTTTATATGAATTATTTTCTAGTTAATGTTTTGTAACTAACATATGACCAAATTACTAAGTGATAAGTTAAAATAAGTTCGTTATGATCAAATAACTGCGGAAATTAACCCAAATAATCATCATTTAATTCATATCTAATGATTCATCCACATGAATCTAATATATTTCAACATAAGAACATTGGAACTATAGTAATATCATTAATAACATGTAATATCAGTTCTGTATGTATACCTAGTTTCTACCGAAACTTCAATTTAAGATTTCAAGTGAACCACTCAGGAAAACCATAAAAACAAACATTCCTAAATAATATTTTTAAATGCTATAACTCATCAAAAGGCACAAAAATTCATTTAATGAGACCAAAATGAACCATATTAATTTACACAATGTTCTGGATTCTAATAAGTGAATACAATGTTATTATACAGGACATTAAGGAGAAAGAAGCATTGAGGTACAAGTTAAGGGGAAGTCTCGAAACCTATTTTCTTCCATCGAGTTCCCTCTCTTTCAATAGATTTTTATATGGTTTCTCCTTAAACATAATTGTTCCATCATTTTCATTATTTTTATGGTATATTCATGTGTTTAACTAGTTTTTATTTCAAACAAAATTTTTTCCAGAAGTACTCCTCTTTTAAGAACACCACTTTTACTTCTCACTCATAGTGGACAGTTCTTATAACGTATATGTTATTTCCTCTTTCTTTTGGAAACAAAAAGCATATGATTGTGTTATTTTGAGATGAAAAAATTACATTCCATGGGTTAGTTTTGTACATTTTTTATATTTTTTCTATTTTCCAAGCATTATGATGATAATGTTATGATGTGACGGGTGCGCCCGGAATTATATAGCGAAATATGAATCTTTTAGTGTGACAGGTGCACTCGGAACAATACAGTGCTCCAATGCATTGGGTAATGTGATGAATCTCGTGAGTAAATGTGAAATGATGTGTGAACAATATTCTATCTTGGCTCACAGGTATGTGTGGAAGTAAACCACCAAGACATGATGTTTCATTTTTATGAATTTCCACATTTCAAATCATATATTTATGCTTCCTCTCATGTCAATGATCTTTTTCCCATGTTATTATTATGATCACCCCATGATATATTTTTATTATCAATCCTCTTACTAGTCATCTATAACACACCTTTTGATAGTTATACTCAGGTGTCTACTTACACTAAAGAGAGGGCAAGTGCCAATAAGAAGCTAGAGAAGAAGGAATTAAAAAATTGAATAAGATTAATTTTGTAATTCTTATGTATGGTCCTATTTCTCCCATTAAATTAATACTTTGGATCCTATATCTATGATACTATTATGTTGTTTATCTTTAATATTATGTAATAGTAATGTATAAAGGAAGGGTTGCTATATCTAGTGCGTAATTTTTCTACATCATGCATTAGGTCAGTGTCCCCTTAGTAGCTGACAACTTGTGGTTCCACCCATACAACTGATTGAGTGTGAAAATACCCCCAATATATGGGATTTATGATATCTTTAATTGGATTTTTTTACAACCACAGATAATTATTAACAACTAATGGTGTTCCCCAACTCATAATTCAATACAAAAACAGTAGATCACCCTCTCCCTGATAGAAACTAATGTAGAATCTATGTTACCTTAATATTGATATCATGAGTCTCAAAAAAATAGAATTATCAAAAAAAATTCACATTCATTTCATGTTAATTATTATTTATAAAGAGTTAACATAATTAATATATAAAATATTATGGATAAAATACATTAACTACTTGTCAGTTATTTAAGTTCACCTCACCAAATGGGATCTCAGTCACAACTAATGGTGTTCCCCAACTCATTTCTTATAACATTAACAACTATGAACATTATCAAAAGTTATCTATTATACACCATTTTTATTGGAATATAACATAATAAAATATATCATGGTGTAGAATATATAACTTTTTATAATGTTCTTAGTTGTTAATGTTATAGTAAATGAGTTGGGGAACACTATTAGTTGTAACTGAGATCCCATTTGGTGAGGGGGACTTAAATAACCGACCAGTAGTTAATGTATTGTATCCATCATATGTTATGTATTAATTATGTTAACTCTCCATAAATAATAATTAACATGAAATGAATGTGAATTTATTTTGATAATTCTATTTTTTGGAGACTCATGATATCAATATTATGGTAACATAGATTCTACATTAGTTTCTATTAGGGAGAGGGTGATCTAGTGTTTCTGTATTGAATTATGAATTCCCATATTTTATTAAAGGGTTAAAGGGCCCAATTATAATTTTGATATTCTATATCATCCAATATTGATGTTCTATAATTTTGAATTACATTACCCTACGAATATTTAAATAGAGTGTATAATAGATTTTTTTAATCCTTGTGACAATGAATTGTTATTGTTTTAGGCACCCATATTAGGAAGTCTACTTCTAGGATGATTAAGTATGAATTTTAATGGTTAAAATTAATTACATTTACACCATTCAATGATAGATTAGTTTTTATACTTCGATCAATAGAGGTATAACCACATTCATTCTTTTTGTGAGAGGGGATATTTTGGTGGGTCTAGTATTGTGGTTTCACATGACCATGTATTCGCAGGTGATGGACTAGAAGGGATTTTCTAAAAGGTTGAGAGCATGTTGTTCATTTCCCTAGGAATATATTTTCTTTCAATATGAAATTATATTTAATATATTTATATATATATTTATGGTTGATCACTCTTGTACATTATAGAGTTAAGTGCATTTTGTCTCATTGATATTTTTGAATATTCTTATTTCATGGTAACTCCAGTGGGGTGGTGATGGATAAGTTTCATCCAAGAGGTTGTTGTTTTTGGTCACTCATGTTGTAGAGTGTATTTTATAATGTTATGTAGCTAATACAGTAGGTTTATCTAATTTTTCAAGAATATACATATTGTATTATGGTATATTGGGCCCCGAAATATGAAATATTATGAATCATGGATATTTCAAGTGGTTGATATTGTTTTACAAGATTCCTATTTTTAGCATTGAAAAAGGAGCAATAACATCTTGTATTAATTTTTTGATAATGTGGGTGTGACCCCATTAGAGATTGAAATGTTAAAGGTATGTTCTCTTGAATATAATAAATAAATTGAGTAAGAATGAATGTGATTCTTTTTTTGATGAGAATGAAATATTGGTGGTTATGGAATGTTGGTAGGATAAATAAGATAAACTAATGGAATCCCTGAAAATTATGTAATTATACATCACTTTAGTTGTCTTTGCGAATTAATTTTTTTATTTTTAGTATAATAGTTTGGTTTGTTTAGATAATCCACAAGTATCGGTAATTGAAATTACTACATATTTGTTGGATGTGTAGTGCTCCCATGGGTATAATCCTCATAAAAAACTATTAAATGATGGATCCTAAAAGAATATTTATATCCATACACTAATATAATTGGATGAAATTTCACCCTGACGAACATGAAAAAACACATATCAATTATTTATACACAAAAACTAAGATCTTGATTCATGATTTTTATAAATTGAAGGATTTTTAAACAATGGAATGATATTACCTTCTTGTAATGTTTCACACTGAGTTTTCTTAGCACCCAGACATCTGATGGGGAAGTTCATTTGAGGGTCTCTGTTTTCTATTTGAGGTTATTTTTGGAACTAATATATTTTTTGGATATATTTGTATATTATTTAGGGGAAAATGGTATAATAATCAGGTGAATGTTGTGATAATGATTTTTTTTTTCAATTTTCAAATTTCCTAGTTTTTATTTTTAATGTCCACAAACTAGCCATGGGGTTAAATATTAAATTAAACTTTTATATTACCACAAAATAATATTTTATGATTATTTAAATCTCGTAATTAACTATTTACCAACATACTGTGTTTTACTGAATATTTTTTCACCTATAGTTTTAGGGATGCTTAATATATATTACTAAATTAATATGTATCTCTTGACTACATAAATGGTATAACTGATATATAATAGTATATGGGAATTCTAACACTGTCATTGAGTCTTGATTGGTAGTTTTTACATTGATATGACATTACCTTCATTTGCATTTGGGGCCCTCGTGAAGTCATATCATGGGTTATTTATTAAAATTTATAATTTGAATAAATATTAACATTTTTAATCCTAAAAGAACCATATCAAAACTCTTTCTGTTTCTCTACTGGGATGGTAGAATTTTTCATCATCCTGATTCCTATACCAATAGATACAATTGGGAAAATATATTGGTGTGAATAATTTAATATTTAATAAAAAAGACTACTTCTATGAATATAGAAATGGTTCAATGGTGTAGAAATGATGAAAGAATGGAATTGAAAATGAATTTATCAAAATTAAATTCTATATTGATTTGGGAATTTTCATTTCAAGAATACCTCATATTTCTCATTAATTGTTAGTTTCAGTTATAACCATGGATTATTAACTATAATATTTGTTTCAATAAAACTTTCAGTATACTTTTCTTAGATTATTTGATATATCATTCACAAAAGAATCCAAAATATTCACATTCAATCATCAATATAATTCCACATTTTTTGGGGTTTATTTTATTTTTATACAATTTTTGGTGTTAATTTTGAATACTTTATTTAGGGACCCATTTTCTATATGGAATCCAAATATCAATTCTACATTTCCCATATTGTATTAATATACATCAACCATAATTTTATTTTTATGTGCTTTTACATCAAGAATAAATAGATGATGAGGCAACATATGACCAATGGTTATAATATCCTCATAGGTATAGCTATAGTTAACCAATTTATCATGGTTGTTTAATAGGGCTTTTGTTGTGATGGATCTAAATATAACCCTAAGGAATTGATGGCAACATCCAACAGGGATTGATACCCATATGAAATGATAGTAGACCTTTCTAAAAATCCACATGGTGCGACAATGCTATGAAATCATGGGATATATTGTTTGTGGATTGAGAATTTCCAACAATATGAAAAATAGTCATGAGGAACATGTAATGTTCATCAATTTTCGGGTTATGTTCTAATTTGAAAAAAGATATAAATATCAAATTGTATGTGATTTTATGAAAATTACTTTAAGTGTTATGGACTAGATAAGTAACAACCAATTTTTTTCCTTGGTTACACACACATTGTATTTCATGACGTAGAACTAAAACAATATAGGGGTATAAGAAGACCATTCCACCTGACTGAACTTATCAAGTATGTCTGGGATATATGTCATGTAATTTTTCTAGTGCATGAATCTAATATTAGAATAGTAAACAATTATTTACCCATGTGTTTCACACAGTATTCAACATATTGGAAAAACCATGTATATATGTGTAGGAATAACTAGATGTCATTAATATGGGTGTGACACTAAATTTAGTTTCTTATTTTCATACACATCATGTTCTACAAATTTCACATCGTACAAGTTGAATTCACATTCTACATGAAGATTAAAAAATTTATAAACAAAGTAAAATGATATATATGTTTTGTACCCCAATAGTATATGTTATGTACTTTGTCTATAGATGGTTATGTACTTTTATTATTTATTTAATATCTTATTTTTACAAAATATTATCCCATTAATAAAAATTACAATATATTGTATGGTGGTATTTCCATCCATCTAATTATATGTGATGTTATATAGAATATTTAGTTTATTATTATTTCATATAGAGTATATAATATGAGATAATGTTTGATAATGATATAAAAAATGGGTTTATCTACACATTATGTAACATATGAGTGACTGGGAACCAATACTGCACATATTTTTATGGATTTTGATAGTCAACCATATATAGGGAAGAAGTCCTCATGATTAGGAATGTGGTTGGTACCCCATTGGCCATAAAAACGTTGTGAGTTACCCACATATGAGAAATGAACTTTTTTCCCACCCCCTCACATACTCAATGTAGCAGTCCTTTATCCAAGGATTATTTCACTCCCATGGGTTACATTCACTACTCAAAGGAATATAAGTACTTTTTCAATGTTTAATAATCCAATGACCGATATTTATACTTATATAAGAATGTAATATCCTCATATAACATTTTATAAATGTAAATTTATTTACATGTAGAGAATTATTTATTTGTAGTTGGGATACTTAGATTTAAAATATAATCTATGTCTATGTTCCCCAATAAAATTAGAGATCATAGGTGTTATAGTTGGGGAATTCAGGGTGCAGTACAATAACAATTGACTATATAAATCACAATGTATCATTATCCACATTCATAATTTTTTTGTAATATATATGTTTTAAAATTATATATGTTAAAACACTCTGTGAATTGAGACTCCTTGGACACAACTTTGTTGATATTGAGATATCAATAGTAGTTTGTCTATTGAAATCATAAATTTTGAGCATTTAAAATCTTAAATAATCCATAGTTACATAAGAGATATTATCATTTATGTATAAAAAATGATATGACTGGTACTTCCTGGTGTCCCATAGATATTTATTAGTATAGTATAGTTGGTTTTTACATATATTCCCTTCGGTTAAATCCATATTATAGGGGTTGTGATCATTTTTTTGGTAGGGGCCCAAGCATTTAATACCTATATATTTCATCATTTTAGATAAAAATATATTACATATATATATATAAATATTCGAAAAATATAACAGATTAATGTATTTTTAAACAAGGATATAAGAAAAACTAATACATAAAAGATATGATTCATCTTCCACATAGTGCTCCAAAAATATCACCCTCTGTATAGATGTCACACATAAAACCATTCTTCATATATTAGGTAAGATGAAGAATAATACAAGGCAATATCAGATGAAAAATGAATGTAAAACCAGTATATATCAATAAATAGTCATATGTTTTCATATAGAGAAAATAAAGGTAAGATAGAAAAAGAAAATAATTTTGATTTTATAACTAACAATTAATTTAATAATTAGTCATGGTATTAAACATATAAGTTCATAAGATGTGAATAATAAGTCAATCAAATAACATGATCCATGAAAGCGTACCATTAGCATTAGATCCTGTCAAAAAAGTTAAAAAAATCTATAGGATAATCATAATCTTAGAAATCATTGGTCAATTATTTTTATTAATACATTCATCACATGTTGGTCATGGAAAATCCCCATATGTAAAATCATTGGGATTTATATATCCTTTAATGTCACATATTATTGGATTGTAAAAATCTATCATGTATACTTCGAGATCATTAAATTTTATTCACTACCCATGAAATGGGGGGATATGAAGGAACATCATATCACCTAATCGAAACCCATTATTATGTTTTCCACAAAAAAAGGAAAACCCTTTTCATTAAATTAAATATTAACATGTTTAAAATAAAATGTGTTTAATAAATATTTCATCATAATAATAATAAAAAACATATAAAATTAATAAATAGAGTAACAATTTATCACATTCATAGTATGTTATAAGAATCATTAAAAGATGTTTTTATCGAATGAAATACCTTTAAAAGATCAATTGAACATTTATTGATTAAAAAATATAATTTATATTGAAATAACATATTTTAAATTTAAAAAATACCCAATAAAATTGTGAAAAATGTTTTCTTTTAAAATAAACATTATAAGTTATAATGGAATCTTTACAGAAATGAGAATGCACGAACATAGAAAAATCCATTTATATCATTTACATAAAAATAATGATTCTTTTCATATTCCTTGTAAAATGTTAAAGGTTCATCAATTATAAAATGATAAGATAATTTATTTGAAACATTATTACATAAATCAATAATAATGTAAAAATTAAATTGATAAAAATTTTCAGAATACAAATATTATTCTTGAATTAATTTTAATGGTAATATTATGTTAAAATACATTATTATATAAAATAGAGAGAAATAATTTCTATTTTCCATAGACCGATTATTTCAGAATCATGAGGACATAAATAGTATAAATTTAAGGAAAATTCATTATTAAGAAATAGACAGAGGAGATGAAATGAAATAATATTATGATATTATAGATCATATAATTTCAAAATTTATAATTTTAGCATAAATAAACCAATTAAAAATTTGAGATTGTAATTTACTACTATTACATCAAGCATTTCCGACTCCATAAAAATTATAAACAACTATAATATAAATTTATATTTATGATAATTTTATAATAGAACCATATTAATAACAATAATTACATTCATTAATTGATTTTTAAATTTTATCACTTGTTCATTAATAATCATTTATTATAATCCTCATTTTTGTTCTTAACAACTTATTTTTTTGGTTAGCTTTAGTTTTTCAATAGTAGTCTTAACACATTTATCCTGGTTCCTACATATCCATTATTTTAATGAAAATATTAATATATTAAATATATTTATATTTATATTTATATCCATTAAAATTATTTGGTGAATAAAAATTCATTACATTACTATGTGAGGATTGTTGTCCATACAAACACATGGGAGATGACGGCATTTTTTGATGGATTGATTGAAGGAAATGTAAATAATAGTTCCCTTTAATGAATAATTAATAAATCATAAATATCATATATATATATATATATATATATTATATTTATAATAATTACTTTAAATTAATTATGGTTCTGTATACTAAATTTTATCATCACATGTAAGTGGTAGTCCACATGTATGAATGAGCGATACATTCAACAAACATTTGATGGAGAAGTGGTGTGAAATAGATGTGAAAAAATAATTATAACATCTTAGAATATTAATTATAATATATTAATCAGTTTATTAGAGATAAAATATATTTATATTAATTATATGAATACATAAAATTCAAAGAGTTTAGTTATGTTTTACACCTTTTTATTAAGGGACAACCTTAATGTTTGTAACTTAATCCTTAAATGAATTTTCTTATAAGAATAATAAAATCTCGATGATGAATGGTATGGATCTAAGAATCTATTATAGTATTTTTGGGAAATATTTTACAATAAAATTATATTAATATACGGGGATAGTAGTTTCACATTTATAATAGTGTGGAAGAATACACATGAAAATTTTAAAATATTTCAATGAAATAAGATCATGTTAATATAAAAATCCATCCAAAAGGCCATGTATTTCATTTTAGGACAATATAGATTCGAAGTATTTGAATCAATAATTATTATATTGGTTTTTAGATTTCATACACTTACCTTTATTATTTACCTCCGTAGTAAACATGTTATAACATAAACAGACGTAAAAAATGGAAATTATTATTATTCTCAATTACAAAAAATGTAGTTTCACCTAATAAATTGTATTAAAAATTATTATTAACAATATGTAATCTATTTTTCTATATTAAAATTTAATTAATTTAAAAAATTATATTAATTCAACATACAGAAGGTAATCACATATTATTTTAGATAAATTAATTTTCAAAACTAAAATAGAATTTCCAACCATTCAATGGAACATAAAAAAATAAAATTATTTTTAAAATAAATTTTTAATATAATATATATAAATCTATAATTAAATCTATTAATTAATATAATATAATTTAATTTACTAAGATTAAACAGACAACAGACATAAAAATAATAATTATAAAAATGTGTTTAAAAGAACAAAAATGAACGTATACCAAAATCATGTATATTAAGTATTATAATGTAATTATTTGTTTATTTACAGTTATAATATATTCATGTTACTTTTATATATAATCAACATCATATTAGGGATTCTACTTGATAAAAAAAGACAGTTTTACATGAAACTATATTTGTCATTATTCAATGGAAAAAATATTTAAAAATATTTTAATACCCCACTATTAAAATAATTAAAAAATGATTTATAAAATTATATTTCATTAATCAAATAAAATTTAATAAAATAAAAAAAATTAATTATAACTATACTTTCAAAATATGTAATAAACACATTTTTGAAAAAAAATATTTTTGTAGAATAAAATTACATTACAGAAAATGGGTTCATATTTATTAAAAATTAATCAATAAATATGAATTATATATAAAAAATATAATTTATTTTGATGTTTCGAAAAATAATGTTTTAAGGCTTGGTTATAAAGTATTACAATATCACATTTATTTAAGACTCAAGTTTGCAGATAAAGAAATATATTGAACAAATCATTATTATTTCAATGGAAATACTCATAAAATTTTTGGGTGTTACATTATCCTATCATTAAAATGGATATCAACCTAAATATTAAATCACTCCAATATTAAAATTTAAGATGTATATGCTTCATCACATCCATGGGTTTCTATGTAACATCACTATTTTTTTTATTTTTTCAATGAACAATAATCAATAGATAAGTCTTGTTTCAAAATAAATTTTCTCTATAATCCAAGAGTTCAACTAGTTATTATTCATAATGAAGATAATGATTAAATTTTATAGTTTATATGTTCTGTACATGTTATGTATTTTGACTGTACATCAACTAGATATATACATAGGACACATCATGAACATGAGAGTGGTATAGTAGAGGTACAAATTTATAAACTCCAATCACATCTTCAGAATGAATCATAATGTAAAAAATCTCAAAAGTGAACATTTTTCCCATAATTTTAAATCTTATTACTTTATTCCATGTAAAATTTTATAGTAATACATTCTAACTGACTTCATATTCTACCCATCCATGATGATTTTTAACATAACTCTTTTATCAACTCTATGCTACATTAGTTTTTTACTTAGTAGATCTAATATTCTTTATAATTTCCCTATAAATATTATAAGTCAAAAATTTTATTTTTAATAAATAATAGCATCATTTCAGTGTTCTATGAATTATTAGTTATGGGGATTTATAAGGATCCATTATAATTCTCTAGTCAATGATATTGTTTTTAGAAAACTGGACTAGAAGAAGGTGCTGATATAAAAATGCATTAAACTCTATAGATAAAAATGTTATCATAAACCTTAGTATTGTAATGGAACTATTATAATATATTTATTTTTTGGATTTTATGTATTAATGATGGAAAACTCTGTAATAAGATAATAATGAAGACTTATTTTGAACATTGTGGTATGCATCAAATCTCGATCTGTTACAATTGAATTAGGTAAACTATGAAACCATAACTATTTATTATTTAATATAATATAATTTTTTTAAAAATATAAATATCATCTAATATTATGTTTTTTTGACATTTTATGTTTAACAACTTTAAAAAAATTAGTTTCTCATCAATATGTTTTTTTTGTGTTTGTTGAAATAAATACAATGTGATGTTTTCCCATTTATATTTTGGAATGGTAATGGTTATAAAGTACACATAAAAATTAATCTCCCATCCTTCACATAATCACATACCTAGAACCGATATACAAAATCAAAAATAAAAATTTTCGACTTATCCCACTTGAAATACTACCTATGATATCTATACATCTTCATACGTATGAGATGAATTAAAATGATGATCTATGAGCATCTTCCAATATATCATTGTTATACTCCACTATTTACGAGAATAATTCAATGTTCCAGAACTATATCATTCCATAACAATCAAATTAAAATATAAAAATAGTTTTCTTCTAATGATTCAACTATAATACCTCCTTATATTAATCATTAATCTTAATATGGATATATGGTTGAACAATAATTTTAGAAGGATATGATTTCTCCTCCAAAATTTTTATTTCCAGGTTGATCCATTGAATATCCATAATTATTTCAAATTATGTCATCTTAATCATAGATATTCTAGCATGATCCTTTTGACCGAATAAAATATCCACCTTGTATTCTTTCCCATGGTTATAATGTATTGGGCATTCATAATCAATAATCAACTCCAACCATAATATTTGGAGAATACTCAACTATTTTTTTAATATGTACTAAAAATATTATGTTAATTATATATGTAAATAGAATCTATATAATAATAATTCATGCATTTTTATAATGAAAATATTATGGATAATAAATTCTAATCATGAATCAAGTAGTTCATATTAATGAATCTTTTATTGGAATAAGTCATAAGATATCAATATATCATTATACATAAGAGTAAATTCATGTTAATTATTTCATGAAACACTATAAAATAATTACCCTTAACCCATTTGGGGTAGTTTGATCATAGGTGAACTGACAAAACATCTCTCCATTTCATGGAAATTATCTTCACACTTATTTCTTCAAAGGAAAACAACACCCTCTTTTCATAACATAGTGAGTTTATTTTATAGCCATGAGGAATTATTCAATAAAATTTGATCCATCCATCCAATGGACCGAAGGACTTCATTTTTTTTATTTATGATAATCCACCTTTAAAGGGGTGAGGGGGAACCCTTACAAGGCCCATAGGCATAAGTATTACTTGGCCCATAGGCCTTAGAGGAATTAATTACCTATATGATTCAAACATTATACAAACTAGAATAACTATTTGGATTTTCCCATCCCTAGAATCTTCATCATGAAATAATCTCTCCACATTCACATGGTTATTTGTCTAGGCTATCTGGTTCACGCACAGGCTTGTCCCAATGGAAGGTGTTATACCCTATCGTTCTTAAAATTTGTGTAGCTCCTAATTTTGTAAAATCTCCTTGTTCATCCTCATTATAGTGCTTTTTCCTTGTAGGTTTTCTGGTTTTAATTTTAACTTATGGTGGCCCAAAGGCCTTTTGGTTCCCCAAAGGCCTCACTGGCCCGAGGGCTTGGGTGGCCCGAAGGCTTTAAAGGACTCGATGACCAAATCGGTGGCCCGAAGGCCTAAACAGGGGAAAATTCCAGACTACTATAGTCCAAATAGTGTCTGCTGTAGTTACCACAGCAGTACTGCATAGTTCCTAGTACAATGCTGCTACAGTAATTGCTATAGTATAACTATAGTACCCAAAAATTTTGTCTACCCCTGGATTTGATCCTGGGTAGCCTTGATGAACTTAAGATTCTTCACCATCTGGGATGCGGATCATTTGTATCATTGATAATATCTCAAATACCAAGTGAAAATATAGTTATTAGTCTTTGTGGTTGGTATGAGATAATTATTAATAACTTATATCTATAATTTTTCCACTAATATACCCTCACATGAGATTATATAACCCCAAAAATGAAACATTCTATAAATAAAATCACCACTATGCATGTTTTCATACAACTAATCATATCTTATAAATTTCATAAATATACTCATGTTATCATCATGTTATTCCTCGATCTATAAATATATGATAATAATATCTATATAGAGTACAATAATATGTTCAAGGTATTATCTTAATAATAAATTTATTAAATACATAAAGGTAGTTTGGGATATATTAAGAACAAATAAAATTATAAAATTCATATTGTCCATTCATAAAATTGAAATTAACCTCTAGTATAGATTTACTTTTTACCCAAACTAAAGGTATCCAAATTCAAGATGAATCCTAATAAATATCTGTATTATCATAATTGTGGAAAAATAATCATTATATGTATGATGATACTAATTCATGATCACTATTTTTTTATTTTTCCAATAATAAATGATGTATTTTATCAATATATAATCCATATAAATAAAAACAACATCTATAACCAATGGTGATACACTAAATAGAATGACCCCATTTTTATAAATCACATTAATTAATATCTTTATTTCATGAAACTCAATGATGTTCATTCAATATTGAGCCTTTGAAAATGTTATGGCACCTGATATTGATTAATTTAAATAAAAACATTTATATTATTAGGAATATAGTTAATATACTCCATAAAAACATCAACATAATATGTTACAATAAAGGTAACTTCAATTTTGAGTTACTCTTCAACCAAATAAAATATATACCCCCTTTTTATAGGAATCATGACCCATGAAATGGATTCTATTTACATTGGATGTTATTATTTATCCTTACATAATTATAATATAATATGATGATTTATAAAATCTAATGTTCCAACCCTTCTCCATAAATTTATATGGGAATTATATAAATATATACAATACATGTCCATAATACATAAAATTATAATAGAGGGAGAATGATATTATTTACACGCAACACATTCCCAAAAAATATATTTTGTTGAAGAATTATATAATTGAGACTTGATCATCATATCATTATGATTATTTCGTTAAATTTAAATATATAATCATTAAATGGAACTATGAAACGAATATAAAATTATTTACACAAAAAATAGTTTGTAGAAACCTAATCAAATAAGACATTAGATGATATTGTGATGGAGAATTGTGTAAATTTTACAAATTTTTTATCACACACCACATCATAAATAGTGGTTTCAAGAGATTTCCCTTTGACTTTAGGATTGATAGGTTTTCAGTGTCAATCATAATAATCAACCGTAAATGTCTTAAATTGGTTAGAAAAATTCCCATAATCCTAGTATTTAATCACTCGAGTGTGGGTGGTGTATTCTATTGAGATTTCACTACACTTGTATAGTTTTCTCACTTCATCCCATTATGTTATAGTTCAAATACTATATTCTCTTCCATTCCATAAATATATAATTTACAAGTCCCCTTATTAAAATTTCATTAATATATATCTCAATTTTTTTTTAAAAATAGAAGATTAATATTCTTCGCTTTATAATTGTTTCTATTAGAAGTTCATTATAATTAAATATTTTTTTCTTTTAAAAATCATGAGATGGGTGGGTGATTCCAATATTTTTATCAACCCTAACATCACGTTATTAGTTTTCTTCATTTCCAATGACATTTCTTATTGCAATCACCATTCAAATACATGGTTTTAAGCAACTAAATAATCAATCATTCTTAATTTATCATTAAATGATAATACAACTGTTATACATTAATTGACTTTCATAATTTTTGACATATGTACTACGGGATTAATCATCTTTAGTATTATGATCTAGGAATTTATTTTTTATTTTTTATTTTATGAATATAGAAAAAATACTTATTTAAAAATATTCTATAAAATTCATCCTAATATATGGATTAAAATTCATCTTATTTAAAATTATTCTTATTAAGAGTCCACTATTTTTCTATTTACCCTTCCAAATGATAAATGTTAATAAAAAATTTATTCAACCACTATGAAATAGAAAATAGAATATTTAATTTCAATTGTAATGATGTATTTCTGATCAAATATTGGATCTGAATATGTATTAGAAGAATTTAAAATTTTTTAGAAAATGAACTAAATAGTTTTTCTTTCCCTACATTTACAATTTGGATGTTGATTATTATTCAATAATTGAGAATGTTTCTTAATAATTGTCATAATATTTTACATTCCAGAACCCATAACATTATGTTTATCAGGTTGAAAATCATTTCTTTGTCCATCATATTAATTGGTAATAATGTTCCTTATACTTACACACATTGAAAAAAAACAAAAAACCTATACAATAAGGTATATTAATCATAGTGGGAAATCATATAATCCTAAAAAATCATAAATTGGATATCAACATCATTACACATTATTTTCAGTCTATAAATACTTAGTTTTATCTTAGGCCTTACATAGATATTATCTACTAGATTTCTTATTATTTTTTATAAGGAAAATTTTAATTATCATAAGCATATCCCTTGGGAGTGTCTAAATATGATTTTTCCCTAATCCTTATCATCAAGAACATGTGATCATTGATTGAATAGTTAATCTACCTCATTCATATTTTTTAACACTTTGTGAATATTTTCCACAATGACATCAAAAATATAGTATCTATAAAGGAAATAATTAATTAATAAATCCACACACATTTATTTACCATCACATTTGATATTATCTTTTAGATAGGCTTATCAATAGAGTTCTCACAAATGTTTTCTGATCAGAGTTTTATTTAATAACTATATATTAAACCAACCCAAAATATAGTAAGACAAACATTTCATACATAAATATTTATTAAATTTAAATGAGTATTTATTATATATCAATATGATTCATAACATAACCATAATTGATTAATTTGTTTTGAATCATCGATATATAAAGAACCGGTTCAAAAAATATCTACATCACAACCCACATAGTTATTCCCAAATAGAGATCATTCAAGACCTATATTTATTATTTTCTTTCATCATATCCCAATTAAAAAAACATAAGAAAAAGTAATAATAATATCTCAGTAAAGGTAAAAATTGAATATTCTAAAAAATTATCATTTGTAATTTAATTTTTAGTAAAATATGATGATAACATGATCTTAACATTCAAAATGCATAACGATAAATTTATCTAATCATTAGTAATGAATGAAATATTTAATGTTCATAATAGATGAATATTAGGTGAGTCAAAGAACATGTACCATTTGAGGATAATGTTAGAAAAATGACTTCATAAAAAAGATCTGTAAGGTGTTAAATAATATTAATCATTGAAATAATTTCTCACAGATATATTCTAAGACATTAATAACATGGTAGGCATGGGTATACCAACTCTATACCCACAATAATCATGGGATAACCTCAAATTTACCATAATTTGGGCTAAATCCCTTTTATAAACCATTTTATCTCATAAAAAAATATTTACCCATAGCGTTGGGGTTATATAATACACAAAAAAATCCCATAATTATAATCCATTCATATGTATGTCTCTAGATCAAGAAAACATTATTCATTACATCAAATCTTAAAATATAAAAATTAAAATGTTTTCATCATTATTCCATCATAATAATAAAAATCCATTATAATACATAATAAAATGATAAAACTTTATCAATTTAATATTAAATCATACAAAATATCCAGGTATATTGTTCTTGATGAAAATACCTATAAATATTCCTGAATCATTTCAATGGAAAAATACACTTTTTATTTTTAAATATTATAATCTAAATCTAAAAAATTTCAATGTATTAAGGAAAATATATTAATTTAAATGAAATAAATAATCCTTAAATGTAATATTAATATGAAATAGATAAAAAGGAAGTGGTAAAATCTATTCATGTTGTTTATGATAAAATAATAATTACTTCCACATTTTTCATAAAAATATGGAGTAACCTCATTTGGAAAATAACAATTGAATTACATTAAAAAAATAAGTAGAATGTAAGAAAGGAAAAATAACTATTATAATAAAAAAATATAATATTATAAACATTATTGATTCAATTTAAAAGACAGTATGGACACTGATGAAAATATTCCCGACCGAATAGAGAAATAAGGAATGTTTTCCATAAGAACATTATTTTAGTATATTGACTTCTTAAAGTTGGAAAATGAATATAAAAATTAAATATATAAATATAAATACATGACATGAAATAAAATATTTATTTTGTAGATCTACATTATAAAATCTTATCATTTTTTATTTAATCATAAACAAACCTGATAAAAATTTATATTATAACATAAATACATTAAATCAAGTATTTTATTCTTTTTAGCACTATGAACTCTTGAAAAATAAATTTAAAATAATTATAATTAATAAAAAAAATTATTCCTACTTATAATAATATATATATTATACTCATAAAATATTATCAACTATTTAATAAAGATCATTATTTACCTTGAAGATTTCATGTGTCAACCACTTCATTTTTTCATGTTTTTTTTTCATCATTTATGGTCCTTGAATATTGATATTGTTTCATTTTTCATTAGTATATTAATGAAGATATAAATATATTATATATTTATTATATAAATTTTGAAACACATTCATATAAATTTATGATGAAAAATTAATTTCATTACTATTTGGAGACGATAGTCATATGTGCGTAGAGGTGATGTTTTGAATTTTCAACGGATAGATAAAATAATAGAAAATAATAATTTGACATTATAGAATCATTAATATATAATAAATATAATTAATTTAAAAAAAACTATTATTATGATGAACAATGAAATATAGCGAGTTAAAATGAATCTTGTAACTACATGGATTTGGTAGTCCACACTTACATAGAAGCAATACATTTTTCTTTCAATGGTTGAAGAGGTGGTGGGAAGTGGATATAAAATTACCATATTAATATCATAGTAAATTTTTATACTATATTTTCACTTTATTATTAATACAATAGATATATAACATGTATAATAATAATATTAATATTAATAACCTTGTAATGTTTTATACGTATTCTATGAGTGATCACCTTGAATACACACTATACACCTTAAGGGATTTCCCTTAAGAGAAGACTAAAATATCATGGATTAAGAAAAAAGAAAATTTGACGTTTTTATAATATAGGTTTTTATATATAGAATTATAATATTGTATTAATATGGGAAGAGAAATGGTTCCCTTTTATAAGTGATTGGATGGACATAAATATAATTTTATAAAACATTCAAAAATTATAATGTCATAGTCATGTTAAAGTGTCTCCAAATGTTAAATTACTTAATGTAAAGACAATTTATTTCATTAATAAATTATGAAAATAATAAATAGATAGTTTTTAGTGGCATATCATCCCTTATTTATTGGTTTACCTTCCCCCCCCCACCCACCACCACACTCAAAAAACATGTTTTAATATCATCTGTGTTGAGGCAATATTAATATTTTAATTAGTCAATATGACCATAAATTATTTTAAAACTAATAAATAATATTAAATATGATTATTAAAAATATTTAACCCATTGAACAATATTTAATCTCGTTAAGTGGTATAATGTAATTTTAAATAATTTTTTAAATGTAATAAAAATCAATTTAAAAAATTCATTTTATGCACAAAACATAATTTACATAATTAAATTCATTTTAAAATAGATAAAATCAATAATAAAAAATATGATTGAATATACTAGGAAAGCTCAGTCAGAGAAAAACCTCTGACAATTTATTATCACAAAAGAAAAGTACAACAAGCATGAAAAGCACCGTAAAGAAGGCAACTATAAATCATAAAAATCATGACCATCACCATATCGATGATATAATGTTTCATACACAGTAGTCATTCCCACTCTAGTCATTCATAGTGCATTAGAATCCTTGTATACTTCCTACTTAGATTAAATTTCTCCAATGATAGAAACTCCTTAGAGGATTGAAATCCATTTTTCAAACTAGTTACTATCCCAGAAAAGAACTACCTATTGGAGGATGATTTGGTAGTCACTTGGTTTGGAAGGAAAGTGTAATCCCTCTATAGCCTTCATCATGGAGGAGTAGTCATACCTCCATCATTTGTAGATAATTTATTTTTTCCACCTTGAACAAAATCACTATAAGGATGTCTGGAAAAGTCAATAGAACTTTCTTTGTCACTATCAGAGACATTTCCCAATTTTCCAATGATGTGCACAGAGTCAAACGTTTCGAATCCATCAATCCCTCCAAACAACATACCCTCTGATATAGACAAAAACCCTCCTCCAGCTGAATAAAATTTCATGTTATCCTCAATATTCTTGAGGCATTGAAGGGGAACCTCAGTTCCATGACCATAGTGAGACACTGTTCCAAGTGTATCATCATTCACTACTAGAATAGAAGAGAAAACAAGCTACATATTGGCAGATTCATTAATTTTTAGGCCTTCCTCAATTGGAGAAACTTTTTTAGTCTCCAAAACCTTGAACTGGATACTAGTGGAAAGATTGAACAACTCCAAGTGTCCACTTCTAGTATCATCCGGGTAAGACCACTTCCAGCCCCCCATGATCCGATTTCAAATGATCAAAAAACATTCTTCACAGAGGGATTCAACATAGGTTCAACTTCATTCACAATAGCTGAAAATGCAAGATCCCCTCCATGATCATTCTATACACCCTCACATACTGTAGCTAGATGAAATTGCTCATCTTCTCTCACTCCCTGCTCCGAAGAAACCACATTTCCAGAATGCTTTGTGACCTCTTGAGGGAAATAATTTCCCCCATTTTCCCCAACATAAGATCTCCCAAGAAGATACGTCCCATGTTGTATCTACACCAGGGAATACACCATACCATTGTCACCAGAGCCACTGGAACACAATCTCACTTTCTGTGAAATCTCGATCACGTTCGTTCTTGGACAGACTAACTCAAGATGACCAAAACAAAAACAATTTTCACAATATCACATCCAGGACTCGGAGATGACCTTCTAATTAAATAGTAATTATTCCCAATCCTTGATCTAGCCCTATTTAACAAGTTTACTCACAACATCAACATAAACACATATTCATGGAAAACGGGATGACATAGGACCTCTGTTCGCTGATCAGAAAAGAAGTATCTTCCAATCATATTCCCAATACCACAAAAAATAGATGGATTTTGGAAGGATAGAGGGAGACATGGGAGACTAACCCAAGTTTCGTTTGTAGATGGTTTGCACCGCATTTAAAAATCAAAACACCATCTAAATAGAAATAAGGATTCTCCATTTCATCATCAGGGTTCCCTAGACCAAGCAACAACAATATCATAGTCTGATACAATCCGAATCATAATATGATGCCGACCAAGAAACCCAACCACCGTATACTCTTGTAGCTTACAGGAACAAAGGAAGGAATGATTAAATTCGTCAACTGATGGTTGATGATGTCAGAACCTTGCAACCAGAGTGAGCTTGTAGTGGTGCATGGCGCAAGGGAGATCCATCGGGGAAAAAGGGAGCTGAGGCACATCCTGAAAATGTTCTCAGACTTTCGGAGACAACGAATCTGTCAGTAAGAGAGGAAGGGTATCAGTCTTTTAGAACAGCAGAAAGGACTATCCTTTCTCATCCATATGAGAACGCGAGCCTCCACCCCCGATTGGTGGGAGGGAGTGGAACCACAAATAATTAGATTTAATCCACAATCGCAAGAGAGACTGAGATGAGAAAAATATTGAAAGAAGCTTCTTATTAAATGACATGAAATCATGATTGAATATAAAATATATAAATTTCATTAAAATCATTTTTAAATAGTTATTAATTTAGCTTATTATGATAATTCACACATTGAAAATATATAAATATATTTTTGGTAAATGTTTTTGAAAAAGACCTACAATGAACATGCACTAAAATAAAGTATAATTATGATTCACATGTAATTAACTATATTATTTTTAATCAATGTATACCCACATCTCATTAATAAATAATTCAACACATGATGATACTTATACATGAAAATAAATGATTGTTTTATAAAAATAAATATTCTTTCTCTATTTATTTGAAAATAAATCGTTTGAATTTTTCTATACAATTCAACCTAATATAATAATGAATTGATTATTTAAAAAAAATTAACTTCATTTTTATATATAATATTTTTAAAAATATAGGCTAAAAAATAATTACTATTCAAAAAATTAAATAATAATCATTTTTTGAATTTTAATAAAATCAAAAAAATGAAATTAATGAAAATTTAGTAGTTAATTTTTATAAATTAATCATAGAAATTTTAATATATATAAAATTTATAATTTTTTTACTAATATTTTTATTCATATTCATTCATTCCAATTAAATATTTAGGAATCAAAATATTTCAGCATCACGATTCACTATGTATTGGGGTTATATATATAGAAATATATCTAATACCACTATATTTTTCCAACGGAAATAAACATAATATTTGGGTTGTTACATGATTATTTTTCATCACTTTTTCTAGTGTGTATAATATAATTTCTCACACTGACATTTTTTCACTGAAAAAATACCCATTCTATACATGGCATTAGTTATAATTTTTTTAAGTATCTTGTTCATAAATGATACATAGTATTTCATGGAGGTCACTATAAGAGGAAGTGACTATGGATGTTTGATATTTATACGAGATTCCATCCAGTTAGGAGGGGATATATTTGGTTGTTTATTAATATGTATACGGACCTTTTTAGATGTATAGTTTCAATAGATTTATTGATGTGAGGAAATGTACATAACACGTGATGTATCATGCATGAATTGAATAAAATAAATTTATATATATATTTATACTCTGCCTTTGTTTCGGTTTTTTTTCACTGAATATATGAATATGTTGAACGTTGATAAAGTTTAAGGCCTCCAAAAATCTATCATGTGCCAACTCAATGAAACGGATCAGCCCCTGGCCTATTTGAGGCAACTATGGGTTTGAACAACTGGCCTATCACTCACCCTAGTAGGGCCACAGTGGGACATTATATGTCATATAAGAATATATATTATTATAATGAGTATCTTGAATAATATTTATGAAATTAAATCCATTAATTATTACATAATTCACATAATATATATATTAAAAACAAACCAAAAAATAAAAAATTTGAAATCTAATTTAGATATAAATAAGGAATGATCAGAATATATTCCCTGGGGATTTATACTCAAAAATTATAGTCATTTATTAAATATATGTTTCTATAAATATGTGAATCTAGATATATTATTTTTTATCTCACTTATATTTTTGGATAGGTTTTTTGAAACAAATTATTCTTCTACAAAATATTGACACCCATCAGTACATAAAGTATATAGATCGTTAATTTATTTTATAATGAAATTATTGTTGAGATTAATTATCCTAACAAATTTTTAGGATAATATAGTGTCTAAAAATTGAATTATAGAATTATTTTGTAATAAAATTTCAATATTATGATATGTGAATTTGATCAATAATTTCTACTCAACTCACATACGTAATTTATATACCCATATACGTGTCTGAGTTATAATTCCATAATTTTAGAATGTTCCCTTTAACATGATATTTTGTGATATATTTCTTGTAATTAAATAGAGAATTATATGTCAAACATGTTGATATTTTATCATCAATAAATTTTTATTTTTTTAATCTATGCATGTATAAAATTAATTGTAATTTTTATATGTAGTTATTGTAATGGCTTATTGTATTCAATTTTTTAGTAGAGTAACAACTTTTAAGTTAATATTTCAAATATGGGATAAAAAATTTATATATAATAAATGAATAATATAATTTTGGAATCATGGGTATGATTAAATATAATCCACATTGAAAAATATCCATGAAATATTATATACACAATATTCTACTTTGTGGTGAGAAAATGATTGAAGAAATTAATAATGGTAACATAAAATAATTAGAATATTTTTTTTGAAATTACTGGTAAAACATGTTATCATGATACATGGAAAATTTTATAAAACTGAAAAGGGAATTTGAAATTATTAGGTTGGAGAGATAATTTTTAATGAAATTATTATTTCTATGCCATCTATATAGATCATGTCAAATAATAAAATATCATAATAAATAATATCTAATGATAATGATGAATTATAAAAAATATTATTAAAAAAAGATAGTGGAAAAGATAAATTTTATTAAAAGATAAAATAAAATTTAATAAATGATATCTATATAATAGAGAGTTGAGGATGAATAGTATTAATGTAATGACACATGCTATAGGGATTTTTTGGAGAAAGGGAAGGAGAAAAATTGTAGTGAAACATTAGTTTGGGTGTTTTTAATATTTTTAGTTTAATTAAATAAGGTTATTATTGAAACATATTTTGGATGATTAAAAGGTTGTTTTCATGTTACTTATTCTTGAAAAATGGCTAATGTGATAATACAGGACTTAGGTAAAGGTTGTAGCATGGGTTGTAATAGTTGTATGATACCAAATGTATCGTTGGATGGCATTAAACATCATTTTCAAGATAATAGATAATGAACCCTCAATTAAGTGTCTATTTTATTATAATAGAGACTTAATTTTACCATTGGATGATTAATATATGTCCCTATAATCTAAATTACCAACCCAATCCACCAACTACTTTGGTGTATTTTTTATAGTAATGAGTTTTATTTTATAACCCCCTTTGTATATCACCTCCCCAGTTAACCAATGAACATCGAGAGGGGTTTAATTTTTTTTTCTTCTCCTAATTTTATACATCTTGATCGTTATTGTGTTGGTGAGACATTGGAGTTTTTTATCTTTGTTATTTTTTTATTCATCCACTCTTATTTATCAATATATCTCTCAAAAAATGTATGTAATTTTGTTATCTATTTAAAAATTATTATACAAAATAATGTTGGACTCATGATAAATTCCATTATATTAGATGTTAGGAAATTATAATAGGATATGAGAATCTAAAAATGATAAATTATATATTAGTTGACATGATATATATTTCTCAAAGAAATTATAAATTAAAATTGATAAAATTATTTTATTTGTTAAGCAATTGTGTTTTAAAAATTCTAAATTTTACATATTGATATATATTTTATATCAACTATGATTTGTATACAACTTTTTGTGTGGGGTTTTAGGATTTTATGCCAATTTTTGGCTATAACTGTTTTATCATGAAGAAATTGTAATGTATTAACATAGAAAAATAATTACGAATTGTTTAAATTTTATTCAAATATAGATTTAATATTATAGGTGTACCATGATGCTCATAGAGATTATAGATAGATTAAAAATGATTTATAAATAGTGTTATCCTACATTATTGAGGTAGGATATCTCCAGAGTTTTTCCATTTTTTAGATAATCATTCTTATATTGAATAATTTAATTCCTCATTATGCGGGTGTGACATGATAAGATAGGGATTATTGGGATAAGATATATATAAGAGTAAAATGAATTATTACTATGATAAAGATAAATGTGTCAAACCTGATGATTATTTAATTTATTATCATCTATTATGTTTTTCATTTCAAGAGAGTTGATTTTTGTTAGTGGAACCTATAGAGGGTTTCCAACCATGAGTTACAATATAAATGAACAGTTAATGTCATAATAAATGATATTCGGTATAATATTTTCAAACGTGGGTTATACATTAAAAAAGGTATGGTTAGGCGAACAATTTATGAAAAATTATAGTTTTGTATGTGTGGTAACACCCCTAATTCGTTGGGATTACTATGAGAGGCCTCATATTATATCATTCATCATTGAGTGGGATTCTATATAATGTAGATTGGGATTGTAAAAAAATTGTGGAAGATTCATATTGTGGTAATGGATGTGTGATGATTATTATTATAAAATATGGTTTATTCAACCAATATAGGGGGACTTAGAAGATAGACCGTGTTTACATAACCTTAAAATGTGTAATCTTATTGTATTATGAATTATATCCTTCCACGGGTTTATGGAAAATAATAAGTTGTGTCTCTATAAAGTGGAAATTCAACATAAAACTAATGGATTCTTTCATAGGGGATTATCTATTATATAATATTCATGATAATTTTTACTAGTATGTCATGTGATTGATGAATCATTTATAGATATTTTACGTCATGTTACACATGTGGTGAGATATGTTTCATCCAATGTCAATTATTTTTATTGTAGATGAATCATTTTGTCTGTATTATAATCAAAATTAATTTAATGATATGTGGTATAAATTTCACTAAGTGGTGATTCTAAAACCAGTAATCTAGTTATTCATAAATCAATATAGATGTGATTTCATGTAAGAATCATGTAATCTATGTGTATATATCATGGTTTGTTTTCCTATCCAACCTATTACCAAAAAGGTTTTTTCCTGTAGTGGGGAAATTTTACCTACAAACTATTGGAGTTATAATAGTGATCCTCTAATAACTATGCTTGATATTAGTTTCTAGGATTACAATATAAGTATAACCTAATTGATATTATAGGTCCTATATATTGGATTGGATAAAAGTTTAAATCCGACATGAATGGTGACCAATCATTGAACTAGATTATTATAGTATACTTTTATGTTTATTATATTTTTATTCATGAGTTCGACTACATATTAGATCCTTTTTTCTAAAGGGTTACTCTTTTAGAAATATATTGTTAACATGTTATTTTGATTTAATATGAATGATTTTTGAGGTGTCTCTATTAGGTCTATGAAATGAATATTTCAATTAAAATAACTATTATGATAAAATTAATACATAAATTTTCCACTAATCAATGTATAGTTTTAGTACGATCTGAACAAAAAATGTGTGATTGGACTAATTATATTTGTCAAATCAAATGGTTGCATAAAGACGATAACATAGTAACATGTTCATTAAGACCCTAGTAATATCTCTTCCATATTATAATACAATCATAGTATTTTTTTATCATCTGAGTGTCTTTTTTATTATCTAAGGATGTAACATTCATTTTATGATTGGTTATTGTGATCTTACATTTTACATTTTTCATGAAACAAAATATATAATTTCATAAATTATATGAACTACTATGGTTCCCAATAAGTATTTGTATACAAAACCTTAATTTTCACCTTAATAGTTATATATATTCAATGTTTCAAAAAATGTAACAGTGGTAGACCTATTATAATATGATAGTGTTTTTTTATAACGATATATATTATTATATTGTACATTCGATATTTAGATTAATTTTTAGGAAAGCCTCTATCTATTTTTTACTTCTTATACAAATGATTATATGAATATAACATGATCTTGTATCTATTCCATGACCTATTTAAATGTAATTGTGATATATTTTTTTTATAATATGTGAAATTTTTATTTATGGTTACCCCATAATAAAGAATTACATATTATGTTATTTCATTAGTTATTTTGGGTTTAAAGTAGTTATATGATGTTTATTAGTATCTAAAATAAATTATATATTCCCAATTATAATATTATAACATCTACAAAGTATGGAGACCACTAATATAAATGGATCCATTAATGTGGTAATTGTTTACTCTAGATAATTCTAAAAATAAGCTTATTGAGTGTAACAAGTTACATTGTTCTACAAAATAGTTGGATTTAATTATCGTTTTATGTGGGACAAGGTTTATAGATAAACTATTGTTCATTAAATGGGATTACGTCTTTATTGATGTTTCAGGATCACAATTATATGATGAAATAAAATATTTTTTTTCCTTTTTTTATCAATCTATATTTTATTCTTTGATAATTGATCAGTTTTTATAAAATATATATTTTCTGAGTTTTAGTATAATTATCATATGTTTTATATAGGTTACAAGGATATTATGTTCATTCATTATTCATAGAAGCAATGTTCACTTAACATGATAAAATGTTTATGCGATCAAGAAAATTATCAAATAAGATAATGTGTTTTGATTATTTAAATCATCAATAATAATTATTCAATGACTTACTAAAAAATGTTGTTGTATCTTATCTAATATAACCCCATTGTTATTACTTTCATGTTGTGTGTCATAAAAACGTGATGTTTTTAAAATTTATATTCATTTATTAATGACTCATGAGTGTGTAGTATGGGCATCGAGATATCTGATTAGTATGATATCCCTTGATTTGGTTGTTTCATAACAATTTTATTAATTCACATGAAAATACATGCATCACAATTTAATAAAGAGATGAAACCTATATAAGATTTATGACATCAATGAATCTTTTAAATGATGAGATATAACATATGATAGTGGTGAAATGATTTAATGGGATTAATTATAGGGTGTTTATCTATTTTTATATACGGTTTATAATTAATTAATAATATCCTTATTAAATTATTATTGTATAAAATTGATATCAAAATAGTGGATATAGGTAATGATTCATTAGGTCACATGAAAAAAAATCAGGTGGATGGGTGATTGTGGGTTTATTTTAGGCATATGGTATTCCATCGTTATAAAATTTAATGAAATAACAAATAATAAATAATATGAATTCTTATTGGAATATAATTTATGAAATTCATTATTTTGAATTTACTTTATGAGAAAATGATCATTTGGATTTGACTAATGGATGTATGGGTTTCATTTTATTGTATGTTGGTATAAGACAGTATTCCATTTATTAATAATTGGAGAGGATATACTTCTTTATATAAATTTTTATTGGTTTCAACTCTTCCATAAAGAAATGTAAATTCATTTATCACAAACATACATGTTTTTTGGGAAAATAAGACCTATGATTGAACATATTTTAATGATGATTGTGATTAATTAAATGTAAAAAACATTTGGTAGAATGTGATATATGAATTTTTCAATTTAAGTGTGAAAATTATATATTCTTAGATCACTCTATAATCAAGGGAAAATTAGATATTTCACTATTTATAATAGTGATGTTAGGGGATTCTAGTAGAATGTTATGAATTGATATACATGGTGTGTGACTTGGTATGATGAAACCCATGGAATGTTATAGGATATCTATTCATAACCAATAAATAAATAACAGTTTAATAATTTAAATGTTAATTCACAATTGAGTTAGTGAACAAACTCTTTTGAGGATAGTTATATATAAATTTAATAAGGATAAAAATTAATCCACCACATGATCAATGTGAAATAGGGGATCTTGATATTACTGTTTTGAAACAAAAAAATTGTCTCGTTGACCATATTTAACTAGATAATGACCTTTGTATGAGTAGTAAAGTGAGAGAAATTTATTATTAATAATAATGGTTTGAATATCAGTGATATTATTAAATAATGAAAGGATGAGTTGATTTGTGTGATTGTTGATGAATTTTTATAATTCCTTGAATATTTTGTGTTGGGAATATATGAAATCACAAAACACATATTGTGATAATATATTCTGTATAATATATTATAGAATGAGTACATTATAGTGACTGTAATTACTATCATTGATACATTATGATCATGATTTGGATTTTTTGAAATGATGATGATAGTGTGGGGTACCATGTTAACTTTATACCCTATAGTGAGGCCCGAGGGATGAGTTCATCAGAGTCAAAAGATTTTGGAATATACGTAACATCGTTTAGATGATGATAAAATAAGGAGTTTTTAAATTCATTTATTGGAGATATAAGTAATATTATTTTTTAAATTACCCAAATTTTTTAATTTAAATTACTCTTATCTTGGTTTATATATGGAGAACACTTTTAGTTACATAGATAAAATATGAAATGATAAGTGGTTGACTGTTTAGAATGATTCCTAAATTTAATTATCCATTATGTGTGTTGTAAACAATAAATATGCTTATTTTTATCAATCTACAGTGATTAGAATATAATTTATCATTGTATAATAATAAGATATAGTTTTATAAATTAAGACGGTAGTAATGATTACGTAATTATTAGTTGATTTGTTGTGTGAGAAAATTCCAAGTGCATACCTTTGATTTCTTCTTAGGATGCAAGAAATTAACTAATTTGAATTTTATAATTGTATCTATTGTCTAGACCAAATATTTATGTGATTGAAATTAGACAAAATAATATATTCTATGTAATTAGATATTTTATAATGCATAATGAAATATTATAATGGAGAGTTTTTATCATGTAAAATTGGTAAAAAAATATGTGAAATTTGACAGAATACTGTAATTTAATTGATGATCAAAAAAATTTATTGGTTTGAAAAACTATGATTAATAGAATATAATATTTTCTAATATATTTTTTATGTATATATTATCAAATCTTGTAATAGTTTTATAATTAAAATTGACATCATATTTCAGTAATATTAATATTATAATTTGGATTAATGTTCATTCATCAAAATGATATGAATTGTTATGGTGGTGAGTAATAATTATCTACTCTATTTCATGATAATAAAGATGAAAATGTGATAAAATATAGAAGAACTAGAAAAATATTGAAATATATTATCAAAATTTTAATCCATAAATTATGAAATTAAGAATATTTAGGCCTAATAAATTGAATTTTTTAAATTTAGATTTTAGGAGAAAAAGTATAAGTCAATTATTTTACCATATTTTAAACAGTCTGTTCCAAGTTACTATAATAAAAAGACAATAGGTGGATGGGGAGAATCCATTAGTATTTTAATGGACATATTTTGAAAATAGGAAACACAAAAAGTGTCTATTTAATTAACTTGAGATTCAATTACACCACTGCAAATCTATTCAGTCTTGCTAGAATAATAGTGGAGTCTAGTGACACCCATCTTTAGTGGGGATAATATTTTTACATTTTTGTTTTTCTATTTGTAATAACCACATTTTATCTATTCCTCGGATAGTCGATACATGGAATGGGGGCCACATGTTCCCTTTAATAGTATTTAATTAACCCCATTTATTCTTATAACTATTGGATCTACTAGGGTTGTAAATAATGTTATTCTAATTATTATTTTTCTCATATATTAATTCTTTTTTTCAATAAAACATTTGTAATGGTGTTGGGGATTTATGAATTATTTATCCTAATAATTCTATAATTAAATCAATTTCATCTATTATCTTTGAAAAATTATTATATTGTTAATATAGGTTGTTTGAAAGCGATTGGACATAATATTTTACTAGATATAATTCTCAGTTATAGTATTTTTTGTTAATTTGGTTGATTTCTTAAAAAAATAGGGTTTGGTTTAAAATAATTAGGGATTTTAACATAAATTTATTAATGGGTTCCATTGATTTATATTTCATTGGATTCAAGAGTTTTTGGTTTCTATGTTACATTATAATTTTTTCCCTTTCAATCCTTTTAATTTCTTATTGAATAGTTATCTGAATTAATTAAAAAATTATAATCACATAATAAATGGTTTTTGTACGATAGGATCACATCAAAACACATGTTTATTGATGGTGTATGGGTGGGAATTACTAAATAGGTCTTATATCATGTATTAAAGAATTAAGTACTACATAGATTCCATTAATTTGTATTTTTTTATTTTATTATATAATAACAAGCTTCTGTGTTAGGGAATTATGATAAAGAACTTATTTCAATTAATATTGGGTGTCTACAAGAGTTTATGTTAGACTCTATAACTCCATAAGAAATATACCACATGTAGTATATCGTTATTTAAGTGTCTTTTTTTCTATACATCAACTTGAGTGAGTTTACCGTAGTGGGTATGTGAACTCATGATGGATGTCCAGTCAAATTTTGTAACATATTTAACACTTTTTAATCAATTAAAATGAATTATAACATCCCATTGAGATTGTTGAGTCATCCTCGATAAAAGGTTATCCTTAATATTTCAACCCATACCTAATATGAGTTATTTAGGTGGAGTTAACCCATCACATGAGTGAGATTCTAGTGAGAGGTATCTTATGGCGTCAATCTCCAATGTCTTGGAAACTAAATACTGTATATTGGGTTTTTACTTACCTTCACATACATTTACCATGGAGTATTGGTAAAATAATGGGTAATATTAATTATTAATGGTTATTCCACTATTGGGGGAGAAATAATAGATGTTCAATGATACTATTTATAACTGTAATATATGTTTGTTACTTTGGAATGTAAAAAACATGAATTATATCGTAGATCCTTATACCATCTAAAAAAATACCAATAAATTTTATAATCTGGTTCATTTAATGTTTTTCTCATTATAAATTGTTACCATAAATGGTTAGAGTCATGAAATAAATTATGTTATATGATTATTATCTGTTGTATAATATTTTTTTGGTTTAAATTAATTTTTTTACCTTCACAAACAAAATACAATGTGTTTAAAAAATTTAATTAAGGGAATTTTTTTAGATTATTACCTACCAATTAATTGAATATGTATTTTCAATTAGTTTTTCAATGGTTTTTATCCCTTAAATAACATAATTTTACAAAGGTGTATCATCCAGTTGGGATACTCATTTAAGAATATATGAGAAAAAACTATAATATTTGATTGTTGTGATGGAGATTGGTGCATGAGGCCATAATATGATTATAATAAATCTATAGTAAATGATAAATTATAACTGGTGGGTTATGTGTGTTCAACCAAATTTACTGTGTATGTTTTTGAAATTTCTTCTCTTGGTCTTTGATTAGGTATTTTTTATGATTGTTATTGATGTTATTTATGTTAATGATATATGGATTTTTTGTTGTTTCAGTGAGCTTAATATCGTTCGAGTCTATCATAGGGATAGATTATCAATTAATGAAAACAAAGGCTTTATAGGATTATATGTTCATAAAATCATTTACAACATAAATGATATTATATATATGATATGACATTCAAATATTTTTTTCTCACATATACATTTGATACTGGATGGGTTGATCTATATCCAATCCTTTTATATAATATATGATCCGACCTTGGGAAATTCATTTCCATATTCATTAACTATTAAATACAGGTATATTCACTCATTTATAAGTTTATTTTTGAATAAAATGACCTACTATGCATTATATAACATATTTTGATTTTATTTCATATAATATAATGTATAAAAATTTATATATATATATTTGATTCTATTAGGGATATTTTTGGTGGTGGATAATAGATTTCTGTACTTAATAATAATGTATGATTCATTTTGTATATGCACACTATATATTTGAATAATTATATGTTGATGGATTTATTTCTATTTAATGAGTTTATGTAGTTTCAATCATCCATGATAAAGTACTAAGGTAATGTAGTGCCCCTTGTTAGTAGTACACCATTGCTATTTTTTTATTTTATATAATTTTTGTATATAAAATTCCAATTGATAGACCATTTATATTCTATAATAATTATTTAATTTTATTGTTGATATATATGTTTTAATGATATGTAACATATTTTTTGTATTTATCAATTTTCTATTAATTCTATATTAAGAATTGTTAATATAAAAAATTGTTATATAATATTTTATTTAAATTTATTGTTACATGATAGTAGTTATAGTCTTATAATGAAATTTTAATATTCATTCCAATTTTAAACCTTTATTATAATATTTAGTGGTGTTTTTAAGATCATAGAAAATATTTTCAGGGAATACATTGATTAATAGTATAGAAATAAATTTGTAATATCAATGTATAATTAAAAGGCATCAAAAATTAAGGAAGAATAATTTATCTTAGAAATTGTATCTGTGTGATTTTATAAATGATGCTGAGATCTTATAATACTAATATAATACATTATTATATTCAATCTATAAATTACACTATTATAGACTCCATCATTATTTGTAGTAGATCGAATGTTTTTGAAAAAATAGTGTATTCATCACCAAAACAACTCTTGAGATTGAATATTAAATGGAGATTATGTTATATAAAAAATAATGATCAAGAAAGATATAAAATATATTTCTATGGGTAAATATAACTCCCTCTAAAACAATGATAAAACATTATAATATTACTGAAACAATTTTATATGTATGATACCAAATTCACATCACTTATTTACTCATCAAAACAAGTGGTGATCATTTTTTAAAATATTATTATGATATTTTTATTAATCTAATTCATCTTTATCAATTACATATAGTGAAACAATTGTGAGTTATGTCAATACTTTAATGTGTTTTATCAGATGATTTATCAATTAAATTAAAAATATGTAAAATGTTTAATATTATTGTAGAAAATAGATTCATCCCCACACCATTCACTTTGTGAGTATTATATTTCTATTGTAAATTTGGATCAAAATTAATTATTATTTAAAATATAAATACATAATAATTTTAATGAAACATTTTTCTTAAATTATATAAAAAATAACATTACTACTATATAGAATTATTAAAATCAAGGAATGTTTACAAAATGATTAATGTGATAAGTTATTGAGTAGATACTATGGATTTTTTATTTTTTTTTATTTTTTGAATTAAAATAATATATAATTTTTTATGCTATATAATTTACAATTTTTAAAATATGTCATTATTTTTATGGGTAAAATAAATGAAATCATGATGTAACATAAAAATGATGGAATTTATTCTGAAGGATGGTTCAAATATAAAAGTAATGATGAACAGTTTTGACTAAATTCATGAAATTTATGGGAGTCGAAATTCAAAAAGTCAATTCACTGTTATCTGTAAAAAATATAATTTATAAAATTATGAAAATTTCTATAAAATCCCTAGAATAATAGAATGAATAATAGAGGTTGTGTTTTAAAAAAAAATTAAAAATGTTATGATGGGTATTCTTGATAATGTTTATTAGAAATACATTAAGGTCCCCAAGCATTCAATATTATATGACTTTTAATTTTTTATGGATAAACAAGCACCTAATGGAGTAAAAGGATATCATGGATCCTTATATAGTGATCATCATGAAAAATAGAATGTTTCATGAAATTTTCCAATCAAAATGAAGAAATATAAGACCATATATCTTTAGATGGAAAATAAAATGTGTATTGGTGACAAAATAAACAAACATTGGTTAATAGAGAATTATAAAAGTGTATATCAATATATGAGAAATATTAAATGTTTTTTGAAGAACAACATCAATAAACATTTATTTTATAATGTAGCATACAAATAAACATCACCAATTCTTGTGACCATGTCATGAGAGCCTCTTTAATAGTAGGTCATACATTCAACAAAATGATAAATAAATGTAATTAAAATTCATTATATATCATGGTAATGTAATTAAAATTACATAGGACATTTCTTATATGAAAATAGATAGCTTATCAGTGCATAAAATATAATATAATTTCACAAAATCACAAGGGATGAATTGATAATAGTTGATAATACCATATTGTATAGAGATAATAATTAGTATTTTATCATTGAAAGGAAATTATTCATATCACCGATGAATAATTGTTTGTATGTGGTCATGTGGTGATCATGAAGAAGAACAATGGACTCGTTTTCAAGTATATAATCATATATTAATTGAGGAGTGTAGGTATAAAAATATGTTTTATTTAAAATAATTAAATGATGAAAAAATAAATATAATGATTGATAAAATTATGTTATTAGGAAATAATTTTCTATTCATTTGAAATGATTTACAGCCTCTATAGTTTATCACAAAAAATAAATGTCTGTGATAAAAATTTATATCATGGAATGTTTTTTATCCCAGAAAATTAAATTATATTTTAGCTCATATTTATGAAAAATTAAAGGGTTATTTAAACTATAAATAAGTTGTGAATAATACAAATGTTATTAATTTTATTGAATAATAGTACTTCATAATTACAACACATCATCATAGGTTTTGTTATAGAGTATAAAATTCCATTATAATTTCACGTAACAATGAATGAATATTTAATTTAAAGGATATAAGATAAAAATTCTAGTATATTTTGAAGATAGATAAATATTCTAGTATGATCAAAGGTTCATGTTATGTCAGTATGATCAATTCACATGTGATTATTGTCATTTCAGGATGTATAAGTCATATAATGATGTTTGTGGAAGGCATTTGATCTATAATTGATAATGAAGGAAATTTTTTAAGACTATAATGGATAGAATTTCATAAAAACACTCAATGTCCACCAATCTATGATTTAATGGACTGACATGAGGGATGTGCCACTAGATCCTCCACCCTTATAGAGGCACAAAGGTACCCCACTTACATTTCAATCTTCTCTACCTAGGATTTTCCACAATCAATGGCTTAGATCTAGTCCTTCTTTTTCAATGTATCTCACTATGTCAAACAGTCCAAATGTTTAATAATGTTATTATAAAACATATTCTCTCCACTGTGGAATTCATAGAGGCCCCATAAAAACATTAAAAATCCTTGGTTGTTAATTTTGGTTTTTAATTTGTATTGATTGAGTCTCTATATAGAGTGATCAACTCCTCTTAGTTATTTTACACTTTTTTAATGATAGGTTCACTAAACTAGAAGAACATTCTAATTACGTTATCCAATGCATAAGAAATATGTCTAAACCATTCAAAGTATAATCCTCTGATTTATTTCTTCATGTTCCTTCCTATTTCAGAGGTCATATGACTTTAATTTTATTCATGACCCTTCATTCATGACAATATGTGTCTTTTTCGATTTATTACCCAACCAATTTCAAAATATGGCATGTTTTTCATGGTCCATAATCCTAGGGGATTATTCTTGAGCATTGACTATAGGTAAAATATTGTTTTTCTCCCCATTTTTCCTCCAATCACTATTTTTGTTTCTATCATCAATCCCCCAATTGATTCTAGGTACATTCATGATATTGAGTATGTTTGAATATCCAAAGGGGTGTTCTACGAATCATGATGTAACATCCCAAGTAAGTAAAGAATAATAGATATTTTTATCTATGTCTATTAATGATTAAGATAGTGTTATAGAGGCTTAAAATGAAAATAAATACAATCTTATGCATGGAATACACTAATATTATTAAAAGATTGTTTTACTACCTTTTGATGGAAAACCTTTTTTTAATCTATATTTTGACAATTTTATAAACTATGTTTGTCAAAATAAACTTATTCTTTATGATTGGGACATCAAAATTTACCTTGTGTGAATTTTTGGTATTTTTCTGACAATGTTCATTTTTTAATGAATAGTGAAAAATACTGCATTTTACATCAAAATTGCTTTTTAATCTAATTTATTTATATGATTATATTATCTTTTGAATTGGTCTTAATGTGTAATATGAATATATTTTTACCATTTTATACAATGGTGGTCATTGGAATCAATTTCACATTGAAATTAGACTTAAACTGGTGTCAATCTTTTGATACTTATTGTTTTGTAAAAACACACTATTTGCTCTGGCAGTAGGAATTAATTATTAAATTAATTAATGTGACTTATATGATTTGAATTTTGTAAAATAGACTTCATTTTTGAATTCAGAATATCAAATATAGCTTTGGGTAAATTTTTGGTAATTTTTTGAAAAACTTCAATTTTTGATGAATAGTGAAACCACTAAGTGGTAATCAAGCAAACTGATTTTTCAGTTAAATGAAAGTTTACCACTAATGTGTATTGAATTTTGAAAATCCGACATACATGGTTGTCATTAAGAAGTAAAATGTGGTTCAATGAGATTAAAATAATTTTTTGGTGAATAGTAACTTATTAAGTTCTTAATTGCGATTAGTGGTAATTAGGGTAGTTTAAGGTATAAATAATGCTTTAATAATAGGAAATGACCTAGACACATGTCCCAACCTTATTGGCTGTGTCATGGCCGACCAAGACATGCCATGAGTCAACTTGGGGACCCCAAGGAGACACATTGGTTTGGAAATGACATAAATAACTTTTTATTAAATGTTAAAGTAAAAATGACACAAACAAGAGATGTTTTACGAAAACAATTTTTACATGGGGTTATAAAGATCAGATTTATTTTTACATTGGGTTATAAAGATCAGATTTTTGATTATAAATAGTCATTGGTAAGCTAAAAAGATTTCCTACATCATAGTATTTTTTTATGATTTTTAGACATTAAATAAATTAAATTATTTATGACATAATAATGATGCAGCGATGACATCATTATTTGACGATTTAAATAAAATGGAAAGATAATATAAATTCTATGAACTACACATGTCCAAAACCAATTGGATGAGTGTATTTCGAACCCTTATCACCTTATCCACGAATTATATCAATGTGGGACCTTTTGAAACCGAAACACATTTTCAAATAAAGTAATATTTCTTTACTTTCCAAAAGTGCCCCTCCTCTCCTCTTATAAAAGGCCCCCACCTCTACCTCATTTCACACACTCCTCAAGCCTTTGGCTCGGTCAAACCCTAACCATTTACTCTCTCCACATCCCTCTCCTCATCCTATAGGATTCCCTTTGGGCAGAATTCTTTCAAAGGAAGCCTTTAGACTCAAATCAAAAGGAGTTACACTTTTAAAGGTAATTCGTTCTCTCATGTTCATTTGTTTTATTTTGCTTCTCCAACCCCCTAAAATCTTTTTATTTACTAATGTTGTAACAACACCAGTATCTTCAATATACTAGGATGTTGTTATAAGATTTATTTGAGCTACACTCTCACACAACTACATCAAATGGTTAAAGAACATACGGTTTCCGTGGATGGCGAAATTTTGCCTCCCGAAACGATGATTGTTCAATACTCATTTAACACCTTCAAAGGTGGAAATTATGATGTCACTATTTTTATATATGATATATAATATGTTTATGTTTTCCTTAAGCTTCTGTTTTTTTCATTTTTTGCATAACTTTATGGTTTCCATTATGGGTAAACACGATATCTTCATTATAGGAAGTGCGGACTACCGCCCCCTAAAAGTGATTTGATTCGTTAATACCAAATGTGGGATGTGTAAAGGATAAAGTTAATGATATTATATATGTTATTATACTAGAATTATAATATACACTTATATCGTTAGGATTCCATTCCAGAAAATATCAAATAGAAATGGAAGTAGCGTTCATGCGTACGTACGGCTTACCGTCTCCATGAACGGTGCATTTCATTTCTTACCTATAAATGTGATGTAATATTATAAATGCATGTATGTAATGGATATATATGACATATATGATATCTACATCATGAATACCATTCTGGATATAATGAACCTTTGACCAAATTAACAACATGTAAGTGTAAGAAGTCTATTTTTGACTTAAGAACCAAATACCGACAAAATAAACATTATTAACTTAACTGATTACATGATGTTCATAACATGGTATAAAAGGAATAATGAACTTGAAAAAGATTCATAAGAAATTAGAGATTAACTCAAGTTTATTATTCAGGAGATTAAAGAACGATCGGGTCAAGTCACATACGAGGTATGGGACTTCGTCTCAATCTCCTTTCATTGAGGTATATTTTATTGTATACACAACTTTCTTTTATACGGTGTATAAACCCCTTTGACTTTTACGGAATCTTTTTTATACGAAGCGTTTACTAAACGACAAAAGGGAATGTTTTTGTCGTACGTATGCGGTGACAACGACTTCTCCGCCGTCGTGACCGTTATTTGAGTTTCGGCTTCCTCTACAAGCCATACCTTCTTTTTAAAAGAAAAATAAATACCGTGTTTTACTTTTCTTTTATTTTAGTATTGAAAATGGTTTTCATAATGTTTGTATATCAATGTGTTTTATTGATATCTCGTGATTGAAATGTGGAAATTTTATGTTTCCTTTATGCATGTTTTATGTGATATGATTATGTTATGGTTCTTGGGCGTTATTATGAAGACGAGTGGTTCCGTGATAAACTAAGGGAGGGTGAGCCCGTTATAGCTCTCCAATGCATTGGGTAACGACACGGGTGAAACGTTAAGGTTTATCTGAAGAGATTTAGGGAATATACTGTGATGGGTATTCCAAACGTAACCAAGAGGGTTACTCCCTACGTAAGAATGTTATGAATGCCTCAAGTTACCTTTACGTATTATGATTTCTATGATTTATTCATGATTTTATGAGGTATGTTAAAGTGCCTATGTTTTATGGGTAAAGTATGATTTCATTCTTAAGTATATATGAACTCATGTTTCCTTTCCATGTTTTTTTATATAACCCATACTGAGTTTTTATGCTCATCCCAAGTTTTTGAAATGTTTTTCACAGGTCAAGGGAAAGGTACATGATAAGATGATAGAGTCAAGGATGTGTCAAGAAATAATCCATGTTTTATTTTAAATGTGTTTCCATTGATGGGAATGAAGAATACTATCTTTATGTAACCACTTTGTTTATATGTGGAATGTAATGCAAGTTTTATGATCTAGTTCCCTAAAACTCTAAACCCAAAAAGATCCTAAATGTATAATCTTGTAATAACTCAATATTAAGTAAGGTTTAAGGCTGGGGCCTTATAGTTGGTATCAGAGGTCGGTTTAGATAAATTTAGGAGTTAGAATTATATTAAATGATTATCCAAAAATATTTTTTTTGAAGTGATATAGCATTTGAAGATTACCATGTTGCTTCATCTAAGACATGTTTGTCCAGAATGGTTTTCCGCAGAGGAAACAGGGAAGCTATGCTAGGAAGGCATACAGAAGGAAATAACCTTCCGAATCAGCATCCCGAGATGGTCAGAATTGGAACTGAACAGTTTGTTGCAGTAATGGCGCAGTTGACTCAAGCGATAAATGGCGGTGGTATCCATACACGAGATCATCCAGACCAACCGCAGAGGAACATGTCAGTGGTGGAACATTTCATGAGGCAACATCCCCCATCATTAAGAGGATCATCTGAACATGTGCTAGCTGAAGGGTGGATTAAAGAACTGGAGAAGATTTTTGATGTCATGGGGTGTTCAGACAATCAAAAGGTTAGTCTTGCTATTTACCGTTTGGAGGGTGAAGCAGATCAGTGGTGGTCTATGGTTAAAAATATTAGGGACGCCGATGAGATTGATGCTCTTGACTGGGATGAATTCAAAGGTATGTTTCCTGAGAAGTATTTTCCTAAGGCTGTTCGACTTAGGATGGAAAAGAAATTATTGGAATTGAGGCAAGAGGAAGACTCAGTGGCTGCCTATGAAGAAAGGTTCACTCGATTGGCAAGGTATGCTCCAAATTTTATCCAGGACCTTGATAGTAAAATCAATCATTTTTACTGAGGATTAAAGCCAAAATATCAAAGGGCATTAGCTTCTCGTGAGTTTAAAAGTTATGAAAATCTTGTTCGATGTGCTGAGAAGGTGGAAATGGAGTTTGCCGATGACCAAGTGTTCTATAACAACCAGCAGAAGAAGAGACCGAGGTGGCAAGAGAATGGTAATAATTCTTCAAAAAAGTCTGATGGTAAGAGAACTAAGTTTCTAGTTTGTGATAAATGTGGAAAAAGGCATGCTGGGGAATGTCTTCTGAATTCTGGGAAGTGCTACCGATGTGGTAAGATGGGACATAAGGCTCGTGATTGCACTGAAAAGGATCAAGGTGAAGGTAAGAACAAATTTGATTTACAGTTAGTGAAATGAGATGGGTCACTATGCAAACGAGTGTCCGACAAGGAGCTTGAGTGATGAGAAGCAGTTAGACTACAAGCAGAAAGGGGTGGTGAAATCCTTTGCAACTACTTCAGCAGATGTCGGGACGTCAAATGAAGTGGTATCAGGTAATTTGTTTGTTTTTTCAGATTATGCCGGTGTGTTGTTTGATTCGGGGTCTACACATTCTTTCATCTCTGAAACCTTTTCTAGTAAAATGGGAATACCATCTCAAGAAATGACTCCTGAACTATTGGTAAAAACACTTGGGGGAAGTGTCGAGGCAAAAAGAATTTATAAGAATCATCCTATCCTTATCTGTGGAAAGAACCTACTTGCAAACCTTATTGTTCTACCTCTAGTAGAGTTTGATGTTATCCTGGGTATGGATTGGATCTCTATTTACCATGCTAAGATTGACTGTATAGCTAAAGAAGTTTCTTTTCAGAAAGACTTTTAGTTTGTTTACAAGAATGAACCCTTACTTTTGATAACATATCAAGAGGCCGAGAAACTTGTAAAAGATGGAAATGAATGTTACCTTGCACACGTCGTTGAAAATAAAGGAACTGTTCAGATTAATGATGTGCCAGTGGTAAATGAGTATCCTGATGTTTTTCCTGATGTGTTTCCTGGAATAATACCAGATCGGGAAGTTGAGTTTACTGTTGACTTAGTTCCTGATGCTAAGCCAATTTCAAAACCCCCTTATCAAATGGCACAAATTGAACTTTTAGAGTTGAAGGATCAATTGCAAGATTTATTAGAGAAAGGTTTCATTAGACCTAGAACATCACCTTGGGGTGATCATGTTTTATTTGTTAAAAAGAAAGATGGTTCTATGATACTTTGCATTGATTATAGAGCCTTGAATAATATCACTGTTAAGAACAAATATCCTTTGCCTCATATCGATGATTTGTTTGATCAGCTCCAGGGAGCTCAGTTTTTTTCAAAGATTGACCTGAGATCGGGGTACCATCAGCTGAAGGTAAAGGAGGCAGATATTCCAAAGACCGCGTTTTGTATGAGATATGGCCATTATGAATTTGTAGTAATGCCTTTTGGGCTAACCAATGCACCTGCTGTATTCATGGACTTAATGAATAGAATATTCCATGAGTTCTTGGATAAGTTTGTGGTGGTTTTCATTGATGATATTTTGGTGTTTTCTAAAAGTAAAGCGGAGCATGAAAAACATTTAAGGGTTATCTTGCAAACCTTAAAAGAAAAGAAACTGTATGGGAAATTCAGAATGTGTGAGTTTTGGATGCAACAAATTTCTTTCCTTGGTAACATTGTTTCTAAAGATGGAATAACTGTTGATCCTGCAAAAACAAAAGTTGTGGAAGAATGGCCAAGACCCACAAATGTAACCGAGATTCATAGCATCCTTGGTTTGGCGGGCTATTACCGAAGGTTTGCTAGAAATTTTTCACGGTTATTTAGTCCAATGACTAAGCTAACTCGGAAGGGTGTTAAGTTTATCTGGACAAAAGAATGTGATGACTGTTTTCAGGAATTGAAAAGAAGATTGGTGAATGCTCCAGTTTTGGCACTACCTTCCAGGAATGGTGAGTTTGTTATATACAAAGATGCTTCATTGAAAGGACTTGGTTGCGTCTTAATGCAGAATGATCAGGTAATTGCTTATGCTTCACGACAGTTGAAAACTCATGAGGTAAATTACCCTACACATGATTTGGAACTATCTGCTGTTGTTTTTTCTTTAAAAATTTGGAGGCATCATTTGTATGGAGTAAGTGTGAAATATATAATGATCACAAAAGTTTAAAGTATATATTCACTCAGAAAGAGTTAAACATGAGACAGAGGAGATGGCTAGAATTAATCAAGGATTATGATTGTACAATTCATTACCATCCAGGAAAAGCAAATAAAGTGGCTGATGCTTTGAGTCGAAAAAGTAATGCTTCATTAACAATGTTGCGTTTGGAACGTGATCCTTTGGTTAACGATTTGATGAACTTTGGCATAGAAGTTGTTGGTGCAGGAAGTCCTTCTGTTTTGTTTCAGGTATCAGTGAGATCTTCTCTATCAGATAGAATCAAGCAAGCACAGAAGCAGGACAGTGAGTTGCAGAAAAAGGTAGAGCTGGTTCAGAAAGGTATGTTGCCTGAATTCAACATTGATAATGATTATGTTTTGAGATTTGGGAAGAGATTGTGTGTGCCTTGTGATTCACATTTGAAGAGAGAATTGTTATGTGAAGCTCATAGTTCTCCGTTTTCAGTTCATTCGCGAAGTAATAAGATGTATAGAGATCTGCGGGAGTATTACTGGTGGGATCGAATGAAAAGAGATATTGCTGATTTTACTGTGAAGTGTTTGACTTGTCAGCAGGTTAAAGCAGAGCGGCAGTTACCGAAAGGGATGCTTCAGCCTTAACAGTGCCAGAGTAGAAATGGGAGAATATATCCATGGACTTTGTTGTTGGATTACCGAAGACATCTCGAGGTAATAATGCAATCTGGGTTATTGTTGATCGCTTGACCAAATCTGCTCATTTCCATGCTATACGAGATAATTTCTCTATTGATCAACTTTCCCGTTTGTATCTTAAAGAGATAGTCAGGTTACATGGAGTTCCTCTCTCCATTGTACCAGATCGTGATCCCAGGTTTACTTCTAACTTTTGGAAAGGCCATCAGAAGTCGTTGGGTACTGAATTAAATTTTAGTACAGCTTTTCATCCTCAATCAGATGGGCAGTCAGAACGAACAATTCAGACATTGGAGGATATGCTACGAGCTTGTTCTATGGATTATCAGGGAAGTTGGGACCAACATCTTTCTTTGGCTGAGTTTTCATATAATAACAGTTTCCATTCCAGTATACAGATGGCTCCATTTCAGGCATTATATGGGAAGCGGTGTCGAACTCCAGCTTTCTGGGATGAAGTGGGTGAAAGGAAGTTGATGGGACCAGAATTGGTAGAATAGATGGAAGAAAAAGTTCAGCTGATTCAGAAACACATGGGAACAACTCAGAGCAGGCAGAAGAGTTATGCGGATAACCGGAGGAAGGATCTATCTTTCGAGGTAGGTGATCATGTTTTTCTCAAGGTTTCTCCTTGGAAAAGTGTGATGAGATTTGGTAAGAAAGGAAAGTTGAGTCCAAGGTTCATTGGACCATACGAAATTCTGGAAAGAGTTGGATCAGTTGCATACCGAGTGGCTTTACCTCCGAGTTTATCTCAGGTACACAATGTTTTTCACGTTTCGATGTTGAGAAAGTATATGCCAGATCCATCTCAAGTTTTGAGTCTAGAGGTAATTCAGCTGGAAGAGAACCTATCTTATGAGGAAAAACCGGTCCAGATTCTTGACCACAGGGAGCAAGTGTTACGGAATAATGTGATTAAGCAGGTAAAGGTTTTGTGGAAAAACCACATGATTGAAGAGGCAACATGGGAATCTGAAAATGCAATGAGGGATAAGTACCCCAATTTATTCGATAAGTAAATAAATTGCGGGGAAACAATTTTCTAAAGGGGGGAAGGATGTAACATCCCAAGTAATTAATGAATAATTGATATTTTTATCTATGTATATTAATGATTAAGATAGTGTTATAGAGGCTTAAAATGAAAATAAATACAATCTTATGCATGGAATACACTAATATTCTTAAAAGATTGTTTTACTGCCTTTTGATCGAAAACCATTTTTGAATCAATATTTTGACAATTTTATAAAATATGTTTGTCAAAATAAACTTATTCTTTATGATTGGGACATCAAAATTTACCTTGAGTGAATTTTTGGTATTTTTCTGACAATGTTCATTTTTTAATGAATAGTGAAAAATACTGCATTTTACATCAAAACTGCTTTTTAATCTAATTTATTTATATGATTAGATTATCTTTTGAATTGGTCTTAATGTGTAATATGAATATATTTTTACCATTTTATCCAATGGTGGTCATTGGAATCAATTTCACTTTGAAATTATACTTAAACTGGTGTCAATCTTTTGATACTTATTGTTTTGTAAAAACACGCCATTTGCTCTGGCAGGAGGAATTAATTATTAAATTAATTAATGTGACTTATATGATTTGAATTTTGTAAAATTGACTTCATTTTTGAATTCGGAATATCAAATATAGCTTAGGGTGAATTTTTGGTAATTTTCTGAAAAACTTCAATTTTTGATGAATAGTGAAACCACTAAGTGGTAATCAAGCAAACTGATTTTTCAGTTAAATGAAAGTTTACCACTAATGTGTATTGAATTTTGAAAATCCGACATACATGGTTGTCATTAAGAAGTAAAATGTGGTTCAATGAGATTAAAATAATTTTTTGGTGAATAGTAACTAATTAAGTTCTTAATCGCGATTAGTGGTAATTAGGGTAGTTTAAGGTATAAATAAAGCTTTAATAATAGGAAATGACCTAGACACATGTCCCAAACTTATTGGTTGTGTCATGGCCGACCAAGACAAGCCATGGGTCACCTTTTGGACCCCATGGAGACACTTTGGTTTGGAAATGACATAAATAACTTTTTATTAAATGTTAAAGTAAAAAATGACACAAACAAGAGATGTTTTACAAAATCAATTTTTACATGGGGTTATAAAGATCAGATTTTTGATTATAAATATTCATCGGAAAGCTAAAAATATTTCCTACATCATAGTATTTTTTTATGATTTTTAGACATTAAATAAATTAAATTATTTATGACATAATAATGATGCAGCGATGACATCATTATTTGACGATTTAAATAAAATGGAAAGATAATATAAAATCTATGAACTACACATGTCCAAAACCAATTGGATGAGTGGATTTCGAACCCTTATCACCTTATCCACGAATTATATCAATGTGGGACCTTTTGAAACCGAAACACATTTTCAAATAAAGTAATATTTCTTTACATTCCAAAAGTGCCCCTCCTCTCCTCTTATAAAAGGCCCCCACCTCTACCTCATTTCACACACTCCTCAAGCCTTTGGCTCGGCCAACCCCTGCCCATTTACTCTCTCCACATCCCTCTCCTAATCCTATAGGATTCCCATTGGGCAGAATCCTTTCAAAGGAAGCCTTTAGACTCAAATCAAAAGGAGTTACACTTTAAAAGGTAAATCATTCTCTCATGTTCATTTGTTTTATTTTTCTTCTCCAACCCCCTAAACTCTTTTATTTACTTATTTTGTAACAACACCAGTATCTTAAATATTCTAGGATGTTGTTATAAGATTTATTTGATCTACAATCTCACACAACTACATCAAATGTTTAAAGAACATACGGTTTCCGTGGATCGCGAAATTCTGCCTCCCGAAACGATGATTGTTCAATACTCATTTAACACCTTCAAAGGTAGCCATTATGATGTCACTATTTTTATATATGATATATAATATGTTTATGTTTTCCTTAAGCTTCTGTTTTTTTCATTTGTGGCATACCTTTATGGTTTCCATTATGGGTAAACACGATATCTTCATTTTAGGAAGTACGGACTACCACCCCCTAAAAGTGATTTGATTCGTTAATACCATATGTGGGATGTGTAAAGGATAAAGTTAATGATATTATATATGTTATTATACTGGAATTATAATATACTCTTATATCATTATGATTCCATTCCAGAAAATATGAAATAGAAATGGAAGTAGCGTTCATGCATACGTAAGGCTTACCGTCTCCATGAACAGTGCATTTCATTTCTTACCTCTAAATGTGATGTAATATTATAAATGCATGTATGTACTGGATATATATGAAATATATGATATCTAAATCATGAATACCATTCTGGATATAATGAACCTTTGACCAAATTAACAACATGTAAGTGTAAGAAGTCTATTTTTGACTTAAGAACCAAATACCGACAAAATAACCATTATTAACTTAACTGATTACATGATGTTCATAACATGGTATAAAAGGAATAATGAACTTGAAAAATATTCATAATAAAGTAGAGATTAACTCAAGTTTATTATTCAGGAGATTAAAGAATGATCGGGTCAAGTCAGATACGAGGTATGGGACTTCGTCTCAATCTCCTTTCGTTGAGGCATATTTTATTGTATACACATCTTTCTTTTATACGGTGTATAAACCCCTTTGAATTTTATGGAATATTTTTTATACGAAGCGTTTACTAAACGAAAAAAGGGAATGTTTTTTTCGTACGTATGCGGTGACATCGACTTCTCTGCCGTCGTGACCGTTATTTGAGTTTCGGCTTCCTCTACAAGCCATACCTTCTTTTTAAAAGAAAAATAAATACCATGTTTTACTTTTCTTTTATTTTAGTATTGAAAATGGTTTTCATAATGTTTTTATATCAATGTGTTTTATTGATATCTCGTGATTGAAATGTTGAAATTTTATGTTTCCTTTATGCATGTTTTATGTGATATGATTATGTTATGGTTCTTGGGCATTATTATGAAGATGGGTGGTTCCGTGATAAACTAAGGGCGGGTGAGACCGTTATAGCTCTCCAATGCATTGGGTAACGCGAAGGGTGAAATGTTAAGGTTTCTCCGAAGAGATTTAGGGAATATACTGTGATGGGTATTCCAAACGTAACCAAGAGGGTTACTCCCTACGTACGAATGTTATGAATGCCTCAAGTTACCTTTACATATTATGTTTTTTATGATTTATTCATGATTTTATGAGGTATGTTAAAGTGCCTATGTTTTATGGGTAAAGTATGATTTCATTCTTATGTATATATGAACTCATGTTTCCTTTCAATGTTTTTTTATATAACCCATACTGAGTTTTTATGCTCATCCCAAGTTTTTGAAATGTTTTTCACAGGTCAAGGGAAAGGTACATGATAAGATGATAGAGTCATGGATGTGTCATGAAATAATCCATGTTTTATTTTAAATGTGTTTCCATTGATGGGAATGAAGAATACTATCTTTATGTAACCACTTAGTTTATATGTGGAATGTAATGAATGTTTTATGATCTGATTCTCTAAAACTCTAAACCCGAAAAGATCCTCAATGTGTAATCTTGTAATAACTCAAGATTAAGTAAGGTTTAAGGCTGGGGCCTTATACATGATGTGTCATTTGTTCTTTTATAAGATGTTGGGTCATTATATCCATTAATTTTATAAAATTTTGAATAGTTTACCGTATTTTTCATGATTGGTTTGTATTATTATATCTTATGGAAGGTTTATTTTTCATACTAGGAATTCATCTTGGATAATCCCACCTAAATAATTTGTTTCTTAGATTTTAATCTGTTAGAACCATAGAAATTAAATTTCTTGGAAGACTATAATTTCAATTTAACAACATTATTTATTATGGATGAAATCACCGTAAAGGATGATCTCTCAGTGGAAGAGAATTTATTGGGTAGGGGGATTATACTAACATGCCTAAACGTAGTACTCATGATGAATCAATAAATGATGATAGAATAAATGATACTGAAACCCCCTTGGTTGAATCTCACAAAAATAAATATGGATCTATAGAAACCTAAATGAAAGAAAAAGACATGAAAACTCAAAAATTATTTAGATATTATGTGAATAGTATAAAAAATAGTAGATATAATCAGGGGAATATCTATTTAGAATGAGTAATAATAACTAGGACTCGAAGGGATACTATAAGATTCTAAAATCAATGGCCACATTATCGGTAAAAAAATTATAAATTACAAAATAACACATTCAAATAGTGAGGTGTGAGGAAACAATATTTTATATTATAGATGTATAATATACTGGTTAACCCTATATAGTCTCTCAAAGAGGAGTGTGCAAAAATATAATTTTCACTTATTAATTTATGTTTAAAGGTAGTATTGTTGGAATTTTTAGGTTTTGAATTTAATAAAAAAATAATAACATGATTGATATAAAATTTAAAATTCACATGATTGATAGAAATTATATAATAAGGGTGATCAGGTCAGGTATATTTGTTCCCATTGTAATGACATCCTTATTCTATTTTATCCAATCTTCTTATATTAAGTTTCTTTACATGAGATTCCTTTTCTTTTTCCTCTCACTCCATTGGTTGAATGGTGATGGTGAGATAAAACCATAATAATACTTATGTTTTTTCAACTATCTGTCCATGTGAATAAGTGTTGAAATGAATATACTCAAATTACATAGTCAATACACAATCTGGTCTTGTTTATCCCAAATAATCGAGAATATATACTTCCACTTTTACACTTACATGTGATCTTCATGTAATTCATCAGTAAGCCTTGGTATATTCAATATTCTATAAACCAAAACGTATTTGATGGGGATAGTGATAATTTAAAAAATATAAATTCATTAATTGAATCAATAACCAAATAAAACACCCATGATAATAAGAAACCCGATATGAAATTGAAAACTACTATTAGAAAGAGAGAAAGTGATTTCATTCAATTATTTCTATGTAGTCATGAATTAAAAAATATAAAAAAAACTTTAAAAATCAATAATATGTATATTACATAGTGTTATTGGTAATCATGTAAAATTAAAAGGAAGTAGGTATTATGAACATAGATAAAGAAACTATAAAAACTGAAAATTAGAAAATTCATTGAGACCCCAAAAAAATCATGTCGAAAGATTTTTTTGAAGAAACACTGGACCCCATAATCATATATATGAATATTTCAGGTTACAAACCTCCAATTGAGGATATAATATATATATATATATATATATATATATGAAATAAGAATCATAGGTACATTTTACAAATAAATTTAATGGATTTATTTTTCCATTAAAGTAAAAATTTCATGATTTTCATTGAAAGAAAATTCTTGGATTTCATGTCCTTAAAAATTCTTTATCAATATAAATTCTATAACATCCAATAGGTGAAACTAATTAATATGAAATTTGGAGGTGACATATTAAATTCCATTTCTATATTCCTATGAGAAGGTACTTTTGGGTGATTAAAATAGAAGGTTCACCAAACATGTGAAATCATTCAGTAGATAAATTCTAATTCTAAAAAAAAAGTTGTAGAAAATATATCTGTGAATCATAAATAAAATATCACTATAATTGGATTAATATTTTTATAGTTATTATCAACATACACATATAATAAAAATATATCAAAATTCCAAAATTAACATATTTTTATATTTTAGCTAAAAACTCAACATAAACAAACTATTTTTTTAAAAAAGATCAAATTGATAAAATTTGAATGAATAAATAATTAAAATGAATATATATAATGAGTGAAATAGTATCATTATAAATTCTATTGCACTTATTTCATAGACTCTAGGGTATGTAAGAATAAAAATCAATGAAAATAAAATTCAAATCAAATACCAATGAGATCCTCCAATAAAAACCAAAAATACAAAAAGATAGCACACCTCATCCAAATGAATTATTTCTTATTCCATATGTAGACAATTTAACTTATTTACAATTCATTTCTAAACATATGAATACATATCACATACCACCCATGAATTTTATATCATCTGACATGTTTTAATTTTCATGAAGAATTTATTTATCCAAACCCATGCAAGGGACACAATATACTTGAATTTTTTTTAAAACTCCACCAAATGTGAGTCAAGAAAATGTGGTTATCATGGGGAATTTTATGGGTTTTCAGTTTTTTATTTTTGATAGTATTTATTTGTTAAAATTTATGAGGTCGAATGAAGAGGGCATGGCTCATTTTGAAGAAAATTTGAAAGATTCCAATTTTTTCTCAAGTATGGTACCCTCATAACTACCATTTATAGAAAACCAGATCCAAAATTACAAAAAATCAATGAAATTTCACTCTATTAAACATTTCACTAGAAAATTTTTCAATATTCTCAATCATTATTTTTCTTGAAAGATCAAAATAAGAAGAACATTCTTTACCCTTTTGAATATCCATAAAGGATTATTTTCAATTATCATGAATGAACCAAACATGAATATATTTCTATAAAATGAATAATTTATAATCAAAATCATATTCTCAAAATTTTATTTCCCAGTAAAATTATCTCTAAATGAGTTATCAAGATATAAGGTAGCTACCCCCACAATTAAGATCCATAAGATCATGCAATTTAACTTCAAGTGCTGGCAGTTGGGGAAATTGTCTTATAATGTGAGTAACCAAACATGACATTAATGGATTCAATGTTCCATAAGGACTAATTGTACAGGGAAGGCCATAATAAGAAAGATTTCACTAAAAATGGGGAATTGAAAAAAAAATCCTCAATCATTAATAACACATGAGCATCAAATGCACATGTTTAGACAAGAAACATCACATTTATTTTAATGTAATAATAATATATTTCTTTATAGGAATTATATAATTCTGTATAATATGGAAAAAAAATTTAGTATCCTCATTGGACTATTATTTCAATGATAATGATATTGGAATATAGTATAATACTAAAAAAATTAATTTTCATGAAATTACAAAACATTAGAAATTGAAAGAATTTCATTTTTATTATTCATTTATGAATTCTTTCCAGAAATTAATTGGTTCAATATTTGAACTAGTATTCAAAACAACTAGTGATAATAATTTATGAACCAAATTTTTAGAAACAATAAGAACTAAAAAAGAAACACAAAAAATTTTGAAAATAATTTTTTTCATAAATATTAAAAAAACAAAAATATAAAATACTAAATTTCCATGTTTCCATTCCCCAACATTAACTCATGTATTGTACTCAGTTAATTCAAATGGATGTAACATGTAATATTATTTGAATATCAATCACAGTAAGTAAGGATGTGTAAATTAGATGTATGACCTGAAGGCTTTTAGAGATAAATGTGTTGGATGTGTGTGATATCCTCAAATATATCATTCCTCTATTATGCTAACAGAATATTATATGTGTAAGCGTATTATTTGTTCCCATGGTAACTACAATACTAAAAAACCCATTAAATATTTTTCCTCCACAATGGTTTTCAATCAATAATGATATTTATTTCTTCCTTGTTTCAATATGAACCTATCTCTTTTCATTGGTCCATGGAGTAATATGAAAATTCATCTCTTCTCTTGTTATGAGAGATTGACCATATATTTTATTAACCCACATAAAAATGGATTTTGTTTTTACCTATATACATATAAATAATGTAGATCTATTTTGAAATTTATTAAGTACATATTTATCTTTTTCTTTTGATCCACTCTTCTCATTTTTTGAGAATATTCTTTACATTCCCATTTAGGGATAATGTAATTTTCTCTAACCTTCTTCAAATCTTGTTGCATAATAAAGAATATGTGATTATTTTAGGCTATTTCTTCTTCTTTAGTGGAAATGTAATTTTTTGGATATTTGAAATTCATTTCATGTTCATCCTCTTTGAGTTTATACATCATAATCCCATCATAATATCTTAATTTTGATTCTCAATCCTCATCTATCAAACCATCCATGAAGTATGAGGTTGTGTATTCTATATTATCAATTTTTTATATGAAAATTTTATGTTTGATTTAATTTAGTAAATGAAATATTGAGAATATATTCAAATAGTTGAGTATATTTAAAAGTACTCGACTATCTCTGAGTTTCATTGATAGTTTTCCCTCAATAATGATGAAATTGGTTTTCACATTTTTAAAAATAGTCTACCAATTTTTATTGGGGAGTTTTTTGAAAGCCTATATTCATCCATTGTTATCATATAATTGTTAGATGGGAATTGTATATATTTTAATTTTACAATAACATCCTCTAAAACACATTTTGGTAAAATTTTGAATCTCTTTGTGAGCTCTATAAAAACTCGAGTAGGAATAAATTTTCCATTATGGAATTTTTGAAAAAAGAGTGAGCCATAACATTTATTTAATATCCTAGATCACATATTTTTTTAGTAAAATAATAAGAACCCATGGTGCTGGTAAAATAGAATGTCCCTAGATCATGACTTTTTTTTAGTATTGGTTGTGTCATCAGTTCTGAGATGCTTTTTCCTAATATTATTCTCCCATTTCTATCCACCAGTATTCTTTTAGTGCAAAATTATATCATGATTTTTTCATTCTTATAGATTTTTCTGATTTCCTATTGTAGTGGGATGCTGATATCAACATTTAGGAAGGATTATCAAATCTCCCATTGAATTAATTCTTCTTCAACCTTTTTATTGTCAAGTAATACAGATGGGGATGGTGCTTGGATATCCATTTTCATACACTACTATTTAAGGAATTTTTTCTTGAATATCTTTCATTAAAATTGTTCCTTATCCACTGTTTTTATGGTAGAAATATTTTGTGTGGATGGGTTGAGCTTCAAGTGGTTACTAAAAATTATTATCCTTACATTTTTTATGTTTTGGGTGATTCTTTTTACTTTGTGTTAAATTATTTTCACATTTTCTTATGATTTGAAACTATTTGGGCCAGGAGGTTTCCTTGATTAGTTGTTATAATATTAATAATACTTCTGAGTTGATTAGTAAACATATCAATATTATCATCCAACCATGAAAAATTGGTTCTTAGCGACTATTCAAATGTTTCTAGTTAACTTATAGAAGTATTTTTATATGTATTCAACTGGAATGGTGGTGGATGAAAGGCGTGTTGTTTTTGAAATTGCTGATTATATAACTATTTGAATTGAGGTTGGTTATGGTATTTCTATCGAAAAATATTTCATTCCTGGTTCTATAGGAATCAATATCTGTGTTTGGAATTTTGTTAATGAGGTGGATTTGTATAGAATAGTATTTTCTGATATGCATCAACATAAATACCTATCCACTACACTTCTAGACATAGATTAGTGTAATGAAAAGTTGACGAGCATAAACCATATACCTAAGTAGGTTCTTGTTGTTAATTAACATGGTTTACCTCAATTTATAACATTGAACTAGTAATTTCATAAAGTTATTCTTCATGTAAGGGTGAGTAATAATTCAAAATCCTTAGATCATTAATTCCTCTAGTTCACATACCACAAGTGTTGATTGTTTTTGAGTTTTTGCGCTATATTTTTAATCAAACCACTATAATCCATTCATTACTTTAAAATGAAGGATAATCACAATGATTAATCCATAATATTTCCATCATTTTCTAGTATTACATGGGAGAATAAAACAATGAAGTGGTGTTTCTCCATTGTCTAATGTGGGAAACTTGTATAAAGTTTGTTGAATTGATTATAATACTCATAATGTGTCTCTAAAGATGATTAGTGTATAACATAGATCTCTTTTCAGATTTTTTTTCCTCTAGATGTGTGAAAATCCTTTTCATGAATCTTGTTATATAATATTCCTAGGCTTTTACTTCTCTTTGATTCAAATTTTAATCCAATTTTTTTTCCATGCCCTCAAGTGAGAAGATAAATTCCATATACTTTTCTTGTTCTCCCACAACTCCTCCTAATTGGATGCTGGGGCAGATATAGATTAACTTTTGTATGTGTCAATTTGGATCTTATCCTTTAAAGAAATGAAATTTAGGTAGCACTTATATCATGATAATTCCCAATTCAAAATCCTATTTTATTTAAATTGAAATGAGATCGTTATTATGATTTTCAAATTAATGTGCATAGATATCCTGTAACGTCTGTTTGGGATTTCCATACACACTTTTAGTTTCATAGTGAACACAAATAGTTTCAGTTGAATATAATATGTTTATTTCCAAAATTGTTCTTGTTAGTTTTTTCTTCATATTTGGGTTAATTTTTATTCAATTTCTTGATCAAATTAAATTAATGGTTCGTTTGAGTTGCATGTCATTTATTTTTGAAAATGATTTTTTCAAAAAAGTTGTATAGTGGAACTGTATCCTGTGAACAAGTTCCAAGTTTGACACATGAATTTCAAGGGTGGTTGAAAGAAAATTTTGTATATTACTAATTACTTTTTGGTTGTTAAGAAAATGTTGTCTTCCGAAGAAGAGTGCACACAAAACAATTTTTCACTTATTAATTATACTAAAACATAGTGTTTTTATAAATATTCTTTTGAAAAAATGTAATGAATAATAAAATGATTGAAATTGATTATTAAAAGCAATTGATTGAGAAAAATGATATGATATGGGTGATCAATTCGGGGTATGATTTCCAATTTGAATTCTAGTATTGTTCTATTTTATTCATTCTTCTTCTATTATATTTCTTAAATTTTGAATCCCCAGATCATTTCATCTCACTCCCATGGTTGAATAGTGATTTTGAGAGAATGTTCCAAATAGTTTCAATTAATATCCTTAATTGATATAGGCAATACATTATATGGTATTTTTTATGCCAAACAATAAAAAACATATATTTCCCATTTCAAAAATTATTATGATCATCCAATAATTCAAAACTAAAAACTTTTTTATTCCATACATTATAAAATAGATCCTAGTTGTGAGAAAAAATTGTCAATATACAAAAGAAAAAATAAATATCAGAATAAAAAACAATTGTGATTGGACGTGATAATAAAAATAATTTATTTGAAAATGAAAAAAACATTTATAAAGAGGGAAGTAAGATTCATCAAATTAAGATTAATAACTAATTAATTAAAAAAACAAACAAAACATCTCCAATCACACAAGTATTTACCCCACCATGGTAAGGGTAATTGAGAATGATTGGGAAGAATAAGACATTATAAAACTAATAATAATAAAAAATAGAAAATGGAAAGCTGAGAATTCTTCCTCTAGAATATATCAACTAAATGTGGTTTACTATTTTTTGAAACATATCATTAAATCACCCCAATATATATTATAATTTTATTATTTGAATTGAATTTCCTATGTGGTATAAAAATTTCAAATTAGTTGGAAATTATTATTTGATGTTTTAGAAATTACATTGACATTGAATTAATTTGTAAGAGAAATCCAGGAATGATATTTAATTGTATATTGTTAAATTTCCACCATAATGGTTGAATAAAACCATGTAACTTTCTTGTATAACACTATCATGACAATTCATTAATATATATGTGGAACTATCTCAATTAGAGAATTGTAGATTTAATTACGATTTTGTTATGGTGGTGGTGTACTTAATGTCTGGACGAACATGTTTACAAAATGATTGATTTTTCTAGCCTCATCTTGATTGAATATTATGTTGTTATGGACGGAATATTTTAATAAGATAAAACATAGAGTCATAAAAAATTAATCACTATTGTTGGATTAATATAGTAAAAAATATTCCAAAAATACCATACCGATAAAAATATGTCAATATTTAATAATTAATCAATTTTTACATTTTCTCTCATAACAAACCATTAATTCTATATTATTATAAATAATCTCAAATTGATAAAATTTTAGGGTTTAAATATTTTAAATGAATATATGAAATTAATAAAATATTATATCTATCAATGCACAAAAAATGGATTTTGGAATGGGATGTAAAGGGAATAGAACAACTGATACATTGGCTTCTTACAAGACCATTCTCATCTAATTAATTATTGATGAGTTATCAAGATCACTTTAATAAAAATTAAAAAAATTAATGGTTGAGAAAATGGATCGACTAGAGGAAGGGTTAAATATAAGGATCTAATAGTTTAATATGAGAAAGGGAATCTCACTATGGATGTCATTATAATTTTATTATCCAAAAATGATCATTTTATACACAGTAAAAGAAATATAGAGTGTGTCTCTCTAACTATGTAGAAAAAAAATAAATATTATGGGAGAATGTATGAAATATTGCTAAATGTGTACATTAATGAGGAATAATAATTTTGGATCATCTTTTAGGACTATAGTTTTCTTATTGGTTTCAAGAAGTGGAAGACCAATGTGGTAGAAAACATTCTATCATGGGGATAATACATGTAACATCCCAGTTAATTGAAGAATATGTCATTTTCATATTTATTAATATTTATGAATTAAATATAAATTTTACTTTAAAAGTACATGATATTTCTGATAGAATACTCAACATGAAACAACGAGTTTCATTGAAATCTTAAGATGCACACAACATTGAGTTATACTGAAAAATAATATAATATTATTATTAATTTAAAGGGTAGTTAACGCATGGCTGTTTTATTGTATGTAATGAAAAAAAACTACAATATGATTTCACTTGTTTTTTATATGTTATTTACATTTATTCAATTAATTTTTGAGGCTTAAAATGTTATTAAATCCAATTATAATCATAAATACTATAATATTCTTTAAAAGGTCGGCTAACTTCCTTTTACTAAAGAGACCTTTTTAAATATAGTTTTTTCACAATTATTCCGGATATTTTAAAAAATAATATTATTTTTTAGAATCGGGAAATCAAAATTTACTTTGGATGAAATTTTGGTATTTTTATGATAATGTTAATTTTTTCTAAATGGTGAAAAATATTGCTTTTTAATTCAAAACATCATTTTAAAATAATTTATTTATATAGCCAGATTATATTTTTAATTAGTTTTAAAGTGTAATTAGATTATATTTTTACCATTTAATCCAATGTTTTTAATTTTAAGTAATTCCACTTTCAAATTACACAAACAAAAGTGTCAAATTTAGGATAGATATTATTTCTTTATAACATGGTTTTTTGTTTTGACAATATGAATTAATTTTAAATTAATGACTTTCAAATTATGTGTTTTGAATTTGTAAAAATGGATTCCATATTAGGAATTAGGATGTCCAAATTGTGTAAATAGGAAGCATTTATTTTTAGACATTTTTAATAATTACCTCAGTAAATATTTTATTTACTATGGTTAAAAGGTAAATCTTGTAAATAACGGTAAAAAATATTATTATAAAAATATTTAATTACCGTAACATGTGTATTAATCCTATTTGATTATACATATCCTACCATTTGCTTCCTTGGGTCTATTCTAGGACACCATAGAGCCACATGAGAGTGATAATAACACTTTATATTAATTTATTTAATTTAAATAGAAAAAAAAATCTTTTAGTAAATCCATTTTACATGGGGTTATATATGTTATATCATATAATATAAATATTAATTTGATATATATATATATATTTCTTAAATAATGTATGTTTATTTATAATTTTTATACATCAAATAAAAAAATTATTTATGACACAACTATGATGTAGTTATTACCTTATTAATTAATGAATTATATAAATGGGATTATAAAAATTAAAAAAATAGACAAAACATGCCAAATTATAATTGGATGATTTTATTTTGAACATGACTCATATTATCTTGTAAATTAATATGTTTTGGAGATTTTAAAAATGAATGTCTTTTAAAAAAAATCTTTTAAACATTCCAAAAAATCCCCTCCTCCACCTTATAAAAATCATCACCTCTAACCCATTACTCATACCTCTCAACCCCCTTGGCTCATCCATCCACTTCCCCATTATGCACCTCATATCATTTGTTACTCATAAAATCCTTCTCTTGTGCAGAATGTAATTCATGTAATCCTTTTGGTTAAAACCAAATGAGATACCTAATTTAAAGGGAACATCTTCTTAGAAGTTATTTTCTATTATTTTACATCTCTGACCTCTTAAACTATCACTATTCCTTTCATTTATAACAAAAACAATATCCAAAATATACTATGTTGTTATTATGATATGTATTCTAACTACACTTCCACACACCTCTATCTAATAGATACGAACATGCTGTTTCTATGGATGGTGAACTACTGCCTCACGAAACGATGATAGTTCTAATTACTCTGACTAGTCTCACGGTGGCCATTATGATAGATCAATAATTATATATTATATGTATTATTTATATGTTTTTTCTATGATTTTTTTCATATATACCATACCAGTGTTGTTTCTATAATGGGTAAATATGATTATTTCATTCGAGGAAGTGCAGACTACCGCCCCCACAAAGTGATATGACTCATTCATGCCACACGTGGTATGTATAAAGGATAGAGACTATAAGGCCCCAGCCTTAAACCTTACATAATCTTGAGTTATCAAAAGATTACAAGTTGAGGATCTTTTCAGGTTTAGAGTTTTAGAGAATTAGATCTTGACACTTTCATTACATTGCACCTTTAAACAAAGTGGTTACATAAAAGACCGGATTCATTCTTCCCAATAACTGACACATATTTAAAATAAAACTTGGATTCTTTCTTGACACATCCTTGACTCTATCATCTTATCATGTACCTTTCCCGTGACCTGTGAAAAACATTTCAAAAACGTGGGATGAGCGTAAAAAGCTCAGTAAGGGTTATAAAAAATAAGGAAAGGAAACATGAGTTCATATATACATAAGAATGAAATCATACTCTACCAATAAAACATAGGCACTTTTACGTACCTCATCAAACCATGAATAAATCATAGAAATCATAATACATAAAGGTAACTTGAGGCATTCATAACATTCTTACGTAGGGAGTAACCCTCTTGGTTATGTTTTAAATACCCATCACAGTATATTCCATAAATCTCTTCGGAGAAACCTTAACGTTTCACTCCTTCGCGTCACCCAATGCATTGGAGAGCTATATCGGGCTCACCCGCCCTTAGTTTATCACGGAACCACCGATTTTCATAACAATGCCCAAGAACCATAACATAAAACTATCACATAAAACATGCATAAAGGAAACATAACATTTCGACAATTCAATCACAATATAACATTTTAGTATATTGAAATAATGAATCCATTCAAAAAAAGAAACCATTTCCAAAACCATTTAAAACATTTAATAAAGAGATTTTGGAATCAAAGTGTCCCATACCACCTTGATGATTTTAAAATTCTAAACCATTAATATCCATATAAACAAATCCAAAAAACCATTTTGAAAACATGGATATTAATAAGAACAAATCATTAAAACATTTAAAGCGATATTTTGGTCAAAGGGTTTTTACCAAAATTAGAGACACTTGAATACAAAAATTGAGGAATAAAATTTAATCAGAACATTATAATACCATGAGAATAAATGGATTCATGATATAATATTCCAAAGGACAATATATACAACATATACGAGTTAATTGGTGCATAACAACAATGAAGTCTCAATAGGGATGTAAAATGTGATGAAATCCCTTATAAAGAAGTTATCCTTAAATTAAAGATAAATCAATATCAAAATTATGTATGACAAATATAAATACACCCAATATAATTTGATATTATGTGTAAAACAATAAGAGGTCATTCACACATATTCAAAGGATGACATATTCAACAACTACATGTTGAACCCAAAGAAATAGAAATTGTGTTAAGAAGATCCCTTGGTAAAATTCGACAGCCTAACGGCGTCACTTCAAAAATTCCGAAAATGAGTTGATGAGAGATAAATAGGGAATCTAATCACTTGAACATAAAATTTACATCAATAAAGATATAGAATAACATATCGCCAGATAATATTATGTGAACTAAACGACATAACAAACGAAGTCTTTTAAAATGAGGAGGGTGAATGGTTCCATTACCGACTTGGGTAACATTCGAAAAGTACACCCTATTGAAGAAGTGTCATAAAATGAATATGTAAATAACCATAAATGGAATTATATTACAAAAGGAGTGTAATAATGGGCAGTAAATAAACCACTCAAATGAAATTGTGGCAAAGGTAGCATAAATCTCACTGGAATAAAAGTGAGATGACAAATCCCTTACGAAAACTCGGTAGCCTAACGACGCCACTTACAACTTCCAAAATGGATTGATGAGAGGAAATAGGGTCTCTCATCATATGAACATAATAATTATAGTGTGAGTAATATAAAATAACATCCCAATCATAAGAAATATGAGCTTAAAAGGAATGACATAAAAGAGTGTACTTAAAAAGAAAGAGAGGTGTAGGATCCCTTACCTCGGGTCCGAGTTGCCTCGATCGTTCTTTAACGTCCTGAATAATAAAATTTAGTTAATTTAAACTTTATTAAGAACATTTTTATAGTTCATTATTCCTTTTCAATCACTTATTTCAATGTTATAAACATTATTTAATCATTCAAGTTAATAATGTTTGTTTTGTCGATATTTGGTTCTTAAGTCGAAAGTGGACTTCTTACAATTACATGTTGTTCGTGTGGTCAAATGTTCATTATATCCAGAATTATATTCAAGATTTGGATATCATATATATCCAGAATATATATGTATTTATAATATTACATAATCATTTAGAGGTAAGAAATGAAATGCACCGTTCATGGAGACGGTAAGCCGTACGTATGCATGAACGCTACTTTAATTTCTTTGTCATATTAATGGAATTAAAACTAAATGAGAGGTATTTATATTATAATTCCAAGATTAAATTAATCATTTATATGTATAATTCATCATATATATCCATTATATACATGTACTTATAATATTACATTACTTTTGGGGATAAGAAATGAAATGCACCGTTCATGGAGACGGTAAGCCGTACATAAGCATGAGTGCTACTTTCATTTTTATCTCATACATTAATGGAAAGAAATAATATAGATATGGAGGTATATAAGAATTCCATTATAACATCATATATAATAACATTCAATCCATCCTTTATATGTCCCACGTATGGCATTAACGAATCACATCACTTTGAGGGGGCGGTAGTCCGCACTTCCTAAAATGAATATATCGTGTTTACTCATAATGGAAACAATAATGGTGTTCCATAAATAAAAAATACAAAAGATTAAGGAATTATTAAACATATTATATATCATATATAAAAATAGTGACAACATAATGGCCACCTTTGAAGGTGTCAAATGAGTATTGATCAATCATCGTTTCGAGAGTCAGAATTTCGCCATCCACGGAAACCGTATGTTCTTTAACCATTTTATGTAGTTGTGTGAGAGTGTAGCTCGAATAAATCTTATAACAACATCCTAGTATATTTAAGATACTATTATTGTTACAAAAGAAGTATATAAAAAGAGTTTAGGGGGTTGGAGAAGCAAAATAAAACAAATGAACATGAGATAATGAATTACCTTTAAAAGTGTAACTCTTTTTGATTTGAGCCTAAAGGCTTCCTTTGAAAGGATTCTGCCCAAAAGGAATCCTCTAGGATGAGGAGAGGTGTGTGGAGAGAGTAAATGGGAAGGGTATGGCCGAGCCAAAGGCTTGAGGAGTGTGTGAAATGAGGTAGAGTTTGGGGCCTTTTATAAGAAGAGAGGAGGGGAACTTTTGGAAATCATGAAACAATTATTTTATTTTCAAAAGTGTTTCGAATTTCTAAGGTCCCACATTGATATATTTCAAATATAAGATAATAAGGGTTCGAAGTATTCACATCCAATAGTTTTTGGACAAGTGTAGGTCTTAGATTGTATATTATCGTTTCATTTTATTTAAACGGTTCATTAATGAGGTCATCGTTGCATCATCATGATGTCGTAATTAAATTAATTTATTTAATATCTAAAAATTATATTAAAAAAATACTATGATGTATGAAATATTTTTAAATTTCTAATGAATATTTATAGTCAAAATTTGGACTTCTGTAACCCCACATAAAAACTGCTTTAGTAAAACAACTCATGTTTGTGTCAATTTAATTTTAACATTAAATAAATATATATTAATGTCATTTTCCAACCAATGTGGCTCCATGGGGTCCCCAAGTTGACCCATGGGTTTTCTTGGTCGTCCATGACTCATCCAATAGGGGTAGGACAAGTTTCATGGTGTTTTCATATTTTTATAATATCATTTTTACCTTAAATTGCACTAATTACCTCTAATCGCAATTAATGAAAAATGTTACTATTCACCAAAAAATTATTTTCATCCCATTGAACCACATTTTACATACTAATGACAACCATGTATGTAGGATTTTCAAAATTCAATACACATTAGTGGTAAACTTTCATTTAACTGAAAAATCAGTTTGCTTGATTACCACTTAGTGGTTTCACTATTCATCAAAAATTGGAGTTTTTCAGAAAATTACCAAAAATTCAACCTAAGCTATATTTGACATTCCAAATTCAAAAATGAAGTATATTTTATAAAATTCATAACATATAAGTCAGATTAATTAATTTAATAATTAATTCCCACTGTCAGATCAAATAGCGTGTTTTTTTGAAACAATAAGTATCAAAAGATTGACACTGGTTTAAGTCTGATTTCAAAGTGAAATTAATTTCAACGACCACTATTGGATTTAACGGTAAAAATATATTCTAATTTCACTTTAAAACCAATTCAAAAGATAATATAATAATATAAATAAATTAGATTAAAAATAGGTTTTGAATTAAAACACAACAATTTACACTATTCATTAAAAATTGAACTTCATCGGAAAAATACCAAAAAAATTACACAAAGTAAAATTTGATGTCCCGATTCTAAATAAGAGTTTTATTTGCTCCAAAAGAATGTATAAGAGTGATCAAAACTATATTTAATGACAGTTCTCCATCAAATAGCGATAAGTGAACCTATAGTGAAAATTAGGGTATAAAAGCCTAAAATTGAATTCTTTCCGTATTTGAAGCCTTTATCTTTTATTAGATAAATGTAAAAAAATTTAAAAAACATATATAATAATATTTTAGTTATTTATATCCATTCCCGCAAATACAACGGCTACATGTTAACTACCATTTAAAAAAAATATTATTTTATTATTATAGTGCAACGTAAGATTCCCAAGAAACTCGTTGTTTGCGTGTTGGGTACGCCATTGATCATAGCGTCCCCTTTAAAGTCATATTAATATTTCATTCACAAATATGGATAAAAATAAAAATGTCATATTCTTTATTTACCTGGGGTGTTACATCCTTCCCCCTTTTGGAAATTGCATCCTCGCAATTTTAAAATTGGGTTGGGAAATATCCTTGAATGTCCCACATCAGAACAAGAGTCGGTAAAACAATCACTTTAAAATAAAGAAAGATAAATACAGAGGTCACCCGAGTTAACCCATACTAGGATTTCATGTAGGAAAACATGGACATGGAGGAAAAAACATAGGGTCATGTTCTGATGGAGAGTGATACAAAACATGTTTAGGAGAAAGTTAACAATAAGAAAATCACAAACTTTTGATGGGTTAAACGGTATTCGATTCCCCAGTAGGAAAAGTTAATAGACAAAAAATTTTTAAGTTACTTTTTGTTGAGGAATTTATTCATAAGGAAACATAATTACTTATCATGTTGACTTTTAACTTTTACTAGATTCCTTAGTCAAACACATATTTTTTTTCCAAAAGGCGAGTATTTAGGGAGACTTGTTCGTATTAAGAGTATTATAATCAACTTCTAGAGAATAACCTAATCCACAAAAGAGAACTATATACTTCCCATATATTTAGACCTTAACCATAACCAAAACCAAAATGGTTAGTACAAGGTTAGATAACCCAGAAAAGGATAACCCTTTAAAAAAATAAAATCTATTCTTAATCTCTAAAATTTGTCAAACAAAACCCAAATTTCAACATGGATCATTCAATAAACAATTTGTCCATAAAATTATTCAATGTAAACCAATCTAAGATTGAAACCCAAATGTTTGAAGGATTTAGTCACATAGTCTTCCAAGTTAAATCGTAACATTTATCTCCAAACAACATCTATTGCTCGTAAAGTCTCGTATTGAAAAGTAATTAACCTAATCACATATCCTCTATGATAGGTTAATCATTTTCATAAATAAACCAAAATCAACTTACTCTTAATTCATAAAATCATATAACTAGAAAGAATCAGTCAAACTAACCAGGAACTTCACGTAGTCCTGTGGAAGGTGATAAATACCAGTCGTACTTCGGTTCTGGGTTCGATTCCCGCAGCTTTGTCCCACGCGACGGGTAGTCACATGGTCTGCGTGTTGTCCTTTTCCTAAAACAATATAATTCTCAAATCATTACCCAAAAAGGGATAAAATCATCAAAAATGATCATTACATATTTTAACCTCAATTTTATCTCATGCCTTTCATTTTTCAGCATATCATATAATAACCCATAATTACCTCAAAAGTAAAGATCATATAAACTCTAACGGTTACCTTTATAATTATTACCTAAACTTTCACATCGATTGGTCATCTCGTACATGATGAATTACAAAACATACTAAGGTTCAAGTGGTTGATCATGACTCCTTGATATTTGGTTTAGGACAACCATGAGTTTCCACATTGAATCCTCCATTTTATCTAGTATCTTAATCAGAGAACCACCACAGTTTCCTTCAAACTTGTTGTCTCTTTGGTGCCTGCTAGATCCTTCCATTCACATAAAACAGAAATGTCAGTGTGAGTATATCAACAAAACCATCATGTACTAATGAGGAAGGTAAACATAAAGATTCACTTACACATTCACTTTATCTAAAACTAGGACTCTTTCTGAAATCCTAACCATTATGGTAATGTCACTTGTGATTAGAGAATACACTAACATCTAAAGTTATCTAAACCGACCTTTGATACCAACTATAAGGCCCCAGCCTTAAACCTTACATAATCTTGAGTTATCAAAAGATTACATGTTGAGGATCTTTTCAGGTTTAGATTTTTAGATAATTAGATCTTGAAACTTGCATTACATTCCACCTTTAAACAAAGTGGTTACATAAAAGATAGGATTCATTCTTCCCAACAATGGAAACATATTTAAAATAAAACATGGATTCTTTCTTGACACATCCTTTACTCTATAATGTTATCATGTACCTTTCCCGTGACCTGTGAAAAACATTTCAAAAACATGGGATGAGCATAAAAAGCTCAGTAAGGGTTATAAAAAATATCTAAAGGAAACATGAGTTCATATATACATAATAATGAAATCATTCTCTACCCATAAAACATAGGCACTTTAACATACCTCATCAAACCGTGAATAAATCGTAGAAATCATAATACATAAAGGTAACTTGAGGCATTCATACCATTATTACGTAGGGAGTAACCCTCTTGGTTACGTTTGGAATACCAATCACATTATATTCCCTATATCTCTTCGGAGAAACCTTAACATTTCACTCCTTCGCGTTACCCAATGCATTGGCGAGCTATATCGGGCTCACTCGCCCTTAGTTTATCACGGAAACACCCGTTTTCATAACAGTTCCCAAGAACCATAACATAAACGTATCACATAAAACATGCATAAAGGAAACATAAAATTTCCACATTTCAATCACAATATAAAATTTTAGTATATTGAAATAATGAATCCATTCAAAAAGAAACCATTTCCAAAACCATTAAAAACTTTTAATAAAGAGATTTTGGAATCAAAGTGTCCCATACAACCTTGAAGCTTTTAAAATATTAAACCATTAATATCCATATATACAAATCCTTGAAACCAATTTGAAAACATGGATATTAATAAGAACAAATCATTAAAACATTTAAAGCAATATTTTGGTCAAAGGGTTTTTACCAAAATTAGAGACACTTGAATACCACAATTGAGGAATAATATTTAATCAGATCATTATAATATCGTGCGAATAAATGGATTCATGATATAATATTCAAAATGACAGTATATACACCATATATGTTTGAACTGGTGCATAACAACAATGAAGTCTCAATAGGGATGTAAAATGTGATGAAATCCCTTACAAAGAAGGTATCCTTAAATTAAGGATAAATCAATATCAAAATTATGTGTGACAAATATAAATACACCCAATATAATTGGATATTAAGTGTAAAACAATAAAAGGTCATTCACACATATTCAAAGGATGACATATTCAATAACTACATGTTGAACCCAAAGAAATCGAAATTGGGTTAAGAAGTTCCCTTGATAAAATTCGACAGCCTAACATCATCACTTAAAAAATTCAGAAAATGAGTTGATGAGAGATAAAAAGGGAATCTCATCACTTGGACATAAAATATACATCAATTAGGATATATAAGAACATATCCCAACATAATATCATGTTAACTAAAATACATAACAAACGAAGTCTTTTAAAATGAGGAGGGTGAGTGGTTCCATTACCGACTTGGGTAACTTTCGAAAAGTACACCCCAATGAAGAAGTGCCATAAAATGAATATGTAAATACCCATAAATGGAATTATATTACAAAAGTAGTGTAATAATGGGCATTACATAAACCACTCAAATGAAATTGTGGCAAATGTAGCATAAATATCACAGAAATAAAAGTGAGATGAAAAATCCCTTACGAAAACTAGGCAGCCTAACAGCGCCACTAAACACTTCCAAAATGGATTGATGAGGGGAAATAGGGTCTCTCATCATATGGACATTATATTTACATTGGGAGTAATATAAAATAACATCCCAATCATAAGAAAGATGATCTTAAAAGGAATTACATAAATGAGTGTACTTAAAAAGAAAGAGAGGTGTAGGATCCCTTACGTCGGGTCCGACTTGTCTTGATCGTTCTTTAACGTCCTAAATAATAAACTTGAGTTAATTTACACTTTATTAAGAAACTTTTTATAGTTCATTATTCTTTTTAGATCACTTATTTTAATGTTATAAACATTATTTAATCATTTAAGTTAATAATGTTTGTTTTGTCGATATTTGGTTCTTAAGTCGAAAGTGGACTTCTTACAATTACATGTTGTTCGTGTGGTAAAATGTTCATTATATCCAGAATTATATTCAAGATTTGGATATAATATATATCCAGAATATACATGTATTTATAATATTACATAATCATTTAGAGGTAAGAAATGAAATGCACCGTTCAGGGAGACCGTAAGCCGTACGTACGCATGAACGCTACATTCATTTCTTTGTCATATTAATGAAATTAAAACTAAATGAGAGGTATGTATATTTTAATTCCAGTATTATATTAATCATTTATATGTATCATTCATCATATATATACATTATATACATGTACTTATAATAGTACATTATTTTTGGGGATAAGAAATGAAATACACCGTTCATGGAGACGGTAAGCCGTACATACGCATGAACACTACTTTCATTTCTATCACATACTTTAATGGAAAAAAATAATAATTATATGGAGGTATATAATAATTCCATTATAACATCATATATAATTACATTAAATCCATCCTTTATATGTCCCACGTATGGCATTAACGAATCACATCACTTTGAGGGGGCAGTAGTCTGCATTTCCTAAAATGAAGATATCATGTTTACCCATAATGGAAACAATAATGGTATGACATAAATGAAAAATAAAGAAGCTTAAGGAAATAATAAACATATTATATATCATATATAAAAATAGTGACATCATAATTGCCACCTTTTAAGGTGTTAAATGAGTATTGAACAATCATCCTTTCGGGAGGCAGAATTTCGCCATCCACGGAAACCGTATGTTCTCTAACCATTTGATGTAGTTGTGTGAGAGTGTAGCTCGAATAAATATTATAAAAACGTCCTAATATATTTAAGATACTGTTGTTGTTACAATAGATGTAAATAAAAAGACATTATCCGGTTGGAGAAGCAAAATAAAACAAATGAACATGAGAGAATGAATTACCTTTAAAAGTGTAACTCCTTTTGATTTTAGCCTAAAGGCTTCCTTTGAAAGGGTTATGCCCAAAGGGAATCCTCTAGGATGAGGATAGGGATCTGGAGAGAGTAAATGGGCAGGGTATGTCCGAGCCAAAGGCTTGAGGAGTGTGTGAAATGAGGTAGAGGTGGGGGCCTTTTATAAGAGGAGAGGAGGGGCACTTTTAGAAATCATGAAACTATTATTTTATTTTCAAAAGTGTTTCGAATTTATATGGACCCAAATTGATATATTTGGAAGATAAGATGATAAGGGTCCTAAATATTCCTATAATATATTTTTTGGACAAGTTTAGGTCTTATATTTTATATTATCGTTTCATTTTATTTAAACTGTTCATTAATGAGGTCATCGTTGCATCATCATGATGTCGTAATTAAATTAATTTATTTAATATCTAAAAATTATAAAAAAAATATATGATGTATGAAATCTTTTTTAGATTTCTACGTAATATTTATAGTCAAAATTTGGACTTGTGTAACCCCACTTAAAAATTGTTTTAGTAAAACAACTCATGTTTGTGTCAATTTAATTTTAACATTAAATAAATATATATTAATGTCATTTTACAACCAAAGTGGCTCCATGGGGTCCCCAAGTTTACCCATGGGTTCTCATGGTCGTCCATGACTCATCCAATAGGGGTTGGACATGTTTTAGGGTGTTTTCATATTTTTATAATATCCTTTTTACCTGAAATTACACTAATTACCTCTAATCACGATTAATGGAAAAAGTTACTATTCACCAAAAAAATAATTTCCATCCCATTGAACCACATTTTACATAATAATGACAACCATGTATGTCGGATTTTCAAAATTCAATACACATTAGTGGTAAAATTTCATTTAACTGAAAAATCAGTTTGCTTGATTACCACTTTGTGGTTTCACTATTCATCAAAAATTGGAGTTTTTCAGAAAATTACCAAAAATTCAACCTAAGCTATATTTGATATTACGAATTCCAAAATTATGTCTATTTTATAAAATTCATAAAATATAAGTCACATTAATTAATTTAATAATTAATTCCCGCTGTCAGATCAAATAGCATGTTTTTATGAAACAATAAGTATCAAAAGATTAACACTGGTTTAAGTCTAATTTCAAAGTGAAATTAATTCCAACGACCACTATTGGATTTAATGGTAAAAATATATTCTAATTTCACTTTAAAACAAATTAAAAAGATAATCTAATAATATAAATAAATTATATTAAAAAGAGGTTTTGAATTAAAAGACAACATTTTACACCATTCATTAAAAAATGAACTTTATCGGAAAAATACCAAAAAAATTACACAAAGTAAAATTTGATGTCCCGATTCTAAAGAAGAGTTTTATTTGGTTCAAAATAATGTATAAGAGTGATCAAAACTATATTTAATGACAATTCTCCATCAAAAGGCGATAAGTGAACCTTTAGTGAAAAATAGGGTATAAAAGCCTAAAATTGAATTCTTTCCGTATTTTAAGCCATTATCTTTTATTGGATAAATGTAAAAACATTTAAAAACATATATAATCATATTTTAGTAATTTCTATCCATTCCCGCCAATACAACGGCTACATGATAACTACCATTTAAAATAATATTATTTTATTATTAGAGTGCAACGTAAGATTCCCAAGAAACTCGTTGTTACGTGTTGGGTACGCCATTGAGCATAGCGTCCCCATTAAAGTCATATTAATATTTTATTCACAAATATGGATAAATATAAAAATGTCATATTCTTTATTTACTGGGGTGTTACATAGACAATGAAATTATATAAGGATTTTATAATTTAATAATAATATAATTATTTATAATTATGTTTTCATTATATTAAAACATTAAATATAAATGAAAGTAGCATTTATGCGTACGTACGACTTATGGTCTCAATTAACAGTGCATTTCATTTCTTATCACCAAATTCTATGTAATATAATAAATTCATATATATACTAGATATATATCATATATATATATATATATATGATATATGAATCAGTAATATAATTATAGAGGTAATGGAGCATTTACCACATGGACAATTTGTAATTATAAGAAGTTTATTTTTGACTGAAGTACTAAATATCAACAAAAAAGTGTTATTAACTTAAATGATTATGTAATTTTTATAACATAATAATAAGTAATATAAAAGGAATTATAAAAAAATTAAATTTTCTAAAGAATTTATACATTATATTTAGTTTATTTTTAAATAGATTAAAGAACATACGTGTCATGTCATACACAAGTTAAGGGGTTTTCATGTCACTATTTATTCCCGTGGGATTCAAGCTATATTTCCCACTATTTCATTTTGGTTGGTTTATGTACTTCCCATTATTGTATTCATTTAATAAAATGATTTTATTTATGTGTATGCAGATCTTTATTTTTTGATTTTCTTTCATGGGGTGTATGATTCATAAGTTACCAAATCAGCAAGGGAACCTTTCACAGTACTCTTTTAGTCAACGATGTATTTTATGCCATGTATTTTATTTTCCATTTTATTATGTTGGGATATATTATTCTATATCCTTATTATTGTATATTTTATGTCAATATGATGAGAGACCATTTTATCTTTCAAAAAATCATTTTCTGAATTTTAAAGTGATGCCCTTAGGCTGTCGAATTTCTGTAAAGGAACTTCTTAACCCATCATTCTTTTTTTTGTTTAAAATTATACTTCTTGATTATTGTCATGAAATGAATATGTGTGAATTAAATTTGATTTTTTACACTTAATATGAACTTATATTAGGTGTATTATTATTTTTTGCACATAATTATGTCATCGATTTTCCCTTCATCTAAGGATATGAACTATGCAAGGGACATTGTCTCATTTTAAATTCCATTGAGACTTATTTGTTGTTATACACCAATTCAATTTTATATAGTGTGTATACTTGAATTTTACATATTATATCATTAATATATTTATTCTCATGATATTATATGCTTTGATTAATGTTATTCCACAATTATTTTTATTCAAGCGTCTCTCATTTTGATAGGAACTCTCTAACAAAATTATTGTTATAAATATTTTAAAGATTTATTCTTCTAAATATTTTTCACTAATGTACATGTTTCAAAAATGGTTATAAGGATTTATTTATATGGACATGAATGTTTTTAAATTAAAATTTATTTCAACATATTCAATGTGGTATGGGACACTTTGATTCAAATATCTCTATGTTAAATTTTTTAAATGTTTTGGAAAATAGTTTTGTAAATCATTTATTATATCAATATCTTGAAATCATATATATTAATTTCAATGTAGATATATTATCCCTCATTTATTCGTGTTTTATGAATTATGAATATGTTATGTTTATTGATAATTGTTAATGTATACTGGTGGTTCCATGATAAACTAATGGTGGGTGAGCCCAAGATAGGTCTCCAATGCATTGGGTAACTTGACAGTGGTAAACATTAATGTTTTTTATAAGATATTTATAGTATATACTTTTATGGTTATTCCAAATGTAACTCCCTATATAGATTATTATTCTAAAATGTATGTTTGTTTTTATGGTATATGTTACCTTTAAGATTTTTGATTTCCATGTGTTATTCATAGAACTCATGATTTTGTGTGGTATGTTAAAGATTGAAAAATATGATTTCTTTGACTTGTATAGATTGATGTACTAATTTTTTTATTCCTTGTTTTATAACCCTTATTGATCATTTTATGTTCATCCCATGTTTTGTAATTTTTTCACCGGACCTAAAGATGATTAAGGTGAAGGATGGGATCAAGGTAAATTCACGTTGTCTAAAACATGGAAATATTCATGATTCAATTTTCAACAGTTTTAATTTTATAAAAAAATGTAAACATATTTGAAGTGTATACATTGTAATTTTTTTTGGAGATGTAATGTAATTTTTAAAGCCTAATTTTCTAAAACTATACTACCAAAAATATCCTCAATGTGAATTCAGGATTTAACTCATGATTATGTAATCATTAAGGTCGAGAACTTATATTTTGTATTAGAGGACAGTTTAGATAACATTAGGGATTAGGAGTTCTCATTAAATGCATGCTTGTTATTTTTCTATATTATTTAAATTAAACATTTTTTTATTACTTTTTCAGATCATCGAATGTTTGTTACAAATTGAAGGATGAGAATATCAAACAGTTGTCCAATCTCTTCGTAATGAAATACTTGTAATAATTATTGAAATGTCATGTTCAGATGATTGTGAATCATTATCTAGCATATTAATCACTTGAGAGAAGTTTATTAATTTATCAAACACCTCTAATATACTCAAATATAAGCATGGATCAAGAGTTTTATTTAGTCAGATCCAATTTTCACAGTATTGTCATATTTTCAAGATTATTAAATATTATCAAGGAATTTTCAAATATTTCACATTATCACAAGTTTTTAAAGCATATTATGATTTTGAAAAAGGTTCTTAAGAATAACACTCTTGGGAAACCTATTTATATTTTCTTTTAAAATATAGTTACTCATCAGATACTTATCCTACTTTAATTGGACCATTGATTGAAATTTTCAACTCAATCTTAATCTGAATGTTTTAAAAAAATCATGTTTTATCATATGTTTTGAAATTATATATCATACCTGATTATTTTCAAAGAACATTATTCTATGAACACCCATGTGACCCATGTTGTAAATAGTTTATTGGGATGAATGATGAAAATGATTTTGAAGGATCACTAAATAATTGTTTCAATGCATCGACCTTCTACATATGTGAACTAGATGACGATGAATCCATAATGAAGGTATGATGTTCATTTAATTAGGAGAGTTTTATTTTATCATATAGTGGTGAAATAAAAAAGGAACAACATATATAAATTTTCATGAATTATTATGTTGGGTTCTTAAGGTGTTGGGATGAAAATGAAAGGTATAAGAAAACGATTGTGGTTAAATCCTTTTTGTGTCATTTTTGTGTTTTATTAGAAAGAAAACACGCTTACTGTCTTACAAAATGTAATTCCATACAATGTTGTGTGAATTGAACTCACAACTAATGTGAGACTTAGATTTATCACCTACCACTTCCATACGTGAAGTCCTTGGTTAGAATAAATTATTATGTTTGGTTAAATAATTTTATGGATCATGAATTAGTTCATTTTAGGGATATATGTTTTATAAACTAGATATATTTAATATAAGAAAATTATTTTGTGATTAAGTGATAAATTTTATTTTTGAAGACATTATTTCTTTTGGAAAAACTATATGATTAAGATTAATAGAACAGTATGTCATCTCATTTGTGGAGTAACGGTTGTAATATTATTTTGGATGAATATTTGTTTTTATTGTGGATATATAGATATTTGGGTTACTTATGTAAATGATTAACCTATCATATAGTATATGTGATTAGGTTAATTACTATTTAGTATGAGACTTTAAGATTAGATGTTGTTATTTGTAGAAAAATGTTAAGATTTACTATGGAAGACTACGTGATTAAATCCTTCGGAATTTTGGGTTTCAATATTATTTTGGGTTACATTGATGAATTATAAGGATAGTTGTTTATTTAATGGTATTAGGAGAACATTGGTTATTTCTTGTTCAATTTTTGAGATTAATTGTAGTATTTAATTTTTATAAAAGATTATACTTTTTGGGGATTATCTGATCTTGTATTAACCATATTGATTTTGGTTAATGTCTAAACACATAGAAAATATATAGTTTTTCCTTTGTGGATTATTTGTTTCTATTGAAGTTGTCTCTAATGATTTAGGTGTGAACTTGTAATCAAAAATTCTGATCGTTTAGAGAACATATGAGTTTTTGGTAGGAATTTAGTAATGGATTAAGGACTACATGACATGTTAATATGTTTCCATATGAATTTATTTAATATAATAAATAAATTCCTCATCTTGTTCAAAATTTACTTAAAACAATAACAATTTCTGTTAAATTTTCCTACTATGGAATAGAGGACCATTTAATCCATCACATGTTTGGGGTTTTCTGGTGGTTGACATTCTCCTGATCATGTATTCTATCACTCTCCATTAGAACAAGACAGATAGTTTCTCCACCATATCCATGTTTTCATGGATTCATATTATGGGTTATCATGGGTGACCTTTTTACTTCACATTCATTCTTTTAAAGAGATAGTTTTATTGGCTCTATTCTAATGTGGTGTATTTAATGGAGTTTTTATCCCCAATTTTAAAATTGAGAGGACATTATTCCAAAAAGGTGGAAGGGTGTTACATCCCTGGTAAATAAAAAATATTAAAATTTCATATTTATTAATATTTGTGAATGAAATAATAATTATTCTTTAAAAGGAGATGATTGTTTGAAAGAGTAATCAAACTGCAATAACACTTTTCATTGAAATCTTATGTTGCACACAACCATGAGTTATATAGAAAAATAAAATTATAATATTATTATTTTAAATTGTAGTTAACTCATAGAAAATGTTATAGCGAGAATGAACAGAAATAACTAAAATATGATTTCATATTTTTGTTAAATGTTTTTACATTTATCCAATCAATTTTCGCGGCTTAAAATTTTATTGAATCCTATTTTAAGAATGAATAATCTAATATTCTTTAAAAGGTCGATTTACCACCTTTTGATGGAGAACCCTTTTTAAATCAAGTTTTTTTCACTTTTATATGTTCTATGTGAAAAAATAATATTCCTCTTTACAATCTTTAAATAAAAATTTACTTTGGATGAAATTTTGGTATTTTTAGGATAATGTTGACTTATATAAATAGTAAAAAACATAGAATTCTAATTCAGAACTGCCTTTAAATCTAATTAATTTATATGGATAAATTATCATAATAATATGTTTTAGAGATTAATTATATAATATTTTTATCATTTTATATAATTTTGGTCATTAGATGCAATTACACATTGAAATATGACATAAAAAAGGTTCAATATTTTCAAAGTGATTATTTCTTTAAAACACACTTTTTATTTGACAATAGGAATTAATATTAAATTAATTTCTTCAACTTATGTGGTTTGAATTTGGAAAAATTTATATTATATTTGGAATTATGATATCCAAATTGTGTAAATAGGTATCTTTTATTTTTAGACATTCTGAATATTTACTTTAGTAAAAATTTTATTTAACATGGTTAAAAGGTAAATATGGAAAATAAGGGTAAAAAATTTTATTATAATAATATTTAATAACCCAAATATGTTTATTAATTATATTAGTTGATACATTTCTGACGATGGGAATCATTAGGTCTATTATGGGACTCCATGGAGCCACATGGGAGTGATAATGACACATTATATTAATTAAATTAATATAAGACAAAAATGACACAAACATATTTTTTTTAAATCAATTATTTCATGGGGTATAATAAGTTGTCTCATTGAATTTAAATATTTATTTTAAGTCTAAATATATTTCATTCATCATGTAATTTTAGTTATAATTTCTATACGTCGTATAAATATAATTATTTATGACACAATGATGATGCAATTATAAAATTATTAATGAATGATTTATTATTTGTGTAAAATAATTTAATTTATAGTTATTTTGAAAATAATATTATAATCCTTCTATAATGGGGTGTATGTTTCATACATTACCAAATCGATAAGGGTACTTTTCACCGTACTCTTTTAGTCAGAGACTTCTTTTAAGTAATGTCTTTTAAATTAAATTTTCATATGTTGGGATATGTTATTATATATTCATATTGATGTAAATTTTATTTCTATATGAGGAGAGGTCATTTTCACTCTCAAAAATTTATTTTATGAATTTTAAATCTATGTCGTTAGGCTATTGAATTTATGTAAAATAACTTCTTAACACAATTTCAATTTTTTTGGATAATCGTATACTTCATGTTTACTATCAGGATGAATATGTGTTAATATACTCAGATTGTGTTACACATAATATCCAATAATATTTTGTGTATAATTATTTTTTACACATAATCATGTCATTTATTTGTTCTTAATATAAGGATATCTTATTTGAAACGGACTTTGTCTCAATTTACATTCTATTGAGATTTTTTTGATTTTATATAAAAATTCACTTTTTTATGGTTTATATACGACCCATTGAAATATTATATCATGAATATATTTATTCTAATGACATTATAAGTTTTGAATAATTTAATTTCTCAGTTATTTGTATTCAAGCGTCTCTCATCTGGTTAAGAACTCATTAACTAAAATATTGTTCTAAATGATTTTAATAATTATTCTTATATATATTATTCATTAATGATCAAGTTTTAAAATTTGTTATATGGATTTATTTATATGTACATGGAATTATTGAAATTAATATTTCATTCAAAAATTTTAAATTTTTATGAAACACTGTGATTCAAAAATATCTTAATTAATTGTTTTAAATGGGTTTGAAAATGCTTTGATAAATCATTAATTATGTCTTTATCATGAAATAATAAATTGTCATTTCAATGTATAAATTTTATATATATTTTATACATATTTTATGTATTGTGAATATGTTATGGTTTTTGGGAATTGTTTACATATACTGGTGGTTCCTGGATAAACCAAGGGTGGGTGATACCGAGATAGCTCTCCAATGCATTGGGTAATGTGACCGAGGTTAACATTATTTTTTTTCATAAGAGTTTTAAGTCATATACATTGATCGGTATTCCAAATATAACTCCCTATATAGATGTAGATTCTATAATGAATTTATGATATGTATTCAAAATATTACATTTAGGATTTATGATTCCCATGTGTTATTCATAGAAATTATGATTTTGTGTGGTATGTAAAATATTAAAAAAAAACTGATTTCGTGGATTTGTATGGATAGTTGGACTAATGTTTTCAATCATTGGTTTATAACCCTTACTGAAATTTTTTATGTTCATCCCATGTTTCAAAATGTATCTCAAAATACTCAAGATTATGTAATGATTAAGGCTGAGAACTTATAAAGGGAATCAATGGTCGGTTTGGACATCATTAGAGATTTGGAGTTTTCATTAAATGCATGGTTAGTCCCTATGTATATTATTTTAGATAAATAATTGTTTTATAACTTTTTTTAGATCAATTAATTTTTGTTACAAATGGACGGAATAGAATATCAAAAAATATTCATATCCCTTTCTAATGACATGTTTGAAATAATTATTCCAAAGTCAAGTTCAGATGATTGTGAAACATTTTCTTGAATAAAATTCACATGTAAGCAGTTTTTTATAATATAAACAACCTCTACTATACCTTTATTTCATCATGGATCATGTTTTGTATTTAATGAAATCATATTTTCATTGTATTCTCATATTTTCAATAATGGAAAAAATTATCAAGGAATATTCAAATATTTTACCATACCACAAGATTTTGAAGAGTATTATGATTATGAATTTTTTTTTGAAGAAAACGAACCTTGAGAAACCTATCTATATTTTAATTTACAATATATTATTTCATCACATTATTATGTTATTTTAAAAGCACCATTGATTGATATTTTCAACTCAAACTTGATCGGACTGTTTCATAAAAATCATGTTTATCAGATTTTTTGAAATTATATTTCATACATGATTTTTTTTGAAATAATTTTTCTACAAACACCCATATGACCCAAGTTGTACATGTTTTATTTGGATGAAGGAATAAAATGATTTTGAAATATCACTAAATCATTGATGCATTGCATGGGCCTTCTACCTACGTGAACAAGATGATAATGAAACTATATGGATACCATAATAAAGGTATGATATTTATTTAATTAGGAATAGTTTTATTTTATCATTTAGAGTTGAACTAAAAAAAATAAAATCATATATAATTCGTCATGAATTATGATGTTGAGTTTTTAATGTGTTTGAATGAAAATGAAAGGTATAGAAAACCATTGAGGTTGAAACTTGTTTCTATTATTAAAGTGTTTTCTAAAAAGGACAACATGATTACCATGTGACAACCTATCACACTGGAAAAATCTGTGGGAATCAAACCCACAACCAAAGTGTAATTGAGATTTATCACATACCACTGGCCTATGTGAATTCGACGGTTAGTATGACTTATTAATTTTGGTCAAATGATTTTATGGATCAAGAATATGTTAATTTTGGTAACATATGTTTTATCAAATGGATATCCTTAATATAAGATAATGATTTTTTAATTATGTGATGAATTTTATTTTTGAATAAATTCACTCTTTTGGGAAAACTATATGAATAAGAAAAATAGAACACTATGGGATCTCATTTGTAGAGTAATGGTTGAAATTTTATTTTGGAATCATATTTATTTTTATTGTGGATATATACCTATTTAGGTTATTTATGGAAATGATTAACCTATATTATAGAATATGTGATTAGTTTAATTAATATTTAGAAAGAGACTTTAATATTGGATGATTTTATTTGCAGATAAATGTTATGATTTACTGTGGAATACTATATAATATAATACTTCTAAATTTTGAGTTTCATTCTTAGTTTCAGTTACATTGATGAATTATAGGGATAATTATATATTGAATGGTCTTAGTTGAACGTTGGTTATTGTTTGTTAAATTTTTGAGATTATGTGTAGTATTTATTTTTTTTTTATAAAAGATTTCCCTTTTGGGGATTATTTGATCTTGTATTAACATTTTTGGATTTGTTTAATGTCTAAACACATGGAAGATATACAGTTCTTCCTTTGTGGAATATGTGATTCTATATAAGTTGAAACTAACACTTTATGTGTGACCATGTCATCATGAATAATAATATTTTAGAGAAAATATGAGTTTTTCGTAGAAATTTAGTAAAGGATGAATTTTTGTATGACAAGTTAGTATATTTCCATATGTTTTTTGTTAAGCTCATAAATAAATTCCTCAAAATTATGAAAATTAACTTGAAACAAAAACATTTACTATTATCTTTTCCTTCTAGGGAATCAATGACCATTTAACCCACCACAGGTTTGTGGTTTTCTTGTCGTTATGTTTCTCCTAATCAGGTTTTCTATCTCTCTCCATCAGCACATTACACATAGTTTCTCCACTATATCCATGTTTTCATGGAATCATAGTATGGTTTATCTCGGATGACCTTTTTTACTTATCTTTATTTATTTTAAAGATATAGTTTTATTGAATGTTTTCTAATGTGGGACTTTTAATGAAGTTTCTAAGATCAATTTTAAAATTGTGAGGACACAATCTAAAAAGGGGGGAAGTATGTAACATCCCTGGTAAATAAAGAATATGAAGATTCCATATTTATTAATTATTTGTGAATTAATTATTAATTTTTTTCAAAGGGGGTTCTATGTATGACAACATACGCAACACATAATAACATGTTTATTTTAAATCATATTTTTCACACAACATTGAGTGATACAAAAAAATAATATATTATTATTATTATTTTAAATTGTAGTTAACACATATCCGTTCTATTGGAAGGAATGAAAAGAAATAACTACAATATGATTTCACAATATTTTTAAGTGTTTTTAAATTTATCTGAAAAATTTTATAGTCTTAAAATGTGAATTAATCAAATTTTAATATTAAATACTCTAATATTCTTTAAAAGGCCGATTTACCACATTTTGGTGGAGAACCCTTTTTAAATCTACTTTTTTCAGTTTTATATGTTCTATGTGAAATAATAATACTGTTCTTCAGAATCTAGAAATCAAAATTTACATTGGATTAGATTTTTGAATTTTTCTTATAATGTTCATTTTATTAAATTGTAAAAAATATAAAATTTTAATTCAGAACTGCCTTTTAATCTAATTGGTTTATATGGATAGATTATATTTCTAATTGGATTTAAAAATTAATTAGATTATATTAGAAATATCTAATACTGTTTTGGGTATTGGAATTAATTCCACTTTGAAATTTGACGTAAAAAAGATTCAATATTTGGAATGTAATTATTTCATAAAAACACGGTTTCTGTTTTGACAATGGGAAATAATTTTAAATTAATTTATGCATCTTAGGTGTTTTAAATTTGAAAATATTTATTCCATATTTGGAATCAGGAGGTCTAAATTGTGTAAATAGGTAACTTTTATTTTTAGGCAATTTGAATATTTACAGCATTAAATATTTTATTTACCATGGATAAAAGGTAAATCTGGTAAATAAGGGTAAACAAATATTATAATAAAAATATTAAATTACCCTAACATGTTTCTTAATCATATTAGTTGATACATGTCCAAACATTGGAATCTTTGGATCTATTTTGGGACCCCATGGAGCCACATGGGAGTGATAATGGCACATTATATTAGTTAATTTAAAATAAGACTAAAATTACATAAACATATATCTTTTAGTAAATAAATAATTTCATTGGATCATATAAGTTGTCCCTTAAACATTAAATATTCATTTGAAATATAAAAATATTTTTTATGGTATTCTTTATATAATTTTTAGACATCCTATAAATCTAATTATTTAAGACACAATGATGATATATATATTACATTATTGATGAATGATATATGTAAATGAGATTATAAAAATTTTAAAAAATAATCAAAAACCATACTATTCATATTGGGTGATTTTATTTTGAATAATATTCATCATATTTTCTAATTAAATGAGTTTTTGAACTATATTAAAAGAAAATATATTTATAATAAAAAAATAATTTACAATATTCCTAAAGTTCCCCTCCTCCCCTTTATATAAACTTATAACCTATAACCCATTACTCATACCTCTCAAGACCCTTGGCTCACCCAACCTCTATCAATTTAATCATATAAAATCCATCTTTTCTACCTAGAAGCGTTTTCTTAGGTAGAGGTAAAATTAATTAATCAATTTGGTTGAAACCATAGGAGATAACCGATTTAAATATAACATCATTTCATAATTTATTTATATTATTTTACTTATAAATTCCCATAAACTCTATAAATTCCATTATTTAATAAAAAATAATAGTATTTTAAATATACTAGGTTGTTTTTATGATTATTATTCAAAGTACACTTCTACATACCACTATCTAATGGATACAGACATATTGTTTTTATGGACGATGATCTACTGCCTCTCGAAATGACGATTGTTCAAATATCTCCAAAAGACTATCATGGTCTCCATTATTATGGATGTGTATTTATATATGATATATCATATCTTTATTTTTACTACGATTCTATATTTTACATTTATACCATTCCTTTTTTTCCATAATGGGTAAATATGATAATTTCATTTGAGGAAGTGTGGACTACCGCCCACTCAATGTGATATGAGTCATTCCTATCATATGTGGGATGTATAAATAAGGGAGTTAATAAAATTATATAGGATATTATACTATAAATATAATATACCTATGTATCATTATTTTTCATTCTATTAAAATATTAAATATAAATGAAAGTAGCGTTCATGAGTACGTACGGTGAACGGTCTCCATGAAGAGTGAATTTCATTTCATATTACCAAATGTTATGTACTATTATAAATACAAATATATACTGGATATATATGATATATAAATAATTAAAATCATTCTATAGGTATTGGACTTTGGACTACATGGACAACTTGTATTTATAAGATGTTTATTTTTTACTCAAATGTCAAATATCGATAAAACAACCATTATTAACTTAAAGGTTTATGTAATTTATATAACGTGGGAATGAGTTATATAAAAGGAATAATAAACCCAAAAAAAGGTTCTTAAGAAATTATAAATTATCTTTAGTTTATTATTATGTATATTAAAGAACACACAAGTCATGTTCAACTTGAGGTAAGGGGTTTTCATCTCAATTTTATTCTCATGGGATTAAGCAATAATTGCCACTATTTTATTTTGTGTGGTGTATATTCTTCATATGGATGAATTATTTAGATTAAATACTTTAATTTATGGGTATTTAGATATTTTAATTTATGATCATTCCTTCATGGGGTGTATTTTTTGTGAGTTACCAAATCTGTAATGGAACTTTTCACTGTAATGTTTTTTTCAATGAATAATTTTATGTCATGTGTTTTAATTTAAATTTTATTATGTTGGGATATTTTCTTCTATATCATTATTGATTTAAATTTTGTTCCATATTATTAGAGGCCATATTCTCTCTCATCAATTCAATTTATGAATTTTAAAGCAATGTTGTTATAGTGTCGAATTTCTGTAAAGTAAATTCTTAACCCAATTTACATTTTTTGGTTAATCATATACTGCCTGATTAATTTCATGCTCTGAATTTTGGTTAATGAACTCTGATTTTTTACACTTAATATCCACTTATATTAGGTGTATTATTATTTTTTACAAATAATTATTTCATTTATTTTTCCTTAATATGTGAACATATTATTTGTAAAGAACTTTGTCTCAATTTACATTTCATAGAGACTTATTTGTTGTTATACACCAATTCAATTTTGTACAGTGTATTGACATACCATTTACATATTATATCATGAATATATTTATTCCCATGATATTATAATCTTTGATTAATTTTATTTTTCAATTATTTGTATTCAAGCATATCTCATTTGGTCAGAATCTATTTAACTGAAATATTATTGTAAAAGTTTTAAATATTTATTCTTATAAATATTTTTCATTAATTTATAAGTTTTATAAACGGTTTTTTGGATTTATTTATATGTACATGAATTTATTTAAATTAAAATTTCATTAAAAATAATAATGTTATATGAGACAATTTGATTTAAAAATATATTTATTATATGTTTTAAATGGTTTTTAAAATTGTTTGATAAATAATTGAATAATTCAAAATCATGAAATCATATATTATTATTGCAATGTGGAAGTTTTAACTTTTTATCTTTCTTGTTTTATGCATTACAAATATGTTATGTGTATTGGTTATTGTTTACAAATATGGGTGGTTCTGTGATAAACCTTGGGCTTGTGAGCTTGAGATGGCTCTCCAATGCATTGGGTAATGTGAAAAAGGGAAATGTAAATGTTTATCCATATAGATATATGTAATATATTGTGATGGGTATTACAAACAGAACTCCCTATGTTTCTAAGAAAGATAAAATTTAAGTATATTATGTATTCTATATGATACATTTATGATTTATGATTCTGATGTGTTATTTATAATAATAATTTTTTTAGTCTATTAAAGATTTAAAAATAAGATTTCATTGATTTGTCTATATTGATGGAGTACTATTTACATTCCTTGTTTTATAAACCTTACTGAAATTTTTATTCTCATCGCATGTTTTGAAATGTTTTTTACATTACTTAAAGATGATTAGGTTCAAGGATGGAATCATGGAAAAGTCATGATGTCGAAATCAAGGATGTAGTCATGTTTCTTTTTATAAATTGTTTTTATTTTATAAAAAATGGAAACTGAGTAGAAGTATCTACTTTATAATTTTTTGAGATGTAATTTAATTGTTATGGATGAATTTTATAGAACACTATACCTAAAAAATACTCAATGTGAATTCATGATTTAACACAAGATTATGTATTTTTTAAGGACATGTCCTTATAATACATGACTAATATGAATACTTAATAGAAGATACCCCATAGAATAAAGATATTGTTATTTAAAATATCATACATATAGGGAGTAGATCATTGATCTTAAATTTTTTTCAGTGATGGCTATTCCCTTTTAGGCCATACGATTTCTTTTATTATATTTTTTTAATAAGGTTCAAACATAAACTATAATATTATCCTGTATGAAATAAAACAATGTTAGTTTTAATAATGTGGAGTGTTCTTGTATAATTATAAAATTTCTTTGAAATTATATTTATATTCCATGATATTTTTTGGAATTGGTAGAGCTCAAACATAGATTAATTTTTAGGAAAAATATATTATATATATAATGATTTATCATTTTTGAGGAAATTTTAAAATTTTAGACTATTATATATGTTATAGTATATTTTTAATATATATATTGAAATTTATAAATTGTAAATATTTACTAAAATAAATAAATATTATCTATATATTAGTTTTTATATTATATATATGGTCATTTTAATAAACAAAACAATGAGATATTTTGGAAATTATATACAAAATAAACTATCAGATATAATTAATGAGATATTAATTGGATCTAATACTACATTCCCAAAAATCATATCTCGCATAATATATTATATATTTCAGATGATATTTTTTTCAATGATAATCATAGATGGATAAATAGGTTTGTAATCAATAATTCCCATTAACAATTACAACATATTAAATGGATATCATATGATAAAGTTATTTGACCATGATAGGAAAAATTAATTAGATTATTACATCTTAATATTGGCATGAATTGCATATTATATTTTCTTATGGGGTTTTTATTATTTATTTAGTTTGTTTTTTTAAAACTGAATAAATATATTGTTACATAACATAGTATATTTAGATGGTTGGAGAGAACCATTGAGGACCAATATAAAAAGATGATAGAGAATGGTTGGTAGCTTGTTAGTGTATTTATTACAGACATTATTTTATAGATATTCTTATCCTATTTTGACTATAAAATCATCCAAAACTAATGAAAATTTTTGAATAATTTATTTAATATTTAGAAAAGTAAAATGATAGAGAGGTTCATTCATTTAAAATCATCATAATTTTGATAATAATAATATAAAGGGGAAACATGCAGTTTACTATGAAGTACCATTATATTAACTATTGAATAATCATTGTATATTGTTTCTCTCTGTTTGTTTTTAACTTTATACACATATAATAATAATTATCTGAATAAAATTACTAGATTTCTGTCCTATGAAAATTATTCAAATTTGTTGGTATAATGAATTTTTTATTTTCACTAATTATATTTAGAATCATAAGAATCTAGATGACTTTGATTGAGAAGAATAAAGTTAAAATCCATTAATAACCACAAATAAAGTATTTCACATTGTGGTATGGATGATTGGTATCATATATTTATTTAATTATTTTATAAACGGATATTTATTTTACTAAAATCATATTAGTGTTAGGGGAAAACAATAATTTTAAAAATATATATGTCTATATACTAATAACAGGGGTATTATCGTGAAATTGAATAGAGTCCATGTAACGTTTTATATCACAAACCCGTTATTAATGTATTTATACTCCATATTGTGTGGGTAACATTTTAAAAACTTTATCTGTTATCTTTTTCCATTGATTATAATCATTCAGGTATGATGATTCCAAAACATTAGTATAGTGATATAATAATAAAAAAAATAATGAATAATATAAATAGAAAATATTTTATGAGGGAACATTTATATATATGTTTAAATCAATTACTCTCTTCCCCATAGTGTCTTAAACACCTCTAGTAGGGATACAATGTTGTATCAATGACTATATGTTAGATTAATTTATCCACTTAGGGTTTATTAGTTGAAATAAATATTAATTTATTGTTTTTTTAATTAAAATAATTATTTATTAATTGGCATCACTTTGAAGTTATGATAAAAATTGTCCATATTTTATATCATTTTATTTTCAAGATAAATTTTTATCATTCCAAGAAACTATATTCTCATTATTTGAAAAATATTATTCATTAATTGAATAAAAATATCTACCAAAAGTCAATGATGAATATTTTTATAAAGTCATCACTAAGAAATGGTTACATAGAAATTAAAAATATTTTAGGTGTTGATCCATATAATGATATGATAAATGTAAATAATAAAGAATATAATAAATAAATTCATATGGATTATAGAAAATGATCTTGTTTCATCACACATGGGTTGAAATGATGAAAATTAATACAATATTTGAAATTATGTTGTTAAATTAAAATTATTGTATTTAATGGTGAGGAACAAATTAAGACAAACCCAATAATTAAAAAATAACTAATATTTCAATTGTTTCATTCTATGATAACTATATTATTAAATAAGTGGAGGTTGATATCAATAAAGATATTATCTTATGAATGGTCAAAATATATATCACCATCAACACAGTAAAATTAAATTGTGATTAAAACAACCTAGAGTTATCAAATAAATAATATGAATATATGAGATTATGAGGGAGTTTATTGATATTTTCTAGTCTTTTTGACATGAATATTGGGAAATTTATTATACAGTTATGAATTTCTTTCTTAAATCACCCTGGAATACAGATATTATTTTCAACCTAGAGTTTTACAAAACATTATTTTTGATATTTTAAATTCAAGAGAAACAAGACTGTGACTATGATCTTCTCAATAATAAAACAAATGTAAGAATAAAAATAAAATTGTATTATATGATAAGTCTCACAGAAAAATGGCATATTCAAAAAGTGGAAGCCTCTATTGAAGTGAGTTGAAAAAAATGGCATGAAATATAAATCATAAAAAACTAACCACACATATCTAAAGGAGACTTGATGATGTGAAAATGAATCCAAATTCCTCCAAATGGAAAAAATACATCCAGTACCAAAGAATAAAAATATATTTTCCACTTTTGATTGTACCAAATTAAAAATAAATACATCGTATTTTGTTTCAAAAGTTATAACTGATTTGAATGAATTTCTATAAATTAATCGGTTATTAAAATCTCAGAAATAAATATGGTTCATGAATGGATATTTAAGATATATACTAATAATCCCCCTAGTAATTTTTTTTGATCATAAGACACCTATTAAAATCAAATATATATGTACAGATTCTAGATAGTTTGTGATGTTTGAGAAGATGCGGTATTTTTATTAATTTTTTTCTAAATATGGTAAATGCATAAAAATATTTAATGGGTTTTGGAAACATAATCACTATAATTCAAATAAAAATAAACACATTGGTATGTTCCCCAATATGGGTCTCTGTTTTTATAATTTTGATTCATATTTACCTTGTTGTTCATTCTTGGGGGTATTGATTATCAAGGGTTGGAAATGATTGTTTTTGTGCGAAATAGATCAAGAACATGGTTGAAACATAGTTTGTTTAATGTTTTTTATAATAATGTAACGGTGATTTATGTTCATATTGTGCAATTTATCATGAAATGAAAATGGTTTTAAAAATAATAAAACTCCCAAGAGTATATTTTAGACATGATGATTGGGTAGAAAGTATCCCCAACAATGATTTAGTAAACAGTTTCCAAAATTTTATAGTAATACGTTGCGTCCCATTCTAAATCAATAAAAAAATTATCTAAAAATAATACCATATAAATAATTTTACCTTTTGGACCTCATTTTATCATCCTGTCATGCGAAGACTTCCTACATTTCATGGAATCTTCTCCTATCCTTCTAGGGTGGATTTATCTTGGATTCTTTGTGGTTTCACTTGATTTTATCCTTTTTGGATAAGTGTTATTCAACCCCCATATAATTCTTGTTCATTCATTATTTCGGGGTGTTTCAAACCTTAGATTGTGGGGATGTATGAAACTTGGTTTTTAATGTATTTTGGGTTTTTTATTATGGAATGTGTTTGTGAGGCTTTCTTCAACCTCATTCAGTTGGTTATCATCATGTGTGACAAGGTCAGGACCAAATTTGGGGTTAGTGTAACTAGTTAATGGTGTTTTCACTAATTCAAATTATCATCATAATTTAATTAATATATGTTTCTCAAATTTAATTTTACTGATTTATTGTTAATGTGTATCCCATAATTGATTTGATTTATAACATGGTTTTCTTATTTGGTTTTATAAAAAGTGCTTACAAAAAACAATGGATTTAATAGAAACCATGTATTTTAACTAATTTATTAGTGGGGTAATATATATGTGAATGGATTTCTAAAATTATTTTACAAAATTATATACCATATGGAGAGTTGTTTTATAAAATGGTGATTTTTTCTTGTGTAATTGGCCTAGGAAAAAAAATTCATGGATTGGAATTTTTTATTATGATGGAATTGTGTATAATATGGGGTAAATGGGTCTTCTATGAAGGTTGTATAAGAAATTTTGAATGAAATTGTAATATAATACCAAGGGATATTCCATTTATTTTGAAAGGGACCTTGAGAGCCTTTAGGTAAGATGACCATGAGAGATTCACCTGGTCTTTGGGATAATGTAAGAGATATTGGAGTACGGTATAGAGAATACTGTGGGTGCTTGTATTTTTTCAAATAAGGATTGAATAATTTTTTTAGGCTTTCTCATATTGGACTAATATGGATGTATCAGTAACATCCCAGGTAAATAAAGAATAAAGAATTTTCATATTTATTAATATTTATGAATTATATATTAATTTTATTTTAAAGGGGTTGCTATGTTCGATAGCGTACCCGATACGCAACGATGAGTTTCTTTGAAACTTACGTAGCACACTAGTAATAAAAGAATATTATTTTAAATGTTAGTTAACGAGTAGCCGTTGTAATGGAGGGAATGGATAGAAATAACTAATATATGATTATATATGTTTTTAAATTTTTTTACATTTACCCAATAAAAGATAAAGGCTTAAAATATGGAAAGAGTTCAATTTTAGGCATTTATACCCTAATTTTCACGAAAGGTCCACTTATCACCTTTTGGTGGAGAACCGTCATGAAATATAGTTTTGATCGATCTTATAAATTCTATTGGACCAAATATAACTCTTCTTTAGAATCGGGACATCAAAATTTACTTTGTGTAAATTTTTGGTACCTTTCTGATAAAGTTCAATTTTTAATGAATAGTGTAAAATGTTGTATTTTAATTCAAAACCTCTTTTTAAGCTAATTTATTTATATTATTAGATTATCTTTTGAATTGGTTTTAAATTTAAATTATAAAATATTTTTACCATTAAATCCAATAGTGGTCGTTGGAATTAATTTTACTTTGAAATCGGACATAAACTAGTGTCAATCTTTTGATACTTATTGTTTCATAAAAACACGATATTTTCTCTGACAGTGGGAATTAATTATTAAATTAATTAATGTAACTTATATGTTTTGATTTTTTTAAAATAGACTTCATTTTTGAATTCGTAATATCAAATATAGCTTAGGGTGAATTTTTGCTAATTCTCTGAAATACTTCAATTTTTAATGAATAGTGAAACCACTAAGTGGTACTTATAAAGACTGATTTTCCGTTTAAATAAAATGTTGTCATCATTGTGTTTTGAATTTCAAAAATCCGACATACATGGTTGTCATTAAGAAGTAAAATGTGGTTCAATGAGGTTATAATAATTTTTTGGTGAATAGTAACTTATTAAGTTCTTAATCGCGATTAGAGGTAATTAGTGTAGTTTGAGGTAAAAATGGTATTATAAGAATGTGAAAACACCATGACACTTGTCCTACACCTATTGGGTGAGTCATGGCCGACCAAGACAAGCCATGGGCCAACTTGGGGACCCCATGGATCCACTTTAGTTGGAAAATGACATTAATATATTTTTATTTAATGTTAATGTGAAAATAACACTAACATAAATTGGTTTACTAAAATAATTTTTAAGTGGGGTTATACAAGTCCAAATTTTGATTATAAATAGTCATTGGAAAGATAAAAAGATTTTATACATCATAGTATATTTTTTATAATTTTTAGACATTAAATAAATTAAATTATATATGACATAATATTGATGCAGCGATGACATCATTATTTGACGATTTTAATAAAATGGAATGATAATGAAAAATATAAAACCTAAACATGGCCAAAACCAATTGGATGAGTGTATTTCGAACCCTTATCACCTTATACACGAATTATATCACTTTGGGACCTTTTAAAACCGAAACACATTTTCAAATAAAGTAATATTTCTTTACTTTCCAAAAGTGCCCCTCCACTCCTCTTATAAAAGGCCCCCACCTCTACCCCATTTCACACAATTCTCAAGCCTTTGGCTCGGCCAAAACCTTCCCAATTACTCTCTCCACAGCCCTATCCTCATCCTAGAGGATTCCCTTTGGGCAGAATCCTTTCAAAGGAAGCCTTTAGGCTCAAATCAAAAGGGAGTTACACTTTTAATGGCAATTCATTCTCTCTTGTTCATTTGTATTATTTTGCTTCTCCAACCCTCTAAACTCTTATTATTTACTTCTTTTGTAACAAAATCAGTATCTTCAATATACTAGGATGTTGTTATAATATTTATTTGAGCTACACTCTCACACAACTACATCAAATGGTTAAAGAACATACGGTTTCCGTGGATGGTGAAATTCTGCCTCCCGAAACGATGATTGTTCAATACTCATTTAACACCTTCAAGGGTGGACATTATGATGTCACTATTTTTATATATGATATATAATATGTTTATGTTTTCTTTAAGCTTATGTATTTTTCATTTTTGGCATACCTTTATGGTTTCCATTATGGGTAAACACGATATCTTCATTTAAGGAAGTGCGGACTACCGCCCCCTAAAAGTGATGTGATTCGTTAATGCCATATGTGGGAAGTGTAAAGGATGGATTTAAAGTTATTATATATTATTTTATACTGTAATTATAATATACCTCTATATCATTATTATTTCTTTCCATTAAAGTATGAGATAGAAATGAAAGTAGCGTTCATGCGTACGTACGGCTTACCGTATCCATGAACGGTGCATTTCATTTCTTATCCCCAAATGTAATGTACTATTAAAAGTACATGTATATAATGGATATATATAATTAATGATATATCTAAATGATGAATATAATTCTGGAATTAAAATATACATACCTCTCATTTAGTTTTAATTCCATTAATATGACAAAGAAATGAATGTAGCGTTCATGCGTACGTACGGCTTACCGTCTCCATGAACGGTGCATTTCATTTCTTACCTCTAAATGATTATGTAATATTATAAATACATGTATATGCTGGATACATATGATACATATTATATCCAAATCGGGAATTTCATTCTGGATATAAAGAACCTTTGACCACACGAACAACATGTAATTGTAAGAAGTCCACTTTCGACTTAAGAACCAAATATTGACAAAACAAACATTATTAACTCAAATGGTTACATAATGTTTATAACATGGCAATAAGTGATATAAAAGGAATAATGAACTTTAAAAAGGTTCTTCATGAAGTATAAATTAACTCAAGTTTATTATTCAGGACGTCAAAGAACGATCGAGTCAAGTCGGACCCAAGGTAAGGGACATCGTCTCAATCTCCTTTCATTGAGGCATATTTCGTTTTATACACAACTTTCTTTTATACGGTGTATAAACCCTTTGACTTTTACTTTTATACAAAAGGAATCTTTTTCTACGAAGCATTTTACTAAACGACAAAAAGGAATGTTTTTTTAACGTACGCGGTGACAACGACTTTTTCCGCCGCCGCGAGTATTATTTGATCTTTGGCTTTCTCAACAAGCCGTAATGTTTTTAGAATAAAATAAATACCATATACTCTTTTATGTATTTTGGTATTGAAAATGGTTTTGAAAAAGGATTCTATTATGTCAATATATTTATGATATATTGTGATTGAAATGTGGAAATGTTATCATTCCTTTATATTGGTTTTATATTTTATGATTTTATACTGGTACTTGGACATTTTAATGGGTGGTTACGTTATAAACCATATGACGGGTGGTGCCGTGAATAACAAGACGGGTGGTTACGTTATAACCTCCAATGCATTGGGTATGGAAGTCGGCCGTATGGCTATTCCATTAAGTATGTATGGAAATTGGCCGTATGGCTATTCCATTAAGTGATATGTGTGGAAGTCAACCGTATGGTTATTCCACTTAAGTATGTTTATGTCCCATGTTACCTTTATATATTCTATGTGTTATTTATATGGGTTTTATGGTAATCCTTTGGTTACAAAAAGGTAAGTAATGATACTTTATTCAGTGAAGATTTTTTTTACTACTTCATGAAGGTGAAGGTATTACTTTGATATAGTATACATGGTTTACTTGATGTTTGAAAAACTAACAGTTTTCATTCTTTTTGTATCCCTTACTGAGCTTTTTATGCTCACCCCAAGTTTTTCGAAATGTTTTTCACAGGACTTAAAGTGGAATAAGGTCAAGTATGGGATCAAGGGAATTTCATGCTATCTAAAACATGGAATCTAGAGATCTTTCTTTTTAAGAGTTTTTATTTTATGGAGACTTAGTAGAAGTGTCTACTTTGTAATCTTTTAAGATGTAATAGTTATGTTCTAATTCTCTAAAACTCTAAACCTGAAAAGATCCTCAATGTGAATTATACATTTAATTCAATATTATGTAAGGTTTAGGGATGGGGCATTATAGTTGGTATCAAAGGTCGGTTTAGACAACTTTAGGAGTTAGAAAAGTGTTAAATTATAATATGATTGAAATGATATAGCATTTACGGATTACCATGTTGCTTCTCCTAAGATATTTCTGTGTTCAGAATGGTTTTCCGCAGAGGAAACAAAGAAGCTATGTTGGGATGACATCAGGAGGAAGATAAACTTCCAAATCAGCAACCTGAGATGGTCGGAATCGTAACTGAACAGTTTCTTGCAGTGATGGCACAGTTGACTCAGGCTATAAATGGTGTTGGTATCCATGCACGAGATCAGCCAGATCAACCACAGAGGAACATGTCAGTGGTGGAACATTTCATGAGGCAACATCCCCCATCATTCAGAGGATCATCTGACCCTGTGCAAGCTGAAGGGTGGATTAAAGCACTGGAGAATATTTTTGATGTCATGGGGTGTTCAGAACATCAAAAGGTTAGTCTTGCTGTTTACCGTTTTGAAGGTGAAGCTGATCAGTGGTGGTTGATGGTGAAAAATATAAGGGATAGTGATGAGATTGAGGATCTTCACTGGGACGAATTCAAAGGTATGTTTCTTGAGAAATATTTTCCTAAGGTGGTTCGTCTTAGGATGTAAAAACAGTTCCTAGAATTGAGGCAGGAGGATGATTCAATGGCTACTTATGAAGAAAAGTTCACTCGATTGGCAAGGTATGCTCCAAACTTCATACGAGATCTTGATAGTAAAATAAACCGTTTTTACTCAGGGTTAAAGCCAAAGTATCGAAGGGCTTTAGCTTCTCGTGAGTTCAAAAGTTATGAAAAACTTGTTCGATGTACGGAGAAGGTGGAAATGGAGTTTGCTGATGATCAGGTGTTCTATGACAAACAACAGAATAAGAGATCTAGTTGGCAGGAAAAGGGGAAGAATTCATCAAAGAAGCAAGGAGGTAAGAAAACCAAATATCCATCCTGTGAGAAGTGTGGTAAAATGCATCCTGGAGAATGTTTATCCAAGTCTGGTAAGTGCTTTCGGTGTGGTATGTCTGGTCATATTGCTCGTAACTGTAAGGAAGATGATCAAGCAGGAAATGAAAAGCCAACGGTAAGATGTTTTAAGTGTAATGAAATGGGTCATTATGTAGACGAGTGTCCGACAAGGAGCTTGAGTGATGGTAAGCAGTTAGACTACAAGCAGAAAGGGGTGGTAAAATCATTTGCAACAACTTCAGCAGATGTTGGGCCATCGAATGAAGTGGTATCAGCTCCAGGGAGCTCAGTATTTTTCGAAGATTGACTTGAGGTCGGGGTACCATCAGTTGAAAGTAAAAGAAGCAGACGTTCCGAAGACTGCGTTCCGTACTAGATATGGCCATTATGAATTTGTAGTTATGCCTTTTGGGTTAACCAATGCACCTGCTGTATTCATGGACCTTATGAATAAAATTTTCCATGAGTTCTTGGATAAGTTTGTGTTTGTGTTTTGAGGTTTGGAAAGAGGTTATGTGTGCCTTGTGACTCACAGTTGAAGAATGTGTTGTTATGTGAGGCTCATAGTTCCCTGTTTTCAGTTCAACCTGGCAGTACTATGTTGTACAGAGATCTGCGGGAGTATTACTGGTGGGATGGAATGAAAAAAGACATTGCTGATTTTACTATGAAGTGTTTGACATGTCAATAGGTTAAAGCAGAGTGGCAGTTACCGAAAGGGATTCTTCAGCCTTTACCAGTGCCAGAGTGGAAATGGGAAAACATATCCATGGACTTTGTTGTGGGATTACCGAGGAAATCTCGAGGTAATAATGCAATCTGGGTTAATGGTAATCGCTTGACCAAATCTGCTCATTTCCTTTCTATACGAGATACTTTCTCTCTTGATCAACTTTCCTGTTTGTATCTTAAAGATATAGTCAAGTTACATGGAGTTCCTCTCTCCATTGTATCGGATCGTGATCCCAGGTTTACTTTTAAATTTTTGAAAGGCCTTCAGAAGTCGTTGGGTACTGAATTAAATTTTAGTACATATTTTCATCCTCAATCAGATGGGCAGTCAGAAGGAACAATCCAGACATTGGAGGATATGCTATGAGCTTGTTCTATGGATTATCAGGGAAGTTGGGACCAACATATTTCTTTGCTTGAGTTTTCTTATAATAACAGTTTTCATTCCAGTATACAGATGGCACCATTTTAGGCATTATATGGGAAGCAGTGTCAAACTCCAGCTTTCTGGGATGAAGTTGGTGAAAGGAAGTTGATGGGACGAGAATTGGTAGAAGAGTTGGCAGAAAAAGTTCAGCTGATTCAGAAGCACAAGAGAACAGCTCAGAGCAGGCAGAAGAGTTATGCGGATAACTGGAGGAAGGATCTATCTTTTGAGGTAGGTGATCATGTTTTTTTCAAGGTTTCTCCTTGGAAAATTGTGATGAGATTTGGTAAGAAAGGAAAGTTGAGTCCAAGGTTCGTTGGACCATACGAAATTCTGGAAAGAGTTGGATCAGTTGCATACCGAGTGGCTTTACCTCCGATTTTATCTCAGGTACACAATGTTTTTCACGTTTCGATGTTGAGAAAGTATATTCCAGATCCATCTCATGTTTTGAGCCCATAGGTAGTTCATCTGGAAGAGAACCTATCTTATGAGGAACAACCGGTCCAGATTCTTGACCACAGGGAGCAAGTGTTACGGAATAAGGTGATTCATCAGGTAAAGGTTTTGTGGAAAACCCATGTGATTTAAGAGGCAACGTGGGAATCTGAAAATGCTATGAGGGATAAATACCCCCACTTATTTTGAGAAGTGAATAAAATTGCGAGGACGCAATTCTCAATAGGGGGGAAGGATGTAACATCCCAGGTAAATAAAGAATAAAGAATTTTCATATTTATTAATATTTACGAATTAAATATTAATTTTATTTTAAAGGGGTTGCTATGTTCGATAGCGTACCCGATACGCAACGATGAGTTTCTTTGAAACTTACGTAGCACACTAGTAATAAAATAATATTATTTTAAATGTTAGTTAACGAGTAGCCGTTATAATGGCGGGAATGGATAGAAATAACTAAAATATTATTATATATGTTTTTAAATTTTTTTACATTTACCCAATAAAAGATAAAGGGTTAAAATATGGAAAGAGTTCAATTTTAGGCATTTATACCCTAATTTTCACGAAAGGTCCACTTATCACCTTTTGACGGAGAACCGTCATGAAATATAGTATTGATCGATCTTATAAATTCTATTGGACCAAATATAACTCTTCTTTAGAATCGGGACATCAAAATTTACTTTGTGTAAATTTTTGGTACCTTTCAAATAAAGTTCATTTGTTTAATGAATAGTGTAAAATGTTGTATTTTAATTCAAAACCTCATTTTAATCTAATTTATTTATATGATTATATTTTCTTTTGAATTTGTTTTAAAGTAAAATTAGAAATTATTTTTACCATTAAATCCAATAGTGGTCGTTGGAATTAATTTCACTTTGAAATCGGACTTAAACTAGTGTCAATCTTTTGATACTTATTGTTTCATAAAAACACACTATTTGCTCTGACAGCGGGAATTAATTATTAAATTAATTAATGTGACTTATATGTTTTGAATTTTTTAAAATAGACTTCATTTTTGAATTCGTAATATCAAATATAGCTTAGGGTGAATTTTTGGTAATTTTCTGAAAAACTTCAATTTTTGATGAATAGTGTAACCACTAAGTGGTACTTATAAAGACTGATTTTCCGTTTAAATAAAATTTTGTCATCATTTTGTTTTTTATTTCAAAAATCAGACATACATGGTTGTCATTAGGAATTAAAATGTGGTTCAATGAGGTTATAATAATTTTTTGGTGAATAGTAACTTATTAAGTTCTTAATCGCGATTAGAGGTAATTAGTGTAGTTTAAGGTAAAAATGGTATTATAAGAATGTGAAAACACCATGACACTTGTCCTACACATATTGGGTGAGTTATGGCCGACCATGACAAGCCATGGGCCAACTTGGGGTCCCCATGGAGCCACTTTAGTTGGAAAATGACATTAATATATTTTTATTTAATGTTAATGTGAAAATAACACTAACATAAATTGGTTTACTAAAATAATTTTTAAGTGGGGTAATACAAGTCCAAATTTTGATTATAAATAGTCATTGGAAAGATAAAAATATTTCCTACATCATATTTGTTTTTTAATTTTTAGACATTAAATAAATTAAATTATATATGACATAATAATGATGCAGTGATGACATCATTATTTGATGATTTAAATAAAATGGAATGATAATGAAAAATATAAAACCTACACATGGCCAAAACCAATTGGATGAGTGGATTTCTAACCCTTATCACCTTATCAACTAATTATATAAATGTGGGACCTTTTAAAACCGAATCAAATTTTCAAATAAAGTAATATTTCTTTACTTTCCAAAAGTACCCCTCCTCTCCTCTTATAAAAGGCCCCCACCTCTACCCCATTTCACACACTTCTCAAGCCTTTGGCTCGGCCAACCCCTGCCCAATTACTCTCTCCACATCCCTCTCCTCATCCTAGAGGATTACCTTTGGTAATAATCCTTTCAAAGGAAGCCTTTAGGCTCAAATCAAAATGGAGTTACACTTTTAATGGTAATTCATTCTCTCTTGTTCATTTGTTTTATTTTGCTTCTCCAACCCTCTAAACTCTTTTTTTTTACTTCTTTTGTAACAAAATCAGTATCCTAAATATACTAGGATGTTGTTATGATATTTATTTGAGCTACACTCTCACACAACTACATCAAATGGTTAAATAACATACGGTTTCCGTGGATGGCGAAATTCTGCCTCCCGAAACGATGATTGTTCAATACTCATTTAACACCTTCAAGGGTGGCCATTATGATGTCACTATTTTTATATATGATATATAATATGTTTATGTTTTCTTTAAGCTTATTTATTTTTCATTTTTGGCATACCTTTATGGTTTCCATTATGGGTAAACACGATATCTTCATTTAAGGAAGTGGGGACTACCGCCCCCTAAAAGTGATGTGATTCGTTAATGCCATATGTGGGACGTGTAAAGGATGGATTTAAAGTTATTATATATGATGTTATACTGGAATTATAATATACCTCTATATCATTATTATTTCTTTCCATTAAAGTATGAGATAGAAATGAAAGTAGCGTTCATGCGTACGTACGGCTTACCGTCTCCATGAACGGTGCATTTCATTTCTTATCCCCAAATGTAATGTACTATTAAAAGTAAATGTATATAATGGATATATAAAATTAATGATATATCTAAATGATGAATATAATTCTGGAATTAAAATATACATTCCTCTCATTTAGTTTTAATTCCATTAATATGAAAAAGAAATGAAAGTAGCGTTCATGCGTATGTACGGCTTACCGTCTCCATGAACGGTGCATTTCAATTCTTACCTCTAAATGATTATGTCATATTATAAATACATGTATATGCTGGATATATATGATACATATTATATCCAAATCGGGAATTTCATTCTGGATATAATGAACCTTTGACCACACAAACAACATGTAATTGTAAGAAGTCCACTTTCGACTTAAGAACCAAATATTGACAAAACAAACATTATTAACTAAAATGGTTACATAAGGTTCATAACATGGCAATAAGTGATATAAAAGGAATAATGAACTTTAAAAAGGTTCTTAATCAAGTATAAATTAACTCAAGTTTATTATTCAGGACGTTAAAGAATGATCGAGTCAAGTCGGACCCAAGGTAAGGGACTTCGTCTCAATCTCCTTTCATTGAGGCATATTTCTTTTTATACAAAACTTTATTTTATACGGTGTATAAACCCTTTGACTTTTACTTTTATACAAAAGGAATCTTTTTCTACAAAGCGTTTTACTAAACGTCAAAAAGGAATGATTTTTTAACGTATGCGGTGACAACGACTTTTTCCGCCGCCGCGAGTATTATTTGATCTTTGGATTTCTCAAAAAGCCGTAATGTTTTTAGAATAAAATAAATACCATATACTCTTTTATGTATTTTGGTATTGAAAATGGTTTTGAAAAAGGATTCTATTATGTCAATATATTTATGATATATTGCGATTGAAATGTGGAAATGTTATCATTCCTTTATATTGGTTTTATATTTTATGATTTTATACTGGTACATGGACATTTTAATGGGTGGTTACGTTATAAACCATATGACGGGTGGTGCCGTGAATACCAGGACGGGTGGTTACGTTATAACCTCCAATGCCTTGGGTATGGAAGTCGGCCGTATGGCTATTCCATTAAGTATGTATGGAAATTGGCCGTATGGCTATTCCATTAAGTGATATGTGTGGAAGTCAACCGTATGGTTATTCCACTTAAGTATGTTTATGTCCCAAGTTACCTTTATATATTCTATGTGTTCTTTATATGGGTTTTATGGTAATCCTTTTGTTACAAAAAGTTAAGTAATGATACTTTATTCAGTGAAGATTCATTTTTACTACTTCATGAAGGTGAAGGTATTACTTTGATATAGTATACATGGTTTACTTGATGTTTGAAAAACTATCAGTTTTCATTCTTTTTGTATCCCTTACTGAGCTTTTTATGCTCACCCCAAGTTTTTCGAAATGTTTTTCACAGGACTTAAATTGGAATAAGGTCATGGATGGGATCAAGGGAATTTCATGCTATCTAAAACATGGAATCTAGACATCTTTCTTTTTAAGAGTTTTTATTTTATGGAGACTTAGTAGAAGTGTCTACTTTGTAATCTTTTAAGATGTAATAGTTATATTCTAATTCTCTATAACTCTAAACCTAAAAAGATCTTCAATGTGAATTATTCATTTAATTCAGTATTAAGTAAGTTTTAAGGCTGTGGCCTTATAGTATCCCTAAGTAAAATTACTCTTCACAAATTGGTTTAAATTCCTTTATTCATATTGTTACTTCTCTATTTATTGTGATGAGTTATTTTTTACGTGTTTTAAGTAATTAGTATATGATTATGATGCATATTACTACATCTTATTATGAATTTATTGGGGTGGGTTAATCATGTTTTTCATATGGAATTGTTTCATTATTTTATCTATATTAATTTTTTTTGGAAAACATCTATTTTCTAGGACTACAAAATAGATTGAAATTTATTATTTTAATGAAAATGGAAATCAATGTTTTTTAGTTTTGAAAATTATTCAAAAACAAATTTATTCGTTTTTAGATGTAAAAGACTTAAATATATTCATGGTGGTATCTCAGAAATCTATGTGCCTCATACCATAAAAATGATTTTGGGTATATAGAAATTTTTTATTGGGATAATGGTAATGGAAAGGGCACCAAGTGCCTATGTGGATCTTATTTATTACCATAATTTATGTTTTTTGTGAGGATACAATGTATCATGGGTTTGATTCATATAGAGTCGTTTTGGGATCTTATATCCATTTATATGTATTTTTTTTAAACTATTTTTTTTCATTTTTGGGTTTTGACTTCTGATACGATGTATATATTTCTTATAATGGAATCATGTTAATGATGTGTATATCAATATGTGGTATATACATTTCAAATATATATATAATCTAGATGATATATTTAGTGATGTTGGACATGATGGTATTAATGAGTTCTCGTTATCTAATTTAGGGTTAATTGGGGTTGAAAAAGTGTAAAACAATTCTAAATATATTTTTAGTGGTTCATAATGCTTTCCTTTATCCCGTGGAGATTGATAACACAAATTAGGTCATGTTCTTGGGCATCTTTAGGTGATGGGATGAGTAGAACAAGGTTGATTTATTACATTATTTTATTAGAGGATTTTTTTAGAATATGTGGTAGATTGGATAATGAACCATCGAGCCACAGTTGGTAGGGGTGGAGGAACTATTGAATATTACTTATTTGAGTCAATCTTATAATTCCATGGGTGGATTTGGATAATTTGTATGTTTTGAACATTGTGATATGTTTTATCTTTAAATTTTCAGTTATTTAAAAATTAGTTATGAGTCACTTGGACAGCATGGCAGATAATTTTTTTAATGAGGGTGAAATTTTTAGTTATGGAGGATATTTATATTTATTTCACATATTTTATAGCAATTTTACACAACCATAGTGTAATTTAATACCAAATAGAATCATAGAAACACATTTTATCATTGTATTCCAAACCGTGCATCCAAACCATGTATAAAAGGAAATACCTCAATATTTTTATTTTCCTCCTAATTGAAGATTCCCATGACACAATATTTTTATGATTCTATCTATGACGAGGTTTTATTTTAATATATTTCACATGATTTGTGATTTAATTATTCTTGATAATGATCTTTTGTTATATAATGTAGAAAATTCCTCGAATAAGTACCTCATTGAGGGATATAGAGTGTATTTCAGATAGCAATCAGAAAGTAAATCCTCTCATATATCTAACAATGGAAGAGTCAGTTATGTTTATGATTCAATCAATGTTTTTGTATAGTAGATTACATCAATCACGTATAATGGATTATTGTTAGGATTATATGATGAAAAATCCACCATTATTCTACGGTGACGATGGATGTAATGATCAGGAGAAGTGTATTGTACTTATCGAGTTAATAATTGATTCAATAAAGATCTTTACGACCTAAAAACATGTATTCACTACATAAATTCAAGATGAAAAATGTATAAATTTATGGGAGCCAATTATACATTTTATGATTCATGATGATCTCACATAGACCAATTTTAAGGTGGATTTTAATTATAAGTTTTAATCAGAGAAATTGAGAGCAGTCGAGCCCCATAAATTATTAATATTATATTTAGGGAATCATTGTGTAATGGATTATGCTACCTGATTTAATGGGATGGATATTGTATCTCTAGATAATCTAATTAACTATTACTTTAATGATGGTTGTTTTTAGATGGATTTAAGTCAATTGTTCATGACTATAATTATTCTTCTATGTATATTGAACTAAATAGTGGTATAATAAAATGAAGAAATGGTAGTGTATAATTATATAAGAAAGATATTTATTTGTGGTATTAATTAATTTTTTTGAATCATGATTTATTCATCCATTCAAAATTATATTTGAGATTATTATCATATTAACATTGGTTAGAGTGTTCAATAGTTATCACCTTTATCACTTGAGGATTCTTTGGGATGCAATCCAATTTTCTATTATCAATGGGGTAATTTTGGAGAAACAAAGACTAATTTCGTAGAAACTATATTGTAAGGGAAATTCTCACAATGTAATCAAGATGAATGGTTATTAAATGATATTATGACTCCATACGGTAAAGGTTGTTCCAGGGGACTCATATTTCGGTTCAGCCAGCATAAGAGGTATAATGTCTAATTCTACATCCACAGAATCAGGTTTTTTATAATAATTAGATCCATTAATTAATTTTACTCTAACTAGTTTATTATTTTTTAATGTGAGATATGTTGATGAAATATTTTATATAATTTATAACCCTATGGGTTTGGTAGAAGGATAAAGTTATTAATTACACTGGGTGGCTTTTTTATAGCTAACATGTAATTCATCAATGAAATCCTTTTTTGGGACGTAGAAATTTTTAAACCCATCATTTTCTTGGATTGGTAAATAATATTCATATATCTAGATATTCATAACTCCAGTCAATTATTATTTCTAGAGGGTCGAGTTCCATAATCCTCCTGAGAGTACTTATTTCTTTCAAAGTCAATATGATTATTGATCTTGGAAGATTGGACCATTTTTTCATTGTTATGGTAGATCTTATTCATGATTTATAGGATTTATTTTTATGATTAGTATTTTATATGTGTAATTGAACTTATATTTGACATGGACCAGTTCCCAGATGCTTTTACATTAATATTTCTTATTCATACGCCTCTCAGAGATTGATGTTACTATTTGTCAACTCCCTAGTATAATCCTAGTCTCCTTTCCATCTTATTGGAATGATATAGATAAAAATAATGATCCAAAATTTATACTAATATAATATTAATGTAATGGTATTATCTATCCAAGCATGTCACCATGTGCTCCACCATTTATATTTTCAAATAACGTACATGGTATCCTATAAAATTACATACATTATCTTAATAATACTCACGTGGTAGTGAATAATAATTACCTATTTGAAAAACTTCATAGTCTACTTAACCTATAGTGATGATCTTGGTGATTTTTAATTAAAAACCTAAATTCTATGTGCCACATATTTGAGGAATGAGAAGATTATAATCCAAATAACTCATTTAAAATTTAATATGATCATTTTTATTTGATTATTACAATTGGTGTTACTAATTTTTATTTCTCAATCTTTGTTGTTATGAACCATATTTTTCCACTTTTTAGACACGTTCATGGTCATTATTATGGATGACATCTTGGTATAAAATAAAATGAAAGAGGGTGATGACTATCTTGAATATGTTTTGGATTTTTCCTGGAAAATAAAAAATTGTCCATGATATCATATTGTTATTTTTGGATTTTAAAAAATAATTTCATGGTCTCAATTGTTACTATAGTATAATTTCAATGGATCCATAAAATGCTTCATAAGTACAGACTTTGGAGTATCCTATGAAGTATTTTGATATTATATTGTTTCAAATACTAGATAAAAATTATAGAATTTTTTTTGAGAAATAACATGATTTGTTTTTCAATTGTTAGAAATGATGATGAAAGGGGTAATATTTGAATGGTATTGAATGTGTATATGCTATTTCAATTGGTGACCTATGGATCATAAAAACAACTCACAAATTAATAAAAGTATCCAACCCATTACCTATTATTATAAATTTTGGTTCATTAATGGAAGTCATGGAAACATTACTTCATTAGTGATCACATTATAGTGTTCTCAGACAATATGATATTGAATTATGTTTTTACACAAAGGAACATGAAACATGGATAATGAATCATGAATAATATATTGAAACCATTGATTTTGTGATTTATTATACAGAAAGTGGAATGTTGGAAGTTATTTCTTTAGTAGGAAGCTTCTGGTGTAGTTATTTCTGTAATTAGTTGATGAATAGTATGTTCAGTTTTTTTGGATGATATTATTTTATAGATATAGGTAGATGGAGAACATTATTTTCTGTATATTTTTTAGTTTACACACAATATAATTAATCTATTTAGTTTTTAGAAGATATTTGATCCTATGTGACAATATATTATTGGTTATTAAATTTTGGGGATACCTCAAGAGGATTGTCTCAATATTCTAATGGTTCCCTATATTTATGAATGTTGTTGGTAGTACCATCCAGCTTCACATATCAGTTTATTCGTTAGGAGGCTCATTAAATTATGTTCATACTCTCTATAGAAACACATATATTATATACATTGATAGATCATTATTGGTGCCCTGGGATGAGACGTTTATAGGATGAATTTTTTTGATGTTTGACCTATGATATGAGAGAAACATAACATCACATGACAACCATGATGTTACAGGAATCATCCCATTACTTTAAAGAAGTGGGATACGATATATATAGAATTCATGTTTATTAATCCTAATACACTATGTAGGAAATATTCTCAATGGGTTATTTGAAATTGTAAAAAAAACTCATCCAAATTTATTTACATCCAAGAGTCAATAAATTTAGAGTACTTCAGACACCTATATGTGAAAATGGCCACACAAATTCATAATTATATCTTAGTGAAAACCACGTTTAAGGATGTTTATTTCACTTCTTACTTTTTGAAGGTACTATAGGAGTAATTGGAATCTTAGTAAATATTGATTGGTATATATCAACCATAGACTTAAGGTTCTTCTAGGATGTCCATTTAGTCACTGAAGACTATGTTGCAAGAATGTGTGAATGATTTCACAGTCTTATAAGAAAGTTAACTATCATTAAAAAGTTTATAATTTAATAATTTTAATTATTCATTCATAGGTATGGGCCTATTAGAGTCGTTTTATGGGTATCCATTCCAGTACTTAGTGATTTGGGAATAGGTGTGAATGTTTTCCCTAGTGGGACCATTTATTATCTAAGAGATAGATAAGATAGTAAAGATAATTAAAAAAATATTTTTCAAAATAATATAGCCTAATAAATTCATATTCCCACCACCATTGTAACCCAATGGAGTTTCAGGTTGGTGATCAGTTATTCTAATGGTTATCTCCTTTTGTTGGGACATCATCCCATGGGAATGTTGGGGAAGTTGGAAACACATTATGATATGTTGTTTTGTTTTTTATGGTGTGTATAGAAGGTATTAGATTAATTTTAGTTTCTGTCATATATAACCCATATCCACTATGTTTTACATGTTTTTAAGTTAGAGAGATGCTATAAAAAACACATCTCATGTGTCATAGTGGGATGATTTAGAGATAGATCCAAAATACTCAATTATGGTGTAGTTTTTTTCTATCATATATCATTAAAACAATGAGAATTAGGGTTATATGATCTCATTGATTTATGTTACATGGTATCGTGGTGGATATATCCTAGATAACTAGGAGAGAGAAACCTAGGTGAGGGAAAATGGACTGACATGTTTTATTTTAAGGTAAAATAAGAACATTCTAGGGGAATAAAGTATTGTGGTTGGTCGTTTGTGACAAAAACTGTGCCATGACGATATTTAATTTTTAGAATTATTTACCTTTATGATTTTTCATATAATTATCTGGAATTTAATTCCTTAAATGTTTGTTTAGGGGATAAATTAACTAGGTGTATGGCTAGAGTATATTTTTTTAACTATGTGGGTAACCATCTGAGTGTGCTCTATGTTGGAGTGGTGGTGTTTTAATGGTTTGGAATTATTTTTCAATATATGTTAATCACAATTGTAACTATGAAACATGGTGTTTAAATAGAAGATTTATTTTTCCAACATGTTCAATTTTTTTCCAAACATTGCAGCCAAACCATGTCGCCCTCAATATCTCATTACAAAAATGATATTTTACCATTATTTTACATATTGATTTTTATACGAATTTCTCCGCTTTGTATCCTCCCATCATTTGTATAACCTCTTCCATGGTGTACAATTTTCTACACTACTTCATTGGTAAATTAATATTGGATTTTTTGTGGTCTGTAATTGCGTAATCCCCTTCCATCATGAATCAATCTTCCCATCCCATTTTCTCATTGTTTTTCATCATTTTACATGAAATTACAGAATCTGGGATGGTAAATTTGGCCGAACTCATGGTTTTAATGGGGGGGGGGGGGGGTTGTTTCTTTAATGTGTCTTAGGTGTATTATGCCTTATTGTTTATCCTGTAAGTGGTTATCATTAGATGAAATATTATTAGGACTTAATCTGAGTTATATGTCTCTATTTAATGGTGTTTTTTAAAGATTATAGTAAAATTAAAAATAAACCGCTTTTATGAATTTCAAATATAATTTTACTTATTTAGGGTGGATTATATTCCCATTCATAATGATTTTTATGGATTGGTTTGATAATTTGGTTGTTTAAAATGGGTTTCCAAAATTAGTGTGACTTTTATTCACACCAAGTGTTTGATGAAATGGTTGAAATTGTTATTGTAGTTATAAAGGGATATAAAAAATTATTTTATAAAATTTTTTTAATTTTTGAAGGTCTATTTAAAATATTATATTTTATACTGTGAAATTAGTTTGATAAATGGATTTTCATGGATTGGGACTTTTTTGTGAATATAATGGCATTGCATAGTATATGCATTAACGGGGGTGTTACTGATGGGTTGTATGAGGGACCATAAGAGAATTTGGGGAGGAATTATCTAATATAATCCATTTTATTTTATTAGGGAACATGAGAATATTATGAAGAGAATAACATGAGAGATTTCATTTGGTTTCAAAGAGACCATGTGATAGCTTGAATTTTGCCGTAAGAAAATCATGAGATCATCAATACTTTTTATATGGATAGTATAATTTGTTTAGAATGACTCATATTATATCTTATCATGGGATACCTAGGTGCACTTAACCAATTTAGAATTTTTTATTTCATTTATGTAATCTAAAAGTTCCCTGATTAATGTTGTGGGTTATTATATTACCATTTTCTTATAATGGTTATATGATGATGATGCAAATTTTTATACTATTTTATTCCCTATTTGGTGTAGGTTGTGCATGTCTTTCCTTATGAATTTATTATTTATTAGATACATTTAAAACAATTTTGGTAAAATAGGTTTTGTTAATATAATCCCAAAGGGACTTCGTGAACTTTTTTTAAATAAAATGGTGATCATGATGGTTTAGTTTTGAAAAATGCTTTCACACTAAATTATTATTTTACAGTGGAAATTTCCTTAAATTGATTCATGGTTGTGTCCTAATCTTTTCTAATCCTCCCACCCTATATATTTCGTTATGTGTATATTTATTACGTTTTACTTGACATAGGTGAAGGAAATGTCACCATGTACCAAGATGCATCTTCATGATTATAATCATCCATATATTTTTGGAGGAGGCATGGTCTCTCTTAGATGGATCATATGGAGTCATTTTGGGTTCTTTTACACATTGGAATGAATGTATGGTATTAGTTTGGAACTATACTAATTCATTGGTTTTTTGGGTTTTTACTTGAGATATAAGTTTTTTCTATTCTATAATTACACGTTTGATTGTAATTTATATTTCTATATATGGTATAGTCTTGTATTATATTGTCACTCAGGAATTTATATTATATATTATTTACCCTGTTGATATTGGTGGGGCAATCCAATTTCATAGATTTATCATGTATGATTACCATGGCTGAAACTATTCCCAAAATATATTTGGTTATGCATGAGGCTTGTCTTCATCTCATGAGAATTAATAAAACTCATGGGCCCATTTTGCGAGTCGGATTGAGTGACATGTTAGGTTGACTTGTATAGGTTCATTATTGGTATATAACATTGTATCATTTCTAAATGATAAATATGTCATTAATATAATATATATTCTTTAAAGTCATTTTAATAACTTTCCTTTTGTGGGGGTGGGAAAAGCATTTCATATCACTTCATGGTGGTGGTGTCCACACATATACAAAAGTAGTGTCTTAATTTCCCATTGGATAGAAAAATATTTTTATAATGGTTGTAACAAATCATAATTAAATTTATGCATATTTAATATATTTATTTTGTTATTTTAGTTTGGTAAATAATATTTGGAAGAATATAATGGTATAAACATGATAGACTAAGATAATAATTATACATATTATTTGGAAAATATACATTTTAATACACCGTACGTGCAACATCCCAGGTAAATAATGAAAATTAAATTTTCATATTTATTAATATTTGTGAATAAAATATTAATATTACTTTAATGGGGATGTTATGTTAGATGGCATACCCAATACACAACAACGTGTTTCTTTGAAATCTTACGATGCACACTAATAATATAGTAATATTATTGTAAATGGTAGTAAACCCAAGTTGATGTAACGTCGAGAATAAATGAAACAAACTAAAAAGAGATTATATATTCTTTTCAAATATAATTTTTACACTATTAAATAAATCTTAGGGACTTATAATGCAAATGGATCCATTTTTAAGAATTAATATTCTAATATTCTTTAAAAGGCCGATTAACAGCCTTTTGATGGGGAACACTTTTTTAGATATACTTTTTGTCCATTTTAATTGTTATATTTGACAAAATAGAATCCTTCTTTATAATCAAGACATCAACATTTATTATGTTTGAATTTTTTTTATTTTCTGATAAAGATCATTTTCTTGTGTAAAATATTTTTTTTAATTCAAAACCACAATATAATACTATTTATTTATATCGTTATATTATCTTTTTAATTGTAAATAATTATTAATTAAAATATATTTTTACAATTTAATCCAATGGTGGTCATATGAATTAATTTCACCTTCAGATTGGACATAAACAAGTATCAATCTTTTAATAGATTTTTTTTCTTAAAAACAAGCTATTTGTTTTGACAGTGGGAAAATTAACTACTTCAACATCAATGTTTTTAATTTGGTAAAATGGATATCATTTTTGAATTTTGAATATAAAATACAGCTTAGGGTGATTTTTTGGTATTTTGCTGAAAAATGTTCATTTTTAATGAATAGTGATAAATATTGCATCTTTATTCAAAATTTCCTTTTCATCCAATTTATTTGTATAGTTATATTGTAATTTAATTAGGTTTAAAGTGTTAATTTAATTATTTTTTTATCTTTTAATATAATTTTTGTCATTTTATTTAATTTCACTTTTAAATTGGATGTAAAAACAAATCAATCTTTTTATAGATTTTACATCATAAAAACCCATCTTTGGTTTTGAAAATGGGAACTATATTAAATTAATTAATGAAATTTCTGTGTTTTTAATTTGATAAAATTTATTCCATATTTGGAATGAAAAGGTCCAAAGTATGTAATTAATTCTCTTTTTTTTTTGAATATTATGAATAGTAACGACAGTAATAATCATTAATTGTCGTCTTTAATTAGTAATCAGGTAGTTAAGGGTAATAAAATAATATCATAAAAATATAAAATGACCACAAAATGTGTTGTAATTATATTGGTGGTGTCATGTCTGACCATGGAATTCCTTGTGCCAACCTTGGGACCCCAGGGAATCACTTTAGTGAGATAGTGCCCTTTTATCATTGTTTTTTATGAAAGGAAAATGTAACCAATGTATGTATCACCTAAGTAAAGGAATTTTAATTTTTTTTAAATAAATGATATCTTTTACTATAAACATCCATTGGAAATATAAAAAGATTTAATTCATTATTTAAATTGTTTTATAATTTTTATACATTAAATAAATAAATTTATTTATGACACCGTGATGATGCAGTGATTACCTCATTAATGAACAATTTAAATAAAATTAGAAGATAACGAAGAATATAAGTCATAAACTTGTCCAAAACCTATTTTATGGATGTATTTAGAACCCTTATCACCTTATACTCTTAATATATAATTTTGGGACCTTTAATATCCAAATATCCTTTTATAAAAAAGTATCATTTCAAGACATTCCAAGAGCGCCCCTCCTCCCTCTTATAAAAGGCCCTCAGCTCTACCCCCTTACACACACCTCTCAATCCTTTGTATAGACCAAGCTCTAATAAATTTATCTCTACACATCCTTTTCTTCATCCTAGAAGCCTTAACTTAGTTAGAAATCTCTTTAAGAATCTCTTTTGGTTCAAACCAAATTGTGTTACCCGATTTAATGGTAATGTCTTCTCTTATGTTCTTTTGTTATATTTTTCTTATCCAACTGCTGAAACTCTTTTTATTCATTTATTTTGTAACAAGACCAGTATCTAAAATATACTAGTATGTTTTTCTGAGAATTATTATTGCTAAAATTACACACACCTCCATATAATAGTTAATTAAGATACTATAACTGTTGACGTTGAATTACAACCTCACGAAATGATGATTGTTCTATCTTCTCCTACCACCTCTAATGGTGTCCTTTATGAAGGAACTATATTTATTTATGATATATATTATATTTTTTCCCTCTCTATGATTCTTTATTTTACATTTAAAACATACCTTTATGCATTGCATGTTGTGAAAATGCGATAATTTCATTTGAGGAAGTCTTGACTACCGCCCCCTCAAGTGATGTGACTCGTTCATTCAATACATGGAATGTATAAAGAATGAAATTAATGAACATATGTGACCTTTATAATATATATATTATACTATAATTATAATATATATATATCATTTATTTTTAAATCTATTAATGTGACAATGAATTGAAAGTAGCGTTCATGCGTATGTACGACCTACCATCTCCATGAACGGTGCATTTCATTTTTTTATCTACAAAATTTATGTAATAGTATAAAATGAATATATACTCGATATATATGATATTTAAATAATTAATACTATTCTGGAGATGGTGTAATAATAAGTACATGGAAAATTCATTCAAACAACTTCATTATTTGACTTATGTACTTAACATCGAAAAAACGTCTTATATGAACTCTCATAATTTACTAATTATTATAACATTATAATATGTTATATGAATTGAATAATAAAAATTAAAGGATTTAATTAAGAAATTATTAATTGAACAATGTTTATTATTCATGAATATAATGAAATGAACAAGACCAGTCGGGCTTGAGGTAAGGGATCCTACCTCTCTATTTCTTTTTAAGTACTCTCTCTATTGTCACTTATTTTAAGATCATATTTATTATGTTGGGGGATGTTATTATTTGTTACTCATACTGTAATTTTTTTTCATATGATTAGATACCCAAATTTATATCTTCAATCGATTTAGGGATGTTTTATGTTGTGCTTTTAGGCAGCCGAATTTTCGTAAGCGGATATCTTATCTCACTTTTAAATCTGTGAGATTTCAATTGTTTGCCACTTTTTTATTTCATGTGGTGTATTTTATTCTTTAATTTGATATATTATGATAATTCTATTTATATTAATGGTATTTTTTGATTCATATTGTGTTTATTATGTTTTGTTCATGTGACTCGATTGATGAGGTATGGGGTTTTTATCTCACTTTATGTTCTCGTGAGATTCATGCTACATTTTCCACTATTTCCATTTGTGTGGTGTATGTACATCCCATTATTGTATTCTTTGTGTAATATAATTTAATTTATTGTTATTTACATCTTTATTTTATGACCCTTATTTTAAGGGGTGTACGTTTTGAAAGATACCCAAATCGATAAGGGACCCTTTCACCCTTCTCTATTTAAAATACTTATTTTTGTTATGTATTTTAATTTACATATTATTATATTGGTATATGTTCTTATATATCCTATTGATGTAAATGATTTTTCCATGTGATGAGATACCCTTTTTATCTCTCATCGACTAATTCTCTGTATTTTAAAATGGTGCCATTAGGTTGTCGAATTTCTGTAATGGAACTTCTTAACCCAATTTAAATTCTTTAGGGTAAAACCTATACTTCTTGATTATGTAGTACTATGAATATGTGTGGGTGACCTACGATTGTTTTACACATAATATCCTCTTGTGTTAGGTGTATTTAAATTTTCCACAAATAATCATGTAATTTATTTATCTTTAATCTAAAGATACTGATTTTGTAAGGGACTTCATCTCAATCTCCGTTCATTGAGGCATATTTTTGTATACACAACATTATTTTGGTGGTGTGTAAACCCCTTAGAATTTTTCTTTAATTCAAAAGGAATATTTTTATACAAAGCATTTTACTAAATGACAAAAGGAATGTTTGTCGTACGTATGCGGTGACAACGACTTCTCCACCTCCAAGACCATTATTTGAGATTCACCTTCCACAACAAGACATAAATTTTTTAAAATGAAAAATAAATACCATGTTTTAATTTTATTTTATTTTGGTATTGAAAATGGTTTTGATAATGTTTTTATTATATCAATGTGTTTTTTTGATATCTTTTTATTGAAATGTGGAAATGTTTTGTTTCCTGTATGCATGGTTTATGTGATACAATTATGTTATGGTTCTTGGGAATTATTTATGAAGACGGGTGGTTCCATGATATAATAAGGGAGGGTGAGCACGATATAGCTCTCCACTACATTGTTTAACACAAAGGAGTTAAATTCTAAGGTTTCTCTGAATATATTTAAGTAATATACTTTGGTGGGTATTCCAAACGTAACCATGAGGGTTACTCCCTATGTAAGAATGTTATAAATGCCTCAAGTTACCTTTACATATTATGATTTATATGAGTTATCCACAAAACATATGATATGAGTAGGTATGTTAAAGTGATATTGTTTTAAGAGTAATGTATTATATCATTTATTCTTATGTATACCCGGACTAATGTTTTCTTTATGTATTTTTATATCCCTTACTGAGATTTTTATGCTCATCACATGTTTTTGGAATATTTTCCACATGACTTAAAGATGAATTTGGTCAAGGGTGGGATCAAGGAAAGACATGCTATCTAAAACATGGAACTATACATGTTTTCATTTCTGAGTTTTTTTTGGAAAAAAATGGACACATAGTAGAAGTGTTTACTTTGTAATCTTTTGAGATGTAATAGTTGTGTCCAAATTCTCTAAAACTCTAATCCTGAAAATATCCACTATGTTAATTATACATTTAATTCATGATTATGTATTTTTTAAGGTTTATTCGTTATATTAAGCCTTCATATGATGTTATTCTCATGAGGATACGTCCATTAAGACATGGCGAGTGATGTTGAAAAAGTATTTTATCAAAAATTGGTCAACAAAAATGAATTTATATATATAAATAAGTGGTGATAGTTAGTTACCAATTTTATGTGTGGGGACTGACAATCCTATATTATTTCATTTTTTCTTAATATTATAAATTTATATACATTTGAATTTGTAACATCCTCAATAATATTAATATATGATATTTTTTATTTTATATGATATATGATCTATTTTATTCTTCACCAACATGGATGTTTAATGGGAGGGTTTTAGTTATAAAGATACCCAGATTTAGTGGATGATTGTGAGAAGGAATGGTCTTGTGAGGGTTGGTATGTTTCTACTATCTATCTTGTGGGGATATAATAGGTGTTTAGAATTATGAAGACATTTGTCACTAGCCAGTGGTATTGGTAGAAACTAGGTAGTTCATCTAGGTACATTGTCCTATTGGTGTGCCATTTAATGGGGTACATTAAATACAACACATAAATTTTAATTCAATATCCTTTTATCTTTTCTTTATAAAACAATTATGTCCCTAATGAAACTATTATAAATTTTAGAACTCCACTTTTGATAATGAGTCACTCTCAAACATCACACCTTAATTTATCAAGCTTGCTCCAATCCAGATTTTTACACATTGTTGTTTTTTCATAGATCTACTCTAAATTTATATTCATCAGTGGAAGATTTGAATTCATTTGTTTTAAATATATTTTTTCATGAATATCCAATGATGTATACTTCGTGTCTACTTATATTGGTGGTTGTTCTTTCATGTTCACAATTATCCTAGTTCAAATAATTATTTACATTTAAAAAAGGAATTATATGGGTAATTTCTTATCAATAATCATTATATTCCAACTGTTTATGGGGTATTTATAATAAAAAATTAGTTCATTAATGAATTTTTTGTGGATTGGTGGACGTATCATCATTTCAATGAAAACAACCTTGTTCAAAGATAAAACTCTCTTAAATGATATACTTTTATAGGTAAATCATTATAGAATGATCATCCTGAAAAAAAAAATTTCATAATTATTTTCATGAATATATTTCATATTGAAAAATTTATAATGGATTGATATTCATTCTATGGAATTTCTTCCACGTTTAATAATTGATGAAGGAATTCATGTTCTATTATAGGTTGGATAATGGATCCATTAAATTGATATAATCTTCATTGAAATGTTTTATAACTAGTTTTTTTGAATGAATCTTAGAGTAATATAATTCTAAAATGACCCTCCTAAACAAGAACATTGTTGATTGTTCTTTCAAAACCACATTCTTAATTAAATGTAACCTTGTTTTAGTAATTCATGATATTTGACCCCATTATCTATGGGTATGTGACATGGTTTAGTCTTCGATCCTTTGTTGATCCATGGATTTTTATTTCATCAACCCTGAGATAGGTAATTACTTCTCATTTAGTTCTATAATATACATATTGTTAAATTGCATGATTAATTTCTTCGATATTTTTTATACACTTGATATTGATCACGTGTGGGTTTGTTTGTATACTGTGAGATCAATTTGTGTTTCTTCATTCCATGAGATTTATTTTGTATATTATTCCCATGTTTCATGAGAATCACATGAACTTGTGTATATTTTATACTTTATTCTCATGATGAAATCATGTGTTTCACATTATATGATTCACCCATTTTATGTGTGATACCTTTACTTTGGATGATTTTTCATGGATCTTAGAATATGTTGACCATTATTGTATAATTATTATTTATAGGGGGAATAAGTATTACCTGAATAATTGAATATAATTGACCCGTATATATGTCAAAATCATGATAGCCATCTTTACAAGCATGAAACCTTATGCCTTGAAGTATACCGAGTACTGTGATAGTACTCAATGCTTTTTGGATACCATTTAGCATGATCACATGATCCCATCAGGACTTCAACATAAATGTTTCTTAAATTTTGGCTGGTTTTTAATAATTTATATCATGTATACTAAAACTATTGGCATAGAGAGAATTCATCTACATTCAGGGATTGTGGTGGCTATTTTTTTCACCCAGATTCTCTATAAATGATTGTTTACTATACCATTTTCAAATATTATTTTCATGGAATACACTTGTTACACATGTACAATATAAAACTCAACTCTAGAATTGAAATAACGAATATCATTTTTTAATATAGAAAGAAATAACTATCACCAAAAATGATTGAATAGTTTAGTATTATTGGGAGACAACATACACACAAGATTTTAAAACAAAATATGAAAAAAAATATAATAAAATAATTATAGTTCTAAATTTTTTAGTAAATATATTTACTATTTGGTTTAAATAATATATCCCTTATTATTATCACATGGAATTGATGATATATTAAACCATGAGCTGAGTTTCTCGATAACTGAATGCATGTAACAGATTATTTCATAATGAGAATAAAACATGAATAATAAAGTCATGATAAATAATATTAAAATATTCATTATAACTGAGACTGTTTAAGGTTAATAAAAACATTGATAAAATTATAACATAAATTATAACATGTATATAAATGAAAATTTTCATAATGATAGAATATATAATTTTAAACATAATAATATTACCTTCAATGCCTTGTTATATGAAAACCTACATAAAGAGGTAAGACATATGCCGGATACCCAAAATAGTTTTTCTCAACATATCTATTTAATAATTAATGGGAAATATAATTTCAAAACATCCCTTTTATGGTTCAATACATTAATCATATTGGTAAACAATACAACATAATCAATATTCCTTATAATAATTAATAATATACATTAGAATAAAAATATATAGAATATTAATACTTTACATAGTAAATGTGATCATAAAAAATCATGAATCAATAAATATTGTAACATTAAAATATATCTGAGGTGGATCATATGTAAAATAATGTATTTTAACATTTAATAATAGGTAAAATATAAATCGATTCTTAAATATTTCCATAAGAAAATAACATTTTGAATATGATATATATTTTCATTTAAAAACAACTATAATATTAAGAAAAATATTTTCATTGTGAGTTTCTAGTGAAAATCTTATAGGAAGAATTAAATAATTGAAAATTAATTATCCTATGATATCTATTTCATGTCATATTCATTAAACAAAATTACTTTCACATTTTTGGTAAATAGGTGAAAACGAGCCTTTTTTTAAAAAAAAGACGGCATTGACATATTTTTATTGAAATTAATAAATGATTAAAAAATAATTTAAGCCTTTAAATTATATGAAAAAATATATTTTTTAAAACGTTATAATGAAAATATATAAATTGGAGAAATAATTCTTCACCAAATAAAAATCCAAATTTAATTTTCTATAAAAAAAATTTGAGTCTCCTGTGTATTTAAAAGATGAAAACTAAAGGAACTCATATAAATTTTTAAAATAACTATAGGATAATAATATTAATTATGTATAAGATAGAAATATAATATAATTTGATTTATAAAAAATAAAACATGAAGAATCTCAAATAATTATTATATTATGAATTTAATTATTACCACTTTGGTAATTATTAAATCATAACACCCTTAAAATAAATAAATACAAATCGGAAATTAAGTAACATTACTATAAAAATCATTGTTTAATATTATATAATTAGTAGATTTTATATTACAGAAGAATTAAAAAAATTAGGGATGATTGTATTTGTAACATTTGAATAAATATGGGATTAGAAAACATTACCTTAGTTTATATTTTATTTGAATGTAAATTTAGCCACATATATAATAAATTTGTTTTTTTATAATTATATAATATAAACAAAAACATTTTTTAAATATTATATATGACAATATCATGAAATTTTAATAATAATTTATCAATAATTCCTTATTGTAATCATTGTTTCTGAGTGTTAACTGTTTAGTCTTTCAAATATTATTCAGTTTAGATGTTTCAATAAAACTATGTTTATTACGGTTCACTATTATATATGATATTAATAACTATATTAATAACATATATATTATTCATATAAATATTATTAATCATCAATTAATTTTATATATTAAAAAATGAATCACATTATTCTCATAGATGGTAAGCCCTACGTAAGCATAATCGTTGTTTTCTCATTTAGGGGAATGAAAAAAAAGGTAAATGTTAATTAATATTTTTTCTTATAAGTAATAACATATATATCATTGATATTGATTAAATGTTTCATTATTACCATCAATGTTATGTTCAAAAGAAAAATTAATCTTATCGTTTTATAGAGGTGGTAGTCCATATGTACTCTTGAGTGGCATTATCATTTTCCAATAGATTCGAAGTAAACTAGGGTGACATGATATTATCAGTAAAAATGTTAATTTTTTATTAAATATAAGGTATATTAAATATTTATATCACTATATCCATCCATGAAAAGTGGTCATGAAAAGGAAATTCATCGCTACATGGAGATAGTAAGTCTATGTACATGTGATTGGCATGTTTCTCTATTTATTGAATGGAACATATAAGTGAAATGAACCTAAATTAAATATATTTAAATATAATTATATTTAGTATATTATATTTATTATTTTAATATGGTTAGAACTTAATATGTTGAATTAATAAATGAAATAAATTTAAATGATTTGTAAAAATGATTTCTTTCTCTTACAGAAACCTCATTTCAATATCATTCTAATGTCATCAGAGTGGTTCATTTCGAAAAGAAAAAAAATACATATAAAGGATTTTTTATATATATTTATATTGGAAGTTTTTTGACAATATATATGTCTCATTATGAGTTCATAATTGGGGTGAATAGTTTCCCTATTATAACTAAGGATAATGACACACTTATAAGTTATCAACGATTTAAAATATTATTAAGTCAATTTTAGGTCAAAATATATCTATGAAGAGTCATATTAGTATATTATAACTGTAAATTAACAATGAAACCAAAAAAATTGTATTTTTTATAATTTTTAGGTTATTATAACTCATGTCATGTAATATTAACCTTAGAGTAAACTTTTTTGGCCTTAACCATGGTAAAAAGTTTTTCAATATTAAAGTTTTATGATTTTACTAATAAGGTAAAAATTGGATCATAAATTTTATTGGGATGATATTTTAGACCATTTATAATCCAACATGCCCTCATTAATTTTTTATTTTTTTATTTAATTTTGTAAAATATTATTTTTCCCAAATTATCAATATTGTCATTTTTTAAACTATTGACCTAATGTGACGTTAAATACATCAATATAGATGTTTAATTAGAATATAATCCATTTAGATATATTTAATATGTTATATTTATATAAAAAAATAATTATCACATAATATTCTACAGGTATTTTTTAACAGTAAATATATTAACAATTATTTAATTGATTTTTCTATTAATTGAAAAATTAGTGTCTCGATATTGTGTAATCTTATAACACACATATATATATTACCTAAAAATTAAAAATAAATTAATATAATGAAAAAAATTCATTCTGATAAATATAAAAGTTTTTATTCATTCACTTTTTTTTATTCCAATGTGAATATATATGAGAGAATTAAAAATAATTGGGTTACATTTTGTATTATTCTCTAAATAAAATTTTATATAAGTACTTTGAATAGAAAATATTATCATAAACAAAAAATATACAAAATAAGGTCATAATGGTTCATATAACATCATTGAATTTGATTTAATCTATAACATATTGCCATCATCACTTATTTTATACTTTGGATAACCAGATTTATCCATTTACAGATGGTGTTGAATTTTTAGTGTTTTTAATATTCATTATGATAAAAGAAATATGTTGACCATATTAAATAATATTATTTATGATAATTTAAAATATTTTACCTATTATATAAAATTAAATTTTTATATTGGTTAGAAATATAATTTACAATAATTCCATAAATCTTAATGAATAATTATTTTCTAAAACAAAAAACATTTTTATATCTAATTTTTTTATACCATGATTGTGTTTATTTTATTTTTTTTTTGTATTTAAATATATAATTGATATATAAATTACTATCATATTAATTTTAGTTAAATTTCAATATATTATATTGATTTTTACAATAAAAATTATATATTTAAAAATTCATTTTATAGAACTATTCGTTGAAATATAAACCTTTTCAGAATAATCCCAAAATATACTCATAGACAAATTTTGATATTATGGTTTATAAAATGAATTTTTTTTAATAAAATTCAATTAAAATAATTGTAAATTTTTGTTTCAAATCTAATTCCTCAATAAAATATGTATGTTGTCTCACTTTTTATAAAAAAAAATCCAACTAATAATTAACTAGGGATGTTATATTATTACCACTTTTAGAAAAGTCATCTTAATAATTTCTTTAATGTCAGGTCATAAATAGATTTTAGTGGTTCATCATCACAACATATTCAGTTTACCATAACTCATATATTATCTTATGATTTAAAATATGATTCTTTTTTGGTTGAGTTTTTCTATTCTTCAACTATAATTCACTATTTTCCATAATAATGACATGATTATTATTGTACAACAAATTGTGTTCTAATTATATTACCAAAGGGTTGTGAATTTTTGTTGTATCTTGCATTCATTCCCTCCATAAAGATATGTAGAACACTTTACATACACTATATAGTCTAGGTGGAATTTAAAAAAAATGTTCCTTATATATATATTAATTTTTATTTTTAAAACTTATGATGTACATAGGATAATATTTAATTTATCAAAAAATATTATAACACCTGCCTCCATAGTTTCCTGATTGAAAATGTAATCACCCTACAAAAAATCAAAATACATTCTTCTTTTATAATAAATATTCTTTTTCTAGATTTGCGATACTTTAATTTGTGTATGAATAGTCTCTAGCACCATCATTGTCTCCTATAAAAATTATGAACCAAAATGATATATTTTCTATGCTTTCATAAAATAAGTTAGAGTAAAACATATATTGACATATAATTTATAACATAGTTCAATTTTAATACATGATTATAATATATTATTATATGAAAACTATTCCAAAGGTAAATACTAGGCCCACAAAAAATTAATTTCATTTGATAACAACATTAAAATGTCTTGTAATGTTTTAATAGTTCACTCGGGATAACCATAAATCTATGGATGATTGGCAGTAGTAAAATTATTCTTAGTAGCAAGTGAAATTTGAAGACATCTTCCAAATATCTCAACCTAAATAATGGATCATGATTTGAAAATATTGAAACAACATTAATATAATGTCTTACAAATTCATTTATATATATTCTTATAAGTTGATAAAAAGGTAAATAATCACATGTAGAGTATAAATTTTGTAAAATGGATTCTATGATAAAAATAACCAGTATAGTATCCATTAATCTATGATTATTTTTAAATAATGTTGGAAGACAATATTAATTACGTTTAATTTCCATATTGGAATATGTATAGGTTACCTAACTCAAATAGAATGTTTTCTCTCCTCATAAATTAGTTTAAAAACTAATAATATTGGTAAAAAATTAGTAATTTACATATTAATATTATACTACAAAAATTATTCTTCTTATCTATACACAACATGAATCCACTAGAGTGTATAGAGATATTTGAGAAATCAGAATCATCTAAAAATTACATTTTCATATCAAGTGTTGATTAAATACATAAAATATTCATAAATTTAAGAACACCCATAAAATAATTCTACATTCAACCCATCACCATTTTCATTAATTTTATTTTGGAAAATTCTAAAAATTTCATAGAAAACATTTTTTTACATTTAATACAAACAGTTTGGAAATAATTTTAAAATTATTGATGTTCCATATTCCTAATAATTCTATTGTCCATATTAACTTGGTCCATAAATATAAAATATTTTTCAATCTTAATCGTTTTTAATCCCCTATGATCTTTCCTATTATACACATAATCTATCATGTTATCCTTAATAAGGTGTATGTGTATTAAGAAATCATAATCCTTAAATGTATCTAACCATCACTATTACTTCATATTTTTCTTTTCTGTAAAATGATATATTATAAAATCATATGATTTATGTGTATCTTACATCATATAATATAAATATTATGTCTCCATATCATCAGTTAAATTAATATGTTAGACAACTCAGGATAATGGTTTGGATAGTTTTTTCATCTAACTTTATTTTTATTGATGAATAAGAATTAAAATTTTCATTATCCATGGAGGTGAATCAATGTAATTTATTTGAGGTTTCAATATATACAATATGTCCATCCCCTCCACACGGTAGTTTCAACAATTTTTTGTTGATCACCCTTCGCTTTAATTCATCAAACTATTTTCCACATACCTTTGACCATAATAATGTTAACATATTTTTGTGTCATCATGATTAGTGTGTTTTCTAATTGGAATTTATTTTGATGAAAATTGTGACTGTAACATGATAATCAATGGAAAATATATACATTAGTTATGTTTTTCTAGAGTATGATATTATTTGACTACCATTGTCTTCAATTTTTCAACATATATTTAATAATTAGTAAAAATGTGTCCATAGAAGGTAACTTATTAAATAATTAGATGAACATGATAAATTTACCAAATAACTACTTTTCACTAATAGTCTTAATAGAAAAATTAAAATTAATCTTATACTTTTCTTAAAATTGGGTGTATACCAATATATCATTAATAAAAAATATCTTGATATTATATGAACACTATATTCATAAAATCCAAAAAAATATAGATTCAATTAGTCAATCCAAAGGGTATTACTATGAATTATTAATGATCATGCATCATAGGAAAAAATATCTTTAGAATATATTCTTTTTTAAATAACATTTCTGATTGCTTGGACAAATATCAGTCCTTGAAAATATTGTTCTCCATGATGTTGATCAATAATGTAATTAATATTTTTTACAAGATAAATTTTCTTCATAGTTATGGGATTTAGTTCCCTATAATTAATTCATTTCTTGATAGCCACATCCTTCTTTTTAAAAAATAGAACAGAAGCTCTGCAAGGAAAAATACATGGGTGTATCAACCCCTTGCCACACTACACATATAGTATATTGTTTAACTCCACTTTCTATACAATTAACATACACTAATATTTATATATATAGGGTTTTCATTACTGTATATTTTAAAATAAAACTAAACCTCACACTCATGTGGATATTGAGAAAGATCTTTTGGAATCACAACAATATTATTATGTATATTTTGAAAATATTCTATCATAGGCTTATAATTTTCTTCCATAGGTTGTTCAGTATACTATTCTAATATGATTTCATAAATGAGAGTTTTTCTTAGAGTATTTATTCACACCTTGTATTATGTAATCTCCCCTCAAAAGATAAGGGATTATATTTCATTATCAAACCATTAAAATAAATCGCTCAGAAATAATTTTATACATTATAATATGAAATTTATACTATAATAAAGACTGTTTCAAATAAAATTGAATGCTTAATATTGTTGTTTTCAAATAGTGAGAGTTTATATATCATAATGGTGAGTGACAAAAACATAATTACAATAGTAATATTTACAATATGGGACTTGATTAACATTTCAATTCATAAGGTTCTTGAGTAATATGTAAGTTTTTTGTAAAACATGGTAGATAAAAACAAAGAGTAAATATTTATAATAAAATAAATTAAAAGATAAAAATGATTTTATAATCAACATACATAGTACTACATAATTTTTTACTTCATCCTAAGTTGTAGTGATCACATAATTTTGACATTACACCTTGGATTTTTCTGAGGGGAATAATCTTCACACCTTGTTCATTAGTTCACATAGTGCCCCATTTCTTTAATGATTAATATTTTAACATTAGCATCATCATTCATACCGTATAAATTAGAATCTTTATAAAAATTATCTATGAAATTTAAGAAAACTCCCATTACCAAAAATATTATTCCTTGGTGATTATTTCCTCATTTATTAAATGTTTTTTAATTACTCCCATCCCTTATTCCATTTTACCATATTTTCTTTTATAGAGCTCTTAACTTACCTATTATTATCTTAAATTACATCAAGCCATAAAACATGGAGAATTATTTCTCTATCCTTATTGTATATGACAATTTACTCCAATATCCTATATTTATTTTGGAGACTACATCCATTTAAAGTATTAGACTTGAATCATCAAATAAATGATAAATTTTACTCTTTTTATTATGCACGTTGTCCAAATCACCCCTAGATAACCTTGTAATGATCTGTTTTTAACATATAATTATTTTCATATTATTTTTTTCTATCAGTCTAAGGAATTTTATGTCCATGTGTTATTGTTTTTTTTCATGAAAATTACCTTAATATCCTTTCACTCCATGTTTACTATTTCCTCCAAATACTGAGTCGTTTTAATCAATTATCATTGTTGAGTGGAATACCCAATGAGTTATTAACATATATGATAGAATTTTTTCCTTTCATTACATACCAATGAATGAAATATATATTCTAAGAAACATTACAATTGATAAACTACATAATAGATTATTATTCTCATTAAATGATAGATACTTCCCACACACGATGTAGAATATAATTATTTCACTAAATTTCAGATTAGTAGGCTGATAAATACAAGTGTGTATATTGGTCATAACGTCTATGACCTACCCAATATAGTTAGAATATGTTCAAGAATGAGTTAGATCTCTAATTTTAGCACTAGGTTCATTATCATAACAACAAGAAGTATCATAACATAGATTACATACAGTGATATAGTTTCTATTCATTTTATATAGGATTAATTTCAAATGATGGAATAAAATAAATTAGATCATAAAATTAAGATTGATATTTTATAATTCATGGAATGATTAATCACATAACATCATGTGAAAATTTATTCATAGCCAATATTAAAAAGAAAAGCATCGTATGGTAGTGAATTTACCCAAATCATAAAAATATTTCTATGTCATGCTTAATTCAATATAAGGAAATATAAATTAACCAATGTGTAACTCGAAACACCCCAATATTTTCATAAATGGTGTACATTTTGGCCACCCTCACCATGAACCAAAAACAGATAAACATATTTTAGACCAACTATTTTAATACTTATTAACATTATATGAATTTGTGAAAATTCAATATCCTCTTTTAGTATGAATATAGGGACTTAATTTATATAAAACCCATAATATTTTCCTTATCAAAAATAATATGATATTTTTTTAAAATTAGACACATCCTTAGAATTTATCATAGGGTAGTGTTCTCTAAAATTTCACTTCCATGATATTGTTCTTATTTTTTCTAATAAAGAAAATTTGATACAAAAAATAACACCCAGACTCCAGTATCCAAAACTCAGTGGTTATTTTACTATATTGGAAAAAAATTTATTGGTTCTCTGAACAAAATTGATACTGTTTTAATAGTATTGGGAGACTAAATGAATACATGATACACACATTGTATCCAAAAATATTAAATTTAATATAATAATTCATTTGAAGGATTTATTACTTATTCTAGTAACAACTTAATTTCATTAATATATCAATTCATGGTTTCATAGTGAAATAAAAACATAATTAATGGTGATATCATATGATCTATAAGTGAATTCATATTAAATATGTTATTATAAAATAAATAGAATATGAATGATAATGATGAGATATACAATAAAAAAATATGTAATATAAATAATAACATAAAAGGGAACTAAACTAATGGAAAACATAAAATCTAAAATAATCAAATGGTTAATGAAATATATTTTCATAATGATATATTACAGAATTATTAACATTATCATCTTACTATAATTTCCATCTACCTATACAACATATTTAAATAGGTGATGTCTACACTAAATAACAAAAATAGTCTATCTCATGAGACATACCAATTTATCGAGGGTTTATACTATTCATGGCCCCTCCAATCACATACTAATTCAAAAAAATTGTTCACATGAAAGATAATTTAGTATAATCTATAAAATTTAATGTTAATAAATTTGTGTAATAGAAGAAATTTAAACATAATTTTAATAATTTACCCTATAAAGACAGTTATAACCAAACTTAATAGGGAATAAGGATATAATCATTAAAACATACCCCAATAGAGAATATGTAAAATAATGGGTTATTGTCAATAATGAATGGATATATCAAGAATGTCCATTATAAACATTTGGATAAAAATACAGTTTTCACTTTGAAATTATCATTTAATAACTAAACTCCTTAAAAATATAATAAACAATATTATCATTTAAATGAATCTATAAATATTGTAAAATATGTTTCAACGCATTCTACAGTCAATGTGGTGGGAAATTCCATTCATATTATATATATAAAAACCATAATTATTTTCATTTTATTGTTATGATGTTAAAATTGTTTTAAAAAATTACAAGATAAATAATTTTATCCATATTTATAGAAAAAAATATTGAGTAAAAATAAAATTAAAAATAATAATAGAATATTAAAAACAACCATGAAAACATTTTAATGAAAATAAACAGACAAAAGAAAATGATTCCAAACTGAATATAAATTTTTTTTTCCATAATAAAATAATTTTGGTATCTTTAGTAAAATAAAAAGCCAAATGAATAGAAAAAATATTTTTTCAAATAATAACTAGAGGGGAATAAAATATACTAGGTATAAAATGTAATGGTAATATAATTATACAAAGGGAGACATAATGATTAAATCCTCTTATTATTGTTTTGATAATAAAATTGTTCTTTTACCATTTTGAAATTTTTTAGTCATAATCCCCATTATAAAAATAAAATCAAATGAAATATAAAAAACTAGTACTACGAATGGAATAATGATATGTCACATCCAATGGGTTGTATATAAACTAAGTGAGATAAACATGTTATGAATATGGAATATGTCTAATCGAACGAAAAGTGACATAAGAAGCACTAACATAGTGAGTCGAATATATAAACATTAGAATAAAAATATATAACATAACTACATTAATAACATGGTACATAAATAAAAACAAATATATAAACATGAGAATCAAAATATATGACATAACTAAAATAAAAAACTCAAGATTATAAAAAATATCCAAGTGCAAGTACAACCACAATTGAAAAATAAAAAAATAAATTCCAACTACTCCTTGTGATAGCAGGGGTAGACACCAGAATCTCCCCACCGAGAACCCACCAATGTGAAAAAAAATCCTCACTACCACATTGTGGGGATTTGCATTTCCCTACATATAAATACATAAAAAGGTCTTCATAAAACCAAAACATTTCATAGTGTGTGAGATGATAGTCTTAGTTATATATATTCCCTATTCTCTACAAAAACACTCTGTATAATAATCCATGAATTATAATTTGAAATAAAACATTTAATGATAAGTAGTAATACAGTTATATCAAATCCTAATAAATATTTCTCTTATTATAACAATTCAAAATAAAAATTAATAATATAACCTTAATTAATATTATCATTTATCATTTATCAAAATCTAAATCATTCACATCATTACCAAAAAACCATTAATAAAAATCCATGTAAATCATTCTAGGGATTTCAACTGGTCATTCTAGTAGGCTACTAATTCAAAAAGAATTTTTAGTTAACAAAAATAACATAAAATAGATGCCAAAGTTGTAGAGGAACACCCCTTGAGTGAACCACCCAACAATTTCAAGAAAAATTCCTTGAAATGAATTTTATAAGGAATAGAAAATATCCCCATGAGCAGACCTCCCAATAATAATATTTATGATGACCCACTCCTCAACCATCTACACTCTTACCCAAGGCATCCCATGTGCTAAATTTCATAAATCATTTAAATTATTTCAAAATACCCATTTTTAAATTTACCAAAAACTATGAAAATACAGTTTTATTATAAATCCATTTACACAAAAAAAAATCAATTACAATTTATGCATAAATTAATTTTTAAAGACAAGTGTAAAATAGTTCAACCCCAAAGGATAGGGACGGGACCACCAACGTCAAAATGCAGTGTCACACTTTCCCAAAAAAAGATACAACAAAATGAAAATACAACATCAAAAATAGAGGACATGTGATCAGTCTAAATAAATTATAATTGATCAAATTTAACACAATGTGTTTTTATAGTATTGTATGATACATACCTCATGAAGGAACATCCACAACACCATAACCTATATAAAAACAACCCCCAAAAGAGGATCACACTATGGAAGTAGAAAATATAATAATATACACCATCAAAGTCCAATAGACCCAATAATGAAATTTCATGGTGCTATCAAGATCAAATCAACAAATAAGAAATTATCAGTTACCCAATGATATGTGAACCCACTACTACGATGATGAATAACTGAAAGGATGAATAAAAATCATATGTAGAATCCAAAAATAAATGTATAAGTGTTCTAGGTTGAGATAAATGTAATCTATTAGACAATGTAATAAAATATTAGGTGAGAGGAAGCTAAAAATATGACCTCCCAATTTTTACATGTTGTATATTTCTTTTCAATGTCAATTAATCCATGATGATAATGTATGCTAAAAACCCCATTTCCGTTTAATTAATATTTGAGCATTTTTTATTATGTGGCATGTAAAAATTACCTTATGTGTAAAACATTCACATTGTGTGAGAAGATTAAGAATTGTGTACAAAGACCAAGGACACATCCTGTAACACCCTTAAAAAATGTGTAACTTCCCCGAACATAGTAGAAAACTCCATGTTCTTACAAAAAACTCAAATACACATTGATAATTCTCTGAACATTGGAATAACCACATAAATACATTAACACATTTTATCTGGAATCTATTAATTTAAACAAACATCCATTTAAAAAATTTAATTCATTTTCCCAAAAAGTTCTCCTCATCTTCGGTAGTCCCATGATGGATATAGATAAAGAGGAAAATAAGTTGGGAGAATAAAAATACTTGGAACAGGGTAACATGATTTTTAAAACTCTCCATTATAAGATTTTTTTTCTAAGAAGTCATGTGGAAGTGTTAATTCTAATAAATATGTTATCCCACTACTCCCTCATTTATGATTCATGATCCCAAATATCATGTGAATATGATATGTGATTCGATAAACGCAGACCAACTAAATGGAATTTCCAATAAAAAAATTCACATTATATTCACTAATATCTACAAGATTCCACATTATAAAAACTTCTTGATCTCATTTAATATCAACCCAATAATGAACATGAGATGTTTTAGAATGATATTTTTTGAGTTACGATTGATGGAAAACATAATAATTTATTATAAACAGTTCTAGAAATTACATATGATAATAAACCTACCAAAGACCCTAAATTATATCTAATAGTTCATATTATTTAAATATATAAAAAACTTCCATATTTTCTAAGCAATTACTGCCCCAACCATGTAGATACATTCATGAATACCTTCTCACATATATAAAAATCTAATGTACAACACATTTTATCAAACATTTGTTACATCTATATGCTAAATCTAGATGTCAATGTATATCCTGAATCCTCAAGAATGACTTTGAAAAAATATCCAACCAAAATATATATTCCCAACTCTTCCCATTAAAGATATGACTAACGTGAAACCATACAAGGCCTCAAAGAGGGCCATTCATATTGAATGTTTATAACTATTGATATAGTAAAACTAAACTCATCCCATATGGAAGTCCCAAGACCCACTGGTGTTGAAGATATAGGTATGAAGCATATCCGTTAGAATATGAATGAAAATATTGATCTAGCTGTCTTCCTATGGATGATATGTTGTACTCAACCAGACCTAGTTCTCTATCACCAATTGGTGACTTCTCTAGAACATTGATGTATAACTAGGATCCATATTGACGTCACAGCTTAAAGAACCCATTAAAACCTCACAGATCCCTATTTATATTGTTTTCCAATATATTAAACTTTTCCAATATATTTTATCAGAATAAAATTTGATGACATTATCAAATAATCAATCGTCACACATAAAAAATTACTCCCTTAGGGAGTTCATTATAATCTGACAATAATTTCTATATATGCCTCATCCCATTTCAAAAATGGAACTGGATGAGGCTGAAAATACCTAGATGGTTTCATATTTACATCCATTATCTTTTGGTATGAGTAATAGTTAGATACATAATCAAAAATTCCATGCTTCATAACCGACCATAGGAATCATTTTCCTGTGTAATAATACACCCTTTTAGAACCATTATAAATGGCCCCAACGAATGATATAAATTATAAAAAATTAAGTGGTTACTATTGTTTGTAAAACAACCTAATCCCAAAACTAAAAATATCATTTGAAAATATAGATCAACCAAAAAAAATCACCACACCATATATTGTTTCTCAAATATAATTAATCTCAACCTCCTGGTGTTGATTCTATAGAATAAACTCAAGAAGTGATGATGATAACATAATTGTGGAAAATCATACCTAAAGCATTCTCTTGAGTGTCAATAAGCATGTAAGAAAAAAAACCTTAATTTAGTCACTCGTCCATCGATTCCAAAATATCATCTGAGGGTACATTACTGTTATGCATATATTCAATAACATTCCCCATCTTTGGGATGTATGAAATATTGAATTTCAATTTTTAAATGTTTTCTACCCATCTCCCCTATCAATGATTCATGTTCATTGGATAATGGTTATAACTCAAACACTTATGGTCATTCTGAAAAGTAATTTTTATTCACAATCAAAAACAGATAGCATACAAACAAAGTCATCAATGGGGGAAAATAATGGAGGCATAGAGATTCATTGCTTATAGTGATTTTTCAATCATCAGGCAGAGATCCCAAGCTAGTGTTGGTAATCAGGGACTCTCTTGATGTTACCATACTAGATAAAAAGCCAGCCACGTAATTCCCTACACGTTATGTTCTCTTGATAGAAATATTATCGTTGGAAAGTGTTTTACAGTACCAGAGCATATAAACCAGCTCCCAGGGGACGACCCCATAGCCCTGATGAAATTTGACCATTATAGTATAATTTGTCTCTATGTTACTGATGGTGATATTGAACTGCATAAATATGGAAAAACTGTAACCAAGTCTTTAGCTTCCAAAATGATGTAATTACCGATACCAAAGTAGGAACTAAATCTCATAAGCATGGAACCCCAAATATCACGAACCAGCCCACCCCCTCTCATTTCCCCATTCAAGCAATATCAGTCCACATTAATTTATATCCTTGTACTAGTAGGGACCCATCACACCCATTGGTCTGGGTTGATTTGGCTAAAAACCAGACCCTATAAAGAATAGGGATAAATATTCACAAAGTCACGGACTGCCCTGCATTTTTAATAAGATCCCCCAACTCCATCACCAAATTTTTTTCCTGCAGATATAAATAATAGCCTGAAATGGTGGCTATGTGCCTGACTTTGTTCCTGGCAACCTAGAGAACCCAACAAGTTGACGAAAAAACGATATCGCAGATCTGAACCTCTATCCTCAAATGCCCCGACCCCTGGAACCAGCTAGAAACCATCTCTTACATGGGACCAAATGAGCCATTGATATTGAATCCATGTTGAAGGAATGACTAGATGCCTTGGGCCCAATCAGCGTGGAAGAAGAGGTGCTCTGAAGATTCATGTTGATGCCTACTACAACATTAGCACCAGGAAGCCAGACTCACGCCTCTCTTTCACACATTCTCATCTGTTGGTATATCATGATTCCTCAGGTGACAAACCATGAATTTGATCTTCTCTGGGATCACCTTGCACCAGAACTTTGAAGCCCACTAGTTCATACACATTCTGGAATGGATTATGTTCCTGAAATCATGACTGAAGAATCGACTGGAAGAGGATCTCAAATAATTACCCCGGTCTCGCTCATCCAACAAGATGAGGTTGTAAAAAACCTCCCTTTTCCCCCTATTTAGGATAACACCAATAAAAAATTTATTGAAGAAATTCCTCTTTAAATGAGATGTTTGGAGCTGGGTAGCCGAGAAAATGGAGTGTGGTTCAAAACCAGTTTGACTTCTCAATGTTGACATCACTGTAGCCAACGGTCCAGCGGAGAATTCCTTCCATTACCTTCATGCGACTCAACATGCTGCGATCAAGGCTGGATAATCTCCTAGGATTTCATGAACAACTCAACCAGTCCCCCCTATATATATCAGTGATTAACATTGACCAAAGGTATCTCCCTTAAAAAATCTCTCAGTCCAATATTTCATGCATAGCTTGCATGGGCTCCTCCACATCGTGAAGATCAATTACCCCTTCATCGATAGGTCTAGCCAATCACTTCCACAAGGCCCCATGGAAACTCCCAACATGATTTGAATCCCAAAGGAAGGTAGTCATAATATTTTCCAGGGTTCTGATAGTTCCCATCAGTGACCTAATAATGGGCATGACATGCATCAAAATAGAGGTGAGAACACTATTGATCGAGGTGATCCTACCTCCATAGGAAAGAACAATATTTTTCCACTTGCAAATTATTCATATGATATGGTCAATAATGTCATCAAATAACAAAATTTTGAATCTTCCATTAGAGATAGGGGTGCCATGATACACCATGGGCAGATGGCGGTGTTGAATACCCAACTTGTCTTGGATAGCAGATATGTGTCTTCTGGGGAACATAATAGAAATGAAGAAAATACTCTTTCGAGAATTAATTATTTTTCCACTAAACATGCCAAAGATACAAAAAACCATGGAGAACCCATCAATTTCTTTTTTGTCTTCCATTAATGATGAATAACATATCATCATCAAACATGAGATGAGTGACCATTCCATTCCCAAACCTGTTGCGAAAAGGAAGACTCTTCCTATCCAATAGGATTTGCTAAATATTCCTTGTGAGTGCCTCTTGGGCCATGATGAACAATGTAGGAGAAAAGGGATCACCCTCCCTACCACGACGTGCCGATTTCAAGAACCCAGTGGCCTTGCCCATAAGAGAAATAGTGATCCATGGAGAAGCATAGCATCTAAAACACAGGTCACACAACCAGACATGGAATCCAAAATTCCTCATAACCTTGATGAATAATTGCCACTCCATTTTATCATTGGCATTATCCTAGTCTGATTTAACTAGAATAGTGGAACCAACTCTCTTTTTATTCAATTCATTGACCATTTCCAAGGAAATTCCAATTGCCTCCGGAATAATTATTCCTTGTGCTAGACCATGATGTTCTTCAGATATGATTCATGAAATGACATTTCAAATCCTTTTATTGATATGAACAGATAAAATCATTTAAGAAAAGTTTCAAAAACATATAGGTTTGAACTAATTCCAACCATATGGGTTATTCAATTTAGGGATGAGAACCACTTTAGACGTGCATACAACTCCAACCGACGGCCCACCTCTAAAGAAATCTTGTACGGCCTCACCACATTGTCTTTAACAATGTCCCAAGAATCAACAATTAAGACACCTAAAAAGACATCTGTCCCAGGAACACTTTTTTATTCATAATGAACATTGTTCTTTTAACCTCTTCCTCCTTAGGTGTCACCTGAAACATGTCATTGGACATGTTCTCCACTAGCCTAGGAATACCATTTAAAAAATCATCCCCTATTTCCTGAGCACATAACATGCCATCATTGAAACCATTCGGTCGAGCTAAGAGATCATCTAAATACTATAGCGCCTTTTTCCCAACAACTTGAACATCCGAACTGAAGGAATTGTCTTCCATATAGAGGTTAATTCTCTTACTCAACCTTTTTTCCATCATATATGCCGAAATATAGGCGGTCTTTTTGTCTCCCTCTTTGAGCCACAAATATCGAGATCATTGTCTACAGTCCCTGTTTACCCCCAATACTTTCTTATCATGAACATTCTACTTCTCAACCATCATTGAAAAATATCTATCATCCCAAGAGTGAATAAGACCATTCTAATGATACTCAACATTTCTCTTGATACCTTCCATACTGTTATCATCAGTTATGTTATTGGGGAGCCATGAATGAATGTCCTTTCTCAGATGCTAAAGCCGGTTCATGAGACCAGCCCAGGTCGTGCCCTGCTCAATGTTTTCCCATGAGTTCCTAATGAGCTGAAGGAATACCTCCCACTAATCCCAAGCATAATAGTAGAAAAAGTGTCTAGAACCCGCGTGCCCTTACCTAAGTGTCACTAGTTAAGGAGCATGATCCAACCGTGATATGGAAATATGAAGGAGAGAACACCGATAAAAAAGATCAAATCCTTGATTTTTTCCATGCAAAGATCGAGTCGACATAAAATCCTTTTTCTTCCTCGGTGGTTGTTACACCATGTAATCCTGCTTTCTAAAAATCCCAGATCAATAAGTCCAGTTGTAGCCAGAATGCTCTTGAAATCCCAGGTCAAATTTTTGGAGATCTCAATTCCTCCTATTTTCATAGATCCATCAACAATAGCATTTAATTCTCTTCAAACGATCCAAGAGAGACTACCATGATGGATGTAATGAAGATGCTGCCAAAGGATACTTTGTTCGGAAGCCTCACATCTAACATTAACAAAGGAGAAAAGAAAAACCTTTCCCCCAACCTCAATCTTGTTAGCCATAGACTGTGAGGAAGCCTCCATGATATCCATCACAACCACTACTTTAATGAAAAGTTATATATGCCTATTCCGTGTACCGGAATCCATGCTATTGGTGATTCCCATATTTCTAGCAAAGGATTAAATGTGAGAGACATCTTATTTTGGTTCCAGAACAACAACAAAAGACACATGATGGAGAGGAGATTCCAAATACATGAAAGCACACTTAATGGGAGCCCCCATGCCCCGTTCATTCCAAATGATAATTTATATCATTTACAAAGAGAGGAGGGTACCTTGAAGCAAGATAGAGTAGACTTTGAAAATATACATGGGTATTCATAAGCCTGAAACCTCTATCGAGTGGTAGGCCCACCCACAGAAACAGGAGAACAGACCTGCGAAATGGAACCTTTCCTAGCAACTGGTGATGAGCACACCTTGTCAGCAACCACTGGTTCCTCCGGAGTATAGAACCTTTTGGAGGAGAGGACCAACTGAGATTTCGGTCTTAGGGTCACCTCCTTTGGAAAAAGATATAAAACTGTCATCCTCTCATGTGGCCACCGGGACGAGCGCAACTCCAACAACACGCGGTCAAGAATAAAAATGACCCCCAAGAATTTCGATGAACTAGAGGAATCCACAGACATATCATGGGAATCAAATAGAATGGATGGTTCGAGAGGGAAGGAATGGGGCAGGACAAAATCCATAGGTTGTCATGATCATTGAAATCAAAGGAACCCGAGCCAAAAGCTGTCGTGATAGTAACAGGAGCAACATCATTCAGTGTAGGGGTGCCAAAAGAGGAGGCAAGAACCAAGGACTTCGAGAAACGTTCTGAAACTGAAACTTTTTCGACCAACTAGGACACAGTGTGAGAAGGTCCCCCTGCGGACGGGGGCACATCACCACCCACCAACTCAGAACCAGAGGACGCCTCCATTGATCCCAGAGAAACCCGCTCATAAACCGCCGCAGAACCCACTAACACATCAACATAAGCACATAGAGAGGGAAATGAGAAAATTAGGCATTCAATGGATTTCCCTCCTTGAGTCTAGAGCAGTGTTTCGAAAAAATAGCCACTAAATGTCCCTAAATGCCAAATTCCACGGAAAAATGAGGAAGAACCTGATACCAAAGACATTACCACCACGAAATCCCGGCACCAGCTCATATCAGCACCTTGGAAGGGAGAGGCTCTGCACGTTCCAATTCCACAAAAGCACAGGGGAATGATGCATCTTGAAGTCACCTAGTATCTTCATCAATGCAAAGAAATCCCCCCAATGAATATCCAACAGATTCCAAGATATAAGGATTTAGTAGTGGAAAAGGAATCCCCGAAAAGTGAACCTACTCCATAACCTTTCTCGAGTCCTTTCCAAAATGCACATCCCACTTCCATCGAGTACAGAAAATTTCCAAGAGCATCATCGCATCTTCTTCATAGAAAAATCCCTCACCAAGCCCTTCATGTTGTTAATTTGAATGTAGACAGAAGCGTTAGAAAGCACTGAGACTGCCACAAGCTGGGAGAGCCCCCACAAAACCATGAAATCCCTAAAAAAGGCTTGAGAGGGAATCTGTCGCCCGAACCGAGAAACAAAGGAAAATTATTGGAAGATAAATGCCTCAGAGAGTTCCTAAACCAAAAGATCATTCTTCAGACAATCACCCCCCTATCTGAATAGTGAGCCTCCAGTTGGATAGCTGGAATACAGGGAAGACAAGTTTGAATATGCATAGATAATGGCCCTGACAAAGCGTCCTTATAGGATTCGAAGGTCAGAGCATCCGGGCAGCCGCTGAGCACACACATCGTGGGGGGGGGGGGGGGGCTCTTCCACAACACACAAGCCCGGAGAAGGTGATAGGAGATTAGGGACATAAGTAGCCGAAAAGACCTCCGATGACCATAGTGACCAAGATAGAGGGAGAATAACTGTTGAAAGATTAAAATCTGCAGAAGGTGTGCGCAGTGCATTCAGAAGATAAGGGGAAGCAATCCTTTGTCTATTTTAACAATAAAATACTATGAATATTTTTCGAATATGAGAATGCCACCAACATTTTTGTGTAGGAAAATAAATATAAGTCTTAAATAATGATTGTTCTAATTATTATTATGTGGCCAATGATGAAAATATATATACATAGCCACATTATCCTCTTATGTGAGAACACATCCCAAATCATCAATATAAGAATTAAGGAAAATCAAAATCCCATTAACATGATTAGGTAGGATAAAAATAGGATTCAATGTGAAATTTCATTTAATCTCATTGAATGAATATTTAAACATTGAATCCCAAAATAATTTCACCCATTTCTTTACCAAAGCATTCAATGGTGACACCAATTTTGAGAATTCCTTGATAAACCATCAATGGATTCTGTCAAGGCCAAGGAAGGTCTGAATCTCAAGGACAATTCATGGAACTTACCATGAAATATATCCATTACCTTCCCATTATTGACTCATAGGTCATGCTTAGAATTCATGAACCCCAATAATTTTACATCTTGAATCCCGATGATTCATTTTGGAATCATTCCATGTAAATGGTGGCTCCGTAGTATTTCTGGAATCAAACTCTGATGGTGCTTCTACACTCACTCAGATCATGAATATACCAAAATATCATCTAAAAACATTGCCGCATTATTTTTCATACACTAAATTAAAATATTATTCATTAAATACATAGAAATTTCAAGAAAAGTTATCATACCAAACCGCATCACATGATATTCATAATTTGATGACCCAAACATTTATCAATGGAAATTATTCTTTATCAAATTAAATGTATAATTATGAAAAAATAGTCATATAAAATATTCGATTAATTGGATTTATAAATTTTTTAGAATTATAAAATACCAATAAGAATTGTGACCATTGTCAATATAGTTTTTTAATAGTGATCACATGATTAACATAAATATAGGGCTTTAACAAATAAAATTTAATCAGACAAATGAAGAAATAGACTCATCCAATAGTCTTTCCCCATGTGATAAACATTTTATGGTGCTCATAAAGGAGTTGGGGTCATTGGGATTTACTCTGGACCATGCCCAAGCTGACCATCAACATGTTAAGGTCAAATGGAACCATGTATAGTTGAATTGGAAGATGATAGAGATTACCACCCGAGTGATGTTATCTGAGCCACCACAAGAGTATGTCACATTCACACACCATAACCTTCATTCATATGTTGGTGTTATAAGAGTTAATGTAATGATTCCCTAGTACTATTATTATTTACAATATGTTTCTAAAGACAATATACATTCATTTTATTTTTGTTACATTGAAAATAGGTTTTAAAGCACATATAGTATTTTAGTAAATATTAAACTAATAAATCTATTTTGATGTATAAGTAGATTCTTAAATTAATTAATATTCTAATTAAATAATAATATTATTATTATTAAATTGCCAATTTTTTAAATATAAATTATCATATAATTTATTTAATCCAATTGTAATTTATATTAATGTTTGAAAGTTGTTTTTTTTCAAAATCAGTGATTTTCGATAAATATCAGGTTTTATTTTAAAAATAAAATTTACATATTTAGAAAATTGTTTTGATAGAATGAATATTATTTTGGGAAACAGGTGGTCAAAATTATATAATGGAGAATTTTTAATAATTTTATGAGACTGTCAAATTTTTGTGTAAAAATGAAATACAATTTAATTATATAATGTGCTTTATGACATCATAATGACCCCATTGTTATGTAATATAAATCTATATGCACTATGTTTGGACATTATATGTTTTAAAATTAAAATTATATGATTCTATGTTTATTTTATTTAGTTTACAAAGCATTTGTTCACCCTCCAAGACTTATAAATTTTTTTATCTTTTTAAAAATATTTCCATGAGAGTGTGAATGACCTCCAAATAAGTAACCCTGTTATATTTTGATTTTTGGACCATGTCCTTATAAAATATTTTTTTCCACTCCCCTTTAAGAAAACCATGGGAAAAAAATGGGTTGGTTTGTGGTTCTGATTAGTTTAATATGTGGTGTCCCAAACCTAAATTATAAATAATTCCCTATCATTTCCTATATAAACCCACCCATGCTCTCATGTACTCTTTACTCAAAGCCTTTAGAGTTCATCCATACTATTCCATTCTCTCTATAGAATCCTCCCAAGAAGCTACATGCTATGAAGAGGCCTCTATCAAGCCTCTACCTTGCTTTTGGGATCACACATCCATGGATGGGATATCTTTCTTTCTCATTTTTTAATAATTTCATTATCTTGTTATGCCCTTTTATTTTCATTTACTAATGTTAGGGTATGAATTATAACCTCCACCATAATTCCCTTTTTATGTTTCAATGATTTGATACCCATTTCTCTCTAATTATTTCCTCCCATATACACCCATTACCTTGCCAAAATTACAAAGAGAATTTGTGCCTCCTCATTTACATTCAAGAAATTATTTTTTATTAAAAATATAAATTATATTACATATGTTGGGTCATGAATCTATATGAACCCTTTACTATAAATTTAATATAAATATGATTAGACACTCCTTCCACTCTCATCAACCATTTTTATTAAATCTTATGTCACTCTATTATGCTTCCAATATTGCATCGCGATATTCCAATCCTAAGTCATTGTGTAATGAATTCCATTACAATTTATCTATCATTGGTATTTAACTATTTCACAATAACTTATTTTCTGTTGAGTTTCATGTACGAGTTCCACATTCATTTATCTTGGAATAAAAGATGAATTTCATTAAATCTGTGTTATAAGATCCATGTGGCACACTTATTCATGAAGTGAAATGATTAAGAAGGATATGCCCATATAACGCTCCAATGAATTGGGTAATGTTTTGTATCATAATAAATAATGTGAAATATGGGTTTAATCATTATAAAAAAACAAAAATTAGGGTTTACTCATGTTCCATGGGAAATGTGACTTGGATAATGCTAATACAATGATTAGTGTTGTTATGACATTTCCATGTTATGATAATCATGATATATCTTGCCATTATGTTCATGTTTCTTTTATTCTCAATTTATATTCCTACTACATAAAATGTATTTTATTATTCAAGTTATGCCTTCTTCAATCCATTACTTGGATTTATAGCTGACCCTTTTCTTATGCATGTCCTCAGGTTATCCCATGCAATTCTACATACGAGGGAATGAAGTAGTCATGTAAAAGAAGTTTTCAATAAGATGTTGTGTTTTAGGTTTGAAGATGTTAAATAATGTTTCTAAGACCCAAAGACACTCGAAATATAAATATTACATGTTTTATAAATTGAATAGTTTTTGTAATAAATCATTTTTATGTTAGTAATAAAGAGTAGTCTTGTTATAGTTGGTATCAGAGGATAGGTTTAGTAAATTTTGGAAATATTATTAGAAAACCCTAGTGATTTAATAAACTATAAAACAAGGTATAAAAAACATTCAAAAATTTTGGTGAGTATTGCGTAAATAGTTTATCAATCAAATACGTCCATGTATGGATACGATTAGGTAGAGGAAGATCTGGCACAGGTGTACCTAGGAGTGAAAATTCATACAATGTGTATTCGTCTTGACCTGGGGTATTCTAGTTCACGCCATCATTCCTTGTGCACTCTTGGTTAGGACTCTTGGGAGATGTTCCATGGAAAATTCTGAGGCATAGTATAGATCATTAATATGGGTATAAAAAATTTCCTCGATGAATATATGTTAGGAATTACATCATGTATAACATATATTAAATCATATTGATTCACATGTTATAAAAATAAAAGTAATTTATAAGTCATCCATTTTTTGTCTTTAGATTACCCTTTATGTGTCACCCAACCTTTTCATTTATTCCAGCCAATGGAAAGTAATCAGTTGACTCAAGGTAACAACTGATGTGGTGACCAATATGATTACTATTCTAATGAGATTCCCAATCCAATGGGAGTAGGAATCATGAACTTTGTCACGTTACTCTCTCAGTTATATCAATATTTGAATAGAAACATGGGTTAAAAGGAAAATTAACCCCACCCCCCATGAGAGAACAAGTCTCTATTGAGAGATTCATGAGACAAGGACCTCATAATGTTAATGGATCATCTGATCCCTCATTCACCAAACAATGGATCAACTCTATTGAAATGATCTTATACATACATCAATGATCCAAACAAGGGATTATTCTTCTGGATGTTTATCGTATGGAGGATGAAGCCAAACAATGGTGGAAATTAATAAAAAAAATATAATGCCTGAGGAAGATATCGAGGCATGGAATGAAAGGATTTCCATAAAATTTTTATTGATAAATATTTACTTCTCACATTCCGATATAAGATGGAAGGGGACATCATTTCCCTCAAGAAAAAAGATGACGAATCCACCAGAGCATACAAGGAAAACATTACATGTCCTGGATGATATGCCTCTTAATTTCTCATTACCCTCTAATTCAATGATGGAAGATTCATTAGTATGACAAATCCTAGACGTAGAAAGGCCCGAGCAATCCATGACTTTGACAACTATGAGGAAATTTTATTATGTGCCTTCAAGGTTGAAATGATGATCAGTGAATCTATACGGTATCAATGTGATTGGAAGCTCTAGGTGGAATTTCATTCTTATGGCCCAAAGGATAAATCCAATAGTTATAAGAAAACCCAGCACCCCACTTTCTAATGTTGTGGAAAGAAGCACCCCCAGAATTTTATGAAGGGGATGTGGAAATGCTTTAGGTGTGGAAGAGAAGGGAGCCTAGCCGTTATCCTCTGACAAGAAATACATAAGGATCCAAAATAGGAGAGAACACTATATTTGAACCTCAAAACATTTTTCATTTCTTCAATTACAGAGAACCAGAGCACCTTGAATTTTTTTCCCTTAATCCACGGTTTTTCAAAGGTAACCAATAATCTCCAAGGCATAAAGGGTGATATTTTTACATCACTACTGCCGAAGTGAACCCTAAAAATGAAGTGTTGACCGGTAAACTAGTGATTCATTAAAGAACATCAAACATACATTTTTATTCTCATTATACACATTCTTTTATATCCCCAATTTTTAAAAGAACAATCCATATACCACCACAAAGAATAGAAAAAAATATGTCTATGAGTACATAAATATTGGTAATCATTACATCCCATGCATATAACTCCACCCCTATCACAATTTATGGATTAAACATCCCGGAGAACTTCATCATACTCCCTATAGTGTAATTTGATTTAATTCATCGAGTGTATTATCATTCCCTATATATATTAAATATAAATTGACATGATATGGGAATAAATCTCGATATGGGAAACGACCCTTGAATCTATACAAGTAAAAAGTGTAAGATTAATCTTTATTTACACCATCATCTCAAGAATGGAAACAAATTACCTATACACAAGGTTATCTGGCATAGATGATTTAGTCTGAGCAAGTAAGCATCCTTGAAGACATGCCTATTGTGAGGGAATTCAATGAAGTGTTTCCCAATGAATTGGTAGGTCTTCCTCCAAGAAGATATGTTGAAATCTCCATTTACCTTACAACTATGGAATTTTCAATATCCATGACTTCGTATAGAATGGTTGTTGTGGAGCTTGATGAGGTAAAGAAAAGAACTACATGAGATTCGGGATAAAGTGTTTTCACGCCCAAGTGCTTCACCATGGGCTTCACCAATCATATTTGTCATGAAGAAGTATGTGCCAATGCACCTTTTCATTGATTAATGTGAGCTGAAAAAATCATGATAAAGATCAAGTATCCTCTACCATGAATTGATGAATTGATCAATCGGTTGTGTGGAGAACAATACACTGCAGGGTGGATTTTTGGTCTGTATATTATCAAGTAATGGTGATGAATGAAGATATCCCCAAGATATATTTTCAAACAAGATTCAGGCTATATGAATTCATAGTAATACTATCGAACTCACTAATGATATAGAAAAATTCATGGACTTGATTAATATTGTCTTTAGATAATACCTCAAAAAATATGTGGTAGTATTTATAGGTGATATTATAATATACTCCAAAACCAAAGAGGAACATGGGAAGAATCTAAGAACTATACTAAAGACCCTATAAAAAAGATAATATTTATGGAAAGTACAAAAAGAGTGAGTTCTTATTGAAAGAGGTCTAATTATTGGTTCATATCATCACAAGAAATGTGATATATATAGATCCCTCCAAGAAAACTACAATTGAAAGATGTATTAGGCCAATATTGATAACATATGAATGTAGTTTCTTTGGGTTTACTGTATATTATTGCAAATTTGGGACAAATTTATCATTTTTTTTCAACCATCTTACCAAGATAACTAAGAAGGGAGTAAGCTTTTCGTGGAGTGATGAATGAAAAATGTTCTTCAATGATTTGAAAAGAAGTCTTATCACTGCACATGTTGTCACATTACCCACAAGTGGTGAACTATTTTTTGTACTCATCGATGCTTCAAAGAATGAATTGGGTTATGTGTTGATGTTGAATGATAATGTTTAAGCCTATGCCTCACGGATACTGATAATACATGAAAAAAACAATCCCACACACGATCTTTAGTTGGTGGATATGATCTTTATGTTGATAATGTAGATGAATTGTCTCTATGGGGAGAAGTGTGAGATTTATACTGATCACAAGATCCTCAAGTATATATTCACAAAAATAAGGATTAGTATTCACTAATGATGATGGATAGAAGAAATCAAGGATTTTGAATGCTAAATCCACTACTATCCCGATAAGGAAAACAGGGTGGCGGATTCTCTAAGTAGAAAGGATCAATTATCTTTATCAGGGACAAGAATTGAAAATGTTTCAATCATATTAGATTTTTAGAAATGGTCATGAGAATCATTAAGAGAGTAGCACCATCAATACTTTCTCAAATGACTAGTAAACCTCCCCTCATGGAAGAAATAATGGATTTTCAAAGATATGATACCAAAATTATAAAAAAGGTGGAATCTATCAAAGATGGAAAATCCTCAAATTCTATGGTTGATAATAATGGAATTTTGAGATTTGTGTCATGATTAAATGTCCCATCTGATCTAGAGATAAGGAATAATCATCTTAATGATACACATAGCTCAAGCTTCTCTATTTAATTTAGGAGAACAAAGATGTATCGATATGTATATGAAAACATTAGGTGAGACAAAATGAGAAGGGGGATTACTGAATATACATAAATTTTCTTGGTATTTCAGCAAGTGAAGGCTGAGAATAAATAGTCTACGGGGATGATGCAACCACTTCACATACCAACATGGAAGTGGGACTAAATTATCATGGACATTGTCATTGTACTTCCAAGGACCTCCATAAGAAAAAATGATATATGGGTCATTATGGATCGTCTTACGAAGATAGGTCACTTTATGATGATTTGAGAGGACTTTTCATTGGATCAACCTACCTATATTTACATCAAAGATGTGGAAAGGCTGCCTGGAGTACCACTATCTATTGAATCTAATCATGATCCATGATTCACTAAGAATTTCTAGAAAAGTCTCAAACTTTCTTTATGAACTTAACTAAACATTAGTACAACCTATCATCCTCAAACTGATGGCCAATCTGAGAAAACTATTCAGACACTATAATTTATGTTAATATCTTGTTCTATGGACTTCAAAGGATGATGTGACCAACATCATTCACTAGTTGAATTCTCCAAAAATAACAGTTTCCACTGGAGTATCCAAATGAAACCATATGAATACCTTCTTGGGAAAATGTGCAGAACACTGGGGTGTTGGGATGAAGTCATTGAGTGTAAGCCTCTTGGACATGAAATTGTCGAATAAATGGTGGTGAAGGTGAAAACCATTACGCATAATATTAGGGAATCCCAATGTCAAAATAATAGTTTGTTGGTAATCATAGATGAGACCTTGAATTCAAAGTTGGAGACTTGGTGTTTCTATGAATACTTATATGGAAGAAGGTCATGTGGTTTGGAAATAAAGGATGTATATGTCTTAGGTACATCGTCCCATTCGAGATAAATGATCATGTCTGGGATGTGGCCTATTGACTAGAACTTCCACCTAGCATGGCCAAAGTACATGATCTCTTTCATGTATCCCTCTTAAAGTAGTACATACCGGAACATTAACTTATTTCTCTTTAGAGAAATTAAAGTTAGAGGATGATCTTTCTTACAAGGAGAAATAAGTGAAAATCATAGATCATTGAGAAAAAGTTCTATGAAATAATACAATTCCCATCCTCATGGTGTTTTGAGGTAACCCAAAGTTTGAAGAAGTGAATTGGGAATAGAATTAAGTGGTGAAGAGGAGTTACCCACATTTTTTTAGTGTGGGAAAAAATATAAGGCAAAGGTTTGTAAGGGGAGATGATTGTAACGACCAAATATATTATCAATGGAAATTCCACTTAATAAACTTAAATGTATTATTAGGAAAAATGACAATATAAAATATTCACATACATGGTTTTATAGTTTCTTTTGGATTTTAAAATATTTTTATGAATTGTGACCATTGATAATATAATCATTGAATATTCATCACCTAATTGGTATAAATATAGGGCTGTTACAAATCTAATTTACATAGACAAAGGAAGTGATGGCCTCATCCAGTAGACTTTCCATTTATGAAGATTATTGGTAGGTGTTCAGAAAGGAGGTGGCATAATAGGGAATCTCTCTTGACCAAGCCCATATATAGCTTCAAAATGTTTAGCTCAAATGGAACTACCAACATGAGAAGTAGAAGTTGACAGAGATCACAACTAGTGTGATGTCATATAAGCCACCCCATAAGCCTATCATGATAACTCACCTTACCCTTAGGTCTTATACATGTGTTATAAGGGGTATTCTAAGGATACCCTATTACTATGAATATGTACTATATTTATTATTGAGAATATAAATTCATTTTATTATTCTAACTTTGTAAATAAAGTTTAAAGAAAAAATAGTATTTATATTTAAAATTCAACTAAGAAATATGTTTTGATAAATTAATGGATTTTTGAATTAAATAATATTTTAATAAAATATTAATTTTATTAAATTAATTTTTTTAAATATAATTTATTTTATAATTTTATGAATGCAATTTTAATTTTTATTAAGGTTTGAATGGTTTTTTTAAAAACCCATGATTTTTGATAGATAGTTACTTTAATTTTAAAAGTGAAAATTCACATATTATTATATATTATTTATATAAGATGAATATTTTTTAATCAGGACATTGAAATTATCCAATAATAAATTTTCATAATTTTCTGTGAGAGTCAAATTTTTGGGTAAAAATTAAAAATATTTTAAAAATATAATGTTCTTTATGACATCATAAATTCCCACTAGTGATGTAATAAAATACTAAAAACACTATGTTTAGACATTATATGTTTATACATTTAAATAATGTGATTTTAGGTTTTTTTGATTTATTTTAAAAAGCTTTTGTGGACCCTCTAAACTTATAAATCATTTTATCCTTTTAAATTGATTTCATTGAGAGTGTGACTCACCTCTATATAAAAAACCATATTATTTTTAGAAGATAATACATTGTCCATATAAAATATTTTTTTTCAAATATCATTTGTTAAAATCTATTGGAAAATAAAATGGTCTGGTTTTTTGTTTTGATTAGTTCAATGTGTGGTGTACCAAACCTTAATAATAAAGAATTCCCTCTCCTTTCCAATATAAAACCACCAAATCTCTCACTTCCTCTTCACTCAACACCTTTTGGGTTCATCCAAACTAGTCCCTCATATCTATAGAATCTTTCAAAGGTACCCAAATATCCCAAAAAGCCTCTATCAATCCTCTACCAATCCTTTGTGACCACACGTCGAAGTATGGGTTTTCTTCCATTCTCATTTTTGTCTGAATTTTATTATTTTGTTATATTGTAATATTCTTATTTAAGTATGTTGGGGAATGATTTATAAAATCCCCAAACATCCCTCATTATGTTTTAATTATGAGATACCCATTTCGCACTCATCAATTCTTCCCAATTACACTCGTTAACATGTCGAAACTTCGTTAGGTATTTCTCTCCCCTCATTTACATTCAAGAAATTCTTTCATATTACAAATCTAAATTCCATTACATATGTTGGGACATGTATCTATATAACCCCATTTCTGTATATTTCATTAAAATATGATGGGAAAAACCTTCGACTCTCATCAACCATTTTTATGAACTCTTAGGTCACATCGTTTTGCTTCCAAAATTTCACTGCAATTTTCCACGAAAAAGTATTTTTATATTGATTTCGATTCCCATTTATCTATTAAGGGTATTTAACATTATAGACAATTAATTATCGATTATAGAGATTCATGTATAAATCCCACACTCTTTTATTTTGGAATAAATTTTGATGATTTATGAAACCATGTTATATGATCAATGTGGAACACTTAAGCATCAAATAGTATGTTTAATAAGGGTGTGCCCTGATAGTGCTCCAATGAATTTGGTAATGTTTAGTATCATGAAACATCTTGTTAAATGAAATTTCACTCATGATTACACTTGTTCAATCAGGGTTTACTTATACTCTATGGTCAATGTGCCTTGAATCAAGCTTATACCTTGTTATGTGTTGTTGCCACATTTCCATGTTATGATAATCATATTATATCTTTATTTAATGTTCATGTTTCTTTTATGCTCAATTTATTTGTATACTACCAACCATGTATTACATTATTCATGTTATGAGATGTTTACTACCTTAATGGGATTTGTAGCTCAACCATTTCTTATTCATGTCCTTTGTTTTCCCATACAATGCTATGTACAATTGAATATAGTGGACATGAACAGAATGATTTCAATAAGATATTTTATTTTATGTTTTAATTTATGATGTAATGTTCCTAAACCCTAAAAAAACCAGACCTCCATATATTCCATGTTTTATCAAGTGAATATTTTATATAATAAATCATTTTAAGTGTGTAATAAAAAGCAGAGTTATTATACATAATGTACATACCTTCTCTTAGAACCCTTCGACCATATATCTGACTCTAAAACTCTTAGATAATTATAACTACATTAAATATCAATCTTCAAAAACTACTTTTCCGCTTTTAAATGATCAAAAAAATAAAATTCATGATGAAAATGATATTTTTTCTCAACTATTACAAAGATCCACTTTTTACATTCCACACACAATCTATGTGAACCATCTTATATCTAGGAATGGAATAATGGTAAATCCAAAGGTGAAACTATAGGGAGAAAAAATATATTTTTTACCTAGTCATCCCACTAAATCAAGATATCTTTCATCACCATTAGTTTTATATGATAACATGGTATTGATTCCAACTATGTTTCTGGTACTATGTTAACTATAAAATTGACCTCCATCTATGGAGGATTCAAAAATTTATAATCCTGGAAAACATCAATAAAACCCAATAGAATGGCTAGGAGATCAAAAATATGAAAACATACATTTGGATAAATAGGTATAGTACCCAACAAACTTCAAATATATTATCAAGAAGGTCCTTCATGGTATGACCTTTGACCCCACTCACCCAGAAACACAAATGAGCTCAAATATAATCCATGAAATGTAACCCACTAATGATAAAAATCATCATTATTTTAGTGTCCAATAAGAAAATAAAATCAAATATTGATTCCATATAGACTTATATTTAGTAAAAGAAATCGAATGATTAAATAAGTATCAGCTATCAATAACACGAAAGAATTACATCAAAACCCCTTTTATATCATCTTCCAAAGAGTTTTCTCTAACTCCGTAATAAAAAAATGATTCTCATTTGAGGATTAAGAATATATACAAAAAAACAAGATATAAATGAGTGGGAAGAATGAGTGTCAAATAAATATAACTAAAATGACGCTGAAATTAATATGGAATCTCTCAAAATCATTATACCTACATGAACATATGATTAAAATTTATCTACTTCAAGAAGGTCATTCACTCTTGTAGCCTATGGCTAGAGCCCTGTAGTCTTTAATGAATCTGACTAAACAGAATTAACCTTTGGATCCATTTATCCCTAATCATAATGTGGTGCATATATAATCTAATAGAAACACTTTATATATACACATATGTTATAATAATTTTCTATTTTAGTACCATAATGTTGTGTGTGTCACAGCTTTTCATACTAATAGTATGTTATTGGCACACTAATGGAGACACAGGGAGGTGCATAAGATCCCTTCTATTGATAACTATATAAAACATTCTAGTGATTATACCTCTAATATATCTTTTCTTCTAAATATCAACTACTTCATCAAGTATGTGAAAGTGGAGGGGTGAAAAATAAAACATTGTTTTACATATTATGCTCTACTATCGTACCATTTTCATAATCACTATATATGTCAAAATTTATAGAATAAATAATTATGATTTGGTATCAGATATAAAACCCAGTATGAACTTTTTAGCATTCAGATGATCATTATACACTAACTCTAGTTAAAAACAAACTCGTTTAGTAATTTAATTGGTGTATGATGATACAACATGCTCTACCTATTTAAAATAACATAACTATAGATATTTCACCATCATTGATGAATCTGGAAAAAAACATCTAGAATAATAGATTCTTGAAACCCTTGTTCCAAATACCACAAGATTATTATCCCATAACATGGAATATCAACAATGAATTCTAGAACAAAAATGTATAAATAATTAAAACATAACAATGAAAAACATATATTTTTCTAGGAAGTAAAATATTTGATCGAACAGTCATTTTAGGAATATTACTCCTGAGTTTCATTACTAACCATGAAAGACAGTCAATTCCTAAAAATAAATCATATTATGGATCCATTTCTATTCCATCTCCATGATATAAATTAAAAATATTGTCTAGAACATGGGAAAAATGTTAGTCAATAGCTTCAGAAACATTCAGGATATCTTCAATAATTTTCTGATCCATCAGTTGATTCCATCAAAGAGAATCCATTGTACCCTCTTTTGGAACTCACATGACATGTCTCAGAGGAGTAATTCTACAAACCCAAACATATATATTTATCAGAAAAAATCAAAATATGAATTCAAATAATTAAAATCAAAATAATAATCCATATTTGAATTAGTTCTCAAAATATAAGACAAACATAATAACATTCACTGGAAACTTGAATCTCGTCATGAAAATATCTTGCCAGGCACTTACATTAGTCTACCTGTCAAGTCCTAAATATCCAATATTTATTCTATGAAACATATCAAGATAATTAATATTAATGATATAACACATTTGATAACAATCTAGGATATACTGACCTGAGTACCATCTCAAATTGATAATTTTACCGAACCAAAACATACCCAAAGTGAGTTCTTAATCCCCATCAATCGTTGTCCAGCACCGAAGAATAAAAATATCCATATGGAAAGATGTCAACCAACCTGAAAACAACATGTAATATATATATATATATATAACAAAAAGAGAAACTATGGAAGTTAAATATATTCCAAGTCGGAAACATGAAATTTAAATAGTATAAAAAATCTCTAATTAATGTTCATACCATAAAGTAAATCCAAACTAGGAAAACCAAACAATTTCATTATATTGTGTGGGAATATTCCCATTATCTCACAACTAAAAACCCATCAAGCAGCCAGAAAACATTACCACCTCACTACAGATGCTTACCAGTCCTTTCATTTCACAATATATAGAGGTCAACACACCACCGAAAAATTATGTAGGGTGTGATATAATATTCTTAGTATGTAATCACCGAGGTGTTCCACAATAATTATTTATAAAATAATAAAACTACTCACATTTAAATAAAACATGCAATGATAAGTTGTATATTAGCTTTATCAATTCATGGAAAATATCATTTCTTTTCTATTAATTATAATCCCAAGAAATTTATATAAATTTCATGTATATTTTCTATTATAGTTTATCAAAGTCTGAAGAATTTGTATCACGTCCAAACATATATAAATACAACCATAGTAAAATAAATAAAACGAACATATGAGATGATAGGTGGAATACTTTTTATACCAAAATGATAAATAGTGACCAACATGTCCCTAGAACATGGTCCTAAGAAGTAGAGGAACTCTCCATGAGTGAACCTCTATATTATTTAAATAATAATTTATCAAAACAATATGCCCAGGGAGAATATAAATGTCCCATGAGCTACCCCTTGATGATATCATGAATGACGGCCCTATGATAAAAATTCAACACTCCCACCCATGTCTTCCCATGTATTGTATTTCATAAATCATTTCAAAGAATTTTAAAACCCCATTTTTCATGTTATCAAAAAACCAGTAAAATAGAAATTTATACAAAATCCATTTACAGACATAAAAAATCATTCTATATTTATTTATAAACCAATTTATAAATACAAGAGAAATATAGTTAATCATCAGAAGATAGAGTCCTAAAATCCTACATACAAATTCAAGGATGAACATACAGATAAAGGATCACCTGATAAGAGAAAAACCCATGAAAAATGGGGGCCTAGAATCAATATACAAATATTAGAATGTATCGAATATAAAAATGTGTTATAATATTAGAGGAAATGAAACATGCCTCACAAACACACACTCTTCACACCAAAAATATCAATTTAAATGACCCACAAAAATATATCACACCACATATCTAGATAAGTATAAGAAAAAACAACATCAAGGACTAACAGATCTGATAATTCAACATCACGACATGATAAAAACGAATAAATTAAGAATCAGAAATTTTTACATATTAAGAGAGATGTAAACCCACCACCAAAATGATGATACACCAAATAAATCAATATTTATTGAAGGAAGTCTCTAAAAATAGATGGAGATGGATTATAGTATGTGATCCCTAAATATTTTTTGGAGAGTGAAATAAAATTTTTTCAATATAGAACCCTTATGGTTTACCTCCCAATAGTTATATGTTGTGTAACTTCATGAAAATTTGTGTATTCAATAATGATCATGTAAACTCAAAAACCTATCAACTGTTTATTAAAAATTTACCTTTTATTATCACTTTTCTTGTATCCATTACACCACATGTACCTCTTTTAGTCTATGTAGAAATTTATATAGTTATTTTAAGAAAAAATTAATCATCTGGTTATTTTCTAGCACATGGAATAAAACTCTCTCCTCAATCAAAAAAACTGAAAACACCATTGTCTTTCTATGAACTCAAGAAGAACCATACAATCCCATTTACACATTTATATGTAGACAAAATTAATATAAAAATCGTTATTCCTATAACAAAAAGTAATTTCCAAAAAAATATATCCCCTACATTTCCATGTTTCCCCAAATTAAAGAGGGAAAAAAGGTCAAATAAAATACCTAAAATTTTGTAGTAGTGTCACACCATAATATTTCATAGTATGTTATCTCTTCAAAGTAATTCAATAACTTAAGTTACACACAACACTGAGTTTGAGGGCCCCAAAACATACTAAACTAGCCTCTCAAAAAGCGGTTATGGATTTTATTTACTGAATTTTGAATTATATATACTCTATATAATTTTAACATCCATATTATGTGTTTCTTAGTCCTAATATAATAATAAATTCTATTTTCTAAATAAAGGATGTATTTCATCGAAAATACATTTTTACCGAATTTTAATGGAGAAATCTTTTTAAATAAAACATTTAACACATTATTATATTAAAATTGGAAAAATAAACTTCTTATTTAGAACCGGTACATAAAAATTTAGTTTCAATACATTTTTTGTGTTTTTATGATAACATTTATATTTTGGTGCATAATGAAAAATACTATGTTTTAATTGAAAGGAAAATTTTAAATAAAAATAATTTTTAGAGTTCAATTATGCATTATAATGGTTTTCAAGTATAATTAGATTATATTTTTATCATTTAATACTATTTAGGTCACAATAATAAATTCTCCATTTAAATTTGACATAAACACATGTCAATCATTTGATAGTTTTTACCTTAAAAAACACTCCCTTTGGTTTTGACAACGAGAATTAATTTTAAATTAATTAATTTTAATTTAATGTTTTTAATTTGGTAAAAAATAGTTAATTTTTCATATTGGAATATAAAAATCATTTTAGAGTGATTTGTTTTGTATTTTTTTGAAAACATTCAATTTTGGATGAATAGTGAAAAACATTGTCTTATTATTAAAAAAAACTTTTTATTTAAAAAATTATAGATTTTATTTAAATTTATAATATTCAAATAGATATATAATACCAATATAAGTTCAATGTAATTAATTATAGTCATTTTATAATAAAATTATATGTATAAAATTTTATTGAAAATTTTATCATATTTTACCCACCTTATAGACACATTTGCAAATTCGCATTAAATGAAATTTTACTACTTTTTTGAATTGAATATCAAAAATTTGAGAGACATTGTTGACATTAGTAAGTAAGGCATGGTTTAATAAGTTGAAAATAATTTTATGTGAATAGAAACATTTTACTTATATTTGTCACGGTTAAAAGTATATAGTGTAATTAAATGTAAAAATGATTTTATAATTTTACCAAAACATGTCCTAATTCTATTAGATAACTATATTTCAACAAAAAACATCCTTAGGAATAAAATATGATATTTTGGGTCCACTTGGATTAGATTAGGACATTTATTATTATTTTACTTAAAGAAGAGTTAAAAGTGGTAAATTCAATTTTTTATAACTAAATCATTTTTAATTTATGTTATACATCATATAAATTTGACTATAAGTATTAATTAGAAATATAAATATATTTCCAACATAATTTGATTTTATTTATAATTTTAGGAGATTAAATAATTAAATTTATTTATGACACAATGGTGATGAAGTAAACACTTTATGGGTGAAAGAATAAATTAATTGATATTATAAATATACAAATAAATGTAAATTGAGGATTTTGATGCCATCCAAAAAATATAAAGGTTAATATGACATGGAATAGTTGATTAAATAATTTTCTATTGAATTGATATTGTTTTTAATACTTTTACAAAAACCAAATACCAAACTGTATCAAAATTGACACTAATGACTTTTTATAACAAATACTATAATATTAAATGATATAATTGTCCTATAAATACAAGGATTAGTCAATGGACTTATATAATTATATATATAATATTAATGAACTGCTTGGGGTTATCTTATCATTTTATAGTAAGATTAATAAACCTGAATTACAATAATACAAGAATACATCGTAAAAGTAAAACTATTTATGTAAAAGTTAAATCGTAATTATAATGTTAATATAATTACATTGACCTGTCTTAAACCTATTTTTTTGGGGTGTGTTCAACCAACATCCACCTCATCATATAAATAACTAATTTTTGAGCCATTATAATGCGAATATTATAGTATAATATAATTTTATTTCAAACTTTTCTTAAAGTGACCATTGCCTCTCTTGTAAAAGGGCACTTCCCCTTCTCTCTATACCACACCTCCAAATACTTTTGGGTAGGCCAACCCCCACCCAAATATCCTCCCCAAATCCTTATCTTCAATTTAGATTCCTTCCCTAGAGATTAAATCAATCCTATGGATCCCTTTTGTTCAAATCAATTGGAAACACCCAAAGAAGAGGTACTTATGTTACCACCTCTTTCAAAGTTCATTACTTCATCCACTATATTTTTCATTGTTATTTCCATACCAAATTAAAAAATCCAGTACCTTATACAAACAGTGATGTTATTATATATATTGTACAACAATATTCACTATTCTATCCATCATATTAATGATAATGTCTCCATGTGTGCATAGGTATGTCTTACTATCTCCACATTGTGTTGTAATTGTTTATTCAACAATATGTTGTTTTGATGGATATAATGATGAGTAATATGTATATAAATAATTAAAATAACATGATAATTTCTCTATAAAATTAATATAACATCCAATTCCACACTTTTTAATCATTATGTAAATGATTTCATCGCTTGTTGGTATGTCCGACTTACCGTCTCTATGACACGATGAGATTCATTTCCAAGTTAACCATTCAACGATGATTATAAAAAAATATTTTTAATAATTATGTAATTTATGACATAATAATTATACTGAATATATATATATATATATATATATATGTATGTATGTATGTACTTACATATATCTTATCCAGTTACTTCCGTTCAATACGATATGAATATAGAAAGTGCTTATGCATACGTACGACCTACCATCTCCAAAAAAGGTGTTTTTCATTTCATCTATCTACCTACAATACATATTTATATTCTAAATATATTTTATATATAAATCATGATTCATATCCTTCAATTATTTAAATCATGATATAAATGATATGAGCATGAATAACAAGTTAAATCATGGGTGATAAAGAAAGTGATTATTAACCAAAATGTTTATTTAAAATGGAAATCATTGTTAAATGGGTAGTATAAAGTCATAAATACAACATGTATGATATTATAAATATTAATAATTTTCATGAATAATTTAATAACATATTATGGTCATTATAAAGGAGGTTAAGTGTACCTTCAAACAATTGAAAGTTCAAGGTAAGGGTTAATTACTCAATCTCATTATTATCTAAGATTGTTCATGTGTAAGTATTTACTAGGGAATTTATATCATCCATGTCCATGTTTCATAAAATATTTTAAAAATTAATATTTAATGTTTTTTTGAGGTGACACATTATCAAAGTTTTTATATTAAATGTTTTAATGAATTATTTTCTTAAATATTTTTATTTAATTTCCATGTTATAAAAATGATTGTAAGGTTTTATTTTAATGGAAATGATTGTTTTAAAATTTCAATTCTTTTCAAATGTATCAATGTAGTATGGGAAAAATTATTTCAAACATAAATTTCAAATTAATTACGTTATAAATGTATGAATTTAAAATGATTTCGGAAAAAGGGATATTTCTCAAAAAATGTTTTACGATCATTTTCAACTATGTCAACATCCTTTACTAGATATTATTGTTGATTAAGGATAATTAACTATTATACAACATTCCATATTTAATTAAATGAGTTATTTAAGGTTAGATTATGGATGTTATATATTTATACCATTCATGGTTTATGGTTAATGTATTGACATTTTTTATTGTAGTTTTTATAGGAATGTTAATGTTATGTTTCATCATATTCATATGTGGAATGTAGTGGACTTACTATGAGATGGGTGGAGCTCGCTATATCTCCCCAATGAATTGGTAGGTCTCATTAGATGAACTAGTGTTTTTTCACTAGGCCTTGAAGATAATTTTATTTCTTGTCTTGGAACGAGGCATTGACTGTGTGGTAATTATGTCTGCCATTAGGCATTCCTTAATTATGAAAGTAGTAATTACATTTGATTATTTTTCTTGTAAAATATCCATGTTTATATTTATATGTTAATTTTTGTTTTATTGTTTCCATATTATGTTCAAGATTATGTATAAAATCAGAGTTGTTTTTATTACACATCATTCCTTACTAATTATAGCTTTTACTAAATCATTTTCCTTTACTGAGCATCTGAGATCACCACTTTCTTATGTTTTATTTTCCTAGAATGCCAAGAGGTGTATTGTGATTTACATGAAAGTTCAAGATATATGAATAATTGATTTTCCAAGCATTATCTATGTTGTATTTTATGCAGTGTAAAGTAAATGTATTTAATATATTTTCCAAGACGGAAAAACTGATCAATTCTCCGGGACATGATTCCTTGTAATGATGCCAATGCATTAAAATAATGCATCGGCTCCAGGATTCTGGGGTAGGGGCATTACAGTTGGTATCAATGGATTTTTAGTACAAACCATAGTAACTAGATTTTGAAAAAACACTTATTAGAAAACATTACCTGAAGATAGACATTGAGATTAGTACATAAGAACTTACTAGAATTTTTGTATTATAGAGAATTTGTGTAATTTTCAAAAAACGCATCAATGTCTTGATACAAGCTAGTGGAGGCAGCTCTAGACTAGATGTACCAAAGGGTTAATACTCAAATAAGTAGATTTGGGCTTGACATGTGGTATCTTGGTACCAAAAAATGTGCTTTGCTACACTATTGGTTATGACACACTCAGAGGATATTATTATTACAATTCACATTATCTTTACAAAAAATTACGAAGGATTTATGAGTAAATTCATCTTCAATGAGATCATTTTAATTATTATAGATTATATTCATAAACATTTTAATATACTTGAAATATTTTATTGGTTTGGAATTATGAATTGTGATTTAGAAACATACCTAGTGTATTTCATTGTATAGAAATGTTTCCTAGAAGATCAAATGAGAACTCCAGCAATATGCATGACCTAAATAGAAAGAAAAATTGTGTCTTTATTAGTCTTATGACAACATTTAGAATGAAAATTTTCTCTAACATATTCTCAACATATGGTGAAATATTATCATTTGTTAATAAGAAAATTAATAATTATTTGAGTCTGATTGCATTGAATGGATGCCAGAGAAGAAAAGAATGGTTTAGAGAATGATAGATAATTGGAAGAAGGGAATAAAGAATTTTCCCAATATGTGATAAATTGGGAAAGAATAACATTGGTAAATTCATGAAGGGAATGAGATTTAGTTATAAGTTTGGAGAAAAAGAACACCATGTACATGATTCCAAGGGTAAAAAAATGGATTCAAATGTATAATGCTTTATTTAAAAGGATTTGGGACACTACACGAGTCAATTTCTAAATCATCAGAGTATGCCCCAAAGGTTTCTATTGGGTAATAATCAAGTTATGATACTACCACAAATGAAGATTAATGAATATATTTATTACGTTTATAATAAAGAATAATATAATTTTATTTTTAGGTCAATGATGTACTGGTTATATGACTTCTGGAAATAAATAAGAATTTTAAAATAATACTATTTCATTGAAGATTTTTTATTTTATGGTACCAAGTAAAGTGAAACTGTAGAAAGTTAAAATTTTTGGAAAATAAATGGATAAAGGAAACATAAATCTTAATATTGTTCTGATACTGATGTAGTGATTTTGGAATAAGATTTGATTGATTTGGATAAATTATATTAGATATTTTTTATTACTTTGAAACTAATTAAATGTTTTTTATTCCTTTGTTGTTGATATTTACAACATTTTTATATATAAGAAGTATATCTCGTATTCTATAAAGAATATGGGAGCATGAATTTATTCAATAAGATTTTATGGTAATTCAGGGTGTTACTATATTTTAAAAGAATACATGATGAAGGAATTCACATGTTATCACATAGAAAAAAGATGTTCATTGTGTTTACCTTATAAATTATGGGCCGTCAGTTTTGACAGAAGTATGTTTTATAAGCCTAAATGTTAGAAAGGATTAAGTTTGACATTGGATGCTATTTCTAAGGTTAATGAATTTATTGATATTATTTTTGTATTCTTATGAAAATGAAAACCTAAAGTTCGGGCGACAACCTATCATGTCTGGCAAGGTCGTTAGACTAGAATCCACAACTGAATGGTAATATGGGTGAATCACTTACCACTAGCCTGTGTGATGTCCTGGTTTTTATAATGATGTTTTTTATAATAGTCTGAAAATGAATTATAAATTCATTATTTTTGTACCCTATATGATATGGATATATAGAATACTTTTTAATTATATTATCTTTTGGAGTGAAAGATGATTTTGTGGTAGGAATTAGGTGAAGGATGAAACACTACATGTCATGTATGTTTTTTTATCTTATTTTATGAATAAAATAAATAATAAACTTTAGTAAAGGTATCATAAAACCAAATATTTTTATTCTAATAACTTATGTTTTGTTGCACCGATGATATTTTAAATCATCAATGATTGATGCCTTTGATGACCTCAATTTAACACTTGTTTTTTTATTTATGACCTCAATCACTCCCTAAAAATATTTTTTTCCCTCAAATTATGTGTCTCGAATTTCAACTAATGTTCTCCTAATCGAGATCATAATTTTGTGTTGGAATATTCATTTCCCTTTCCCTCTTATTATGACTAAATTTTATTAACATAATTTTTTAAGTGGGTTTTATACAAAGGTATTTTTCTATTTTTATCTTATTTTAAATGAAAATTTTCAAATAGTGAGGACTCAATTTATTGAAGGAGGGGAGAATGTAACACCCCATTATGTCACAGTATGCTATCTCATCAATGTAATTGAATAACTTGCGCTACATGCAACACCGAGTTCAAGCGCACCATGACTTACCAAACTAGCCTATCAAAAAGCATTTATGAACAGTATTAACTAGATTTAAAATTTTATATACTCCATATAATTTTCAATTCAATATTATTTGATTCTTATAAAATATATAATAACCAATCCAATTTTTCAGATAAAGGATTTTTTTTGTAAAAATACAATTTTACCTCCTTTTAATGGAGAAACAATTTTAAATCCAAAATTTGACACTTTTATATATTCAATTTTACAAAATAAACTTTTTCTTTGGAATCAAGACATAAAAAATATAGATCCATAAATTTTTTGTGTTATTCTGATAACATTCATATTGTAGTGAATAGTGAAAAATACTATAATTTTAATTGAATTTTTTTAATAAAAAAATTTATAATGATAAATTATGAATTTTAATGGTTTTGAAGTATAAATAGATTATATTTTTGTCATTTAATACAATTTATGTCATTATAAGTTGTTTCTCATTTAAATATGACATTAACACATGTCAATCTTTTGATAATTTTTACGTTTTAAAAGCATTCTTGTTGGTTTTGACAACATGAATTAATTTTAAATTAATTAATGAAACATTAATGTTTTTAATTTAGTAAAATATCATTTATTTTTTCATTTCTAATAACAATATTATATGAGGGTTTGTTTTTGGTATTTTTTTAAAAACATTCAATTTTTGATTAATAGTGAAAAACACTACGTTATTATTTAAAACTGTATTTTTTTTAAATAATTATTTAGTTTAGTTAAATTCATTTTAAGTAAAAATAGATATATAACACCTATATAAGTTCAATGTAATTAATTGTTTTTATTTTTTAATAAAATTAGATGTATAAAATTTTATTGAAATTTTTAACATCTTTGACAAACCTTATAGGCACATTTAAAAATTTTCATTAAAAAAATTATTACTGTTTCTTGGAATTGAATTTCATAAATCCGAGAGACATTGTTGAAATCATTATGTAAATTTGTTTCATTAAGAAGAAAATAATTTTTGGTGAATAGAATCTTTTAACTTTTATTTACCACATATAAAAGTTTATAATGTAATTAAATGTAAAAATGATTTTATTATTTCCCCAACACATGCCTTAATTCTATTAGATTAATGTATTTTGATCAAAACCAAACCTAGGAATAAAATATGATCAATTGGGTCCACTTAGATTATATTAGTACATTTATTATTATTTTATTTAGAGAATAGTTAAAAGTGTTAAATTTTATTATTAATAACTAATCCATTTTTAATATAGTGGAATTAATAATATAAATTTGACTATAAATATTCATTAATAGGATAAACATATTTCTTAGATAATTTTAATTTATTTATAATGTTATGATATTATATAATTATATTTATTTTTGAAAAAATTATGATATAGTAATTACTTTATCAACGAATGATTAAAATAATTGATATTATAAATGTAAAAAAAATTAAATTGCAGTTCTTGTTTCCATCCATGAGTTTTATAGTTTATTTTGACATTTAAAGTTTTATTAAATAATTATATTTTTAAGTGATAATGTTTTTATGACTTCATCTAAAACAAGATACCAAATAGTGTCAAAATTGACAAAAATGGTTTTTAAAACAAATACTATATTATTAAATGATATAATTATCCTAAAACTATATGGATTTTCCAAAAGACCTATATATTAATAGATATGACATTAATGAACCACATGGGGTTCTCTTGTCATTTTATATTAATATTATTAAAAATTTATTATAATAATATATGAATACTTGGTAAAAGAAAAACTATTTAACTAAGAGTGAAATCTCAATGATAAGGATAATGTAGTTACCTAGAACTGTCTAAAACCTATGGGTTGAGATTTTTTTCAAACCATATCCAATGACTCCTAGAAATATTTATTTTTGGAGCCATTATAAACTGAATATGATTGTATAATATAGTTATATTTCAATCCTTTCTTAAAGTGACCCTTGTCGCTCTTACAAATGGTTACATAACCTTCTCTCTAAATTACACCTCCAAATCCATTTGGCGCCGCCAAACCCCACCAAAATATCCTCCCAACTTCCTTGAATTCAATATAGCGGACATATTTGAGAATAAGACCAACTTATGGATCCCTATCATTCAAATCAAAAGAAAACACACAAAGAAGAGGTAATTATATTACCACCTCTTTCAAAGATCATTTCTTCTTCCACTATCTATTTCATTGTTATTTCCATAAAAAAATAATATCTCTAGTACCTTATTCAAACTAATATGTTATTATGAATATTTTAAAACTATATTTATTATTATATTTTTCATATTAAGGATAATGTCACTATGCATGTGTACGTACACCTTAATGTCTCCAAGCTGTGGTGTAATTTTTTATTCAATAATATGTTGTTTGGATGGGTATAATGATGAGTAATATGTATATAAATAATGAAAACAACATTATAATTTCTCTGTACAATTAATATACAATCCAATTATATAACTTTTAATTATTATTTGAATGATATCGTCGCTCGTGTGTACGTACGGTTAACCATCTCCACAACGCGGTGAGATTCATTTTCAGGTCCCCATTCAATGATGATTTTAAAAAAATATATTATTAATAAGTATATAATATATGAAATATTAATTCTACAAAAGATATATATTGTTTTATATATGTATGTATTTACTTAAATATATCTTATTCACTTACTTTCTTACAATGTGATATACAAATGGAAAAAGTGTTTATGCGTACGTACAACCTACCATCTCTAAAATTGGTGTCTTCCATTTCACTGTATCTTAAAATTATACATATTTATATTCAAAATATATATTATATATAAATCAATTTTTATATACTAAAATTATTTAAATCATAATCTAAATGATATGATCAAGAATAACTTGTTAAAACAAATGTGATAAAGAAAGCAATTAGTACATGAAATGTTAATTTAACATGTAAATTAGTGTTAAATGGGTAGTATAAAGTATTAAATGCATCTTTTATGATATAATAAATATGAATATGGTTCTGATAATGTTTAATAACATACTATGGTCATTATACCAGAGGATAAATTTTCCCTTAACAAAATTAATGTTCAAGGTGAGGGTTAATTCCTCAACCTCATTATTATCTGAGATTTTTCATTTGTAAGTATTTACATGGTCATTTTTATCATCCATATCCATGTTTCATAATATATTTAATAAATGTATAATTTTTTTGGAAGAGACACTTTATCAAGATCATCATTTTATATGTTTTAATGATTTATGTTTCTAAATATTTTTAATTAATGTCCATGTTATAAAAATTAATCTATGGTTTTATATCTATGATAATGACTTTTTAAATGTTAATTATATAAAAATGTTTCAAATTGTTATGGGACACATTGATTCAAAAAATATATTTCAAATAACTTCCTTTAGAAATGTATGAAATTTAAATGATTTCAAAAAAATGTTATTTTCCTCAAAAACTTTTATCGATCATTTTCAACATTGTCCACATTATTTACTGGATATTATTATTAATTAATGAGGATTTATTATAATACAATATCCCATATTGTATTGAATGAGTAATGATATGTTTGACTGTGGCTGTTTTAATTTTATACCATTCATGGTTTATGGTTAATGTATTGACATTTCATATTGTAGTTTTTATAAGAATGTTATTGTTATGTTTCAATATTTTCATATGAGGAATGCATTAGACTTAGTAAAAGATGGTGGAGCCCGCTATAGCTCCTCGATGCATCAGTAGGTCTCATGAGACAAACTAGTGTCTTAGAACAAGGCCTTGACAAAAAATTTATTTTTAGTCTTAGAACTAGTCCTTGACTATTTGGCGATGATGTCTTCCTTTAGGCATTCCATCGTTATGAAATTAATTATTACATTTGATTATTTGAATAGTAAGTTATACATGTGTATATTTTTATGGTAATGGTTGATTTATTTTTTCTATATTATGTTCAGTATTATGTTTAAAAAGGTTTTTGTTTTTATTACACATATTTCCTTAAAAGAATATTACTTCCGCTAAATTATTTTCTCATACTGAGCATCTGAGATCACCCCTTTCTTATGTTTTATTTTTCAAAGGATTCCATTAAGTTTATTATGATTTATGAGAATTTTTATTTTATAATAATAATAATGGAATTCTCATAGGATTATCTATTTTGTATTTTATCTAATGTAATGTTCATGTATGTAATATGTTTTCCAATATTGATAAAGTGATCATTATTTTGGGACATGATTCCTTGTAATCATGATAATCTACTAAAATAATGTATTAGCTCCGAGATTCTTGGTTCAAGGCATTATAGTTGGTATCAGATGATGTTTAGTAAAAACATTGGAAACTATATTTATAAAAAACTATTATTAGATAATATTACCCTAAGATATACTTTTATATTAGTATAGATGGAATTCCTAGAATTTTGTTAATGTAATGAATTTGTGTATTTTCTAAACAATACTTCCCTGTCTGGATATGTGCATGTAGAGGCAGCTCTGGCACAGATGTACCAAGGAGTGAAAAATCCGAAAAGGAGTTTCAGGCATGACCAGGGGTATTTTAGAACATCACAATGGGCCATTTTTTACTATTTTTTACTATAATCCCATTGGATATTCTTGGGATAATTCACATTTTCTTTAGAAATGATTATGAAAGATTTATAATTAAATTCTTCCTCGATTAGAACATTTTTATGCTTATAGATTATATACATAATCTTTTTAATTTACATTATATATTTTATACGATTGGAATTAGGAATTGTGATTCATAAACTAACCTAGGGTGTGTCATGGTTCAAAAATGTTTCCCAATAGAACGAATGTGAACTCCAGTAATACGCATGATCCAAAAAAAGAAGGATCATATCTTTAATGGTCATGGGCCGCCATTTAGAAGGTAAATAGTCTCCAACGTATTCTCATTATATGGTGAAATAGTATCATGTGTTAATAAGAAAAGTAAATAATTTCATGAGTCCTTTGGAATTTAATGGATGTTAGAGAAGAAAAGGATGGTAGAGAGAATGACGGATAATTGGAAGAAGGGAAAGATGGATTTTTTCCATATGTGATATATCTGAAATAGTCACATTGGTAAATTATTTAATGGAATGGGAGTTTGTTATATGTTTAGAAAAAAATAACAATAAGTATGTGATTCCAAGGGTAAGAATATGATTTCAAATGTATATTGCTTCATCTGCAAGGAGTTGATACAATATGAGAATCATTTTCCAAATCATTAGAGTATGCCCCAAGTGATGTTATTGGGTAATAATAAAATTATGATACTACCATAGATAAAGTGTAATGACCACTATTATAATTTTGTTATTAAATAATAATTTTATTTTATTTTTGTATCAATGATGTACTTGTTATATGATTTATGGAAATAAATAAGGATTGTACGGTAGTACTATTTCTATGAGGATTAGAGATTTTATGGTACAAAGTAATATAAAACTATAGAATGTAATACTTTTTTTGTAAAATACATGGATAACGGAAAGTTAAACCTTGGCATGGCTTTATTACTGAGTTAGTGATTTTGGAATAAGATATGATAGATTTGGATAAATTATATTAGATGTTCTTGATTACTTTAAAACAAATTAATGGTTTTTTATTCCATTATTGTTATATTTTACAAATTTTTTGGATATTTTAAGTATATCTAGTTTTATATAAGTAATATGGGAGAATGAATGTAATTAATATGTATTTATTGTAATTTAGGGTGTTAGAATTTTTTAAAATAATACATGATGAAGGTATTCACATATTGTTACACGGAAAAAAATATCTTCATTGTGTTTCCCTTTATTATAAATATTGTACTATGAGTTTGGAAAGAAGTACTTTGGATTAGTCTAAATGTAATAAAGGATTAGTTTTGACAATGGATACTATTTTTAAGGTTAAATAATTTGTCAAGATTATATTTGTAATGTTATAAAAAGGACAACCTAAAGGTTGGGTGACAAATCGTCGCATCTGGAAAGGCCACGAGACTTGAACCCGCAACCGTTGGGAAATTAGGGTTCATCACCTACCACTAGACTACTTGATTTCCTGGTTTATATAATGTAGTTTTTTATAATAGTATTACAAATGAATTATAAAATCATTATTTTTGGTACCTGTATTAATTGGATAAATATAATATTACTGAATTCTATTATTAGTTAGAGTGAAAGATGAGTTTGTGGTAGTTATTAGTTGAAGGATGAAACTCTACATGTCATGTATATTTGTTTCCTGTTAATCTATGACTAAATTAATTATTAAACATTATTTAAGGGATACAAAAAAAAATATCCTAATAAATTATTTTTTCTTGAACGGGATGATATTTTAAATCATCATAAATTGATGGCTTTGAGGCCCTCAAATTTACACTTGTTCATGATTGATGACCTCAATCACTCCCAATAAATATTTACTTTATTCCTCCAATTATGTGTCTCTAATTTCCACCAATGTTCAATTAATTTAGATCATAATTTGGTAGTGACATTTTCATTTCCCTTTCCACTTCTTAAGACAAAAGTTTATTAACCCAATTTTTGATGTGGGTTTTCCACCAAGGTATTTTTTTATTTTTATACTTTTATTTTAAATGAACAATTTAAAATTTTTAGGATTCAATTTATTGAAGTATGGGAGAATCTAACACTGCAATATTTCGTAGTACTTTATATCTTAAATGTAATTAAATAACTTGCGCTACACGTAACACCGAGTTCTAGCGCAACAGGGCATACCAAATTAACCGTTCAAAAATCAATTATGAATATTATTAACTGGATTATAAATTTTATATACTCAGTATAATTTTTATATCCATATTATTTTATTCTTATAAATAATATCAGAAAAAATAAAAAAATTTAGATAGAGGATGTATTTTTTTTTAGAAAATGCAATTTTACCACCTTTTAATAGAGAACCATTTTTAAAGCAAATATTTGACACTTTTATATATATAATTTGACAAAATAAACGTATTATTTATAATTGGAACATAAAATATTATTTTTTAATTTTTTTTGATGTTTTACTAATAACATTCATATTTTGGTGAATATTGGAAATAGTAAATTTTAATTAAAAACAAGTTTTTAATCAAAATAATTTATAGATTTAAAGTTTGTATTTCAGTTTCTTGTAATTATAATTAGATTATATTTTTATCATTCAATATAATGTAGGTAATTATATGTAATTTCCCATTTAAATTTGATATAAATGAATGTTAGTATTTTGATAGTTTTTACCTTTTTAAAGACCTAATTTTGGTTTTTACAATGGTAATTAATTTTCAGTTAACTAATTAAACTTCTATGTTATGAATTTAGTATAATATAAATCATTTTTTGAATTCAGAATATCAAAATTATGTGAGGGTTATTTTTTGATATTTTTCTGAAAACATTAAATTTTTCATGAATAGTGAAAAACATGGTGTTAATGTTTATAATCGACGTTTTATATAAAAAATTATCTATTTTATTTTATTTTATTATAAATAAAAATAGATATATAAAACATATATATGTTTAATGTTATTCATTAGTGTCATTTTTTAATAAAATTAGATGTATCAAATTTTTTTTGAAAAATTTAACGCCTTTTACCCAGCTTCTAGTCCCATTTTCAAATTTTCATTAAAAGAAATTTTTCCGCTTCTATAAATTTAATTTCATAAATCCAAGAGACATGGTTGACATCAATATGTAAAATATGGTTTAATAAGATGAAAATACTTTTCTGTGAATATTAACATTGGACTTTTATTTACCACGATTAAAATTATATATGGTAAATAATGAAAAAGTGATATTATAATTACCCCATCACATGTCCTAATTCTATTGGATAAGTATATTTCGACCAAAACCAATATTAGTAATAAAATATGATCCTTTTGGTCCATTTAGATTATATTGATAATTTTATTATTATTATTTTAAATAATACTTAAATGTTAAAATTCAAAGATTAGTTAAAAATCCATTTTTAATATATTGTTACATTTATGATAAGTTTGACTATAATTATTCATTATAAAGATAAGAATATTTCCTACATAATGGTATTTTATTTAAAATTCTTAGATATTAAAAAATTAAATTTATTTATGACGCAATGATGATGTAGTAATTATTTTATCAAAGAATGATTAAAATAATTGATATTATAAATATTAAAATAAATGTAAATTGATTATTTTGTTTCCATCCAAAAATTTTCTAGATTAATATTACATGTAATGGTTGATGAAATAAATTTTCTACGTGAAATGTTGTTATGACTTTAATAAAACAAAATACCAAATAGTGTCAAATTTGACATAAATGAGTTTTTCAAAAAATACTACACTATTAAATGATATAATTGTCCTAAAAATATATGGTTCTAACAAACAACATATATAATAATATATATGCCATCAATGAACCACTTGAGGTTCATTAGGAATTTTATAGTAATATTATTAAACATATATTATAATAATATAAGAATACATGTTAAAAGAGAAACTATTAACTAAGAGTTAATCTAAAAGACAATGTTAATATAGTAACCTTAACATATATAATACCTATTAGGTGAGAGGTATTCGACCCATACCCATATTAGCCTCAAAATAAACCTTTTTAGAGCCATTATAAAATGAATATGAATGTATTATAAAATAATAGTTCATGTTTTTTCTAAAGTGACCCCCACCTCTCTTATAAAATAGTACTTCCCCTTCTCTCAAAATCACATTTACAAAGTTATTCAGCCCAACCATACCCTGACCAAATATCCTCCCAAATTTCCACTCTTTAACCTAGAGGCCTTCCCTTGAGTATATATCCAACCTAAAAGTCCCTTTTTTCATATCAAAATGAAACACCGAAAGAAGATGTAATTATACTATCAACTCTTTCAATGATCTTTTCTTCTTCCACATTATTTTTCATTATTATTTCCATACAAAAATAATGAATATATTACCTTTTACAAGATTTTATGTTATTATAAATATTGTGAAATCATATTCATTATTCTATCAATCCTATGAATGATAATGTCAATATGCATGCGTACGTCCGACTTACGGTTTCCACATAGGGTTGTAATTTGTTATTTAACACTATGTTATATGGATAGATATAATGATTAGTAATATGTAAATAAATAATGAAAATAACATGCTAATTTTTCTGTAAAATTAATATACCAACCAATTCCAAAACTATTAATTATTAAAGAAATGATATCGTCGCTCATGTGTACGTACGACATACCATCTCCACGATGCAATGAGATTAATTTTCATTTTCACCACTCAATGGTGATTATTAAAATATATATTACTAACATGTATGTAATATATAACAAAATAATTCTACTGGATATATATATATTTACATACATACATCTTATTCACTTCCCTTGGTTCAATACGATATGAAAATAGAAACAAGGTTTATGTGTACGTACGACCTACCGTCTCCGTAAACGGTGTTTTACAATTCATATATATATCTATTATACATATTTATATTCTAAATATATATTATATATAAATAATTTTTCATATTTTGGATTTATATAAATCATGATCTAAAGGATTAGATCAAGAATAACAAGTTAAAACATGTACGATAAAGAAAGTGATAATTACCCAAAATGGTAATTTAACATAGAAATAATTATTAAATAGGTAGTATAAAGTCATATATGCATCATTTATGATATAAAAATAATATGAATATGGTTTTTAAATAATTTAATAACCTATTATGGCCATTATATAAGAGGTTAAATGTCCCCACGAGCAAATAAATAGTGCAAGGTAAGGGTTAATTCCTCAATATCATTATTATCCGAGATTGTTTATGTGTAATTATTTACAGGGACATTTTTTCCGTCCATTCCCATGATTTGTAAAATTATTTTTTAAATTAACATTTTATGGTTTTTTTAGGGAATCATTATCATGATCCTCATTTTAAATGTTGTAATGATTTATTTTTCTATATCTTTTTAATTAATGTCATTGTTTTAAAAATGATACTAAGGATTTAATTATATGGACATTATTATTTTAAAATGATAATTCCTTAAAACATTTTCATAGTCGTATAGGACACATTGATTCGAAAATATATTTCAAAGGAATTCCACTATAAATGTTTTAATTTTAAATTATTTCATAGGTACTGATATTTCTCACAAAAAGTTGTACCGATCATTTTAAAATATGTCATCATATTTTACTGGATATTATTCTTGATTAATGTTGATTTATTATAATACAATCTTCCATATTGTATTGAATGAGTTATGATATGTTTTACTATGGATGTTCTATTTTTATATCATTCATGGTTTATGGTTAATGTATTGACATTTCGTAGGCTAGTTTGAATACAAATGATAATGGTATGTTTCAAAATTTTCATATGAGGAATGAAGTGGAAAAAGTATGTGATGGGTGGATACCCCTATTGCTCCTCAATCCATCGGTATGTATAATGAGAAAAACTAGTGTCTTGGCACAAGGCCTTGAAAAAAATTCATTTGATGTATTGGAAAAAGGCCTTTAATATTGGGTAATTATGTAATGGAATTAGCCATTCCATCATTATGAAATTAATTATTACATGTGATTACTCGACTAGTAGGATATATATGTGGATGTTTATATTTTGATGTTTGATTTATTTTTTCCATATTATGTTTATTATTAAATTAAAAATACTATTGTTTTTATTAAAAATATTGCCTTAAAATATTCTAGCCTCTACTAAATTATTTACCCTTGTCGAGCATCTGAGATAACCCCTTTCTTATATTTTGTTTTCCCAAGACTCCAATAAGTGAATTATGATTTAAATGCAGTTTTAAACTAGAAGAATAATGGGATTCAAGATAGATTATCTATGTTGTGTTTTATGTAATGTAAAGTTCATATATGTAAACTATTTTCCATTACCACTAAACTGATCAGTTCTTTAAGACATGACTCATTGTAATCATTCCATTGTATTAAAATAATGCACCAGCTCCAGGATTCTGGGGTCGACATGTTACCAGCGGGATATCACATGAATTTATGTACCATATTCTATATAAAAACATTTATCCTATTGTATAATAAGTTTTTACTTATTATATATCATTAAATTAAAGATATAAATATTTGAAATATCATATATGATCGACTTATAACATTTTAATACCCTTTTATTCATAATTATTAATTTAAATTTTTTTTGACAATGTTACTTGTTTAATTTTTCATATTAATTTAGGTTTGATAGTTTCAGTCCAATTATATTTCTCATGGTTCCATTATATCTATTATTTTAATAAATATATTAATATCATATATATTCAATGTCAATATAATTTGGATCATCCATTAATGGTAGCCATTGAAAAATTAATTACACATTTCATTGAGATGGTAACTTATACATAAGCATGATTGTTGTTTTCATTTTTTGAAGTATTGATTGAAAAATGGTAGATAATAATTAACATTTCCAAAATAATTATAATGAAAAATAAAATATATATTCAATAAACATATCCTTGTTATAGTCATAAAAATATGAAATGAAAAATAGATCAGATCCCTCCTTGTTTGCGGTAATCCAAATATATGCACAAGGGACGTTATATTTTTATAGTAGATATGAATGTAAGTTGGTATATATCATATTATATTTTAATAAAAATAATAACATCATAAATTTAATATATATTCTTTATTTTTATTACTATAACCATCCATGTAATGTGGTGATGAAAAACAATTTACCTCACTACGTGGAGACGGTAAGCCTTATGTTTTCCTGATGAGGGTATTAGCATTGTGTATGATGGAATTATGATGTAATATGATTTACCATCTTAATAATAAAATATAAATAAATTTATGATACAATATTTACTATTTTTATGCGTAAATATAAATAATATTTACTAAAATAAGATGTAATTTTATGGGGTTGTAAAAAATATTATATTCTTTTATTTAACCCTCAATATGTTATCATCTTAAAAACCATAGTATTTTTATTTTTGACAGTCAATAACCATATTTAATTTTCTAATAATTTTGGGAAGTGATTTTGGTTGATCTCAATTTAGGTATATATACCAATAGGTCTCAATTAGGAAAGGGGTGAAGATTCCCTTTTATACCTAAGGTGAGTGACAAAGTTGTAAATTTTTTATGTTTTCAAATAATAATACATATAATTATTTATAAAAAGATATAAAAATGACTCATTTTATAATTTTATAAGGGTGATGTATAAATAAAACCCAATTATATTTATTAAACAAATTTTTACTATTTATTAACTCTTACCATTTTATATTAACCCTTCAATAAAAATGTTTTGACCTTAATCGTGGAAATAATTTCATAAATATTAATGGGTTATAATTTTACATTTAAGTTGATAATTTGATTATAAATTGTCATTTAATTATATATTAGACCATTTATACATTCCATTTCCTTATTTTAAGATTTTATGATTATTAAATTATGTAATACTATATTATTTTTCATATAAAATCATTAAAGTGATTTTGTAAAGTATTTTTTTTTTCTATATTTGACATAAAAAATATCAATATAGTTGTGTTGTTAGTGTAGATATTATTAAAATATACGTAAAATATAATATTAATATATAAATTCAATAAAACAAAATAATATACCTAAATTTCATTTATTTTAATCTTTAATAAAATATATAGTTAATTTTTCTATTAATTTAATAAGTGTTGTGTCGTAGTTGTGTGAGAATTTAGGGTTTCAAAATTATCAGTCAAAAATAGAAATAAATAACAATTATTAAAATAATTTCATAAATTTTTAAATAAATTTTAATATTCATTCACAACAAATTATTATCCTTATGAAAACAAATATCAAAGATTAAAATATGGAGAGTGGCATTTTTTATTTTTCATAACATAAAATTTTATGTCTGCCATTGTTATGGAAATGTATCCCTTAAACCAAAACATTTCACACATAAGGTTATAATGATCATAAAGAAATCATCCAATAGGATTAAATTTTAAATATGTTGGTCTTATCACTTAGATATAACATTTTTAACCCGATTTACCCTTTTTCAATGGTGACAATTATTTTTTACTTTTCAATTCATTATAACAAAAAAATTATTTGAATAATTTAAATAATATTAATTATCTTGATTTTAAATGTAGATTCTGTTTTATAAAATTCAATCTATATATGTTGGTGAAATTATTTTTAAAATAATCTCAAAATGCATGACTATTATGACACAACCATAAAAAATACATATCCCTATGTTTTTAATTAGTGAATAATTTGGTAACATTCATAATGATTTTTATGGTTTATAGTTTAATATAATTTTTCATAACTCTTATATAATAACGTCTTATATTATTGAGTTTCTAATTCCAATTAATATCAATATTTTATATAGTATAAATCTTTTAATAACAACTAGTATTATTCTCATAAAAAAGCTTCATGAAATTCAAAGTGACTTCTTGTTTGTCCTTATCCATCCTTATTCCTTATGAATAAACATTATAAATAGTTTAATGAGTGAAAAATTATATATAAGAGTCCTATAAAATAATAAATCTTCTAGTATAGAGAAAACCCAAAAAATCCGATTACATTTATTATTATTATCACAATAACCTTTGAGAATATGAAATAAAACATTTCCAAATATAAAAAATTAACATGGTTATGAATAATTACACTAAAACTACTATAATGGAAAAATAAATTCATTTTAGGTGAATTAGAGAAACATAATCATAACCTATTTTATAGCCAAGTCATTATTATCTGTAGCCTAGTTAAATCAATTGGAGAAACCACAAAATTCAATTCCATCCATCTTTCCTTTTAAGATAATGAATATTTCCCAGCGAATTGATGATCTATAATGTGGTTCTCTCATTGTATAATTTATATCGGTCTCACATTTCACCTTGAGCTATAATGGGGTTTAACCCATCCAATACACTATATCGGGATCGCCTATTTTTCATATATAATTTGAAAATATAATTTTTCTGAGTGAGACATTTTAGGCATGTACATTATCATTATAAAATCCATATAAATCTATTTTTCACCCACATTCAATTTGGATATTATAATTACCTTTCCATTGAACCCCCAATTTATAAAAAAAATTCTCAAAATAATCAAATTTATGGTTTTTATTTGAAAAAATATGTTATTTTGTAAATTAATCTAAAAATAAAATAATGGACATAGTTTTAGGAAATACTATTGACTCCATATATGTTAAATATGGAACATTAATATTTCCTTTTGTATTGAAAGTAAAAAAAATTATATATATATATATATATATATATTATGTACACATGTTATTTTTGAAACCATTTAAAAAAATTTAAAACACATATAATGATTTATTTTATAATAAATTTGTGTCCAAATAAAATCAACTTTAAAATAATAATGATAATATAAACATTAATGATAAATATTAAGAATGTAAATCATGAAAAAATATGTAACTGGGTCATTAAAAAAAGGTGTCCCTTGTATAAAACTATAACATTATTCCTTTTTAAAAAAAATTTAATGAAGCATAAATGTGATAAAATATAAAAATTATTTTACATTTAATCATAAATATTTATTTTTAGGAATCATTTTTAAGAACATTGACTTGAAAAAAAGAGAGTTGTAAGAAATTTGTTGAAAAAGTTTTTTTTAATGAATGTTACATTCAATTAGTTTGACACATCATTTACATTATTTACCCCCCTAAATAATAAAATTATTTTATCTAATTACTTCTATTGATAAATATTTGATGATTATTATGCTGTTTTATTTTATTTATTACGTTGTTATATTAAATTACTTAATCTTTTAAGATTATGTTAGATATATTGATGATATTATGCTCATATGTCCAAAAAAAATTAGTAAGATGAATATGGTCTAGGTGGTCATTATTTAATCTGGTCAAAAATGTTAATTATGTTATAATTATTATTTTTAAACATTATTTAGAATTTTAAAATCAATCATTATTGATGGTTATGAAAAATAAAAAAAAATTTATCTTAGAGAAGATAGGTCGTGTGCACACATGTGAAACTGATCTATTTCACAATTATCATGATGTAAAGTAGGTAAGTATTATTTCATATTTCCATATTATTAATTATGTCATCAATAATATATTATTTAATCATATTTACTAATATATATCATCCATGGGATGCAGTGATGAAAAAAATGAATATCATTGTTTCGTGGAGGCAGAAATCCAATGTTTAAAAAAAATACATTATTATTTATCATTGAATGGAAATGTTTGAAATTAAATTATATATAATATTTGATAAATGATAAATATTTCATTAATATATTATATATACATTTAATAAATAGCTACTACCAATCATAAGTGTAGTTGCTGGAAAATGAATTACATCGGTTTGTGTGGTGGTAGTCCACCGTATAGAAGAACGATGTGTTTATTTCCAACTTAATAGAAGTAGTTATTGATATTAGTTCTGAAATTAACTAAATAAAATCTATATATATAATATAATATTATTATTATTTAATAATGTCCAAAATATATTTATTAGAGGTTAAAAAAGAAACATTACTAAAATATTTTGTTAATAACTATACATCCTTATTGGAAACCCACTTAATATCAACAAAAAAACATTTATAGGTATTATTTTATGATCAATACATTCCTTATATATAATTAAGAGAAAATAAAAGATGCTAATTCTACTAGTATTTTCTAAAAAAAATATTTTGATGGTTTAATAAAATATTATATGAGGATCTATTTTATAAGTGAGTGGTGAGGGACTATTGAAATTTCATAATGTATTTAATTAAAACCAATTAATATTTAATATTCATATACATCAAAATTTATATGATTAGAAAATATGAATTATTAGTCTAAGTCATCCCATAAAATATAAATTTTACAAATTTAGGTTATTTTTCACCATTATCATTTTGTTTTAAAGCTTTTTTAATGTTTCTTCCAATTAATATGGAAATAAATTTGTTAATATTTAGTTGTCAATAAAGATACTAATTAAAGAAAAATTTCCAACAAATTAACCATTTTAGATATTATTGACCGTATACCATCAACGTTTCAAAATAATGAAATATGTGGGAACCACTGAACAAAAACCTCCCATGAGTGGTGTGAAAAATTCATATCAGAGGAGACTGTTTTACCATATAACATAGGACATGGATATTTATTTTTAATGGAAATACTGTCAAGTGTATTGACTGTGGTTATTAGTTTAAGGAATACAGTGTTGGTGCAGTGGCTGACGTATCCAAACATCAGGACAGTGAAATATTATTTTCGACTCAGTTCACGAAAACACTAACTGTGTGTGTGTTATGAAGAGTTTTCTTTGTGATCTCTTTGAGTCATCTCACAGGGTATAAATTTTTGACCGTGGTGGACCTGTTTATGATCAGTATACCTCCACGAACACAGCCAGCTAGGGTTTCAAAAGTTGTATGCACTGATATCCCACTGAGCGATGACGCCTAGGTATTTGGCCCTCTTCCCATAGAGTCACCAGTAGAGGCACCAGTGGTACCATTACCCATTGGGAGACTGATGCCACTAGACCTAGCAGTAGAGAGTTCACGCTTCTTGATCACTTTTTAGGATTTCTAGCACTATTGGGCACCCAGTATCAGGGGAGAGATGGACCCAAAGGCGGCTAATGATTTGTTGGTGGCGATAGTGAGAGACTTATGACTGGTAGGGACACTAGACGATCTCATGGGGATCTGTACCACTAGTCATCTATAGGTAGCAGCATGATGATGGTGGAGCTTTATGCTCCAGGCTCACAAAGATTTGACGCTTCTCTGGACAGACATTTAGAACCTGTTTTGTGCAGAGTATGTTCCAGAGACTCGTCACACAGTGCACATTCAAGAGATACTTTATCTACGATATAATATCATGACTGTGGCTCAGTACTCAGCGATGTTCACTGACCTCTCACACAACTCCATATATGTGTTTCAGGACCGATTCTACAGGGCCCATACCTTTGAGTAGGGACTCACGCAAGAGATCATGGCATCGATGATCTCACTCCGCATCCTGACGCAGGCGGGGGTGTTAGTGGGTGCCCTCTTAGTGGATAGATTTCTAGCTGAGTAGTCGCCAGTAGTGAGACCCACCATCGGTCATCACATTACTGGGTCTACAACATCTGGAATCAAACAGATGACACTTATGTCTAATAAAACCAGACATACAGGTGGACTACCACATGATTCAGATTCAGTTGTGTGGGGAAGATAAGGTAGAGACCATCACGCCAGGTGCTGGCTGTGTTACACATGCTGAGGCAGGGTCACATGTCTCATGACTGTCCAACCCTCCATATGGATGATCAAAAAATGGTTGAATGACCACTGAGGCAAAGATAGTGATTCAATCTAGGAGGTCTGTGGGAGTCGGATGACATGGCATAGGAGCTGGCCATGTATCTGGAATTGGGTGAAGATTTGAGAAGTTAATGCCACCACCACCAAAAGGTCCACCCTGAACACATGGAGCAGGTAGATAAAGGTGAGCTCAACTCTAGGTAGATAAGTCCTATGATCATGGCACTGTGGAGATGATACGAGTTATGATATATGTCTAATCCACCTTAGCTGTAGTATTTATTAACACATGTGTCATTCATTATTTTATTACCACATCCCTCGTTTGGAGCTTTGAAAATTTCATGGAGTTGTGGGATCGATCTTTATGGTTAGAGGCTTCTACAGGAGTAGAATAGATGATTACAGACAAGTTTCAGAAGTGTGATCTCACTCTAGGAGGTGAGAGCTTCAGCTAGGATCTCTGAGTAGCGTCGTCGAGGCCTTATGATGTCATCTTGGTCATGGACTGGTTATCTACAGTACATGAATATATTGACTATATTAGTCACAATGTGCGGTGTGACTGTATGAATGGGACTAGGTTCTCCATCACCAGTGAGAAGAGAGCCATTGCAGCATATGATGGACTTATCTGAAGGATATTGCAGCAAATCACTTATCATTTGGCTTGCCTTACCCTAATAATGGTTCATGTGAAGAGTCTGATCAATCCTGTAGTGGTGGGAAAATACGTAGATGTCTTCCCTGACGATGTTTTGAGTCTACCTCCTCATTGATAGGTGGACTACTTCATTGAATTCTACCCCTGGATGTCACCGATATCTACACCAGTGTATCAGATGGCTCCCACAGAGCTTCGTGAGCTGTGGGTATAGCTTGAGCACTTGCAGGGGAATGGATTCATTTAGCCCAGTGTTTATCCGTGGGAATCCTTGATTTTGTTCACCAAGAAGGAGGATGTGAGCTTGAGTCGTTGTGTTGACAATCGTCGCCAAGGTGACCGTGAAGTATAAGTACCCACTTCTGACGATTGATGATCTCTTTGATCATCTTAAGGGAGCATTGTGGTTCTCGAAGATAGACCAGATATCAGGATATAACCATCTCAGTAAGCAAGATGAGGATGTGCATAAGACAACTTTCAGATGTCGGTACGACCATTGCGATTTATTGGTTATGAATGTTTTTTATCCAACGATCTGGAAGTGTTCATGGGATTTATTAACATGATCTTCCATCCATATCTTGATCAATTTGTAGTAGTCTTCATCGAAGACATTCATATCTACTCGATTACTGAGTGGATCATGCCTATCATTTTCATGTAGTACTAGACACACTCTGGGAGAAGTAGCTTTATTGTAAGATCTCTATGTGCCAGTACTGGAACTAAGAGGTTAATTTTTTGGGACATGTCATATTAGAGGCTGGAGTTTCATTTGATCCAGTGATGATTGAGGCGTAAATTTCTTGGGATCCACCTAGGAGTGTGACAAAGATAATGAGTATCTTGGGGTTGGGTGGATACTACTAGAGATTTGTGCCAGGTTTCTCTAGAGTTGCAGCACCAGTTTTTGAGTTGACGACGATGGGTAATCCATTTGTGTGGTTGGATAGATGTTAGCGGAGTTTTCAGGAGATGAGGTTGAGGCTTAATAGTGCCCCCATCTTGAGGCTTCCATTGGAGGGCGTAGGGTACGTAGTCTACTTCAACGTATCAAAAACTAGTATTAGATGTGTTCGGATGCCTTAGTGAGGAGTGATCGGTTATGGTTCTTGATAGATGAGTCAAAATGATAATAACTATGCTAACCATAACTTGTATTTAGTAGCAGTGGTATTCACCTTTGAGATGTTGTGAAAATTATTTTATGGGTGAGTGTTTTACAGTGTACTCTGATCTCAAGATTCACAGGTATATCTTCTCTCACAAGGACCTGAACCAGAGAAATGTCATTGGCTTGAGTTATTCCATAACTATGATTTAGAGATAGTCTGTACTTATGGGAATGGAAATTTTGTATCAGAGGAACTCTATCGGAGATCTGGTGCAAGGTGAGGTGACATAGGAGTTGGCCTCTTTCCGTATATCCTTCGTGGTATATGATGGAGTAGTTTTCCATCAGTCTCTTACAGTCACTACTCCACTTATTCAGCGAGTCAAGGAGGCATAGAATGGGTACACTGACTATGATAATTGACGTGATCAGATATCCATAGGATCGGCACCTGATATATTTTTTAAAGGTGGGAGGCACCTCATCCTTTTCTGAGGATGTACCATGGTACCGGTGTCACTTCGAGAGGAAGTGTTGAGGGAGTTCCACACAATACCTCTAGCGGTTCATCCAAGAGTGGCGAAGATGTACCAGGATCTATAACTACAACACTGGTGGCCGAAAAATAAGAACAGAGTTGCAGAGTATGTATCTCGGTGCATCACCTGCGATCATGTGAAGGTAGATAATTATATACCATCCGGGTTTGTTCTGCCTTTGGGGTCCCCGAGTGGAAGTGGGATGTGATGTCCATGGTCTTCATGACTAGACGTCCACATACATCTAGAGGTCATGAATCTATTTGGGTAATCATTGACCGAAACACCATGTCGGCCCATAGCCTACAAATCTGAGAGTAGGGTTTAGTAGAGACATGGGATGCCAATCTATGCAAGAGCTTGTGTGGTTACATAGAGTACCCTTGACGGTTGTCTCTGATCGTGATGCACATTTAACATCCTAGTTATGGAAGGGGTTGCATGAGGCTTTCAAGACACAGCTTCGTTTGAGAACCACCTTCCATCCCTAGAAGGACGGTCAGTCTAATTGGACCATTCATACCCTCAAGGACATGATATGTTCATGTGTCCTCAAATTCGGCCGCAGTTGAGAGGATCACTTGCCTTTTGTAGAGTTTTCTTACCACAACTGTTATCACTCCACTATTGCGATGGAACATTTTGAATAATTGTATGGGTGACCTTGCATATCAACCTTATGATGGACTGACCCAGGGGAGTCATCACTCATGGGACATGAGATAGAACGTCCTACCACAGAGAAGGTGCAGATCATCCAAGAGTGGATCAAGTAAATAGAGAGGAGGAATAAGTCATATGCTGATAAGACATATAGACTTGTGGAGTTTGAGGATAGCGACCATGTCTTTCTACGAGTCTCACCTCGATGAGGTTTACGGATATTTGTCTGAGGTGGAATGTCATCTCTGTGGTTCATTGGACCCTTTCATTTCCTCAAATGAGTTGTGATGGTGGCTTACCTCTTAGCTCTTCCACCTTAGGTGCACCGGGATCATGACTTCTTCCACATATCCATGCTAGGGAGATACTTGAGAAAAATGTCTCATAACATCGACCACGGTGAGCTGGACATCGTTGATGGGGTGACTTTTACAGTGGTTACATTTGAGATTGAGGATCAACTGGAGTGGGTACATCATGGGAAGTTGACAACATTGGTGTGCATTTTTTGGCAACATGGTAACCTCCAAGAGAGCACATGGGAGAAGGAGGATCTAATGCGTGCTCAGTAACCCCACTTTTTTACCTTGTTTTGAGTTGTGTCTTACAGGGACGTAAATCCTTGAGGTGGGGAGAATGTAAAGATCCAGAATTTCCATATAATTTTTTTAAATATATGGGAATTTTACAAGTCTGTGAAAATTGATAGCATGTGATTTTGATTCTCAGAGTGTCTAGAATTAATTTCTGAACATTATTTCATGTAAGTTCATTAAACATGAGAGTGGGTTTTTCTAAATTTTTAACCAGTTCTCAGAATTGAAATATGTGAGAACCATTGAACTGGCAGTGTTGTTATTCGATTACATAGACTTTTAGCTCAATGAATATAGGTCGAGGCTAAAAGTTAAAATTTGGGGTTTTCATTAAGGAATAAAATAAAAAAAAAATTTGTAACATTTTTTTTAAACACCCATGTGGGAGTTGAGATGTTATAGAAGTGGGGACCACTAAACAAAAACCTCCCATGAGAGGTTATGGTGTTGGGGACCACCTGAGCCTATAACCCCTCGAACTCCCTCGTAAGAGTGGGGAAGCCTCTTAAAATTCCCCCACTTTAATGGTTCCACACCTTTTAATTTATTATTCCAACAAAATTAATTAATTAATTGTATTTAAAATTGTTCCAACAACTTAATAGATAACATAATCTATTCTTTTGGATACCACTTTATTTTTTGTGGAATTGGTAGGAATGAGACTTGGAAGAATGCTCTCCAACGAAGAATGCCAATGATTAACACTATCTCTGATTTCGAATTATTCAACGGGAAATTCATTGATGAGGAACGTCTTCAATGTCAACGAACCGAAAATTGAGGAAATGTCAACATCACCATCATCCATCTATTCCCAATGACATCATCTCCTTCCCCACAAAAAATCTTCAATTAATCAAATGAACTAGGTAGGGAGGTTGTTTGAATTATATTACATTACCCATTATTGATATTCTTGTTCTTATTGAGCCTCTTTTTACCACTCTAACTTGGAGGATTCAAGCCAAAAAAAAAATGATTCGAACCCTATGAAATTCTTCTTATATGGTGTATCCTTCGTGATAATAGAAGGAAACATTGTTGATAGACACCAGTGCCAACAATTGGCATTGGTGGAACTCGAGAATCGAAGATGAATGCGCGGTGCCCCGCCGCCCCGTGGCATCCTTGCCCCATGACCCTTCACCGTCCTCGGTCATTGCTGCCCTGTAGCCTCACCATGCCACCCTTGCTGTGCCACCCTGTGGCCCCCCACCCCAAGCCGAGCTACCCCACAGTCTCATGCCCTCGCGGCACCCCCACGACCGAGTCGCCCCACGCCCTCGTGGCACCCCCGAGGCAGAGTCACCTTGTGCACTTGTAGAATCCACGCGGCTGAGCAACCCCGTGCCCCACAACAACTCCATGGACGAGCCTCCACATACCCCTACATCACCCCTGTGGCATCGCGAACGTCAATGAATGTCGGGCCGTGTCGGTCTGACCGAGTCGTACCGGAACCAGACCATATATGACCCTGTATTTTACTTGGGACATAACCTTCGCACCAGATGTCCATTTGATGATCCATCAGTGGCATTGAAAATCATGTAGTCAGATAGTCCCTTTGATATACCCCACTATTGTTTTGGATAATGTTGGGGAATGGTTGGGTTGGATCGAGTACGAAACCAACAGGGCCCTCGTGACAAAAATTCTTATAACTCAAAGACTGAGCATCAGAATGATGTGATGTCTATTTTGTTGAGACCCCTATGATATGTTGGTCGTTTGAGATATTTCTTCTTGGGAAATCATAGTTGTTGGAGTATCAACCAGTATCTTGTGGAGGGTATTCTACCGGAGTCGATCTAGCGTAGTATGGGAACACAAAAGTTGGTTGTGATGTGAATCACCTAGACTGATCTAGTGTGGGTCAGCATCGAGCGATCATGTCTGGGATAACACCTAGAGTGATTCTGTGTGGGTCATCACTTAGGGAGATCCTGTTTCGGGAAAACCTAGTGATCTTGTGTGGGTCAGCACCTTGCGATTTTGGGTGGCTTATCCCTTAGCGATCCTATGTGGGTTAGCTCCTTTCTATCCTGTGTGTGTCAACACATAGCGATCCTATGTGGGTCAGCACCTTGAGATCTTTTTGGGTCTACACATATCAATCCAGTGTGGGTCAGCAACGAGCGATCCTGTGTGGGTTATCACCTGAAGATCCTATGTGGGACTACCTCTTAACATAACAAGATGATTTAGTAGTTACATCTAATAATCTCTACTTCTATTATAATGTTATATCTGAATGAGCTGAGTTCGTACCTGTGTGGTAATTTCCTTCGTGGTAATACATTGGTGGTATTATTCTATGTGGAATACCTATGTGATACTTTCTTTTGTGTTTTTCCTTCCTTTGTGTAATTTTTGAGATTTGGGAAATTTGGTTGAACCCTCTGTTTCATCATGATTGAGATGAGTATACTTGATAGCTTATGTAAATGTATTGTAATATACCTAATTAGGGTTGAAAGTTGACTTCATGCTTTTATATTTATCCTTTGTGGGTTTTGTGAGAACTTGTGGGTATTGGGGTCCCTAATGAGTATCATTATAATCACCCATGCATGGGCTATGCCCCCACCACTTTGTGTTTGATGTAGATGACAAATAGCGCAGACTGAGGATGAGGGTACCAGGACACCACGATGCTCGGTCGAGGACCATAAGGCGTATCGGTACGCAGAGGAGATAGGGGGACGTGGAAACTATAGAGGTAATCTATAACTTCCATTCAGGTAGGAACCTCAAGGGTCGACCTGGTAGATAACATTTTCTTTCTTATGTTGCATGGTATTTCAATTGTTCCTATACTTTCCATTTGGGATAGTATTCTGGAACCTTTTACCTACAACACACACTCTGATTACTAATTAGTTCACTTGAGTTCTTATCCAGATGTGTTATTAGATGTGTGTACATACAGGTTATAAAGGAAATGCCTTCCATGTTTTTGGAAATATGCTTTCAGTTCTAGTCTCCATCCCCTATCCTATGGAAGGTGGGTTTGGGGTAGTCACGACTCAGGCCCCTGGGGATGGGTCGAGACACATATCAAGCTCCATCATCTCTATAGAGAGATCCTCTAATGCACCAAATCTTAGAATTGTTAAAATGATACAATGTTTAAATAAATGTGATAAGATTCATGAAAAATCAACACCTTCCTTATAAAGGAAAACCTTCAACACCAACTATGATTTATATCTTATCATATCATTTTTATTTTCCATGATATAGTAAACACACTTATTCTCAAGTTCAATTTATTATATGAAAGATCATCCATATACAAAAATTTGTTATATTTTAAGGACTTAATATCCTCTTTCATTACAAACTCTCAATTCATAGATTCATTAAGAAAATCAATACCTCTAGATTTTTAGGTTTTCATATAACATGCTAGTGTTGATGGTTAACATCATACCTAAACCTATAAACTATTCTTTTCATTCTAGTCGATCTCTTCAAATGGTATTGTTAAACTAAAATATTCAGTTCTTCTAAATAAATTTGTTCATAAACATTTGGTAAAATAATATCCAGTGCATGTACTTCTAGTGATCCAACAAAATAATCATCTTCATATAAAATTTTTATTAAAATATAAGTTCTTATATCGAGACTTTTGATTCCATCAACACATGTACCAGGGTTCTCTAGGTTTTTAAATGGTTGATACTTTGAGAAACCTATATTTCAACTATTGTTTATCTATCAACATCTTAATATACCGACGTGTAATAGTTTCAAAAAACATTTTCAACAAAAAAATTAACCTTTCTTTTGATTAAATTTCCTCTCACTAATCATGAAATAAAATTCAAAAAGAATATATCTATATATATGAAAGAAACATGTTTTTGAATTGGATTCATGTATATAATGTTCCTTATCACTTAAATGGATATATTTTAAACTATCTAAAACCAAAAGATGTTGATCATATTTTCATTCTTAATAACATGTTTTCTCTGAATTGTCTCACCCTTTTACTGATTTTTTACATTTATTAGTGAGAAATGTCATTTTGTTGAGTTTCTCTCCACAAATCACCATAGTCATTCTCTAGTGGAACATAATACATATTGATTTCACTATCATGGTTTGTTTCATTCTTATAGATACTCTAATTTAATATTATATTTTTATCACCCTATTATCATAAATTATCCCCAACTTCTACAATAAATTTTTTAATTTTAATCTTGTGTAGTGTCTATAATTTTCTTTTTATATTCACTTCAACTTCTATCAGCATTCCCTTTCTACCAATGATTCCCACTCAAAAAACACATAAAATACTTTTAATTTTTTTATTTATGATTTAAATCTATATTTTTATTGTATAATAATATATTAATGTTATTATGTATAGGAAACTGTCCTTTGATTGAATTGGGGAAGGTCGCTAAATTCATATGTATTTAGGATATTTCTTATGGTCCTTAGGAATCCAACAATCTCTATTAAAAGACACACTTTTCTACATTCCGTAAATAATAAAATGAAACTATCCTATTTATTTATGATAATCATTCAATATAAAATAATCCTTTAAATGTTTATGTTATAAATGCAAAGGGTAATGAACATTTGCTTCCATAAATTAGGACCATTATAATATTATATTATTATAATTACACTCTTATTTGAATTTCCACAAAATGTGAAATGATACAACCATTACTCATTTTTCATATTAAAAGGATCCTTGAGTATCATTAAATATCCAATTAAAAAACCTAGTTCCATTTTCATAATCACCTAATAACCATAAAAATAACATTCCTCTTATATACAAATATTTTTTCAACTTAAAAAAATTTCATTAGTCCTCTAATTTCCATTATAATATTTATATATTTATTTTCTAAAAACATTTAAAGATTAATGAAAAGTGGTAAATAGTTTCCAAATCATACTATATATATGATTATATAGTAATGTTTAATATCCAATTGTTTCAAAAGATGATATAGAGTCAATAACTGAAACATATTCCCATGTGTTGTTACATAAAAAATAACCAATTTGGACATTAGTTTCATTAATGGAATCTGATAATTTGTGTTCAATAGAAATATAGTGTTACCCTTTGAAAATTTCAAATCGTTATTGAGATTTATGTTATAACCTCAGATCCAGTAGATTGGATCATGATGAGAAAACTTGTCTCAAATCTTTTCACATTCCCTTCCTTAAGATTTATATATACAAGATTTTTTGGATAAATCTTCTTATAATGGGGTGACTAGAACCCTAAATCAGAATTAAGCACACTTATAAATGGTTATGAAACATCCCTTTACCAAAGATCATCACTGATTATCATATTTCCTGATTTCATCAATCACGAAATCATTTTTTCAGGGGAGTTACTATCTAGTATAACAATAGAATCCTAGCTATAATGTAGTGAATAAAAATCGCTTATATATAAGTAGATAATGTTTTATTTATTTATTTTTCCATCCTTTGAATTATATTTCAGTCATTGATATGATTTTTAATTGTTCTTCATTTTTAAAATATTAAAATAAAAAAAATTCTCAATATGAACAAAATGTTTAGGGTAATTACTTTTTTAAACATGAAAACTGATGCCTTTAGAATGATCATTATAATTTTATTCTCTTGGATGTTGAATAAAAAATTCATTTTAAGAAACATTATCACAATCACATGAACACTATTTTCTAGGATAATGTAATAATATTTCACTATTGACACTTTATTAACAACAACAAAAAAGAAGATCTGAGAATTTATAAATAGAATATTCTTCAATATATCATCACCAACATCAAAAATTCAATCCCTAAAATTATTAGAATCTCATATTTATTTTATCGTATTCTAGGCATATGTAGTTACTCATTTTCTAAACTACAAACTTCAAAACTAGTGCTCTAATAACAATTGTTTGGGGAGATTAATTAAAAAGAAAAATAAAAAAATCCAAACATACGTTCTAATTAAATACCAACAGATGTACACTATACACTTAAATAGTAAAATCTGGTTTTGTATCATTATAGTATAAAAATAAATCTCTAAAAGTTATCTTCCCCTCGATTGAGTATAACCGATATAGGATGTCCCTATACCCTACTCACTATACAATATTTTCCTTACACACACCCTTGTACGACTATAAAAAAATCCAAAAAAATATTCAACATAAAAATAATGAATATAAAATATTTGAATGTATAAAAAGATCAATGTTGTTTAAAATTATTTTAAAATCTATACTAAATACATGAGGGAAACACACTAATAATTTATTATATTATAACTATGATATTTCTGGTCAAAATATGGAAACATTAATAAGTAATCCTCTACAAATTTTGAAAAATCAAATAAATTTTCACTGTTAAACCACTCTATCACCACAATATGTCATATTATTTTCCACACATTTCACTAAACAACCCACATTCATGAATACAAACACAAACTAGTCATACAAGTAAAAACTAGTCTCATTTAAAACCAGATCATAAGATATTATTTTTGGGTAGTAATTACATCCTGCTGAACCATAAAATATTGAGCACTTCATGACCTATGAATACTCTATTATTGAACCATTGACATTTACAATATTCTGATATCCCTACATGTGTTAGAGAATATCCGATGATATTTCTTTCTCTTGATTCTAGATACCCATCATTGACTATAATTATTGTGAATGTTCTTTTCATGATTCATCAATTATCGATTTAAACATCTATTTCACAAAATAAGGCATTAAATCCCACCAAGTTTCCTTAAACTAAAGATCATCTATGAGGGTTATCATTTAAAAAAAACTAGGTTTTATGGTTTCTTATAGATCTTAAGTAGTATTAAGAAAAATTAATAATATTACAAAAATATACTTGAATCCCATTCACCCTTTTTTTGCGGTGGGGAAATTGTTATCCCTAATAGTACTCAAAACAATAACCCATGTTTGTCTTGTAATATTTTAAAATTTTCTAGCACAATGTCCCTATAAATATATAATTAAATAAAATGAAAAAATTCAAGATATACACATACACGTTAACCTATAGGTATCACATTTTTTGTACCTATAAAAAATGATTTTAAAGCTTCTATTCCATTTATATGATATGTATAAACTTTAAAAAACTATGTACATATGTTCACAAGGTGATCATGAAGAATATCAAAGTGATGTGTTATATGTATAAAAGTAATTTTCAATTGATTTATAAGAATCTGATGAAATTTTATTATGGAAATATAAATCATTTAAAATTTATAATTTAGAAGGATTGTTACCAGATAATAGAATCATAATTAAATATTAATATTTGGATATTTATATACATTACATGGACCACCATAAAGTTGATACCTAAAGATGAAGAATTATAGAAAGATAGAATTATTATATAATATTTATTTATAATTTCACTTATACTCTATGGATGGTAATAGATTTTCCACATTGGTAATATTATATTGATAATATGATGGATGATCTTTTTATTTAGGAATTATAATGGATTTTATCATATTTATTATGGAAGTATATGAATCAATATGAAATTCCATGATAATATCATGTATACATGAATGTAACAGAATGATAATTTAATTGGAATACAAATTATAAAATGAAAAATGGGAAAATGAATTTAAAAGAATCAATTTAGTTATGTTATATCAAAATTCAAAGAATATGTATAATCAACTGATATTTATAGTAAACCTATGAGATTTAATTAATTATTATTAAAATAATATATGTATATGAATGTTTGAATATAAGATAAATTCATTTGTGAAAAATTTTAATTTATGATAGATGTTTTGAATTAATTTTATATCAACCTATGTATATACTTTTAGAATGAATTTTTTTAGTAGTTAATTTGATTTAGTCGAGAATATAAGATTTAAAATGCTCAATACTATATTAGTGATTTTGTATTTGTCTAATGAAATTTTAAAATTTGAAATATTTTTCAAACTAAGGATGTATAAAATTAAAAAGAGTCCATATTCAAATGATATAGTAGTTTTACTGAAGTGAAAAATGAATAATTACTTTTACCAAATAACAAGTGAAACATTGGAAAAACATATTCAATTTTGGTGTGTTTTCATCAAATATAAATTTGAAATGGGTAATGGTCCCATATTCCATTAAATAATGTGGTTGATGTTTTGAATTTTTAATTTATACAAATAAATATTATTTAATAAATATTTTATGGATATGCATCATGGGTAGTCACCCAATATGCAAGGGATTGTATTTTATTACTTTATTTTAAAATAATCACTCTTTGATATGTTTGAACCATAATCAAGACATCCTTTTTATGAGATGTTTCATTACATCCCTCTTGCAAGACTAATAAAAACAATTCCCCGAAGACTCTCTATTGATTCCCAATTTCTTTATCAGTCAGTCATCCTCCATCCTTTCCATTGAAACATTTACACATTGTGCAAGGATGCTACATAAATCATTGCATTCCATAACCAACATCCATAAGATCAAACATGAAACACAATTCCTATCATCATACCATACTCATTTTCACACATATCCCCATATCTAATCAATATGAATCATGACACTCACCTTCCACTCTCAATACATATAATACCACACATCTTATTTTTCCATCAATCCTCTTTCAAGGCTTCATTTCACACAATTCATCATCTTCACTTCCACCCACCCACACCCTCAATAAATGTACCAAACAACTCATTGTAAGCTTCCATCACTCTATAGTTTAACATATCTTAGATGTAGTATAATACATACACATTTCTTCATCCATGTATATATAACATATCATTGAAGATGTAGAATGAATTAACAGACAATGAATAACCCAATCACTAGACTATCAATGATAATTGATTTAGTAAAAAAACTCCTAAAAATAGAAATGTTATAACTCCCATAGTTCAAAACTACTCTGAATCATTATATGGTTTGGGGCCAACCACTCAGTCGATTATCTAATTCATGCTCTGTTAAAACACAGATGACAATTTTATAAAAAAAAATTAATCTATATTTTATCACATATGTATATAGTATAAAATTTTAATTATGACATATTACTTTTTAAATTACCATATTTTATATGGGGTAGAAAATGATTAATAAATACACATTCTTGACCTATATGATTTTGAAGGATGAATCTCATTTTTGTTAGTCACACCTCACCTCCACCCATAATAATTTCATTTTTATATTCCACTATGAATTTTTTTTATACCACTTAAATAATTTATATTATTTTGAGTAATATTATTCCCTATTTTCGTGATCAAAAAAATGTTCAAAAACAATTATATTCATTTATAAAGACCATTAGATTTATAAAGAATATCTAAGGATAGTTCCTATGACAATGATAATGAAAATGAGAAGAAATACTATATTTATATTTGGTCTCATAGTATATATTGAAATTACTAATATTCTTTCAGAAAGTTGGGATGTAAATTTGTCTTCGAATAGACTATGAATCATAAGTATATTTAATATAGTAGAATTGGAGTGTTTGTAACCTCCTTTAAAAACCTACATATAAAAAAGTGATATAAGGGTGGTCCTATTTTTTAGTAACTTTTATATAGGTTATTTTATGATGAATCCTACTTAATTTTTCTTATCAACACTAAAACAGTATAGGATATGTTGTATGAATGTTATAAAGGATTATATTGAAGCTATTATAATGTGTTTCATTTACATATGACCATGATACACATGAAATAAAGTCATAGAAGGGGTAACCTATATTGTGTTCACTAAGAAAATCTTTGTTAATGTTGATATACCCTTTATAATCATATATTTTTCAATTAATTATCTCATGTAACATGTAATTAGATGCATAGAATTATTATGAGAAATTTTTGACATATATTATTATTATTATAGTACTATAGTGTGCAATTAAAAAAAATTATTTCATTCACTAGAAACTTAGTGAATCTTATGACTCAACATAATCAATGTTGATAATATAAAAGTGTTGAACCATAATTTAATCATAAGAACCGTGGTCTAATTGCAGAAAAAATATGAAGAGATCAATTTAATCCCTACTTTTTTTTTATATTCATGTAATTTGATAGTACAGACAGGAACATTAATTTTTTTGGGGTGAGATAGTATAATTATAATGATTACTGGATATATCTCCATTAACTCAAAGGTTATATCATAACAATCAAAAAAATCATGGGAAATGGGATATCATTTACTCAAAACTAATGAATATTTATTTCATATAGAGTGGTGAATATTATAAAATATAAAAATTTGTTTATGATACTTTTACTATATAAATTCATTTTGTATGATTCTAGATGAAAATAATTAAACAATATAACCATAAAAATGGTATATCATAAAAAATGGTTATTTATATGAAAATTCCTAAATCAGACCATGGCGATTAATTTAACCCATCATTGTTAATAGAACATCAATGGGACTAAGTTACACGATTTCACATAATAATATATAAATAAATTATAGACTTGTATAAGACACTAAAAACAATGGATGTTTATATTCTTTTTAAAAGAAAAGTAATTATTAACCCAAAAAATTGGTCTAATGAAGTTGATATATAAATTAGGGCCATCTTATTAATGGTGAGAAACATAATATTTTTTTGAGGACAAATATCCAATTATAAGAATGATTTAATTTGTATGAATATTTATATCACCTCAAAAAAACATGTAAGATAGTTATTTTTTTGCAATAAGTTACAAATAAGTTATGATTTATTTCAATATTATAGTATGAATAATAATTAACAAACTAATATAAATAATTATGTATTTTTTTATTAATTATCTATGAGGTAACATTCTAATTTTATTATTGTCGTAGATATAATCCTTGAAACAAAAATGTGGAATACATCGAAATTTAGTCAAAAGAGAGAAGAAGTTGAGTAATAAAGGCCACTACAATTGATTTATCTAAATATTTGTTGTCACAAAAGTTATGAATATTGGAAACATTATTATTATTTAATTTCATTAATTAATCCTAATAGTTTGAAAGAAAATTATTTTAAATAAATCTATGTGAAATATACTAGACAGGAATGATAATTTTAGAAGACATATTGATGTGTAATTTTATATTCTTATAAAAATGTTATGATAATATAATAGAAGAGATTTTAAATAAAATATTTTTTACATTTATATTTTAGATAATGGAGATAGATATTATTATATTTTACCATATAGACCTCCATAAAATATATTAATTATAATACATCCAAATCATTTTGTTAAATGGGATGAACTGTTCTTATTGAATATAAAATATCATTAAATATCTAAAAAATTTATATCAATTAAAATTCATATTTATATTAAATGTTTATTAAGGAATAATTATTAAAAAAATATGAAAATTCTGTTTTAGAAGAAACCATCAACAAGAAATTATAAAATATTTGGGATTCCCCATTTAATTAAAATCATATATCAAAATATAGAAATATTGATGAGATATAGAATGAAGGAATATTAATGAGATTTTTCTTATAGGAAGAGTCTATAAATACAATAATAAGATAATAAAATGTGGATGATTATTATTATATAAAAATAGTTACATTAATTATTTAATAAAATGTAACCATATTACTAAGTTGATAAAAAATTATCACTTCATTATATATTGGATTTTGAAAAAAAAATTGAAGTCATTTTTGATAGTAAGGTAGTCACTACCAAAAATGATTTTTTTCAATATATTTTTCAATGATACTAGGAATAAAAAATTAACAAATATGTAACCAAAATTTAAAAAATATATAAAAGTTGTAAATTTTATTGGTAATGTAGAAACACTAGTTGAAATAATAAATATTATATATATATATATATATAATTCCTTACAACATAACTAATAAATAAATATTCTGAAATATATGGTCGAAGGTGTCAAACATAACTAATTATAGATGACATTAATAAATAATGGGATCATAATCTGAATAATGCAAATTCGGATATTATACCATGACTAAAATAGGTTAAATTTATAAACCAAGTATATCATTACGAACAAGTTAAATTTAAAAAGTGTAGTAATTTTTTTTAAATAATGAAATTTATGTAAAATCCCGATGCTCAAGGAAATTTTTTGGCGGAGAAATTTATGATTACATCAATAATATAATTTAGAATAATGTATTTATTGTTTTTTATTAATTTAACTATGATATGTTTAAAATTGTTATCAAATTTTCCTTACCAAATATGTAGTTTCAAGTGAATGTTTTAAATTAACAACATAATGGTATTTTTATTAATAAAAATATAATAAATGTGTCTAAACTAAATATGGTTTTATATGAATTAAAAAAATAATGAAGATATTGGTACTGAGAACATATAAATTGATTACAATTACAAAAATTCACTAAAGGAAATTTGGAAAGGAATCACTATATAAAATAAACAAAATAATCTTATTTAACATTAATAATTTATTTAGATAATTTATTTTTTATTTATATGAGGAATACATCTACAAAATTTCTTTGCTGAGTCTACGAAATTTCTTGATGTGTTTATAATTTATATAATAGAATAAATATTAGAAAATGAAATGATATAAAATCATTGTTATGTTTTTGTATCACAATATGATTATTCTATATAATTAATAAATAAATTTTTGATTGAATGAGATAAATAATCATCAATAACCATGAATAATAGTGTGAATTTAAAAAAGGATCGTGAAGAGAAAAATTGTAAATAATAGGTTGATTAATAATATGATTGTTATATAGTTTTACTTCACAACATAAAGACCTTTTAAATTATATGATCTAAGACATCGTGATTGATTTTAATGTTGTATAAATGAATTGTACATGAAGTCTATAAAATATCCAAAAATATCGGAAATTGACTAAACAATATGATTTTGATATAAAATTGAAATATAATAAGTTACTTAATTTACATTATATAAAATGTATTTTTTATAACAAATATGAAATATATATATTATAAATAAATGTTGTTTTTTTTAAACTGTGTCATCCATACTTATATAGAGAAAGGTTTTCATAAAATGAGAATTATAGTAGCCAAATATATGGCTAGAACATATTAATTAAAATCAATAATTTTTATAAAGAAAAATATACAATTTTTAAAACGATATTTAACATAACTGTAGATATTTTAATATGATATTCAATTCATAATTGTATCATCCTTGATCTTGTAGAAAAATTCGGAAATAATAATATTGATAAATTATATCATTTTACTAATGAAAAGAAATTTTTTAAAATATGATGCTATAAAATATACAAATTCCGGATTATGTTTTAGATATTATGAAAATAGATCTTCGAAAAAATGAGTTCTAAAATAGATTCTAAAGATAATATTTATCTTTCACCTCATTGTACTTATGGTATGTATAATTATACATTACCACCATTATTTCCATAATATTATCAAAGATAATGATAATCCATAAATATATTGAACAAGTTAAATTGATTTTGAGATTATCCAAATCATACATAAATTAATAAATAGGGATTTCAAAGTAATATTATGTTGCATATGAAATATAGAAATATGGAGGGTTCAAAAATATTGATAAGAATATATCATCTAATTAATTTTATTACTAATGGATATATATTCCTTAAAATTACTAATTCTTTTTGGGACTATCCATGTAATTCATAATGAAAAAAATAAATGGATTCAGTTTTGTTTATTGATGAAATTTGGATATTCTAATAGATAGTGTAGATTAATTATAATTAAAATAGATATAATGAAGAAATTAATATTCAAAGGGTTATATATTGATTTTTTTTATTAAAAAAATTTAATGAATTAACTTTACTTAGGGAATTATAATGATTACAGAATTGATATGTAATTATAAAAAAATGTTCTATTTGATATATCAATATAATTACTAAAGAAAATTTGTGAAACCTTGATCATGAGATGATATAATGTTGAAAAATTCTAATTCATTAATATTTTAAAATAATTAACTCCCATGTGGGTTAAATTGGGAATGATATAATTTTATCTTATTATGTGATTGATGAAAAACGATGTAAATTAAATATTTACCTTAATAAATAATAGGTACTTTGTTTACTATTTTCAATTGAACGTACATGATTCATAAAATTTATAACAGGACATGGATGCAACATATAGTTGATCTTTTTATAGATGATTTAAATTTTTATTATATATATATCAATGAAATGATCATATTTTGTGACATAAATCCATCAAAATTAATACATAATGTTTTTATTGCTAACAAAACATTGATTTAATCAATAAATATCTATCCAATACATAATAATATTTATTTTAAATAATAGAACATATCCATATACTTGAATGTTTTTTACACAAAACTCTTTATGTGGAATATCATAGGAAATTAACATTTTTATTGAAATAAAGATTATAATAGTGGAAATATAGCTGAAAATATTTTCTTTAAATAAAATATTGGAAATCACGTACTATATAATTTTTTATTTTAATTTTATTTTCAATTGATCAAAATAGAATAATTATTATTCCTATAAAACAATTATATATATCAAAATAGTTTTGGTTATTTTATTTTAAATTGTAATAAAGATGTATATTTGATATAAAATAACGAATAACATCATTATTTATATATACATATATATATATATATATATATTGTGATAATAGTTATATAGAGTCAATGTAATAGTTAATACAAAGAGATTTAAACAAAAACTAATAAAGAACTAAGTTAAATGCTTCATCATAAGGCAATTTTCATGAGATTGATGAAATACAAAGAAACAAAAATATCAGTCCTCTATCATAAATTATTTTTTGTAAATAAGAACAATATAATTATATCATTGAATAATAATTTTGACATTCCAAAACCAATCCATGATTAATTTTTATTTTTGATATCCTATGTTTGAGATGATTTGAAATCAAATTTTTTCTATTAACATTCCATTTATGGAAAAAATATTTTCCATGCCCACAAAATGGATAATTTTCAATGATAAATTTTTTTAAAAAAATATATTGAATAAAAATATGCTGATAATGTTTTATTAATTTTTAATTATTTTATAATTAAATTAATCCATGTAGTGAAATATTTTTTTCACAACATACTCTCTATCATCGACTATATAACTGTTTTTTGTTAAATTTTTTGTATATCAAATACATTATTGAAGAAGTATTTTCAATAAAATTTATAGCATATTTAATAATACTTTTTATTATGAATTATGAATTTTTATTAATTGAGGGGATATGTTTTTAGAGAAATATGACATATCTTACATTGAAACAATAATAATGTAAAATAAAATCCAAAATATAATTTCCATAAATTATAGTTTATGTTACACTATAAAAAATTATTGAAAATAATAATTAATATAATATTAGAAATATATCTATGATCTGTGATTTTTATCAATGTTAATACTTCAATGGACAATTCAAATAACATGGATATTATGGATCTTATTTTAGAGTTATTGAAGATTACAAACTATTTCAAATTAATTATCCTTTTGAATATGGAAAAAAACACAATTGTCTGAAAAAATAATTTTGATTAAAAAATAATTTAAAATTTAAAAAATTTAATCTATGTTTTGATACATTGAAATTATTTAATTTATTTATAGATTAGTTATATTAAATAAATGTAATAATTATTATTATTATATAAGTGGTTGTTATTGACACAGTCTAAATAATATCAAGAGCTTCACATTCTCCCTAAATAAATACACTTTTATTGATTTTTATTGACTCTTTGAATGAATATATTGGATTAATTTTCTATATAGATGAAGATAAAACAATTGATTCAATTATATATTGAGAATAAATATTTATATTCTTTATTATATTATCTAAATTAATTTTATAAATAGTATATATTCCAATATGTAAGTGTGAATTTATTAAACCTGATTTATGAAAAAAATATTCCCATGAACAATCATAACAAATTTTTTGTATATTACTATGTTAAATATAAATTATATTATACCATTCCTAGAAACAAAACTGTCATTACCAATGGTGGTAACATTTATAAATAACATTTTTAATATTATTCATTATTTACATGCCTATGAATGATGTACTAATTAAAATAAGAGTGTATTATATTACTTTACTTAATAAATAAAAGATATTTAAAGTGATTGGGATAAATTTAAAGCACTAATACACCCCACTCTCATCATTTCATTAATAAAAATCGTGTATGCTTCAAAAGTGTATTCTTTAAAATTATCTAGTTAATGTTAAAAATATTTTGAATCCCTAATTTAATGAATATAGAGCACCCTATTTTGTAGGCTCCTAAGGAAGTAATTCACTATGAAGTTTATTTTTTATGTACTTAAATATTATTTCATCCATTAACTAATATGGAAGAGTGAAATTATCACATATATGAAAAATAATTGTTATCCTCATAACTATAATTATACAACCGATTATATGAATCTTGTAGAGGTCTTACTTTCACTATTCCATAGAGAAATTATTTACATGGTATGTAATTTATTATTGATGTTATGATTGTATTTTTATTGTATTTATTTTCAATGAACATGTATATAAGATTATTTGTGAGTGAGGATAAGAAAGTAAAAACCAGCTATTAAAAAACATGAAGATGATATTCAAACAAATGGGTAATTAATCATGTGTTTGGTGCCCTTGAATACAAGGATGGATAGTTTCATGATATGAGGATATTTAAATCATATGATTATTAATGATGTCTCTATGGAATACAATTATATTTAATTATTTAAAAAGATTAATTATTCATAATAGTTTATAGTATATTTGAAAAGTTTTCATGTATATTAAATTTATCTTGAATATATAATAAAGCAATGATTATAGAACATATTAAGGATGTTTCAAAATTTCGTGGAAATTTCATTTGTATTATAGAGGGACCATATAAGAAATATTGAGCATGATGTGTTTGATGAAGGATGTTGTGAATGAGTTTAAATCATGAAAAATTAAGGTAATGTTAATAAATAAAATACATCAAATTTAATGTATATATACAATTATGTACAATTAGAACAATCTAAAGTGGTCTTCAATTGTCTAAATAATTCCTAAAAGATATTTGAATCATTATTAATTTTTATTTATGTCTTTGGAGGCTTAATGAAATTAAATAATGATGTACTAATATTAGTTTAATAATTCAATATTTTTATAGTTCAAAAATAAAAATATATAATTTTTATTAAGTATGAAGTAATAAAGTTTCATAATAATTTATCCCCCAAGGAAAAAATTAAGCTATATTTTTATTTCATTAGACATTTATATTGATTTCCATATATTTTGTAATTTTCATAAGATGTTGGTATGTATTCATAATAATTTGTTGATATTAATTATTACTTGTGAATTCGAGAAGAAAATGTTAGAGGTTCACTAATTTCATAAATATTTTTTTTCGTAGTATGTGACAATGAAAAATTCATAATCCTTTTAAAAAATATATAATATTTAATGTTTATTAATAATTATTTGAGGATTTTTCATAATAATTTTATGTTTTCAAAAAAAAAATCAATGGCATGATTTCATAGTGACTTTGTAATATTTTTAAAAAATTATGAAATATTAGGTTTTAACTTGATGTTTCTAAAAGAAAAATGTACTCAATATACTCTATAATTATTATTTTTAAATGTCTAAGAGTATAATATTTTAAAAAAATTCATAGATTGTTGATGATTAAAAAATTTGATGGTTTTAATAATAAAATATTTTAGATGAATATATACGATGTTATTAATGATATGATTAAATTTAAAAAAGATAATTATTAATAATTCACCATTGATTTATGATTATATTTGAGGTGTATAATGTATGAAGAAAATGAAGATATTATTGTTCCAATAACATTAGATTTTCAAATTTTATTATTTTAAAATAGTCATCAGTAAAGGAAATGAGTTAAATAAGGTATTTAATGTATTATTCTTCAGTGATTCAATCATTATTGAGATGATTTTGATATTACAAAAATTGATTTAATGATAATATTTCAGAAACGTAGAGAAAGATAAATCTTGATGGATATTGTATTAAATAGATAACTCTATTGTGTTAATTATTAAATCACATGAGAGTATCAGTGACTCTTTCTATGAAAATATAATAAAACATAACTCATTAATGTAGATGAAATTAATTAAATGTTTTATGAGAGAATGAGAATTTTATGAAGATATACTAATTGAATCCAATTTGTTAATTTTTTAATTAAAGAAGCAATAAACCTATGATACTCTATATTACAAATATTAAAATAAGGGGAAAGATAATGATAATTAAGTGATAGACAGACATTGTTGTTGTTGATCCAGATTTTTGAATTGAGTATTTTGGTTTTATGATATATTGTTATTAAAGTTCACCTTTAGAACACGATTTTATTAATGAGAATGAATAGATAATAAATAATATTTGGGTTCAATGATGTTTTCATAGACTGAGTTGTTGGAAGATTAATAGATTACAAAAATGAATTCTATGACTTTGTTTAGTATTATGATTTGAATATTTTGATGTTTTATCATCCTATAATATATTTATATCTATCCTTAAATTATATTTAATGGAATACTAAACTGAACTAGCGATTTAAGTATAAAAAACTCTATCATTCATGGTGAAAAGGAATAAAAGTGAATGGGTGACATTGTTATTTGGGATGTAAAAATAGACCGAATCCAAGGCTCTTGGATGATAATATCCCCCCTACTATGAGTAGGATAAACACATTGATTTATGATTATCCATATATAATCATGTAATAAATTATTATTATGTAATGAATATACTGTCTATTACTTGAATTATGTTGATCATGATAATGAGTAGGTGTCCCGAATTATAGTCAAGTAATATAAAACACAATTTGTTACTATTTAAATTAATATTATTTATATTATTGTGGGTTTTATACTTTTTAATGTTAAAATATTCATTTATTTTAGCTATTAATTGTGGTTCAATGATAAAAGATTGTAAAAATATTAAAATATAAATTGGAATTTTGGAAGAAAAAATTCCACATATGATTTTCACAATTTATGTTCTCTTTTCTGATATCCGCTGGTCATATTAAATTATATCTAATAAAAGGCGCCCACTAATTGGATAAAATATTTTTTCCATACTATTTTCTTCTTAATATATAAAATAAATATTTGAAGGGTTTTTATATAAGCCTCAGGAAAAATATTCAGCTATTAACTCTATAAAAAAATTATGATTTAAAAAAGACTATAATAAACATGAATAAATAAGTTCCCAACAAAATGATAAGTAACATAAATATGAATGTGGAAACACTAATAACTATGGGTAATATGATAGTAAAATTATATGATAGATTATTTGATAAATATATTCTTAATAGATCCTTTGTGAATCATGTTCACTATGTGAATATATGAAGAGTATGTTCCTGATGAATCACAATGTAATTTTCATTATAAATATAATTAGTAAACTTAAATAGTTTAAAAAGGTGTTTTATGTATAAAATTTCAATTATTAAGTAAATACATGGTGAAAAATGACTTCTCAGATTGGGAGGTGATGCAATGGACTAATGTTTTTTAGAAACCTGATAATATGGAACCACCACAATGAACTGGATAAGCATTACGATAAATTCGTAATACCTCAAATTGAATTATGATCATTATCTAATGATGAATAAAAAATATCTATTTTCTAGAGATATTCGAGTGATTTTTTTTAAAATAATGTGATATTTTCATTGGATAAATTATTCAATGTCTTTTCAAATATAAAATATTATTATTTAGAAGTTTATATATACAAAATAATAGTATAAGATATTTCATTATTGGATGAATATAATATGAATAGAGCTCAGTAAAAAACGGAAAATGATATTGTGGATAAATGGTGAATATATTTAAATCATAAATTTAAATACATAATATGAAAATTATAGAGATGTTGGTGTAGTTGAAAAAATATATTAAAATAAATAGGATGAAATTTTACAATATTTTTATAAGATTAATTCTATATTATATTAAATGAGAATTTCATTAATGAGTGTTAATAAAATGGAAAATTATTAATAAGTCCTTATATAGTAACATCTACTACATGCTTATAAATGATGGTAATTAGTTTTCCTAGAAGATCTATTTGTATTATTTCAACATTAGCAAACACAACAAGAATAAATACTAAATCTAGACAAAATTTTTTAGATTAAAATTACATGATATCCTCTATAACAGAAATGGTGTATGTAAGAATGTATAAGAAATTCATATATCGAAATGTTTCCCTAAATTTTGTTGAAACAATCATAAAATTTAAGGTACACATGCTATAAAAAATCCATTCAATTTCTGAAGGTAATATTAAAACATTTATTACATGATGTTGTTGAAGTTGAATGTTTTGATTGAGGGAAATTGTTTATGTCAATAACATCATAGTAACTAGATATAGAATAATTCGTGTTTTTTGGGTGTAGTAAAGGATAAGTAAGAATTAAATATTATGTACTATAAAATTCCTCACAGGAGAAGTAGAATTTATTATTTAGAAATATATTTTCTTGATTATTTATGTGTGTTCTGCAAAACAAATTATCACAGTGATAAAGAGTACCAGTAAAAACTAACTCCTCACGACACACATGGTGTTGAAAAGTTTCATTCATGATAGTTAAAAAGTGATGAAGGTAAATAATATAAGTCTACCATACAGAAAAATATAATATTTATAATAACTTTTATAATAACAAATCCTAGAAATAATTAATAACCATATAGAAGATAATAATCTACTATAAAGAGAAAGGACATATCAGGGGCCACTATAATATTCCCATGAACTTCAAGAAAATTGAGACCATTATTGAATTATTATGGAATGAATCTATCCAATTGATATAGTTTGATGGGTTTACTAGAAAATAATATTGCAAAAAACATGAATGGTTTCTAATGAATGAAAACTTTAAATCTAGATAATATTTGTTTTGAATATAAAAATATTTATTAACGTTTTAAAACATGATTGAAATTGTACCAAAAATAAGAAATTATATTGTATAAAAATCTAAACAAACAATGCCCCTATATTCCAAGGCTCATAAAATTAGAAGTCAGAAAACACAAAATAACATGTTTTATCTTATTCCAAAAGTTTTCTTATGATTAATTGGCCATAATTTTATATACAAAAGAATAAAATCAAGATAAAATGAATAAATGTTATATTCTTTTTAAAACGATGATTGATTTTCCATTTTGGAAAAAAAATTATGAAAAATTATTTTTATAATTCCCAACGATTAAAATAATTTAAAAGTCATGGGTTGTTTAAGAATGAATAAATCTTGATATTTTACAAAAATAAAAATGATTTAGGGTATATAATAAATTCACTTCACCAATTATCATTTTAATATGCAAATGCAAACCCACCATATTCGCAAATATGATATCATATTTTTTAATGAGGGGAATTGAATGTGTTAAAATAAAAGGATAACAAAATTTATGTTAGAATGCTTATATTTCATGTATGAGAAATACACAATGTAGATTATTTAATTGTATATTTTGTATCTATAAAACACAATAAATTAAAAATTAGAATTATGTATCAATTAACAACTGTAAAAAGAAATGAATTGAGAATATTTCATGAGGTAAAACGAAATACGATGATGTTTTCACACTTTCTTTTATTTTATGTCTTATATTTAATTATATCATTAATGGGGATATAATATCAATTAATATTAAGAGACAACCAAATATGCACTTAAACATTTTTAACATGCTTATTAAAGATGATTGTAGGATCAAGATTTTATTGAAAATTTATTTTTTATAGAAAATAAGAAGTATGGTCATAGTATGTATCACATTTTAAAGACCCATAATTTTCTAGGAATTATATGTTATTTACATTATTTGATTAGTAAATGGTATAAGGGATCATAATATGAAGGATTGATCAGTTCATCAGTCTTTAGACACGAGATACATACATAATACTTATATTACCATGGAAATATAATACAGAGAACAAAAAATTTTATTGAATCCATGAAGATCATTATATTATTAAATAATTATATATTATGGGAATTAAAATATAACAAAATATGATATCAAATTCTATGTTTGGAAATCCATGAAAGGTAATCTATCATAAATTGAAAAAACATTAACAATTGAATATTTTATAATGATTTAATATGTCATTTAATAAATAACATTAGATTAAAAATGTTTCAATGTGAATATAAATATATAAATCGCATAGATAGTAATAATTAATATATTAATTAGGAAAATTCATAATTTCAAACATCATGATCTTGTCAACAATACCTCATATTATAGAATAATGAACCAAATCCCCAAGGCATTTTTCCAATAATTTTAATGATTTCAAAGGTATAAAACCAACACCTAACTAATTTTTAACACTATATGTCTTCAGAGACCTATCGATACATCGTGGGGATTCTCATTACTACAACCAATCTATCACTTATGGCCAATTCATTATTTATAAATTTATTCATCAAAATAATAAATTATTAAAATTATTATTCTATTAATAAAATAATATATTGAATAAGTAATAAAGAATATCAATATTTACCAAGAGAATATAACAACTTTCCTAATGATATTATTATTATATAAGTGGTTGTTATTGACACAGTCTAAATAATATCAAGAGCTTCACATTGTCCCTAAATAAATACACTTTTATTGATTTTTATTGACTCTTTGAATGAATATATTGGATTAATTTTCTATATAGATGAAGATAAAACAATTGATTCAATTATATATTGAGAATAAATATTTATATTCTTTATTATATTATCTAAATTAATTTTATAAATAGTATATATTCCAATATGTAAGTGTGAATTTATTAAACCTGATTTATGAAAAAAATATTCCCATGAACAATCATAACAAATTTTTTGTATATTACTATGTTAAATATAAATTATATTATACCATTCCTAGAAACAAAACTGTCATTACCAATGGTGGTAACATTTATAAATAACATTTTTAATATTATTCATTATTTACATGCCTATGAATGATGTACTAATTAAAATAAGAGTGTATTATATTACTTTACTTAATAAATAAAAGATATTTAAAGTGATTGGGATAAATTTAAAGCACTAATACACCCCACTCTCATCATTTCATTAATAAAAATCGTGTATGCTTCAAAAGTGTATTCTTTAAAATTATCTAGTTAATGTTAAAAATATTTTGAATCCCTAATTTAATGAATATAGAGCACCCTATTTTGTAGGCTCCTAAGGAAGTAATTCACTATGAAGTTTATTTTTTATGTACTTAAATATTATTTCATCCATTAACTAATATGGAAGAGTGAAATTATCACATATATGAAAAATAATTGTTATCCTCATAACTATAATTATACAACCGATTATATGAATCTTGTAGAGGTCTTACTTTCACTATTCCATAGAGAAATTATTTACATGGTATGTAATTTATTATTGATGTTATGATTGTATTTTTATTGTATTTATTTTCAATGAACATGTATATAAGATTATTTGTGAGTGAGGATAAGAAAGTAAAAACCAGCTATTAAAAAACATGAAGATGATATTCAAACAAATGGGTAATTAATCATGTGTTTGGTGCCCTTGAATACAAGGATGGATAGTTTCATGATATGAGGATATTTAAATCATATGATTATTAATGATGTCTCTATGGAATACAATTATATTTAATTATTTAAAAAGATTAATTATTCATAATAGTTTATAGTATATTTGAAAAGTTTTCATGTATATTAAATTTATCTTGAATATATAATAAAGCAATGATTATAGAACATATTAAGGATGTTTCAAAATTTCGTGGAAATTTCATTTGTATTATAGAGGGACCATATAAGAAATATTGAGCATGATGTGTTTGATGAAGGATGTTGTGAATGAGTTTAAATCATGAAAAATTAAGGTAATGTTAATAAATAAAATACATCAAATTTAATGTATATATACAATTATGTACAATTAGAACAATCTAAAGTGGTCTTCAATTGTCTAAATAATTCCTAAAAGATATTTGAATCATTATTAATTTTTATTTATGTCTTTGGAGGCTTAATGAAATTAAATAATGATGTACTAATATTAGTTTAATAATTCAATATTTTTATAGTTCAAAAATAAAAATATATAAGTTTTATTAAGTATGAAGTAATAAAGTTTCATAATAATTTATCCCCCAAGGAAAAAATTAAGCTATATTTTTATTTCATTAGACATTTATATTGATTTCCATATATTTTGTAATTTTCATAAGATGTTGGTATGTATTCATAATAATTTGTTGATATTAATTATTACTTGTGAATTCGAGAAGAAAATGTTAGAGGTTCACTAATTTCATAAATATTTTTTTTCGTAGTATGTGACAATGAAAAATTCATAATCCTTTTAAAAAATATATAATATTTAATGTTTATTAATAATTATTTGAGGATTTTTCATAATAATTTTATGTTTTCAAAAAAAAAATCAATGGCATGATTTCATAGTGACTTTGTAATATTTTTAAAAAATTATGAAATATTAGGTTTTAACTTGATGTTTCTAAAAGAAAAATGTACTCAATATACTCTATAATTATTTTTTTTAAATGTCTAAGAGTATAATATTTTAAAAAAATTCATAGATTGTTGATGATTAAAAAATTTGATGGTTTTAATAATAAAATATTTTAGATGAATATATACGATGTTATTAATGATATGATTAAATTTAAAAAAGATAATTATTAATAATTCACCATTGATTTATGATTATATTTGAGGTGTATAATGTATGAAGAAAATGAAGATATTATTGTTCCAATAACATTAGATTTTCAAATTTTATTATTTTAAAATAGTCATCAGTAAAGGAAATGAGTTAAATAAGGTATTTAATGTATTATTCTTCAGTGATTCAATCATTATTGAGATGATTTTGATATTACAAAAATTGATTTAATGATAATATTTCAGAAACGTAGAGAAAGATAAATCTTGATGGATATTGTATTAAATAGATAACTCTATTGTGTTAATTATTAAATCACATGAGAGTATCAGTGACTCTTTCTATGAAAATATAATAAAACATAACTCATTAATGTAGATGAAATTAATTAAATGTTTTATGAGAGAATGAGAATTTTATGAAGATATACTAATTGAATCCAATTTGTTAATTTTTTAATTAAAGAAGCAATAAACCTATGATACTCTATATTACAAATATTAAAATAAGGGGAAAGATAATGATAATTAAGTGATAGACAGACATTGTTGTTGTTGATCCAGATTTTTGAATTGAGTATTTTGGTTTTATGATATATTGTTATTAAAGTTCACCTTTAGAACACGATTTTATTAATGAGAATGAATAGATAATAAATAATATTTGGGTTCAATGATGTTTTCATAGACTGAGTTGTTGGAAGATTAATAGATTACAAAAATGAATTCTATGACTTTGTTTAGTATTATGATTTGAATATTTTGATGTTTTATCATCCTATAATATATTTATATCTATCCTTAAATTATATTTAATGGAATACTAAACTGAACTAGCGATTTAAGTATAAAAAACTCTATCATTCATGGTGAAAAGGAATAAAAGTGAATGGGTGACATTGTTATTTGGGATGTAAAAATAGACCGAATCCAAGGCTCTTGGATGATAATATCCCCCCTACTATGAGTAGGATAAACACATTGATTTATGATTATCCATATATAATCATGTAATAAATTATTATTATGTAATGAATATACTGTCTATTACTTGAATTATGTTGATCATGATAATGAGTAGGTGTCCCGAATTATAGTCAAGTAATATAAAACACAATTTGTTACTATTTAAATTAATATTATTTATATTATTGTGGGTTTTATACTTTTTAATGTTAAAATATTCATTTATTTTAGCTATTAATTGTGGTTCAATGATAAAAGATTGTAAAAATATTAAAATATAAATTGGAATTTTGGAAGAAAAAATTCCACATATGATTTTCACAATTTATGTTCTCTTTTCTGATATCCGCTGGTCATATTAAATTATATCTAATAAAAGGCGCCCACTAATTGGATAAAATATTTTTTCCATACTATTTTCTTCTTAATATATAAAATAAATATTTGAAGGGTTTTTATATAAGCCTCAGGAAAAATATTCAGCTATTAACTCTATAAAAAAATTATGATTTAAAAAAGACTATAATAAACATGAATAAATAAGTTCCCAACAAAATGATAAGTAACATAAATATGAATGTGGAAACACTAATAACTATGGGTAATATGATAGTAAAATTATATGATAGATTATTTGATAAATATATTCTTAATAGATCCTTTGTGAATCATGTTCACTATGTGAATATATGAAGAGTATGTTCCTGATGAATCACAATGTAATTTTCATTATAAATATAATTAGTAAACTTAAATAGTTTAAAAAGGTGTTTTATGTATAAAATTTCAATTATTAAGTAAATACATGGTGAAAAATGACTTCTCAGATTGGGAGGTGATGCAATGGACTAATGTTTTTTAGAAACCTGATAATATGGAACCACCACAATGAACTGGATAAGCATTACGATAAATTCGTAATACCTCAAATTGAATTATGATCATTATCTAATGATGAATAAAAAATATCTATTTTCTAGAGATATTCGAGTGATTTTTTTTAAAATAATGTGATATTTTCATTGGATAAATTATTCAATGTCTTTTCAAATATAAAATATTATTATTTAGAAGTTTATATATACAAAATAATAGTATAAGATATTTCATTATTGGATGAATATAATATGAATAGAGCTCAGTAAAAAACGGAAAATGATATTGTGGATAAATGGTGAATATATTTAAATCATAAATTTAAATACATAATATGAAAATTATAGAGATGTTGGTGTAGTTGAAAAAATATATTAAAATAAATAGGATGAAATTTTACAATATTTTTATAAGATTAATTCTATATTATATTAAATGAGAATTTCATTAATGAGTGTTAATAAAATGGAAAATTATTAATAAGTCCTTATATAGTAACATCTACTACATGCTTATAAATGATGGTAATTAGTTTTCCTAGAAGATCTATTTGTATTATTTCAACATTAGCAAACACAACAAGAATAAATACTAAATCTAGACAAAATTTTTTAGATTAAAATTACATGATATCCTCTATAACAGAAATGGTGTATGTAAGAATGTATAAGAAATTCATATATCGAAATGTTTCCCTAAATTTTGTTGAAACAATCATAAAATTTAAGGTACACATGCTATAAAAAATCCATTCAATTTCTGAAGGTAATATTAAAACATTTATTACATGATGTTGTTGAAGTTGAATGTTTTGATTGAGGGAAATTGTTTATGTCAATAACATCATAGTAACTAGATATAGAATAATTCGTGTTTTTTGGGTGTAGTAAAGGATAAGTAAGAATTAAATATTATGTACTATAAAATTCCTCACAGGAGAAGTAGAATTTATTATTTAGAAATATATTTTCTTGATTATTTATGTGTGTTCTGCAAAACAAATTATCACAGTGATAAAGAGTACCAGTAAAAACTAACTCCTCACGACACACATGGTGTTGAAAAGTTTCATTCATGATAGTTAAAAAGTGATGAAGGTAAATAATATAAGTCTACCATACAGAAAAATATAATATTTATAATAACTTTTATAATAACAAATCCTAGAAATAATTAATAACCATATAGAAGATAATAATCGACTATAAAGAGAAAGGACATATCAGGGGCCACTATAATATTCCCATGAACTTCAAGAAAATTGAGACCATTATTGAATTATTATGGAATGAATCTATCCAATTGATATAGTTTGATGGGTTTACTAGAAAATAATATTGCAAAAAACATGAATGGTTTCTAATGAATGAAAACTTTAAATCTAGATAATATTTGTTTTGAATATAAAAATATTTATTAACGTTTTAAAACATGATTGAAATTGTACCAAAAATAAGAAATTATATTGTATAAAAATCTAAACAAACAATGCCCCTATATTCCAAGGCTCATAAAATTAGAAGTCAGAAAACACAAAATAACATGTTTTATCTTATTCCAAAAGTTTTCTTATGATTAATTGGCCATAATTTTATATACAAAAGAATAAAATCAAGATAAAATGAATAAATGTTATATTCTTTTTAAAACGATGATTGATTTTCCATTTTGGAAAAAAAATTATGAAAAATTATTTTTATAATTCCCAACGATTAAAATAATTTAAAAGTCATGGGTTGTTTAAGAATGAATAAATCTTGATATTTTACAAAAATAAAAATGATTTAGGGTATATAATAAATTCACTTCACCAATTATCATTTTAATATGCAAATGCAAACCCACCATATTCGCAAATATGATATCATATTTTTTAATGAGGGGAATTGAATGTGTTAAAATAAAAGGATAACAAAATTTATGTTAGAATGCTTATATTTCATGTATGAGAAATACACAATGTAGATTATTTAATTGTATATTTTGTATCTATAAAACACAATAAATTAAAAATTAGAATTATGTATCAATTAACAACTGTAAAAAGAAATGAATTGAGAATATTTCATGAGGTAAAACGAAATACGATGATGTTTTCACACTTTCTTTTATTTTATGTCTTATATTTAATTATATCATTAATGGGGATATAATATCAATTAATATTAAGAGACAACCAAATATGCACTTAAACATTTTTAACATGCTTATTAAAGATGATTGTAGGATCAAGATTTTATTGAAAATTTATTTTTTATAGAAAATAAGAAGTATGGTCATAGTATGTATCACATTTTAAAGACCCATAATTTTCTAGGAATTATATGTTATTTACATTATTTGATTAGTAAATGGTATAAGGGATCATAATATGAAGGATTGATCAGTTCATCAGTCTTTAGACACGAGATACATACATAATACTTATATTACCATGGAAATATAATACAGAGAACAAAAAATTTTATTGAATCCATGAAGATCATTATATTATTAAATAATTATATATTATGGGAATTAAAATATAACAAAATATGATATCAAATTCTATGTTTGGAAATCCATGAAAGGTAATCTATCATAAAATGAAAAAACATTAACAATTGAATATTTTATAATGATTTAATATGTCATTTAATAAATAACATTAGATTAAAAATGTTTCAATGTGAATATAAATATATAAATCGCATAGATAGTAATAATTAATATATTAATTAGGAAAATTCATAATTTCAAACATCATGATCTTGTCAACAATACCTCATATTATAGAATAATGAACCAAATCCCCAAGGCATTTTTCCAATAATTTTAATGATTTCAAAGGTATAAAACCAACACCTAACTAATTTTTAACACTATATGTCTTCAGAGACCTATCGATACATCGTGGGGATTCTCATTACTACAACCAATCTATCACTTATGGCCAATTCATTATTTATAAATTTATTCATCAAAATAATAAATTATTAAAATTATTATTCTATTAATAAAATAATATATTGAATAAGTAATAAAGAATATCAATATTTACCAAGAGAATATAACAACTTTCCTAATGATATTACTAGAATTAGCACAATATATAAAAATTTTATATAGTTTTTACAACATCAATGCATGATAAATGATAGAAAATGAACCCATGAGACTGAATATACTAACATGAATGTGAAAAATAATTTCCAGTGGATAAAAGATAATTTAAACGAACATGAATATATGAATGTGAAGGATAAAACAAAATTTATTATCTATAAATCAGTATAAGGTGATTAAAAACAATAAAATCTCCAGAAATAAGTTTCAAAATAAATTAATTTCTATTTTGAATTATAGAGGAAATGTAAAATAATGTTCTAAAATAAATTTCATCAATAATAGTGTAACATTTTAGTAAAAATGTTGTTATAAATAATTTCTAAAATTCTTCTCATACATTAATAAATTTATGGATTTTAATTCAAAGAATTATTCAAAAAATTGAAACATTAATAGAAAAATTATATGATTTGAAAAACAATGTATGTTTTCAGTGTAATACAAATAATGATTCATTTTTAGGGGGTAAAAAAATTTATTTTGTATACAATAAAAAATCCCATTCACACTTTTGTGAAAACAATAAAATTTATATTTTTATATTTTTTAAAATATTCCTCAATATAAATGCGAAATTATATTTCCAATATTGTGGTAAATGAATTTACCAAATAAATTTAAAGAATAAAATAATATTCATGAAATATTCTATAAAATTTTGACATTGAGTAAAAAAATTTGTGACATAATAGAAGTAATATGATCAATTTCTCATATAAACATTCTTCTGGTCAGTCAGTGGTGAAGTGATGAAAATATGGAAGAAAAACATGGGAAAATAATAATGAACAATAATATCAGAATTTATTATATATCATGATGATAAAATCATATAATTTGTCAAAATGTAAATTTAAACATGATTGATCAAGAATAAGATTGATATTGAAAAATTAAAAATTAAAAATTCAATAACTTTTAAATAAAAACTTATTAAAAGAGAAACATGAATTTAAAATTTACATACCATTAATAAGGAGAAAATAATAATATAGTATACCAAAAGGGATGTATATAAACCACATAACAAAAATATTTTCATAATATAATATTTCATTCAATGGATCTAAATTTGGACAAAAAACTATTAGATTTTATTCCTAAATGGTTTGACGTATTATGTCATCATGAGAAAAAAACTTAATTTGTAAAATAATTGATTCAAAAAACATCCCATATATATTACATTTTTTAGTCATTTATAATCATTTTGAATCTGATCAATTTAACTTTCTTCTTATTTCAACCATATATGATATTTTGGTCAATTTCTGTAATCTTAATTATATATATTTTCCATGGATAACAAGTCATGGAATGTTTACAACATCTAAAAAATATTATAATATGATTAATATAATATATATTCATAATAAAAAAAATTATTTGTCAATACATGGTGGTAATAAAAAAATGAATCACAGTGTGTCATGGGAGTTGTAATTTATATGTACTCACAATCGTTGTTAGAAATTTCTAATGGATGGAAGGGTAAAAAAATTGATGATATCTTATATTTACATAATAGTAATTATTTTTTATATAAAATAACTATAAATTAAATCCATATTTATAATTATAGAAGTGAATCAATGATGAAAATTGAATTATTACACTATGTTGATAGGGTAGGTCATATGTGTGCATGAGTAGTGATATCATTTTCCATATAAAAATATCGAGATATAAAATATATTTACATTAACATTAAAACTCATTATTAAAATTAATTTTCTTGTCAAATGATATTATAATAGTAATAAAATATTTCAAATGGTTTTAAAAATAATTAACATCATAAATCTCAGTAAGAACATATGACTCTTTTTTTGGTAATATCCTTTGTCTAATACTATATGGCACTTTGAAGTTGTATTTTGGTGAAATTCATACATATAGTATATGTGAAGGGATATTGGGATTTTATAATCTTCTATGTGTTGAGATAATTATCTCAATAAGTATGGAATAAATTAGAGGAGATTTTCCAATTTAAAACTAAATAAGATGTAAAACATGAGAATATAATGATCATTAAAACATAATTATGTCAATATAATTTAGATATATCTCCAAATGGGTTTAATATACAATATTTGGTGTAATAGGGTTGTAATAAATTCCAAAAATATCTTTAACTACTCTTTATAATTCATTTTAATCTTTATCACCTTAGAGTAACCCCCTATTAATTCCTTTTAACACATTCCACAGGAAGTGTTTCTATCATGGTAATTATTAGTTATGCTTAACAAAATTTTGTAATCATTTCATAATATTAATTATATTGATAAAAAATATATAAAAAATTATAAAAGTTAAATTCCTATATTTTTAGAATATAATTTTAATAAGAGATCACAAAATAATAAAAAAATTATCCAAATGTTCATTTTAAGCATAATAAATGGATTATATAAAATTCATCAATAATATTAATTTGAATGAAATTAAATATATTAGGTAAAATAACTGTGTATCATTTTAATTTAATTCAAAACCAAAAACAAAAGAGGCCTTTTGAAAACATGATTAAAAGCGAACAACAAGAATAATTTTTTATTTGAATCAAAAAGTTACATAGAATTTCCAAATGTCAAAAATAGTTTTGAAAGATAAACTTTAAAATTTTAAATTAATAATACTACATATTAAATATTTATTTATTGTTAAAAAAATTTATGATGAATATTATTATTCATAAATAATTTTAATTTCGTAAAATTTACATTATTATAAAATCAGTTTTTTTAACTATTCACTGAGATATTAAATACTTTAAGAAAAATATCAAAAATTAACTCAATGATAATTTTGAGGTGGTAAAATTAAAAAACATTAATTAATATAATTAAATATAATAAATTATTTACTTCATGTTAAAATAAATTTTTTAATAAATGTATTGGTATTATGTTAGATCTTATTTGAAATAAAATATTTACTTACTATAATTAAGGCCCAGGTGTTACATTTTTCTCCCATTGCAAAACATAATTCTTGAAAATGTTTATAATGTCACCATTTAAAGAAATTGTGTAGTTCACCATCATAACAACTTTAGGATCCCTCAATTTCTTTAATATTTTATTATTTTTCAAAAGTACCTTCACAAGCCATGTAATATAATTTTGAAACACATGTTCTCTAGTGTTAAGAATCTGGATTGAAACATCACAATAATAGGCATCATGAAAAAAATTTAATTATATTGTTTTATTATGTGCTTTGGGATTGTTATATACTTCTTCAACAATAATACATGGAACACATTATGCACATAGGAGAGGTTGGGGGAATTTTAAATTGTTAATCCAAAGATCAAAATCATTCTAAAATGTAAAAAATACTTATAAACTAGTGACATAGTTTCCTTTATCATGTTAATAATTGTAAGACCCTTTCATGGAGATACCTTTAAGAAAACGTAATCCCCTAAGGTAAATGAGATTTAGTTTTGTTAGGTTATCCTTATAACCCATTATATATATTGAGATACCTTGATATAAATCATGAATAGGGCTAATCTTCATCATTGTATTATCAAAACAATTACAACCAACAACCTTCCACTATGAAGATTCCTACAAAAAAATTAGTTTATAAAATATTTTTACCTACAATTCATAATATTTTGACAATCGAATTCATGAATAGAATATATTACTTTATGAAAAATATACTATTTAACATAAAAATACCAAATACCATATAAGAATATTAATAAAAACATAAGCATTTCTCTTAATGATACAATAGTACTTTAAAAAAACCCATAAATCCACAGTTCATAAGAAATGATCAAACACTACTCGGTATCAAGGTCATTTTAAATACTTATCTATAGTTTTATTGTAAACTATGGGTCATTACCATAAAAAATTGGATGTGCTTCATCATGATGTCTTACAAAATTATTGATATAGAGTTGTGTGAGTGTAAAAGTTTTAAATCCTCTATTAAAAAGATAAAATGTGAAAACATAGTAAGGTGATTAGATAAAACCCATATGAAATAATTTCACTAGGTAGTATTTAAAAAATATTATGAAAAGTGTATAGTAACATCAAGTAATATCCATATAGTAAAAGGGAATGTTTTCATGAATCCTTTATGATTTTTCCTCTCATATTTTAATAGTTGGAAAATAAAGAATCAAGATACAAATTCAATAATTTACCACATCATATCATTCCACCAAAAAATTCTTTTAATAAATATATATCATGGTATGACCATGGTATATAGAGAAATTTGATCTCTCAAATTCATCATGTAATTCATTCTTCATCTTAGTTATTGATCTTATTCATGGAATCATTCTTAATTATTACACACTATATTCTTATAAAATTTCTCCAATTACCCATAATATATGATTGTCATTATCATTTTTAAACTCCCATCATAAATATGGGATTATTTATATTCTTTACTAATTATGGTTTGAGAATCATGAGTAATGGTATTAATTGTTCATCTTATATGATGGAATTATTAGCCAAATTCATGGAATACATGTATATATAATTTTTTCAATCATCATTTTGTTATGAAATCAGGGTTTTTTTCATAATCAATACATAAATCACATTATTTTCCTTCAAATATTAGTGGATCATTGACCAATAATAATCCTTTTGTATCTATATAGATATCATTTTGAGAATTTTTGAGAATTTTTTTTGAAAATATTTATTGGATCATTCACCAAAGAGATAAGTCATTAATATCATCAAGGAAAATATAATAGATTTAAACATAGGATCAGTAGTTTGATAATTTTTATTTTGGATGATAAACTCTCATGATTCAAAAAGATACAAATTTGAAATTCATCATAATTATGCATTCAAATCCTTTTGTTAATTAATCACTACATATAAAAAAACCATCATTTACAAATTTTAATATGAATACATGTTCATTGAATAATCTCTTATTCTATTCTAAAAAATAATTACATTATTTTGACTATATTAAAATAATCAATATATATTTTTACCAGATTAATTGGATTACTAATAGGGTATTAATATGAAAAAAAGAATTGATATTTATATAGTTATCAAAGGAAACAACCTATTTCAGTTATGTTTATTAGTGTAAGATACTATATAATTAAAATTTTCATTGTTGGATCAACTAATATTTTATTGTTAGAGATAATATATAAAATAATAGAAACATAAAAAATTAATAATTTTTACATGATATTATTTCCATATAACTCCTTACCTATGAAATTTTATATAATGATTCACTATTGGATTTATTCTCTTAATTGATTATAGAGTATACCAAAATATAATCTATAAATTACTTAATAAATTATAGACATAGTCATTTAATACATCATAAATCAAAATAATAAACAAAGGGGTTTCAGTAGTCATTCCCATGGATATTATTTTAAATTGATAGTTTCAATAATTTTTGGGATATATATTCCCCTGAAAATCATCTTTCCTTATTCACAATTGGTGATTACTATAACGAAAAGAAATAATTGATAAATTTTGAGATCCTTCCTGTTGATAAATCAGTTCATTAATGTTATGCATAGTATACATGTTCTCCATATTAATGTAACAGATTTCCATGTAATTTATGTATACTAATATATCCATATCGTTATAATGAAATAAAAATAGGGTTTTATTGCAGTGAAACAAAAGGAGTGAAAGAATCCCATTTACAAAAATCACAATGTCTATTATATAGTTCTACTAATTCCACTATGGACATTATATATATTCGAATATATATATTTTATTACATTGGGGACGAGTTTAATGAGTAATAAAACATTGTACCTGGGTGGATTTCTTAGAAGATCTTTAGGAAGAATGGCAATGTATTCCTGCACACTAGTTATATATTTTATTCTTTGTTTACATTATTTATATATACAATTTTTCTTTTATTTATTTCCTAGATTTTCATTATAGAGATATATTATATGTGTATCCATTCATGATTCAAATAATTATGTATAATCTCTAAAGAAAATGGATTCAAAACCTCCTTCATCAATCATACTCTCATTATCACGGTGTTAAATTTTACCATTATACTTTGAAGGCCAATCTATACCAAAAAATATATAAAATTATTCCATATGTATAATAACAATGTTTTAAAATAGGGTATTTCTATAAATCATAATTGTGACTTAATAAAATATCATTTTTCTTATTAGATAACAACTAGGAGACATTACTGTAAAATTACGAATTAATTTGTTAAGTAATTATTTCTTCTTAATGGTAATAACAGAATATATAATAGTGTGAAGATCCAAGATTAAATAATTAATTATTTAAATTAAAATTTATGATCTATGTTCCTCATACAACTTATTTAATAATATTGTCTTTAGATATTTTAAGCACCTAATAATGGATTCCCCCTTGGAATCGTCGATGGAATCATCTAATAATTCTTACGAAATTGATATAAATATTTTCCCTCACATGTTTATTTGAATAATTGGATAACCATGGTTTATATACATTCATTATAATCATGATATAGATGTATTTAATCTACATTCTCCTAATATACACACATTCCTATTAATAATATATATGACAATTATTTTTAATCATATAACATTATGGAACTCCCATATTTCATTTCATATTCATTGAAGCATTTCATTTCTTTGAGACCCTAATATCTTATTTATTAAATTATCATAGACATATTTGACCTTGAAAATTCATTTACTATATTGGTATAACATAATTCTATACCATAATATGCTTAATCATTTTTTGAGACTGGTTTCATTCGATGGATAGTTGATATCCAATAAAAATCGATAATATTGATTTGTAGATAACATATACAACATGTTTCATGTCTTTTTAATAATATTAATCTATCCTTATATTTAGAAACACGTTCCTGGAAATTCTACTTTAGGTTGAATAAATTTATCTCATTTTCAACTTATTCCTCTAAAGTAAAATGTTTAATGCATAATATCAATGTAACGGTTCTCAATTCTATATATTTCATTTTATCATCTTTATTGGTATTTTATATTAATGGCCACAACTATCAAGGATATCACTTTAAAAAAATATACTACTATAATAGCTTTTTCCCTTTCATTAAATCCAAAATATCAGCCTTTTTTAAGTGACTTTATTCATCACTCAAGAAATAGTGGATTAGTTTTTATATTTGTGGATTTTGGCTTCTACAACATTTATTAATCTAAATTTTTTTTATCATGTTGTGTAATAATAGGTTGGCATATGATGGAATATTATGTTTCATAACATTGGATAATTTCTCTAAAATGTCCATGATATTCAGTGCTCCAAAACCCACTATATTTCCTTTCTCTTAAGGGAAATCCCAATATTTACCAAGGATGATTATATTATTTTTTTTACATACACATGTATTCAATTATAAACAATATCAAATGGATAATGTTTTCATAAAAACATGAAAATTATCTTATATATAAAAACCTTGAAAAGAGTCAATTATTATAAGGTATTATCATAATTATCATGTTTGGTATATTATTCTAAAATCTAATTCATAAGGGTCATAATAAACATTCATTAATACCATCCATAATTACCCAAACTCAAGTATCGAATAACTGGTGTTTAATTTCGAACACTTTTCAAGATAAAATGGATTTTAAAAATGAATGACTGATCAGTTTAGTTGTCATAAGCATAGAAAAAAATTCTTTTGATATTAAATTGGAAGTATGAAACCTATCATAGAAAACATTATTTTATCCTTAAATTTAATTGAATGATTACTTCATCAAATAATGGGTAACAGAAAACATAATAAACAGTGCATTCAAATGGTCAATAAAGGAAAAAATCAATTAAACGTACAATATATAGATCTGGATTTAGAAATTTGGCTAAGTGTATAATTAATAAATATTCCATTTAATCAACAACTTGTGCTTAAAAATACTCATTTTAAAATATCAACATATTAGTAACATAAATAAAAATATCTACTATTTTATTGAATGAAATTCATTTTTTTGGATATCTCAGTTGTACAGAAAAATCATGTGAACAAATTTTTCAATTTAATAATTTACATTTTAGGACATAAATTATATTTCACTTCAGTTATAAAATATCCAATATCAAAAATACAATATGATTATTTTCCATATTTTATATATAATAAATTATGTCTAAAATTAGTATTTATAGATCATATATTTATTAACCAATGTCAAAACATTTTTTACATGTCAGTAACTATTAAAATAATACATAAAATCATTAAAATTTTAATCAAACATGATGATGTGTAGTTTTATTTTAATTTTTTTCTCTTGTAATCAACTAGTTTAATCTCACATGGTGAGCCCTATCCCTTAATGTTTTTTATATAGTGACATCAAAGCTATTCCTTCTATAGTATCATGTCCATGAATCTTTTTTAGATGATATAAACCACCACCATTTACCATCAACCATCAGTTTCTTCCACATTCAATCTCTGTAAACTATCTTTTCAATGTTTTCACCATCTCAATCATAACATATTTAGGTCAGTATTAAGTGTGTGTTTATTGTTTTTTTTAATATAAACATATTATTTTCCATTTTATTTAATGTTTTTATTTTACATTATATTAATCATCCCATGACGATTTCTATTTATAGTGATGATTGTGTAGACATATATGGAATTTATAATATAAGAATCATTATTGTTAGATTAATGTTTGAGTAAGTGATTATTTCTTGATCTACTATTATAAAAAATGTCATTTTATAAATTAAAGTCATTTTAAGGATTATTTTTTTCTGTATTGTTAATAAGCATTATGATGCTATAGTGTATTATAGAGTTTGAATACAATATACTATGAAATTATATTTAAATTATAATATTTATTATATGATTATTTCGGATTTTACAATGAAAAAATAATAATTAAATATATTCAATGGGATACATTGCATTACCAAATATGTTTTACTTTATTTAATTGAAAAATATTTTAAGATGTTGTATTATTTATAAAATTATAAATGAAATTAAATTTAAAAAATATAATAACTTATTTTCAATTCTTGATAATTTTCTTCGATAGTAAATAGTTAACGTTGGATAATTACACTATGAACAACGAGAGCATATAAGGAAGTTGTTTATGATTTCTTATAATTTTCTAAAAACATATTCAAACCAATGACATATTATCCTATATATGAATAATTTTTTTAAATATATATTTTGAAAAGTATAAAAATCAATGATCATTTAATTTGAAATGATTTTTTTAGTTACAACACTAGGATTTTGAATGGTGAATCTTAGCATGATTAAAGATATATGGATGATGATGACAGTGAAAATTATATTTATGATCAATATGAAGAAATGATTAATGATATTTAAATATATTAAATTGAAAATTAATATATAATTCAGAATAATTTTTTTATTGCAGATAAATAATTACACATAGGTGATAATAAATTTACAGTATTTTTAATAGGGTGAAAATTGATTAATTTCAAGGTAATAATTGGATGGACTGACAAGATTTCTCAAGAGTTTTTATAGGTGTGTAATGTAATAATTTCTCAAGAATTATATATTCATGATTCTCATTTTAATGTTAATAAAAATTTATGCCCAATGTGTATGGGGTATAAGAAGATACAAGACTGTATGAATGACTATTAGCTGAATAGAAGGGAATATGATGGTATCTTTGATTGTCCTAAATGTGGAACATAACTATATAAGAATAAAAAATAAAAAAGAATCATTTAGTGTTTATAGAGACTCATTCAAGGTAATTTTTTTTGTCTTTATCTATATCCTCATCTAATATAATTCGTTTTAATTTAAAAAACTGAAAATATATAAGAATACATATAGAAGGGTGAGTATCTAATAGAGAATTATGTCACCATACTAATTTTTTGATGTTTAATAAAATTCATCAACAGCTTCTTAAATTCACGAATGTTTTCAAAATAGTATAATTGGACTATGCTCTAATGGAATGAATCCATATTTAAGGATTTTTTGAGAAAAATTAAATGGCCAAATTTTTGAGAAATTTACAATATATCTATATAATTTTATTAAAAAAATATACAGAATATTTTGATGATATATAGGCCAAAAAATATTCTAAATCATTTTGATGTTTTATTTTCACCTTAAATTGAAGATATGAAACTTTTTTGGGATTATTGTACTAGAGTGAATAATTATTATAAAATAAACAATTTTAAAATATATGGTACAATTATATTAATTATTAGTTACTTTCCATCATATTTAAATTATTTTTAGTAACATGATATGGGCAATAGATCTTATCTAATTTATGATAAAAGGACATCATATCATCAACATCAACAATGTAGAAAAACATTATACATGGTTAATCGGATTTATATTTTTAGAAATAAATTTTATCAAATATTAATAATGTCATTCCACAAATTATATGAATTTAATTTGTCTCCAAAACCATTTTCCAGCAATCATTATTTTGATATTGTGAAAAACATTGATGTCGCATTTAACAATACAACACAAACTTTTAATGATAGAAATATTTTATATAAAATTTATTTCTTGTTCTTAAATATTGGATATGTTATGGATTTGATCATAAAAATAATTTTAGGCATATAGATAAGAATATATGAGATATTTTAATTAGAAAATTTCTAGATATTAAAATATGACTAAATATTTATTTAATGAATTATTATACTTACTCTCAATAAAAATATGTTTTCTGTAATATAAAAATCCTAATAAAAGATGAACACAAATACCTCCATATTTTCATACACTATTAAGAGGCAGAAAATAATTAGTATGTTCCAATTCTCTATGGTATAACAGTTACACAACATTAGTATTCAAATGTAAAATATATTGGGTTACTAAAATCTTTGATGTTGATAATAAAGAAATCTTGTTATTTTCACATCATGATGTAATATACTCTACTAGATTTATAGTGTAGAATATATCCATTCAATGTTAAAATGACTATCAGGATGGTTTGTTTTTTTCTTAATTCAATTTTTAACAAAATACCTGATTAAAATTCATTAAATAATTTAAAAATTTAAAAAAAATCAAAATATTTAACTAATCGTTTTCCTCAACCTATTTTTGATATCAGGGTGAATGTAAGGCTTAATTTAGTTTGAGAAATAATAATTTTTAGACCTCTATGTATATTTTTGATGTATCATTTTTAAAGGTATAATAATATTTTGAAGGGATATTTTAAGAAGAGACAACTACATGAATCCTCCATTATTGAAAAGTGCATTTTTATGGAGTTATAGAGTTTTTTATAAACTAATTATCTATAGTGAACCACATCGGCTTACTCACATCTCACTAGGAATGTTGAAAAAATTTAGGAAATGTGAACTATGGTTTGAATGTTGTATATTTGAGCGGTGAACTTATAAATAAGTTACAATTATAGACCATTTATAAAATTTTCTATTATCAACCAAATAAAATATTAAATATTAATCCTTATAAATAATTTTATCTAAGGAGGAATGATATGTGATTTTAGTAATCATTAAAAATATTTTCTTTGAAGTTTTAGAGAGACCATGCATGGTAGATCAGATGAATCAAAAACATTAGTATGTTTAGTAGGAATCCAGTGATTGAATTTTATAACATGGTTTAATAATGAATTTAAATGTTATACGTTTCATACAATGGATTAGGAAAAAATATGTTTAGTTAAAAATAGAAGTGTATTGGTATTCAGGGAAGCAATGAATTTTTCAAGTGCTAATAATAAAACCAATGTTTATATCAGTTTTATATTATTGTGTCATTAATGATATATGGTTTTTTATTTATATTAAATTTTGAGAACCAGTGTTTATCTGAAAATATTTTATCAATAAAATAGTTCCATACATGATAAATTTGTTAAGAAACTATATAATCTTAATATAATGGAATAAAAAGTTGATCCTTTTATCTTGGAAACACATATATACCAAATTTTCTATTCTCTTTCTAATTAAAATATATATTTTATATTCATTTTTATAGGGAAATAGATATATATTGTTGATAAAAATCATGATAATTGTGCTTCTTTATTTTATATCACAACATAAATTGAATGATTAATAGATAATATCAATGACAAAATCATGGATATTGTTTTTTCGAAATAGAACAATTATAATGAAGGGATATAGGAAAAAATAAATCAGTGATATCATAATATTATTTGTAACATATAAGTATTTATAGTATACATTTTAAATTTTCATAAAATGATAAATATATTATTTTTATACATATTACATAAAACACATATTATTACTAAGTATAATAAGGGTGAAATTTTTTTATTAAGGGTTAAGTAATTATTATTTAACAAATTTTTCATATTTGTTACTTCATTAATCTAATCATAAAATAATATTAATATTAATTTATTCATTTTTAACTGTATTTATGTATAATTTAATTTAATTTAAATTAATTTATTGTAATTTAAATTAAATTTATATAATTATTAAAATTATAGAATAAAAACATACTTCATTATTTTATTGAATGATAAAAATTTTTAATTTAAATCATCAAATAAAAAACATCAAGAATTATAAAATTCTATATTAAAAAATTATTACCTCTGCTGTAAAAAGTCATGTTATAACCATTAGATATAAAAAGAATATTATAAAGTGTAGGTTATATAAAATTGTTTTGTATTTTGAATTGTTTTCAAAAATAATATAAAATTATTATAAAACCATTGGATATTTATTCCCTCAATAATGTCATTTTATCTCTCAATAATGTTCTTATCATTATAGTTTTATAATTTAACAAAAATGAAATAAATATGTTTTATTTATTTTACATTCTATAGAATGATTTTCAATTTTTTAATAAATTTTACATGTAATAAAAATTATTTTTATATTTGTGAACTAATTGATTGTTACTATTATTTACAGAATAATCTAAGAAAATACATTAGAGCCTCCTCAAGCTTCTGGGGAGGATTTTACACATACTTTTATTGAAGAGCTTAATTATCTTTTTTCGATGCATCCATATAAATCCAGATTGTATGAGGAGTCTTATTGTATTTGAAAATAATAAAGCACATGATTACTAAAATTTTGAATTTATTATAGCCTATATTAGAGTATGCCAATTTATTTTGATGATAATGATATTATTAAGAGTCCAAATGTAAAAGAATTTATTATTTTATTTGTATTTTATCCTCAAACCAATGTTATTGTATGGATTTGTTATTGGAGAGGTGTAAAAGAAGATAAAATATGTGAATTAAGGGAGAAAATTTTGGTAATCTTGTTATTTTAATATTTTGCTTACCAGGAATTTATATAACTAATAAATGTGTTTCCCCATCCTTATTAGATGAAAAATAATATTCCTAGTCTATGAAAAGTCATGAAGAAATGTTTATATTTTGATTGTAGTATATGTGTGTATTTTAAATTAACCCTCAAATGAGATAATATTTTATAGAAATTCAAATTGTAAATCCATGTGACATATATTTTTTTAATGATTTTGTTACAAGGAAGTAGTTTATTAAAATTGGATGAAATGATTTTTTTTTGTATGTGAAATGTCATCTTTTAATATTTTTAAATATTGTTAAATATAAAAAAATTATTCTTAATTTATAAAAAAATTATGATATATCATTAATATATTCCATCAAAAAATGTCTACCCTTATAATTTATCTTGTGGATGATATACATTATTTGTTGACCAAATGATAGAACAACATTTTCAAAATATGATAGTTGATTATTCAGGCTCTGTAGAGGTTGGCACGTCTACTCATAACCCATCATGATATAAAAAATAAAAGAGGGCATAAATTAAAATAAATATATATAATATCATACTGAGTTGTTGAGGGTTGTAAATGATTGAATATTTAGAATTTTTTAATATATTTTTAAAATATTTGTAAATTAAAATAATTATATATTGTGATTAACTAATAATTTTTCAAATATTTTCTATATGAATCCAACGAGATGTAGAGTGCATAGGGGACCTCTATACCTAAGGATATGATGAAAAATATTGCAACTGCATAGGGGAATCTGGAACAATAGGTTCACTGATAAGGAGACAATGTAGGTGTATCAATTAAAAAAACGTTTTTGGTTGTTTTTGAGATTCACCATTGTTATATGTATATAAAATGAAAATGTAAGATTTTGAATCCAATATTCAGTTGATGGGAGAGATTATGGAATAAAGAATCATAACATCTATATAGTTTATATTTGAAAGCATACATAATCATTCCCAAGAAGTTGATCCCTCTCCACCCCCACATCCTTAGGATCCCACTCCTCCAATACTTCCTGTAGGTCCCACTCCTCATCCCTATCTCTATTAACCAGCTGATAAAATTTATCCTCAACAGCTTCTAATATATTATGAGTTATGTGTAAGGTATCCAAAATATCATTTTTAGTATATGTGATTTTATATTATATTTTTGATAAAACTCATCATGAAAAAATATATATTGGTTATATTAAGGTAACTATTGATGATGATATAGATAGATCATCTAGAATACCATTTCATACCAATGAGGTCACTATAATTGGATATTGTATTGGAAATTTCTTATTTTCACTATATATACATGTTCAATATATCACCATTGAACTATGAATGTATTATAATCTATATTTTATTTGCTATTATTTTTCATAACACGTTAGAATTTATATATTTATCTATTTTATATTGTAAAAAACTAAATGTAAAGACATAAATTATAGAAATCAACAAGTGTAGGATACAATGACTTATGATACTACTTCTTCAAGACGTAATACATTATCAAAATATGAATCATTGATGAAGATATTTTATTAGATTTGAAAAGATAATAACCACATTGGGTATGAACAGAATGTGAATATTGTAAATATATATGCCATGAATATTTATATTAGCTATCTATTGAGAATCAACATGATTTATATTTCTCCATTCAATAAAATTATGTTATATCATTCGGTTATTTGACATTATTTAAACATAATACTTAATTTTATTTACTTTTAGTTACCATTATAAACTTTTTATTTGGTACGACATAATATATGTATATTGAATTTTGGACCCATAATGTTTTTCCACAAAAGAAATGGAAATTAGTGATGAAAAAAAACATGATATATTGATGAAATATTTAAAAATAAGGAAATTAAATGTTAAATGATTCTTTATATTGAATGATATGAAACATATTTTGAAACTATATAAACTCATATTAGTGAGGAAAGAGGATTATTAATAGACAATTAAGGTCGTTTTTTTATTTGACACATGTTTTTACCCCGCACAAGGTTTTCCTGCTTGGTTTTTCAAACCGTGGTCAATCCATACGAGATGGTTCTACCCGAATATCTGAAAAGGTGGGGTTTATGTTTTTAGGAATCATGGTGGGGCACAATCCATGCGAGATTCCACTATCTAAAATAACACAAACATCATAGTTAGGAAAACCAGGCGCATACCATGTGACTTGGCCTTAGAACATGGGGTGATTTCATGGCTAGACCGCTTAGCCATGAACAAACCATGCAATATGCCAATGTCGAAAATAAAAACAACTGCATGGTTAGGAAAACTATGCATAAACCCTGTGACTTGCCTTGTTTTCCTAAAAATACATTTTCGAAGCTCCAAACAATCACCAAACACCCTCAGATACATTTATAACACATTAGGAATCTATATTAGGTCTAAAGTAATGATTTAGACTAAAAATAAATTTATCCATACCTGAGTGAAAAATCAAGTTCTTACAGTCATGCCCACTAAAAAAAACTAACCCCCCCAGGAGTTCTCCTTCCACGGGTAAGGAAACATTATCTACGATATAATCTGGTCACCGAGCATGTACATCAGATTCCCTCTCCAAAGTCTCATCATGAACTCATCTGTGCTTCCAAATCACCCGTATTATAGGGACATACATGCCTCAAAGAGGCTTCATGCTTTGGTCAATGATTCATATTGGATACTCCTCAAAGGTAGCATGAGAATCTAACTCAACATCTTCAAGATCTAAGGTATGGGATGGATTTGCAAGATATTAGAGAATATGTGAGACATAAAATTTGTCATGCATGGTACTGTAACTATGAGTTTGTAGCAAATGATAATATACAAGCCTAGCTCCTTATAGAATATCTAATGGACAGACTTAACGAGGTGACAACTTACCCTGCATCCATAAATGTCTATGCACATGCCTTGGTGCTACCCAGAAAAATGTGATCCCTATCATTGAAATCATGTGGCTATCAAGGGTGATTAGAATATTATTTCATTCAACACTGAGCACTATTCAAATTATTCATGATCATCTTGACCTATTTAGAAGACTCCTGAATGAGATGAGGACATAGTAGGGCTATCTCACCTGCCTCTTTCCAGCACAAGGGTAAACGACATGACCGAAAAAATATGGCCTCAAAAGGATTCATCTTAATCTTCAAAGGAAAAATATTATTATATGAGAACATTACGAGAGGATTATTATTCTCTCATAAAATGGAAAAATAAAGGATTCATGTTCGAAACATATCCTCCAAAACCTATTTGGTCTATTTAGATTGCCCATCGATATGAGAGTGTAAAGTTGTGCATCGTTGCACCTGAGTTCCCATATCTTTCTTCCAAACCCTCCAGAACCGTGAAGTGAAACAATCATCCCTATATGAAATTATAGTACATAAAACCCCATATAATCTTATGATATCATGAATATACAGTCTTCTCAGCACATCAACTGAGAAATCCTCTCGAATAGGAATGAAGTGGTGTGATTTCGATTGTCGGTCAATGACTACCCAGAAAGCATCACTACCCCTCAGCAACCAAGGTAAGAGGACTTCAAAATATATAAAAAAAATCTTCCCATTTATATTACAGGGCTGGACATGATTGTAAAAACCCTGAATGTCTCTGTTGGTCCACCTTCACCAGCGGAATGGTGGACACCTGCTGATAAAACCTACACTTTGATGTTTCATCATAGGCCACCAATACAAGAGTAGTATATATCAATACATCTTTGAGATGCGTGGATGAACTACCCACTGGGAAGCATGGGAATCTTTCATCAACTCCTATCTCACATCTATATGAATCCAGATACATCCACATATGCACAGTAAATCATCTCTATCCACAGTCTAATCTGGAGGTGGGTTATCTCTTGATATAATATCAGAGAGAACCAAAACTTCAGGATCTAGAAAATGCCTACTAATTACCATCTCATAGAGGAAAGAGGAAACTATTTAGTCTGAGAGGAAGAACTACCCCTGACTATCATGATACACTATGTGATGTTCAAAAAAGAGGTCCATTAACATTCATTAATCACTTAATTTCTTGTACGACATGTGTTTGAGTTTTCCAAATCAATGGATCTCAAACCACATTTCCTTTTATAAGAATATAGGCAAGCTCAAAATCAATGGATTATATATATTATACATGCCTTCATTGTTGGATGTTCATGTCACACTGAGAAAAATATTCATGAGGCTCTTTTGATCAACATAAACCACAATGTGCTCACCCAAAAGATAGTGTCTCCAGCAATGCAAGGCATGGAAAAATGCTGGTAGCTCGAGGTTAGGTATTGGGTAATTTTTCTCATGAGCTCTCAATTACCATGATCTTTATGAAATGATGTTGAATTCCTAAATCAAAATTGATCCTAGTCCAATTCCCGATGCATTTCAGAAGATGATATAACATTTATCGGGTTCTGTATGAATCAGGTTAGGTTTCGAGACAAGCCTCCCTTTCATCTCCTGAAATTATTTCTCATATGTTTTCTGTAAGAATTTGGATCTTATTTTCAGGTATGTTTTTATTTTCTATTTGATTTTGACAAAAATACTAGTCTCTATAAATATCCAGAGTACACACTATGTACTTATAATTAAAATTTGTGTACTTGGTTTCCCCGGGTAACCATGTGATGGCCATGTCATGGTCTAACAAATGGCCATGTGGGTTAACCTGGAGACCGCCTAATTCAAAGGCCATTTAAAGAAAGTACACTCTATATACCCTTGAATAACACACCGTGTACTTTGATTTTTTCATTAAATAGACCAGGGTCACGTATAATAGTTAGAACACCCTTCTTCTTCGTCTGTCTCGTCAAGTAGCGAACGGGACTGCCAATTCAACTCTGAGTGCTCAACCCAATGTCTATTCTCTAAATCAGACACCATCAATTGTGGTGGGATTTCCATTGTATGCACTTATTTCTTCTATAGACTCACTTCCTAATTTTTTTTCATTGGTGAGATATCCACATATGACCATTTTTAGTATTTTCTAAATATATGGTGTTCTAGGGAGATTCAAGGTCTTATTTTCTTGTATATCAATCATACAATGCCGAGGTAGGAGGTTTGTGCCAATCTGTAACTATCCATTGAATTATAAGTGAAAAATTGTCCAATAACCTTGTCCAGGGTATTGCATGTTTATGAATGTTAACCCTGTTACTGCCTATTATGAATTAGTTTCTTGCTAGGGATATTTTATTTTGAATAGGGTTCATTTTCCATGCTATGTATGTGTTTTCATATTCAATTTTTCTTTTAATTGTTTGTCCTGGATTTGACAGCCATGATATTTATTTCCATTCATAGTGTTGTATTTATGGTGATTATTTATCTAATATTCTAGGCTATACCATTTAGCTAATTATACTAGTAGAACATTTAGGATTACTCTGGTTCTTGATAATCATTTGGGTATGATTTCCTTACACAGGGTTACAGGAACCTGGTATAGTGAGACCATATGAGAAATTGACTTTGAGAGAATTCCCAGAGTGTCTTTTATAATTATCACGTTGTGAGGCCATAGGATGTACTGATGTTGAGTGATCCATCTAAGTTTCTATAGATATATTACGAGACCACAAGAAGAATTGGCATTGTTTTCTTCTATAGAGTGTCTGTAGTTTACCATTAAAGGTCTATAGGGGGGATTGACAGTGACTATATCCTTAGAGATCATTTATTTACAAGAGGCAATAATGGGAATTTTTGGTTAGGGATTTCCGAGAGAGTCTTCATTATATACATATTGTAAATTTACCTAGATGGGTTAGGATTTGATAAATATTCATAGGGTTTTGTGTGGTTGTATTTTGTTGATTAAATTGTCAGATTTAAATGATTTAATTAAAACTGCAGGACTGTTTACTTTTGAGTAATTCCTTTTTTATTGATTTATTTTACATTTTTTCTACTATATATATATATATATTCTCTAACTGTTAGGAATAGATCATTTGGTGGTTGCCTATTGGGATTTTTCTCACACCTTTCTTGGTTCAGGATTTTGGGCCCAAACAGATTATATTATTGCAAGTATTTATAAGTTAAATCACCATTCAACATCAGGTAACTGACTGTTGTAGAGCTGGATAGCATGGGACAAAGCTCAGTCTTGCGATGCTGTGTAGAGGATTACTTTTTTTATTTCTTACTTTTGTTTAGTACGGTATTAAAGCAATGTGACTTGTTTGGCTTCGTTCCTAGTTGCATGTATCAGGCATCTTTATTGAGATATATATATATATATGCTATAGTTGTTTATTCACAATCACTATACTATATTTTTACTATTATATGGATATATTATTGCATCTGTTATGGTTATCAGTTTACTTATGCAATTTTACTAAAACAATGAGTGCATAGTTTCACTATTATCGTACCCAACGCTCTGGCTACAAGTCGGCATCCTATAGAGTTTGGGGAAATTCCCTTGACGACATGTGACCAACCGGGTATGTGGTACCTCAGGGCAGCTTCCAAAACCAGAACGTTACAAAGTGGTATCATATGAATTATTTTCTTCTTGACTTACTTTTTGGAGCATATCTCCATGGATAAGAAGGAATAAATACTTGGTAATATGTTGTGCATGGGAGTATCAAACCCATGTATATATAAAAGACAATTTACCTCATATGATATGATTCTTCTCCTTTTGTTATTATTACAGTTGATTTTATTTCACTGTTGGGTTATTCACATGTATTGTGATGTTATAGTAGATAAACTAAAAATTTAATTACTATTGATACCCAATGAGATGAGGGTATACCATCTCATGAATTATGTTGGCACTTACTAGGGATCGCTTGTCATGAATTTTTATGATTCTATTTATGGTGCATTACTGATTCCATATTTTTTTATATATGGAATCTGTGATATGCATGATATTGTGATATATCTTTTGATAGAATACCTACTATTTGATAGGGTATTGCTAATGTTTAGTGTTCACTTTAATGAATGAAAAACTTTGGTTCATGAGGTGCTATAGGCCCTCATAGACCAGAATTTTGTGGATCATTACTCTGTTATGATTGTATTTAACATGTATAAGATGCCACAATTTGATGCGCAGGGAGTATGGGCCCTCACAGATTAGATTTGGATAGATTTATCTTTGTTTCAGTGTTTTTATGGGTTCCTGAGAAGTTTCTGAGGCATACTATGCAGAAAAACCAAGAATAAAGGGCGTGTAATGATAAATAAACACAATATATCCTTATATTTGGGAAGAAACTAATTTTCTTAAGTACATTATGTGTACTATATGTACACATTGTGTAGTCCCTAACCTTGATGTTGCATGTGTGGGCTAAGACATGAGGTTGGTAAATCTTTGGTGAAACACGTCGTGTACCTAAAGCACATGTCGTGTGTATATACCATGTGTCCTGCCGTGGGACCAACATCATTGGTGGTTAATCGATAGATATTACATTCTATGTCTGGCATAAACACGAAGTGTTGAGATACATGTTTAACTATTTGTGTAACTAGCAACACGGATCATTGATGTTTGTCTAGTACATGTTGTTTTTGGAAAAAACAGGTTGTTTAGAGTCAGCTGTGGAATCAACCATGTTACTACCTACACTGGTCGGTAAAGTTCATTTGGTACACGTCGTTTCTGGAAAAAACACACAATGTAGTCCTGTTCTAGTGTAACTATATGGGTTAGTTGTATAGAAGAACTCTATCAAGGGAACATGATTCAAGTACACACTTTTTTTGAGGAACATGTTGTGTGTATTAGTTGTTACATGGAAAGAGATGGCAAGAGTACCGACCAACATGTAGGTTCAATGGAAAATGGCGTGTAGGAGTTATACACTTCATGTATCTACATTTTTTGAATAAATTGAATGCTTTGTTTCTACCATTATCTTCTTATACATTTATGTTTTGGTACATGATACTATTTATCTAACGTGTATGCATGACCATTCAAAGTCATGCCACCGAGACGTCCTCTGACTATACGTCAAATATAGGGCAGTAATCAGATTCCCAATATGACCGATCTTGGAAAACCCGCAAATCCTCCAGTAATGACTGTCATGGCAGAAGCCATTATACCAGACCCAGGTGTCGATGGACATTTCCGAGAGGGAATTATTAGGATGATGGACACCATTTATGGATCTCCTCCTCCAATCCCATCGATGGAAGAATTGATGATGGAATTTCAGAAATAGAATACCCCCACTTTCTCATGGGATTGGGGACCCCAGGCTATAGATTCATGGATAGAATCCATATTTATGATCTTAGTGCATCAGGAGACTCCTATGTATATGAGGGTCACACTCTCTCTATATATGCTTTGTGATTCCTCTAATAGATGGTGTGATGTGATCTCACAAGTGGGATTCCATAAGGGTGTGGAATGGGAGGAATTTTAGCGTACCATTTATGATTAATTCTACCCAGTGACTTGGAGTGCCGATTGAGCATAAGAATTCATGTATTTGGAGAAGGTTACTCATTCTGTCATGGAGTATTCTTCTCGATTCATAGAGCTGCAGCTATTTACACGCGATGTAGGGGTGATGAGTTATTCATTGAGAGGAAGTATGCGAATGGTCCCAGGAAGGACATCTAGGCTTTGGTGAAGAACATAATAATAACTTTAATATCTTTTATAGTCAACTAGGAACTGATCACAGAGCACAACCTGAGAGGTTCTAGAACTGTGGGACATGACAGATCGTCAACTAGCGTTAGTTATTCTTCTAATGACAGTAGGATGTGCGACCATGAGACTACATGTGGATATCCGAGTAAGATAGATAAACTTTTAGGTAACTAGGTGGTATGATAATAGTTTTGGTAGGCTGGGAATATGTGGCCACATTTCTCGTGATACCAAGTCGACTGTCGATGTTGTGGTAAGATTGTCCATCTTCATTGTATTTGTCAATTCTTCCCACTAGCATCTGGTGATCAGAGATCGTCTACTACTCCTCATTCATGTGCAACACCATCTGTTTCCCATCATTCTGGGAACAAGAGTTCTTCTATTCGTACAATAATAAGTGGAGGTTGTAGTTTTTTTATCCAGCGGGAAGGCATTCAGTGAAAATTGGGTGGATCAGCACTGGGTGGTTAGTTAGGGTCAAAAGGATGTGATACATGCCAGAATGTTACAGTAGAGTAGACCCTACAAAATTATGATCCCAGACCCTCTTCATTTCGAGGTACGATCCTAGTTTCTTTAGTTTTAGCTTCTGAACTTTTTGATATTGAGTCTTCCCATAGTTTCATAATTGTGGCTGATGTGGAGAGCCTTGTTCTATGTATCATTTCATTTGTTGATCTCGTAACAGTAGACACATTTTTGGGGACATGAACGGCTAGCATAAAACAGTTCAAGGACTACCCTATAGAGGTTGGTGGATATGACTTCTTATGAGACCTATATGTCATAGAGATGATTAGATATGATGTCATTCTCATAATGGACTGGTTAGTTACCTTATATGAAGTCGTTGATTGTTATTGCAGAATGTTGAGTTTTCCATCACCATAAAGAGGATCATTTCTTTGTAAGGGTGAATGGGATGTCTAGGTGAGTAGAGCAGGACCCAAGCATCATGGGTTGGGAGGAGATACAACCCATATTTCTAGTCTATATCTGGATGACCATGGGACTCAGCATTTGGAATTTCCTCCAGTCGTGGGACATTTAGGAGATGACTTTATAGAGGGATTTTCACATTTGCCTCTGGACCGAGAGGTAGACTTTTCTATTAATCTCATGCCATGATTAACATTGGTTTCTATTCCTCCTTATAATATGGGATCACTAGAGTTACAGAAGCTTAAGAGGCAGTTAGAGGAGTTACAGGCTACACGTTTCATCCAACCCAACACTTCTCCTTGGGATTCATCTATCATGTTTTTGAAGATGGTGGACGAAACCCTCAGACCTTGTGTGGATTATCGGAGGATGAACCAATTGATGGTCAAGAACCGATATCCCTTTCGGAGTATTAATGATCTCATTTATTTGCTTATAGGAGCCCAGGTGTTTACAAAGATTTACGTGAGATCTGGTTATCACCAGGAGCATGTTACACCATCAGATATACATCTTACTGTGTTTGAGAGTAGGTATGGTCTATACGATTATGTGGCTATGTCGTTTGGTATCAAAAATGAACCTATAGATTTGATGGAACCGATGACCCAAGTGTTCCATACATACATGGATTATGTTGTGGTAGTCTTTGTTGATGATATCTTGGTGTTCTCTCACACTCGACACGACCATGCCACACATCTTGAGATCATGTTTACTATACTGATAAAGCATCGATTTTGTGTTATGCTCTCAAAGAGACAAATTTTGATGGACTGGATTTACTTCATGGGTCATCTTATTATAGAGACAATAGTGTTTGTAAACCCATAGAAAGTGAGAGAAGTAGATTCCAAGGAGAATCCGAAGAACTTCATTGAAGTATGAAGATTTGTATGGCTACCTAGATACAACAGATGTTTCATACAGGACATTTCAATCTTAGTAGCATCGAGGACGAGACTGAATAATATTGGTGTGATGTTTTTGTGGAAATAATATTGTGATTCAGCCATCCAATAGCTAAAATGGAGGTTTACGTAAGAACTAATAATAGTATTGTCATAGCCGATCATGATTTATAAATTTTACGGTAATGTGTTATGTATCAGGCTGGGAGAAACGCTTATATAGGGGGAAGAGGTCATTTAATATCGTTCTTGGTTGTTGAGGCCACATGATAGGAATTACCCAATGCACGATCTCTAGGTAGTTGTAGTTTTCCAGACTTTATGTTTTTGGAGATATTATCTTTTGGGAGAACATTTTGTGGTATTCACTGATCACAAAAGTATCAAGTATATATCAAATCAATGCAATGTAAATTTGAGATAGAGAAGGTGGGTTCAATAAATTTAGTACTTTGAAATTGAGCTAACCTACATGCCTGGGAAAGGTCTTGCATAAGATGATGTGTTGAGAAGGAGGACTCTGATACCGGTAGTTTAGGAGGCCAGTAGTGAGTGTCAACTTATGGGTCGATTCTCTGAGATGAATTTCAAGGAGCACAACAGATAGGGGTAGACGCTTCTTTTATCTATAGTTATACCTCTACTCTACTTGATCAACTACGAATGATGCCACTATCAAATTCTAAAGGCCTAGTCTTATAAGAGAGTATGTCTGGTGAGGACATAATTCTTAGATGGGCAGTTGTAGAGGATGAGATATTTCATTTTACTGGATGCTTATGGGAGTCAATAGAAATATAGGATGTGCTGATGTAGGATTGTCATCGTTCAGTTTGTGTTGTTCATCCTGGTGTCACTAGGATGTATTGATTTCTACACCATCAGTATTGGTGGCCAGGTATGAAGAGATATTACACTAGGTTTTTCATGAGGTGTTACACCTATCAGTAGTTGAAGGAAGAGAATCAGTGACCCGGATGGATTTTGTAGCAGTTAACCATTCCCAAGTGGATGTGGAGCGATGTCGTGATGGACTTCATGATAGGTCTATTGAGGTCACCTCGAGGGAATGATGCATTTGGGATTTCATTGAAAGACTCATGAAGGTTTCTCACTTCTTATATATCATGGAGACCTTCTATATTGATGAGTTTGGAAATATGTACATTTGGAAGATTGTATATCTACACGGGGTTCGAAAATCCATTTTTTCATATAGGGACACTCGTTTTACTACTCGATTCTGGAAAAGATTATAGAGGTTTTTGGGTACACAAGTACTTCATAGAATAGCTTTCCATACCCAGACTGATGTCCAGTATGAGAGTATGATTCAAGTGATAGATTATATGCTTTGAGAATGCATCCTATATTTTGGATGTTCTTGGGAGTATCACATACCTTTTGTGGAGTTTTCCTATATATAATAGTTTTCAAAAAACTATTCATATGGAACCTTATGAGGATTTGTATAGTATGGAATGTTGATCACCGGTATGTTGGGTGTAAGCATAAGGGGATGCTATACTGGGACCTCTTATTCTTCAAAAGACCATAGAATAGATAGAGTTGATTCCGAAGAGGATGAATATTCACAATCATTATAGAAGTCATTTGTAGATTCACAAAGATGGCCTTTGTTGTTCGAGGTTAGAGGTCGTCTTTTTCAATCATGTCACACCGAGGTTGGGTCACAAGTGAATTAAGATATTGGGAAAGAATTCTCCAAGATACATTGGACCGTTTGAGATACAAGAGAGAGTCGTAAAGGTTTCTTATTTGTTGCAATTACCTCAAAGGTATTAGGTTTTGCATAACTTTTTCCATGTTTCTCAGTTATGGTGTTACATATCAGACCCATCCCATGTCCTTTAACCCAAAGTGGTAGAGTTAGAGGTGGATTCAACTTTCAAGTAAAATCCTATCCTAATTGTTGATCGTAGTGAAAAGGTTATCTATGGACGGTATGTTCCTCTGGTACGAGTGATATGGAAACATGGGAAAGTACAGGACCAGACGGGGTAGAGGGAGTCTAATTTATGATCTCAGTGGTTGGATCTGTTCTACAATTCTTATTCTATGCTACCTTATTATAGAAATTCTAGGATTAATTTATTTTAGGGTGGATGTTTTTATGAACATGGATCTTATTTCCAAGTATGTTTTTCTTTTCAATTAGTTATTTGAGAAAACGTGTTTTTTTTTGAAATTTTAGGAGTACATGTTGTGTACATATAAGTACATGTCATGTACCCAGTCGTCGCAGGTAGCCATGAGATGGTCATGTAATAGCTGAACACCTGGACCTATGCTCTGACCTGAAATCCGCATAAAGAAAAGGCTGGTAAAATAATGTACACTGAGTGTACCTGTATGAAGAGAGATGTTACTGGGTTTTTCATTATGTGTTCCACCTGTCAGTAAGTGTTGGAGGAGCATCAATGAACCGCAAGGCTTTTTCAATAATTTACCATTCCCAAGTGGATGTGTAAACATGTCGTGATGGACTTCATGATAGGTTTACCGAGGTCGCCTCGAGGGAATGATGTAGTTTTGGTTTTTATTTACAGACTGACAATGGGTTTTTAAATATTATCGATTAAAGAGACCTTATATGTTGATCAGTTGGGAAGGTTGTACATTTAGAATATTGTACGTCTACATGGGGTTCCACACTCCATTGTTTCATACAAGATGCATGATTTACGTCTCAAGTTTGGTAGGGATTACAGGGGGATTTGGGTACACGAGTACTTCTGAGTATATCTTACCATCCCCAGACTGATGGCTAGTCTGTGTATACAATTTTTGTGCTTGAGGACAGCTTTGAGCATGCATCATAGATTTTGGAGGTTCCTGGGATAATCACATACATATTGTGATGTTTTTCTACAATAATATCTTCAAGAAGCTATTTAGAAATCACCTTACAATACATTGTATGGTAATCCATGCTAATCACCCTTATGATGGTTGGAATCAGGAGAGGAAGAAATTCTAGGACGTTATCTTATTTAGGAGTCCACAAAATAGATATATTTGATTTTGAAAAGGATGTTTATTGCATAGTAATGACAGAAGTCTTATGCTAATCGACAGAGATGACCTCTAGAGTTCGAGGTTGGCTGTCAGGTTCTCTTGTGTGCCGCACTGATGTTGGGAATGAATAGAATTATGAGCAAGGGAAAGATTTCACTAAGATATTTTTCACCTTTTGAGGTACTAGAGAGAGTCATTACGGTTTCCTATTAGTTGTATTTACCTCACAGGTATTGGGTTATTCATGACACTTTCCATTTTTCTTGATCGAGACATTACTTCATAGACCTATCTCATATTCTTTAAACTGAGGTGGTTGATTTGGATGTGGATGCCTCATTAGAGGAGCATCCTATCATGATTTTTGATCATAGTGAAAAGGTACTCCATGGTTGTTCTGTTCCACTAGTACGAGTGCTAGGGTAGTATGGTGGAGTACAATATGAGACATGGGAGAGGGAAGCCGATGTACGATCTCAGTGGCTAGATCTGTTCGAGGATTATTCTTCTATGACACTTTTCTAGACAAATTCGGGGAGAAATTTCAATAAGGGGGATATTTTTATGAAAAATGAATTTTTTCAAGGTATGTTTTTCTTTATTGGGGTTTTTAGAAAAAAGATGAGTTTTTGGAAATTTGAGTGCATTTTGTGTACTTATAAGTACACGCCATGTACCCAAATGATGCGGGTAGCCATGTGTTGGCTATGTAACGGTTGAAAACGTGGCAGTGTGGGTTGACCTAGAGACCGCCAAAATAGGATGATTGTTAAATCAAGTACACAATGTGTATCCTTGAAAAATATGTTGTGTAATTTAATTTTTTAATAAACAGACCAGCATCAGATCAAATCCTCATAACACCCTTATTCTTTGTATGTCTCTTCTATGAGTGAACGAGACAATTGATCCCTCCATGAGCTCCTGTGTCACCATCCATTATATGATTTGATATCTTTTGATTTCCTTGGTATCAACACATTATTCTTTTCCTTCATTAATACCCTCGCTTCCTAATTCACATTCTTTCGTGAGACATCCTTATTTGAATTTATTCTGTATTTAACTAGATCTATTCTGTTTTAGGATGATTGAAGGCGTATGGATCACGTATAACTATCGTACAATGATGATTTATGTGTTTTTCCCTTACGATAGTTATTCTTTGATGTATATGTTGAAAATTTACCAACACCGTAGTTTGGGGTAATGTACATATAGTAATTTTAACCTTATTAATTCCTTATAGACTTTGGTTTCTTGAGTAAGGGTGTTGGATTGTTAATAGGGTTTAGTTACCATTCTATGTATGTGTTTTCCCAATCTTGATTGATTTTGACATTTTTATCTAGCTTTTCGAGTTAGGCTATTTGTTTCCATTTTTAGTGTTGTTAGGAGGGAGTGTTCATTTATCTGATTTGATATTCTATTCCTTGTAAATAATTAGAAAATTAGTACTTAAAGGATTACATTGGAATATGATTATATGTTTTTTAATATTGATTTACACGAGGCTGCGAGGAACCTGGTGTAGTGAGATAGTAGGGGAAATTGATGATGAGGGATTTCCCAAATTGTCTGTTATAATTATCATATTGTGAGACCATAGTGGAGATTGAGGATGAGTGCTCCCTTTGAGTGTTTATAGATACATTACGAGACAACATGAGGAATTGAGGTTGAGTATTTCCTCGGAGTTATTGTAGTTTACCGTTAAAAGGATATTAGGGTAATTGATGGTGAGTGCTTCCTCAGAGAGTCATTGGTTTACATGATACCACATGTGGAATGGATGGTGAATTCATCCATAGAGAGTCTTAGTTATATCCTTATTGTAAATTGAACCAGATGGGTTATGATGTGAGAACTACCGGGAGGGTTTCTTTTGTTTGTGATTGTTTTATTAAATTTATCGATGTAAATGATGTAATTGAAACTATATGAAAGTTTACTTTAGAGTAATTTGTTGTATATTTCTTCATTTTTAATTTTTCATGCTATATATATATATATTCACTGGCTATTGGGCATAGAACATTTGGTTGTTTCCTACTGGGATTCATCTCACACCTCGTTTGGGTGATTCTTTTAGGCCCGAAAATATTATATTGTTGTAGGTATTCATAAGGGAAAGCACCCTTCTACTTGAGGTACATGACTGTTGTGGAGCTGGAGATCATGGGACCATGCTGAGACTTGTGATGTTAAGAAGTAGATTACTTTTTTTCTTTGTACTTTGGTTTTGTATTGTATTCCAACATTGTGACTTGTTTGGCTATTTTCCTAGATAAATATACCATGAATCATTATATATATATATATATATGTTGTTGTTGTTGTTTATTCACTTTCATCCTTTTTCAATTTATTATTGTATGGTATTATTATAGCTTCTGTTATAGTCATCTATTTACTTCTTCTCTTTTACTCTACCAATGCTGGCATAGTTTCCAAACTATCACACCCAAGGTCCTCACTGCTAGTCGGCGACCTCTGGCTTTTAGGGAAATGTGCATGATTCCATGTGACCAACTGGGTACGGGTCACCTCTAGGTAGCAACTGGAATCAGGTCATTACACTTCTGAACAAAAGAACTTAACACCCTTCCATGTATGTATAGTAAGTGGTGAAGAAAGACATGAGAAGTCTTGTATAAAATTCGTGTAGTATCCAACCATCCCTAATAAACCTCAGATATCGAACATGTTCTTGGGATTCACCCAATAAAATATAATACTACCATTTTTAGGGTCAAAAGATAATCTTGATTCTGAAATAATATAACACTCAAAGTTGACTTTTTCGATCCATAACTCACATTTAACAAGATTTGAATAAGCTGATTATCTCTCACAGTAGTCAGAACAATATCAATATGTTTTTCATGTTTGTTATGAGTTTGTGAATAAAAAAAAGATGTCATCCACAATGACCATGAAAATAGTGTCTCAATTGGTATGGAAAACACAATTCATTAAATCCATGAAAACGGCAACCGTATTCGTAAGAATGAATGGCATAACAAGATAATCATATAGGCCATTCCTGATACAGAAATTTGTATGAGGAATATATGATGGTCTTACTCATACTAGATGATAACCCAATATTAGGATGATCATAGAGAACATCATTTTCCTTGGAACTGATCAAACAGATCATCTATTCACGGATGTGGATACTATTTCCTGACCATAAGCTGGTTAAAATTTATATAATCCACAAATAAATGGAGTGTTACATCCACCTTTTAGCGAATATCACGGGTGAACCCCAAGAGAGTATACTAGGTAGTGTAATACCTATGGCTTCTAGGTTCTGTACATGCCTCTTGGCTCCAAAATCTCATTAGGTGCCATCCTGTATAGAGGAATGGACAATTGAGATACTCCTGGAACAAGCTCAATTTTAAACTGTACATCTATCTTAAGAGGTAACCCATAAAATTCATCATAAAATACATCCATGAAATGATCAACTAATTTAGTGAAATCATATTATATAAAACCATGATCCTCTATGAAAAGATTTGATATCTGGGTAGTCACTCCACCTAGAACTTGATGATTTGGTCCCTCACTCCCAGCCAAGATATCCTACTCACCTTTTAAATGATAACTATTACCTTATGGTGATATTAAATATTCCCTTCGGCAATAATAGTCTACAAAGGCATGATAGTGGAACATCCATTCAATCATTAAAATGAAATCGAGGCCCATCATATCGAGAACAAATATATTCTACAATAATGGGTTACTGCCTACCTCAAGGGGGCAGTCCCTGCATGGGCATATCCCCTCCATCCATATTCCAAAAGGTGTATTGAGGATCATTACACCACAGTGATACTATATCTATAGGACAAGATATTCGATTATAGTTACAGAAATAAAATAATATTAAGCACCTGTATCAAACAAAGAAGAGAAAATAGTTGAGGCTACAAGAATAGTACCTCATACAGTAGATGGTCTTGTAACCTGATCCTCAAAATTCAGTTGTAAGTCATGCAACTGAATTGAATGATGGACACATGAAATAGATTTACTACCACGATCATTACTGCTCTACTGGCACTGCTAGTGATCATGGATCATACTACCACGACCATGACTTCCTCCACATCCAGACCTAGCAGTTATATTCCAACATCCACCTAACATGGAATAAAATAACTCGCTCTTGAAGGTGGAGACGAAGTTGATACTTTTCCACTCAAAGCTGATGGAATGGTCTTGAAAAAAGATAGAAGCTTCACATAAGGCCACAATACCGACACTCTATATGGCCTCTATCACACTAGGTATTCATTTTCCCTGGATTTTCACACTGATCACACACTACAGAGCTGTCAAATTTGATTCTATGTCTGCCAATTCCCTACTCATAAACCTCATGGGAATGTTTCATTCCACCATAATAAATACTGGCTTGACGCAACATTAATCCTTTAAACCCAGTACTTTCATTCTCCCTTAGGTTACGCTTACTGAGAAGGGTATGATCAACTGTTTCATAGAAGGTATTAAGGAGGAATAAATTCTCTTGAGTTCGGAAGGCTTACTAGAGCCCATCTTCAAAATGTCTAGCACACGAAATCTCAACACCCAAGAAAAGCAGTGTAATGAACTCTGAATCAGTGAAACATAATGAATACTTCATAACTAACATATAACCCTTATCTATATGCATGAACAACACTATCTTGGTTATCTCTCAATGACTGAGGAGTGAACTGATCATTGAAGGCAGCATGGAAGTCCACCCATAACATGCAATGATGATGACGAGCCTGGGTAAAGACATCCCACAAATGTATGTACAAATCACAATGAATGTATGTAGAGATATTGACTCTCCACTCTAGTGGAGTTTCTATTTGTTCAATGATAAACAACATTGCCTCTAGCCAAGAGTCAACAACTTTAGATCCTCCATCCCCTTAAAAGGGTTGGAGTATGGTACTGTTGGAACTCGTAGGTCAGATCAGCCATCATAGGTGCAACCTATAGACCACCAATCATGGAATGAATCAGACATAAGAAACAATCACGAACATGGGAATCCATGCCCAAATCTGGTGTAGCAAGAGATGCCTCATGTGGATCTCTTAGAAGTAATATTGGAAGTTCCGGTTCCACCATGTATGGAGCATGGTTGTCACCACCTTCATAGAGAACAACACAAGGATGTCATGGAGGCTATGGTATAAAAATTCTAAGTAAACACCTTTGAAAAAGATTAAAATCAATGAAATAGAATCACTAATATAAGATTAATGTATGAAAACTCACTACCTGAGGCATACTTCCCAAACTACCCGCATAGACGGCCATATATCTGTAAGTTCTCATGTATAGGTTTCCTGTCATTTTGTAGATAAATCTTTGGTTAAATCCTTTACATTTCATAAAAATGATAGTGTGGGATAAGGATGTTCAACCAATTCATTTTATATTTTAGGATTCACATTATAAAGGATAATAATTTCTGATGAATTCGTTCACATACACCTATCACATAAAACGACAACCATTTAATTATAGCATACTTGCTGACTCGATAAATTACTCATCCTAACCCATGAGGGCCCACACACATAATGAATTTTGACAAGAAATCAATAAATCAATATCAATGTAATACAAGTACAATAAATTATTATAACATCACTCAATAATCACAGACATATCAAACAATGCAAAGTAGAAAAATTCTCTTTTATGGTATGGAAATATGCAAGGTATGTGAATTATAGGTTCCTATAATGATGCATATAAAAATAATCCTTTCCCTTATATCATCAGCTGTGAATGAAATTAATTTCCAAAGAGTAATAATCAAAAACATCATAATACATGTGAGTCACCCGATAGTGAAATAATATTAATTATAATAGGAAAAATAAAATAACAATTTCATTATGAGAAACTAGGATTTTACACTGAACATGTGTTTGAGATGTCCATGAAAAGATTATAAAAAATCCCCAAGAGTTATTATTCACTAATATATTGTCTTCATATAGTCATGAAAGAGAATAAAATCGCTCTGATACCAATTTGTGAAGACCTGGATACAGATGCCACTTAACGGAGCCCCAAAAACTATTGGCCACATGGCCTCATGCACATCTTCCAGAATGCCAAAGGTTGCCGACCATCAATGAGGGCCTATGTTGTGACCTTGGGAAGACTATGCCATAATTAGTAGAGTTTAGCATTTGGTAAGAGATATAAATGAATAGTAAATCATAGAATAATTTCAAATAAATAGAAGAAGCAAACTGATGCAACAGATAAACAAGAATAACAATTACAATATCAATAAGAACAATGATGATGTAATGTCATGTAAATAGAAAATTTGAAATCATGGATACAAGACAATAAGGAAAAAATGTTTAACAATATAAAAGAAAACAATGCCTACTTCGAGGAACCCATCATCATACTCAGTCATATGCTATCATGCTCAATCCTATCTGTCGACAATCAAGTATTGGAAGCTTAATATTTCTCATTGTCAATACTTGTAACCATGTAATATAATTCTAGTACCAAATGGCGCTTGGAGAGAGTGTGAGATAAAAATTAGTGGGCCACCACCAACAGTGATTATAACATCTGGCCCATGTAATGGAATATAGTAGTGTGCATACATATATATATAAGGTAAATCAAGCATTGTAATATAACTAAATAACCATGTATCTGTTTCAACCATTGGTTGGTGTCAGAACATGTAACCCATTAATTAATTAATAAATTACTATTAAATTTTAATAGGTCATGTGAGGTGTATCCAAAACTGATATAACCTTGTTATAGTATAACTAGGGAGGGTCCCAAGACATAACAAGGTAACCAAACAATGATATCTAGGGAGGGAGTTTGAAGGCAAAAACCAAGGTAACATTAACTCACAAAAATCAATCTCAGTTGTTCCTGAGTCTCACTAAGGAGTAAGAGTAGAATCCATAGAGCGTAATCCAAGGAATTCAACAATAATGTGCATGCCGAGTCCAAGGTGATAGACAAACATAAAACAAGGCCAAGAAAATACATGGTCCTAATGGGTTTTCAACATGGAACCAACTAGTAAATGTTGGATCGAAGGAGTGTATATGATGTATCCAATAATAAAGAAAGGGAACCAATGATATTATATCGTTAATACATGGAATAAACAAGAATTAGAGTCTATGTGGGTATCAACCTAAGAAAACGGTATCCTTGAATCCGAATGGGGTTCCTGATACCCAAGGTATTCTCATATCAGAATAAAAGGTGAGCAAGAGTCATTACATCCCTATTTTAAATTGTAATCATGTAATAATTCATTTGGTTCATGTCTTTCCTTCTATTAGTGTGGTTAGATCATGTAGATTTTAAATCATTGGCCCAATCAATTTCTTCCATTATTGTGGATTGGTCCATTAGCATTGCAACAATTTAATCAAGTCATAGTTAGTCATTAATGAATTTTCAATTATTGAGGTTCACTCTACTGCCTTCCATAAAATGGAAAGGGGTTCTATAGGCATGTAACATTTATTAAATAATTTTTGACAAGGAGATGTTATATAATTATTGTACTTCCAATTTCTTATTTCACATTTCACATTTAATAAACATTTGTATGCACTTACCTTAGCCAGGTCAAGTGGTCAGCATACATGGAACATTATAATATGAAATTATCATGAACAAAAAAAGTATTATAAAGATTATCACCTCTAGAAAGGTAGAAAAAATTCACACCATAACGGTGGTTAAGAAGTGTCAAAACACTAAAAACCCAATTATGGAATAACCTTCGATATGATGTTGATTGAGTTGTTTGGGTAACCACTATCAACTAATCACATAAATAAAAATAGCATAATTATACGATTCTAACAAGTATATGCATGGAATGTTAATTTAAGAATCATATTCCAATGAAACCCATGGGCCCACACGAACATTCCAAAAACAAAAAACATTTGGGATGAGTTATAGACCACCCAACATAGGGTTGTACGAGTCATATCCTTCGGTATCGTCCCTTGATTTTACTAGGATCAGATTAGTTCTAATAAATGGTGAAAATGATCACATAGAGATATCTAGGTTGAGAGTGAAGAATAATAAGAACGACTAATGATCACTTGAGAACATATCGTTTCACATCCAACCGGATTAACAAAAGCTCGATCAAAATCTGGATGAATAAGATCTCATTATTCCATGTATGGATCTTCAAAATTCTCCAAAATGAGAGAGAAATAGGTCAATACCACATAAACCTAGATTGGAGGGAAAGAGGAGTAATATATCATTATGATCATTTTGGTCATTTTATCCATGTTTTTATCCCATGCATGGTTTTTCTTCCTGGTTTTTCGTACTATACACAAACACTACTCTAACCATGCGACATTCCACTATCAAAAATAAATCACAGACTGCATGGTTTTTAAAACCATGCACAATCAATTCCCAAACCGTATAACTTAGACTGGGAACAAAGAGGGTTCACAATGAAAGGTAGGATGGCCATAAGCAAACTATGTTAGATGCCACTATCCAAAATTACACAAACTGCATGGTTAGGAAAACCATGCACAAACCATATGGCATTTTCTTTTTCATAAAAAGAGGCATTCTATGCTCCAAATAAGCATTAGCCACCCTCATAACCTTTTTGATCTCATTTGGTATGTATGTAAGGTTGAATGTAATTTTTAGATTGAAAAGTAAAGGATCCATACCTTAGAGAAAATTTACCTTCTTACAAGTGGACATTCTAGGGGTTTCTCGATGGGCCATGAGTTGATGAAGATTAGTTTTAGAGTCAGTAAAAAATGTTTCATTATAGGAGTCACATTTTATTCATGTCACATTTTTTAATCAAGTTGTACTTCTTCTTATATTTTTTGGGTCTAAATTTTTCCTTTATCTCTTTCCAGTAAATTATTATAGTCTAATGGTTGTATATAAACATATTCATGCATTTCATATATTTTCTATTTTATATTTCAACATTTTTAGAGATTGGATATTTTTGTGTGAATTTTGGTACCTTAGGATAAGGCCTCCCATGTGAGTGTTATTCCTACTCAATCCATGGATACATACCCTAGCCTATTGGTGATGGGATTTGGGTAGTCACACTCGGCTTATTACCATCCTAGTGAGCCCTTGTTGGTCTAGTCATGATACAATGTTATTAGAGAAAGTGATCCAATTTAAAACTGGGAATTTATATTTTTTCTAGAAATTATATTGGTTTTGTATTTATATAAATTTTGTAACATGTTTTTATAATGGATCCAAGGCTAGGGACTCTAGTGTTAGTTTAGTGAAGGGCATATTCATTTACCCAGACTCTATCTCCTTTCTTATTGGATCAATACATATAATCAACTATTGTAAGGAAATAGAATTTTATCAGGCAACATATAATAATGGGTAGTCGTTTACATGTCTTTCTTGAGCCATCAATCCAGATATAATCATTTACTATTGTACATATTGTATATTTAAACATTTCTCCATGATGTTTTCCACATTGGACTCATTAATTGGATCATGATTATGAACAATTAAATGATGATGCTTCTATAGAAGGACCTATTAAGAAGAATTTACTTCCTAGTGTTGCACTAGTCTTACTACAACCTTTCCGGCAGAACATGATACCAGAAGTACAAATAGATGAGGTTCACATGTTGAGCGTTCATTTCGTGTTTCAACATTTGTTACCCCCTTAGTTTAGGGGTGATATAGAATCACATTTTCTAACACCCTGAGATTTTGTAAAATTTTATTTCCAATGAAATTAATAATTTTGATAATTTTTATATAAATAACAATAAGTATTTCAATTATCGTACAAACCATCGTTTTTATCTTCTGTTAGAAGCAACAAATAGTTTCTTCAATAGCGTACATGACCCAAAACACTAAGATCTGATGAATTGGGATATAATATTATTATATCGTAATCATTAAATAGCTGTATATGAATAGTAATACTAATATAAGAAAAATAAATATATAATATCTACTCTAAATAAATTTAATAATAAATTTATAGTTAATAATTATTCTATTTTTAGTGAAGTAATTATGTTCATAAAAAATATTTTTCCATCATAGATGATTTTTATTTATTGTTATGAGAAAATTTTATAACTATTTTAAATATATATTACAAAATTTCATTGAAAAAATTATTTTATTTTTTGAAATCATCATATTGATATTTACCTTATGGGAAATTTTGCGATATTTCATAAGTCATTGATAATTCAACGAATAGAAAAAAATAAAGATTTTTGTAGAACTTTCATTTGTTTAAAATAAATTTTGAAATATAAAATCTCAATTATGTTTTAAAGTAATGAAATTATTATTTAGAATCATTTAGTCATCCTAATTACTATTAAATCAATTTTAAATTTGATGTTAGTATAACATTATTTTTTTGTTCAAAAATGGTATTTTTTCTGAACACATGTTTAAAGTGCATAATATCTCTCCATTTTAATAAATAAACATATTCCCCAATGAGAAATTTGTTAAAATAAATTTAAATATTATATATAAATTAATTTTAATTAATATTAATACCATTATTATTATTATATATAAATTTATCAAAAAATAATCATATACATGAAAAAAATAAACTTCTAGAAACACTATATTCTCGTCTCATCTACTGCAGTTTTTTTTTCATATTAATAATCGGAAATTATAGAAAATTTATTTTATAAGATAATATTAAATTCATAAATCATATTTTAAAAATAAACTTTGGGTGAAATTGTAGTTTTTTCTAAAATGTTTTTTTTTCCTAATTAATAATGTATAATATAGATTTGTAGTTTAAATCTGTATTTTCTATAATATTTTTTATAAAAATAAATTATATTCTAAATTAGTTTTAAATTAAATTTTTTCATACTATATATATTAAAATAATTTATGTATTTTTAAATTATTTATATATAAACCAGGAATATATATATTGTAAACATTTAATGATTTTTTCTTTGAAAATGTACTTTTTATCACGTTTATATAACTAATTTAAAATTAAATTTATTCACTTCAGGGAATGAAATTTAGGAAAATTCATTAGATATTTTTTTTAAAAATAATTTATAATACATATTATTTTTAACTCAATTTTTTACCAAAATCAATTGTGAAACAAAAAAATTATTTATTTTGGTTAATGTAAAAAATATTGGGGTTAAATTTATAAAATATTGGTTAAGAATAACCCAAAACATCTACAACACCATGTTTATATTCATTTTTAGAACATAACCATTATATTATCTATAATATTCCATTTTTAGTGACTTGTGAGATGAAGAAATGTGGGTGAAATTCTCTATTTTCAAAAATTACAAGTTTCCCACTCACCTCACTTATAAAAGGCTACCCCATATTTTATCCATTGTACACCTTAAACCCCCTTTGGTTCAAACAATACCTGGAAAAATTACTTCCCAAATTCCCTCCTCTCAATCTACATGTCATATTTTGGATATAAATCCAACCTAATAGTGTTTTTTTTGTAAACATAATAAGTATACCAGAAGAAGAGGAGGCCAAAATGTCTTTTAAGGAAGTCTAACCATATATAAATGGATTTATGTATCGCTTCTTACTTAATTGATAAACATGAAATATTACCCAGCTATTTATTATATTTTGTGTATGTACAAAAAATTAATTAATTAATTTTTCTTTTATGTATAAAAAATGGAATTTTTATATCATTTTGATGATAACCCGCTCATTCGGTTTACATTTCACATGATACCAATGATGTAAGGTAATTCTGTCTCAATTTTATATCTTTAATAAATATGATGAATATATATAAATATATTCATGTACATGTTGTATATAAAATTAATTTGATGTGAAATATTAAGAATTTATTTATCCTCATTATATTTTATGTCTCATTTAATGAAATTATCTTTTGGGACTAATATTTCTAAGTTACCAAGTGGTGAATATTGTATATTACAATCTCATCATTTATCGAGTTTGATTGTGATAATTTTCTATGATATAATTTTATGATCCATCCATAAATAAACAAATTAATTTTATTCCCCTTCAGTTATTTCATGATAATATATTCATTCCTTTAATTTTTTTCTAGCTATATACCCAAGAGCTCAAAATATTTTTTTTTCTGAAAATTCACTATTCCTATATTTTCTATTAAAACATTTTTTTAAGACAATAAATAATTTTATACAAAATTTAAAAAAATATAACATATATTAAAAACTTATTTATAAAGTTCATTTTTACCCATGATTTAAATTTTATGAAAATTGTTAAAAGGAACATTCATATTTTTTTCAAAAAACATTGTTTGTTTGGATTTTTCAAAAAAGAGTGTAAGTAATAATTTTTCAATTCATGAAAAAAAACATCCACCATAATAACCATTACTTTCATTGAATATTATATTCTATTTTTTAAAATTTATTTTCAAATAAACATATTGCAAAGATTTTTTATGTTTTTAAATGTTCTACATTGATAAGAAAAGATATTTTCATCATGAAATTTTTTAAATAATTTCTTATGAAATTTTTAGAATTTTTAAAAGTTATTTCATGATATTATTATTTTGAAAACATTAGATTTTTTAGAATTTTTTCTAAATAATGGATATTATCCTTATAAAAATTTATATGTGATTTTTAATTCAAAATAATTCCCATAAAATATGAAATTATTTGAGGTTAATTTTGATTTACTAGGGAAATTATACAAGGATACCATTATTATTATTTCTCAAATTGGTTTATAATTATATTGAAATATTATTTTTTATACTCTCTTCACATTCATGGGTTACAATATGATATAATTATTATATAACACACTTCATTACCTATGTGTCATGCTATAATGAAATGATGAAATTATTATGAAACATATTTCATTTCCACAGTTATTTTATAATGAAATGATTTTGAATCCAATTTCATTTCTTGATTTCTTACATGAAGAATATATTATGATCTTATGTAACATATAGGTATGATATTAATTATATGATTGTTGTTATGTTATTACCATGGACGACAGTTATGTTATAACCAAATACAAGTGGGTCCTATATCTCCCTCTAATGATTTCATAGTATATTTAGATATCAATGGAATGGAGGATTGTAATTGAGAGTATACCATGGTAAATAATGGAAATTATTCAATATGATGGTCTTGGGAGTTCACCATGACTACTATGATGGTTTTGGGAGTGAACTCAATCCACTATAAATAATTGAATGAAACTAGGTATGGTGGTGTGTCCCTCACTAGAGGTGTAGATACCAATGGTTTTCGCTAATAAGTTCTGTTAATAATCACTGATTTATAAGGATTTAATATTCTATTCTCATGTGTATGCCACAATTCCTAACGTTATATTAATTATATTCTTTAATGAAAGATGTTCTTGTATTTATTTATGATTCAATTCTTGTGAAATTATGATAATTATGTAATGACTCAAGATTTTGATCATTGATATGTAGGGTTTTTATATTATAAGTTGTCCTCATATTATCATTACTTTATTCTAACATTATATTTATATATTTCCCTATTTTATTCTAATTAGTCATTTGAATTAACAGTTTTCTTATTTTTTATTACCCCTTATAGTGATGAAATTTCTTGTATAGGGTATATCTATGAAAATCATAAAATGGGATGATATTTGTGGGAAAATTGAGGATATTTCACAAGCTAAGAAAATTATCTTCCTTATTTCCAAATAAACTAAATTGTTATAGTCCATATAAAAGTTTCATTTTAATGTATTGAATAAGATTATAAAAATATTTATATACATGTTTGAGAATCCTATGTATCTAATTCCAGGATTAATTGTATGGTTTTTTTATCCTTTAAAAACTACAATGAAAAATATTTATAGAAATACCTAGGGATATTTCTAAAGCTATTTATAGGTAAATTCACTAAGTTTATGTATTTAAATGATTAAAAATATAATAAAATATCCTGTAATTTTTGTTAAAAAATAGTTTATGTGGCCTCTATGAAATTAAATCCATGAATAGATACTATAAGTGTATGTGGTCAAAGAAGAGAGGTATCTAGGGGTAATTACTCCGATAATGGAGTAGTAATTTATAATTGATCATCATCTTGCACATGTCAATGGGCCTCGATACAAACTTGTATTTACACTCGTAGGTTATATTCTCTCACAATTCAAAAGCACATTACAAACCATCCTAAAATATTTAAATAGATATTGACTATGAATGAATTAGGATAATCATATGGTTTCATATATCAAAAAATAAGGTGTCATGATTCAGACACCCATTAAGTGATTTTCATGATTAAATTGTTTTATAATATGATCAGAGTTTCCCGCGCATTGGTTTTTAATTTTATCCAGTTTTGGGAACAGGATGGGACTATGATATCAATTTATGTGATGGACAATTTTTTGATGATAAGAAAAATGGGATGATGATTGGAGTATAATATATAATGATTATTCCATTGTTTTTATCACATAAAATTATTATCAATCTGCAACCTAACCAACTCTAAAACTCAATAATGAAGAAAATAATAGTTTATTTCAAGATTTTATGTACTGAATTCCATGGAGAAAATAATATTAACTTTATTATGTGTAGATAATTTGGGATGAAATACCCATGTGGATATCTTAGAGGAACAAGCTGATGATTTGACTATGGAAAAAAAATTTATTAATTTCTAAAAATGATAATTTCATTTAATGAAATGTATTAAAAAAATGGAATACATGGGATATAAATGATTTTTTAATTCATTAAATTTTTATAGTATATTTCTATAGAAAATTGATGTCCTAAGGGGAAATATCATAAGAAAATCAAAAAGTATGTTCGAGTAACGGTTATATTGCTAATGATAAAGATGTTTGGAATAACATATGAAAGGGAAGAGGTTTTAATTAATAATAAGAGGTATCCTATTTAATTTTTTTTATTAGGAATAGGTATGGTTAATACATTTTTTTATTATAAGTCAACGTTTATTTTATAAAAATCATGACATATATATGAATTAATCCATATTAGTTTTTTTATAATGATATTAAAAATATATTTCATGGTCTTGATGTATTAAAAAGTGATTTAATGGAAATGTGATATTTTTATTAATGGAAAACATCCATTAATATATTCAGTATGTTTATATAATGATATGTTGAATATGAATAATTAAATTTCGTTAGTACTTATTACTTGTTAAATGATTAATGATTTATTGACAATGTGGTTTATACTATCACTTATAGAATTTAAAACATTTTTGGATCTGGTAAATATATAAAATATTATTTTTATACTACATGGATTAAGGAATAATTTTTGTTCAAAATAATGTTTTATTCCAATTAATGATATTATCATGATTTTGAAGAATACATGATGAAGGTATTCACATGTTTTCCATGTGAAATTCAGAAGACAATTAAGGATGTATAGTAGATTAATTATATGTTAATTTTAAAATTTTAGAGACCTTATTTTGATTGTTTTAGATTCTATTCATTTCATACGGTCATAAAAATAAATTTTTATGAAATGTATTATGTCTGTATGTTAATGATTTTTTGTGATTATTGTATTATTTCACAATACTAAAATTTATTCATATTAAATATCTTATGCTAATTTGTTTTAAAACAATATATAGGAGGAAAAATTATCATTAATTATAGATCATATGATATGTTGGTTCATAATGCATAAAAAATTCTCTTTAATTTATTATAATATGATATTATATGGAAATTTATCAAGTCAAAACCAAATGATGAGATTGTTTATATTAAATGTAATAAAATCATGTATGTATATCTTCTTGGAAAAATTCTCTAAATGAAGGAAAATGATCTTGAAATAATGAGATGTACTATTATTATCATTTTATGATTTGAGTGACCTTTTCCACAGAACATTTGTTTTTTTTTCAATAACCATATCTAGATAACACACATTCTTATGATTAATGATATCTATCTATATGTATGACTTTTATGCTTTTCATCTATGTCCAATTATTTGCTTCTCAACTATGTTCTCCTCTAGTAAAACCTAGTTATGAATTACCTTAGGTAACCTTTATTTTTCCAAAATTCCTTTTTAATGGTAGTTTAGTATTTATTTTATGATAGGGATTTCTATGAATAAATTTTCAAATGTTATACCTTTGATGAAAGAGGTGTATTTCGATGGAGAGATTCATTTTTAGGGTTAGAATGTAACACCCAACTAACTCATTCTTTTTTCAATTAAATTTAATTGTTTTGATATTTTTCATTAGGCTTAACAAAATGTATATCTTTTATTATATACATGATTTATTTTCTATTATGTTACATGCAACAATGAGTTTTTCAATAGAATGCACGACATGCTCCAGCCAAGCTTCAGTGAACAATGAAATAATATTATTATAACCTAGCCATTAAGTAAGAGAGTATGAATAGTATTAAATAATTTAGGAAATATACATATAAACTTTCCATTCAAAATAAATTTCCATATTAATTCATATACATAATAAATCAATTTTTAGTAATCTAATTATATTCATCAAAATTAGGTTTTCATCAAAAATTATTTTTATTGATTTATGCGAGAATATAATATTAAAAATGTTATTTGATTTCATGAAAATTTATTTTTCATCATTTATATAACTTTTTAAATAATCATACCAAAATAAAAAAAAATTATGAAATACTGAGATTTTTTTAAAAAAATTATTTTCCGATAAATAGTTGCAAAACTCAATTTCGGTAAAACTCTCAATTATTTTAAAAAAATTAAATAAATTAAATGATTATTTTTTAATGTAACAAATATATTATTGATTAATATTTATTCGACTGAATCACTTTTTAATCAACTTTATATTCAATTTTAGTATCTGGTAATTTCATTTGTTTTAAATGATTTTTTTATAAAAAGTATTTTAAGGTGAAAATTTTTTCTATATTTTAATTAATTACTATAATAAATAATTATGAATATTTTTTCAGATATTAATAGATTATATATAAATAAATTTTGATTTTGATTCATAAATTAATTATTTTTATACATCTAGTCAATATAAAATATTTTATTACATGATAAAATACACATTTTGGACACCTCCATATTCATCACATTTTCATTTTTTTACAATTAATTTTGGAATATTTAAAAAAATGTATATGAAAATAAATTCACTTTTTTGAATTCATAATTTCAAAAAAATACAGTGTCTCTTTTTAGGCTATCTTAGAAAAGTTTTATTTTTTATTTAATGGTGAATAATGGTGATTTTTAATTGAAAAAAAATACTTTCATTAATAATTTTAATAAATTTTAATAATATTTTAATTTTTATTAAATTATATTAGTTATAATATATATCTACAAATCAAAATTATTTCATTTTAATCAATTTCATACTAAAATAAGATAGGAAAACATTCCAAAATATTGAAATATTTCTCATTGAAAACTCCATTTATCATTACATATGTAGAGGGAATTTTAAATTATTATTATTTTAATTCTATTAATGTAATATGAGAGTATTAATTATATATTTTTACTCATAGAAATATTTATTAACTAATAATGTTAACTTAATTGCTTAACAATATTCATTTTCTTAATAGTAAAAACATATCAACTTCATTTTAAATAAAAATGGGTTTATTAGGTGGTTAAAAAAAATTAACAGTTAAAAATAACCAAAATATTCTCCACACCCATTTTCAAGACATATCAGTAAATTTTCTATTTGTGTCTTGATTAAGGTAATTTATTGGATCCTTGAAGAATGAAAAAAAAATCAAGGGTGGAAATCTCTCATTTAAAAAAAATACAACTATGCCACTCACCCCAGTTATAAAAGGCCTCCCACTGTTATCTCATATTCAAACAATCACACACTTTTGTTTTAGCCAACATATAAATAAATCACTTCCCAATAACCCTATTATAATACTAAAATCTTTATTATTTACAAAAATCATACCTATAATTTATTTGTTGGAAAACATAAGGATGATACCTAAAGAGTTGGAGGTTCGAAAATGTATGAAATAAGTTGAGACATAATTTAATGGATATTAATATCAATTTTTTATTTTATGATACATTTAATATCCCAAGTTTTTGAAAATATAAATATTATAATGAATTCATATTTGTGATTTATAAGATGTTGCATATCTATATTAGAGATTTCAAATGGAATTATTAATGATGGAATACCACTAAATGATGTTCTATAATATATAACGAGGCTTGAATTGTATCCTAGATGTTTCAGAATGATTCTAGTTATTCATGACCCAAAATTTGGGTTTTGTGAAAAGTGTATTATAGAGCACATAGGTAGTGTTAACTCAGCAACCAAACAGTGCAACCCATTTTTGCTGGAGCATTAGATGGGGAAACCAAGCGGTTGGCCTGGGAAAAGTTATCATGTATCTAAAATTAATTTAATACATGTCACCTGGCTATCCCAAGGTATATTTAACAGTGTCCCATTCTCAATCATGGAGTTTTGTTCTTGTAAAGTTCCAATCGAACAGTTTGGGAATGCTGTTTTCAACTCTGATTTCACATCATGAGGTCTCTTAAAAAGAATAAAATTACCCTTTTCCATATATGGATTTAGATATAATCCCTTGATTGTTTTAATTATTCTCCCCCATGATAACACCTTCCCCTAATCCCCTACAGATGGGTAATTTACCCTAGTTATTTTATTGTTGTGATCATCATCGGGTGTGTCAGGCTTATGGAGGTGACTCTTTGACTATGTCAGCCATTATTGTGTTCTTTTCCTTCTGAATATAAGATTTGATTCACCGGTTTAGGATTTCAGTTCCGATTCCAACAGATCATTTTTGAAACAGGTACTCATGTTGGTGTTTTCACTCTACCTAGGAAGAGGATAAACTAAGTGGTAATATGTTCATTAATTATTATTATTTGATTAAGGAAAGTCACAAAACTAAATATATATTTCGTAAATTATATTAACTATAATTTTTAAAGGGTTTTCTAATCTATTTCATTTTAATTATTACCATTTCAGGGAATTTTGTGAATTATTTTTTTTCATGTGTTAGTTCATTGTTCATATATGACGTGATCAGTTTGTTATATTATGAAATTAAAGCAATTTTAGAAGATTCGTGTATTTATGTATTTTTGATAGTTTGTTTTTATTAATTAATTATATTGTTTTTACAATTAATTATGTTTGATGGTCAACTTGTGAGATAGGTCCAGTATGAATCGGTTAAGCTCTTATAAGCCATGGAAGATAAAATATGTCATTGTAAAATATATGGAAATTATACTAATGGTAGGTGGTATTTTATAACTTCCCTTTAGTATAGGTTAAATTTAATGGTCTAATAGAGACTATTCATCGAACATGTGAGTGTTAGTCACCCATATTATATTAATTTTGATGAATTCTTTGGTCCAATGAAATTAGTAGATTGTATTAGTTGAATGTTGGGGTCACTTTCAACCCGAATGCACTATCCACATCCCAAGACTTGTTATCGAGAACATAAACAATGATCTCATGTGATATTTCTATTATTATTCCATATTAGGATACAATTATTGATTCATTTCTATAGGATTACATAGAAGAACCCAAGATTGATTGCTTTATTAATCATCAGCTTCTAGGATCCAAATTAGGAAGACACTCTAATGTTATTACTTAGGGGACCTAGTAGCCTCCCGAGTTATTGAATAACCTAGAGATAGTGTGTTATGGTTATAGTTATAAATGTTATAGGGGTTCCTCATAGAATCTATTCATAACACGTAAGTCATGAGGATATTTAAGTAATGGTGGGTTAGGGGTTCTACCACCCTCACTCTTTCAATTATTTAGTCAAATATTTACTACCAAAACAATGATGGTTACTAGAGGTGCATGAAATTTGGTGGGTGATGAGCATAAATCGGTGGATTATTTGATTAGTATGCCTAGTTCTTATTCATAGGGCCTATCTTATAAGATTTATTATATTGGTATTTTCATAGTTACTTCTCAAATTATATATTTTGTGCCTTTAGATTATAATATTAGATTATAAAAATTACTCTAATTATCCAACTCTTGATCCAATATGTTTGAATGTTGTATTATTAGAGATTAAAATAGTTATATCCTAGGATCTAGTTTTATATACTCAAATAATCAGATTTTGGAGATGGATATATAAATTATTCATTGGAAATTATGGAAATGATGCTCCACACCCTTTTGAGATAATATTAATAGATGGTTACGATCACCTCAAGTGACACCTCGTATGCTCCCTATGGTCATGTGGAAACACCAAAACTAGATCACTCGAAGGTAATTACCTGGGATGGGGATTTGGATCCATTTATATAATTGGATGTCGATTATATACATGGATTAATAAAAAATTATGTATAGATAACAAACGTGGGGTCCAATTCGAGATTATCTGGGATGCAATTTCATGATTAATAATATACTAAGACCTAGGAATCAAACATCAGACTCAGCTATATATGGTTTGATAATAATGTCATCTATCACAATTCAACATTTACATGTCATCATATAAGTATATTGTATCCCTCATTATAATTATAATAAATTCATTTGGAGTAATGAACTTGTAATCCAGTTCGTTTCTCCACATTTTATTTTAAAAAAAATATTATAGTTTCCCTCATTATAATTATTGGAGGTTAGTATGTTTGATCCTAGGGTTAGGACATGCATCCCCATATAGTGACATATATTCCTAAAAGACATTTCAATTATTGGAAAAAGTTTTTTTTTAAGTGGAATAATAGACTCAGAGATTGAATTAATGATAAACAAATTGATTAGTATGACATAAAGATCAATTTACATTTCACATATTGTACAAACGATCAGACTTATAGAATCAATGTCCAACTTCTTTTGTTTTTTTCATTTTCCTTCCACATAATATTTTATATATATTGTAATATATATATATATATATGTGTGTGTATTAATATAATAATACATGATGTAATATTTCTTATTTTACTCAGATCATTGATATAGGTATCAACTGTGGTTTCACATTATATACATGATTTATCATTCCAGTTGGATCTTGGTTAGTATTTAAATATTTCATGAGCGTGAACTTAGGATATAAGATATATAATTTTATCATTTGGGTCTCCTAATAAAATAATTTCCCACCCCTGTATGTCATCCTCAGATTTCATGTGGATATTATATAATCTTTTTAGGTTGATCATAGGATTCATAATGGAAGGGGTTGAGGACCATGGTTTCATGATCAAGTAGAACATCCCAAAAAAGAATCTTGTGATTATAATTCTATAGTTTGAAAATCTATAGATATAGGGGATGTGTTATGGCTCAAAGATAATAATGGATCCTTAGGATTTTAATCCTTTTCTTTTTATGTACTCTCACATGTATTGTCATCCCAAGTTGTTGACCAATTTGTTTGTATGAAATGGATATTTAGGATTTTAGATAATTTCACTTATTATTACAGAATTCCTATATTTATATTATTTAATACTTATTCACTCTATTTTTTTACATCAGGGGTGATATGTAATTATTTATACAATTTTTTCGTAGGGATGAGGAAATATTCTATCCAAGGACATAACCTAGGATGTCACTTATAGTCAGTAGCCTCTAACATACGGAGATGGTCACTTGATGACTTCTGGCTAACCTTTTAAAGGTACTGATTTTGAAGCATCTGTTGAGGTATATTAACAAATGAATTTAGGGAATATTTTTATTTTATTACAAAATAAGAGATGGTATAAACAATTTTAGGAATGTTTTAGAACCTGTAATGGAAAACATACTTCTATATCCAAAACAAATATTTTAGTGAAATGTTATGGTTTCTAGGGGTATGAGATGTTTATTCTAATTTTAATGTTTAAAATTTAATATTATTATCTTGTTGAGAGACATGTATGTTTTATGGATGTCATATTTTTTATCTATTTATGGCTCTTGAAGCATTGGCATGTGGTCATAGATTTATTCTAACTCTTCTCTTACAATGGAAAGAGGCATATCATGTATCAGATTTCTCATGTAGGATTCAGATTTTATATGTCTTATAGAGTTTTATTTTAACTAAAGATAGAGTCCAATTGTTTAAAGTGTCAACAAAAACTTATTTATTGTTTTCAAGTATAGTTTTTAATTGAATTCTACTGAACATGGACATCTTTAATATATATATATATATATATATCATTCAAATGGTAGATAATGTGGATCTTTGTTTAGAAAATTGAGGGTGAATCTAATGACTTAGTTCACTTGCATGGGTGGTTTAGTGACCTTATTAGTTAAATAGGTCACATGATTCCGATGTTTTTGACATGTTTTATGGTGTTTCTTCATAGTTTTATTTATTAAATGTTTTTTAACATCCTATATAGTGTTTTCATATATATCTTGAAATGAAATTATACTTATCCAACCTATTTTTGGTTATCTTAATAGATATAATACTATAGTGATGATAGGCAACTTCTGTTTCTTTTTTACTATACCAACATGGGATATTACATTATGTTTATACTCGACAAGTGTTAGTTTTCAATCAATTTTTCATTGGAATCCTAACCTATAGAGAGTAGTTCCATGTGAGTATTCTTGAAGAGGATTGATCCCATTTAGGTAGTTCTGATCATTTGTATACATATATTCCAAAGTTATGTGTACATATTTTGGAATGGTATGATATGTGTACTATGTGGTTAGACTGAGTGCTTCTGTTATGATACCGGATCAATAGGTCTAGGTGGGAGAATTAAAGGCTCATTTTTTAGAATAAAACCCTATAGAATAATGTTTAATATTGAGTAAAATATGCGAGTGAGGCTAGATTATGTTTATGAACGCGTTTTATAGATGTGAGATATATGGAATTCTTATTTGTGGTTGGTTAATTATAGGCGCTTCAGTTTATTAAAGACAAGTACGATAATTCCTTTGGGTTTTTGTTATAATAATAGTGTTATTTTTCTCTGAGATTAGTTTTTATGTGTTGGAATATTAATTTATGTGGACCTATTACCTAGTTTTTTCAAATTCAAAGCTCATTTTTTTAAAACAATGACGTGTAGTGTATTTTCTTGGGCCAAATCATGGCACGAGTCAAGTATCAATTATGAAGGGGATTTCTAAGGGAAATTCAGGAATAATGAGATTTAAATTCTATATAGAAGGTTCATATTAACCTTGTGATGGATGAATCACCATAGTTTGGAATAGGTTATGATGGTATATGTTAGTTACACAAGGTACTATTTAAATCCTAATGTAGAGAGTGTAAATTTTCTAGAATGGGACTGATGTTATCAAATCAATTATATTGGCATGGTTTCTTGTGTTGTGAAATAAAAATTATATTTATCACACCATGTACGTTGATACATTAATATTAAATCATGTGTTAAGAGAGGCTTACCTATGGCTGGACTAGGGAACATGTTTTTAGGGGATGTGGTGTCAGGAATTGGTTTAAAACAATTATTCCATGTTTCCTGTCATTAATTATAAAGAGATTTATATATGTATATAAATAATATACTATATTAATCTTATTTAGAGATGATATATCTCTAAATTTTCATCATCTATCATACACTATTGGAGTTTTGAATATTCTCTATGATTCTGCCATTTGATATACATTTATAAGATAGTGATGGAACATTTTATGGTTGTTCATGAGGAATGACATTAGGTAATACTTGGGGTGGAGAGTGCACAATTGGCCATTTGGGGGTGTTGAAGATAATGAGTAGTTTAAATCTGATAGTTGTCAGGGAATCAATTCTTGGGAAGCATGAATGGGTGATTCATCGATGTTGTGTGATGATGCTCTTGGATGAGCGGGTTTTTAACCATTCACGTTGTTATGTCTAGAAGTGGATGGATCATAAGATGATGTGATTGGGAATTTTTTATGTTGATATAATGAATACGATACCCCTAATTCAGTGAGTGTGACATTAGTCATGGGAAGGTGACCCTCATATATTATAGGTCATTGGTCTATGTGTCTGATCGCATGCTGGTGGTTTAGGATCCCATATGCCTTTTGATAAATGTGTCATGTATGGATTTAATCACTTTATATTATAGGTATAGGTTCACTTGTGGGTGGTTGAGATTACAATATTGGAATTAATCTTAGTTAATCATGAAAATAAATTGTTACATAATATTGTTTTCATCTGTTCTAGTGCAATATAATTACTATTTTTTTGATCCAGTGAGGGTTCTTTCAAGACATGTAACTAGATGTTGGGTGTAAGAATCTTTGATCAATCACATAGTTTCTTAGAATCCACATATATATGGATGTGAAAATGTGTTTTTGGGGATGCATTATTCATGATATAAGATCATTCATGGTCTTAGTCGAGAATAGGTAGTTCGACCAATAATTCCTCAAATGGTTTGATGTGGATAGTGTGTTACCATGTTTAGTGATTTGTTATGTTAAGAATGGTATGAGTTTAGAGTTGTTTGGGACATTTCAAGGATAACTCTGTGTGATTCTATTGATATTCGTTTATGGGATTTTGACACAAATGATGAAATAAATGACCCAGGGTGGTCCCCCATGTTTAAATTGGAAAATACATCAAAATATATCCCAAGGAAACATAGAACATGTTATAGTAACTAAATATAATTTTGAAAATATCATTTCTCGACTTATGAAAAATTAGGTAATGTATGATTAAAATAAATATTTTATATGAATTTGGAATTCAGAAACACAATGATGTTGTTAGAAAAAATAATATCTAAACCAATTAACTAAGGTGATGTTTTTATTGTCCATTGAGGATTCTTGGGGATGATATGTTTTAAGGTGGGGATACTATAAGATTAAATTTTTTACTGGCATGAAATAGTATAAATTTTTAGAAATTTTTTTTACTAGATGGATTAAATCTAGATCCTAGAATAGAAGTAGAATTTTGAAGATTGGAATGCCTCTAAATGATGGTTTTGGATGTTGAGTGTTGCTTTCTGGTAGCCTGAATGTTTTGGGAGTGACTCAGGAGTTCAGTATGTGAAATCAATGCATTATGAATTTTTGGAAGAGGATGCATATTTTGATCATGAGTACTATTATAATTGATATCAAACCATACATCCCAAATTATATTATCAAACTATTTGGAGTAAACCATGTAATTGGATATGGATAATAATGTGGGTGTTTGTGATATATTTAAAACAATTTTTATAAATGTACATATTCTTTTTAATAGTTTGTCATGATCGTGAGTGGGGTATGGTTCTTGTAATGTACCTACCACATGTTTGGTTGATTATTTTCCTATATTGTATCAAAATCATTAAGACCATTAAAAAGATTAAAATTTTCCTTGTACCCTTGCGGCCTTTAAGAGATAAACCTTATGTTTTCTAATATTCATCCATTGGGAACACATTCTTATCCTCCACTTTTTTTTTGTTGATTCTCCCTTGTTATTGGTTAATTTTAATAATCATTCGTGGTGTAGGAAAATTTTAGTTAATTCATCAACTCCATTATCCATCACTATGCTATTTTTATTTTTCCTCGTACCTTATTTTCATTGGATAGGGATTTTTGTCCTGATTCCATAAGAGATTTGTGAAATTAGATTCCAATTTTGGAGTTTTTTCTTTACCAAGGAAGAATAAAACATGTGATGTATCCTCCAATTCTTTTCAGGTTTTTTCATCAAGTTATTTCATTATGGTGAATTTATAATGCTTTAATTATTTTAAATAATGTTTTTAAATTGGTGTTTTGACTCTATTTTTTGGAGATTTTACCTATTTTGATGTTGGTTTTGCTATATTTATTGTTGGTCAGGGTTAGATCACCATTCTAGTGTGATGAGATCAGATTATGAAATTTTATTCATTATGAAAATTTAAAATAATTTGGGTTTTATATTTTTAGAGGTTTTTCAGTAAAAATAATTGATTATATTGTTGATATAATTAATTATTGTATCTGGTATAATTTCTATATAGATCAAGTATGAGTTTGTTGAGAATTGATAGGCCATAAAGGTTGGTTACAATCATTGGAAAAAAGATTTAAATATTCATAAATATATTTTGTCATTCATTAGAACCATTTAGTATTTATTAATATTTATGGTATTACGTGGATTCTTATTATCACCCATACAGGGTATTCCATATGTATATATTCTCTTTGATAAATTGTTTAATTAAATGAAATGGATATATTGTATGTGATGATAATAGGAGTAACTAAACACAGTAGTGTGATATATTCATCACATGACATGATTCCATGACACGGACCAAGGATACCTTGTGGTATGTCTCTGCTAATTTGGTTTTGGAATACCAATAGGGATTCCTTATTTACATATCATTGTAGAGGACCTATATATGGGTGACTGAATTTTCCGTAGACCATTATAATCCCAAGAGGGATGCATATATAGTGATATTAATTAAGTAACATAGTTGGAAGCCTTGTGAGTGGTCAACCCTAAGCTACTTTACTATGGTTTTGGGTAGATATGGTAGCTTGTTTCACCTTAGTACCCATACAAAACGTTTAAGTCATTAGTCTAGGAAATTATTGTTGATATAGAAATGTGGACACCGTCACTCTTTTAATTAAGCATTTACCTAATAAGTGCTGATGTAGATATGGTTATCATCCATTATTTTTAGTTCTTGGATGATTATCCAGACACGATGTTCCTTTAGACAAGAAATCCAATACATTATTCCTTGTACCATGCTTCTGATACTTATTATAATGTAATTTCTAGAGGTACTACATGGAATCTAAGTTTTGGGCATTCAATTATTGTTCTGTATTCATTGACATGGTTTGTGGGATCTAACAATTGAGGCTACATGTTTTAATATTACATTATTAGGATGAGTAACATACTTCATGGGATCTATATTTTGACCCTTGAATGATTGGATGTTTTTCATTGAACTCCATATTATTTAATAGTATGGTTATACATAACAATTCACACTATTTTTAGATATAATTTAGGGATGATTATGATCTCCTAGAGTGATGTGTAGGAATCTATATAAGGTTGTGTTTACGCACCATTACAATGGAACACAATGGTAGTTCTATGAAATGGGGTTGATGAATATATTATATGAATAGTTTTCTTGCATTTACGTGGTTCTGGAGAGAACTCCTTATAGATCACAAAAGGGTTGGCCCCTTAGGGGTTATCTGAGCTTCAATTCCAGGATTTCATATGAATCGAGACCTAAGAATTAGACATAAAACTTGAATATATATTGATTCAGTAGTATCAAATATTACACAATGCAATAATAATAGTATTTTTTGTCAATATATGACATAATTTATTATATTAATTATAGGATAGTATTAGTAGACCAAGGGATAACAAATGTATCCCCATGTGGGGATGTATAGTTCGTAGAGACATTTTCAACAATGATCAAAGAAGGTTTTATCGATTAGGATTATGGACGCTGATATATACATAATGATACATGGATTATGATGTAAAACATCCAAATCAATACCCTTTTCATGAGATGTCTAATCCATCAAGAGTACATAAAAAAAGATCGACATCAGCTCATTTATATAATTTTCCTTCTCCTTACTCATTTATATTAATATTTATGTATATATATATAGAAATATATTTAAAAACATATAAATATATATATATATATATACATATTTTCATATTTCCATGTTGGATAGTATCATGTATTTATGGATCTACAATCGTTCTACGGTATTGATTTGATTTATTTTTCCATATGTTTGTAGTCTTAGAATATAATATTTTATGATACTTAAATTCTTGAACGCAAATTTATAGGTTCATCATTAGTGTGAAATATAGAGATTATTTTTCACCCGTATACATTAACTTTGGTTTCTATACAGACCATATGTCAACTTTTTATATTGATAAATGGTTTCATGATGGAAAGGGATGAGGCCCAGGTGGCATCATTAAGAGAGTCCTCTCTAGTGGATTTATATGATTATACTAGTGAATTTTTAGTGTGTATGAGGATTGGGTTTGTGGTCTGTCTCAAAGTTTGTAGTGGAACCATATAACATTATTCAATTTTCATTTACATACAATTTCATGTATGGTTAGGTCAATTATTGACACGTTTTTTATGTATGAAATATTTTTTATAGACATTATTTAATTTAATGTATTATTAAAACAAGTTTCTATTCCCATTTTTGATTCTTCTTCACACTATTTTATTTGTTATATGATTATTTATAGTTAATAATGATGTGTTTAGTCTTATATGAAGGAATACATATATATATATATAACATAGGCTCTATATATAATTAGGAAGAAAATATGATATGAAAAGGATCACATGAGGCCTCATAGTGAACTTAATCATATAACCAGTTTAATGGTATCTGGGTCCGGACATTACCAAAAACAATCCATATTCACCACCAATTTCATTTATGTTATTCATATTAATATGCAGATAGTATTTTCTGATAAATATATATTAATTTTTTCTATATACATATCTTTTTTGTTTCTCACATTCATAGGGATTATACTAAAAAAGATACCGAATCGGTAATGTATTTTTGTCTCAATTTCCATTCTTTAAGACTTATGATTATTTTATAAAGATGTATCCTTTTACGAGGTCCATATACATCCCCTTAACATGTTATATCATGAATTTATTTATCCTTGTAAAATGTTAGTTTCCATTTAATGAAATTATTTAATATGGGTTAGATTTTAATGTTACCAATGTAGTATAAAATAATAACCTTTCCATTTATCAGTATTATTTATGATCACATTTTTTAATATAGAATAAAATGATTGGTCTCCCAAGAGAAACTAAATTTTTTTATCCTCTTCTTTTTTATTGAGAATATATGTTTCCATCATTTTCCACTCTATATTTACCCAAGAGATCAAAATATTGTTTTACAAAAAATTGTCTCCATTTCTCTTTTTGTTTGAGGGATTTTTCTTTCCATGACTATTTTTTCTATAAAAGACTTATTTTTTTTTAAAAAAATAATTATTTATTAAAAAAATTAAACCATTTTTCAAATTGTAGAATATTTAAAAACAAATTCATTAGGTCTTTTTATAAAAATTATTTTGTTCATTACTAATAATGTGAAAGGAATCGTTATGTATGACATAAATGGAATTTCTATCATAATGGGCATTACTTTCTTTGAACCTTCCATTATATTTTTTCAAGATTATATTAAATTAAAATAATTTTCAAAATTTTTTATTTTAAAAAGTCCATTCTATAGAGTAAATGATATTTACTTCATTAAATGTTTAAAATGAATGTTACTGCTTATATTACAAATTTTAACGGTTTTTTTCAATGAATTTGATTTTGAAAAAAGGTTATTTTCAATGAATGGTTATTTTCCTAAAAAATTGATACAAGTTATTATTTTTTTTTCAAAATTCTTATCTGTTTATGATCAAATAATTTAAAATACTTATTCTTATTTTGGGATATGATCCATGGATATGATTACAATTATTTCTCTGAGTGTTTTATTCTTATGATGACTATATGTTTATGGAACATATTTCTCTTCCTTAGGTTACACCATGATAAATTTATTATAAAACATGTTATTTTAACATTAGTGATTCTATGATTAATGATTAAATGATTATGAAACATTTTTAGTTTCCACATGTTGTTTTCTAATAAAATGTTTATCAAAACAATATAGTTTATTTGATTGTGATAAGATGAATTTTTTATGATATTTTGGAATAAATATATATGATTTTCCTGATGTAATGGTGGTTCCATAATAATAAAATATGGTTGTTATGTTATGAAAAATTATGGATGTGGATTATATACCCCACAAATTCATTGGGTAATGATTTAAATCTCATGATATAAAGAGGGCTGGAATATGGTGTGATGTGAGTTTAGTAGGGAACGTTTTCTACAATGATGGACTTGGTAGTGCTTCTTGACTACTATAATGGTTAATGGTGTGAACCCATTCTACTATGATGAGTGGAAGACCACTGGGGGTGTTGTTCTGACAACATTGAAGGTTTACACTCACATGGAGTTCTCTAATATGTTTGGTAATGATCCTAGACTACTAAGTAAATTATTTTCTATGCTTATGTGTATGAAAATATTAGATGTATTATTCCAAATTTAAGATCTCAATTTTCATTTTTTAATTATTTATGATTAATTTCATTTAAATTTCCAACCTTATTATGTCATGACATTAGATTTTAATCATTGATACGAAGGATATGGATTTCATATGATATTTTCGGGTTTTCAAACCATTACACGAACATTATATTCTATTATTTTACATATATACCCTCAATAAAAAATTAATAACATCCTTTACTATGTTTTTGTACCCTATAATATGAAGAATGGGTTTTTGTACCCTATTATATGAAGAATGGGTTTTACATTATATTCTATTATTTTACATATTTACCCTTAATAAAAAATTAATAACATCCTTTACTATGTTTTTGTACCCTATGATATGATGAATGGGTTTTTTGTATAGTTCTAAATGAGATGATCCTCTTTAGAAACCTTGAAGATCATTCTCCAAATTATATGATTGTTATATATATTTCCAATTGTGAAATCTAATACATTTTCAGGAATTTTATTTGTAATGTAATGAAAATGAATCTTATAAGTTTTAATATCCTTGAATATGAAGCCTTTGTACATATAAAGGCAGCAAAGAATTTGTATGAGGTAGTAAAATGTGTCCTTAATCAATTTAGGAGACCTAAAAACTAGATGGTAGTCATGGTAGTGGGACATCTCAATTTACCTTTATGATGATAGTGGGGCATAGTGACATAAACCAATAATGATGAAACACTTTCATGTTCTGAGCTTGAACATGTTTTAATTGAAGATATTTCTCAAGTGATGTTCTGTTTTGTGTGTATTAATAAGCTTCTATAACTTTTTTTATTATAGAATGACTATGGATTTGTATTCATTTAGGTTCACAAACCACTCTTGATAATCAATGGATATTATTTGTCTTCTATTCTATTAGGATCGAAACATTGATCCAGGTCTTTGTAGATACATATGAACCATTATATTACATCTATAAATTTCTACCTAAACATGAGAGATGGAGCATGTTTTGTTGGTTAAGTGTATCCTAGCTGAATAGACATAAAACTTTTGTGATATTAGTGGGAACATTGGAGTTGATAAATTATAAGTAGCAATTTTATGATAGGAATGAGGACGTAGACATTTGATAAATATCCAGAGTAGATCCCTGGACATATATTCATTAGTTTATTGTCCATGGGATGCGTATTTTAATATTGAAAGAGTTGTTGGAATACTATTATGATGATCAAGAGAATCCTACATGAGATTGCCTGACCAAATGTGTGATTGATATATGGAAAATGGATAGTCCATCATGATAGAAGAGAAATTATTAGAGTTTAGGTCTATATGGATATAAATTCGGAATAGTGGTTGGGAGAGCTGCTGGAGGTGGAATATGTTTTAAATTATTACCACCAACTCCCCCATGTTGACCCTACAAGGTTAATTAAGATTATGGGTAGGGGTGAGGAAAAATGAATGTGGTAGAGGATTATGACCAAGAGGCTCCATGAACTATATAAGGTTTGATATGTGTCTTCTAAACATTAGTTATATTATTGATATAAATGTGTTTTATCCAAATATTTCATTCAACTTATTAGATTCATTATTTAGTGATTCTTGTTGTGACCTTGGCATGACCCTTACACTTGGATACTTCTACTTGTGGTGTCTCAATGATAGCACACTTTTATTTTTAGTGTGACCTAACAATTTGATGTGTGAGTTTATTTAAGATATATTTTTAAATTTAATGAGGCCATATTATGCAAATTTTATGAATAGATGAGTTTTATATATTCATTTCCTAGAAAGGTACATTAAAATGGTGGAAGGTGTGTGTCTATAGAAATGGAATGAGGTTTTAAATTATCGGTGAAAATGAAACCCAAGTAGAAAATGTTGGAGTCATTTATAGTACGTTATAGCCGACTAAACATGATGTTTCTATAAGGAACTATTGTGTAGTGGATGATATGATTTTAATGTTTCCAATTGTGGTGGTGGATTATGAGGACTAATTTCTTATGTATGTTACAGACATAGCTCCCCATAGATATATATACATAAACAATGATCCACTCCTTGGGATGAGCCCAGTATTTTAACCATCATATCAGATGTCTCCCACAGAGCTACATGCACAAAGGGTGCAATTATTGGACTTACAGAGGAATGGATTTCTTAGGAAAAGTGTTTCAACATGGATATCCTCTAATTTTTTAAAAAAAAGGATAAGCAATATATGTTTTTTGGATTTTTATCACCCAAACTAGGTAACAATGAACAAAAACATACACTATAGAGGATCATTGAACAATTTGATATTTTTAGTGGGGAACAATGGTTGTCAATGAAGGACCTTAGATAAGGCTTTAACCATATGTTACTATGGGATGAGGATATTCTTGATATATCCTTCTTATGTATTAATAGTTACAATGAGTATTTACTGATGCAATTTGGCTGGAAGAAATCTGTAATACAATTCATAGGTATCATCGACAAGATCATTTAGCCTTTATTGGACTAATTTGGGGAGGTCTTCATTGATGATATCCAAGTAAGTTAGTATGTGAGGAGGAATACATAGGAAAGTGGAATATGGTCCTGTATATACTCCAAGATAAGAATATATATTTGAATCTATTAAAGTTCAAATTCTAAATACATGAGGTCCACTTATTTGGACATTTCAACACAATAGATAATGTTCTTGTGGACCCAGAGAACCTTGATGTAGAGTTATCTTGTGAACCAACTATGAGGATGATGGATGTGCAATGTCTCCGTGGGTTGGAAGGATACTATGGGATAATATTACGCAATTTCCCCATTATATCATCTATATTGAACTTATTAACCCAAAACGGTATCCATTCACATGGATATAGAGGTTCCAGCAAGCATTCTAGGAGTTGAGGAATAGATTGAAGAGTTCTACTATCATGAGAATTATAGTGGAGGGTGTTAAGTGTATAGATTTATATGTTGAGTCATATACTATGATAAGTTATTTTTCTAATGAAGTTATAGTATGTTTCATTCAATGGTTCACATTTGTAGAGACAACAAGGTAATAACTGTGCAACCCGCAATGATTTTCAATTAATTGAAGGTTTCACACTAAGGGTGTGAAGAAACAACAATATGGGTGAGAAATATATCATATCATATGATGACATGAGTCTCAATTATATATTCTCATAAGTTTTTTATAACATGAGACATAATAGATGGTAAAAATTATTGGATGATTATGAATTAGAGATTCCCAATACTCTTAGGAAAGAGAATATGATCTTGATTCTCTCAATATAAGATATTATTTTCAGTTTTCAGGAAAGGTTTCAGTGAATTTATCCTTATTTTTGTTATCCTTAGTGTATTGAGATGTATCATATTACATCCAATTTATTATTTTTACCCCACCAATTTTATGTAATGTTAAAGATAATTCACATAGAGATACCAACTATAAGATCCTATATAATCAAATATCCACTAGACATTGTAATGCTGGTTTATCTGAATGTGTGGAACATGTAATACTTTTTAGAGGACACATGATGGTACTAGTGATGTCGTAGGAGGAGGTTAAAAGGATATTTAATATATAACATTTTATAGAATATCATAGAATTTTGTAGATATACCAGGACGTATAACGTTATTTTTAATGGGTGAGGATAAAAAGGGTGTTACCATGTTTTTATCTTGATACTATAGTTTCCAACATGTGATGGATAAACAATACGTTCTATCTAGTATAGATCGTCCCCTTGAGGTCTCATTGTGGATCAGGGTAACGATATATATATACATATTTCGAGGGATTAAATTAATTACGATTGGGCAGTATTCCATTGGGGTGATCATAGACTGACTCACCATGTTGGACCACGTCATTTCTATTTTAGAGAACAGTTCAGTAGACATATTTGGATGAATCGATGTAAGAGAAAGTTCATCTCCATACTATTCCGTCAAAATTTGTTTTAAAATGAAATTCTTCCATCACATCATTGTTATGGATGGGATTATAGGTTGTATTTGGGACATAGTTGCAACTGAGCATGGTTATTCTTCCCTACAATGGTAGATACACTAATTGGATCATTATATACCTAAATGTCATACTCTAAGCTTGTATGAATTATTTTTTCATTGTTGGTTGGATTACCTATCATTGCAGGAGTTTGTGTATAACCACTATCATTCCACTATCTGCATTGTATCATTCAAGGCCTTATATAGGAGACCCTATAGGTCACTACTATACCTGGACAACCATGGAGAGTTATAATATATGGTTCCATACTTTATATGACAGAGGGATAAGAATTTATAGATCATATTGGAGTAGATGGGGACTAAATAGAGCTCTCATTATTCTTATATAGATGAAAAAAGAGGCATTTGGAGTTTGTGAAGGGTGAACATATATTTTTATAGGTCTCACATTATGCTAGTTTCATAGATTTGATCATGGTGGAAATTCAAATCCAAGATTCATTGTCCCTTTGTATATAATTTGTAAAGTCTTAGATTTGGGGGGGGGGTACATGGATCTAGTCCCATAGTTGGACCAGGTACACAACGTCTTCCTTGTGTCGAAGTTAGGGAGGTACATGAATGAACTATCACATGTCATGGACTATGAAATGATGGAAATCAACAATAGAGCTACATTAACAGATTACATAATAGATAATGTGGATCAATATGAGATGATCCTCCTTGTGATAGATATTATAGTAGTGAATATTCAATGGCAGCATGAAAATCTTCATGAGGGTACCAGGGAGAAGGAGACTAATAATCATGCCTTGTATCACTATCCCATTAAATAGACCTTTGTTTTTATTTATTAGATGAAAGTACCTGATGTGGGAGAATAAAACATCCCTAATTATTCCATGTAAAGCAATGAAATATATCTAGTAATACATTTGTGACTATGTTCTAGTACACTTCATGATTCTATGGCTTGATTGTACCATAATTTAATATTGAAATATATTACATATATTAAAATTCATGCATGCATATTTTTCCATGAAATATGTTTAATAACTCAAAAATGATTAATTAAATCAGAAATATGAGGCTATAACTGATTTCAGGGAATGAGGTTTACCCATTTCATGGCATATCTTTTAAGAACATCATTCATTCTTGTTGTGCGTAGTCTTATATTGTTCAATAAATAAATTAAATATTTTATTTATTTTATTAAATTTATTTTTCTGACAAATTCATTGTCTATATATATGCTTATATTGAAAACTATTGGTTTTGTCCCCATTATATTTATAATTTTATAGATAGTGTTGGAGGAAAATTCTTGGACGAACAATAATAAAAATTTGGATCTTTGATTATTGTGGAATGAATCTCAAGGATCTTACTGACAATAATTACATGAATTTTTTCTTTATTAGTGATTCATCCAAACCAACAGAATATTTTTCTGTGAGGATTTATCCTCACTTTATTTTCCCTATAATGAATGTGAATAATATAACTATCAAATTGATTCATGGATGCATTTTACTATATGTATGGGTATATTTATCTAGGAATGGAGATTTCTGTTGTTGATTAAATTATATCTCTTTGTTCATTTTTATGAGATAAATGAATAAAGGATAACACTAACATTGGCTAATTTATATTAATCATTTTTGTGTTTTTTGAATATTTTATCCATGTTCTTCACACATTTAACATAGAAAATTCATTTTTCAAGTAGCTCAACAAATACTGATTATTCAATTTTTGTGTGACCATTCATCAACACAAGGAATTAATACCGCAAATATAGAGGTTATGAAGTTTTAATTTTTAGTGTAATAGGATGAAGGAAGATCAATTGGTTCATATTTTTTGGATACCCATTGTAGGATTACAGTGTGGGGTAGGGAATTGATTTTATAGTGTTTTATTTTGATCAAGATTATTTTTTGGTATCTATTGAGAATGTGATGGTATGACTCGGTTGACGAGATCAATATTCTATGATGAGATTTGATGTAGGAAAAGTATGAAAAAAATTAGATAAGGATACCAAATAGAGGTATGTAGTGCCGGGAATATTCGAGATTTTACCACATGTAATCAAGTATAACATGTACTGTGGGATTCTCTATGTAGTTCTATTGTTTCTGTATAGAGGATAATAAACACGAGGCATCAGAAAATAATCCTGGGTTGTGCGATCCCACCTATAAACTCACAATATTCCCATATAGGATATAGATATAGACCATTATTGGTACATTTATAGGCACCCTCATAATAATACAACCACTCATAGACTACATGGGCAGAGAAATGTACTCAGACACCGAAACTAGCACTGGGTATGATACATGATAAAACATTATGATGAAGAGACACGTGATTCACTTATTGCAAATGATGTTTTTTAAGAAGGAATGTACCCAGGTCTCCCTCTTGATGGGACATATTGTTTAAAGGATGTCCACTTCATCCTATTTTTGTGGTTTTTATATATAATAACATCATTTTATTAGAACTTTTATACACAATGAACAACAGTAGTATTGGGTAGAGTTGTATACATTCATCCATGAGGATAGGAGTGAGATCCACTATAATCATCATTCCATTGGCTTGGTTATTTTAATTTTCATGAAATCCACTACATGGGAATTGATACCCAACATATATTCTTAATGAATATTGGTTTTTTGGTATAACTCATGCCTCTTGTGTGATCCCCCATCATTGTATAGATCTCATCAGAATTATAATGTCTAATAATTATGTAGAGACCTCATGATACTGAAATATTTCATGGATTCCAACAGGGATATCTAACCTGTGGATTGTATTATTTTAAAAAATATATATGGAACCCTTAATCATGGCGAGAATTTATGGTTGTAAAATTATCATTAGATTGTGTTCTTACTATGAGTGTATCTATATATTCTTCATATGTATGTTTTGACATATATTTTTGATGATCTAACTAATATTCACGATTCTATATTATTATATATTTTTTATGGTACTATGGGGTGTTATTATACTTTTCCCTTCATGGTGTCTTCCCAAAATATTCATTTAGTGTACAAAAGACCATCAATTTAATGAGGTTCTTAATAGAATAGGAGTAGAATAATATTTATTTTGTGCTAGACATACTATGGTTCATCCCATGTATCAAAAGTTATTATAGTCCGCTCTTTCTATTAAGTATTACTTATATAATATTTTTAGGCGGTGTGTATTTGGACCATATTTCATTCAAATATTTAGTTATACTCTGATTGTGGAAAATAAACTGGGTATCAGTTATATTTTACATTTCATTATTTTATGGCTTTTTAGATGTGTGTGTGTGTGTACATGTACCTTTGGATAAGGCCTCCCATTTTAGTTCTATGGCTACTCAATGATATTTTTTAACCCTTTTCCTATTAGAAGTAGGCATGGTGTAGTCACATTAAACGCATCACTAGTCAGGTGGGCCTTAGGGAGTTTAATTGATTATAATGACCCTCACCCTTATGCTAAAATAAATAAAAATCACATATAAATGCAATTAGTGAAAAAAAAATCACATGTTTTATTGGGTTTTAGTTCATTTTTAATATATATTTTAAAGTCAACATTTCAAATTATTATGTTTTTTTTACTCTCATTATATTCTTTATTAGTTATTTTTTTTCACTGTTTCTTCTATTTTTCAACTTGGATTATATAAATGATTTAATTTTTTAAATAAATCACATTTGTTATTTTAAAATTTTTGTAACAATTTGAATAAAAATGAATTTCTTGGAGATTATATAAAACTGGAAGTGAAATTAAATTATGATATCAATTTTTTTAAATAACAGGCATGTAAAATAATTTTTCACATTCATTTTTAAGTAATTTACCTGAAAAATTATTCTAAATTTTTAATTTTTTTGTAGTTTAATTTTTTACAAATCATGAAAAACTTATTTACTAGGACACTAAAAATTATGTCATTACGTATATAAATTTAGAATAAAAAATAATACCTATGTAGAGAAATATTTTTCACTAGTGTGATGACATTTTTTTGAAGGCCTCGTTCCAAGAAATCATGAACCATACAACAAGGAATTTCACCAACACAATCCAATTATTTGGTTTTTATACTACAAATATCAAAATAATTTTTCAACAAAATTATCCTTTGAGAAATTTTGATGCATCATGGGTATTTATATATCTAGTCCACACATATGACGATAATATTTATAACAAATATCTCATTGATTTTATAAATAATATAATACATGATATGTAGGACTTATCAATCAATAAATTTTCATGTTGAATTAAAACATATGAAACCTCATTAATTCCCTAATAAAAAATGTTTTTATATTGAAATTGTATATGATAAAGAAAATTTATACTTAATGGTAATGATATATAATACATTCATAATACTAAAAATAAGGAAATTGTAGAGAAAAATAGTGCGTAATAAATAACAAACAGTTATATAGATCATTATCACAGTAAATTTTTTATCAAAAAATAATGCATAATAAATAAATATGTAAAGAGTTGAAGTAGTCTATCAATTTATCATACAATAACTTTTTAATAATAAAAATTATTTTAAAAATTAGTGAGAAAATTTAAGTGAAACTTTAAAATTTAATTTCTATTGAGATTTATTAACTATTTTGTAAAAATTATGAAATAAAATATTTAAATATTTTTCCATCCCATTAAAAAATAATTGCATCTAAAATATAAACTATACAAATTAATGTCTGTTTCTAATAATATATAATCCATTCAATTAATAGTTCGAAATTTTTTCAACCCCTTAAGGTTGTTCAATCAATTTCACATTTAGTTATTCAGTATATTTCAAATCTATAATATTGGTTTATATTTTTCAATTATGTATGAAATTTTAATTATTAATTTAATATAATTTTTTATATAACATTTTATAATCATCCAATATTATAGGTAATTGAAATAAAATCACAACTCTTCAGAGAGTTAGATGTTCACACATATGCACAGGGGATTTTATATCATTTCAATAAATTAAATCATTATAATAGAAATGATATATTGTATTTTAAAATTATAACTATTTATGAATATCATATATATTAATTAATTATATTTTTTTAAACATCCAAGTGAAGTGGTGATGAAAAATACATTAAATTTTTATGTGGAGATAGTAGTGTATACGTACAGATGAGAGAGGTATTGATTATCTATAAGATTATAAGAGATAGAAAATAAATGTAAATTTAACATTAAAATATCATTTTAAATTAAATATATGGATTCATTTATTTTGATATTTTTTTCTATTTTTTGAGTGATTTATCGTTAAAAAATTCAAAAAGAACATATACCACTTCTTTTGACGACCACCTTTGGCTTCAACATAATGTCATCTTCAATTAGTCTTTTGGAGAGTCTGGGAAAACTAGAATGTAGGTAAAGATTTTAGTATGGTATTTATATATGTATTACTTAATATATGATTCTTTATATGTGTGGATAATATATGATTGTACATTCCCTTTTATTACAAGGAAGGTGGAAAACCTCTAAATATTAAGAACAATAAAATATTATAATGAAACACCCATAGGAATTTGGATCTTAATGAGATCAAACTATATTATTATATGATACCTAGTCTAAATAAATTATTATAATAATATGTAGACATGTTTTATCGTTTTCTTAAACACTTATATATTTTTCTTTATCCCCTTATTAATATTTTTAACCATTAGCATAGTGAAAATAATTTAACATAATTACTATTAGTTATATAATAGAATTATGTTTTTATCATTAAATTTTATTAATTATTCAGATTATAATTATTAAATATATTTTAAAAATATTCAATTCATTTAATTAGATGAAATTAATTTTTATATATTTTCAAAAAATTCAATGAAAACACACTTTTTGAATATGTATATTAAAATAATATAACATATTTATACCAAAATAATGTGTCATGGGGATTACCATTAATGTAATTAGATTATTTTGAATAAAAGGAATCTTATTTAAATATTAAATGAAAAAATTAATGGATCCTTTTGAAAACCTAATTAAATGAAAGAATAAAAACCAATAATTTATTTGAAATAAATCATTACCACGAATTTAAAAATGTCCAACATAATTTTATAAGTTAAAAATTAAATTTTTAAATTAATTATATTTATTCATATTATTATAATTACTCTATAAAAGGATTCATAAATCTTCATGTCATTATTAAATAATAATAATATCATAAATTTTTCAAAAATTATAATTACTATATTTTACACCATTCTCCAAAAAAATTAACTTTTTTTAAAATCTCAAAAAACTACGTAAGATATTTTTTAAATTTTGATTTAAAAAATAATAATTTTAAATAATTAAAATTATAAATTTTAGTAATTTTTTTAATCAAATTATTGAATAAACCTATATCATTTATATTGTGGTATCATTATAAGAAAATATTTACATATTGTAAATGAATCTTGTGTGTTATAGACATTATAGAAAATAAGTAGACAAAAATATTAATAAAATTGATCAAAATTATTTTCTACAACATGTTACACCATTTAGACTTATATTTCAATGTTTTATAGAACATTAAAAATAAAAATATGGTTCCACCCTTTGATCATGATAACTAAATGATTATCTCAATAATGGGGAGAATAAAAAATTATAATGAAAGGGTGGGGAATATGGTAAATTATAATGAGATGAACATAAATTATACTCATGTTATAAATTAAAGGAAAACCAGACTATTTTTTACTTATAATAAACAATATGGGGGGAAAAGATGAAATAAAAAATTAAATATTGATATGAATTTGTTATGTTGGGATGCTCAAAGTATTAATAATAAATCCAAAGGGGGTTATTTAAAGTAACCATTGGATTCTAATTGTATTGTTTTCAATGAACATGTCAATATGTAGTTTGGAGTGTAGTGTGATGGTGGTTTAACACCCCATCCAAACAATGTGAATATGATAATAATATATTTGGGAATATAATGAAATTTTTTTCCTAGATTTACATGATAGATGAATATATGGATGAATGTTCATTAAATTAGATGATTATTTACATATTATTAAATAAAGATAATTAAAAATATTGATGTATGGATATGAAGTTTCTATAATTGATTATATTTGAAATCAAAAACTTGTTTAATTATTTAAATGATTACTTATTATCTTCTGATGCTTTGATTAGATTAGAGGTTAATAGAAGTTCTAAATTTGTAGAAATACTTTCACAAATTATTAAGTAAGCATCCATGTAATACATAGCATGATAAATTGTATAGAGACTATACTGAATGAGATTGAATATTTAATAATAAGGAAGTAGTCATTAATTAAATACTCTACTGTTTTTATTTAGATTTTTTCAAATTCCATGGAAAAAATAGGATTAGAATTATTTATAAAATCCCCATAAGTATTTAATTTTTCATATTAGGTGTAATGCAGTGTTTGGATGCATCTAATGATTATTTAAAGATGATATAGAGTATTTTGGTAATTTATATAATTGTTTTTAATATAGGAAAATGGTTATTCCATAATTAATAATAAATCAAGAATTATTATAATACTTTTATCCCTATTTTGAGAAATTGGTTAATTCAATATTCCAAAAGTATTATATTGTGATTTCATATGTCTTTTAGAAATTTTAAAAGTAATATCCAATAACTAATTAGAAATATACAATTGTTATATAATACTTATCTAATTTAGTTGAAAATTATAATGTAATTTTGAATTATTTCCACAATATTATACTCTAAACTACATCAAAATCATTTATAATACATTATGTATTTCACTTGTGAAATTTCAGTATATCAAAAAATTGGAATCAAATTTCATTTATAGGGACATCATAAAATTTTTTAATTAAAATGAGTTAATAATTGTAGTCTAAAAATATGGAAAAGGAATAGGGACTTAAAATAGTATTAAAGAGATATTCTAAATTATTTAATAGTATAACTTTTTTATCAAATTTTGAGAATGGTGGAGAATGAAAAAATCATTGAATTTTTAGAATTTAATATTGTAATAAAATATTATATTACATTATATTTTCTAATCATGTTTGAAATTATCATGATTATTTATAAATATATTATTCAAGATTTGATTTAAGGAATATGAAATGTGAATATAGTGAGGATATAATTATTCCATTAAGACAATATTTTAAAACATATAATTTAAAATTATAATATTATTAATAGAATATGAGTTATATGAGGTGATACATGTTGTAAAAAAGAATGATTATAGAAAAGTAAAAATATTTTTCTAATCCATGAAATATATATATATATATAATATTCATGCTATTTAGATGTAGAAAAAGAAATTAAAGAATCTATGAAATAGAAATTTCAAATTTGATAGTAAAAATAACTCAATATAACAAATAAAACTATTATAAAGAAAAAATATATATTAATATGGAGTTGATGAACATGATCGATCAATATATTGAAAATAATAATAACCTCTCTTGGTTCTTTTGATGACATCTCATTGTTCGAGGAAGATGAAAATGATAGATAAGAACAATGATATCCACTATAAAATAAGTTGTGAGAAATTAGAATAATAATTTTATATGTGAGACCAATACTTATTTTTTTATTATCTATTTGTGTATTGATTGTCTATTATATATTAATTACTAGGTTTAGATATCATAATTTAATCATGAGTTGAGTGAATCAAGAGAACATATTTTGATTAATATATCTAAGCTATCTTGTTTTTGGAAACCCAATTATAGAATATTTAGTAAATTAGAAACATGTAATAAAATACTTATTTATGGGGGTCCGATTATTTTTATTATATTTCATCCCAATATATATTTATATTAATCTTTAAATAGTATTTAATGTATTACCAAAGAAGATATTTTGTTCTAGTATAAACAACACTATCATTCCAACCGAAAAGAATGAATACAAAATATGATATAGTTGTTTTCAATGTGTAAGGGGAAAATACTGATAGGTATTTTGTAAAACAATAATCCATGTGAATTTTGGGTAAAAACAATGATTTTGGAGGATGAACTTCTAATCCATAGTTAGTAATGACAATATTTGTTTGGTATTTTTTTCCATTGATCCTTCGAACCAAAACACAATGTTGGCTTCCAAGATTGGACCCAAACCATATAAAATAATTTATTGATACTCTATAAATTATTATTATGATTTTTCATGTTTGGGTTTCATGTTTATTCAAGTAATAATATTAAATGTTTATAACCAATAAGAAATTACAAGACACCAAAGTCATTTAAAGTATTAAAATGGAAATTGTTAGTAAGAAAAAGATGAGACAATAATGATTAACCCCCACACCAATGTCTTTGAGCATGTATCATGTGGGAATTTTGACATTATTTACAATTCATAAATCCATGATATATAAAATTTCTCAATATTCTTTTACTTTAAGGAATGTTTTATTGGTTTTTTCTTTAATGATTATGATATATAGATCACATATATCTCATATATTAGTAAATTGGTGGTTGATATATTGAGAAAAATTTTATATTGTAGACTATTAATTATTTATTTTGTTTCCATATAAATTATATATCAAGACACCACATCTTGTATATAGAGGGGGTGAATGATCAATATAATGATATGTAATATAAAATTGTGTATTATAAAAGATCTTTTAATTTATAGTTTATGCATGTGTTGTTGACATTTGTGTTTATAGTTATCAATTATTTGTGAATCTATCATTGATAATTACATATTATGCATAAAGGTATATTTTTTAGTTTTATAACTTGAATCAATCATAAATAGATTTTTTGGATTCATGTATTTGATGTATTTGGTGAAGACTAAGTGTTATGTTTTATAATTATTGAAACAATGTTTTTAGGATTTTGTAGTTTAAATAAGAAAATGATTTAATAATTTATTTATGGAGTTATATCTAGTACTAATGGTCCTTACTTATAATTGTATTATTACGTATTTTTTAAATAATTTATTAATTTTTTAAAAAATTATAGAACATATACCAAAAGAATAAAATAATTATATGAGCCAAAGATTATGATATTTAAATGTATTGGTTGAATTATTGTATCATTTATAGAATCACAACATATATCAAAGATCTAGTGGGGAATTTATTATAATTTTGATTCCCATATTTTTTTGGGAACTAAACATCATTCATTCCATGTCATATAGACTAATATGATAATTTAAAAAATTTAGCATATTTTATTTAATGGAATTTTATTATATTGTTCATCCTAAAAAACATATCTATCATTATTGTATCTCATATATGATAAAATCATTAATCATAAAATTATATAAAAATATATGTTCCTTTATGTGTAAATTAATGTGATTCCTTTTACTCTATGGAGATTATTTTTATTAGGGACTCATTCTATAAGATATTATATAAATCATGAGTAATCAGGTCAAGATAATAAATTAAAATATATCATGGTGCATATTTGATAACATACTAATATAAAATATAATCGTAGACACATATAAATATAAATAGGGTAATCAAGTATGTAAAATTTTCTCATTAGTGGGATGTTCATATTTTAATAATGAAAAAATATTTTCAAAATTTCTACATAATTATTTGAGTTGTGTGAGTATATTAATGATGTAGTATACCTATATGACTTCCATAATATATTTGAATTTGTTAATGATATATATATATATAAGTAATAACACTGTGTGTATGGACATGATTAATCCAATGATGTTTAATGGGGTGAGATGAATTTTTTAGAGGGTATTATTTTACTACGTAATATAATGAGTTCAAAGACTATATGAACAAGATGGTTTGGGGTAAAAAATATTTTTGGTGATGATTTTATGGGAAATAAGTTTCATTGATAATATATCATGAGTATAAGAACCGCATATAATGTAATACGAAATTAATATGATTTATAATTTAATCATAGTGACATGTGTTTTACCCAAGTGTGACATAGAATAATTTTAAGCTTTAAAATATTCAGACATCCCCATGGGTAAAATGGTATATTTACACTCACTGAGTAGTATAGAATAATTATCGGATGGTTTTATTGATTAAGTGGATAGTTATTTCCCTCGAGATAAGAGAAATTATAACTGAAAAAAATATAGGACCTTGAAAAATATTATGTATTAAAATATTATTTTTTTTCAGGCATGTGCATATTTTTATTTAAATTATTGTATTTATTCAACATATTAATTTATGGAAATACTAACACTAAATTTGACATTTAATTGTGGGTTATACTCTATGGGTTGTATTAATTTGTTTTTCATTGGAACCATTGTATTTCTACTATCAAAAGTGAATTGATTAGTTTTAATTAATTAATTATTGATTTATGGTAAACACTTAAATAAAAATCCAATTAATATTCTATAATATTTACCATATACATTTATCTTCATCTAATATATGTAATTCAATTGATATTATTAGTTGGTATATGCGATTATAGAATGATTGGATAATATATCGATGACTGAAATACTATAAAGGAATCCATTATTCTAATCATTGTTACCATATGAGGAAGTTGTTGATATCATCAGTGATCAAACCCAAATCAAGGTAAAGAATAATGATTTTACCAATCTATAATCACGATTAATTTAAATTGAAAAAATTTATTCAATATTTGTATCTCTCGTTATTGGTGATTTTTTTAAAAATTGATTACATTCGGTCCTCTGGTTTTTATATTATTTTTATTAAATTATTTTTTTTATTAGGGTCAATACAATATTGAAATTTATAGTGGATCAAATTTGATTAACATAAATTATTCTATTTAAAATATAGGATTACGTGGATTCATTTAAAATATTTTTATTCTAACAATAGATAAATTATTTTTTACTTATATTACTTGGTTTATCATTAACATATTCATGGAATTATTTTATCTTTAGGATTCAAATGATGATTCTTTGGAGGATCAATTATGATCAAAAAATAAATTATCTACATAATTATTTTTTATTTATTCTTAGGATATTTTATTTATGCAGATGAAAATTATCCATCCCCTTCAGTGGAAAGCACCAGTTAGGGATTTGATGGAATTTACAATAGTGGAAATATAATATTGAAATTTAGGTTTTGTGATAATAAATAGGTGGAGCTGTTAGGTTGATGGTAGATATTTGTGGTGTCATACAGGTTGAATGTGATGTGTGTGAATTATATTAGTAACCATGAGAATTGACCATAATGGGGGGAATATCTACAATGTTTTAAATTTAATGACCAATAATTAATAATGCCTTATTTATTCATGTGATTTTTATTTTTTTATGGTTTTCATTATTGTTTTTCATTATTTTAATATTTTTTATTTAGTCAATTTTCTAATACATAATATCTACAATCCTCTCATTGCATCATGACCTAGAATATGAAATAGAAAATTTATTTAAAATATGTGGCACATAATTATTACTATTGGAATGGGCCCTGGGTCCCCACATTTAGTGTATATAAAATGACTTAAGATTAAATTCGTTTTTTACTAGATGTTTTTTAAGAAATTAAACAGAATATACTAATTACATTTCTATTTAAATAAAAATTATATAATAACATCGACTATAAGAATCATTTTTAGGTGAGATATAAAAATTTGTGTAATATCCCTATAGTACTGATGATGATATTCAAGTGATTTCTTATGAGTTTTACAATTTTCAGTTAAACATTAGATGTGAATTCATCTAATATTGCATGATTCCCCCAATTACCTTTTAAGGATGAGATATGTAGCCCCCATATATTCTACAGTATAAGGTCATCAATCTATGAATTTAGTATCCCCTTTTCCAAGATCTCCAATAGGATTTGGATCCTTCATCATATATGTAACCCCCTCATCCATTGTGGACCCATTATAAAGTTATGGGCCCCCACAATATTATTGGATGGGAAACGTTCAATTTCAACATTTTAAAGGTAGACTAGGATTATTATATATTTATACTAGACTTTTTTACATGATTAATCACTACAATAAAAATAAACAAATTTTTAAGGATGACAATAGTTTAGTTCATTTAGAATAGTTGAACATTATCTTATAATTTTATTAAATATCTTCTACATATTCTACTAATATATTGTCACATATTAATCCTATAATTCATTCCCATACTAAACATTTCTTAACAACCTATGAAGGATATATAATAATGGGTGAGATCATATGCTCAGTATAGGAAAATTTAATTGATCTAAATTTATGATTATAAGAAATAATTTGACAATAATAATGTTATGTGATCCTTAAAATAACTTAAAATTTTCATATGTAAGATTTCATGGATCACTAACATAATTTATGGAATTATAAAATATATTTTCATCAAAAACAGTCCATAATATTTATAAACCACCAAAAATCAATCATTAATTATTATATCCTATCATAGAAGTGTGGAACCTAAAAAAATAAATAAAACCATTTCATGTTTCATGGATAACTATGCTGAATATAAATTTAGTGTGTCTCGGTGAACATGTTTCCCATAGTGGTTCAAGACACACCTATTTTCCGTTCTTGATGAGGAAAAATTTATTCCAATTCCAGATGAGGAAACACATGTTTTCAATTAAAGATCAGTACCCACCTTTTTTCCACTGTGGATCTGGACATACCTATTCCCATTATATATCAAGACACAATTACTTCCCATTCTTCCATTGTGAATTATTCATTTAAAATTTATTCTTTTTTAATACGATGAGATATAGAATATTCCACACTATAGTTGAAAGATATATATGTCCCACCCACAACATAATATAAATTATCTTTATGTGTACCAAAACATGAAAAACATTGATTATAACATAAAACATGAGAGGAAATGATAGTTATAAACATTAATCCATATTAAAACAATTAAAAAGGGTACATATTTCATAATCATTTCATAATATAATAAACCATTAAAAATAATTGGGTTTTATAATAATTTTATCATGGTATAACCTGTTAAATAGAAATTGAATTCATAAAAATATAATTAAAATAATCTAAAAAAAGAATAATAATAGACTCATTTGTTCATAAACCATGTAAACCTTATGTAACATCAATGTAATTTATATTATGTGTAAAATGAGTTTGAAAAATAATTTAAATTAGTTCTTGTGAAAAATATCTTTTCTTTTGAAATCATATTAAAAATATTCTTGTAGAAAATTTATTTACATGAAAATAAAATATAAAAGTATTCAGTTTGATTTAAAAAAATTAAACTTTTTTGTGTAAATTATCCATTTATATTGAAATAATGTTTATAAACATTTTATATTATGTTTTTTAAAACATGATATTTATTATAAAATAATTTTATACAAGAAAGACATTTATCATTAAATAATTATTCTAAAATAATGAGTGGATAAATAGTGGGATATAAATAGAATATGTGAGTTCTTATAAAATTACTATAAGAGAATAAAAATCCTTATTTTATTTAGCGATATATCATAATATTTAATCGTTGGATGCATAATCGTAACAATCTAGTTAAATGACGTTTTTGCAAGATAAAACTCTTACTATATTTGTAACACTGAATAATAAGCCCAATTAAAGAAGGATCTTCAAATGGATATGTTAATCTAAATAATTATATAGAATATAATAATAAAATACATTCATTTTCATTATATACACCACATTAAATAAATATTTTCATAAATATGGAATATGACTCAAAAAATATAAATGTGAGACAATAATCCCTTACATTAAGTCTTGACATCATTCTGACTCATTAAATCCTATTATATGATAATTATAAGTTTATTATATCTATTAAAAATATTTTTTCATGTATATCATAACATATATTATTTTCTTATGACCTTGTATTAACTATTTATCTATAATTCAATGTTAATGTAATGATTCAACTAATAACTACTTTGTTTTTCTTATATGTTTTTATTTGTTAAAAGTTTTGTCCTATTAGTTAATTCATGTTTATATCATCTCAATAATTATAATCATGATATAAATTTCATTTATATTCATTATATATTTATTATTATAAATATGGAAATTTTTGTGATATGAAATTAAATACAACGTTCATTTAGACTGTCAGTTGTACATACGCATGAATTTTGTTTTTTCATTTTCTTATTATGGTGAATGAAATAAATTTCAATGATCTATATCACAATTCCAATGAAAAAATTATTTCATACATATCATATATTTTTATTAATATCATCCTTATTATTTTCCACGTAAATCTTGAACGAATCACTTCTGTTCATGAGACGGTTGTCTACAATACACATAAATGATGTTATCGTATTACCACAAAATGTAAAATGAGAAGGTAAATGAGATATAATTAATAATTAATCATTATTAAATTCAAAATTTAATAAATGTAAAATAGAAAAAAATTAATATAATTATGTTTATCATTTATAGGTTGTAATGGAAAAAACAAATGACTTGAATTCGTGATGTGGTAGTCCGCCATACACATGTACAATGATTTTCTAACCCATTTTACGAATGTGAGGATGGACGTAGGAAATAAACCTAATAATAAAATCCTAGTATAGTGAATTGAATGTATCTATTATATAATCATTATATAAAAGTAACTTAAAGGGTTGGAAGAAGAAATAAAATAAATGTAATTATTGATGAAAGTTGCCTCTTCTTTAGATATCCTCCTTAAGATTGCACTAAAATCCCTTACAATATTGATTATCCGAAATAAAGGATTATAAGATGACAACATGGATTTTGGAAGGTTATTTTGGTATGGTTTGGTGTATCCAAATAGCTTGATTGGTGTGAATAAGGGGGAAGTGTGTGTTCCATTTTATAAATTACGGGTAGTGGAATTCTTGTCAATACTAAAAAGTATACACTATTTGGAGGATCCCTTACCTCATGTGAATAAAAAATAGATAAATAATGTAGTAAAAGTTTTATGTTGTAGAAAACTACACCACACATCAATAAATACTATTTTATCATGTCATTAAATAGTCATTTTGTTTACTCAATTATACCCCTTTTAGTTTTTTAACACAATAACTTATACCTTTATATTTACCTTTGGTAATTTATCCTTATTGAAATAAATTAAACTATAATTTATTAAATAACATAGAAAAAAATATATTTAATATGAAATATTATTTCTTAAACAAAAATACCATGTGGGTTTAAAATATTTTTTATTACAATTACATTAAACGAAAAAAGTCATTTTTAACAAGAATCATGATAATTAATTTTATCTTTTCTTACTAAAAAATAAGGGAAAAATTAAATTTGAACTTATTGACTAATATAAATTATTCTTATTCCAGAAATGAAAAATATTTAATTAATTTTTTTTAATATGTTTAAGGATATAATTTATAATTATTCTTGATAATATGTTGATAAAGAAGGTTTCTAAGGAAAAAAACAAACAGAAATTTATTATGTTTTTATGTCTAACTAAGATATTAAATTGATTTCATTGACCATAATTAGATTAATAGATATATAAAATAAATATTTATACTAAAAAAATTAACATATAATAATAATTATAAATAAATTAAATACAAATGAGTATTTTAATTAATATTCAAGATTTTTTAATATTCTCCAAAAAGTGTATCATTTATGAAAAAACCAAAACAGTAATACTGAGATAATTATATAATTATTAATTCAATAATTTTATTATTTTAAAAAATTTATTATCTATAACTATTAATATTGAAGAAAATTATTGTCTACAAAAGATGTAAAAAATATATTTTTTGACAAAATTTCATTTAAAAACATTAAAATAAATCAAAAAGAATTATATATTCTATTATCAATATTTTTTATTTAAAAATTTCATATTTATTATTTTAAAAAAAATTATTTCCATTTACAAAACTTATTTTAATGTATAGGATATAACAATCATACATTGATAAATAAATTAAAAATACATTAATTTATTGTTAACACTCTCTGTTATGTGTAACACTAGATAAACCAGTGTTTTGTGTATACCAATATTAACATGGTGTGGAATATTTTTCATGATTATATTAGTGTTTTGTTCAATGAAATTTATATACAAATGTTATTTTCATTATAAAATACAATTATTCATAACAATTTTAGGGGTTATATTGTTCCACCGTTAAAATATAATTCTCCCAAAAATTCATCACACAAATACAAAAACTTATGAAAATTCATCCTCGTCATATCATTAAGTTCCAACATTTTTTATAAAGGTGGTGTTTGTGTAAAAAAATTTATATATTTAGTGGTATTGTTTTATAAGAAATTTGATGTATGATCTTAATCCTCACCAGTTATTCCACAGAAAAAATCATTATCTAGTAGTGTGGCATCTAATTTTAGTACATGTAAATTGTAAGGTGTATATTTTTTTAAGAGAGATAAGTGGAACTCAATATGATATGTGTAGAATTTATCTGAATATCCTAATGATAGGTTACTTTCCCATTATAGTTGAGTGTTTTAATAAAATTGATATAAATAGGGATTTTGTTTTCCATCATTTATTCCATGAAAAAATTCTGTGAAATTAGTATTCCCAACATCATATTGTAGATAATGTTAATTGTTATCAGAATAACATCTCTATCCAAAAAAATTAGTCCTTAATTGTTCCTAAATTTTTTATCTTTATTTTCTATATCATCATCATTATAATGACCAAATAGACTTATTTTAGAAACAGTGTATTAACCAAAAAGAATATCTGATCAGAATTACCATTTAATATTCAATTATCTGATTGAATTGACATAATTTTTACAAATACATTATATTTTCATACCAAAATACATGTTTAAAAATCATCCTCAGCTTCTTTAGTTGATCATGTAATCGATATGGTTCTAAATTATGATTTAATTTAATATCATCCTATGTTTTAGTTTATAGAACATGATAAAAATAATCAAGTAATAAATCTCGAAATCAAGATAGATCTGAAGACAAATTATTAATATCATCTTTAAAACAAAATTAACCATGGTGATTCCAAGAAAAAATCATTTCAAAACCGAAAACCATATAGATGACCCCCAAAGTTTTAAAATTTGTTAAACCTCCCCAAATAAAATTTCATAAATAGAATATTAATTGTCCCTTATGATACAAAAACCATTTTTTAGGAAGAAAATGATAAAAATGTTTCAACTCCCTCAATTTATACAAGGTTTATACCATAACCATTTATATTGATATGATAATTTATCCAATCATGATCATGTAATAAAGACTATTTATTACTTCCATTATATATATTTCTCTAAAAATATTATATAAAAATTATAAATAAAATAAAATAAGAAAAAGAGGAACCAAAGAATAGTATAATCAGAAATATTGTTATTTAATTGTAAATATTAACAATTTTTTCAAATTACCATTGATTTTAACCAATTACTATTTATTATAAAAAATAATTGATAAATTTTACAAATTCATTCCAATTATTTCTCATTAATTCTAATTAAAACTAATTATTAGTTATTAACACTAAATATTTCTAATTATTACTATTTATTACTAATTACCACTAATTATAATTAATTACAACTATTTATTATATATTTTCCTAATTATTGATTATTACTACTAATTATTACTAATTATTACAAATTATTGATTATTAATACTAAGTATTAATAATTATTACTATTTATTACTATTTATTACAAATAAGAGGTAATTCCTATTAATTACAACTAATTAATTAAAAATTATTTATAATTATTACAATTTATGACTAATTACCACAAATTTTTTATATTTCTTACTCGTTATTACTAGTTTTTAATCACTATTATTAGATTTTACTAATTATTACTTGTTTTCCTAATTAATATTAATTATTACCAATTAACATTAACTATTACTAATTTCCACTAATTATTACTGATTGTGGTATATTATGGGTAAATACAACTAATTACAGCTAATGACCACTAATTATTATTAATTACCACTAATTATTATTAATTACAACCAATTATTACGAATTTCCACTAAATATAACTAATTATATCATATTATGACTAAATATTATGAATTTTTACTAATTTACACTAAATAGTAATAATTACAACTAATTATGACTAATTACCTTTAATTAGTAATAATTACCACAAGTGTTTAATCATTATTATACATTAATACGAATTATAACTAATCTTTACTAATTATTATGAGTTTTTACTAATTATTATTTATTTCTACATTCCACTAATTATATATAATTTTTACTAATTATTAAATCTTACTAAAAGTAATGTCTAATTAATACTAATTACTACTAATTTTTTTTCTAATAACCACTAATTCTTACAAATTATAACTAATTATTACTAATTACCTATAATTATTACTAATTATTACTAATTACTATTAATTATTACTAATTTCCAATAATTATTTCTAGTTATTAATAAGTATGACTAAATAGTACCAATTACCAGTAATTATATATAATTATTACTAATCAGAAATAAATATTACTATTTACCACTAATTATGACTAATTAAAAAAATTATTAATAATTACAAAAAATTATTAAGAATTGAGACTCCTTTTGACTAATTAAAACTAATTATATATCATTATTTTTAATTACCAATAATGGTTAATAATTACCACTAATTTTCATAAGTTATTAAAATTACCATAATTATTACAAATTACAACAAAATATTTATAATTTATACTAATTATTATTATTTATTACAAATTTTTTATTATTACAACTAATTGTTACAAACTCATACTAATTATTTCTAATCATTAATAATTATCACTAATTAGTACGAATTATTACTAGTTATTAGTAATTAATACTAATTTCCACAAATTATTAATAATTATATCTAATTATTACTAATTATCACTAATTATTACTATTTAATTCATATTACTATTAATTATTAACATTTAACACTAATAGATATTATTTATTAAAAATTAATATTAATTGTTTCAAATTATTAGTAATTACTACTAATTTATAAAAATTATAACTATATACCACTAATTATTACTAATTCCAACTAATTATTAGTAATTACTATTTATTACAGCTAACTGTTTCTAATTATTTAAAAATAACACTAATAGTTACTAATGACCATTAATTATTATTAATTTCTAAATTAATGGTACTAGTTTTTACTAATTACCAATAATTATTAATAATTAGTACTACCTACTACTAATTACAATAATATATTATTAAAAACAATAATTATGAATAAATACAACTAATTTCAACTAATTACCAATAATTATTACTAACTATCAGTAATAATTAATAATTACCACTAATTAACACTAATTATAGCAAATTACCCCAAATTATTAATTCTTATTAAAAATTACCAATAATTATTACAAATTATTAATAATTAAAACTAATTATTACTGTTTAGCACAAATTATTATTTATCAAAAATAATTATTACTAATTATTTCTTATTTTTACAAATTATTACAAATTATTTCTAATATTTTCTAAATTTTTATAATTACTACTATTTACTTTTATTTAAAAACTAAATTTTAATCAATCTAAAATAATTATAAATTAAAATTAAGTGCTTAAAATTAAAAAAAAATTACCTATATCCAATTATGGGAAAAAATTAAATAAATCAAATTAAATCAAATTTCTTCATGTAAATAATAAATATTAGTTAAATATTATAATATAATAAAATAATAAAATAAAAAAATTAATTATTTCTGTAGAAATGGATTTTCTAGTAGATGCAATGCCTGATATTTATTTCCTTGTAAAATATTAAAATTCTAGTAGTTTAAGAAAAAAAATTGAGGGAAATTGAAGAAAGAGGAGTTTAAAAAATAGCGGAATGAGGAAATAAATTTTTGTGGGTATATATAGGATATATAACATGTGACTCAATTATTTGTGACTGGTTTCACATTAAAATAGTAGTATTTATGATATGTCCCGACAAAAATATTACCATCCATTATTAATTATGGTGGCGGTAATAAAATAATATATGACTTCTCCCATCGCAGATACCCTTCTATTCACTGTATATTTATAACGAGATAAAATTCTAATCTCAAATAAAAAAAATTATGGAACATATTTTCCATGGAGTTATATTCCTAATGAAAATACATTTCTCTGTGTTTTTCATAGAGTGCACAACAAAGGTATTTGCGATGGTAAAATAATCTCCTTGCAAAAAATTCATTATATTACTATTTTTGATGGGAATCATTCCCCATTGTAAATAGTATTTTCTAATTGGTTATTTCTGATAGGCGATGGATATGTCACAAATAAATCATTTCAAAACCCATCTTTTCTTGTAGTTTGAAATCCCATAAATCCTTATATTAAAAATACTCTCCCCTAAATGGTTTGCATGTTTTATTATTGGAACCCTTAAATAGAGAATGAAGAGGGGAATATAATTTTAAGTGGAGTCAACAATAGATGGAAAAGTGGGATCATAAAACATAATTCAATATCTTAATTGAAACAAACCAGCTTATGTTTATAGTAAATAAATTTCATGTCTTTTTAATATTCATTAATTATATTTTATATTATTATATGAATTAAATTAATACAAAGTAAAATTTTAATCTGAATGGAAACAACTTCATTCTTATTAAATTTGTTTGCTATTATTATAATGTTTTATTTGAAAGGTTGATTTCTAAAATTGAGAATTTAATTGGAATAAAATTAATATTATCATTGAAGCCATCATATCTATATTATCATAGGTTGAAATTTTCAGATATTTTTTAGAAGATCTATTTTTCATGGAATAATGAAAAATATATTTTATATGAAAAATAATATCTCTAAGACATTGATATTATTAAAAAAATCTATTGACATTATGTAAGGACTCCTTTTATGATAATACAGTAAAAAATAAAACCAGAAATATTCAAATCAAATAAATTTGAATTTATGTCATGATAAATATAAAAATCATTTTTATTTTCAACACAGTGATGGCGCATCACTAGAGAAATCAAATAATGTGTCTAAATACACTATTTGAGAATGAATGATACTATTTATGAGTTTTTTAATAAATATGATGTGTTACTGATTATTTTTATGTATATATAATAATTTCTAATTTATATAAAAATTCATATATCCATTTTCTTAAGGAATTTGGAAATAATGTTAAAATTTCAACAATAATATGCTAAATATGATTTCAAGACATATATTTTATTAAATAAACATATTTAATGAATATAAAAGTTTTTCATGAACATTGTTTATTTAATTTAATGATGGTGATTTATTTTTAAATTTTATTGAATATATAATTTCCTTAAATTATTTGAAACAATGACACATTACATGTTTAGGTAGTAAAAAATCATGTAAATAATTTTAGAAACTCTAAAAGTAATTTAATATGTGTGATTACGGTGTCCCGTTAATTTTATAGCAAATATGACTTATTTGGGTTGTTTGAGTGGTTTTGAATTTAATTAAATTTTTATGTCGATAACATTATTGTAATGTTAAATGAATTATAGGAAAAATTATATAAGTGATAATTTAAAATAAATAATATTTTATTAAATGTTTTTAAATTCATAATATTCATATATTAAGCTAAATGAATGAGATATAAATTAAAATATTAATAACGTTTTATTTTATTTCCACATATCATTTTATAGTACATTTATTTTTCTCATATATTATAAAATAATTCATATCATGTTAATCGTAAAAAGGATTGGAAATGGTTTATAACTACGAGATAAGGGTTCAATATCATTAAAAGATGTCTAAAACTTATTAAAATATATAATATTAAATAATTATCATTATATATTCATTTTATATCAAATATATCAAATTTTCAATGCAATTTAATTTATATTCATTAAATACATTAAATAATTCCTTGAGTTCCCCTACCTCACTTATAAAATGAAATATTCTCTCATCTTTCCTCACACCTTTATAGAATCAATATCAGTGAAGACATTACAAAATAACACATTAAATTACTCCAAAAATCCAAGAGATCATTTATTAGTCATAAATCTGTTCTAAAATTGTTTATATAAAAACCTAATTTCGGTGTCCAAAGAATATGTATTGTTCTGAAGAGTGATGTCTATTTTTATTTCTCATTATACCTCATTAATTTATTCTTCAAACATGTTGAAAAATATAAATAGTTACTTCAATATAATTTATTTTTTTATTAATGTAATAATCAATATCCATCTCTTAATTCTATTAAATGGAAAATGAAACCAATATTTGTGTATAGAGTGAAATTCCACCTCTCGAACAATTGTAATTTTTCTTCCATCACCACATCTCACAGATAGTTATAATGATATTATATATATATATATATGTGTGTGTGATATGAATGATATAATTATTATTATTTAAATATAATATATTATCTATTTTATTATATTTTCATCCATTGAGAAATTGAAACATCACCCATGCATACATACGAACCACCGTCACCATGTTGTTTCATATTTCATATTTCATATCCTTATTTTATGGATTTTAATACAAGTAAAATTAATATATTTAAAATAAATTTATTGCTAGAGTATTATTTTTTTGATAATAGGGTAATAATCATTTTGACAATAGTCAATTTTCCAAATTCATTTTGGACATATTTAGTGAATATCGTTAAAACAAATAATGCCCACACAATCGATGAAATAATTGTATTTAACAGGGAAATAAATAAAATAAAATAAGTAAAAATATTAAAAAATATTATTAATAAAGTGAATAATTATCATATTTTAATATTATTAATGAGGATAATGAACGTACGGAATGATTCAGCCTATGAGTATTAGAGTCAGTACCATAAAAAACTCATTTTAAATATTTTAATGATTTTGTTTAATAATTGTTTTCTTCCCAATCCATATACATAAAATAATTTTTATATATAGTTTTATAGAAATAAATGAATTATAAATTAAATATTTCTGTGTCTTTATAAATTTTTTAAAATGTTCTAAAATGGAATTTCATTAAATAAATTATAAGAATATGTTGGAAAAATTAGAATAACAATGTATTATTTTAACTTATATGGTGGTAACTAGTTTTCTAACCATCATACCATTATTTCATGATTCTATTACATTAGAATAATTGTTATTTTTTTCAAATAAAAACCCCAATTTATTATTCATTATAGTTATTCTAAAAAATTTATTTGTATGAAATGGATATTATATATCTATAATAATATTTCATATTGGTGAAAATAATAATTTTTTGTTTATAATGATATAAATAATATCATTCATGTGTGATGATTATGTTATTGTTGAGGTTTTATATTATTAAAATGGAGGAGCATGATATAGCTAGGTTTTAGTGGTAATAACAATATGGATCATCTTGAAGGGTCATCCATATATATCTCTCCAATGTATCGAGTAAGGGGAAATGCTTAATTAGTTAGGTTTATCTTAACAACTTGCTAGAATTTATTGAGTAGAATATTCCATTTGTAGAGTGATATAAAAATTATGTCTTCTGTTAACTACATGATTTTTCAATGATTGTTATGGGTTTCAAAAAAAGTCTTCTAATTTCAAAAGATATACTGTTGAATTTATGTACAAATTGGAATTTGGTGCCACTTCATTAGTATAAAAAGTATAATTTTAGGATGAAACAAATTCATCTATAATTAATGATTTTAAATAAACTTTAATCTATTTCTTCATTTATAATTTCATATAAATTCTTTCAAGAAAATATTTTTATATAAAGTTAGTAAATTGCGAAACAAAATGTTTATTTTTTCCAAAAAAATATTTTTTTGAAAAAGGAAAATTTAATTAGTATTCATGCGCTAATGGGTTTTGTTAAATATATAAATTTTCCTTAATGATCATTTTTGTGCTCATTCCATGTTTAAAAAAATAGCAATTGGGTTTTATAGATTATTAGCGACAAGGATGAGGTCATGAATAAAAATGTAATGATATGTTTGGAAAACCAAAACGTGTTTCATATTAAATTTTTAATGTTGTTGAGAAAAAGGATATGAAGAAGAAGTATCCAGTTTTTAATATTTATGTTATCAATTTAATATTGATGAACTAATTCCGATAAAACTCTAAACAATAAATCTACTTGAAATTGAAGGAATTGAATTATTGAAAAAATAATCAGGATTATGTAACGTTTTATAGATATGTAATTATAGTTTATATAATATTAATGTTTTAAATTATTTTGGTGTTTACGAAAATATAAGTATATACCTTTATGATATTATCATTTATTATTATCATTTTATTATTACAATGTTGCTTTTTATAAAGTATGCTTGATCATAATTTCATTCTATATAGGATAGGGGAATCTAAAGTATGAAGGCTCTAAGAGGACATATCCTCCCTAATAAGTAATTTTGAATGGTTGAAATTAGAATTGAGTTGTATTTATTATGATTCATTAGTGTAAGTATGATATATATTTTTCAATATAAATGAATAAGAGAAAATGGATCTACTATAGTGAAACATGCCGATATTAGATCTTTTATAATATAGAACCCTCTGGAATTTAGAGGATCATACGATTTAGTTGTACCTAAGGGATGTATTAATGCTATTAAAAATAAAGTTTTTGTCACGGGTAGTTTGGATAATAAAAATTCAACTCTTTCTATTTACCATGTTAATGGTGTAGACGATCAATGGTGGTCATTTATTTTAATAATATATAAATAGAACATATTGAAAACATATAATATGGAAATTTTAATAATATTTTCCCTGTAAAATACTTTCCTAATATATTAAAAATTAGAATAGAACAACAATTCATGGAATCGATGAATAAAATGAAGATTCCATACCCTTATATATAGATAAAATCACTTTAATGGAATTGTACACAAGAAATTTGTAATGGGATATTGATAAATAAATTAATAAAATTTACTCAAGATTGAATCAGTGATATCAAAGGAAATTTAATTCAATGAAATATTAATTAATAAGAAACTTTTCATTATGTTTTGAGGTTGAAATGGATTTTAATGACCTTTTTTCATGAAAATGGATAATAATATATTTTTTTGGAAGATATTAGGTATGAATTCATAAAATAAATATGAATAAAATATTATCAAGATTAGATATTGTGGTATATATGGAAAAAATCACATTGGTATATATCTAATAAAATCTAGAATGCTATTCAGATATATTATGATTCGGAAAATGGTTATTTACATTAAAGAAATATATATATGAAGTGGTAATAAAAGATATGATATGTAGAAAGTAAGTTATTTGGAATCTAATGCAATGTGACACTATGTAGATTTGTACATCAAAATCAGTATGGATTATATGAAACAGAAATACTATAAGAAACTAGTTGTGGAGAAATCATTTTCAACTATATCTGTAGATATTGGGGCATCAAATAAGTTTGTAAAAATGTATAATACATGTTTATTAAGATAATGATTTTGAATTTTTTAATCGAGGTCTACATATTTTTTAATTTTTATGAAATATATAGTTAAAATATAAATTTTATCATAATACCTTATTCATATATATATTTAAAACACCTAGATATTATTAAGGTAAAGATAATTTAAAAAGTATGTCTTGTTAACATGTGCGGAAGGATTTTCCCAGTAAACCTTGTCATCATTCCAATTTTTTATTTTGACGATATTCATAGTATCGATTGTATTTATATTTATCAGGCTATGATAGATGGTTGAGAAAAAAATATTTTATGAAATGAAATTTAGTTTGTTTATAAGAATGAATTTATAAATTTTATAACATGTCCAGTAGTTGAGAAATTATTAAAATATGGAAATGAATGTAATATTTCACTTATTGTTTAAAATAAGAAAATTTAAAAGATTAATGATATGACGATAGACAAAATAATATATAAATGTTTTTTTGATAATTTTCCTAGAGATTTTTTTGACTAGTTTATTGATTTTCTCATTAAAATAGTTCTCGATGCTAGATAATTATAAAAAACTCTTATCAAATTAAATATTTATAACACGAGTATCTAAAAATGACATTATAATAAGTTCTTGATAAAGGTTTCCTTTATCTGAGTGCATCACCTTTGTTTCCCATATTTTTTATTTCAAATTTAATTATGGTTCCATGATTAATTTCAATTATTATAGAAAATTGTATTAACATTACTATTAATGATAACATTGTATTTCCTCATATAGATTAATTTTTTGATTAGCTTCGGGGAACTCAGTAATTTACAATGGTAGAAATATGGTTCTTGTACCATTTGTTATAGGTGATGGAGTATTAAAATCCTAAGATAGTATTTTATATTAGGTATGGTCATTATTATTTTTGGGTTATTATTATTGGGTTGATGAGTTCTCCAGCAACATTGATGCACCACATGAATATATTTTTTCATGAGTTCATAGATAAATTTTTTGTGATTATTGATGATATAGTGATATAATCTATATTTTATGATGATCATGAGAAGTATTCATAGGTTTTTTTTCATACCCAAAATGAAGATAAGTTATATAGAGTTCTTAGTAAATTGTAATTCTAGTTGAAAAATATTTCTTTAATTGGATATATCATAATTAAAATGGAATAAATTTTGATCCTTTTAAAACAAATGTTTTTGATGAATGACCAAGACCTAAAAATGTTTCTAATATTTGTAGTTATCTTAAATTTAGAGGATATTATTTATTTTTGATCAAAATATGGCATGGTTAACTAGGTCACTATCATATTTCACACACACAAAAATTCGGTGCATCTGGACAATAAAATAAAACAAATTATGATAAGAACAAAAAAATATATTAGTGTATTCTTTCATTATATACCTACCACCAAGATGTACAATTATTTTATTAATTCATACTCATTATTTAATTTTTAATTATTCATGTCAATTAAAACAGCCTGGGAGAAATTGTCCAAAAAATTACCATCAATATGATTCTTTAAATTTTTCTTAAAAAATTTGTATAAATTTTTTTAATGAGTAATTTATTATAAATATATTGATAATTCGAATTTTAGATATATATATATATATATTCACTTTTAAATAGGTAAAAATGGTTCTAAATAGATTGAAAAAAATTATAGTATATTATAACTATGAAATTATTTATTATCTTGGTAAATAAAACAGAGTAGATGAATCATAGACATTGAAATAAAATTCTATATTAACTATGAAATATTTGAAACATTAACCATTAATTTTATAATTTGATTTATTTTTCCTTATAACTTGTGTATTAAAGAACTTGATTTGTCTTTTTATGTCATTAAAACCATTTTTATCGAGTAAAATTAATTAACTTTTGAATTAGGATAATGTATTATATGAAAATTTATAATTTTATAATAATAATAATTTTTAATGGTTAATGTTGATGGAGAATGTGATATCATATTTGTTATCATTTTGTGTGTTCTGAGTGATTTCTTATTGAATAAATTATTTTTTATTGAATCTCATATCTCTCCATATTTCATTCATCCTAGAGTCAATAATACGTATAGAGAACTTTGGGTGTATTAAGAGTGGGATGGAATGAAATGTTATATTTCTGACATTACCCTAAAATTGATAACATGTTAACATCTTAAAGTTTAATACAAATTAGTAAAGGGGGTGATTTGAAGTTTTCTAGTACCATGGTAGAAATGTGAAAATATATATATTGGTTTTATGGTGGGATTAATAAAAAAATCCCAAAGTAATACTGTAATTGGGTTATTGTATATTGATTAATTACATATTATTATTTTCTTCTTATTAGATATTATTTGTATTTATTTTATCTTCTTGGACTATATATGATGGATATAATAATGTAAAATCTCATTAATATCTCTCCATAGTATTCTACATTGATCCTAGTTTTACTTCTTATTTTTGGAAATGTATTTAGATGTCATTGGGTACTAAACTAAATTTTAATACAGTGTTTCATCCTCAATATAATGGATAGTTAGAGATAACATTTTATAAATAAGGAAGATAAGTTGTCTGATTTATAATTAAATTAACAAGGAATTTGGGATCAAATTATTTCATTAGATTAATTTTTTTAGAATAAAATATTTCATTCCAATATATAGATTATACTTTTTGAAACATTACATGGAAATCATTGTTGGGATAAAATGATAGAAATTTTTTTTTCATTCATTAATTTTTAGAAGAAGTGTTTTTGAATGTAAATTTAATTTAAAATATATAAAAGGAAAACTCAATAATGGTGGATCATTTTTTCAGATAATTGGAGGAAAGACCATTTATTTTAATTAGGTTATCATGTTAATCTAAATAAACTGAGGTTCATGATGAATTTAATGTATATTTATTATGAAAATATGTGTTGGATGCATCTCTTGTTTTGGGGAAAGAAGTAGTATATTTTGAAAAAATAATTCTTATAAAGAATAGATTGTTTAGATTCATGATCTCAAAAATATTTTTCTTCAATAAAAATTAAATTCCTCAAATTATTGTTTTTTGGAAACCACAAATGGTTGAAGAAGCATTATGGTAATCTGAAAATGAATTTAATGAAAATATTCCCACTTGTTTATGAATTTAATAAAATTTCGAGGGCCTAATTTCCCAAAATGGATAATAGTATAATAATATATTAATTTTAATATAAAATGAAATACATCTCTTAGTTTTATTGATTGTTTATATTTTTTTATTATAATCATTATTATAATATTTAATAAATTTTAAATCATAAAATAAATAGTTTGATTCTTTTTAAATTATTTTTCATTTGTTATAATAGTTAATTTAAAATATTAATTAATAAATTTTAGTGGTTTAATTTCATAAAATTAGCACCATTTTTTTGAACAAGCATATCAATATTATTATTTGGTTAAATTTAGGGAATATTATATAAGATAATTTTTTCATTGAATAGTAATAAAAATATATTTTTTGTGAAATACATTATCTTTTATGATATCTCAAAGATATAAATATGTATAAAAAATTGTAAACATATATAATTAGTCATGTACGATAATATAATAAATATTTTTTCTAAAAAAAATTAAATACATGTAAATTAGAAATTATTGCAAGATAAATATGAAATTTATTTTCAAGGTTGATATAAATTTTGAACAGTACTAAAAAGCCATATTGGGTTTCCTAAAGATTATATTTGAGAAGTAAGAATTATTTTATTTACTTGGTTGATAAATATGATGTATTATTTTTGATATTTTTGATAATGAAATATAATATAGGTATATAAATGGTAAAATTTTTAAATGATTTTCCAATTAATTTGTAAGGCTATAAAATACTAAAAAAGATATTAAGTAATTTTTCATGATGTAGATGTGAGTAAAAATATATTTAATGAACATAAAAGTTTTTATTAAAGGTAATTATTATTTTTATATGCTTTTAATTTATTATTAATTTTTATTAGTTAAATATATATCTAAAATTATTACAAAAAACGGATATAGTTTTTTTGAATGCAGTAGAAAAATGAATTCAATGATTTTAGTAACTTTAAAATTAATTATTTAGAATACTTATAATATACCAATCATTTTAAAGATAAATACGAAATATTATATATTTTTAAATAGTTTATATTCAATTTATATTTTTATATTGATTACATTAAATTCAATGTAAATGAATTTTTTAAAACATAATAGTCAAAATATTTTATAATAAACAACATTTTATTAAAATATTTCAAGTTAATGAAAACACATATTCAGCCATGGGAATATGAAAGAGTTATAATATCTAACATAGTATTCTTATTTTTTAGTTTTTCATTAAATGATTATATTTTGGCTCATATAGTGTAAATTTTTTTGAAACATTTGTGATAATCAAAATGATCAATGAAGGGATAAATCTAAGAGATAAAGATGAAATAAGCACCTAAACTAGTAAATTTTTTTTGGGACTATATTTATACTAATAATGATTCTATATTTTAAATATATATATATATATTGTTAATTTTTTTCATGAATCATAATTCATATAAATTTAATACATTATGTAATCTCAAGAATACCCCTCCCCACAATTGTAATAGGGAATTGTCTCCCCTATATTACTTGAAACTTTTGAGAACTCAATTTTTTCTTATCCTATAACACCCAATGTTTTTTAAACAATTTGTTTTGGTAATTTTTTAATTCTATGTATTTCATTGCACTATACTCAAAAACAATCTTTCTCTACAAGAAATAATGATATGTCTTGTTCTATACACAACACTAACTCTATGAAAAAATTATTATTCTAATTATTCAAATGAGAGAATTTTAAAATAGACATTAAACATAAAAATATGAATAATAATTATATATTTAAAATTATCATTTACAATTGATTTATACTAATATACAATATTAATATTAAAAAATAAATATTTTGGTAATGCCTTTATCTGATTAAAAACAGTATTTTCATAAAAGATCAATTTTAAAGTCCTTAGCTAAATAATAAAGTAAATAAATTTTAGAAACATTTAGAAATATAATTTTATAAAACATTATCTTAAATTCTTAATGTCAACATTATCTTATAGTATTTTATTTAATTTGAAGAATCATCAGTTTTAGATGAATATTGAAAAATATGAAATTTTAATTTAAAAAATATTTTTATAACGTATTTATATAGTTATATTATATTATAATTATGTTTTAATGTTTAAATAGATAAAATTTAAAACAATTTATCTATTTATTTCATTATAATAAAATCACATTTAAAGAGGATATATAAATTTTTCGAACATTTAAACAAATTTTCTTAAAAAATATCATTGTCTTAACATGTTTGTGTGATTAATTTTAAAAAAAATTCATCCAGATTTCTAAATATAATTATGAAAATATTATTAAATATTTGGAATTAGAAGAATTTATATTTTATAATATTTTCATGTTATTTGTTTTCAAAATATTATGTAATTAAATTAAAATTAATTTTTTTGATTAGAAAATAATTAGCTTAATAAGTGACTAAACCATAATCAAAAAGCAAAATATAGCCTATAAACTAGTAAATAATATATTTAATATTCTTATTTAGAATCTATAATCTTATTTATTATATTTAGATCATTATTGGAGTCATATTCCATGATCAAAACATGGTTGACGATCCCTTTTTTCAAATTTAAAAAAATGAAACTCCTCCCAAATATAAAGGAACTCAACCCTCCAAATTATTTAGACATCTCAAATTATTTTGTCTCAGAACAACAACTCTTAAATATCCTCAAAACCTACCTTCATTCAACATATAATCCTTTTTCTGACACAAATCCATCCAAGCATGCACTTTGTTGCAACCCAAGAAAGAGTTACCCAAAAAGAGGTAACATTCTTCCTCGAGATCTTTTATTTAATTTTCACTCTCCACCCACAAAAATATTCATTTTATGTGGTAATATAATATCCTAATTATCCTAAATATATTAATATTTTTTTAAGGGTTAAACCAATACATACAAAAACATCCATCTTATGGTTAACTGAATAATAGTTCATCTGTATTGCCGACAATCACCTCCCAAAATGTTGTTGTTTATTTTTCCTTTAAGACCACTTATGGTTAGGAATTATAATGGAAAATATATTTTTATATGATTTATAATATTATTTTTTTAATTATTTATGCTTCACTAATTATTATTTATCACATACCTTTATACTTCCTTTTTTGTAAATATGATAACTTAATTTATGGGCGTTTGGACTACCACCTCCTTAATGTGATGTGACTCACTAACACATTACATAGAATAAATTAAGGATGATTTTAGTAAAATAATATTATATATTGAAAATAATAAGACTCGTAATTTTATTATATATGTATACACATATTTCATTTACATTCTTTCTTTCAAAACAATAGTTAAATGGAAACAGTGTTCTTGCATACGCATGGAATACCATCTCCATGAATAGTGCATTCAATTTAAAATTTATTTCATTGTTATATTATTAAAAATATTTAAATACAGAATATATAAGATAATTAAATAATTTTTTCATTCTATAAATAATTAAATCATGATTTATGTAATTGGATCCACAATATTAAGTCAAAATATGTCTGAAAAAACAAAGGGGGTATTACCCAAAGCATATCGTTAACATGGAATTGTTAATAAGTTGGTATATTCAATTAATAATTGTTATTATTTATAAAAACATGGGTTTTTGGTCAATTAATTATAAACATATATTTATTATAACCGATTATTGAAAGCATACAAATAATTTAAACACTTATGATATGTGTTTTCTCACGTAACATTTATATCTATGAGACTTCTGGCTGATTCACCACACTTTTATATTGTGTGGATTATATTTATTCCATTAATTTTTTATATGATTATTATAAAAAAGTTATGTTCTTTTGAATATCCATTTTATTAATTTATTTTTTTTGTGATTTATGGTTCCAAGGATATCATATCAATAATGAAATTTTGTCTCAATTTTATTTCTTTGAGATACATATAATTTAATACCAATATATTTCTCTATGGGGTGTATATACACTTTTTTGAGATGTTATATCATGAATACAATACCATAGATAGTATTGTTATATTCATTTAATGTCATTATTTCAAGATTATTTTAATTTAATGTTACAAATTTTTTAATATTTTTTTTTCTATAATATCATTGTGTATCATGATTCCTTTTAATTATTATTACATTGATGATATATCCTATTATATATATATTCATTACACTCATGAGATATTTTATCATATCACTGTATATGTTATATCTGTGCAAGGGTAAAATTTTTTCATTCTTTTGTACTGATCTATTTTAAGAAAGTATTTTTAAGAACATCTAAATTTATTTTTTCATTCCTCGAAAATCTATATTCATTCAAAATCATGTTTTCAAAATATGTTTAAATTATATTTTAATATTAGATTATTATGTTTATGGAACTTTTTATACTTTTTTCAATCTTAACATATAGTTGGGATGTTTTTTCATATTTTTATTAGCTCAAATTTATATACTTTTAAGATGAAGTGAAATGTTCAACATGTAAATATATATAAACCATCATTTCCATAATTTCATTGATGATTTATTTTATGTTTAATTTATTATTTTTATGAAATACTATTCAAATTATTATGGAAATTTTTATATTTTAATTTTTTTCAATGGAAATGTATTCAAAAATAAATTATTATATAAAATTGTTTTAAATGTTTTTAAAATATTGTATTATATTTTTTTATAAATATATTTTAATATACAATGATTTCAATGATTTAAATATTTGTTTATATGTTTTATAATCCATCTTCAATTGAAATAGTTTTTAGAATTATTTCAATCCTTATATTATATTTTCAATGTATTTTCAATTAAAAATGTTTTTAAAATTTTTTCAATCCTTATTTAATAAATTTAAATTTGTTTTCAAATAAAATTATTTTCCAAATATTTTTAAGATTAATTTATAATTTTCATAGTTATATTTAAAAGAAAAATATTTCAAAATTATTTATGTTAAAAAAAATTATCATAGAAGAAAGGATATTTTCTTGGGAAATGTTTTAAATATAATTATAAATCCTTATTTTAAAAACAAGAATTTTTGAAAAGGTATAATGAAAAATAATTTAAATAAAAGTATAATTTCATTAATAAATGTCTTATATGATATTTAAACAACCATCTCCATATTATATGAAATAAATCATAATATTTCATAATTTAACGGAGATATGATCCGAGAATAACATAATTATTATTTCCAGAATGGTTTAAGTTTTGATGGAATAATTTTTATTACATCCACTTCTCATCCAATGGTAATATTTTTATGAAACCCACTTAATTTCATGGGTTATTTTTTGATTAAATGATTATGAAAAATATATATTATATATCGGTATTGATACAATTTAATTATTATGATAACCATTATATTTCATTGGTTATGACATGATTTTTATGAAACCAATCTATTTTTTTAGGTCATGATTTGAATCATGTTTTATTATCATGTGGAACATGTATGTATGATTTTATTATATGATGGGTGGGACTCATATCTCCCAAAAATGCATTGGGTAAAGATTTATATCTCATGACAAAATGACATGAATCAATTCGACATTCTTGATTCACTATTGGAAGATGGTGAAACCAGGTCCACTATAGGAAGATGGGGAAACCATATCCACTATATGAATATGGAAAATCATGATCCATTATTTGGTGATAGGGAAATCAGATCCACTATGGGATGATGGGAAAAACAAATCATATATAAGGAAGTGACTAGGAATTTTCATATTGATATGTCAGGAAAAATTGATATAGTACACATGAATTTCCCTAATAGATATTTTATAATCATCCTTGACATATAAATAATGATTTTATATATTTATTTGACTTCAACAAATCCATGTCTTATTAATATGATATTATTTGATGGTTTGTGATCATGATCCCACTATTATTTATGTCTTATTAACTACTAGTATTTATTGAATGAATTAGAATTATGATCATTGATTATTATGGTTTTGTTTTATAATGGCATGAACATGTTCTCATACCCATATTTACATTTTATTCATATATGTCACATTTTTTACAATTAATGATAATATTAGATAACCCCTTTATTATGATTCATTTCCCCATGTTATAAAGAATGGTTTTAGTTAGGAGTACCGAAGGGTAATATATTTAATTGTTATATCCATGAATTTTCACTATTTTGTCATATAATTAATCTTTTCTTCCAAATTCACAAAACGATTATGGTACCAGGGCATGTATTTTTTTTAATGCGCTGAATATTCATCATAAATAATAGAATATCAAAATATGTTAAACATAGGTCATTATATTTTGTATGAATATTACATTTAGTCAATCATCAGAAATATAGATGAGAAAATATTAGGGAGACTCCTAGAAATATTTATAAGGATATTTCTAGTAATGTCTCTAAGGATTAACATTTACTATGATATATTAAAGAAGGTGTCATATTGTGAATATCATATAATTTTTTTCAATGTTATGTGGTTTTATACTTTGATAATTGTTTATCACAAAAATATTTCCAATTTTAGTCAGTTGAGAGAACTAGAAGGAAATGGATTATCATTGAATTTGATAGAAAGGTTATTGATGAGTGGTCAAATTTCATGTTCACTAGAGTGAATGATGATTTAATTTTCACACCCCGACCCGACGATTTATTATATTTTATTCATTTTGGGTCATGATTTCAAGCTGTGGTTTGAACTAGGATTTTTTCAAAGAAATTTATGACCTCATATGTGTGAGTGAACATATTCCCAAATGTGTGTTGTTCAAAATAATAATAAGCGCATGTTTTATTATTATTATTATTATTAAATTTGCATGAGATCAGGAATACGATGGATCACTCGACCATGCACGAGACTGTTCCCGGTGTCCAATCTCAGTTAATATTATTATTTTTATTTTTTAGTTTTATTATTTTAGTTTTATTATTAGTATTATTATTACCTTCAATAATTTTTTAATTAAGTTATAATTTTTAATTAATCATTATAATTATTATAATGTAATTAATTTATTATCACTTTTATTAATTTTTTTAGAGTAGTTTATGACCCACTTTTGGGTTCAATTCAATTTTTATTATCTTTTTACTTTATTTCTATTCCCTTTTTATTTTTATTTTATTTTATTCTTCTTTTTCCTTCCCTGCCTCGCTATGGATCTCCCCTCTTCCCTGTGCGGACCACCTCCCCCTCTTAACCCAACCCTTTCCGCAAGAAAATCATTAACATTTCTCTCCTTCTCCAGCGATCCTTCTAGCTTACACCTCCCTCTTATTGTCTCTCTATGAGCCGAACCACCCGTCGATGACCTCCTCCAGTAAACTAGACCAGCATGCACTGTCAACCCTCTTCCCCCTGCACCCCATCCACCTCCTCTGGTGCACTAGACCTCCACGTGCTGCCCTCCCTTCTAATTTGAGACAATCATGTGCCTCCCATCAACAGATGGACCTCCTCGCCGGAGTCCCGACCTCCTCTAGCGCATGCGCCTAACCCTAGTATCTTCTTCCCACATTGTTGATGGTTTATATTGTGTTTTTAGTTTTCTGTTGGTTTGTTTATGGTGTATTTTATTTAATTGGTTTATTTTAAGGCTTAGATGCATATTTTTCGGTGCGATTTAAGTGCCTGGATATTTTTCACCACGATCATGAAATTTTTCTAAATTACAGGAAGGTGGATACTCATAAATATATTTTTTGACAAATTAATTTTTTTCTTCATTAATTTTCTGTGTTTATTAATTAGTTTACATGCTGTGAGTTTAGTTTTTATGAGATAAAATGTGAAAGTTATTTGGTAGTAGCATGTATAAGATGTATATGGGTATTTATTTTTATAGAAACCCATGTTGAACTATTTAATATTGTTTTATAAATTTTGTGGATTATCTATTAAGATCTGAATAGGGTGAAAATGGTGTTTTGGTATAAAATCTATATTAGTTTTTTAATAAATGAATATTTTTGTGGTTTTTGGTTTTTAAATTCATGTGACGTATGTTGAATTTGTTTAATAAATTTTTAATGTTTTATTATTCCATGAAAGTAATATTTTTAAACACCAATTGGTTTTAATTGGTTGAGTAGGTAATGAAGATTTAGTTTTGAAATATTTTTAGTGTGTGTAATATTTTTTATAGAGTTTTGTGTGTGTAAAGAATGGTGATACACTTCTGATTATGTTATATAAACTTATTAAAAGGTTCGTTAAATTATTTAAATGGTGTGAAATGTATTTAGAGAATATTTTTGTGTGTATATTCTTTAAAAATAGTATTTTTAGTGGTTTCTTTCATTTTATGTTTCTTTTTTTCTTTTGGTTCATGAATATGACATGTGACATGATCTTGAAAAATGTTTAAGTATAAAGTGGGAAGCCTGGGTAGCTAGAATGATGGAATAGAATAGTGGGATGTTTATCTAAGGGTGGATTTGGCCTTGTTTCTTTTAATAGGATTGACGACTGCAACACTAACTAAACATAGGAATGACTGGGGGTTGTGGTTTCTAAGCCACTTTTTCTGAGGTTCAGGGTATCTAAGCCACATTTTATAAGGTTCGTGGTTTCTATGCCAAGTTTAACAGAGACACAATGATATAGAGTACATTGATAGCTATCATCGATGAGGCTTATCCCATATTTGGTTCTCCTTATTTTCTATACGCCCATCAGGGTGACACATTAGTTATCTAAAATGTAAATTTGTGTGTGTGTGTTTTAATTTAAGTTGTTCCTTTTGAAATTGTTTTCTTTAAAATTGTTTCCTCTAAAATAGTTCAAGGATTTAGTTCTTTCCATTATTTAAAATTTCATATGTATTTTTCATTTAATCATTTTGTGTGGAATGTTTTTTCTCGGTGACATCCAACATGAATCTTAGCTCACACCACACATAAACCTTTCGTCGTATGTAGATCCAATTTTTTTTATTATAATTTGTGGAATCATGAATAAAATTGATGTTTTGGGTTGTTACTGGAATCATAATGTTAGGTTGGTGGTGGTGTCTTGGAGATATGACTCCTCTTGTACCACAGAGGATTGAGTTGCAGTTTTTGTTTTCATTTGTTGTTGTCTCTTTTGGTTTTTCTGGTCATGTTTTAAAATTCGAATATTAACATAGATTAAAGGCATGTTTGGGTGTTTGATTTTAGTTTTTATTTATTCAACATGCATTTTGTTTTATTTTAATTTATTCGGGTAAATCATTCCGATGTTTTTTTGATGCCCATAAACCTGTGTCATCCCGTGGGGATTAGGAACGCCCCTCAAGCCTTACTGCGGACTAGTTCAGGTGCCAGTTCTAAGGGATACCCAGTCCTGTATATGAAATAATGGTATCATATGAGTTTTTTTCTTCTTATATGGGGTGTTAGGTAGATCAGAGCTAGGACAGTCCATACTCGACTGTTAAGTACGGGAAGAGCATCAAAAACTCTTACTCATTCTGATCCTCATGTCCCTAGGGGTAGTCTATGTTTTATGTTATTTTATTTGGTATGGGTGTATGGGTGATGACCGCAGTTGTGAACCGGTACTACGTGTGGTCTCACATGGAGTAGCAATTCATGTGATGCCCGAGAGTATTGTTCAACACTCCAATGGTTGGCTCTAGCATATGTCATGTTATTCTAAACCATGTAGCCAGTTTAGGCCCGACCACTAGTTCTCCTTCCAGGAGATTCAGTTTTCATGATGTTTGGATTCAATTTTGGGTTGGCAGAAAAGTGTTTTTTTAAGAAATAATATATTGGGGTTGCTCTTATTTTACTATGGTGTGTGGATGGCATGATTTTTCTGATGTGTTTCTCTTAGACCTTGTATTTGGATTTTGGCATTTGATTTTTTGAAATTTAATTTATAAAATAATGTATTGGGTTGTTTGAAATTGAAGTGTGTTATTTTGTAAATGGGAATCATTTTGAAAACGTTCCTTGAATATTTGAATTTGTTATGGAAAAATCTATTTTCAAGAATATTGGGAATATTTTTTTTGAAAACAAAAGAGCCTTGTTTTGTCCTGTGGTATTCATATGGGTTCTTGTGTGTGCATGTGGATATGATTAATGGATATCTATTGGGTTCATGATAAAGAGTCTAGTCTGTATAACTCAAAGTAAACTGGGAATACTTGTGTGTGTGTCATGGTGTTAGGAAGATTCTAAATTGGTGGGGAGACACACTGTAGGTATCGTCAATATCCCCTTTTGTGTTGGGTTGGTTGAACATAGGGATCGTGGAGGGGCAATGCAATGTTATAGGATTGTCAGGGTTTGTGATTCATCATGGTTTAGAGAACCTATGTTTGACAACAATCCTAATATGGTGGGGAGACAACCAGTAGACGAACTTGGGGGAAGCATTGTTGTGAATGTGTGCATGGAAGGGAATCGCCATTTCTTCTACTCCTCCCAACCATGACTATGATAATTGGTTATCATGGGTAGTTGGTCACTGGATTAGTGTTCTTAGAGATCTTGAGCAGCCCCAGTGATCCTTAAGATATGGGTCTGGGTGTTCTATTTGAGGTTAATTCCTTATTTCTGGACCTTTTCCATATTAATTCTTGTTTATATATCTTCGGAGTTTCATGTAATGGGCGTTTTTAATATTGGGTCATCAGGTGATTGATGTTTTATTTAATGTTTCATTGCAATATTTCTTATAATCTTGGGTTGGTCAAGTATTTTGGGACTTTCTAGGGTAGAAATTGTCATGGTGGGGAGAATTATGAAAACATGACCTAACACTTTATTTTATTTTTATCATTTTGGGTCTCGCTTATGAGATGTGTTTTGAACCATGTCTTTTAAAAGAAATTTGGGACCTTATATATGTGACTGAACATATGTTAAACCATTTGTAGTGCCCAAATTTAATAAGAGAACATTTTATTATATTTCTTTTATAATTACATGAGCATACAATCTTGTGTATGACTGCACACACGACCGCGCACGTGACTGTTCACAGTTTCCAACCTTAGTTAATAATGATATTATTATTTGGGTTGGTTTTATTACATTAGTTTTCTTATTAGAAGTATTTTTAAACTAATAAATATTTTAATTATGTTATTATTTTTATTAAATAATTATCATTATTATAAAATTATTAATTGATTATTACATTAATTATTTTTTTAGAATGGATTAACACCCACTTTTGGGTTCTATTTTATTTTTATTTCCTTCTTATTTTATTTATATTTTATTATATTTTAATTTTAATTTTTTATTTTCTTATCTCACTCTCTCTTTCTCTCTCTTTTCAACGCATACCCCCTCTCCATCCTAAACCTACTCATGCCATAAAAAACCCCCTACCCTTGATCTTCTTCTCTAGAGATCTGGCCTGCGAACACCTCCCTCGAATCGTCCCTCTCTCGGCTGAACCACACAACAACAACCTCCTCTGGCAATCCAGACCACCCCACCATGATAAACCACTCCCCCTACACCCTAGTCAACCACTTCTGGGGAACCAATCCTCTATGCGCAGCCCTCCTTTCTAGTTTGAGACCATTGCATGCCTCTCATTGACGGTCTGACCTCCTCGCCAGATTTTGAACCTCCTCTAACGCATAGACCTTCTTGGTACGTATTCTTCCCACCATGCATAGGGTTTTTATTTGGGTTTCAATTATTCATCGGTCCGTTTATCGTGCATTTTATTTTATTGTTAGATTATAAGGACTAGTTGCATTGTTTTCATTGAGATTTAAGTGGAAGTATTTTTTCACACCAATATTGTGAAATGTTTCTAAATTTTAGGTAGGTGATTCCACTTATATTTATTATTTTACATATTAATTTCAATGTATGATTAATTTGGCATGTTTATCTTTTATTTTACCTACTATAATTTTAGTTTTATTGAGATAAAATGTGAATATTATTTGGTAGTAGCATAACAACGTTGTATGTGGGTAATTATTTTAGTGGAAACCTATGTTGAACTATTTAAAAGTGTTTTATATACTCTTTGGATTTTTTATTAATAGGTGAAAAGGGTGAGAATGGTGTTTTGGAATAGCGTCTATATTTTTTTTCCATAAATGAATATTTTCGAGGTTTATGGTGTTTGAAGTCATGAAACGTATGTTGAAATTCATTAATAAATTCATTTAATGGTTTTTTTGACAATGAAAGTTCTTTCTTTGACAACCCATTTGTTTTAATTGGTTATGTAGGTAATGCATATTTAGTTTAGAAATATTTTTAGTGTGCGTAATATTTTTTTATGTTTTTTATGTGTTTTAAAATTTTTCAGACACTCTTTTGATAATGTTATATAAGCATTTAAAATGTTTCATTAAATTTTTTCAATGGTGTGATACGTGTTTGGAGAATGTTTTAGTGTGTTTATTTATTAAAAGTAGCAATTATGAGTGGTTTTGAGCATGTTCAATTTCTTTTTTTCTTTGAGTGGATTAATAAGTCATTTAACATGAACTCGAAACATTTTTGAGCATAAAGAGGGAAGCTCGGGTATCTATGAGGGTGGACTATACTAGTTGTCTATTGATCCGAGTGTGGCATTGGACATGTTTCACTTTGAAATATTGAGAACATAAACACTAACTATACATATGAATGACTAAGTGTTGTGGTTTCTAAGACCCATTTTCTGAGGGTTGTGGTTTCTACGCCAGGGTTTCTGAGGGTTGTGGACTCTAAGACACGTTTAATCGATACACGAAGATATAGGTACCCAAGAAAGCTAAAAAACATGAGTCCTCTACCATATTTGGTGCTCCATTGTTACTTTATTCTCATCGGTGTGACACTTTGGTTATTTTAAAATTATGATTATGTGTGTGTTTTAATTTACGTTATTCCTTTTAAAACTATTTTATTCAAACCTATTTTCTAAAAAAAATGAAGAATTTAGTTCTTTTCATTAATTAAATTTCAATTTTATTTTTAATTTAATAAATATTTGTCGTGCCTTTTTTCTCAGTGGAATCCTAATGGGCTCTTGGATCACACACTACACGCACCTTTGGGTGTATGTAGATCATGTTTTTTTGTATTCTAGGTTGAGGCATCAATCATAGCATTGGGGTTTAAGGTTGTTAGTGTAATCTTCATTTTGGGTTTGTGGGGGTAGCTTGGGTATGAGACTCATCATGTTGCACAGAGGTTTGATTTGGAGTTTTGGTTTTAATTTGTTGATGCCCCTTTCGGGTTTTTATTTCAAGTTTTAAAATTTAAATCTGATCTTTGATTAAAGGCATGTTTGGTTTTCTGATAATAGTTTGGATTTATTAATGTTACTATTTCTTTAGTAATTATTAATTGGGTAAACAACTCCCTTGTTTTATTTTGATACATGTGAGTTGTACTACCTTGTTTGGATTAGGAACACCCCTCTGACCTTTCCACAGACAGGGTCGGGCAACGGGTCGGATGGCGACCTAACCTGGTTCGTGACATTGATCATGCCTAGTCAATTCCCATGGAATTTAACTAAACACATATTTCTCAACCAAATCTCAAACTCAAATTATAATATAATACATGATTTTAATGAGATTTTGAGTAATGAAAACCATGTAGAAATGAATATTCAGTTTCATTTGGGTCAAGAATGTGGAAAGAACCACCCAATTGAATATCGTAATAGAATAAGAATATGTTTTCACTATGAAAAATTAATAGACGTATCATGTAACTAAAAGGATAAATGAATGGTTTAGTTTACAAAATGCATGGAATTAGTGGCCTCCATAATACAACATCAATGGCTAAATGCATTTTGAATGGAAGGAATGGTCATTGCATAAATTTATGTCCCATGTGGAAATATCTTGAATGGAATCAACAAGGTGGTATAAGTAAGGGTAATATTGACGATGATGAGGATACCATGGGTGAAATGTAAAAGGAATTAGGTATTGAGTAATTAAATAAGGAATACATATTAATGGAATAAGGATGAAGTATAATAATAAATGTGTTTATGTATTTTGATTAAAGAAATATGAATAGAGAAATATATATGGATTCTTTAGTTTGTGATTTTCACAATGGACATACAAGAATATAATGAATAGATCCAATGAACTATAAATGTGATTTAATTTAAGGGTGATATTAATATTAAACACATAATTAAGGAAAAAATGACCCTTATATGTTAATAATGTTGATAAAATGATGTTTTGATAAATATATGTTGGATCTGAATAATTAAATAGAATGGTACTAATTACCTTGGAAATTATTAAGGATTTGATTATAATGTGGTCCATGTTATCATGGTTAATGTTTACAAAATTTTTGTATTTAAGGATATATCCAATAAACAATGGATTAATTAAATATTTATTTTTTCAATACTGATTTATTGTAATTTAGGTTATTACCATGTTCCAAGAGAATACATGATGGAGGTATTCACATGATTGTTATGTGACAAAAAAGAGATACTTTAAGTGATACAAGGGAAAAGTATTAGGTTATTTTTAAAAAATTTATTAATATTATTTATTATGTTTTTTAATCTACTCTTTTTGATGAGTTACAAGGTTAGCCATTAATGGAATAGATAATATTAAACTTCATATGTTCTTTTAGAGAATATAGTATTATCCCACATCATTTAGATTTATTCATATTGGATATCTTTTGATAACCATTTACATGTTATAATGATATATGGAATGACCCATCATTCAATTTATAGATATCATGATCATCCAATTCTTTATAAATGAAAAATTCCCCTTTATTTATTGGAATAATAGATAGAGTGTAAATTAATCAAGGTACAACAAAGGGTTAGATTATACTAAAATCATGTATGTATATATCATTCCATGAAAATTATTCATCTTTATAAATACGGTCATGACATTAAATTATTTCATATTATCACATTTTTTGGTGATATCATTGATCTCTTTCACACTTATTCTGTTTATAATTTTTTCATTGATGACATTCTCTAGATCACCCTTTTTTATTTTTATTAGTGAGTTTTATCAATCTCTATGATTTTTTATGATTATTTGTGTGTCAATGTTTTCAATTGCCACCAATTTTATCCTATGTAAAAAACTAGTTATGAGTTTCATTGGGTAGCCATTATGATTCCTATATTAATTTTTTAACGTATTCATACTATTCATTTTTATGATGTATTTTTCTTGGATCAGAACTTTCATGTATTCTATATTTGATAATCTAGGTGAATTCTGATTGATAAATTCATTTTAAAGGGGGTTAAAAGTAATATATTGACGTTTTAAAACCATTTTTTTGCCTAAATTATTTTCCTTTTATTGTTTTCCTTTTAGGCTACAACAGGATAATCTTATGTTGCACAAAAGAACAACATGGCCTGTATTATGTGCAACACTAAGTATATATGAAACATTAACTAATATTTATATATATTCAATTATTAATGTTATAATATATCTATTAAACATAGTAAATGAATATAAATAAATAGTTTTTAAATATTATTTATAATTATTTATATGAATAAAAAATAATTATAATAAAAAATATAAATTTTGGTAAAGTTTTATATGTTTGAAAATACTATTTTCTCAAAAAAGGTGGTCATTATGTTCCACTGTAAAGAATAATAAAATTAATTTCATATAATTATAGAAATTGAATTTGACAAAATAAAATTCATTTTTTGTTTCATAATGTATAATTTTTCTTAGGGTAAAATTTTTATATTTTTATGAAATTTTTATATTTTTATGAAATGTATTTTTGATGAATAGTGAAAAATTCAAAATTATTATTTAAAATTATTTTTCTTAGGACATATTTATATTAATAAAAATCAAATTTTAATTTGGTTTTAATGGTTAATTAGTTCAATTATATGTCAATTAATCTAATTTATTTCATTATAACCAATTCCAAATTAAAATTTTATATAAAAATAATCCAAACTTGTAAATATTTTTGCTTAAAACCCCTTTGTCTCGACACACCTGTATGATTAATTTTAAATTAATTTATAAAAATTATCTTTTTATAATTTTGAGAAATAGATTAAATGTTTGGAAATATAATAAATTATAATTTTTAATAATTCAAACTTATTTTTTTACCAAAAATATTTCTGAAAGTGATTGAATTTAATTATCCTGAATAAGACAAAAATCAACATAATAAAAGACTAAAACATAAGTTCCAAAATGACCTATAAAATTTTTAAATATCAATTTTATATTAATAATTCATCTTTATATTCCTTTTATTATATATAGGACATTATTGGATCCACATTACATGACAGAAATGTGGGTAGGTATTTATTTTCAAAATTTATACGAATGTCACTCATACTCTACTATAAAAACGAAATCATGCCTCCCACTAATTCATACCACTCAATACATTTTGACTCAAAATAGACCTAACAAAATCTACTCCCTAAAACCCTCCCAAAATCCTAATATCCTTCATTTTCCCCAAAATCAATCCATGGAATCCCATTGTTGGAAACCAATAAAAGTGACCCATTGAATAGGTAGAATCCATACTCAAGCTAGTTTATTTTATTTTCATTCTAAAATCTCATATATATTCTTATTCCAATATTATATAATAAAATAAGTTTCTACAATATAATTATATTTATTAATTCTAAGGGTTATACATACATTTAATCAATTTTCCATCTAATATGTAATGAACTTACAATTGTTGTGTATGGTAAACTACCACCTCATGAAGTGAGGATATTAATTTTTCCATTATATCATCTCATGGTTAGGAATTATGATATAAAATATGTATTTATATTAAATATATGATCTTAATTAGCTATTAATCCCTCTAGAATTATTATTTAACTCATACCTTCTTTCATTCAATTTTGTGTAAATATGATAACTTTATATATAGATGTGTGTGTTGTCGCCTCCTCAAAGTGACGTGATTCTTCCACACATTACACCGAATATATTATGGATGGGTTTATAAATAATATATGATATATATTAAATAATAATTCTACTATAATTATTATATATATTTATATATATCATTTATTCCTTATTTCAAGACAATATTTATATGGAAATAATGTTCATCCATATATATGTCTTACTATCGTCATGGATATTGTATTACATTTAACATTTATGTATTTTATATATTATTATAAATATATAAATACTGAGTATATCAGATATTTAATAATTTATATGTTATATAAATAATTAAATAATTATATATATTTAGGGAGTAAGAATAAAAAAAATACTAATGAAAAAAAGAAGATATTATCTGAAGTGTAACATTAATATGGAATTGTTAATAAGGGGGTTATATAACATAATAAATGGTATTATCTATAATATTATTTATTGGTATATTTATAATAATATAATATTTAATATACATTTTTTTAATATTTATAAATAAATTTAAGACATAAGGTAATGGTTTTCCCATCTCACTTTTATTTCAATGAGTCTTATGCCTCATTCTCAACACATTTATTTTGTGTCATTTATATGAATACAATGAATGTTTTTTTATTATTATAACTAAATCTATTGTTTTTTAAGTATCTATTTTTTGATATTTATTTCATAGGGTGTATGGTTCAAAATTTACCAAATCTGTAATATAAGTTTGTCTTAATATTCTTTATATGAGATACATTCCATGTTATGCTCATATAATTTTATAATAGGTGTATATAAATCCATAAAATCTTTTATATCATTAATCATAATCATTTATAGAAATTTTAGGCTTCATTTAATGTTATTCATTATTTGGGATTATATTTTATAATTACGAATTTGGTAAGTGTTTATTAATATAATCTCAGCATTTTTCAGGATTTTTAACTATTATGCTTGAATTATGAAATATCATAATACATATCTTAAGAACTCATGTTAAATTTATTATTATATATATTTTCATGTTATATACATTTAATTTTACCATTTTCAACTATTTTTAGTAAATATAATAAAAAATTAGTTAAGAATATTTTCATTTGTTTCTCATTTCGATACTAAATCTCTGTTATTTCAAAACTATACATTCTAAAAATATTTTAACAATTGTTTTATTTTTATCCTATAATATTGAAATGAAAATTTTTACCAACGATTTAACTTTTAGAATATGGTTTTATAAGAGATATTCTGTCAGTTTTCTGATCAATACAGTTTCTGAATCATTTTAAGGTGAAAGCGGAATGTTTTACAAATGTGAACATTATCGCTATCATGCCTCTAATTTACTTCATGATTCCATTGTATGTTTATAAAATTATTTTTAAATAAATTATTTCCCTAATATTGTAAAAGTTTCATTATATACAATTTTTTTGTAAATAAATTTTTTTTAAACCATTTACCTTTAATATGTTTTTGAATGATATTTAATTCTTCGTAATTATGTTTTAAATTGTTATTTTAAAAGAAATAAATTTCTATGATATAAATATTTAATTATTATTTTTTAAATAAATTATCAAATAATAGGGTTTCCATAATTATTTATTCACACCTTTTATGTTTTCAATGTATTTTAAAAGTAAAGGTTTTTTTAGGTTTTTTACAACATTTCCCTATAAATATTCAGGTAATTTTCAGAGAAAAAAGTCTTCAATATTATTTATATTTTAAATAGTGATTTTCATAAAGGAAATTATACATTCCTTATGAAATGTTTTAGTTAAAATTTTAAATATTTCTTTATGTTAATTAATTTTTGAAATATTCCAATGAAAACAGTTTTCTAATAATAACAATTTTCCTTAAGAAATGATATATGTGTTATTTAAAAGTAATTCTATATCTATTATGATAAAAAAATTTATAGTTTATTATTTTATGGAAATATTATCCTAAAAAACATTCATATTGTTTCTAGAATCATTTTTCAAGGAATGATGTTTTTGAAAACCCTTTCGATTCCACATGTTATATGCTTATTATGCTGAATTATTTTAATGGGTAATTCTTTGATGAAATTATTGTTATACCAATCTATTTTCTATATGAAATGGTATGATTAAATGTGAATGATAATAATATAGTTTATTAGTTTATATTATAATTTTTATGAATCCCATTTAATTTTATGGTTCATTATAGTATTCATGTTTTATTATGTTGTGTCACGTGTATATGTGATATTACTATATAGTGGGTGGACCTATATCTACCTATAGTAAATTGGGTAAATATTTATATCTCGTGATTTATGTATAGGAATCAAATTGAAGGGCTTGATATAATATGGTAATATGGAGAATCCAAATATACTATGGGGAGATAAGGAAACAAGATTCACTATGGGAAGATGGGGAAACCTAATCCACTTTGTAAAGACGGGTAATCACAATCCAATAAGGGTAGATTGAAAAACTAAACCCTTATTAGGAAATGAATGTGACTGGGAATATCTGATTTTCCATACCCGTATGTGTAGTCCCCATGAAGTGTGTGGATATTTAATTTTTGGAAATGATAATTTACTTATAGTAAATTATTTTACATTTTCATTTGACTGCCATAATTATATACCTTATTCATATATTATGATTAATAGGATTATGATCTTGATTAAATTATTATTAATATACTAGGAAATGATATTATTTAATCAATGGATCATGATTATGAAAAATTATATATGTGATATGATATTCTAATGTTAAGATTGTTTTAATATACCCATATCCTCAAGTTATGCTAATAAATCTCCCTTATTTACCCTTACTGAGGATATGAGCTCACCTTTGCTTATGTTTCATTTCCCCATGTTATTATAAAAAAAATTCATTGGATTAGTAATGGGAATAAACTTTATGGTATATGTTGAATATTTTTCACCAATTTAGAATTTTATGTTTCTATGTTTCCAAAGACACTAAACTATTATAGTTATCAGGAATGTCTTTTTGTAATTTGTTGAATGTTCATATAAAATGATATAGTATCCATGTTTGTTAAGTAGAGGTCATTATAAATCACTTCTAAAATATCTTTATAACATATATACCCATGTCCTATAAGAACTTATTTTATCTTAAAACCAGCATATTATGGATTTAGGCACAAAAGTATATATTTTTTCTAAAGTGGTATAGTTCTTAACCCATTGTTGTAATGTTATTAATTTTTCAATCACCATAAAACCATATTCCTAAATAATTAAATAGTAAAATAAGTATCTTACACAATATTATTTTATTTAATATTAATTAAATAATTTATATCAATGTACTTCTTCTATGAAATGGAAAATGAAATCAACATTCATGTGTGTGGAGGACTACTACTTTGTGAACCTATATAATTTATATTCTATTGTTTCCTATAATAGCTATTTATAATGATGTATTATATATATATATATAATTCATCTGACATATCCATCATTCATAATTAATATTAAAATTATAATTAATGTATAAAAATTATTATTCTCTTTTGATTATTATTCTATATATTATTTAATAATGAACACTTTGGCCATAGACAACTTACCAAAGACATTTTGGAATTAACAGATGAATGTCCTAAACATATATAATTTGAATTTAACTAAGTATATAATTTTAGTAAATTTGTTGATAAATTAAAAAAACAAAAAATAAATCTATATAAGTGTCATAATAAATAAACTAAATATTCATATATTATTATTTTCGAAGATAAATAACTTATATGAAGAGTCAAACATGAATTAAGGGATACATTACCTTAAAAACTAAAATTTAATTCTTTTAATCATTTAATTTATAAATCATAGTACTTCATGTACATATTTGTGAAAAAATCATTTTTAAATGTACATAAATCAATAAAATTGAACTACAAAATATATATTATGTCTATCATTTCATTATTTCAAAATATTTTAAATTTAATATTGTTACATATTATACTAGTAAATTTTTACAACAAGGAATAAAAAATGTTTTATTTTAATGTATAATGTATCAACTAGTTTTACCAACACTGAAATTTTTATTTTATGTTTGGATTTATATAAACAATGTCGGGATTTATTCAAATTAAGACTATATATCCCTTTTTTCTATTGGTTCTCAAAAAGGGTTTTAAATGGAATGGATATTTGGATATCCAGGAAAACGTTTCATATGTGTCAAAAAACATGTCAATGAGTATAATGTTAGATATGATATAATTAATATGTTATTAGTAGGTTATTATAATTGGTCGTTTTTTATGATTATGGGTGATCATGATATAGGTCCTGATTATGGGAGATCATGATATAGATCTCTAAAGCATTGGGTAAAGAGATAGAGTTAACTAATTATGTTTCTCGAGATAGATTTTTGTAAAATATACAATAAGATATTTCATTTGTAAAGGTAATTTTTTGAGTGAAATGGAAATGATGACTCATGTTTCCTACATTACTTATTTATGAATTTAACGGGTATTTATGAAAATATTATTATTTCACATGGTTATATAATGATATTATGTTTATAGGGAAGTATATGATACTTCATATGGGTAAAATCAATAAATTTTTTAAAAAATTTATTATAATTCTATGATTGAATAGAATTCATTTTCAGTTTTATATAATCATAAATATTTCTTTTAAAAATATTTCCGAAAATATTTTAATATATAATATGATCTCTTCGGTAAGAAATATTTATTTGGACCAAAATTTTAATAAAAAAAGTATTCATTTTATTAGTATTCATGGAAGAATGATTTTAATTTTTTATACTTACTAGTATGAGATTTTATTGTTCAACTAAAATTTTTTTATATTTTTTTTATTATTTGTAAGGTAAATGATGAGGTAAAGGTGAAAATTATAAAAATATTACCTAAAATTCAAATGCATTACATTTTTAATGTTTTATGATTTGGAAAAAATGAATACTGACTAGAAATGACTACTTTTTATTATATGGGTTTTTAATGTAATATTTATGAAAAAATTCTTTGAGACACTAAAATATAAAATCATAAAAATATAATGAAGGAAAATATTTACTAAAAATTCAAGATTATATAATGTGTTAATGTTAGGTCTATTTAATAGTATTCCATATCATCTATTATGGATGAGTTCATCATCAGTGTTATACAAAAACCAGATATTTGGTATCATTATTTTCATTTAATTCATTTATCTTGATATTCTATTTGAAATATATATTTCATTTCTTCCACCAATAATCATGAATTGTTTTCTAATTGATGACTTGAGATCCTCCATTTTTTATAATTATATAATGAAATTATTTTGATGTTGTTCATGAATAAATAGTGTTCCTAAATATTCAATCAAATAAAATCTACATCATTAATTAAGTAATTAATATAAGATCATGCTTTATTTTAAATTATTTTTTTTGAATGTATGAAAATATATTTTTAGGTCATATAGATTTTTTTTATTAACGTATTGAATAAATTATTTTATATATTATTTTTATATATTGGTTCATTGGAGGAATGTTGTTGTATGGGTCTAAAATTGTTCCATATCATTAGTTTATGTATCCTTTCAATTTTTTTAACTCATTATTCCCTTCATGAAAATTACTGAATGTGATGTATTTATATTTTTTTCAAATCAACTAATAAAAGTCTACGACTGTTTTTTTAAATAAAGTCACAATGTTGTTGAATAAATTATTGTGTTTAGCCTTCAACAAAGGTGGTCAATGGAATTAAGGGCATTAATGTGTTTGAATGTAGGTAAGATACAATGGCGTTGGGGTCCCTAATTATTTTAGGATCAACTTAAAAATAGTTTTTATGATTTATTAAATTTTTATATATATTTATAACAATATTTTTTAGAAAAAGATAACTAAAATTAATTATTCAAAATTACTGTAATTAATGAAATATGGAATTATAACAAAGAACCTCATAGAGGTATATTATTCCTAAGAGGCGATAACATCGAAATTCGATTAAGTTTCTAATGTTTGATTCAGCTTCCCCTTTCCATTGTAGAATTAATAAAATATTATTATTAATCATTAGTAATTATTTAATAAAAAATAAAAATAATTATTTAATTACCACTACATAATAATAATAAGAACTATATAACAAATAAATATAAATATTAAATATTAAATATTTTTTATTATCTAATTAATATTAGTAACTATGAAATAGAACTAAATAGTTACCTAATTTATAATTATTTAAAAATAATTAATTAAATATAAAAAATTTAACAATTTAGTCATTATTATTTATATTTATCATTTTGAAACAACTTTAAATAATTATCAATTTATTTATTTAGATTACGTGAAGAACATCATTTATGACTCCATCCTTCAGTTAGGACATATATTTATTTTATTTTCAATAGTGGGGATTTTACCCAAACTTGTTCAAAAAAATAAATTCAATATTTTTTAATTATAAATTAAATAATTTATAATTACATAAAATTATTAGTAATTAAATTTAAAATTATCATTGTTGTTTTTATTATTAAATAAAAATTACATGATTATTAGTAATAATAATAAATACTTATTTTTATTTATTTTATTGATACTAAATTTAAATATATTTTTATATAGAATTGGGCTAAGACCCCTTTTTATGAAATAAATCACCCAAATTTAACTACATTGATAGGTTACCATAAAATGAATCAAAGTCCAAAATTCCCCATAACCTCTATACAATATGACCTGATGTCCTAGTGACCTAAAGGTTAATATATGGCCATATGTCTCTGGTTGAGAATATTACTCGATGTTATATCAATAGTCAAAATTCACCCCCACTCACCCTTACAATAATCAACTCACTGTGATGTAGTTATAAAAGTTTCATTTCTCCCTATTCTATGAACCATCTAATCATTATGGATTGATTCATCCTCTTACGGAACCTCTTTCATCCACAGTGTGTGAGGAGGGCTAGAAAATGGATACTAGCACACCCATCTCTCTTTCAATCCATCCACCTGATAATGCATGTGTAGTTTGTATTTTCACAGCCTTATTATTTCTCCACATTCATAGACTTTTGACATGTTTACATCATCATCTGGAAGGACACCCCTCGACCCCACATGGGTGGTCATTAGGGTTGGAAGACAAAATGATAATTTTCAGTAAGTCCATCCCCCTAATCAAGGCTTCCCACCTGAGGTTGTCCTCATGAACTACCTTCATAATGTATCAATTCGTGGGACTTTTCTTATCATGCCACATGCTACTCGTTGGTGATGACATCAAGGCCCTATGGATTTTCCCTACGCTCAACTATTTCTCCATGATTGTAGGTCGTCAACTGCTTGTCTTGTCCACAAAACTCAAATAACAACAACACTGACATCAACCAATATCATTGTTATGGTCATACGATGTTGAAATGTTTCACCACTTGCACGTAGGGGGCCCATCTTCACAATATCATCATTCAGTGACAGCCCAACTACCAGAACGGGCTAGTTAATCCTCTAAATAGAGATAGTTTGGAGTAACCCCCCTCTAATATGTTTTGAAACGATGAGTATTTAACTTCAGAACATGTCCCCAACAGCATAACGTTTTTCTCCTAATAGGGTGTCTATTAAATATAATTAATTAAAAATTATTCATTTATAATTATTAATAATAAAAAAATATTTTTTATGTTTATTGATAATTAAGAATTATTAATTAAATAACTATAATTTTATTAATTAGAAACCAAATAATAATTAACAATTATAATTATACAAATATATAATTACTTATAATTAATTTATTAAAATTCATTAAATAAGATTACTAATAATAATTAGTTACTATTTGTATTAAAGTTATTAATAATTTGCAGTAATTTTTTATTTTATCATAATATAAAATTTATTTTCAATAAATAAAAAATAAATATAATTTAAATAATTATATAAATATTTTGAATAATTATTAATAATAATAATAACAAATTAATTAATAATAAACTAAACATTACATAAATAATAACAAAATAATAATTAATTATTTTTTTAGAAATTGTATTTTGAATTGTTGAAAAATACTATTTAATTAACAATTTTATTTTTATTAATAAATATTAATTTTTAATATTAATATTAAATATTTAACTATATATTAATTATTATATTTATTTTTTATTAGTAACTAAATATTATTTAATTTCTGGTTTATTAAAACATATTAATTACTAATAGTTAAATAGTACATAATTAGTTATTAATTAGTGATTTATTGATGTTATAAATTTGTAATGAAGAGTTATTCGTAAATAATATTATTACATAGTAATAATAATATATATTTTCTAATAATTTACTAATGATTAATTATTAATATGTCATATTAATTATTAAAAGATAATAATTTTGGTTATTATATATATTTTTCATTACTAATTAGAAATTATTAAATAACTAATAAAATATTCACTATTAACTGTTAAAAATTAATTAATTCAAAATTATATATTTATTATCATTATGAACTAAAAATTATTTGTAATTAGTAAATTTTATTGTGAAGTATTAATTAAAAATATTTAATTACCCATTAATGGTTTATTAATGAAACTTTTCATTTAAAAGTATATATTTAAAAAATATTGTTTAGCTATTATTATCATTTATTATTGATTATGTAATATTTAAAAGTTATTACTAGTTAATTAATAATGAATAATTATTATTAAATAATTATTTATATTTAATAATAGTATATTATTAATTCTCTGTTGGAAAAGGGGGTGATGAAATCCATATTGGAAATCCATATGTTCTTCCAAGGTACACCCCCTTATAAATGGGTACTATAGGTGGGTGTTGTTTGGATAATTACATATTATTTTAAATAAAATAATTCTAGATAATTATTAATCGTCAAATTCAATTAATTTTCTTGGTACATATATAAACAGATGAATAAAAAATATTAATAAAAAATTAATATTTTTTATTAATTTTTTAAAAAAATGAGTCCAAATGAATTTGGGGCCCAATGATTTTAATGATTACAATATAACAACTATGTTAGGGAATTTAATAGGTTTTGATTTAATTTTAAAAATATTTTTAAACAACACATTATTTATTTATTTTTTTGAACAATTTATTAAAAACCTCATTGGTAACTCGTCAATTAGTGGATAGTAACAATGATCGATATCGAAGAAATCTATATTAGTGGAACTGAAATTAGTGACATAGTGGTTTTTTTAGAAGTATGAGGTGGAGATATAAGGTTGACCATTGAGTTGGGTAGTGACATGCATAGTTCTAGTGATGTGGGGGACATTGTTGAGAACTTTTTTAATGGTCAAGTGTGTGTGTGAGAGAGATAGTGAGGGATTGGGGGTGTTTGACCCACACTCCTCTTTAGTAACATAAATAGTAATACATATAAATTATATTATTTTTGTTGTTGTGGTTGTCGTTGTTGATATTATTACTACTTTATCTTATTTAATTTTTACCTTTTTAACATGACATCAGATCAATTATCAATCTATTATATAGTTGCCCAAAATTTGAGAAAAATATTCAAGACCAATATGTGGGGTATAATTCAGACTTATGTCATGTAACCTGGGACTAGTCACCTAATGATATTTATCTCAATTACGATGAAAAGAATATTTTTTACCCTGTGTCATTTTTTGGAATGAAAATAGACTTTGCATACTAATTTTTTCGTAGAACACAACGGATATATCAATTTGACCACCAATTGATTTTTTTGAGGGGATATATAAAAATTTATGGTTTACCTACATATGAAAAATGAAGTGACATAAACTCAATATTAAGAGTAATACTATGTTTCAAATACCATAGTTTGATATTTCATAAATAAAATTGTGGGTCCCCCTCTTCCAATATACATATGGGGTTGTTATTCCGACCCCAAAATCATACACAAAAACAGACCAGTGGTGTGAATATTGAAAATGAATAGTAGATACCATGTATCCAATATATATGGTGGGGTGTTGGTCCTCCATAGAAATTAGTATCACCTCAATCACTACATAATCTTATGTGATGTGTGGATCCCCCACTACTGTTATGAAGAGGATATGTGAATTGATTTATATTATTAGTTTGGATTTTTATTTTATATAATGGTATTAATATATGTGATGATGTGTTTCCCACTATTTTGAGAAGAATGGTTCATCAATGTGGAGACTCCCCTTCATAGATTCTAAAACTGATTTAATTATTTAAACAACAGACTAGTGTAAACTTCCCTGATACTTCTTAATCCTTAAAACCTATAGAGTTTCCCTATAGATATATTGTACAAGTTACTACTGACTTTAGAAATCATCATACATTCAATTATTTTAGAATTATAATTCACTCACATTGTATGAAAATAATTAATTAGATCTGATATTATTATAACATTCCTTGAATCCTTAGTAATCATAATTATATAGAATATTTGGATTACTATTTTTTTAAATCAACTTGTTACTCTTTATCACAAAGACATTTAGCTAACATGGCTGTCTATTTTTTCCTATTTTTCTTCCTCTAGGTCACCCCCATATACCATGAATTTATCTTACATTTTTCATTGTGTTCCATTTATGGTTTTAGAGAGTCCTTCTATATATTAATACACTTCAAAAAAAATGCGTCTTATGCTTAAAACTGTTATAATTTCCATGATATATGATAGGGGATAAGTGATATTTTTTATCACTCTCAATAAATTCTTATTTCCCATTGAATCATGTATAGGAAACACTCTAGATATGATATCTTGAGGTGTCTGATTATAAAAATTATTCACTAATTTCACTACATATAACTAATATATTCTTGAATTTATTTCTATAAATATGTATAATTTGAAATTTTAATGATAAATATATTTAAATATGATATAAAATAAAAATTAATAATAAATTAAATATTTAAATTTATTAAAAAGATATAATCTATTTTTTGGGAGACCGCTGTGATTATATAATTATTTCTAAAATTATATTCTCCATAATATATTTAATGTACATATCATTCATATAACACCTCACCCTAAATTTTGATTTTTTTTATCCTACACTAACCCTATTAATATAAAATAATTTCCCTCACATTATCACCATAATAATAAAACACCATGTCCAATATTATGACGGGGAAAGAGATAAAAAAATTTGAACTAGAAGAAGAAGTCATTATTAGAGAAGAGGGTAAAACTGATCACCCTAATAAAATTTACCATCACCTTAATCCTATAAGTATATTATTATAAAACAATAAATCACATGAAACTAAGACAATTTTCCTTCTAACATTGAACAAATGTGTGTGATAATTCTCAAGATCCATACAGATAGGGTTGCATGATATGGGAAACACATAACTGATAAGAATGATAAGAGTGGAATAAGAACTAATCTAAATCCAACAAAAAAACTATTTCAATATATGAACCTACACATATATTATCAAATGTACAAAACCATGTATGGATATGAAAGTAAAAAATTTATAGGATAAGTGGTTACTCCATTTTGGTTTAAAATATTTTCTAAAAAATGATATATGATATCGAAGTTAAATAGACAAATTATATAATATATCATTTTTGAATTTGATAATACATGTTCCATATGTCACAAAAAAAGTATTTTCGCTCATTGGAAAATGTATAAATAAAATAATCACTAAATTAGTTAACCATTTCTATCATTGTAGAATTTTTATAATAACATCTTTTTGTTTCCATGTTTATTAATGAACATTCAAAAGGTTGATGTTCATGAACTCATAGATAAAGGAAATACTCCACCTCCTATTCAATGTCATTATATGAAATATCACATCATTGAAATTGTAAAGTTATGAGATATTTTATGGTTGTTAAATTGCTAAAAAATGATTCATTGAATCGAATTCCAAATTTGAATGCTTATTTTGGGACATGAGTAGTTGTTTTCTTTTCATGGTCCAACCGAATGAATTTTTTTCCATAAAATATTTAATTCTAAAAATTATTATCACTATAAGGTTTAGTTTGGAAATGTTTATGAATGAAATTAAAAAATAATATAAAAATTCCGAAAGTTCAATGATAATTTCTTTTTCACAATTAACCTCATATTATTCAAAATAAATAAAATCTGTCAATTTAACATAAAATAATTATTTTATGGGATAACAACATTGATTTAGATAATAAAATTCTTGAAAATATGACCTTCATCAATCTCTAACACATAAAAATTACTCTCTTGTGAAATGATTTGTACAAAGCCCAAATCAAATTTCTCAAGGAATAAATGGAAATAAATATATAAGGAAAATGATGCATCATACATGGATAAAAATTCATATAAACCTCTATAATAATAAAATTATATTCCATAATATATTAATTCCGATGTCCATGTCACACTGACATTCCCATAAAGATTTCTCTCTCATCACATAAATATGTTTTATATTATGTCGTCGCATTACATTGCATATCTGTGATGTACAATGAAAAGTGAAAAATCTCATCCATCCAAAACATGAGTTAAAAAAAATCAATCATTATTTATTTTTTAATATAATTTTTTGTCTACATTATGATGTGTTATTCAACTAATTATTCAAAGTCTATAATGTTTAGTCTAGCTCATAAATATAATCACATGGATATTCAAATGATAAAACAAGAATTAAATCACATAATTAGTCTTACAATATTCACCCTATACCAAATTTTTTTTGACATGGGTCATCTAAAGAATAATAAATATAATGAATTTTTAAGGGAAAATGAGTAATAAATTTATGAATAATTAATAATTCAATCTCATTTACAATTTTTCATTTTTTAGTGTTTTATGTTTTTTGGCGTATAAGAAGATATAAATAAATTACATCATATATTTAATCATTTTCAATTATCAAATTCCTAGAATAATTACACACACATTGCATAAATGAAAAAAAGTTGATATAAATAAACACACATGATAGGTCCTTCTCAAACAATTAATCTTGAAAAACCCACAAATAAATATTAATTGTGAGGGTAGTTAATAATAAATCAAATTTTATTGTTCCCACAATATGTATGTAATATAATATCTTCTAATAAAAAAATTCATATGGAAAGGTAAGGTCTCAAATTGAAATGTGTATATCTAAATAAGTGTCTCTATAAAATAAAATATATATTATGAGTTTTGAAATATTAATTGAAAATTTATTACATGTTATGTGTGATGACCCAGACTCTCAGGGTTCATTTTTGCCAAAAATACAGATCCTAAAGGGGTTGCGTCTTAGCGTGGGGCCTATTGGCACGACCGATCGGCGCAACAGATCGGTGAGACTGATTGGTTTGACGGATCGGTGGGATCGATTGGCGTGCATGATCGGTGTCACCCAGCCTTGTCGGGGTTTTTCCAATGACGTGAGCAAATTGGGTTTTAAACCATTTTTGACCCCTTTAAGCTTGTTTTAATGCCCAGTAGCGCCCATAAATGTTTTAATTAAATATCTAATAAATTAACCTAGTGTGTGCGTATGTTTAAACCGCCTGGCCCTTTATAACGTGCAGGGATATGTGGTCAACCCACAACCACTGCTCCTTACGTGATTCCACGTTGTTATCTCAACTGTCCCCAAACTTTATATATTAAAAGGGTTCTCCCTAGGTTCCTTTTCTTGATCCCCATGTGCTAGTAGTACCCTTCGTTAAGACATGTAGTTTTTTGATCATATGATCCACATCGCTATCTGTGATGTTCCATGCCTAGGCTTAGCATCGATCATTGATCAACATGTAGGGAATTTGTCATTCGTGTCTCCCTTTTGTGTATCATGTAGGGTGGGAATGATTTTGATTCTTTAGAATTGGATGAACCAAACCTAAATAAATATAATAAATGGATTCTATAAAGAAATAAGGGGGGGATGTTATTGATGATGCTGCTCTATTTTATGATCTTATTTTCTGAATTGTGCGGTCTTACACCTACTAAAAATCATGGTCGTTGGTGGTCTTTCTCTGTGGACTAATGAACCCCTGGGGATATTTTAAATCGATTGTATTGTGGTTTTCAACCATTTCTGGGTAAAGGAATTTGGATACTTACTACATTATGCTATATAAATTGAAAGCATCAGGATCAATCCTTTTTCTTTGATAACCCTAATAAATGCACATGGAAATTGTAATCATGGAGTGTGTTAAATCTTATAAATCTGAAAATACCGGCATGGGCCTGCATTTCATGGTGGTAGTGGTTTGATTGTTCTTCTTTCACAGGCCGGTTATTGGGAGATGTGGGAGGGGATGGGATACCCTATGGTTATACTCTCAAAGGTTGTGAAATTGGGGATAGGATCCTTTGTGTTATTCTTTAGGTTGTTTTGAATTTTAAGACAGTGTGTTTACCTTGTTTATATCATGAAATAGGGTGGGATCCTCTATTGTTGAGAAACTTTTTTGGCTCCTGGATGTTGGACATGGGGCTGTATCTTGGTGTTTTCTTTGGTTTTTGTGGATTTATGAGAGAAACGGATGTGGATGTTGTAGTTAATGCTTTACTGTTTTCTTTCATGGACTTGTGTCTATGCTTACTAGTTGTCCGAGTAGGTGCATAACTTGATTAAACATCATTAATGGACATGAAAACAAGGATGGGACAAATGTGTTTTCTTTTGGTATGAGTTGTGACTCGGACTTGAGTGATGTTTGTGTTCCTTAGGCTGGCAGAAAAACCTAAACATGGGAGAGTGCTTGTTATCTATATACATACTTTTAGTTTTGTGTTTCTTATTCGCGTCGCACCCAAGTCGAGCACTTAGTGACGAACACCCCAATTTCATGGGGGAGGGTGTTTTCCCCAAACTATTATTAGTGGATATTTATTACCTTAGTTTATGCTCCATTTCCAAGATAGTGCATGTATCATCGGGCAGGCTGTGATGGCCTGAGGTCCATTATTATCCCAAGAACCTTCGGGCGGGGTAGTGTGGTGGTTATGGCCTAGGTGTTTGCAGGCAGGTAGTTTCCCAAGTATCATCGAGAGGAGGCCCAGGAATCTTCAGGCGTGGCAGTGGATCTTCAAGCCCAGGTGTCTTCGGGCGTGGCAGTGGTTGTTCTGGTCTAGGTGTTTGCAGGAGTGGTTACGTGTGACAATTGTGGCCCAGGTGTGTGAGGGCGGTGTTTGGTAGTGGGATTGCATGAGGTTGTGGCCCAAGTGTGTGCGAGCGACTGTGGTAGTGGGACTGCGGTGAGAATGGCGGGATTGGTTCGATGCATAGGATTTCTTCAATAACCAGTGGGAATGTGGTGCAGGGTACCCAAACATCGATGTTCTCTTATTATATATATTACTTGAATTGCATTATTTGGGGAGTGTGCCTTGGTGAGGCTTGAGTGGATAGTTTACCTTGTTAGGTGTTTGGATTACTCTTTTTTCTCACGAGACATTAGTACGTTTCCCCACATGTGCACCAGAGTCTTTGGTTTTCCCTACTGAGTATACTTGTAAGCTCACCCTACGTATATAAAATTGTTTTCATGTTTCTAGGAGTACTTCGGGGAACACACGATACCATAATAGTGTAGGACCCTTGGGATAGTTGTAGTTGTTGTTTTTCTTTCTTTGGTACTTTACTTTGTAGTCATTTTTTTGTACATTTGGTATTTACTTTTGGAACATTCATATGGGAATGGTTGTTATTGGCTTTAATTTTACTTTCCTCTTTTGGTGTGGTTGGTATTTACCTTCTTATCTGCCAATCCCATAAAAAGAAAGCAATTCCTTCCATTTAGTGAGCGATTTTATACCCTTGGCGATGCTCGCCACTCCGAGACCTATTGAAGTCGGTTTTCAGGGGTAATTATATCTCCTTTAACTTGAAGAAGGAAGGCCCTGTCAATCAGTTGTCCCTTCCCTCCTTTGGGTTAAGGCGGTTCTTGAAAGAATGGTATCAGAGGTATGTTTGAGAGATAATATGGAGTTTAGAGTTAGGCACAGTGAGGATTGCATGGGATGGTAGGGCGACAATGTTAATTAGGACCTATATAGTTGTTTTGATCTCCATCATAATTTATCACTTATAGTAAAATTGGTAAAAAATATTAGGTTGTATAGGTATATAAAATTAGACTTTCCTTAGTCACAAAATATGAAACTTTAAACATAAAATCCAATCCATGACTAAGTGACATAAAATTTTACCAAAGGAAGATTGTCAAGTGTAATAAGAAGCACATTCCCAAAAATTTCAACTGAGGAGGAAGCATATATTGGGATAAGAACATCATAAAATTAGGGGGCCTCACTTCTAATTCTACAAATAATCCTTTGTGTAGACTCTTCATACCGATAGAAAATTATTCATATATGAATGAATGGGTAGATCCAACATCAAAAATACATTAGTAGATCTAGAGTGATGTTTCATGTACCTTTCACTAAATTTTTATCACACCCATCATTAAAAACCGTGATTTTAGGATATTTCCCATTTTCTTATGGCTCATGCGATTATTAAAATAAATTATCATCAATAACATTCGGATTTTGGCAATATTTAGAATAATGCTCATAATACATTCATTAGCATCACTGGAGTGTGAGTGGGACTTCTTTGAATATTTACCTTTGTATACATCATTGGATAACTTCTTCCAATCACTTCAACAAGTTATTTTTAGAATACATTACCATCCATACATAAAACATTTATTGGTCCCTTGAGAAAATTTCTTATATACCCTCCATCCAATTTGAGTGTAATGGAATGCTCATATTCTTATAACCATGATGTTTAGGTTATCTGTTGAACTTTATCTTCCTTTGCTTATCAAAACAATGCAATTGATTTTTAAATCCAACATCCATTTTCACCTTGATATCACAAAAAAAATATCTTCATAGATACTAATGTATTTTATGAATAAATCCTATAGCATAATTTGTTTTTAGCCACAAATTAGTTAATCAACCTTATTTTCATGTTAATGATAATACCCAAACTATACCTCACATGCCTTATAAATGTTTCCTTAGAGGTAACAATATATTCATCATCCTTTTTCTTAAAATAAATAAATTATTTATCCAACATATTATGAATATTATGAGGAATGTATTTATTGAAAAATAAGTTCATGAACTAATCTATATCCATGGATTCAATTTCATACGTTTTCCTTTTATTCTTGATAATATTTCACCATTGGTATGATTCACCTTTAAAACACTAGACAAAAAATGACATTTTCATGATCATAACACTATATAATGGATATTATTTTTCTGGTAGTACTAATTCATTTTATTAAACTATTGGACTAATAGTTCTATTGAAGAAAGGTAGAAGTTTCTTTATAAAGGACTCAAGAGAATTTTGGTCCCTAAATTGTTCATTTTAAATCTTAGTATGATTCATAAAATTAAAAAGTTATGTTAGTAGAGAAAAGAAATTTTTCCATATATATAACATTATGTTTGTATTATTATGATAAAAATCCTTCAATTTTCTATCACTATAATAATTAACATAGATTGTTATGTTTCTAGAAATTTACTAAAAGGGAAAATAATAGTTTATGGAATAATAATAGTAGTGGTGAACCACATAATCATGAAAAATAAATTATTGGGTGTCTAAAAAATGAAACCTTTTTTAATATATGTAACATTATATTTTATAGAAGTCATTCATAGTCATCAAATATTTAACTCCCTCATGATTTTGTTGGAAGAGTTTTGTGTTACTAATGTATATCCCCCGGTCGTAACAGACCAATTGTGTATCAAGGCCCATTTTTTTGAACATAGTGATGATCGAGTATATATCAATGAGTAATTTTTGAGATATTATCGTTAGATATGATTTTTCAAAAGAGACATCCACGTAATGTTTTCAAGTGGAGATATAATTTTAGTGAAACTATTAACTCAATCCATTAATAAAATTCCAAGATATTTACTTAAATTTATTCAAACCATAGACTTATCTATAGAAACATACTTATGGATATAATTTTGGAATTATCATATAATTTCATGGGTAACTAAATCTATCCAATTTTACAAACATTAGGGGCCAATTTCTATCTTACAAATATATTATATCATTTTTATTTATATTAATTACATTACATAGACTTGCACCTGAGTACCATAATGGTGCAGTTCCACCTAAAACATGGAATTGTAAAAAATGGTCCATAAGTGTGCTATGTCAAACCCTAATAAATAATTCCTAACTATAAAACTTTTCATACATATCACACATAATAAATATAAAAATAACCTAGGGAAAGGAAACATAAAAAAGGTGATCTTCTATTGCCAATAATGGTAATCAATGTTGATACATAATCATAGCCAGATCATAAGGGTATGAGTACATTAGAATAAAATTTTTAAAACATATCATCTATATCAATGATTATAATTATGAATCATGTAAATAATATAGGAATTTAATATTATAGGAATTATAAGATAATCAAACAACATGATCAAGGAGAGAATAACATTGGCATAAGACATGTACTAGTTTCATAAAAATAAACATTGAAAATAATTTCCATATATAAAAGGAACACTTCCAAGGATATCATATTATAATAGGTTCACTCCCAAAAACCTCATAGTAGTCAATATTCACTCCCTATACCATCAGAGTGGACAAATTCAATTTCATGACCACGTTCAATCCTCATTCCAGTGAAGGCTTTCTCATGAGATATAAATCATTACCCAATGCCTTGGAGGGGGATATTATTTCCAGCTATACCATAATTAAAATAAAAAATATATGTTCCAGAATATCTTAAATCATTTATCATATAATAATATATAAACGTTCCTTTTTCATAAATTATAATTACATCATTTTTATGATAAAACAACTTGATATTGATTCAAATACATGATAATAAGGTTTTATGTGAATTTTAAATTAATATCATACATAACATTTAAATAATAAAACAGAATAATAATTTATTTCATTCTTCCTTATATTTTTTGTTTTTATTGTGTTCTCATTAGTACAAGTAAATGCATGAGTATATATATCTATAAAATGGGTGACCTAAAAAACTATAAAGATGATGTATATGGGATGTGAGTGAATACAACATGGGTGATAATAATAATATTCTGAAAATAATAATTATTGAATAATTATAAAAATCCTAAGGGATATATGTTTTAAAATCCTGTAATTTGGCAACATATAAAAACGAAAAATCATGTATGAGTTTTCAAATACCAAAAATATTTTTGAATAATGATATCTTAATGTTCATGAAAAAATATGAACCTAATAATAAAATCATCATTGTGAACAATGAAATAATAATTTTAATAAATAATACTCATACCCCTTTATGAGAAATAACATTACCCAATGCATTTTAGGGATGTATAATGATGTTCCCACCCTTGAAATCCTTATATTTGTATAATCATTCTTTCCACATAAAATATATTACAATCATAGTGATGTATTTTCCTTTATAAATGAATGGTTTTCAAATGTATTTCATAAATAATTGCCTCATGAATAATCATGGGGTTACAAAATCAGAGAGGTAAAAAAATTTGATATAAGAATATTCATTTTTTAGTAAATAATAATAAACCCATGAAGAGTTAAATATGTGTTTTGGAAAGTATAGTTATTTTGGGAAGTCAATTTATTTGTATAAAAATATTATTGGGGATATGAATATCCCAAAAAATGATGGAACTATGAAATTATATTTATATAAAACTAAAGAAATATCCCCCAATGAAATTTATGTGAACTATAAAATACCTGAATAAATTATGTTGGGTTTGAAAATCTCTATTCCATAATTTATGAATTACATCATCACTTTTCCACCACATTGATAATAAACCTATAATTAATAAATAAATGATATAGGATAAAATTAATTTTTCATTATAAAAAACGTTATCATATATACTCAGTTGGTTATATTTATTCATTTTCCTTGATGAAATTGAAGTATTTTGATATCATGTTTTCCTTCAAAATTTTCTATTTTTCTTTGATTTCTCTATTTTCTTTCAATTTAATTTTTATATAAAAATAATTAAACAAATAGTCATGTGATACATGTAATAAACTATTAATATATTATATATAATTCATATTATCCATTCATGAAGGTGGTTAAAAGAATTTTCTTGGAAATGTCTTTATAGGGGCTTAACCGACCATTAACGGGACATTTTTGAGAGAGCAGGAAAGGGAAGTATGACATGTATATAAGTACTAAATATAATAAATACAATAGTACAACATAGTTAATATTATTTCTTACATGAGTCATAATTAATTTTAAATTATTTTTTTTTAAAAGTAAAAAAATAAAAAATAGGAGAATAAAAGAGTGAATAGTTTATAATGATTCACTCTCTACTTGGTGTAGATTCCCTTGTATTGTAGCAACTTTGGTGGTTGGAGATGGATTACTATAGATTTTTCCTAATTATTATAATAGGATTGAGGAAGTAGATCTGAGTAGTGAGTGTTCTTTGTAATGTTTTATCGGATTGGTTTCCCAATGGATGGGAGAGGGATTATTTATACTTGAGAAGAGTGGTATTTTAAAAAAATTAATGAAAACACATATCATTGGTAAAACCTATAATAATGACTTTTATAAAATATTAATCATATTTATAGATACTATAATGGGTTTAAGACTTTAAATAATCTTTATAATTCTAATTCATTGGTGTATTAATAAACTGTAAAGAAAGAACATTTATTATTTTAAAAGATACGTTCTGGTTTTATGGTTAGAAAAAAAAAGTTAGGTTTGGAAATAAATTTTAACATAATATAATGAATCATTTATGAAATATAAAATATCATGTCTTAAAATAATGTTCTATAAAATAATATTTGATGATAAAAAAATGAATTATGTAATTTGATACGCATCTGTTATGTAGAAAAAAATATTTTTATTATTCACCTGAAAATTGAAGTAATCGAACTAATCAAAAATTAGCCCTCAAATAATATTTATGTGATAATATCAAAAATATATTCATTTTATCAAAATAAATTTCAAAAATAGAAAAATTTTAGTTATTAATAAAAAAATATGATTTTATCCAAATACATTAAAAACCGTTTGTTAAAAATGTGAATATATTGTCATTGAGTTTTTTAATTATGATATTAATTTATTTGGAACTAAAATATTAATTTTAAATTAAATTAATAATTAAAGGTTTTAATTATATAATAATTTAGTATTTTTTGTAAAAATTACTATTACAATAGTCATGTTACTATTTTCATTGGGAAGATTACAATTCCCCACTGTCAAGTTAATATTCATAATAAACATGTTATTATTCCAATAGTCACAATACAATTCTTACGATCACATTAAATTTTATTAATAAATCTATATTCCATAATTTAATCTTCAACTAAATTCTTCAAGAGGTACGATATTTCAATTTTCTATAATATTAATTTGTTTACAGATATTTATTTTTCTTTTCTACAGTTTATTCAGAAGGGAATAAAATTATAGAAAATTTGTGTGTTCTGTATTTTAAAATTTCAAATTTTTTATTTTTTATTTTTCCAGTTGTAAGGTTTTTAATTTTGATTAGTTTCTTTTATGATTAATAAATAGTATTTTCTAATTCAATGATATATTTCTACTATCTTTATGTTTATAAAACTATATAGTCTATTATAAAACAGTTTTATTTCAATTGAAAAATAACATTTATAAACTACGAGTTGTTACATTCATCAAATTTTTAGAAATTTCTTCCACTAAAATTCAACTCATATTATTGGTTGAGAATAGTTGAGGGTAATTCTATTTCATTACTTCCTCTAGTTCCCAAGTCTCTTCTTCATACATGTAGTTCCTTGAAAACACTTTTACAAGGTGAGTTTCTTTATTTTGTATAACTTAGCCTCTATGGTAGAATATTTTCCTCAATTTCTCTTTATTTGGGATGTTGTTCTACAGTTTTACCACATTTTGATTCAGTACATATGATTGATCCATTATGTACATCCTTAGGATTGATACATGGAATATGACATGATGTTGAGACACACCTATTGGAAGTAAAATCTAATTATACACTCAACATATTCACTCATGTAACTCAAAGTGGCCAATATACCCTCAGATAATATTTCTGATCATTCCAAGATGCATGACACACTTCTATGGTGAACATTGAAGGAAAAATGTGTCTCTCACATCAAATTCAAAGTACCTTTAATGGTTGTCAACATATCTAATTTTTTTAATATGAGAATATTTTATATGATGCTTGTTAGAATAAACCTTCTATGTTTTCTATTTCCCATTATCGGGTCAAATTATATTTTGATCCACAACATCATCCCAAAAATTGGGATATCTGCATCATTTCCTATATATGTATTTGAATGGATCCATTTGAATACTAGATTGGGAGATATTGATATATAAGAACTCAAATAAAGTGATATGTTGATCCAGTCATCCTAAAAATTACATTGAGTGTGATAAATTCATGCCCTCAAGTGTATTCATATTTATTTCATATGGCCCATCAGTTTGGGGGTGATACGTTATTTAAAAATTCAATTTATCTCAAAAATAATATTGAATACTTCACCAGCATTTATATATAATCCTTAGATCATGATTAGTTATAATCTAATGTGGATACCAATATAACCTCACATGTTCATTCGCATATATCCCGGAATGTTTTTCCAGTAGGAAATATTATTGAATATCAATAATGTGGGTAGTAATGGTGACCCTATCCACCATAACCAATATTTCATTGTTTCCATTGGATTTTTTCAAGAGACCCTTGTAAATTTCAATTGTTAAATTATACCATTTCCATGTTGGCAAAGGAAATGGTTACATTATCACTTTGGGCTCATATTACTCTGCATTAACATTCAGACATACCCAACACAATGCGATATACTCCCCAATCAATTTTTTCATGTTGTCCCACAAGAAGTTTTCCCAAATATCACTTTACATTGTAGTAATTCCAAGATATATGTATAAAGGTGATCTATGTAGTCTATCTAGAATCTCATTAATTATATATAGTGATTAAGTCACACAAATTCCCATTATAAATGGAACCATTACATAATCATCGATATAGAACATAAGTGGATTCTATTCGATTACCACATTCACTTTTTTTTTTGTATCTCCAGATCATCTTGTTGTGCCTCTTTAACCACCACATGGATTGATGGTTGGTAAATAGTATTAGATATGTATAATGTATTCAATATTTTATTATTTATAAATCCAACATTTATATATACAAAATTATAGTGAATTTCTCAATCCACAACATAGATATAGTAACTAGTTTGTTTCTACATAGATTATCTACTACCTAATTCTTCATTCCTAGATGGTAGTTAATAAAGAAAGAATAGTCCATAATTAACTTTAACCATATTATTTTATTCATATTGATCTATTTATTTGGGAATATATACATTAGATTCTTATAATTGGAATATTTTTCTCAAATATCTCTATAGATACAGATTCACAAAATCTGTGGATCAAAGGTTTCAACTGAAAACTCTTGATGATGTGTTTGTTTGATTTTTTCATTGATATTAAACTATCGTGTGGATTATTCTATCACATTATCATTATAAAATAGTAAAAACGAAAATATTATCTTTCAAGCATCATTTTATAAGAAAAAATGTTCTATACTTGATGGTTTTGTGAGTACATGTGTAGTGATTATCTTATTCTGTATCTCCATAATGTATTCCTTACATTATCCTTTCCATAAAAACATTAATTATTTCTATGATAACTTTGCTATAGGTATTTAAATTTAATTTATATTTCTCTCAATAATACATAGTACATCTCTAATTCGTGATATCAATAGATTTCCATGACCCTATCGGTTATACTATATTCATCAATTTCCTTTTTCGTTAATGTTTCCTTAAAAAATTCCCTCGCATGGGATCATAATCCCAAATAATGAAACAGACCACATTTATAAGTCACACATGATGATATTATCATATCTTTTATATTTCCTAAATTTATCCATCATAATCTTTATTAAATCATAATGTTTCTCTTTTTTCTTCATGTAAATCAGAGTCTCATTAATAAAAACAAAAAAAATATAATGAGGATGTCTATAAAGACTCTCTTTTTCAAAAAGATGAATATTTCACGGGAATTAATAAGTTTTAAGGAAATCACTATGAACTAATAATGCACATACATTGTACAAAATTAATTATTTTAATTATCTTTCCATGATCAACTTTTGATGATTATATACACAATTTGGATCCACCATTGAGAACTATTGAGCTCCTCTTAATTTATCAGAGAATTCATAAATAATTAGAAGATGATTATTTTTTATGGTGGTTATGTTTAGATCATGATAATAGATATAAAACTGCATTAATATATCCTTCATTTTTACAAAGTGTAATAGAGAACTCCAATGTGATATACTAGGGTGTGTGAACACATTTTCTAAATGATCTTATAGTTGCTTATATAACTTTTACAATCATAATGGAGCCATCCTATTGTGGAATATTGATATAGGAGTGGACCCAAGTATGAGATCTATTGAGAACATTACCTCACGATCAAAGGGAATTGTATGTAAATCATTAGAAATTAGACATGTTTAATCCTTATTAGTGTTCATTTCTTATATATTAATGCATTATTTTTAATCTACTATTTGAGATATGACTTTTTATTCATATGGAATAAACATCCACACCATTGAATGATTATAAAAAGAAAAATCAAGATCATCCTCTCATTTTAATAGAAGCATTTTCTGGTTTAGAATAAGAAACAATATATCTTTTTTCGATAGTTTATTTGTACTCAACATTATGAGATTCAATTCATGAAATGTATTGTGTTGAATTACATGAAACTACGGATTTATAGATTCAATTGAAGAATCCTCCCACATATATCAACAATAAAATAGTCTAACACATGGGTTTCAATGATCACACCACTATATGTTTTATAGATATATCTATATCACGTTTTTTTGGAACGAATTTAAAATTTCTAGAATATATGATGTTATAAAGTAATGTTTAGAACTATATTTAAACTGGATTTTTTCCATTCTGGATAGAATAAAATTTGTACCTTGTATTAATTCATTTTCTTTCTCTACTTACTTCGTATTGGTGTAATACTTTTTTACATACTATTTTAATTTTATAGTTACCAACACTTATTACCCTTAAGGACTCATGGACTAGTGTGTTGGCTTGCATAGTGAACATTATCTCTAATGTTTATGCATAGAACCATGGTTGGGGAATTATGAGGTTACATCCTTTACTCTATCATGTTGGATGGTTTCTTCATATCTCTTCATCATTCAATAGTTGGTTGAGTTCTCCACCATTAATGAAGTGTTTCAATTTCCATTGATTCAATATTCGTGATGATTCATCCCATATTATTGACATGTGTATAGTTTTATCCTCATTGCTCATTTATCATTTGACACAATAGATTGAAACTCCATTTTTCTATTATTATCTCCATAAGAATTTGATCATTCTCTAATATCCATTTATATTTTGAGATCAAAATGAACCACTACATCATAAGTCCCAAAATATCAGACATCTAGAACCCTTTTTAGGTTTGTTTTTAAACCACTGAAGAATCTACATTTTTTTCATTTTAGAAAAAAACATGAGGTGTATCTAGAAAGATTTAGATGTTTACCATTTAATACATGATAGATTCACCTTTATATTTCATCATCTCTATGAATTCTTTATACATCATGGATTTTATGATATTCATATAAATACTTGGTAAGAAATATCCTCCTAATGTATTACCCCTATATGTTTTCCATTTCATCCTTCATATTGCTGTTCTGTATCAATAAACATAATTGATTGGATTATACATCTAAATGATTAACGGATAGAGTCACATTCTCCTTTTCAAAATAATTTATTATAGAAAATATATTCTCCATTGAGTTAACCCAATTATCTTTGAAAAGTGGATCAGAAGTCCTAGTAAGAACCAGTGTTTGTTTCCTCATAAAGGAGTAAATGAATATTTGATCATTCTTGGTTGAAGAAGGAAATTCCACATGGTTTCATTTACTATTTGTTGCATGTGACAACTAGGTAAGAATTTCTATGATCATTCAAAATACACCTCTAATAGTATTGGTAATTTTATTCCAGATATTGTGGAATTATTCCACTATCTATATATTGGCACATTTAATTATTATTCCCACCATTTTATAAAATAAAATAAGATTGAAAAAATAATTTCAAAATATCATGAATAATTTATTGTTTTACTAAATTAATACTAAGGTAATATCATATGATATCCCAATGATTCCAATTTTTTAAAAAATTTTATATATGTTTTTTACCTATAAATCAGTTTATACATTTAGATTTCACTAAAGTATTATAATCTAAATTACAAAATTAACCAAACCATGACCCAATAGAAACTATATAGAGTATTATTTTTCATTAAAACTATTAAATCATTTTAAAAAAACAACATATTAGTTATAAAAATATAATATAAAATGTTTCAGTGTCTTTGGAAAATTAAACCCAAACATAACTTTTATATAATAAAACATAACCATTATTTTGTTCCTTCTTATATGTCTTCTTATTGTACCTCACATTCAACTTAGTATGATTAATCATATAAGGATATACATTAGTTAAATTTGTGATCTAAATTCCTAGTAAGAGGTTGAATAATAGACATGAATCAATATAACATGTGTGAGCACAATCAGATTCATATAATCATAAGAATATTATAATAATAAACATAATGTGGGATACATGTGATAAATTCATTAAATATAGAAATTATTAAAAGTATAACTTCATGTATTAGAGGTCAAATAACCAATATATTCGTGATGAAATATATCATCATGTTTATACATAACATATGTGCATAATCATATCATCGTCATTGTGAGAAAATCTACAATCATGTTCATCAATAATACACATCATATAATGAGAAATATCACATTAACCAATGTAGTGGAGGGAGATATAATTCTAGCCTCACTAGTCATATCATAATATTTACATAATCATGAATGCAACACAGAATGAATTTCCATCATAGTCATAAATTAACCCATTGAAGGGAATACGTTTCTTAAAAATTTTATCAATAAATATTTAATCGAAAAAAATTTGGTTCCAAAATGAGAATGTTAAAAGTATATTTTTTATAAGAGTCACCATTTTTAGTGGTAAAGAAACAACTTAGTATGAGTTAATAATTTTTTTTTTGGATTAGCAGTTCTTTTGGAAAATATTTGTATTTTACATATAATCATATTGAAAACATTAAAATCCCCAAAAATAAACGTTAATAAAAAATAAATTATATATAAAGAACATAAATTATGTTTCCTTAAATAAATTTTTGTGAATTATTGAAAACCTAAAGAAATAGAGTTGGGTTTGAGAATCCCTTTACATTAATTCCTACATTATTTTATCTCTTTTTGGCGTTGTGAAAATTAAAAATAATGTTATTAAAAAATAGATACTCAAGTTAATTATATTCATTTATAAAACTATTTATATATTAAATTTATTTTATTAAATATATTAATTTTTTGAGTTAAATTGAAGAATTTTGATAACATGTTTTATCAAAAATTTCTCATTCGATGTTGATTTCACTATTTTCATTTAATTTTATTAATATGTTACTATAATTAATTATAAAATCATTGAATAAATTTCAATAAATATTTATATATTAAAAATATATCATACTATCCATCCAAGATGGTTATTATAATTATTTACATGTACAATTCTCTAAAAGTTGTTAACTATCCTTGGATAGGATATTGCCGGGAGTACAGGAAAGGAAAGCTTGACATTTATATTTTCTATAAACATGATAATTATTGTGTGATAACATAATTAATTTAATTATAACATTATCTATAATTAAATATTTATATAATATTGTTTATAATGGAATAAAAACAGGAAAGTGAATTTGAAAAGAATGAAGAGTTAATAGAGACTTAATCTCTCCTTGGTGTAGCTTCTCTTATTCTACAATTCCATTGGTGATTGGAGTTATATGAAATTAAAATTTACCTAAGTATTCTATGAGTATTCATGGGGATTATTTGGTTATATCTTGGTATTTATATAGTGTTAAATGAGTGTTTTTCTAGGGGAAGGTAGAGGGGTTATATATTCTTGATGAGAGGGATATTTTTAGAATAAAATATTAAATAATATAATATATTAATGGTAAAACTCATAATGATGAATTTTTTAAAAATATAATCCATATATAGTATTAATATTATGGGTTTAGACATTAAAATACCTTTATAATTATAATAAATTATTTTATGAAAAATAAATATAGAAAGAAATAAAAATACTTTTTAAGGGAACACTTTTGAATTTTGGTTTTGGAAAGTTCTTTTTATGTATCAGAATTAACTTTATAATATTTCAATTAAAATTTAATGAAGTATAACATAAAATATTTTCTAATACGATGTTCTATATGAATTGTATCATGGTTACATCAAAAATTATGTATTTCAAAATACTTTGGTTATGCAAAAACTGTATTTTCACTATTCACCAGAAAAATAATGTATATTATAAAATTAATAAAAATTCACCATTGGAATATTTCAATGTGATGATATCAAAAATGTGATTCATTTTTTAAAAATAAATTTCTAAAATAGATAATATTATTTTAAAATATATACATGTTTATTTTTTAAATATAATTTAAAATATAATTTATTAAAAAGGTGTTTCTATTTTATTTTATTTTTTTAATGATAATATTTATTCTTTTTTATTAAAATATTTATATTTAATTAAATTTTCAATTATAAATATTATTTATATTTAAATGTACTAATTTTAGGTAATAATTCTATTCCAATGGTCATGTTACTATTTTCAATGTTTGTATTATTATTCCTAACGGTCAAGTCATTCTATTCAAAATTAGCTATTTATTATAATAGTAACCATAAAATTATATAAATCATATTACCTCATATAAATACATCTACATTAAATCATTTACTATTCAACTATTTTCCTCTCCAAAATCTATATTATTAATATTTTTTTATTTTTCTAAGTTTAATGATAATTTTATCTTTTTAAAAGTGTATTGAGTGGGGGAAATGGTTCAAATATATTTGGGATCTATATTTTCCTATTTTAAATTTTATATTTTAAATTTTTTTTCAGTGTTTTAATGTTTTTAATATTAAAAGGATTCTTTACTTTTTAATGTAACATTACTTATGCCACCTACGAACCAAGGGTGTTATTAGGGACGGAGGGGTTTGGGGTATGCATCACAAGGTCGGGTCCCCATGACAGTTTTCATAGCATGATTTTTTAGAAAATGAAAAACATTAATATAACATTATTTAAAAAAATTATTTTTTATTTCATTATGTGTGTAATATAATATAGTATATTATAACACACATTAATTTCATGAGATAAATATTATTTATAAGGTTTGATTTATTACCCAAAACCCATGAAATTTAATTGGAATCATAAAAATATCATCATATTATATCCTATGGAAAATAAACATGTTTGATAATCATTTCATCATTTCACCATTTCATAACTCTTCGAAAAAGTAATGGGTTTCATAATAATTTTGTAATGGTATAACCCTTAGAAGAGAAACATGATTCATAAACATCATTCCCTAATAAATATAAACCATTCAGATAATTAGTATGAATGATATAATTGGATGATATCCCTTGAAATGTATAGGTAACATGAATAGATTAAATATATATGGAATGTGAATTTATCGATCAATTGAAAAATTTCTTGAGAAATATAGCATTTCCACTTTGAAAACAATCTTTTTAAATTTTAAATCATTCTAAAAATTGATTTATTTGAAAATAATGTTAAAAATTATAATTTATTCTTCCAAAAAATGATTTTTTATGGTGTATTAAAATTTCATTCATGCCAAAGAAGTTAGAATTATGATTCATCAAAATATTTTAGTAATTGATATATTGGAATTTTTTGGAATATGATAAGAATATTCCCATATATTATATTATTAAAATAAAAACATGGGTTAATATTTATTTAATAAATAATTTGGTTTGTAATAAAACATTTTTGAAAACATTTTATGAAAATATGTTTTTGGAAGAAAATTGATTTTTTAGTGAGGAAATATGTAATAACATATTCTATTAACAACATTATCTCAATTATTTTAAGTAAAAAAGTGTGGAAACGGTACTATTTTATGAAAATTCCATGAATAACTAAATTAGAATAAAATTAATGATTTTATTTAGATATTGATAAAAATATTTTATCATTGGAAACACAATAATTAGAAATCCATATAAACAATGATATTTTAACATAAAATCATTATATATTTGATATCGTTGAATCATAATAACCATGGAAGTGTAAAATTAAATGAGACATAAAATAACATGAGGATTAATAAATTCATTTTATTAAAACAAAAAGGGGGTTTATATAAATCTCAGGAAAAAAATATTGGTTTTTAATATATAATTTTCTTCAAAGATGACGATTTTAGATGAAATACACTAGCCCTTTGATAAATTTTGATCCTAAACCCCATAAAGGTGGGATTCTAAAATTGAAATTCAAATTAAAGAAATTTAATTGATAATCATCTTAAATTTATCTTATGGTCATTATATTCACCACATAAGGGAACAATGTGGTGAAAATGGCATTTGTCTTGTAGAAAAATAAATGTGAGGAAAAATGACCTTACATTGAGTCTTGACTTCCATCATACTAATTAAAAGAGAATATATAATAAATATAATTTTATAATACAAATATTACGGAAAAATGTTAATATATATCATCCCATATATGAAATTATTATGAAATTTCCTACTAGTTTATCATCAATTCCTTGTTAATGTTATGTTTTATGAAATTACGACTTTGTTATTAGTATGTGTTATGATTTGTTATTTTTTAACAATTAATTTGATAAAAATTTAAAATAATTCATAACTTTAACCATGTTATTAATTTCATATGTATTTATTATATATTTACTTTGATAAATTCTTAATTTTTAGAGATAGAAATAGAAATGTTGAATTCATGGAGATGGTGGGTCATTGGTACGTTTGACATTTGTTTCCATTTACATGCCAAATTAATATAATGATACATAAATTATATATTATAATTAGAGAATAACTGTTATGACTTATTTATTACATATTTATACTAATTCCATTCTTAATATAGTCTATGTAAAGTGTGAAAAAATCACATCTCTTCACAATGTTTTAGTCTACCGTACACACGATCAACGTTATCATATTCCAAAAAAGTAGAGAGAATTAAAATACGTATGTTATAATGATTCCATAATTTTAAAAATATCATAAATATAATATATAAATATTAATTAAATAATTATATTCGCCATTATAGTTATTAATGGAAACAATATTTACTTCGGTTCGGGCGGTGGTAATATGCTATACATAGCAATCATGATTTCATAATCCCGTTAATTGAATAAGTGATATATAAATATTATTAAATCAAAAGAATAACATATAATTATATGATATAAAAAAAATTTATTACATTGTATGTGTTAAGACATAATTTAATGATAGAAAATAATAAAAAAATGAAAAAAATTTGATAACCTAATTACCTTATCTAAGAAAAACCACCTCTTAATAACATCTTAATTAACCTAAGGTTACTCTTATGGGTGAATAAAAAGTTATATAATGTGACTCAATATGTTGGGTAGATAATTGGACAGTGTTTGGTTAATGCAAAAGGAATGTGAGGTGTCATTGAGTGAAGGGTGGTGGTGGCCTTTTATAACCAGGGGAAAGGATCCCACAAGGTAACTACTTGGATGTTTCCCAAAATACTCTGAAACAATAAACTAAGTACATATGAAAACATAAAAATGATTATTGATTTAAAATTTAAAATAATAAGGTGTATATAAATCCATCTAATAATTATTTTTTCAAGATATTAAGTCAATTTAACACTTATCTTCTCAATTTAATCCCATAATAAACCCATTTTTAACATAACCATAGTAATAAATTATGAAAGTATTCATTATTCAGTATCAAAAAAAATTATGATGCACATATTATAAAATATAAATTTTTATGAATATTAATATTTAATATATATTTCCAAATTCTATACACAGAAGTAGTCATTTTTTTAAATATATTTCCACTAACATAAAGAGAAAGTGTGTTTTTAATGAGAAAATGATCAATGGTTTACAAAGTATTTATATCAAAATTTAATATAAAATTTATTGCATTGACATAAATTGTATTAATTAATTTATAATTAAAATAATTTAACATTTTTACCAATATAAAATATAATGTTAATTTATAAATAAATCAATAGAAAAGTTAATTTTCAATTAAAATTCAGTATTTTTACAATTCATCAGTTATGAAAATATTTACAAAAATTTCCAAAAAATCACCCCATGTGAATTTTGAATTTACAGTTTCCAAATTTAAGTTTACAATATCATATTCATTTTAGAAAAGTTTAAAAATAATTGATATAATTGTTCACAAAAACATATAAAAACATTTTTTATAATATATCATTGTTGTATTAGATAGCTATGTCATAAATCTGTTAAAACTGAGTATCATCTGTAACTTATTTTAACTTATTATTTTGTGTAGTTTAAGATTAACATGGTGTTGTTTGTAGAAAAATCTATCAAATAAAATTAATTTATTCAAAAAAATAATTCATAAAAACTGATGGTATTACATGATGTTCATTTAAAAGTTGTTTAATCCCCCATTAAATATTAAATGGAATTTTATTATTTAATTTAGTTTATTTAAATATATTTTTTTATTTATTTATAATTAGTTATTATTTATTATTTAGTTCTTTATTAATATGTTTTATTCATTATTTATTATAATAATTTTTATAAATTATTGATAATTATAATTATTTAAGAATGCTTAATAATTAGTAATTAATTATTAATTAATTACTAATTATAGGTTATATATAAATAATTATAAATTATTAATTATATATTTTTTTATTTTAATAATAATAATTATTGTTAATTAAATTTATTACTATTTATTATTTAAAAATAATTATTAATTAATTTAATTATTTATTATTTTAAATAATTAAGAATTTTTTATTATAAAATATAAATTATTTAATAATTAACGATTAAGATGTATATATATGTATGTCTATTTTTATATATTTTTATATATAATATATGGGTATATATCTATATAATAATATGTTTGTGTATATATATATACATTTAAAGGTGAATATATTTATATACATATTTATTTATATATTGTTATACTCAATTATATATATACATGTATATATATATTTTTGTAAAATTGTTTATAGCTATATATATTTATAGATAATTAAATTCATTTATGTGTGTTAATAAATATTTATTTATGTATATATATTTATACATATTTTGATATATTTATATATTTGATGCAGGTTTATGTAGACACACACACACACACACAGATATATATATATATATATATATTGAGGAGCCATCACATAGTTTGATACCTTGAGGATAAGAGAGATGAAAGATGAGTTAAAATTTTGATTTATTCTTAATAGTGGAGATTATATCATTATCTTTATATGGTGATCATTTTGAGGATTGTTCCAAATAAAGCATATATTAGGGTTATCAAACTCCTTTTGATGTGGTAGGGAATAAGGAACTAGTTTACCTTAGCAATAGAAGAAAATGTTTTGAGCTTCTTAAGGTTGTTTTGGATAATAAGGGACGATGATGATAATTTCATTCCATGGTCCCCGCTCATTGGTAGGGACGACGTTCGGATTTGGTCAGAGATGACATTTGAAAATTGGGAAATGATTTTGGGGTACTCATGCCAGATGACAAAAACAAATGTCTTTGTCGGATGCATGTGGGAATTCTGACAAAGGATATCCTCAAGAAGGTGTTGACCTATGGGATGTTAGAGATGATGGGAAGCATGCCTCATGGTGATCTAGTACCAGAAGATTCCATATGAATAGGTTGGACCTCCGCATGTTAACATATATGGTGCTGTTGATGGAGGATTTCAATGTGGGGATGTGGCTGACAGTCGGATGCAGTGTCGATCAGGATGGTGGTAGGGCCCCACTAGACTGAGGAGATGGATTGAATTCTTGTGGATATCCTAAGAAGCAGGGAGAAAACTATAGAGGGGATTTCTACTATTATGGTTGCCTACAACAAACAGTGTGGTGGGTGTGGAACCCATTAAAATGTTATATTTTTTATTAAAAATGTTTATTAAAATAAATTACGGTATTTATCAAATTTGAACTTGTGATTTCATCACCAATAGTTTTATCATTTCATTTGAACCATGGTGTTCATTGAATAAATGGTGAGATCGAAATGTGTTTTCCCTCACCAAGAGTGGTCTCATTTTGGTCGAACCAAAGTGTTCTTTTAACAAAATGTAAATTTCTAGATAAGAGATGATGAGATCCCTTATGGGTTATATCTATTGTCAATCTACTGAATTCTCATGATTTGTACCAACATCGGTACCATGGATAAATTGGAAATCGGTGCCTGAATTTCCCCAAATATTGGTGAAATACATGAGGGAAACATCCACCAAGAACCCTACTATATCAAAATGTGGGAGGATAAAACCCTTTTTTATAGTGTATCGAATTCAGACATAAAGGCTTTATATGTGTTCCTCTTCTGCTTACATATTTATTAATAATAAAAAGAGTTTGATAAGGAATAATCTAGAAGGATTCAAAATCCCTCAAAGTGATGAATCAATATATCATCAAACCATACCATTTCGATGAAAACAACTTCTCATATTAGTATGATGAGATGAAGTATCTTCATACAGTTTTGAATATTTATTATATTCTAGAACCAAAAATTAATCCCATTCCAATGGAGCCCTCTTCAAATCATGATGGCACACCCATTGATGTGACACAAGTTGAGCACATCCACACAATGAAAATGAATCATGAATATGATCAGGTTTTGATTCATGTACATAATATGAACAAATTATCAAATCATCATTATGAATATTCTTTTTAAATTAAGACTGGTCAAGAGACATGGGTAATACTCAAGTTAAAATAAAAATCTAAGGAATAAGGCACAAATAAAATTATTATTTCAAAGAATCTAAACTACAAGAGGGTTGATAACAATATAGTATTGTATAAATTTTACAAGCTTCATGTTTTAGAAAATAAATTTATTTCCCTTAGGGTTAATATACTAGAAATGATTCATGTTTTTTTAAATTATTGCTAAATTATCTCTTATGTGGAATGATTTTATTAAATCACTTATTTAAAAGAGTGATGTTATTTCCATAGAATAATTTAAAAATATTCTTTCTATTAAGGAGTATTATATATTGAGAGACATGTGTATGGATTCAAAAACATTTTACCAAGGTCAACATAACTGAGGTAAAGACACTACCATACTCTTCCTTATATGTTAAAAAAAGTAAAAAAAATTACGAAGAAAGGAAATGCTTCCATTAATAAATAATAATGCTTTTTATATTGAAAACAATGTAATTTTTCATATTAATTTCATTATTAAAAGAATTTTGATAAACCCCCTTCATATATTCAAAATAAAGAGAATCTAGTCTCAATTAAATCAGAAGTCAATATGATACTAATGAGGATGAATAGTGGTTTGATTATGGAGAATTGATGCATTTGTTAAAGGATCATTATATGTTAAGAATATTTGTGATTGTACTATTATGGAGGAATTCTATATTAGAAATAATGCATACATCAATGTTTGTGCAATAGTAAGAGTGGAGATAGAATCTAATAGTAAAAATAAGTTGACTCTTTTTAATATATTTTATGAAATGTAAATTTTAAAGATCATAGTTTCTTTATATCTTCTATGTAATAATGTATTTCAGTTTTCATTCAAATCCAACATGGATATCATGTTGAAATGATAGATTTTTTCGTGGAAAATGTACTCACATGATGTAATTTATAAAATATCCATTAATAATGTGATTGATTGTTTATCATACATTACTGAGTCTTCTTATTTATGTCATTTTAATTTAAAAAATATTAATTATAATTCACTAAAAGTAATTAATAAGTCAAAATTAATTAACATTGGTAATGAATTTAATAAATGTAAAAAATATATATAATATAAAAAAGTTGAGAATCATTTTAATAGTGTTGAATGAAATTATGATATATTATAATTATTTCTTTCTCATTTTAAAAAAAATGTATTATTATCTCATGGAATAAAAATATATTTTTACAATTTTTTAATGAATGCTATATATTTTCACATATATATCTTCTTAGAAGAATTGATAATGTATTTAATATATTTAAGAAGTATAAAATAGAAGCTCAAAAATGATTAAAAACAAATTACAGTGTTATTATCAGATATAGGTTATGAATTCATTATGAACATGTTTAATTAATATGATGATGAAAATGGCATAATACATCGGTTTAATACTCCTTACACACCATAATGAAACCGCTTAGGAAAATGGAAAAATTTTATTTTATTATAAATGGTAAAATTTCATGATTAAAAAAATCCATGTTACCATTAAATTTATGCAGTGATGATTTATTTTCTGAATGTTATATTCATAATAGAGATTCCTCTTGAAAATTAATTTATCCCCTTATGAATTTTGTTCATATAGAAGACCCCATATTTCTTTTTTAATTTGTGGGATTGTTTAGATTTATTTAGAGTTCATAATCCTAAATGAACTAAAATTGGTCCTAGAGAAGATAAAGGTGTTTTTGTTGGTTATGGAAAAAATAACAATTTATATTGAATTAAATATTTTTGATCTAATATAATGATTGAATAATGTGCTGTATAGTTTCATGAATAAAAATTTAATAATGATAAAATTAATTAAATTATTACTCAAGCCACTATCTTATGTATTCTATCTAGTTCAAATATAATAATATATAAAAATGATGATTCTTGAGTTTAACGTAAATGGGGTACAAGATTTAGGAATGAGAAACATCTACATCCATATTTCATTTCTCTTGATTCTAGAGTGTTCCAAGTTAGATGAGATAAAAATAATCATCCTCTTAATTAATATCTTATGTTATTTATATAAAATATGAACCAATGAATTATAAACATGATATGACTTATTGAGATGTTTTATTTTTGAAAGAAGAAATTAATAATGAAATGGATTTCAATATAGGGAATAATAATTTGGTCAATATGGAGTTAATAAGAGGTTCACAACCTATTGGTTGTAAATGTGTTTTTAGAAATAATAATTATTCCAATGGTAACATTCATAATTTTAAATCTAGATTGGTTATCATTTTTTTTAAAATAATTTATTGATTATTGTGGTACTTAGGATCCAATAACATGCATTGTGTTAATACATATAGTATTGTCATTATCTTCAATTAATAATTTCTGTTTCCATGAAATGGATGTCTAAAACCAATTTTAAATTGGATGCTTAAATAATGATATTTAAATGGAACAATAATAAGGGTTTTTTGAATAGGTAATGAGAAGAATTTATATAAATTAGTTAAATATATTTCTGGACATAAATTATCTCTAAAGTAAGGGAATGAAAAATTAGACTCTATTATTTTATATAATGAATTTACATCAAACAATGAAGATAAATGTGTTTACTAAATGTTTACAAAATAATATATAATTATATCATGTCAATATGTGAATGATAAGTTAATTATTGGAACAAATATGATTGGTGTAATTTTTTCAAAGAATTTATTATCTTTTATTTTTAAAATCAAGGATCTGGGAATAATTGATTCTATTATAGGTAATAATTAAAGAAAACATAGCAAGTTTTATTCCTTATTTCTGACTCATTACATTGATATTTTTTTAAAAACATTCTATAATATTGGTTTTATGGATTCTAATAATCAAACTGATTTTTGTGTTATACATTTTTTTAAATACAGGTAAATCTATAGCACAACATGAGTATTCTATTGTAATTTGTTATTTGATGTATGAAATGAATTTCACTAGACTTGGTATTGAATTTTTGTTATTAAAAATAAGTATATATACTAGTAATCCTAGTATGTATCATTAGATATGTATAACAACATTATTTGGATACATAATAAAACAAATATTTATGTTTATACAGTAATTATAATATTGTTATTTTAGAAGGATACACCAATGATAGTTATATTACCAGTATTATTGTTAACCAATAAACATATAGAGGGTTTTTTACTCTTTGAGGTTGTGTAGTTTTATGGGTGAGCATGAAAAAAAACATGGATTTCACAGTAGAACCCCAAGTCAGATTTTATCACCTTAGTGGCATGTGGAATCTAAGATGAATGGATTAAAAATCTATTATTGAAATATTATATTATATCTAAGTAAAATCTATCTTATCACTATTAGTTTTGATATTAAGGTAATATTATCATGGGTATATAGTTTCATGTACATTGTAAATTCTATAAAAATAATTTTGAGACACAATTATGTGAGACAATTTTTAAAAGATGGAACCGTAACAATTGTCTATGATAGATTGTGTAAAAACCATATGCATCCATTTTAAAAATATATACCAAGAGTTATTACATGTGATACTATTAAATATATTATATGAAACTAACCTTAAACATTAGATAATCTTGAGTAAAATAATGAATTCACATTGAGGATCTTTTCAGGATTACAGTTTTAAAATATTTGGACATAAAAATTGCATTAGATCTCAAAAAATTAAAAATTAGACACTTCTACTTAGTATTCATTTTTTTATAAAATAAAATCTATTAAAAAAAATGAAACATCTGTTGTTCCATGTTTTATACAGCATGAATTTTCCTTGATCCCATCCTTTACTATATTTATCTTTAGTTCCTTTAAATATCATTTAATACAAGGGATGAGCATTAAAATCTCAGAAAAGTTTATAAATCAAGGAAAGAAAATATTAGTCCATCAATAAATAGTAATCAAAGAAATAATATTTTTAAATCTTTATCATACCACACAATATCATATGTTTTGTGAATAAAACATGGAAATCATAAGGGTAGATTTTCATATACATAACATACTTACTTTGTATCATTCACATGTACATATAGAGATACATTTGGAATATCCATCACAATATATTCCCTAAATCTCTTACAAGAAACATTATATATTACCTTCATCATGATACCCAATGCATTATATAGCTATCTCGGGCTCACCTACCCTAGGATTATCAAGGAACCCCTGTATACATAAACAATGCCTAATAACCATAACATATTTTTAACACATAAATCAATCATAATGGAAAGATAAAATTTCCAAATTTCAATCACAATATATCATTTCAAGATATTTACATAATAATTTCTTTTTCAAACCATTTTCAAAACCATTTAAAAAATTTAATATATAGATTTTTGAATCAATGTGTCCAATACCACTTTGAATATTTAGAAATAAGTTTTAATTTCAAAACATTCATGTCCGTATAAATAAATCCTTAAAACATTTTTAAAAAATGTAAATTATTTAAAAAACAATTAGATGGATAAATCTGTAAAACAATTAAAATAATATTTTGGTTTTTGAGTTCCTAACCAAATAAGAGAAGCTTGAAAAACAAATAATTGAAGAATAACATTAATAAAAGATTATAATATCATGAGAATAATGATATTCATGTTATAATATGTCAAAGGGTGGTATATACACCAATTAAAATTTAATTGGTGTATAAAAACAATTATGTCTCAATGGAATGTAAATTTGGACAAAGTCGCTTGAAAAGATCATATCCTAATATAAAGGAAAATCAATGACATAATTATGTGTAAAAAATAAGAATAAACCCTATATAAGTGGATATTATGTGTAAACCAGACCTAGTTCATTCACACATATTCATATCATGACAATAATAAATTAGTAGAAGATTAACCCAAAAAATTTAACTTTAGTTAAAATTTTATTTTATAGAGATTTGATCTCCTATCAACGTCGCTATAAAATTCACAAAATGAATTTATGAGAGGAAAAATTGTCTCTCGTGACATGGAAATAAATTCATTTCAATAAGGATATATGATAACATATCCTAAAAATATAAAATTGAAATAAAATTACATGACATAAATTAATTCTTTTACTAATAGATTATGGTGAAAGCTTCCCTTATCGATTTGGTAACATAAGAAACATAAACACCATGAAAGAAGGATAATGAAATGAAGAGGTAAATACCCATAAATTAATATATATTACCCAAATAATACATTCATGGGCAGTACATAAACCACACAAAAGGAAATATTGTCAAATATATAATGAATCTCAAAGGAATAAAAATTAAGATGCAAACCCAATAACTCATGTTGGAATTGACTTGTTCATTATTTAATTATATGAATAATAAACTAAATTTAATTTATACATTCTTCCTAACCTTTTTCAGGTTTATTAATCCTTTTATATCACTTATTTCCACGTTATAAACATTATATAATCATTTATGTTAATGACGGTCTTTTATTCGATATTTTGTACTTGGGTCAAAAATGGACATCTTATAATTACAGGATTCCCAAGTGGTAAAAATTCCATTTTCTACAAAATGATATTGATGATTTAGATATAATATATATATCATATATATCTAGTATATATATGTATATATAATAGTACATACAATTTAGAGATAAGAAATGAAATGCCCCTTTCCTGGAGAACGTTAGTTGTACGTACACATGAACGCTACTTTCATTTTTATTTCATATTTTAATGGAATGAAAACATAATGATACATAGGTATATTATACTTATATTATAATAAAATATAAAATATCATTAATTCAATATTTTATACATCCCATGTATGTCATCAATGAGTCATATCACATTGACGTGTTGGTAGTCCGCAATTGCTCAAATGAAATTATCTTATTTACCCGTTATGGAAACAATAAAGGTATGATATAAATGAAAAATACAGAAGCATAGAAAATAAAAATAAAAATAATATATAGAATTTATTAGTACAGTTCCACCTTAATGTCCACCATGATAGGTGGTTGGAGAGATTTGAACAATCATCGTTTTGTGAGATAGAAGTTCACCATCCACAGAAACAGTATTTTTGTATCCATTAGTTGGAGGTGTGTGAATGTGAAGTTTGAATACATATAATTAAAACAACCTAGTATATTGAGGATATTATTTTAGTTATGAAATAAGAGAATATATATATTTTAGGGGTATGGAGAAGTAAAATAATAGAAAAGAACTTAAGTGAAGATGTTAGCTTTAAATAAGGTATCTTCTTCAGTTTGAACGAAAAGGGCTACTAGAATTACCTTCTGCCATGGATAAGGAATCCTATAGGAATATAGGTATTTATTTATCTTAATAGGGAATGGTTTTTGTTCTAAGGGTCTTTAGAGGTATGTGTATGGGGCTAAGGGTGATGTATTATTAAAGGGGGAGGGGGTGTTCTCTTTAGGAATGTCTGGAATTATTTTTTATTCTAAAATTATTTTCAGTTTTATAAGGTCAAAAACTCATTAAATTCAAATAATAAATGATTAGTGTTCTAAATAAAATCATCCAATAATAATTGGGAATGTTTTTTATATTTTGTTTAATTTTTATAATCCCATTTATTTAAATCATTCATCTATAAGGTAATAACTGCATCATTATTGTGTCATAAATAATTTCATTAATTTAATGTCTAAAAATTATAAATAATATTCCTTGATGTAGGAAATATTATTATCTTTAAAATGATTATTTATAGTCTAGGAAATAACTTATATAACTCCATCTAAAAATTTATTTACTAAAAGATATATGTTTATGTCATTTTTGTCTTTAATTTAAATTAATTAATACAGTGTCATTATCAATCTCATGTGGCTCCATGGGGTCCCTATATCGACCCAAATATTACCAAGGTTGGAAATGTATAAACAAATAGGATTAAGAAACATGTTAGGGTAATTTAATATTGTTATCATAATATTTTATTATCCTTATTTACCATATTTACCTTTTAATCAGGGTAAATAAAATATTTATTGTAATAAATATTCCTAATTTATAAATATAAAAGTTACATTTTTACACAATTTGGACCTCATAATTACAAATATGGAATAAATTTATTAATAAATCAAAAAACAAATGTGGTAGAAATTAATTTAAAATTAATTCTTGTTTTTAAAACATAAAATCAAGTTTTTAAGAAATAAGAACTGTAAAATTATTGACAATTGTTTAGGTCCAATTTGAAAGTGAAACTTCATCCAATGGAAAAGAATTATAATAATATTTGTAAAATAATATAATTACACTTTAAAATCAATAAAAAATAATCTAAACATATAAATAAATTAGATTAAAATGAAGAATCGAATTAAATTAAGTATTTTTCACTATTCATAAACAATGAATATTATGGGAAAATACTAAAATTTCATCAAATGTAAATCATGATGTCCCAATACTAAATAAGAATATTATGGTTTTAAATAGAACATATAAAATTTACAGAAGCAATATTTAAAAAGGGTTCTCTTTCAAAAGGAAGTAAATCTTCCTTTTAAAAAATATTAGGATATTTATGCTTAAAATTGGATTTATTCACATTTTAGGCCTCTAAAATTATATAAATAAATTTAAAAAATTTTATCAAAAATATGAAATCATTTTGTAGTTACTTCTGTTCATTCCTGCCAATAAAAGAGCTATGCGTTAACTACCATTTAAAATAATAATGTTAATATATTATTTTTCAGTATAACACAAAGTATTGTGCAAAATAAGATTTCAATGAACATATTGTTGCATGTTGAGTATTATATCAGACATGGAATCCTCTTTTAAATTAAAATTAAATTTTAATTCACAAATATTAATAAATATAAAATTGTCATATAGTTTATTTACCAAGGATGTTACATCCTGCCACCTTTTGGGAAATGCATCATCGCAATTTTAAAATTGTGCTCAGAAACATCATTAAAAGTATCATGTTAGAAATAATTCAATAAAACTATCACATTAAAAGAATGAAAGATAATTACAAAGTTCACCCAAGATAACCAATACTATGATTCCATGAAAACATGGATATGTAGGATAAACTAAGAGTTATGTTCTGATGGTAATTGATAGAAAACATGATAAGAAGAATGTTAACGACCAGAAAACCACAAAAATATGATGGGTTAAATGGTCTTTGATTCCCCAGTAGGAAAATTTAATAGAAAAAGTTTTTGTTTTATGTTACTTTTCTTAATGTTGATGAATTTTTTATGAGCATAATAAAAAAAATAATGAAATATACTAACTTGTCAGGTATAAATTCAACATTTTCTAAATTCCAACAACAAACTCATATTTTCCCCTAACGTTTGGTATTCAAGATGACATGGTCCCACATGAAGCACTAGAATCAACATATTGAGAATCACATAATCCAAAAAAAGAAGAAGTATATATTTCCCTTGTATTTATACATTATCCAAAACAAAAAAAAAAGTCAATACAAGGTCCGATGATCCCCCAAAAGGATAATATTTTATAAAAAAAATAAATACTACACATAATCTCAAAAATTGAACAAACATTACCCAAAGTTCCAATAATACCTTTTAATAAAAACTTATCCTTGCAATTCTTCAATGTAACCAAAACTAAGATTGATACCCACATCTCAAATGGATTTAATCACAAATTCATCCATAGTAAATCTTAATATTTATCTTCAAATAACACTGGCGACTCTTAAGGTCTGATACTAAAAATTAATTAACCGAATCCCATATTCTCTAGAATAGGTTAATTATTTCCATAAATAACCAAAATTGTTATATGTTTACAATAAAAACATAGAATCTTCAAAAATAAAATTTCAACCATTACTCTACAATTGAGATCCCATATTGTTCAATTTTTCTTCCCCATATAATGTTCCTAAAATAGATAACGTCTTCCAAAATAACATTTATCACTTAATCACCAAATCATTCTCATATAATAAATATGTCCATTTGAAAAAACATAGGTTCCCAAAATCAACTAATTCATGATCTATAAACTCATTCAAACAAAAATAATAAGTCATAATTACCATGGACTTATTGTAGTCCATTGGTAGGTGATAAATACCAATGTAACGTTGTTGGTGTGTTTGTTTCTCGTTTCATTTTCTCGTTTGATGGGTTTTCACACGGTTTGCATGTTTTTATATTTATAAAACACAAAAATAACCCTATCATGTTTTAACCTCAAAGGTTTTTTAAAACATTCATTTTCATTCAAACACATTACGAACTTAATATATTAATTCATGTAGCGTTATATTTATTTTCCTTTTTTATTTCACCTAAATATGATAAAATTAAACTATTCCTAATAGAAAGAACATCATAACTTCATCATCATGTCCATATGGTTTCATTGTCATCTTTTCCTCACTGGTTTAAGGTCCATGCATTGGAACTATGATTTAGAGATCCTTTAAAATCATTTTCTTCCTTCATCCATAAACACGTTGTACAACATGGGTAATTTGGGTGTTCATAGAAAAATAGTTTCTGAAAATAATCATGTATGACATATAATTTTAAAACATCAAATAAAACATAATTTTTATAAAATACTCAGGCCATGTTTGAGTTGAAACATTCAACCAATGGTCCTTTAAAATATCATAAGTATGTTTTGAGAGACTATATTATAAAATAAAACATTCATAGGTTTCCCAAGGGTCTCATTCTTAAGAACCTTTTTCAAAATCAAAATATTATTCAAAATCATGTGATATGGTAAAATATTTGAAAATACCTTTATAATATTTACCTTTCTCGATAATATGATTATACTATGAAAATATTATTTGATTAAATTTAACCCTTTATCTGTGATGAAATTGAGGTATAGTGGAGGTGTTTGATATCTCAAAATACTACATGAAATTGAGTTGTATGATAGAAAATGTTTCCCACTCATCTAAACATGACATTGTAATAATTATTTCAAGCATGTCATCAGAAAGAGATAGGAATGTTGTTTCAGATCCTCATCCTGCAATTTGTAATAAACATTCATGGATCTGAAAAAGTTAAAAAACAATGATTTAATTGAAATAATCAACATACATACAACCAATGTGTTTAACAAATACTCTTAATCCATAATGTTTTCTAAACCAACCTATGATACCAAAAATAAGGACTTGAACATAAACATTACTTAATCTTGAGTTAAATAAAAAATTCACCTTGAGGATCATTTTGTGTTTAGAGTTTTAAAAAATTATTCCATAACAATTACATTAAATCTCAAATAATTACAATTTAGATACTTCTAATCAGTTTCCATTTTTTTAAAAGAAAAACTATTAAAAAAGAAACATATCTAATTCCATGTTTTAGAGAGCATGACATTTCCTTGATCCCATCCGTGACCCTATTTATCTTTATGTTTTGTGAAAAAAATTCAAAACTTATTATAAGCATAAAAATATCATTAAGTTTTATAGAACAATGAAATAAAACATTAGTCCCTCAATATATACAAATCAAGGAAATCATATTTTTTAATATTTAACAGACCTTACAAAATCATATGTTTTATGAATAACACATGGAAATCCTAAATCATAAAAGTAACGTATGGAATACATAACATTCTTACATTGTAGAATTCATAGCTAGATATGGAGATACGTTTAGAATACCCATCAAACTATATTCCCTAAATCTATTAGTATAATCATTTACATTTACATTTGTCACATTACCCAATGCTTTGGAGATATCTCTCGGGCTCACCCTCCTTAGGTTTATCAAGAAACAACCAATATACATAAACAATGCCCAATTACCATAACATATTCATAGCCCATAAAACAAGAATAAAATAAATATAACATTTTAACATTTTAATCAAAATATATCATTTAATTAAACTTACATAATCAATTATTTATTAAACCATTTTCAACTCCATTTAAAAAAATTTATAATGGTATTTTTGAATCAAAGTGTCTCATGCCACTTTGAATGTTTTGAAATAAATATTAATTTCAAAACATTCATGTATATATAAATAAATATTTAAGAAAAAATTTAAAACATGGTAATTAATGAAAAATATTGAGATGAATACATTTTTAAAACATTTAAAACAATAATTTAGTTAAAGAGTTCCTAACCATATGAGAGATTCTTGAATACAAATAATTGTGTAATAACATTAATCTAAAATTATAATATAATCAGAATAAAGATATTCATGATATAATATGTCAATTTGTACTATATAAACTATATAAATGTGAATTGGTGTATAATAAAACAATAAGTCTTAATGGAATGCAAATTTAGACAAAGTCCCTTATGAAGATAATATCCTCAGATTAAGGACAAATCAAGGCCCTAATTATGTGTAAAAAATAAGAAAATACACCCAATATAAGTGGATATTACTTGTAAAACAATCATAGTTCATTCACCCATATTCATAGCATGACAATAAAAATCAATTATAAAATTAACCCAGAAATGGAAATTGAGTTAAGAATTTCCTTTATAGAAATTCGACAGCCTAATGGCGTCACATTAAAATTCAGAAAATAAATTGATGATATGGAGAAGGGTATCTCATCACATGGACATACAATTTATATAAATATGGTTATATTAGTACATATCCCAACATAATAATCCTAATATTCAAATACATTACATAAAACAAGTCTTTGACTAAAAGAGTATGGGGAAAGGTTCCTTTACCAATTTGGTAACTTACGAAACATTCTATCCATGAATGAAGGATCATAAATTGAAGATGAAAATAACAATAAATTAAATTATATTAAAATAATAATAAAATTATTTCTAGTAAATACACCACACACACAAAAATGGTTGAAAATATAGCATGTATCTTACGAGAATAAAATGTGCGATGAAAACCTCTTACCTCATGTCTGACATAACACATTTGTCATTTAATACCATGAATAATAAATTTAATTTAATTTATAATATCTTCAGAACCATTTTAAGGTTTATTATTTCTTTTTTGTCTCTTATTACAATGTTATAAACATTATATAATCATTTTAGTTAATAATGGTCTGTTTTTCGATATTTGGTACTTGAGTCAAAAATAAACATCTTCTAATTAAAATTTTTCCATGTGGTCAATAGTCCATTATATCCAAAATTATATTAATGATTTAGATATTATATATATATCATATATACCTTGTATATATATTTATTTATAACTATACAAAAATTGGGATATAAGAAATGAAATGCACCGTTCATAGAGATGGTAAGTCATACGTATGCATGAACACTACATTCGTTGATATTTCATATTTTAATAAATTGAAAACATAATTATACAAAGGTATATTATATTTCTTGTAATATGTCATATATAATTTCATTAACTCCATACTTTATACATCCCATGCATGTCATCAACGAGTCATATCACATTGAGGGGGTGGTAGTCTGCGCTTCTCAAATGAAATTATATTATTTACCTATCTTGGAAACCGTAAATATATGGTATAAATGAAAATTTCAGAAACATAGATAAAACATAAACATAATATATATCACATATAAAGATAGATTCCTAAAAAATAACACCATGATGGGTATTTGGATATATAAAAATAATCATTGTTTCATGAGGTAGTAGTTCACCGTCCACATAAACAGTATGTTTGTATCCATTAGATTGAGGTGTGTGGATGTGTTGATCAAATACTTCTCATAACCACAACCTATTATATTGAGTATAATATTTATTTTATAAAATAAAGTAATAAATATAGTTCAGTGGGTTTAGGGGGTTTGATAAATTATATAATAGAAAAGAACTTAAGAGGAGTCGTTACCTTTAAATCGAGTATCTTTTTATATTTGAGCCAAATGGCTTACATGAATTACATTATGCATAGGATAAGGCTTATAAGAAAAATAGAGGGATTTAAGGAGTGTAATTGGGAATAGTTTGGATGATCCATGGGGCCTAAGAGTAATGAGTAATGGTTTAGAGGTGATGGATTTTTATAATGTGGATATGGGGCTCTTTTGGAAAGTTTGAACTTATTTTTTATTATAAACATATTATTGGTTTCAATAGGTCCAAAACTGATTAAATTCAAATATATGAGTACTAGTTTTCTAAATAAAATCATCTATCAATAATTGGACTAGTTTTTGAATATTTTTGGTAATTTTTATAATCTCAATTATTAAAGTCATTCATTAAAGTCGTATTAACTGCATCATCATTTTGTCGTAAATAATTTTATTTATTTCTTGTCTAAAATTAATAAATAAAATACCATGATATATGAAATTGTTTTAGGTTTCATGTTAATATTTATAGTATAAGAGATCCCTTATATAACCTTATGTGAAAATTGATTTAGAAAAAGATATATGTTTTTGTAATTTTTATCTTCACTTTAAAATAATTAATATAATGTGTCATTGCCACTCACAAGTGTCTCCATGGGATCCCAAAATCGACCCAAGGATTTCCATTGTCTGAAATATATTACCTAATAGGATTATGACACATTTTATGGTAATTTAATAATATTATTATAATATTGTTTTACCCTTATTTACCTAATTTACCTTTTAACGATGGTAAATAAAATATTTACTGAAATAATTATTCATAATGTGTAAAAAATTTACCTATTTACACAATTTGAACCTACTGATCCTAAATAAATAATCCATTTTTCCAAAATCATAACACATAAATTTCATAAATTAATTTTAAATTATTTCTCGTTGTCAAAACCAAAAGGTTTGCTTTTATAAAATAACAACTATTGAAAGATTGACACGTATTTATGTAAAATTTCCAAGTGGAATTACATATAATGACCATAATTGGATTAAATGGTAAAACTTTAATCTAATTATACTTTATAAACTAATTAAAACGAAAATCTATATTTATCAATACATTATATTAAATGGTAGATTGGAATTAAAATGCAATATTTTTCACTATTAAAACAAAATGATCATAAAAATACAAATATTTAATCCAAAGTAAATTTTGATGTCCCGATTATAAATAAGAATATTATTATGTCACATAATACATATAAAAGTGACATAAATAGATTTAAAATGGGTTCTCCCTCAAATGGTGGTAAATAGTCCTTTTAATGAATATTAGAATATGTATGCTTAAAATTGGATTCATTTGCATTTTAAGCATCTAATTTTCATTGGATAAATGTCAAAACATTTAAAAAAATGTGTTTTTTTCAGTTAGTTCTTTTCATTCCTACTAGTACAATGACTATTCTTTTAATACCACTTAAAATAATAATAATAATAATAATAATATATTATTATTTTTTGGTATAACTAAATGTTTTGTGCAATATAATATTTCAAAGAATCTTTTTGTTACATTTTGAGTATGCTACCAGACATAACATTCCCTTTTAAAGTAAAAATAATATTTAACTCGAAAATATTAATAAATATGAAAATTTAATATTATTTATTTACATTTGATGATATATATATAAGGTGAAATCCAATAAAATAGATCATTTCATAAATTAAAACAAAAAACTTCCTTTTTGTAGATCATAAACAAGGTTTTTAATTTGTAAAAAGAAGTTATGAATATAATTATTGATATTGAAAATTATAGCCCCATCTTTTTATTGTCCATATCGTCCATTATTAATAGAGTTTGAGTTATAAACTCTTAAAAGTATATCAATACAAAATGAGATATGTGATCTAATAATGGAATCACATTGTAAAAATTTTCCTATGTGAACTTATAATTGGTGTTTCTTCTTATAAGAGTAATGGGTTCACTCCCTATATATTTGATGAAATGTATACGAGAACATGGATGTAAAAGTATTGAAAAATTATATATTGGATTAAATTTCATTATATGTATATCATCATATGATTTTCTTAATGATTTAAATATTTAATGTTTTGACAACTTTTATATCGAAAAAAAATTCATATATTTGTAGTAAATAAAGGTTTAAATCAAAATATACCTTTATTATATATAACAACTCACCTTGTACTAAAAAATTAATATTTAAGAACAAAATTGGAGGATTGTTATATATTTTAGTCAAACTATTTAATAAAATAAATAGAATGTTTTTTTAAATTCGAATCGGTTTGTCCCTCAATAAGAGTTTTATCATTTCGGCTGAACCACATTATTCTTTGACAAAAATATTGATATTAAACTATGGTGTACCTCACCAATAGTTGTCTCATTTCAATCAAACCAAGGGGACCTTTTACTGAAAATAAGATTTTCAAATACTAGATAAAGAGATGTCTTATGAGAAAATTATTTTTTCAATATAATAAATTCTTAAGATTTATCCCTATAGTAGTGTCATGGGGAAATCTGAAATATCTATTTTATTTTACAATAATATTATTTAAATAATTAAGGGAAAAATTTTATGAGAACCATATACCATCATTTTGGTGTGTGGATCAAACCCTTTATGATAGTGAATTCAATTAATGCATCAAGGTTCAGTTTGTCTTCTCAATCATCCAATATATTTTGCAACACCAACAATGATTGGGACTAGTGACGGTGGCTCATGGAGTGGTAGCAAGTAACCAAAATAGTGATCCCACCCAATTATGGGGATAGAGATTATGTGAGGTTGGTAAATGACCTCAGTATACAGGATGTTCGTAATGATCTAATATTTTTTTAGAGATGTCATGGGGAGTGGGTTGTGGGTGACCTAAAGAGCTATAATTTTTTCAATGATGCAGGCTGGAGAAGATGCACTGCATAGGTTTTTTTTGTCCTCAATGAATCCAGAGAAGATATAAGGCCCCAATGACTTGGGATGTGTTAATGACATCAGATGAAGGTTGGGATAACTTTAAACATGAACATAGATGTAGGGGTGAATGTTGATGTGACCTTGAGAATTGATCATCCATTAGTCGAATGAGATATTTTTTGGGCTTGCGATGTTGGAGAATATTATTATCGGGGAAAATTTTGGTCATGGAAACGGTGGGAAATGTAGCATAGTAGAAGAATAAGGGGGAACAAGGTGGAGACTGCTGATGAGCATTGATCTAGAGGTGACATGATATGACTTCAGATCTCATCCACAACTCGATGATGAGAAGTGGGAAATGAACATTTGATGTGAATTACATAGGTAAATAAATATGAATTATAATTAATTTACATACTAGAATTGATACATCGATAATCTCATAATATGGTGTTGAAAACCAATGAGTGAGGGGTGTTAATTGATTATTAGCATTATGGAATCCAAATAATGGGTCATGGGACCACTTTTTTATCAATGGGGTTTCTTTTTAGTTGGTTTTTTGGGTGGTTTTAGTTTTTCAACTTTTATATCATAAGGAAATTTTGTGTGCCACTTGTTTTACCTTTGATGAATTTAATTTTATATAATAATTTTTAGGTCATTGTAGAATCAACAATTGAACATTCTTGTAATATGCATGTGTGTGTTTTATATATATTTAAATATATTTATATGTATAGATATATGTATAAAATTATAAATATTTATAAATAGTCATATGTATTACTATATATATATTTTTATAAATATTATTTGGATATATATATTTTTTTATTCATATATATATATTTTTACATTAATTTTTTTCTATATATAACAATAGTTTAAAATATATATGTTAGTTTAAATGTGTGTATTTATATTAATAAATATATTATGTTTAAATATTTATATTTATATATATTTATATATATTTATATGTATTTATATATGTACATATACTTATTTATTTATATTTTTTGTATTTATATTTATTTATACATATTTTGTAGTTATATATATATTATTATTTTTAATAATACTTCTATGCACATTTAATTTTAATTTAATATATTTATGTATATTTATTTAAATTAATATATATTTTTAGATATTTAAATGTATTTATTTATAATTATACACATTAATATATAATACATCGATGTATATACACACATATATTTATTTGAAATATTATTTTTATATGTATGCATCTAATATTTATGAAAAAGTATATGTAAAAAGTTTTATTCATTTACATGTATTTTTCTAAATATATATATATAATTATATTAATTTATATTTAGTTACCTCGTGATGGAATTATTGTAGTTGAAATATATTTTCAGATTAACTATGTTTAATGAGGTTCAAATCTCTCTCAACACATACATGTGCTTGACATTATATGGTAGTACTATATGGTAAGGGTGTTGATGTCATGGAATGGGTGTTTAAACTTCTACCAAATGAACAACCACTAAATAAAAAACCATAATTAAAAAAACTTATTTGTAATGATTCCTGACATAAAAATACATTACACTATTAGAAATAGTCACACATCAATTAGTGGTGGTCTTATATTTTACAAAAACCTTTCTTTTATTTATAGTGTTATCCTATAGCCTCATCATTAAACATTACACATTCTGGTTTTTTTATCAATAACCCACATTTGAGTATCTTTGCTATTTATAGTTTTATAGAATCATTAAAAATTCATACAAAGAAATATCATACATTAGAAGTGGACATATATACTGAGTCTCCATTTTTTAACCACATAGATCATTAGAAAATAAATCTTGGTTTCATTCTATAACATCACAATTCTCATATTTCTTTTATGCATTAACCCAATCATCATTTAACAATATAAGAAAACTTATAACATATAATGGGCACAAAAATCATACTATGTGACCAAAAAAATAAACAAAACTATTATACTATAGAAAAACATGAAAAAATATTTAAATTTCATTAAAAAAAAGTCAAAAATATTTTCACATGAAGAACACACTTTAGTTTTTCTGTAATTATATCAATAAAACCAAACAAAAGAAACTAAAAATATTGTGTGAATTAGATCATAATATACATAAAATAATTTCAAAACCATTTCAATTGTAATAACCATACAACCAACATCCAATATTGTTTTTACCGAATGAATTTTAGATATTTAATAATGACCAGCCTTCATATAATCTATATCTGGATAACATGTAAGCTATAATTTAGATTTTCATATAGTATAAGTTCTATCATGCTCACAATTGACCAATAATGGGGCTAAACCCTTCATATAAGTTGTACGGGTCTCTCCCCTGAGCTATAATGAGGATTAAATCTTCATATAAGATGTATTGTGATCACCTGTTTCATATAATTCTCATGTACCATTTCATGAATGAAACACTTTTATGATAAAAGCCTTTTACAAAAATAATTAAATCTCATATTAAAATAACTTTCATACAAAAATATTTTCTTCCTTTAAGGAACAACCTCAATACCAAAACAAAAGTTTTCCTTAGGAAATCATTATCAATTCTATAATACTAAAGAAGGAGAGGATTGTGATTTCAGGAAAAAATTGTTATATTTTTAAGGAAACTATAAATTAAATAATATTTATTGTGTTAAAAAAGTTATTTTTTGTATATTATGAATAGTAATTTCTTTTTGTCGTTTATCTAAACATTCCATATAAAACACATAAAAATATTCCTTCTTAAAACAATTGAATGAAATTAAAAAAGTACATAAAATTTTCATTATAATCATTTTATATTCAAATAAATGAACACATAAATTACCTATAACAATATGAACATGGAATATAATATTTTTAAATTTATTCTTCGAGCATCTAAGAATATATTATTTTAAATCAAAATGTCTCATACCAATTTGAATTAGTGGAATAATGAACTATGAATAAATAAAATTTTAGAAAACATTAAATTACATGATAATAAATATATTCATCATATTATTAGTTAACATGTATCTATATATACCTCATAAATGAATCTGGGTGCACAACATAAAAAAATTCCTCAATGACAATGTTTTTGAGACAACATCCGTTATAAATATCATATCATTGAAGTGTGAATTCATCAAATGAATATAGTTTTATATCCACTATAAATTATCATAAAATAATTTTAAATAAAACATTATATAATCAAATGTCATTTTAGATATAATTTCATTATGAAATGATCAATATGTTGAATATTAACCCAAATAATGGACATTCAGTCAATAAATCCCCAAACAGATGTTAGACTTCCATCAAATTTGTTCAAACCTCATATATAGTTTTTTAAAGAATGCTTTTCTAAATAATTAAAAAAAATTATTCATTTTTATAGTACCTTATATGATAAATTTATATCATCTTATGACCATTCATTAATAAAATTTTTTATTTTCCGGGTTTTAGGTGCATTTGTTTCCTAGTTTCATGATCGAATCATTTGTGTAAAATTGTGGATGTTATTGTTAAATTATATTGAAACTATATAATATAAAATTAAATTGTATTAATGTACTACTATATGTATAAATGGACCCATATATAATTTTAATTTCTTATATAAGGATGGTTCATTAGATAAAATATTGATGATAAACGTTTAGTTTATTATAGTAGGATTTTCTAAGCTCTGTGAAATAAATTTATTTTATTTAATATTAATAGTATATATTATTTTAAAATATAAAATTTATTATAATATATTTATTAACAACTTATTTTACAATAAAAATAGTTTTAAGATCAGATTTGAAAGCAGTAATGGAAAAATTGTGTAAACATTATTCATGGAGGCAATTAACTGACATAACTTAGACAATAATAGCATTTATTTAAATAAGAGATAACAAAAATTAAATAGAAATAATATATTAGTTCTTAAAAATAAATCTATAGTTTATAAAATATTATATAGTGACCATGAATTTATTGATGAAGGAGGTGAGGAGAAAGTAGAAAATGAAATGAAATTAATAGAGGCACTTTGGGAAAATTACCTCATGAATATCTCCTCCTTGAGAGATCTCTAAGGACCTTGGATTTACAATTTTGGTGATAAAATAATAACTAGGAAATGGGGAGAATATTTGTGAGAGGTTTGGATATTTATTGTAGGAGAAAAATTGATTTTTGGGATGAAATGGAGCCGTGTAGGGTGATATTTATACATTATGAGATGTGGGTTTAAGTGATTAAATATTGAATAAATTATATTTAAAGCCAAAACATTTGAGGTGGAATTAAATTCAATGACATTTGATGTTAATTAATTTTTTATATGATGGATAGGGTCCACACACACCTCAACCATCCATGAGATATTTTAGTTTTTAGATATTTTAAGCCTTTACCATTTTTATCTTAAACATGTTTAATTTTTTATTTATACCACAGTAAATAAATATTTACTATAGATAATTTATTATGCATAAAAATAAAATTGAAAATAAAATTATAATTGGAATAATGTAATTCCAAATATGTTATCCATTATTGAAATTAAATTAACTAAATTATCAAAATTATATTTAAAATTAATCCCAAAGAAAAAATGAAAATAATCAAGGTTTATAAAGGGAATAATTTAAAACATTAAAATGGTTTCATATAAAATTTAATTTTGAAATTGATAAAAATGAACATCATTGGATTTATTGAATTATAATTGAACTAATTAACCATTAAAAAAATATAAATATTATTTAACCAAATATATTAATAATATGATTAAACAGTTTTCAAATAAAATTTAGTATTTTTTACTAGTCACCAATAAATGAATCTTGTCATAAAAATATCAAAAATGAAAAAACTATAAATTTTTATATTTATATTTAAATTAATATTCTTATATTTTCAAATATATCTTAAAAATGTGACAAAAAAGATTTAAAATAGGAGGACCATCAAAAGGCAGCAAAACTTATTTTTTTTAAAAAAATTCTTCTTTTTTTCCTAAATAAGGATTTATCCATATATCATGTCTTGAAAACACATTATATAAATTTAAAAAATTATATTTAATATTATATATAAATATATATTATATTCATATAATCCGAAAAAAAATATTTTATTATATATTTTTATAAAACACATTTGACCACATTTAAAAATATTTTTTTGAAAATAATTCGTTTTATTTTAAAAAGGTTTTTAAAGTAATATATAATTAATTGTTCACAAATTAAATAACTATTTATACATTTTTAACCCATATTTTAACAATTCTTTTATTAGTGTTCATTCCCACCATTCTAGCGGAAATATTAATGGTCATATTTAAATTATAATATTTATTTGTTCGTTTAAGTTCGATGTTGCATATCATGTATGTTATCTAACATTGTATTTAATTTTAAAAAACTTGAGATGTTATAACTATCAAATATTCTTGTTATTCTGGATCCAATATTTGATTCAATGAATGGGGATGTTTCTTTCCATGGTAGTTGAGTTCTAATTTCTCTTATAACACTGAACATTATTGACAAATGATGTGTATAGAATGGTGGGGAGTCTATCCATTTTTATTAAATGTAAGATTCTTTCTATTATACCTCTGATTGGATTCTTTTTTAGAATGAAAATATTTGATGTGTGGATTCTCTAGTGACTGGGGTTTTACCCCAATGGTACTTAGCAAATTTTTTAGTTTTACTATCACATGAACACCATGTTAATAATATTGTAAATTTTTTATATTAGGAAACTAAAAAAACCGTTGATGGTATAATTGATTATGAGGTGTGGTTCTTACCACTGAGGTGTACTATAATTATATTACATGTACATTAGAGCCTTAAAAAAATTTAAGTACAAAAATATATTATTTAGTTTTCATTTGGGTATATTTTATAAAATTCATATATCGCTTAATGAAGATTCATATAGGATTCCGGAAACTAAAATAGAGTCCAGATTGAGGGTTTTGCCCTATGATTTTTTTATAATTGGTTCAAATCAATTCCCATTACATTTTATCATATAAGGTGAATTGATTAATTAATATGATTTATTTAATATAATAATTAATTGAATTTTGATATATATAAAATCCTTAAATCTCTATACTATTAATACAAAAATATATTTTCCTTTAGTGTTATCCAGTATCAATTGGAAATAATAAAAGGATTAATATGAAAAATATGTGATTCTAGGTGCATTCAAAAATAGATTAAACAACTAGATCCAATAATATAATTCATAATTGTAACTATCATTTTCATATAATGAAGGTTTTTTATCATAAAACATTAATCCTAGTCCCCAATTATGAATCATGGTTTTATTGTTCACTTTTTACCATGACTTTATATTTAAAAGAGAAATTCAATAATTTTTTCCTCTGTATTTGATGAAAAATGATGAAATATGATCCTCCATTATTCATATTATTCTTATGAAATCATTCAAATTATTATGGTAAATATACCTTGGAGATAAATATTGGATAAAATTGGATTAACATCAATTATTTATTTTGAAATATAGCTTACTTGAATTTATTTAACAAGGATTTACATTAGAAATTGGGTGAAAAAAATTGGTTATACTTCTTATTTTATCAATAATTTATTGTGTTAATTATTTAATCTTTATTAATCTGTAGTTCCATGGGCAGATTGATATAGAAAAAGAAAACAAATTATTATCTAGCATTATTTTCACTCTCTACATCCAATTCCCCTCTATTTCATCCCATTATATGGATGAAAATTCAGAGACACTCTATGTGGACATTAACAGTGATTGACACTAAGGTAGTTGACATTAGTGTGATGAAAGTAGTGATGTTTTGTTTATTTGCGAACAAGTAGGATGGGATATCATGTCACCAAACCATTTATTTGATTACATACATGGTGCTAATCACTTAAAATAAAAAATTCATCTATGGCATTCAATAATGTACATTAGGATGTACAACTAAAGTAATATATTTTTTAATTAATTCTAAATCATGGCATATACCTCAGGAGCATACACGTTGTGTCTCATTTTTTTACAATGGAATATCTATTTTTCACCGGGATTCCATTTTGTGAATGTAAATAGCCTATCATATGTATTTTTCCTTATAAATATCAATTTTACAATCTCTTCGTCAATTTTTTTAATTTTGAGAGGATATATGGTATGATTTACATTTTCGCATCATATGACCAATGAAAAAACTACTGTAATCTTCCAAGTGATATTGAGGTTGGTATGACCTCAATTGAGATGTCTTGAATTGTGGCATGGATCCCACACTTCATATATATAGATGTGGTTTATATCCCCACAATGGAGAATATGTGCACCTGAGTTATTTTTCATTAGTCTACAAGGTTTTTATCCCATCATAGAGGTGCTCAGGTAAGGTTTGCATCCTATACTGTGTTCAGTAACCCATAGACCATTGTGGTACCATGAGCATGGAATAAGACCTCCAGTATTATTCAGAATAAGTTATAGATAATTGAATTAAATTGGTAGTTTTGATACATGTGTGATGCTACAATATTAATGGACTGGAAGGAAATGTTACTCCATATAGGATATGTGTGATTTTTTGATGACTATACTCTACATGTAGATTTATTTTTATAGATAAGTAGTAAAAATGGCTGAGAAGTGAAGACTTCCATGAGATTTTTGAATATTCCACACATGTTGGGTTACCATTGAGATGTGGTATATAAATTATTATATAATTTATACTTTGTGTATCCCTAACTGATCTTGTCTTTTATATTTTACTATGTGAAATAATTATATGAGAGGGCACACTCTAGACCCACACTCCCAAGACTTGTGCAAAAAATATTTAGAAATTATCATTGAAACCAATTGTGGTGACCGAACATAAAAAATCTTATATTTCACATCATTTTTCATAATTTAGACAATGCATCTCCCAAATCACCTCATAAACCCAATAACCAATGGTGTATTGTCTTTATAGGTTATCCACATGAAAAATATTTATCAATATTATGATCATTTCTCAATAATTACCCCCGACAATAGACCGCCATCTTGAAATATCATATGTTATACTCAACTACATAACTTATAGAAGGGAAAAAATGTAAGTGATGATTTGAAACTCTTAGTAAGTGAAAAAAATTATATTGAATCATGAGGGGTTAGATCATAATTGTCCTGAGAAAAAAAAATCAATATAAAAATATATGATTTTATATAATATCATAACTACCCATAGTTCATATAAAACTACTTTAATTGGGATATATTACATTGAAAATGGAATTGAAAATTAAAAATCCATTAAATTTCCTATGTCTTTATCTGTGCTAAAAAAAGATCGTAAAAGGCCCCATTTATTAGTTATTTATTTATCACATAGAAATATCCATCTTTATTATGGATTTTATTTAACACTAATAAAAGGATTAATTTTTAGTTATAAATGTATCACCAATAAAGTGGGGTCCTTTTTTAATATTAGTTTAGTATAGAAATTGAATCCTATTATTAGTGATTTTTCTAGCACAAATAAATGGTTATTTTATTAGTGTAATTATTAGCACCAATAAAAGGCTATATCATAGCGGTGTACTCTTAAAATTCCATCACACTACTGAAGATAATATTGGTTTAAATTATTTGGATAAAGTATAAAATGAAATTAGAATAAATATTACATCAAAAATAAAAAACCGCTATATTATAGACATTTCCATCATTGTTTGTACTATTACATTAGTACGAAAATATAACCCAAACATTTGAAAAAATAAATTTTAATTTTTCTTTGTTCCTAGACTCCTAATCATGTTACTAGTTTCTCAAACAAACCATTTTTACTATATAAATAGAATACACCTATATATTAATGAAAAGTGTTGGTTAGTAATACTATAAAAAAATAAATTAATCCAAAAGTGAAATTTGAAACAAAAAACATTAAAATAATTTCATTTCAGACAGACCATGTATCTTATCGAGTTGTGGATTATTCTCAAACATCACACCATTTATTTTTGTTCTCATAAGTAGGTGATATTGAATTGGATAATATTTTTTGTCAAAATATACACTATACATGTGAGACACTTCAAGAGACATTTCTTTTTGAGTACAACACATAACCGTAAAAAACTCTTATTAATATTCTACAATAATCCATCTAAAATATAAATAAATTTGTATTATATAAAAATTCTAAGGATAATAATTTTTTTATATTAGATAAAATGGTGAGAAAACATTTTGATATTTTTTTTAAGTTTTTCCATTGTGTTTCATGTTCTAATCTAAAATGGAAAAAATATATTGAAAACACGTACTACAAGTCATAAAACCTATATCATCTATTTGGTTTAACTATGGTTAATTTCTTCATATCAAAAACTAGTAATAGATAATTATTGGTTTTTTCTAAATAAATCCATGCCCGTTGTATCAGTATTGGCTACTATGGTGAATTTGAAACAAAATTTAATCCTTTTTATTAAAAACATGAACCTTAAGTCATATTAGTCACATCTTGTGTTGGATTAATATTAGGTAAATTTTTAAAAGTCAAAAATGAATTATGGATTTTTTTCTTCTATTTGAAATCAATCTAAACATGTTTGATTGGTTCTAAAAATTTGATATATATATATATATATTAAAAAATATGTAAATTTTGTATTGAAAACAAGCACATCATGTCATAAACACACAAAATGTGTCAAATTAATTTTTGGTATATTATAACACAAAAAAATAATTATGGATCATTTTACTAATTTATTATGACACTTGGATCCCATTATCTTTATTTTGTGGATGAGAAACATATTTTACAGTAAAATAGAAAATTTTAATTGAAAACACACAATTTTAGTCATAATGGAATGATCAAGTGTTACATTGTCGTTTGGTCAATTCCAACAATTCATAGATGAATTATTAGTTATTTTCAAATAAATTATAAAACAATCTGACCTTTTTTTCTCTGTTTTGGAGATTTCAAACACATTTTAATCAAAAATTTCACTTTTATATAGAAAATATGTACATTGAGTCATACAAACCATATAGGGTGTTAGATTGACATGTTTTGGATTCCTACGTGTGAAAAAATACTTTTTGATCATTTTACTTATGTATAATGAAAATATTTTCCTTTTTTATGTTTTGGATATTTAATGCATGTTTTAATCTAGAATGAAACTTCTATATTGAAAACCCAAAAATTGAGTCATACGTTCAACATCAGGTGTTGTATTGATTTGAGTTCAATCCATATATGTTAAAAATGAATACCACATCATTTTTATAATTTTTCAAAATTATATAATCTCATATTTAGGTTTTTGTGATTAAGACAATATTCCAACTGAAATAAATTTTTTAGAATGAAAACACACATTTCTGGTCATACCAGCCACATCAGTTGTTTTATTAACATTTGTAAAAATCTTATGCATAAGTAATGAATTATCTATTGGTTTCATTACATATTAAAACAAGGAAATATCATTTTTTTAGTTTGGGTGATGTGATGAACGTTTTAATCTAAAATGAAATTTTTATATTGAAAATATGCATTTCAAGTCATACCGGACATATCAGGTATCTAATTGGATTCTGGTTTATTCATAATAATTAGAAAATGAAATATTAGTCCACTAAAATACATTGAAATAAATTAGATCTTATTATATCGTTTTTTCTATGTGATGTGTTTTAATCTAAAGTGACCCTTTTATTTTGAAAACAATTACTTTCAAATCATCCACATTGGGTGTCTATTTTTTGTACACATAATTATTATATGTGAAGAATGAATTATATATTTTTATCTTCATGATAAAAAATAAACTAAAATTGTTTCATTAGTTTTTCTAAGTGATTTTTATTTTTAAATAAAATGAATCATTTATTTTGAAAATAGGTACATTGTGTCATAATGAAAACTTTGGGTCTTAGACTAATTTACCTCCAATTCCAAACCATTTAAAATGAATTAAGGATAATTTTTTTAATGTTTGAAAACATTCTAGACACATTTTCTTGGTTTATTATATTTTATACTTTTTTTAAAATAAAATCAAACTTATGTATTGATAACACATATTTCATGTGATTCCAAACACATCATGTGCAATATTGATGTAAGGATTGCTAATAAATACAAAAAATAATAAGTATGGATTGTATTCCAAATGATTGAAAATATTACAATACCATTTTCTCAATTTTGGAAATATGACATGTGATTTAATCTGATATGAAAATTATATTAAAAAAATGCATTTTGAGTCTTTCCAATAATATATGGTTTTATATTATTGTGTGGACAATTCCTACACATTACTAATGAATTACATATCACTATTATACTATTAAAAAACAATATGATCTCATTTTCTTATATTTCTATGTTATTATTTTTTAATTAAAATGAAAGTTATATTAAGAACCTATAATATGACTCATACATACAAAATAATTTGTGGTTTTTGCATGAAATTAATTCCTACACCTGAAATATGTATTATGGATCATTTTTATAAATATTTAAAACTATTTGAGCTTGTTATTTTATTTCCATCTATGTTATATTTATTTTAAACCAAAATGGTACTTTTATATTCAAAACACATACATAGAGATATACCAGCTACATATGGTGTCAGATCGATGTGGGTTTCATTAATGCACATCATAAATGACTTGTGGATAATATTCCAAATGTTCGAATAAAATTAAACCTTATTTCTTATTTTTTACATTTGTGAAATGAGTCTTAAACTAAGATGGCACTTTTTAATTGAAGAAACATAATATGAGTAATATTTGATCACATCATGTGTTATATTATTTTGTAGAATATTCATATATTTGAAAAGGTAATTATTTATCTTTTTCATGCTGATTTAAAAATATCCAATCAATTTTACTCAGTTTGGGTGCTGTGACATGCATTTAAATCTAAAATTTCACATTTATTTTGAAAATGGGAACATTTATTCATATTGACCTCATCATGTGTTTGATTAGTATGCATTTGGATTATGATGTGTCACAAATGAATTATTGGTCATTTTTTAAAGATTAAAACCAATTCAACCTTATTTTATTTTTGGGGTGTTGAGGTATGTGTTTTAAATTGAAATGACACATTTATATAAAAAAATTATTTGATTCATACTGACCACATCATTAGTCTAATTGGAATGATGTTAAATATTACATATGTCAAATTAAGTATGGATTTTTTTCTAAATTTTTGAATAAATATGATCTCTTTTTATCAAATTTGGCTATGTGATATAAATTTTAAATTAAAATTTAATTATTATATTAAAAAGTTTTATGAATCATATTTAGCACATAGGGTTTAAAATTTGCATTTAGTTAATTCCTACAAATATCATATGAACTATGGATCATCTTTCTAATTTTTGAAAATAATATGATCTTATTTTCCGTGTTTTTTTATGTGATACATGTTTTAAACTAAAGTAAATATTTTTTATTAATGTAATTCACTTTAAGTAATATAGAACACGTCTTGTGTCAGAATAATTTGATTTCATTTCTGAAATATCAAATATGATATATGGATAACTTTCTTAATATACTAAAATCATATTTATTTGTTTCATTATTTTTTAGAATATTGTGTGTGTTGTGACCTAATGTGTAAATTTTTAAAAATAAGATTTAGATAAAAATGGACTGTAAATTAACTCAAAAAAGTATATATAATGAAGATAAAATTAAATAAATAATTATTAAAATGTCACATCATCATAATGAATATTAGAATTCTAACTCCATGTTTTATATCCATTCATTTCTAATCAAATCAATTTCCACTATTGTACTTATCCTTGATAAATAGATCAAAAATAATATATAATAATTTTGATATTAATTCTCCACCTCCCAAGTGAATCTCAAAGGACAAAACCAATAATAGATCAAAAAAATATTAGGTGACAACCTAAATTTATTATTAGAAGATATTTTAACATTGTGTACTCTACCCAATCGTATCTAATCAAATTAAATTCTTCTTTTGTGTATGTAGATTATTGGAAATCATAGTAATATTTGTAATATATTGAAAAAATGTATAAATATTTCTAATGAAATCGTAATGTCCTTTTCAAATTTTTTTTGAGTATTATAGTCTTTTGATGGTATATTATATGTATTATAAATTATAAAATTTTATATCCACAATAATTTTTTTATCTTCTATTTAGACACTGTATAAAAATTTACCAAAATGAGTAAATTATTTTGAAATATTTTCCTAATGTTAAATCATTCTATATTTAACTTTATCATCATCTATTTAAAATATCAACAGGATTTTTAAATGCTTCCAAGACCACATAACATGATTTAGTAATTATTTAATTATCTCTCAACCATAAAAATATTATATAAACAAAAATCAAAATAAATAATTTGTTTTTTTATCTATAAAATATTTTTTAATTTGAATTATTAATTTTATGTAAACATCATGTCTTGTCATTTTTAGGGAAATACATGAATTGGATCAAAAAAATAATCATTTTTTTAATCTAATAATACTATAATCAATGTCCTCCAATTCATTAAAAAAAATTAATAGAAAATATTTTATATGATTTCATTACATTATTTTACCCCGATATTATATGCATAAACTGGAGTCTATATTTTATTATATTATTTTTAATTTACGTTTCAATATCTTTTTTTTTATTATCAGTTTCATCCAACCCCAAATAAATTTTTTATACCAACAATACATGGATTAGTTTATCTAAGTCGTGATTCATGGGGTTTCACCTTTATAGAGAAGGAATATAAAATTTTCCAAAAAAATATGAAAATTTGTTAATGTTAATGAACATAGTATATAAATTTTGGAAGGAAATATTAAGAAAATATACCTCATGTATGTATTCTCAACATATACTCCCAAACATTCAATAATGAGAATAACATTTATACTAAACATACCAACTATGTCTATAATGAGAATTACAAATATTTATTATAAATATATAATCTGGGACATGTATCTATCATTGAATGTGTTGTTTAATTATGATTTTATTGTTAATAGATGTTGAAATGGAACTGGCAGGGGGAATGTACTCTTAGAAGGTTCTGTTTTTTTCTTGGTCTATTCACTATATTATCTTCATCAGAACATCCATTTTAACATTCTGTTATATTTTTATAATACCATACCTCACTATATAACATTTTTCATCAAGTGTTATATAATTTTCATAAGAATGTTTTTATATACCCTATGCATCATTCTATTACTATAAGTCCATCATATGAAAGTTACAATAACACCATTGACTGTTATAATATCAATATCATCAAGTAGAACATGTAAATTAGTGATGGAATATTGAGCTACTTCAATACCCACTATTATATGATATTATTTGATATCATTATTTATATCATGTCTCTATGGATATTATATACCTTACCCATCACAACAAGGAATTGCATGTGTGTTGATATATAGAAATCACATACAAATTATCGCTATATAATTTTAGATATATAATGTCGTCTGAATTTTTTTCATTAACATTTATGAGAAATATTAGTGATATGATTTATTAAATAGGGATATTTATGTAGTTTAGTTGAATGAATAGTCTCAAATACATTTGGGTAATTTGTCTCATAATATGAAGATAATTGTTAAATTATTGGTATTCTCTAATCCTCTCACATATATTGATGTTTTAATCTAGAATATGGAAAATTATCATTCAAAGAATTAATTTTATATTGAACAAATTTCATCATCCGATATTTATATTAGTGTTGCTTATATTCTCTAAAAAACATATGGTGAAACTCCAAATACTATACCTCTGAAGAAACCATATTTTTCTTGCTGCTTCAAGAAAACTGAAAACAATTTTCTCTTTGTACGGTCATAATTGATTCATTTGTATTAAATTTAAAAAACACATAAAAATAAGTAGATATTTTAATTTATTCCTTTTATACCGAATAATAAATTAGTATTATTAAATAAATAAACATGTTTCACATATTTCTAGTGCTTTTTTGTCAACTAGTTTACCCTCAATATTTACACAATACTCTTTATATAGCACAAGATCTTTGATTGAAATGAATTCATATTAATATTAATCATTCATTATATTAATAATTTGACATATTTATTGTGATATCACATAAAAAATTTATAGTATGTTGAAAATATATAATATTTTATTCTCTAGTGATGTTCACCCTATGCTTTCATTGTGATACAAGTGTATTGGTTTTATTGCCTGTTTATTTTCATAAGTTCTTTCTAGTTTCATAAATTGAAAATTTTGAATAAAAATAAGTAAAAGAAATATATTCAAATAATAAAATATATACTAAAATGTAGCAGATATTATTTCTCCTCTCCATGTTTGAGGAAAGAATTCATCGTTTTCTTTATAATAATTTGTGCATACATAACTGGTGGTTGTGGGTTTACATTACCTTCAGTATCCTTAAGATGATGCTTTCTAAGAAGTGTTTGAATGAATCTATTTTCTTTTCTAGTTTCCATGAATACTTGATTATTATAAATTTCATCTAACATAAATGAAATTTATGAGGGAAAATTAAATGTAAATCAATGATTCGTTTTATTATATTTATGAAAAAAATCTATGAATTATATCATAACATCACTTTAATATCATTCCAATGGGTTTCTTTAGATATAGGATGAACTAAGAAAAATGATTCTATATCAATTAGATCATCCATTCATATTGTGTCCTAGACACAACTAATAAAAATTGACTTTTTTGGATCAATTTTATGGACCTTTTTATTTCAAACAACCTCAAATATCATACCCTTTCATCATGACATGATGAATTTAGTTAAAAAATGTCATGTTTTCTGTATTATTTTTCCATCAACATGTTGTTTATCCACTAATAATTGTGAATTTTCCACATCAACAATATATTATTATTAATAAATATTCAAATAATCATGTATATAAGTCATTAACTGCATGAGATAAAAAAATTAATTAATATAAATTTAATAAAGTAGATACACCTAATATTATGATGAAATTGGTAGCATATTAAAAAACATTAACATTATCATAAAACTCTCTTTATTTTCATTAATGTTTGAATATATTTGGATCCTCTATCTAGAAAAATAAACCCATCATTGTGGTCCCTTATAACATATATGATATTATCTATCTTGGTACTATAATGAAATTATTATTATATCATATATAATTGGTAATACTCGATTGGGTTTTCATATGAACCATTAATTGATGTAGTATCCTGCTGGAAAATTGACCAATTCTTATTTACTAGACTATGATGTAAAATACCTTCACTAGTTTTGATTCTATTAGAAAATTCTATTCATCATACACTTCCACACTGAAACTCAATTTCACGAATCCCATTTCATCATCATTAAATAAAAACCTATTATCAAACCATTTTCAATGTGAAATAAGAACTTAAAATGTTCTATAATCCAACTAAAATATCTATTTGAAGATTAAATATGAAATATTCATATAAATTTGATTTATATTTTTGGAACCAGATTTGTGCATTACTTCATCCATAAGAATAACATCACTATTTTTTATACTACATTAATTTTGTTACTTTGTATACAATATATAACAGTTAATTACAAAACATTTATATGTTATAATATTTAAATTTTTCCTTATAGATATCCATTAAAGGTGTAAAAAAATTGATTTCCTAGTTTTTAGATAAAGAATTATAAATATTATATCAAACTAATCCTATAAATTGTTTATTATGTGTATTTTATATACATAATTCATCCATTCATTGACTCAAATTTCTAGTAATTTATTTTTTGGATTAAACATATGAATAAAAATATTCTCTATTATGTAAATTGTAAAGGTGGGTGTGGTCCATATATATGGTAATAATTAAAACAACATTTCTTCTAGAAATTACTTCACACATATGGAATATATTGTGTCCTAGCATTGGGAGAATGATTCTATAAATTATTGATATATATTTAGTGCTGAATTTAACATATTCTTAAACAAAATATCATTCTATAATACCCCCTTATGTGTGACTTTGATTATTTATGTACCCTTTAATAATACTTAGATACCATTGGATGCGGTATACCTATCTATTATTGATAGTACAATATAGTTTAACAACTGTAACCAATTGAACCACCATAAAAACGATTAGATCAATGAATTTTGGTAGGAAGAACATATATAATTACAATAATATGACTACAACCACATAATTCATGATTGAAATCTTCATCATGCCTATAAAGTTACATTATATTATATTGGAAATGAAGAACAATCTAGTTAATTTATATCTTAAATTTTTAGGAATAATGAAATTTAATGTTATATGAATCAATTATTTCATCAAAAGATAACTATTGTGTGATTTCAATTTATGTAACTTCAAATTAGTCACTGGTAGAACAATCTTAATATTCATTGAATAATCCTTGTTAATATTTATATTATTATGGAAAATAAATAATTGTAATATTAATTGTATGGATATTGTGTACGATGCTGGGGGAATTATGTTCCACCTTTTACCCTCAATCAGTTATTACTCTTCCCATATTCCCCTTTCAATCATTTCCAACCTATCCTTGATTTAAACTTCTATTTTTTAGAAACATTCAGTAATGTTTCTAGTAACTCAATCAAATAAATTTTTTATAAATTCATGAAATCAATAAAATTACTTATGTAAAAATATTTCAATTATTGTAATTAAAATAAAATAATTCATTTTCACAAAAATTTTCTCTTATGTTTATCCAAAATGGTTTACAGAAATCCACATCAACATATTTTACTATCTGAAATATTTAATCACCTGTTAGTAGAGATGACATTATTTCTTGTTTGGTATTCCGATAAGATGTTGTAATCTATGAAAAAAATTTATATCATCATGGAAAAAACATATAATGTCCCAAAAAAAATTTTTTTGAGGGAAATTTTATCCAAACTGAGTGTGAGAATTCCTTAAAACATTCACATGCCAATATTACATTAATGTTATGAATTAAAATTTTCCATATTATGAAATTTAATTTATCATCTCTTACAACATGGACTTCCAAATGAATTCTTCACATCAATTAGAATCATAAATTATAATATCTATATCGGAATAAAAATTATATCTTCGGTCAATGGACCCAAATATACATCAATATCTTAATTGTGTTATTTTGGTCCAAAAATAAGATGATATAACATAATGTATTTTCACTTCATGAATAACCATGGGATTAATTCATAATTTACCAACACAATCATCCATGTAATAGAAATATTTTATACATACAAATAATTTATACCATCTATATATAATTCAAGATTGAATTTTCATATCTCATTTTGAAATTATTAAAACTAATAATATATTGGAACATACTGAAGAGAGTCTTATAGAATACATAATTACCCATGTTTAATTATTTTATCGGCTTAACATATAAATAACTTCATGGTTTCTTAACAACAATATAGTCATATAATCTATGTAATGACAACAAGGTACCATATTTCTTTTAAATACCTAGATTCATATATCGTGTATCGATTCACACCACACATATGGAATTTTGTAAATGATTTGTAGTCCTTTTAATAATATATGAAGATATTTGGACATGAATATATGATATCATTCTCAAACAATATATAAGTAATTTACCATTATATGTTCAACAAGGATGTTCGTTTTCCCCTGGCAGCATATCATTCAGGAGACCAAGTAGTTCGTAAATATTATATTCACTCTACATTATACTATCATTGAAATTATATAACCTAAATACAACAAACTGCGGTTTGTATTTAGAACAAAAATTATAAAATAGTCTCTTACACCATATATTTAAATTCTCAATACAATTTTTAAAATCATGAAAGAATTATTCTATTCCTATTGTCACATCATCCATATGATCTCCATCAACATTTATAATTTTATTCATATCAAATTATCCATAAAACATAGCATCATCCCAGTCAGTATGTTCAATTTGTATTTTCATATATTTAGTCCAACAATTAGATCTCTATTATATTATTTAAAAAATAAAATTTACTTTCAACTCTCTCAAATTAATTTTTATTGAGTAACAATTGAAAAAACACCAAAAATAATTCATGAATGTTCATATTCATGATCTATTGCAAAATTTATGAGAATTTTAAATTCTTCTTTATACAATTTTGTACATCAATTATCATGCATCCATTTTCTATTCATATTAATCATATTAGGATTATAAAATATTCATTTTCTACAAAAAAATAAATACACATAAGAAGAATTTAATAAATACATGAAGGTATATATATTTTTATGAAGTGGAAAACAAAATTTCAATTTTATTGGTGATTATTCCAAAAAAGATATTATTTTACACAAGGGTGACATTAAAATAATATACTAAAGATAATCTTGTATTTTGTGGTACATTTTCTTTCTTTGGTTTTGTGTCTCATAAAAGGTGGTAATTATATAATTGTTGTAGTAACCTTTATAGATGGAAGTCTAACAAGAAGGATAATTTTAGGTTTATTCATTTACTAACATGGTACATGGTGGCACAGATAGTGTCTCATTGATAGTCTAAGTGAATATTTAATAAGATGGTAATTTTTTTGGTGCCCAACACTGGTCAGTGGCCAATTATCTTGTATGATTAATTTTTAGATCCAATAAAATTTGTGATATATTTAAATCATACATGAAATTTCACCACTTAATAATATAATTAAACCATTAATCCTTATTTCATTTTATTATGTACTTTTACAAATGATAGGAAACCATAGCAATCATAAAATTTTGATCTCTAATTTATTTCCATTTACAATTTTCTCATGCACTATGCATCAAAATTAAAAAGTCATAAAATCAATATTTCATGTAAGATTATAAAATATATAATTAAAAATATTAATAAAATGACCTTCTTCCTCATCTAGAATCACATACATACATATATTAATATAATAATGAAAATTAATTCTGATGGAAAACAAAATTTAATTATTATAAGATGGAATAATCCCATTGTAAATTCTTCCCCATTATCGACATTTAATTATGTCATAGATTTATTAATTTTTGTAAAAATATATTTCCTACGAACATGAAAGGTCATGTAATCATATTATTTTGACACCGGGTATGTGTACATACAGTTTTATAAAATAAATTGATGAAATTTTAATTGATGAAATATTTAAATATAGATTCCATCTTATTCTGTTTTTAAATAGAATATTTTAGACAATGAATTTTATGGATAAAAAACATATTTTTGTAAAAAACTTTTCCCCTATGATGCACTATTAAATTCATGTTACTGCTGAACTCATATCACTAACTCATTTATATTTAATACTTTATATTATATTTAATAAAAAAAATCACTGATATGGTATATCAAAAACCATTTAAAATAGATTATTGATATAATATTTATGGAATATATTTTAATGATTAATAAAAATAGAAAATGTTATAATATATTATTTAAAATACTTGAAGGAGAGAATAATTTTGTGTTGAATCATAAACGTATGTAAATTAAAATTAAGTTTTGTTTACTAATATCCCACCATTATTGAATAAAAAATAATACATTAATCATAAAATCATAAAGTGATGGTTGTAAGGGAACTGTGAAGTTAGAGGGGAAGGCTTGTTTTGTTTTCTAGTTGAGGGAGTGGAAGATGCAGAAAGGGTGGTTGCTATAGTGATACTTTGCGACAATGGGAGCCCATCCCATTCTAAATACAATGATGGTATAAAGGCACTCAAAAAATAGATTTATATAAGGGATAAAATAACAAAAAATGGTTTGGACTAGGTATGAGTGAATGAGGTGATGGAAAACACCGATAATCGATAGAGGAGTTGAAGTAATAACATACCATATTTTTTATAATTTTGATTCATCAAATAGATGGTGTAGGGTGACAAACAGAAGAGCTGGACTTCCACAACAGCCTAAACAATATGAGGGAAATTATTTTTTTAGGGATCTATGGAAAATATTATTAATTTTTTCATCGGTGCTTTTAAAAAAGCATTGATCCAAATGATTTTTATCATTGTTTAAATAATTAGATGTGATAAAAAACATTTTTACCAATTATAAATAGTAACTAATAAAATATATACTTATTAGTGAGAAAGTTACAGCACTGATAAATAAGGATATAAATAATTTTAACAATACAATTAATATTATAATAATAAATTAAATGAATATAATACTAAATAATTAAATAAATATAATTGTATATAATAATAAATATATTATATGTATTGGGAATATGTATTTATATATATATATATTGTTATTTTTATAAATAAATTTAAATATAAATATTTATATATATTTATATAATTATAATTATAAATATATTTATATAGTTACTATAAGGACCTCACATTAAACATTATATAATTTTGAATTAAATGAAAAAATCACATTGAGAATCTTTTCAGGATTAGAGTTTTAGAGAATTAGGAAATAACTATTATAATACATCTCAAAAATTAAAAATTTTACACTTCTACTCAGTTTCAATTTTTTCATAAAATAAAATCTCATGAAATATATGGTCATGTATTGTTCCATGTTTTAGACACAATAACTTCTCCATGATCCCATCGTGGACCATATTCATCTTTATGTCATGTGAAAAAAATTCAAAAACATAGGATGATCATAAAAATCTCAGTAAGGTTTATAAAATAAAGAAAGAAAACATTATCCCATCAAAACATAAACTTTTTAACATGCCTCATGAAATCATAATATTTTTTAATAACACATAGAAATCATAAAACATAAATGTTACTTGTGTAATCCATAACATTCTAAAATTTTATCTTTCACAACTACATATGGAGATACATTTGGAATACCCACTATAATATCTTCCATAAATATAATTCGATAATCATTATCATTTTCTTCAATCACATTAACCAATTAATTGGAGATCTATCTCGGGCTCACCCACCCTAGGATTATCCTAGAGCCACCTGTATACATAAACAATTCCCAAGAACCATAACATATTTATTACACATAAAACAAACATAAAGAAAAAATAATATTGCCACATTTCAATCACAAAATATCATTTAAATATATTGACCTAACCAATACATTATCAAAACCATTTTTCAATTCCAAAATACATAAAAGAGTATATGGTTTTTATTTTCCTTTTAAAAATGTTATGGCATGTTAAGGAAGAAAAATATCAAATAATGCTCGCGGTGACGGAAAGGTCATTGTCATTGTGTACATTAAAAAGAAACATTATTTTTTTCATTAAGTACAATTCTATGTAGAAAAATATTCCCTTTTAATTAAATGAAATTTCAATGGTTTTTATACACCATATAAAATAAAGTTGTGTAGAAAACAAAATATGTCTCAAAGAAAGGAGATTGAGATGAAGACCCTTACCTCGTGTCTGAATTGAATCTTTCATTCTTTAATCTCTTGAATAATAATATAAAGTTAATTTATACTTTCTAGAGAAACTTTTTAATGTTTATTATTCCTTTTATATTTCTTATTAAAATTTTATAAACATAATATAATAATTTAAGATAATAAAGGTCATTTTATCGATATTTGGTACTTAAGTCAAAAATGAACTTCTTATAATTTCCAGTTGTTCATGTGGTCAATATTCCGTTATCTAAAAAATTATATTCATTAATTAGATATCATATATATCATATATATATATGTATTATATATTTATTTATAATTTTATATATCATTTGGAGATATGAAATGAAATACATCATTCATAGAGACGGTGAGTCGTACATGCGCATGAACACTACTTTATTTTATTTTTCATATTTAATTGAAATGAAAAAATAATTATATATAGGTATATTATAATTATATTATATTATCATATATAAATACAGTAATTAAATCTTTTATGTCTTCCAAATATGGCATGAAGGAGTCAAATCACTTTGAGGGGGTGGTAGTCCGCACATCCTCAAATGAAATTATCGCAATTACCAATTATGGAAACCATAAATGTATGATATTAATTAGTAATAAAAATGTTTAGATACAGTATAAATATAATATATATCATATATAAATATAGTAACATCATAATGTCCACCATGAGAGATGATATGAGATCATCGAACAATCATTGTTTCATTTGACATTAGTTCGCCATCCAGAAAACAGTATGTTCTTTACTGATTCTCTGGAGGTGTGTGTAAGTGTAGATAGAATATTTCTCTTAAAAAAACCTATTATATTTTGGATATATTTTTTTTTTGTAAAAAATTAAGAATATCATAGGGAGTGGAGAACTAAAATAAAATAATAGAACTTGGGGGAAGACATTACATTTAAATCGGGTAACTCCCTTCTGTTTGAACCAACGGGCTTTCATGAAGTGCTTTATGCCTAAGGTAAGGCTTCTACGTGTAATAGAGGGATGTTGCTAGATTATATACTCATTTTTTGGATGAGAAAAGGGGATTGAGAGGTGTGATTACTGGGTTAGAGGTGATGGATTTTTATAAGTTGGGAGGAGGTGCTCTTTCAAAAAGATTGAAAACATTGATTTATTGTAACCTAGTTTTTGGTTTCAAAAGGTCCAAAAATGATGAAATTAGAAGATAATATGAATCTTGTTCAAAATAAAATCATCCAATAATTATTGGACAGGTTTTGGATGGTTGTTTAAATTTTATAATCACATTTATTTAAATAATTTATTAATAATATAATCACTACATCATCATTGTGTCGTAAAAAAATTTATTGGATTAATAAAAATTATAAATATAATAAAATTATGTAATAAATATTTCTATTTATAACATTAATATTTATTTTCAAAAATATAACTTATATAACCCCATTTAAAAATTGATTTACTAAAGGATATATGATTATGTCATTTTTGTCTTTGCTTTAAACTAATTAATATAATGTTTCATTATAAATCCTATGTTCCTCCATGGGGGCCAAGAATCGACACTAGGATGCCAATTATTGGACATGTATCAACTAATTGGTTTAGAACACCTTTTTGGATAATTCTATATTATTAAATTATTTTTTACCCATATTTAACAGATTTACCTTTTAACAATGGAAAATAAAATATTTACCAAAGTGAATATTCATAATTTCTATAAAAAAAATTACCTATTTACACAATTTGGAAATCTTGATTCCGAATTGGGAATCCATTTTTTCAAATTTGAAATAATGATGTGGCATAAATTAATTTAAAATAAATTCCTATTGTCAAAAAGTGTTTTTATGAAATAATAACTAGCAATAGATTGGCACGGGTTTATGCTCAATTTCAAAGTGAAATTACATCTAATTACCAAAATTGGATTAAATGAAAAAAATATAATCTAATTATACTTTAAAATCAATTAAAAAGTTAGTCTGACCATAAAAATAAATTAGATTAAAAGGGAATTTTTAATTAAAATGCAGTATTTTTCAGTATTCATTAAAAAAGTACTATTATTATAAAAATACAAAAATTTCATCCAAAGTAAATTTTGATGTCCCGATGTAAATAAGAATATTAATTTTTCAAATAGAATCTATAAAAGTGAAAAAATATATCTAAAAATGGGTTTCCATCAAAAGGCGGTAAATCAACATTTTAAAGAATATTGGAGTGTCCATGATTAAAATTAGATTCATTCACATTTTATGATTCTAAAATTTAATGTATAAGTATAGAAAAAATTAACAATAATTTATAATCATATTATATATAGTTATGCTCATTTCCACGAGTATAATGTTTATGCTTTAACTACCATTTAAAATAATATTATTATTATATTATTTCCTGATATAACTTAATGTTCTGTGTAACATAATATTCCAAAGAAACATATTGTTATGTATCAGGTATTCCATATAAAATAGCATCCCCTTTAATTGAAAATTAATATTTAATTCACAAATATTAACGTGTATGAAAATATCATATTTCCTTATTTACCTGGGATGTTATATCATTCTCCCTTTTGGAAATTACATCCTCTCAATTTTATTCAATTATCAAATAAATGGGGGTATTTATACCCCATAGTATTATCAAATTTCCATGTTTCCCCTTCAATAATGTTGTTATTCCAAAAAACCATTACCTTGTGAATTACCTTATTCTACAACATTTTCTTTCTACAGTCAAGAATCTGGACTGATTGATTCTCATATGAAAGATTCTCATCCAACTGAACTACCTCTTGACTCAAGACATTAGATAAATCTAGAATATAAATTCTAAACATTGAAACATGAAAATTATTATGTTCCTTTGATAAACATGGAGGTAAATATACTATTTACACAAATGATCTAATATTCTATATGATTTCATAGGGTCCAATTAGCATCAAACTCATCTTTCACTTCTTTCCAAAATGCATCACAAATTTCCATGGAGAAACATTGAGAAATATAGGATCACCTATCTCAAATGAAATATCCTTCTTTCGGTTATCTGCAAAACATTTATTCCCACTATGAGTTGTTCTCATGTCATTATAAATCAAATAAACCTTTTTTCCATCCCTTCTACAAATTCTGGTCCTACCAACTTCCTTTCACCAACTACATCCCAAAAAGCTAGAGTTTGACACTGCTTTCCAAAAAATGCCTCAAAGGGAGCCATCTGTATAAATGAATGAATATTGTTATTATAAGTAAATTAAACCAATGAAATATGTTTTTCCCAAATTCCCTGGTAATCCAGTGGAGAAGCACGTATCATATCCTCCAAGGTTTGAATTTTTCTTTCTGAATGCCCATACTATTGAGGATGAAAAGCTATACTAATTTCTTATTCAGAACCCAAAGACTTTGGAAGGCCTTTCCCAATTTTGGATGTAAACATGGTATCACGATCAAATACAATGGAGAGGGTAACTCCATGCGACCTAACTATTTCATTAACATACAATCAATAATGTTGATCTAGAGACAAAGAATCTCGAATTAGAAGGATAAGAGCAGATTTAGGAAATCGATAAACAATAACCTATGTTACAATATTACATCAAGATGTATTTGGTATTCCCACAACGATGTCTATGGATATATTTTCCCATTTCACCTCTAGCACTAGTGAAGACTTAAACATCCCATTCAATAAATTTTTCTCTATTTTAACCTATTGACAAGTCATTCATGTCACAATAAAGTCATCAATATCACTATTATTTACATTCCACCTGCAATACTCTTAAAGATCTATGTACATATTAATACAAATAGGATGAACTGAAAATAGTGAAATATGAGATTCAAATAACTACTCATTATTCAACTAGGAATAAAAAGGAATGAATAATATACTTCCAAATCTCAAAATACAATCAATATCAATGTTAAAATCAGGAAAATTATCCTTATGAACAAACTCTAACTTTTTCTGCAACAGAATGTATCCCTTTTGTGCTTGCATAATTCTGTCTGATAGATATGATTTAATTGACAGCTGAAAGAAATAGAGTATTTCCTACACCAACAACTTTTATTCCAAATTTCATCACGTCTTTATTCAGAGGATATGTTTCCAAATGAATCAAGGTTTATGTAGCATTTCTCTTTCGACTTGTAATGGCTCAGACCTCTCCGGCCCATTCCTTTGTCAAAAAGAAGGCCACAAAGTGTTCTAGAGGGTAAAATGGAATTTTCCCACACTTTCCAGAATTTTGAAACTACACGCCATGTAGTTTGAGTACAATCTGTGTACCCCCTTGTCGGGTATACCCCGTTTTGTAGGTCGTGTCCTCACCATGTAAAGTAAATGGGTACACGCCATGTGTCCAGTACTACATGTCATGTAGTCCTTCCCCCCGTATGTGTTACCAGTTGACCTTCGTGTACCATATTGGAGTTGTGTCCTTGCCATGGGCAATAAATGAGTAAGTGTTGTTTGTCCAAACTACACGTTGTGTAGTCCTTCCCCGCGTATGAGTTACCCTCAAACCGTGTGTTGACCAATCAACAGACATGGCGCCGTGTTGGAATTTGCGTGGAGACCGTTTGAAATCACCGAGTACACACCATGTACCATAAAATAAACATTGTGTACTTTTTCTTTTCTCGCCTATAAAAGGAGGGGTCCCTTCCTCCATTCAACTCACCCCTCTCCTCCCCTTTCCTCTGTGCAGAGTTCTCCCAAGAGACTCGAAGGCTCTTTCTTCCAAAACCTCTCCATCTAAGCTCCAATTTACGATCCGTCAGTGGCCACCGGATCGTAACGACGAGGTAGAACTTCCGAGATTAGATCTTTTGTATTTCCTTCGGCCTTTCCTTTTCTAATTCCACCATAAGAGGTTTTTCTAGGACCCAATAGAAGTGACGGATGCTGACAGACATCTTCTAAGGTTGATCTGGGGGAGCGTTATGATCAGAACCTGTTGAGGTAGGGATCTTACCTTTGTCTCACTCTTTTGTTCATCATGTGGGGTGGGTATCCTCGTTTTTTCATGATATACGGTTGAACCCATAAATAAAGATAATAAATGGATTATATAATGGGGATGGGAAGTTTGTGAATGCAATTACATTATTTATATCCTATGATATTATGTTGTAAATTGAATGAGCTTCTGCCTATTGAAAATCTTGGATGTTGGGGGCCTTTGCTTATGAAATTAAATGTTTCCCTCCCCTTCTGGATTTTCTTATGGATGGAAACTTTGTGGAATGTGGAAATTGGTTAATCACATAAAGTTGGCTGTTTAAAATATGGAACCCCTGTGTGATCACCCCGATTGAACAAAATAGAATAATTAACATGTGGGTGTTGTCTTGGATACGTGGCATGTGATGGGGGTTTTTGTGGGTTGTTGTGAATAGGGTGAGCTGCGGGGATGCTGTTGACATGGATGTGGGTTGGTGTGAATTCTATGTTAGTAATGGGAAGCAGGTATATGATAATGGTGTTAAAGGGTTATTGATGTACGGGTTTCAGTGAGTTGTGGTTATGGTGTTTGGGAGTGGGGCTGCAGGGGTGGTCTTGTTTGTGAATGAACTATGGGTTGTGAATAATAAAAAAAAAAGTGGAAGATTTAATGAATGGTGAGTCATGGTAATGGAACGAGATTAATAATCAATGGGGTTGGTTGGATAATAAGAAGGATTTTGTTGTGCTTCTTGTGTTTTCCTAACTTGATTTGTGGATGGAAGTAATATGTTTTATGAATGATCGATGTGGTTGGTTGTGGATAGTTTCCCAGTAGTTAAGGAACTAAATAAACTAATTCTGTTAAAATGTAAAAACCTAAATCGGGTTGGGGTTGTTTGTTGTATGCATACTTTGTAGTAGCGGTGCCGAGCCATGTGCTCAGTTTCTCTGTTTACAATCCATGGGTTGGGCTATGTGGTTGGTATACATATATATAAATCTATATCTTTTGTGTTTTATCGCACCCCACCCATGTTGAGCACTTAGTGCCGAACCCTCCCATTTCAGGGAGAGGGTTTTTTTCCCTTAGTTACTAGCTCCTTCAAGCTCCTTCTCCACTGGGTTGTGATTGCTTGAGGTGACCTAACACCTAAGACTCTTCGGGAAGGTTTCTGTTGGGGTAGTTTTATACCAAGTCTCTTCGGGCAGGTTCTACAATTTCCCATGAATCTTCGGGATGAGGACCAGGTGTGTGCGGGCAGGATATGTGGTTGTGAGGCCCAGGTGTGTGTGGTCGGGATACGTGATTGTGAGGACCAGGTGTGTGCGGGCGGGATACGTGGTTGTGAGGCCCAGGTGTGTGCGGGCGGGATGCGTGGTTGTGAGGCCCAGGTGTGTGCGGGTGGGATTTGTGGTTGTGAGGCCCAGGTGTGTGCGGGCGGGGAGAGTGTGGCTGCGTCATGATGTTCGTCATTAATAATAGAAGCTAAATCAAGGGAAATGGTGTGGGGTACCGAATAATCTTGTTCTTATATACTACTACCTGTTGTGATTGTGTTTTTGGTGAGTTTGTCTAGTGAGGTTGGGTGGATATAATTCCTTTCTAGGTTCTTCTGTTCTTATCACGGGACGTTAGGATGTCTCCCCACTTGTACACGAGAGATTTAGGTTTCCCTACTGACTATACTTGTATGCTCACCCTAAATTTACTTTCAGGTTTCCAGGAGGACTACCAGGGTCGTGTGGGACCCTACTAGTCGGACAGTTGGAGTATTTTCTATTGTTGTACCATTTTTTTCTTTTGGTATTGTACTTTGAGCATTATTGTACTTGTACCTTGTTATAAAATTGTTTAAACATGCATGTGGGCTTGGTTTAGGATTATTTCTATACACATGTTCTTTTCCTTTTTGGTGGTTGACTCATCCTATTTCCCAATCCTAAATAATAAAAAGGGTAATGCCTCCCATATTTGTGAAAACTCATACCCTTGGTGCTAGTCACCACCCCGAGGCCTACTGGAGGCGGGACTCGGGGGGACATTATCTCCCTTTCACCATTGCCAGCTCAGGAGGGGCATATTTGGTGGGAGGGGGTCTTGACAGAATGGTATTAGAGGTGATGATTGAGAGATAGGATGGAGTCTGGAGTTAGGCATAGTGATGATTGCATGGTTTGGTAGGGCAACAGTGTTAGTTAATCTTGGTGTGTGACATAGGCCAGGGAAGACCGGCTAGGACAGAAGATTTTAGCCCCCCCTGTGATATGATGCAAGGACTCTGAGCCTACCGAATGACCAAGTGAGACTACATTGATTGCAGGGTAGAGACACTAGGGGAGGTACATGCATCTTCATGATTGTGTTTTACTTGATTTGGGTGTTCTGCGAAATAAATTGAAATAAAATGATAAAAATAAAACCATGAGTTTTTTCTTAGTACTTGGGCTTAGGCGATCATTGTTTACCATATAGCTATGGCACCTGGACGTCGTCCCCAGGTGGCTCAGACGGCTGAGGCCCAGCATATTCAGGTGGTCGACCAGTTGAGGAATGACCGAGAGGAGGAAGGTATCCAGTGGCAGAAAACTCTCTGTTCTTTCAAGCGGAAAACCATCAAGTAAGTACGAGGGTAGTACATCGGATATAGAGACAGAGGGTGTATGGAGGAGATAGGGATCACTTTTACCTTGATCCGTGCTCTGAGGGAGTATTAGGTTCCCCTAACAGTCAGTCAGTTGAGAGGTGTGGTGCAACAGTGGTGGATGCTCTACCTCAAAGAGAGGATAGATGCAAAGGTTCCATGGGATGACATTGAGAATGAATTCCGAGAAAAATTCCTTTATTCCATGATCATGGTGGAGAAGCGGCAGGAGTTACTCTCCCCTCAGCAGGGGAGTATGTTAGTACGAGAGATGGGGATCAAGTTCAAGGATCTCTGGCGCTTTGCACCAGATCTCTTTCCGGATGAGGAGTCTCGGGTGAGACGTTTGGAGGAGGATCTTCATCCTTCTCTCCAGTATGTTGTCACCCCCTTCACCCTTCTGATGTTCTTGGAGGTATAGAAGAAGTCCTAGGTTGTAGGGAGAATGCACTCACTGGGAGGTGCACCCCAAGAGGGGATCCAGCCATTCTCGTCGAAGGGGAAGTCAGTTAGCAAGAGGCCTCCTGCGACAGGACCTTAATGGTTCAGGCCAGTGGGGAGTAGGCCATAGTAGTTCCAGTTTAGATCTTCTGGTCCTCGTCCCTTTTTTATGAGCCCAAGACTGAAGTTTTTTTCTTGTGGATGTTTCGGGCACGTTCAGAGTCAGTGCCCGACCAGAGATCAGTATGGTGGAGGAGGGCAGGTTCAGCGCCCACATCAGCATCACCAATTGTCAGCAAGGCCCATCCAGCCGTTGCAGGACCATGCTCCTCTAAGGGAAGACTTTGCGGGGGGATTCCGACCTCACGTTGCTCCTCAGGGACCTCGACCAGGGCATAGTCGGAGAGGTGGACGACATCAGAGAGGTAGAGGAGTTGGGCGTGGATAGTTGCCCGCAGTAGAGTTGGCAGCTCTGGAAGGACCAGATGTGGTGCAGGGTACGATTTGTTTGTTCAGCACTCTTGTTTCTGCTTTGTTCGATTCGGGAGCTTCACACTGCTTTGTTGCACCTGGTCTAGCCCATGCTTTGGGATCTAGCCCATGCTTTGGGACTAGACGTAGAGATACATTCCTTACCACCGGTGCCGAGTACACCAGTTGGAGGCTAGACCATCGTATCTTGTGTTTTCTGGAGATGTGGGATGATGTTGGGACCAAATCCATCTAGTGGGGACCTTCTTCTATTACAGATGCTGCCATACGATGTCATCTTAGGCATAGACTGGTTGTTTTTTGTTATTTCCGTTATCGACTGCTTCCGGAGAAGAGTCATGTTCTCCGATGTGGATGGGCATCACGAATCTTTTGTTGTTGAGAGGAGCTATCTTGTAGGAAGCTGGCATGTAGAGACTCTCATTTCCTTGTTAGTTGTGTTATCAGTGGTTCCAGCTGATACAGAGATGATGGATACCCTGATGATTGTTGGGGAGTTCCTAAATGTTTTTCCTGAAATGGTTGTGACTCTACCCCCCCCCCCCCCCCCACGTGACGTTGAGTTCAGGATAGACTTACAACGTGGTGCCCATCTAATTTCGACGGCCCCTTATCATATGGAACCTTTGGAGTTGCGGGAGTTTTGGATTCAGATTGATGATCTGATGAAGTAGGGTTTTGTTCGACCTAGCGTATGGCCATGGGGTGCTCCAGTTTTGTTCGTGAAGAAGGCAGATGGTGGTATCAGGCTATGCATAGACTACCGAAGGATGACCAGGTAACAGTCAAGAACCGCTACCCCCTTCCAAGGATAGATGATCTCTTCGACCAACTGAGGGGAGAAGATTGGTTTTCAAAGATTGATCTATGATCTGGATATTATCAGTTGATGGTAAAAGACAGTGACATCTTGAAGACGGCTTTCAGGTGCAGGTATGGGCACTTCGAGTTTTTAGTGATGTCGGTTGGAGTTATGAATGCACCAGCTGTGTTCATGGGACTTATGAACTTTGTCTTCCAAGAGTTTCTAGACCGGTTCATTGTTGTGTTTAACGATGAACTTTGGAGTTACGAATGCACCAGTTGTTTTGACTTGTTATTTATTTATTCTTCTGAGCTTTTTTATATGTTATACCTTGTACCTTTGATATATGGAATGCTTGGATTGTCGGTTATGAGACCCTTTTTGTTTCCTCGTACTATAGAAGTGTGTAGCATGTCTGAGCATGTGGGGAAGGGAAACACCTAATCCTTAATCCAGACGCATTAATGCGGATGCGATTGAACCCGTGCAGGCGAGTCAGTGTCACCTAATGCGGATAATATATTGACATAGAAAAAGGAATTTTTCCCCAAACCACATGTTCAAGAAATGTGTGGGTTGTACGATGTTGGGGTCAGTGTAATTTAGAAAATCCTACCATATGTAAGATGGAAGGCCCAATCCTTAATCGAGAAGCATTAATTCGGATGTGATTAAACCTGTGCAGGCGAGTCAGTACCACCTAAAGAGGATAATATCTCGACATAGGAGAGGGAATTCCTAACACCTGTAATTAGGGTTGTTGGTTGGGTTCCTGTTATAATGAGAACACTAAGAGGTATCTTGTTGGGTTCCTATGGGTTGGTTTTTGAATTCTTGGGAACGAGAATGTTTTAAGTGGTATCTTATGTAATGGCTCGGACCTCTCTGGCCCAATACTTTGTCAAAAAGAAGGCCACGAAGTGTTCTAGAGGTTAAAATGGACTTTTCCCACATTTTCCAAAATTTTGAAACTATGCACCATGTAGTTTGAGTACACGACATGTACCCTCTTTCCAGGTATACCCCGTGTTGCAGGTCGTGTCCTCACTATGTGAAGTAAATGGGTACACGTCGTGTGTCCAGTACTACATGTCGTGTAGTCCTTCCCTACGTACGCGTTACAAGTCGACGATCATGTACCGTGTTGGATCTGTGTCCTTGCCATGTTCAATAAATGAGTACACACTGTGTGTCCAAACTACATGGCGTGTAGTCCTTCCCCGCGTATGTGTTACCCTCAAACCGTGTGTTGACCAGTCAACGACCGCGACACCGTGTTGGAAGCTGCGTTGAGACCGTGTGAAATCATCGAGTACACGCCGTGTACCATAAAATACACACCGTGCACTTTTTCTTTTCTCTCCTATAAAAGGAGGGTTCCCCTCTTACTTTCAACTCACCCCTCTCCTCCCCCTTCCTCTGAGTAGAGTTCTTCAAAGAGACTCGAAGGCTCTTTCATCCATAACCTCTTTATCTGAGCTCTGATTTACGATCCGTCAGCGGCCACAGGATTGTAATGATGAGGAGGAACTTCCATGCTTGGATCCGTTGTCTTTCCATCGGCCTATCCTTTCAGACATCCACCCGAGGAGGTTTTTCCGGGACCCGACAGAAGTGACAGACGCCGACAGACAACTTCAAAGGTTGATCTGGGGGAGCATTGCGATCAGAACCTATTGAGGTAGGGATCTTACCTTTGTCTCTCTATTTTGTGCATCAGGAGGGGTGGGTATCCTATTGTTTTCGTGATATACGATTGAAGCAATAAATAAAGATAATAAATGTATTATATAACGGGGATGGAAATTTTGTGAATACAATTACATTATTTATAACCTGTGATATTATGTTATGAATTGAATGAGCATCTACCTACTGAAAATCTTGATCGTTGGGGGCCTTTTCTTATGCAATTAAATGTTTCCCTCTCCTTCTGGATTTTCTTATTTATGGAATCTTTGTGGAATGTTGAAATTATTTAATCACGTAATGTTGGATGTTTAAAATCTGGAACCCTTGTGTGATCACCCCGGTTGAACAAAATGGAATAATGAACATGTGGGTATTGTCTTGGATATGTGGCATGTGATGGGGGTGTTTGTGGGTTGTTGTGGATATGGTGAGCAGTGGGGTTGTGGTTGACTTGGTTTTGGGTTGGTGTGAATGCTATGATATTAATGGGCAGCAGGGCATCAATAATAGTGTTAAAGGGTTATTAATCTATGGGTTTCAGTGTGTTTTGGTTATGGTGTTTGGCAGCAGGGCTGTAGGGATGGGCTTGTTTGTGAACGAACTATGGGTTGTAAATAATAAATAAAAAGTGTAAGATTTAATGAATGGTGAGTCATGGTAAGGGAATGAGATTCATAATCAATGGGGTTGGATGGATAATAAGATGGGTTTTGTTTTTATGCTTGTGTTTTCCTAACATGATTTGTGGATGGCCGGAATATGTTTTACGAACGATTGATATGGTTGGTTTTGGATAGTTTCCCAGTATTTAAAGAACTAAATAAACTAATTCTGCTAAAATTTGACAACCTAAATGTGGTTGGGGATTTTTTTAAGCATGCTTCGTAGTTGCAGTGCTGAGGCATGTGCTCACTTTCTCTGTTTAGAATACATAGTTTGGGTTGTGTGTTTGGTATACATACATATATCTATATCATTTTTGTTTTATCGCACCCCACCCATGTTGAGAACTTAGTGTCGAACCCTCCCATTTCATGGGAGAGGGTGTTTTTACCCTAGTTACTATCTCTTTCATGCTCCTTCTCCCCTAGTCTGTTATGGCTTGAGGCGACCTTACACCTAAGACTCTTAGGGTAGGTTTCGATTAGGGTGGTTTAGCCCACGACTCTTCGGGAAGGTTCTACTGTTTACCAAGAATCATCGGGATGAGGCCTAGGTGTGTGCGGGCGGTATACGTGGTTGTGAGGCCCAGGTGTGTGCAGGAGTGATACGTGGTTCTGAGGCCCAGGTGTGTGCGGGCGGGATACGTGGTTGTGAGGCCCAGGTGTGTGCGGGTGTGATGTGTGGTTGTGTGGCCCAGGTGCATGCGGGTGTGATGTGTGGTGGTGTGGCCAATGTGCTTGCGGGCGAGGAGAGTGTGGCAGCGTCAGGATGTTCATCGTTAGGAAGAGCATCTAACTCAAGAGAAATTGTGTGGGGTACCCAATACTATTTTTCTTATATACTAATACCTGTTGTGATTGTGTTTTTGGTGAGTGAGGCTGTTGAGGTTGGGTGGATAGAATTCCTTTCTAGTTTCTTATGTTGTTCTCACGAGACATTAGGATGTCTCCCCACTTTTGCATGAGAGCTTTAGGTTTCCCTACTAAGTATACATGTATGCTCACCATACGTTTACTTACAGGTTTCCATGAGGACTACCAGGGCCGTGCGGGACCCTACTAGTTGGACAGTTGGAGTTGTTGTTGTTTTTGTACATTTTTTTTCTTTTGGTATTGTACTTTGAGATTGCTTATACTTTTACCTCATTATAAAATTGTTTAAATATGCATGTGGGCTTGGTTTGGGTTTATTTCTATACACTTGTTTGTTTCCCTTGTGGTGGTTGACTCATCCTATTTCCCGATCCTAAATAATAAAAAGGGTAATGCCTCAAATATTTGTCAAAACTCATACCCATGGTGTTATTTTCCACCTCAGGGCATACTAGAGGCGGCACATGGGGGTCATTATATCTCTTTCACCATTCACATCTCAGGAGGGGCATCTTTGGTGGGAGGGGGTCGTGACATGACTCAAATCATCAACCACCTTATTTGATTTTTCATGGATTGTAATAAATCATTCAATCATAATCATTGATTAATTCTAGCCATCTCTTATGTATCTTGTTTAATTATCTATGTGTTAATATTTACTTCAAACATTAGTTTTTAGTATATATTTCACATTTTACACCATCCAAAAGATCCCTCAACATTTTTTATGGTAAAAAATTAGAATATAATTCCAAATAATGTGGAGGGTAATTTAACTCATGAGGATTCAACTAATTTGAAGCATAAGAAAATACCTGAACATTCTGAATTAGGACACAACCACGTCCTTTTAACGAAGCATCACTGAAGATAACAAAGTCACCATATCTAGAAGTTAATTCGAAATTATAGCGTTCACCAATCTCCATTTCAATTCATGAAAACAATCATCGCAGTATTTTTTCCAAATGAACATAATACATTTTTGAGTTAACTTATTTAGTGGGCCAGATAACCATGTGAAATTTTCAACAAACACCTAGTAATAACCTTCCAACCCAAGAAAACTATAGATCTTGTTAATATATGGAGGTCTTGTAAATTATTCAATAACTATTTTTTAGCAAGATCAACTGTTATTCCATTTTTTTAATTAATGTGACCATGAAATTAAATTTATTATAACCAAAACTCATAGTTGTAGGTTTTCCCATATAGTTTCTTTTCATTTATGGTTTTCAAGATAATCCTTAGATGAATTTCATGTTATTATTTTCATTTAAAAAAACAAAAATATATTCAATAAACAAAACCACAAACATATCTAAAAACTCACAGAAAATTCTATTCATTAGATCTAGGAATATAGCAGGTGCATTTTTTAATCAAAAATGCATTAACAAAAATTCTAAATGGCATATCTAGTACGAAACATGGTCTTATGAATGTATGATTCCTTTACATAAAACTGATGGTACCCCGACCTCAAGTAAATCATGGGAATATATTGACCTCCTTGGATCAAATCAAATAAATCAACAATATGAGGAAATGGATACTTATTCGTAATAATGATGTTATTAAAAGCTCCATAATTAATGGAATGTATCACTAAACAATCATTATTTTTAACAAAAAAGACTAGAGCACCCCATGGTGATGTGATGGGTCGAATGAAACCATTATCTAATAAGTCCTGTAATTTATTATTTAACTCTACAAGTTTAATTTGATCCATTTGATAAGGTGGTTTTCAAATTGGAATAACATTAAGAACTATATCAATGGTAAATTCAACTTACAAATTAGATATTATACCAGGAAACTCCTCAAGAAAAACATCAAGCATCTCATTTACCACTGGAACATCATTAATTTGAATAGTTCTTTATCTTTCAACAATATATGATTTGTAGAGTTCATTTCCATATTTTACTAGTTTCTTAGCTTCCTGATATGTTATATGTTGTAAGGGTTAATTCATGTACACAAACTGAAATTATTTCAAAAAAGAAACCTCTTTAGCTCTACAATCTATCATAATATTTTAAAGGGAAATCCAATCCATAACCAAAATAATATCAAACACTACTAGAGGCCAAAAAATAAGGTGTATCAGTAGAATCTTTCCAAACACATGTATATGAAGGTTCTTATAATTTCTTTTTTTCTCAACATTTCATCAAGGTATTTTTTCCATAAGTTCGTGATTCATATCTAGATATTGAATTCCCAATTTATTAGAAAACATCTCTGTAATGAAAGAGTGTATAGTACTTAATAAAAAAACAAAATTGTCATAATTTGACCAAACCAATAGTGTACATGAAACTACTTCATTCAATGGCCCAACTTCTGAAAATGTTGTTGCAAAGGATTTCACCAACCCTTTTTGGTAGTTGTCCGACTTCTTTCCTTAAATTGTGTTCTTCATTGGAATCTCATTTTCATAATGACCCCTTTCATTTCACTTAAAATTTTTTATTGAATGTAAATCAGATGTTGTATTACCATTACCCTAATCTTTTTTAGAGAAATTACAAGCACTATTCCCTATTTTACCACATCGGTATCACTTACCATAATTCAAATTACATTCCCCAGTGTGCTTTTTACCACAATTTTCACAAACTATAATCTTAATTTTCGTACCATCAGACTTTTTTGAAGAGTTTTTGCCTTTTCCTCCACCTCTACCTCTTATTCTGTTTTTTTAAAGAACACATTATCATCGGAAAACTCTATTTTAACCTTCTATGCACAATGACCAAGTTTATCATGAAATTTGAACACACTATATGCTAATGAACATTGATACATTATCTTTAATACTGAGTAACAAATGGAATATTTTACTATCAAGATCTTGTATGAAATTTGGAGCATATCATTCCAATTGAGTGAGATTTTCTTCATAAGTAGCCACTATGTTATCTTCAGACCTCAATTCTATGATTTTTTTCCATCCAAAGATGATCCACCTTAGGAAAATATTTCTCAAGAATTAAACCTTTGAATTCATCCCAATCAAGAGAGTCAATCTCCTCACTATCCCCAAATTTTTTCACCATCGACCACCACTAATTGACTTCACCTTCAAAACGGTAAATTTCATGACTAACCGTTTGATTTTATGAACACCCCATGACATCCAAAATCTTTTCTAGTGCTTTAATCCACCCTTTAGATAGAACAAGGTTAGATAATACTCTTTATGATTGGGGATGTTTCCGCATGAAATGATCCACTAATGACATGTTATTATGTGGTTGATCTTGATGATCTCATGTATGGATACCACCACCATTTATAGCCTGATTTAAATGTGTCATCACTGAAACAAACTGTTCAGTTCTGATTCTGACCATCTCAGGTTGCACATTTAGAAGGTTCCCTTCCTCCTGATGTTGTCCCATTATAGCTTCATTGTTTCCTCTGTGGAAAGAAATTCTAAATACATAAATATTTAGGAAAAGTAACATGGAAATATGTAAATGATATATCATTTAAATATTACAATGAAGTAAAAATAATTTACGGATATTAATTTCAACAATATCTGAACTTCTATAGATTTATAAACCAACCATAAATACCAACTATATTACTCGAACATAATAATTAAATAATCTTGAATTAAATTAATAATTCACATTAAGAATATTTTCAGGATTAGAGTTTTAGTGAATTAGTACATAACTTTAATATTACATCTCAAAAAATACAAAGTAGACAATTTTACTCATTTTCCATTTTATTATAAAATAAAAACACTAGAAAAAAAGGTTCATGTCTAGTTCTATGTTTTAGAAAGCATGAATTTCCATTGATCCTGTCCTTGACACTATTAATCTTTAATTCCTTTAATAAACATTTAAAAACCCTAGGATGATCATAAAAAGCTCAGTAAGGGTTATAAAATAAATAAAGAAAACATTAGTCCATCAATTAAATCCTTTTAATTTATCTCATGTAATCATATGATTTATGAATAACACGTAGAAATCATAAAACATAAATGTAACTTGTTGCATCCATAACAAACTTACATTTTAGCTTTCACAGCTATGCATTTAGTTACATTTGGAATACCCATTATAGTATATTACCTAAATCGATTAGGAGAAACATTAACATTTACCTTCTCTACAATACCCAATAAATTGGACAAGTTTCTCGGGCTCTCTTACCATATGTTTATCACAGAACAACCCATGTAAGTCAACAATTCCCAAAAACTATAACATATTCATAACACATAAAACAAACATAAAGGAAAAATAACATTGCCACATTTCAATCGCAATATATCATTCAAATATGTTGACATAACCTGTAACACCCCGAGATTTTATGAAAAATATTCTTTTTAATTTCATTATTGACTTATGTTGTATGCTACACCAAAAGGATCTTTCAAAACATGCATCCATGACCTGGCTTGCATTACACGCAATTGCGACCTTCCACGATAGTGTGTATTGTACGCAATACATAATTTCGCTAAACAGCGATATGTTATATAAACTTTCCGTTATTAATAGAAATACCCAATTTTTGAAATTTTATATATTTTATCATTCAAAATGGACTTAATTTTTGGATTCAAAATATCGAAATTATCCTATGGTGAATTTTTGGTATTTTTCTGAAAACTTTCAATTTTTTATGAATAGTGAAAACACTGGGTAACTATTCAAAAAAACTGAATTTTTATTTAAATTATTATTTATTTTATTTAAATTTATATTAGGTCAAAGTTGATAAAAAATACCTATATTAGTTCAATGTTATCCATTGGATTCATTTTATAATAATTATATATATATAATTATTTTATTGAACTTTTCACCGTCTTTTACCCACCTCGAAGGAGAATTTGCAAATTTAAATAAAACATAATTTTACCTCTTTTGTGAATGGAATATCAAAAATCTAAGAGACACGGTAGATTTCAGTAAGTAAAATGTGGTTCAATGAGATAAAAATAATTATTTTTCAATAGTAACATTTTACTTTTTTTACCACAGTTAAAAGTAAATAGGGAAATTAAGGGTAAAAATGATATTATTATAACCCTAACACATGTCCTAATTCTATTGGATAATTGTAATTAGACCAAAAACAACCTTATGAATAAAATATGACCATTTAGTCCTACATGGATTAGATTAGGACATTAATTATTAATTTATTTAAAGAAGGGTTAAAATAGTTAAAAACAAAGTTTAATAAGTAAATCATTTTTAATATATAGTTATACATAAGATAAATTCAACTATAAATATTAATTAGATATATAAAAATATTTCCTACATAATTGTATTTTATTTATAATTTTTAGACATTAAATAATTTAATTTATTTATGACACAAAGTTGATGCAGTAATTATATTAGTAATGAAATATTGACATAATTGATGTTATATATGCACAAATAAATTTCATTTGAGGATTTTTATGAATTAAAATAATTTTCTATGTTAATATTACATGTTATTATTGATTTAAGTAACTTTTTTTGAAATCAAAATTTTGTTATGATTTTCACAAAAATAAATTACCAAATAGTGTTAAAATTGACATGAAATAGTTTTTAAAAAAAATATTATATTATTAATTGTTATTTTATTTCTAAAAATCTAAGTCTCGGTAAAATGACTTAGATAAAGTTATATATATTAATATTAAACAACTTGGGGTTTTTTTTCTTGTTATGGTAATTTTATTAACCTTATAGTGTAAGAAAACAAGAAGACACTGTAAAAGTAAAATTATATAACATAAAGTTATATCTAAATGATAAGTTTAAAATAGTAACCTAAACTTTTCTAAATTATATTGGATGAAATTATTTCTACCAATAACTACCTTATATTCTAAATAAATCAATTTAGAGCTATTAAAAACCGAATATGACTTTATTATAAAATAATATTTTTAGTTTTTCCAAAGGTGCCCCTCTTCTCTCTTATAAAAGGGCACCTCCTCCCTCTCTTCCTCACACCACTGTGAGCCTTCATGCTCGGACAAACCCTAAATATTTATCCCCTCCACTTTCCTATAATCATCCTAGAGGTCCTGGGCTTCTTCAAAGTCCAATTTTGCTTCCCTAAAAGGAGGTCTCAAAGAGGTGCTTCAATGAAGAGGTAATGTCTGTTACCGATTCTTTCAACTTTATTTCTTCTTCCACTTCTTCTTATTTAGTTGTTTCATTATTAAGTAATAATATCAGTATCACTCATATACTTATATGTTTTTATAAGTATGAAACAACCTTATTTCACCATCTATCGATCCTATGGAAAATGAAATCATTGCGCGTGTGTACCTACGGAATACCGTCTTCACGCAGTGGTGTAATCTATTTTCCACCACCACCTTATTTGGATGGGTATAATGGCGTAAATAATAACTATATATTATTATTGTAAAGTGATATTGATTCTGAAATAGTATACATACACTCTAATACAATTCCATGATCATGGAAATGATATCATCACTCGTGTGTACGTACAGAATACAGTCTCCACGACGCGATGAGATTCATTCTCCATGTTAACCATTCATGAATGATTATAAAGTATATATAATAAGTAATCATGAAATATCTAACATAATAATGATACTAGATTTATTTATATATATATTTAATTCATCTACTTAATTTCATTTAATTCAATAAGGAAAAGAAAATAGCATTCATGCGTACATAGGGCCTACCGTCTCAAGGAATGATGTATTTCATTTCTTTTATATATCTATAATATATATGTATATGATGAATATATATTATATATAAATCATGTTTTAAATTCTGGAATTATTTAAATCAGGATATAAGTAATAATATCAAGAACGACAGGTTGAAACACATACGATAAATGAAATGATTTTACCCAATACCCATCTTTTACGTGGAATTTACAAAAGAACGGGTAATATAATTTCATAAGTGAAACATATATGATATCATAAAAATGAATATGATTATGTAATAAGTCAATGAAAATTTTTTAAATCATTATACAAGAGGTTCAGATTCATACGATGCATATCGGACCTAAGGTAAGGGATAATTATTCCAATCTCATTATTATCTGAGATTGTTTATTTGTAAGTATTTACTGGGGTTATGATTATTATCCATGTCCATATGTTCTCAAAATGTTTTCATAAAATGTTTAATATTCTTCCATGTATGTTTAAAGTCATTTTTACCCTATTTTACTTTTACCACATCGTATGGAAGGAATCTTTCGTTTGTTTACCATACGAGGTACTTTTTGACTTTTCTGAAAAAAGTACGAGGATATTGATATTTTTATCTTATACGGCGTGGATGGATTATTATGTTTTTATATAGATTTATTTTCATTAAGATTACTCCAAAATATTTCATGAATATTTTCAACAAAATCCTTTTCATTTAAAATAGCATGACATTTTGTGAAAAGAAAATGATTTTGAAGAAGAATGGATATTTTCCTCAAGAATTCATTTCAAGTGTTTTATCAAAACCATTTTCCATCTAAGATGACATTATTTCATATGTGTATGTTTCAAGTATAATTTATCTATGATTTAAATGGTTTCACTTTTCTTATTATGAAATGATATCCATTTCTTTTATGTGGATTATGTGATGATGGGATCATGTTTATGAATCCCATTTTATTTATTGGGATCTTATGAATGGTGTATTTTTATTTTGTGGCACAAGTAAGAATGATTTCATTATGAGATTGGTGGGACCTATATCTTCCTCCAATTTATTGGGTAAAGATTTATATCTCATGAGATATACATGGATGGAATGGTAAGTTAATCTGTTTCAGTGTTACAGGAATGAAACGAGGAGTGAAATCGATTCAGAAAGGGACTTTGTCCACTTAGATGGTCTTGGAAGCAATGCCTTAGCTACTTTGGAAATCATAACGTGTTCTGAATGGTTTCCACAATTATATGTTTTATTCCCATTATATTTTATCATGTTTGATGTTCCATTATTATAAATTCCTTACGTACTTCTACGATTTAGGTATTTGCTCAATATTTTGATGTTTAAGTTTCATGTTCAAGTTTTTACTTTCAAATGTTTATGGATTGTTTTATGTTATTTATGTTTTCACTTACTGAGAATTTAAGCTCACCCTTTTTATGTTTTATTTTCCCTAGGAAATAAAGAAAGGTTTTAGGTACGGAAAAAAAAGGGGAAGATCGTTATGTGAGTTCTTGAAGATCATTCAACATGATTAGAAGCTTATATTCCAAGATTCCAAAGACACTATTCTATTACGATCCTTGTGTGTCTATTTTGTAATGTATTAAGTATTCCGAAAAATTATTGTAATGTCTATGTACGTCATGCTTCGGGTATCAACAGTTGGTATGAGAGGAAAGGTTTAGTCAACCATTCGAAACTAGGATGAGAGAGATTTTATGAGATACTTAGAGATATTTCTAAGGTATGTATAGGGATGCCCCTAAGTTTAAGTATAAGTATAGGTTATACTACTAGAATTAGGGTTACCTAAGATGTTAGATATTAAAGGAACTCCCCCATTATTATGTTGTTTTCCCTAGCGTGATTTTTTCCCCTCACACATTTCTTTTTGGGTTTTAGATGATGGCTGGAACCCGAAGGAACCGTGTTGATCAATGTAATGGACAATAAAATGATTTTACTCCTAAACAGACAAATGTTATTAGATATGGTGTGAAAAATCTTATTTCTATACTTACACAATCTATGAATCATTCTGTACTTCCAAATGAGGATAGAAGTGAACAATATTCTATTGAGTCCTCCATGAGGCAACGTCCACCTTGTTTCGGTGGGTCTTATGATCCATTTGTTACTGAACAATGGATTAGTACCACTGAGAAGATATTTTCAGTTCTTCAATGTTATGAACATGATAAATACATCTTAGCAGTATATCGTTTGGAAGGTGAAGCTGATCAATGGTGGAATCTTATCAAGAATACGAGGCCAAGAGATGAAATTGAGTCCATGGAATGGGACGAGTTCAAGAACTTTTTTTTCAATAAGTACATCTCTCGTATTCTTCGAACAAAGATGGAGAAGGATTTTTTTCAACTAATGCAAAGGGATCATGAATCTGATGGTATATACAAATTGAATTCTACACGACTTGCAAGGTATGCTTCTGGTATTATTATCCAACCTGAGAGTAAGATCGATCGATTCTTTAGTGGCTTAAAACCAAGTCTTCTAAGGTCATTAGCCATAAGGGACTTCATTAGCTACAAGGAAATCATTTGATGTGCTCTAAAAGATGAGATGGATATTGGAGTAACCCATCAATCATTTGGGTTTGATAAGAAGAGGAAAATGGACTTCAAAAAAAATCTAAAGATCACACTAAAAATAAGATGAGTTTTACTTTATGCTCAAAGTGTGTAAAGAAACATGGATGGAGATGTCTTAAAGGGACAAGTAAATGTTTAAAATGTGGAATGGAAGGTCATCAGGTATTTGAATGCTGTAATGATGGGAAAAAGATGTCTAGTGATGCGAACAAAGAAAATGCTACACAAAGTGAACTTCCTACACTTCAATGCTTCAAGTGAAATGAAATGTGGCATTATGCTAATCAATGCCTAATCCAAGGGTTAATGATGATCTACATGAGAAACCACTTAAGGAAAAGGAAAAAGGGATGTCACATGAGATCACTATTGGCGATGTTGAATATGAAAATGATGTGGTGGAATGATTAAGTGTTTATGTAGTGGGATTCCAAAATAATGTTGTATATAGTATCGTGGAATATTGGATTAATTATGTATTGGTCTATTGTGGTTTTCAATAATTTTATCGTACTGGTAACCATGGAAAGTGATTGAGGTATTGTTAGAAAGAATATTATATACGAATAATGATGGGATATGATGAAAATGAAATGTTTGACAGTATTCATGATCTCATGACTGATATAAGGAAATAGTTATATCATGGTTTGAGTATATAGAAATTTGGGGTTTTGGTCTGTGGAAAGAGTTAACTTTTGACAGCACTCATGTTTTCACTAAGATTCAATAGGTATTCATTTTTCAAGAGAATACATGATTAATGCATTCAAATCTTTGGAATGTGACCAACAAGACATATCTTAAGTTATATGGGGATCAACGATGGTATTAACATGCTTGTTATGTGAAATCTCTGGTAATCATTTTCACTATATTATGAGAGTGGACTTTAGTATAATGGATAAGCCTAAAGATTGGAATGGATTATGTTTGACATAAGTTAGTATTGTTTAAGGATAGATGTTTTTTTGATATTATTGATTGGATGTTATAGTAATGTAGTTTTAGAAAAAGGACAACATGTAGGATGGGTGAAAACCCATCCTGTCGTACAAGGTTGTGGGAATTGAACCCACAACCGAAGTGCGACTAACCTTTATCACATACCACAGGCCTACAGGATATCCCTGGTTAGTGGAAACTAGTTTTATTTTAATAAGAGGTATGATTTATGAAGTATAAGATCATTTTTGGAATTATATACGATTAACCTCACCATAGATGGACTTATGTATATTTGATAACTTTTTCTAACCTTTTGTTTGAAATAGATGGAATGACCCATCATTATATCACATGATCTGTTAACACGTCACGAATAAAAAATTCAACTTCAATTCTTTAATAGATGAAGTGTAAATTGTTCAAAGCATGAACAATATATAGATTGTACGAAAATAAATTAAGTATTTATTCTAATTCAATTTTTTCAACATTAGGGAAATGATCTTGAAAACCAAAAATGTTGTTCTAGTGCCCTTATATCCGATGAATCAGTTGGTACCCTAGATCATCACATATTTATGGCTTTGTGATTGTTGGATTTTTCATAGCCATGTTCTCTACAACTCTCTATCAGAACATGACGGTTAGATTTCTCTTCTATATCCATATTTTCACCTATGTTCTCCTATATGGAAACCCATTGACTTGTTAATTTGGGTAACCATTACATTTCATACTTTAGTTTTTAAATCCAAATTTTGATATTCAATTTTACGATGTGGGTTTCTATTAAAGAAACATTTGAGTAGTAAACCATTTATAACCCTGGAGAATTTCGAGGGAGAAATTCATTTTAAGGTGGGTAGAATGTAACACCCTGATATTTTATGAAAAATATTCTTTTTAATTTCATTAATGTCTTGTGTTGAATGCTACACCAAAAGAATCTTTCACAACATGCATCCCTAACTTGGATTTCATTACACGCAATCACGACCTTCCACGATAGTGTGTGTTGTACGCAATACCGAGTTTCGCTAAACAATGATATGTTATATAAACTAGCCGTTATAAATATTAATACCCAATTTTTGAAATTTTATAAATTTTATCATTCAAAATTTACTTCATTTATGGATTCAGAATGTCAAAATTAGCCTAGGGTGAATTTTTTGTATTTTTATGAAAAGATTCAGTTTTTGATGAATAGTGAAAACACTAGGATACTATTAAACAAAACCGACTTTTTATATAAATAATTATTTATGTTATTTAAATTTATTTTAAGTCAAAATTGATACATAATACGTATATTAGTTTAATGTAATTAATTGGAGTCATTTTATAATAATTTTAGATATATAAATATTTTATTGAACTTCTCACCGTCTTTTACCCACCTCCAAGGAGAGTTTGCAAATTTACATAATACTAAATTTTACCACTTTTTTGAATGGAATTTCAAAAATCCGAGAGACACGGTTGATGTCAATAAGTAAAATTTGGTTCAATGAGATATAAATAATTTTTGGTGAATAGTAATTTTTTAATTTTTTTTACCACGGTTAAAAGTAAATAAGTTAATTAATGGTAAAAATGATATTATTATCACCCTAAAACAAGTCCTAATTCTATTGGATAAGTGTAATTCTACCAAAAACAACCTAAGGAATAACATATGACCATTTAGTTCCACTTGGATTAGATTAGTACGTTTATTATTAATTTATTTAAATCAGGGTTAAAATAGTTAAAATTAAAGATTAATAAGTAAATAATTTTTAATATAGGGTTATAAATAAGATAAATTAATATATAAATATTCATTAGAAAGATAAATATATTTCTTACATAATGGTATTTTATTTATTATTTATAGACATTATATAATTTATTTTATTTATGACAGAAAGATGATGCAGTAATTATCTAATTAATGAAATATTGACAAAATTGATTTTATAAATACCCAAATAAATGTAATTTGAGACATTTTATGAATTAAAATAATTTTATAGGTTAATATGAAATGTTATTACTGATTTAAGTAACTTTTTGGAACTAATATTTCTGTTATGATTTTCAAAAAAATTAATTACCAACTACTGTCAAAATTGACATAAAATAGTTTTTAAAAAACTATTATATTATTAATTGTTATATTATTTAAAAAAATATAAGGTTCTGAAAAATGACTTATATAATGTTATATTTATTAATAATAAACAACTTGGGGTTCGTTTGTCTTGTTATTGTATGTTTATTAACCTTATAGTGTTAGAAAACAAGAAGACACGGTAAAAGTTATATTATTTAACTTAAAGTTAGATCTAAATTGTAAGGTTAAAATAGAAACCTAAAAGTGTCTAAATTCTATTTGATGGGATTTTTTATACCCATCCCCACCTTATATTCGAAATAAATCAATTTGGAGCTATTAAATAACAGAATATGACATTATAATAAAATAATATTTTTTATTTTTTCAAAGGTGCCCCTCTCCTCCCTTATAAAAGGGCACCTCCTCCCTCTCTTACTCACAACACATTGAGCCTTCAAGATCGGACAACCCATGACAATTTATCCTCTCCACTTCCCTATAAACATCCTAGAGGTCCTGGTCTTCTTCAAAAACCAATTTTACTGCCCTAAAAGGACGTCTCAAAGAGGCGCTTCAAAGAAGAGGTAATGTCTGTTACCGATTCTTTCAACATTATTTCTTCTTCCACTTATTTTTCATTAGTTGATTCATTTTGAATTAATAACATCAGTATCACTAATATAATGATTTGTTACTATATTTATGAAACAAACTTATTTCACCATCTATCCATCTTAGAGAAAACGGAATCACCGCGCGTACGTACGTACGGAATACTGTCTCCATGCCGTGGTGTAATCTATTTTATAGCACCACCTTACTTGGATGGGTATAATGGTGTAAATAATAACTGTATATTATTATTGTAAAGTTATATTGATTCTTAAATAGTATACATACACTCCAATACAATTCCATGATCATGCGAATGATATAATCGCTCATGCATATGTACGGAATACTATCTCCACGACGCGATGAGATTCATTATCCATGTTAACCATTCATGAATGATTATAAAGAGTATATAATAAGTAATCATGAAATATCTTACATAATAATGATACTGGATTTATGTTTATATATATGTATGTCATCTACTTAATTTCATTTAATCAATAAGGAAACGAAAACAGCGTTCATGTGTTCGTACGACCTACCGTCTCCAGGAACGGTGTATTTTATTCCTTTTATAGATCTGTAATATATATGAATATTTTTAATATATATTATATATAAATCATTTTTTACATTATGGAATTATTTAAATCAGGATATAAGTAATAATATCAATAACTACAAGTCGAAACACATACGATAAATGAAATGATTTTACCAAAAACGCTACTTTTACATGGAATTTACAAAATAATGGGTAATATAAAGTCATAAGTGAAACATATAGGATATCATAATAATGAATATGATTATGTAATAAGTCAATTACATTATTTAAATCATTATAAATTAGGTTCGGATCCATACGAAGCATATCAGACCTAAGGTAAGGGATAATTATTCCAATCTCATTCTTATCCGAGATTGTTTATTTGTAAGTATTTACTGGGGTTATGATTATTATCCATATCCATATGTTTTCAAAAAAAATTCATAAAAATTTTAATTTTAATCCATGTATGTTTAAAGTAATTTTTACCCATTTATACTTTTATCACATCGTATGGAAGGAATCTTTCTTTTGTTTACCATATGAGGTACTTTTTGACTTTTCCAAAAAAAGTACGAGGAGATTGTTATTTTTAACTTAAACAGCGTGAACGGATTTTTACGTTTTTACAAATCCATATTTTCATGAATCATTCTCCAAAATATTTCATGACTATTTTCTAAAAAATCTTTTCCTTTTAAACTAGAAGGACATTTTGTGAATAGAAAATGATTTTGATGATGAAAGGATATTTTCCTCAAAAATTCATTTCAAGTGTTTTATCAAAACCATTTTCCATCTAAGATGACATTATTTAAAATGTGTATGTTTCAAGTATAATGTCTCTATGATTTACATGGTTTAACTTTTCTTATTATGAAATGATATCCATTTCTTTTGTGTGGATTATGTGATGATGGGATGAGGTTTATGAAACCCATTTTATTTTTTGGGTTCTTAGGAATGATGTATGTGTATTTTGTGGCACAAGTAAGAATGATTTCATTATGATATGGGTGGGACCTATATCTCCCTCCAATGTATTGGGTAATGATTTATATCTCATGGGATAGACTTGTCTAGAATGGTATGTTAATCTAGTTCAGTGTTACAGGACTGAAACGAGGAGTGAACTCGATTCAGAAAGGGACTTTGTCCACTAAGATAGTCTTGGAAGCAATGCCTTGGATATTATGGAAATCATAACATGTGTTGAATGGTTTCCAAAATTAAATGTTTTATTCCCATTATATTTTATCATGGTTGATGTTATATTATGATATATTCCTTATGTACTTCGATGATTTATGTTTTTTCTCATGTTTGTGATTTTTATGTTTCATGTTCATGTTTTTACTTTCAAATGTTTATGGATTATTTTATGTTCTCTATGTTTTCCCTTAATGATCATTTGAGCTCAGCCTTATTATGTTTTATTTTACCCAGGAAATAGATAATGGTTTTAGGTAAGGAAACAAAAAGGGGAATATCGTTATGGGAGATGTTGAAGACTTTTATCATGATTATAAGTTTATATTATAAGTTTCCAAAGACACTAAACTATTGAAATCCTTGTGTGTGTTTTTTTGTTATGTATTAATTATTCTGAAAAAGTAATTTAATGTCCATGTATGTCAAGCTTCAGGTCTCTACTTAACTAATCCATTATCAAAACCGTTTTTCAATACCAAAATACCTAAAATAGTTTATGGTATTTATCTTCTGTTTCAAAACAATAGGGCTTATTAAGGAATCAAAATATCAAATAATGCTCACGACGGAAAAAAGGTCATTGTAACCGCGTACATTAAAAAGAAATATTCTTTTTTCCATTTTTTTAAAACACTATATAGAAAATTATTCCCTTTGAATGAAATGAAAATTCAAATGGTATTATACGTCGTATAAAATAAAGTTGTGTTGAAAAAAAAATATGCCTCAAGGAAAGGAGACTAAGAAGAAGTCCCTTACCTCATATACAACTTGAATTGTTCGTTATTTGATATTATAAATAATAATAAAAATTTAATTTTTACTTTATTAAGAAAAATTTTCATGTTTATTATTACTTTTATATTATTTATTTCCACGTTTTAAACATTATATGATCATTTATGTTAATAACAGTCGTTTTGTCGATATTTGGTAATTGATTCCAAAATGAACATCTTATAATTACATGTTGTTCATGTGGTAAAAATTCAATTATCTCCATAATAATATTCAACAATTGGATATCATATATATCATATATATCCTGTATATATATATATTTTTAATAGTACACAACTTCTGGAGAGAAGAAATGAAATGCATCGTTCATGGAGAGGATAAGCCGTACGTATGATTGAACACTACTTTAATTTCTATTTCATATTTAATTGAAATGATAACATAATGATACATAGGTATATAATAATTCCAGTATAATATAATATACAATTTTTTTAAATCCATCTTTTATATTTCCCACGTATGGCATGAATGGGTCATATTACTTTGAGGGTGCAGTAGTTTGCACTTCATCAAATGAAATTATCGCTTTTACCCATTTTGGAAACCATAATTTTATGATATAAATGAAAAATACAGAAGTTTTGAGACAATATAAATATAATATATAGCACATATAAGTACAATTCTATTGTAATGCCCACTATGAGAGGCAGTAAGAGATAATCGAATAATCATCGTTTTGTGAGGCATTAGTTTGTTGCCACAGAAATATTACGTTCTATATCCTTAATCTAGTAGTTTGTGCATGTTTAGTTAGAACACATCTCATAAAAAAACTATTATATTTAGAATACTTGTTTTTTTATTTAAAAAATTAATAATAATATAATAGAGAGTTGAGAAGTAAAATAAAATAATAGAACATGAGGGAAGGCATTACCTTTAAATTGGGTAACCCCCTTTTGTTAAAACCAATTGTCTTTTTGAAGTTCTTTCTGGCTATGGTAAGGATTATAGGTGGAATATAGGGATGCTGAGAGATTAATTAAGAATAATTTGGATTATACAAGGGTCTTGAGAGGTGTGAGTAATGGGTTAGATGTGATTGGTTTTTTTAAGGAGGAGGTGGGGATCTTTAAGAATGATTGAAAACAATATTTTTTTATAAATTGATTTTCTGTTTAAAAACGCCCAAAAATCATTAAAATCAACGATAATATGACTCTTATTTAAAATAAAATCATCCAATTATTGTTGGACTGGGTTTGGATAGTTTTTTAAATTTTTTAATCTCATTTATTTAAATCATTTAATGATAGGCAATCCCTGCATAATCATTCTGTCATAAATAATTTTTTTATATAATGTCTTAAAATTATAAATAAAATACCATGATTTAATAAATATCTTTAGATTTTAGATGAATATTTATAGTCAAATAGATAACTTATATAACCACATGTGAATATTGATTTACTAAAAGATATATGTTTATGTAATTTTAGTCTTTACATTAAATTATTTAATATAAACTATCATGATCACTCCTATGTGGCTTAATGGGGTCCCAAAATCAACCGTAGGATGACCATGCTTCTTAATGTACCAAAAATAGTATTAAGAAATGTGTTAGGGTAATTGTATAGTATTAAAATATTATTTTCATTACTTGATTTACAAGATTTATCATTTAACATTGGTAAATAAAATATTTACTGAAGTAAATATTCAAAAGTCTAAAAATAAAAGTTACCAATTTACACAATTTGGAACCCATGATTCTAATTATGGAATCCATAAATCCAAATACAAAACACAGATGTAGAAGAAATTAATTTTAAAGTAATTCTCATTTTCAAAACATAAAAGCGTGTTTTCCATAAATATTAAATATCAAAATATTCACACAAGTTGATGTCCAATTTCACAGTGAAAGTACATACAATGAACAAAATTAGATTAAATGGTAAAAATATAATATAATTAAACTTTTAAACTAATTAAAATTACAATCAAACTATAAAAATAAATTATATTAAAAGGCAATTTTGAATTAAAATGCTATATTTTTCACTATTCATTAAAAAATGAATATTATCAGAAAAATACCAAAATTTCATCCAATGAAAATTTTGATGTCCCAATTCTAAAGAGGAATATTATTTTGTAAAATAGAACTTATAAAAATGACAAAAACTAGATTTAAAATGGTTTCTCCATCAAAAGGCGATAAATCGATTTTTTAAAGAATATTAGAGTGTTTATGCGTAAAATTGGATCCATTCACATTTTTTGCTTCTATCATTTATTGGATAAATGTAAAAACATTTTATAAAAATGTACACATATATTGTAGTTTGTCTTGTTCATTCCCTCCAATACAATGTATATGAGTTAACTACCATTTAAATTAATAATATTATTATATTATTTTTTTGTATAACATAACGCTGTGTTTAACGTAAGATTTCACATAAACCTGTTGTTAAGTATCTAGTAAGCCATCGAACATGGAATCCCATTTAAAGTAAAATTCATATTTAATTCACAAATATTAATAAGTATGAAGATATCATTTTCCATTATTTACCTAGGATGTTCCAATTACATATGAATAAAATATTATATATTGATATGATTATATATATATATAATAAATATATATTTTAAATTTTAAATAAAGTAAATATATTAATTATTTAATTATATTTATTTTAATTTTATAATCATTTAAATATATTATTACATATTTATAATTTTATATTTTATTTTAAGAAAATATATATTGATTTATTTTTTATTATAAATATATAAATTTATAAATCTAGTAAATATTAAAATATAAATATATTAACATATAAATTTTTATTTATAAAAAAATTTAACATTATTAATAAATATATATTCTTAAATGAATTAATGTTAAAAATGAGTGGAATTGAATAATTTAGAATATATAGACATTAAAAACAATAAAAAATTTAAATGTTTTATTATTCATTAAAGTTTTTAAAAATATATATATGGACATATATTAAAATTAAAATTAAATCATATTGGAAAATGTTAAAACACTATAAATAAATATGAAAAATTAAATATAAAAATGATTGATGTGAAAAAAAATAAAATAAATATAATAGTTAAATAATACTAACTATATTAATTAAAAAACTAATAAAAAAATTTAACAATTAAAAATTTATTATTTCAAATATATTATGATACTAAATGGAATTCAAAATTGAATATTTAAATTTGAATATGATACATAAATATTAGGTTTGTGTGTTTCTATATAAGATTTCATTATTTATGTAAATATTTGTCTATGTTAAATTAATGTGCGTGTATATTTATAGTCATCAAATACGTTAAATTGAATAATGTCATTATATAACATGTATCATCTATTAATCGAATAAAAAACAACATGAAATAATAAATTTAACAACATAATATATTTTATTAATTATCTAGATTATTTTTAAAAAATTAATAATGAATATTTAGATACATGAAATTAAAAATGAATACGTATTAATTATATAAATAAAAATAATATTGAAAACATTAATTTTTCTTGAAGAAACATGTGTTAAAAAATATTAACAAATGGATAAAATTACAAAAATATTGAATAATTATAGATTGAATTTGAATACATTTCAAAAATATTAAATATGTTACTGAAGAATAATTTATAAATAAGTAAAAATTAATAGATTTATAAAATATTAAATGAATACATATTTGAAATCTATTTATTATAAGAAAATAAAAGCACACACATAATATTATGATAGATTAAAAAATAATTAATCAATGAATTAAAAATGAGAGAAATTTTGGATCACTCTAACGAGAAAGGCTTCATTCCTATGGTTTCCTTCCCCAGTGATATGGAAGGATCCTGCTCGTTGTGTCTTCCAATTTGTCATCATTATCCTCTTCATCTTTATCCTTTCTCTACCTGCTTGATTCTTCATGCATCTTGGATCTTATAACAATTTTATTTCATACCTCTCTTCTCTTTGTTCTTATTCATTGTAGTAGTTTCATCGTCACTATATCCTGAAGAGACATTGGGTTAATATCTGGTGTCAGGATATTTAAGATCTAGATTCAGTAATATCCTCCTTGATGTTTTGTGATGTGTTTTAATAGTTTGGGTTAGTTGGATATTTTATTTTTGTTTCAATAATCATATTACTTATAACGTGTCTCTAGTGATGTGGTGGTTGTCTATTTGACACCGATCTGGTCTCCTCTGGTGAATTTTTTGGAGGATACATGATGGCACTATTAGATGTTGTTGATAAGGGATGTCCATTAGGTGATGATGGTGTGAGTTAGCTCAAAGTCCTAGATTCTCAACATAAACCTAGAGGTCATCAATGGTGGTGGTGGTTAGGTCTTATTGTTGTTGGAGTGTCTACGAGAAATTGGAGAGGGATATAAACATATTAGACCTTAGGCCTTTCTATTTTTTAGACACTACCCACTGGGATTCTATCCATGTATGTTTATCCTTCCTATTATTACTACATTGGGATTGGGCTTTGAACTAGTGTGGGATCTATTGGCCTTTATTTTTGTTCTTCCACCCATAGACCTTCATATCACTCTTTTGTGTTGAAGTTTATATGATTTGATTCAGAGTCTTGATTTAGTGCATTAGGTTTGAAGTGCAGTGGAACATCTGAGTGGGATTCCACAATTTAAGGGATTAGATGGTTGAAGTTCTTTATCTTCTTAATGGATGTAGGGTGACAAGATTTTTACTTATTCATTCGGTATAAATATATAGTGTGTAAGGTAGGTAATTCAAGGGAGCGCCAACATCGGTATCATAGGGTGGGTGGTTCAAAAGATAGATGGATTTGTTGACAACCTTCATTCGTTCCTCCTCTAACATTGTGGATGCATGGGCTCTTTTATCAATATGTCAATCCATCATGGTGTATCATTTTTGGCATGGGGTGAAATGGATTTTTCAAATTTGAATGACATTATGATGAATATGGGTGGGGGTGTTGCTTGTATAATGATATGATATGGTGTATACTTCTCACACTGGACCTTATGGTCATGTTTTGATGTTCTGACCATTCGGAATTCGAAAAATGATGCATTGTATCTTGGGGCCTTTGGGATTTCAGTTGTTGTATAGGTTTCCTCTCAACCCTATTTAAAACATTAATTTATCTTTTCTATGTATAGGGTTCTCAACCCCAACCTATTATAAAATAATTGAGTTAAATTTATATTTAATTATTAATACATATATAATTAATAATCAATTTCTAATTAACAAAAATGAATATATTTATTAAATACTTATTATACTAATTAAATAATAAATATAAAATTTATTTCAATACAAATTATTTTTATTTTTATTTATTAATTATAATAAATGTATTAGTTAATAATTATATATATAATTAATATAATATTTATTACAATATATATTGATAAAATTTAATAAATTTAATAAATAAATGGGTTTTGGGCTAGTTCATCCCACGAACTCACATGAATATAATTTTAAACAATAATGAAAACATATTAATTATGTAATTAAAAACTATATTAGAAACATTAAATGTTATATTTTTTATTAAAGAATGTATTCATTGAATGATAATCGACTAAAATAATAAATATTATATTTATGTGTGTGGTAGGAAATATAAATTAGTACATAATGAGTGTATTAAGTATTTAATAAATTTATTTATTTATACTAATTATAAATAGTACATTAATTATTTAATTATATATATGATTTTTTTAATTTTTAATACTATATATATATATAATTTAATAAATTTAAATATAAATCATATATTAAAATATTAATTGGTATATATATATAATTTATTAAATTTAATATATAAATATATTGTTAAAAATATTATAGTATTTGTTAGTTAAAATTTTATAAATTACAAGAATGTTAAAGAATATTGTGATGAATTATTTATTAATAAAAATAAATATAATTAACATATATATATATATAGTTAATTCATTATTATAATATTGATACGAAAGTTTAATAAAATATATATTAAACAATTGTATATAAATTATATATGCAATTAAATAATTAACATACTAACTCTTATTATGAGGCCTTTAATTAGAAAATAGTCCAACTACAAATAAAATTAATGGACCTCGTGCAATCCACTGCATATGTGGATTATAGAGTAAACCATAACCAATAAGAGAAGTCACATGAGACGAGGTTGATTCCAAATGAATCACAAGGGTAGGTTGGGTTTCATTCTTGGTGCAAAGGGGGTGGGAAGGTAGGAATTCATGTGTAGGCATGACAGATCAGGCCCTTGTGGTTTCAAATTGTAACGGATTCCAAACCTCACTAAATGATCAAATTAATAGTTCCCACTAGATTACATATAAAAACTATCCAAACCGCATGTCATTTTTTATGTTGCATGCACACTACATAGAAAAAAACATTTATCAAATATCATTTTACTAATAATAAAGGTTAGACATTATAAATGAAAAATAAATGTGTTGGTACAAAGCTTCCTTTATTATGGATTTAAAAAATAACTTCAATGTAGTTTCATTTATCAGTATTAATAAAAACAAAAGATAAAGGTTTCTATGAATTAGTGATTTAATTTTGGGTTGATAAGAAACACACCTTATCATCACTTTTTTAACACAGAGAGAGACAACACTTTATCAGTGCTTCATTTTGTTGTAGACAATGTATTTCTTTATCAAAACATTTTTAGCATTAATAAATGGTTTTTTTCTTATTATACGTTCTATGGTTGTGAATGGAAAAATTTTAGTTTTCCATAATTCGACATAGAAGGACATATAATCTCAAATTATCAAAAATATATAATGGAATAATAATATGACACATATATAATTAGTGGAGTCCATAAAATTATGAGAGAAGATTAATTTAACCAATTATATGAATGAAGATGGTAACATAATCATAATATTCATGCATCATGTTGTAATAATAACAATAACACACATGTCTCAAATGTTGAACATTATAATAATGTACGTGAAACACATTGATAACATTACAATAATGCACACAAATAACATTTTGAAAATAAAAATAATGCATAAGAATCAATTTGAGATCATAAAAATATTGTATACAATTAATATAGTGAACATAACAATAAATAACATGCTTCACATTGTGATCATAGTGAACATATGAAACATACACACACATCATTTTATAACAAAACAATAATTTAAACACCTCACATTATGAATATAATAACGATGTTTACTCCTCAGATTATGAAGTTAACGATAATGTACATGAAAAAAACATAACCATAATATACATGCATAATCCTTATCTTAGGAGTCAAAAAAACCTTAACTAATGATGTTAAGGGATATTAATAAAATTTACCCATCTCAAAGATTTATCAATCCCAATCTTTCTTAGGGATTTAATAGACCCAACTTGTCTCTGGGATTTAACATACCCAACCCATCTCATCGATTTAACAAACCCAACCCACCTCAAAATTATAACCAATATCCATGTGAGGTAATATAAAACCACCATACCATATATCATTAAAATAACACATACTAAAAAAGGGTCCCATATAATTTCAAATTATATTACCAACAAATAACAACTAGAATACAATAATATGATACCAAAATCCAGTCAACAAAAAAGAATTATTTCATATTATTATTTATATAAAATTTCATGAAGTATAATTCCAGAAATGATATATCATTTTTATATAATGATAAAAAAGGAATTATATTTTTTACAAAGTTGTTTTAGAAACAATTCCTCCACATTATCATAATCAGAAGAAGTTTTCACTTTGAAGAATAATTTTCAAGAATTTAAAGGAAATAATATTTTAAAAAATTATTATAATAAATTACAAGAATTTGGGATTTAAAAATATATAAATTTTATCCAGAGAAATTTGGAGGGAGATAAAATATATCTGATCATGAGATAAAATATATCTGATCATGAAATAAAATCATCTATAATACTTTAAAATACATTTATTGAAAACTAAAAATAAAAAATTATAAATAAGTCATTATTTTGAAAATAGGTTAATATAAATAAGAAGATCACATGAAATAATACAATTTATTGTTTACAGATAAAAATTAAAATCATTTTTAGATGGATATAGTATAAATGTGAAGAAGAAACCCCCAAAAAATAAGATGAGGATTATTCTTAACTATGATTGATTTTTATGAATAAAATTAATTCCTCAAAATTAAATTTTTAATATCGTAATAAATTTAAATGTATTTCAAGAGAAATAAATTTAAATACCAAAAATAATTATATATATTAAAATATAATTTAATTGTAAGATATATTTCTACCAACTTATATTAATAAATTTCTAATAAAATTATGATATCTCAATTAATGGAAATTGAGATAGCTAAAACCCTCCCCATTTCTCTTGATTTACAATAATGTTCATCAAACTATTCTTTAATAAACATAATAATCTTAATAAATTATTTCACATACCTATTAATTCTTAATAAATTATCTAAAATTTAATTAAAATCATTATTTATAAATTTATTAGTTCGTTTTTTTCGTCATTGGATGCTATAAAATGTGATTGTTTCATATAAGATTCAAGATGGGTATATTAATCCTTATTCATTTATAAAAATTTAATCATTCCTTTATTATTTAATGTAACTTAATTGATGTTACATTAATATTTTTAATGTTGTAATATCCCTCCATGAGTTTTTTAATTATTATTAGTGATGATGAAATCAATTTTGATCTTGTTTATATAATTTGTAATGAAAAAAAGTGATATTCTGATAACAAGTTTAATGTTAATACATACATTCTGGAACCAAATTTTTTTTAATCAATTATGATCATATTATACCATTTATTTTTTTTCCAATACCATCCATGAAAAAAATTTATAGAATCAAATATATAGGTGGTTGAAATGACCAAAAAAACATTCCATAAACAATGGATAAATAGGATTATAAAGGGTTTTTGTTATATTGAAAATTATCAATTAGTAATTAAATAATATTAATAATTTCATAGTAATAATTTCATAAAAATAATTTATATTAATAAAAAAATATTCTTATAAAAATACATGAAAAGAAGTGATTAAAAATAAAATATATTGTTCATGAAGGTGATTTTCATCACGTAACATGAGTGATGAATTTATTTTTTCTATGGATGGAAGGAAGTTATATAATTGTTTTAAAATTAATATAACAAAATTAATCTATATGAATGATACTGATGTTATAATATTTTTATTTATATAATAGTTTCGGAGGAGGGTGGATTTGAAAATAGGGAAGATAATGTGAAAGATTAGAAAATACTCATATTCCGAGTCTAAATAATCTCTTGAAGGAAATTTTAGAAATAAGGGATTTTGGAACATTTTCACTATCAAAGGTATAATAATTGTGCAATGTGAAAATAATACGGGTAAAATTTTAATGTTTTTCAAAGTAATTTTACGGGTTTGTGTGTCTCTTAGTGGGTTGATGTGCACTGATATTATATGTGACAAGAGTGAGTTTTCCATGGAATTGAACGTTATAAAATGATTAAATATGGATTAAAATTGGAGTGAAATGATGACATTTTTTGAGATATTTGGGTTTAAATTTTCTAAAAAACTAATTTCTTTTATATGATTTTATTTTAAATATAATTTAAAAATATTTCAGCCACATTAAGTTTATCATTTCTACCCTTATTACCATTCATTAAAAGATACACATGGTAGTTATTTTCACTATAAATATAAGATTACCGATCCTAAAGAATAATGAAATGACGAATATTAATTTTTGATACATTTATTCTAATTATGTATCAAAATATGTTAAATTAAACATAAATTTAAACATATAATACATAGAAAAACATTTTTTATAAAAAATTATCTATTTTTAGATTAAGATTTTTTAATTTTTATTTCCAAAAAGTAAAAAATTAATTTATTTTAGTTTATATATTTTAACATCATATATTTGAAATAAAAATTATATAATTTAAAAAATATATTTTTTTAAATTTGTTTGATAAAAATATTTCATTGAAAAATAATTGTTTTACAATGGTAATTAATATTTCATTTAGTAAATTATTTTTAATGTGATAATAATAAAAATGATAAAATTACTACATTTGAATATGTTAATTAAAATTATTATGTGACTGGATCTATAGAGTTGAGGAAAATAATTTTATTATTAGTGAACATAACACATAAAAACATTTCTTCAGGAAAAAGATTTATTTGTAGGAAAAATGGATTTATTATTATTTATTGGATGGTAATAACTATGAGATGAATGATAAATTAGTTAATATTAATTATTATTATGAAAAATCAACCTTTAGTGGTGATTTATTTTATAAATATAACAATACATAACACTTTAAAAAACTAATCTTTGAAAAATATTTTTTATATGAAATGATCATACACAAATTGTCTTTAAAATTATTTAATTATATCATAAATATCTATTTTTAACATTTCATTTCAATTAATTTATTTCATTTAATTTTATTATACCATTATATAATATAATTATGTATCATTTTAGAAATGTTTTTATAATATAATATTATAATTAAATATTTTGTTTTTTTTTCTCTAACTGTTTTATTTTAAATATATTATTAAAAAAATAAAAAACATCAGTATACCTGTTTGATATATGTATAAGAAATGATGATATTATCAATAACTATATTTCCAACAAATATTTTTTCAAGTACCATTTTTTTATCAACATATTTATAATGATTATATTTTATTTGTATATATTTTCTTAAAAAATCATTCCTTCAATCCTTACATCTTACGTAACAAATATAATTACATAATAAGTATTTTATATAATTTTTTCTTCCTCTAAGACTACCTTTATGAATATGGGTTTTTATCTACTAATGTTGAATCTCAAGGGTGAACATGATCCAAAGGATCTCTTAGTCTTAAAGATAATAGTAATTCCTATTAATTGTTTCCTTTATATTTATGCACATTTAATATATATAGGTATCCATGGTTGTAATACTATGTGTCATGTAATTTTATTGTGATATTATTATCTAAATAAAATTAATCATGGTTTTCCCCTTTTATATTTTTGAATAAATTTATTAAACTTATTATTTATTAAAAGAAAAATTCATAAAAAATATTAATGTGTTACATTATCACCCACTAATAAATTATATCCTTAAAATTTTAATTAACACTCAAAAATAAAATAGATATATGTATATATTAGATAGAAAAGACTCAATATAAATTTTATAATGTTATATTTTACTTACTAACAATTAAATATTTTAAAACTCCATTTTTTTATATCAGGTATATATTTATATTCACAATAATTTTTTAAAAATATTCCAATTTTTCTCTTAAAAAGTACTACATGTTTCTAGAGATATACCTTCCAGAACATCCCTTTCATGATATTTTTTTGTACAAATTACTAAATGAAAAATAATTTGGAAAATATTAAATACCATTATATTATATGATAATATTAATATGAAAAATCAATCATATAATTTCTTCTCTCTTTAAACCATCTTTTCACCCTACAATACTTTTAGTTCAACTTTGATATAAATGGATCAATTTGTACTAAATTTACATTAACCGTGGGTTATATGGATATTTCAATATTAGATTCACTAGAATTTCTATTTATATATTACATCATAAAATTCCTGTAAATATAAATTATAATGGTTCCAAATGAACATGTGACTAGCCAAAGTATATCCAATGAGAGTGTCTAAGCTGAAGTGTTTTTATGAAAAAATATTGTGAATGGATTGATGATTGAGAAAATTACCAAAAATACTTTACTAGTTTTATTTATCTTAGGGGCATATGTCCCCTATCATGAATTCATTATTTTGTATACTAACAAGGATGTTATTACTAATAAACAATGAAATATATACTTTTTCAAACATTCATTTCAATTTTTCGGAATATCCCTAATCATTTAAATAATATTAATATTATTAAACTATAATAGAACTATACTACTAAAAAATCCTACCCCTACTATGATATCAAATAATATTCTGTAAATCCACACTTCTTGATGAAGTTATAAAACCAAATACCTTTTATAAAATCATTTTTACCCATTGAGAGGACCTAAGGTAATGTTTCATATATTTCATGTTATTTACATAATTAAAACATTATATAACAAAAATACCTTCAAAACCCTAAAATATAAATGTTTATTTGTTTTTATATTATATATATAAATGATTATTTTACGCTATTTTAATCATTTCTCAATAATTATATCATATTGAACATTCTTTTAGATAGAAAATTTATTATAATTATATCCAAAACCTATGGAATATAAGATATAATAAGGGATGATCTAAAATTATTATTAAGTAAAAAACATGTCAATAAGCCATAAGGTTTTTTAATCAATTAAAAAATAATAAAACATGAATATGTGACAAATATCTAATTAAAAAGAAAATAAAACCATAAATAATATCCCCAAGTCAACATAAAAGGGAATTTAATCTCAAATAATTAAATATATCTCATGGAGTTATAGTGTATCAGATATTTAATCTTAATTAATCATTACATGGTGCATAAATATATGATTAATTAAATTAATAAAAAAAATTGTGCATATCTATAATGTCCATGTATTATGTGGTTATCAAATTAATAATGCACATGCATCACATTGTGAAAAAATAATATATATAAATAATGTTAAGAATATATAAATAAAATACAAGAAAAAAGTTGTAAATATTAAAAAAATAATTCACAATAATTAATTTAAAAAATAAAAAGTATATATATAATCCAAATGTTGAACATAAAAATATTACACATGCTCCATTTTGTGAATATAAAAATAGTATAAATGAATTGTTTTTTAAAAATAACAATAATATACATGCCAACCATTGTCAAAAAAGTGTTATTGTACATACTAAATATAGTGTGCATAAAAATTATTTACACATTTCATCCAAATCTCATGAGACATAAAACCTTAACCAATGTATTAGTGGGCCATTAATAAACACAAATTGACTCAGATATTTAAAGGATCTAATATCTACCTAGGTTTTTTGGGTCCCCACCCATTTCACAAATTTGTCATAACATATACAGATCGTGGGTTTAATTCACTGATGCCATCTAAAATGAAAATCATATTCATGTGTTTCTTATAAAAACATTAAAAATCATTTCTTGAAAATTCCATGGAATGAAATTGGTTTTCATATCATCTGAAATGGTTTTACCTAAAAAAGGAATTTATAATTTAATATGATGGAACCAAAATTCAATATTCTAGAAGATGTATTTCATAATGATGTTTAGAGGGTATTTCATGAAACATTACTCTAAAGAAGATATATAATTTTTAAATAAATAGATAATTAGAATAAAATACACAAAAAAATAATTTCAATTATATTATTCTTAACATTTTAACAAATCATTAATGTTGTGAATCAATTTAAATAATCATTTTAATTATGTTATATAATTTATTTAAAGAAAAAATAAAAAATATATACTTATATTTAATCCTTTAAAAATAAATAAATGTTATCTAAATTAAATATGGAGTGAAAATGAAATATAATATTATGAAGGGATAATCTTATTTAATACTATTAAATACCATTATATAAATACACATTGTAAAGATGATAAATAAAGAATTATTTTGAAAATAGGTAAATTTGAATATGAATATCAAAAGAGATAATAAATATTTTTTTTCAAAAAAAAAATCTTTTACATAAAAATAATATACAAAGAGAGTAGATACACCCATCTAAGTAGAGGATGATTATTCTTAATATTGTTTCATTTTTATGACAATATAAACTGGTTAAAGAAGATGATATATTACAATAGATAAATTAAAAAATATTTAAGGAGAAAACATTTAATTACTAAGAAATATAAGATGAAGTAGAATATAATTCAATAATAAGTTATATTCCTCCCAAATATTATAAATAAATAACAAGAAGAACAATGAAAACTCAATGAATGACAACTTATATAGTGAAAACATTACCTTTACTTGCTAATTATACCAAATCATAGAAAAAAACTCTATAATATACATTAAAATAGTTGTATAACATTACATATCCTTATTAATATCTATTACCTAATGAAAATTAAAATTATAAACATTCATAATACAGTTATTTTTTTGTTTCTATTTCACATCATCATCAGATGTTAACAATGTTGATTGTTGCGTATAAATTTCATAATTGAGGTGTAGGTCCTCATATTTTAGTAAATATTTCATCAATCATAGATTAATAAATTTATTTTTATGTATGTTATCTAATTAATTATAAATTTTTAAAATAATTCCATAGGCGTTTTGGTTGTAATTAGTGATGATGAAATCTGTGATGTGGTTTTTTTATTAAATTTACTATGAACGTAATGTGGAATATTAATAATAAGATATATTTTAATTTTAAAAATAATGAAAAATATATAATTTACAAATTAATATAATATTTTACTTTTAATTATATTTCCATAGTATTCAAGGATTATTATACATAATATCCTTCAAATGTGTGGTGAAACCGACCCAAACAAGAAGATGTAATAATCATGGGATAAATACGACCATGCATTGTTTTGATTATAGATTAATAATTCAATATTTATTTTAATAATATCAATATGTTCATAAATATTATTTCCATTCATTAAATAATCTCTTATAAATATAAATTGCGTGTGGGGATTTAAAAAAATTATGTTGTTCATGGAAGCACCAATCTACATTTTGTATGAGAAATGCATTCATTTTTCAAATTAATATGAGGAAGATATATAATAATAAAATTTTATAATAATAATTATTTTTATTTAATAAAAACATTTGATAATAATTAATATATGTAAGATGAAGATAAAAATATATAAGATAATGTTGGAGAGTGTATAATACTCAGGTTTAAGATTGGATCTTTTTTTGAATGATCCTTTGAAAAAATAAAATCCATGGAACATTCATTTGGAAATTTTCATAAAAAAGTTAACCGTCTTATCATATAGGTAATATTTTTTTTTTTAGGAGAAATAAAAATTGTATTTTTTTATAAAATTTGAGTAAGTGGGTTCCATTTGTCTGTGAAAAAGATGGACTTTTCCTCGAAATTAAAATATAGATGAGTGGTAGAAATGGAATCATAATGGTGTCATGTGTGATAAGTAAGGAAAATATGGTGATACATTGTATTGATACTTTAAAATTTAAAATTTATTTTACAAAATAAATATTTCATGTTAATTAAAATAATTTATGCAACTTTAAGTTACCCATTTTTCCCTATTTTGAAATTGAGTAAAATTTTACTATGGTAATTAAGTTTTTGTTATACATATAACATGATGAATCATTACTAATTTTTAAATATTAAATCATTTTTTGAATCTATTTAATATTATGAAATTTTTAAATATGATGTAAACACATTCAAACTAAAAAGTTAATATGTTGAAAAAAAGTTCTTGTAGAAAATTATTTTATTATACATTAAATATTATTCACTCTTGTTTAAAATAAATTTAAATCAAATCAAGTGTTACCTTTTATATTAAAAATTATATTATATTTATAAAATGTGAATAATTTAATCTTTTTAATTTATAAAATATATTTATAATAATAATTCATTGATAATGAATTCTTTTATAGTGGTAACTAGTATTTAAATAGGTAATTTATTTCAGTTATGTGAAAAATAAACTTTTTATAATATAATATTTCAGTATGATGTTTAAAAATATGAGAATAATTTTATTATAATAATTATATATATGTTATAGAAATTATTTTTAATATAATAATTTGTAACAAATATAAAAAAAATTTAGAAGAAATGTTGTTTTTTTCACAAAATTAATGTATTCATATTACATTCCAAGAAAAAAATATGTGACGAATTTTATTTGTTAAAATTTTATTTATTTTTAAAAAAATTCATTACAATAACTGTATAGTTGTTATATAATTTATCAATATAAAAAACAAATTTCTTATAAAAATTAAGTGTTTTCAAATATAACATTATATTAAATGACATTAATCGATTTCCATTATAATTTTTTATTTATATATTGGAAATATAATATTTTCATTTCTTTTCAATTAAAATATTTCATTGAATTTTATCTTATCATTCATTAATATTATTAGTTAAGATTATTTTTTCAATAATAATTTAATTTAATTTAATGTTAAATTTTTTCATTATATATTATATAAGAAATATATTATTTTAATAATACTCAACTTCTATATAAATATTAGTTATATGTACATAAAATTACCATATCTCCAATGACCAAATTTTCAATTACCATATTATAAATATCTATATTTTTTATGACAATATTTTTAAAAGTCAGGTTCCTCTCCTATATAATGATATACTAATATAATTAATTAGATAGTAGAAATTTTACCTATATCCACTAATAGTGCCCATGGATTTATGATGCCTCTCCATGGAGGATATTTCCATTGAAATTTAATCCATATCTATATCCATTGTTTTCAACTATATTTATATCCTAAAATAAATATGACTTCCAACATGGAACAAATCGCCACAATTAGGATATTGTAGTTATATGAATATTTTAAAAAAATATGTTTTGTCGTGCATCAATATACCATTTCATGCATGGAAGAAAAACATACTTACCATAGTTCTAAAAATTCTGTTTAAAATATAGATACATATATATGTATATTTATTTAAAAATATATTTTTAAATATTTTAATAAAATATTACTTCCATGGAAAACCATGGTCATATCCCATTTATGGACATGGCCAACATTCTGTCGTAGTCATAGTTATCAACCACATCTCTACAACTACAATAAAATGTGATCAATTCGATAGAATTAGGGTACAGAGGATATGGCCATGAACTAACAATAAACATGGCATTAGAGGTAGTGTTTGGGGGCTATGTACATGATTCATATATGAAAGTGGATATAAATGTATACCAATACCGTTGGTGTACTAAAAATGACAGACACTTACTTTGGAAAAACTATAGAAAAATTTATTCTATAATGGTTGTTATAGGTGACTTATACCCACGGTCATAAAAAGACAATGGCTATAGGTGTAAAAACACTAACTCTGTTAACCCATAGTTAGTATATTATTTATAAATTTTGATTAATATATAAGGGATCGCATCAAAATGGATCAATTTGTTTAGTATTCTTGAAAAACTAGATATAAAAATTATTTCCATTTTATATTGATTATAATATATAAAAACATAGTTTATTTAAATATTTATTGAAACACCCTATGTTTTTAAAAATAATTTTTTTCTAGTATATTAAAATTCACTGATTTATTTTTTATATGCTACACCAAGTTAATATTATATTAAAAGAAACAACAAGATATTCATACGATACAAGAAACGTTGAGTTTATCTTGTATTACATAAAACCCTTTGTTCTGATATTGTAGCAAACTATTCAAAGATACTTCGATAGCTTGCATTATAGAAAATACATTGTTTTAACAAAATAAAATATATTATTCATATTTTTATTGAATATGATAGTAATCACATATGTATTGTAATGGAGGAATTAAATAGGATTAACAAAAATATGAAAATATATATTTTTCATATTTTTATTAATTATTTACAATTTAAAAATAAAATAATTATCATTTAAAAAAAATTAAATGTTTTCTAAAAATGGTATCTTTTCTAAATGATTCTTTAATAATGCTTTGAACAAGTAATTTTAAATAAAATATTACCAATTATATATAATATATTTTTAAAAAATAAAATTTAATTTTGTAAGAATAATTTATAAATTATCTTAGGTGAGATATTTTCTATATTTTGGATATGTTTCATTTTTTAAAGAATACTGAAAAATACTAAAATTTCATTGAAAATTACCTTTCCATTTAAATATTTTGTAGAGTTATATTATATTATTAATTGATTTTAAGGTAAAAATATTTAAATTAAATATATATTAATCTGACGTAGTTTATTAGAGTCATTTTCATATCATGTTTAGATATAAGAACATTATAAACTTTTACACTTTTTCCCTTTAAAAACCCATAATTCTTATTATGTCTATTTGATTAAATATAAAATAAAATATTCCATATAAATGAATTTAATTTCCAATAAATATTTTTCTATATTTGGAATAATATTAATTTATAATGTCTAAAAAGTATTACATTATTTTTCACCATAATTATTAGTTAAAATAGTTAATATTAATTAAATCAATTAATGAAAAACGAGTGTACATAGTGGATAAACCTAGAAATATATAATGACAAAAAATTACCCAAAACAAATTTTCATTATATATTTATTAAATTATTACCTCATTATATATCTTAATTGTTTTTGGGACATTTTTCTACCAATTTAAATCACAAAATATATTGACTAAAAAAGATAAAAATATAAATTTCTTCCTTTTAATTACTATAATTCTTCAGTATATAAACAAAACATAATAGGGTAGGTTATTAATGTTATTTGGGAATATAATTTAGTTTTTATAATGATATTTATTTTAATTTTTTGAGAAGGTATAATTTTAATAAATTCCTAACAAACATTATCACAAGAATTATTTAGTTAATAATTTAATAAATCAAAGGATAATAAAGACATTAAAAGTGAATTAAATTTGATGAATTATTCTATTTAATTAAAAATATTTTATAATATATTATTTTATAATAATATTAACATATTTTATTCTATTTACAATATTTTCTTGATTTTTTCATTCAAATAAAATGAATAATGTCATAATTGACATTAATGTAATTTCATTTTAATGTTATTTAATTATTAGATTTAATTTACAAAATATTATTTTGTCTATCAAGTTATCATTAGATATTAATATATATAATCTATGATCCATTAAGGGATCAATTTTTCTATTATAAAAAATATATTTATAGTTAAATAGAAAAAACTCGGTTAATACTGTTACAGTTAAAGCTATATTTTTTCGTGTTACATGTGATTTTATTAATGTCAATATACAATACCCATAGGATTTACAATTTGTAAATTATATATATTTCTTAAAATTTGTTTGAAAAAGTTTTATTATATGAATCACTCTATCTTATCCATAAAAAATAAATTTATAATGTTAAGAAACTAGTTAACATAATGAAAAACCAAAATAATAAAATAAGAAAAAATAAAATTTAGATAATAGAGCATTTAAAACATGTGTAAAAATGTGTGTGTGAGGTGATTATTGACTATATAATCTCACCACATCTTTAATTATATGTTTTTTGTAAATTTTGGTAATTTGTACCTCCAAATTTTTAATATTTTAGAGTTTTTACAAGAATGACACTCCTTGAAAATAAAATGACACTCACCCTTCCTATTGGTTCACAACACTGAATCCTTTTGGAAAAACTAATATATTCCTAATTCACGTAAAATATTTTAAAACCTACTCTGATAAACATTAATATGGGATTAAATCCTTCTTTATAATGCTTTATTGCAACCCAATGGAAGATATTCTAAGAAGAGGAAATGATATTCAAATGACTGTTTTATTTTATATCATCCACCACATAATTTATGTATTTTATAAAAAAACTATATAATTAAATCAGTATATTTTACAAAATGATAAGTTTTTATGTACTTTTAATGACCTAAAACCTCACATAGGACCATAAAATGGGCTACAAAATCATTGTTCATGTCTACGGTATACTAACTTCACATCAGTCGATGATGTTTGTTTTAATATTACCAAATTTTGAGGTTGTTAATAATGATGAAAAAAATGTAATAAATTATATATATGATATATATGATATTATTATCATTATTTAATTACTATATAACATATACCATAAGTAATTCCATTTTCTTGGAATACAATAACGTCGTTCATGTGTATGGTGGACTGTTTCGTAATGAAGTGATGTGATTCATTGATACATTACATGAAATATATTAAAAATTGGATTAATGAGAATATGTGATATATATGAAATAATAAATAATTTATAATGATACTATATATATATATATATATATTATTGACTTATATTCATTCAATGAGATGAAAAAAAGAAACAACACTCATGCGTATCTATGGCATGTTGTGCCCATAAATGGTGTATTCTGTTCCTATAATTGTGTTTTATGGGATATGATAAACAAATACAAAATGAATAAATATGATATTTATATCAATTTTTATATAATAGAAATTATGAAATCATAATCAAATTAAGTGGATCAGAAATAAAATTCAAAATATATATGAAACACAAAGTGGTTATTACCCAAAATGTAACATTATATTCAGATTGTTAATAAACAAGTAATATAATGTCATAAAAAATTGTATATGGAAGTATATATATTTAATTATTGTAATTATATATTATAATAAACCTATTTTTATTATAATTTATTTTTTAATGTGTAAAAAATAATTCAACACTTAAGGTAAGGGATTTCCGTCACACTTTTTACTTTTGTGAGAAACAAGCTATATTCACCAGCTCGTTCTTCTATGTGGTGTTTATTCATCCCTTGAATGTATTTGATTTTTATTATACTAATATTTATTTCTAATTACATATAAATTTTATGAACTCTTTATCATTGATTTTACGATTCAAAAGTTACCAAAATAGAATAGGAATTTTTTTCAATTTTCTCTATTTGAGACACATGTTATGTAATGTACCTTTGTTATTTTACAATGTGTATACCCTTTCCAATTGAAATGATATATTATGAATCTCATTATTTTGAGAATATTTCAAGACTAATTTGATGATATTATTTCATTAGAATTATAATTCAATTCTTCTGTGTTAGTTAGAGTTTAAAACTACAATCTCATCTTCTAGTGAGATATTTTTTCATTACGCTTTTGTTAATGAAATAATAAGATCAACGTGTCAATAATTCTTATTCATTTTATTCTTCATATTTATTCAATATGTATTAGTTTAATGGTGCAATTCATCCATCCTTTTTTACTGAAGATAATTAATATAATTATTTTATGAAAGTTAGACATTATTTCTCTCTTTAATCAAAAATATATTTTCTTCTAAAACAATTTTTAAAAAAAATGTTTGAGAAATTTATTTTAAATTTTATTTTGTTATAATTTTTATGAAATATGATTTTTATACGTTTTTCTTATAAAATAATAGTTTTAAATGAATTTAAAAATATCATTTAGAGTTTAGGTTATTATTTTCGAAGAAAAATGTTTTCAAAAAAATTAATGTTTTGAAAAAAGGTTTACAAAAAGAATGGTTTATTATACTAAAAAATGGTTTTAAAAGGTTTCAAAAATAACCACTTCAAAATTGTCAAAAATATTTTAGATTAATATTATATTCATAAAGTTATAAATTCAAAAAAATTATTTTAAAGGGAATTTTAATTTTCTTAAGTATCTAAAGTGGTATTTAAAAATAATTTTCCAAATATGATTACATTATTTGAGGTTACATAATCTTTAATAGTGATATGATCCAGGTATTCCATTCCAAATCATTCAATGAGTATTTTATGTTTTTATTTCATGATTTTAATGAAACAAACTTGACTTACACATGATATACCAGGATAAAATGGTTTTTAAAATCACTTATTTTTAATGGTTATTATATGAATAAATGTTTATAAAACATTTATCTTTTAAAAATAATTTTATATGATGAAATTTTTATGATTCCTATTTGATTTATTAGGTAATTATAAAATGATTTTTTACTACATTATGGTGCACGTAAATATGGTTTTAATTATATAATGGGTGGGAAATATTTCTCCCTCCAATGAATTGGGTTATGATTCATGTTTTTTGGATTAATAGGTTACTAATGTGACTAGAAAAATCCCAATGATGATGGTATATGTGTTATTAGACCGACCCAAATGATTAGGGTTCATGGGTATTAGACCAATCCAAAATATTATGTTACATGAGAGATTAGCCATATCCTAATGATGAGGGTACATGGGTCCTCATCCTAAGCCCAAAGATGAGGATATATGGGTGGTCAACCCATGACCAAAATGGATGGTAGATGGGTGATAATAAAAATCCCTAAGCAGGTACACGAGCGGTCAACCCATGCATAACATGCTATAAATGACTTAGTTGGTGTCCTCAATATATTATTTTCTATGATTGGGTACATGCCATTATTTCTTTTGTTATTCCACTTATAGGATTTCAAGGATCATATTATCTAATTACATTATTATTCATGTATTTTGACCAACAAATATATATTCCATGAGTTATTTTTATGATATTAGAAATGAATAGTATGGTTTTCATATGATATAATCATGATATCATAGACTAATATTCATGTTATTTTTATGTTTCTCTCTTTTTTACCATTACTAAGAATCTGATCTAACACTTTCTTATGTTTACATTCCCCATGTTTAAAAGATAGGATTTAGGTAGGGCATGTCTACAAAGGGTACTAAAATTTAAAATATATGTGGGAAACACTAAATAAGTTCAAACATATTATAAGATTCTGTTACAAGTATCTAAATTCAATAAAATATTATGGTACATGGTTATGAGTTTGATTAATGAAAATGATATTCCATAATACCATGATATTTTGGGAGAAATTCTTTTCTAAATAATTTATCGTTTCGATATTTTTCATTTTACATGGCACCAGAAAATGTTCGTTATATATATATATACAAACAATAAGTAAAACATTCCATTCAAATTAAATATTGAATAGGAATTCAATATACACAATACCAACATTCCATAAACTACATGCAATACCAACATGTCTTACAATACCCACCATATCGATTTAACATACGTTGTATTTAACACCAATGTTTCAATGAAACATCATTTTATTGTTATATTTTTTTTAAAGAGATAATTATAATCTCGATGTTAAAAATACTAATATAAATTTTAATAAATAATTTTCAAATGTAATTTACTTTATTTAGTAGATTAAACAAATTCATTCTGAAAGATATGCTTTTTTTGTAAAGCCCTTCTTTTCTAAAAATATGTTTTTCTCAAATAAACTGTTTGAAATGATAAAATTAATTTTTAAGAACATTTATAAATTTAATTTTGTAATGTTAAATTAATTTTCATATTTATAATCCCTAAATTATCTTAAGGTTAATATTTGTATTTTGTTTAGAAACTTTTTTTTTTGATTAATTCTGAAAAATACTACATTATAGTTAATAAATTCCTTTTACATTAAATAATTTTTAATGTTAATATTTTTTTAATATTTTTTAATTTCTGATTAGATCAATTATAAATATATTAACCCTATTAAGGTAATTATAATCAAATTCACTTTGAAATTGAATAAAACAAATAACAATCTTTAAAACATTTTTCTACTTTAAAAACTCGTTATTCCGCCATGTCTGCGAGATTAGCATTAATCTAAATTTCATCCATTCTGTGAATTGAATTTTAAAAAACCGAAATAGATATTTATAATAAGTATAATATTTAGAGCCTAATAATATAAAAATTTTATTTCCCAAAAATATTTGTAATATTGATTAAAATTTATCATAGTGATTCAGGTCAAATTAAGAGTAATTTGGGACTAAACCTCAATATTAGTGAACCAAATGACCTAGAAAATTGTCCAAAACAAATTTTATGTCCATTATTTTGACATAAATCTTAAATTATTTATTTATTTTGGTCTGGTATGACTTGTTTTGGTAATAACATGTGTACGCCTAAAATGTTTTTGAAAATTGTATGTGAGTCCTTTTCTTACACTATAAAAGGGAAACAACTCCCCAACATCTTCTCACATATAAAACTTATTAGTATCATTCAAGATATGCCTAATACTCACCCAAATATCAATACCATAATCCAATAAGTATACCCTTTTATTAAGGAAATCTTTGGAAGCCTTTTTGGCACAAACCAAAAGGAGTTACTCGATTAAGAGGTAACATATTTTCTCAAGTTCTTTATTTTATTTTCTATATCCACCCATCCAAATAACTCTAATATATGATTATATAAAATCACTGATATAGAAAATATACTAGGATTTTTTTTTGTAAATAATTTTACCCACACTTACACACACCTCCAAATAATGGGTAACTAATGAATTGTTTCTGTGTTTGGAGAACTACCAACTCGTGAAATGATGATGGTTCATTTTTCCGTTAACACTTTCAATGGTGGAAATTATAATAGAAAGTTTATTTTTATATGTAATATGTTAATTTAATATTTTATTTAATCTTATTTATTGCTTTTTGAATCACATATTATTTTTGTTTTCATTTGGTCTTAATATAATAATTTCGTTTGAGGAATTATAGATTATTTCCCACTCAAAGTGATATGATTTGTTTATACACAACATAGACTATACTAAGGATGGTTTAGTTAATATTATATATATATAATATATAACAAATATAACATAATAAATATATATTTATATATAAATATATAACTTTAACTTTTATTTTATCAACAGGACAATTAAATAGAAGTAACGTTCTTGTGTACGTACGCCCTACCTTCACCATGACTAGTGTGTTACATTCCATACATATATATTCCCTACATTACTATAATACAAATATAATTTATACATATTATATTTATATCATGTTTTAGATTATGTAAATCATTATATAATGTATAAATAACAAAGATATAATAAATTAAGGCACATGTGAATAATAAAGCGAATATTACCCGAAATGAAACATTAAAATAGGATTATTAATAAGAGAGTAATATGTGGTTGTAATCAAACAATGTATTTCAATAATTATTTTAATATGTTTCTATAAAATATGTATAATAAATTTATATTTTTTATATTGGTAGTTTGAACATTTACGACAAGATACAAGACACACAATCAGGTGATTTAATCTCATATTTTATTTTCATATGATACATGAAATGTTCTCCATTATTTATTTTTGTTTGGTATATTTACTAATCATGATTGTGTTATATTATTACATTAATTAAATTTATGGGCATTAACATATCCATTTTATGACTGTTATTTCTTGGGGTCTATGATTCAAATGTAACCAAATCAGTAAAAATGTTTTGTCTCAATTTTCATTCCTCGTGACTTATGTTCTGTTATACTAATATAATCATTTTAAAGGTGTATATACTTACATTTTACATGTTACATTATGAAATAACTTGTTTTTATTAAATTTTAGGCTTCATTAATTTTCATTTTCTGACATATATTGTATGGTCCCATGTTACTGAGTTATATGAGATTAATAAAACAATCTCATCACTTTTCGATATTATTTATGTTTACATGTCCGTTGATGAAAATTTATGATCCATATATAAATAAAATTAATAAAAGTTCAAATACAGAGTTAATTAATGATTTATTAATATATTAGTACCCTTTATTATGCAATTTGGTACATATGATATTTATGAATTATTTTAGAAATCCTGACATTACGCTCTCTTTGGTGTCAAATTTTTGTTCCTTCAAAACCATGATTCCTAGAAAGGGATTACAATAATATTTTACTAATATAATATGATAATTAATAATATAGTTACATATTTTACTAATTTTCAAAAAAGTAATATTCTTTTCACTTTCCGAACACGATGATTTTCTAACATTTTTACCGTGCAAAAGTAATATTTTTTACATTGTATGACATGTAATGATTTATCCATCGTAAATACATCGAATCATTATTTCCATGTGTAATGGCCATTTTTTTTTAAAAAAATTAAAATTTTTTTTTAATGAAAATAGTTTTCAAAACGTTTTCAATATTTACTTTTAAATTTTCATAGAATTTTCTTGGAAAATGGTTCTCAAAACCATTTTAAACATTACTGATAAGTATTCAAAGCACTTTTAAGGATTTTTTTTACAAATATTATTAAACCATTATTTATATACATTCTACTAATTATTATGGAAAATTTATTTCAAATAAATTTCAAGAAATTTTTATATGTTTTCAATGAACATTCAAAAAAAATATTTTTAGAAACATTTTCAAGTACTATTAATATGTTTATAAATTTTTTTCAAGTAAAAGATTTTAAATATTTTTTTTAATATTATTTTTACATTTTCAAGGAAAATGGTTTTCAAATAAATTTAGTTCTTTTTTATATGTTTTAAATTTCTTTTCTATGAAAATTATTATCAAATGGTTCTATGTATTAAAAAAATCTAATTAGAATGATATTTTCCACATGAAATGTTTTTGATAGATATTTCAAAATTATTTATATCTATGAGGAAATCCATTTATGTCACTCATGTACCACATTGAAATGATCTAAATGTTCCATTTGTATCCTTTCTATGAATGTTTTATGATTAATTTCATGGACATTATAAAACTAGTTTCTCTTTCATGGGTTTTATGATTATGAAATATTTTTCTCTTTCACAAGTTTTTTGTTTGTGAAATCTATTTCTCTTTCATGGGTTATATGATTATGGAATTAATTTCTCTTTTACAATTTATTCTTTTAATGAAATGATATTTAATCTTGTATATTTTCCATAGGTTAGGATATATTAACATAATTATGATACCCATTTAATTTCATGGGTTATGATATGATTTTTTGTGATTTTTTGGAACAAATATGTATAATTTCAAAATGAGATTAGAGGGACATATATCTTACTCAAATGCATTGGTTTAATATTTATATCTCATGAGATAGACTGAGATGGTCATGGGAGTAAACATTGACTACTAAGATGTCCATGAGAGTGAAACATGACTACCAAGATTGAATGAGGTATGAAACCATGCTTCTATGATGGCCATGGGAGTTAACCATGACTACTAAGATGGTATGAAGAGTGAAATCATGCTATTAAGAGGTTCATGGGTGTGACCCATGACTACCATCAAGATACGTGGAGTAAAATCATTCTACAAAGATGTTCATGGGACTTAGCCATTACTACCAATATATAATAGGGCATGAACTCGTACTATCATGATGGTCCTGGATGTAATGCATGGGCTACTATGGAAATAATATTATATTCTTGTTTTTTTTCCACCATTCCATGTTTTATTCCTATGTTATGATTTCATGGATTTTGTTCTTCATTTCATTATTATTCATGTATTATGAACTTTCAATCAATATTATGACCTCTAATATGAAATGTGTGATCTTTATTGGTTATTCTCAACTTCCATACATTTTTTTCATGTTATTCTAACACATTTACTTTATTTAACCGTACTGAACATCTGAGATCACCATTTTCTTATATTTTTCTTACCCATGTTATGAATAATGGTTTTCGGTACAAGTACTAAAGGTTGATATCATTATGGGTGACGTTAAAGATCTTACACTGTCAATGAAGATTTTGTTTCCATGTTCCCAAAGACACTAAACTATTATGGTCCTCATAAATGTATTTCTGTAATGTACAAAATATTAATCTAAAATGATGTAATATCTATGTATATTAAGTATGGATAACTATATTTGGTATAAAAGTAATGTTTTATTCAACCATTGGAAATAAGAATTTGAAAATTATTGTGATATCCCTGTGTTTATTTATAAATATATTTCTATGTATTTCTCTAAGGATATATATATAGATGGATTAATGTAAAGGGAATTTTCCGTAATTTTGGTAAAGGATATAGTGAGTGGTTTACAAGAAAAATTTATCTCTCTGGATTATAAAAGTGGATGTGGCTCTCACACAAATGTACCTATGGGTAATGAATCAGTCAATATATTCCAAGCCTAACTAGGGTTAATCTGGTACACGCTAGCGGGCCTTATTACAATCTTGGATTAACACTCCCTTGGGATATGCATTGGGAATTCACAAACTCTTCATGAAAAATTATGATGTATTTAAATATATGTCTGATATAAATAACATAGGATATACCTATGGTTTTATATATTAAGGATGGCTCCCTGATTTAGACATTTTATATGTAATTATTTTCATAACCATGTGGTTTTATTCTATGATATGTAATTCTCACACTTTGCTTCTGGTTTTAGCCAATTGTGTGAACTATAATTAATTAAATTAATGTTGAATGTGATTGATGATTTTATAATAAGAAATCAAGTGGAATTGTTGTTGGAGTGAGAAATGTTTTGGTCATGCCAAAGTAGTTTTCACTGAACATGATGAAGAACACTTACTATAATCAAATCTCAGACTTAGTACTGAAGATAAATAATTAGTTCTTTGATTTTTTTGGTAATGGAGACCTTGGATGCAAGAAGATTCAGTTTACATTGTGTCAAGAATGTGGGAAGAATCACATGATTGAATGTCATAGAGGAATAAGAAGATGATATGAGTATGGTAAATAACGATACAAAGTAAGTGACTAAAAGGGAAAATTGAAGAGTTTAGTTAACAAAATTGATGAGAATATTTCCCCCCCTAATTAATCATTAAAGGTTTAGTGTTTTATGTTTAGAGTAAATGGTCATTATGCAACTCATTGTACCAAGAGGAAAGATCCTGAAAAGTATTATCCAGGTGGTATAATTAATACTTACATTACTAACGAGGGAGAGACGACATATATAATGAGAAATTAGAAATGTATTATGATGAGGTCGCCTTATCAATGGATGAGGGATCAAGTAATAAATTTTTTTATGTATTTGTATTCAAGAATTATGTTATATAAAAGTTGGAATATTTAAGCACTATTTAATATATTTTATTACCGATAGATTTACAAGAAAACATTGAATGGTGAAAATGGAATAAAAAATTGATATAATGGAAAGGTTATGTCCATGAAAAAACACATGATTAAGGGAAATAGAACCCTTAATATGATTTTTATGTTATTATAATGATTTTTTCATAATGATATATGGGATATTAATAATTAAAGTGGATGATACAGATTACCTTGGAACTAATTAAACAATTTTTTTCAAGTAGTTTTCACTATCTTGGATGAAGTTTATGACTTCATGGATTTTGATAATATACACAGTAATCATTAGAATAAATATTTATTCATTTCATCCAAAAAATATTATTGGTAATTTACATTATCACAATTTTTTAAAATAATTTATGATGGTTGTATTTAGATTTTTGTAATGTGACAACCAAGAGATATATTGTGTTATATAGGAGATAAATGTTAACCAAATTTCATGGCATTCTTGCTAATTCTTTGAATATTCACCTTTCATAAGAGTAATAATGATATCAATTTATAGAAAGTTGATGTTAATATTTTTATTAAGTTACTATTATTAAAGTGTTATATCTTTATATGAGGATTTTTGCATATTAAATATCCTATTAAAACTACATTGTGTTGATGAAACATTATGAAAAATTGGATGACTTATCATGGATCTTATGATCTGTTAGAACATTATGAATGAAAAAATCGCCATCCTTTTCAGAGAAAAAGGTGAAGTAGATCAAGTAACAATAAGGGGGGAAGACCTATATTCATAAAAACCTAGCTTTTCATGAAATTTACTTTACTTTAGGAATAATGATCTTGAAAAAAACAAATTTATCCTAGTACTTTTATTTTTGATGAATTAGAATTTCCATTAGGTCATCACAGATTTATGGCTTTCTGATTGTTATCATTTTTCTGACCATCTTTCATATCACTCTCTATAAAAATATGATAGTTATTTTTTCTTCGATACCCATGTTTTAACTTACAGCTTGTTCTCTCCAATATCAAAACCTTTTTATATGTTACATTGGGTAACCATTATAATCCAAACATTTTCTTTTATGGGACGTTTTCGTATTTATATTTACAATGTGGGTCTCTAAGAATGAAACATTATATTATTAATCCTTTAATAAGCAAGTTGTATTTTGTGGGAGTCATTTTTTAAGGGGTATATTGTAACACACTGATATTTAGTGAAATATATTTTTTGAATTAATTTAACTTTTTTATATTTTTCATTTCCCGTGACATTATAAATAATCCTTGATATATATATATATATTAATATTTATATTAAAATACTAATTCAAATAGTCCATTAGCACAAAATAACAACTTGGATTCAACTACATGCAATACAGACATGTAGTTTACTACATGCAATACCAACTTCGCTTGCACTACCCGCAATTCATATTTGGCCTATGTTGCACGCAACACCGGTGTTTCTATGAAACATCATTTTTTTATTTTTTTTAAATGAGATAATTAAAAACTATATGTTATACATAGTTATATGAATATAGATAACTACATTTTCAATTATTATTATTAATTGTTTTATATAGATAAAACATATTGATAATGGATGATATGATTTTTTGGTAAATCCTTTCTATGTTTAGAAATAGAATTTTCTCGAATAAAAATATTTTAATAATAAAATAAATTATAGACACATCTAAAAATATTATTTCATAAAATATAGAACATTTTTTAATTTAGAATGATTAAATTATCTTAGGGATAATATTTGGGATTTTTTGATAAACTTCATTTTTTGATTAATAGTAAAAACTACTACATTTTTGATCAATTATACATTTATGAATACCATTAATTTCATTATAATAAATTTCACTTTGAAATTTAATATTATAATATAATAAACATTTGAACATTTTTCTACTTTAAAACACCATTATATTCTCCTGTTTAGGGGATTATCATTAATCTTAATGTTGTCGGAGAGTGGCGAAAGCAGCGAGAGCGATGGAACTTTTTCTTCAACCTAGATATGGCGTTTTCGTACACTCCTGGAGTTTTATTTGATTCTCACCATGAGTTCGTTCAATCCTGATTGGGAGTTTGCTTTCAAGGATGACCGACTCTTATCTAAGGGTTTTGGTTCTTCATCGAATCCTGTAGATCTCTCGGGGGAGAGAAAGAAAGGTGTTTCTTTTGCTGAAGTTCTTTCCGGTTCGTCTGTTTTGAGAAATAGAGGTACGTCTCATTCCTCGAACATTACCAGACTTGAGAATGGCCGTTTTTCTGTAGTAGCGGATCTGGAGGCTTTGCAGCAACGCATTGATCTTTGTAAGTTTTCAATTCTTGGTCGTGTTATTTATTCCAAGGGTGATAAACCCTGGTTTTATGCGGATCTTAAAGATAGAATTTCTCATTGCTGGGGTTTTAGTAATTGGAAATTGATTCCTATTGGGAGGGGTTTTTTTCACCTCATCATTCAATCGGGAGATGATTTTAATAAGGCGTGGGATTTTGGAAATCTTCATCTCAAACCTGGTATTTTGAGATTATTCGAATGGGATGTTAATTTTAACCCTTTCAACCTTAAGCAAACTAATGCCCAGATCTGGATCAGACTTCACGGGTTGAATTGGATGTATTGGCATCCTAAGATCCTTAATGACCTTGCCTCATGTGTTGGCACTCCTGTTAGATTGGATCAGAAAACTATGGAGGGGGATCTTGGTTATTTTGCTAGAATTCTGGTTGATGTAAACCTGGATAATAAAAGGCCGGATAATGTCACTATGATTGCTAATGGTAATAAGATTGCTGTTAAAATAGAATATGAACGTGTTCCTTATTTTTGTGAGGTTTGTAAGATTGTTGGTCATTCTGTGGTGAACTGTAGGATGCTTCAAAAGAATGTTTCTGCGGTTCCCAAAGAGAAGGATTGGAAGGAGGTTAATTGGAATAAAAATAATAAGAAGATTTTTTTGGAAAAGGAGGGTCCGTTAAAGGATATACCTGGTCCCTCTAGAGTTATAGTCACTTCTAATAAATCTTGGGCAGATATCTCTGAAGATGGTGAACAAGGTAGGATTCCTGATCTGCCTAGTCCTCCTACTAAGTTTGGTCAAGAAATGGATAAATTTGGTGGATCCACGTGCATAGAGGATCACATTTTGGATCATAATTTATATTCTGAGATTCATGACCTGATCATGTTTTCGGAATTGGTGGATAACATTTGTGAGCTTGTGGTTTCTTTTTAGGATAGTGAGAATTCTGGGTTTTCCCAGGTTCTTATTGATCCTGTTTTTGCACCCATCACCTCCCCAGTCCAGGTGGTTGGAGCTTCTGCTCCTCCCATTGCAGATTCTGCTTTAAAAGGAGTGGAAGCTGCTTCTTTCAAGTAAGATTCTGCTCCTTCGGAAGAGGTGATTGGGGCCCCTTTTCCTTCTGTTGGTTCTGCTTCACTGTTTGAGGTTATTGAGGTTCCTGTTGGTCCAGTTGGCATCCTTAGTGATGCTGTTAAAAATGGAAAAGGTACCATCAGCAGTCTGGATATAAGTGATCTTATACAGGAGGACTCTAGTACTAAGAGAAAGGCTGGAAGGCCTCCTAAGTCTGGAAAACAGGTTAATGTGGGGGTTAAAAAAGGGGGAAATCATCCCGGTCTTAGTTTTAAATGAAGCTTCTTTTCTGGAATTGTCAGGGTTTGGCCAATCATGATACTATGAGGTATCTTAGGCTTTTCATTTTAAAGCATAGGCCCCTTCTTATTGGTCTGTCTGAACCCAAAAGGGTTTTTTCTCCTAATATTTCCAATTTTGAAAACCTTGGTTTTCATTTTGTGGAATCCAATAGATCCTCATCGGATATTAAAAGGTTATGGGTTTTGGCTCATTGTTCTTTATCGCATATTTCCCTAATTTCTAATTCTGATCAGCATGTCACATGCTCTTTTTTTCTTCAAGGTTTGCAACATTTCTGCTCTTTTATTTATGCTCATAACTGTTATCAGGGTCGTAGGAATTTATGGATGGATATTGGGTCTCTCAATTCTTCGATCTCTGGTCCGGGGTCTATTCTTGGTGACTTTAATTCCATCATGAATTCTGATGAGAAGATTGGAGCCATGTCTAATGTTATCTCTTATAGGGAGTTCAAAGCGTGTATTGATAATAGTGGGTTGATTGAAGTAAATCTTGTTGGGGCTAAGTATACATGGTACAGGAAGGTTTTGGACCGATTTGTTGCTAGTAGAATTGATAGGGCCTTTGTCAATGAGGCTTGTCTGGATTTCTGGGGTTCTATTTCTTGTATGACTCTTTCCAGAATCAACTCTGATCATCATCCTATTTTGGTTGACCTTGTGAGTAAGGATCCCAAACCTCCTTTGCCTTTTAGATTTAATAAGGCCTGGGTTAATCATCCTGAATGTAGAACTATTGTTGAACAAACATGGAATTCTTGGAATGGTAGGGATAATGATTTTGCTTGCGTCATTAAGCTCAAACTTCTTAAAAGAAATTTGAAATTCTGGAGTAAATATCGTTTCAGTTCCCTTGATTCTGAAATTTCCTCTCTTGAGGATTCTATTCAACAAATGCAGGTGCAAAATTCTTCAAATAATTTCTCTAATGATATTTTGGGTGAGACTCAGCTGGTTTCCAAGCTCAATAATTTGTTGAATCTTAAAGATGCTTTGCAAAGAGATAATTTTAAGGCTAATTGGTTGATAGATGGGGATAGAAATTCTAAATTTTTTAATTCTTTGCAGAGAATTAGGAAAGTCTCAAGGCCTCTCTCTTTGGTTAGAAATGGGAATAATGTGTTTGATAACAGAAGGGACCTTTCTGAGCATGTTGTTTCTTATTTTAAGGATCTCGTTTCTGGTTATTTCCCTCTTGATGATCCTGTGGAGAGTATTATTCCGACTCTTGTTAATCAAGAGGATAATTCCAGTCTTACATCCATTCCTTTAGAATTTGAAATTAAAGAATCGACCTTTAGTCTAAAGTCTGATAGCTCCCCGGGTCCAGATGGTTTTGGGAATTTTTTCTTTCAGACTTACTGGGATGTCATTCATGAGGATGTTTGTAGGTTGGTTACTCGTTTTTTTAAAGGTGGATCTCTTACTCAGGGTCTAAATGCTCAATTCCTTGCCCTTATTCCAAAGACTGAGAATGCTAATGAGATTCATTTGTTCAGACCTGTTGCTATGATCAATACTATTTTTAAAATTATTTGCAAAATCTTAGCTACTAGGCTGTCTTCTATTGCCAGTAAGATTGTTTCTCCTAATCAGTTTGGCTTTATTAAGGGTAGGTCTATTCAAGATTGTCTTATTACTGCATCTGAATGTGTTAATCTTCTTAAGAAATCCACAAGGGATGGTAATATTGCTCTCAAGTTGGACGTCAGGAAAGCTTTTGATACTATAAATTGGAATTTCATTTATAAGGTTCTTCGTTTTTTTGGTTTTCATGATGTTTTCATTAATTGGGTTAAAATCATTTTCGAGTCTGCTCGTTTCTCTGTCCTTGTTAATGGCTCCCCTGAGGGCTTCTTTGCTTGTTCTAGAGGTGTCAGACAAGGTGATCCTCTCTCGGCCATTATTTTTTCCATAGCAGAGGATTATCTTAGTAGATTACTTTCTATTATGGCTGGTAATGGGAATCTGTATTCTATTAGTGCTGGTAGAGGTTTTGTTGCTCCCACTCACTTGTTTTATGCGGATGATATTATTCTTTTCACTAAAGGGAATAAGAGGAATATTAAAAATATTAAGCGTGCCCTTTTGCATTATGAAAAAGTCTCTGGGCAAGAGATTAGCTGGGACAAGTCCTTTGTTTATTTTGGAAGGAATTTTTCTATTTCTAGGAAGAATGGCATTATTAGGGATTTGGGTATTCATGAAGGTGTTTTTCCCTTTACGTATTTAGGTGTTCCTATGTTTTGGGGGAGGCCTAAAGCTTGTTATTTTTCTGATATTGTATGTAAAATCAGACGTCATCTTGCTACATGGAAGGGTAAGTCCCTTTCCTTGGCTGGTCGGGTTTGTTTGGTTAGAGCTGTTATCATATCTAAGTTTGTTTATTCTTTCATGATTTATAAGTGGCCGATCTCTCTTATCAAGAGCATTAACGTTTCTATTAAAAATTTTATTTTGAGTGGCAATGTTTCAGAGAGGAAATTAGTTACTGTTTCTTGGAATAATTGTTGTAAACCCTATGATGCTGGGGGTCTTGGTATTAAAAATATTGAGGTGTTTAATGATTCTTTACTGGCCTCGTTCATTTGGAGGCTTGTCAATGATAAATCTCAGTCTCTGGACTTTCTCCGCTATAAATTTAGGGATAGGCTCAGGAATGGAGTTTTTAATTATCTGGATTCTTCTGTTTGGCCTGCTTTTAAATACATCTTTTCTTCTATTGACTCTCATGCCAGATGGCTTGTTTCAAGGAACTCGTCTTTATCCTTTTGGAAGGCCAATTGGACCGGATGTCCTTTAGCTGACTCCTTGTTGGATGATGATTTTAATGTTGATATGGATGCTACGATTAAGGATCAGCTTGATAATATGGGGGGTCTCCCTAATCATATTTTTACTATTATCAATAGTTACTGTTTCTCTAATAGAGAGGATTTTTGGGCTTGGGAACCTTCTTTTAATGGCCTGTTGACTTCTAAAAATTTTTATTGTCATTCTTTATCTTGCAATATAGGGTGTAAATGGATGAGGGATCTTCATATGAACTTTATTAGGCCCTCTCGGTCTTCTTTTACCTGGAGATTGGCTCATGGGAAACTTCCTACTGATTGTTTCCTTCAGAAATGTGGCATCTCTCTCTGCTCTTCGTGTGTGTTTTGTTATCAACATAGGGAAGATATTGATCATTTGTTTATTATTTGTGTCAATGCCTCTTCAATGTGGAAGGCTGTTTTTGATATCTTTGAAATTCCCATGCCTAATATGTCTTCAATTCATCATTTCCTTCAAAGCTGGAATTCTATTTCACTCTCTCCCCAATTGTTGGATCTTTTTAGAGTCGTTGCTTCTGAACTCCTTCATTTTATTTGGTTTGCTCGAAATAAGATGATTCATGATAAATTTTCCTTCTAGGTTAGTGGGGTTTTATCCGCTATTCTTGGTGCTATGCGTAATGTTGTTATTCCAAGGAAGCATTTTTGCTTTAACTCGGTTCATGATTTGTCCGTTCTGAACAGGATAGGTGTTAAGGGTAATTTCAAGCCTCCGCGTGGTACTTTAGAAGTTCTATGGAAGGAACCTTTTTTTGGTTGTATAAAAGTAAATTCAGATGGTGCTTCTATGGGAAATCCGGGGCATTCTGGTTATGGTGCTGTTTTCAGGAATCATAAAGGGGATGTCCTTGGTTGTTTTCATGGTTCTTGTGGCTTTGCCTCTTCACTTGAAGCCGAAATGCGTGGCATTATTGTTGCTGTTGATCAAGATGTGCAGCGTGGTTGGGATAATTTATGGTTTGAGAGTGATTCTTCTGTTGTTGTTTCTGCAATTAGGATGGGTTTTTATCACTTGTCCTGGAAGCTTACTAATCACTGGATTAATTGTTTGGAGACTCTTTTTTCTTTGAATCATATTATCACTCACGTTTATAGGGAAGCCAATTCTGTTGCTGATGGTCTGGCTAATAAAGGTGTTAATGGTGTTTATTTTGTTTGGTTTGATCAAATTCCTGATGATCTCCTTATTTTTATTAATAGGGACCATGACAAATCCCCCATTTTTAGACTTTTTTAAGTTTCTTTTGGGCCTGTTTGTTTTTGGAGTGGCTTGTTTCTTTTTCTTCAGGTTGGCAGTAGAGCTTTGCTGTGTCGAGTTGCTGTGGTTTCCCAAATTCTGGGATTCAGTGTGCTGATCTGGAGCAGGCTGGAGTCTGCAGAGTAGCTGGCTTCATTTGGTTTCCCAAATTCTGGGAATCCGTGTGCTGTTTGGAGCGGGCTGGAGGCTTAGTTGCTGGCTTCTTTTGGTGGAAGGATGGCTTTTTTGTTGCTGTTTTTGGCTAATAAAGGCCAGGGCTGATGGAGATTCTTCTGTCCTGGAGATATCTTTCTTGATCCGGCTTTGATCTTTTTTGGCGGCATTGGTGGCCTCATCCCATAGCCCACCCTTAACCATTGGGTGTTTGTCGGCTTTGGTTTCTTTCTTTTTCACCTTAACCATTTTTTATGGTTTTGGTGTTTTTTGTTTTTATTTTTCTTGTTCTGTTTTCTTTTTTCTTTAATGAATTTCCATTAATTAATCTTAATGTTGTCGCTTCTATAAATTGAAATTTGAAAAATATAAATACAAAATTTTAATAATTATAATATTTATATTCTATTAATATCAACTTAATTTTTGAAAAAAAATTTAGTAAAAGTGATTAAAATTATTCATAGTGATTATGGTCAAATTGAGAATAAATTAGGAACTAACACAATGTATTTGGTGGCCAAATGATCAAAACACTAGTCCAAACCCCATTTTATGGACATTATTGTTATATTAAAATTAAATAATTTATTTTTTTTATTAACTTTTTTTACGTAATAAGATGTGTACAACTAACTTTTTTTAAGAAATTCAATATGAGTCCTTTACCTTCCCTATAAAAGGTAACCACCTCTACCAATTATTCACATATATGAAACGTTTTATAATAATCCAATATATTCCAAATATAATTAAAAACATCCCTATATTTTCCATATAATCCTTCCCTTAGGAAGAAGGAAATCCAAGGAATCCATCTAGCATAATCCAGAAGAAGTTACCTATGTAAGACGTAACATCTTATCTCAAGTACTTTATTTTATTTTCCCTATAAACCCCCTCAAACTCTCATTTCTTGTGCTTATATAACAACAAATGTTTCCAAAATATACAAGAAATTTAAAATCATTGTCATTTTACCTATATTTACACACACCACCATCTAATGGGTAACGAACATATTATTTATGTGTATTGAGCACTACTACCTAAAAAATGATGAATGTTCATTTTTTTCATTACCACATATCATGGTGGACATTATTATGGACCCTATGTTTATATATTTCATATATTAAATTGATTATTTATTTAATAATAAAAAATTTTTTATATCAGATAAGTATTTACATTCTATTTCATGTTAATACAATAATTTCATTTGAGGATGTGTGGATGACTACCCTCTCAATGTGATATGATTCATTCATTCACCACATGGATTTTATTAACGATGGTTTTAGTAAATATATTAGATATATATTATATAATAAATATAAATTAATAATTATTTAAATATTTCTATGTCTTTTATATTAATTCTATTGACATAAAAATTAAACAGAAATAAGGTTCATGTGTATGTGCGGCATGTCGTTCCCAAGAATGTTTTATTCAATGTAATACTTATATATTCTATATATTATTATAATACACATAAACTGAATATAAATGTTATTTATATCATTTTTTACATTCTATAAATCATGATATAAAATATAAATATCGATGATATAAAAAATTATGAAACATGCGAATAATAATGTGAATATTACCATAAGTGAGACCATGACATAGAATTATTAACAAGGGGGTAACATAATGTTGTAATAAAAAAAATAATGCATTAGGTATAATAATATAGTTCTATAAAATATGTATAATATATTTATAATTATTATACATGTTCTTTGAATGCGTTTGATGAGATTCAGGACACATGGTAAGGGGACTTCATTTCAATTTTTATTTCTGTTAGATACATGCTATGTTTTCCAGTATTTCCTTTTGTGAGGTTTATGTACTGACCATAAATTTATTATATTTTTCTTATATTAAAATTTATGGATATTCACATATCCATTTTAGGAACATTATTTCATGGGGTCCGGGTTTCCAAAGATACCAAATCATTAAAAATATTTTCTCTCTATTTTCATTCTTTGATATTCAGGTTTTGTTATGAACCAAACCTAATTTAAAGGTTTACATGCTTCCATTTTAAATTTTATATCATTAATTTAATTTTATTATATTTATTGAGTGATACCTTATTACCATTTTATAAGAGTATATTTAAACAATCTCATTATTTTTTGAGATTTTTTATGTTTATGCAACATCTAATGAAATTTTATGATCATTATGTCAATAACATTACTACCATTTATTATCCTTTTTATATTTATGATTTATTCATATATTGGAAACATTTATTCCACTATTTGGTATATAAGATATTTATGAAAAACAATAAGAAATCCTGAATTTACCATCCATCCGGCTAGAAATTGGTGTTCCGTCAAAACCTTGTTTTATTAACAGGGTTTCCATGAATATTATACAAATATCTTATGATCGTTAAATATAATTTTAACCCTATTTTTTCATAATGTTTTCAAAGGAATATTAAAATCTCAATAAAAAAGATGCAATTATATATCCTTTTTACTGTGTAAAAAGTATGTTCTTTTTTACTTAATATAATATGTATGAATTTATCTATTGTCAGTAATTTGATTCATTCATTCCATATTTAATGACCATTTTGTAATAATTTTATTTTTAAATATATTTTCTATGAAAAATGGTTTTCAAATGTTTTCAATATTTATTTATATGTTTTTAAATTATTTTCCTGGATAATGATTTTCAAAAAAAATTCAAGATTTATTTATATTTTTTCAATGTACTTTCATGGAAAACAGTTTTCAAAATGTTATCAATAATTATTTATATTTTTTTAATTTTTTAAAATGAAAATGTTTTCAAAACATTTTCATGAATTATTTATATTTCTTCCATGTATTTTTAGTGAAAAATAGTATTCTAAATGTTTTCAAGCAGTATTTATATGTTTTAAAATTATTTTCAAAGAAATGATTTATAAAATGTTTTCAATATTTCATTATATTTTTTTAAATTGTTTTCTATGAGATTGGTTTTTAAAAATGATTTGAAGATTATTCTATATGTTTTAAAGGAAAAATGTTTTCAAATGTTTTCAACTCTTATTTATATGTTTTAAAGGTATTTTATTTGAAAATATTTATCAAATGGTTTCATGTATTAAAAATAATTTTTAAAAGAAGAAACGATAGTTTCCATAGTAAATGTTTTTGAATGATATTTCATAAATTTTTTTATCTAAGATTATATCAGTGGATGTTACTCATTCCCTTTTAGAAATTGATCTATAAGTTCCATTAATATCCTTTATTTTAATGGGTAATGCTTAATGACATGGTCTTTATGAAACTAATTTCTCTTTAATGAATTTTATGTTTATGAAATATGTTTCACTTTCATGGTTTTTATGTTTATGTAATCATTTTTTCTTTCACCGGTTATTTTTTCATTAAAATTATTTCTCTTTCATGAGATATGCTTTTGATGAAATTGTTACGAAACATGTATCCTTTTGAATGGTTATGGTATGTTTACAAGTATATGATAGCCATTTTATTTCATGGGATAAGATATTATTATTTATTATTTTGTTTCACATTTTTGAATGAATTATCTATGAGAAAAGTGGGCCCTATATCTCCCTCCAATGCATTGGTTAAATATTTATATCTCATGATATAGACTAATATGGACCTTGGAGTAATCCTTGACTACTAAGATGGACATGGGAGTGAATCATGACTTCCATGATGGTATGAGGAGTTAATTAATGTTACAAAGATGGACATGGGAGTAAACTATGACAACCAATATTGTATGGGGAGTGACCCTATACTACAAAGCCATCCAAGGAAGCAATGCATTAGGTATTATGGAAATCATATTATATGCATATGTGTTTGACATAATTCTATGTTTAATTCATATGTTTTTCTTTCGTGGATTATGTTCTTCATTTACTTATAAGTCATGTATTATGAACCTCTAATCAGTATTATGATCTATAAAATGTCTATTAAAATCACAAAATGTTATCCTCATGTTATATAACCTTTTATTCATGTTACATTTATGTATTTCATTTATTTTCCTTTAATGAGCATCTGATCTCATATCTTTCATATGTTTTATTTCACTTTGTTATAAATAAGAGTTATAGGTAGATGTACAAGAGGTGGAGATATTTATGGGAGATTTGATGATCTTCCACTAGGATAGATGATTTTGTTTCCATGAATCCAAAGACAAAAAACTAATATGATCATCGGGCCTATTTTTTGTAATGTACTGAATATTATTCTAAAATGATGTGATATCCATATATGTCAATCCTAAGTCACTATATATTCATATATGATGATGTAATATACATGTATGAAAATAGTGGGTCCCTAGATTTTTTATCAAATAAATGGTTTATTTAACATTTGGAAAATAGGATAAGAAACATTTAGTGATATCCCTTGTGATATTTCTAAGGATCCATCGAGATATTTCTCTAAGGACAGCACAAAGGTTGATTAAATGAATACTAAAATATCCATGATTTTTTTTAAATCATAGAGACGGTAGTTTCCATGAAATACATCCATTTTTGGAAATTACATGTGTACATGGATATTGATAAGATTTATATAGGGGTAATAACCTCGAAAACACTATTTTTATCTATACTCAATCGAGAACCGGTGAACAGTAACAGGCCTTGTTTCAATCCTAGTTTGACACTCCCGTGGGATATGGTTTGAAATTTCAAAAACTTCTTACAAACCATCATAAAGGATTTAATTTGAAGATGAATATGAATAAACTATGACAAATAAATGTGTCAAATATTAATGAAGGAATAATTATGATTATGTCATCATATGTGTAATTTTTTATCACAATGTGGTTCCCCAATATGACTATTGTTTATAACACTATGTTTTTGGTTTTATATAATGTCTAGAACCTGAATGACCCATGTTAATGAGGAATTAAATTTATTTTACAATTATTGTACTCATGAAAAAGAAAATTTTATGGGAGTTTAAATGAAAACCATCACTGTTATAATCAAAAAAATTCTACATCTATGAATCATGGTGAACATACTAACTAGAAAAGAATGGAACAATTATTTTTTGATTTCTTAATGTGTTAGTTCCCACATTATTTCAGTAGTTCCATAGATCCATTAGTTTTTAATTAATGGATCTCTACAACTAACCTGTTTTTTTTCATTCTCCAACATTTAGAGTATCAAAAATTTAATTTGTACGTCTACCATGTGGAAGATGAAATATATAAATGGCGATATATTATCATGAATATGAGGAGACAACATGAAAATGACTCCATGTATTTTGATGAGTGAATGAAATTATTTTTCAATATGTACATTCCTCATAATCTTTATATGAATATTGAGAATGAAATCAAAGATGATAATTAGAAAGATGATGAATCTATTGATGCCTATGAGGATAACATTACAAGTCTTTTAAGACACTATTTGGGTTTATCATTCATCCTGAATGTAATATTGAATGATTATTCCGTCGAATAAATCCAAATATCTAAATAGTATTATCAATAAGGGACATTAGTTGCTATGAAGATATAGTTTGATGTGCTACAAAAGTGGAAATTGATGTTGGAATAATTTATTAGGCTCATGGTATTTATATTAATATAAAAAAAGAATTCAAATGAAAATTTAATAACCATTAATAGAATAAGATGATCATTCCACTACGATCAATTAGTGGGAATAAACTATAGGACCCTGTAACACCCTAAGAGGGTAGGGTTGAATAAGTGTGTCAAAATATAATTTCAAAATAACAGACCATTCTCTAATGTTGGTAGGAACTCTTTAACCCTAAATGATGTATTCGATTGGAAATCAAACATTCACATTTAGAGAGACAACACAACAATTCTAATTGGTTCACCACTAAGGGCCAATCCAAGTAGCATACACCGATAGTGTGTTGGTAGTACCTAAATTCACTAATCATCTATAGTTTTGGAAGAAAAATGATTTATTAATTGTCACTATTTGTTATAAACTATTAATTTACATGAATTTAGGGGTAGCTTATCGTGTCCCTTGAAACAATTTCGTCGACTCCCCCAACTTCACCACCATGTGAGATGTCCAACTCAATTTATTGACTTGAAGGTTGATTCATTGGATTAATATTAATGTATTTTCCATCTCTAGCACAAGAATATACTTACACCATAGAACAGATGTGATTCACTCTAAATAAAAATGTCACTAAAGAACTGACATTCAAAACTAACATTTATAAAGATCCTTCACAAGGCTCAACCCTTTATGAATCTAATCGCCTTCTCTGAACAATTTTCTTCGTTAAAAAACGGGTATATACCATGTAGAGTGAGTGCTTCTCGGGCTACCTATTCTCCCATGGACTATCCATGATTCTTTTACAGATTATCCTTTTATGAACTGCCTCTACTCCATGGACTATCCCTCCTTTTAAGATTGATTCTTCTACCCTGGAAAATATCTCCTTCACAGACACATATTTTTCTTCGTAGACTATTACCACTTCTATGGACTGCCTCCACTTTGGAAAAACCTTTTACATTGTGAGCTTGTAGATCCCTACAACCCTCCTTTCATGAATTGTTCCCATGATCCTATTCACCCCTCATGGAATCCTACCATGTTAACTCTTCTCCTTTGTGGAATTATTTCTTTATGAACCACTACAGACATAGCCAAATTATTTTTGGAGGAAGGATGTTTCCAAATGATAATTACTCTCTATAATGAAGGGAATAGTGATCCTTTTTGAGAAAATAGATCCAAAAATACTAAAAATTAGAATCAACAAAATATTCATTACAGTACAAAGTTTAATTAATTACATGATTCTCCGGTAAACCACCTTTAATTATCCATTTTACTCATTGTGGTTTGTATAAAACCATTTCTATTTCACATCATTTGATGTATCCCAAAAATAAAACCCTTTATTACTCCATAAATCACCATCTAATTTCTAAAAATGATGATATATCCCATGACATTTTTTGCTCTAGAAAATCTCAAGGCTTTTACAAATAATTTTCTCTACTAGGTCTACATACCATGCTTCACATCAACCATTATCCCTATCTGGTTTGCATACTATGATTCACAATCTACATAATGCAGCTATTTGAAAATCTCATTTTATGTTCTCCCATTGTAGTCCATAAACTATGTATCACAGTCCATATAATTTTCACCCCTGTATAGAAATCATTCATTTCCCATAAATAAACTCCCGATATTGGGTCCCAAAAATTTACTAGTCATTGGGAAATGATGGCACCATCAGCATTGTTGTCAGTGGGTACATTAAGATCACTTGTCCGGCATGTTCCATGATCAACCCATTATGGATTGAAAATAAATAGAAACCAAATAACACTACCATCAAATAGAATCCTTGGGTATAACAACCTCCCCTAGTGGTTTTATTGATGATATACAAATAAATTCAATGCATCCCCAACCACTATCAAAACCTCATACATGATAAAAAAAATAATCCAAGACTTTAAGTCTATATGAGGGATGCTCAGGGTAGAAATGAATAGGGTAAACATAAATTGGTTTATCATTTTTTATGAAGTTATTTCTCAAAACGTTGAATTTCACCATAGGTTCTAAATTCCTCAGTATACCCCTTTGAACAATGTAAAAAATCTATATTTCTCCATTTATCAATTCTTTTATATCCTCATACCATTTAATTTCTCTATTACAAATAGTTTCACAATATTTATCCATTTCAAAATTTTAATACATCATTATAGAATTAAATGTATCTATTCTACCCCATTGGAAATAATCCCAACAAACTAGTATTTGTAAATCATAGAGCTTAAAACACACACACTCGGGATCATATCTTCACCATTAACCTACATTTGTTCCATAAATAGAATTAAATAGTGAACAAAAAATTGGAGAGGGGAGATTTAGGATCCTCCTTGTGAATTGGGAGGTGGCTAAACACTGATGTTGAAGAGATGTTTCTCAAGCACAAGTGCAGCCTATGGCTTAGAGAAAAAAACACCCACATGGTCATAAGATCCAACCTGATCCATTTTAATAATTACTTATTAAATTTTTTATTTTATGAGGTGATATCTGATGTGAATATTTTTTATAAGGAAATGATGAACATGATTTTTGGTAAGATCTATTTCACTATTGTTTTTTTGATGAATCACAATTAGTTGTTTCACCTCATCTCTAATATCAGTCATTTTTACTTCATCCATAATAGCTAAGTTCAATAATTTGTAGTAGATATATACTCAATTTCAGTAGTACTGATAAAATTACATTCATATTTCTTACTCAACCATACAACACATTTCATTACAATAATTAATTCTCCACCACTAGTAGAATTTCTCATGATTATTTTCACTTCCAATATATGTTCGTCTGTCAAATGTCATTTAATATGGGCCACTAAATGGTTTCAAAGAAAATATTAGGCCCTATTGTAGTCATGTAAGATAATTTTATAATGATTCTCTTATACATGATGGGATCCATAAATATCCCATCCACATTAATTTTGTAATTCATACCAACCAAAATCAGAGTAATCATTGATTTGAAGTCATGCATATTGAATTTCATTAGTAACTCTCATGCATATTTATCATGAAAAATGATATTGTAATCCCTCTTATGAATCATATAATTTGATCTAGTCCAAAATCTTTTCAAATCCATCCACTATTTCAACATCTTAATTTTTCCCTTGACTGATATTCATGATACATAAAATTCAATTTCAAATGAAATGATCTTTGATCAATTTCCAGAAGAACTAGGTTATATAAAATTTGAAATAAGGATTTTGGTAGCTTAATCATTATTCTTAATTTGTCTTCCCCTTAATAGAAATAATTCTCAACAACAACATAATTGTGTATTTATTCTAGAATGGATTTCAATAATTTTTACTATGGAGAAAACAATATAATGGTTCTTTATATTATTACCATCCATATTGGATAAATTTTACATGTCCACCAAGAATAATCATATTGATTAATTGTTCTACATGATAACATAAGAAAGATCAATCCAATATAATACCTTATTTATTCTATTTTTCTAGAATATAAATTATTCATCTTTATCTAAAAATGATTCTTTATCGTGATTGTATTTAAATAAAAAAATTGAGGAATATTTCAAATATGGTGACTTATTAATTTTTACTATAAATGGAAAAAATATATCTCTCAATTTTTTTCAATTTATCCACCTGATAACATGTTTGAACATTTAATTAACTTCATTAAAATCACAAATACAATAAAAACGATTACAGGAATAAGGGCTATCCCCCTTGCTTCATCAACATAAACTGCACAATTGAGATGTTTTTCTCAACCATGTTGTTATATTTTCTCTAGTATTTATGATTTCAAATCTGATCATATGTTTTGATTTGTGTTGATGGTGTATGGATCTCATCAAATCCATATCCACATTATGTGTAGAATTTTTCTTATTAATAGCCTCTATGGATGATATATTCATCCTCCTATTTTGGACTAATTTTTAACCTTGTAGGATGGTTAAACAACCTTTCTCAAATTGTCCATATTTCATGTATATCATATAGATGAATTATTTAGTAAATTTTTTATTTTTAATGAAAAATCTCATGCACTTTGACTTAAATATTTAGAATCATTCTCGTATATTTTTTTTCTATCCATAACATTTCTTCTTCAGACTTCCTCATCCTCTTCAAATCTTCGATCAAAATAACTAACTTTCCATTAGGAAATGTTATAGAATTTTTCGATCTCCCTCATTGGTTCATCTGAGTTTCATACATGTTAGTAGTTATTCTGAATGAACTACACATCAAATTTATGGATAAAAATTAATTGTCATCTCAACTTCCTTATGATCATCATGGGATAATTTATGTTCAATACATTCTTCTAATTACTTACTAGGGAATCTTCCTTATACTTTTCCAACATGTGTGGTTTTATTTTCTTATCAGCAATTAATGCATGTTGAGATAAGAATGTAGCAACATTATGACCACTAACATTGAATAAATAATATATGTTATCAATATTACCAAATATATTTAAAATAAACAGATGATTTAGGACCTATGTATGTTTTTTATTCATCTCTGTCTTTCTCTACCAATATATATGCTTCCATAATGATTTTATATTTTTTGTATTATACCAAAAACATAATAGAGAGTTCCCAAATCTATTGCAGTACCAACATTGACCCATAAGTCATGATTTCAAAATATATCTTGTATAGGTTTGTTGGGTATTCTTCTTGTCTTATTGTGCTCTTTGTGGGAAACGTACTTCCATACTATTTTTCCTATAATCCCTAGACATGGTGGTTGGTTTCTAATATCTTGTATTCATGTATAATAACTCTTTATTTTTCTTACATTTTTCACTCATCGTGATATAGATTTAGAGGAATTAAGAAAAGAGGGGTTAGGTGGTAACTATTTATACTCATCTTCATGAGATAGATCATTCAATGATGTCATGATCTTCTTATGAAATGTTATATTTCATTTAGCTTTATAATCCTCATGTGAACATTTTGTAGTTGTAGTAACTATTTCCTTATTTTGTGAAGTAACAATATTTGACATCTATAGACTGAAAAATTGGGACTCCCAATCTAGAAATTTAATATCAAGGATGATTTTATGATCTTCATTCATAATTAGATTTTCATCATAGTCCTTCATTATTTTAACAACTTCTTCATGTACCGTTAATTTATTCAGAATCAATGAGTCAAGTTCCTCGAGCATCAGTGATATTGTATTCTATTTTAGACCCTTAACATCAGTTCTATTTTACATTTTATCTTTAGTAATTTGGATATTTTCATTAAGATCATTTTTCTCCATATTTTTCTTTAACATCATTGAGGAATTTAAAGGAACCTCTTTTAAGTCCCTTATTTGTTTATTTAATAGATTTAACCTATATGGAGATATTTAAACATTCATGAACTTTTCATTCAAAGAACTTTCCCATTTCATGAGATTCTCCATCAAAGTGGGTGATCTTTAGTTTTAAACATTTAATTATTATACCAACAGTGATAGATCTTTAATCAGTAATTTAATAATGATAATTTCAATATATCTTGATGGAAATGTCATTTGAGGTTGTAGATTCATTAATATCTCTAAAAGTGTGAGGATATTTATTTTAGGGAAACATTCCAATGTTTCTCACACATACGTCCTGAACACTTGAAAATGTTTATTTACATGAGGTATAATTGTTTTACCTTTCTTTAATGGAAACCTAATCCAACTACTCTTAACATTCCAAGCCTGGTATATCTTCATTTGTTGAAATGCATGGATAACAACACACTAACTATTTATAAGATAATAGGGACTTCTTCAACTATCTATTCTCTATATTTTTCCTATTCATCATAGTCCTGGTGGATATATAATTACACTCAATGAAAACTAGATCTTTATCCAAATTGAACCTCATCCTTGACACATGAATGAATATAAAATATTAATTAGAGAATACCTTTACTTTGTAGTATCCAAAATATGTGAACCTCACACTGATAGCACTTGTAGGACACCAAAACACCTTAAGAGGGGATGGGTAAATTAGAGTGTAAATTTTTTTTTTTAACATGATGGATCTTGTTCACATGTTTATACGAACTAATTATGTAACGGCCTGAAATTTTGAATAAATCTTGTTTCCTAATTTCATGTGTTATTTTATTTTATTTTTATACTCAACAAAAATGTTTATTTGATAAACATGATTATAATTAAAATGAGACCATTGGATTCTGACTATTATATGACCATCGGTCAATATGACCGTTGTGAACAAAATGTTTTGATTATTGTCTCTAAATACAAGTAATCATGGTTAATTATTATAGAAAGAAGATTCGATGGCCTCACCTAGTAGTCTTGGACCGATCGAAGACCATCTAATAGAACTTGGGAAGGAGGTAGCACCATTGGGCTTTGCTCTGGACCAAACCCAAGCCGAACTTCATCATGTGAAGCTAGAACGGAATCGCCTTCGCGAGAAGTTCAAACTGATTGAAATTACTACTCGGGCAATGTTGGCCGAGCCTCCCTCGGACTCTCTCACCTTAGAACACCTTACACTTAGGTCCTATGCTGGTGTGATAAGAGACTATGTAAGGAGACTATAACTACCTTTTGTAATCCTTTGTTTTAAAAAAAAAATTGGGATTTTTTATTATGATGAAGTTTATGAATTTTCAATTGACCGGATAAATATAGTATGCATATTTTGGGTTAATTTTAGAAAAAGGATATTTTAAAAATGTATATGTAAACCTTAAATAATTAAAAATTTGTAATGATTTTCAAAAAATGGTCTTCTACAATTATGTTCAGTAAAAAATTTCGAGTCTAATAAGATCAACTTGATTTTTGATGAATAGTAAATTATTAATAGTGATTTTATGATTAGGATTAGTAATATGAATAAATGGATTAGTAATCTCACTTAAAGAATGTTTTAAAATAATGTAGGCACCTTGATTAAGTAATGTGATTCAATAAAATGGTTAAATAACGGTTTCATAAATTATTATTCAAGTATTAGCTTTTTGGGTGAATAGTGTTTTTTAATTAAAAATTTAATTAAAAATATTTAGAAAATTATTTTTATAAAAATGACTTTATTTTTGAACTCAAAGCATCGATATTATGTTATGGTAATTTATGGGGATTTTCCTGAAAAAAAACGAATTTTCGATGAATAGTGTTTTTATTTAAAAATTAAATTAAAATTATTTAGAAAATTATTTTTATAAAATGGAGTTCATAAATGTATTTAGAGCATCTATATTTGGTTAAGGTGAAATTTTGGGATTATTCTGAGAAAGTTGAATATTTGATGAATAGTGAAAATATAGTTTTTAAGTTACGGGTGTTTAATGACATCATTAAATGATGTATTAAGTATATATTCAATATGGTAGAATTATGAATAGTAATATAAGGTACGAGGTGTCCCTAGTAGCCAATACCATGGGCAAATACCATGGGCAAGCCCATGGTTTTTCCAAAAACCACTAGTGAGGTGTCCCTTGGCCATTAATGCCTTGTCCCCTCACTTTCCCTATAAATACTCATCCTTTACTCCCTTAGTTTTCACTCCCAACTCTCCCCCAACGAAGTTCTGGTCTCATTACCTCCAAAGGAGTCCTCCCATGGTTCCCCCAACCCCTCAAGGTCCCATACTTTGAGGTTTAAGAGTTACATTTTAAGGTAAGGGATCCGACCCCTCTCTTTCTTTTCAATTGATCTCTTTTATGTCATTCCTTTTATGATCCATGTTCTTATGTTGTAGGATGTTCTTTTATACTCCTCTTACTACCCTTTTTATGTTCATATAATGAGATACCCCCTCTTACTCTCAACATTTCGTTTTAAGAATGTTTAAGTGGCGTCGTTAGGCTGCCGAATTTTCAAGGGATTCATTCACCTTTCTGTTTTTCAAAGTTATACTTTCATATCAAGTATTTCAAGTTCATTTTTATTATGTTGGGGTATGATATCTATATTTATCGTACTTATATGTTATGATCATATGATGAGAGACCCCATTTGATCTCTTCAATTCAGTATTTTGATGTTTAAGTGGCGCTGTTAGGCTGCCGAAATTTTAAGTGGTTCTTCACCCTTCTCGTTTTGAAGTTCTACTTTCATGTTAATTATTTCAAATTCCTTTCTATTATGTTGGGGTATGATCTCTATATCTATAATACTGTACTCTTATTTTCATATGATGAGAGACCCTATTTGACCTTGTCAATTCAATTTTGTTGAAGTTTAAGTGACGCCGTTAGGCTGCTGAATTTTCACAAGAGAAATCTTGTTTTTTCTTCCTTTCATGTTCTTCATTTCATATGGTATATTTTCAAATTTCATTACCATGTTCTTAAATCCCTTATATTTTGTCCCTATACTGTTTGATGGGTCATTTATGAATGTTTGACCCATGTCCCCTCTCTTCTGAATGTTTTCTAAAACCTTGTAACATAGTCATTATGCTGGAGAATTTTCGTCTCAAAGTGCCTCTCTCTCTTTTCTAAAAATTATTTTATGTTATAAATTTAATACTCAAAGCTCTTATTTATACAGGTGTATTCACATATATATCAAAATGTTCTATTTTAAATTCTGGGATTTACATACATGAAACCCTCTTTCTCTTTCCGTGGGTTTAAAGTGACGTAAAGATCATGTCTTTAAAGCAGTTTTTAAAACGTTATGATTATGAAATGAAACCCATTTTATTTTATGCTATGTGGGTTATTTATGAAATTTTTTATGATGATATATGTGGCTCACATGATAATAAAAGAAAATTTAAGGGTGCGCCCTGAGAGTGCTCCAATGCATTGGGTAATGATGTAACCACTAGAGTTTACAATTTTCACGATACCTTGGTGAATAACCTTGGTAATTTTCGAATGACACCATGGTGATGGTCCTTGGGGATATTTTCATTATTTTCTATGTTAAATTACGTAGCCACATCTTCAAGTTATGAAAAGTGTTACTTTTATTATGATATATCTCATGATTTCTTTCTCATGCCTTAAAGTTCTTTTCATGACCTTATTGAAGTATCTCAAGTTCACATGTAAAATGTTTCTCTTGTTTTCCTTACTGGGACTTCTGCTCACCCTTTCCTTTGATGTATATCCCCAGGTTCTGTGATGCAGAAATGAACCTAGGTTGAACATAAAAAGAAGCCTTTCAAGTGTTTAAGAAGAATGTTTTTTTTGTGTTGTTTCATTTTTTAAGTTTCCGGTTTCCCATACACTAAACCTTAAAGATCCTCGATTTTGTAAAATGTAAATGAATGTTTATGTGAATAAAAGGCGGGATGCTATAGTTGGTATCAAAGGATGGTTTAGTTATTTGTGGAAATTAGGATATGAAAACATTAGGAAGAAGCCTATAGAAAAGTTAAAATATAGGAAATCTTCCTGGTATTTTGGTGTGTATTGAGTAAGGGGTTGCCAAGAAAATACATCCATGTCTGGATACGAGTAGGTAGAGGTGGCTCTCCCACAGATGTACATAGGGGAAAAACCCGAAAACACCGCTTTGAGATAGACTCGAACGAGAACTGGTACACGACAACGGGCCTTGCTGCACTCTTGGTTATGACACTCCCGGGGGATATGCTTTCTTAAATTCATAAGCTTAGTAAGAACCATTATTAAAGGAACAAAGATAAAATAAAATTAAGATTCACATAAGAATATATGATCATGGATAACCTAGATTCGAACCTAGGGGATCACAAGTTAGGGTATACTTTTCAACTACAAGTTATCCTTATATGCTTTATGTTTCTTTTCATGATTATTGGCTAAATATTTAAGCCCCTAATTATAGTTTCTTTTCTTAGTTAATGGTGGGAAATGGAAGAGCATGCCTCAACCACCAATGTGATAGGAAATGCTACGATTGTCGTACTAATACGATAGAGATGATTAGGGGATTAAAATATGATTTTTATTTTGGAAGACGTTTACTATTTTGGGGACCCTATATGATCGAGGTAAATAGATTACAACAGTATTTTCATTGAGGAGTAAGGTTGACTTATATTTGAAGAATCGATGAATTTAAGGTGGAATTATAGTAATTTAGGTTACTTATGAGAATGAATAACCTATCTTGGGTTAAATATGTTTAGGTTAGATACTTTTGTTATAAGATGTTAGGAGTGGTTGATGTTGTTTGGAGATGAACAATGATGTTTATTTTGGAAGACGATGTTATCAAATCTTTCTTGTATTTGGGTTTCAATCTTAGTTTGGTTTATTTTGAGTAATTTTAAGGAACGTTATTTATGGAATGGACTATGATGACCTTTGGGTAGTACCATGGAACTTTGAAGATTTAAAAGTATGTTCCATTCCTATGGGATTATTTCTTTTTTGAAGGGTTGTTTTACCTTACCCTTCTGGTTTTTGGGATAATGTTTAAAGATAAAATAAATAGATAGTTAATCTTTTGTGGATTCTGTGATTCTCTAGAAGTTGATTCTTGTGTTTTGATGAGACCAAGTAGTTTTGAATGCTCATAGTTTAGAGAAAAGATTAGTTTTGGGTAGAAACTTATTAAAGGATGAAACTCTACATGAAGGTAGATATATTTCCTTATGTTTTTGTTCTATGTTGTAAATGAATTCCTTAATGTTATGAAAAGGAACGTAAAACAAAAACGTGGTTGGTTTATGTTTCCTACTAAGTGATCAAAGACCGCTTGCACACATCATAATTTTGGGATTTTCTGGTGGTTAACATCCTCCTAATCATTTTTTCTATCACTCTCCTTTTGGACGTGACCCTTTGTTTTCTCCTCCATGTCCATGTTTCCTACATGGAATCCTAGTATGAGTAAACTCGGGTGGCCTTTGTACTTCCTTTTCTTTCTTTGAAAGTAATGGTGTCATAGACTCTTTTTCCGATGTGGGACTTTCAATGAAATTTAAAAACCCAATTTTTTTAAAATTGCGAGGATGCAATTTCTTAATGGGGAATGATTGTAACGGCCCGAAATTTTGATTAAATCTTGATTCCTAATTTCATTTGTTATTTTATTTTATTTTTATACTCAACAAAAATGTTTTATTTGATAAACATGATTATAATTAAAATGAGACCATTGGGTTCTGAATATTATATGACCATCAGTCAATATGACCGTTGTGAACAAAATGTTTTGATTATTGTCTCTAAATACAAGTAATCTTGGATAATTATTATAGAAAGAAGATTAGATGGCCTCACCTAGTAGTCTTGGACCGATCGAAGCCCATCTAACAGAACTTGGGAAGGAGGTAGCACCATTGGGCTTTGCTCTAGACCAAACCCAAGATGAACTTCATCGTGTGAAGCTAGAACGGAATCGCCTTCATGAGAAGTTCAAACTGATTGAAATTACTACTCGGGCAATGTTAGCCGAGCCTCCCTCGGACTCTCTCACCTTAGCACACCTTACACTTAGGTCCTATGCTGGTGTGATAAGAGGCTATGTAAGGAGACCGTAACAACCTTGTGTAATCCTTTGTTTTAAATAAAAAATTGGGATTTCTTCATATGATGAAGTTTATTAATTTTCAAATGACCGGATAAATATAGTATGCATATTTTTGGTGAATTTTAGAAAAAGGATATTTTAAAAATGTTTAGGTAAACCTTAAATAATTAAAAATTTGTAATGATTTTCAAAAAATGGTCTTCTACAATTATGTTCAGTACAAAATTTGGAGTCTAATAAGATCAACATGATTTTTGATGAATAGTAAATTATGAATAGTGATTTTATGATTATGATTAGTAATATGATCAAATGGATTAGTAATCTCACTTAATGAATGTTTTAAAATAATGTAGGCACCTTGATTAATTATTGTGATTCAATAAAATGGTTAAATAACGGTTTCATAAATTATTATTCAAGTATTAGTTTTTTTATGTGAATAGTGTTTTTTAATTAAAAATTTAATTAAAAATATTTAGAAAAATATTTTTATAAAAATGACTTTATTTTTGAACTCAGAGCATCGATATTATGTTATGGTAATTTTTGGGGATTTTTCTGAAAAAAAACGAATTTTCGATGAATAGTGTTTTTATTTAAAAATTAAATTAAAATTATTTAGAAAATTATTTTTATAAAATGGAGTTCAGAAATGTATTTAGAGCGTCTATATTTGGTTAAGGTGAAATTTTAGGATTATTCTGAGAAAGTTGAATTTTTGATGAATAGTGAAAATATAGTTTTTAAGTTACGGGTGTTTAATGACATCATTAAATGATGTATTAAGTATATATTCAATATGGTCGAATTATGAATAGTATGATAAGGTATGAGGTGTCCCAAGTGGCCAATACCATGGGAAAATACCATGGGCAAGCCCATGGTTTTGCCAAAAACCACTAGTGAGGTGTCCCTTGGCCATTAATGCCTTGTCCCCTAACTTTCCCTATAAATACCCACCCTTTACTCCTTTAGTTTTCCCTCCCAACTCTCCCCCAACTATGTTCTGGTCTCATTACCTCCCAAGGAGTCCTCCCAAGGTGCCCCCATGCCCTCAAGGTCCCATCTGTTGAGGTTTAAGAGTTACATTTTAAGGTAAGGGATCTGACCCCTCTCTTTCTTTTCAAGTGATCTCTTTTATGTCATTCCTTTTATGCTCCATGTTCTTATGTTGGAGGATGTTCTTTTATACTCCTCATATTTCCCTTTTTATGTTCATATGATGAGAGACCCCGTCTTACTCTCATCATTTCGTTTTAAATATGTTTAAGTGGCACCGTTAGGCTGCCGAATTTTCAAGGGATTCATTCACCTTTCTCTTTTTCAAAGTTATACTTTCATATCAAGTCTTTGAAGTTCATTTTTATTATGTTGGGGTATGATCTCTATATTTATCATACTGATATTTTATTATAATATTATGAGAGACCCCATTTGATCTCTTCAATTCAGTATTTTGATGTTTAAGTGGCGTCGTTAGGCTGCCGAATTTTTAAGTGGTTCTTCACCCTTCTCGTTTTGAAGTTCTACTTTCATGTCAATTCTTCCACGTTCCTTTCTATTATGTTGGGGTATTATCTCTATATATATCATACTGGACTCTTATTTTCATATAATGAGAGACCCTATTTGACCTTGTCAATTCAATTTTGTTGAAGTTTAAGTGACGCCGTTAGGCTGCCGAATTTTCACAAGAGAAATCTTGTTTTTCCTTCCTTTCATGTTCTTCATATCATATGGTATATTTTCAAATTTCATTACCATGTTCTTAAATACCTTATATTTTGTCCCTCTACTGTTTTATGTGTCATTAATGAATGTTTGACCCATGTCCCCTCTTTTCTCAATGTTTTCTAAAACCTTGTAACATACCCGTTATGCTGCAGAATTTTCGTCTCAAACTGTCTCTCTCTCTTTTATAAAAATTATTTTCTGTTATAAAGTGAATACTCAAAGCTCTTATTTTTATATGGGTATTCACATATATATCAAAATTTTCTATTTTAAATTCTGGGATTTACATACCTGAAACCCTCTTTCCCTTTCTGTGGGTTTAATGTGACGTAAAGATCATGTCTTTAAAGCAGTTTTTAAAATGTTATGATTATGAAATGAAACCCATTTTATTTTATGCTATGTGGGTTATTTATGAAATTTTTGATGATGATATATGTGGCTCAAATGATAATAAAGGAAAATTTAAGGGTGCGCCCTGATAGCGCTCCAATGCATTGGGTAATGATGTAACAACTATAGATTACAATTTTCACGATACCTTGGTGAATAACCTTGGTAATTTTCAAATGACACCTTGGGGATGGACTTTGGTGATATGTTCATGATTTTCTATGTTAAATGATGTAGCCACATCTTCAAGTTATGAAAAATGTTACTTTTATTATGATATATCTCATGATTTCTTTCTCATGCCTTAAAGTTCTTTTCATGACCTTATTGAAATATCTCAAGTTCACATGTAAAATGTTTCTCTTGTTTTCCTTACTGGGCCTTCTGCTCACCCTTTCCTTTGATGTATCTCCCCAGGTTCTGAGATGCAGAAATGAACCTAGGATGAACATAGAGAAGCCTTTCAAGTGTTTAAGAAGAATGTTTTTTTTGTGTTGTTTCATGTTTTAAGTTCCTGGTTTCAAGACACTAAACTTTAAAGATCCTCAATTTTGTAAAATGTAAATTAAAGTTTATGTGAATAAAAGGCGGGATGCTATAAATTAATCCCATATAATGGATAGGATCTGCTATTAAACATTCACATACAGAGAGACAACACAAAAATATTACGTGTTTCAGTACTAAGAGAAATTCCAAGGACCATGAACTTATAATGTGTTGGGCATACCTTAATACACAAATATTCGTTAATTTTTTATTATAATATTTAATGACCCGACCCTAGTTACCTAGAGTCAGTGCATTATTACATAACATTGGCATGATCACAAGGGATAAAATCCTGAAAGACTGATTAGTTTAGTATCCTAGGACGTAGTAGATAATTTTTTTGTTTATCATTTGAACACACTTATATCCCTTAGCCTAATCCTATAGGTAAATCATAATATACATATCCGCATCCTTTTATTTTTCTTCGGTCAAGGGTTTTTCAACCTCCTCTTCTTCGGGTGATTGAATTTTATTTGATCAAAAGGGATCCTTAGGTTGGAGTTATTACCAATGTAAGGCCTCTAGGATGATGTGAGGGTATTTGGGAGGATATTTGAGTAGGGTATTGATGAGCCAAAAGGATTTGGAGTTTTGAAATTAAGAGAAGGGGAAGTACCCTTTTATAATATAGGTGAGGGGACTTTAGAAAGATCTTGAAATATTAATTTATTATACAATCATTTTCAGTTTATAATTGCTCCAAAATATTTTATTTAGAGGATAACTTGGGTATGGGTTTCAAAAATCTCAACCAATAGGTTTTTGACAAGAATAGGTCACAATATAATGATATTCTTTTAGATTTATCACATAGTTAAATAGATTAACTTTTACCATGTCTTCTTGTATTATTATAAAAAATGGTTAATAAACAATAAAAAAAATTCAAGAGAACCTACAGTGGTTAATTTATGAAGTATATATCATTATATAAGTCTATTAGAAAATCCTTATATTTTTTTGAATATTATATCATTTAATAATCTAGTATTTGTTTTAAAATCCCATTGATGTCAATTTTGGCACTAATTTGTATATGTTTTTTGTGAAAGTCGTAACAACTTGATTACTTTAAAAAAAATATTTAATCAATTATAAAATATTATATTCAACAATAAAATTTGGGTTTGGCATCAAATGTTTTAATTTCCATTTATTTTAATATTTATAACAACAATTATTTTAATCTTACATTAATAAAGTAATTATTACATCATCATTGTGTCATAAATAATTTTTATTTTTTAATGTGTAAGAATTATAAATAAACTACCATGATTCAGTAAATGGTTTTAACTTTCTAATGAATATTTATTCCCAAATTTATCTTCTGTATAACCTCATATTAAAAAAAATTAGTTATTAAAATTTGAGTTTAACACTTTAAACTGTTTTTTAAATAAAATAATAATAAATGTCATAATCTAATCCATGTGGATCAAAAAGGGTCATATTTTATTACTATGGTTTATATTGGTAGAAATAATCTTATCCAATAGAATTAGGACATGTCTTAGTGAGATTATAATGTTATTTTTTACAATTAATTACCCTATTTACTTTTAATAGTGGTAAATAAAATTGAAAAGTTACTATTCACCAAAAATTAATTTCATCATTTTAAAACATATTTCACATACTGATGTCTATCGTGCCTCTCAGATTTTTTAAATCCAATTCAATGAAATAGTTAAATTACGTTTTATTCCAATTTGCAAATGTGCCTAGAAGGTTGGAAAAAGATGTTAAAAATTTAATAATAATGTATATGTCTCATAATATTATAAAATGTCCCTAATGAATTAAATTGGACTAATACATATATTATGTATTATTTTTAAATTATTATAAAAAAATATCAAAAATAATTATTTAAATGAAAAAGTTGGCTTTTATCTACAACGTTGTGTTTTTCAATATTAATCAAAAATAAAATGTTTTCTGAAAAATTCAAAAAAATCACCCAAAAAAATATTGATATTAAAATTAAAAAATTATTAGTATTTAACCCAAAAAAAGGAGTTAAATTTATTATTTTAATATTAATTACATTTGATAAAACCAGAAATCCGTTTTTTGATAACTAAAAAATATCAAAAGATTAATATGTGTTTATTTCCACTATTAACGTGAAATTACCTCCAATGACCCATATTTAAATAAATCATAAAAATATAATCTATGTATACTTCAGAACCATTCAAATTTATAATTTAACAATATACATTATTTTGATTAAAAAGGTTGTTATCAACTAAAATTTAGTATCTTTAACTATTCATCAAAATATGAAAGTTATCATAAAAACACCAGAAATTCATCAAAACATAATTTTTATGTCCATATTCTAATTAATAAGTATATTTTGTTCAATAAAATATATAAAAATGTCCAATATTGGATTTAAAAAGGGTTCTTCATTATAAGCTTGTAAAATTTCATTTTTTGAAAAATACTTATTTTATCTGAAAATTTGATTCTATTTTTAAATTATGTCTAAGAAACACATAATATCAATGTTAAAATAATATGAAATATATTAACATCAAAATTCTGTTAATATAATTCACAACTTCATTTTGAATGGATAGTTTGGTAAGTTGTGGTGCACTCGAACTCAGTGTTGCGTGTATCACCAGCTATTGAATTACATTAATGAGATAACATACTTTGAAATCGTGGTGTGTTACATTCTTCCCTACTTCAATAAATTGCATCCTCACAATTTGAAAAAAAATTCTAAAATAAAGGTTGAAAATAGAAAACACCTTTGTAGAAAACCAACATTAGAAATAGGGTTAATAAAATTTAGTCTTAATGAGAGGGAAGAGAAATGAGAAAGTCTCCACCAAATTATGTTTTCGAATAGGATAACATTGTTGGAAATTATAGACACATAATTTTATGGAAACATATATATTTTTAGGGAGTGGTTGAGGTCATCAATCACAAACAAGTGAACAACAAATGGAAAATTGAGGACCTCAAAGCCATAAATCTATAATGATTTAAAATATCATCGGTTCGACAAAAAATAAGGTATTAGGATAACGCATTGGTGGTTTTTAGTTCCATTCCCTAATTTTTAAGAATTACTATATTCATTGAATAAAAAAATAATTGACAATTAGAGTTCCATATTATAAATAATTTCTTCCATAAAATCATTTTTCATTCTAAAAATTTAATAGAACTCAAAAATTTATTCTATTTTACCAAATTGTATAGGGTTTCAAAAAAATAATTTTATAAATCAAAATTCATAAAATTTTAAAAAAACTAAATTATACAATCTTGGACACCACATAGGCTAGCCGTAGGTGATGCACCCTTGTCGCCCTTTAGTTGCGGGTTCAAGTCTCACCGTCTTGCTGGATGCGACGGGTTGTCACCCGACCTATGGGTTGTCCATTTTATTGCAATCCAAAAATTTTGTAAGAAATTATTTAACCATAAATAATAGTATCCAATGTCAAACATAATCAATTCCACCCTTTAGACTTATCCACAATGCTTCATCCCAAACTCACTGTCCAAAATTTATAAGTAAGGTCACATAACATACTAGTGAATACCTTAATCGTGTTTTCTCTTAAAACATTGTAATTAACCGAATTACCAGAAAAATATATTGAATACATTCATTATTCCTCATCCATATGTAAAACATAGAATACTATAAATACTCTATAAATCGAAATTTTTTAAAACTCTCACAATGATGTAATAAACAAACAATTAATCTGTTTCAAGGTAGTCAAGAATATCCAATATAATTTTTCCAAATCAATAAAATGTTATTATGAAATCATTATCTCTGTTTCAGAAACATATTAAAGGTTATATTTCCCCCTACCATATATCTTCCAAAATGTGTAACTTTCTTTTGAGTCTCTTTTCATAGAACCATATAATCTAAAATCCTCAATTAAAAAGTACTAAAATACTATCATTATTTATTTCCAAAATTCACATAACCATAACATCATTGATACAACACTCAAGTGACATAACATAAGAACATTAGTCATACCATTTCATCTTCAGTAGTATCATAACTTGATTTTTATCTAATAGCATCATTTAGGGAATACTTTGATGATTTGGAAATTGATTCACATAGTGTCCAAAATCATTGCAGTTGAAGCATTTTGCATTTGAAACCATTTTATTAAAGTTGAAATCATGTACTTGGTGTCATTTTTCTCCACACATATAACAATATTCCATTACCTTCAATCATTTACAAATGTTATTCTTTCCATAGTTATCACATATAGGAAACAATTTCTTTCCATTCTTCTCTTTATCATTCTTTTTCTCTATAATCATTTTCTTATCTATCTTCCCATAAATGTTGTAGGACTCAGAAAATTATTTAAATATATTATTAAGACATGATACTATTTATAAATATGATGAGAATACACGGGAGAATATTTTACTTCTAAATGTTTTCTTAATATCATGAAATATATAATAATTTTTACTCTTTACATAATGTGTATTGGTTGAGTTCTCCTTCCTTACACTGGGCACCATTTTTAAATAATTCCATACACTAGGATTGTTTATGAATCACAATGAATAATTACAAACTTTTAAAATACATTATGTAAATTGAATAGTTTATAAATATAATCCATAATCATAATAAAAATATTTGAGAATATATTTACACATAAATTTTTTATAATGGTTTCTAAATATAATGTGAATTATCCTAATAATATCCCCCATGAGATATCAATACAAAGAGTGTATCAAGGATGTTGTCGTGTACCAGGATACCTCCCGTCAAGCCCAAAACTCCATGTTGTAGTTTCACTACTAGGTACATCTATAATAGAGCCACCTATACCTGTTTGTATCTAGACAGGGATGTATTTTCTTAGAAAACCCACATAATGTAAACATTAAGAAAATTTTTGGAATTTCTACTTTAATAATCATCAAAGTATCTCTTAAGATAATGATCTCTAATAAGAGATCATCAAAATCTAGTTTTCAAGGTTTTACTAAACATCCTCTGATACTATCTGTAATGCCCTCACCCTTGTTACCCAGAGTCGGTGCAGTATTATATAACATTGGCATGATCTCAAGGGATCAAATCTTGAAAGATCGATCATTTTTTATCCTTGGAAGAATGAGATTCATACCAAAGTAAAAATTTACATTATGAAATTAAAAACAAAAATATTATGTCTCCTTTGAACAAACTCATATCACTTAGCCTATTCTTGATGGTCAATCGTAATATATGCATTTGCATCCATGTAAATTTCCATGGTTGAGGGTACGTTAACCTCGTCTTCTTCGAGAGCTTCCTTTTGATTTGATCAAAAGAGTTCCATAGGATAATTTTCTGATCAATAAAATACCTCTAGGTTGATGTGAGGGTATTTGGGATGTTATTTTAGTTGGGGTTGGATGAGTCAAAAGACATTGGAGGTGTAAAATTAAGAGAAGGGTATGTACACTTTTATAAGCGAGGTGGGGGTCACTTTAGGAAGAGTGTGAAATATTAATTTATTATACAATCATATTCAGTTAATAATGACTCAAAAATATTTTATTTCAAGGCTATGGTGGGTATGGGTTGAAAAACTATAAACCAATAGGTTTTAGACAAGTTTAGGTCAACATAGTATTTTTATTTTTTAGATTTAACTCTTAGTAAAATAGTTTAGCTTTTACCATGATATCTTGTATTATTTTAATAAATGGTTAATAAATAAACTAAAAAAATCCAATAGAACCTCAAGTGGTTCATTAATGAAACATTTAACAATATATAAGTCCTTGGGATAAACTTTATATTTTTTAGAAATATTATATCATTTGAAAATATAGTATTTGTTTTAAAAACTCATGTATGTCAATTTTGACGCTGTTTTGTATTTGGTTTCTGTGAAGGTAATAAGAAATTTATTACAGAGATAAAAATATATTAAATCAATCCTAAAATGTAATATTCTACTAAAAATTCACGTTTCTAATAAAAACATCCAATTTATATTTATTTAAATATTTATGACAATAATTATTTTAATCATTCATTAATAAGAAATTTACTGCATCATCATTGTTTCATTAATAAATTTAATTATTTAATGTCTAAAAATTATAAATTAACCACCATGATGTGGGAAATATTTTTATCTTTATAATTAATATTTATTGGCAAATTTATCATATTTATAAGACTATATTAAAAATATTTTAGTTATTTAAATTTAAATTTAAGACTTTTAACTCTTCTTTACATAAAATAAGAATAAATATCATAATCTAAACCACGTGGATAAAAAAGTAACATATTTTATTACTATGTTTTATTTTGGTCTAAATAAACATATAAAATAGATTTAGGATAAGTGTTAGGGTTATACTAATATCATTTTTACCATTAATTACACTATTTACTTTTTACCATGGTAAATAAAAATCAAAAGTAACTAATCACAAAAAAAAATTTCATCTTATTGAACTGTATTTTACTTAAAAATGTCAATAATGTGTCATGGTGTTTGTAAATTCAATTCAAAGAAGCAGTAAAATTACATTTTATGCAAATTTTTAATTGTTCCTAGAAGGTGGTTAAAAGATGTTAAAAAGATCGATATAATTTTATATGTATAATATTATTATAAAATGTCTATAATAAATTACATTGGTCTAATACATGTATTATGTATCTATTTTGACATTAATATACATTTTTATTCAAAAATAATTATATAAATTTAAAAGGTGTTTATTATCTACAACGTATTGTTTTTCACTATTCATCAGAAATTGAATGTTTTCAGAAAAATACAAATAATTCACCCAAAGACAATTTTGAAATTCCAAATTCAAAAATTATTATAGTTTTACAAAATAAAAAATATAAGTGTTTCACAGATTAATTTAAAATTAATTCCAATTTTCAAAATAAGAAAGCGGGTTATTGATAAATAAAAACTATCATAAGATTGATATGTATTTAGGTCCAATTTATATGTGAAATTACTTCCATTGACCAATATTGGATTTAAAGATAAAAAATATAATTCAATTATACATCAAAACCATTTAAATTTATCATTAATCACTATAAAATATTTTTATTAACAAATTTTTTTATTAAAATTAGTATCTTCCACTATTCATCAAAAAATTAAAGTTATTTAGAAAACACAAAAAAATCATCCAAAATAAATTTTTATGTCCCAAATCAAAATAATATGTTTATTTTTGTCAAATAGAATATATAAAAGTGTAAAATATTATATTTAAAAAGGGTTCTCCATTAAAAGGAGGTAAAATATCATTTTTTTAAAAATACTTATTTTATCCTAAAATTGAATTTGTTCTCATATAACGTCTAAGAAACACATAATATGGATGTTAAAATTATATGGAGTATATAAAATTTAAAATGTAGTTAATACTATTTATAACAGTTTTTTGAACGGCTAGTTTGGTAAGACATGGAGCACTCGAACATGGTGTTGCGTGTAGCGCAAGCTATTAAATTACTTTAAAGAGATAAAGTACAATGAAATCTTGGGGTGTTACACAAGAATTCAAATATAGTCACTCTATATCAGGAACACTGCGATTAATATAATATCGTGATCGCTCATTGTATCCCTTGGAACATTTCTGTCGACTCACCCTAGTTCACTGCCTTGGGAGAATTCTAACTCGACTTATAAAATTGAATGTCTCTCCAATGGATTAGAAATAATGTTTTTGTCATTGTCTCAAACGAGACTCTACTTTCACCATAGAATATAGTTGATACACTCTAAAATAATTGATCACTAATGAATTGATGTTCAAAAATACCTTTCATAAAGATCCTTCTAAAATATTAACCCTTCTTGTAGCTAACTTCCATCATAGAACAACCTTATTTCCTCTAAGAACTGCATTGCACCATGTAACACGAGTTCCTTTCTGACCACCTCTTATCACATGGATCAAACATGTTTTTTAGACATATTATCCTTCTAGGAACCACCTCTCTCCCTTGGATAACCCCTCATTTGTAGGCAGATTCTTCTTCTATGGACGGTCTCTTCATCACAGACCCTTATTCTCCTCCATAGACTGTTAAATATTTCTAGGACTACCTATTATTCAACAAACACCTTTCATTTATGATCTTACAAAGCCCCACAAACCTACTTTCGTAAACTATTCCTAGAAACCAACTCACCCTTCATGTAATCCTCCCTCACTAACTCTTCTCCGAAGTGGAATTAATTCTCATTGAACCAGTCCAGACCTAGCCTAATTCTTCCCATAGTTAGGATTTTTTATAATGAAAATCACACATTGTTATTAACGGTCTACTTATCCTTATATAGGGAAATATATATGAAAATACTAAAAATCCAAATCAACGAAATCATTAATGCGGTACATTCATCACCATGTACTATGATCCACCCACAAACCACCTCTCACAAACCATTTTTCCCTCTATGCTACGTTTAGTTCCATGGATCCTTCATGGAGGGCGTGGTTTCTAGTGAAAAAAACCCTTTTAAGATCCTCAAATCACTTCCACCTTTCTGCAATAAATGAACCATCCTCAAAACTATTTTCCTATTATAAACTAAATCACTTTCACAAACCATTTCCCTATATAGTTTCTATACCATGTTTTATGTATTCAATTTTCTCGAAATGGTATGTATATAATTCTTCATAGTCTACAAAGCGTTGGTAAACATAAATCCTATTCTGAGTTCACCCTTGGAAGTACACGAACATTGCCTTGTGGTATTCATTTTTTTCAATCCAATGCGTAAATAATTCCTTTTCTAAAAAAATTCCTGATTTTAAGTCCCAAAAAATATGGAAATCACATAGAAATAGCTCCACCATCAACATTGTTGTCATCTTGTACATTAATAATTGTTTTCTTACATACTATGTGATTAAATGATTGTGAATTAAAAAAAACAAAAACCAAATTCTATTTCCATCAAATAATATCATTGTGTTTGCCAAAAACATTGAAGGAATTTTCTTAATAGGGCTAGAAAATGTATTACGTTTTTAAAGTAAGTTTGTCGAGTGGTTGAATATAAAATGATGAGAAAAAGATAGTCAATGATGTGAATAATAAGAAATCCTAATAGAATACTCCTTAAAAATTCATTTCTTCAATTGAAATTATTTTGGAAATTACAATAACAAGTTCTCCAGTATATGGTCTAATAATAATTATAATAGACATCATCCTCTATACAAATGAATAATAGGAAATCTTATGATAGCATAATGGAAAAATTTAATGATGATAAATAGGGAACAATTATACTTTTTACATAGTTGGTAATTTCTCATTTGATTTCATATGAATAATACTCTTATGGAAATATTATTCTTGAAATTTCATGTGATTATGTACATAGATTATAGAATAATGAAATAGCATATTCTATTAGTATAAGCATGAATCTAAGAATCAAATGAAATTTTATTAGAATACTATAAGAATTCAAAAAGGAATAAATTGAGACTTATCATCTGGAAGTGTATATGTCTCCATGTATGATTAATATAAGAGTTATAGCTTCCATTTTGGGTTTATAAATTTATGGTTTATAATAAGTTCAATGACATAGATATCCCTTGAAAGTGTTTAATGTGATGGTAGTTTGTCAACTTTGTGTATATTAAATGAGAAAATTATGGTAATTATGGTAATATTATGATTTACCAAAAATATATTACCATGGTATTAACAAATTTGGTATGTTACTATTATGATATTCTTAATTTTATTTGGAGGATTAATGTCAAGTTAGGTTTGAGAAATTAATTGACATTATTATGAATTTTGGAAGGGTTATATTGTAAACTATTTATGAAATGAATAATGATGAATATTAGATGTGATTAGAGATTAATTTATAAATTCTATATATATTTATATATGTCTTTTGTATAACCTATGATAACCATATTCATGGATGAAAATAAATGATATTTGGAATGTCTTATCACTCTATCTATGTATCTTTTGCACTATTTTTGGTTTAGGCATAATAAATCCATATTCATTTCTCTGAAATAAGAGACTATGTTTAAATTTATCAAGGAACATACCAAATGTGATATTTTAATTTTTGATATAGATTGAAATAAATTATGTGTATCTTATCAGGAAAATTTATCAAATTTAATAAAAGGATCTTGAAACAAAAATGTAATCCTAGTACCTTCATTTTCTATTAATCAAATGGTCCCTTAAATCACCATAGATTTATAGTGTTGAGATAATTAAGTTTATTTAGATCACCCTATTTCATATGACTAGTGATCTCAATCACTCTCTATATTACATTAAAATTTTCTTCTATGTCCACATATTCATTTGCAACCTATTTTCTCTTATGTGGAAACCTAGATATTAATGAATTGGGGAAATAGTTATGTTTCCATGATTTTTATTTTTATGGATTATTTATTATGAATTTTTAAGAAGTAGGTTTCTATGAAAATAATATTCAAATATTAGAAACTTGAATACTTATATAAATTTATAAGGAAAATCCATTTTAAAGTGGCTGGAAACTAATAGCCTAATTTTTTATTAATTATTATTTTTAAATGAATTATAATTTTTTGATGGACTGTGTTACATGATTCACCAAATGAACATTTCATTTTATGAAACACTATTTAAATAATATACTACATGAGGCACTTATTTTAGCTTGTGGTACATAGACACTTCAAATATCATTTTGTTACTCATAATAAAGAGTTCCTTTAAAAGCTTATGTTGCATGGAATATCAGATTTTATCAAAACACAATATAATATTAAAAAAATTATATAAAAATCTAGTTATAATATAGAATTTGGAATTGAAAAAATCAAATAGAATTAACAAAATTATTAAAATATATATTTTTCATATGTTTATTTGTAATCTAATGATTATAAATAACATAAGAAACATTGAAATGAAAAAGAAATGTTTTCCTAAAAAGTGTTTTTTTCTAAATGATGGTTTAATCGTACTTGGTGCATGAATTAAAATTAAAAATTACCAACTTAATAAAATATATATAAAATTATATACCTCATTTTTAAATTAAGAATATAAAAATTATGTAGTGGTATTTTTTTCATAGATGTTTAATTATTGATGAATAGTGGAAAATACCAAATTTTAATTAAAAAAACAGTTTCACATAAATGATTTAAATTATTAAACAAATTTATAATAGATTTTATTGTTAAAATAGTTTTATTATACATTGAATAATCTAATTTATGACATTTTACACATTTTAATATTTAATTATGATATAAAAATTTCATAATATTTTAAACATTTTTAATTTAAAAACTCTCATTATCATCACATTAATTGGATTTAATTTAAATTAAATTCTTCCACATTAGTGAATTGAATTGAGAAAAATAAATTATATTTTTAAAATAAAAATAATTTTTAATTTCTTATATGTTTAACATAATTTTTTACATTCATTAATTTTGAAAAAATATAAAATTAATTAAATCAATTAAGATAAAAATAAGTTTTTTTAGAGGATAGACATACAATAAAACGTGCAAAAATTACGCAATACTTGTGAAAAAAAAATTATGGACATATTTATACCATAATGACATTCAGATATAATTTTATGAGTCTTTATGATGCCTTTTCATGAAGGTGACCCATATAATAAGATCAATAACAAGAAAAGACATTCTAATTTACCTTTCTTTCGTTAAATTTCAATAAATCATTGGAATATGAAAAAAATTCATAGGATAAAATATAGATATTATTTTGAAATATATATGGGTTTAATTTATCATTATTATTTATTTTAAACTTTTTATAAATTATTGATCACATTAAATTCTTATAAAACCACAATGCATAAAGTATTTAGTTAGTAATAAAACAAATAAAATGATACAAAAAGAACTAAATGGGAAATAAATTGAATTCATTATTATTTTACATTATTTTATATTATTAATATATTATTCTAAATAGGTTTTAACTTAATAGATTTTATTTCCGTTATTATCATCATTTATTAAAAAAATTTAAAATAATTGTGTTAAAAATGAGATTATTGTCATTTTATAATAAATGTTATTTTATTAATTGATATCAATTAAAAAACTATATATTATATAACATTAGTAGTAAATATTAATAAATATAAAATATAGTCAATTAATGGGTCAATTCTTTAATTATAATTATTATAAATACCATTAAATATAAAAAACTGGGTTGTCACACTTATGGTGAAACAGTGTTTTTGCACATTACATGAAAGTGTGTTAAAGAAATTTTAAATAACACATATTATTTAATGTTTAATATATATATATAATATTTATAATAAATGACTAAAAAATATCAAATTAGGATCACTATAAAATTGTTTTAAATGATTAATTACTTAGTATAGAAAACATGTTAATATAATGAAAAAGCAAAATTCTAAAAAAGTAAACATAGAAGTTATGTAATTAAAATTTTTATAAATAAATTATATAAATTTGTTTTAAGTGTTTTTATAGATCCTTTAATCCATAAAAACATTTAACCATTTGTTTTGTAGAAAATTTACGTAATTTAGATCTCGCAATACTGAATAATGTTGTGTATTTAAAAGAATGTCACTCCTCATCAACTAAAATGGAACTTACTCTTCCCACTTCATCACACCCATCACGCCATTTTTTTATCAACCATGATATTAAAAATTCACTTCATAAATTCCCTTCACTAATCATATAAATTTTATTTTGGATAGAAATATATGATTTTATGGCTTTAGTGAAAACCCAAGGTGGATACCCGGAGAAGAGGTAATGATCCTCAAATGAGTTTTTTATTTTATATATCCCTCTATATTAATTTATTTTACATAATTAATATATAATAACCCCCATGTCATTAATATAATAATATATTTATATATTAAAACTACTACCTACAATGTCACACACTCCTATCAAATGGGTTACGAAATCATTATTATTGTTTACGACATACTACTACCTCTTGAACCGATGTCATTCCCTTTTACATTACTATCATTAAATGATTGGAATAATTTTGGACATACATTTTATATATTACATATTAGATATATATTATTTTATTATTAAGATATTATAATTATACCATTCATACCATCATGATTTGAATTTTTGGTGATAAAATAAGTTCATTCATGTGTACGGGAGACTACCACCTCACGAAGCGATCTGATTCATTCACATGTTAAATGGAATGTATTAAGGATTAGTTTAATAAAAATATTTGAAATATATGAAATATTAGTTACACTGGAATGATAATATATATGTCTATAATTTACATTCATTCATTCAATAAGATTAGAAGACAAAAATAACATTCATGTGTACATATGACCTACTGTCTCCATGATGGTGTATTTCATCTATTTCAATAAATTTTATGGGTTACTCTAAATAAATATATAATTAATTTATTTTTAATTTATTTCATGTTTTAAATTCGATAAATTATAAAATCATTATCAAAGTAATAGAGCCATAAATAAAAATTCATGACCTATACGAAAAACAAAGTGATTATTACATGAAACATAACATTAACATTGGATTATTAACAAACGGGTAATATAAAGTAATAATAAAGTAAAATATTGTAAGATATATAATAATGTAGTTCTTTTATATATTTATAACAACCATATATATATATATTATAATATAGGTTATAACATGTATGAAGTAATTCAACTGTAATATCCTAGGTAATTTTATAATAAGTTTTTTTCATATTTATTAATATTTATGAATTAGATAGTAAATTTACCTTGAAGAAAAAATATGTCTAATAGCGTACCCAACATGAAATAATGTGTTTCTCTAAAATATTATGTTTCAAAAAAGACTGAGTTATAATGAAAAATATTTATATATTGTAATATTATTATTTTAAATGTTATTTATCGATATTTCATTTGAATGGATGGAATGAACGATGTTAAATGGTTTGCGAAAATATTATTCACACATGATTGTATAATGATTCATTGGTTAAAAAATTAACTATAAATTAAACAAGAAAAATTTAATATAATGTATCAATTTATATGAAAAATTATTTAATTGTGAATAATATATTTATTAAATAATAAAATCACTCTTATTAGTTTGAATTAATGAAAATATATATTCAATATAATGTATAAAATTTATAATATGTGTTTTATAGACATTATATAAGAATATATTTAATTTTATTGATAATGGGCATCCCCCAATGACCCGCTACATCTGGTAAAAAGTGTGTACTGGTATTCATCCCACCATGGATTTCCTATTCTTCCATAATGTTACGGACAACCAACAATATCTCTTATGCTCAGATGAATAGGAATCCCCTAGCCATGATATTTTCTATTACTAAGGGTCTAAAAAGGATTAGATGGCTTGGGGTTCTCATAAGAAGCTTATTCAGGATGTAACGCCAGATATCCCATCACAGAAAATGACATGGTCTTCACCATTCACCATAACGAAGGTAGCCTCAATATGCATAGTGGATTGGATTTTATCGGTAAGATGGAATGATTTAATTTTCAATAAAACATAAAAGCCCAATGGTTTCTAGATTGAATGATCAACTTCTTGGATTGATGTATATAATTGATACATTAATAAAATTGGATTATCTAGTCCTCGATCTATTGAAACAAGATGGACCCCCCCATAATAGATCCTTAAGATTAATGTTAATGCTTCTCCATCCGAGGATGATTTTGATGGAATGGAATTGATGATCTTGGACCATTGTGGTATGATAATTTTCTGCCAAACAAGAATCAACCCATGGTTTATGAGAACCTGATATTACTGAATCCCACACTATCCTTGCTGGGCTGACATTTGTAAACGATTCTAGTCAGAATTCTATACACATTGAATTTGATTGTATCAACAACATCAATTCCATCTGTACAAATTATTTCTGTCACTAATCCTTCAACATCCTCATCCATAAAATATAGTCTCTCAATCATTCATTCATGTATTTTTCTTTATCCTTAATCAAAAGGGAGGGAAATTAAGTAGCACGTTATTTGGCCACTCATTGTCTATCTTAATAGAATCACCTATGGATTGATTATTTTCCTCTTTGGATGTTCAATATTGTTACTCCAGATCTTCATAATTATTATATCTTATTTGTTTTTTAAAAAACATATGAATGTTTTCAGTCTAATAAGATCAAAATAATTTTGGTGAATAGTTACTTTAGTATTTTATGTTCCACAATTAAGGGTAATAGGATAATTAAATGGAAAAATATTATTATAATAGTATAAAATTACCATAAAACCTTCCAAAAAATCATTAGAAAAGTTATTTTCGACTATAATCAACCTAATTCCCAAATTTACATTTTTTATGCCACTTGGGTAAGAATATGACATTTGTTATATTTTATTTAATGATATGTTAAAAATATCATACACATATTTTTAATAACTAAATCAATTTCAAAATAGGGTTATAGATTAGAAAAATTAGACAATAAATTGACATTTGAAATCTAAAATTTTTATCAACATCATTAAGATCTATTTATAATATTTCTATATTATATAATTAAAATAAATTTTGATATAATGATGTTGTTGTAATTACTTTATTAAATACGGAATCAAATAAATTATATAAATAATTTTATAATAAATATAATTATATATAATTAATCCCATACATGAATTTTCTCATCAGAATTTCCATGGAAGGGATATGTTAATGTAGTTACATTTATGGAATCAATTCGTAATATTTTTTAAAAAAATTCATGTAATGAATAGTCTCAAAATTAACATAATTCATATCTTAAAATATAAAATATTTAATTAAATTATATAATTGTTTCAAAATATAATATTAAATTATAATTATTATAATTCTACAAATGTCATTAATGACACATTAATTGGTCATTTTATATGTTTTGGATGTTATTTTAACCCTTGGAGTGAAAAGTACATGATAAAACAATAAAAATTAAAAAAGGGTTAGAATAAAATGATATCGCTTAAAATAAAATCAGTAAATTTATAAAAATTATTGGTTAATGTTATTTCAAACCATACTCATATTATATTTGATATAATAGAATTAAGAGTCGTTAGAAAGTAAATATTAATTTATATTAATTTAATATTTTATTGGTTTCAAAGGGTGTGCCTCACCTATCCTTTAAAAAGGCACTCCTTCCAATCTATTTCTCACACTTCAAAAACCTTTTGGATTGGAAATCATCAAACTAAAACTCTTCCAATAATACCTCCTCACATTCTAGAAGCCTTATTTTGGGAATAACACCCTTTTTTTAGGTGTTAAGGTGTTATGAAATGTGATCTTCTATATGAATGGTAATTATTTTATATAACAGTTTCTATTTTATTATTTCTTCCACTTTATTAAAATATTAATAATAAATAATGAAATAATAACATCAGTCTACTAAATATAATAAGATTTTATTTTTTAAATATAACCACCAAAACCCATTTCCAATTTTATTAAATGGAAAATAATTATTCATGTGTGCGTACAGGTGAACTATCATCTTCACGAACCTATATAATTAATTTTCCAGAACTCTATCTCATGACTTGCATTAATAATGTAATTGATGTTCATATGTAAAATTCATGACATATAAATCATTATTATATAATAATATATCAATTATATTTTTACTTACAATGCGCATACCAATGATAATTTCGTTCGTGTGTTTGTGTAAACTATCATCTCTATGTAGCGATGATTCTCGTTTGCATTCATTACATCATTTTAATGATATATATAAGTATAGTTAAATTATTAATATGATATTAGTTAATTTATGATCATTCTGGAAAGGTAAATTAATACCTACCTTATTTCCATAACTATCATTGAAAAATGAAAATGTGTTACGTTTGTGTATGTACTACCTTCTGTCTCTTTTATTATATCATAGTTCATTTTTCATAACCATAATTAATTGTTTTATTTAAAAGAATAAATTTACATTTAAAAATGTTTTTAATGTTATGAATATTATTTATGAAATGATGGACTTATGACCACATGAACTATTAGCATCATACAAAGTTTATTTTCAACTAAACTAATGAATATAGACAAAATTTCTGATATGAACATTAATAATTTTATAATATTTTGAAAATGGTAATAAGTGATATAAAATGATTAATAATAAAGAAAAGGGTTACAATGAATTTATAAATTATTGTATATTTATTATTTATGATGATATAAAATGTACGAAATGAGTCGGACTCGAGGTAAGGGAATCTCATTTCATTAAGGCATATTTTGATGTTATAATCATCCTTCTTTTATATAGTTTATAAATAAACCCATTTACTTTTAGTTTCATTCAATTCATTTAAAAAGTATTTTTTTTATATGAATCATTTTACTTTCTTTGCAAAATGACAAAAGAGATGTCTTATTTTAATAAATATGGTGAAAACTTCTTCTCTTCTGTCGTAACTGTTAATTGATATTTTGATTCCTATATATTTATAATTTTTTTTAAAATTTAATGTAAATCCATTATTATATATTATGGGTATTTTGGTATCAAAAATTGTTTTTAATGTGGATTTATTATTTTAATATCTTGAAATTATTTTTTTTTTAAAATTTTATCTGTGAAATATTGATAATTCAAATTTTTTATGTGTTATGATTATATAATTGTACTTGGAATTTTTAAGAGTATTTATTTTATAAAACACATAAATTTGGTTTTGTGATAAACCAGATATGGGTGGTTATGTTATAACCTCCAATGTATTGGGTATTGTAGTCATCTTTTTGGTTATTCCTTTTATAAGAGTGACATATATGCCAGGAAACTGCATCGTTATTCCATTTATGTATGATTATGTACTATGATAACATTATATGATAGATGTTATTTATACAGTTTTAGGGTGATATTTATATTTATAAAGGGTAATAGATGATCACATCTTCAACAAAAATTATTGACTACTTTTTACAGGTATGTGAATTATTATCTCCACAAACTGATATAATTCGTTTTCTATAACTATCCCTCATTACTGGTCTTAATAATATAATTAACGTTAAAATGTGATATTTATGACATATTAATAATTATAATATAATAATATATCATATATTTTCTTACATTCCATGTGTATAAAAATTAAAATGTTGTTCCTGCGTACATGTGAACTATCACCTCTACAAAGAGATTTGACTCATTTTTATTCATACATAATTTTTTAGATATATATAAATAAATATAAGTTACTAATATAAAATTAATTATTTTATGATAATTATGGAAAAATAAAATAATAATTACCTTCTTTTCATTAAGATCAATGAGAAATTTAAAAAATGTTACTCTTTCTTGCAAACGGACTACAATATTCATAATTATAAGGTTGTTCATTTTTCATAACTATATGTAATGGTTTGATTTAAAATTAAAATTTATGTCTAAAAATGATAAACATTTCAATAATATTATTCTAGAGATGCTGGACTTTTGACCACATGGACTATTGACATTATACCAAATTCAATTTCTACTCATGTACTGAATAACAACAAAATGTCTGATATGAAAATTAATTATTATGTAGTTCTTATAACTTAGTATTAAGTGATATAAAAGAAATAATATAAATTAAAATTTTTCTAAATAAATTATAAGTTAACATAATTGTATTATTAAGGAAGATAAAAAACATATGAGATGATTAAGACTAGAGGTAAGGTACTTCATCTCAATCTCCTTTCACCAAGGAATATTTTCTTGTTATACAAAACCTTCTATTTATAGGATTATAATTATAATTTAATTCAAAAAATTTCCAATGGAAAATTATTATATGAAGCATTTTACTTTCATTACAATATGAAAAATTGAATCTTTTCTTTTATCGTAAACGACGACAAAAACTTCTCTATCATCGTAACCATAATTTGATATTTGGATTACTCTATATGAATTAATGTATTTAAAATGGAAAATACATAACTAATTATATTTTTGGGAATTTTTGTATTGACAAATGTTTTGAAAGTGGATTTCTTTTATCTATATCTTGAAATGATTTATTTTGACTTCAAATTTTAGGATTAAAATATTGATAATTGGAATCTTTTATATGTTATGTGTATATAATTGTACTTAGATTTTTGATGGGTTGTTAAATGATAAACTATATTGGGGTGGTAAAATTATAAACCAAATATAGTTGGTTTTGTTATAACCTCGAAATCCATGGGTATGTAGGTCAGTCTTATGGTTTATCTATTTGTAAGAGTGACTTGCATGGATGTTAACAACATGGTTGTTCCAATTACATAAGATTATGTCCCATGTTACCTTTATATGGTTTATGTGATTTCTGTGGTTTGATGGTAATATTTTGATTAAAAATGTGTAATAAATTATCATATTTTCATAGTTAATTATTTACTAATTTATATGTTTTTAAATTATTACATTATGATTAAGTATTCCTGGTTTACATGTTTTCACAATATTAACTATTTTCCTTCATGGTGCATCACTTACTGAAATTTATATACTAATATTAATTTTTGAAATGTTTTTCATAGGATTTATGTGATAATAGAGTCAATGATATGATAAATTTAAAAAAAATTGATTTAACATGAAAAGAAACAATGTTTCATTTTAATAAATTTTTCTCTGTTAACAAATGGTTAGTAACTAGAAGTGTATAACTTGTAATATTGGAGTTGATATATTTATTTTATAGCCTAATATTCTAAATATATAATCCGTAAAAGACACTATATGTGAAATTAAGTTAAATTCTTGACTTATGTTGAGATTTTGTAATGTTTAAGGCCATGACCTTTTAATTGGTTTCAGAAGTCCGTTTATATAACTTTATAGGTTTGGATGTTATCTAGGTGTAGGTTAAGTATCCCATATAACCAAGAAGGTTATTATCAAAATGAAAATGTTATATGATTATGTTAAATTAGGTAGGTTGGATAAAAACCTACACAACTACAATTTACAATTGTTGTTAGATTATAGTGTTATATATAAATTATGTTATCTTTACAATATATGGTATTATGGTTTTAATAATTAATTTCATGTTTATGTGATGAATCTCTTCTGCAGATTAAGGATAATTTGTCAATATAGAAGTAAGAGATCTTTTTAAACCTTTGTATCCACCCCAGTGATCTGATCATCACTATTATCTTAAAATATTGTTCCAATAATTTTGAAATGTTCTTGAGAATTTCAATCACCTACAACAAATTTATTGAGTTATCTATTACTTAGTCATTTATAAATCAATTTTATGGGCCATGTTATAATTTTAAAATCATTTCAAGACTTCAACATGCCCAACTCTTTTTAATGGTGAAATACAAGAAGTGGTGTGAATGATTACTTTTTAAATATAGAAAAATATGTCTAAAGTCAAAAAAAATATCAAGAAGATCCTGAAATAGGGATTCAATTTATGAATTATCATCTTATCAATAATCTATGAAACATTATATGATTTATATTTATGAATCATGAAGACATAATCCATATCATTGATTTTTTGGATTGAGGTATGAAGAGATAAAGAGGAACTACATAGTTAATTGATTATGAAGAATATTAAAATCATAATATTACTATATATATATATATATATATATATATATATATAATTTTATAGCCGTAGTATACTTGTGGATGTGTAAATTTATAAAAGTATTAATACTGTTTTAATTATGGGGGTATTTTTTAAGACTTGTTTTATTTGTATAATATATAACCCTAATGTTTTTATATGAAAATGTTATTCGAGGAAGAATTATATTTTCGTTTGTGGAAAAAATTATAAAGGTATGAATACCATTTAGGGTTTATATGATCTTTAATTTTTAGGTAACTATTGGATATATATTTTTTTTCAAAATGAAAGTCTTGGGATAAAATTTGAGGTTAAAATATTTCATGATTATTTTGGAGTATTTTATATCTTTTTGTAAATGTTATAATAATTATATAGTTTTAGAAAAAGTAAAAATTGTATGAAGGGTTAGAAAATATCGTTTTAGACAAGGCTATGGGAATCGATCCAACAAATAAATGGGGAGAAGGGTTTATCGCCTACCTTTTTCCTATGTGAATTCCCGGGTTATTATGAATTTTTATTTTAAGGTAAATGAGTTGATGTATTAAAAATGATATAATTTTGGAAAATTATGTTTTTTAAAATAGATATACTTAGTGTTGGAAAATGATTTGAGGATTAAGTGATAAATTTTATTTTGGATGATGTTCGCAATTTTGGGAACATTATACGATTATGGTAAATAGAATACTACGATATTTTAATTAAGGATTAATGGTTATATTATATTTTGGAATAATATATGATTTTAATTGTGGAATTATGCATAATTAGGTTAATTATAGAAATTATTAACCTATCGTGGAGAATATGTGATTAGGTTAATTACATTCGGGTATGGGGCATTAAAAGTAATTGATATTATTTGGAGAAAAATGTTAAATTTTATCTTGGAATACTGTAATTAAATCATTTTGAATTTTTGTTTTCAATCATAGTTTGGATTATTTTGATGAAATATCCAGATAGTTATTTGTTCAATGGTCAATGTTGAACATTAGGCATCAATGTTAAAATTTAGATATTAATTTATTTTTTATCATAGAATGGTTTATTTATTTTGAATAATTATATTACCGTAATAAAAATATTTTTGTTTTGGTTAATTATTCCAGAGATAGAAATATATAGTTATTATTTTTGGGATTTTTTGATTCCCTTTATGTCAAATCTTTTTCATCATGCGTGAAGATTTCATCTTGAATTCTCATCACATAGAGGAAAAGATGAGTTTGAGTGGTAATTGATTGAAATATTAAAACATTCTTTTTATGTAAATATATTCTTTATGTTCTTTGTCTAAGTAGTAAAATATTTCCTCAAATATATGAAAATGGTCTTAAAAATATATTTTTCTCTTTAATTTTCTCCCTAAAAATTCATATACCATTTATCCCATTACAAATATGTGGTTTTGTGATTGTTAACATTCTCTTGACAATGTTTTCTATCACTCTATGTCAAAATGTCATGTTTACTTTTCTCATACATATATATGGTTTTCTACATGGAAACCCAGTATGTTTTATCCCATGTTATCTAAATGCATAACCTATGTCTTTATAATTTGAGGTTTTATTAATACTTTTTCCGATGTAGTATTTCAATGAATTTATCGATCTCAAATTTAAAATTGTAAGGAATAAATTTCCAAAACGTGGGGAGGATGTAACATCCCAGGTTATTATAGAATAATAAATTTTAATACTTATTAATATTTATGAAATTGATTATAAATTTACCTTAAGTTCAAGTTATGCCTAATATTGTACATAACACACAACAATGGGTTTCTTTGATATCTTATGTTTTACACAAGACTGAGTTATACCAAAAAAATAATATATTGTATTATTAATATTTTAAGTTGTTTCTATCACATAGACTTTATACTAGAAGGGAGAAAATATTTAGTGAATTATGAAATTATTTTTTACACATGTTTATCTAATTATTCATATTTTTTCATATTATTTTGAAATGAAACTAAAACACGAATCGAATATAAAGGATATATTTCTATGAAAAACTATTTAATTTGGAATAATTATGTTTATAAAATAATAATATGATTATTTTTTTATAATGTTAATAAAATATTAATTCAATATTATTTTTAATATTCATTTAATTTATTTTTTAGACGTTATATATGAAAGAATTCAATTTTACAAAAAAAAGATGTATTCCTTTTTTTAATGTTGATTGCCTCATTTTAATGGTTCACATATTTTAAATCTTGTTTTTTGACACTTCTAATTATTCAATTTGAAAAATTAAATAGATTATTTTGATGAAAAACAAAAAAATTTACTTTGGATTTGTTTTTTAATATTTTTTAAAAGTTATATTTTTTATGAATAGTGAAAAATACTACGTTATCGTTAAAAACTAATTTTTTTCCTATAAATATTTATTATAAATTAAAATTATTTTTATGTAAAAGTATTTCAATGTAAAATATATTTATCCAATTTCTTTAACAGTAATAAATTTATTATTGAAGTTATATATATAAACTTATGGAAAATTTGAACTTCTCTTTTACCCACATACTCTCCACAAATGTTGGAATAGTGTTAAGCTCAATTAACCCACTTACTTGAATTTAATTTTGATAAAATGTCATGAATTGTTTAATTCAATATGAAAATTTTGTTATAATAGGATTAAAATAATTTTTGGTGAAGTGTAGCGTTAGTATTTTATTTACCGTTGTTAAGGCTAAATCAAGTAAATGAAGGTAAAAATATATTATAACAATATAAAATTACACTAAAATTTGTCAATACTTCATTTTATAAGTTTATTTATAGTATAATCAAACATATGACGAAATTATAACCTTTTTAAGACACATGGGTAAAAAAATTACATTTATTGTATATTATTTTAACATAAGTTAAAATTTTCATACAAATATTTTTATTAAGTAAATCAATTTTAATATAGAGTTATACAAAAGATAAATTTGACACTAAATATTAATTATAAAGATACATTTTCTATATACATTATGATGATTTATTAATAATTATTATACATTAAATAATTAAATTATATTTTTACACAAAGATGATATAGTAATTGCTTCAATAATGAAATTATATAATAAAAGATATTAATAATGTTAATATATTTATAAATGGATATAATTGAATATAATGATTAATTTTATTGATATATTTGAAAATATAGAGATTATTTAATGCATTTTTTCTGAAGGAATAATGTTTCTGATTTTTTTAAAAAATTCATGTAATGAATAGTGTCAAAATTGACATAATTTAAATCTTAAAATATAAAATATTTAATTTAATGATATAACATTTATAAATAATAATATTTAGGTATAAAATTATTCACCTCCAAAAGTTTCATTAATGAGTCATTAATTGGTCATTTGGCACGTTCTGGTAAATATTTCAGCACAAAAGTGTTAATTACTTGATAAAATGGTAAATGTTAAAAGGGGTTAACAGAAAAATGAAACCTTATTAAATAAAAAAAATTATTTTATATATTTTTCCCAACCCTAATCATATTATCTTATAAAATACATAATTTAGAGCCATTTTGACTTAAAAATTAATTTATATTAATTTAATGTTTTCAGAGCTTCCATGGGTGCCCCTCCCCTCTATTATAAAAATAAATTCCTTCCTCCCTATTACTCACACAACAAAAACCTTTTAATTTGACAATATATTCTAAATATCCTTCCTATAATATCTAACCACATTCTAAAGGCCTCATTTTTGGCATAACACCCTCTTTATTGGTGCTATAGTTTTAATAAATGTTATCATCTGGAGGAAATGAAATGTTCTTATTTAAGTATTTTATTTCTTATTCCACATTATTCAAAACTTATTCATACCTGTTGGAATAGTAAATCTAGTCTAATAAATAAAATTATAATTTATTATTTTAATATAATCACCTATATCTATCTCTAATTCCATTAAATGGTAAAAGAATTAATCTTCCATGCATACGTGATAACTATTATCTCCATGAACCAATATAATTCATTTTATATAAACGTATCTCAATACTGGTTATAATAATGGAATTAATGTTTGTATGTTATATTCATGACTTATTAATAATTATAATATAGTAATATATAAATCACATTATTACATTCCATGAGCATAAATTTTTCAATGTTGTTCGTGCGTACGTATAAACTATCACCTCCATGAAATGATGAGAGACATTTTTATTAAATAAATCACTTATATGATATATATATGTTCATATAAAATATTTAAATTATATTATTTATTTTATTATAATATATAATGAAAAATTAATAGTTATCTTCTTTCCATAATGATCAAAAAATAATGAAAAAAACAATGTCACTCGTGCTGAGGTGCTGCCTACCATCTCCATGATTAAAAAACTGTTCATTTCTCATAACTATACATAATGTTTTGATTCAAAAGAATTATTTTTTTATAAAAATAATAATAATTATATGAATTTTATTCAGGGGATGATGGACTTATGACCTCATAGACTTTTTATATCATACGAAGTTCATTTATGACTCTTGTATCGAATATCGAAAAAAAAAATAAATATGAACTTTCATAATTATGAAATTTATATAAAATGAAAATAAATTATATAAAATGAATAATAATCATGAAAAAGGTTTTAAAATGTATTAATTAACATGAAATTATTATTTAGTATGATAAATAATCTACGAGATGAGTCGCACTCGAGGTAGGGGAGTCCATCTCAATCTCCATTCACTAATGAATAATTTGATGTTATACAGCAAATTCTTTTATAATGTGTATAATAAATCCATTTGAATTTAATTTACATTAAATGGTTTTAAAATGGAATATTATTTTTATTAATAGGTTTCATTTATTTACAAAATAAAAAAAATTATTTTTTTCTTTTAACGTATAAGGTGACAACAACTTCTCCATCGTCAAAACTATTGTTTGATATTTGGCTTCCTCTATAAGCCGTAATGTTTTTAAAACGAAAAAATGTACCTTTTTTATTTTTTTGGTATTGAAAATAGTTTTTTTAATTTGTATTGATTATTCCAAAATCTTGAAATAATTTCTATTGATTAATAATATTAAGACTGAAATTTTGATAACTGAAATCTTTTATGTGTTATGATTATATAATAGTACTTGGAAATTTGAAGCGTGGTTACGTGATAAACCAAAGATTAATAGTTCCAAGAAAATCCAAGGATTGTTGGTTATGTTATAACCTCCATTTTATTGGGTATGGAAGTTAGTTTTATGGCTATTATATTTTTATGTCTCGCTTGTATGGAATTCAACTACATGGTTATTCCATTTATTAATGATTATGTCCCATGTTTCCTTTAAATATTATATGTGATTTATATAATTTTATGGTAATATTTTGATTTTAAAAAGTGTATTAAATTAACTTATTTTTATATGATGGTATTTACAAGTATTTATTATTGGATAATATTACTTTATGATAAAGTATTAATTTTTTAGAAGTTTTCACAAGACAAACATTTTTCATTTTTTGTATATCTATTAATGAACATTTTATAGACTTACCAGGTATACATAATATTTTCCCCATATTTAAGGGATAATAGATTCAATGATGGTATCAAGGGAGAATTTTTAATGATTGATCATGGAATGAAGCCACGTTTTATTTTAATAGTTTTTGTTTTGGGAAAAATAATTGTTTGTGATTATATGTGTATACCCTGTAATATTAGAGTTTTTATGTATGTTTTATTCCATAATTATATAATATTATAAAACATAAAATATAATTAATGTTAAATAAAATATTGTTATTTACTAATCTCAATATTATGTTTTTTTATGTTTGGGTCCATATTTCAACACTTAAGGTAATAGATTTTCATCCAACTTTTCACATGTGTGAGACAAAAAATATATTAACTGCATCTTTTTTCTATATGGTGTATATAATTAGTATGAATTTATTTTATTGTGCTTCTCATTAATTTTATTTTTACTTTTTTTACTTTTTAGTATATCTATTTCATGGGGATTATAGTTCAAATGATACCAAAACAATGAAGTAATTTTGTCCCAATTTTCCTTTTTTGCGACCCATGTTATCTTGGGCACCTATACTCTTTTGATAGTTGTATATAATACCCATTTAAAATTATATATAAAAATTTAATTATTTTAATTATATTTTAATACTCATTTGATATTATTATTTCACAGGTATTAAGATTTAATGTTACAATAGTTGTAAGAGGTTGTTGCAACAATAATGTTTAGAAATATAGTATCATACTCATAAGATTTTAATTTATTTATCTTTTTGGTTAGAAATATATTATATTACAAAACCATTTTTTCTAAAATTATTTTGAATTTTTTTAAATGATATTTTAAGAAAAATAGAAATGAGTATTATTATGAAAATATTTTATGTTAATATATTTATATTAAATTATTTTCAAATCTTTATTTATGTTTTTTCATGTTATTATCAAATAAATTGTTTTCTAATATTTTATATGTATTAAAAAATTTCATAGAGAAAATTATTTTTTCCACAAGAGATGTTATAAATTATTATTAATATCTTATATTAAAATTAAAAAAAAATTAAAATTAAAATTATTTTCACAATTGTTTACTTTTTAAAAAATTATTTCCAAAGAAAATAATTTTCCAGAATAAATTTTTCATATAGTATTTAAAATTTATTTTCCATATGATATGACATACATTTCATTGACATATATATTAATGTGGATATTTTCCAAATATACCATTAATGTTATTTATTTTAATTGTTATATTTTGAATTGATGACGTCTTTGAGACCCATTTATCTTTCGAGGGTTATAAAATGATAAAATGATTATGAAACATAATTATTTTAACTGGTTATTGTATGATGTAATTATTATTAAAACTATCACATTAACATCAGTTATGATATTAATAAATTTTTATGATACCCATTTCATTTATTGGGTTATTATATGATGAATTTCTAGGATCTCATGCCACACAAAAATACAGTTTTCATTATGTGATGGATTGGACCTATATCTCCATACAATGCATTGAGTAATGATAAATGTTCTAGGAGCATAAAATATACACATGTTATTTTATCAATATTAAATATAGGGGTTGAATAATTATTATATATAGCTCAAGTATTAGGATACATGGGTTATTTTCTCATTTATTTGGTTTGAATAATTAATTGGTGAATTAAATAATTTTAATATTGTAATTATTTAATTATTGAATTAAATATTATAGTATATGTGATTAGTAAATTATCTTATTAATTATAGATATTAATCTCATTAGTTAATTTATGAATTCACTTGAGAAAGTAAGTGACTAATTAGTGGTTGTGTTAATTAAAGAGATTGACGTTCTTAAACAATTAAGAATTAATTAATGGGGTTCATGTGAAAAATAAATATTTATTTAGAAATGAGGATTTTATGATTAATTAATTGATAATCTAGTTAATGTGATATTAGGGTAAGAGGTATAATTTTGAAAAATATTACTCGATGTGATGATGTTTTACATGTGATAATGTGGGAAATTTTTATTAAACTTGAAAAATTATATACATATGATATGTGTGATATGGTGAATGGTAACATGGTCATTAGGCATGAATTATATGATGGTAACATAATAATACAAATTGTTTGATTAATCTAATAGTAACATTGTAATTCATTTTTGAAATAAGTATTGTAAGCTTTTCACCAAAATAGTGTGATTAAAATAATGGTAACATCATCATTCATTTGTGAGATACTAATGGTGACATGGTTTTCCAAAATTTATAATTTAATTAATGGTATCACAATCATTCATTGTGAAATAAGTATTGTAACATGTTCATAAAAAATTCTATGATTTAATTATTAGTATCACATTCATTAATGGTGAAATAAGAATGGTAATAGTGGTAAACCGAGATATGGCCTCACATGATAATAATTAAAACTCCAACATGAGTTAAATCAGGTGATGAGATTTAAATCACCATAGAATACTCTGAGCTCTGGCATAAGTCGAAGTTGATATTAAGATATGATATTACCTAGGGAACGGTTTGGGCTATGACAAGATCCAAAGTTAGTATTGAGGTACGAGTGTCCTTGGGAACCCTAGATTTTATATAATTAAGTAAAAAATAAATGATAATATGATAACTATTTATTTATTCATTTTACTTATATCATTATATAACTTCATACACTATTTTAAATGATTTTTTTAGACAACATTGGTAGGGGCCTTTTGATTTGTACTCACACCCTACTCGGGATGCCTGATGAGTACTCGAATAGACATCGTGTTTGGGATACATGTAAAGGAAAAAGTCCCTTTTTTAGATGGATGAGTTGAGATAGATCATGGTGAGGGAACCAGACATGGTTTTGGGACCCTCATGGAGGAGTTTTAGTGTCTTTATTTATTTTTGATTTTTCATATTGTCACATAAAACATATATAGCTTGGAATATCATCTCTTTGTTTTTTTTATATTTCCACTCTTGGTCATATTGTTATATAGGTATTGTTTATGGTTATGTATATATATATATTCGTCCTCTACTGTTTATTATTTTCATTGGTGTTTACTCTGATAAAATAGGGTATAATCTCCCCATAACTGACTTACTTGACCCTTCCTACTAGTCTATAGCCTCAGAAAAATGGGGAGGCATGCCCAAGGTCATGTGGTGAACAAGATCGTGGCATCATTTCGTGGAACCCAAGCCAATAAATTAAGAAGATGTATTAGAGGTGTTTATTTTCATCTTGTTTTGTATTAATATTTGGTAAAGGTACAAATGAGAATAGAAAGAGTTGAATATTTATTAAGATCACATGCATGGGAGTAGTCGCCCCTTATACGAGGGTAAAATCCAAGTTCCTAGGGTTGGATTATTGTTATTGATATTTTTTCAATAGTTTATTTTATTTCACTTTGGGTGACACACTTGTTTGGTGATGTGATTATTCATTATGTGATCTATTGATATATACTCGTAGCCCTGAGTAGAAGGAGAGATTAGTCTTCATTCATCTTGCAAGGCACTCATGATTATTTTTTTGACATACATCATTGTAGGCATGTACAAAATTTTTTTTCTTTGGTATGTTGTTGAACATGAACTATAATTACTTGCTGGTGAAATTGACGTGAAAATTGTGTGTTTCATAAAATTGAGACAGATTGTAAAATGATGTAAGATTAGAATAAATGGGTGTCTATATGACAAAAATAAGTAATTATAATGTGTTTAACCAAGTTACCAAGGACTTATGTGTGTGATGGTTAGGGGTAGTGATATTGCCTCAGTTTTTACCATGTGGCACGAAAAAATGGGGAATGATTTTATATGTTTTTGTGTAAATACTTCCTGATTATTCAGTTAATGTGGTGAAATTATTATCCTGTGTTTTGTTAATTTGGCCTTTAATGTGGGTGGTTTAGGGAGTGAGAATAACCTAGTTTGATAATTTGGCTATGGGTTTTGTGAGAGAACATCTGGTTGTGGATCAGTGCGATTAGATTTTGGTGGGTAGGGAAGCCTAACACTTTCAACCAGTTAATGTGTTTTCAGAGTGGGAGGAAACATCCATAATAAAATATTGGTGATTGTGACATCTTCTTGAGTTTGATGAAAAATAACTAGCTTTATCCCTATCTTCCTAAATGTGTTTTGGTTAGATATGGGTCCCCCTTATAAGTTATTCTTATGATAATGTATATTTGTAGGGAAATATAGTGCAAGATATACCATAATCCGTTTATTTATAAGGTTTTAAGGATTCAGAGGATGTCAATATATAATATGGGCCAATGACTGTGGTGTTTTAGTTTCTTGATATGTGGTGTTAATAATTTTCCCTTGGTGGGGAGTGATGTGTCAGAAAAAGGTCGACAGAAAAAAACCATGGGTTGGTAGTGGTGGCACTATAATTCAAATAGAAAACTTGTTTAGTGAATCTATAAATTTCTTAGAGAAATTCCAGGTGGGATTTAAAGATGGTGGATTTACATCCTTTCAAGGTAATATTTTTGAAAATGATGAGGTCCAATGATGGATGGAGTTATTACAGTTGTTGTGAATAGTGAGTTGGGAAAATGAATTAGGTATGTTGTGAAAGTTGATCTTGATAATGATGCATCCTTTGAGGAGCATCTGAAACATGTGTTGGGATATGGTGGTAAGGTGTTGTGGGAAAACACAATGATGATAGTTTGTATGATATGGAATATTGGGCATGTGTAGGAGGAAACATGGTAGAGAGAAGTGAATATTATAGCTCAGTGTCCCAATAATTTTGACTTGGAATCTTTAAGAATCGTGGGAGTATAGATCGAGGATGAGATATTATAATGTTGGGAGATTGTAAGATCCCATTCTATTATCGGTAAATTGACATTCTGTGTAATGATATTACACATCATGTAATATTTTAATCGATATAAAAGCATCTATTGCAACCATTATTCAGTGTAAACCATTAAAAACAATTACACAATGTGTAATATAATTACACGACTTGTAATTCCACAAGAAGTATATTAAAAAGATCCATGAGGCTCATCATCTATATTTAAATCATGATTCTTCATTCCACCAATACCTAGAGAGAATATTAGTAGATGTGGAGTGATTTCCTCATCTCTGATCATTACAAACCAAAGATCCTCACTACACCGAGTAAGTGGTTTCTCCTCAATTAGTTCTCTTTCTCTTCTGCTCCTCATCCCAATTAAAATAATGTTTATTATATACTATTTGATCTGGATCTAGATTTTTTAATTCTATATCTATGATTTTTTTTGGTTTAGATCTAGATTTATGAGATCTTGTTTCAATGAATTGTGGATTTAGGTGTCAGATCTAGACAGCGTTATGTTTTACGTTCTTGGTTGATCTACTTCAAATTGGGATTATTTTTTCACAAGTCTTCATCACCATTCATGAGTTAGATAGTATAAAATTAAAATCTCATAATTCCGATTACAATTATGATTAGGTAATTGTAGAATTTATATTATATGATTACAAATTTCAATCATGATTAAATTAATTAATATGGGGACGTAATTAATTTAATGATTTTTTAAATTGTTATATTGGAAATTTAGATCCTGATTAGTTTATTATTAAATTAATTATGGAGTTATCATGATTTTTTAACATGATTGATTAATTTTAAAATTAATTAAAGTGAATGGTTGGGAATATGAAATTGTGATTTGAGTAATTAACTGTCAAATTAATTATTTTTACCTAAATGTTTTTGAAATAGAATAATTATTTTTAAATTAATTATAGGAGATTCATGTGTTATAGAAATTTATTTAATGTAATTAATAAATTATTTAATTGAATAATGTTATTGAGTAAGAACAATTAATTGAAAATTTAATTGGTGATATTTAATTTTTTTATTTAGACCAATTAATTGAAAAATCAATTGGGGATATTTAATTTCTTGAGATAATCCAATTAATTGATTAATTAGTTAGGGATATTATTTACTTGAGATAGGATAAATAATTTATGGATTAATTAATGTAGTAGAGTGATTATTTTATTATTTAATTAAATAATAGGATTTAATGTGTTTAATTATTTATGGAATTAAATAATGAAACTTATGGAAATATTTAATTGGATAATTAATTGAAAATGTTGAATAAGATTAAATATTTAGGAATTAATTAATTGGAGTTCACGTAGATATATAATTGGAGAATTAATTTAAAGGGGTGAATTTGATTAATTAACTATGAATTAATTAATTAGAGTTAACATAGAAAATTAAATATTGAATTAATTAAAATATTTGAATAAGATTAATTATTTGAGAATTAATTACTCAGAGTTGACATGTACGATATATTGAAGGGATTGTTTGTGTCAATTAACTACATAATTAATTAATTGGAAATATGTTAGATTAATTAATTGGTGAATTAATTAATAGGTATTTTTATGATGACAAAATTGAGTGAATCGAATTAATTAATTTGTTAATTAATTAATATAGATCATTGTGATAATTAGTTGATGATTTGAGTTGAATAATTGTAGAATTGATCATGTGATATTGAGTTTTCGATTAGATATGATTAATTGTATAGTTAATCATGTGATGTTAAGTTGTAAATTTAAGATAATTAATTATAGAATTAAATACGTGATATTGAATTAATGATTTCAGATAAATAATTATTGAATTAATTATGTGATATTGAGATAGATGATTTGAGATAATTAATTATAGAATTAATTATGAGTTATTTAGATCGTCCGTGAGTTAATTTATTGTGTGATTAATTATGGATTATTTGAGTTTATGTATATTGTTTAATTAATTGATGAATTAATTAATGGGATATATGTAACACCCCGACCCTTGTTACCTAGTGTAAGTGCATTATTTTAATACATTGGCATGATTATAAGGAATCATGTCCGGAAGGACCGATCGGTTTAGCAGTCTTGGAAAATATATTACATACATCAATGTTACATTAAACATTCTAACATAAAACAAAACATAAATAATCCACTAAGAACAACATTATTCCCCTAGCTTAACCATATATATCAAACAGAATACACTTCTTAGAATCCTAGGAAAACAAAACATAAGAAATGGGTGAGTTCAGATGATCAGTAAGGGTAAATAATTTAGTAGAAGCTATAAAATTTTAAGGAAATATATATAATAAAAATATAAGTCTTTTAAATAGAAAACATAAAAATAGTATGGAAAAAGATATAAATCAAATATAACCATATAAACATGCACATGGATATATTTCCTGTAAAATAATTACATGTAATAACTAATTTCTTAATGAGGGAGTGCCAAATGTCAGAAATCATTACCACATAATCAAGGCCTCATGCCAAGACAAAAAATAAATTTTTTTCTAGGTGTTGTGATAATATTCAAGTTTGTCTCATAAGACCTATTGATGCATCGAGGAGAAATAGTAGGCTCCACCCATCACATACTAATTCCACTACGTTCCTCATATGACATTGTTGAAACATAACATAAATATTCATATTAAAACTAGCATACGAAATGTCAATACTTTATCCATAAACCATGAATGGTATAAAAAAAGAACATCCATAGTAAAACATATCATAACTTAATAAATACAGTATGGAACATTGTATTATAATAAATCAACCTCAATCAAGAATAATATCAATTAATGGATGATGATATAGTTGAAAATGATCAGTAAAACCATTTGAGAGAAATACCCCATTTTCATGAAATCATTTAAAAGTCACACAATTTATAAAATATAAAATTTAAAAGATATTTTTTAATCAAATTGTGTCATACAACATTGAAACTTTTTAATGAAATTATCATTTTAATATATTCATGTTCATATAAATAAATCAATAAAATCATTTTGAAAAAATGAACATTAATGGAAAGGACATAGAAGAATAAATATTTAAAACATTTAAAATGATTATTAGATAATGAGTTCCATAAAAAGAATCATTTTGAAATATTTTTCATGAAACACAGACATGGATAATAATTATGACCCAGTAAAAAACATACACATAAACAACCTCAGATAATAATGAGATTGAAAAATTAACCCTTACCTTTTACTTTCCATTAGTTGAGGGAACGTTTAAACACGAGTATAATCACAATAGTATTGTGTTAAATTATACAAGAACCTTACTAATATTTATGATATCTTACATGATTCATTAATTAATTTATACTACCCATTTAATAATAATTTTCATGTTAAATTGATATTTCAGGTAATAAACACTTTCTTTATCATATGTGTTATAACATATTGTTAATGATTGTATCGCCTAGATAATGATTTAATACTTATAGAATATATAACATTATTTATATATCATATATATTTATAAAATAAATATTTATAATAGATAGTTATATGAAATGTAAAATACCATTTATGGAGACGGTAGGTTGTACCTACACATAAACGTTGTTTTCGTTTTCATATCGTATTGAAGGGAAGTAAGTGAATAAGATATATATAAGTACGTAAATACATACATAGTTATATATTTATTTATTTATTTATTAGAATTATTATTTTACATATCACATAATTATTAATAATATATTTTTTATAATAATCGTTGAATGGTGAACGTGGATATTAATCTCATCGTGTCGTGGAGAGGGTAAGTCGTACGTACACACGAGCGACGATATCATTTATTTAATGACTAAAAGATGTGGAATTGGATTTTTTATTTAATGTACTTTTAAATTATCATGTTATTTTATTTATTTATATACATATTACTCATCATTATATCCATCAAAATAACACAGCGCTCAATAACAAATTACACCACGACATGGAGACGGTATGTCGTAGTACTCATGCATGGTGACATAATAATTCAAAGGATGGATAGAATAATGAGTATGGTTGTACGATATTTATAATTAAATCGGTGAAGGTATAAAATATATAATTTATTATTTTGGTATTGAAATAACAAAGAACGAGAATGTGGAAGAAGAAAAGATATTTGAATGAGGTGATAAAAGTATTACCTCTTATTTGGGTGTTTGTTTTTGATTAGAACAAAAGGTATCTATAGGATGGAATTATGATCAATATAATGCCTTTAGGTTTTATTTTGGGAAGTTGAGAGGATATCTGCCAGGACCCCCTCTCACCAAAGATGCCCCTCCTGAGCTGGAAATTGCTAAAGGGAGGTAATGATCCCCGAGTCCCACCTCCAGTAGGCCCCGGGGTGGAGACTAACACCAAGTGTATGAGTTTTTCACAAATATGGGAGGAATTACCCTTTTTATTTTTAAATATCGGAAAATAGGACATGTCACCACCAAAAATGAAAAAGATCAAGTGTATATAAATAAACCCAAACCAACCCCACATGCATGTTTAAACAAATTTTATAACAAGGTACAAGTACAAGAAAGCTCAAAGTACAATACCAAAAGAAAACAAGAGTACAACAACTGCAACAACTCAAACTATATGACTAGTAGGGACTCGCACGGCCCTGGTAGTCCACCTGGAAATCTAAAAGTAAACATAGGGTGATCATACAAGTATACTCAGTAGGGAAACCTAAATATCTCGTGCACAAGTGTGGAGACATCCAAAAGTCTTGTGATAACAATAGAAGAAACATAGAAGGAAAATTCTATCCACCCATCCTCACCAACAACACTCACCAAAACCACAATCACAACAGGTAATAGTATATAAGAACAAGAGTATTGGGTACTCCACAACATTTCCATTTAATTAGCTTCTCTTCCTAATGAAGAACATCTTGACGCTGCCACACTCTCCCCGTACGCACACACCTGGGCCTCACAACCACGTATCCCGCCCGCACACACCTGGGCCTTACAACCACGTATCCTGCCTACACACACCTGGGCCTCAGAACCACGTATCCCACCCGCACACACCTAGGCCTCATCCCAATGATCCTTGGGAACAACAACCTTCCCGAAGAGTCTTGGGAACAACAACTAGCCCTCTCTCATAAAATGGTTGTGTTCAGCACTAATGTTCTCATCATGGGTGGGGTGAGATAAAACACAAAAGATACAGATATATATATATGTATACCAAACACACATCCCAACCTATGGCTTCTAAAAAGAGGAACTGAGCACATGCCTCGGCACTGATACTATAAAGCACGTATACAACAAACAATCCTAAACACATTTAGCTTATCATTTTTCAGCAGAAATTAGTTTATTTAGTTCCTTAACTACTGGGAAACTATCCACAACCAACCACATCAATCATTCGTAAAACATATCCCTTTCATCCACAAATCAAGTTAGGAAAAACACAAGCAACGCAACCAAGACCTTCTTTTCAACCAACCAACCCCATTGATTATTAAACCTGTTCCATTTTTACGCCCCACCATTTATTAACTATTAAACTTTTTTTATTATTCACAACCCACTATTCATTCACAAACAAACCCATCCCTGCAGCCCTGCTGCCAACCACCACTACCACAACCACACCGAACATCATTATCCCTTTAATGCCATTTATTGCAGCCCCGCTTCCCATCACCAATGTAGCATTTCCACCAACCCACAACCAAGTCAACCGCAGCCCCGCTGCTCACCTGATCCACAACAACCCACAAAACACTCCCATCCCTTACCACGTAACCAAGCCAACACCCACATGTTCATTATGAAATTTTTTTCAACCGGGGTGATCACACAAGTGTTCCAGATTTTAAAACAACCAACATTACGTGATTAACCAAATTCCACATTCCACAAAGTTTACATCCATAATAAAATCCTGAAGGAGAGGGAAACATATAATTTCATATGAAAAGGCCCCCAACGACCGTGATTTTCAGTAGGTATATGCTCATTCAATTCACAACATAATATCACAGGATATAAAGTAACAACAATCACAACTTCCCAAGCCCATTATACAAGCCAGTTATTATCTTTATTAAACCGGTTCAAAAGTTTTTCACATAAACAAGAGAACACCAACCCCGCATTATTCACAAACTATAGAGACGAAGGTAAGATCCCTACCTCAACAGGTTCGAATAACAACGATCCACCCCAGGTTAACATTAGAAAATGTACGTCGGCGTCCGTCACTTCCATCAAGTCCCAGAAAAACCTCCTCATGTGGATTTCGGAAATGAAAGGCTGAAGGAAAGACAACAGATCCAAGCTCAGAAGTTCCTATTTGTTGTTACGATCCCATGGCAGCTGATGGATCATAAATCGAAGCTTGGATGAAGAAGTTATGGGAGAAAGAGACTTCGAGTCTCTTGGGAGAACTCTGCTCAGAGGAGAGGGGGGAGAGGAGTGAGTTGAAAGGAGGAGGGTACCCATCCTTTTATAGGTGAGAAAAGGAAAATTACATGGTGTGTAATTTATGGTACACGGCATGTACTCGGTTATTTTACAAGGTCTCCAGGCGGCTTCCAACACGGCTCCACGGTCGTTGGCAGGTCAGCACACGGTTTGAGGGTAACACATATGCATGGAAGGACTACACAACGTGTAGTTTAGACACACAACATATACTCATTTATTGCACACGACAAGGACACGACTCCGAAAAGGTACACGGCCGTTGACTAGTAACATGTACGCGGGGAAGCACTACACGGCGTGTACTCAAACTACATGTAGTTTTGAAATTCTAGAAAGTGTGGGAAAAGTCCATTTTAACCTCAAGAACACTTCATGACCTTATGTTTGACTAAGGAATGGGTTGGAGAGGTCTGGACCATTACATCAGATACCTATTAAAACATTCTCGTCCCCAAGAATTCAAATACCAACCCAGAGGTACCCAAAAAGATACCTCTTAGGGTTCTCGTTATAACAGAAACCCAACCAACAACCAAAATCATAGTTTTAAGGAATTCCCCCTCCTATGTCAAGATATTATCCGCTTTAGGCGGAACTGACTTGCCTGCACAGGGTTAATTGCATCTGCATTAATGAGTCTCGAGTAAGGATTGGGCCTTCCCACTTCTATATATTAGGATTTTCTATCTTGCAATACCCCCAACACCACACAACAAACACACTTCCCGAACATGTGGTTTTGGGAAAAATTCCTTCTCCTATGTCGAGATATTATCCGCTTTAGGCAGCACTTACTCGCCCGCATGGGTTCAATCGCATCCGCATTAATGTGTCTCGATTATAGATCATGTTTTCCCTTTCCCCAAACATCCAAACATGTTACACACTTCCAGAGAACAAGGAAACTAAATGTCTCACAACCGATAATCCAAGCATTCCATAACTATAAAAGGAAAAGATTATAACATCAACACAATTCTCAGAAGAAAAAATGAAAAAACAAGTAAAAACAACTCCGGGTACTGAGCGTGCATCTGGGTCTTTCGCTCCCAAGTGCTCTCCTCGAGGCAGCCATGCCTCCACAACACACGAACCAACAGAATGGTTCATCCACGGAGCGCCTTATCTTTACGATCCTAAATCTTGACTGTTCATTCTTCGAAGGTCGCGTCGTATCCGATATCTAACTCTCCCCAGTCGATAACGTAGGAGACGTCGTGTAAGTACTAACGAATCTGGGAGATGTGGAAGACGTCATGAACCTTCTCCAACTGAGGTGGCAGGGCCAGCTGATATGCCACCTCGCCAACTCGTCTCAACACCTCAAAAGGTCTTATGAACCTAGGTGAGAGCTTTCTCCCTTTACCAAACCTCTTCTTCCCCCGTCGAGGGGAAACCTTCAAGAACACATGATCTCCCACCTCGAACACAAAGGGCCTCTTCTGACGATCAGCATAAGACTTCTATCGGTACGGAGCTGCCTTCATCCTCTCACGTACAAGATGGACTTTCTTTGTGGTGCTCTGCACTACCTCTGGCCCAACTGCACTTCTCTCACTAACCTCTGCCCACAAAATGGGTGATCAACATGGTCTTCCATACAAATCCTTATACGGTGACATGCCAATAGTAGATTGGAAGCAGTTGTTGTAGGAAAACTCTACTAAAGGCAAGTGTCGTACCCATGATCCTCCGAAATCCAGAACGCATGCTCGCAGCATGTCCTCCAGCGTCTGGATAGTCCACTCTGTCTGCTCATCGGTCTTGGGGTGGAAAGCAGTGCTAAGGCATAGTTGGGTGCCAAAATCATGTTGTAACCCCCCCAGTCTCATGAGGTAAAACGAATATCCCAATCTGAGAAGATAGTATTCGGGACAACATGCAACCGAAAAACTTCATCTATGTACATCTGTGATAAGGTATTCACCGGGCCTGACTCCTTAATTGCTAAGAAGTGAGCTGATTTCATCAGTCGATCCACCTCTACCCAGATAGCATCATAACCACCCTGAGATCTGGGTAGTCATGTGACGAAGTCCATTGAGATGTCATCCCAATTCCACTTGGGGACATCTAAAGGATTCAACAAACCACAGGGAACACGATGTTTAGCCTTAACTTGATGACACACTAGGCATTTAGCCAAAAACTCTGCCACATTCTATTTCACCCCGGGCCACCAAAACTGTTCCCTCAGGCCATGATACATTTTTGAAACTCCTGGATGTACCACCAAGGCTGAGATATGGAACTCACGGAGAACTCCATCATGAATTGAATCTAGAACAAACAACCTTCCATGGAAAAGCATCTGATGTCGACTGTCCTCTGACCATCCTTCTGGAAAATTCCCCTGATAGACATGATCCTGCATCACTTCTTCCTCAGAGTCCCCCCACTGAGACTCTTCCACCTGCTGCAACAAGGAGGACTGGACCATCATCTGAATCAAACAGCCTCTAACACCTTCTTCCCTTGCATCCAAGTGCAAGGTAGCCAACTCTCCCATCGCTTTCCAAGAATCAGCAGATTCCCGAACCAGTTCCTTATGCGACTTCCTGCTCAGGGCATCAGCCACAAAGTTTCCCTTACCTTCAGTGTAAGAGATCACAAAGTCATAGTCTTGGAGAAACTCGATACATCTCTGCTGCCGTTGGTTCAGGTCATGCTGGGAGAAGATATAACACATACTATTGTGATTTTAGAAGACCACAAAGCGCTCCCCAAAGAGGTAATGTCGCCACAACTTCAATTCGAACACTACAGCTGCAAGCTCCCGTTCATGGGTGGTATAGTTACGCTCGTGAGGGAGAAACTGCCTAGACCCATAACAGATCACACCCTTCTTCTTCATCAGCACGCACCCATACCAAGACCAGAAGCATAACAAAACACTTCATACAATAACCCTTCCTCTGGAAAAATGGGTACTGGAGCACTGACCAACTTCTCCTTCAGGTAGTCAAAAGAATTCTGGAACTGCTCGCTCCATAGGAAGACCTGGTTCTTCTTATTCAATGCTGTCAATGGAGCAGCAACTCGAGAGAAGTCTCAAATGAACATGAGATAGTAACATGACAACCCCAGGAAAGTACAATCTTCTGCCACACTCTTGGGTGCCGCCCAAGAAACAACATCGACCACCTTCGATGGGTCCACTGACACTCCATGCTGAGACACCACGTGCCCAAGGAAGTGTACTTCTTGTGTCAAGAACTTACACTTCGACAATTTCCCATAATGCTGGTGGTGTCGAAGGGCATCCAAGACTGCCCTCAGATGCTCAACGTGCTCCTCCTCTGATCTTGAGTAGATTAGGATTTCATCGATAAACACAATGACGAACCGGTCCAGTAACTCTCAGAAGAAAAAGTTCATAAGTCCCATGAACACAGCCGGTGCATTCGTAACTCGAAACGGCGTCACTACTAACTCGAAGTGCCCATACCTGCACCTAAAAGCCGTCTTCAAAATGTCACTATATTTTACCCTCAGCTGATGTTATCCAGATCGTAGATCAATCTTGGAAAACCAACCTACTCCCCTCAGTTGGTCGAAGAGGTCATCTATCCTTAGAAGGGGTAACAGTTATTGACCGTTACCTGGTTCAACCATCGGTAGTCTATGCATATCCTGAGACCACCATCTCCTTTCTTCACAAAAAAACTGGAGCACCCCATGTCAATATGCTGGGTCGAAAAAACCCCATCTCCATCAGATTGTCAATCTGAATCTGCAACTCCCGGAACTCCGAAGGTGCCATCCGATAATGGGCCATCGAAATCAGACAGGCACCAGGCTGTAAGTCTATCCCGAACTCAACGTCACGTCAGGGGGGTGGGGGGTAGAGTCACAACCTCCTCATGAAAAAAATCGAGGAACTCCCCAACATCCTCTAGGATATCCATCATATTTGTATCAGCTGGAACCAATGATAACCCACCTATCAAGGAAAGGAGAGGCTCCACACACCGGATTCATGCCTGATAGCTCCTCTCGCCAACAAAAGATATGAGCTGCCCATCCACGTCGGAGAACAAGAATCTTATCTAGAAGCAGTCGATAATGGAACTAATAGAAAACAACAAGTCGATGCCTAAGATGACATCGTATGGCTACTTCTGTAATAGAAGAAGGTCCCCACTAGATCGATGTGGTCCCAACGTCATCCCACATCCCCGGAAAACACAAGATACGCTGGTCTGGCCTCCAACTGGTGTACTCAGTACCAGTGGTATGTAAAGTCTCTCTATGTCTAGTCCCAAATCATGGGTTATACCAGGTTCAACAAAGGAGTGAAAAGCTCCAGAAACGAACAAAGCAGAAATAAGAGTGCTGAACAAACAAATCGTACCTCGTACCACCTCTTGTCCTATTGGAGCTTCCAACTCTGTTGCGTGAAACTATCCACGCCCATCTCCTCTACCTCTCTGATGTCGTCCACCTCCCTGACCATGCCTTGGTCGAGGTCCCTGAGGAGCACCCTGAGGTCAGCTCCCTCCCGCAAAGTCTTCTGTCGGAGTACCATGGTGATGTTGCTGCTGGAAGGGCCTCGCCGTCCACTGGTGCTGCTGAGGTGGGCGCTGAACCTGCCCACCTCCACCGTACTGAGCTCTGGTCAGGCACCAACTCTGAACGTGCCTGAAACCTCCACAAGAAAAAAACCTCTGTCTTGGGCTCATGAAAAAGGGATGAGGACCCGAAGATCTGAACTGGAACTACTGGGGCTTTCTCCCCACTGGCCTGAACCTGGAAGGTCTCGTCGTAGGAGACCTTCTGCTGACTGCTTTCCCCTTCGACGAGCCTGGCTGGTTCCCCTCACGTAGTGCACCACCCAGCGAGTGCATCCTCTCTACAAACTCTTACTTCTTCTGTACCGCTAACTACGTTTGAAGGGTGAAGGGGGTGAAAACATTCTGGAGCGAAGGACGAAGCGCCTCCTCCAAACTTCTCACCTGAGACTCCTCATCCAGAAAGAGATTCAGAGAAAAGCATAGGAGATCCTTGAACTTAATCCCCAGCTCTCGTACTGACATAATCCCCTGCTGAAGGGAGAGTAACTCCTGCCGATTATCCACCTTGATCATAGAAGAAATGAATTCCTCTCAGATTTCCTTCTTAAAGTCAGTCCACAGAACCTCTATCTGTACCCTCTCTCTGAGGTAGAGCGTCCTCCACTATCACGCCTCACCTCTCAGCTGACTGACTGCTAGGGGAACCCAGTACTCCCTCGGATCATGAATCAAGGTAAAAGTGATCCCTAGCTCTTCAATCCACCCCTCCATCTCTGTATCCTAAGTATTACCCTCGTACTTCTTGAGGTTATGCCATTAGAATGAATGTAGAGTCTTCTGCCACTGGATATCATCCTCCTCTCGGCCAATCCTCAATTGATCGACTGCCTGAATCTACTGGCCCTCGGCCATCTGAGCCACCCGGGGATGACGTCCAGGGGCCATAGCTGTAAGGTAAACAAGGATCGCCTAATCCCAAGTAGCAAGGAATAACTCAAGGTTTTATTTTATAATTTTATTTCAATTTCTTTCCCAAAACCCCCAAATCATGTAAAACAAAATCATGATTATGCATGTACCTTCCCTAGGGTCTCTACCCTGCAATCAATGTAGTCTCACTTGGTCATCCGGTAGGCTTACGATCCTTGCATCGCATCACGGTGGGCCCTAAAATCTCTTGTCCTAGCCAGTCTTCCCTGCCCTATGTCACAAACCAAGATTAACTAACACTGTTTCCCTACCATCCCATTCAATCATCACTGTTCCTAACTCTAGACTCCATCCTATCTCTCAACCATCATCTCTAATACCATTCTGTCATGACCCCCTCTCACCAAAGATGCCCCTGCTGAGCTGGCGATGGCTAATGGGAGATAATGACCCCCGAGTCCCGCCATCAGTAGGGCCCGGGGTTGAAACTAGCACCAAGTGTATGATTTTTTCACAAATATAGGAGGCATTAACCTTTTTATTTTTAAATATCGGAAAATAGGACAAGTCAACCAACAAAAAAGAAAAAGAGAATGTGTATAGAAATAAACCCAATCCAAACCCACATGCATGATTAAACAAATTCTATAACAAGGTACAAGTACAAGAAAGGTCAAAGTACAATACCAAAACTAAACAAGAGTACAACAACTACATCAACTCCAACTGTCCGACTAGTAGTGTAGAGACCCGAAGCTTAACGTACATTAACATTACATTACTTTTGCAGAATACTTAGTACATAACAAAAAAAACACACACACAAGGATCGTAATAGTTTAGTGTCTTTGGAAACTCAGAACTTAATCTTCTAATCGTGTTGAAATATCTTCAATATCTCCCATAAAGATCTTCCGTTTTTTACCTAAAAACTTTCTTTATATCCTGGGGAAAAGAAAACATAAAAGGGTGAGCTCAAATGCTCAGTAAGGGTAAACAAAAGAACAATCAATCACATCATATTAATAAGAACATAACTTTTGGAAATCTAAACCTGCAAAAGAGATCATAATTTCATAACATGGGATAAATCATGGCAGTGAAATGTAATCAAAATAATCATAACTTAAAACATGATACTTTGTGGCATACACACATAATCATATATAATCATTTCTTGTTAGTCAAGACTCATTGCCAAGACTATCTTAGTGGACAAAGTCCCTTTCTGAATCGAGTAACCCTCGTTTCAGTCCTGTTTCACTGAACCGATATAACCTACCATTTCATCCATGTCTATCTCATGAGATATAAAATCTTTACCCAATGCATTGGAGGGAGATATAGGTCCCACCCCTCTCATAATGATACCATTCTTATGTGTGCCACAAAATAATAAATCATACATCATTGCATAACCCATGTAATAAAATGGGATTCATAAACATCATGGCATCACAATCCATAAACAATTGATATAATTTCATCATAAGAAAATTGAAACCATTTAAATCATAGAGACATTTTAATTGAAACATACATATCAAATAATGTCATCATAGATGGAAAATAGTTTTGAGAAAAACACTTGAAATGAATTCTTGAGGAAAATATCCTTTCTTCGTTAAAATCATTTTCTTTTCACAAAATTCCATGCAATTTTAAAAGATAAGGGTTTTGTTGGAAATAATCAAGCAATCTTGTAGAGGAAGCTTCTTGAAAATGAGGTTTTATGAAACCGTAAAAAATCCGTTCACGCCGTATAAGTTAAAAATAACATTCTCCTCATTCTTTTTTCAGAAAAGTCAAAAAAAGTACTTCGTATGAAAAACAACAAAAGATTCATTTCATATCTTTTACTAAAAACTCACCAAAGGGTAAAATTGGATTTTAAAAAAATTTAGGTGGATGGATATAACATTAAATATTGATGAAACATGGATGTGGATGATAAAATATACCTCAGTAAATTTAAAAGTATAAACAATCTCGGATAAAAATGAGATTGTGATATTTCCCTTACCTTAGGTCCGATTTGCTTCGTATGTGTCCGAACCTCCTGTATAATGATTTAAATAATGTCATTGAATTATTACAGAATCATAATCATTGTTATGATATCATATATGGTTCACTTATGACTTTACATTACCCGTTCTTTTGTAAATTCCATGTTAAAGAAGCGTTTTGGGTAAAATCGTTTCATTTATCGTAGGTGTTTTGACTTGTTGTTCTTGACATTATTATTACTTATATCATGATTTATTTACTTACAGAATATAAAATATGATTTATATATCATATATATTCAGTATATATATATATCATAGATAGATAAATGAAATGAAAAACACCGTTCATAGAGACGGTAGTCCGTACGTACGCATGAACGCTGTTTTCCATTCCTTATTGTCTTGAATGGAAGTAAGTAGATGACATACATATACATATATACATAAATCCAGTAGCTTTATAATGTCATATATTTCATTATTATTTCTTATATATACTTTTTAGTCATTCTTAATTGGTTAACATGGAGAATGAATCTCATCGCGTCGTGGAGACGGTAGTCCGTACGTACGCACGAGCAATGATATCATTCCCATGGTCATGGAATTGTGTTGAAGTGTATGTATACCATTTAAGTATCAATATAAAATTATAATAATCATTTATAGTTGCTCATTACATCATTATAGCCATCCAATTAAGGTGGTGACGGAAAATAGATTACACCACGGCGTGAAGACGGTATTCCGTACGTACGCACGCGCGGTGATTTCCTTTATCCGTAGGATGGATAGAAGGTTAATTAGAGTTGTTTCATATTTATAATAAAATATCAGTATATAAGAAATACTGATGTTATTATTTTATCATTAAAAAACTAATGAAGAAGAAGTTGAAGAAGAAAGAAATTGAAAAGATCGGTAATGGATATTACCTTTTCTTTGGAACACCTCTTTGAATCCTCCACTTAGGGAACTAAGATTGGTCTTTAAAGAAGACAAGGACCTCTAGGATTATTCTAGGGAATAGGAGAAGGAATTTTGGCAGGGGTTTGCCGATCTTGAGTGCTCAAATTGGTGTGAGGAGGAGGGGGACGAGGTGCCCTTTTATAAGGGAGGAGAGGGGCACCTTAGGAATATCTCAAAATATTATTTTATATTAAAGTCAAAATCGGTTTATAATGGTTCCAAAGGGTCTTATTTCTAAGCTAAAGTGGGTATGGGTCGAAATCCTATCAACCAATAGGATTTATACCAGTTTAGGTTATTATTTTATCCTTATCAATTAGATTTAACTCTAAGTTAAATAATTTAACTTTTACCGTGTCTTTTTGTTTTCTTACACTATATGGTTAATACACTTACTATAACATGCCAAAGGAACCAAAAATTGTTTATTATTTATATATATATCCTTATCTATGTCATTTGGTCGAACCGTAGATTTTTAGGAATAAAATAACAATTAATAATATAATATTAGATTTAAAATCTATTTTGTGTCAATTTTGACACTATTTGATATATGATTTTTGTGAAAGTCATAACAGAATTATATGTTCGAACGAAGTTTTTTAAATCAACATTAATATATCATAGTAACCTAGAAAATTAATGGAATTCATAAAAAGTCTTAAATTAGATTTATTTTGGTATTTATAATATCCATCATGTCATTATTTCATTAATAAGATAATTACTACATCATCATTGTTTCATAAATAAATTAAATTATATGACGTATAAAAATTACAAATAAAATACCATAATGTAGGAAAGCGTTTTAGCTTTCTAATGAATATATACAATCGAATTTATCTTATGTACAACCATATATTGAAAATGTTTTAGTAAATAAACATTGATTTTAACTCTTTTAACTCTTCTTTGAATTAAATAATAATAAATGTCCTAATCTAATCCAAGTGGGCCTAAATGATAATATTTTACACTTAAGGTTGTTTTTGGTCGAGATAAACTTGTCCAATAGAATTGGGACATGTGTTAGGGTAATATTAATATCATTCTTACCCTTAATTACCCTATTTACTTTTAACCGTGGTAAATAAAAGTAAAAAGTTACGATTCACCAAAAATTATTTCATCTCATTGATCCACATTTTACTTACTGACATCAAACGTGTCTCTCGGATTTTTTGAACTTCCATTCACAGAAGCGGTAAAATTAAGTTTTATGAAAAATTCAGTTTTTTAACCACCACATAGTAGTTTCACTATTCATCAAAAATTGATGTTTTTCAGAACAATGCCAAAATTTCATCCTAAGCTATATTTCATATTCCGAATTCAAAAATGAAGTCTATTTTACCAAATTCATAACATAGAAATTGCATTAATTAATTTTATAATTAAATCCAGCTGTTAAAACAAATAGCGTGTTTTTAAGAAACAATATCTATCAAAAGATTGACACTTGATTATGTCTGGTTTAAATGTAAAATTACATCCAATGACCAAAATTGTATTAAATTGTAAAAAAATATTCTAAATATACTTTAAAACCACTCAAATTAATGATTTATCACTATTAATTATTTCTATTAAAAAATTTGTTTTTAATTATAATTTAGTAATTTTCACTATTCATCAGAATATGAAAGTTATCCGAAAAGTACCAAAATTTCACCTTAGGCTAAATTCGATACTCCGAATCCAAAAATGAAGTCCATTTTGAGAGCTAAAATTTCTATAATTTTAAAATGTGGTTATTACTATTCATAACGGCTAGTTATAATAATATTTTAATAGCATATCGTTGTTTAGTGAAACTCAGTATTGTCTACTACACACGCTATCGGGGAAGGTCACGATTGCGTTGAAGGCAAGTCAAGGATGTGTGTTGTGCAATCTCCTTTTGGTGTAGCGTACAACACAAGACATTAATAAAATTAAAAAGAATATTTTTCATAAAATCTCGGGATGTTACATTCTACCCCCCTTAAAATGAATTTCGCCCTCAAAATTCGTCGGGGTTATAAATGGTTTACTATTCGAAAGTTTCTTTAATAGATGTCCACATTGTAAAAAGGAATATCAAAACTTGTCTTTAAAAACTAATGTATGAAATGTAACGATTACCCCAAAAAACTAATCAATGGGTTTCCACATAGGTGAAAATATGGATATGGAAGATAAATCTAACCATCATGTTCTGATGGGGAGTGGTAGAGAACATGGCTATGGAAAATCCAACAATCACAAATCCATAAATTTGTGACGATCTAAGGTACCATCTGATTAATCAGATATAAGATCACTATGACAACATTTTTGGTTTTCATGATCATTTCCCTAAAGATGATGAAATTGGAATTAGAAGAAATACTTTCATGATTATGGTATAGTCTCACTGTTTGTAGTTCTTTGGACAATTTCTACATTATCTCTTAAAGAAATGAAGTTGAATTTTTCATTCGTGATGTGTTAGCAGATCATGTGATAGAATGATGGGTCATTCCATCTGTCTCAAAAGGTTAGAAGAGTTATCAAAAAAATACATAAGTCCATCTATAGTGAGATTAATGATATTTGGTTCCTAAAATGAACTTATACATTATATATCATACTGCTTAATATAATAAAAACTAGTTTCTACTGAACAGGGACTTCCTGTAGGTCAGTTTTAGGCGATAAAGGCCAGTCGCACTTCGGTTGTGGGTTCGATTCCCACAGCCTTGTCCGACGCGATGGGCTGTCGCCCGTCCTACAGGATGTCCTTTTTCTAAAACTATATTACTATAACATCCCATTAATAATATCAAAAAAAATCTATCCTTAAACAATACTAACTTATGTCCAACATAATCCATTCCAATCTGTAGGCTTATCCATAATACTGCAGTCCACTCTCATAACATAGTGAAAACGATTACCCGAGATTTAATACCATCGTTGATCCCCATATAGCATAAGATAGGTTTTTTTGTCACATTCCAAACATTTAAAGTCCTTAATCATGTATTCTCTTGAATACCCATTTAAACATAGTGAAAACATAAATGCAGTTAAAAGTTAACACTTTCCACATATCAACATCCTCAAAATTTTATATACTCAAACCATGATATCACTTAGTCCTTATATCAATCATGAGCTCACGAATACTATTAAACATTTAATTTTCTCCTTATCCCTTAATTATGCACATATCATCTAAATTCCAAAAATATCTGAATAACATTTCATGGATAGTGGTACAATTAATCATACACTTTCATAACTTAAAAAAAGACAACAGTGTATCAATCCTTAGATGTCTCTTTATTCCATAGTACCATGAGATTTCTTATACAATATTACACATGATAAACATGTAAGAATTCCACTACATTCTTAAACCATTGACCGAGCATCAACAATTCTTTCATCTCACATATCATTTGTAGTCTCTTCATCATCATCAACATAAATACTTCCCATACGACCATACTGATTCTCTTCATAAGACTTTCCCTTAGGGAATTGGATTTCATAATGCCCATAAATTCCACATTTAAAACATTTAACCATTTTTGATGTCGTAGCAATACCATTATCCTCATCCATGGTGTTAACTGAACCTTTTCCTTTTCACTTACTTGCTTTGTGTCTTTCTTTTCCACACCCAAAGCATCTTCCAGTTCCTTTGAAACATTCTCCTCGATGCCTCTTCCCACATGATTTACATAGGGGAAATTGAACTTTCTTTCCTATATGAACATCATGAAACTCCATCTTTCTCTTATTAGCCGAGTCAGGAAACTTACCAAATTCTACTTTATTGATCATATTATGAGATTGCTGATTCGGCATAATAATGATGTTTGGACTTCCAAATCCCATTTCATTATGAAGAATATCATTCCATTGTCCATCATATTCTCCATTATCGTGAATCATCTTGTTTCCAACCATTTTCTAAAACCCAAAAAGAATAGTGTGAGAGGCCAAAATCATGCTAGGGGAAAACAACATAATAAAGGGGGAGTACCTTCAATATCTAACATCTTAGGTTTAATTCTATGATCGTTAGCGTAATTCTAGTACTATTACCTATACGTATACTTAACCTTAGGGACATCCCTTGACATACCTTAGAAATATCTCTAGGGATCTCACTAACGTTTTCGCATCCTAGTTTCCAAAGGTTGACTAAACCTTTCCTTTGATACCAACTATAGATACCCGAAGCTTAACTTACATGAACATTACATTACTTTTGCGGAATACGTAGTACATAACAAAAAAAACACACACACAAGGATCGTAATAGTTTAGTGTCTTTGGAAACTCAGAAAGTAATCTTCTAATCGTGTTGAAAGATCTTCAATATTTCCCATAAAGATCTTCCATTTTTTTTACCTAAAAACTTTCTTTATATCTTGGGGAAAAGAAAAAATAAAAGGGTGAGCTCAAATGATCAGTAAGGGTAAACAAAAGAAAAATCAATCACATCATATTCATAAGAACATAACTTTTGGAAATCTAAACCTGCAAAAGAGAGCATAATTTCATAACATGGGATAAATCATGGCAGTGAAATGTAATCACAATAATCATTACTTAAAACATGAAACTTTGTAGCATACACACATAATCATAAGGAATCATTTCTTGTTAGTCAAGACTCATTGCCAAGACTATCTTAGTGGACAAAGTCCCTTTCTGAATCGAGTAACCCTCGTTTCAGTCCTGTTTCACTGAACCGGTATAACCTACCATTTCAGCCATGTCAATCTCATGAGATATAAAATCTTTACCCAATGATTTTGAGGGAGATATAGGTCCCACCCATCTCATAATGATAACATTCTTATGTGTGCCACAAAATCATAAATCATACATCATTGCATAACCCATGTAAAAAAAATGGGATTCATAAACATCATGCCATCACAATGCATAAACAATTGATATCATTTCATCATAAGAAAATTGAAACCATTTAAATTATAGAGACATTTTACTTGAAACATACATATCAAATAATTTCATCTTAGATGGAAAATAGTTTTGAGAAAAACACTTGAAATGAATTCTTGAGGAAAATATCATTTCTTCTTTAAAATCATTTTCTTTTCACAAAATTCCATGCAATTTTAAAAGATAAGGGTTTTGTTGGAAATAATAAAGCAATCTTGTAGAGGAAGATTCTTGAAAATGAGGTTTTATGAAACCGTAAAAAATCCGTTCACGCCGTATAAGTTAAAAATAACATTCTCCTCATACTTTTGTCGGAAAAGTCAAAAAAAGTACTTCGTATGAAAAACAATAAAAGATTCTTTTAATATCATTTACTAAAAACTCACCAAAGGGTAAAATTGGACTTTAAAAAAAATATAGGTGGATGTAAATAACATTACAGATTTATGAAACATGGATGTGGATGATAAAATATACCTCAGTAAATTTCAAAGTATAAACAATCTCGGATAAAAATGAGATTGTGATATTTCCCTTACCTTAGGCCCGATTTGCTTCGTATGTGTCCGAACCTCCTATAAAATGATTTAAATAATTTCATTGACTTATTACAGAATCATATTCATTGTTATGATATCATATATGGTTCACTTATGACTTTATATTACCCGTTCATTTGTAAATTCCATGTTAAAGAAGCATTTTGGGTAAAATTGTTTCATTTATCGTAGGTGTTTTGACTTATTGTTCTTGACATTATTATTACTTATATCGTGATTTACTTACTTCCAGAACATAAAATATGATTTATATATCATATATATTCAGTATATATATATATAATAGATAGATAAATGAAATGAAAAACACCGTTCATAGAGACGGTAGTCCGTACGTACGCATGAACGCTGTTTTCCTTTCCTTATTGTCTTGAATGGAAGTAAGTAGATGACATACATATACATATATACATAAATCCAGTAGATTTATAATGTCATATATTTAATTATTATTTCTTATATATACATTGTAATCATTCTAAAATTGTTAACATGGAGAATGAATCTCATCGCGTCGTGGACACGGTAGTCCGTACGTACGCACGAGCGATGATATCGTTCCCATGGTCGTGGAATTGTGTTGAAGTGTATATATACAATTTCAGTATCAATATAACTTTATAATAATCATTTATAGTTACTCATTACATCATTATACCCATCCAATTAAGGTGGTGACGGAAAATAGATTACACCACGGCGTGGAGACGGTATTCCGTACGTACGCACGCGAGGTGATTTCCTTTATCCGTAGGATGGATAGAAGGTTAATTAGAGTTGTTTAATATTTATAATAACATATCAGTATATAGTAAATACTGATGTTATTATTTTATCATTAAACAACTAATGAAGAAGAAGTTGAAGAAGAAAGAAATTGAAAAGATCGGTAATGGATATTACCTCTTATTTGGAACACCTCTTTGAATCCTCCACTTAGGGAACTAAGATTGGTCTTTGAAGAAGAGAAGGACCTAGAGGATTATTCTAGGGAAGAGGAGAAGGAATTTTGGCAGGGGTTGGCCGTGCTTGAGTGCTCAAATTGGTGTGAGGAGGGGGGGAGGAGGTGCCCTTTTATAAGGGAGGAGAGGGGCACCTTAGGAATATCTCAAAATATTATTTTATATTAAAGTCAAAATCGGTTTATAATGGTTCCAAAGTGTCTTATTTCGAAGCTAAAGTGGGTATGGGTCTATATCATATCAACCAATAGGATTTAGACAAGTTTAGGTTATTATTTTAACCTTATCAATTAGATTTTACTCTAAGTTAAATAATTTATCTTTTACCGTGTCTTTTTGTTTTCTTACACTATATGGTTAATACACTTACTATAACATGCCAAAGGAACCCCAAATTGTTTATTATTAATATATATATATATCCTTATCTAAGTCATTTGGTCGAACCATAGATTTTTAGGAATAAAATAACAATTAATAATATTATATTATATTTAAAATCTATTTTGTGTCAATTTTGACACTATTTGATATATGATTTTTGTGAAAGTCATAACAGAATTATATGTTCGAACCAAGTTGTATAAATCAACACTAATATATCATAGTAACCTAGAAAATTATTTCAATTCATAAAAAGTCTTAAATTACATTTATTTTGGTATTTATAATATCAATTATTTCTTTATTTCATTAATAAGATAATTACTGCATCATCTTTGTGTCATAAATAAATTATATTATTTGATGTCTAAAAATTACAAATAAAATACCATTATGTAGGAAATCGTTTTAGATTTCTAATTAATATTTACAATCTAATTTATCTTATGTACAACCCTATATTGAAAATGTTTTAGTAAATAAACTTTGATTTAAACTCTTTTAACTCTTCTTTGAATTAAATAATAATAAATGTCCTAATCTAATCCAAGTGGGCCTAAATGATAATATTTTACACATAAGGTTGTTTTTGGTCGATATTCACTTGTCCAATAGCATTGGGATATTTTTTAGGGTAATATTAATATCATTCTTACCCTAAATTACCCTATTTACTTTTAACCGTGGTAAATAAAAGTAAAAAGTTACTATTCACCAAAAATTATTTTCATCTCATTGAACCACATTTTACTTACTAACATCAACCGTGACTCTCAGATTTTTTGAAATTCCATTCACAGAAGTGGTAAAATTAAGTTTTATGAAAAAATCAGTTTTTTAACTACCACTTAGTAGTTTCATTATTCATCGAAAATTGATGTTTTTCAGAACAATGCCAAAATTTCATCCTAAGATATATTTCATATTCCGAATTCAAAAATGAAGTCTATTTTACCAAATTCATAACATAGAAATTTCATTAATTAATTTTATAATTAAATCCGGCTGTTAAAACAAATAGTGTGTTTTTAAGAAACAATATCTATCAAAAGATTGACAGTTGATTATGTCTGGTTTAAATGTGAAATTACATCCAATGACCAACATTGTATTAAATTGTAAAAATATATTCTAAATATACTTTAAAACCAATAAAATTAATGATTTATCACTATTAATTATTTCGATTAAAAAAGTTGTTTTTAATTATAAGTTAGAAATTTTCACTATTCATCAGAATATGAAAGTTATCCGAAAAGTAAAAAAAATTTTCCTTACGCTAAATTCGATACTCCTAATCCAAAAATGAAGTCCATTTTGAGAGATAAAATTTCTAAAATTTTAAAATGTGGTTATTACTATTCATAACGGCTATTTATAATAATATTTTTATAGCATATCGTTGTTTAGTGAAACTCGGTATTGTGTAATACACACGCTATCAGGGAAGGTCGCGATTGCGTGAAAGAAAAGTCAAAGATGTGTGTTGTGCAAGCTCCTTTTGGTGTAGCGTACAACAAAAGACATTAATAAAATTAAAAATAATATTTTTCATAAAATCTTGGGCTGTTACATGTAGGGTCCCACATGACCCTGGTAATCCTCCTGGAAACCTGAAAGTAAACATAGGGTGAGTATACAATTATACTCAGAAGGGAAACCTAATGATCTCGTGCAAAAGTGGGGACACATCCTAATGTCCTGTGATAACAAAAGAAGAACCCTAGAAAGGAAAATTATATCCACCCAACCTCACTAGACACACTCAACAGAACCACACTCACAACAGGTAGTAGTATATAGGAACAAGAGTATTGGGTACGCCACACCATTTCCCTTTAATTAGATTCTCTTCCTAATGGAGAACGTCCTGACACTGCCACACTCTCCCCGCCCGCACACACCTGGGCCTCACAACCACGTATCCTTCCCACAAACACGTGGGCCTCACAACCATGTATCACGCCCGCACACACTTGGGCCTCACAACCACGTATCCCTCCCATACACACCTGGTCCTCACAACCACGTATCTCACCCGCACACACCTGGGCCTCATCCCAAAATTCTTTGGGAACAGTAACCTGCCCGAAGACTCTTCGGCCAATCCACCCCAATCGAAACCTACCTGAAGAGCCTTAGGTGTAAGGTCGCCTCAATCCATCACTGCCTAGGGAAGAAGGATCAGTAAAGAGCTAGTAACTAAGGGAAAAACACCCTCTCCCATAAAATGCGAGTGTTCGACACTAATGTGCTCAACATGGGTGGGGTTTGATAAAACACAAAAGATAAAGATATATATATATATATATATGTATACCAAACACATAGCCCAAACTATGGCTTCTAAAAAGAGGAACCGAGCACGTTCCTTGGCACGGATACTATGAACCATGCATACAACAAACAATCCCAACCCCATTTAGGTTTTCACCTTTTAGAAGAAATTAGTTTATTTAGTTCCTTAACTACTGGGAAACTATCCACAACCAACCACATCGATAATTCGTAAAACATATCCCTATCATCCACAAATCAAGTAAGGAAAAACACAAGCAACACTACCAAGCACTTCTTATCAACCAACCAACCCCATTGATTATTAAACCTATTCCATTTCCACACCCCACCATTTATTAACTATTACACTTTTATTTATTATTCACAACCCACTATTCATTCACATACAAACCCATCCCTTCGGCCCCGCTGCCAACCACCATAACCACAACCACACCGAACATCATTATCTCTTTAATACAATTTATTGTAGCCCCACTACCCATCACCAATGTATCATTTACACCAACCCACAACAAAGTAAACTGCAGCCCCGATGCTCACCAGATCCACAACAACCCACAAAACACTCCCATCACAAGCCACGTAACCAAGACAACAACCAAGTGTTCATTAGGCCATTGTTTTCAACCGAGGTGATCACACAAGGGTTCCATATTTTAAAACAGCCAACTTTACATGATTAACCAATTTACACATTCCACAAAGTTTCCATCCATATGAAAATTTAGAAGGAGAGGGAATCATTTAATTGCGAAAGAAAAGGCCCCCGACGACCATGATTTTCCGTTGGTTGAATCTCATTCAATTCACAACATAATATCACATGATATAAAGTAATAGCAATAACAACTTCCCAAACCCATTATGCAAGAATGTTATTATCCTTATTAAACCGGTTCAAAAGTGTTTCACATAAACAAGAGAACACCCACCCCGCATGATGCACAAACTAGAGAGTCGAAGGTAAGATCCCCACCTCAATAGTTTCTAATAACAATGCTCCTCCCCAGGTTAACATTAGAAGACGTTCGTTAGCGTCTGTCACTTCCATCAAATCCTAGAAAAACCACCTCGGGTGGAAGTCGGAAAGGAAATGCCAAAGGAAAGACAACAGATCAAATCTTGGAAGTTCCAATTCATCGTTACGATCTTGTGGCTACTGACGGATCATAAATCGGAGCTCAGATGAATAAGTTATTCGAGAAAGAGCCTTCGAGTCTCTTGGGAGAGATCTGCTCAGAGGAGAGGGGGGAGAGGAGTGAGTTGAAAGGAAGAGGAGACCCCTCCTTTTATAGGCATGAAAAGTAAAAGTACACGTCGTGTAATTTATGGTACATGGCATGTACTGGGTTATTTTACACGGTCTCCACGTGGCTTCCAACACGGCTCTGCGGCCATTAACTGGTCCACACAAGGTTTGAGGGTAACACATACACGGGGAAGGACTAAACAGCGTGTATTTTAGACACACGGCATGTACTCATTTATTTCACATTGCAAGGACACGACTAAAACACGATACATGTCCATTGACTGGTAACACATACGTGGGGAAGGACTATATGACATGTACTCAAACTACACGGCGTGTAGTTTCGATATTTTAGAAAGTGTGGGAAAAGTCCATTTTGACCTCCAAAACACTTCTTGACCTTCTTTTTTACAAAGGAATGGACCGGAGAGGTCTAGGCCATTAAAATATTTGGGTAGTGGTTGGCCGATTAAAATGGCTTTGGTGGTGTGAATTTGAGAGAAGGGGAAGTTCCCTTTTATAGGAGGGGTGAGGGACACCTTAGAAAAAACATGAAATATTATTATATTATACAATCATATTAGGTTTATGATGGATCCAAATGAATTTATTTTGGGCCTTATGTGTTTATGGGTCTAAATAATCTCAACTAATAGCTTTTAGACAAGTTTAGTTTTCCATATTAGCCATATATTTTATATTTAACTCTTATTTAAATAGTTTAACATTTACCAATTCTCCTTGTATTTTTATATTATATGGTTAATAAACATACTATAAAATTTCAATTGAACAAAATTGGTTCATTATTGACATATATATTATTATATAATTCCTTTTTCCAAACCTTATATTTTTAGGACAATTATATATTTTAATAAAATACTATTTTTTTTAAAATATCATTTATGTCATTTTTGAAACTATTTATTATTTTGTTTTTGTGAAAGTCATCACAACATGATTTCTTAAAAAACAATACATTGAATCAACCATAACACGTAATATTCATCTAAAAAATTCTTTAATGTCATCAAAAACTTTAATGATCATTTATTTGAATACTTATAATATCAATTAATTTAATCTTTTATTAATAATGTAATTACTGAATCATCATTGTGTCATAAATAAATTTAATTATTTAATTTATAAAAATTTTAAATAAAATAACATGATGTATGAATTCTTTTTATATTTTTAATAAATGTTTATAGTTGAATTTATCTTAGGCATAACTGGTATTAAAAATGCTTTATTTATTAAATGTTCAATTTAACACGTATAACTATTATTTATATTAAATAATAATAAATGTCCTAATCAAATATTATTGGACAAAAAGGATCATATTTTCTTATTGAAGTTGATTTTTTCCGAAATACACTTATCCAATAGAATTATAACAAGTTTTAGGTTAATAATAATATCATTATTACCATCAGTTACCCTATTTACTTTTAACTATAGTAAATAAAATTCAAATGTAACTATTCAGAAAAAAGTAATTTCAACCTATTGAACCACATTTTACATAATAATTTCAACCATGTATCTCAGATTTTTGAAATTCAATTCACAGAAGCTGTAAAATTACTTTTTATGCAAATCTGCAAATGTGCCTACAAGATGGGTAAAAGACGTTAAAATTTAAAATAAAATTTTATGCATCAACTTATATTATAAAATGACTAAAATGAATTAATTTGAACTAATATAGGTATTATTTATCTATTTTTAATTTAATATAAATTTAAACATAAATATTATTTAAATAAAAGTCGGTTCTAAATAATAACACAATGTTTTTCACTATTCATAAAAAATTTAAATTTTTTAGATAAATACCAAAAATTCAATCTAGGAAAATTTTGATATTACAAGTACAAAAAATGATTTCTATTTTAAAAAATTAAAATCATAGAAGTTTAATTAATTTATTTAAAATTAAATCACGTTGTCAAAACCAAAAAGCTAGTTTTTAAAAAGTAAAAACAATTCAACGATTGATACATGTTTATGTCAAATTTAAATGTGAAATTACATGTAATGACCTAAGTCTTATTAAATGATAAAAATATAATATAATTATACTTCAAAACCATTAAAATTCATAATTTAACACTATAAATTATTTCAATTAAAAAGTTATTTTCAATTAAAATTTAGTATTTTTCATTATTCAACAAAATATGAAAGTTACTAGAAAAGAACCAAAATATTATAAAAACTAAATTTTATGTCCTAATTCTAAATAATAATTTAATTTCATTAAATTGAATATATAAAAGTGTAAAATATTGGTTTTATATATGTTTCTCCATTAAAAGGCGGAAAATTTTCATTTTTTTCAAAAATACGTCATTTATCTGAAAAAAATGATTTTCTTCTTATATTATGTCCATGAAAAAAATATTACGGACTCTAAAATTATACGAAGTATATAAAATTCAAAATTCATTTAATACTATTCAGTACCATTTTTTGAACGGCTAGTTTGGTAAGTCGTGGTGCATTTGTACATGGTGTTTTGTGTAGCGCAAGCTATTTAATTACATTGAGGAGATAACGTACTACGAAATCCTAGGGAGTTACATTATCCCCTACTAAAAAAATGACATACTCACAATTTGAAATTGTATATCAAAAATAAAATGATAAAAATAGAAAAATATATTTGTGGAAAATCCACATCAGAAATTAGGTTTATAAAATATAATCTTAAGAAGAAGGATAAATTAATGAAAAAGTAACCACCAAATTATGATCTCTTTTAAGAGAACATTGGTGGAAATTAAAGACCCATAATTGGAGGGAAAATGTAATTATTTATTGTGAGTAATTGAGGTCTTAAATTCTAAACAATTGTACTATTGAGGTCCTCAAAGACATCAATTTATTATGATTTAAATTATCATCGGTTAAACAAAACATAAGGTATTAGCATAACACATTTTTGGTTTAAAGATCCATTCCATAAAGGTTAAGAACTAATATATTCATAAAAAATTTAAAAAAATAATACATGACATGTATTATTCTATCTGTTAAATACTTTCTATCACAAACTCATTTTCACTCCAAAAGATAATAGAACTCAAAAATATTCTATTTATCCTAATCCTATAGGGAACCAAAAAATGATTTTTTAATTCATCTATCATCCTATTTTAAAAAATTACATTATACAAAATAGGACATCACTTGGTCCAGTGGTAGGTGATGCACCATTAGCTCCCTTTGGTTGTGGGTTCAAGTCTCGCGACCTTGCCAGATGTGACATGTTGTCACCTGACCTCTGGGTTGTCCTTTTTATAACAATACCAAAATATTCTAAAGATTTTTTTTAACCTTAATTAATTGTGTCCAACATCCAAATTAATCAATTCCATCCTTAATAATTATCTAAAATACTTCTATCAAAACTCACAGTACCAAATTTATAAGGAAGGTAAATATAATGAAGATCTATTTTCTCCACATAATAACATGTGAATATCTTCATCGATTACTCCTTTAAAACAAGGTAAAACCATGAACTACCATAAAACCTTATTGATTACATTCACTATCCCTTGTTCATTATATAATACTGTATATTGTTCTTATATCTATTTTTTTTAAACTCCTACAATGATGGAATATACAAATCGTTAATCAGTTTCAAGGTATTCAAGAATATCCAATATAATTAATCCAAATCAACCATATTATATTCCTAAATCACTAAATCGATATCAGAACTATATTATGGTTTATATTTCCTCATCCATGTATATTCCAAAAATATTAACTTACAATTTAGTAACTTTTATTAGTTACATTAAATCACAATTCCTCATGAAAATAATACTGTAGTAAAATCTATATATACTCAATAATTTTTATAACTTGTACATCATTAATACAATGTTCAAAAGACACAATTATTTAATGATAACATAAGAACACTAATAATTCCTCTTCATCTTCGGTAGTATCATAACATGATTATTATCTAATATAATCATTTTAGAATATTCTAATGATTGTGACATTGATTCGTATAGCAACTCAAATCCTTGGAGATGAAGCATTGCACACTTGAAACATTTTTCTGACCTGTTCTATCATGTAATTGGTGTCCTTTTTCTCCACAATTATAAAAAACTAAAATTCCCTTTCAGGAATTTACAATGTTAATTCATTCCACAGTTATCACATAATGAGAAATCCTTAATTCCCTCTTCTATTTATCCATCTTTCTCTCTACCATCCTTTTCTTATATTGCTTCTCTTCAGATACAAAGGACTTAAAAATTTGTTTACTTGTATTATTAAAATGTGATTATATTTATTTATATGATCAGAATACATTGGATAATATTTCCCTTCTAAATCTTGTTATAATACCCTGAATGATATGATTTTTATTACTCTTTAGATCATGTGTATTATTGGAGTTCTCATTCCTTTTATTCAGAACCATTTCTAAACAATGGATCACACTACGTTAATTTCTGAATCACAATGAATAATTCCAAACATGTAAAATACATAACATTAATTGAAATGATTATGCACATAATCCATAATCATAAAAAATGATTAATTTGAGGAGTTATTTACTCATAAATCCTTCATAATAGTATGTAATGAAAATGTAAATTATCATAAGAATATCCCCCATGATTTTTGTAACCAAGAGTGTAGAAAGGCACAATTTTGTGTACCAATATACCCCAGGTCATGTCCGAAACTCCTTGTTGGAGTTTTCACTACTAGGTACAACTACTCTAGAGCCGCCTGTACCTTCTTGTATCCTAACAATGATGTATTGCTTGGAAAATTCACAAAATCTCTCCATTACCAAAATTCATGGAGTTTTTTCTATACTAATCCTAAATTTTAATCTTAGGGTAATGTTATCTATTCATTGTTTATCTAAATACTTTTCCAAGGTTATTGAAAAAAATCCTTTGATACCAACTGTAATGCGCTGACCCTAGTTACCCATATTCATTGCATTATTTTATTACATTGGCATGATTACAAAAAAATCTAGTCCCAATGGACTGATCAGTTTAACAGTCTTGGAAAATAGATTACATACGTGAATGTTTTATTACACTTTCTAGCATAAAACACAACATAAATAATACATTGAGAACAAAATTATTCCCCTATCATAACCCTTCATAAAAATCATAATACACTTATTGGAATCCTAGAAATAAAACATTATAAATGGGTGAGCGCAGATGCTTGGTAAGGGTAAATAATTTAGTGGAAGCTATAAATTTTTAAGGGAAGTTGTATAATAAAAACACCAGTATTTTAAATATAAATAATGAACTAAATATGGAAAAAAAATCATAAATCACCATATAAAAATGCACATAAATATTCTACTAGTAGAATACTCACATGTAATAAAAAATTTCATAATAAGGGAATTCCTAATGCCGGACATCATTACCACATAGTCACAGCCTTGTGTCAAGAATAAAAATAGAATTTTTGTAAAGGCCTTGTTCCAAGACACTAATTTGTCTCATGAGACCTACCAATTCATCAAGGAGCTACAGTTGGCTCCACCCATCACTTAATAAGTCCACTTCCTTCCACATATGAAATTATTGAAACATGACATAAACATTCATATTAAAACTAGCCTACGAAATGTCAATACTTTATCCACAAACCATGAATGGAATAAAAATATAACATCGATAGTAAAACATATCATAACTCATTAAATACAATATAGAAGATTTTATTATAAAAAATAAATTGTAATCAAGAATAATATCCAGTAAAGGATGATCATATTGTTAAAAATGATCAGTAAAACTCTTTGAGTGAAATAACCATTTTTCATTAAATCATTTAAAATTCTCACATTTTATAAAGTATGAAATTTAAAAGATATTTTTGAATCAAAGTGTCCCATACCACATTGAAACATTTTAAAGGCCTTATCATTTTAAAACATTCATGTACATATAAATAAATCCTTAAAACCATTTTGAAAACATGGACATTAATGATAATGATTTTGAAGAATAAATATTTAAAACATTTAAAATGATGTTTAGTTAAAAAGTTACTCAAAAAGAATATTTTTTAAAACTCTTTCATGAAACATTAACATGTATAATAAATATTACGCACTAAAAACATACACAGAAACAATCTTGGATAATAATGAGATTGAGGAATTAACCCTTATTTTGTACTTTCCATTAGTCGAGGGTACATTTAAACTCATATATAATGACCATAGTATGTTATTAAATTGTACCATTACCATATTAATATTTATGATATAATAAATTATTCATTTTTTTATTTATACTACCCATTTAATAATAATTTCCATGTTAAATTAACATTTTTGGTACTAATTGCTTTCTTTATCATACGTGTTTAAATATATTATTCTTGATCGTATCACTTAGATCATGATTTAAATACTTATAGAATATAATAGCTGATTTATATATCATATATATTTAGAATATAAATATTTATAATAGATAGATATGTGAAATTGAAAACACCGTTTATGGAGATGGTAGGTCATATGTACGCATAAATGTTGTTTCCATTTTCATATCTTATTGATGGAAAGTAACTGAATAAAATATATTTAAGTACACTGACACAAAGAAACAAACACAAATATATATATATATATATATATATATATCTAGTGTAATTATTATTTCATATATTACATAATTAATAATTATATATATTTTTATATTCATTGTTGAATTGTGAATGTGGAAATGAATCACATTGTGTTATGGTGGGGATAAGTTGTACATACACACGAGCGACGATGTCATTTAGAAGACGTGGATTTGGATGATATATTAATTTTAAATATAAATTATCATGTTATTTTCATTATTTATATACATATTACTCATCATTATATCCATCTAATTACCATAGTGTTGAATAAAAAATTACAGCACGGCGTGGGGACGGTATGTTGTACGTACGCACGCATGGTGACATTATCATTCATAGGATGGATAGAATAATGAGTATGGATATAAAATATTTATAATTACATCATATTATATATAAGGAAATGTATTTATTATTTTGTTATGGAAATAAGCATGACAGATAAAGTAGAAGAAGAAAAAAAATGAAAGAGGTGATTAAATAATTACCTCTTCATTCGGTGATTCCTATTGATTTGAACAAAATGGATCCTTAGGTTTGCTTAATGATAAAGATAATGCATATAACATAATGTGAGGGAATTTTGGATGATATTTGGGTAGTTTTTGGCCAATCCAAAAGGATTTGGAAGTGTAAATTTGAGAGAAGGGGATGTTCCCTTTTATAAGAGGGTTGAGGGGAACCTTAGAAATAACAAGAAAGATTATTTTATTATGCAATAATATTCGGTTTCTAATGGATTTAAATGAATTTATTTCGAGCCATAGGTGGTTATGGGTAGATGTTATCTCAACCAATAGGTTTTAGACAAATTTAGGCTACCATATTATCCTTATATATTAATTTAACTCTTAGTTAAATAGTTTAGCATTTATCATCTCTCCTTGTATTTTTATATTATACGGTTAATGAAATTACAAGAAAAATTCAAGAGAACCCATGTCATTCATTAATGACATATATATTATTATATAATTCCATTTACAGAACGATATATTTTAGGACTATTATATAATATAATATAATAATATTTTTTTTAAAACTCTTTTAATTCAATTTTGACACTATTTAGTATTAGGTTTTTTCCAAAGCTATCAAAAATTGATTAAATCGAAAAAATTACATTTAATCAACCAAAATATGTCATATTAATCTATAAAATTCGTTTATTTCATCAAAATACCCAATTTACATTTATATTTATATTTATAATATCAGTTATTTTAATGTTTCATTAATAATGTAATTACTGCATCATCATTGTGTCATAAATATATTTAATTATTTTACATCTAAATATTATAAACAAAATACCATGATGTAGGAAATATTTTTATATTTATAATGTAAACTTGGTGTCCAATTTATCTTATGTATAACCATATGTTAAAAATGGTTTAGTTATTAAACATTGAATTTAACAAATATAACTATTCTTTAAATAAAATAATAATTAATGTCCAAATGTAATCCAAGTTGACCAAAAGGATCATATATTATTCTTATTGTTTATTTTTTTAGAAAAACCCTTATCCAATAGAACTAGGACATGTGTTAGGGTAATTATAATATCATTTTTCCTATTAATTACCCAATTTACATTTAACCGTGGTAAATAAAATTTTAAAGTTAATATTCACCAAAAAATATTTTCATACTATTGAACCAAAATATACTTACTGATGTAAATTTTTTATCTTAGAGCTTTGAAATTTGATTCTCAGAACTGGTAAAATTATATTTTATGCAATTTTGTAAATGTGCCTAGAAGGTTGGTAAAACACGTTAAAAAATTAAAAAACTAATTATGGATATATTCTTATTATAAAATGAATCCAATTAACTATTTTGATCTAAATATGTATTATGTATATATTTTTACTTTAAAATAAATTTAAAAATAATTATTATTTAAATAAAAGTCATTTTAAACAAATAACGCAGTGTTTTTCACTATTTATAAAAAATTGAATGTTTTCAGTAAAATAAAAAAAATCACCCTAAGATGACTTTGATATTATGAATACAAAAATGATTTTTATTTTATCAAATTAAAAACATAGAGATTTCATTAATTATTTTAAAATTATTTCATGATGTCAAAACCAAAAATTGAGTTTTTAAAAAGTAAAAACTATTCAATTATTGACACGTGTTTATGTAAAATTTAAATGTGAAATTACATATAATGAAATAAAATGTATTAAATGATAAAAAATAATCTAACTATACTTCCAAACCAATCAAATACATAATTTAACACAATAAGTTATTTTCATTAAAAGAGTTGTTTTCAATTAAAATTTAGTATTTTTCTTTATTAAACAAAATATGAAAGTTATCAGAAAAGTACCAAAAATTTATCCAAAATAAATTTTTAGGTCACACTTCTAAAAAAGAATTTAATTTCATTAAAATGAATATATAAAAGTGTCCAATATTGTTTTTGGAAAGGGTTCACTATTAAATCCATAAAAATTTCATTTTATTAAAATTACATCGTTTAACTGAAAAAAAAATTATTTTGTTATTATATTTTATCTAAGAAACACGTAATATGGAATCTAAAAATATATGGATTATATAAAATTCAAAATTCAGTTAATAGTATTCATAACCACTTTTTTAATGGCTAGTTTGGTAAGTTGTGGTACGCTCGAATGTGGTGTTGGTGTAGCGTATGTTATTTAATTACATTGAAGAGATAACATACTATAAAGTATTAGGGTGTTATAATTGAAATACTTAATTAATTGGGGTAATTAATTAATTTTATTTATGTTATAAACTAATTATTTAATTAGTGATGTAATTGATTTGTTTAGTTAATTGTATAATTGACTAATATAATTGAACTAATGAATTAATTTTTTGAATTAATTATTGTATTTGATGTGATTATTTAATTTTTTTTAATTAGTAAATATTATTGATGTGATTAGTTAATTTTTTAAGTATTTATATTAGTTGATGTGATTATTAGTTATTAAATTATCTAAATCATTTATAGTGATTAGTTAGTTGATGAATTTTCTAGAAAATGAAAGTGGTTAATTAACAGTTGGGTTAATTAAAGAGATTGATGTGATTAAATAATTGGGGATTTAATTATGTGGTTTCATCTGATGACAAATTTCAAAATTATAAATGATGGTTAGCTGATTAATTAATTAATTAATGTGAAACTGGGGTAAGAGTTTAAATATTTATTATTCCTATTTAATGTGATGATGAGATATATGTGATGATGTGATATATGTGATGATGTGGTTAATGTGTATTGACCATTATAAATGAGAAACATGTGATATGTGTGAATTGGGGAATGGTACCAAGCTCATTCAACAAACTATTATGAATGGTAAAATACTCATTCAATTTAGTATTATTAAATAGTGGATGAAAATGTGGTCATTCAACATGAATTAAAATAAGGTAACATGGTTATCCAAATTTGGTAATTAAATTAATAGTAATATTGTCATAATTTTATGAAATGAGGGTGGTAAAAAGTTCATCTGAAATATTTAATATAATGAATGGTAACATTGTCCTTCAGATAGAATTAAAGGATTTTAACATGTTTATCCAAATTGTTGGATTAAATTTATAGTACCATGGTTATTCATTTGTGAAATAATGATGGTAAGATGGTCACCCAAATTACCTGATTTATAAATAGTAACATGGTAATTCATTATAAAACATGTATTGTAACATGGTCATCAAAATAATGTGATTTAATGAATAGAAACATAGTAATTCATTGTGAATTTAGTATAATAATGATATTACTCTGAGATATGACCTCTAATGAGAATAATTGAAACTATGACATGAGTCGAATCAGACGTTGAGATATCATATATCATTCGAATACTTTTAGCTCTGTCACAAGTTCTCAAAGTAATTAAGATCTGATATTACCAAGGTAACAATTCAGGCTTCAGCATGAATCGATGTAAGTATTGAGGTACATGTGTCCACAGGAACCCTATAGTTAATATTACTAAATAAATAATATATGATAATGTGATAAATATTTATTCATGAATTATACTTATATATTTATTAAACACCATACGCTATCTAATTAGATTTGTTTTAAACATCATTGGTTGTGTCCTACTGAGCTATACTCAAACCCTGCTCCGGATGGCTGATTGGTACCTAAATATACAGTTTGTTTGGTAAAAAGCGTAAGGGTAATTTTTATTTTTTATATGGATAAGTTGGGATGGAGTATGGTGAGGGAACTATATTTGGTGTTGGGACCCACTTGGAGGAGTTTTTAGTGTCTGTATTAAATATAGCTTTTGCATATTGACACTTGTCACGTACCTAACATGGAATATCTACTGCTAATTTTTTTTATGTATTTCCAGTCTTGTTTATTTTGTTATATTGGTACTATTTATGGTATATATATTCTTATATTATTGTTTGTTATTGGCACCAATGTTTACTTGGATAAAAGAGGGTCTAGACTCCTAATGACTGATTGACCAAACACTCTCGGCTAGTCGCTAGCCTCTATCATTTGTGGAGGCACACAAGAGGTGAAAATCTTGTGTTGGACTGGGCCATTATTGATAGTAATATAGATATTTCCCAATTGACATTCCTTTTAGGACATTGGTTCCTTCTTAATGGGAGGATTATGAAAATCCCAGATCAAAAGAGGTGGAGCACAAATTAACAACTTATATGTTTGTGTGGATACCTATCTCATAATGAGGAATTTTCCTTGGAGATGCATGAGGTCTCAAGCCCAGGGAATGAAAACCATGCAGACTAATCCCAAATCAGACAATATAATGATCGTGGGTTGTGTTGGGCTATTAATATACTAATCATGATGAACCATGTTGGAGATAATGTAGTTATTTTATGAACCAATTGTTTATGTAACCAGGTTTTCAATGGAACGAATCAATTTGAATACATTAGCTTCTGTTTGTTTAATTTAACTAATATGCATCTATTATGTTGAAATATCTTTGTATGAAAAAAAGGGACACAATAGTTGGTATTAATGGAGTTTTTTGGTAAATCATCAGAAACTACGTTGGAAAAATTCTTGTAAGAATCCTTAAGATTAACCTAAGTATATGTAATCATCCTATTAATGGTTAGGGAATACATTAGGTGGTTTTTCAATCAATACATCTCTCTCTGGATACTAAAAGTGTGCATTGTTATTTCCTAGATGTTCCTAGGGATAAAAACATTGAAAACACCATATCGATCTTGAATTGATCAAGAACCAGTTCCTAAAAACGATCCTTACTATGTACCTATTTTGACTCCCTCATGGGATATTCTATTTCTAATACATATTTTCAATAAAAAACATTATGAATAATTTTTTTTTGAGGAAGATCGTTGATGAATTTGGTTAATCCTATAGTGTCATATAATATAATTTTGTAATTAATTCCTCATGATTATGGGGTCTTGACAATATAATTATTATTTCTCAAATGATATGAGGGAAGAGATATCAGTTGTGTTCTTGGTGAGAAATTGATCAACAACTCCACATCCTTATCTATGAGAAATCCTGAAAAATAATATTGAAATACCTCTAGGAACTCATCCACTACAAGTGGTTACCCACCCTCTGGAGCACGACCACAATCATCTAGTGTGAGTGAAGAAAACTAGAATAAAATACATCCCAACTCTAGGATTGGTGGTCCTACATGACCTGACTAAGGATCCCATCACCCATGAAAAACCTATGGGTTGCCATCAGGTGTCGTGAATCTCACCATCCACCTATAGAAATTGATGTTTTGCATGAATGTGCACTAAATAATCCATCCTGAGGATTATATAGGAAATATTCATATCTAGGACCAAGATATCCCATTCCATCTCTACCCCAGACATAGTAAGTGAACATGATGGGAACCTGAGACTCTACTCCTTCTTATGTAGTGGTTTCAATAACTCCTTCATAATAAATAAGAAGTATATTGTAAAATTCAGCATGCTCACAAAATAGGAGGAGATAAATGAAAAAGAAGCACCAGTATTTAAAAGAGTAGAATCTATATAATATTCAATCGATAAGGGACCTCAAACATTCAAAGGCCTCACATCTGATCTCGTTGGAGCCTACTTCACCATATGAATATTCCTACTCTCTTCCTATGAATAGATACTTTCCTATGGCTCTGACCTGAACTATCTCTTCCCAAAAGTCTATATGTCCCTTTAGCTTGGACCACCAACTCCAGATCCCCCACTTCCTTAATGGCTCTAACTGAGCCGGAAATCTCATAGAATCCACTGATCCTTCCACACTATAGAGTGGACATGTCATCCTAAAAATATGCCAAAAGTGTTCCATACCTCAACACTATTATTAGGGCTTCATAAGATATTTTTATGTTGGTAGGGTGTTCATTTTCCTCCCATACTGGTGGAAAACAATGGACCTTTCATCAGAATCAACTGATGAAAACTACATAGAACGTTGGTCTAAACTACAACCTATCTTCTTCACATGATCCTCTCGTTTCCTTTTATTCAAAGAATAATTTATGTTACCCATCACTGAATTTAATATAGAGAAACCATTACTCTCCTTATGGTCAATCACTACCATACGAGCTTGATCAACCATGTTGGCTTATGTATTCGACTTGAACAAGAATACTTGGAAATTTATCTTTCACCGTAAACCCCTTCTTGGACATTGGAGTCTTCATATGCTCATTGGTGACCATTTCTAGTGCATACCGAAAAATATCATCAAAATGGATTGAAAACTAAATTACTAAAATGTCCCCCATAAACTATCTCTATAAACTCTCAGGATCCTGCGTATGAAAAGACTTCAAAAAAAGTAAGGGTCCTTAAAGGTATCCTCGAAGTCCTTCCATCTCATCTATTCAGGATCTCTATATTGAAGGACTAATTCCCACCTCCTGAGGCTAGGACCAACTAACATAAATTTGTAACACTTCCCCCTAACCTCTTTAGGTGTGTCAAGAAACTCGAACATGTGCTTGATCTTCTCAAGCCACTCCTCTGCTTTCTGGGGTTATGTGCTACCCAAGAATGAATGAGTCTTATTATTTATAAAGATATGGTCTTTGTCATTCCTAGGATCAGAATCCCCTACCCTAGATTGGGAAGAATAAGGAGATAATCCTTATCTTAGTTCTTGGACATCCATGACCATATATTCTACCATTATTTGATCAATCAGTGAGGGAGAAATCTCTTCAACATCATCACATCGGTAGGGGTGATATTTTCAAGGAGGCATGTTTCTACACAAGGCAACAATCATAAAAGATTTCCTCATTGAAACAAATTCTAAAAATTATCAAAAATTACATCAAATATAAATAAGTAATACATGTCACAATAATGAAATAAAACACAAATTCACTCCCACCTGATGTAAACGTTGTTTTTTGCAGCTCGCACATCCCATGTGTAAGATAAGTCAAACTAAAAATCCTAAAATTCCATGGCCACTCTGTATTGTCATAAGAGGTACTATCCTAGAACCTTACACATAACCTAAACATCGAGCATCAAAATTATAACTTTGGTCTATCCACACTCTCCCCAAAATAATAATATGACCAAAAAATTCAAACATGCTCTGATACCATTTTGTCAAGAATTGAATATGGTCACCATTAAAACTGGCACCCAAACTAATCTATGGTAGGTTCTGAAGGGTGTTCCTTATCCGCATAGGATGGTAAATGTTCTATAGTATGATAAAAAATAGTATCGGAATGGTTTACCTACATTGGGATAAATAAATCATCTAATAAAAGAAAGTACACTGAATCTTAAAATTACCAACCAAACAATCCTTAAATAAAATTTAGAACTCAATATAAGGTTATAAAAAAGACACAAGGGGTCCAAAACTAAAATATTTTGTGAAAAACATTCCATGTACCAATACATGACAAGTCTTCATCACCAATGAGTCGTCTTTACAATAACTCACCATGGAAGGAAACTAAAAACACAAGAAATTATCTCCAAAGCCCTTGTCCTTACCTATATCAAACACGATCAAGTCTACTTGCACACAAAGATATGAGTAGGTTTTGACCCTAATCCCAATTCGATACCACCCAAATATTACTTGTGGTAATCATTATATGTTAAAATTGTGAATGTTTTTATAAAAAACAAATGGTAGAAATAATTTATGAAGTGAAACACTTAATGGAAAACTTTTTTCAAGTGTAAACTGTAAAGAAGGAATACCTTATAATACAAAATTTATGATACTGATTTTTCTATCCAAACACTCCATTAAGAAATGGTAAATACCAAATATTCAATGACCACTAGTCCCATGAACACCCGTACGCACTAGTTAATTGTGGGCCCCAAGTACCTCATATCTCAGTGTAAAAGTAACCAAGAAAAGTATAAGATCTCATGAACGAGCCACTAGTAGGGTGAATATCCATAACATTGTGTTCGTCAATCATTATCCTTATAGTTATATTATTATTTTCAATGTCAATCTTTTTCTCTGAAACAGGGATAAAACCACTGTAGATCACTATTATACTAGTACACATCCACCCACCAAGATACTCGTGTTTCCCTATTTGTTCTCAAACAACTTCCACATGCTATAAAATGTCACATACAAATTAAAAATCTAGTTCTGTTCATAAACACATAAAATAGTTTCTAAACATGCCTTTCACCATTCGTATACCTCAAATAAACACATAAAATTTACCTAAAAATTTTTACAATGTATAATAGAAAATTTCACAAAAAATCTACATATATCCCCTCTATTAAAAATAAATTCATACCAATATTACACCAAACTGGAATTGGAATCACTAAAACATTTTAATAAAACAATTCCATGAATTTTTTAACAACCCCAATTAGTGCAACATGGATTGAACAAGAAAAACACTCATTTTCACACAAATATGGAATTTAAAAATCAATTGTTTAACAAATACTACAAAAAATAGTTTTTCACCAATAATAATGAAAGAGGAATATTACATAAATATAAATTTAGCTAATATAACTCATTATACAATTCTTACAAATGGAATCACCTACCAAATGTGTCAATACCCTCAAATCCCTATGTGAAATGGAAATCACACCACCACCACATCACAAGGGAGTAAAAAAGAACCTAAAACAATATTGGACCAAAAAACCCATTAACAAACCTTAGGTATAAATCCTTAGCTTCTGATCATTTATATATTCAAGAATAGTGGGAGAAACCTTAAGGAAATGGAAGGAACTGAGAAGGAAACTAACTTGAGAAACATTGAAGAATCACCCCAAATACATCAATAGTTGAATATCCAAGCGGTCAAAATTAAAAGGGATGTTCAAATAAGGATGATGAAGTCTAGTGGAATATTAAATGGAGGAAAAGAGAAAAAAAATTAATGATTTATGAATGAAACAAATTCTCTTGGAAAATTCAGATGATTTGAGAAGCCTTGAGAAAATTCACCCTAATCCACGGTGGATATGAGCTCCAAAGAGTAAAAATGGAACATGGGGTTGCACAATTGGTTTGTGCAATCAAGTGAGAGGTGTAAAGACAAAAAAATTAAAAATAAATGAGATATAAATGAAATAAAGTATTTCATAAAATGTGGAAATTAGATCATGGGTTGGCCCAATGCATGAATAAATAACCCAAATCTACCAAGATTACGAGTTCTTAATGAGTCCAAATTAATATGGTGGTTTAAATGGGATATAGGAGGACAAGTGGAAAGTAGAATGGGTGAATAATGATGGAAAAAAAGATAATTTATAATATAAATAAATTTTGTTTTTAAATCGGGAAATGGGCTCACAATTTTTCCCAAATCATGATGAAACTATGCTTTTCTCCAAAAATTTTTTGGAAACCCCTACTAAGAAATAAAGAACAGAAAGTACATGAAAAATAAATTTGAAATATTTCATGGATGTGACATTAAGGGGTCAAAATGGATATGGGAATCCAAATCGTGATATTAAATGAATAGTGACATGGTTATCCATTTGTGAAATTAGTATGATAAGATGGTCACCAAAATTATCTGATTTAATTAATAGTTACATGGTAATTAACTATAAAATAAGGATTTTGACAAGGCCATCCTAATTATTTGAATTAATGAATGGTGACTTGTTCATCCGTAGTGAATTAAAAATAATAATGATGTACTATATGAAATGTCATCACATGAGAATAATTCGAACTATGACATGAGTCTAATCAGTTGATGATATTTCCTATCACAGTTGAATACATTGAGTTCCACCACATGTTCTAGAATGTATTTAGATAATATATTACATAGGGAATGATTTAGGCTTCCTCATGAGCCGATATTAATATAAGTTGCAGGTGTCCTTGGGAATCCTGGAGTTAATATTAATAAATAAATAATAAATGTTAATGTGATAACTATTTTTTCATGAATTGTAATTATATATTTATTAAACTGAATACAATATCTGACTGGATTTTTTTTAAACATCATTGGTAGTGGCCTACTAAATTATACTCAGACCCTACTCAGGATGGCTGATTGGTACCTAAATAAACTATGTGTTTTGTGTAAATGTTAATGGTAATGGACAATTGTTAAATGTAAATGATGGTATGGCTCATGGTTAGGGAACAATACATGGTTTTAGGACCCGCTTAGAGGAGTTTTTAGTGTATTTATCTAATTTTTCTATTTTATATTGAAACATAGCACATAATTAGCATGGAATATCTACTGCTCAGTTTTGATTATCTATTTCCAGTCCTAGTCATCTTGTTATATTGGTTCTATTTATGGTTATATATATATATATATATATATATATATTTCTATTATTGTTTATTATTTACACTGGTGTTTACTCTGATAAAAGTGGGTATAGTATCAAAATGACATACTTACCAGACAGTCGCTGCTAGTCACCAACCTCTAGAATTTTTGGAGGCCCACATGACATGATGATTGTTTGATAGACTGGGCCATTACATATAGTAATAGAGAAATTTTACATTTGATGTTCCTTTGATGATGTTGGGCCCTTCTAAGAGGTAGAATTATAGAAATCCCACATCGAATGAGGAGGAGCACAAATCTCCCACTTATAAGTTGGTGTGGATACCTATCACATAATTATGGCTTATCTTGGGAGATGCATGAGGTCCAAATCCCAGGGATAGCAAAACTGTGCAGACTAGGCCCATATCAGACAATATATTGATCATGGGCTGTGTTGTGCCATTACAATACAATTGATGATGAACCATGTGGGAGATAATGTAGTTATTTTTTGAACAAATAGTTTATGTAACCATTATTTTAAAGGCACTAAACTATCTTGATCCATCTGCTTGTGTCTATTTAATTTAATGAATATCCAACTATTATGATGAAATATTTATTTATCAATAAAAAGGGTCCCAATTGTTGGTATTAATGTAATTTTTTTAAATCATCAGAAACAAGGTTGAATAACTTTTGTATGAACCCATAAGATAAACATAAGTATATGAAAATATCCTATGTAATATTAGGGAATAAATTTTGTGCCTTTTCTATCAATATATTCCTATATTGATACTATAAGTTAACATGGTTCTTTCCTCAATGTACCTAGGGGTAACAACATCGAGAACACCATATTGATCTTGAATTGATCAAGAATCGGTTGTTAAAAATGATCCATACTATGTATATAGTTTGACACTATTATGGGATATGCTATTGTAAATAATTATTTTCATTAAAAACCATTGTGAATAAGTTTTTTAGATGAAGATCATTGATGTATTAGGTTAAACCTATGGTCTCATGTAATTTAATTTTATAAGTAATCCTTCTTGATTATGTGGTTTTAACACTCTGATTGTTGTTTCTCACATGATATGAGAGAAGAGATATCAATTGTGTTATTGGGGGAAAATATATCGATAAATACACATCCCCCTTTGGGGGAAATCATGAAAAATTATCTAAAAATTCCTTTGGTAACTCATCCACTACATGTGGTAACCTGCCATCCAGTGCACGGCCATCGTCCTTCATCTTGAGTAAAGACGACTCGAAGAAAAATCTTCTCAAATCAAGGAGTGGAGGTCTTATACATCCTGACTGAGGATCCCATTACACATGAAAAACCTGAGGGCTATTATCTGGTTCCATGATACTCACCTGTCTCCTCTAGAAATTGATGCTTACATGAATGTTCCCTAACCAATCTATGTTGAGGAGTACGTAAAAAATATTCATATCCAAGACCAAGATGTCCCACACTATATCTTCCCATGACATAGTATGTGAACATGATGGGCACCTGATACCCTACTCTATCATATGTAGTGGGTTCACCAACTCCTTCACAAAAAATAAGAACACTGTTGGAAAATTCTGTGTTCTCACAAAAAGGGAAGATATAAATTAAAATGATGTACTAGTATCAAAAAGAGTATAATATCTATAAGATTCAATCAAGACGGTACATCAAACTATCTAAGACCTCGCATCCAACCATGTTGGTTCATGCTCTTCCGTATGAAGATGCATACTCTCTGCCTGAGAATAGATGCTCTCTTATGGATCTGACATGAACATGATCTTCCCAAAAGACAGTCTGGCCCTATATCCATGACCACCAACTCTAGATCCCCCATCCTCAATGGCTTTAACTGAGATGTCACTCCCCATGAAACCATTGATCCTTCCCCACTATAGAGTAGACATTACATCCAACAAAAAACATTGCAAGTGTCCCGTACCTCCTCAAAAATAGTAGGGATTCAGAGAAAATGTGAATGTTGGTAGGGTGTTCCCTAACCTCCCACACTGGTGTAACACAACAATCCATTCATCAGAAGCCACTCAAGAAAACTAACTTGATGTTCTTTATAAACTACCACATCTCTTATTCACATTATTTTCTCATTTCCTTTTATTCTGAGATGAATTGGAACTACCCAACACTAAAACTGCTCTTGAGAAACCATACCTCCCCTTACAATCAATCTCTAGCATAAAAGACTGCTCAACCATGTCAGCTTGAGTCTTCAACTTGAACAAGAAGAACTGGTAATATATCTATGGCCGCAAACCCCGCTCGAAATTCTGAGCCTTCATCTTCTCATTGGGGACCATTTCCATATCATACTAGGCCATATCATAAAAATGGTTGGCATACTACATCACTAAAAGATCCCCCAAAACCAGCTCTATAAACTCTTCAGATCAAGCATATGCTATGAAATTAGGGAAGTACTGTTCGTTGAATGTAACCTTGATGTCATTCTAGCTCATCTATCATAATTCCCATATTTAATCACTGGTTCCACCACCTGCGGCTGGGACCCTCTAATAGAAAAGTTCCACAATTCACCCTGACCTCTTTTTTTGTGTCAAGAAATTAGAACACGTTCTCGATCTTCTCGAGCCACTCCTCTTCTTCATATGTTTCCATACAGCCCAAGAATGTATGAGGCTTGTTCTTCAGGAACATCATGGATTTGTCATTCCTAGGACCATACCCCCTTTCCCTAGCTGGAGAAGGATAAGTAGACAATCACTATCCTATGGCTTGGACATCCATGACCATATCTTCTACCATACTTTGATAAATCAGTGAGTGATAACTCCCTTCAGCGTCCTCACATGGGTGCATGTGATCGTTCCGAGGAGGCATGTTTCTACACAAGGCATCAGTCATAAAATAAATCATCATTGATTTTTTTTGGAAAATTTTCATAAATTACATCAAATATAAATTAGTCAAACACGTCACAATAATGAAATAAACCACAACATCACTCCCACCAAATGTCTATGTGCAGTCTATAGCTCGCACATCCCATGTGGAAGAGAATTCAAACAAAAAAAACCAAAATTCCATGGCCACTCAAGGATTTTAACAAGAGGTACTGGCCAAGAACCATACTCATAACCTAAACATCAAGCCCCAAAAGTCATAACTCCTTGTCTAACTAGACTCACCCCAAAAATAATAATATGACCCAAATAGAAAAACCTTCTCTAATACCATTTTGTCACTAACCTAATCTAGTCACCATTAAAACATGCACCCAACCTGATCGATAGTGAGTACCGAAGTGCGTTCTCAATCCACATAGGATGTAAGAAGTTATCAAGTATGATAAAAATGGTTTGGGAAGGTTTAACTGAGTTAGGATACATAATATAGCCAATTAAAGTTAGTACATTGAATCTGAAAATTACCAACCAATAAATCATTAAATAAAATTTATAACTAAATACAAGGTTTTAAACAAGACACAAGGGGTCCAAAACTAAAAAAGAAGATTAAAACAGTCTAAGGAAAAGTACAATACAAGGGTTCATCTCCAACGAGTCATCTTTACAACAACACACAATAGAAGGAAAATAAAAACGTGTGTTATCGTCTCCCAAGGCTATTCCCTTACCTGAATCAAACATTATCATGTCTACTTGCACACAAAGATATGAGTAATGTGTTAGTCTAATACCAATTTGATAACAACCAAATATTCCATGTGATAAGCATTATAAGCTATAAATCTTGCAAGTTTTTATAGACAATTAATGGTAGCAATAATTTATGGAGTTGAAATTTTAATAGATAACATTATTCAAGGATAAAATGTAAAGAATGAATAAATTTTAATAAAAAAAATTAAGATACTAACTTTTCAATCCAAACACTCCATCATCTAATGGTAAATACCAAATAGTCAATGACAACTAGTCATGGGAACACTGCTAAGTACTAGTTAACTGTGGGCGCCATGTACCTCATATATCTGTGTAAAAGTTACCACATCAAATATATGTTCTCGTGCACGAGCCACTAGTAAGAAAAATTCACATAAACTAGTGTTCCCCAAACATCATTCATATAGCATTGTTAGTGTTTTCAATGTCAAACATGCTCTGAATTACAATGACAAAATCACTCGGGATCACTAGCATACTAGTACACGTCCATTAACCTAGATACCCGTGTTTTCCTATTTCTACTCAAACAAATTCCACATGCTATAACATGTCACATCCAAATAAAAATACTTATTTCGGTCATATACACTAAAAACAGTTTCTAAACATTCCTTTCACCATTCGTATAAATCAAATAAACACTTATAAATTCAAAAAACAATTTCACAAAATATTACAAAACATTGGACATATAATCCACATATAACCCCTCTATAAAAACCAAATTCATACCAATAATACACCAAACCTGACTTAGCAGCACAAAAAAAATTTAATAAATCCATTCCCTGAATTTTTGAACAACCCCAACTACTGAAACATGGATTGCACGTGAAAACACTAATTTTCACACAAAAATATAATTTGAAAATCAATCATTTAACAAATACTACCAAAAATAGTTTTTTGGATAAAACACAATGAAAGAGGAAAATGATAGAAAAATAAATCCAGAAAGCTAACTCCTTCTACAATGCTTACACATGGAATCACCTACCATATATGTCTAAACCCTCAAATACATTTGTGAAAGAAAAATCGCACCACTCCCACACCGTAATGGAGTAAAAATGAACCTAAAACAACAAGATTTGACCAAGATACTCAAAAAAACCCTAGGTATGAATCCGTATCTTCTAGACATATACATATTCAAGAAAAGTGGGATAATCCTTAAGGAAATGGAATGAACTGAGAAGAAAATTGACTTGATAATATTTGAAGAAATCGCCCCAAATTGAGTAATAGTTGTCACGAACCAGCACGAGTCGACCCTGAACCGATCATAAGGGCCTACCCATGACAAGTTTTGAGAGACGTTCCCGATCCTCCTGCGATGGTGACAAGAACCAAGGGAATCAATAGAGTACACATGTTAATGATTTCTCCCATATATAAACAATAAAACAAACATCAGAATGAAATGGACAGCCAAATATACATTTATATAAAAACAGAACTGAACATTGTTTTTCGAAGAAATTGAATGTATAACTAAACTAACAACTTATCTGACCAAACCCGATAACCAAATTACTCCATGTGACCCTTCTAGTCACTCTCCAACATAATGATAAACTATTTCCCAAGGTGATTGAACTCAAGCTGAAAACTGCACAAGGGATAAAAGAAGAAGAAGACTATATGCATGAGTATTGAAACTCAGAAGTATAGCCTAATATTCTATTCCCAATGTAAATCCATTAAAATAAACGAAACATCATTTTCATGTTTTAAATACAAGATATAAAATTATTTTTTTTCATATGAAGTTCCATTTAATAATTGTTATCAGAAAAAATATTTGTTTTCGTATAAATAAAAATGAATGTAACAATTTTTCAAAGAGGTGAAACATCAAAATGAAAATTGTATTAATGAGGGATACATTAATTAGTGTACACTTTTAAATAAATAACAAAAACTACTGAATTTACCAATCAAAAAAACCATATGTCGACGATGAGTACAAAATATATAATGATCATAACTCACGGGAACACCCCTAGGCACTAGTTAGTTGTGAGCCCTAGGTTCCTCGTATCTCGGTGAATGTAACCGTAGTAAATATCTTTTATCATGCACATGAGACACTAGTAGGGTGAATAACCATATCCTAGTAGTCCCCAACAACATAATCATCATATTTTAGTTACTTTTGACATCGTCAAACTTGCTACGTGAAATAGGGGCCAAACCCCCTAGAATCACTATCATACTAGTACACGTCCACCAACCTAGATAATTGGCATTCCCTTTAGTTCTATATCAAGAGAAACCTATTATAATATAAACATTTCACATCCAATTTACATTCCCAAACCATAGAAACACATACATACCATAAAAATTCTTCACATTTCTTTCATGAATCAGAAAACCACTACTAATTTTTGTAATTAAATTATAAGGAGTGTAATGAGTCTTTGCACAAAAAACTCATTCAAAAACATTATTTGAATTATATACACAATACAAGACCATACCCAACCTTATTTTACAGCCCTAAAAAATATAATATAATCATTTCATGGACAATAAAACAATCCCAATTGACACAACATGGTATATACATGTAAAACACATATTCATCATTTTTAGGAAAGGCCAAACATGCCTTTAAACATTTTCCAAAAACATACATTGGAAAATTTTATGCTTTCCAATTTTTTTTAAAGAGTTGTATACACACCATATACAGAATCAAACCAAATTCATAAATCCAATTAAACACTTAGGATACATATTTAAAACACAACAATTTTCATAATACTGTGAAACATTCCATTTTCTGGTAACTCATGCCAAACATGTTATAAACCAAAACCCATTTATTTTTAAAACCAAATTCAAATTGGAAATCCACAAAAGGATACCAATATAATTTTTTACATTCTTACAATGTATTTATATTTCCAAACAAACCATTTTAAATTCCACTAGACACATAAAAGCCAACTTGGCAATCTACCGAACATGTGGCATGCACTGTTTAACAGAACAACTTATTTTAAGCACGTAAAATGGGATACAATACCACATTCCTGCCATAAAGATATTAAATCTACTGAAACATATTGAAAATACAATAAACCAAGTGTAGAAGCTCATGGAATAATTTGTCAAATAAGAGGAGTGCATATTTATTCCAAAACAACTATATTTTTAACAAAATAATTCATAAAACTTAATTTTCGCACAAAACCTTTAAAACCAAGATTTTACAACAACTCATATCATATAAATAATGTTATAAAAATATGATAATGATGAAACTTAAATGATAAATTCTTGTGCAAGGGACATCCTACCTCAAATCCTTAGCGAAATGGAAATGCACACACGAAATCACCATCTGAGGGTTTTTAAACCCTAAACCTATTAAGACTAGATCCTAATGAATAAAACACCCATAAAAAATCCTATAATAACAGAACTCTTAGTTTAAGAGGAATAGGGGAGATGAAAAAACAATTAAATAATGAAAGGAGGAAGAAGATGGAGGATAAAGGATAATGAATCTCACCTTTTCAACATGGAAACTCTTCGTATTCCACTTGATTTGCACCCTTAGATAAATGGGAATGGATTTAAACTTCTTTTATAGACACATAATGTTTGGAAGAACCCGTGGAATAATATTGGTGGCCAAATGTGTAAGAATTTATTTATTTATGAATTATACAATTTACCTTGTAAATTCTGGACATTTTGAGATACATTGTGAATGTTTCCCCGCTACGAGACTATGCTAAGCTCAAAAGATGGAAAATAGTTATTTGGGATGATAATAGGGATATTTTATTCAGTTGGGAGGTGGAATCACCAAAACAATATGAAATATTGAATTATATATAAGATAAACAAATTAATTATTTAAAATTGGAAATGAGCCCATGGGCTAGCCCAATGCCTAATTAAGTAACCCCAATTCACCATGATTATTATTTATTCAGGGGTAAAAAAAGATATGGTAATTTTAATATATTAGTTGAGGACATGTGGAAATTAGAATGTGTTTAAAAGTTTGACTATCAAAGGAGTTATAAAAGTAGCAATTTTGGTTTTTAAAACTGGAAATGGGATCACGGTTGGCCTAAATCATGATGTAACCACCCTTTCTTCCAAAACTAATAAACAATAAATGGGGAACCAAAATTACGATTATTAGAAATATATGAAACTTTTAACAACAACATTAATTTCCCAAAATACCCATGAATAGGATTTGTATTTCCAATGGACCGGATCGAAACAAAGACATGAAAAACCGGGTGTGACAATTCTCTGCACGATAAAAACTCTCTGCCCCATGAAATCCCTAACACTTTCCCTATGAATGATAAAGACCTAGGGATTCATAATAAACCTAAAAAAACATATCAATATAGTTAAATATCATTTTACATAAACATAACTTAATCCACTTTCCCAAACAAAACACCAACTCACAACCACTTTATGAAAATCAACAAAATGGTCAAGCCACCACCTCCAGATCCAAGCCAAGAACCCGATTGTTGGGCCTTCTCCCAATGAAACAAAAAATCACCCAATCTAATTAACACTCAAGAGAAACAAAGAATCTTGTGAAGTACATAATGGACTGCACACCATTAATAAACAACTTGAACTAGGCATGTTCTTATGAGGAAAAAACAACGAGACCTGTGGTGGGTCTCCCAACCATTATAACCCAACTAGAAACAAAAAAACAAGAACTCAACATTACCTCAATTAAAGAAGTCAAAAAAAACTGTCCCACAACATCCCACCAACACATGTTAATAGGGTTAAAACATGAACATATAAACCACCCACTTCCGAACAAGGGGAAAAGAATTGGAACAACACTTTCATCACGGATCCGGACCCCCATCACAAGGGGAGGGGAGGGAAGGGGACCCAATAATTAGGCCATTGGAACCACAACGGAAACCAAGGAACTACCCAAAACTCCACACCGAAAAATAGTTAACACCAATACCACACTATATTTAATGATGTGATCCACATAGAGACATATGTCGGAAACCCACATCCATGAAGGCATAACCAGAGACACTGTGTGAGGGGTAAGTCCACCGCACTTGTTGTGACAAATGGAAATTCACAGAAATGGGGAACCACTATATAGATATAGAAACTAACATATCGAAATGTTGGAGGCAGGATCCTGGTCATGCGTCCCACTACTCTGTAGATTTTTTGACTGCGTGGGAATATTCACTCTGAGGCCTATGGCTAGAAACCTAAAACATGAAGCATCTACTACCCCACAGTTAGGTGCTAAGTATCACACCACTCAAAAAAACTCACTTGATCAACAAAAAACATTCATATAAATAAAAACTCATAGATACATATCGAAAATCTCTATCACTTGGAACGTGGAGCATAATTTACAACGAATATGGTGAAAAGCATCAACAACAATGAACAGAACTTCTATGTCCACAAGAATTATCACGAACTCGAAACACTTTAAATTGATCCCAAAAGCTCTCTATTTAAACAGACAGAATGAGGAATTATTATAGGAGGTAGATATAGCTTGTGAAACATGAGAAATAATCCATTGATTTATCAATTGGAGATCTTACAAACATAGAATTATCTGTGGCCAGATAACAACATCCAACACATCTTTAGAAACCCACTGAACATTACTCCAAAACCGAGCCACCAACAAGATCCCATATAAAGATGAAAAAAGAGTATGAATTATAGATCACAATTTATCATACTAAATAGAAAACACTTCTAATACATTGGATAAACCATCCACATTACCGTTGTTTCAAAAAAACACCAAAATGTTTCAGCTAAAAACACTTTTTAAAATAAACTAACCTGGTGGATTTTCACATTCATGAATGGTTTTTCATCAAGTCTCACTCACATGACAATTTACGTGCCACCCCAGTTACTAAACAACCATTCCATATAGTCCATCCTTCTAGATATAAATAAAACCATGCATGTGAGAACCCATGAAATCAAAAAAGGCTAAAACAAAACAAAATCATTCCCAAAATCATGTACTATCAAAAGGAACACCAACCACCAAGTCAAAAATGATTTTCATATTCCACAAATAAAACCACACATCATAAAGAACCATTTTATTTATAAAAGAAATTCATTTCAATTAATAGAACTTACAAAAACAACAATTCTATTCCAAAAACCCATTTCCCATTTTAAAAAATTCAGCAAGGTCTCTTTCCCTAATCTAACAACCACGAAATCCAAAACCCCTTTCCAGAGAAACAATTTCTGCATAAAATAAAATTTCCAAAACCTATTCATCAAATTCAAACACTTTTCAATAGGCCAAAACACACCATTAAAAACAATGTTTTGGAATTTCTTTAAAATGTTTCACACTTTCAAAACATTTTATTTCAACAATCAACAAGTTTATATTAGGGAAAATCCAATCCCGTTAAATCATTTCCACTTCCTCCCCAAAATTTGTTTAAAAAACACATCCTTACCAAAAAAATCCTTATATATAATTTTTGAAAACCCCTTTTCTACTTTTCCAAATCCAATGATTCATTTGAAACCCATTTTTATAATTCTCACACAAGGATTTTAAAAAAAATTAGAATTCATGAAAGGTCTAAGAAACCCACAAAAGAGATCTAGTGTCGGTGGGAGACTTGACCATACGGTTGGCGGCCATATGTCAAACACAACACCAACATGGAGAGACTGATTATGACAATTACCAAGCTCCACATGGCTTTCTAGGACCTTTGAACTCATAGATTCCATTATTCAGACTTTCCTTGTCATATCCAAACACCAAACAATCAGTAAGAACAAAGTACTCTAATAAAATCAGACTTCCCATGGAAACCTAAGGATCAGAACGAGAAAAATTTTGTGGCGCTCTTCCCGCACTTACGCATCAAGTCCCAAAAATAATACTACATCTACCGTGACATCCCCAAAAAACAAGGGCTCTCTAAAATGAATGGTATGCTAAGAGCCAACCTCCTCTAATACCATTTTGTCATGAACCAGCCCGAGTCAACACTGAACTGGTCACGAGGGCTAGCCCGTGACATGTCTCGAGAGGCATTACCGATCCTCCCAGGAGGGAGGCAAGCACCAAGGGCATAAATAGAGTACAAAAGGGAATTATTTCGCCCATATATAAACAATAAAACAAACAAAATAAAGAAATGGACAGCCCAATATACATTTTTTTAAAAACTAAAATAAACATTATTTCTACAAGAAACTGAATGTACAACCAAACAAACAAATTATCCGACCAAACCTGATAACCAAATAACTCCATGTGACCCTTCTAGTCACTCTCCAACATAATTATCAAACGTCTCCCAAGGTGATCAAACTCAATCTGAAACCTGCACAGTGGATAAAAAAAGAAAAAGACTATATGCGTGAGCATTAAAACTCAGCAGATTAGCCCAATAATATATTCCCAATGCACTATGATTAAAATAAAAGAAGAATAAATTTCATGTTTTATATATTATATATAAGATTAATTTTTTTCAAATGAGGTTCCATGATATAATAGTTATCATAAAAAAACATTCAAGTTTTATAAACAGAAATTCAAGTAACAATTTTTCGAAGAGGTGAAACTTCAAATTAAAAATTGTTTTAATGAGATCTATATTAATGATTGTACAAAATTAAATAAATAACACACACTAATGAATTTACCATCCAAACACACGGTATACCGATGGTTAGTATAAAATAGCCAATGATCCCAACCCACGGGAACACCCCTAGTCACTAGTTAGTTGTGAGGCCAGGTACCTCGTATCTCTGTGAAAGTAACCATAATAAATATTTGATCTCATGCACTTGAGCCACTAGAAGGGAGAATTCCCATAACTTAGTGGTCCCCCAAAATCAGCATCATCGTATTTTAGTAAGTGTTTTCATCGTCAAACTTGATACGTGAAACAGTTTCCAAACCCCATAAAATCACTAGCATACTAGTACACGTCCGCCCACCTAGATACCTAAGATACTCTTTAGTGCTCAATCTAGTCACACTTATTATCAAATACAATTTCACATCCAAATTCCATTCCAAAACCATAAAAACACAAACATCCCATTACATTTCTTCATATTTCATTCATGAATTAGAAAACCACTACAAATTTTCATAAAACGATTTCAAGGAGTGTATTGAGGCTTTGCACATAAAACTCATTCAAAAACAATATTTTATTTATAAACACACAAAAATACCATATCCATCAATATTTATAAGCCCTAAAAATGATAAAAAAAAATCATTTCATGGAAGATAAAACGATCCCAATTGACTCAACATGGTATATAAAAGTATAACACTTATTCTTCATTTTTGGTAATGGCCAAACATGCCTTTCAATATTTCCCCAAAACTAACATTTGAAAAAGTTATGCATTTCAATTTTTTTAAAGTGATGTATAAACACCATATAGAGCATCAAAACACATTCATAAATCTCATTAAACACTCAAATTATATATTCAAAACACAACCATTTTCATAAGAATGTGAAACAGGCCATTTTCTGGCAACTAGGGCCAAAACCTGTTGTAAACCAAAACCCATTTATTTGTAAATCCAAATACAAATTTTATGGTCATATAAGTATACCAAAATAATATTTTACATGATTCCATTGTATTTATAAATAAAAAAATAATAATTTAAAATTCCACTCGACACATAAAAGCCAACCGAGCAATTTATCGTACACGGGGCATGCAATCTTTAACAAAAAAACTTATGTCACGCACCTAAAAATTGATAAAATTCCATTTTCATGCCATATATTTATTAAAGCTACTGAAAAATATTCAAAATACCATTAAAAAGTGTGGAATCTCATGGAATAATTTATCAAAGAAGAGGAGTGCATATTTATACAAAAACAACAATATTTTTAAAAAAATAAGTCATAAAACATAACTTTCCCACAAACCCATCAAAACCAAGGATTCACAGTAGCATATATCATATAAATAAATTTATAACAGTATGATAATGATGAAACATAAATGATAATGGATTTTTCAAGGGACATCCTACCTCAAATCCTTGGCGAAATGGAAACACGCACATGAAATCACCATCCGAGGGTTTTTTATCCATAAACCTATGATGACCAGACACAAATGAATAAAAACCCCATACAAAATACTTTAATAATATACTCCTAAATCTAACAGGACTAGTGGATATTATAAAAACCAGAAATAATGAAAGGGGGAATATGATGGAGTATAAAGGAAAAGGAATCTCACATTTTCAACTTGAAAACTCTTCGTATTACACTAGATATGCACCCTTATTTAAAAGGTAATGGCTTGAAACATATTGGAGAGACTCCTAATGTCAGGAAGAACCAGGGAAAAAAGACTGGAGTCTAGGAGAGTATAAATTGATTTATTTATGAATGATACTATTTACCTTGTCAATTCTGGATGATTTGTGAGACATTGAGAATATTTCCCCAATCTACGACTATTCTGAAATCAAAAGATGGAAAATAGATATTGGGGGTGAGATTAGTGATATTGGATTCAGGTGGGAGGTGTAATCACTGAAAAATATAAAGTATTGAATTGTATAAAAATAATTAAATTAATGTTTTAAAACAAGAAATGGGACAATGGGTTGGCTTAATGCTTAAATAAGTAACCCCAATTCACCATCATTATGAATTCATATGGGGTCCAAAAGGATATGGTAGTTTTATTATAATTGTTTAAGCCATGTGGGAAGTGTAATAGGTTCAAAAGGTATAATAACAAAGGTTTTAAAAAATAAACAAATTTGGTCTTTAAAATTGGAAATGTGCTCACGGTTGGCCCAAATCGTGAAATAACCACCCTTTCTTTAAATACTCATAAACATGCAATAGGGAACCCAAATTAGGGTGATTAGAAATATATGAAACTTCAATACTCAACATTCATCTCCTGAAATACCCATGAAAAGTATTGGTATTTCAATTGGAATGGATCGAAACAAACACTTGAAAATCTGGGTGTGACAATAGTGGAATCTACAAGTTGTCAAAATTAAAATGGAGGTTCAAGTAAGGTTGAGGAGTTAGAGTTGAAACTAAAATGGGAAAAAAGATTAAAAAATAGAATGATGTATTAAAAAAACAAACTCTCTTTTCAAATCCAAATTATTTGAGAAACCTTGAAGAAATTTTCCCTAATCCACAATGAATAATAGCTCTAAAGAGTTATAATCGAACATGGTGGTGTTCCTAGTGTTTTTGGGATCATGTGAGATGTTTAATGACCAAAAAATGTTAAAAAATATATGAGATATAAATGAGGTAAAATATATTCATAAATATAGAAATTAGCTCATGGTTTTTCCCAATTCATGAATAAATAACTCAAATCTACCATGATTATGAGTTCTTAAGGGGTCCAAATGGATATGGTGGGTTGAATGGGTCAGGGGAGGCCATGTGGGAAGTTGAAAGGGATAAGATGGATAAAAAATGAAAGAATTGTAAAAGAATTTTTTTTAAATCTAGAAATTGGCTCACGGTTTTCTCAAATCATGAAGAAACCATGCTATTCTCTAGAAATTTTTGGGAAACCCATGTAAAAAAAGCAAGAATAGAGACTACATGAAAAATACATTTAAAATATTTCAGGGATTTAACATTCGATATGGTATTTTGGAGGGACTAGAAGCTTTAGAATGTGACTAAGGATACTAGAGAAAGAATTGGTAAGGGTTTGGGTGATAAAAGGGTTTGAGTAGTGTGAATAAGTGAACGGTGATGGTTTCCTTTTATATTTTGTGGAAAGGAACCCACATAAAAATTACTTGGAAATTTCCCAACATAATTCAATATTATAAATTCATTCTAAATAAAAAAGAATATGTATGACCCAAGATTCAAATATATAAAAGATAAGTTTGATATAATGTCATAAAAAATATGTTTACATGTTGGTAGGTCATATTAACACTTATCTTCTTAGTTTAACCCCTAAAAGACCAATTTTTTTACCTTTACCATTGTAATTAATTTTATAGATATTCAATAATTTGTTTGGTTAAAAAATAGACATTGTAATATAATGTTAATTACTCAAATTCTAAATATGGAGTCTATTTTTTCACATTCCATTCACATGAGTGGAAAATTATAATTTGAGATTATTCTCACAGATGTGTAGAGAAAGTAGGTTTTTGAAGGGAAAAAGTCGAAAGTTTACAAAGATTTTATTTCAAAATTCTTTATGAAATTGATTTCAATGACATTCATTAGATTAATGGATTTATACTTGAAAAAATTTATCATTAAATCCAATTTAAAAAATAATTTAATCATACAAATATAATAAATGAAAAAAAAGTTTTTAATTAAAAATTACAATTTTTAACTATTCATCAAAAAATGATTCACTTTAGAAAAATCTAAAACAATTGAACTTATGAAAATTTGGAAAATATGGTTTCAAAATTGAATTTTATTTTTCCTAATTCATTTTCTAAAAGTGTAAAAATTTGATTTTGTTATTGTTCACATAATGACCAAAAACGTTTTTATAGAAAATAGTATTTTTGAAACATATAAAGGAATTGCCTAAAATTATGTATTTAATTATCAATAGTATTTTGTTATATAAACCAATATACTTAATATTTTAACAATACTTATTACTATTTATATCAGCAAACATAATGACATGGTTATAAGAGTCGTGATTAAATAAAAATATTAATAATATATCATGGTTTTGTTAATGTTCAGTATCATGTGTAACACAAGCTAACCCATTATTGTGTGTAGTTCAAGAATAAATTTAACTTATTCATAAAATAATTCTGAAAAACAGGCGGAGTTATATGTGGTTCATTTTGCGGTGGTTTGAACGCTGGTTAATTATTTAGTTGCAGTTTATAATTTTATATATTAAGAAAATATTTTTTATTTTTTAGTTTTAAAATTTATAATTATTTATTAATTATTATTTAGGTCTTATTAGTATGTATTATTATTATTTATTATTATTATTATTTCATATAATTTCATTTTATTGATGTTTAATATTTGATAATTATTAATTATTCAGTAATTATTATTTATATATGGTATATTATATATTATTCTGAATTAATTTATATTATTTTAATAATAATTATTAATATTTAAATTAGTTAATTATTGAATATTTGAAAAGTATTAATAATTATTTGAATTTTTGGGATTATGAAATTGTGATTTGAGTTATAAACTGTCAAATAATTTATTATTATATTAAAGTTGTTGAAATAGAATTATTAATTTTAGAATTAAATAATTGAGATTAATGTGTTTCAGAAATTTATTAAGTGCAATTATTAAATTATTTAATTAAAGAATGTTATTGAGTAAAAATAATTTATTGAAAAATTAATTTTTGATATTTAATTTGTTGATTTAGACCAATTAATTGACAAATAAATTGGGGATATTTAATTTCTTGAGTTATACCAATTAATTGATGAATCAATTGGGGATATATAATTATTCGAGTGAGGGTAATAAATTGATGGATTAATTAATGTAGTATAGTGATTATTTGATAGCATAATTAAATAATATGATTTAATGTGATTAATTAATTGTGGAATAAATTATTAAAACTTATGGAATCAATTAATTGGATAATTAATTGAAATTGTTGAGTAAGAATAACTAATAATGAATTAATTATTTGGAGTTCACTGGGATATATAATTGGAGAATTAATTTAAAGGGTTGAATTTGTTTAATTAACTTTGAATTAATTAATGATAATTGACATGGAAAATTAAATATATAATTAATTAAAAGGGGTGAATGAGATTATTTAATTGATAATTAATTACTAAGAGTTGACATGGAAAATTAATTTAAGGGTTTTTATGTGTTAATTAACTATATAATTAATTAATTTGAAATGTGTTAGATTAATTAATTGGTGAATTAATTAATAGGTATTGTTATTATGTAAAAATTGAGTGAATTGGTTTAATTAATGGGTTAATTAATTAATAAGGATCATTGTGTTAATTAGTTTTTCAATTGAGTTGATTAATTGTAGAAGTGATCATGTGATATTGTGTTTTTAAATTGAGATGATCAATTGTATAATTAATCAAGTGATATTGAGTTGTAAATTTATGAATATTAATTGTATAATTAATTATGTGATATTGAATTATTGATTTCAAATAATAAATTGTTGAATTAATTATGTAATTTTAAGAATGATGATTTGAGATAATTAATTTTATAATTAATTATAAGTTATTGATATTGTGAGTGAAATAATTTATTGTGGGAATAATTATGGAATTTTTGAGTTTATAGATATTAATTAATTAATTAGTGAATTAATTAATCGAATTGACATGTTTAATTAATTGGGGGTATTCATTAATCATTTTTATGTGATAAACTAATTGTTTAATTAGTTATGTAGTTGATGTGTTTAGTTAATTGTATAATTGACTAATAAAATTGAAGTAATCAATTAATTTTTGAATTAATAAATATTATTGATGTGATTAGTTAATTGTTTAATTAACATTCTAAGTCGAATTGATTAGTTAATTATTGAATTAAAAAAATTAATTAAAGGGATTAGTTAGTTAATGAATTTTCTAGATAAAGTATGTGATTAATTTATATATGGGTTAATTAAAGAGATTGATGTGGTAAACTAATTGTGGAATTTATTAAGGGTTTTCATCTGATGACTAATTTCAATATTATAAATGTGGATGAGCTGATTAATTAATTAATTAATTAATTAATGTGATACTAGGGTAAGAGTTTTAATATTTATTATTCATGTTTGATGTGATGATGAGATATATGTGATGATGTGATTAAAGTGGATTAAACGTTATAAATGAGATACATGTGATATGTGTGAATTAGAGAATGGTACCAGGCTCATTAGCCAAATATTAGGAATGGTAAAATGAACATTCAATTATTTTTTATTAAATAGTGGATGAAAATATAGTCATTAAACATGTATTAAAGGATGGTAACATGGTCATCCAAATTTTGTGATTAAATTAATAGTAAGGTTGTCATTAATTTGTGAAAGAAAGATGGTAAAATGGTCATCCGAATTATTTAATATAATGAATGGTAACATGTTCATTCATATCCAATTAAAGGATGGTAACATGGTCATCCCCACCATGAGATTAAATGAATAGTAACATGGTTAATTATTTGTGAAATAAGGACGGTAATATAGTCACCCATATTATCTGATTTAACAAATAGTAACATGGATATTCATTATAAAATAAGGATTGTAACATGGTCATCCAAATTATGTGATTTAATGAATATAAACATTGTCTTACACTGTGAATTAAAAATAATAATGATGGTACTCTGAGATATGACCTCACATGAGAATAATTAGAACTGTGACATTAGTTGAATCAGGTTGTGAGATATCATCACATTCCAATACTTTGAGCCTTACCACGAGTTCTAGAATGTATTAAGATATGATATTACCTAGGGAACAATTCTAAGATTCATCATGACTTGATGTTAGAATTTACGTACAAGTGTCCATGAGAACCCTGCAGTTAATATTTCTAAATAAATAATAAATGTTAATGTGAAAATTTTTTATTCATATATTCTAATTATATATTTATTAAACTGCATACACTATCTGACTATATTTTTATTAAACATCATTGGTTGTGGACTGATGTGTTTTACTCACACCCTACTCAGGATGGTTGATTGGTACTTAAAAAGTCGTTGTGTTTTGTAGAAAGGTTAACGGTAAAGTTAATTTCTTATATGGCTATGTTGGGATATTGCATGGTGAGGGAACTAGACTTGGTGTCGGGACCCGCATGGAGATGTTTTCAGTGTCTTTATTTAATTTGGCTATTGCATACTGACACTTGGCACGTACTTAGAATGAAATATGAAATGCTCAGTTTTGATTATGTATTTTTAGTCTTGGTCATATTCTAATATTAGTACTATTTATGGTTATATATATTCCTCTATTACTGTTTATTATTTTCACTGGTTTTTACTCGGATAAAACAGTGTGTAGTCTCTCAATGACTAACATACTAGACACTCGCTACTAGTCACTAGCCTCGTTCATTTTTGTAGGCATGCATGGGGTTATGAACTTGTGTTGGACTGGGCCATTATAGATAGTAATAGATCTATTTTCCATTTTATGTTCTTTAGAGTACATTGGTCCCTTCAATGAGAGAGGATTATGGAAATCCCACCTCGAAGGAGGAGAAGCAAAAATCACCCACTTTTAAGATGGTGTGGATACCAATCACATATTGAGGGTTTTTTGGTGGAGATGCATGAGGGCCCGAGCCTAGGTAATGCGAAATTATTCGGGCTAGGACCAAATTAGACAATATAATGATTATGGCCTGTGTTGGCCCATTACAATACTATACATGATGAACCATGTGGGAGATAATGTAGTTATTTTATAAACCAATTGTTTATGTAACCATGACTTCAATGGAACTAATCTATTTAGATATATCATCATTTTTTTTTAATTTAATTAATATTCATTTATTATGATGAAATATTTATGTATGCTAAAAAAGGATCACAATAGTTCGTATTAATGGATTTTTTTTGTAAATCATCAGAATCTAGGTTAACAAAAAACTTTTAAGAACCCCTTAGATGAACATATATATATATATATAAACATCCTATGTAATTATAGGAAATAAATTATGTGGTGTTTCTTTCAATAATCCCTCTCTGGATACTACATGTGGGCATGGTTCTCTCCTAGATATACCTAGGGGTAACACCATCGAAAACACAATATCAATCTTGAATTGATTGAGAACAAGTTCCAAAAAATGGGCCTTACTATGTACCTAGTTTTACACTCTTGGGGGATATGCTATTGTTAGTCCTTATTTACATTAAAAACCATTTGGAATCATTTTATTTAGAGGAAGATCATGGATGAATTAGGATAATCCTATGGTGTCATATAATTTAATTTTATAAGTAATTATTCATGATTAAGTTGTTTTAACACTATGATTATTGTTTCTCACACGATATGAGGGAAGAGATGTCATATGTGTTCTTGTTGCCAAATCGATTGAGAAATCCACATCCCACTATGTGGGAAATCTTGGAAAATCATCAGGAAATACCTCTGGGAGCTCATACACTACATGAGGTAATGCACCCTCAGAAGCATGACCATCGTCCTCTAGTGTTAGTGAAGGGAACTAGACGAAAATACTTCCCAACTCTAGGAGTGGAGGTCCTATACGACCTGACTGGGGATCCCATTACCCATGAAAATATTGAGGGATTCCATAAAATGTCATAAAACTCAGCTTCCACCTATAGAAATTGATGTTTGCATGAATGTTCACTAACCAATCCATGCTGAGGATTACGTAAAAAAATTTCATATCCAAGACCATGATGTCCCACTACATCTCTACCCTAGACATAGTATGTGAACATGATGGGAACCTGATACCCTACTCCTTCTTAGGCAGCGGTGTCCCCAACACCATTACAACTAAAAATAACACGTTTGGAAAATTCAGCATGCTCACAAAAATAGGCATAGATAAATGTAAAAGAAGCACCATTATCAAAAAGTGTGGAATCTATAAGAGATTCAATCAACATCACACCTCAAACTATTGAAGGCCCCACATTCTATATTGATGGTGCCTAATCTATCATATAAAGATTCCTACTCTCTACTTGAGAATTACTTCTCACCTACAACAGCTACCTAAACTGGCTCTTCCCAAAAGATGAAATGTCCCTAAAGCCATGACCACCAACTCCAGATCCCCACATCCTCAATGTCTCTAACTAAGATGGAACTCCCATATAATCCACAAATTCTTCCCCACTCTATTGTGGTTGTATCATACTGAAAAAACACTGCAAGTGTCCCATATCTCCACACTAATAGTAGGGATTTAGAGGAGTTGTGAATATTGGTAGGGTGTTCCTTGTACTCCCACACTGGTGGAACACAACGAACCTTGCATCAGAAGCCACTGAAGAAAACTACCATGAAGGTCAGCCTAAACTACCCCTCTCTTCTAGAAATTTTCCTCTCGTTTCCTTTTATTATGAGAATAATTTCCACTACACATCACTCACAGTAGTCTAGAGAAACCATACATCCCCTTGTGGTCAATCTCCACTATAAAAGCCTGATTAAACTTGTCAGCTTAAGTCTTCGTCTTGATCAAAAAGACCTGGTAATATATCTCTAGCTGGAAACCCCTCTCAAAGTTCTGAGCCTTTATATGCTCACTGTTGTCCATTTCCATAGCATTCCAGACATGATCAAAAAAATGGATTGCATACTAAATCATTACAAGGTCCCCCTTAACTAGCTCTATAAACTCCCAGGATTTAGTGTATGATAAGATTTCAGGGTAGTACTGGTCGTTAAAGGTAACCTTGAAGTTCTTACGGCTTATCTTTTCATGCTTTCCATATTGAATCAATTATTCCCACCACCTACGGATGAGAAACTCTAACATAAAAGATACACTCTTCCCCTTGACCTCTTTATGTCTGTCAAGAAACTCAAACATGTGCTTCATCTTCATGATCAACTCAACTCTTTCCTGGGCTTTCGTTCTACACAAGAATGTATGAGGCATGTTCTTTGAGAACATCTGGGATTTTTCATTCATTGGATAAGAATCCCCATCCTTAGATGGGGAAGAATGTCACAACCTGTCCATGGGGCCCATGCCGTGACTACCCAAGCCAGTATTACATAGGCCAATGGCTAGAGACTAGCACCAAAGGCGTAAATACAATTAAAAGGGAAGGAATTTCCATTATATAAGTTAACAAACACAACATAGTACCCAAGCTGAACTAAACACTAAGTAAACTTGGTACAAAAGTAAGTGTTATAATTTAAATGGGCCAGAATACAAACCCAAATAAAAGTACAGTACAACTAAAAATAAAGTACAACAGCAGTAAAGTAAATCACCAACCACAGAGTCCTCCTCTGGAAATCCCACCTGAATGTTGGGTACAAATGGTCTCCTCAGCTCCTCAGGTCTGTCCGTCTGCTCCATGTATGTCATGCCTGTTAGTACACCTCTGGATACCGTCCCGCTCCTCAGGTCTCAACCACAATCAGCGAAGTCCATTTTCTGCATCCAACACAACGTAGTGCGGGTATAGACCGTGCAGGGGTGAGTATATGATACTCAGTTGGGACCCCGAGACCCCCGAAGGTCTCCCAGTATCCACAAAGGATAAACCACAATGGAAAGATACAAACATGAAGTATCAACCAACTCTACATAGGTATATTCCCATACATATACCTAAGTCATAAATTCCAGTTCGGCTCCAACTCATGAACCCAAGTACAACCCAGTCCACACAGGAAAGCACAACCCAATCCACACAGAAAGAAAGTCAATCAATTTGATGATAACGACTGAAAAATCAAGACTTATCTCACATAGGAATACTACTCATGAAGAGGAGTGGTGATGATAGATGATGCCTCTGAATCACCTTTCCAATCGAACCCACATAGGAACCAATTACAGAAGTCATCGCTTCTGAACCAATATAGAAACCTAGTACAGTAACCATCGCTACCGAACCCACATAAGATCCGAGTACAGTCTTCATCGCTGCCGAACCCACAGAGGATCTATGTATAGTCTTCCTCGCTGCCGAACCCACGTACGATCCAAGTACGATTGACCTCACTTCCGAACCCATGTAGGATCCCATTAAATACATCATCGTTGTCGCAGTCGCAACCAACTCTAGGGTTCCCACACACAGCACAGTCGATTCCGGGAGGGTCCACTCCATGAGCCAAGAGGGTAGATACATAAACTATTACGAAATCAAGAGTTGATGTATCCAGAAGTTCTGTCTCGTCAAAAGGAAGTCAATGCAACAGACGACATGTCAATCAGACATCTGGTATGAGAGATATAGGCTTTTCTGTCCTAGGGGCCCGGTTATAAATATGCTCCTTTCTAACATGGATGATATACAAAATCAACTGATACTCACTTAGAGTATCACAAAAGGACCTTCTCATTGAAAGAGTCCTAATGCCACAGATAGCGCGTCGATTGGACATGTGGTATTTAAGTTAACCCCTTTTAAGTGATTAACCGGCCTAGCCCGTTTAGCCGAGAGGGACAATGGGTCGGGTTGTCCCAGTTTTACGGGTCCATCCCAGAAGGGGTTTCAGACCAGTCCGAAGGGAATACTCAAGTCATACCAAAGGTACGTGGCCCGACCCTATGTGATGCGGCCCGACATGAATTGGCACAGTCCGGCCCTACGGGGCGTGGCCTGGCTCGGCCAGACGCGGCCCTGCCCGACGCGGCTCAGTTCGGTATGGCCTTGCATGGCCTGGCTCGGCCCGTCCATGCACGGCCCGGCTGGCTCGGCCGAAGCCGTGCGGCTCCATGGGGGAGGGGGGGCACCCCCCCCCCCCCCCCCTCGGTCTTCTGCACTGGCAAAGCCAGGTGGCGCCTCCCTTCCCCAAAACAGGCCGGCTCGGCCGGCCAGCCCTCTGGTGCACGTGGCCTACACGGTGGCCTGCAACATATTTGGCGCATCCCTCTCTAGGCGTCGGGACTCCTCTTCACCCGGACGGCCGACAAGCTGGCCGCTTCTTCCACCGAAGCGACCTGTGTAGCGGGCCTCGGTTCTTTTCGCACAACCGGCGTGATGACACTAGTTCCCTTTGCCTCATTCCCGGCACGACACAACAGTGTTTTGCTTCCATCGCCATCAATTATCAATTCTAATATAATTAATTAGAACAACGAAGTGTTGTCGGGCCATGTTCATCTGGCCCGCACCCTCCGCATAAAACGATAGCAATCAGCCAAGGTAAACGAGATGCTCAACGAAAAATAAAGCACAATTTTAATCCATTAAAATTGAACATAACCCATACCTCGATAAACGATATCGTTTGCCGGTGTCATGGAAGATGGCGTCGTGGGATGAGCTTTTGAAGACGGCGTTGGCATGCATCCAAGGAGGGAATGATGTCTCACACTAGCTACAGAGAGAAAAAGGAATGGCACGTTGTCTCTCCTTATAGTGGTGACGTTCTTTGTTGAATAGGTGATGTTCTTCAAGGGAGGATGATCTTCATCAAATAAATCTAGAGTTATCCAAAATCACCTCACACAACAATTCTAACCCATAATAAAATAATTGTTCCTATTACTTTATTTTATTTTCCCAAGAATTCCAAAATTACAAAAATTAAAATTCCAATTCACTTAATTAATTAAACCATTATTTGTCTAATTAATTGGGTGAAAGGTTGGTAACTTTTAATGAGGGAGAGAGAGTAGAGGAAATGTCACCACAATAAATACAAGGGGGTTGTCAACATTAAAATAAAAGAGTTTAATGGGTGTTTTAAGGGGTTTAGAGAATGTTAATGGTTGGGGAAGGTGTGGGCCCCACATCACAATTACCCTCACATGGGTAGTTAATAGTTTGTGGGTCCCATCCTAACTACCCCATGTAGGATATAACAACTTAAGATAAAGATTAAAAATTATCCCATATTTTTTTATTCACTTCTTATATAAACCAAAAAATATAACTCCTTCTCCTGTGCAAACGAATCTACAGTAAAATTCATCTTAAGAAATTATCGGCGCTTTTGTTTCATCGGTGCCCTCATATTCAAATTTTGATCCCCATTTCAAATGATATAAATCCCCACTTATTCGTTCACTGATTTTACCTGAGCTAAACTTCGGAAATTTTTTACAGGAACACCGGGCCTCAGAATCAGGTTCCTTCAGAAACTGTGTAATTGTAAAATGCCAAATAACATAAGAAAAAAATTTCATTGAAATTTATGGGCCTTTAAATCACTCCCACCTCCAGGATTTTCATCCCCGTAAAGGTAACTAATAATATATAGAAACAAATGATGTTAATGTTCACGAATCTAAGCCTCTCGCTCCCATGTTCTATTCTGGAGGTTCCTATGCTTCCACCTGATTCTCATTAGGAATTTATTGTCCACGTAGGACCCATTCTTATTGATCCTTGATCTCCACCGGGACCTCCAAAAAAGTCGCCCCGTCATCGATGTCCATCTCCCCGTGGTGGATGATATGCGTCGTGACGTGCACGTATCTCCTCATCTAAGATACGTTTAAGAAGTCGTGCACCTGGTGCAACTGTGGTGGACGGGCCAGGTGATATGCCACCTCACCTAACCTGAAAAGAACCTAGAATGGTCAGATGAAGCATGAATAAAACATTCCACCCCAGCCAAATCACTATAATCCACATCGAGGTGAGACCTGTAAAAAAAGTGTGGTCACCATCCACAAACTATAGTGGTCTCTTTTTCCTATCAGCATCGTACTTCTATCACCTATATGCAGTCCACATCTACTCCAAGATGATCTTCACCTTCTCTGTCCAAGCCTGAACCATCTCTAGTCCTACGAGTGCTGACTCCCCAGGGTTAGTCCAGTACAGAGATAATCTGCAAAGTTGTCCATACAATGCCTCGTATGGTGCCATCCTGATGGTGGAGTGGTAGCTGTTGTTGTATGCAAACTCCACCAAGGGTAGGTGATCATCCCATCTACGACCAAAGTTAATGAAAAATGCACAGAGCATGTCCATGAGTGTCTGAAAGGTCCTCTCCTTCTGGCCATCCATCTGAGGGTGAAAGGTGGTGCTCAGTCATAGTTGTGTCCCAAAAGCATCCTACAACCCTTTCCAAAGACAAGAAGTAAAGAGGTCATCATGATCAGAGACGATAGATAATGTCACACCATGAAGTTGTACGATCTCCTGATCATATAGGTTTCCCAAGCTCTCCACTGAGCCCTTCTCTCTAATAGGTAAGAAGTCGGACGACTTGGTGAGTCGGTCGACAATCACCCAGATGGAGTTGTGTCCTCTAGATTTATGTGGAAGTCCTTTCATGAAATCCATAGATATCCCATCCCACTTTAACTTCGAGACCTCTAGGGGATGTACCAAACCTACAGGTACCTAGAGCTCTACCTTCACATGTCGGATGGTTAGGCATCGTGAAACAAACTATGCCACAACCTTCTTCATACCTAGTCACCAGTGCTGTCGTCTGAGATATTGGTACATCTTTGCTACTCTTGGATGTACCACCAAGGGGTACATGTGATACTCCCTCAGCACCTCCTCCTATAATTCAACTGGTACAATGGTACATCCCCTAAAGAGGATGATGTGTTCTCCCCATACCAAGAATCCATCAGGTGAATTTCTTATGGATATCTATGCATGTCGCATCTCATAGTCAACGTTCCCCTTTTGTGCCTCTCTAAACCACTAATGTAGTGGAGGAGTGACATTGAGTGACTGTAGAAAGGATGCTCAATCTCTATCCATGAAAGATATCTGCAATGCGAGTAGCTTCTTTGTCGCATCTCCAAGTAGTTGAATGCCTGATCTCCTGCTGAGAGCATCAGCTACTACATTACGCTTCCCAGGAGTATTGACAATCTCAAAGTCATGGTCATGTACAAACTCAAGCCATCGACGCTATCTCAGGATCAGGTCCTTCAGCGATAAGATGTACCTAAGAATCTGGTGGTCTGAGTAGACTGTAATGCACTCACCCATCAGATATTGCTGCCATATCTTAAAGGAGAAGACCGGTGCTGCTAAATCCAGGTCATGGGTAGCTTAGTTCTACTTGTGCTGCATCAACTGTAGTGAACCATAAGCGATCACTGCCCACTCCTTCATCATGGAACACCCGATTCCGTTCCTTGATGCATCACATTAAACTACGTACCCTAAGCTCTCCTCCAGTAGCCTCCAGATAGGTGCAATGTCAATCTCTGTCTCAACTCCTGAAAGCTATGATAACATGTATCTGACCGCACGAAGGTTTTCCCATTCATTATTAATGCTAAAAGTGGTGTTGCAACTCTGGAGAAGTCTGGCACAAATATCCAATAGTATTCAGCCAATCCTAGGAAACTCTGCACCTCAATCACACATGTGGGTGGCTCCCAACCAAGAACTTCCTTGATCTTCGCAGGATCCACTGTAACCCCCACCTCAGAGATAACATTCCCCAAGAAGTGGACATCTCGAATCCAGAACTAACACATCGAGAGCTTAAGATAATGCTGGTGCTCTCATATTGTGTCTAGTACAACCCCCATGTGGTAGGCATGATCTTCCTCTATAGTCGAGTATATCAGTATATCGTCGATGAAGACTATGACAAATTGATTGAGGTAAGGCTGGAAGATCCTGTTCATGAGACTCATGATCACTGCTAGAGAATTGCTTATGCCGAAAGGCATAACCAAGGACTCATAGTGGCCATACCAACACCTGAAGTCCATCTTCTGCACATCCTTGTCTCAAACTCTGAGCTGATGATAGCCTGACCTGAGGTCTATCTTCGAAACCATCATGATCCTTTGAGCTGATCAAAGAGATTGTCAATCCTCAGGAGTGGAAACTTGTTCTTTACGCTCACCTGATTTAGGAAATGGTAGAATACACATTTTCGTAAGCTCTCATCCCCCTTCTTGGAGAATAAAATCAGAGAAGCCCTGGGTGAAACACTGGGTCAGATGAATCCATTGCCCTGCCAGTCCTCCCTTTATACCCGCAGCTTACAAAGCTCATCGGGAGCCATCCGATATGCTAGAGTAGATATCAGGGATGTCCTGGTGTACATTTCAATATTGAATTCTACCTCTCTATGAAGAGGTAGTCCTAGAACGAATTCATAAAAAACGTCTTCATACTGATCCACCATAGCAGGAAAACTCGGACTCTACACATCAACCGCTCCGAGGAAGAGATAGCCAACTAATGTGTGATCATATTCCCTCTCCTCTGCGTGAGTCCATACTGCACTACAAAGGTTCCCTTCTCGCTGGTGAAGGTGAACCTTCTCCCATATGTGCGGACACACCGCACTTTTCACCTAATACAGTCAATCTAAGCATGGAATGTAGATAACCAATATATGACCAAGATGACGTCATAAGGCCTCAACGACGCTACAAGCAGATCCCAGCTAAAGCTCTCTCCTCCTAGAGTAAGCTCACACTGTCGGCACCAATGTGTAGTCATAGATTCTACTCCCATATGAGTCTCTAGCCATAAGGATCGAGCCAACAGCTCTGTCTGAATCTACGATCTCTGAAAAAGGGCAGTGGAAATGAAATAATGATGCGCTCCTCTGTCTATAATAACTGTAGAAAGAGGGGAGTAGACACAAATAGTACCTAGAATCATCTCAGGTGCACCGTGGTCGTAATCCATTACTGCCTGAAGCTTAGCCTTCCTCTGTCCACCAGCTCCTTCTAGTCAGGGTAGGCCTCCTGGTGGTGGTGGTGGTGGTAGAGCCTCAAAGCGTCGCCCACCAACCGCTGCTCGGCCAGCTTCTCTACCTCGTCCAACTGATCCCTACGGACCACCACGGTCAAACATCTACCTCTTCCTGGGTGGTCCCTCAATGGTCTATTTCTCTTATGCGTGGTGGGTCGGGCAGTCATGAGCCATGTGGCCCTTCCCGCTGCATGCATATCACTGTATGACTCTCATATGACTGGATCTGATGCATGTGCCCCACACATCCAAAATAGTATCCTTAGGTCGCCCACCTGATGGCCTGGTCCACTTGGACCACTACGACATCTTTCTACTGCCTGTTGCAGAATTATCTTCCACGTGTCACCCTGCAGTAGGCCCCGCTGCTATCGTAGGCTCTGCAAGGAAGCTCTCCACAAGTAGGGCTCGTTCCAGCACTCCTTCAAGCATTGGAATGCTTAGGGATATCATCGAAGCACTGATCTCATTCTGTTGTCCCTCCTCGATGGTCTGGGCTAAGAAGAATGGGTCTCGTTCTAGTTTCGTGGAGTAGCGCAAGAGGTCGGTAAATCTCATTGAGTAATGGGCTACTGTCATGCTTTCCTACCGCATCTGTAGTAACTCTTAGATGCACACCGCACATAGGGTGGCTGGAACAATCTTTGAGCGGATGATTTTCTCGAAAACCGTCCAAAGTATTGATTCCTCGTCATGCACCTGGAGCATCAGGCTCCACCATCTGCCTGCTGCAGCGTGCAGGAGACTCGCTGCAGGGATCACCATAAGATCTGCTGGTGTCCCTACCAATCTGAATACTCAGACAACATCTTCTAGCCAATCCTCAGCTACCTGAGAGTCTGTATCACCACAGAACCTGGGTGGCCTCTGTCACTGAAACTCATGCAACACACTTAGGCGGCATGCACTCTCAGCTGCTGGGTCTAGTGGCATCGGTTCCTCGGTGGGTAGAGGTACCGTCGGTGCCTCTGCTGTAATGGGACCCTGCACTGAGGCCTCATCGCTCAGTGGGATACCATCTCGCACGTAACTGGGAACCCTACATGGCTGACATCATGGGGTCATCCTGAAAAGAAACAGGTGTGCCACTCTTAATACAGTATACCTGGTGAGCTGACATGATGTAATCACAAAAAAAACGTTTGAAACACACACGCAATCAATGTTTTCGGACACTAAGTTGAAAATCATATGACAGGGTCCTGGTGTATGGATAAGTAGGTTGTCGCACCAACACTGGACTCCCTGGACTGATAACAAAACTCATTACACTAAACACAATTTCTTCAAAGGAAGAAATTATTAGAGTCATATGTTTTGCAGTAGAACTGACTCCTCTGATATAAATTTGTGACGACCAGTCCTCGGGACCCGTACCGTGACTACCCCAAGCCCACCTTCCATTGGCCAGGGGCTGGAGACTAGCACCAAAGCCATAAATCCAGTTAAAAGGGAAGAAATTTCCTTTATATAATTAAACAAACACAACAGAGTACGCAAGATGAAGTAAACACTAAGTAAACTGAGTACAAAAGTAAGTGCTCAAAAGTAAATGGTCCAGAATACAAACCCAACTGAAATTACAGTACAACTGAAAAGAAAGTACATCAGCAGTAATGTAAGTCATGAACTACTGAGTCCTCCTCTGGCTATCCCACCTGAATGGTCGATACAGATGGTCTACTTAGCTCCTCGGGTCTGGTCGTCCGCTCCGTGTACGTCTGGCCTATTAGTCCACCTCCAGATACTATCCCTCTCCTCAAGCCTCAACCATGATCAGCGTTTTCCATCATCTACATCCAACACAACATAGTGCAGGCATAGCCCATTCAGGGGAGAGTATACGATACTCAGAAGGGACCCCGAGACCCCCGAAGGTCTCCCAGAATCCACAAAGGATAAACCACAAAGGAAGTATACATACACAAAGTATAAACCAACTCTACTTAGGTATATTTTCATACATATACCTAAGTCATAAATTCCAATTCGGCTCAAAGTCATGAGGCCAAGTACAACCCAATCCACACAGGAATGCACAACTCAATCGACACAAGAATGAAAGTCAATCACTTCGATGATAATGATTGAAAAATCAAGAATCATCTCACACAGGTATACTACTCACAGAGAGGGGTGGAGATGATAGATGTAGCCTCTAAATCATCTTTCCTACCGAACCCATGTATGATCCAAGTACAGATGTAATCACTACCGAACCCACGTAGGATCTCAGTAACGTAACCATCACTGCCGAACCCACGTTGGATCCATGTACAGTAGTTATCGCTACCGAACCCATGGAGGATCCAATTACCGTCATCCTTGCTGCAGAACCCACGTACGATCCAAGTACGGTCATCCTCACTACCAGACCCACATAGGATCCAAGTACACTCGTCATCGATGTTGTAGTTGCAGTCAACTCTAGGGATCCCTAACACAGCATGCTCGATTCCGGGAGGGTCCGCTCCACGATCCAAGAAGGTGGATACATCAATTGTCACAAAGTCAAGAGTTTATTTATCCTGAAGTTCTATATCATCAAAAGGAACTCAATGCAACAGATGGCGCGTCAATCAGACGCCCACTATAAGAGTTATAGGCTTTTTCATCACAAGGGTCTGTTTAGAAATATGCTCATTTCTAGACCGGCCGGTAACCAAAATGATCCGAAAATCACATAGAGTATCACAAAAGGACCGTATTCTCGAAAGAGTCCTAGTGGCACAGATAGTGCATCAATTGGATGTGTGGCCTTTATGCTAACCTCGTTTAATGGATTAACGGGCCCGACCCATTTAGGCTAGTGGGCCAATGGGTTGGGTTGTCCCAGTTTGACGGGTCCAAACTAGCAGGGGTGTCGGACCGGTCCTAATCGAATACTCAATTCGGCCTGAAGAGACATGGCCCGACCTGAAGTGGTGAGGTCCGACCCGGCGGGGCGGGGCCCGGCGCGGCGCAGCGCGGACTGGCGGGGCATTCGGCGCTGCTGGCTCGGCCTTCCGTCTGAGCGGCCCGGCCGAAGCTGAGTGGCTTCAGGGGGTGGCCCTGTCGGTCTTCTGCTCCTATGGTGCCAGGTGGCCCTCTAGTGCATGCGGCCCCCATGGAAGGTTGCGTCTTATTTGGCGAGGCGGCCTCCTGGCGTCGTGGTTCGGTTCCTCCCGGCCGACCGAAGGGCCATCTGGTCCTCTAGCGCAACACCCTCCCGGAGTCTTGGCTCCTCTTCACCCAGCCGGCCAACGGTCCGACCGGTTCTTCCGCCGAAGCGGCCCGTGTAGAAGTCTGCGGTTCTTTCCGCACAACCGGTGTGACGGAGCTGGTTCCCTTTGGTCGTTCCTAGCTCGACGCAACGACGGTGTTCATCCACAGCCATCAATTATCAATTCTAAAATAATTAATGAGAACAACGAATGGTTGTCAGGCCATGTTCGTTCGGCCCACACCGTCCATGTAAAATGATTGCAATCAGGAAGGTAAACAAGATGCTCAATGGCAAACCAATGCAAAATTTTAATCCATTAAAATTCCTATTATCTCCTACCTCGATAAACGATGTTGTTTTCCGGTGCTGTGGAAGATGGCGTCGTGGGGTGAGGTTTCGAAGATGGCATTGGTGTGCGTCCAAGGAGGGAACGACATCTCACACTAGCTGCAGAGAGAAGAAGGAAAGTCACGTTGTCTCTCCTTGTGGTGATGATGTTCTTCGTCGAAGAGGTGACCTTCATCGTGGGAGGATGAAGTTCTTCACGAAAGGATGATGTTCTTTAAATTAAGCTAGAGTTCTCCCAAATCTCTTCACACACCAATTCTAACCCAAAATAAAATAAGGCTTCCTCTTACATTATTTTATTTTTCCAAGAATTCCAAAATTAAATATATTCAAATTCCAATTCACTTAATTAATTAAACCATGAGATGTATTATTAATGGGTGAATGGTTGGAAACATTTAATGAGGGAGAGAGAGGAGAGGAAAAGTCACCCCAATAAATACAAGGGGGTTTTCAACATTAAAATAAAGGAGTTTAATGGGTGGTTTAAGGGGTTTAGGGAATGTGAATGGTTGGGGATCGTGTGGGCCCCACCTCACAATTATCCTCATATGGGTAGTTAGGATTTTTTGGGTCCCTTACTAATTACCCCTTGTAGGATATAACCACATCTGATAAAGAATAAAAATTGTTCCATAATGTTTTATTCACATCTTATTTGAACCACAAAATTTGACTACTTCTCCCATGAAAACGCATCTACGATAAATGTCCTCTTATGGAATTACTGGAACTGCGGTTTCATCGGTGCCCTAAGATTTCAATTCTGAGCATCAGTTCAAAAGATATAAAAACCCGCTCATTCGTTCACTGAACGTACTTGAGCTAAGCATCGAAAATTGATTCCTGGCACACTAGGACTCAGAATCAGGTGCCGCCAGAAACTGCATACTAATAAAATCCCAAAAGAAATTAAGAAAAAAATTTATTGAAAATTACAGGTCTTTACAAAGAAGAAGGATATAATACCTATCTTAGGGCTTGGACATCAATGACTATATCTTCTACCTTACTTTGATCAATCAGTGAGGGAGAACTCTCTTCAGCATCCTCACATGGGTTCATGTGAGAATTTCAGGAAGGCAGGTTTCCACACAAGGAAACAGTAATACATTAATTCATCATCGCAAAATTTATGAAAATTTCAAACATTAAATAAAATATAAATAAGTAAAAAGCATCACAATAATGAAATAAACGACAACTTCACTACCACATGATGCCTATGTGCAGTCTGCAGCTCGCTCATCCAACGTGGAAGAGAAGTAAAAAAAAACAATCAAAAAATCCCCAGGACACTAATGGATTGTTATGAGAGGTACTGGAAATGCACCCTAATCAATACCTAAACTTCTATCCCCAAAATTCGTAACTCTTGTCTAACCAATCTTACCCAAAAATAATACTATGTCTCAAAAGCAAACCTTCTCTAATACTATTTTGTCACGAATCTAATCTATTCACCATTAAAACTGGCACCCAACCTGATCTATGGTAAGTCTTGAACAGTGTTCCTTATCCACATAATATGGAAAACGTCACTAAGTATGAAAAAAATGTTTTGGGAAAGGTTTACCAATGTTAGCATACCTAAAACTTCCAAAAATAGTAAGTACACTGCATCTGAAAATTACCAACCAAAAAAAATAAATAAAATTACAACTAAATACAATGTTTTAAAAAAAAAACAAGGGGTAAAAAACTATAAAATTTTATGAAAATACCGTAAGGACCAGTACATGACAAGGGTTCATCACCAACGAGTTGACTCTATAACAACAGAGCCTGGAAGGAAACTAAAAACATGAGTTTTCATCTCCAATGGAATTTCTATTAACTAAATCAAATATGATCATGTATACCTTCACCCAAACATATGAGTAGGTGGGATCCTAATCCCAATTGGATAGCACACAAATTTTCCTTGTGATTAGAATTTATAGATAAAAATCTTGCATGTTCTTGAAAACAATTAATGGTATCAATAATTTTTGATGTGAAACTATAAGAGAAAACATTTTTCAAGTGTTAGTAGAAAAGAATGAATACATTTTAATAAAAATTTTAAGATACTAAATTTTTTATCAAAACTCCCCATTATCCAATTGTATATACCAAATTTTCAATGTGCACTAGTCACATGAACACCCCTAAGCACATGTTAACTATGGGCTCCAAGTAACTCGTATCTCAGTGTAAAAGTAACCAAGCCAAATATATGTTCTCGTGCATGAGCCACTAGTTGGGAAAATACACATAACCCAGTGGTACCCAATCACCATCCTTATAGTTTTTATAGTTTTTTCAATGTAAAACTTTTTATGTGAAACAGGGACAAAACCACTTCGGATCACTAGCATACTAGTACATGTCCACCCACCTCGATACCCGTGATTCCCTATATGTCATCAAAAAATTTCCACATTATAAAAAATGTGACATCAAAATAGAAATACCAATTCCAGTCATACACAGTCAAAATCATTTATAAACATGCCTTTCGAAATTTTTATAACACAAATAAACACTTAGAATTTATATAAAAAAATTTCACAAATTATAAGAAAACATTACACATAAAATACACATAGAAACCCTCTATTAAAACCAAACTCAAAAAAAACACCAAAACTGAATTATCAGCACATATTTGTTTTAATAAAAACCATTCCATGAATTTTTGAACATACCCAATTGGTGTAACATGGATTGCACTGGAAAAACACCCATTTTCCCACAAAAATGAAATTTAAAAATCAACCATTTAACAAATACAAATAAAAATTGTTTTTCCCAAACATAACGAATGATGAATATGGTAGAAATATAAATATATAAATATAACTCATTCTACAATGCTTACATATGGAATCACATATGAAATGTGTCAAACCACCTAAATACTTGTTTGAAACATCAATTGCACCATCGACACACCACAAGGGCATAAACATGAACCTAAAACCACATTAATGGACTATGAAACTCAAGAACAACCCCTAGGTATTCATCATTAGCTTCTAGACATTTACATGTTCAACAAAAGTGGGAGAATCCTTAGGGAAATCGAAGAAACTAATATTGAATCTCAGTTGAGAATATTTGAAGAAATCACCCAAAATACAACAGTAGTTGAATCTCTAAGTAGTCAAAATTAAAAGGGAGGTTCTAATAAGGATGAGGAGGTCGAGTGGGAACTGAAATGGGGGAAATGAGTAAAAATGGATCATTTATGATAGAAACAAATTATTTTTGTAAATCCAGACGATTTAAGAATCCTTAAGGATATTTTCCCTAATCCACAGTGAATATAAGCTGCAAAGGGTAATAATGGAACATGGGTGTGCTCCTAGGGTTTGTGGGATCATGTGAGAGGTTTAATGACCAAAAAATGTTAAAAAATAAATGAGATAAAGATGAAATAAATTATTTCCTCAAATATTCAAATTAGCTCATGGGTTGGCCCAATGCCTGAATAAATAACCCAAATCCACCATGATTATGTGTTCATAAGGGGTCCAAATGGATATGGTGGATTTAATGTGTCATGGGAGGCCAAGTGGGAAGTAAAATGGGTGAAAAATATTGAAAACTTATGGATTTAGAAAAGAAACAATTTTTTATAAATCTAGAAATGAGATCATTGTTTGACCAAAATCATGAAGAAACCACCATGTTATCCAAAAATGTTTGGGAAAACCCACAAACAAAGCAAGAATATAAAGTACATGAAAAATAAATTTAAAATATGTCATTGATGTGACATTAGGGATAGTCTTTTGGGTGGACCAGAAGTTCTATATTGTGACTAAGGATGTTGGGGAGAGAATTGGGAAGGGTTTGGTTTAGAAAAGAGTTTGAGTGATGTGAATAAATAAAGGGTGGTGGTGTCTTTTTATAATATGGGAAAAGGAACCCACTTGGAAACTATTTGGAAATTTCCGAACATAATCCAAAATAATAAATTTAATGTAAATAAAAAAGCACCCATATGACCATATATTTAAATATATGAAAAATATGGTTGATATAGTGACATAAATTTTTTTACTAGTTAGTAGGTCATTTTAACACTTATCTTTTTATTTTAACTCCTAAAAGTCCAATTTTTACCTTATCCATAGTAATTAATTTTATTTACATTCAAAAATCTGCGTTGGTTAAAAAAATTGACGTTGTATTGTAATAATAATTACTCTAATTCTATATACGGAGTCCATTTCTTCAAATTTATTCACATGAGTGGAATATTTTAATTTAAAATAATTTCACAAATGCACCGAGAAAGTAGGTTTTTAAAGGGAAAATGGCTGAATGTTTACAAAGATTTTATTTCAAAATTCATTATGAAATTGTTTACAATGACATTCATTGGATAAATGGATTTATAATTTAACTAATTTATCTTTAAAAACAATTTTATTAATAATTTAAATTTATTAATAATATAAAAAATGAATTTTTCAATTAAAAATTTGTATTTTCACTATCCATCCAAAAAAAGAAACATTTCCGAAAAATCTAAAACAATTCACCGTATTCCAATTTTGAAAATTTTGTTTTAAAAATGAATTTTATTTTTCCAGATTCATTTTATAAAAACATAAAATTTTAATTTAATTATTGTTCAAAATTTGATAAAAAGTGTTTTTTTGAAAACTGTATTTTCAATACATATAAAGGAATTACCTATAATTATGTATTTCATTATCAATAGGATTTCATTATTTAAAACCATATAATTAAGATTTTAACAATATTTATTACTATTTATATCAGCAAGCATATTGACATGGTTATAACAGTCGTGATTAAATAACAATATTACTAATATATCAAGGGTTTGTTAATGCTCAATATCAACTGTAACACATGCTAACAAATTATTGTATGAATTTTAATATTAACATGGTTTTCTGTGACGAGAAATCTATAAATAAAATTTAATTTATTCAAAAAACACAATTCATAAAAACATGGGGAGTTATATGTGGGTCATTGTGTGGTTGTTTGAACCCTTTCTAAATATATATTGGATGTTTATTATTTTATATATTAAACAAAATAAATTTTTATTTTTATTTTTTAAAATTAATAAATAATTATTAATTATTATTTCTGTTTTATTTTTATGTGTTATTTATTATTTATTATAATTATTATTTCATAAAATTTATTTTATTATTAATTAATATTGGTAAATTATTAATTAGTCAGTACTTATTATTTATATGTAATATAATATATATTATTCTTAATTTATTTATTTTATTTTAATAATAATTATTGATATTTAAATTACTTAATTATTTATTATTTTAAATGTATTAATAATGATCTTCAACATAGTTTGGTGATGAATGTCGGGCTTTTAGTGGCGAAAGTATGCTTTTATGGTTCAGGATGCAGTTGACGACTCGGGACGTGGGCTGTGTCAACTTTAGCCATGGCCTCAGATATAGGGGCCAAAGCTGGCGATAACCTTTGGCAATGGGATTTTCACGACACGTGATGTAGGACACCCGAGGCATGGTATGAAAGGGCATAAGATCCTAACTGTGAATTTTTTATTAGTGAATTGGCCAATGACACACAATGGTGGAAACACAAAGGGAACAAGATGGCCACTATATGTTGGTGTGTACCATAAGCTGATTAGATAGGACTACCGATATAGAGAATAGGATGGAAACGAGAAGCAGGTGATGACCTTGGGATGTGAAGAATATGGGTGAAGACATCAGGCGAACCATATTATACTGGATAGCATGGAGCCAGTGATGATCCCAGGATATGGTGTAGAACACCGAAAAGCTTGAGTTACCAATAGACGATGAGCTGTTATGGCTTGGAAATTACTAGGCCTGATGCAACTTTAATTATGAAGGGGTTTTTTGTTTCGTAGGTTGTTGTTTTGGGTGGTGTTTGTTTTTACACCTTTCATATCATGGTGGAATTTTTAGTGCCACATGTTTTAATTTTCATGTACTTTTATTCTTATTATTAATTTTTATGGTCGAGTATGCTCAGTACCCAAACATTCATCATATATATATGTGTATTTATATGTATTTATGTATATTTATATGTATATATATATATTTAAATTTTATTATACATACTTATATATATTGTGGATATATATATATTATTTTCATTTATATTTATGTATATTCATTTTTCATTATATATAATTATATTTTAATATGTATATCTGTGTTTCTATGTGTTTATATATTGTTATGTAAATATAATTATATTTTTATATATTAATATATAATTATAGGTATTTGTGTGTGTGTGTGTATTTGTCTTTATTTTTAATTTTATTAATTTATATATATTCTATGGGTACATATATACCATTATATTTAATAGTATATGCATAAAAATATACATATATTTATATATATTTATGTAAATTTGTTTAAATTAAAATATTTTTATAGATATTTATATATATTTATTAATATATATATTAATTAATATATGTTTTGTTTACACACACACACACATTTATATGAAATTATATTTTTATATATATGAATTATATATTATGAATAAATATATATACAAATATGTATGCATTTATATGTATTTATCTGTATATATATAATTATATTATAGTTTCTTTCATTACAACATAAAGGGCTTGGTGTTATGGTAATCTTTTTTCAGAATAACCAAGATGTAAGAGGTTAAAATCTCTCCATACACAAACATATGGTTGACATTATGTGGAAGGTTTGTTGGTTATGGGATTCATGTGCCTAGGTTGGGTATTTAAAACATCACTAAATGAACCACATGTGTGATGACCCAGACTCTCTTAGTCCTTCCCTTTTCCAAAATTCGGGTTCTATCGGTGAGACCGATCGGGGAGACCGATCGGTGAGACTGATCGGGGAGACCGATCGGGGAGACCGATCGGCACGACCGATCGGCGGGACCCATCGGCACGACTGATCGGCGGGACCTATCGGCGTCACCTGGCCTTGTCAAGTTGTTTCCAGTAGCGCTCCTTTGCGTAAATAGGGTTTTAAACCCTATTCTGACTCGTTTAACCATGTTTTAAGACTCGTAACGCCCATAAGAGTTTTAATTAAATGCTTCATCAATTAATGAGTCAGCTTAAACCACCCGACCCCATTTTGTGACGAGTGGAGCCGCGTGATCAATCCATGACCCCCGCGCCTTACGCGGTTTCGCGTTTTCACCTCAACCGTCCCCGACTCTTATAAACTAAGGGTTAGTCGTGGTTTCTCCTTTCCCCAATCGTGACTTTTCACAAATAGCTTCTGGTGCATCGTGCCCGCCGCATCATTATCCTTAAAGTTCCGCACCCCCGGCCTAAATGTCGTTCATCTATCAACAAGTAGGGAATTTCTTCTTTGCCTCTCTGTTTTGTGTATCATGCGGGGTGGGCGTGCTTTCGATTCCGTAGAATTGGATAAACCAGACCAAATTAAAGATAATGAACGAATTCTATAAAAAAAGGAGGGGGGGGGGGGCTGTGATCGTTGATGTTGTCTTATATTTTGATGTTGTTTCTCTTATGACCATCTTGTTGAGTTGTGATAGCTTATGCCTTCTTAAAATCGAGGTTGTTGGTGGTCGTTGTTTGTGCACTAATGAACCCCTGCTAATGTATTAAATAGCTTGCTGTGGTTGTAAACTCCTTCTGTGAAAAGTAATCGGTTAATCACATATATCCGGCCAAATAAATTGAGGCACCATGATCATTCCTTTTGTGATAACCCCCGGTTGAAACACACGAAAATTGAAAGCATGGAGTGTGTTAAGTCATTTAAATCTGAAAATACAGGCTTGGCCTTGCTTAGTGTTGGTGGCAGTGTTTTGGTGGTTTTCTTTTACGAGTCGATTTCTGGAGATGTGGGAGGGGATGGGATCACCTTTCCTTTTATACCCTTGGTGATCGTGTGAGTTGGGGATGTGATCTCCTGTTTGTGTGGATTCAGTGGTTGTGAGTTTTGAATCCGGGTGGTTACTTGTTTATATCACAAATTGGGGTGAGATCCTCTTTTGTTGAGAACCGGGTGTGTGCGTTGTGGTTGCTGTTTGATTGTTTACTTTTCTGGACTTGTGCCGATGTTTTCTAGTTGCCCAGTAGTGCTTAAACTTAAATATTATTACTGAACGTGAAATATGAAAGGGGACACATGGGTTGTTAGCGTGAGTCATGACTCAGATTTGAGTGTTGTTGTGATCTATAGGTTGTCTGTAGAAAAACCTAGCTTTGGGTGAGTGCTTGTTACCTATATATATGTATCTGTAGCTTTGTGTTTCTTATTCGCGCCCCACCCAAGTTGATCACTTAGTGCCGAACACCCACATTTCATGGGGGAGGGTGTTTTTCCCAACACTATTCTTAGTGGCTGGTTATTAGCTCCTTTTTTACTCCCTTTCCCGGATAGCCCAAGTATCTTCGGGCAGGCTGTGATGGCCTGAAGTCCATTATTAACCCAAGAACCTTCGGGCTGGGTAGTGTGGTGGTTGGCCAGGTGTGTGCGGCAGGTGGTTTCAAAAGTGTATTCGGGATGAGGCCTAGGTGTCTTCGGGCGTGGTGGTGGTTGTACTGGCCTAGGTGTTTGCAGGAATGGTTACATGTGACAGTTGTGGCCCAGGTGTGTGCAGGCGAGATTTCGGCAGTGAGACTGCGTGTGGTTGTGGCCCAGGTGTGTGGGGGCGGGATTTCGGCAGTGGGACCATGTGTGGTTGTGGCCCATGTGTGTGCGGGTGGGTGTGGCAGTGGGACTGTGGTGAGAATGGCGGGATTGGTCCGATGCGTAGGATGTCTCAATAACCAGTGGGAAAGTGGCGCGGGATACCCAAACATCGATGTGATCTTATTATATAAATTACTTGACTTTCGTTATTTGGGGAGTGTGCCTTGGTGAGGCCTGGGGTGGATAGTTTACCTTGATAGGTGTTTAGTTTACTCTTTTTCTCACGGGACTTTAGTACGTTCCCCCACTTGTACATGAGAGACATTGGTTTTCCCTATTGAGTGTACTTTTATGCTCACTCTACATATATAAAACTGCATTCAGGATTCCAGGAGGTCTTCGGGGATCACGCAGGACCTTACTAGCTCAGACCTTTGGAGCAGTTGTAGTTGTTGTTTTCTTTTCCTCTTTGGTACTTACCTTGTAGTCACCTTTTGCATCTTGTGGTTTTTACTTTTGAAACATGCATGTGGGAATGGTTTACTTTTGGCTTTACTCTTCTTTCTGCTCGGTGTTGTTGGGTTTTCTTCTCCATATCTCCTGATCCTATAAAATAAAAAAGGGTAATGCCTTCCGTTTGTGAGAAATTTCTATACCCTTGGTGCTATTCGCCACTCCGGGACCTATTAAAGGCGGGTTTCGGGGGTCATTATCTCTCCTTAAACTTAAAGAAGGAAGGGCCTGGAAATCTGCTGACCCTTCCCTCCTTTTGGTGAAGGCGGGTTGTGACAGAATGGTATCAGAGGGATGGTTAAGATATAGGAAGGAGTTTGGAGTTAGGAACAGTGAGGATTGCATGAGATGGTAAGGCAACGGTGTTGGGTGACCTTGGAGCGTGAATTAGGCCAGGGAAGACCGGCTAGGACACGGGATTTTAGGGCCCCCCGTGATCCGACGCAAGGACTTTGGACCTACTGAACGACCAAGTGAGGCCACACAGATTGCAGGGTAGAGAACCTAGAAAAGGTACATTCATCATAATGACTTGTGTTCTTGTGTTTCTGGGATGTCTTGGGAATTAAGAGTAAATTTAAATCATATGATGTTTTAAGAACGATATTTTTCACTTCTTGGGCTTAGGCATTCCTTGTTTACCTTGTAGTTATGGCACCTGGAAGGCGACCACATGTGGTACAGGCGATCGAGGCCCCTGAGAATACATTGGCCAATCGGCAGAGAGCTGATCGAGAGGAATAGGATAAATAGTGGCAGAAGACTCTTCGAGCCTTCCAGTGACAGGCCCTCGAGAAGTATGATGGCATCACCTCCGATATGAAGACGGAAGGCTGGCTAGAGGAGCTAGTTATAGCCTTCGGCATGATTCGGGCCCCGAACGAGTACTGGGTTCCCCGGGCCATTAGCCAGATGCGGGGAGTGGCACGTCAGTGGTGGATGATTTACCTGTGGGAGAGGAGAGAGTCTGAGGTGGCTTGGGTGGATTTCGAGAAGGAGTTCCAGGTGGAATTCATCTCCTCGACGATGAAGGCAGAAAAGAGGCAGGAACTACACTCCCTCCATCAGGGGAGTATGTCTGTGAGGGAGCTAGGGATCAAGTTCAAGGACTTCCTATGTTTTTCTCCGGACCTCTTTCCCGACGAGGAGTCTCGGGCAAGGCGTTTGGAGGAGGAACTCCGACCCTCCCTCCAGTATGTTATTACCCCCTTTACCCTGCCGACGTACTTGGAGGTCCAGAAGAAGGCCGGAGTGGTGGAGCGGATGCATGCTCTAGGGGGAGTGTCGCGAGAGGGGATCCAGTTGGGACCATCAAAGGGGAAAGCCGTCAGCACCAGTCCTCTAGTGTCAGGACCCTCTAGGTTCCGACCCGTAGGGAGTAGGCCGCAAGAGTTTCAGTTTCGATCCCCCGGTCCTCTCCCTTTTCCTACGGGCCCGGGACCACGGTGCTTCATCTGTGGGAGCCCTAGGAATCTCCGGAGTCAGTGCCCAGACCGGGTGCAGTACAACAGTGGAAGTCAGCCCCAACACCCGCCCCAGCAGCAGCTTCCAGCCAGACCTTTCCAGCAGCAACAGTAGGGACAGCGAGCTCCCGCTCCTCCAAGGGTAGACGTAGGAGCAGGCCGACCTCAGGGCGCTCCATAGGGACCTCGACCAGGGCGTGGTCAGGGGGTGGCTGGCAGCCGAGGGGCAGGGGAGCTGGGCATGGATTGTTGCACGCTGCAGAGGCAGCATTCCCAGCAGGGCCAGAGGTTGTTTGAGGTATGATCAGCCTGTTTATAACTCTTGCTTATGCTTTGTTCGATACCGGAGCTTCGCACTCCTTCGTTGCACCCAGTTTAGCCCGTGCCATGGGTCTAGATGCCCAGAGACTTCCAGTGCCCCTGGTGTTGAGCACACTAGTTGGAGGTTAGACCAACTTGTTGTTCATTTGTCGGGGATGTAGACAGATGATAGGGCCACATCAGTTGGTTCAGGATCTTCTTCTGCTACAGATTCCGCCATACGATGTCATCCTAGGCATCGATTGGCTATTTTCTGTGTGCGCCGTCATCGACTGTTTTCGAAGAAGGGTGGTGTTCTCATTCTTAGATAGCCGGAGTGTTACCTTCATCGGCGAGCAGAGCAGTCAGAATGGAAACAGGAGAAAGTAACCTCTCCTCTCCTTGTTGACTATGGTGAAAGTAGAATAAGTAGATGTGGAAATGGTAGAAGTGCCAGAGATCGTCCGTGAGTTTATGGACATCTTTCCTGAGGAGGTGAAGACTCTACCCCCTCGACGTGATATCGAGTTCAGGATAGACCTGCAGCCCGATGCTCATCCAATATCGATGGCTCTTTACCGGATGGCATCTTCGGAGCTATGGGAGTTGCGGATACAAATTGATGATCTGATGAAGAGGGGTTCTGTTCGTCCGAGTGCGTCACCGTGGGGTGCTATGGTCTTGTTTGAAAAGAAGGCATATGGAGGTCTTAGGTTGTGCATAGACTACATGAGGTTGAATCAGTTGACGATCGAGAATCGCTACCCTCTCTCAATGATAGATGATCTTTTTGACCAGCTGAAAGGGGCATGATGGTTCTCGATGATCGACATGCGGTCTGGGTACCACCAGCTGAGGGTGAAAGAGAGAGACCTCCCGAAGACAACATTCAGGTGCAGGTATGGACACTTCGAGTTCGTAGTCATGCCCTTCGGTGTTACGAACGCCCCAGCTGTGTTCATGGGGCTTATGAACTCCATCTTCCGGGAGTACCTGGATTGGTTCGTGGTTGTGTTCATCGACGACATCCTGGTCTACTCTAGATCAAAGGAGGACCATGCAGAGCACCCGAGGACAATTTTAGAGGTCCTCCGATGGCACCAACTATATGGGAAGTTGTCAAAATGCATGTTCCAGACATGATAAGTGCACTTCCTCGGGAACATAGTGTCGGAGAAGGGGATAGTGGTCGACCCATCAATGGTTGAGGCAGTTGTTTCTTGGGAAGCACCTAAGAACGCGGCAGAAGTCCGAAGTTTCCTCAGGCCGGAAGGTTACTACTGGAGATTCGTACCCAACTTCTCCCTAAGTAACAGCCCCTTCGACGGATCTGACCAAGAAGGACCAGGCTTTCGTATGGAGTGAGAAGTTCCAGTCATCCATTAGCAATCTGAAGGAGATGTTGGTCAGTGCCCCAGTACTGAGATTACCAGAAGAAGGGGAGGCCTATGAGGTATTCTGCGATGCTTCGGGACAGGGCCTGGGATGCGTTTTTATGCAGCGACGAGATGTGATCTCTTACGGGTCTAGGAAGATGCGTTCCCATGAGCGTAATTATGCCACCCGCGACCTAGAGCTTGCAGCGGTCGTTTTTGCGCTAAAGTTATGGCGGCACTACCTCATCGGGGAATGCTTTGTGGTCTTTACAGATCACAAAAAATTGAGGTATATCTTCTCCAAGCGGGACTTAACCTTGCGACAGCGGAGATGGGTGGAGTTCCTCCAGGATTACGACTTCGAGATCTCTTATACTGAGAGCAAGGGAAATGTGGTGGTCGATGCTTTGATCAGGAGGACGCATAAGGATGTGGTCCGAGAGTCGGCGGATTCCTGGAAGGCAATGGAAGAGTTGGCTGCCTTACACCTGGATGTGACGATGGATAGCGGCAGAGGATGCCTATATCAGATGACAGTGTAGTCATCCCTGTTTCAGCAGGTGGAAGAGTCTCAGTGGGGAGACCTAGAGTGAGAAGTGATGCGTGACCAAGTTGACCAGGGCAATGCTCTGGAAGGATGGACCGAGGATGGTCAGAACCAGATGCTTTTCCAGGGAAGGTTGTTTGTCCTAGAGGTGATGTGCGGCAGGGTTCTCAGTGAGTTCCACAACTCACCCCTGGCGGTACACCCTAGAGATTTCAAGATGTACCAGGGTTTGAAGAGGCGGTTTTGGTGGCCCAGAGGTAAGCAAGCGGTGGCAGAGTTTTTGGCCAAGTGCCTAGTGTGTCAGCAATGAAGGCTGAACACCGAGTTCCAGGTGGCCTACTACAGCCCCAAGGTGTCCTCGAGTGGAAGTGGGATGACATCTCAATGTATTTAGTCATGAGACCACCCAAGGCCCATAGAGGGTACGACACCATCTGGGTGGTAGTGGACAGGTTGACGAAATCGGCTCACTTTCTAGCGATCAAGGAGTCGAGTGCTGTGGATGCTTTAGCACCAAAGTACGTGGATGAGGTGGTGCGGTTGCATGGAGGCCCGAGGTCTATAGTCTCAGATAGGGATGCACGGTTTACCTCGTGGGTCTGGAGAGGATTGCAGCATGCGTTTGGAACCCAGTTACGCCTTAGAACTGCTTTCCATCCCCAGACAAATGGACAAATGGAGCGCACCATCCAGACCATGGAGGATATGCTGGGAGAATGTTTTCTAGACTCAGGAGGGTCATGGGTGCAATACCTGACTCTGGTAGAGTATTCCTAAAATAATAGATACCACTCTACCATTGACATGGCCCCATTTGAGGCTTTGTACGGGAGGCCATGTCGTTCGCCTGTGTGTTGGACCGAAGTAGGAGAGGAAGGAATCCTTGATCCGGAGGTGGTGAAGAACACGACAAAGAAGGTTCAGCTCATACAGGAAAGGATGAAGGCAGCCTAGGACAAACAGGAGTCATATGCTGATACCAGGAGGAGGACCTTGGAGTTTGAGGTTGGGGAACACGTGTTCTTGATGGTCTCCCCTCAGCATGGGCAGCAGAGGTTCGGCAAGGGGAGTAAGATTTTCCCCAGGTTCATCGTACCATTCTAAGTGTTGCGGTGGGTTGACAAAGTGGCTTACCAGCTAGCGTTGCCACCGCCGCTACTAAGGATACATGATGTCTTTCATGTGTCCCAGCTCCGTCGGTATCTGCACGACGATTCGCACGTCCTTGATTGGGGCGAGCTGGATATCGAGGATGACGTGACCTTTGTAGAGAGAACAGTGATGATTGAGGATCGCAAGGAGAAGGTGCTTTGTGGGCGAACCATTCCCTTGGTTCGCGTGTTGTGGGGACATGGTGGGCTTAAAAAGAGTACGTGGGAGAGGGAAGCACAGATGCGTACCCATTACCCAGAGTTGTTTTGAGTTTTTGTACTTGTTGTACCTATTGTGATAGAACGTTTTTTCTTTTGGCTATGAAATGCACTGGTTTCTTTCCTCTGTTTGTGTGTGAAAACCCCTGACTATAGGGAAGGAGAGAACCCGACCCCTAATCATGTCGCATTATGGTGGATGTGATTAAACCCGTGCGGGCGAGTCAGTGCCGCCCAAAGCGGATAATATCTTGACATGGGGGAAGAGACTCCCCAACCCACGTTCCCGGGCAGTTTGGAATGGTATGTTTTTTGGTTCATGAAAGGAATATGTTCTTAGTTAGCGATTAGGTTCACTCTTGAGATGTATCTTTTGGGGTGGTTGTTCAGACCCACCCTTTCCTTCTGGGTTGCCTTAATTCTCGGGGACGAGAATAGTTTGAGAGGTATCTGATGTGATGACCCAGACTCTCTTGGTCCTTCCCTTTTCCAAAATCCGGGTTCTAAAGGAGTGGTGTCTCGGGGAGACCGATCGGTGAGACCGATCGGTGCGACCGATCGGGGGGACCGATCGACGAGACCGATTGGTGAGACCGATCGGTGCGACCGATCGGAGAAACCGATCGGCATCACCCGGCCTTGTCAAGTTGTTTCCAGTAGCGCTCCATTGCGTAAATAGGGTTTTAAACCCTATTCTGACTCATTTAACCGTGTTTTAAGACCCGTAACGCCCATAAGAGTTTTAATTAAATGCTTCATCAATTAATGAGTCGGCTTAAACCACCCAACCCCCTTTTGTGACGAGTAGAGCCGCGTGATCAACCCAAGACCCCGGCGCCTTACGTGGTTTTGTGTTTTCACCTCAACCATCCCCGACTCTTATAAACTAAGGGTTAGTCGTGGTTTCTCCTTTCCCCGATTGCGACTTTTCACAAACAGCTTCTGGTGCATCGGGCACGCCACATCGTTATCCGTAAAGTTCCGTACCCACAGCCTAAACGTCGTTCATATATCAACAAGTAGGGAATTTCTTCTTTGCCTATCTATTTTGTGTATCATGCGGGGTGGGCGTGCTTTCGATTCTATAGAATTGGATAAACCAGACCTAATTAAAGATAATGAATAAATTCTATAAAGAAAGGAGGGGGGTTGTGATCGTTGATGTTGTCTTATATTTTGATGTTGTTTCTCTTATGACCATCTTTTTGAGTTGTTCTAGCTTATGCCTTCTGAAAATCGAGACCGTTGGTGGTCGTTTTTTGTGCACTAATGAACCCCTGCTAATGTTTTAAATAGCTTGTTGTGGTTGTAAACTCCTGCTGTGAAAAGTAATCGGTTAATCACGTATATCCGGACAAATAAATTGAGTAACCAGGATCTTTCCTTTTGTGATAACCCCCAGTTAAAACACAAAAAAATTGAAAACATGGAGTGTGTTAAGTCGTTTAAATCTGAAAATACATGATTGGGCTTTCTTAGTGTTGGTGGCAGTGTTTTCGTGTTTTTCTTTTACGAGTCTATTTTTGGAGATAAGGGAGGGGATGAGATCCCCTGTCCTTTTATACCCTCGGTGATCGTGTGAGTTGGGGATGGGATCTCCTGTTGGTGTGGATTCAGTGGTTGTGAGTTTTGAATCCGGGTGGTTACATGTTTATATCACAAATTGGGGTGGGATACTCTGTTGTTGAGAACCGGGTGTGGGCGTTGTGGTTGTTGTTTGATTGTTTACTTTTCTGGACTTGTGCCGATGATTTCTAGTTTCCCAGTAGTGCTTAAACTTAAATATTATTACTGAACGTGAAATAAGAAAGGGGACACATGGGTTGTTAGCGTGAGTCGTGACTCGGACTTGAGTGTTGTTGTGATCTATAGGCTGTCAGAAGAAAACCCTAGATTTGGGTGAGTGCTTGTTACCTATATATATGTATCTGTAGCTTTGTTTTTCTTATTCTCGCCCCACCCAAGTTGAGAACATAGTGCCGAACACCCCCATTTCATGGGGGAGGGTGTTTTTCCCAACACTATTCTTAGTGGATAGTTATTAGCTCCTTTCTTGCTACCTTTCCTGGATATCCCAAGTATCTTCGTGCAGGCTGTGATGGCCTGAAGTCCATTATTAGCCCAAGAACCTTCAGGTTGGGTAGTGTGGTGGTTGGCCAGGTAGTGCGGTGGGTGGTTTCCCAAGTGTCTTCGGGATGAGGCCCAGGTGTCTTTGGGCGTGGTGGTGGTTGTTCTGGCCTAGGTGTTTGTAGGCATGGTTACATGTGACAGTTGTGGCCCTGGTGTGTGCGGGCGGGATTTCGGCAGTGGGACTGCGTGTGGTTGTGTCCCAGGTGTGTGCGGGCGGGATTTCGGCAGTGGGACTGCATGTGGTTGTGGCCCCGGTGTGTGCGGGCGGGTGTGGCAGTGGGACTGCAGTGAGAATGGCGGGATTGGTCCGATGCGTAGGATGTCCCAATAACCAGTGGGAAAGTGGCGCGGGGTACCCAAACATTGATGTTCTCTTATTATATAAATTACTTGACTTGCGTTATTTGGGGAGTGTACCTTGGCGAGTCCTGGGTGTATAATTTACCTTGATAGGTGTTTAGGTTACTCTTTTTCTCACGGGACTTTAGTACGTTCCCCCACTAGTGCACGAGAGTCTTTGGTTTTCCCTACTGAGTGTACTTGTATGCTCACCCTACGTATATAAAAATACTTTCAGGATTCCAGGAGGACTTCGGGGATCACGCAGGACCTTACTAGCTCGGACCTTTGGAGCAGTTGCAGTTGTTGTTTTCTTTTCCTCTTTGGTACTTACCTTGTAGTCAACTTTTACATCTTGTGATTTTTACTTTTGGAACATGCATGTGGGAATGGTTTACTTTTGGATTTACTCTTCTTTCTGCTTGGTGTTGTTGGGTTTTCTTCTCCTTATCTCCTGATCCTATAAAATAAAAAGGGGTAATGCCTTCCATTTGTGAGAAATTTCTATACCCATGGTGCTAGTCGCCACTCTGGGATTTATTGAAGGCGGGTTTCGGGGGTCATTATCTCTCCTTCAACTTAAAGAAGGAAGGGCCTGACAATTTGCTGACCCTTCCCTCCTTTTGGTGAAGGCGGGTCCTGACAACATGTAAAGAAAAATTTTCCAAAAAAACCACGTTGAAATGATTCAAAAAATGAAAATACAAAAAACTTTTAAAAAGAATCACATATCATTTAATGATCGTTAAAACCACTACAAACCACTTTTTTTGTGGTGTTATCTCTTTTTCAAGGTAGAATGGCATTGAGGTCTATTTTTGAGTGAAAGGGGCTGCTCTCTTCTTTGGAAGATGAGTTCCTAGTTTTCTTAGAGAAAATACCTTCGTAGATGAATGAAGTGAAAATAATGTATGGGTGTCCCTATAATAATATTCATTGTGATCCTATTTTTTGTTGAGCTTCGACGGGATTCCGTTTTAAGAATGAAAAACATTATTGTGTGGATTCCCTAGTGACGTAGTTTTAACCCTAATAAGACATAGATAATTTTATAGTTTTAATGTCATAAATACTCATAAGAGTAAAATAGAAAAATAAATCTAATAAAAAACCTCAAAAAAATATATGATAGCTTCACTGATTCTAAGGTGGGGCGTTTACACTCTAGGTGAGCTTCCGAGAAATTGAAATTATTGTAGGGCCTTAAAAAAATATATTATGTATAGAGATATGTTTTTTAATCTTGCATGTGGGTATTTGTGATAAAAAAATATATATCCCTAAATGGAGTTTCATATAGGAATATTTACACTGTGGTTCAGTCCAATGTGAGGGTTTCACCATTGGAGTTGGATAACTTCGGTTCACGATAGGTCCCATTAGTACATATCATTGTAGTTTTATTGACTAATTAACATTATTGATATAATTAATAAATAAATATATTAGTGGGTTATAAAAAATCACAAATTCCCTATCATACTAATATTTGAAAAACATTCCGCACTATTGATAGCTGGTTTTTTATTGGATGGCCTAAACAGAGGAGGAGGTGAATGATGATATTCTTAGTGGAATTAAAAATATATAGGATAACTAGACCATATATTTAATTCATCATTTTAATTGATATTTTCATATAACATGGTTATGTTCATCATTATAAATTAAAACATTTCCAAGGAAGGGAATCATGATTTTAAAATTATCCATTCACATAGAATTTCTATGGATGATAATTTTTTGATAATTTTTTTCCACTATGATTTTTGAAAATTGATTACTTGTAATCCACTGTTATTCATATTTATTTAATGAAATTATTCTCATGATGATGGTAAATAAATAGTGGATACAAATATAAGATCAAATTAGAATAACATCAATTATTCATTTGTAAATATTACCTCACTAAGATTGATTTTATATATGTTTCCATTGATTGTTTAAGGAATTTTTTTATTATAAATCTTGTTGAATTCATACTGGATTGAATAAATTATTTTATCTTTTTTAGTATGAAGTTATATTGGGTGATTGATAACGAAGAAGAACCAAATCATTATCTATCATTATTTTCTCTCTATACACCCAACTCAACTTTGGTTATTCCATTCACAATGACAAATAGGTGTCAAATCTTTCTATAGCCAATGTCATCAAGGGACGTTTAGGTAGTCAACATTTAGGAGATAAAAGCAATGACATTTTGGTTCAGTGTGAAGAAGGATGTGGTTATATCATGTAAATTACAAGGATGTGTGGTGAATGAAATGACTCTGGTTTTTTCATATCATAAATCTGTATATTGTATTACAGTCCATACATCATGTTAGACGATGAAAGAAAAATATTTATTATTTAATTTTGACTCATGGCATAGACCTTGTGTGTCGAAATGTTGCGTATCTTGTCTATATTACAATAAAATGCATATTTATCACCGAGTTTCCTTATTGTGAATGAAATTTCCTATTATAGTTATTTATTATATTGGATATAAATTTTATAATATGTTAATCCATTTGAGGCATTTCAGGTGGTGAGTTAGGAATATTTACATTTTTAGCAACATCGGACTGATGATAAAAATCACATTCAATCATCAATGTGAGATTGCGTTAGGTACCCCCTTATGTGTGGTGTCATATTGTGAGGCATGGATCCTCCAATAACCTTATACATATGGGGTCAGTAACCCATAGAGACACACACATGAACTTGGAGTATTGTTCCTCTATCTGAAAAATTTGTACCCCATCATCTAGGAGATCAGATGAGGTGTGGGTCTTCCACGAGGGATTGTACCCTTTCAATCATTATGTGGCCATTAGAAAGGCATTTTTATGCCACAATTATTCCCAAGAGGTTAAATTTAATTCCATTCCATTGGTAGTTCTGATACATTTTTATTCTACAATATTTATGGACTAGAAGGTCTATCGACCCAACTTCTATAAGTATGCATCTATAATGGGAAGGCTCCACTTATATGATTTCGAGGATGGTTTAGTAGTAAAAATGGATGATAGTTGAAAAACTCCTTGATATTTTATAATTCTCAAATATTTAAGGTTTACACTAGAGATTTGGTATATAACGGGGTATCAAATTCAGACATTGTTGATTCTTTAGTGATATGGGATTTAATGTTTTCTCTTGTGGTATGATTACCTAAAATGATACCTTCCTCCCATGTTGAGTTCTAAAAAACATTAGATTCTTTATTTGATATCAATTTATATGAACAATGATAAATATTCATAGATTTCACATCATTTTAATAATTTAAACAATTCATCATCCAAAGAACCTCACAACACCAATAACCGAAGGATTAGTGTCTTTTTATATTAAATTTAGAAAAAACATATTTTAAAATATTATGATCATTTCTCTACAGTTTCTCTACTATAGAACCCCTTCATGAAATATAATATGTTATACTAATCTCTTATCATATTGAATGGAACATACGAAGTGGTAATTTGTAATTATCTATAATTTAAAGTCTTCTCAATGAATAATAATTGTTTAGATAATAATAAACTTGTGAAAACATAAGTATTAAAAAATATATGATATAAAATAATATCAGTACCACACAGAGGACCTTTTATATGAATATAGATGGTACTTTTCCATTCAAAAAATTAATGATAAACATAGATATATTAATATCCCTTGACCATTATTAGTTATAAAAAACTATAATAAAGGCCTTTTTTATCACTTCTTCTTTTAGTGATAATAAAAGTCCCTCATTATCAGTGATTTTATTTATCATTGATAAAAGGATTATGTATCAGCACTAAAAATAACACCAACAAAGTTGGGTACTTTATTAGTGCTATTATAACATTGATAAAGTATCCCACTATCAACATTTTTCTATCACTGATAACGCGTTATTTTATCAACACTATTACTAGCACCTGTAAAGAGTCATACTATAGAAGATCTCTATTTCAATTATACCACAGTATAATAGAAAATATTGGTTGAAAATAAAAGGATAAAATATATATTTTAATTGAAATAAATTACACTATAAAACATCATTATGTCATACTAATTTAATATATTATTTTGAATAATTAAATTAGTAAGAACAATATATCACAAAAAATCAAAAACATCAATGTTCTTTTTTATTTGGACCCTTACCATAGGTCATGCTATTAGTTTCTCAAATAACCACCTCATATCGATAAAAACATTATAAAAATATATGAAAACAATTAATATGTTATTAATAATATAATGGAAGTAAATAATCATAAATTTTCAATTTTTATCTAAAAAGATAAACCTTGTGTCATATTAGGAATACCATGTATCATATTAAGTTATGTTTGATTCTTAAACATTACACAACTTATTCATTTTCATAAAAGTAGGTGATCGTGAATTGGCTCACATTTTTTATCACACCCCGAACTGACATGACCATTTTATTTTGATTATTATTGATATTTTTTCATTATCCGTGTTTTTCTGATATTTTTTTGTTAAATGGTGGATTTCAATCCTGTTTTTTGGTGGCACACTATTTTTATAAACCATGCACTGTCCCTTTACAAGTCATGCGTCCCAAATATCAGGTCTTTCAAGACCTCATGGTTGGAACACATGCATGTAGATTCCCCAACATACAAGGTAGATTCCTCCTCCTTTTGGACAGATGCCAAAGCACAGTTAGCACAGTGATTGGCAGACTGTATGGATAAACATATGGCCATCATGGTCACATAAAATGGTGTATTTTACGTGTTTCCACTAACATTTTAGACTAAAACACCCATATTTTTCACCCATTTGACCCCCAAAACCTGTAGATATATTCATTTTCCTCACCCCTTGGTTCATATCGTCATTCTATGGTAGAATCTTATGTTTTCATCATATTTTTTGTCGATCTTCAAAGGTAATCCCCGCTTACTCTTCCCCCTTTTTATTCTTCCATTTTCTTTTTATTCATCATTCTACATGTGTAATATTGCATAATTTTTATGTTGTTTTCTTTCAATTGGGGTTTTTGATATTTTAATGTTCTCCTTGGTTCCTTTTTCTCCATTGGTATTATTAGTAGTGAATTTGAGTTTCCATCACCATGAAAATAATGATTTGATGTAGGTTTTCTATATATCCAAGATTTTAACTAGAATTACATTTTTTTAGATGTTTTCCAATGGTGCTTTATTATTCAATGAATTGTATATTCAATGTAAATGTAGAGATTTAGGAAATTGTATCCTCACTCAATTTCAAAACTCCTATGCTTGATTTTATCATGAATTTCATTTGTTTCGATCATATATAAAGATTATATTTGATAGAAAAATATTTTTAATTGAACAAATAATTTTAAATGGTTGTAATCAATGAATGTGGGATTTCCCCATGATGGCATACCATTTTGGAAGTTAATTTTTTGGGAAATCATATTTTAACAATGCAAAAAGTGTTCCCTTTAGGATAGAGAGGAAAAATTGTAACATTTCTCATTCCAATGAAAATATAATACCCCTATTAAAGAATGAACCTCTCTATGTGTGATCCTTGATATGTTATTGGTAGAAAGGATTTTTCGTTGTTTATTTTAATTGGAATGAGATAAACAAAAGGAGGAAGACATAAAGTGAGAATTGGGTTCATGTTTGGTAAAAAATTAATGAAATTTATGAATGTTACATCTTGATAAAAACTCATATCCATTTTATTGTTTTGGGAATACATGGTTATTTTGGTGGGAGCCTGGGTACACTTTCGACAATAGTTGAGATTACACACTGTATAACAACCCATCCATTTATTACAAATTAACATATAATTTATTACATTAAATTAATCATAGTTGAACCTGAAGATTGAAAAATATGGTGTATTTGGGAATTAGAATCATTATATTATAACTTAAAACGTGGAATAAAATATCTTTATTGAAAACATTTTTTAACATGCTATCATCTAAAACTGCATGGGATAATGTGAACAAATAAAGAAGAAATTGTTGATATATAAAGCTAATTAAGGGATTAAATATCGAATAAGGATGAAAATTTTATAAAATAGGCATATAAAGGGGATAAAAAGAGTACAAATCATAAAAATGAATGATAAGACACTATATATCATGATAAAATGAATTGAACATGGTAAATGTGGAAATATATTTTTTTCATTATAGGTCATGGATAACTACCATGAAATCATAATAGACTAAATCCAATAAATGAACAAGTCTGAATCCCTATATCAACATGAAATATCATGATACATAACATTATCCAATTCAATGTATAACTTTTTCATTATGGATTCACCTATCACTTTCTTTTCAATCTCTTGCTTATGTGTGCCACATAGATCATACAACATGGATTCATTCCTCATTATATTTTATTAACTAGTAATTTTGAGTGGAATAAATACATGTAAGTCCAAAATAAAATAGTTATAAGTTTATAAATATGAAAATTATTGATAGTAAATGGGTATGGAATTCACAACACAATTTATTTTGAATGATAAATTGCAATGAAATTTGGGAAGCTTAAAAACATTGCTAAAAATTCATAAAAATGGTGTATGGGAAAAAAATGTTATCTCAAAATTTGGACATAAAATTGGAATTAATAGGTTCATGTAAAAAAAATATAATCTAATTATTAATTGGATATAGAAGGCATATCATTATAAAGAAATTAGATTAATAAAGAGGAATGTAGAACTCGTACAAAATTTTAGCTTGGTAATAGGTTTACTTTGGAGAGATTAAGGATAGATAACATGGTAATTAATCATTTAGAAATCATAAATGTATAATAAGAGTTCTTAAAAAGTATATCCCTTAATTAGGAATTAAAAAAAGGTCATAATATTGAGGATATTATTGAATAAAAGTGAGAAAGTGAGGATCCATTGCATAAAGAGTATGACACCAAAATCTTGGAAGGGGCATCCTGTGAGATTAGAGGTACCTTATGAGGATTATAGGCATATTAGAGAAGAGTATTGACATTCTCCAAGGATTTTGAATAAAGTTAAATGCGATATTGGGTGGGTTTATATAGGAAATGAGAGGGGGAATCTTTAATATTTCACTAACATATGTTTTGGAATTTATATAATGAAATATTCAATACTAAAAAAAGTCACATGGTTTTTCCCATTTTTTCATCCGTAAGGAGTGTTTTAAAATATTTTAATATTAAAAGTGATGAAATTATTAAAATATTACTATTTATTATGTTGTGGCGATTCACAATTTTAAAGAAATGAACTTATAATTATTAATTATATTACATGTTTTCAAGGACTCATAAAGACTTTATAAAATAAATAAAATAAACTTAAATTAACATAATTGATTGAGGAAAATATAAATTTTGCAATGGATACTCATTATAGAATTTATTAAATTCTTTTTGGGTCATTATAATGTCATGAAACATACCATCTATTTATACGATATTTAATTTTTACTTGAAAATTTCACTGTCTCCGAAAATTATTAAAAACTAACCGTTTGTTAATTTCGACATTATTACTGTAAAAAAATTCCTTTAATCTATATTTTTTGAAATATGTTGATTTTAATGTAATAAAAATTATAACTAATATTTACTGAAAATGATGGGTTTTTGGCATTCATAATTATTGAATCCAAAAAAAACATTACATTTGACTTCATAAAAATGATTTGATGAGTTATATTTAATAAAAATATTTATATCATAATTTATAATATAAATATTTTTTATTTAAAATTTACAATAAATTATCAAAATAAATTTCTTAAATGAATGGAATACTACACAAAAATATTATTTGTGTTTTATTGTATCCAAATAAAAATAGATTATTTATTAATTAAAAAATAATGTACATAATGATTTTGATAGTGTATTGATACATATCTATTCAAAACCCCAGCATATGGCCAAATTTTACGATGTGTGATGGTAAGACATTTTTGGTGTCATTCGATAAACATGGTTTGGGATGTGATCTCTATGAGCATGAAATTCTCTCATAATTGGATTCAAACATGCTTAATTTGTTGTATATCAACTTAGGATTGGTCGAGGGAAAATCCAAGCGATTATATATCCCAATTGTGCTCTCATAAATGTGCTTCATAGGGTACAATCTTACTGGATGAGGGCATCCCGTCCTTTTTTGGAGTCAATTAGATTTTTTAAAGACCTATATTTATACTAATCATGTGATCACTATTTAAGGAATTTTTTATCAAGGAAAAATATTCTTAATAATTTTTTCCATCTAGTTGGATATAACAAAATAAGTGTACGTGTATTCTATAACCATATTGCATTATAAAACATAAAATCATAAGAGAATTGTATTTATTATATTTTGGCTCATTACAATCATCCCCCTTGAGAAATTTTACACATGAAATTTTAATTTCACACCCTTAAAATAGATGTGGGTAATTTTGTTCAGTCACTTTTTAGGGTTCCAATGTTTCTTTATAGAACATTTGGTTTCTCCAGAACATTTGGATAATGTTCATTGTCTTATTTCATAGAACTTTTTCTCTATAATGTAATATATTCACCGACTGTTCCTCGTAGGAATGATAATTTTCTAGTGGTATCACTCATGGATTGAGTACATGTGAGGGATTAGGTATGTACTTCCTTATGAGTGAATCATGTAATGTACAATGAAATTGATATAGGTTAGGTGGTAGTGCAAGTCGACATGCCACCTCTCCAATGTAGTCAAGGATCTCAAATGGGTCAATGTGTCTTAGACTAATCTTAACCTTTATCCCAAATATCATCACATTCTTCCATGGAGATATACAGAGGAATACAATGTCTCAAACATCAAACTATAGGTCTCATCAAAGATTGTCAGCATAGATCTTCTATAGACTCTAAGAAGGTTTGATGTGATACTGACTTGTCTTAACCATTTAAACTATTTCCTTGACTGTTTCACAATCTAGTAGTTTCAATTCCTCAACATCATCCCATCATGCAGGTGTCCTTCACCTATTCCCATAAAAGGATTTAGAGGGATCCATTTGAATGATCGAGTATAAATTATAGTAGTAATATAACTATAACAAATGAATACATTGATCTCATCCTCCTTTGACATCAATTGAGAATACTCTCATCATGTCCTCATGTTTCTGGATAGTGCGCTCTGATTGTCCATTGGTATGAGGGTGATAACCCATGATAAAGTTAAACATAGTTTTTAGAGCATGCTGATGACTTATACATAACATTAAGGTTTGTCATGGATATCAATTAGATGCAATCAATAGTGTTACAACATGAATCCTAACTACTTCCTTGAATTATATCCGTGCAATTAGAACATGTGATAATTCATCTCTAATCGTAATGAAGAGTGTAGTATTTATAAGATGATCCAACAAAAACCATATAGAATTATTCTCACTTTATGACATTCAAAGATGGGTGAAAATGTACATGGTAATATTTTCCCATATCCAGGTAGGCATGGGTAATGGTTGTATCATACCCTTGTATTTTTTTATTTTTATCTTAACATTATGACTTAAAATACATCTTGATGTCAATTCTATGTTATAATTCATCATATTGACCCACAAGTAAGGTTCTCTAAGATATTGATACATATTTATTCTTCCGGGGTGGATGGAGAAGGTTAATTTATGTGCATCATCTAGTAATTCCTTCATTATGTCTGAATTTGATGGTACACATAGTTTTGAACCAAATCATAGAACATCATCATCATTAAAATTGAAATATGAGGATTTACATTTCCTTAAAGCTTACAACATCTTCATAATTCCCACATCAACACATTGAGTATCCTTTAACCTCTTCAAAAGAGATAGTTGAATAGTCATTTGTGAAAGGATTGATGATGATCTATCTTTTATGATTCCCATGTCCATCCTTTACAAATCTAAGAAGAATGGATCCCTATCAATTCTCATCAATGAAAGTATTTATAGAACCTTTCTAATTAGATAATATTCCATTTTATTCTCTTTCATAAGACGATATTGGATTTATAAGTCATATTCTTTGATCAGCTCTAACTATATTCATTGGTACATAATAACCTCTTTTTATGTGAATAAATACTTGAGTTTTTTGTGATATTTATGTATTACACACTTCTCCCAAATAGATAATTTATCAAAATATTCATAGTCAAGTTCAATAAAGCCATATCCATATCATGTGATGGGTAGTTCTTCTTGTTAATCTTTAACTACCATGAAGCATAGGCTATCAATTTGTCATTATGAATTTACACAAAACCCAATCCTTTTTCTAAATAATAATTGAATACCTCAATAATTTATCGACATGAGGGTAGTTTAAGCACATGGTAATTTGTAATCTTTATTTTAAACTCATTTAATATCTCTTTAGATTAATCAATCTAGGAAAACATTACTCCTATTTGAGTTATCTTGTTAAGAGGGTTTTATAATAACAAGAAATTTCTCCCAAATCATCAATAATAGCTAGTTAACCATGGAGAATATGGATATATTTCATAGATTTTGGCATTCAATATCCTTATATTTAATTAGTATTTGAAGGGTCTATAAATATCCTATTGCTTATGATGATATTTCCTAAGAAAGAGACTCCCTTGAACCATAACACACATATTACATACCTTTCAAAAAACGTGTCATTTCGCAAGGTCTTTAGCATAGTAATCAAATTCACCATGTAGTCCTCCTTAATTTTGGTGTTTGTTAATATATTACCTATACATACTACCAAGAATTTGTCGAGGTAAACACTAAAGTTTTTTTTCATCATGTCCATGAATATTTCTGGATCATCGGTGAGTCTGAAATGCATCTATATGAACTCATATTGACAATATTGTGTACAAAAAGTTGTCATGGTGATATCCTCCAACATCATCCTAACTCGGTACTACCCCAACTAAAGATCCACCTTGGATATGTATTGTTATCCATTTTACTAGTTGAACAATTAATCATTTTTAGGTAGATGATTCTTTTTTTACATATCATGATATTGATGAGATCACAATAATGGATGAAAAGGTGAACTAACCAATCATTTTTATTGATTAAAGGACTAGTGTGCCACATGGTGATGCACTATGGTATATTAAACCTTTATCCAATTTCTCTTATAGTAGGTTATCTATCTCCTCTATTTCCACAATATAAATTCTATATGAATTTTTTGGATAATGGTAAAAAAATATGTATAAGCTTCATTGAAATTTCATTCCCTTAACTATGTGGAATGACAATAAATTTCTCAAGAAACACATCAACATAATACCTCACAATTGTCATGTATTCAAGGATGATCCTTTCTTCATAGTAAATAATTTGAGTTTGATTTCTTTACTCAAAGGTAAGAAATATCCTTTCTAAAGATGATGGTTATAAATAAAATTTATCATTCTCAATGAATTTTTATAGAATATGAGGATGATTTGATATATGTATAGTGATATCCTTCTCATGGAAATTTATGTTATATATATATATATAAGAAATCTAATCCTCGATTATTATTTATTCAAATTCCACCAAATGTGGTATAGAATGATTTTCTCGGAAATCCAACCAATAAACATTAATAGGAGATGAGTTATATAATTTGGATTCAATAACATCATCATTTTCCATTTTCACCAATATATATACATTCATTCTTTGTGGTGGTGTTTGGTTAGTTCTAGAAAAAATTGGTGATACAAATTAATTCATAAAAAATTGTCAAAAATTATGTTTTCTATTATTGAATGAATGACTACAATACTTATCACCACTTTTTGTCAGGATCCAACATAGTATTTGAGATGGAAAACGCTCTCCCTTTCTTCCTTGGAGTTGGTTAGTTGTTTATAAAAACTCGTAGTATAGCATCCCGCCTTTTTATCACATAAACATTCATTACATTTTACAAAACCGATGATCTTTAAGGTTTAGTGTCTTGATAACCAGGAACATAAAACATGAAAACATAAAAAATTCTTCTTAAACAATTGAAAGGCTTCTCCTAATGTTCACCCTAGGTTCATTACTGCATCTCATAACCTGGGGACATAAATTAAAAAAAAGGGTGAGAAAAAGGCCCAGTAAGGGAAACAAGGGAAACATTTAACATGTGAACTTGAGATAAATCAATAAAGTCATGAAAAGAACCTTAAGGAATGAGAATGAAATCATGAGGCATATAAAAATAACATTTTTCAAAACTTGAAGATGTGGATACAACATTTAATATTGAAAATCATTACGTTTCACCAAGGTCCATCCCTAAGGTGTCATTAAAAATTACCATGGTTATTCACCAAGGTATCAGTCTAAAAGGTCATCTCTAGAAATTAAGTCTTTACCAAATGCATTGGAGCGCTATCTGGGCGCACCGTTGAAATGTCTTTATTATCATGTGAGACACATATATAATCATCAATCATTTCATAAACAACCCATATAGTATAAAAGAAATGGGTTTCATTCCATAATCAAAACATTTTTAAAACTGCTTTAAAGACATGATCTTTATGTCACTTTAAACCCACGGAAAAAGGAAAGCGGGTTTGATGTATGTAAATCCCAGAATTTAAAATATAACATTTTAATATATATGTGAATACCTTTTTAGAAATAAGAGCATTGATTATTCACTTAATAACATAAAATAATTTTGAGATAAAGAGGGAGTCATTTTGAGACGAAAACTATGCAGCATAACGTCTACGATACATGGTTTTAGAAAACATTGAAAAGAGTGGGGACATGGGTCACCCACTCAAAAATGAAACATAAAATAGTAGGGGAACAAAATATATAGTATTTAAGAACATGGTAATGAAATTTGAATGATATACCATATGAAACGAAGAACATGAAAGGAAGACAAAAATAAGATTTCTCTTATGAGAATTCGGCAGCCTAACGGCGTCACTTAAAACTTCTCAAAAATGGATTGACGAGATCAAATGGGGTCTCTCATAATATTAAAATAAATGATAATTATGATAGATATAGATATCATACCCCAAAATAATAAAAATGAACATGAGAGACTTGAAATGAAAGTAGATCTCGAAAACGAGAAGGGTTAAAAAACCCCTTAGAAATTCTACAGCCTAACGGCGCCACATAAACTTCAACAAAAAATGAATTGATGAGATCAAATAGGGTCTCTCATCATATGATCATAAAATATCAGTCTGATATATATAGAGATCATACCCCAAAATAATAAAAATGAACTTGAGAGACTTGACATGAAAGTAGATCTTGAAAATGAGAAGGGTGAAAGAACCCCTTAGAAATTCGGCATCCTAACAGCGCCACTTAAACTTCAACAAAAATGAATTGATGAGATCAAATAGGGTCTCTCATCATATGCTCATAAAATATCAGTATGATAGATTTAGAGATCATACCCCAAAATAATAAAAAAGAACTTGCAAGACTTGACATTGAATTAGAACTTTGAAAAAGGAGAAAGGTGAAAGAACCACTTAAAAATTCGGCAGCCTAACGACGCCACTTAAAACATCAAAATACTGAATTGAAGAGATAAAATGGGTTCTTTCATCATATGATCATAAAAGTTTAGTATGATAAATTTAGAGATCATACCCCAACATAATAAAAAGGATCCTGAAATACATTACATGAAAATAGATCTTGAAAAATGAGAAGGGAGAAAGATTTCGTTACAAAAATTCCAGCAGCCTAACGACATCACTTAAAACTTCATAAAACGAAATAATGAGAGTAAGAGTGAATATCTCATTATATGAACATGAAAAGGTATGTAATAAGAGTATAAAAGAACATCCTTTAACATAAGAACATGGAGGATAAAAGAAATGACATAAAAGAGATTTCTTGAAAAGAAAGAGAGAGATCAGATCCCTTACCTTAAAACGTAACTCATTAAACTCAAAGGATGGGACCTTGATGAGTTGTGGGCACCTTGGGAGTACTCCTTGGGAGTTAAGGAGACCAGAACATCGTTGGGGGAGAGTGGGGAGTCGAATGGATGAGAGGATGACTTGGTATTTATAGGGAAAGTGAGGGGACAAGGCATTTATGGCCAAGAGACACCTCATTAGTGGTTTTGGCAAAACTATGGGCTTGCCCATGGTTTTGGCCACTTTGGACACCTCATACCTTATCTTACTATTCCTAAGTCGACCATATTGATTAAATACTTAATAAATCATTTAATGAGGTCATTAAACACCCATAACTTAAAAACTGTATTTTCACTATTCATCGAAAATTCATCTTTCTCAGAATAATCCCAAAATTTCACCTTTACCAAATATCAATGCTCTGATTTCAAAAATGAAATCCATTTTATAAAAATATTTTTCTAAATATTTTGAATTAAATTTTTAATTAAAAATTACTATTCATCAAAAATTCATTTTTTTTCAGAAAATCCCCAAAAATTACCTTAACATAATATCGATGCTCTAAGTTCAAAAATGAAATCCATTTTATAAAAATAAATTTCTAAATACTTTTAACTTAATTTTTAATTAAAAAAACACTATTCACCCGAAAAAACTAATAATTGAATAATGATTTATGAAACCGTTATTTAACCATTTAATTGAATCACATTACTTAATCAAGGTGCCTAGATTATATTAATACTTTCATTCAATGAGATTACTTATTTGTTTGGTCACATTACTAAACCTAAGCATAAAATCACTATTCATAATTTACTATTCATCAAAAATCAATTTGATCTTATTAGACTCTAAATTTCGTAATGAACATAATTGTAGAAGACCATTTTCTGAAAATCATTACACATGTTTAATTATTTAAGGTTTACCTAAACATTTTTAAAATATCATTTTTCTAAAATTCATCAAAAATGTGCATTCTATATATATCCGGTCATTTGAAAATTCATAAACTTCATCATAAGAAGAAATCCTAATTTCTATTTAAAACAAATGATTACACAAGGCAGTTACGGTGTCCTTACATAGCCCCTTATCACACCAGCATAAGACCTATGTGTAAGGTGTGCTAAGGTGAGAGAATCTAAGGGAGGCTCAACTAACATCGCACGAGTAGTAATTTCTTTCAGTTTGAACTTCTCGCAAAGTTGATTCCGTTCTAGCTTCACACGATGATGTTCGACTTGGGATTGGTCTAAAGCAAAGCCCAGTGGTGCTACCTCCTTCCGAAGTTCTGTTAGATGGGCTTCGATCGGTCCAAGACTACTGGGTGAGGCCATTAAATCTTCTTTCTATAAAAATTAACCAAGATTACTTGTATTTAGAGACAATAATCAAAACGTTTAGTTTCCAGGGGTCATATTGACCAATGGTCAGATAAAAATCAAAACCCAACGGTCTCATTTTAATTATACTCATGTTATAAAATAAAACATTTATGTTGAGTATAAAAATTAAATAAAATAACACTTAAAATTAGGAAATAATATTTATTCAAAATTTCGGGACGTTAAAATCTTCCCCCCTTATGAAATTGCTTCCTCGCAATTTTTAAAATCGGGTTTTGAAATTTCATTGAAAGTCCCACATTGGAAAAGGAGTCAGTATAACTATTACTTTAAAATAAAGAAAGGGAAGTACAATGGTCACCCGAGTTAGCCTACACTAGGACTCCGTGTAGGAAAACATGGACATAGAGGAGAAAACAAAGGGTCACATTCTGAGGGAGAGTGATAGAAAACATGATTAGGAGAAAGTTAACCATAAGAAAATCCCAAACTTATGTTGTGTGTAAACGTTCTTTAATTACCTAGTAGGAAACATAAACAAAAAACATTTTTGTTTTACATTCCATTTCATAATTTTGAGGAATTCATTTACTACATAGAACAAAAACATAAGAAAATATACCTACCTTCATGTACAGTTTCATCCTTTAATAAGTTTATACCAAAACTAATCTTTTCTCCAAACGATGAGCATTCTAAAATACTTGGTCTCATCAAAACACAAGAATCAACTTCTAGAGAATCACATAATTCCCAAACAATTAACTACCTATTTCATTTATTTTTAAACATTATCCCAAAAACAGAAAGGGTAAGGAAAAACAACTCTTAAAAAATAAAGAATCCCATAGGAATGGAAACTACTTTTAAATCTTCGAAGTTCCATGGTACTACCCAACGTTCATCATAGACCATTCCATAAATAATGGTCCTTACGATTCCTCAAAATAAACCCAACTAATATTGAAACCCAAACACAAGAAGGATTTGATAACATAGTCTTCCAAAATAATCTTCATTGTTCATCTCCAAACAACATCAACCCCTCATAACATCTTATAACAAAAGTAGCTAACCTAAAAATATTTTAACCAAGATAGGTTAATCATTCCCATAAGTAACCTAAATTACTATAAGTCCACCTTAAATTCATCGATTCTTCAAAATATAAGTCAACCTTTACTCCTCAATGAAAATATCGTAGTAATAAATTTACCTAGATCATATAGGGTCCCCAAAATAGTGAACGTATTCCAAAATAATAATCATCTTTTAATCCCCAAATCATCTCTGTCATATTAATACGGAAATCGTCGCATTTCCTATCACATTAGTTGTTGGGACAGGTTCTTCCATTTCCCACCATTAACTAAGAAGAGAAAGTATAATGTAGAGGCTTAAATACTTAGCCAATAATCATGATAACGAACTTAAAGCATATAAGGATAACTTGTAGAAGAAAATTATACCCTAACTTGTGATCCTATAGGTTCCCATCTAGGTTATCCATGATCATATATTCTTATGTGAATATTTATTTTATTTTATCTTTGTTCCTTTAACAATGGTTTATACTAAGCTTATGAATTTACCAAAGCATATCCCCCAGGAGTGTCATAACCAAGAGTGCAGCAAGGCCCGTTGTTGTGTACCAGTTCCCGCTTGAGTCTAGCTCAAATCGGTGTTTTCGGGTTTTAACCCTATGTAAATCTGTGCCAGAGCTTCCTCTACCTACTCGTATCCAGACAGGGATGTATTTACTTGGAAACCCCTTACTCAATACTCACCAAAATACCAGGAAGATTTCTTATATTTAAACTTTTATATAGGTTTCTTCCTATATTTTTCATATCCTAATTTGCACAAATAACTAAACCATCCTTTGATACCAAATATAGCATCTCTCCTTTTTATCACATAAAATTTCATTACATTTTACAAAACTGAGGATCATTAAGGTTTAGTGTCTTGGAATCCAGGAACTTAAAACATGAAAACATAAATCATTCTTCTTAAACACTTGAAAGCCATCTCCTCATGTTCACCCTAGGTTCATTACTACATCTCATAACCTGGGGACAAACATCAAAAGAAAGGGTGAGCAGAAGGCCCAGTAAGGGAAACTTGGGAAACATTTAACATGTGAACTTGAGATACATCAATAAAGTCATGAAAAGAACATTAAGGAATGAGAATGAAATCATGAGGCATATAAAAATATAATTTTTCATAACATGAAGATGTGGATAAAACATTTAATATTGACAATAATTTCGTTTCACCAAGGTCCATCCCTAAGGTGTCATTAAAAATTACCAATGTTATTCACCAAGGTATCAGTCTAAAAGGTCATCTTTAGAGATTAAGTCTTTACCCAATGAATTGGAGCGCTATCTGGGCGCACCCTTGAGATTTCTTTATTATCATGTGATCCACTTATATCATCATCAATAATTTCATAAACAACCCATATATCATAAAAGAAATGGGTTTCATTCCATAATCATAACGTTTTAAAAACTTCTTTAATGACATGACCTTTATGTCACTTTAAACCCATGAAAAAGGGAAAGAGGGTTTCATGTATGTAAATCCTAGAATATAAAATATAAAATTTTGATATATATGTGAATACCCCTGTTGAAATAAGATCATTGAGTATTCACTTAATAACATAAAATAATTTTGAGATAAAGAGGGAGGCATTTTGAGACGAAAACTATGCAGCATAACGTCTACGATACATGGTTTTAGAAACATTGAAAAGAGAGGGGACATGGGTCAACCACTAAAAATGATACATAAAACAGTAGGGGAACAGAATATATAGTATTTAATAACATGGTAATGAAATTTGAATGATATACCATAAGAAACTAAGAACATGAAAGGAAGACAAAAATAAGATTTCTCTTATGAGAATTCGACAGCCTATCAGCGTCACATAAAACTTCCCAAAAATGGATTGACGAGATCCAATGGGGTATCTCATAATATGAAAATAAATGATCAGTATGATAGATATAGATATTATACCACAAAATAATAAAAATGAACTTGATTGACTTGACATGAATGTAGATCTTGAAAACGAGAAGGGTTAAAGAACCCCTTAGAAATTCGGCAGCCTAACAGCGCCACGTAAACTTCAACAAAAATGAATTGATGAGATCAAATAGGGTCTCTCATAATATGATCATAAAAATCAGTATGATAGATATAGATATCATACCCCAATATAATAAAAATGAACTTGAGAGACTTGACATGAATGTAGATCTTGAAAATGAGAAGGGTGAAAGAACCCCTTAGAAATTTGGCAGCCTAACAGCGCCACTTAAACTTCAACAAAAATGAATTGATGAGATCAAATAGGGTCTCTAATAATATGATCATAAAAGATCAGTATGATAGATTTAGATATCATACCCAAACATAATAAAAATGAACTTGAAATACTTGACATGGAATTAGAACCTTGAAAAATGAGAAAGGTGAAAGAACCACTTAAAAAATCGGCAGCCTAACGGGGCCACTTAAAACTTCAAAATACTGAATTGAAGAGATAAAATGGGGTCTGTCATCTTATTATCATAAAAGTGTAGTATGATAAATTTAGAGATCATACCCCAACATAATAAAAAGGAACTTGAAATACTTTACATGAAAATAGATCTTGAAAAATTAGAAGTGAGAAAGAATTCGTTACAAAAATTTCGGCAACCTAACGACACCACATAAAACTTCATTAAAAGAAATAATGAGAGTAAGAGGGAATCTCTCATTATATGAACATGAAAAGGGCAGTAAGAGGAGTATAAAAGAACATCCTGTAACAAAAGAACATGGAGCATAAAAGAAATGCCATAAAAGAGATTTCTTGAAAAGAAAGAGAGAGATCGGATCCCTTTCATAAAAACGTAACTCTTAAAACTCAATGGTTGGGGCCTTGAGGGCTTGGGGGCACCTTGGGAGGACACCATGGTAGGTAATGAGACCAGAACATCGTTGGGGGAGTGTGGGGAGTCGAATGGATGAAAGGATGGCTTGGTATTTATAGGGAAAGTGAGGGGACAAGGCATTAATGGCCAAGGGACACCTCATTAGTGGTTTTGGCAAAACCATGGGCATGCCCATGGTATTGGCCACTTGGGACACCTCATACATTATCTTAATATTCCTAAGTCAACCATATTGATTACATACTTAATAGATCATTTAATGATGTCATTAAACACCCGTAACTTAAAAAATGTATTTTCACTATTCATCAAAAATTCAACTCTCAGAATAATCCCAATTTTTCACCTTAACCAAACATCAATGCTCTGATTTCAAAAATGAAATCCATTTTATAAAAATAAATTTCTACATATTTTTAAATTAATTTTTAATTAAAAAACACTATTCATCGTAAATTCATTTTTTTTCAAAAAAATCCACAAAAATTACCTTAACATAATATCGATGCTCTGAGAACAAAAATAAAATCCATTTTATAAAAATAATTTTCTAAATATTTTTAATTTTATTTTTAATTAAAAAAATACTATTCACCCGAAAAAAACTAATACTTGAATAATAATTTATGAAACCATTATTTAACCATTTTATTGAATCACATTACTTAATCAAGGTGCCTAGATTATATTAATACTTTAATTATGTGAGATTACTAATCCGTTGGTTCACATTACTAATCCTAAGCATAAAATCACTGTTCAAAATTTACTATTCATCAAAAATCAAGTTGATCTTATTAGAATCTAAATTTCGTGCTGAACATAATTGTAGAAGACCATTTTTTGAAAATAATTACACATTTTTAATTATTTAAGGTTTACCTAAACATTTTTAAAATATCATTTTTCTAAAATTCATCAAAAATATGCATACTACATTTATCTGGTCATTTGAAAATTCATAAACGTCATCATAAGAAGAAATCCCAATTTTTATTTAAAACAAAGTATTACACAAGGCAGTTACGGTCTCCTTACATAGCCCCTTATCACACAAGCATATGATCTAAGTGTAAGGTGTGCTAAGTTGAGATAATCTGATGGAGGCTCGGCTAACATCGCACAAGTAGTAATTTCTATCAGTTTGAACTTCTCGGAAAGGCGATTCTGTTCTAGCTTCACACGATGAAGTTCAGCTTGGGTTTGGTCCAGAGCAAAGCCCAGTGATGCTACCTCCTTCCGAAGTTCTGTTAGATGGGCTTCGATCGGTCCAAGACTTCTGGGTGAGGCCATCAAATCTTCTTTTATAATAATAATCCAAGATTACTTGTATTTAGAGACAATAATCAAAACGTTTAGTTTCCAGGGGTCATATTGACCGATGGTAATATAATAGTCAAAACCCAACGGTCTCATTTTAATTATACTCATGTTATCAAATGAAACATTTTTTTTGAGTATAAAAATTAAATAAAATAACACTTAAAATTAGGAAATAATATTTATTCAAAATTTCGGGTCGTTACACGTAGCTTAGTAGATTGGATTAGAAATTAGCCTATTTCATGGATGTTATACCAATGAACAAAGATTTGAGGGTAGTCCAAAACATTCATTTCCCTAATCACAGTAGCGGTTTTCTCCTATGAGAAATCATTTTTTATGTGCAACTCCTTCCCTCACATAAATTATTTCCTCGTCCATTCTAGTAAATTTCTAGGGTGATTCTTTATGCACCTTTGACAAGTGGGGTGTAGGAATTTCATGGATTTGTTATACCTCTATATTAGACCTCTAAAATGGAACTAAAATTTTTTCTTCTTATCCCCATGATACCCTTTACATCCAAAAATCCCAATTTCAACATTGTGGGAACTTCAGAAATTTCCTCACAGCTATCAAATTCTCGGATCTACATGCATTTTCATAAACAAGGTTTTATTCCACAAAAGAAGTGTTTAACCTCACAATTGGGGGTAATGAAAAATTTATTTGTGTACTGTGAATGTATTGTGATGTTTACCTCATATTCCATGATAGATTTGTTATCTTTTTTCATGAAGGAAAGGAAATCCCTTTCTATTTTATGAAGAAGAGTGTGGAGAAAATATTTATTGAAAAATATTTTACGACAATCCCTACACCACAATTAATTGATCTCTTCCTCATGATTTGTAATTTTGTTCAGTTTCCACCACTGATCAACTTCACCTTTCATATGGTAAACAACCATCAAAACCATCTTTTTTCTCAGAACATTGAATAGTAAAGAAGATTTTTTCAATGGAGTTTATCCACTGTTCCATAATTAAGAGACATGATGACCCATTAAATAATGGATGCATTTGTTGTATATATCATTAATTGGTGGTTCTTTCTCTCTTAGGGGGGTTTATATTCTCCTCCCTATCAAGGATTCTATTTAAAAACTTATTCAGATGATATAATATCATCATGAATTGTGTGATTACTACTCTCATCGCGTTGGGAATCTCATTGGGGCATTCGTCACATTGGCCTTATCATTTATTATTTGAAATATTATTAATATGTATATCCATTTGAATGAATAAAAGGATAATTAAGGATGATTTTGTCTAAAATTTTACACAAATAATTGGGAATTTAATGACATTAATGGGATAACTTATAAAATACATGTATTTCCTTAACGTATGGATTTCAAACCTTTAGTCTTTGTTATCCATGATCGATTTCCTAATATATAGTCTTATGGGAATTTATTTACTCACTTAATAATTGTTTTTAATGAGATTATAAATTTATGAAAGAATATCTCCATGGAGTGTCATACCATGTGAACAGTATGGCCCGTTATCATGTACCATGTTACCCCAAGTCTGTCTGGGTACACATTACAAGATTTTTTACCCCTATGTTAATTTGTACCAAAGACACCTCAACTTTTAGTATATAGACAGAGATGTATATTCTTCATTAACCAATTACTCTATACTTAAAAAAACTTATGGATGTTTTCTTAAACATGGAATTAACACTAAGACATTTTATATAGTTTTCTAATACTAATCTGAAAAATAACAAAACATTTTCTCAAATACCAACTATAACAATCATTCACATTATTAAACATTTACACATGACTTATTACATAAAATTACACTTATCTTAACCTGAAAGCTCAATAATTATAGTATTAAATAAAATATGGTACATTAAATTACAACATAAAACATGTAATAAAACATCTTTATTGAAAACTTCATTAACATGCTCGCACCTAAAACTACATGGGATAACATAATGAAGTACATAAAAATGTGGTGAGATAAAATGAAAAGAAAGAGAATAAACATGTCATAGGGTAAAAAAATGTTATAAAATAAGCACATCAAGGGTAATAAAAATATTAGAAATAATAAACATGAATGTAATGAAATGATATATTATGATAACATAAAGGAAAAATGGGAAATATTGAAACAACTTAAATTAATACATTATATTACAAGGCAAACTACTACAAATATCATAATAAAAAAATCCTCATAAATGAATGAGGATTACTTCTAGTCCCAACATAAAATGCCATGATACTAAATTTAATAAAATTAACTAAATAACTATATCATCCCGGCTGCACATGTCACATTCATTTTAATATCATAGATAATTATGCCACACATATCATACAACATGGATTCATTCATCACAAAATTTCACTCCAAAATCAAGGAGTGTTAAATTCATACATGTAAGTATCATATAAATTATTTATAATTGTATAAATTCAAATAAACAAAATATAAAATGGGTATGGTATTCACTATATAATTTCTTTTTTATGGAAAATTATGGTGAGAGTTCATCAGCATAACGGTCTTGCTAAAAAATTAATAAAAAGGTCTGATGAGAAAAAAGGTTCTTTGATAATTTTGACATCGAATGGGAATTAATAATTACATGGAATGAAATATCCAAAAATTCGGAATTGGAAATAAAATTTCTATAATAATAAAGAATATTTATTAAAGAAGAAGAATGAAGATCTCTTACGAAATTTTGGCATCGTAATAGGTGAACATAAGAGGGAATAATGAGATAGAAATGGTAATTTAATCATTTATAAATCATAAATAATTTATGGTGAGGTGAAAAATCATAAACCATAATTAGGAAGTAAAAATTAAAGGGTTTAAAATAGAGTATATTATTCAATAAAATTGAGAATGAGTGGATCACTTATCTTAAGAGTATGAAACCAAAATCGTGAAAGGGGATTCTTGGGATATTTGGATGCACCGTGGAAGGATTATTGAGATAGGCGGGATGACTAAAGACATTATAAAAGGTCATTTTGTTTAGATAAATGGGATATTGGGTGGTTTTATATAGGAAATTATAGGAAAATTCTTTAATATTTCACAAACATATTTTTTGGACTCTATATAATAAAATATTCAAACCCATAAATCTTCTAATAGGATTTCCTATCATTTTTTAAAAATGGGATAGTTTTTATATATTTTTTAGGCATAGGGATGACATTATTGAAATATTTCCCTTTTTATGTGGAGTTGATTCATACTTTTCTTGAAATGAATTTATAATTATTAAATATATTATATGTTTTGAAAATTCATAAATAATTTATAAAATTAATCAATTAAACATAAAATCCCATTATATTAAGTGAAAAACATATATTTTTCTTTTTATACCCTTTATTGTGTTTATTATGTTATTTTGGGGTCATTATGATTTCAAAAAACACACTGTATATTTATACATTATTTTTTTCTCCTGAAAATTTTACAATCATTGAAAATTTTGAAGAAATCCCCATTGGAAAATTTAAAATTTATGATTACAAAAGTAATATTCATCTAAATAATTTTCTAAATATCATCATTTTCACTTTTAAAAAATAATAACTTACATATACTAAAAATGATGGGTTTTTGGCAATAACTGTTTTTAAAACCTAATAAAAATTACAATTGACTTTATAAAAACTATATAATTATTTAATTTTAATAGAAAACATTTTGAAATAAAATTAACTAAATTATTATTTATTTCATAAATAAATTATTTCATCAAAATAAATTCCATAATTGAATTTAATTTTACCCAAAAATAATATTCATTTTTTATAGTATCAAAATAAAAAAATATTTTTTATTATTTAAAAAATGATGTACAAAAAAAATTATAGGGTATTGATTGATATCGCATTAATACACCAGCATATTCCCAAAGAATAAGGCATGCTATGGTGATACCTTCATTCCACCATTTGATAAACATGGTTTGGGGTGTGATATCGATGAATTTAATCATGTTCCATAAATTGTCTCTCTCATGGTTATATTGTTGGATTTCTACTTGGGGTTGGTCAAGGGGAAATCCCAAAGATTATATCTCCCTCAAAAGCTCTGATAAATTGGCTCTATATGGTACAATCGTACTAGATGAGGCTACCACTTCCTTTGTCTATGTAAATTCTTTTTTCAAAGATATATATTTATACTAATCATGTGATCACTATTTAACAGTTATATTATCAATATTAAATATTCTTAATAGTCATTTGAATCTAATTGTATAAAAAAATATGGTCATGTGTTTTCTATAATCACATTTCATAATAAAACTTTAAATCACATGGGTATTTTATTTATAACAGTTCAGGTTATTACACACTGGCTAGTGGTCTTGAGTAGAAAAAATGAATTCCCATAGGATGTGGCTCTCATTTGAGATACTTAGGATGCAATTGGGTGCTTGGAAAATGATTTTGAATAACCAATATAGGTAGAGATTGATTGATGTATTGTACTAATAGATTTATCATCGACATTTATTATCTAAACCTGAGATACCATGACAATATTTTTATTCATATTATTTTTTTACCTATATTTTAGTATATTTACAAAGTGAAACCACTGAATTATATTCCAGATTAAAACACATATTCCAACACTGTTTATATTTTAATGGAATTCACTGAAATGTTTTTATTCATGAATTGGAAACTAATTTTGGAAATATATAGGAAAATTGTTTTTTAATGGAATATTCTTGCATGTTTTTGAAAACCACAGAAACCCTCATATTTATATATCGTATTTTAAAACTAGTAAGAATGGGTTTAACTTCAAATATTTTATCCTGACTTTTTGTTACACAACATTTCATTACCTTTTACAAACAGAGGATTTTTAAAGTCAATTATCTTGGAAATCAGGAATATAATAAATGAGAACTAAAAAATATATTTTAATACTATTTTAAAGATTCTTTAAAAGTTCATCCTATGTAAAATTACTCTATATAACAACCCGCAGGAATACATCCAAAGAAAGGGTTAGTAGAAGGCCTAGTAAGGAAAATAATTAAAAGAGTTTACATGTAATCTTTAACGATACCAAGAAGAACATTAGGAATATCATAATGGTATGATAAATAGGAATATCATAATGATAATAACATAAGAAAAAACATGAAAATGTGGCTATAACATCTATGATATACATTCATAATTATATCACCAAGGTATATCCCCAAGATGTCATAAAAATTACCAGTGTTATTCACCAAGGAATGATTAGAATTGTTGTCTCTAGAGATTAATTATTTACACAATTCATTTGAGAGCTATCAAGGATCTACCATAATATGTATTTATTTTCATTTGATCCACATATATCATAAGAAAACATTTCATAAATAACCTAAAGGGAATAAAAGAAATTATTTTTATATAAAAATTCTGATGTATTAAAAAGTTCTTAAAAAGAAGATCATTATGTCATTTATAAGCCATGGAAATGGAATTAGGGTTCTATATATTACAATTATTGAATAAAATATATCAATTTTATGTCTTGATTAATATAACTAGAAATTAAATAGGTTTGTGTATTCACATAAAAAATGATAAATCTTGAGAAAAAGTAGAGAGATTTTGAGATGAAAATTCTACAGCGTACCGACTATATAACATGTTTTTTAAAAACATTAAAAAGGAAGGGGACACGGGTCACCCACTAATAAATAATTAATATTACAGTAAGGTATAGAAAAAAATATCATCGTATCGATATTTGAATGAAATTCCACATGAAAACGAAACATGAATAATATATAAGATGTGATTTATTTTACAAACATTTGGCAACCTAACAACGTCACATAAAAATTCATAAAATTAGTTCATGAGAGAGTAAATAGTATATAACCATTTTGAAATATAATTTATAAAAATAAGAAAATACAATAACATAACCTAACATAATAAAATGTAATCTAGAATACATAACAAAACAGAAGTCGTGACTAAAAGAGGAGGGTGAAAGGTTCCCTTCCATGAAGTGTAACATTAAAATCTAAAAGGTTGGAACCTCGGGGGGCTTGAGGGAACCTTGTAAGGACTCCCTAGGAGGTAAAAATTCCATATCTATATTTAGTAGGAATTTTGAATGAAATTATTGAATGAAATTGGTAGGTATATATTGGAAAACTGAGAGAATATTTCATTATTTTCTAAGGGACACCTCACTAGTGGTATTTGAAAAACTATGGGCTTAACCATTTTATTTTCAAATGGTATTGTCCAATTGGAAAACCTCATAGCATATTTTACTTTAAAAAAGTCAACAATAAATTTTATATCATTATTACATCTTTAATGATGTCAATAAACACACCGAAACTTAAAACTGTATTCTTACAATTCATTATAAAAAATTTTATAAAAATATCACAAATTAATCCTAAACAGATATTAATGTTCTGAATTCAATAATGAAATTAATTTTATGACAATAAATTCCGAATTATTTTTCATTTAAATTTTCAATAAAATCATAATTTATTCCAATGAAACAACTTTAAAACTATAACTCGTTTTATACAAATATGAGAAATGAATCATGTCACATAAAATTATATTACAAAAAAAGAAAATAAAATTACAATTATTATTTAATTTTTTGACAATAAATTTTTATTTCAAATGATTAATTTAATTATAAAAATTTAATTAAAATGATTATGACATACAGAAATACCAATACTTATAGTAGGATTGTTTTTTCACTTTTAAGATGTCTAAATTATATATATACATTCATGGTTGAAGTATCTATTTTTATAGCCAATTTTCTATTCATTGCTATTAAAAAGTGTATGTTTCTATTCATAAAAAACTATGTTGTCTTATTAGACTCTAAATATCTTACTGAATGCAATTGTGTTTGTCGATTTTTTGAAAATAATTTCACAAAAAACAATATATAATAATTAAATATATTTTTTACTAAACATTAAAAAAACTATATATGAAATATTACTCATCAATATTAAACTATTATTACAATAATAATCATCAAAAAATGTTATTCATCAAAAAATAATTTTCATCAAAAAATTGAATCTTCTTATAGAACTACTAAAAATTCACCAAATATTAATATTGACATTTTTAATAAACAAATACTGTTATTTAACCATAAAAATTATCAAGTTATTATAAAGTTAACTTTTAAATATAAAAATACTTATTTATTAAAAATAATAGCGGATAGAAAATGAATAGTGAAATTGCATAGTGAAATTTCTAACAAAAAAAGTTAAATTATTCTATCATTTAAATTTAAAAAGAGGTGTTGTAATCATACTATTTAAATACCATAATAATTTTTAAAAATAACTTAATTTTTTAAAATATTTATATGATTTTAGAAAGCTACAAATTGTGTCCTATGTTATTGGATATGCTTCTACTCTAAAACAGAATAAAAATTTATTAGGAGGAAATAAATCCATAAATAAATAAGTAAAATTTTGTGGTTCGTTACATTCTTCCCAGTATAGATTAGTTGAATCCTCACAATTTTCTAATTTTAAAAATTTATAAAAATGAGGAAAATTATAATTATAACTTAATTTCATGTTTAAAAAATATATTATTCTTTATCAAAAATTACATGTTCAATAAATCCCGCATAATGAATCAAAAAAAACTTCTGATTAACCAAACATATCCCCCAGGAGTGTCAAACCAAAAGTGCAGAAAGGCTCGTTGTCATGTACTAGTTCTCTTTCATGTCTATCTCAATGTTCTATTTTCTGGTTTTACCCCTAACTACATTTGTGCTAGATTCACATCCACTTGTTCATATCTAGACAATGACTTATGTGTTTGGAAACAACTTACATAATATTTCTCCAAATCAATAGGAAAACTTCTTATATGAAAATATTTCAATAGGGTTCTTCCTATAATTTTATAATATTAATTTCAATAGATAACTAAATTATCCTATGATACCAACTATAGAATCCCAACTTTTTATATCATAACATTTCAGTACATTTTACAAACATAGGATCTTTGAAGTTTAGTGTCTTGGAAATCAAGAACATAGTACATGAAAAATAAAAAAGACATTTAATCCCTTGAAAATATTATTGAAAAGGTCATCCTTTGTAAAATTATGGAATCTCATAACCTGGATACATACATAAAAAGAAAGGGTGAGTAGAAGGCAATGTAAGGAAAACAAGTTAAACAGTTTACATGTGATCTTGAGAGATATCTATACAAAAATTGGGAATATCATAAGGGTATGAAAAATATTCCTATCATAATGACAATAACATAATAAATAACGTGAAAATTTTTCCATGACATTTAATTTAGACATTAAAAATCATATCTCTAAGGTCTATCCCTAAGGTGTCATAAAAATCTCCAAGCTTATTCACTAAGGTATCAAAAGACTTGTCATCTCTAGAGATTAATTCTATACCCAATGTATTGAAATACTATTATGGAATACCCATTATATATATTTATTTTCATGTGAACCACATAGATAATAATGAAACATTTTATACATAACCCAAAGAGAATATAAGAAATGGGTTTCATATCAATATCGTGACGTTCTAAAAAGTGCATAAATACAAGATTATTATGTCATTTATAATCCATGGAAAGGGAATAAAGGGTTTTATGTATGTCAATTCGAGAATAAAATATAACATTTTTATGACATGATGAATACCCTTAGAAACGAAATAGTTTTGGGTATTCACATATATAAAATAAGAGAATTTCCTGAGGAAAAGGACAAAGATTTTAGACTAAAATTATGCATCAAAACAACTACATAACAAGGTTTTAGAAAACATTAAAATGAGGGTGGAAAAGGGTCAAAAACTCATAAAAAAATTCATATTACAGTATAAGGATTGAATAAAATATATTATATCATCATATGGATATTTTAATGACATAGCACATGAAAAGGTAACTTGAAAAAAAGATATGATGTGATTTCTTTTACGAAAATATTGCAGCCTAACGACATCACATATAAATTCATAAAATTACATGATGTTAGAGGAAATGGTATCTAATAAAATTGAAATAAAATGAACATAAATAATGTTATATAATAACAAACCCCAATATAATCTAATGGAAACGAGAAGACATAACATAAAAGAAGTCATGACTAATATAAGATGGTGAAAGGTTCCCTTACCTTGAAGAGTAGCTTCAAAAACTCGAAGGTTGGAACCATGGGGGGTATTGAGATATCCTTTAGAGGTATCCTTAGGAGGTGAAAAGACCATATCTTTTTTGAGGATGAATTTGTAATAAATGGAATGAAGGAAGGGGTTGGTATTTATAGCCAAAGTGAGGGAATATTTTATTAGTTTCCAATGGACGCTTCAGTAGTGGTATTTGAAAATCCATGGGCTTGACCATGATATTTTTCCATTTTATTGGCCACTTGGGATACCTTATAACATATTTTTCTGTACACAAGTCGACCAGATTATTTACATCATTAATGATGTTATTAAACACACTATAACTCAAAACTGTATTTATAATATTTACTGAAAAACAAAACATTTTACAAAAATATCATAAATTCACCATAACCTAATATCGATGATCCGAATTCAATAATGATCTTAATTTTAGGAAAACAATTTTTAACTAATTTTAATTTAATTTTAAAATATAATCATATTTTATTTGAATAAAACATCATTAAAACTATAACTCATTTCATAACATCATGATAAAAAAACCATGATCCCATTATATAATAGTATGACTATAAGGAAATAAAATAACAATTTATGATTAAATTTTATGAAAATACATTTTTATTTAAAAATTTTAAATTAATCATAAAATTATAATTAAATTTTTTATGACATACAAAAACACTAATACTTATACAAAGATAAATTTTTCACATTGAAGATGTTTAAATTATATTTATACCTTCATGGGTGATGTTTTTACTTTTATGGCCAATTTACTATTCCTTTTTATTCATTACTATTCAAAAAGGTATGTTACTAGTCATAAGGGTATGTTACTACTAATCAATAAATAAGTATTTTTTATCAGACTCCAAATATCTTACTACACGCAACCATGTATGTTCATTTTTTAAAACTAATTTCACAAAAAACGTTATTTAATAATAAAATATATATTTTTACTATTCATTAAAAACACTATTCATGAAAAACTATAAATCAAGCATACACTATTCACCCAATACGATTCATAAAAAATTAATATTCTTCCAAAAAACTATTAAAAAAATTGAAACTTCTTAGAAAACTACTAAAAATTCATCCTAGATAAATGTTGACATTTGGAATTAAAAATTTATGTTTATTTAACCATAAAAAGTCTCTATGAATTATATTATTTTAATTTTAGATATAAATATCCATAGTTTTTTGAAATAATTGTGGATAGTAAATGAATAGTGAAATTTCATAGTGAAATTTCATGCACAATAAAAGTAAAATTATTTTATCATTTAAATTTAAAAAGGGTAGTTTTAATCATACTATTTAATTATAATAATCATTATTTTGTATACTATAATTATTTATAATAATTATATCATTTAAAAAACTACAATTTGGGTCCAAATTAATTTGATGTGTTTTTATTGTAATACATAATAAAATAATTTTAAAAGGAAAGAGATCCATAAATAAAATAAGTATACTTTTTCAGTTTGTTATATTCTTCCCCCTTAAATAAAATGTGTCCTCACAATTTTTTCTTATTATTAATTTATTACAATTTGGAAACTTATAATTATAATGTAATTTCATGTCTTAAAAAAATTTATTATTTAACAACAATTACTTTTTCTATAAATCATTCATAGTGATTCATTTTTTTTGAAAAGTATAAGAAATATAATTTAAAGATGAAAATTACACAAGTCTAAAGTATGTGATCATTTTATAATATTTATCATGAAGGGGGAAGAGAGAATCTGGGAGGACTTCGTACTTGGAGAATTTTTAATCCCCATATTGGACAAGACATCTGAAACCGTTTTTTCTTCTCGGTAAACATGAGTAATGATGTAGTAAAGATCAATTAGCGAATGGGTTCACTCCATCCATCATGTATTAATCAGCCAAAAAAGATGGGTTATTCCATTCCAAATATCTTGAATGATGGTCATCAAGTCACTTTCAATTCAGATGTTGTTCCAACTAAAGTGCTTGGTGAAGGCAATAGCATGAATGAAGCTCATAATTTCAGCTTCAAGTGAGGTGGCAATGCCACATTTACCATTGAAGAAACCAAGAATCTGACCATGGTGTTTCCTAATGAAAGCCCCATAACTTGTGGGGAAAAAGTTTCTCTTGGAGGTGCCATCAATTTTGATTTTGATCCATCTAGGTAGCAGGGATCTCAAGAATACATCCATAGTGTGATGCATTTGATAGTAATTACCATTGATCCGTAGACACTTCATGATTTCGATATCATCAAAAGTGTTATAACTTTTCACCTTTTTCAATAAATCAGCTTCATGTATGAAAATAAGGATCTAAACCCGACATGGATTAAGATTCAGTGAGTAATTATTATTAATTATAGCTTTCTGATCATACCGTATCACATGATGGAGTCAAATAATGTCTGTACAGAAAAGGTTTGTAATTGTTTGGGAGCCTTACATTTCGGCACATTTCATTAATTGGGACTTTATAGAGTCAATAATCATCAATATTCAATAAAAAATGTCAAAAATGTAGTTCCAAATAGCATATGAAGTGGAAAAATAAACGTTGATATGATTAGAATGTTCTCTATGTTGATTACAGATTTTACACTTAGAGTATAACTGAATTATAAAATATTGTCGGAAAGTTTTAGTGGGAACCCAATTGTGGGGATGTCTCCGGAAGAAATTGAATCACAATAGTTTTATCCATGGTCTGTTGAAATTCATTATACAGTTTTAATCATTTTTAGAGATGTGGTGAAAACGATTATAGTAATTTTTAGAGGCAAGGATTTAATTGTGAGAAGGTTCCAAAACTAATATGTCATTGGCTTATGAAAAAGTGAGGTTATCAATGACATGAAAAATAGTTTCCTCGAGATGTTCAAGATGAGAGTTTTAAATATCATTGATATAGTATTTGATGTTTTTAGGGGTTCAGTCAGGTGATGTCATAGAGATTAAGGGGGTTACAGTCCAATTTATAGCCAGATTTTCATAGAAGAGTCTCTTGAGACCATCCGTTTGGAATTTCTCATAATTTTGGTGAAGGAGTGTTTGATGGATGGCCAGATAGAGGAGTTAATAAAATTAAAATATCTTGTATTACGTTTTTCGAAAAATGTATTTTGGATAAAAGTGGTAGCTTTAGAATTGGTGTGAAAATGGTTCCAAGTGAGTCTTGATAGAAGGGTTTTGTAAAAATATTTGAGATATTTTATACCAATGACACCATATTCAATGGTATTGAAAAAAAATAACCAAGGAATCATCAGAAGTTTTCTTTCTAGAGTACTACCAGTCCAGATGAAATTCATAATAGTAGTTTTTTTATGAGTCCAATAGGCCATTTGTAAACCATCATAGAGTAAAACATCATAGAGACAATAGTTGATTTTACAGGACATGTCTATCCCACCGTAGAGAGAGATTTACCTATCCAAGAAGAAAGTATTTTTAGGAACTGGTCAATAATTGATGTAAAGAGACCAGATTTGGGTCTGCCCCAAAAGATATGAACCCCAAGGTATGTTAAAGGGAGCAAGCCATCATTCATCCCAAAATCATTGATGATGTTACATTTTATGTCAGAATTAAAATTCATTCCAAAGAACACGTTGGATTTATTCCAACTAATATATTTTCCTGATACCTCTTCATAGTTTGAGATATCTGATTTGAGGTTATGAATATTCCTTTATCACCCTATAAGAATAAAATGATTTCAATGGAAGACAAGAGATGACTAGGTGCATTCACATGTCTAGAGACATGGATGGGCTTGATTTTATTTTGAATCACATTTTTATTGATCAAATGGTTGAGATATCCCGCTACTATTGAGAAGAGAATTTCAGAGAGGGGATAACCTTTCTTGACCCCTTTTAACAATTTTAAATAACCAATGGGGGAGAAATTGATCAAAATTGAGATAGAGGCAGAGTTGAAGAGAGTTTTGATGGTAGTGATAAAAGAAGCACTAAAACGAAAATATTTAATGACTTTGAAGATAAATATTCAGTCCATGGTGTCAACAACCATTTTAATATCTAGTTTTAAAGATATAGTGTCTCCTTTGTACGTTTTATTCAAGTTATTGACACACTCAGAGGCAAGGCATATACAATATTTTATGGATCCCCTTTTATAAAACCAAATTGGTTCCAAGAGAAATTTTTTTTTCATGATAGGTGAATCTCTGTTGGCAATGATTTTGGTGATTATCATATACAACATATTGATAAGCACAATAGGTATAAAAGGGTGAAATTCAGCAGAGTTTTCAACCCTTTGGATCAAGGTGAGAAATTGAGCCTTAAAATCCTGAGGAAGCACCCCGTTGAAAATAAAGGCATAAAAAGATTCAAAAAATCGTCATGAATTACATCCCAATTGTGTTAGAAGAAACCATTATTGAAGCCATCAGGACCCAAGGCACTATAGGGATTCAGACTAAAGACATTGTCTTTGATTTCATGATCAAGAGGTATAATAAGAAGGATAATTTTATCCTCATTAGTGATATGTGATGGGATTACCTCAATGAGGAGGTATTGGTTGTTATCAAGGCCATTGACATAGGATTAATAGTAAGAGACGATATGTAGAGCGATTTCATCATCCTTGTCAAGAATCTTGTCCACATCATTGAGGAGGCTTAGTAGCCTGTATGCCTTCCTGACTCTTTGAAGTGAATTGATGAATTTTTTGTTTCAATCATAGTAAATTAACCATTTGGATTTGAACATATGTTTTCTCATATTTTATTTATAGGTGAACAAGGTTTGTAGTTTGACCGCAATATTTTTTTCTTGAGTAGGTTATGTGTGGAGTACAAAGGTGGTGTTTTTGTTTTGATGGTCATTTAGTTCTTTCTCAAGAGGCATGACGTCATTTTTAACATGTTTTTCTTTAGAGATGCACCAATATTTTATTGTTTTTTTGGGGATTTTTAAATTGAGGATGCAGGAAAAGGCATCATTTTTATTTGGTATGGTGGTCCAAAAGAATTGCCTGATATGATTGTGTTCATTATCAGAGAACCAAACATTGTTAAAGATGAAAGGTAACAAGGGTTTTACTTATTTCTATGAGACAATGACTAGGATAGTATGGTGATCAGAATTAAGCCTATAATGAGTGGTGCTATATATCATGTCCTGATGATCTATGTTAAGGACATTCATTAAATCTCTATCTAGCTTTGAGGAAACCACTTTGTTGTACTATCTTTTGTACCATGGGTATTTTGCACCACTAATTTTAATTTCAATGATATTTTTGTCTTAGATGGAAGCTCTAAATTATCTCTTGTAGATGGAATAGTGATAAGAGTTGATCATTTCACTTGAGTTTAGAATGGTAGTAAAGTAACCCATAAGAAACCAGAGGTCATTAATGTTAGCGCTTAGATAAGAGAGTTCATTCCAAAGAGTTCTCCAATCATGGTAATTTTGATTAACCAAACATATCACTTGGGTGTGTCAAACTAGGAGTGAATCAAGGCCCATTTTCATGAACCAGTTCTTGTTAATGTCTAGCTCAATTTAGTTCTTTTGGGTTTTATCCCTACGTAAATTTGTACAAGAGCCACATTCACTTTTTACTATTTAGACAAGGACTTTTGTGTTTCAAAGCCACTTACTTAATATTTCACCTAAATACCATGAGTTTTCCAATATGTATTAATTTCTATATAGTTCAACCTAATTATTTAAAATCTTAATTAACACAAATAACTAATCTATCCTCTGATACCAACTATAGAATTCTAGATTTTTAATACATAACAGTTTATTAAATTTTACAAAAAGAGGATCTTTAATGTCTATTGTATTGGAAATCACGAACATAATACATTAAAACTAAAAAAATTATTTTAATCCCCTGGAACGGATTATTTTAAAGTTCATCCAATTAAAAATTAATGCATCTCATAATCTAGATACATATATCAAAGGAAATAGTGAAGAGAAGGCCCAGTAAAAAATATAAGTGAAAAAGATTATATGTGATCTTGAGCGATATCAATAAGTACATGGGGAATGTCATAAAGGTAGGTAAAAGAGGCATATCATAATGAAAAGAAATTGAATCATAACTTTAAAATGAGATTATAATATTTAATTTAGATATTTGTACAAATATCCTCAAGGTCTATCCCAAATGTGTCAAAACAATTACCAAGGATGTTCACCATGGTATCATAAGACTTGTCATATATAGATATTAATTCTTTACCTAATGCATAGAATCACTATCAGGAGACACATTTATTATTTCTTTATTTATAAGTGATCCCCATATAACATAATGAAACATTTCAAAAATATCCCAAATAGTATAAAAGAAATGGGTTTCTTATCAAAATCATGACGTTTTAAAAAGTTCTTAAAAACAAGATCATTATGTCATTTATAACCCTTGGAAATGTTATGAGGATTAAATTTATGTAAATTCTAGTATAAAATATATCATTTTTTGTAGTTGTATACCATTAGAAATTAAATAAGTTTGGATATTAACATAAATAAAATTAGATAATTTCTTGAGAGAAAGGTGATCGATTTTGAGATGAAAATTCTCAATCATAACGACTATATAACATGGTTTTAGAGAACATTAAAAAGAGAGGGGATAAGGTTCACTGACTCATAAATAATTAACATTACATTATAGGTATATAATAAAAAACATTATAATGGTATGGATATTTTAATGGCACACCACATGAAAAGGAAATTTGAATGAAAGGAGAAGATGTAATTTTGAATTGGAAATTCTGGCATCCTAATGGCGTCCGTTAAAAATTCATAAAAATAGTTGATGAGAGAAGAAATGATACGTAATCATTTGGAAATAAAGTGTACATAAATAAGTATATATAAGAACATACCCCAACATAATAAAATGGAAACAATAGGACCTACTATAAATGAAGTCTTGACAAAAAGAGGAGTGTGAAAGGTTCCCTTACCTTGAAGAGTAACAAAAATATAGAAGGTTGGAACCTTTGGGTAATTGAGGGTTCCTTGGGAGGACAATATGAGAGATAAAAATCCTGATCTTTGTTAAAGTGTAATTTTTATTTAAAGGAATGATGTAAAGTGTTCGTATTTATAGAATAAGTGAGGGAATAGTTTCTTCATTTCCAAGGGACACACACTTGTGGAATTTGAAAACCAAGGGCTTGACTAGGGTATTTTCCCTTGGTATTGGCCACATGGTACCCCTCATAACATATTTTACTATAGAGATGTGGACTTGAATTATTACTAAATTGTTACATAATTAATAGTGTCATTAAACACGCCGAAACACAAAACTGTATTTTTACAATTTAATGAAAGAAAAATTTATAAACATATAATAAATTCACCCTACCATAATATCGATGATCATAATTAAATAATGAAATTATTTTTATGAAAATAATTTTTTAATTATTTTTAATTTAATTTTTAAATAAAATTATAATTTATTTACCAAAAACAACTTTAAAACTATTACTCCTTTTATAACACCATGAGAAATTAATCATGGTCCCATAAAATAATCCTATAACAATAGGACAATAAAGTATGAATTTATGAATAAATTTTATGAAAATAAATTTTTATTTTATATTATAAAATAAATCATAAAATTGTTGTTAAAAAATTTATGACATACAAAAATACCAATACTTTTACTATGATAATTATTCAATTTTAAGATACCTAAATTATATTTATACATTCATGGGGGATGTTTTTATTTTTTTGTAAAATTAACTATTCATTACTATTCAAAAGGGTATGTTACTATTCATAAGGGTGTGTTAATATTCATCGAAAATTATTTTTATCTTATCAGACTCTAAATATCTTACTAAATGAAAATCTATATTGGCATTTTCTGAAAACCATTTTATAGAAAATGTTAGTTAATAATAAAATATATTTATTACAATTCATTTAAAAACAAAATTCATAAAATACTATTCATCAAGAAAACCCCATTTATCCAATACAATTCTTACAAAATACTAATCAGAAAATATTATTCATTGATAAAATGAAAACTTCTTAGAGGACTACTAAATATTCACCGAGATTAATTTTGACATTTGGAATTCAAAAATGATGTTTATTTAACCATAAAAATTCTATAAGTATTATAAATTTAACATTTAAATATTAAAATCCATTGTTATTAAAAATAATATCGGATAGAAAATGAAAAATGAAAATTCATAGTGAAATTTTTAACCCAAAAAATTTAAAATCATTTTATCATATATATTAAAAAAGGGGTGTTTTAATAATACTATTTAATTTTAAATAATCATTCTTCCATATAAAGTAATTTTTTATAATTATTTTATCATTTAGGAAAACTAGAATTTGGCTCCAAAGTAATTCAATTTTCTTTTATTGTAAAACATAATAAAATGTTATTATGAGGAAAGAGATCCCTAAATTATAGAAGTACATTTTTTGGGTCGTTACATTGAAAAAAATAATGGATCATATTCTTAATGATTCAAAACAATCAAAGATATTTTTATTAGCTTTGGTGATATGACATGTGTTATAAAATAAAGAAGATATTTTTTGTGGAAAACACACAATTTGAGTCCTAAAGATCACATCATGTGTCAAATTGATGTTCCGTCAATTCCTACATGTGAGAAAAATAGCAATATTTTTCATAAATTTTGGAATCATAAAATATTGTTTTCTCAATTTTGGAGATATAAGACTCATTTTAAACTAAAATATAATTTTTATATTCAAAACATGTATGTTGAGTCATACAGAGAACATCAGCTGAATGGATGACATTATGTAGATTTCTACATGTAAGAAAATGAATTATGGATCATTTTGATAAATTTTAATAGAATATGTGCTTGATTTCATAGTTATGACTATTTGATGAATTTTACCAATTCAAGTGATTATTTTGTATTGAAAACATAATCATCAAGTCATGTCGACCAAATCACGAGTTAGAATTTTTTACGACCAATTCCTTCATGTAATAATGAATTAAGGATTGTTTTAATACATTTTTAAAATAACCAAAGATCATTTCTTTTAGTGTTTTCCTTATGAAGCATGTTTTAAACTAAAATGACACTTTTATATTAATAAAATAATTCAATTCATACCAAACACAACTAGTTTTATATTGACACATGGTCAAATCAAACACATTAAAATTAATAATGGATTATTTCTTTATGTTTTAAAATTATCTAAGCTCATTTTCACAGTTTTGGTAATTTGACAGACATTTTAAACATAAATGAATCTTTTATATTGAAATCATGCATTTCATGTCATACGAAGCACAAAATTTTTTGTATTGTCGTGTAATTTATTTCTAAACATCAAAAATGAATTATGAATTAGTTTTCTAATAATTAAATACAATCTTATATATTTATCGTAGCTATAGATTTTTTTAGATTTTTAAACAATAGTGACACTTTTATATTGAAATAATATACAATCATATTGACCAAATTTTATATATAAGTGGGATGAGGACAGTTCCTACATGTGAGAAAAAAATTATGGATCAATTTCCTAATGTTAATAAATTATCTAATCTAGTGTTTTTATGTGAAGATAATTTTAATCTAAAATTAGTCCTTAAATTAAAAACATGTTATTAGAGACATATAGAAGACATTAGGTGTTGTCATAATGTGAAGTCAATTCCTAAACATAAAAAATGAAGTATAGATAATTTTACTTATGTTTGAAAACAGTATGAGATTATTATCTTATTTTTGGATTTTTGATGAATGTTATAAAATAAATTGAAACTTATTTATTGAAAACACACATTTAATGTCATAAAAATCATAACATCTATCATATTCAAGTGAGTTCAATTAAAAAATGTAACATATGAATTATGGATTGTATTTATTATGTTTGAAAAAAATATGATCTTGTTTTCTTAACATGTGCGATGTGCCACATTTTTAAAACAGAATTAAAAGTAACAATAAAAAACACAATTTAGAGTCATTCTAACCAAAAATGTTATTATATTGATGTTTGGTCATTTCCTACAGATCCCTAGTGAATTAAAGACAAATATCCTACTTTTTTCAAATATGAGACCATTTTTTTGTCTATGTGTTGATTTTTTAATCTAAAATGGCACATATATTGCGGGCATTTAATTTGATTCATATATAATATATCATGTGTAATATTAGCATGTTATCAAATAATACTCTTGAAAAATGAATAATAAATTGTTTTTATAAACATTAAAAATAATAAGGGATTGTTTTATTAGTTTTGGATATGTGACATTTTTTTAAACTAAAACAAAACTTTTATACTGAAAACACATACATAAAGTCATACCAATAACATCAGGTGTCATATTGATGTGTCGTTTATTTCTACAAATCATAAATAAATTATGTATTATTTTATTAATGTTTGAATACAATAATATCTTTTTTTCATTTTTTTATTTATGATATGTTTCATAACTATAAATTTCACTTATGAATTGAAAAAACTCTTTTTTATTCATACTGATCACATCATGTGATAGATTTTGGTGTGGTCTAATGCTACATGTAAAAAAAATCTTATGGATAATTTTCACAAATATTAAAATATTAAGATCTATTTTACATGTTTTCGGTGACGTGACAAGCATTTTATACCGAAATGGTAAATTTGTATTGAAAATAAGAAATTTGAGTCACACCGACCACATCAAGTGTTAGATAGAAGTTTGGTAGATTTTCACATCCCACAAATGAATTATTTACCATTTTACAAAAGATTTATAATAATTAGTTTTTATTTTGTAGGTTTTGTTGATTTGAAAAAAAAAATTAATCAAAAATGACACTTTTAATCTAAAAACACACACTTTGAGTCCTACTGACTATGTTGTGTTTCAGATCAAAATGTAATCGATTACTAAATGTGTAAAATTATTATGTATTGTTTTCATAATTTTTTAGAATAATATGATCTCATTTTATTAGTTGTGGCTATGTTAAATAAATCTAACTTCCAATGGAATCTTATATATTGAAAACATGTACTTAGAGTAATACCGATCTCAGTGTGTCAGATTAAAGTGTGGTCATTTTTTACACATAATTAATTAATTAATGAACATTTTATTAATTATTGAAAATAATATGAGATAGTTTTTTGGGTTATCCTTTGTGATATGTTTTTTAAACTAAAATGAAAATACTGTATTGAAAACACAAACATCAAGTCAAACAAAACACATCACGTGTTGGAATGATGTGCGATCATTTCCTAAATGTCATAAATTTCGTATTGATTACTATCAAAAAGTACAAAAAATTATATATTTATTACAATGGTTTTTATAACATTAAATTTGTTTTGAACTAATGTAAAAATTAAAAAAAATAGTTTCAGATAAAAATGATATGTTAATTAACTCAAAAAAACTATCTAAAGTGATGAGAATATTAATTAACAAGGTATCTTTTATGTAACCTATTTATGATGTATCTATACACTCTAATATAATGTATTCTATTCATTCTTTCCTACAAAATTGATTTCCTCAATTATAATTCAATAAGATAACTATATCAATAATAATATATAATCATTATGATAATAATTATTCAGATGGGAAGTGTATCTCTGAGGTCATAAATATTATTAGATCAAAAAAATGGTAATAAAATAAATTTAAGGTCAGAAAAAACAATTAAACCATGTACTCTACCTAGTCATATCTAAAAAAATTTAATTCTGATTGTAGTTATGTATCTTATTTGAAATAATGGAAGTACATAGAAAACATAGACAAACAAATTTTTACTATTTTTTTAATATAACTGTAATAATATTATGATATTAATTTTATTTTCATTATAGTCTCTTAATAGTATATGTTATCATCTATAATTATGAAAATTTTATACCCAAAATAGTTGGTATTTTCTTCCTTAATGCACTTTAGAAATTTTAACCAAAATGGGTAAATTATTTTTAAATATGATTTGATAGTTAAATTATTTTATATACAAATTAATATTTTTTCATTTGAATAAATACATAAGACTCATTTGTCAAGTCACCAACCTCGTTGAATAATTTAGAATATATTGATATCCCTCCCTATAAGAAGAAAATATTGTTAAAATAAAAATTGAAACATATAATTCACAGTTTATACATTAATGTTTGATTAAATTGAATTAAAAATTCCATATACACAATAGTTGTGGTCATTTTGAGGGAAATATAGGCATCTGAGTAAAAAAGTAAATTATTATTTGTATCTAATGTGACATTGATAAGAATCCAATGATCATAAAAAAATTACTATTTAATGAAAAATAAATATTTTTAATGATTAGATTACATAAATTTACTCCAGTATTATAGGGATATACTAGAGTTTGTATTATTTTATTTTCATAAAAAAAAATTATTCTTAGATCATTTTGTTTATTTCAATTTTATCTAACCCCAAATAAATTTCTTCCATAGTAACAATAGTGGGATTAATGAATCTATGTAATGATTCATAGGGTTTTAACTTTATATAGTATTAATATAAATTTATACATAAAATAATAATAGCTACTAACATGAATGAATGTAGTAGATTGTTTTTTCTATGCAAAAATTATGAAAATATACCTTATATATGTATCCATAGTGGAGACTCCCATCTATTTATGCGTATGAATCTCATTTGTAATATCGTGACCAACCGTATATATAATGAAAATTTCAAATATTTATTTTTCATATGGAATTTATGACACATATCCTTCTTTTAATTATTTGTTTTCCTATTATTATAATGTGAATATATATTGTAGTGGAACTGGCAGTGAGAAGGTACTGCTGGAAGGTCCTTTTGTTTTCTTGGTTGATTCATTGTACTGTCTTGATCTGAATTTCCATTTCCCCATTTTTTTCATTGTCTTAAACACCATACCTCATTGTAGATATTATTTCATCAATAATTACTATTATTTCATTTGAAAAAAATAATTTAATGATATACTATATGAATATTTATATTATTATAAGGACATGGTATATAACTTCTAATAGAACCATTGAACATTTTCATATCCATATCATCAAATAGAACATGGAACTCATTTCTCAACTCTTATGATACTTATATCCAAAATCAAAAGTCTAATTTTGGGTGTTCTTTTTGTGTATCTTATCACCCGGATATTATAAACCATACCAATTTCAACAAGGATGTTCTTGGGTGTTGATAGATAAAAATAAAATACAACTATACCATAAATAAATTTATAAAGATAATTTTATTAGAATTTGTTTGATTCACATTTAAGAGAAAGGGTGATGAAGAAATTAATAACACGAGGTATGGTATGATTTTGAGGGGAATGATTAGCCTCAAATATAGTTTGGTCATTTGGATCTTTATGTGATGATATTTTTTAAACTGTGAGTTCTCCTTCATCATTTAAAATAAATTAGTGTTCTAAATGGGAACTAGAAACTATATATTGAATATATCCAATTTCAACTATATGACATTCATAATTGTATATGTATTTCTTGTGATTTTTTATTTAAATATAATCAAGGTGAAAATCTGGAATCCATACATCTAATGAGACCTTGTTGTTCTAACCGCTTCAAATATAATAAAAGGTATTTTTATTCATGTTTGGTTGTTGTTGATTATTATCTATAAACTATATAATAATTATATGAAATATATTAAGATTTATGAAATACTATTATAATGAATAAAAAATTTATATTATAAAAAAATACAAATGATTCATATAATTCATGTGTGTTTTCATCCAGTAGTTTACCCTCCTTATTTACACAGAACTCCGTCAATACCACGTAACCTGGGATGAAATTGAATTCATATATAGATTCTTAAATCGTTTTAAAACATATGTTTTTTTATAACACATCAATAATTTTGTTTATATTTTAAACATGTACCATTTTATTCTCTAGTGAAGTGTACCCCATACTGGCTTTATGATATAGGTGTATCTATTTTGATATGTTTTTTTAATAACGCATTTTCTATTTCTAAAATTAAATTTTTTTAATTGAACTGGATAGAATAAATAAGTTGAAATAAAATACTTTGGAATACAATGTAGTAGAAATAATTTTTCATATTTACGAGTAACGAACGAATTCCAAGTCCATTTCTTTATTACATGTCCATACATAACATATATTTGGGGATTCAAATTCCCCTCAGTATTCATATTATTAATCTTGGTAAGAAGTTTCTGAATGACTCTATAGGATGTTATAGTGGCCATGACAAAATATTTTATATGAAAATAGTTTAATATAAATGAAATATACAAGGGATAACTAAAAGTGAAACAATGATTAATTATATAATTATGGTAAAATATAGAAATTATATCATATTGTTACCTTAACATCTTCCCAAAGGGTTTCATTCCTTATGATATGAGAACGGAACCCTGAATATATGGTAATTGGTACATTAATTCTCGTTATGCACTAATCATAACTAGAGAAAATTGACTTTTTGGGGTCAGTAGGTTGGCAGCATAGAAATAATGAAACCTGATATTTTTTACCGTTTATTTGTATCTTTATAATTTTACTCAACATAATGATTCTATTTCATTTATTTTTTTCATCAACATGTTATTGATCCCCTAATAATTATACAATTTCATCATCAACTGCATGTTCTTCATTAATATCGGTAACATCATCATGTAATGAATTTATTATCTACCTATGTTATCAAAAACATAATTTATATTACATTAATACCGTATAGAACACATAATATTATGAGGAAAATCATAGTGTATTAAATTAAACTTCAACATAAACATTGAAATCTCTTTATATTCGTTAATAGTTAAAGGGATTTGGATCCTCAATCGAGAATTAAAATCCTAATTTTTAGTCCCTTATAACATAAATGATATTTTCTATATTGGGACCACTGAGAAAGTTTTATTATATCCAAATGGTAGAGTCAACCTAGTTTTTATTTTCATCTTACGAAATTGTGGTTTTAGTCCCCAGTATGAAAATTGACAATTCGTTTTTAACAGATCTTTGACATAAAATACCCACACATTTTACGGTTCCATTACGACTAATCCTTATACCCATTCACACTAAAATATACATTAAAAAATTCCATTTCCTCATACTTAACTAAAATCCTATTGTCTAACAATTTATAGCCTAAAATCATCACAAGAAATGTATTATAGTCCAACAATATATATGTTTGATGATTCGATTATATGACTTATTCACATAAATTAGATTTATATACTTGGAACCATATATATATATTTATTCTTCCATAAGTGTAAAGTCACTATTTCTCATTGTTTTACGTTAATTGTGTTTATTTTCATAGAATGTATAACCATTAATTAAGAACTATTGTATGTTATGACATGTAAATTTATTCCCCGAGTTATCTATCAATGTTGTTTGAAAATTGAATTCGGGTTTTTAGAAAACTCCTTATAAATTTGATATCAAAACCATCCTATAAACTATTTATTATGATTATTTGATAGCCACTATTGTGACATTAATAAATTTAAATGTCTTACAATTTCATTTTGGGATTTAATGTATGTATTATAATCTTCACTATTATGTAAGATGTTACAGTTATAATAGTCCTGATATATGATAGAAATTGATAGAAAATTTATTCTATAAATTTTTTCTCCTATAAGGTTTATATAATTGAAGTTACTTTTGGATAGTAGTGCTCTAAAAATCTTATAAGTAATTGGTGTAGAATTCAATAACATATTCAAAAATATATCATTCTGTAATAAAACTATTTGGATGAATTTGATACTTTATATACCCATTTAAAATCTTCTAATACCATTCAATGGGCTACATATATATGTAATGTATATGAAAAAATAGTTTAACAAATCTTCCCAAGTAAAATATCAGTTGGTCCATTATATCAATGAATAATGGTGGGAAGAACATCTCTAATTCGAATAATATGAGTATAACCTACTTATTCATAAATTAAAAACTTGACCGGGTCTTTTTCATTACATTATACTACTCAAAAAAATGAAGCATAGTTTGGTTAATTAAGTTCATACATTTTTTTAAGAATGAAATGTAAAGTGATGTGCATCACATATTCCATCAAAACAAAGAATTTTATGTTATTTTAGTCCCAATAAAATCAATTTATTCATTAACAAGAAATTATTTATATTTTATTATTATCCCTTTGAAACATTTACAATGTTAAGGAAATTGATAAATTGTAATTTTTCATGTCTATTGAGAGTTTAAATGATAGGTGAAATAAAATTCCATCTTTTAACCATCACTAGTGCCAAAACAACTGATATCCCTATATCAATCATGTCCAACCAAGAGTTTATTCGATATTTTTATTTGTTAAAAACAATTATAAACATTATAATAACACTATCAAATAATTTTTTTAGATGTTCATGAAAACAATAAAATTATTGATATATAAATTGTTCAAGTATGGTAATTTGAAGAAAATTTATCTTCTTTAAATTTTATTTCATAAGGATTTTCAATAATGGTTTATTTAAAATTATGTCAATAAAATTTACTTTATCAAGAAATTGATCACGAATTAGTGGGGATAATGTTGTGACTTGTTTGATATTCCCATAAAATTCTATCATCCAAGATTAGTATTTATATCGTATAGGTAAAATATTTTGAATCCCCAAAAACATTGTATTTTAGGAATTCTTCAACCAAATAACGTGTGTGAATTACTAAAAAATGGGATTTGACAACATTCCATTTATGATATAGTCTGATAAATTTCTATGAGAAATAATTTCATTTATCATATCTTATAATAGTTTCCTTAATGTGAATTCATAAATTATATGAGAAACATATATTATATCATATGTATGTGAAATCAATTTATGATCTTCGATCAATGAATCCAAATATACATCAATATCTTTAAAGAGATTCTTTTTTCTAGATATAATCATAGATAATATAATATATCTGGGATTCATTCATAACAATGGAAGTAAGTTATAATTTACCAAAATAGCTGACCATACATTGTTAATAAGATTATATACACCAAAAGGATTTATTCCAATTTTAGATAACATATGATGAATGTTTCTCATCTCATTTCCAAATTTAGGATACCTATAATTGAATTTATTCAACTAAGGATGGTCTAATAAAGGATGTAGTATTTCATATTTAATTATTCTTTCTATTTTCCTTGTCAACTATATCATGGTTTCCTAATGACCATATAGTCATCTAAATAGTGGAATGATATGAAAGTACCGAACAACATTTGAAATACTTGATTCAACTTTATTGTATCTATTCATTCCACAAATAGGGTATCTTATGAATGATTCATAGTCCTTGTGAAACAATATATAATCATTTGGAAAAGTATGCATATTTTTAGAGATCATGACCATTGAATATAATTTTTTTAACATTATATGTTCAACAAGGATGTTCATATTCTTCTAGAAGGATATCATCCCAGAGACCATGATGTTTAGTAATGTTGTTATCTATCCATTCACTACCATATTTACAAATTATATAACATCAATAAAAATAATACTGTATCAGAATTAGTAAAACCATTATTCAATAGTCTCTTAGAACATTTTTAGATCCTCAAATAAATTTAGACAATTATAAAGTTGAAATTTAACTTTCATTATAACTTCTTCCATATAAGAACGATCATCATTTACAATGGTATTCATATCATATGATCCATAAATCACAACTTCAACACAATTGGTGTGTAGAAAAAATATTTCCCATGTTTAGTACAAAATTTAACGATATGATCTATTTAGTGAAAAAGAAAATATACGTCTAACTATCCCAGACAAATTTTTATTGCATTAAAACAATTTAAATATAGACAATGTATTGGATAAATTTAATATTCATGATCTATTTGAAAAATGATGAACTTTTTACCTCTATTTTCATAAAATTTTCCCTATTTCATAGTGCATCCATTTTAGATTCATAATTATCATATTAGGATTATTAAATATAAGTATTGAACAAAAATTAAATAAATAAATATAAGATATCAATAATTAATTGCGAATTATATAAACAATTACAATAATAGGAATCTAACATTTGAATGTTATTAGTGATGATTCATGGAATGTTATCATTTTACACAATGGTGACCTGAATTTAAACAACCTAGGATAAGCATATGGTTGTTGGTCCAAGTTCATTATTTACGGTTGTGTGTGATGAAATGATGGAAATTATATAATGGTTCTTCAATCCTTTCCATTTTGGAGTCCATAAATATAGAGGAGTTAATAGTTATTCATTTCGTCACATGGTACATGGTGGGTTAGGTGGTGTTTCATTTATAGTCTGAGTAGATCTTTAAAGGGGTAGGAATGTTAAAGTGATCATTAACATTTATTGGAAAATTATAACATATAATTAATTTTATGATCTAGAAAAATCTATGAGAAATTAAAATAATAAAGTACATCTAACCACTGATAATCTGCATTCAACAATTCATTCTTCTTTTATTTAATTATGATTTTTTACTTATGATAGGCATCCACTTCAATTATAAATATTTTCACACCCATTTATTCACATTTACCATGTTTTGATACATTATAAATTACAAATAAAGTTCCTTAAAAACATTATTTCTTAAATAATTACAAAATAATGTATTTAGAATGTTATTAATGTGGATTTATTAATTAACTAAATCACTCATAGACATATATTAATCTGGTTATTACTAATAGATATAGAGGGACACTTAATTTATTTATTATTCGATGGAAGACACCCATTCCAATATGTTTTTATTTCTTTCAATTTAATTGTTACTTGGATTGATAAATTATTATAAAAATATCTTTCCAATGAACATACAAAGTCATGTAATCAAAAAAAATTTACATAGGGTTAGGGAGCATGAAATTTACTAAAAAAATGGATTAAATTGAAATGGATGAAATATTTGAATTTTGTACCCATTCTATTGACATTTTATATAGATTATTCTAAATCATATATTATAGGGATACTAATAAAATATACATGTAATCTAATTTATAACAATGATTCATTATTAATTTCAGGTTACTATTAAACTAAAATCACACATTATTTTACATTTAATATTGTTAGTTATATTTTATCAAAAAATTACCTCATATGGTAAAACACAACTCAATAAAAATAGATGGGAGATACAATAGTAATGACAAACATTTTAATGGATAATAACCGATGGAAATGTTATTTAAAACTATGATCCAAATAGTAACATGATCTTAATTAGGGGTTGAATCTAAAATTCCCAGGAAGTATAATTTCATTGTGTTGACCAATATCCCATAGTACTGGCTTACAAAACAATTCATTAAACACAACATTGATAAATCAATGGTTGTGATGTATCCCATAAGAGAGGAGGGTGGGGGATTGTTATGTTAGTTGGAAAAGGGAGTGGAAGATAAGGAATCGGTGGTTGTCGAAGGGTTTCTTCACTATCGTGGGTGCTCGAAAAGTGCGGGAGATAGATATGGATGTGTGGCAGACGCAATAAAGAAAGACATAAAGGACCCAAAATTATAATTTGGTTTAGACTATGTATGATAGGGATATGTGGTCAATGATTTATTAAAAATTATATAGATATATACTGAAATAAATATCAATTAGTATTGGAGAAAATTAATACATAGTAAATAAATATGTAAAAATAAATAACTTTTCAAAAGGTTGAGGTGAAGGACATATTTATTTAGAATTTTCAAAGAGAAGGTAGTTAGAGGATACAAATAGAACCACAATGAAAGACAATAAAAAATCAAATCATTTTTGAGAGATAGATCATACTATAAGATGTGATGCATCCACCATTAACTCGAGGGTGTCGTCCCCATCTCCTGGTTTTATGATGTACAAATGAGATATAATCAATATTTATGTGTTCAAAAAATGTACCCTTCTTCCTAGCTTCAGCTCCAACCACACTATCCCTGTTCTTTCTATCCTCATCTACATCTTTCAAGGCATCATCTCCAGCCTCAGTATCTATTTTCTTCTCATATTATTCATTATTAGATGATGAAATATGGTTACTAGAGTTTTTTGTAATCACATTCTTATTTACCTCTTCCTTTCAAGATTGATAAATGGAGTTATGTAAAGTAGATCTAGTTACCTTCCAATCTATTACAAACATTTTGGATTTATCTTTGAAGCATTTCATGTTTCATTCAGAGGATGAAACATCCATTTCCTTTTGGATGGAATCATAAGTCTTTCCCATATGTTGATCATTAGGATTCTTATCAGATGACTTTAAAGACTAGATGGTTATTCCGACATATATTTTAATAGAAACTAGGGTGTCTATATTCTTGGGAGTAGGAATATCTACAGAACTGGGGACCAACAATAATAACCCTTAAACTATGTTATTTATAGGATGTGTCTTCAAATTATTATTTTTTGGGGTGCAATGATGACGTAATATATCTTTTACCATTAGTAACTGAATAGAAGGTTCTACTTATCCCTCATTCAATATTAATTCATCAAATTTAAGAGAATACGAGTGTGTCTTATTATCAGGATTGACTTTCTTCTGCTCTTCATTTGTGTAGGAACTGTTATTCTGGATTATTAGTGATATTATGGCCTCTAATTCAATATTACCAATTCAAAATTTAGAGAAAGAAACAAGTTCCTATTTTCTTACTCTATTATTAGCCTCATCCTAAGACATTATTTCTTTACCTAATTTACATTCAATAAATTTAGGCACTTTTTAATCTTCGTTCAAGGATATAATCCCGGAAACATTAATGGATAACCCCACATTAGCCACATATTCTTATTTTTCCAAATCTTCCCATATAATATAGATCTTACTAGGGGATTTCATATCCATCCATGTAACATGTGTTAAGTGTAGTTCTTGGGTTTTGCTATAGTCCACAATATACTGGTTAAACTGAATCATATTTTTTCTTTTATCAGCTACTGAAATTTTGGTGGGAGGGTCATAAAAACATTCCTTAATAGCTTGCACTATATGTTGATACATAGCCCCTTGGGTATTTTGTTTTCTCTCCTTCCATATAAAATTTATCCCATCATTACTATTCAATATACATCTAAGAAAAACCATAAATTTTCAAACGTTGTACCTCCAGTGCTCAATGATAAAAAAACCATCAAAATATTAAGTCATTTTCTCATACACTATAAAAATGTTTATTTCATCACGAGATGTTGATAACAGTCCCTTATCAATTATAGAATAAATCAAGTTAATTTCAACTAAGAATCTGGAAAAATGACTCAAGATGACCTTTTCAGTAGCAAAATACATATAGATTTGAATTCCTATCATAGAGGCAAAATCATACATTATTTCTGAATTCCATATAACCCATTTTAAACCATAAATTTTGACCCAAACATGAGAAAATGTATCCTTGAAATCATAGAGACTGAAATTCATAACCCATTTGTGGATTTTGAGGGTTCATTTCTATAAATTCACTAAGAAAAAGCTCCAAGAATTATTTTTCAACTCAATAGAGGGAAAAACCAATTGAAAAATATTTCTTCCTAGAGAAACATATTTTAAGACTTGGAAAACCAAAATTACAGCTAGAATATCAACAAGAAGAGAAGTTTTTAAGGTCTCATACATTTTGGTAAAGAAATTTGGGAAATAAATGAGTTCTTATATAGATATGACCGCAAATAAATTCCTCCCTCTAAGGATGATATGTGACATACAGTTCATTTCTGATGATGCATTGAGGAATACAGTTCTCTAGAAATATGAAAGAACATTTCAAAGAACAAAAGAAGGAGAATTCCCTTTAATTTTAAACCAAAATCTGCACCTTTCGCACTACATTAAATGTATGTGGTGCACATTGATAAGAATAATAAGAGTATAGGTTCAGTATTCTGAGGATGATTAGGTAAAGATGCTCCACGTTGAGGTTTAGGATCTCATTCCCCCCCTCCTCCATCATTTTTCTTAAATAAATATTAAAAATGATTAATGTCCCATAAAATAATTAAAAAATTAATAAATAATACTAATTAAAATAATATTAAAAATAAATAATGGAAATTTACCAATAAAAAAATAATATATTAAATATACTACTATACAAAATTAAACTAATATATGAATATTTACATATGAATAAATTATAGAAATGTTAAGTGTACATGTTTCAATAAAAAATTTCATTATTTAAATACAATATTTGTGTGCGTGAAATAAATGAATATATATAATTTTGATATATGTTAATTTGAATAGTGACATTATAAAATTTATAATCTCTACTAAATAAATATATAATAATGAGAATGAACCAATTTTTAAAATGAAAAACTTTTTCAAATTTTATATATTATTTTAAAAAATTAAAAATAAATATTTATGTACAATAAAATTTAAATTAATACATATAAACTAAATAAATAAAAACCATATAAAAACATTAAATGTAATGAACAAACATGTGTAAATAAATATAAAAAAATATAAAATTTGAAAAATATTGACTATTGATAAATTGAAAATGAATAAATTTTAAAAAAATTTAATCATCTTAATGAATAATAATGTATTGAAACATAAAAATGAGTAAATTATAAAAATAATAAATTCATAAGTAATTAAGATCAATAAATTATAAATAAAGGAAATAGAACAATAAAAGTAACAATGATTAAATTATATTAAATTAACGCATGTTACAAATGAGTGAACTTTATGATCACTCTCCCAAGTGAGTTTCTCTCCACCTAGTGTTTCCTTCCCTTGTATTGTACATGAATCCTTCACATAATGACTTAAATTATTTCAGATTCCTCCCTTTAATCATCATACCTTCCCTACCTACATGATTCATCAGGTCTCTTTGATCATGTTAGGACCCATCTTTATGATATCACCACTATCAAAGAACCCTCATTAGTCTAGCATCATAGTCGTTGCATCATGTGGAGACCTCAAGTTTAGATATGGTGAATGGGGACATAATATTTGGCATCAGATGTGGCCTCCATTCGACTTTTGATTAGTTTTTATAGTGTTGGCTGGTTGAATTTGATCATTTGGTTTCGACGGATGGATGTGTTACTACATGTTTATGGTCATGTGGTAGACGACACTCTAGTAATGATCTGGCCTCATTAGGTGATTTAATTTAGAGGCCACATGATTGATTGATCAAATGTTGCTGATAATTGATTTCCTTTAGTTGTTGATGGCATGGGTCTTCTCAGTAGCCTGAATAATCAACGCTAACATAGTGTCCATCAATGGCTATAGTAGGGATGGTTGCTGGTTGTTGGCGTGTCTAGGAGTATTATGTGTGGGATTCACAATGGGCCTTCAACCATTATATTTTTGGACACCATCCACTAGGCTTATATAAGTGTATGTTTACCCTTCCTAGAGTTGTCTATCTAGGCCAGGGATTTTGAAAATTGGGGGGTTTGTGGGATTATTTTTTTCATCCACCCTTGGACCTTCAGGTAACTCTTGTGGATTGAAGGTGGGTTGAATGGATTCAAAATCTCATTTCAGTGTATCAGTTTTTCAGTTCAATGGACCTACTAATTGTGTGGGATTAGTTTTAGGGATGGACATGTTGAAGTAAATTTTCATTCCCACTGTCTACTTTTAGAGATGGAGGGGTGACCTAATTTTTAATTTTCACTTGATTCTAGATTGAAAATGTAGTGCATCTGGTAAGTGATGCAATTGAGGGACCACAAAGATATCACATGGTATGTGGTTAGAAAGAGAGATGGAATTTATGAAAAATTTCATCCATACCACCTCTCTCTCGATGTGGATAGATGTATTATTTGCCTCTTTGCATTATTCCTACAAGATATAATGTTTTTGGTGGGGAAATTAATTTTCTAAATATTAATGATGTGTTGATGACTACTGGTACAGCGGTGTCACTTGTATAATGATATTACAAGTTGCAGTTTTCTCACTCTGGATAGTGTGGCCTTGTTTTGGTGTTCTGGCCAATGGGCCTTTGGGCCATGTTGCATAGGGTCTTCAGGCATTTGGGATTTCTGGTCACGTAAGTGTTTTCTATCAACCCTATTTAAAACATGGATTTCTTTTCTCTAACAAAAGTGATGTTGGACCACACCTGTTAAAAATGATTGATATCTGTATATATATATATATATAATTAAATAAATAATTTACTTTTTATAATTACTAAAAAAGGATAAATTTATTAAATACTTAATTTATAATTAGATAATAAATATACAATTTATTACTATATAAATATTAAATTTATATTTTTTTATTAATTTTATACATATTTTTAGTTATAATATTTATATTAATTATTTATGTATATATATATATATATATTTAATATTCTCTTTATTACTATATATATATGTAATTCAATATATTTAATAATAAAAAATTTGGGTGTTGGCCTAGCCCATCCTATAAAACTACATTAATATACATTTAAATAAAAATGAATATATATTAACTATTTACATTACTGCTATATTAAAAACATTAATTAAAAAAACAGATTAAATAATGTATTAATGAAATTTTTATTAATTTAATGAATAAATATAATATAATATATATATATATACAGTAATAAATAGTAAATTAATTATTTTGTAAATTTATTCAATTATATTAATTATAAATAGTGTTTTAAATATTTAATTACATATATAATTAATATTTTTTTATTGATATATATTAAATTTATTCAATTTACTTCTAAATATTATATTAATTATTAATATATATATATATATATATATATGTAAAATTTATTAAATTTATTATAAAAATATAGAGTAATAAATAGTATATTTATTTCTTAATTAAAAATTTTAAATTAAATAAATAATAAAAATATTTATCAGTGAATTATTTATTAAAAAAATGAATAAATTAAATATATATATATATATATAATTTTTATAGTATTTATATGTAAATTTGTGAAATTTAATATATATATAAATATATATATATATATATTTATTTATACATACTAATAAATTTTATATTAATTATATATGAAATTAAATAATCAATATACTGACACTTCATATGAGGCCATTAATTAATAAAATGGGCCATCCTCCAAGACAATGATGGGACTTCATGGATGCCAAAGCCTAGGTGGGTTGCAAGGAAAACATCCACCAGTTGTTGTGGTGGTATGATAGGAGGATGATTCCAAAAGAGGTATGTAGTTAGGTAAGATGGAATGCTAAGAGTGAATGGGGGTAGGTCGGTAGGTACAACATTTATAAGCATGACACGTGAGGCCAAAGTTGTGTTAAAGTGCAACTGGTTTTCAACCTCATTGCAAAATAAAAAAAAATAGTTTCCATGAGATAAAATATAATGATCAGCCAAGTTTCATTCTATTTCTAATGTGGGAAAAACTCATTAATGGAAAAACCATTTTCTATACTTGTTTTACCTCTAAAAAGTGGTAGTCTGTATAAATGCTAAATGATAATGCTGGTAACAGATTATGTTATCAATGATTAAAAATAGAATATATAAAGGGTTCCAGTTTACAGTGCTTAAAATGTACAGATAAGGGATTCACATTAATAATAATTTTATTTAGCACTGATGAAGAACAACCTTTATGAGCACTTTTATATACTGCTGATGAATGATGCCTTTTATCAACACTTATTTTGGCACTGAAAAAATATTCATTTATAATCAAATTTATTTATAGCTGATAAATAATTTCAATACTTATTATGCGTTTTGTGGTAGAAAATGTGACAATATCAGTTCTCCATAATTCAATATATAATGAAATATAATTTCAGGTGATTAGAAATATATTATAGAATAATAGTGCGTCACAAATATACTCATAGGAATCTATAATATTGTGAGCAGTGATTTCTTTTACCAAGTCAATTCATAATGTTGTGAACACAATCATAATATATTTTCATCATGTTTTAATCAAAAAACAAATTCACACAACTCACATTCTTAACATTACAATAATGTACATGCAACACATTTTGTATATATCAATAATGAAAAACCATCACTTTTTGAACAAAACAATAATGTTCATACATCACATTGATAATATAACAATAATAATAATATTTCATACCTTTCACATAAAAATAATATACATGATTCACCTTATGAATATAAAAATATTATACTTTCATCATGTTAAAAACATATTAATAATATACACTCTTAATTTTGTGAACATCAAACTAATACACTCCTCACATTCAGAACATAACAATGATGTAAACTCCTCCCATTGTGAAGATAAAAATAACATATATTCCTAAACATAATAATAATATATTTTAATTGTAACACACCAATATTTTATTTGATATATTATTTTTAATTTCATTGATGTCTTCTATTATACAGTAATCCAAAATTACCTTGTACTATATGCAACACCGTATTAGCTTGCAGTATACGTAACACAATTCTTTGCTCATTTATACACAATTTCATGTTCATTTTGTAGAAATTATTCTACACAAAATTATGTATAGATTTTTTTTAATGTATAAATGAAATAGGTTTTTATTATGTTATACGCAACACCAAAGGGAGCTTCCACTACAAGCAGCCCTGACTTGGCTTGCATTACACGCAATTGCGACCTTTCTCAATAGCGTGTGTAGTACGCAATACCAGGTTTCACTAAACAATGATATATTGTTATAATATTTTTATGACCAAGAATTTATGAATATTAATAACTACATTTTCTATTTTATAACATTATTATTAATCTGACACATTTCTAGAACATTTTATGAGAACAAAATAAACTTTTCGTGTAAAAGAAGTATTTTAAAAAAAATGCAGTTTTGACGCCTTTTGATTGTGAACCCACTTTAAATATATTTTTTACATGTTTATAAGATCAAATTTAAAAAATAAAATTATTATTTCGAATCAATATATAAAAATTTACTTTGGATAAATTTTTCTTGTTATTCTGATGACTTTCAGATTTTAGTGAATAGTAAAAACTCGTTATATTTTAATAAAAAACAACTTTTTCATTGTAATAATTTATATGATTATATTATAATGGTTTAAAAGTATAAATATAATATATTTTTACCATTTAATATAATTTATATCATTAAAATTTATTTTACATTGAATTCGTAGGTAAAATTATTTCAATCTTTTGCAATGTTTTACCTTTTAAAACTCACTTTCTTACAACATGATTAGTTTTAAATTAATTTCTGAAACTTCTCTGATTTTAATTTTGAATAATGGAATCCATATTGGGAATCAGTAGGTCCAAATTATGATAATAGTATACTTTTTATTTTTGGGCACTATTAATAGTAACTATGGTAAATTTTATTTACCATAGTTAAAGGTATATTAGGAAATTAAGGGTAAATATAATATTATAAAACTACCCTAACACTTTTATTAATACAATTAAATGATTATATTTGATCCTAATGCATATTATTTTCGAAATGGAATCCATTGGAAACCATTGGGATGTGATTAAGACCTCAAATTTATTTTATATTAAAGAATGTGAAATATGTCTCACTCAAAATTTAATAATTATTGTATTTTTAATATAAGTTTATACAGAATATAAATTCAATTATAAATACTCAATTGAAATCTAATATTTTTTTGTTTTAGTAATTTATTTTTAATTTTTATGTGATATTTAATTACTTTAATATTTTATACATTAATGATGAATAATTATTTACTTAGTGAAAAACCAATAATAAAGTTTTTATTAAAATAATAATTCCCATCAAAAAGCCCAAAGACTTGACAAAAAAATGTTGTTCGAGTATATCTATACCATAAGAATCCAAAGGTCGACTTTGGGACCCTTCGGAGCATCATAACAGAGATTATGTCATTTATAATATATTATTTTAAATAATGTCAAAGTTGTCACCTTCATAAGATAATAAATATAACTCTTTAAATGTAGTTATTTTAAGATGATAAATTATATTAAATTTATTATAATAAAATTTAATATATTTATCATCATTATATAATTTAATTTTTAATTTTTATGCAATAAATAATTACATTAAATATTTAAAAAAAATGTTATAGTAATTATTTGATTAAGAGAAATATCAAGTAAATGGTTATAAAAATATTTAAATAAATATTATATGAACTATTTAATGTGATCCAAAGATTTTCTAGACGAATATGACATGTTATAAATCTATTAAATATTTTGGATCGATTATATATTCTCTGTGGATTTTATTTAAATTAAAATAATTGAATAGTTTCAAAATTGACACAATTGATATTTTATAAAAATAACATATTAATAAATATATTTAAATTCACAAAAAATATTTAAAAATTAAAAATTGAAAATTATATGGTCTAAAATGTAATAATTTTATAATTATTGATAATTCACAACACATATGAAAGTATTTATGAAATTTTAAAAATTAGATTTTTATTACCAAAAATTAATTTTAATATATTAAATAAGGATAAATCAAATTGATAAGGTTTAAAATAAAATCCAAACATGTTTAAATTTCATAGGTTGATGAGATTACAACCCTAGAACATCTTATCTTAGAATTTGTGTAATTTTTGATGATTTTATGTGGGGTTTGAATTTATTATAAATTAATATTTCTTATGATTCCAAAGGTGCACCTCTCCTCCCTTATAAAAGGGCACCTACTCACTCTCCTGCTCACACGACATTGAGCCTTCATGATCCGCCAAAACCTACCCATTTATATTCTCCACGTCACTAGAAGCATTCTAGAAGTCCTCCTCTTCTTCGAAGACCATCTTTAGTGCCTTAAGAGGAGGTTTAGAAGAGGCACGCCAAAGAAGAGGTAATAACCTTTAACGATTCATTCATGTTCATTTACTATTCTACTTCCTGATAATTTCTTGTTTCATAATAAAGTAATAACATCACAATCACTCATATACTGATATGTTATTATAAATATGAACCAACACTATTTCAACTTCTATCTATCCTACAGAAAACGAAATCACCGCACGTGTGTACGTACAGAATGCCGTCTCTACGCCATGGTGTAATCTGTTTTTCCACCACCACCTTACTTGGATGGGTATAATGGTGTAAATAATAACTATATATGGATATTATAACATGATACTAATTATGAGATATTATATCATCCACTATAATTCTATTCAATAATTATGGGAACGATGTCATAGCTCGTGCATACGTATGGATTACCATCTCCACGACACGATGAGATTCATTTTCCAGGTTAAACATTAAAGAATGATTATAAAATATATATGTTAAATATTCATGAAATATATGACATATTAATGAAAATTTATTTATGTATATGTGATTTACTAACTTCAATTCAATTTAATAAGTAAATGAAAACAGCGTTCACGCATACGTACGGCCTACCGTCTCCATGAACGGTGTATTTCATTCCATTTTTTGATCTATTATATATTTATATGATGAATATATATTATATGTGAATCATTTTTTACATTCTAGAATTATTTAAATCAGGATATATGTAATAATATCAAGAAAAAGAAGTCGAAACCCATACGATAAATGAAATGATTTTACCCAAAACGCGGCTTTAACATGGAATTTACAAATGAACGGGTAATATAAAGTCATAAGTGAATCATATATGATATCATAAATATTATTATGGTTCTATTACAAGTTAATAATATTTTTAAACACACTATATAGAAGTCTCAGACACATAAGAAAGAAATTGTACATAAGGTAAGGAATAATTTTTTTAAATTTCATTTTTATCTGAGATTTCTTATACGTACGTATTTACTGGGGTTATATATTTCACCCATGTCCATTATTTTTTTCATAAAATGATTAATATTCTTCCATGTATGTTTAAAGTAATGTTTACCCCTATTTTAATTTTACTTTTCGTTATGGAATAAATCTTTCTTTTGTTTACTATAAGTGGTACTCATTGACTTTTCCATTTAAAATACATGGAGAATGTTTTTTTAACTTATACGAAGTGAATTGATTTTTATGATTTCATAAAACATTATTTACCTAAATATTCCTTATAATTTTTCATGTTTATTTTTAATTAACATCATTTAGTTTAAAATTGCATGACATGTTATGAAAGGAATAATGTTTTTAATGTACAAAGGATATTTTCCTCAAGAATGGAGTTCAAGTGTTTTATCAAAATTATTTTCCATCTATGTTAATATATGTTTCAGTTTATATCCATATTTTTACATTGATTTTATTATTTTATGATGGAAATATTTTTATAATGTCATTTTATCTTATATGGATTCTGTTATGATGGAATGATGTTTACGAATCTCATTTGTATTACATGGACTATGCTATGATATATGATTTATGATTTTGTGGCACACAAAAAAATTGATTCATTATGAGATGTATGGTTCCTATATCTCCCTCCAATGGAATGGGTAATGATTTATATCTCATCATATAGACATGGCTATAACATAATGTAAATATGGTACAATAATACATGGCTAGAACGACATGTAAACCAGATTCAGTAATGGACTTTGTCCACTATGATGGTCTTAGCAGTAATGCCTTGGCTACTATAGAAATCATATCATGTGCTTAATGGTTTTCCATAATTAAATTTTGTATTACCTTGATATTTTATCATGATTGATGTTCCATTATATTATATGCCTTATGTACTACCATGTTTAATGTTATTTCTCAAGATAGTGATGTTTAAACATTATGTTCATGTTTTTAAATTCAAATGTATATGGTTTGTTTTATTTTCTTCATGCTTACCCTTACTGATAATTTGAGCTCACCCTTTTTATGTTTTATTTTCACCATTATTTGAATATTATGTTCATATTTTCTAAATAAAATAAGCTAATATGATCATTGGGTGTTAGTTTTGTAATGTATTTTGTATTCTGCAAAAGTAATGTAATGTCTCTCTACATCAAGCTATGGGTCTCTACATTTGGTATTAGGGCGACGGTTTAGATAAACTTTGAAAACAAGGATGGTAAAACATTATATCCCTAGATATATTGTTAAGGTATGTCTAGTGATGTCCCTAAGGTTTAGTATATGTATATGTAATAGACCTAGAATTATGGTAACGATCATAGAATTAGTCCTAAGATGTTAGAGATTGAAAGTACTCCCCATTATTATGATGTTTTCCTAGCTTGATTTTTTCCTCTCACCCTATTCTTTTTTGGTTTTAGAAAATGATTGGAAAGAGGAATATTCTGGTTAATGGAGAATATGATGGAAAATGGAATGGTATTCTTCATGAGAATCCAAATGAAATGGGATATGGAAGGTGAAACATTGTTATTATGCCTAATCAGCAAAAACATAATATGATCAATAATATCAACTTTTGTAAGTTTCCTCACTCCAATAATAAGAGAAAGATGGAGTTTCTTGATGATCATAGAGGAACGAAAGTTCAATTTCCCTCATGTAAATTATGTGGGAAGAGGCATCAAGGAAAATGTTTCAAAGGAACTAGAAGATTCTTTGAGTGTGGAAAAGAAGGATACAGATCCAGCAATTGCAAAGGAAAAGGTTCAGCTAACACAATGGAAAGGAATAATGGTTTTGCTAAAACATAAACCATGGTTAAATGTCTTAAATGTGGAATGTATGGGAATTATGAAAACCAATTCCCTATGGTAAAATCTCATAAAAGAAATCAGAATGGTCATATGTGTCGTATTTATATTGATGATGATTAAGAGACTACCAATGATATATGATATGAAAGAATTGTTGAGGAATAAAATGAAGAAACTCAGTTAATTGTTTAATAATCTAGTGGAATGATTGCATTTTAATCAAGAATAATGTATGGTACTTTGGAAAAAAAGAAAAATATAAGGATTGTTACACTATTGTTTTTCCTTGAGTATTTAAAAGTATATATTTAATGGTACCGGTATCCATGAAAAGTGATTGAAATATTATTGGAAAGCACCTAATATGCACATAAATAATGGATAAGGAGATAATGAAATGTTTGATAGTATTAATGAGTGCATGTCTGATATAAGTAAAAAGTGATATAATGGTTTGAGTATAAAGAATTTTTGGGATTTTGGTATGTTGAAAGAGTTACTTTTGATGGAATTCAGGTTTTCACTGAGGTTATATGGTAATTTATTGTTCAAGAGAATACATGATTAATGTATTCACATGTTTGGAATGCGATCATCAAGATATATCTTATGATATATGGGGGATAAATGATGGTATTCACGTGCTTGTTATGTGACCATTCCAGTAATAGATTTCATTATACTATGAGATTGGATAGATGTATTTTGGATAATTCTAGAGATTGGAATGGATTATGTCAAGCATTAGATAGTATTGTTTGAGGATAGAACTTTTTTTGATATTATTTCTGTAATGTTATAATATTGTTGTTTAAAAAAAAGTACAACCTATAGGACAAGCGACAATTCGTCGCTTCGGACAAGGTTGCAGGAATCGAACCCACAACCGATGTCTGACCGGCATTTATCACCTACCACTGGCCTACATGAAGTCCCAGGATAGTACAAATTAAGTTTATTTTATTAAAAAGTATGATAGTTGAAGAATAAGTCCATTTTTGGAACCATATATGGTTAATCTCACCATAAGATAGACTTATGTATATAAATTCTGCTATCCTTATGTATGAGACATATGGAATGAACTATTATTCTATATCATGATCTGCTAACACTTCAAGGAATAAAAATTCAACTTCATTTTTTTAAAAGATGAAGTGGAAATTGTTCAAGGCCCAAACAATATTGAGATTGTACCAAAATCAAGTAAGTATTTATTTTAATTATTCAAAATTAAGGAAATGATCTTGAAAACCAAAAATGTTGTCCAAGTACCCTCATATTCGATGAATCATATGGTACCTTAGATCATCACAAATTTATGGCATTGTGATTATTTGAATTTTCATTGCCTTGTTCTCTACCACTCTTATTCAGAACATGCTGGTTATATTCCTCTTCCATATCTATATTTTCACCAATGTTCTCTTATGTGGAACCCTTTTGATGAGATAATTTGGGTAAACATTACATTTCATATATCATTTTTTAAAATTATGTTTTAGTATTCCTTTTTATGATCTGAGTTTCTATGAATGAAACTTTCAAGTAATAAACAATTTATAACCCTGAAATATTTCGAGGGTGACATTCATTTTAAGTGGGTTAGAATGTAACACCCCAATATGTTTTAATATATATTATTTTTAATCTCATTGATTTCTTCTATTGTACACTACACCAATATTATATTGTACTATATGCAACACAACATTATCATGCAGTATAAGCAACACTATTCTTGGCTCGTGTTACACACAAGTTCAAGTTCATTTTTTAGAAATAATTCTACACAAAATTAAGTATATATTATGTTTAATATATAAAAGAAATAAATTTGGATTATTTTATACTCAACTCCAACGGGATATTCGACTATAGGAATCCCTGACTTGGCTTGCATTACACACAATCGCGACCTTCCGCGATTGATTGTGTAATACGCAATACCGGGTTTCTCTAAACAATGATATACTGTTATAATATTTTTATGAACAAGATTTTATGAATATTATTAACTACATTTTCAATTTAATAACATTATTATTCGTCTTACATATTTTCTAGATCATGGAATGAGATAAAAATAAAATTTTTGGGTAAAATAAGTATTTTAAAAAAAGGCAGTTTTTCCGCCTTTTGATGGAGCAACCACATTAAATATAGTTTTTGACACGTATATATGTAAAACTTTAAGATATAAAATTTTTCGTTGGAATCTAGACATAAAAATTTACTTTGGATAAAATTTTCATATTATTCTGATGACTTTTATATTTTAATGAATAGTAAAAACAAGTTATATTTTTATTTAAAACAACATTATTCAATGTAATAATATATATGGTTAAATTATAATTGTTTTCAATTATAAATAGAATATATTATTACAATTTTATCTAATTTTTGTAGTTAGCATTGATTTTAAATTTAATTCATAGGTAAAATCATTTCAATCTTTTTCAATGTTTTAACTTTTAAAACTTGTTTTCTTACAATATGATTAAATTTAAATTAATCACTACAACATATGTTATTTGAATTTGGATAAATAGATTCCATATTTGGAATCATTAGTTCCAAATTATATTAATAGGATACGTTTTATTTTTTTCCACAATGAATAGTAACTACGGTAAATTTTATTTACCATTGTTAAAGGTAAATCTGGTAATTATGGGTACATTTAACATTATAAAATTATCCTAACACCTGTATTAATATAATTTGATGATTATATTTCGTCCTAAGACATATTTGGGTCGAAATGGAATCCATTGGAAACGACTTGGATGTGATTAAGACCTTTAATTTATTTTATTTTAATGAAAGTGAAATATGTCTCACTCAAACTTTAATAATTAATTTATTTTTAATATAAGGTTATACGGAATATAAATTCGATTATAAATACTATTTCCAAAGCTAAAATGTTTTTCTTATTTAAGGTAATATATCTGTAAATTTGAAGTGATATTTAATTACTTTAATAGCTTCTATATTAATGACGCATAAATTATTTACTTAGTGAAAAATCAATAATATAGTTTTTATTAAAGTAATAATACCCATAAAAAGGCCAAACCACATGACCATAACCTATTGGTAGAGTATATATATAACATAAGAATCCAAGGGTCGGCTTTGGGTCCATTTAAAGCCGTAAAAAATAGAATATGACATTTATATAATTTTATTTTTAATAATGTCAAAGTTGTCACCTTTATAACATAATAAATATAACAATTTAAATGTTGTGATTTTAAGATTATAAATTATTGTAAAATTATTATTATAAAACTTAATATATTTTTCTTCATCTTAGGACTTTATTTTTAATTTTTATGCCAAAAATAAGTATATTAAATAATTATAAAAAATGGTATAGTAATTATTTTATTAAGAGAAATATCAAATAAATTGTTTTAAAAATATTAGAATAAATATAATATGAAATATTTAATGTGATACACTAATTTTCTAGATAAATATTAAATTATATTAATCTATTTAATATTTTTTATTGAATATATATTCTTTTTGGATTTAATTTAAATATAAATAACTGAATAGTGTCAAAATTGACACTATTGATATTTTCTAAAAATAACATATTAGTATTTTTTTTAATTCAACAAAATATTTAAAAACAAAAAATTTAAAATTATATTATCTAAAATGTAATCATTTATCTAATTATGTAATATTAACAACACATAAGTAATTATTTATGAAAATTTAAAAATTAGAATTTTATTACCGCAAATAAATTTAAATAGATTAAATAAGGATAAATCAAATTGATAAGGTTTAAAATAAATTAAAAACTTGCCTAAATTTTATTAGTTGGCGATATTACAAACCTATATCATATCATATTCTAATTTGAGTTATTTTGTATGTTTTTATGTGGGTTTGAATTTATTATAAATTAATATTTCTTATGTTTCCAAAGGTTTCCCCTTCCCCCCTTATAAAAGGGAACATCCTCACTCTCCTCCACACACCACTTTGAGCCTTTAAGCTCAGACTAACTCTGACCATTTCACTTCTCCACTTATCTAGATAAATATTAGTGGTCATTTCCTTCTTCAAAGAACAACATTAGTGCCCCAAGAGGAGGTTTAGAAGAGGCGCTTTGAGGAAGAGGTAATATCCTTTATCGATTCTTTCAAGTTCATTTCTTCTTCTACTTAAAATTATTTTGTTTCATCACAACACTGTAATAAAATCAGAGTCAATCATATACTGATAAGTTATTATAAATATTAACCAACCATATTTCACCTTCTATCAATCCAAAGGAAAACAAAATCACCACAAATGCGTACGTACGGAATACCATCTCCACACCATGGTGTAATATGTTTTTCCACCGCCACCTTACATGGATGGGTGTAATGGTAAAAAAAATAACTATATATGGTTATTATAACATGATATTAATTCTGCGATATTATATAATCCACTCTAAGTCAATTCAATAATTATGGGAACGATATCATCGCTCGTGCGTACGTATGGATTACCGACTCCACGACGTGATGAGATTCATTCTCCAAGTTAACCATTCAAGAATGATTATAAACTTTATATATTAAATAATCATGAAATATATGACATATTAATGATACTCCATTTATTTATATGTCATTTACTTAGTTCCATTCAATTTAATAAGGAAATGAAAATCGCGTTCATGCGTACGTACGACCTACATTCTCCATTAATGGTGCATTTCATTCCATTTATAGATAAATTATATACTTATATGATGAATATATATTATATATAAATCATGTTTTACATTCTGGAATTATTTAAACAAGGATATAATTAATAATATCAGGAACAAGAAGTTTTAACATGTACGATAAATGAAATTATTTTACCCAAAATGATGCTTTTACATGGAATTGACAAATGAACCGGTAATATAAAGTCTTAAGTGAACCTTTAATAATATCATAAATATTATAATGGTTCTGTTAAAATTTAATAATATGTTTAAACCCACACTACAAACGTTTCGGACACATACATAAGAAATTGGACATAGGGTAAGGGATAATTTTTTTCAATCTCATTTTTATCCGAGATTCCTTATACGTATGTAATTTCTGGGGTTATAGTTTTCATCCATGTACATAAAAATGCCTGTCATAAAATGATTAATATTCTTCCATGTATGTTAAAAGTTATGCTTACACCTATTTGACTTTTATTTGGTTTTATGGAAGAATTCGTTCTTTTGTTTACCATACATGGTACTTTTTGACTTTTCCGTTAAAAGTACAAGGAAATGTTTTTTTAACATCTACAACATGTATGTATTTTTATGATTTCATAGAACATTATTTCCAAGAATCTTCCTTAAAAATTTTTCATGTTTTTTTAATTAACATCTTTTAGTTTAAATATTTATGACATGTTATGAAAGGAAAAAAAATTTGAAGTAGAAAGGATATATTCCTCAAGAATGGAGTTCAAGTGTTTTATGAAAATTATTTTACATTTAAGATAAAATAGGGTTCTGTTTCTATCCCTATTTTTACATTGATTTGATTATGTTATGATGGAATTATTTTTATGAAGTCCTTTTATCTTATATGGATTATTTTTTGATGGCATGATGTTTAAGAATCCCATTTTCATTACATGGGTTATGCTATGATATATGATTTATGATATTGTGGCACGAATAAGAAAGGTTTCATTATGAGTTGGGTGGGACCAATATCTCCCTCCAATGCATTGGGTAAAGATTTATATCTCATGAGATAGACATGGATGTAATGGAAAGTAAATATTGTACAGTAATAAAGGGATAGAACGACATGTAAACTCAATTGAGTAGGGGAATTAGTCTACTATGATGGTCTTGGAATCAATTCCATGCCTACTATAGAAATCAAATCATGTTCTTAATGGTTTTCCACAATTACATGTTTCACTCCCATGAAATTTTATCATGATTAATATTCTATTATGATCTATTTCTTACTTACTACCATGTTTAATGTTAATGCTATATATTTTGATGTTTAAACATTATGTTCATGTTTTTAAGTTCAAATGTATATGGGTTGTTTTATTTTCCCTATGCTTACCCTTACAAATCAATTGAGCTCACCATTTGTATGCTTTTTCCCCTGGATATAAAGGAAGGTTTTAGGTAGGAAAAAAATAAGATCATTATGGGAGATGTTAAAGTTCATTCCCCATGATTAGAAGATTATGTTTGGAGTTTCCAAAGACACTAAACTAATACGATCATTGGGAATTTGTTTTGTAATGTATTATGTATTCCAAAAAGTAATTTAATGTCTATAAATACCAAGCAATGGGTCTGAACATGAATCATCTTTATTTCACGAGTCATAAAATCATTACCAAATAATTAGTGGTATATTAACAAACCTAACCATTCTCTGGGATTTGAAAATTAAATCATTCTCAGTTATTTAATGGACCAAACCCGTCTAGGGGATTTAGTAGAACCAACGCTTCTTAAAGATTTTACAGACTCAACCAATATCAATATGATAATCCATATTCATATGTGACATCAGAAAACATTAGTACATCATATCATGAGAATAATAAACAATTTTAATGGGTTCCATATCATTTCAAATTATTTTACTAAAAAATGAAAAGAAGAATTTGATTAGATGATACCCAAATAAAATCAACAAAAAAGTATTTTATGTAACACCCCACGATTTTATAATATATATATATTTTTATTTATTTCACATATTATGTTGTACGCTACACCAAGATTATCTTGTGCTATACGCAACACTGTATTAGCTTGCAGTATACGTAACACTAATCTTGGATTGTGTTACACACAATTTCAAGTTTGTTTGATAGTAGTTATTTTATGAAACATTGAGTGTGTATATATATATCCAATGTATAAATGAAATATGGTTGGATTATTTTTTATACACAACAACAAAGTAGTCTTGCACTATATACAACCCTGACTTGGCTTGCATCACAGGCAATCACAACCTTCCTCGATAGCTTCTGATGTACGCACTGTCGGGTTTCACTATAAAATGATATATGGTTATAATATTATTATAAACTATCCATTATGAATATTATAAACTACATTTTTAATTTTATGACATTATTATTCATCTTACACAATTTATAGAACATGTTATGGGAACAAAATAAATGTTTTCGGTAACAAAAGTATCTCTCAAAAAATGTAGTTTTGCCACCTTTTAATGGCGCACCAATATTAAATGTAATTTTTGACATGTTTACAAGTTAAATTTTACAAAATAAACTTTATATTTTAAATCATGATATAAAAATTTATATTGGATAATGTTTTGATATTTTTCTGACAACATTTTTATTTTGATGAATAGTGAACACGCGCTAAATTTTACTTAAAAACAAATTTGGTCATTATGATAATTTATATATTAAAATTATAATAGTAGAGTATTATAAAGAATAAATAGAATATATTTTTACCATTTAATGTAATTTATTTCATTATCATGGATTTTACATTGAATTCATAGGTTAAATCAATTCTATATTTTGCAATGTTTTAAACAAAAACCCATTTTTTTCAAGAATGGGATTAATTTTATATTATTTAATAAAAATTACGTGTTTTGAATTTTTAAAAATGGATTCCATATTTGAATTCAGTGGGTCTATGATATGTTAATATGTTACTTTTATTTTTTTGATATTATGAATAGTAACTATAGTATTTTTTATTTACTGCAGTTAAAGGTAAATCGAGTAATTAAGGGTGAAAATAAGATCATAAAATTACCCTAACACCTGCCAAAATTCTATTAGAAGAATAAAAGTAGACCCATATCACCTAAGGGTCGGAATAGATTCATTTTATAGTTCTTTGACAATGAAAATAATTTTATTATTATTAAAAGCAAAGAAAGTGACAACATGTCACTCTCTTAAATGTCATAAGTATAATATGGTTAATTTAGTGATAAACTTCATAAAACATAGAACATTAATATTATAAACAAATATATTAAAATTATATACATCATGTGAATTTATTTATAATTTTTAGAGATTAAATATTTATCATTAAAGGTGACACAATAGTGATATTAAAATTATTTTATTGATTGAAATATAAAATAAATGGTTTTAAAAATATTAAAAAAATTATATGAACAATTTAATATGAACTATGAATTTTCTCAATAAATATTACATGTTATAAATATATTAAATATTTTATTTTGAACATATATTTTCTGTGGATTTTATTTAAATTCAAATAAATGAATACTCTCAAAATTCACACTATTGTTATTTCATAAAAATTAAATAATATAAAATTGTTTAAAAATTACAAAAATATTTAAAAACTACAAATTAAAAATTATATGTTCTAAAAGGTTATAAAGTATCCATTTATTGGGAATTTACCACATTTAAGTATGTATTTATAACAGTTAAATTTTTTAATTTTATTACCACAAATAAAAATAAATATATTAAATAATGCTTAATCAAGTTGATATGGTTTAAAATAAACATAAAACATTTATAAATTTTTTGGGATGATAATACTATGACCCTATCTCATCTCATCTTCGAATTGAGTCATTTTTTGACGTTTTTATGTGGGGTTTCATTTTAAAATTAATTAATATTTTTAATGTTTCCAAAAGTGCACATCTCCTTTCCTATTTAAGGGGACCTCCTCCCTCTCTTCTTCACAACATATTGAGCCATCATGCTCGGAAAAAACCTGACCATTTATCTTTTCCACTTCAATAGAAACATTATGGAGGTTTTGGTCTTCTCAAAAGACAAACTCTAGTCCCTTTAGAGGAATCCTAATAGAAGTTCGTCGAAGAAGAGGTAATCACTTCTATCGATTCTTTCAAGATTCTTTATTCTTAAAATTCTTCTTATTTAGTTGTTTAATTATAATTTAATTACATCAATATCACTAATATAATTATCTGATATTATAAATACGGGACAACCCCATTTCACCTTCTATCCATCCTACGGAAAATGAAATTACCGCGCGTGCGTAGGTACGAAATAACTTCTCCAAGTCGTGGTGTAATCTATTTTTCCACCACAACCATAATTGGGTTGATATAATTGTGTAAAGAATAACTATAAATGGTTATTATAACATCATACTTATTCTGATATGTTATATCATCCACTCCAATTCCATTCAATTATTATGGTAACGATATCATCCCTCGTGTGTGCATATGAATTACCGTCTCCACGATGCGATAAGATTCATTATCCATGTTAACTATTCAAGAATTATTATAAAATATATATATAATGAATAATAATGGTATATATAACATAATAATTCTACATGATTAATTTATATACATATATATATGTCATCTACTTACTTCGATTCAAGTTAATAAGGAAAGGAAAACTGCGATCATGCCTACATACAACCTACCGTCTCCATGAATGGTGTGTTTCATTTCATTTATCTATCCATTATATATATATACTGAATATATATGATATATAAATCATGTTTTACAATCATGAATTAAGTAAATCATGATATAAGTAATAATAATATCAAGAACAACAAGTCCAAACACGTATGATAAATGAAATGAGTTTACCAAAAATGATGCTTTAACTTGAAATTGACAAAAGAACAGGTAATATAAAGTCATAAGTGAATCATATATAATATCATAAGTATTATTATGATTTTTTACTAGTTAATAATATTTTTAAACCCACTATACTAGATTTTCAGACATGTACAGAATAAATTGGACCTATGGTAAGGGATAATTTTTCAATATTATTTTTATCCGAGATTTCTTATACGTAAGTATTTACTGGGGTTATATTTTTCATCCATGTCCATCAAAATGTTTTTCATAAAGTGTTTAATATTATTCCATATATTTTTAAAGTCATATTTACCCCTTTTTGACTTTTACTTTGTGTTATGGAATGAATCCTTCTTATGTTCACCAAACATGGTACTATTTGACTTTTCCGTTAAAAGTACGAGGAGAATGTGTTTTTAACTGATACAGAATGAACGTATTTTTACGGTTTCATAAAACCATAGTTTCATGATGATTACTCTAAAATATTTCAAGACTATTTACAAAAAAAATCATTTTCATTTAAAATTGCATTGCATTTTGTGAAAAGAAAATGATTTTCAATAATAAATGATATTTTTATGAAGAATTCAATTTAAGTGTTTTATAAAAACCATTTTCTATCTAAGATGAAATTATTTCATATTTTTATGTTTCAAGTATAATTTCTATGTTATCTACATGGATTTATTTTTTCTTATGATGAAATGATATCCATTTCTTTTGTGTGGATTATGTTATGATGGGATGATGTTTATGAATCCCATTTTATTTGATGGGTTGTTATGAATGATGTATGTTAATTTTGTGTAACACATAAGAATGATTTTATTATGATATTGGTGGGACATATATCCCCTTCCAATTAATTAGGTAAATATTTATATCTCATGAGATAGATAGTCTTAGAACGATAAGTTAATCCGGTTCTGTGATACAGAACCTGAACGTGGAGTAAACTCGATTCACATAGGGACTTTGTCCACTAGGATGGTCTTGGAAGCAATTCCTTGGAAACTATCGATATCATATCATGTGTTTAATGGTTTCCACAATTAAATATTTTATCCTAGGATATTTTTCCATGAATAATGTTCTTTTATGATCTATACCTTATGTACTGCCAAGATTTATTTCTCAATATTTTATGTTTAAATATTATGTACATGTTTTTTTAAGTTCAAATGTATATGATTTGTTTTATTTTCACTATGCCTACCCATACTGAGAATTTGAGATCACCATTTATATGTTTTCTTTTCCCCTAGATTTAAATAAATGTGTTAGGTAAGAAAACAAAAGGGGAAGATCTTTATGGGAGATGTTGATGATCATTCACCATGATTAGAATATTATGTTCCACGTTTCCAAATACACTAAACTATTACTATCTTTGAGTGTTGGTTCTTGTTATGTATTATTTATTCAACAAAATTAATGTAATTTCCATGTATGTCAAGATTTGGGTCTTTACAGTTGGTATCAGAGGAAAGGTTTAGTTAACCTTTGGGTTTTAAACGATGGCTGGAACCGAAAGGAACTGTGTTGATCAATGTAATTGGAAATGCAATAATTTTCCTCATGATCAAACCAATTTAATTGGGGATGAAGTAAAAAATCTTATTTCTATACTTACACAAGCTATGAATCATTCTAGAAAAGACAAATGAGCCGAGAAGGGAACAATATTCTATTGAGGCCTTCCAGAGGCAACGTCCACCTTATTTAAGTGGGTCTGCTGATACACATGTTGATGAAATATGGATTAGTACAATTGAAAAGATATTTTTCATACTTCAATGATCAAAATATGAATAATTTATTCTGGTTGTTTACCTTTTAGAAGGTGAAACAGACCTTTGGTGGACTCTTATTAAGAATATAAGGCCCCAAGATGAAATAGAATCCAAGGAATGGGACGAGTTCAAGAACATATTTTTTAATAAGTACTTCCCTCGTATTCTTTGAACATTGATGGAAAATGAGTTCTTTGAGATTACGAAAAAGGATGATGAATATTATGGTATATATGAAGAAAATTTTACAAGGCTTTCAAGGTATGCATCTAGCATTATCATCCAACCTGAATGTAAAGTTGATCGATTCTTCATTGGCTTAAAACAATGTCTTCGAAGGGAAATAGCTAAAAGAGATTCTAGTAGCTATGAGGAAATTGTGTGTTGTGCTATCAAGGTAGAAATGGAGGTTGTTTTTACATATCCATCACATGGTTTTTACATGAAACGAAAGATGGTGTTCAAGGAGAAATCTTATAACAATGGTGAAAAGAAGATGGATATTTCATTATGCTCAATGTGTGGAAAAAAGCATGGTGTAGATTGTCTAAAAGGTACAAGAAAATTTTTTAAGTGTGGAAATGATGGTCATAGGGCATTTGATTGTCGAAGTAATGAGAAAAAGGTAGCTAATGATGTGAATATAGAAAATAAAACGGAGAATTCTCCACCAACACTTCAATGCTTCAAGGGCAAGGTAATCGGGAATTATGCTAATCGATGCCATAATCCAAGGGTTAATGATGATCGATGTGAGAAACCAATTAAGGAAAAAGATAAAGAGAATTCACATGCGATCACTATTTGTGATGTTGAGTATGAAAATGATTTTTTGTAATGATTAGGTGTTTTTGTAATGGGATTTCAAAATAGTCTCATGGAATCTCATTTATCGTATTACGGAATTTCGTAATATCTATGGTTTGGTTTTTAATAATTATATGGTATTAGTAACCATGAAAAGGAATTGATATATTTTTGGAATGCAGATTATATGCGCATAATGAAGGGATAAAAATAATATAATATGTTTGACAGTATTCATGACCTCATGACTGATATAAGGACAATGTGATATCATGGATTGAGTATATAGAATTGTTGGGATTTCGGTATGTGGAAAGAGTTAACTTTGGAAAGAATTCATGTTTTCACTACGGTTCTATGGGTATTCATTTTTCAATATAATACATGATTAATGTATTCACATGTTTCTAATGTGACCAACAAGATATATCATATGATATATGGGGGATAAATGATGGTATTCACATGCATGGTTGATAACATTTCTAGTAATCATTGTCTTTATACTATGAGGATGGATAGATGTATTTTGGATAAGTCTAAAAATATGAAATGTATTATGATGGATATAAGATAATATTGTTTATGTATAAAACCTTTTTTCGATATTATTTCTGGAATTTTATAACAATGTAGTTTTAGAAAAAGGAATAACATGTAGGATGGGAGACAACCTGTCGCGTCAGACAAGGTTGCGGGAATCGAACCCACAACTGATGTGCGATAGTCCTTTATCTCCATCCTCTGGCCTATAGGAAGTCCCACATTAGTAAAAAGTAATATTATTTTATTAAGCGGTATGATCGATGATTTATAAGTCCATTTTTGGAATCAAATACGATTAACCTCACAATTGATGGACTTATTAATATATGATAACTTTTCTTAACCTTTTTTTTGAGTCAGATGGAATGACCCGTTATTCTATTTCATGATCTGCTAACACTTCATGGAAGACAAATTCAAAATAATTTTTTAAGAGATGATGTGGAAATTTTTCATGGCACAAACAATAGTGAAATTTTACAAAAATCATGTTATTATTTCTTTTATTTCAAAAATTATTCAACTTTAAGGAAATGATATTGAAACCCAAAATTAATTTCCTAGTGTCTTCATATCTGATGAATCATAAGGTACCTTATATCATCAAAAATGTACGGATTTGTGATTGTTGTATTTTTCATAGCCATGTTCTCTAACACTGTCGATCAGAACGTGATGGTTAGATTTCTCTTTTATATCTATATTTTCACTATGTTCTCCTATGTGGAAACCCAATGATTAGATAATTTGGGTAACCTTTACATTTCATACATCAATTTTTAATGATAAGTTTTGGTATTCCTTTTTACGATGTAGGTTTCTATGAATGAAACTCTCATGTAATAAAAAAATTATAACTCCAATGATTTTCGAGGGCGAAATTCATTTTAATGGCGGTAGAATGTAACAACTTGATATTTTATAAGAGATAGTCTTTTTTAATTTCTTTCACATCTTCTGATTTACACTACCCCAAGAATATCTTGTGCTATATTCAATACTTTTTTATCTTGTAGTATACGCAACACTAATCTTGGATTGTGTTACACACAATTTCAAGTTTTTTTTATAGTAGTTATTAAACACAAGATTGATTATATATATATATATATATATATTAAATGTATAAATGAAATATTGTTGGATTTTGTTATATGCAACAAAAAAGGAGTCTTTCACTACACGAACCCTGATATGGCTGGCATTAAATGTAATCGTTACCTTCCTCAGTAGCGTGTGGTGTACGCAATGTCGGGTTTCACAAAACTATGATATATGGTTATAATATTATTATTATCTTTCCGTTATGAATAGTAATAACTACATTTTTAATTTTATAACATTTTTATTAATCTTACACATTTTCTATAACATGGAATGAGAACAAAATAATTTTTTTTGGTAAAATAAGTATTTTTAATAAAATGCAGTTTTTCCTGCTTTTAATTGTGTGCCCTTTTTAAATATAATTTTTACATGTTTATCAGTTCAATTTTATAGAATAAACAACTTATTTTTAATATTGATATAAAAATTTACATTTTATAAGGTTATGATATTTTTCTAACAATGTTCTTGTTTTGATGAATAGTAAAAAAACACTAAATTTTACTTAAAATCATCTTTTTTCATTGAGATAATTGATCTGGTTAAATTATAATAGTAAATTGTATTAAATTATAAATATAATATATTTTTTCCATTTAATGTAATGTATGTCATTATCATTGATTTTAAATTGAAATCGCAGGTAAAATCAATTCAATCTTTTGCAATGTTTTAACCAAAAAACTATTTTTTTGACAATGGGAATAATTTAAAATTAATTACTAAAACTTCTATGTTTTTAATTTTGAAAAATGGATCCCATATTGTAATTTATAGGGTACAAATTATGTTAATAGTGTACTTTTATTTATTTGATTTTATGAATAGTAACTACGGTAATTTTTATTTACTGCAGTTAAAGGTAAATCAGGTAATTAAAGAAAAAAATAAGATTATAAAATTACCCTAACACTAGCCAAAATTCTATTTGATGACTAAAAGTCGACCCACATCACATAAGGGTCGTAATAGATTCATTTTATGGACTTTTGACTGTGAAAATAATTTAATTATTTTTAAAACCAATGAAAGTGACAACAAGTCACTCTCTTAAATCTCATAAGTATAATAATTTTAATTTAGTGATAAAATTAGTGAACCATCAAATATTAATAGTATACAAAACTATAAAATAATTATCTACATAATATTAATTTATTTAGAATTTTTATGTATTAAATAAGTATCATTAATGGTGACACAATAGTAATGTTGAAATTATTTTGTTGATGTAAATATCAAATAAATAGTTTTAAAAATATTTAAATAAATATGATATGAAATATTTAATATGCTCCATGAATTTTATTGATAAATATTACCTGTTATTAATCTATATATTATTTTAGTTCGAACATATCTTCTGTGTCGATTTTATTTAAATTCAAATAAATGAATAGTGTTAAAATTGACACTATTGTTATTTTATAAAAATAAGATAATATAAAATTGATTAAAAATCATAAAAATATTTAAAAACTAAAAATTGAAAATTATATGGTCTACAGGGTTATAAAGTATCCAATTAAGGAAAATTGTCAACCTTCAAGAATTTTTTTATAATAATTTTTATTTTATAATTTTATTATGACAAATAAAATTAAATAGATTAAATAATTATAAATCCAGATGATATGGTTTAAAATAAATATAAAACAGGTCCAAATTTTTTTGGTTGATGATATTACAACCCTTTCTCACCTCATATTTGAATTGAGTTAATGTTGGATGTTTTTAAGTGGGGTTTAATTTTATTATTTATTACTATTTTTGAGGATTCCAAAAGTGCCCCTGTCCTCTCCTATATAAGGGAATCTCCTCACTCTCCTATTCACAACATTTTTAGCCTTCAAGAATGACCAAACCCTGCCCATTTCCCTTATCCACTTCCCTGGAAACATTCTATAGGTTCTAGTTGTAACACCCCAAGGATTTGAAAATAAATATAGAATTCAATTTTATAATCTATCCTCTTCTATGATTTGAATGTCAAGAAATTGTCATCTAGAGTTGTGTTCAGTAGGCCATTTGTTGTCTAATAGAACAAACGTGCTTTTTGGTGAATAGTAACATACCCTTATGAATATTAATATGAATAGAAATATGACCTCATTAATAGTAAATAAAAATATTATTTTATTTTCATAAGGAAATAGGATAATGGGATCTTAATTAATTTTATAATGTCACATAAAACTAATTACACTTCATGATTGTTATTTTTCAAATTAACTGCGTCTTTATTTAAAAATTAAATTAATAATATTTTGAAAATTATTTTTGATTAATGGATTTCACTTTTTAATTCTACACGTCGAAAAATGTTTGCAGTGAATATTTGTTATTTTTCCAAAATACATGAATTTTTTGTGAATAGTGAAAAATACAGCTTTGCGTATTTTGTAGTTTAATGACATCATAATGACATAATAATTAAAATAAAATTATGGTATACTTTTTTACAGTAACATAGGTCATGAGGTGTCCCAAGTGGATAAAACCATGGGAAAATACCACGGGAAAGCTGTTGGTTTGGAAAAAACCACTAATGAGGTGTCCCTTTGAAATTATTAAACAATTACCTCTCTTTTTCAATATATACCCACACATCCATTCATTTTATCTCATTCCAAATAAATCATCCACAAAGATCTGGTGTTTTTACCTCTATATGATTTCATCCAAGTTTTTATTATGCCCCTAAGGTTCCAACCATCAAGATCTAGGAGTTATTCTACTAGGTAAGAGAATCCTTCATTCTCTTCTTTAAGTTGACACTTATTTTATATTTTCTCTTTGAATTTCAATTATAATATGTTGGGGTTTGATTTATTGCATTATTATTACTGTCCTTTTGATTTAAATATGATCAGGTATCCTTTTTATCTCATCATTTCATTTTATAAAATATTAAGCGGCCTCGTTAGGCTGCCGAATTTTCATAAGGGATCTCTCACCTTTTATCTTATTATCAAGATCATCTCTATTCTTTTTCTCTCATCACCTCCTGTATCCAAATGACTATGATAACTCTAGTAACATCTATATACTTGAATTATATCATGTGAATGGAATACCCATCATAAATATTTTTACGCCCTCCCTTTTATTTTTACAAACAAAATAAACATCCATGAGGATCCAATTTATAGCCTTTGTGGATGATAAAGATTAATTCTTCATTTTCTTCATCATTAATAGACATGAAAACCTATTTATGGTTGAACCAGACTATAATATATGTATTATAACCTAATAAATATTCAGGAACCCGAATATGTACATATAAATAAGTTATATGACAAAACTAGTTCATAATAATCCAAATACCGCCAAATAATCGAAGTGTGGGTCATCTAATGATTCACCCCCATTCCATGTAACCAAATGATATAAATGGGCATTATAAATTATTTATGTTCATAAAGAATTTTTAGTTTCAATTCTGAATATTTATAACCATTCCACATGAACTTCACTACTTAAAAATAAGTGAACCGAATATTAAAATGAAGGAAACGAACACTCCAGAACGACGAAATTCGATACAATTAATTATCATTAAATACATAAATGAACTAACCAGAATTATGGTAAAAAAATACATGTCTAATATGTTCTGAAATAAGTTATTAAAAAGTATAATTTCATATTCTAGGAGCTTCAGTACAAGAGCGTAACACGTTTGGAGTTAAAGTAAGGGTTTTTCACTCGAACTTCCATTTTCATTCGGGTTACTTTCATTGTAAAATTACCTCAATGAAATTATTATAATTTTTATTTACTAATAATATATTCTATGTGAGTATCATATATATGTTTACAAACCATAACCCTTCCTTATTTTATGGATAGTTACACGTTTTAAAAGGAACATTCAAAATTGATTCCAAAATAGAAGCCCGATTCAAGGGAATTTATCCAATTCATATATATTTACAAGGGAAATCTATAATATGTTTTTGGAAATCATTATATATCTAAAAATACATATTTTATTATGAAAATACTATCTTACATCCCTTCTGGTTCTATACAAATATTTTCCAAAAGAACTATTCTTTTAAAAAAAGGAATATTTATCTCAAAATTGTTTACTGATTTTATAAGAGTATTTTTGTTCAATGATCTTATAGATTACATTGTATTATTGATTTTAATCATTTATGAAGTAATATAAAATATTTTATTTAATGTATTATGTCTAAATTTTAAGTGTATTTTCTATCCTAAAACTATTCATCATATTATTCCGAATGGATAGTGTTTATGTTGAATAATTGATGAATGTTAGTTACATTTCATATGATAGTTTCAATATGTATGTATATGTTGTTTATGTTGATCCCCACTCATATGAGGAATTCATTGGACTTATTATGTGATGGGTGGGGCCTGTTATATCTCCTAGATGTATTGGTAGGTCTCATGAGACAAACTATGGTCTTGGCACAAGGCCTTGACAAAATGATTATTTTATGGTCCTAGCATGAGGCTTGGACGGTATGGTTATGATGTCTGGCATATTAACAACCCTTATTATGATGCTAGTATTTGAATTTAATGTGGTCATTTGACTAGTATAATACCCATGATTATGTTAAATTATGGCATTATTTATTTTGCTCATATTCCTACAATAATATGTTTCAAGTTTATTATTAAAGGAATGTGTTTTCAATTATTCATCATATATAATGTTTATATTTTCTTCCACTATATTTCTTACTCTTACTGATCATTTGAGCTCACCCCTTTCTTATGTTTGATTTTCTCAGGACATGAAGAAGTAATTTATGAATGACATGCAGGCATAATCTAGGAGATATGATGTTTCTAGTAGATTAAAATATTGTTTTGTTTCTATTCATGTTGTAATGATAAAATTCTGTATATAACATGTTTCCCATAATAGTAAACTAATCAATTTTTTGGGATTCTTATTCCTTGTATGTATGCCAACATAAACAAATAAGGCACCATCTATGGGCAATTAGGGTCGGTACATTACATTTGGTATCATAAGAAGTTTAGTAGAATACTTGGAAACTAGATTTAGAAAACGTACAATTTGGGAAAATCCCTAAGTTAGTCTTTGAGGATAAACATACAAGAACAACCTGGTATTTTGGTAAGGAATAGATTATGTGGATCAATCAAGAAATACAAACATGTCTGCATATGAGCAGGTAGAGGCGGCTCTGGAATAGATCTATCTAGGGGTAAAACCCAAAAACACCGCATTGAGCTAGACTCGAACATGAATGAGTGCACGACAATAGGCCTTGATACACTCTTGGTTACAATGCTCTTGGGGGATAATATTAATATAATTCACATTTTCATTACAAGCCATTATGAAGGAGTTTAATGTAAATATTCCTCAAATAAACCATTTTTGTGAATATGGGATTACCGTGAATAGTTTCTCAATTTTATGAGTATTTTTAGGTTAAGATTATATTTTATGATTCCTAACATAATATAGTGTATTCCATTTCCTAGATATAGTGACTAGTTGACAGAATTGAAATCTCACGAATGCACATGTCCCCTGCAGGGATTTTTCTCTGACGCAAGTTAATTATTTGGATCTGGTGCTGTGACTGGTGTTGAGGAACTCATAACTATACTGGGACAACTTACTAAGGTTGTGATTAATAACCTTACAAGTATGGAGTATTCGGATCCACCATGTGGAGGAGCCATTTTAGATCTCATTATGAGACAATAGCCTCCATCATTCAATGGGACTACAAACCCATTTGTAGCAGAGCAGTTGGTATGTTCCCTTGAGAAGATATTTCCAATTTGATTTAACAAGGGAGTTGTCAGTCAAAACTCTTAAGGGAAGTATCATTGCTACAAAGTTCTGTGAATCAGTTCCCATTGGGGTATATAAATGTTCTATATCTAATGATCTCTTTGACATACCCATTATTGAATTTGATATAATTCATGGTATGGATTGGATTTCCTACCATGATGCAAAATTTTATTGTAAGAAGAAGGAGGTTACGATTTTTTATGATTATGATGATAAATTACACCTTATCTTTACAGCAGAATCGTCATCACCGAATTTTTATCTAGATCGACCCCTAGTAGCTCAACTAAATTAAATTATTGGGGAGGAAGATATAGAAATAATTGTGGGCGAGGAAATGAATGTTCAAATAGAGGATGTACATATTGTGAGAGAATATGTTGATGCGTTTCTAGAAGATTTACCCGAACATCCTCCAGAACGAGAATTTTAGTTTTCCATTGATTTAATTCTTAGTTCAAGGATTATATCAAATTCCCCTTATAGAATGGCCATTGTGTAATTAGTGGAGATAAATAAACAACTATAAAAATTAAGTAATAAGGGATTTATTTGCCCTAGTGTTTCTCCATGGGGAGCCCTATTCCTTTTTGTTAAGAAGAATGATGGATCTATGAGGTTATGTATCGACTACAGGGAGATCAATGGAATAACAATAAAGAACCTGTATCCCCTACCCTACATTGATGATTTATTTGACCAACTTCTTGGAGCTCAGTACTTTTCAAAGATTGAACATCGATCTGGATATCATCAGTTGAGTGTAAAGGAGTAAAACATTCCAAAAAAAGTATTTCGAACCAAGTACATGCATTACGATTTTATATTAATGCCTTTTGGATTAAATATTGAACCCTCTGTCTTCATGGATATAATTAATAGAGCATTAAAGGATTATATCTATTATTTTTTAGTGGTATTTTTTGATGATATCTTGGTATACTCAAAAATCTACAAAGATCGTGAAAATCACTTGCACAATATCCTGAATACTCTTAGAAGACATGAATTATATATGAAGTTTATCAAGTACTAATTATGGATTCATGAGATTTCTATTCTTGGACATGTTGTCTCTAAGGATGGAATCCTATTTGATCCTATAAAGACAAAGGCAATCCAAGATTTTCCCACTCCAACAAACATAATTGAGGTACACAGTTTAATTGGAATAACAGGTTATTATCAGCGTTTTGTACAGAATTTTTCCTGACTGGAAAACCCACTAATGAAGCTCACATGTAAAGGGGTTAAATTTGTTTTGAAAAATGATTGTGAATAATTTTTCAAAGAAATAAATAGATTATTATGAAATCCTATTATATTGACACTACCATCGGGGAATGACTAGTTTGTTATTTGTAGTGATGCTTCAAAGAGTGGACTTGGATGTGTCCTTAGGAAAAATGATAGGTTTATTGCTTATGCACCATGATAGATAAAAAATCATGAGAAAAAATATCCTACTCAGGATCTTGGGTTATCTTCAGTAATTGTTTCTTTGAAGAAATGTAGACATTATATCTATGGTGAAAAAAATGTATGATTTATACTGATCACAAGAGTTTGAAGTATATTTTCCCACATAAAGAACTCAACCTGAGGCAAAGGAGATTGATTGAACTACTCAAATATTATGATTGAACGATACACTACCACCCTTTGATGGAAAATAAGGTGGATGATGCTTTGAGAATAAAGGATCATGGATTTTTGAACTACATGAGGGTTAAAAGGGATCTTATTTTCTCGGATCTAGTAAAGATGGATATAGGAATAATCTAGGATTGTGAAACATCAATGATTTTTTTAATTTTTTTCAAAATCAACTTTACTAGATTAGATAAAAAGTTCCCAGGATGATGATGGGGAGGTTAAAAAGAAGATTAATTCTGTTAATGATGGGAGATTGAGTGTCTTCGTATATGAAGATGGAATTTTGAAATTTGGTAAGAGACTGTGTGTTCCCGATATACCTGATCTAAAAAGGGAATTATTGGATGATGTTCATCGTTCCAATTTCTCTATACACCCTGGTAGCACAAAGATGTATATAGATTTGAAGGAAAATTTTTGGTGGGGAAACATGAAGAGGGAGATTGCTGATTTTTTGTCCATATGTATGGTTTTTCATCAAGTGAAAGATGGAAGCAAACAGCCTGGAGGAGTATTTCAACCTCTTCCCATACCTGAGTGGAAATTGGATAATATCATGATGGAAATTGTCATGAGATTACCAATGAATCCTAGAAGGAACAATGTAATATGGGTCATTATAGATCGTCTTACCAAGTCAGCACATTTTCTAGCTATAAGAGAAGATCCACCACTTGAACGTCTAACAAACCTATATATTAATGATGTTGTGAGACTTCATGGAGTACCCCAGTCTGTTGTTTATAATCGTTATCCACTTTTTACATCATAATTCTGGAAAAGTCTTTAGAAGGCCCAAGATAATGATCTTCATTTGAGCACTACCTACACCCCACAAACTGATGGACAATCAAAACGGACTATTCAAACATTGGAAGACATGTTGAGGTCTTCTTCACATTATTTTCAAGTCATGTGGGATCAATATATACCTCTCGTAGATTTTTCCTACAACAATAGGTTCCATTCATGTATTCAGATGGCACCCTATAAAGAATTATATGGGAGGATATGTCGTACACCAATTTTCTAGGATGATGTTGGTGAACGAAAGTCCATGGGCCCAGAACATGTTTATGAAATAATGAAAAAGGTGAAGATTATCTAGAACCATATCAAAATATATCAAAGTAGGAAAAAGAGCTCTACAGATAACCGAAGGATAGATTTGATATTTCAAGAAGGTGATAACATTTTTTTGAAGGTATCTCCATGGTAGGGAGTTAGAAGTTTCAGTATGAAAGGTAAATTGAGCCCCAGGTTCATAGGACATTTTGAAATTCTGGACTAAATTGGCACCATAGCTTACCATTTGGTAATGTTTCCAATTCTCTCTATGGTTCACAATGTGCTTCACATGTCAATGTTAAGAAAGTACATGCCAGACCCAACACATGTACTCACTTACAAAGAATTGGAACATGAGCCCGATCTATCGTACTGTGAAGATCCTATCAAGATTCTTGATACTAGAGAACAATTATTGAAAAATCTGATGACTCGTCTGGTGAAGGTTCTATGGAAGATCCATAAGATGGAGGAAGTAACATGGGATCCTAAGGATCTTATGCTAAAGATATACCTGAATATTTTGAGGTCATATTCTATGAATTTTGAGGAAGAAATTTTTGTAAGGAGGGGATAATGTAACAGCCCAAGGTTTTGAAAATACATATACAATGAAATTTTATAATCTATCATCTTCTATATTTTGAATTTCAAGAAATGGTCATCTAGAGTTGTGTTTAGTAAGTCCTTTAGAGTCTGATAGAACCAAATTGATTTTTGGTGAATAGTAACATACCCTTATGAATAGTACAATGAATAGTAATATGACCTCATGAATAGTAAATAATAATATTATTTTATTTTTATAAGGAAATAGGATAATGGATCTTAATTGATTTTCCAATGTCACATAAAACTAATTGCACTTCAAGATTGCTATTTTTCGAATTAACGGTGACCTTATTTAAAAATTAAAATAATAATATTTAGAAAATTATTTTTGAAATTGGATTTCACTTTTTAATTCTAGACATCGAAAAATGGTAGGTTTAAATTTTTTAGATTTTTCTAAAATACATGAATTTTTCATGAATATTGAAAAATACAGTTTTGTGTATTCAGTAGTTTAATGACATCATAATGACATAATAATTAAAATAAAAGGATGTTTGACTTGTGTACAGTAACATAGGTCATGAGGTGTACCAAGTTTCTAAAACCATAGTCAAATACCATGGGAAATCCCATTGTTTGGAAAAAACCACTAATGAAGTTCTCCTTTGATATTATTAAAAAATTACCTCTCTTTTTCTATATATAACCACTCATCCATTCGTTTTCATTCATTACTAATCCCTTATCTCGGTGATTTGGTGGTTTTACCTCTTTAAGAGTTCGTCCAAGGTGTCCTTAATCCCCCAAGGTTCCAACCATCATGATCTAGGAGTTATTCTACAAGGTAAGGGAATCCTTCATTCTCTTCTTTAAGTCGACACTTCTTTTATGGTATCTCATTGAATTTCCATTATAATATGTTGGGGTTTGGTTTTATGTATTAGTCTTACTGAACTTTTTATTTCAATATGATGAGGTACCCTTTTGATCTACTCTTTTCATAATATGAAATATTAAGCGACGCAGTTAGGCTGTCGAATTTTCATAAGGGATCACTCACCTTTTCTCTTACTTTCAATATCATCTCAATTCTTTTTCTCTCCTCACCTCCACTATCCAAATGACCATGATAACTATATTAAAATCTATATACTAGAATTATATCATGTTAATGGAAGCACCATCATAAATATATTTACTCCATCCCTTTTATTTTTAAAAACGGAATCAACGTCCATGAGGTTCTAATTTATAGCCTTCATGGACGATGAAGTTTTGTTCTTCATTTAATTCTTCATTACTAGTCATGAAACCATATTTATGGTTGAAAAAAAACTATAATATATGTATTATAACCTAATAAATATTCAGGAACCAGAATATGTACAAATAAATAAGTTATATGATAAAAATAGTTCATAATAATCCAAATACCGCCAAATAATCGAAGTGGTGGTCATCTAATGATTCATACTCATTCCAAATAAACAAATGATAGAAATGGACATTATCAATTTGGTATGTTCATATATAATGTGTAATTTCAAATATGTAGATTTATAACCATTCTGTATGAACATCACTACTTAAAAACAAGTGAACCGAATATGAAAATAAAGGAAACGAACACTCCAAAACGATGAAATTCAATACACTAACTTATCAATACATACATAAATAAACCAGAAAAAAATTATGGTAAACTAAATATATGTCTAATAGGTTCTGAAATAAGTTATTAATAATTATAATCTCATAATATAGGAGTTTATGTACAACAGCGGAACACATTTGGATTTAAGGTAAGGTTTTTTCACCTGAACTTCAATTTTCATTCGGGTTACATTCATTATCTAATTACATCAATGAAATTATAATAATTGTTATGTAATCATAATATATGCTGTTTGAGTTTTATATATGTGATTAAAATCAAGAACCCTTCCTTATTTTATGCATATTTACATGTTTTAAATGAAACGTTCAAAATTGTTTCCATAATATAAGCCCAATTCAAGGGAATTTATCCAATTCATATATATTTACAAGGGAACTCTATAATCTATTTTTTGAAACCATTATATTTTTAAAAATAAACATTTTCTTATGAAAATAATATCTTACATCACTTATTTTTTTATAAAAAAATTTCCAAATGAACTCTTGTTTTCCAAATAAATGAGTATTTATCTCAAAATTGAATAATGAATTTATAAGAGTATTTTCATTCAATGATCTTATTGATTACATGGTTTTATTGATTTTAAGTAGTTATGAAGTCATATACCATATTTTATTTAATTTTTTATTACTAAATTTATTGTGTATGATCTATCCTAAACCCATTCATCTTATTATTCAAAATTGTTAGTGTTTATGTTCATTAATTGATGAAAGTTTGTTAAATTTAATAAGATATTATCAATATGAAATTTTATGTTGTTTATGTTGATCCCCGATGATATGAAGAATACATTGGACTTATTATGTTACTTGTGGGGCCTGATATAGCCCCTCGATGCATCATTAGGTCTCATGAGACAAACTATGGTCAAGGCACGAGGCATTGACAAAATGATTATTTTATGGTCCTAGCACGAGGCTTAGACGGTATCCTTATGATGTCTGGCATATACACTTCCCTCATTATGATGTCAGTATTTGAATTTCATGTGGTTATTCAACTAGTATAATACCCATGATTATGTTTAATTGTGGTATTATTTATTTAGCTCATATTCCTACCATAATATGTTTCCAGTTTATTATTAAAGGCATGTGTTTTCAATTATTCACCATATCTAATGTTCATATTATCTTCCACTATATTTCATACTCTTACTGATAATTTGAGATCACCCCTTTCTTATGTATCTTTTTCTTAGAACATGAAGAAGTAATTTATGAATGTTTTTCAAGCATAATCTAGGAGAGGTGATGTTTCTAGTGTATTAAAATAGTGTATTGTTTCCCTTCATGTTATAATGTAAAACTTATGTATGTAACGTGTTTCCAATAATACTAAACTACTTGGTGATTCAGGATTCGTATTCCTTGTATGTATGCCAACATAATCAAATAAGGCACCAGCTCTGGGCAACTGGGGTCGGGACCTTACACTAGTCTTCTCAAAATATAAACTCTAGTCCCTTTAGAGGAATTTTAAAAGAGGTGCATTGAAGAAGAGGTAATCCCTTCTACTGATTATTTCATGTTTCTTTCTTCCTCAACATCTTCTTATTTAGTTGTTTCAAAATAAATTAATTCAATTAGTATCACTAATATAATGATATGATATTATCAATATGAGACAACCCCATTTCACATTCTATCCATCCTATGGAAAACGAAATCACTACGCGTGCGTAAGTACATAATACCGTCCCCACACTTTGGTGTAATCTGTTTTTCCACCACCACTTTACATGGATGGGTATAATGGTGTAAAGAAAAATTATATATAGTTATTATAACATCATACTAATTCTATGATATTATATCACCCACTAAAATTCCATTCAATAATTATGGGAACGATATCATCGCTCGTGCGTAAGTACGGATTACCGTCTCTAAGACGCGATATGATTCATTTTCCATGTTAACCAATCAAGAATGTTTATAAAACATATATAATTATATATATAATGAAAAATAATTGTGTATATAACATTATAATGCTACTAGATATATATAAATAGATATATTTCATCTACTTACTTCGATTCAATTCAATAAGGAAAGGAAAACAACGTTCCTGTGTACGTACGACCTACTGTCTCCAAGAACAATGTGTTTCATTTCATTTATCTATCCATTATATATATATACTGAATATATATGATACATAAATCTTGTTTTAAATTCAAGAAGTAAGAAAATCAGGATATAAGTAATAGTAATATCAAGAACAACAAGTCCAAACATGTATGTTAAATGAAATGATTTTACCAAAAACGCTGATTTAACATGGAGTTGACAAATGAATGGGTAATATAAAGTCATAATTGAATCATATAGGATATCATAAATATTATTACTATTCTGTTACTAGTTTATAATATATTTAAACCCACTATACAAGATTTTCAAACACATATGGATGAAATTGGACCTAAGGTAAGGGATAATTTTTTGATATCATTTTTATACAAGATTTCTTATACGTATATATTTAGAGGGGTTATATTATTCATCCATGTCCACAGAATTTTTTTTCATAATGTGTTTAAGATTATTCAATGTTTGTTTAAATTCATATTTACCCCTCTTTGACTTTTAATTTGGGTTATGGAATGAATTTTTCTTTTGTTTACCATATGTGGTAATTTTTTACTTTTCCATTAAAAGTACGAAGAGAATATTTTTTTTAAACTATACGACATGAATGAATTTTTACAGTATTATAACACATTATTTTCATGAAGCCTAATCAACAATATTTCATGGCTCTCTTCGAAATAATCCTTTTCTTTTAAAATTTCATGGCATTTTGTGAATAGGAAATGATTTTGAATAAAAAAGGATATTTTCCTCATGAATTCATTTCAAGTGTTATATCAAAACCAATTTCTATATAATTTGAAATTATTTCATATGTGAATGTTTCAAGTATAATGTCTATATTATTTACATGGTTTTTTTTCTTATGATGGAATTATTTCCATTTCATTTATATGGATTATGTTAGGATGGGATGTTGTTTATGAATCCCATTTTATTTGTTGGGTTGTTATGAATGTTGTATGTTTATTTTGTGGCACAAGTATGAATGATTTCATTATGAAATGTGTGGGACATATATCTACCTATAATTTGTTTGGTAATGATTTATATCTCATAAGATAGACAGGGATGGAACGGTATGTTAATATGGATTAGTGATAGAGGACTGGAACGAGGAGTAAACTCGATTCATTAAGGGACTTTGTCCTCTAGGATAGTCTTGGAAGCAATGACTTGTATACAATAGAAATAATATCATGTTCTTAATGGTATCCAAATTAAATGTTGTATTCCCATGGTATTTTATCATGATTAATGTTCCTTTGTGATCTATACCTTATGTACTTCCACGATTTATTTTTCACGATTTTGATGTTTAAGCATTATGTTCATGTTTTTTAGGATCAAATGTATATTTTTTGTCTTATCTTATCAATGCTTACCCTTACTGAGCATTTTAGCTCACCCATTATTTGTTTTATTTTCTGTACGACTTAAATAAAGGTTTTAGTTAAGAAAACAAAAGGGGAAGATCTTTGTGGGAGATGTTGAAGATCATTCACCATTATTAGAATATTATGTTCCGAGTTTCCAAATACACTAAACTGTTATGTGTCTTGAGTGTTGGTTCTTGTTATGTATTAATTATTCTGCAAAATTAATGTATTGTCCATGTATTTCAAGATTTGGGTCTCTACATTTTATATGATTATTTATAGGTTATTTAATTAATTTAAACTCTAAAGGGGATATATATTTTGGCTGTAAATATAAATACAAAATTTGTTCAATAAAATAGAGATTTTATAAAACATTCATTAGAATTATAAAAAATCGATGAAGTTACAATTCACATTTAAAAATCACATTCATAAATATGTATACATATATTTAGAAACACTATATCAAAATAAATAGAAACAATTTGGCTTAGAAAATATATAGAGGTTATCTGAGGAAATGTGGAGTGGGATAAGAAATATACAATCATGAAATAAAATAAATTTTAATAAATTAAAATAAATTTATTTATAACGACGTTATAAAAAGGATAACATGACCTTATTTTTAAAATAGGAGAATATAAATAAGAATATACAATAATATAATAAAATTTTTGGGTTTCTAAATTTGAAATTAATATTTTTGTAATGATAAAATATTGTCATGTAGGATAAACAACCTTTAAAGGGGGTGTAAATGATTCTTAACAAAATATAATTTTTATGTAAAAAACATTTATCAAAGAAAAAGAATACATGTCGTAAAAATTTTAATTTTTATTTCCGGAGAAAAAATTTGATTATAAAATTTTATGAAATTAATTAATAAATAATTTAATCATATTTTATATTTCTCTCAACATATATGAATAAACTACAAGACAAAATATAACATCATGATAAACAGAAATTGGTTTAACTAAAAACCATTCATTTACTCTCGATATAGACACCCAAACATTTAAGAAATTGATTTATTTCAAGGTTTTCATTCTAAAAATAATTAAATCATGATTGAAGTATTTTTAATAGAAATAATAATTAAAAACCTATATTAAAAACAAACTGGATATTAAAGGAATCATAACATTAAAATGATATTGTTAAGAAATTGAATATATAAAGTCTTAAGAGAATCATATATGATAGGATATATACAAATATGGATCTGTTAAATTTTTTTTAATAAACACATATTTATAATGAAAGGGGTTTTAATGTTCATGAAGTCATCATTTAAGGTAATATATTTCTATCACACTTTTTTACATTGTTGAGACACAAGTTATAATCACCACTTATTATTTATATGTGTTTTATATAATAAAAATGAATGTATTTTTTGATGGTTATACTAAAATTTATTTTCGTTTACGTATCCTTTTTAGTATATCCTTTTCATGGGGTTAAAACATAAAATGTTACTTTAATGGTAAGTGATCATGGTCTTAATTTTAATTAATTCTCACACATGAAATGTTATTCACTTATAATCTTTTACGAGGTGTATATATTTCTCATTAACATGATATATAAAGAAAATAATTATTTTAATGATATTTTATGTTTCATGTGATGTTATTTTTTCAAGGGGATTTTGATTGAATGTAATAAAATTGGTGGGAGGTTATTTCAATAATCACATTATTTATCAAGATTGTTTATGATTATGCTTCCATTAATAAAATCATAAGACCCATATCTCAAAAATTATCATTACTTTTATTACCCTTTGTTTATTGTGGATATCTTTATGTAATGTTACCATAATTTATATATTTGGTATGTAATATAAATATTAATTGTATTAATAAAATATGACCTTATTTCACTCTTTAGTTAGATATATGTTTCATCCCATACCATGTCTGAAAAAAATGTTTTATAATATTTTATTAAATGATCATATATACTCATTTTCATGAAAAAATATTTCTAAATTTTTTATGTTAAAATAGTGTGTTAAAATAGTTTCAAACATTCACTTATATTTTTTCATGTCATTTTCCAAGAAAATAGGTTTCAAAAAGATGTATTTTTTAAAAATTATTTTTCAATGAGAAAATTATATTTTCATCAAGAAATGTTTTAGATTATTTATTAATGATTAATTAATAATTTTTTAAGTTTATTTTTAATGATAATTATATCATAATATTTTATATTCTTAAAATTAATTTTAAAAATAATGTATATTTTATTCAAGAAAAGTACCATGTATTATTTAAAAATCATTTTCCTTCAATGATGAAATAATTTTTGGTTACTTAATATTTAATAGGGTTATGATAAAAATATAAAATTCATATTATTTATTTATGTGGTTAATGTGTATATGGAATAATTATTTTTTATTCCATTTCTCTTACATGCGTTATACCAAGATAGAATTCTTATTAAATCGAATTCTTTTCACAGGTTATTCTATGATGACACGATTATAGAAACTATCTCTTTTACAAAGGTTATGACATGATGAAATGTTTATGGTACCAATTTCATTTCATGGGTTATGATGTGATGAAATTTTATGATATAGTAGAATATATAATTATGGTTTTCATTGTAGTATGGTGGGACCTATATCTCCCCCAAATGAATATGGTAATGAAAACTTATTTATGGACTCAGAGGGAACAAGTGTTATTATCCCAAGATCAAATATGGGGATAAACTAGTGATTATCCCAAAGCCATGGATTAGGGGACACAAGTGATTAGCCCAGCCCAACATTGAGGGCGCACAAATTATTAGTGCATACTAAATGATGATGGTACACCAGTGGTAATCACAAGACCAAAGATGAGGGGTTATTGGTGGTAGGATCATGCCTAAAAGGAGGGTAATATGGTGGTCATCCAATGCCGATAACAGGTATATGAGTGGTCATACAATGCCTAACATGTTTTGAATGTCTGGGTTGGTACCATTGAATTTAGATTTTTGGTTCTTGTGTGTAATCTACAAATTACATGTACTATTCCAATGTTGTTATATCATGTTTAATGTTCATTGATTCCATCTTGATCCATGTATTATGAATTGAAAATATTTATTTCATGACTCATTTTTATGATCTTTTATATGCTGGGTAGGCTTTCCAGATGTTTTTTTCATGTTATCATATGCTTATATTAATTTTATGCTTATTTATCTCCTATGTTTACCCTTATGAAGAATATAATCTCACTCTTTCATATGTTTCTGCTAACCTATTTATGAAGAAAGGTTTTATGTAGGGAATGTTTATGAATAGTACATAATTGGAAGATCTTTAGAGGAAACATTGTCGATATTTCACTTGATTTGATGACTATTTTATATTTTTCAAATTTCAGTAAACTATTATAGTACATGGGATTGTGTTTGTGTAATGAAATTTGTATTTATATACAAATATTTAATATCAGTGTATGATAATATTGGATCACTATAGTTGGTTTCAAATGAAATGTTTAGATACAATTTTGAAACTAGGAAGAGAAAACCTTAGTGAAAAACCTAGGGATATTATTAATGATATTTCTAGGGATTTCTCTAAGGATAAGTATAAGTATGAGTCATAGTATTGAAAATTTTCCATGGATTTTGGTAAAAGATAGAGTGAGTGGATTTCTAGAAATACATCCCTATATGGACAATACATTTTGATGTGTCTCTAGAATAGATGTACCTATGGGTAATAACCCTAAGAACATTGTATTGAGCTTGAATTGATTGAGAACTGATTCATGAAATCATTCCAAGCTTCACACAAGGTTTCACACTCTTAGAGGATAATCTTTGGATGTTTAAAAATCTTTACAAAACATCATGATGAATATAAATAGAAGAAGTCTACGAATAAACTGGGATATATATAGTGTTTCATTGATTAATGAATGCCGTGTTATGATTTAGAAATCCTATACATTATTTTTCATCATTATGGAGTTCCCTACTATGATTAGTGTTTTTCACCCAGTAATTGTAATTTTAGTCTATGAATGTAACATGAATGAACCATGTATATGAGGAATGAAATGGAAAATGAAATGATTATACTCCGAAGAAACAAAATGGTATGTGAGATGAAATGTAGAACCTCATTACTATGCTCACACAAGTTCCTATAGCTATGAATCTTTAGGAACATCAAAATGAGAAAAAGAGGGACCAATGCTCTATCGAGATTTTCATGAGGATAATTCCACCTTATTTTATTGGTTCCATTGATCTGTTAATTCATGAAAAAATAAATCAGTACCACTAACGATATATTTTACATTATCTTGTGTTCCTAGAATGAAAAAGTCACATTATTTTTCTACAATGTGAGTGGTGAGGTGGATCATTGGTGTAATCCTGTTATGTATACAAGGTGACAATATGAAATTGACTCCATGGAACGAGAAAAGTTCAAGAAATTATTTTGTTGTCTATACTTTACTCATATTATTCATATGAAGTCAGAGATGGAATTCATTGAGCTTAAGAAGAAGGATGATGAATATGGTGGTTCCGATAAAGTAAATTTTACAAGACTTGTGAGGTATTATCATTAACCTTAAATGTATTATTGACTTATTATTAAATTTATTAATACAAAATAACTAAATGATGATAGCCATAAAAGACATTAGTTTCTATGAAGAGATTTTTCTATGTTCTATTAAAGTATAAATTGAATTTATAGTTACATATCAGTTTCATAGTTTTGATAAAAAGAATAAAAATGGAATTCAATGGAAAATTTGGGAACCATGGATAGAAGAAGACGATCATTCCTTTATCCTAAAATAATTGAAGGAAATATGGATGGAATTATCTTATTGAGACTAGTAAAGCATTTATGCATCAATATAAAGATAATAAAGTGGATAAATCCCAATGTGATGTGAAAAAATTGTGGGAATGATCTGATAAATTTGAAATCCCCACATAATACACCTTCCACAATTCAATGATTAAATTACATAGAGTTTGGGAATTATGCTATAATGTGCCACAATACAAGGACTATGGAGGATAATAAGCCACAAGAACCTCATAATACGATGAATACATTGAAATATTATTCCATCATAATGGATAACGCGAACTATGATAAATATAGAACACTTTTCATCACCTACTACGTTGGGAATTTCATTATTGATATAGTCGGAATACGACCTTATGGAAATATTATTGGAGAAATTTTATGTGATTATGTACATGGATTATATAATAATTAAATATAATATTCTTTCAGTATATAGTTGAACCCAAGATTCAAATGAAAATATTTTTTTATTAGATAAGTGATTATATAAGGAATAAATGTTGAATTAACATCTGGAAGTGTGTATGTATCTATGTATGACTATCGTAAGAGTTATGGATTCCATCATGGGTATATATGTTTATGGATTATAATATGATCAAATCATAGAAAAGACTATTGAGGTTTTAGATGATGGGATTTTATCAATATTAAGGATATTTTTAGTAATTCATGGTAATTTTTGGTTATTAACATAATTCAAGAGAATATATGAGCACGGTATTAACATATTTGACAATATAAAATTTAGATATTCCTTATTATTTTTATAGAATTTATGTTAAATTGAGTTTGATGAATTAAGTGTACTTATTTAGAATATTAGAATGATTATAAGGTAAACCAATTATGAAATGGATTATATTGAAATTTAAATTTGGTTTTATATTGTAATGTATGATTACTCTATATGAATATTTATTCATATTGGATAACATATATTACAAGTATTTATTTCATGATAATTAAAGATAAAAAATGACTTATGACTAAATATATGGATCTTATGGTTGATTTTTCATTGAGTCATAACAAATACACCATTATTTCTCAAAATTAGAGGTAAAGTATAAATTGATCAAGGAACAACCAAAAAATGTTATTTTTATTATCAAATATATTGAAATAAATTAAGTATATATTCTTAGGAAAAGTATTCAACTCTAGGAAAATAATTCTAAATAATTTTTTTAAACATGTACCTCCTTTTAAATGAATTAATTATTCCATTATATTATCTTATATTTAAGATTTTTTGAACTTTTTATCTCGATAGATCACCAACTTTTTTTGAGATCGTTGATCTCTACGACTTTCTAATTATTTATAGTTTTAATTGATGTCAAAATTTTCACATCCTACCCATGTTCTTTTATAGGAAGCCTTGTTATAAGTTATTATGGGTAACCATTATGTTTCCAAAAAATACATTTTTAATATACGTTTTATTATTAATTATTAAGTTCTTGATTTCTATAAATAGAAATTTATTGTTTTAAAACATTGTAGATACAGATGAATTTCAATGGTGAAATTCATTTTTTGATTAGTATAAAGTAAAACAATGAGTTTTCTTATATTGTTATTTTTAAATAAATTAAAATTATTTGATGGAGTGCATTACATTCCATTGGAATATAATCCTACAATATTAAAAACAACAAGTGTAGATTACAATCCATGAAAAAATGTTTAGATATAGTACATGAAACCCTTTGTTTGGATTGTGTTACACATAATAATGAGTTCATTCGATAGCTTAAATTACATACAAGACCATATTTTACCATTTTATAATAAAGTATTAATAATATTATTTAAATGACAGGTATCACAGAGACATTGAAATGGGGGAAATGAATAAAAATAAAAAAATTATCAAAATATATGGTTTTCATATGTTTATTAGTTATTAATTGCTTATAAAGAAAATAATAATATTTTAAAAGGAAATGAAATGTTTCCTAAAAAACACTATCATTTTAAAAATATAGCTTAATCTAGATTTGAACACATAACTTTAAAAAAAATATTACAAATATTATAAAATATAGTTGAAAAAATAAACACCAATTTTCAATTATGAATATCATAATTATCTTAGGGTACTGTTTTCATATTTTTCTCAAAAGATTAATTTTTAGTGAATATTGAAAAATGGAATTTTAATTGAAAACTGCATTTTCATTTATATAATTTTTAGTGTTAAAATATATTTTTAAATGTTTAAGAGTAAAGATAGTTAAATTATAAATATATTAATCGAATTTAGGTAATTGGAATCAATTTAATAATTAATTTTTATATAAAACATCACAATCTTTTCAAAATTTTCATTTTAAAATTTTTATTTCTCATTACATCTCTGGGATTAAATTTCAATTATTTAGTGCAATTTTTTTGAATTTATTATAAAATAATTTATTATATATTTGGAATACAAATAATTTATAATTTATAATATGGTAAAATAAAATTTTCACCATAATTATTATTGAAAATTATAAAATTAATTTCACCTATTGAAGAAAAATGTTGTTACAATGTCGTTAAAATTAGAATATAAGGTATAAGAATGGAAAAAAAAATTTACAAAACCCATTATATGTACATATTTATACTATTATGACCATATTATATAATGTTATTAGTTTTTAGTAAACTTTTACAAAATTTATATCATATAATAAGTTATATAAAGAAAAAGAAAAAATTGATCTTTCTTCCTTTTAATTTCAATAAAAATTTGCTCATATAACAATTTTACATATGTTATATGATATATTTTATTTGGGAAGATAAATGAGTTTTTTATCATGATAAATTATTTTAATTTCTTTATATGTGATATAGTTACATTAAAATGTAAAGAAAATCTAACACAGTTATTATTTAGTTATTAATTAAATATATTTAATGATTTTAAAAACATTAAAATTGAAGTTAGTTGAATGATTTAATATGGTAAATTATTATTAATGATAAATATTTCAGGATTAAAAGGTTTTAATATAACTTATTCATTTTTTAGTATCATCTTCATTATTTTTAATCCAAATTTTTTGAAGAATGTTGGGTTTTATATTACTGTCATCTTATAATAAATGCTATTTTATTAATTGATTTATATAAATAATAAAATTATATTCTTTAAATTGATCAATAAATATTAATTAATATAAAATATGGTCCATTAATTGCCCAATTTTTTTCTTTTAAGTAATATATCGACTGTTAAATAGAAAAAACATGGTTAGAACAGTTATTGTTAAAAATGTGTTTTTGTGCATTACATGCACTTTTGTAATAAATAATTTAAACCATACATATGATTTATAATTTATTTATTTGATATAATATATATAATTTGGTATTATAATTTATCCCATATTTATCACAGTTAATTAGTATTAAATAATTTTTCCCAAAGGTTAGAAATCAAACTAATATAATGAAAAACTAAAATGGTAAAATAAGGAAATAGAGATGTTAAGGAATGAAATGTATAAAACATTTCTATAATTGTATGTTATAGGTGTGTATAGAATCTATGATTCCTAAACACCCTTAAATGTATGTTATTTAGAATATCTAGGTAATGTTGACCTCCCAAAAGTGAATGACTTTTAGTATTTGAAAGAATGTCACTCCTCCTCAACTATAAAAGGACACTCACTATAGAAGATACTTAACACCTCTCAGGATTATTGGAAGGAACAATATCATCCAAAATAACTTCCCAAATTCCCACACCTCATTCACTAGAACAAATTTTTTTTATAAATCTATACATTTAAAAAAATAGTGCAAAACTAAGGAGGATTCCGAAAGAAGATGTAATGATCTTCAAACTATTGATATATCCTATAACTTCCTCCACCGAATAAAATTATTTTTTATTAATTATTAAATAATAATATTAAGATATTATATATAATATGAAGTTTTTATTTTAAGGTTAATACCTACAACAACACACAATTCAATCAAAAGGGTAATAAAATGATTTTTCGTGTGTACGATAGACTACACGTCACGAACCGAGGTCATTCATTTTTACATTACCACTATTATATGTTTGGAATAATAATATAAAAAATTTATTTTGGATATATATAATATTCATGATATTATTATTCTTTTTAAATGATTATATCACACATAATTTCAGTTTTTCTATTTTTTCTAAATATCGTAATGTCATTCGTATGTACAGAGAAATACCGTCTCAAGAAGCAATTAGATATGCTCACAGTATATGTGGACTATATTATGGATTTATTTAATAAAAATATGTAATATATATTAAATAAAACTTCTAATATAATTATAATATATATATAACTGTAATTAATTAATTTAATACGGCATGAAAAATAGAAACAACATTCTTGCATATGTATGACCTACCGTCTCCATCAACGGTATATTTCATTCCTATGAAATCATTTTATGGGTTATGATAAATAAATATATAATTAATATATATATTAATTATATAATAGTTTATATTAAGGATATTATTAATTTCATTATGAAATTAAGAGGGCTATAAATAACTAGTCAAAACCCTCACAAAAACTAAAGTGGTTATTAAAAAACACATCCTTTATAAAGGATTTTAAAAAACAAGTAACATAAAGTCATAAATAAATAATTTATGATCATAAATAAATAAATAATTTTCTATTATATATGATTATCATAATTATATTTATTATACATGAGGATTGAATATTTACAAAGTAATTCAAGACTTTATGTAAGAGATTTCCATCTCACTTTTTACTTTTGTAAGACACACGCTATATTCCCCAAATATTTCTTCTATTTGATGTATATAATGACTATGAATGTATTTTATGGTTATTATAATATAATTTATTCATATTTATGTATCCGTTTTAGGATATCTGTCTCCCGGGGTTCATTTTTTATAATTTACTAAAACATAAGTGAATTTATTCTCAAATTTCGTTATTAGAGATACAGGTTATGTTATGCACATATAATCTATTAAAAAGTCTATATACATCCCATTTTACATTTTATATAATAAATATATTTATTTCCATGATATTTAATTTTTCATGTGATGTTATTATGTCATAGTGGTTATGATTCAAAGTTATCAGGAGTTAAGTGGTTATTCTTACTATCTCATTCTCTATTAGGATTGTTTATTATTATGCTTCTATATTTGAAATATTATTATAAATCAATCAATAATTCTAATTAATTGTATTATACTTTAGTTTTCAATGATATAACATGGTATTTTTACTATGTTTTCACTCTTTGGTACTTAATAAATTTATAAAATTGCTTTTAAGAAAATATGAAGTTATTTCTATCTCCAGCGAGAAATTTGTTTTCTTTAAACATCATGTTTTCTATAATTGTTTTCAATTTTTTTAATGATATTTTAAGCTCATTTTAAACGGAATGGATTTAAAAAAATATTTAACAAGATATTTTAAATGATTTTTAAATCATCATTTATCAGTGTATATGTTATTTTAAAAATGTTATCAATTTAATTTAATTTTTATTAATAATTTTTCAAAGTGAAAAAAAATTTCTTAAAGAGATGTTTTAAATTTATTTTAAAATAATAATTTATATGTTTTTAATATTATATTGAATGAAAATTTTTTACAAAATTTTTTACGTGGTAAAAATATATTTTAAAATTAAATCTCTTTTCCCCAAAAAAGACACCATGTTTTCTTAAAAAATCATTTTCTATCTAATATTACAGTATTTGTGTTTACCTACTCATTATGTGGGATATAATCCAAAGATACGATTAACAAAATTTCATTAAATTTTTTATTTTTTGAAAGAATTATGTTTATTAAATAAATTTATCTTTAATGGGTTATACCAGGAAAACATAATTTTGAAACCCAATTCGTTTAATGGGTTATTATATTATTGTGAGACATATCTATTTTACATATTTTCTGATATGATGAAATGTTTACGATCCCCATTTCAATTCATGGGTCATTATATGATTAACTTTTATTATCTTGTGATACCCCTAAATATGGTTTTAATTATGTGAAAGGTGTAACCTATATCTCCATCCAATGTATTGGGAAATGAGAAATAATATATGATATAAAATGGAACATAGATGATTATAACAAGAAAAAAGATGAAGGTAAACATGTGATTATACAAATCCCAAGTCTTAGGGTATATTGGTGGTTAGTACAAGCCAAATTATTAGGGTACAAAGGTGATTATCAAAATCCCAAATATGAGGTTACATGTCACGAACCGGATTGGCTACCCTGGTAACTCGATAACTGAGCAGATGTTGACATGACCCAAAGAGAATTACTAATCCCCAAAAGTCAGCTACTAGAACTAGGAATTTTATAACATACAAGTGGGTGTGATTTTTTCCATAAGAATATAGGAACAATAAAAACAAGACTATAAACAAATCAAAATAAAGCTCCATTATGATAAAGTACCTAAATACAGAAAGTGAAAAATGACCAAAATACTAAAAAACAAGTAATAAAATTGGGAAAACCCCCCAATGTCCCTAAGGATAAACCTTACCAAGTCAAAATATAGAAAATTGAATCCACCTCCAAGAGATCCCTTCCCTTTTCATAGACGTGAAAAAATGTATACAAATCCATGAAAGAAAAAGTAGGGTGTAAACATAATCCTAGAATGATACCACCTAATATTCCATAATAGATGCCAGATATATATTATCCAAATAAATTCTTTTAATATTATATATAAATAGGTTTGGAAATTGAATATCATATTTAAAAAATTCATCCTATATAATTCAAATATTGGAAATATAAATTAAGAAAAGTCTTTATAATGGTGGAATATTTATAAAACAATGTCTAAAATAATATAATTACATAAAATTGTTTATATTATTTCATAAGGCATGTGAATCAGTTCAAATGCATTGGCACACATTTTTATCTCAAATATAAGTCACAATGGAGAAACATTGTCATCTTCTAAATATGTACAATAGTATATCAGGATATAGAACATGAAACTCTCTATGTGAACTCAGAAAAAAGTGCATACACACATCCAAATGATAATGGAAAAAATGGACTCATCACTAACCTTTCGGGGGTTTGACGCACTACATGTATGATTTAGAACATTGTAATAAAATAGAGTGTATCCAAATCACTCACAAAATACCAACAGATTCCATGTATTCTTACAGGATTAGAAATATATTTTTAAAATTATTAAAGTACAAATAGGTATCATTAACCTAGATTAAATGAAAATTTTTATCTAAAAACCAAAATTTTATCTTAATAAATAACAAACCTCATTAACTAGATAAAAAATCTAGGTTTCTATAAAAACATTTTAAGCCATTTTCAAAAGTTTGAAATTGATTAAAAACCAATTATATCAATTCACAATTCATTTCCACAATTAAATTCAACAATTAAATTTGAATAAATTCCATGAAACTCAAAAATTTAAAATCAACAATGAAAAATATCCATTCTCCAAAAAATACACCGAAATTCTATGGAATTGGGGTTTTTTTCCAAATGTCCAACCCAAAATTGTTTTAAATCCCCCAATTCACTAGAATTGGTTTTTAACAAATCCCTTGAAGGAGATTTAAGAAATTGAATTTAAATAAAAAATTGAAAAATAACCAATAGTTTTATTTTAATCAATTTGGATAATAAAAACAGAACTATCTACCTCTTTCTCTAAGAATGACACCCACAACATCACTTTTCAATGAGAATGAAGGTGGAGAAGATCTCAAAACCTGACCTAGAATCAATATCCAACACTACGTGGAATATATCTATAAAATCCACAATGATCATTTGAAACCCCTATATGATAAAGTGTGATCTTCATGATCGAGTGGAAAAAAATACTCAGAATACACAACCTAAAAGAAACTATGATCCAATGTCAAATGAATGGATCCGTAAGGGTTTCAAGGCTTTTAGGACACCTGGGAAGAGCCTTAGGTTAATAAAGGAAGAAATAGAGAGGATCCAAAATGAATTAAACAGCCACAATTATTATTTTAAAATAATATTTTGGGTTTTACACAACATGTAATACCGATACATGTTGTGAGATTCTTACGTTTTGTAGCTGCCAGAACACAACCCATTTTCATCGAAACCCAACGCTCCATGTTTAAAAACTGACCATTAATTCATCACTACATGTAATGGTAACTCATGAATTTTACCCATCATTGTTTCAAATATTTTAAGATATGCATACAGGATAATTACACGACGTCTAATACTATTACATGGTGTGTAATTCTATGGCAGTTTGATGAAAAGCATTTTTATGGATGCAAAAACCAACAAACCTTTGACTTCACCATAATGGTTATCCCCCTAATTAAAATTAAACCCTCACCCAATAAAAAAAGTAAAAAAATTAATAATTTAAGTGACACATTTCAGAGATATAAAATATGTAACAACATCCCCACTATAAAAAACATTTTGTCCCTAGAAAGCCTAAGATGAAGCTTTCCTTCCAAATAGATGAGTCCTCTGCTCTCTCATTAGTGCCTCACATTAAAAAATATCATGAATATCATAACCATTCTTAAATAAATCATATGCCAAAAGAATATTCCTAAAATAAAGTACATCAGAATCAAAATGTACTATCCAAACTGGCCACTCTGTCAAAGATAAATTAATTTCAATTTCAAGCTCACTTCAGTACGAAACATGAGATGGATCAGAGAGAAATTTTTTTATTTGAGATACATGGAAAATGTTATGCATCGACATTATCTTTGATATAAGTGAAAAATTATATGAATCGTTCACAACCTACATCAGAACCTCATAGGGTCCCACAAAATGAAGATAATTATTCCCTTTCCTCCAAACCTGTCGATGAACAAACAAGGGTAATGTTTTCAAGAACACATGATCACTATCTGAAAAATGTAATGGTCTGTAGTATATATCAGAAAAATAATTATATAAGCTCTATGTTTTCCACATTCTCTAATGAATCAGCTGAATCATATTTGTCATATCCTATACCGAGTATGGTTTATCCAAGAACTCGCACCATCCACTAAACAACACACCATATATTTACAAGGCTAACCATACAATGCCTCAAAAGGATCCATCCTGACTATAGTCTAGTAACTGTTCTTGTAAGAGAATTAAAACAAACCCATGTGATCATCCCAAGCCCCATTGAAGTTGAGAACACAATCGTGAATGATATCCTCAAGAATCTATATAGATCTATCCATCTGGCCATTTGACTATGGATGGTTCACCATGCTAAAATGATACTGATATATTAGTGTCCCCATATGGAATAATTTAAAGTGGGAAGAAATAGGAGGGTCCCTATCAAAGACTATAAAATATAGAACTCCTTGAAAATGGAAAATCTATTTCATATAGAGACTTTCCAACACCATAACCTTGCTTGTATCACAAATGGGTTTAAAGTGAGCTGACTTGGTTAGTCATTCATTCACAACCCATATAGCATTATTTTTATCTATGTGTGAGGAAAACCCACCACATTGTCCATAGATATCTCATGCCACATACAAGTAGGGATTTTAAGTGGTTGATAAAAAATGTTTTCCTGTGCTCATCCTTAACCTGCTGGCACATATTGAAATGAGAGACAATCACTGAAATGTCTCACTTCATCTCTGGAAACTAGAAATTACATCAAATAACACAAAACATTGTTTTGGTTCTTATGTGCACTTTCTTCTAGAGATTATGACTATCCCTCATCACATCATTCTTGTTCACTAAAGGAATACAAAAGTTATTCTAATCACATAAAACACCCTATTAAGAGAATGAACAACGTACAATGTTATCCCTACCAAAAATAGAGTCACTAATGCTACAAAATTCGCCATCAAGATGTTGGTCTTGAAGATTCATCTAAAGAAGAATGAATGATAACAGAATGATGTATAAATAAATTTTATACCCTTTCCCCTAAAATCAAATATTCAATAATGAAATAAGATTCCTCATTTTCTACTCTTTTGATTATTATTCCACCACTTAGGATAGAGGTTTCATGATTATTGAATATGCAACAACATTCCCTTTCCTGGGGTATAGGTGATGTCAACGTCGAATGACTTCAGGTAATCCACTAAATTTCTTTGGAGAATATTCAAATACTTTTTAGAGGACAAATAACTAATGATTTTGTGGCATAAAAAAATGGAAAACCATACACCATTTTTGTAATGCCTTCAAATCATAAGCGCATACATTTCATCTAAAAGTTCAAGATCATGGGTTGTGTAATTCTTCTCATGTTACCTAATATGATGAAATCTATATGTAAAAAATTGATTACATTTCATTAGAATAAAACCCATACATTAACTTGATGCAACACAAGATACCACATAGCCCTGTCAACCTACGGAACAGTCAATACTGATAGAGTAGTCAAAAGATGTTTCATCTAAAAAATAGAACTCAAATATTTATTGTCCATAAAATACTTCAAACCCTATCAAGTTGATGTTTTCATTAGAGAATCTAACATTTATATGTTATTCGCGAACATACATTAGTATCTGGATAATCCCAAGAAGCTAAAAAACTCAAATACATTCCATGGTTTCTTCCAAGTAAAAATAACCTTAACCTAATCTCAATCAACTAATATACCTGGTTTATACACCACTTGTACCAATAATTTCCCTTCCAAAATACATAAATAACATTTTGAGATCTTGGCATAGAGTTGGTGACTTCATAGCATAGTTAGAAATATTTTTAAATGATGCACTTGTGAATGCTCAGATTTAGAGTAAATAAGGATTTCATCCACAATGACCACTAAAAATGTGTCTAGATACTCATGGAAGATATTTACCATAAAATCCATAAAAACTACAAGAGAATTTGTCAAATAAAATGGTAAAACAAGGTATTTATAATGGTTGTACCTGCTCTAAATGGCATTTTTTAGAATGTAAATTAGATTAATCCTCTAATGATGGTTACCAGACTGAAGTTGGATCTCTTATAACCATTTCTCACCTTTCTAATGGTCAAATAGATCATAAGTTTGTTGCAATAGATTCTTGTTCTTTCTTGTGACTTAGTTTAGTTTTCGATAGTCAAAACATAGGTTACGATATTCATCATCCTTTTTGGCTAAGAGATCTGACACCGCCCGTGGTGGCATAATAAGGTGTAGAAATCATTAATCACAAAGATATTCTAACTAGGACTTCACCTATTTTTGTTGCACTTATTCCGTGTGGTAGAAGAGAATTGAAAAAATTTAAGAACCAGACATTATGTCAATGGTGAACTCAACTTACACTACTGGAGGTAGAATAGAGAAATCCAATGGAAACATTTTGTAAAACATGATGATGACTGGAAGGAGATAATTTCTAAAATATTACAACTCTAGATCCAAAGAAAAAAAGATATCACTATCCCCACTCTAGATAATAAGGGCTGTCACTACTCGACCTTGACTTCAAATATCCTTTAAATTAATGATATACATCCTTGAGTGTATAATGGTAAACTCATCGGAGATAAAAATAAATCTGTGTTTTTTAGTAATGATAAGATCCATCTTGAATATGATATGAAGATATTTCATATTGAGAACTAGAAAACTCCAATGAAGCTTGACATCTGAAAGAGAGAAGACACAATTGTGACTATGAAGTCCATTTTCTCTGATTGTAGAAAGAAGAGTAGTAATATCCATTTCACAAAATATTTTATCTATATAAATATTAAGAAAGCTAATAATACCAGTCTAAATAAATGTTTGAGATTTTCCTGTATCAAATAGAGAAATCATTAATGATGATTCTATAGTAATGGTACCTCTCACAATCACTAGACCCATGTATTCTTCCTCTCAAGACTCTTCTACTTCATGAAGAAGATTTTTTATGGATCCTTATGGCTGGAAACCTTTTTTCTAAGAAGAATCTATTTTCTTCATAGTTTTATGAGGATATGGTGATCCCATTCCATTATGAAGAGTAGAAAAATGATGAAAAAATCTTTTTATGTTCCATATACATCCGTAGGAGATACATTTCATTGATGTTGTATTGAAAACCTTCTTATAATGTCCGAGATTTCCACACTGATTAAAAGTAAATGATCAAATTCATATTATTGTAGGTGGTCTGGATTGAATTTATTGCTAATAACTGTAACAAGAATCATCTCACTTCCATTTTATTTTAAAGGAACTAATTTGGCCACTGGTTGGAAGATAAACTTCTGATAATCCTGAACTTCTAGCAATGTTCATCTCAACCATCATCTCCCTATCCAACACATCAACATAAGTGGGATGATTTGTAAGAAAACAAGAGAACTGAAACCTGATCGATGTCCAAACTCAAACCATAAATCCTTCATCCCCTATTTAGACATAATATTAAAAGAAAGCTACACTAGTTCAGGAAATAAATTTTAATAACCATTCAGGGTTCTATCAGCCTGCTCAAGATTGAACAACTTAATTTCATTACCAACATCATTGACTATAGATAAAACTAATCAATGAAAATAACCTTGATTTCATTATACACAATGGCCTCATGTTTTATTTTTTGTCATTATCTTGTCCCACAACCTTTTACTTGGTCCTTCCAGCATGATGGTGGAACCCTTTACCTTTATAATGTATTGTGTTTTCACGAACTCAGACATCCATTCTATCTTAATCATGAATTACTCATCATGTTGATGGTATGTGGATCCATTGAAAACCGGTGGCTTCTAGTGAAGGAAATATTGATAATGATACTGATGAACATCCCCATGAGGATCCATAGTTGGGGCATGAGTTAAAACTATAGGTGGTCCTGTCCTAGAGCTTGTATAATGCACACAACCACCTCAACTAGGTTCATATCTACAATGGGATTTTTTTTACTATGGTTTAAAATCATCTTCTTCCTATTTCGGATTCAAACATCTTCTTGGAGGAATAATTCTACCCAACATAAGAATATAAAAGGATGAAATAATATTAACACACAAATAGAGTAATAAGGGAAATAATTATCCCCAATTGATGGAATATCCAGATTTGGATTCCACTATATCAAAATCAAATATGGAAAAGGTATAAAACTAACGTATAAGGCATCTTTCCCTAACCTCCACTGGTTCTATCTGGTTTATTGTTAGGAGAGATTCCTAAGTTCTCAATCACAACTGCCTCATAAGTATAGGTAATAGTTCAAAAATTAATATTGACTTAAAGTAAAAATTTAAGCATCCTCTCTTCGATACCATTTTGTCACAAACATGACCAGGTACCCTGGTAACCTGATAATCGTGCTAGATATGAAATTGAATGAAGGGTGTTTCTGATCCCCATTGGTTAGTGACATGCTCTAGGAATCATACAACAAACAAGTGGGAATAATTTTTTCGACAAGAATTTGAAATCAAAATAAACAAGATAGTACACAAAAAAAGGAAGAAACATTTCGAGTAAAGTAACAAAATTCAAAATGGGCTAAAAATTCCAATGTACTATAACCCATGAATTTTTTTTTTACTATATCCCAATAGTCTAAGTCCCCAACTCAAAAATTCCAAAGCTCAATATCTAAATCCCCATCCAAGAGATCCCTTCCCATTAATCGAACATGGAAGAAGAAAGTCTAGAAAAACCTAAAGGAAAAGGTTGGGTGTGAGCATTATCCATGTAGGATAGCACCAAAGATTCCATAACAGATGCCAAATATATTTTATCAAAATAAAAACTTTCATTTTTCAAAATAAATTTGTCTGAAAATTCAAAATGATATTTACAAAATTAATTCTATACAGTTCAAATGTTGGAAATATACACTAAGAAAAGTCTTTAAAATAATTTAATATTTATAAAACAAAGGAATAAATAAAACAGTTACATAAAATAGTTTACATGAATTAATCGAGCTTGTGAATCCATTAAAAATCATTGACAAACACTTATATCTCTAATATAGATCACAAGAGAGAAACATGGTCATTTTCCAAATAGGTATAATAGTATATCTGAATATAGGACTCTACATTCTCTAATAGAACTAAAAAAATGTTTATACACACCTCCCTATGAAACTGGACAACGGAGACTCTCCACCAACCCATCAGGGATGTGACTCACTACATGATTTTTTTAACATTGTAACAGCATAGAGTGTGTAAAAATAACTGACCAAATACCTAAGGCTTTCATGTTCTCTTACATGATGGTAAATTTATTTTATGACTTCGTAAAATGAAATTAGGTCCCATTCTCCTGGAATAAATGCAAATTATCCATTAAAATGAGAATGGATTTTTAATAAAAAACATGCCTCAATCATAATATAAAACAATAGTGTTTTATCAAAAACATTTTAACGACATTTCTACAAGATTGAAATCCAAAAAAAAATACACCATTTCACAATTAGTTTCCACAATGAAATTCAAAATTTCAATTGAAATCAATTCAATAAAATTCCACTATTTTTATTCATAAATTAAAATAATCCATTCTCTATAAAACACACTCGAATTCAATGGAATTGGGGGTTTTCTAAATTTCGGTAGCAAAAAATTAAAATCTCCTAATTCACAAGAATTGTGTTTTACCGAATGAATTGAATGAAAGTTAAGAAATTGAATTTAAATCATTAATTGAAACAAACTATGTTGTTCAAATATAACCAATTTAGATAATTGGAATAGAAACACGTACCTAATTTCTGACAAATAACACCCACAACGGAGGTCGTAAACGATAATGAATGTTGAAAAGATATTGAAACCTAACCTAGATTAAATACTCGACATCATAGGGCATATATCCATCAAATCCATGATGATTTATTGAAAAACAATGAGAGGATAATGATATTACTTCAAGAATGTGTGGAAACACTTACATAGAAATCACATCGTAAGAGAAAATATTATCCAACAAAAATGGAATGGACCCAAAATGGTTGGAAGGATTTAAGGATTCCTGGTAAGAGATATATTTTGTTAGATAATGAACTTAAGAGGATCAAAAAGAAATAAAATAGTGGCAATACCTATTTTGATAACAATATTGGATTTTCACATAATGTGTAATAACGATGCGATCAAGAAATGATTACGTTTTGTAAACATTAAAACATGAACTGTTTATCATTAAGACCCAAAGATCCAATATTAACAACTAACCATTAATTCAACATAATGTGTAATTATAACTCCCAATATGTTCCCATCACAGTGTGAAGAAGATAACGACATAGATACAAGACCATTACTTGATGTTTAGCACTATTACAAGGCATGTAATGCACTAGCAGTCAGTAGAAAAGCATAGTTAAGGTAGAAAAACTAGAAAACCTATGACTTCACCATTATGGGTATCCTCACAATAAAAAATATACCCCTACCAAAAATAAAATATATGTAAAAACAAGGCAAGGTTTAATACATACCTATCTGAGAAAAAACAAGATGTTATTGTACATGGGTCGTCAATCCAATCCTAATGATGAGGGTATACATGTGGTTAGAAAATGCCCAAAAAGGTGGGTACATGGTTTTTTAACCAAATACTAAATCAAGAACACTAGTTCATATACCAAACCTTACATATATTTAATTTTTTTCTAGGGTAGCAATGACATAATATTTTCTATAATTATTTTAATGAAAAAATTCATTGTCTTATGAAATGTTATGACTTAATATATCATGTTATTTGATTCACTTATTATTCATGTATTATGAACTATCAATATATATGTCATGACGCATCTTTATGATCTTTGACATTTAGGATATTGTTTTTATATGTTATACTCATGTTCTCATACCCTTATATTCATCTTTGGCGTATGTGTCTCTTTTTAAGATAATTGAGCAACTGAGCTCACCTTTTCATATATTTCCATTAACATTTTGATGAAGAAATGGTTTATGTATGTTATGTATATTAAGAGTACTAAATGGGAAGATATTTATGGAAATCCTTTATGATCTTTCACAAGATTATAATACTGTGATCAATGTTTCCAAATGATTTAAACTATTATGGTGATTGATCATGTTTTTATGAAATGAAATCTATATTAATCTAAAAATAAGTAATAACCATGTATGAAATGTATGGTTCACTAAACGGGGAATACAATTAATGGTTTAGTTAACCTTTTGAATCTAGGATGAGTTAAATTTAATGATATCCTTAGGAATATCTAGTTGCGACTATCCATGGATGTCTCTATGGAAAATTCAAAGGATTTATTCGATTAATGGAAAATGTATTTGAATTTTTTTATGGATATTGAGATTGGATCCTATTAAATACATACTTGTCTAGATACTAAAAGTGGATGTGGATGTGGAAAAATGTACCTAGGGTAACAAAAAAAAATGTTGATCAAGACTCGATCAGGAACTTGTGTGTGAAATCTGTAACACCCCAGGAAAATAAATAATATTACATTTTCTTAGTTATCCATATTTGTGAATAAAATATTAATATGTCTTTAAAGGGGATGCTATTATCGATAGCGTACCCAACACACAACAACGAGTTTCTTGGGAATCTTACGTTGCACTCTAATAATAAAATAATATTATTTTAAATGGTATTTAACATGTAGCCGTTGTATTGGCGGGAATGGATAGAAATAACTAAAATATTCTTATATATTTTTTTAAATGTTTTTACATTTATCCAATAATGGATAGAGGCTTAAAATATGGAAAGAATTCAATTTTAGGCGTATATGCCTTAGTTTTTACTAAAGGTTCACTTATCACCTTTTGATAGTGAACCGTCATTAATTATAGTTTTGTTCACTCATAAAAATTCCTTTGGACCAAATAAAACTCTTATTAAGAATCGGGACATCAAAATTTACTTTGTGTAAATTTTTGGTATCTTTCCGATAAAGTTCATTTTTTTAATGAATAGTGTAAAATGTTGTATTTTAATTCAAAACCTCGTTTTAATCTAATTTATTTATATGATTAGATTATCTTTTTAATTGGTTTTAATGTGAAATTATAATATATTTTTACCATTAAATCCAATAGTGGTCGTTGGAATTAATTTCACTTTGAAATTAGACTTAAACCAGTGTCAATCTTTTGATACTTATTGTTTCATAAAAACACGCTATTTGCTCTGACAGCGGGAATTAATTATTAAATTAATTAATTTGACTTATATGTTTTTAAATTTGTAAAATAGACTTCATTTTTTAATTCAGAATATCAAATATAGCATAGGGTGAATTTTTGGTATTTTTCTGAAAAACTTAATTTTTTGATGAATAGTGAAATCACTAAGTGGTACTTATAAAAACCTGATTTTCCATTTAAATGAAATTTTTCCACCTTTGTGTATTGAATTTCAAAAATCCTACATACATGGTTGTCATTAAGAAGTAAAATGTGGTTCAATGAGATTAAAATAATTTTTTGGTGAATAGTAACTTATTAAGTTTTTAATCGCGATTAGGGGTAATTAGTGTAATTTAAGGTAAAAATGATAATATAAAAATGTGAAAACACAATGAAACTTGTCCTAAACCTATTGGGTGAGTCATGGACAACAACGAAAAGCCATGGGTCATCTTGGGGACCCCATGGAGCCACTTTAGATGGAAAATGACATTAATATATTTTTATTTAATGTTAAAATTAAAATGACACAAACATGAGTTGTTTTACTAAAACAAATTTTAAATGGGGTTATTCAAGTCCAAATTTTGACTATAAATATTCATTAGAAATATGAAAAGATTTCCTACATCATAGTAGTTTTTTTATAATTTTTAAACATTAAATAAATTAAATTATTTATGACATAATAATGATGCAGCGATGACATCATTATTTGACGATTTAAATAAAATGGAATGATAATGTAATATCTATGAACTAAAAATGTCCAAAACATATTTTATGGGTGGATTTACAACCCTTATCACCTTATCCACGAATTATTTCAATGTGGTACCTTTTAAAACCGAAACACATTTTCAAATAAAGTAATATTTCTTACTTTCCAAAAGTGCCCCTCCTCTCCTCTTATAAAAGGCCCCCACCTCTACCTCATTTCACACACTCCTCAAGCATTTGGCTCCGAAAACCCCTACCCATTTACTCTCTCCACATCCTTATACTCATCCTAGAGGATTCCCTTTGGGAAGAATCCTTTCAAAGGAAGCCTTCAGGCTCAAATCAAAAGGAGTTACACTTTTAAAGGTAATTCATTCTCTCATGTTCATTTGTTTTATTTTGCTTCTCCAATCCCCTAAACTCTTTTTATTTACTTCTTTTGTAACAACACCAGTATCTTCAATATACTAGGATGTCGTTATAAATTTTTTCGAGCTACACTCTCACACAACTACATCAAATGGTTAAAGAACATACGGTTTCCGTGGATGGTGAAATTCTGCCTCCCGAAACGATGATTGTTCAACACTCATTTAACACCTTCAAAGGTGGCCATTATAATGTCAAAATTTTTATATATTATATATAAAATATTTTTGTTTTACTTATTCTTCTGTATTTTTCATTTGTGTCTTATCTTTATGGCTTCCATTATGGGTATACGCGATATCTTTATTTAAGGATGTGCGGACTACCGCCCCCTCAAAGTGATGTGATTCGTTAATGCCATATGTGGGACGTGTAAAGGATGGATTTAACGTTATTATATATGATGTTATACTGTAATTATAATATACCTCTATATCATTATTATTTCTTTCCATTAAGGTATGAGATAGAAATGAAGGTAACGTTCATGCGTACGTATGGCTTACCGTCTCCATGAACGGTGCATTTCATTTCTTATCCCCAAATGTAATGTACTATTAAAAGTACATGTATATAATGGATATATATAATTAATTATATATATAAATGATGAATATAATTCTAGAATTAAAATATACATACCTCTCATTTAGTTTTAATTCCATTAATATGACAATGAAATGAAAGTAGCGTTCATGCGTACGTACGGCTTACCGTCTCCATGAACGGTGCATTTCATTTCTTACCCTTAAATGATTATGTAATATTATAAATACATGTATATGCTGGATATATATGATATATATGATATCCAAATCAGGAATTTCATTTTTGATATAATTAACCTTTGACCACACGAACAACATGTAATTGTAAGAAGTCCACTTTCGACTTAAGAACCAAATATTGACAAAACAAACATTATTAACTTAAATGATTACATAATGTTTATAACATGGAAATAAGTGATTTAAAAGGAATAATGAACTTGAAAAAGGTTCTTAAGAAAATAGAAATTAACTCAAGTTTATTATTCAGGACATTAAAGAACGATTGAGTCAAGTCGGACCCGAGGTAAGGGATCTTACTCCTCTCTTTCTTTTTAAGTACACTCTTTATGTCATTCCTTTTAAAGATCATCTTTCTTGTTATTGGGATGTTATTTTATATTACTCATATTTTAATTTTTATTTTCTTGTGATGAGAGACCCTATTCTCTCTCATCAATCCATTTTGGAAGTATTGAGTGGCGCCGTTAGGCTGTCGAATTTTCGTAAGAGATCTAACCTCTCTTTTTTTAAGTACTATCCTTTGTGTCAATTCTTTTAAGCTCCTCTTTGTTATGTTTGGGGATTTTCTATTATATTAATCTTGCTGTAAATTCTGTTTTAATATGATGGTATACTCTATTTGATCTCATCAATCCATTTTGGATGTTTTAAGTGGCGCTGTTAGGCTACCGAGTTCCCGTAAGGGATTTTTCATCTCACTTTTATTCTCGTGAGATTTATGATACATTTTCCACAATTTCCTTTGAGTGGTGTATGTACTGACCATTATTTTACTCATTCTGTAATATTCTTTCATTTATGAGTATTTTCATCAATGATGTATTGTCCTTCTTTCACGGGGCGTATGTTTCGAAAGATATCCATGTCTGTAAGGGAACCTTTCACTCTCCTAATTTTAAAAGACTTCGTTTGTTATGTCTTTTAATTCAAATACTATTATGTTGGGATATGTTCTTCTATATACTGATTGATGTAAATTTTATGTCCATGTGATGAGATTCCCTTTTTATCTCTCATCATCTCATTTTCTGAATTTTTGATGTGACGCCGTTAGGCTGTCAAGAGAACTTCTTAACCCAATTTCGATTTCTTTGGGTTCAACATGTAGTTATTGAATATGTCATCCTTTGAATATGTGTGAATGTCCTTTTATTGTTTTACACTTAATATCCACTTATATTGGGTGTATTTATATTTTTCACACATAATTTTGAGATTGATTTATCCTTAATTTAAGGATACCTTCTTCATAAGGGATTTCATCACATTTGACATTTCTATTGAGACTTCATTGTTGTTATGCACCAATTCACTCTTATATGGTGTATATACTGTCCTTTTTGATATTATATCATGAATTCCTTTATTCTCATGATATTACAATGTTTTTATTAAATGTTATTCCTCAATTATTGTATTCAAGTGTCTCTCATTTTGTTAAAAACCCTTTAACTAAAATATCGTTTTAAATGTTTTAATGATTTATTCTTATAAATATTTAATCAATAATATCCATGTTTTCAAAATGGTTTTCAGGATTTATTTATATGGATATTAATGTTTTGAAATGTTAAAAGCTTCAAAGTGGTATGGGACACTTTGATTCAAAGATCTCTTTATTAAATGTTTTAAATGGTTTTGAAAATGGTTTTTTGAATGGGTTCATTATTTCAATATCTTAAAATGTTATACTGTTATTTCAAAGTGGGAATGCTATGCTTCCTTTATTCATGTTTTATGTGATACGATTATGTTGAGGTTCTTGGGAAATATTATGAAGACGGGTGGTTCCATGATAGACTAAGGGCGGGTGAGCCCGATATAGCTCTCCAATGCATTGGGTAACACGAAGGAGTGAAACATTAAGGTTTCTCTGAAGAGATTTTCGGGAATATACTGTGATGGGTATTCCAAACGTAACCAAGAGGGTTACTCCCTACGTCATAATGTTATGAATGCCTCAAGTTACCTTTATGTCTTATGATTTCTATGATTTATTCCTGATTTGATGACGTATGTTAAAGTGTCTATGTTTTATGGGTAAAGTATGATTTCATTCTTATGTATATATGAACTCATGTTTCCTTTCCATATTTTTATAACCCTTACTGAGCTGTTTATGCTCATCCCAAGTTTTTGAAATGTTTTTCACAGGTGAAGGGAAAGGTACATGATGTGATGATAGTGTCAAGGATGTGTCAAGAAAGAATCCATGTTTTATTTTCAATATGTTTCCGTTGATGGGAAGAATGAATACTGTCTTTTATGTGACCACTTTGTTTAAATGTGGAATGTAATGCATGTTTCATGATCTAATTCTCTAAAACTCTAAAACTGAAAATATCTTCAACATGTAATCTTGTGATAACCCAATATTATGTAAGGTTTAAGGCTGGGGCCTTATAGTTGGTATCAAAGGTCAGTTTAGATAACTTTAGAGGTTAGGGTATTCTTTAAGCATATGTGGCATTACCATAATGGTTAGGATTTCAGAAAGAGTCCTAGTTTTAGATAAATTTAATGAGTAAGTATATCTTAGTCTTTATCTTCCTCAATAGTACATGATGGTTTTTTTTATATACTCACACTGACCTTTTTGGTTTTAGTGAATGGATGGATCTAGCTGGCACCAAAGAGACAATAGGTTTGAAGGAAACTGTGGTGGTTCTATGATTAAGATACTAGATAAAATGGGGGATTCAATGAGGAAACTTGTGGTTGTTCTAAACCAATTATCAAGGAGTCATGATAAACCACTTGAACCGTGGTATGATCTTTAATGCATCATGAACGAGATGACCAATCGATGTGGATGTTCAGGTAATAATTATAAAGGTTACCATTAGAGTTTATATGATCCTTACTTTTGTGGTAATTATGGGTTACTATATGTTATGATGGAAGTGAAAGGAATGAGATAAAATTGAGGTTAAATTATGTTATGGTTATTTTTGATGATTTTATCTCTTATTGGGGAATTATTTGAGAATTATATAGTTTTGGGAAAAGGACAACACGCAGACCGTGTGACTACCCGTCACGTCGGACAAAGCTGCATGAATCGAACCCACAACCAAAGTGCGACTGGTATTTATCGCCTACCACTGGACTACGTGAAGTCCTTGGTTAGTTTTACCGATTATTTTTAGTTAGATGATTTTATTAATTAAGAGTAACTTGATTTTGGGTTATTTATGAAAATGATTAACCTATCATGGAGGATATGTGATTAGGTTAATTACTTTCCAATACGAGACTTTAGGAGAAACTGATGTTGTTTGGAGATAAATTTTATGATTTAACTTGGAAGACTATGTGACTAAATCCTTCAAATATTTGGGTTTCAATATTAAATTGCTTTAATTTGAAGAATTTTATGGACAAATTTTTTATCTAATGGTCCTCGTTGAACTTTGGGTTTTTTTGACAAATTTTAGAGATTAAGAATAGATTTTCTTTTAATAAAGGGTTATTCTTTTCTGGATTATCTGACCTTGTACTAACCTTTTTGGTTTTGGATTTGGATAAAGCCTAATAACATGGGATGTATATAGTTCTCTATTGTGGATTAGGTGCTCCTCTAGAAGTTGTTTATATTAATCTTAATGCGAACAATTCTTCCTAAATACTCGTCTTTTGGAGAAAGTATGAGTCTATGTGAGAAATCTAGTAAAAGTGGAAAGTCAACATGACAAGTAAGTATGTTTCCTTATGTTTTATATAAGATCAAAAATAAATTCCTCAATAAAAAGTATCTTAAAACAAAAATGTTGTCTATTAACTTTTTCTACAGGGGAATCGAATACCGTTTAACCCATCACAAGTTTGTGATTTTCTCGTGGTTAACTTTCTCCCAAACATGTTTTCTATAACTCTCCATCAGAACATGACCCTATGTTTTCTCCTCCATGTCCATATTTTCCTACATGGAATCCTATTATGGGTTAACTCGGGTGACCTCTATACCTATCTTTCTTTTTTTTAAAGTGATTGTTTTACCGACTCTTGTTCCGATGTGGGACTTTCAAGGATGTTTCCAAGATCAATTTTAAAAATTGTGAGGATGCAATTCTCAAAAGGGGGTAAGGATGTAACACCCCAGGTAAATAAAGAATATGAAATTTTCTTATTTATCCATATTTGTGAATAAAATATTAATATGTCTTTAAAGGGGACGCTATGCTCGATGGCGTACCCAACACGCAACAACGAGTTTCTTGGGAATCTTACGTTGCACTCTAATAATAAAATAATATTATTTTAAATGGTAGTTAACATGTAGCCGTTTTATTGGCGGGAATGGATATAAATAACTAAAATATTCTTATATATGTTTTTAAATGTTTTTACATTTATGCAATAATGGATAGAGGCTTAAAATACAGAAAGAATTCAATTTTAGGCGTATATGCCCTAGTTTTCACAAAAGGTTCACTAATCACATTTTGATGGTGAACCATCATTAATTATAGTGTTGTTCACTCTTAAACATTATTTTGTACCAAATAAAACTCTTATTAAGAATCGGGACATCAAAATTTACTTTCTGTAAATTTTTGGTATCTTTCCGATAAAGTTCATTTTTTTAATGAATAGTGTAAAATGTTGTATTTTAATTCAAAACCTCTTTTTAATATTATTTATTATATGATTTGATTATCTTTTGAATTGGTTTTAAAGTGAAATTAGAATATATTTTTACCATTAAATCCAATAGTGTTCATTGGAATTAATTTCACTTTGAAATCAGACTTAAACCAGGGTCAATCTTTTGATACTTATTGTTTCATAAAAACACGCTATTTGCTCTGACAGCGGGAATTAATTATTAAATTAATTAATTTGACTTATATTTTTTGAATTTTGTAAAATAGACTTCATTTTTGAATTCAGAATATCAAATATAGCTTAGGGTAAATTTTTGGTATTTTTCTGAAAAACTTCAATTTTTGATGAATAGTGAAATCACTAAGTGGTACTTATAAAAAACTGATTTTCCATTTAAATAAAATTCTTCCAAATTTGTGTATTGAATTTCAAAAATCCTACATACATGGTTGTCATTAATAACTAAAATGTGGTTCAATGAGATTAAAATAATTTTTTGGTGAATAGTAACTTATTAAGTTTTTAATCGCGATTAGAGGTAACTAGTGTAATTTAAGGTAAAAATGATAATATAAAAATGTGAAAACACCATGAAACTTGTCCTACACATATTGGGTGAGTCATGGCCGACCAAGACAAGCCATGGGTCAACTTGGGGACCCCATGGAGCCACTTTAGTTGGAAAATGACATTAATATATTTTTATTTAATGTTAAAGTTAAAATGACACAAACATGAGTTGTTTTACTAAAAAAATTTTTAAATGGGTTTATACAAGTCCAAATTTTGACTATAAATATTAATTATAAATCTAAAAAGTTTTAGTACATCATAGTATTTTTTTTATAATTTTTATACATTATATAAATTAAATTATATATGACATAATAATGATGCAGCGATGACACCATTATTTGACGATTTAAATAAAATGGAAAGATAATGTAATATCTATGAACTAAACATGTCCAAAACTTATTGGATGGGATTATTTCGAACCCTTATCACCTTATCCACGAATTATATCAATGTGGGACCTTTTAAACCCAAAAAACATTTTCAAATAAAGTAATATTCCTTACTTTCCAAAAGTGCACGTCCTCTCCTCTTATAAAAGGCCCCCACCTCTACCTCATTTCACACACTCCTCAAGCCTTTTTCTCGGCCAACCCCTGCCCATTTAATCTCTCCATATCCCTCTACTCATCCTAGAGGATTCCCTTTGGGCAGAATCCTTTCAAAGGATGCCTTTAGGATCAAATCAAAAGGAGTGACACTTTTAAAGGTAATTCATTCTCTCATGTTCATTTGTTTTATTTTGCTTCTCCAACCCCCTAAACTCTTTTTATTTACTTATTTTGTAAAAAAACCAGTATCTTCAATATACTAGGCTGTTTTTATAAGATTGTTTCGAGCTACACTCTCACACAACTACATCAAATGGTTAAAGAACATACGGTTTCCGTGGATGGCGAAATTCTGCCTCCGGAAACGATGATTGTTCAATACTCATTTAACACCTTCAAAGGTTTCCATTATGATGTCACTATTTTTATATATGATATATAACATGTTTATGTTTTACTTATGATTCTGTATTTTTCATTTGTGTCTTAACTTTATGGCTTCCATTATGGGTATACGCGATATCTTCATTTAAGGAAGTGCGGACTACCACCCCCTCAAAGTGATGTGATTCGTTAATGCCATATGTGGGACGTGTAAAGGATGGATTTAAAGTTATTATATATGATGTTATACTGGAATTATAATATACCTCTATATCATTATTATTTAATTATATTAAATTATGAGATAGAAATAAAGGTAGCGTTCATGCGTACGTACGGCTTACCGGCTCCATGAACGGTGCAATTCATTTCTTATCCCCAAATGTAATGTACTATTAAAAGTACATGTATATAATGGATATATATAGTGAATGATATATCTAAATGATGAAAATAATTCGGGAATTAAAATATACATACCTCTCATTTAGTTTTAATTCCATTAATATGACAAAAAAAGAAAGTAGCGTTCATGTGTACGTACGGCTTACCGTCTCCATGAACGATGCATTTCATTTCTTAACTCTAAATGATTATGTAATATTATAAATACATGTATATTCTGGATATATATGATATATATGATATCCAAATCAGGAATGTAATTCTGGATATAAAGAACCTTTGACCACACGAACAACATGTAATTGTAAGAAGTCCACATTCGACTTAAGAACCAAATATCGACAAAACAAACATTATTAACTTAAATGATTACATAATGTTTATAACATGGAAATAAGTGATATAAAAGGAATAATGAACTTGAAAAAGGTTCTTAAGAAAATATAAAATAACTCAAGTTTATTATTCAGGACGTTAAATAACGATCGAGTCAAGTCGGACCCGAGATAACGGATCTTACTCCTCTCTTTCTTTTTAAGTACGCTCTTTATGTCATTCCTTTTAAAGATCATCTTTCTTGTTATTGGTATGTTATTTTATATTACTCATAATTTAATTTTTATGTTCATGTGATTAGAGACCCTATTCTCTCTCATCAATCCATTTTGGAAGTATTGAGTGGCGTCGTTAGTCTCCCGAATTTTCATAAGAGATCTAACCTCTCTCTTTCTTTTTAAGTACTATCCTTTTTGTCACTTCTTTTAAGCTTATCTTTGTTATATTGGGGGATTTTCTTTTATATTACTCTTGCATAAAATTCTATTGTAATATTATGGGATACACTAATTGATCTCATCAATCCATTTGGGATGTTTTACGTGGCGCTGTTAGGCTGCCGAGTTTCCGTAAGGGATTTCTCATCTCACTTTTATTCTCATGAGATTTATGATACATTTGCCACAATTTCCTTTGAGTGGTGTATGTACTGACCATTATTTTACTCATCGTGTAATATTATTTCATTTATTAGTATTTACATCAATGATGTATTGTCCTTTTTTTAAGGGGCGTATGTTTCGAAAGATACCCATGTCAGTAAGGGAACCTTTCACTCTCCTCATTTTAAAAGACTTCGTTTTTTATGTCTTTTAATTCACATACTATTATGTTGGGATATGTTCTTCTATATCCTGATTGATGTAAATTTTATGTCCATGTGATGAGATTCCCTTTTTATCTCTCATCATCTCATTTTCTGAATTTTTTAAGTGACGTCGTTAGGCTGTCAAGAGAACTTCTTAACCCAATTTCGATTTCTTTGGGTTCAACATGTAGTTATTGAATATGTCATTCTTTGAATATGTGTGAATGACCTTTTATTGTTTTAAACTTAATATCCACTTATATTGGGTGTATTTATATTTTTCATACAAAATTTTGAGATTGATTTATCCTTAATTTAAGGTTACCTTCTTCATAAGGGATTTCATCACCTTTGACATTTATATTGAGACTTCATTGTTGTTATGCACCAATTCACTCTTATATGGTGTATATACTGTCCTTTGGGATATTATATCATGAATTAATTTATTCTCATGATATTAAAAAGTTTTGATTAAATGTTATTCCTCAATTATTGTATTCAAGTGTCTCTCATTTTGTTAAAAACCCTTTAACTAAAATATCGTTTTAAATGTTTTAATGATTTATTATTATAAATATTTATTCATTAATATCCATGTTTTCAAAATGGTTTTAAGGATTTATTTATATTGATATTAATGTTTTGAAATGTTAAAAGCATCAAAGTGGTATGGGACACTTTGATTCAAAGATATCTTTATTAAATGTTTTAAATGGTTTTGAAAATGGTTTTTTGAAAGGGTTCATTATTTCAATATCTTAAAATGTTATATTGTTATTGAAAAGTGGGAATGTTATTTTTCCTTTATGCATGTTTTATGTGATACGATTATGTTGATGTTATTGGGAATTATTATGAAGACGGGTGGTTCCGTGATAGACTAAGGGCGGGTGAGCCCGATATAGCTCTCCAATGCATTGGGTAACGCGAAGGAGTGAAACGTTAAGGTTTCTCCGAAGAGATTTTAGGGAATATACTGTGATGGGTATTCCAAACGTAACCAAGAGGGTTACTCCCTACGTAAGAATGTTATGAATGCCTCAAGTTACCTTTATGTATTATAATTTCTATGATTTATTCATAATTTGATGAGGTATGTTAAAGTGCCAATGTTTTATGGGTAAAGTATGATTTCATTATTATGTATATATGAACTGATGATTCCTTTCCAAATTTTTATAACCCTTACTGAGCTGTTTATCCTCATCCCAAGTTTTTGAAATGTTTTTCACAGGTCAAGGGAAAGGTACATGATGTGATGATAGTGTCAAGGATGTGTCAAGAAAGAAACCATGTTTTATTTTCAATATGTTTCCATTGATGGGAAGAATGAATACTATCTTTTATGTGACCACTTTGTTTAAATGTGGAATGTAATGCAAGTGTCATGATCTAATTCTCTAAAACTCTAAACCTGAAAAGATCCTCAACGTGTAATCTTGTGATAAATCAAGATTATGTATGGTTTATGGCTGGGGCCTTATAAAATCGGTCTTTCTTTAACACCTAGATTGATACTCCAATTGTATATTATTTAGAAATTAAAAAAACATTTAGGAACCTTCATAAAGGATTTGAATGTAATATAACTTTGAATAATCTTGGATGAACCTTAGATTTTATTGATTAATGAATAAGCTGTTAATTTAGATATATTATATGTGATTTTTCATGATCATGTGTTTCCCTACCATGATAAGTGTTTCTAAATCTATTCTTTTAGTTTTAGACAATGGTTGAAACCTTAAAGAAAAATTCCAATGAGGAATACAGTGGATAATGATATTACTGTCATCTTGTGAAAATGAATGTTATGATATTTGAAATGAAATAAATTTTTGTTATGCTCATATGAATATCTCAAGATATAAATCATGGTGAACACCCATATGGGAAAATAAGGTAATACCTTTATTTTGAGTTTATTATGAGAAAAGAACCTCCATATTTCAATGGTACCATTGATTCATTAGTTGATGAGTAATTGATCAGTACCACTCAGAAAATATTTTCCATTCCCCTTGTGGAATCCATGTAAAATTCAATTTTTATATCAACCCTATGGAGTGTGAGGGAGGTTAATTGTGTAACATTATCATGAATATGAGGTGACAAGATGAAATTTACTCCATGGATTTGGAAGAGTTCAAGAACAAATTTCTCAATAATAAAATCCTTCATGTTCTTTTTATGAATATTGAGAACGAGTTTCTGGAGCTTAAGAAGAAGGATGATGAATCTGTTGGATCCTATTAAGAAAAACCTATAGGACTTTTTGATGTACTATTTGGGTATTTTCAATCATATTGAATGTAATATTAACCAATTATACTTTTTATTAATATCAAATATTTGAAGAATGTTATCCATAACAAACATTTTCTATTATGAAGAGATAGTTTGATGTGCTATCCAAGGGAAATGGGTTGAACGAGTTACGTTTCATTCCCAAGGGTATTAAAATAAGATAAAAATGCAACTAAATTGAAAATTTAATAATCATGTAGAGAAGAAGACGATATGTCTATTATTCTCAATTTTATAGAAGGAAAATGAAGTGAATTATCCTATTTGGACTAGTAATATTATTTATATGTTGAAAGGAATGACATAAATTGGACGAATACTGATGTTATTTGTAAAATTTTGTGAATTATGTAAATAATGTGAATTCCACATGAGTAACCCTCCCAAAATTCGGTGTTTAAAATTAAATGAATTTGGGAATTATGATAATAAGTTCCCTAATTAGCAGACTAATAAGGCTGAAAATCCAAATAACATCTGAAGACAATGAATAAAGGCAAATATTATTCAAAATAATAGATCAAGTGAACCATTAGAATTTTGTAAAATTTATTATCCCCTACATAGTTCGGAATTTATTGTGTGATTATGTATTAATAATCCCTCTATGGAAATATTATTGATGTAATTTTATGTGATTATCTGTAGGGATTCTAGAACAATGATATCATATATTTTGTGGGTACTCTCTCTAATAGGAGGCCAATTCTATTATAATTGTACAATCCTTATGAAATTATGGGAACATTCACATTTAGAAAGTGGAAAATAATTTGTTGAGTGTTATAACCTAATTTCATGGAATAGACCCCTCCTTGGTAGATATCATAAAGTTTCAAGAAATTTAGAGGTATGATCTCCAACAACATCTGCCTATATCACACCTGACATGATGGAAGTAAAATCGGGCATCAACTTGCTTCACATACTGCTCAAGGTTCCGGTATCTCATTATTTTTATAACAAAAATATTCTGTAGTCTGAGGTGAATAATCTTATTATTAAGTATTCCCTTTGGCTTTACTATTTCATAACCCCAAGATCCTTATTTTTTTGGGTTCTTCCTTTCCTTATACCATTCCTTTTGAAATAAATAAATATATTATTATGATGATGAAATTTTTTTTTCTAATCTAAGATCCTATATATAGAGTAAATTGAAAATTAACACATAGAAGTGTATATTTCTCTATGTAATATTAACATAAGAGTTATGGATTCTTTTATGGGTTTATAAGTTTAAAGATAACTATATTTTCAATTTATTAGACACCCCCTCTCATGCGTTTATGTTATTGGTGTTTATCATGATTAAGGATATTTTTAGAGACATTTATTGTAGTTTTGGTTATCACTGTTCTTCAAGAGAATATATTACCATGGAATTCAAATATTTTTCATGTGACTATTAAGATGTGCTTATTTATTTTTAGTGGATTAATGATAAGTTGTGTTTGGGAAATTAAGTGAAACTCATCAGAATTTTGGAAGTATTATAAATAAAACCATGTATTACATGGTATATATTGAACATTAAAGGAGGTATTAGAGATTAATGTACTATTTTTCCATATAAAGTTTTATATATATTAGATAACATGTAAAAACTATTTTTAGAATAATGAAATATAGAATTGTTAATTTATCACACTATCTATGGATATTCTGATAAATTTATGATTCATTCTTAAAAAATACACCTTTCTTTCACAGAATATGATTTGATATGTAAATTTATTATCGAACAACCCAAGAGTGAGATTATGTTTATGAAATACAACTAAATTTATGTATGTTTATCTTCTCATGAAAATTATATACCATTAGGAAAATTATCTTTAAAAAAATATTGTCCCAATAGATTTTTTTGATCAATCTAATGGGACCTTAATTCAAAACATATTGATGGTTTTGTTATCTTTTACATTCTTGGGATCTCCCACATTATTGTGAAAAATTATCTATACCACTGTGTATATTTATTTATCATTTCTTGTCTGTCCAAATCATTAATTCCCGCATATGTTCTTCTATGCAGAAACATAGTTATGAGTTACTTTGGGTAACTATTATGTTTATAAAATTTCCTTTTTAAAGATAGTTTTATTATTTATATTATAAAGTGAATTTATAGGGGAAAAATATTCAAGTATAATACCTTTATTAGTGATTAAAAATATCAAGAGAAAAAATCATTTTAAGAGTGGTAGAATGTAATGCACAGATTTTTTATGAATAAACAATTACTAAATAATTTAAAATTAATTAATGGGTTATATTTCACACTACACAAAGTTAATATTTCTTTATGTACAATATAAGGATAATATTTAACTAAATGAAAAGATAATTTTATATTTAAGTAATCACAACCCTATTTTTATCTTGTATTACACAGAATACTAAATTCCTTTCATATCATATATTACACGTAAGGTCATGTTTTACCAAAATACAATATAGTATTAATATTAATATTTAATTTGACAGTTATAACCTATGAATTGGAATGATGAAAATGAATATTATTAAATAAAATGATAAAATATTTTATTCCACATGTTAATAAGATATATATTCACTATTAATAAAACAATAATCATTTAAATGAAAAAGAAATGTTTTTTGAAAAAACATTGTTTTTTGTAAAAGATAATTTAGTCAATCTTAGTTCAAATAGATTAAAAATAAATTTTAAAAATTTTATCAAGTTTATTTTATTTTATAAAATAATTTTTTAAATAGAAAACATAATATTAACTTAGGGTAAATGTTTTTTTTATTTTTGATATTTTTTTTTGATGATTACATAAGATAGTAAATTTTAATTGAAAACTCATTTTTCCTTTAAAAAATACATTTTTATGAACTATATTTTGATTTGTTTTTAATGTAAAAATTGTTAAATTATACATATATTAATGAAATTTAGGCCATTGGACTCATTTTTATATTTAATTTTTAAATAAAAACATTGTAACCTTAGATACATTTTCAAATAAAAAACCCGATTTATTGTCACGTCTGTGGGATTAAATTTAAATTATATTTTGTAACTGTTGTGAATTTAATTTTTAATAACAAATTAATTATATTTATAAATAATAATATATAATTTCTAATATAGAAAATTTAATTTTTTACTACAATTAGTTTTTAAAATAGTAAAAATTAATTATAGGTATTAAGGAAAAAACAAGTTTGCATAGTTGTAAAACATTAAATATATGGTTTAAGAATGACCCAAAAATATTGAAAACACATTTTATAGAAATATTTAGACATTAATTAAATTATTCTAAAATTTAATGAGTTTTTGGGATAAAGTTTCTAGAATATTACCCATATAATAAGTTATATATTGAAAATGACCTAAATTTAATATTTATAACTTTTAATTACTATATATATTGTCAATATATATAATATTACATATGATTGATTATAATTGTTAATTTTAATTATAAATTTGTTTTTTATCATGATAATTTATTATAATTCCTTTATAAATGATATAATTAAATTAAATTCTTAAGAAATGCTAAGAAGAAATTATATAGTTACTAATTAAATAAATCAAATTATACTAATACCATTAATTGTGAAGTAAATTGTATGAATTATTATGTTAAATTTTTTATCTATGAATATATAATGTTAAAAAAGTGTGAAGATAATATATTCAACTTATATTATTTTTTTTATTTTTTTATCTTCAATTAAATTAAAATATTCAAATTTGACAATAATGTCATTTTACAATAAATGCTACGTTATTAATTAATTAATGTTACTGAAAATAATATATTCAATGATGTTATTAATAAATATTAATAAATATAAGATTTGGTCCATTACTGTATCAAATTTTATAGAATAATTACTATATTGATCGTTAAATAGTAAAAACTCAGCTAGCATGGTTATCGTTAAAGTAGTGTTTTACACATTAGATAAATTACTGTTAATGTTATTTTTTTAAAAGGATTATAATTTATAAACTAGGTAAAATATATATAATTAGTTACTCCATGTTATCTAAGATTAATCAATACAAATTATTTGTAAAAAATAAATTACTTTGGTTCGATAACTAGTTAACGTAATTAATAACCAAAATGATAAAATAAAGACACTTAGAAGTTATTGAACAAGATGTTTATTAAATGTTGGTAAATATGTTATAGTGTTTTTTATATAATATATAATCTATAAAAACACTTAATTATCAGTTTTGTATCAACTTTAGGTAATTTTTTTCTACCAATAGTGAATAATTTTTAGTATTTACAGCAATACCACTAATTCTCAACTATAAAAGGGCACTAACTATACCCACTTATTAACACTAATCAAGGATTTTTTAAAGACCATTATCTACTTAAATAATATCCCAACATACATCCCCTCATAATTAAATGCTTGTTTTCGATATAAAGAAAACCATTGATGACTTTAGTGCAAGCCCATGGTGGAAACTCAGAGAATAGGTTACAATCTACAAATGAGGGTTTTATTTTCTATAATCCTCCAACTCCTTAAATTATTTTTATTTCATTATAATTTAAAAAACAATGTAATAAATATATTTATATTTTTTAATGTTTTTATTTGGCTAAACACAATTAAAAATCAATTAAATGGGTTACAAAATCATTTTTTGTTGGTACAACGGACAACCACCTCACAAACCAATGTCATTCGTTTTTACATTACCACCATTCAAGGTTGGAAATAATTATAGGAATACTTTTTTTATATGATATATATGATATTTATGATGTTATTATGATTTTTCGAATTGTTATATCTTACACACCTTCAGGATTTCCATTTTTTGGGAATACGATATAATCATCCATGTGTACGATGGACTACCACCACATGAAGCGATGTGATTAGTTCACACTTGACATGTAATGTATTGAGGATGAATTATATGAACATAATCGATATATATTACATAATATTACTAATATAATAAATAAATATATATGTATCAAATTAGTCCTTAAAAAGATTAATTTCATTATTTCCATGCCATATATATGAAATTCCAAGATAATTTTATGTTGAACTCAACACAATGTTTTACTTTCATTACATGCAGAAGTCATATTTTACGAAACAAAATTTTATAATTATAACTATTCCAAAATTATCATTATAACCTAACCATTAAACATAGTAAAAACATGTATTTTGATATTATTAATAATGTATTTAAATAAATAAAACATATCAATAATAAAATATATAATTGTTGGTAATTTATTTATACTTTTTGAAAATACTATTTTTTTAAAAAGTATTTCTTTTTATGTAATTATATAAAAAACAATAAAATTTTATTCTCAACCTTTTATAAATTAATTTTGATGATATAAACTTCATTTTTGAACTCATAATGTCACGATTAACTTAGGGTAATTTTTAAAGTTTTTTATGAAAAACCTGTTTTTGATAAATAGTTATAAAGGAAGAATTTTAATTTAAAATTTCCTTATCATATAATGTATTTATATATTTTATTTTTATTTTAAATTGGTTTTAAATTTTAAATATTTAAATTTTCAATATATTAATTTACTTTAAGGTCATTGGAGTCAATTTTATATTACATATGTATATAAACACATGGTAAACTTTTAAACATTTTCTTATTAAAAATTATATTTCTTCACACGTATATGAGATTAATTTTAATAAATTATTTCCACTTATGTGATAGGAATATTGAAATGTTCATTCAATATTTGTAATCAGATAAAAATATAATTTTGAATAATTTTTAATTACTTTTTTAACCAAATTAGTTTTGAAAACAATTAAAATTAATTAGACTGATTAAGGGAATGTGTTTTTAATTAGTATTTTAACATAGAATATAAAGTCTAAAAGAGACAAAAAAAAATTCAAATGAACATTTTTTGGACATATTTATTCCCTTGCGACCTTATTATGTAATTTTATGAGTTTATTGTACATATTTTCATGAAAGTGGATCATAGAATAATATAAGGAAATAAAAAAAGACAAAAATGTACCTTTGTTCGATTTTATTTCTATTGATCATTGTAATTGGTAATAAATTTAAATAAGTTAGGTTAATAATATTATTTTAGATTAAAAATATGATTTATTTATCATAATATTTGTTTTAAAAATTATAGAATAATTTGTAAACTAAAATTATTAAGAAATTAAAACATAATAATACTATAGTTAATAATTAACTAATACAAATGAAACTAAAAAATTACACAATATGAGGTAAATTGATTGACTTATTTCCAAACCTTAATTTTTAAGATTAATATAACATTTTAAACTTATTTGAATGTAATATTTTCAAATTAAATCAGTTTATTGATATTCCATAAATTCATATCATTTAAATAAATAAAAATTGATATATCTGTTATTTTATAATAAATAAAATTCTATGTAATGGTTTAAAATTAATATAATATAATATTATTCCTAGATATTAATAAATATTAATAAATATATTATATGTCCCAATAATTGATTTTTTTTTTAAAATTAACATATTGACCACTAAAATTTAAAAACTGTGTGAGCACGGTAATGGTTAAATCAGTGTCTTTGTGCCTTACATGCACTGTCACAAACCATCCCGAGTCGACCCTGAATCGATCACCCGAGCCGGCCCGCGACATGGAGCAAGAGGCGTTCCCGATCCTCCCGGGCAGGCGACAAGCACCAGGGCATCAACAGAGGCTGTGGGAACGATTTCACCCAAAACAAATCAATAAATAAAGCAGGAGAAATAAAACAAAGTAGCGCAAAATAAATAAACAAAGTAAAGTAACTAAACAAGAACAAAAGAAAATAAATCTAACTGAAAGAGACAACCACAATCTCTGTGCGACCTCGCGGGTCACTCTCCAACCCATGACCAAACAACGCCTAAGGAGAACGCACCCATGGTGTATCCTGCACAAAAACTAAAAAAACAGAAAAGAACTATAGGTGTGAGTATTAAAACTCAGTAGGTGTGACTCATTAGCAACCTTAATGACCTTTCTGGGCGGCATACTCATGACAAGATGAGAAACATCATCGAAACTGGCATCAAGCCAAAACTCAATCAAGGTAACAACAAAAGTCGAGGTCAAAAGGCCCATAAGCCAAACATATACAAACACAAGCATAAATCACTTTCCAAAACCATCATTTCTTTCAAACTTTAAAACTCACCTATGGAACCTTATGAACCATCACATGTGCGTTCATTCAATCTCGCTCACGTCATCTGCAAACAAGTGCCCCCCCTATGCAGTCTCTGTACATACCCGCGCACATGTGACCCTCCATAAAGAGTTCCAAGGTTCAAACACATCATTCCTTACCAAATCTAAACACATATCATATTGTTCCAAACCAAAAAACCTATTCTTTAAAAACCCACTTTACTAATTTCAAAAACAATTTGGAAGAAACACGTTTTTTTTAATTTCAAAATAACTTTCATTTTCAACACTCACACACACATAGTCTGAGTTTAAAACAAAACACATCCAAATATAATCCATCAGAATGAGGGACTAGTGTTTTTACTTAACTCGACGACATGGTGGTGAGTCATGCCCCAAGAAAGACATAACACCAAGAGGACCTTAAACCAGGCACTTGGACTCCACATGGGTCACCACCCCACGTGAGGCCACAATGTGAACCGATTCGCTCCCATTTTCATCCCTCAATCCAAAATAACCAATGACAAAAGACTCAAATCCCGGACTAACCCTGGTAACTCAGGTCTCGTCAAGAGCGGTGGTGATCAGGCATTGACCCGTAACCTACCTCCAGAGCCCCGACAGTCCTAATCACCTTCTACCAGTCACCCCAAAACAATAACCTCCTTTGATACCATTTTGTCACGAACCAACCTGGGTCGAACCTGAACTGATCACCCAAGACGGCTCGTGACATAGCTCGAGAGGCGTTCCCGATCCTCCCGGTCTGGAGACAAGCGCCAGGGCATCAACATGAGGTTGTGGGTACGATTTCACCCAAAACAAATCAATAAATAAGGCAGAAGAAAAAAAATAGTAGCGTAAAATAAATAAAAAAAGAAAAGTAACTAAACAAGAACAAAAGAAAATAAAACTAACCGAAAGAGACAACCACTATCTCTGTGTGACCTCACGGGTCACTCGCCAACCCACAACCAAACATCGCCTAAGGAGAACGCACCCAAGGTGTATCCTGCACAAAAACAAAAAAAACAGAAAAGAACTATAGGAGTGAGTATTAGAACTCAATAGGCGTGCCCAACAAACTATTCCCAATGCACCACCTTTAAATAAATAAATTTATTAATTCCAGGTTTGAACTAAATATACAAAATATTGGTTTTCACACACACACAATTTTATTTCCAAAACAAGGATCAGTCCATTGCCCTTTATAATTTGAAATCAAGATTTAATGTTTGTAAGGAACAGGTAAATTACATTTTAAAACATTTGTTTCAAAGAATTTCAAAACCAAACTTTAGTTATCAGCCAAAAAAGAAAATTACACATAACACACAACACACGCCAAGGGAAATGGGAAAAAAATGGCACACACGAGCCAGCAACTGAACTAGACTTCTGAATCGTGCACCACACACAAATAAACACTAAAAGAAACATGGGTCAAACCTAGGAGATCGTGAACAATCCAGAACATACTATACATGGGACTCATCCTGAAGGCATGCCCTAACTCGATGATGTCATAACGCCCATACTACTACCTGGCATAGCCCTTCATGGCCTAACCGAGGGGCCCAATCCCCATAGCACCAATAACTCATTATTCCCCTACTATGGGGCCACTAGCCAGTGCGTGTTCTAAACTAGTGCAGCAATCGTTCTCAGAAAATTCACTCAATATGCCAGGTTCCCATGTCATCAAAAGAAATAAAAAGGGGGTGCGTCCATAATGTAATTTAATCAGTCACGATGAAAAAACATCACATACAGCTCACGCAAACAACGCACACCAAAGATCACCCCCGAGTGGGTTTTCCAAGATAATCTATTTTATTAAAGTGCCAAACGGGCCTTCACCAATTTTAAAGTAAAACCTCATTTCTCAAAAAACTCAAAACACTTGTTCAGAAGAAATTATTTATCTTTACAACTAGAAGAACATTTGAAGTTCCATGAATTATGTTTAAATGCCAAACGGGCATTATTTCCATACTGTGTGTCCTCTCGTTATGAAAATGTCCCAAGTGTTCGTTATAAAATAAACGGCTATTTTCACACTAAATAATCATTTAAAATTTTATTATCTAATATTATTTCTAAATCATTAATAATTAATAAAACAACAAGCAATTAATAAATTGAAAATCTAAAGGTAAGTGCATTGGGGGAACTACCTCGACTCGCAGCTCAGTTATGACAACGATGCGGTACGTCCCAACTTGCGCACAAGTACCCGCCACTTGTTGACGACAGAAACATCACGGAATACCCTTGCCAATGCGCTGAAACAATGTAAAGCATCTAAAAACACAGTATCAATGTCTTAAAATAATCCAAATGAATAAACAGAGTAAAACCCACCTCGACAATGGTGCAGACGAAATGAAACGAACCCAAAACATGATGTGTGCCCCGCAAATAAGGCGAACAATCCGAAGCAATCGTAATTGCTTCTCCTTCGGTGGCGGCGGACGGAGCGCACTTCGACGTGACCCGAGACACCCTTTGTGAACCCATCGAGGGGATTCACAGCCACATCAGGGCAACACCCTACAACAATTAAACAATACCTAAAAACAATTAATGCAAAAGGACCAAAGCACAACCAAAAAGGTATATGAGACTCACATAAACCAAAAGCAAAACCAAGCACACACTAAAACCTTCCCAAAGTATCATTCTCATCACACTCACTAATAAATAAAACATTTCAATAAATAGTGAAACTTTTCTAAAATGTAAAACAAGGCTTTACCCTAAAAACATACTCCATTTTCCCTTTTTTTTTAAAACGCAACACGAAACATTTTCCAAACAAGGTTTTTACTTTTTATACAAATTAAAACACTATTAAAATAACTTAAAGAAAACAATTTCAATCCTACGCATAATTTAATAACTGCATGCATGATTTATGATGAAACTAAGTTTTCCACCTAAAACAAACATCATTTCACATAAAACCGTCACTTTAAAACAAATCCACCTCAAATAGTGACCGACCAACCGAGACGGACCAAAATCAGAAGGAAAATACCGCCTCACTAAAAGATAATTACTATAAACATTAAAACACAAAAAGACACTAATTCAGTAGGTGCAAAACCAAGAAACAGACACAAAATTTACCCCGAGACGAAACCAACATATTGAAACCAATCAACTTCACAAAAATCCAACTAAATTTACAACATTAATGGTATAATTAACGATTAACAATGGTGTGAAGAACAAGAAAACAACGTAAACTTAATTTACAAGTAAATGAAATGGGGTTACTACATCAATGTTGGATAAACATCTAAGAACCCAGAGCAATTCATACTTCACACCATCACTACACCCCAAAGAATAGAAAAAAAGAAAACGACCACTAAAGGGGGGGGGGGGGGTTCGAGATTCTGGAATAAGGGGATTCCATTGGGTTGTGCACTGCTATTAAAAAAGGGGGGGATCTGGGGCTGGAATAGAGGAGGCGGCTGGGGGTTTGGAACAGCGAGGTCGGCCCGCCTGAGCAACGGAGGAGGAGAGGGGTTCATCGCGCACAGTCCACCGGAGGAAGGAGCTCGCACTAGGGTTCGAGCGTGCCACACGGGAGAAAGGGAGAAGGTCGAGGGCATCGGCCGGCCGCACGCACAGGTGGTTGAGGAGGGGGAGGTCGATGCACCATGCCGAGGGGAGGGAGAGAAGGCACCTCGCGTCGGATGTAGGAGAGCGCGGCGACTTCACTGGACCGAGGAGGAGGAGAAGTGAGCACAGGGGAAAAAACAGGTTGGGTCGCGGAGCGGCGAAGCTGGGGGAAGTGGAACCTAGGGCGGGGTCCTGGGCACAGAAGGGAGAACGAACAAAAAACAGGGGGGGGAAGGGGCCACCCCCAGGTAATGTAGGGGAATACTGAGTTATTGCTGCTATGGGTATTGGGCCCCTCGGATAGGCCATACAGGGCTATGCCAGGTAGTAGTATGGGTGTTATGACGCCATCAAGTTAGGGCATGCCATCTGGATGAGTCACATGTATAGTATGTTCTGGATTGTTCACGATCTCCTAGGTTCGACCCATGTTTCTTTTAGTGTTTATTTGTGTGTGGTTCATGATTGAGAAGTCTAGTTCGGTTGCTGGATCGTGTGTGCCATTTTTTTCCCATTTCCCTTGGCGTGTGTTGTGTGTTATGTGTAATTTTCCTTTTTGGATGATAACTAACGTTTTGTTTTCAAATTCTTTGAAACAAATGTCTTATAATGCAATTTACATGTTCCTTACAAACATTAAATCTAGATTTAAAATTATAAAGGGCAATGGGCTGATCCTTGTTTTAGAAATAAAAGTGTGTGTGTGTGAAAACCAATATTTTGTATATTTAGTTCAAACCTGGAATTAATAAATTTTTTATTTAAAGGTGGTGCATTGGGAATAGTTTGTTGGGCACACCTACTGAGTTTTAATACTCACGCCTATAATTCTTTTCTGTTTTTTTAGTTTTTGTACAAGCTACACCTTGGGTGCGTTCTCCTTAGGCGCTGTTTGGTCATGGGTTGGAGAGTGACCCGCGAGGTCACACAGAGATAGTGGTTGTCTCTTTCGGTTAGTTTCATTTTCTTTTGTTCTTTTTTAGTTACTTTACTTTGTTTATTTATTTTACGCTACTTTGTTTTATTTATGCTTCTTTATTTATTGATTTGTTTTGGGTTAAATCATTCCCACAACCTCTGTTGATGCCCTGGCGCTTCTCGCCAGCCTAGGAGGATCGGGAACGCCTCTCGGGCCATGTCACAGGCCGGCTCGGGTGATCGGTTCAGGGTCGACCCGGGTTGGTTTGTGACATGCACTCCTGTATAAATTAATTTCCATAAGACATTGGATTTTTACATTATAAAATAGGTAAAATGTTTTAGAAAAATTTGGACTAAATATTATAATAATTATCACTTTAATTTACTCATAATGGATAAATTACCTAGGTTAGAAAATTATTTTCCTTAACAAAAAACTAAACTGTAAAAATTAAGAAACAAAAATGTTAAGAAATTAAACTATAAGAATGATTTTTTTTGTGATTGTTCGAGGTGTGTATCATCAAAATAAACCCTACAATATATTAATATTAATTTTTATCCTCAGGATATAAGGGAGACATCTAAATAGTGAATTCTTTTGAGTATTTACAATTATGTCCTATCACCTCAATAATAAAGGACATTCTCTCTCTCAACATATTCACACCTATCAAGCCATTTTTATTGACTAAAACCTTAAAAAATAAATTTAATATGTCCATACTCTTACCCTATAAGATTTATTTGTTTGAATAAATTCAAACATGTAATCACATTGGTGAAAACCCAAATAAGATGCCCGAACAAGAGGTATCAATCATCAACTAACATGTTTTCATTCTTCCTCAAACCCCATAAACTAGATTCATATCATGATTATTTAAAAACTGTAGTATATTTAATATAATTTTATTTTGTTATGTAATGTTTAAGAGTAATATTCCTATAAAAATCCTTCAAATGGGGTAAAAAACATAATTTTTGTGCATGAATGATCACCGTTACACGAAAAGATGTTATATTTTTCCATTATCACATTTCAAGGTTGGGATTAATAATATAAATACAATTTATATAAGATATAAAAGATATTTTTGATGTATTTATTGTCATTTAATTTTTATATATTGAATACGTTCATGATTATTATTATTTGGTAATATGATAACATTGTTCCCATATGTATGACGAACTACAGCTTCACAAATATATGTGATTCAATCACAATTTACATGGAATGTAACAGATAAGTGTTTAATATTAATATGTGATATATATAATATTACAATTAAAACATAAAATAATATAAACTTATATATATCATTTAATTTTCCTTCTTTATATATCATAATATAATTAGAACAATGTCTAAGCATACATACGAACCATCGTCTCTATGAATGGTTTATTTAAATTCATATGAATAAATTTTATATATTACTATAAATAAATATAAATTGAATATATGTGAGATTAATATCATCTTTATAATTCAATAGAATATAAAATAATGATCCAATTATGAGGACCAGGAATAAAAAGTTAAAATAAATATGAAAAACCATGCTGTTATTACTCAAAACAAATATTTTACAAGGAATAGTTAATAAATGGGTAATATAATGTCACAAGTAAATAATATTTTTTTTACATATATGAATATGGTTATACTATATATGTAAAATAAACGTATATTTATTTTATAGTAGTATTTATTTTTTATGATGAGAGTCGATACTGAGGTAAGGGATTTCTGTTTCACTTTTATTTTCAATTAGATACAATGAATGTTCACCACTTATTTCTTTTTTGAGGTGTGTATAATACCCATGTATGTATTTTATTCTTATTTTGATGCATGTTATTGGGATTTACATATCAATTTTAGGATCAATAATTCATGTATTTTATGATTAAAACATTAACAATGTGATAAAGATATTTTTTTCTTATATTTCATTCATTGAGTCATACATTATGTTATACACCTATATTGATTAATGAGGTGTATATACAACCCCATATATGTGTTATATCATGTATTAGACCATTATTATATTTTATGTTTCATTTAATGTTATTTATTCATGTTATTTATGATTCAATGTTACCAATGTGGATTGAGTTTATTAATACAATCTCATTTTTTATCATTAATGTTTTTTATTATGCTTCAATTGATTTTATAATATGATCTACCACTAAATATTTATCATGAATTGAGTTATACTATGGTTATTCATGATATATTATTGTAACATTATAATTTTTAAACCCTTCAATTATTATTTTAAATAAGGATTTTTTATTAAAATAAGACTACATTTCTCTCTTTAGAAAGAAATTTGTTTTCTAAAAAACCCATGTTTTATAAAAATGCTATGTAAAATGTTTTTAAATGATATTTGAAAATCATATAAAAATAAAAAGAAGATAATTTTTTTTATTGTTGTTTGAAAATTTTTTATACTTATATTTTTATTTATAATGATTTTTTTTAAAAAAAATTATATGTTTTAAAAAGTGTTACTGAATGTGAAAAGAATATTTTACTAAATAAATGTTTTAAATGACCATTAAAAATTATTTTCCATATAAAATGACATATAGTGGTTTACCACATTCCTTAATTAGGATACTATCCAAGGCTACCATTCATATTCTTTCTCATAATGATCTATGTTTTGATGGAATGGTCATTATGAATCCCATTTCTCTCCCATAGTTAATGTTCTTATGAATGTTTCTTCTCTTCCATGGGTTATATTCTTGTGAAAACTAATTATTTTCATAGTTTATTATATGATTAAATTATTATGAAAAAATTAAATATTCCATGGGATAGAATATAATGAAATGTTTATATAACCCATTTCATTGTAGGGGTCATTGTATCATTCTGTGTTTCTAAGAAAGAATCATTATTCTCAATAGCATGCATGATACAACACATTGAGCATAAACATACAACTAAATATTATTATGTTAATAATATAACCATGTTGTTAGAATGGAGGGAATGAATATAATTAACATTATTATAAATATATGGTTTGAAAATTTGTAATTAAATAATTATTTATTGAGAAATTAATTATTACGTAATGTAAAAACATTTTTAAACTAAAAGGAAATGTTTATCTCAAAAATCATTTTATATGTGAAAACAGTATTTTATACTAATAAATAAACAAATCATACATTTTGTATTATATTAATGATATATATATATATTCAATATAAGGATTAAAATTAATGTTATGTTTTTTCTAGTAATTATATGAGAAAAAATAAAATTTTACAAGTAAAAGATGTATTTTTAAAAAATGATACTTTTGGAAAATATTGAAGGATTATTTTAAATATTTTTTTAAAAAAATATTATAAATTAGATTTGAAAAAAATAAACTTCCAATTTTAAGGATTAATATCAAAATGTTAATTTGGTTGTTTTTTTATTTGTTTGATATGTTTTATATATTGAATAATAAGAAAAAATATTTCATTTTAATTAAAAACAAAATTTTCATCGAATTTATTTATAGAGTTAAATTATTTATTTAATTATATTAAATTATAATTAGATTATTTTTTATCATTTAATATAATTTAGGTTATTAAAATAAAATTCACATTGAATTTGGATATAAAAACCTTTCAATATTTTTAAGGTGTTTAGTTTTGTAACACGTTTTCTCAACATGTTAACTGGATTAATTTATAATTAATTTTTCCAATAATGTGTTTTTTTCTGAAATTAGATTCATTTTCAAAATAATATTTTAAAAATTTAGTAAATAAGTCCCTTTAATTTTTGGAAAAATTATGAACAATAACATTGGTAATTTTTATTACCATAGTTTATGGTAAATCGAGTATTCAAGGGAAAACAAATATTATAAATAATATAAAATTAATGTATAAGATATCCTGATTTTATTATATGTGTAATTATTGACCAAATTCATACTTGTGATGATTTCATGAGGTCTTGGGTCCGCAAGATTTATTTTAATCCATTTATAGTATTTTATTCAATGAGAAGACAAATTTTTCATACATTTACTTTAAGTGGTGTAATATTATTAATATGGGTTTATATAAGGGATTTTATCAAATATTATACTTATTTTAAAATTTAATTTTTCTATCTTAACCATGTTAATTTATTAAAAAATTTTAGAGACGAATTAATTAAATTAATGGCTTACAAAATTGAGATGCAATAATTATTTAATTAACAGAAATATCAAATAAATGACATTAAAAATATTAAAATAAATATAATTTGATATAATTAATGATATATAAATATTTTATATATTATATAGACATTTTATTGAATTGATAAAAGAGTTTTTTCAAATATATCATGTTATTATATTTTTAAAAAGTTATGTACTGAATAGTGTTAACATTGAAATTAATGTTAATTAAAAATGTGTAATATTTAATTAAATGGTATAAAATTAGTAAAAATATAATAATAATAATAATAATTTTTATAAGTCCAAATATGTAATAAATTACTCATTTATTGGTATTTATTCATTTCATATTAAATATATTAACTCTAAACTTGTAAATTACCGGTTATCACAGTAAGGATTCAGATGGTCAAATAAGAATTAATGAAAAATGACAAGGATTAAAAAATAACCCTATCATATATAATTTTTCTTAGATTATTTTATTTAGGCATATAATCATATCATATTATAAATAATTCATTTTGGATCAATTTTTTATGTGAAATGAATTTATATTAATTTGATAATTACAAAAAATATGTATGTCCATACCCTCTCCTATAAAAGGGAACCCATTATTCTATTTAATTATAACCTAAAATATTATTTGGATTCACCATGATCATCCATAAAAACTTCCTATATTCTGTAGTCATGTTTTATATATCTTTTTTTATGAATAAAACCTTCATTTGCGGTCATAATGTGTTAATAAATGGAGGTGGTTCAAGGAAGATATATCATGTTTTATGAATCAAGTATTTTCTATTTCTTCTTCCACATACTTTAAATATTACTAAATCAAGATGAAATAAAATATCAAGTGTATTTAATATAATTATATTTTATTAAATTAATATCATCACCTAAATCCATATCGACATCCATTAAATGTGAAAATATTTATCATTCGTGTGTAAGGTGGAATACTACCTCATGAGACCATATATTTTGTTTTATGTCAGTGCCACTCAATACAATTTATAATGACCAAATTACAGTTTATATATAATATCGAAGACTTATTTATCTTTATTAAAGTATAATATATTATTTACATTCTTATCTTTGCATTCAAGGAAAAATGATAATGTCGTTTAGGCATACGTGGGAACTATCAACTTCACGAAACATTGGGATTCATTTTTCAACACGATATTACATAGATAATATATGTATCTATGTATATTTTTTATATAATTTGATATATTTGTATATATATATAAATATTATAATTCTTTAAAATAAAAATTGTATTAACCTTATTGCCACATCGATCATTGAAAAATGGAAATGTTACTCATGCATATGTATGGCTTATCATCTCCTTGATTGTAACAAATTTCATATTTCATATAAATATTTAATGAGTGGGATTAAAAGTAAAATTAATATATAAAAATTATTACCATTTAATTAATATTATTATGAATATAATGCACTAATTCCTACTTTTTAATATATACATCATAAAAATTTAATTTTGGTCTCATCTACTGAATATCCTTAAAATATCCGATATAAACATAAATAATTAATTAATTGTTATAAAATGTTAACAAGTGATATAAAATGAATAATAAACATGAAAAGGTTCTCAATAAATAAAATAATTAACCAATTATTATTATTTAGGAATATAAAGCTTTTACGTGATGAGTTAGACTCAAAAAATGGGACTTTGTTTCAATATCTTTTCATTGAGGCATATTTTGATGCTATACGCCATCCTTATTTATTAAGAAGTATATAATACCCCATTCGACATATAATATCATTAAATTGTTTATTATCATGTTATTTAATGTTTTTCAAAATGTTATTATTTCACGGGGCTTATAATATAAAACTTCAAAGTGGTACGAAACTCCTGGAATTTTTAATGATTTAATTATCTAATATTTTATCCACAATAACATTATTTATATTATTTTAAATATTTATTTATAAAGATATGAAATTTTTATATATTATATTTTTTTTTAAATTCCATTCAATGTTTTCAAAAAAGAAAAATTCTTTGTGTTTTATATGGAACATTTTTAAAAATGAAAAAAGGAGTGTTCTATTATTAACATACACAATGAAAACTAATTTATAGCCATATTTAATATTATTTAATTTCAAGATTAAATTTTTTATTAAATTAAATACCATATTACATTCATTATGGGATTTTTGGTTTTGAATATTTATTTTTCTAAAGAAGGGTATTTTATATGAAAATGACTTTCAATTGGGATTTAAATATTTTTCAAAGGGTTTTATAATTAAAGTGTTTTAATAATGATATAAAAACTAATAATTATAAGAAATAGGTGAGTTAGATATGTCTTATTCCTGGATTGGAACTGATAACACCAGATAAGTCCCGTATACCTAAATATGGGGTGGCTTGGATGTCATTTGGGAAACCCGTTGCAACATAACATGTGGTGGCCTACCCAGAACATGTTAATCCCATTAAAACATAAAATGGAAGTGAAAAATAGCACTAGATAATCCTATAATAGAATAATTTGATTTTAGGTGTGTGATTATTCCAATTTAAAGGGGTTTGAAAGGGTTATATATATTTGATTCTCTAGGTCACCTAATTTTTTTTAATTTATAACTATTGGGTTTAATGAAATTATTTGAGTAAAATGTGTTTTTATTTCATGTTAATGTGTTTTAGTTCATATTATCAAAGAAAATTTAATATAAAGGTTAAATTCATATTGGTTTTCATGTTTTTACTTACCAAACAATTTTGTTTCATTGTATATAACATATAATTTTTTCTTATCCAATATTTTTAAAATTTCTTTCACAGGTTTTGAGGTGGAGTATGGAAAATAATGAGGCAAAAGGGGGTAATTGTAATGATTTTTTATAAATAAAAATGAGGGGTTATTTTAAATAGATTTATATTTTATAATAAATTGATATTAAGTATAATTTTCCTCTTGTAATGTATGGATTTACTTTGTTTGCGTTGTCTTAATTATATAAAACTATAAAATAAATTGATTCTGGAATGTGAACCATAGTTCAAAAACTATAGTATATGTTACATTGAAGGTTAGGTCCATACATTTAGTATAAGAAATCTATTTAGTAAACATTAGAAGTATGTATAGTGTAAATAATATTCCATTAGATCATTTTAATTTATGGTTATGTTCGTTTTTTTTTTGAATTTTAAGATTATATTACTAATTCATATAATGTATGATTTTTCATAATCATCTTCATAGGGCCAATATGGAAGATATATCATGAAGTCAATGAGAGGAAAATAATATTCCAAATCAGTATCTATAGATGGATGGAATTGGAACTAAGACTTTTTTCAACATTATCGATCAGTTGATATAACCTATAAACAATTGTGGTATCCATGATAGAGAGGAACCTGATCTAAATTGAATGAAAATAACTATAGTAGAAAATTTCATGAGGAATTATCTTTACTACTCAATGTATCCTCTAAATATGTGGTAGAATAAGGATGGATCATTTACCTAGATTATATATTTTAAGTCAAGGAAAGTTTGGAATATAAAAGGGTAACCCTTTCCATATATTATTTTAATGGAGAAGTTGACTGATGGTCGTATATGGTTAAGAAATCTAAAGAGAAGGATAATATTGATTTTATGTAATGAAAAATATTTATAAATATCTACCTTTTGAAATAATTCCCTATGTTTTTTCAATATTGGATGGAAAAATAATTCATGTAATTGAAGTGAATGGATGTTTATTCAGTGGTCATCTATAAAGAAATATTCACAAGATTTAAAATAAATGTTTTGAATTTTATTCATGAAATTGATAGTAAAATAAATATATTTTAATAAAGATGAATAAAAAATATACTAATTGCATTTTACTAAAAAAAATATAAAAGTTACGAAAAATTATTTTGTTGTTCTGAAAATTTTGAGATGGAGTTTACTGAAACTTATATTCTCTAAGATGACATGATTAAGAAATGGTAAAGGTTATAGAGAATGAAGAATTATCAAACTATGGAATTGAAATATATGACCAAAAATGTTAAAAATTTTAAGGAAAATACCTCGTGGATTGTTTTAATAAATCAAGGAAGTGTTTTTAGTTCTTTTTTAGTTTTGTCATAAGATCTATCACTATAAATAAAAGAGCCTTGTAGAACCAAAGAATAGTGTAACAAAAATATATCCAAAGGTAAGGTTCTTTAGTTGAATGTTCTGGTTAATTATCATAATTCATGTCTAAATATATTTATAATGGTTGGATATCATTATAATCCAAAAAATATTAAGGAAACTCTTTTGATGCTACTGCAAATGATGATGAGACATCTGGTGAAGTGATAGAAGCTCAAGGGATACTGGTATTTTTAAAAGTATAACCTCAAGTTCAAGGTTTTCGAAACACGTTCTATGGTTTCTGGTTATGTGATCAGAGAATACTAACAACCATTATAAGAAATGATTTGTTGCGTTCATATTTATGTAAGGATTTTGTTTAATAATAAATATACCATTACATTTTGTTATGCATTTATGGTATTGATATCCTTTAGGGGTCCTCTTCTCATTAATGATTAATGTTTTTTTTAGGGATGTACATCATAACACTGGTTATGTTTTAAGGTGAAAATGTGTTTATAAAATAGAAATATGTCATTAAGTATATTTCCTTATATTATCAGTACATTGTATTTGATTGTTGTTTGATATGTTTTATGTATTATATACTTACATTTTGGGTTGTATTTTTATTTTCAATATATTAAATTAATTGTATAACATTTAGTTTATTATATATTTATTTCAATTTTTTAAATTCTAAAATGAATAGATGAAGTATTTATTATATGTTATTATAAGATGTAGCTTCTAAGGTTTTGAGATATGCCTAATCAATGATATTTACCAAAACCTAGATAATTGGAAGAAAGAATGATTTTCACTATTTTTCTTCTATCGACTCAATCAGGTCCTTTGTGCATTTATACAAGTAACTAATATTTTATATAGATTTAATTTTGGGTAAAAAACTTATGGATGTTGATTCATTTAATTATATATAATTTTTAACAAGAATTGTGATAGGATAGTGGTACTTTTCCATTTTTCACAAAAAAACAATTATCTTATTTAATAAGTAAAAATCTACATAATATAACTCAATCAAATAATAATTATTAAAATATGTAATTTATATTAGTTTGTGAATATTGGTACATTTGGTTATAGAAAAAATCACACCACTAAAGTAATCATTGTGTTTAATGGAAATAGTTTTGGAAATATATGATTAAGACTATACAACATATTTGTACAAATCAAATAATTTTTTAGCTAACCCATGATAAAATTCATAGGAAAATTTGTCCATCACAAGTTCCTTTAACATCCTAAATATTTTAGTTCTATGCGCGAATCAAATTTTAATCCCTCTATGGTGAAATCATTTAATTTTCATTAAAATTTTTATAAACTCAATATTTTGGACAATTAATTTTTAATATTTATTACATTATATTTATATTTACTATTTAAAGATATAATAATAAATATTATGAGTTTAATATATATTTTGGGATGATATTTGAATAATGTTGTGAAAATAATGTATAAAATTTATCCTTTTCATAAATAAAAATTAATAATCACAAACTAGATAAATATATGAATTATTATTACTTATTTATAGATATCATTTCCCTAAATTTTATTTGAAAACATATATATGTTAAATCCATAAATTTAGTGTTATTTTCTTTAGTATTCTACACTTTCATAATCATAAGGATGATAAATCCTAGAATATTATATTTTTTGATTATTTGTTTATAATTATTTTTTAAATTATCTTTATTTGTATATATATTATCATTTTTTAACTCTTCATTGATTCACTAAATGGATGCTATTATCGATTATGAAATATTTTGGATAATGAAAATATTTTTGATCTAACTGCTAAAATTTAATTGATCCATCACTAGATTTTTTGTGACCTATTATATATATGATAGAGTAATAATGAGTTTATGCTAAGGATTTAAATTTTTTTATCCTATCATCATTATAATGGACACTAATATTGGTATTTTAGACAAAACACATCAAATTGTTTTCCACCAGATAGCTATGGGAGATAATATATGGATAATAATTTTTTGGACTCCCATATTATGTGATTTTATATATCAACCTTACACATTATTGATGTTTTATAATTTTTATATCATGAGGTTAAATAAATTTTATGATTGTTTTAGTGGATGGTTTTCCATTTTATAAAATATATTCACATTTTTATGAGTTATGGTAAGTTGTGTTATATGAGTAGATCTTTTTAGTAATTAGAATTGGTTTAGATGTTTTTTTCTTTGTTTATTAGTGTTTGTGTAGTTCCCTATAAGGTTTTTATTTATTATTGAGTCCAAATATGTTCTATTTTGGGTATTAAAAAATGAATTCAAATGTGGAAAATTGTTTTTTTATCATGAAACCCTAAGGAGGACATTTGATAATTATTATTCCATTCTAAATAAAAACATATGAGATGATTTGTTCTCCCCTCATCATGGTGTGGGGGAAATTTGGTTTGATGATGGTAATGTCTATTCCATGTATATGGTATAAAAATAAAATAATATTTGTGATTTTTTCTCCCAAGGAACTCTCAGGTGATAAACATTATTATGAAGATATGTATGTTGTCATGTTACATTGGTTTATCATAAGATATATTCAAACTCATTGACATGAGGATCCCTATGAAACCTTTATTAACACAATGTAATTGTATATAGGCATCCATCATTGAATTTGTTGGTGAATTGTTTCACCAAATATGATTTTGATAAAAACTAAAGAGGTAGTTAAATTGAGCACATTATAATATTTATTCTTTTTAAAACATCTCTATTATAGTTGGTTTTAAAGATACCCTATCCATTTCAATTAAATTATCAGATGAAATGTAATATAAAAAATGATTTGTACATAAAAATTGTTTATAGTGGTTCATGGTTGCAATTAATATAACTTAGTCCACTCTACTAACATAGAATAAAGTATTGACCATTTTAATCACAACATAGTGCATGTTTTCATCACATAGTACCCATGGTATTCTATCAGGACTTGATATATTTTTATTTAGGACCTCACTACAATGTACTATTAGTCTACATATCGATTCATATCGGTGTATAAGTATCTAACACATCACCCCCAACTAAATATAATAATTTGATACTAATATGTCAGATATTTGAGGTGTCATAATTAATATAGTTTAAGAAATAGTTGACTCCATAAGTAATAGTAGATGAGTATTCTCTATAAAATAAGAGACACTAATGTAGTAATTATGGTGGTATCCTCCAATATAAGTTTATGTTCTATGAATAACATAGTAAAAATGAATAATTTATATATTAATTAGACGTGTTTCTTAATTATTATCTGTTCTCATTATTTTTTCATTACTTTATTTCTTTATATATTTTAGTAATCATGAAAATGTAATCAGTATGAGAAAAATTGATTGAATAAATTATTTACTATTCTCATTTTACATTGTACTGATAAATTATCATTTCTAAAAATCCATCCTGAGAATATATATATATATATATAATGAATAATAATTATAATATTGAATTAATTATCATTTAGTTATCGTTTACCCTTTCTTTTTGGTTTCCTTTTTCACTAGATGAGTAATCCCAAAAAGGGAATATTTTAAGATACCAATAATAGAAAATTCATGGATTTTTTTGGATGTTTTAGCTTAAAAATATTGTATTTTTGTATTTACTGGGAAATTACATTTTGTTTCATGGGGGAACATGCTGTGTAATGGATATCAGGTAGAAGATATGAACTAGATGCATAGTGTGAGATGTTTACATTCCTTGTAAGCGGTTCACATTGTGTACTGCAAATTTTACATTTTTTTATAAATAAGAAGTGGGTTTTTTGGTGTATATTATATTTATTGAATACAAGTTGTGTAAAGGGATTTCAAATCATGTAATAGTGGTGATTTGAGTTTTTAGGGTGATTCATGTGTGGTTTATTTTACCATACATTGAAAGATCTTCTCCCTATTGAACTATAGCCTCTTCATGAGTGATTTTCGGTGACTGATTTCTTCTAGTATTACAAAATTCATAGATTGATCACCATTACAACTGGGTTACCAATTTATCTATATGTAATATTTTATTATTAGTTGAATATTATTTTAGAAATGGTTTTGTATTTGGATATTTTCAGATTTTTTATTAGATAATGTTTAATATCAATTTGTTTTTTAGTTTCTTCTCATTCCATCATCATCGATGTCTGCTCTCTGGATATATAGTCACAACTATCGATGGTAGTTATGGTTCCATCATTGTGATTATGGTTTTTCTATAAAATTGATTAATTTTATAAATTAAATATTGTTCCTTATAAATATAATTTTTGTGTTATTTTATTAGAAAGGATATGTTGGTATAAATGATTTCTCATAAAATAAAATTAATTCAATTGGTGTGTGTGCATTGTAAATTAGTTTTCATGATATTGAGATGTGTTTATAAAGACTGATGTGTATTAGATTAAAATTTAAAATGTTTTATGAATTTTATGCATGGTTTAATAATTAAATTTAGAAAAATGAACATTGGAACCTTGGGTTCATCAAGAAAGGTTCATGGGTATCCTTAGTGTGTGTACGCCCCCACTAGGAGGTAACAATTAAAAATATCGACTAGAATGACACAATAATAGTAATTATATTGACTTTAATAACTTGATATTAGTAGGATCCAACATTATTCATGTTTAGGATTTTATTTTTATTGTATTGTGGATAGTTTCCTATAGTATAGAGTGTAATATGTTAGATGATGTTTAAATTATGCTAATTTATATCCTGATCATTTCTATCTTGGATTTTTGAATAAAGGATTTTAAAATGAGTTTATATCACACAGATTTAGATGATAGGTTTTTTATGGATATATAGTTAACTATTGATTGAGTGATATGTTTTTTTATTTTATCAGTTCTACATGTCAAATTTTTAGTTTGAGAATATAAATGTTTTTCATGAATCCCAAGGTAGGTAAAATAAATAAATATTTATAAATGGTATTGGTTAATGAAAATTATTTTTAAAACAATTTGTTTTAAAATATATAAATGTTTAATTCTTGATATTAAACATTATATAGAAATTATGGTGGTCTCATTCTAGGATTTACTTCACAATCTACTTGTGCCTTTGGGAATTTTTAGATGTTGTATTGTGGGATTTATGTAATAGAAATAGAATAATGTATCATGATGCCTTATCTTTTTTCTACGACTTTTGATTATGGTTTTTCTAGAGGTGATTTTTTGTCACATGGGGTTTTGACCAAAAATTTAATTTATCCTGATTTTAGCTTGGACTATATGTCATTATAGTATATTTTTTTATTCCACTTTTTATTCTGGTTATATTTATTTTTTTTCTAATATTCAAATATGGTTTTTTTAATCTATATTTACTTATAGTGTGTGACAGGGTGGTTCAGGTGGTGGGTCTAGCTAACCTGGGTTAGTTTGTTATAATTTAATATTAGAGGTATACTTATCCTAAAGTCTGTTTTTAATAATTGACTTTGTTCTATGTATTGGATAGAAATGAGTGAAGATCATAATATTTGGATATTAGGTGAAGAAAAGGTACCTCTCTCTATCAAATCTGTGCCTAAAATCATCATACCATTTATGGTTAGGGACTTTTACCTGGTTTGAGATTTGGATTTTAAAGAATTTTTAATAAAATTTATTGGAATTTTATTTAAATTGACATATTCATTATTGGAAAAGTATTTCATGTTTGATTAAAATTATTAATTTTATGAAGATTTAATATGAATAACATATGTTTTTACTATGATTTTGGAATTTTCTCGAGACTGATTGGTTTTGAATTTTTTTTATTCAATGACACTAAAAATCACTCTTTAAAATCTAAGAGAGAAAGCGTCTAGATATATTTTGAAGGTGAATCATAAAGATAAATATATATTAGTAGATATTGATATCAACTCCATTAAAACTCATGGTCAAGTGGATATTGGGAGCCCATGACATATTATGGATCATGGATTTTAATTAACTACATATCACCAAACCATTTCTCATTGTGAGATGGACCCTTTGAATATGAGGAGTGTCATGAGAAAATATAAATGATCTTAAACATCTTAAATAATCTTAAATACCATAATGTGGGTTTCCGCAAGTATATTCTCATTGGACAGAGAAGGAGATGGTGTGACTCTATTGTGAATGTTATCTATTTGGAAAATTCTTGCTAGTATTCCTTCCAAAAAGCAATTAAACATTAGTTTACACAAAAATTTCATTAAGTGAACACCTAACTGTTTCTAGCCTTATAGTTAGGGGGTCTATACCGTTATGGTGTACTCTTCCTATTTTTCGATGTTGGTGCATCTTGCCGCAAATCATGTCAAAATGTGTACTTGAAGACTGATATGATTGAGTTATGAAAGAGGGATAATATTAAGTAGATGTTGATACTCAATTTACTTTTGAAAATTAAGGATGTAATTGAAAATGTATCTTTTTTTGGGACATACATAGCTTGGAAGATAGTTTTTAGTTGAGTGTTAGTTGTTTTTTTGGTTAGCTACAACATTTGTTTTTTCATGAAAATGAATCATATGTGTGGTAAATATTTTTTAGGACTAGTTTCAGGTGATTCTACATGGAATCGGTAGGATTGATGCTACCAGTGTGTTTAGTGAGTGAATAATAAGCCTAACTTTGTATAAGATCCCATGAATTGTCATTTTTATTGATAAACTGGCCATCTAGAATTTTTTCCTGAAAATATATCTCAGGGATGTAGGGCTGGATCCACACTCACCAAAGGATTTTTTGATCATGAAGATGATTCGTAGGGTAGTGGGACTAATATTTATTATGTGGGATATATTCTTCTGTATAACACTTGATTGATTTATGTGGGGAAGTATATTCAAGGGGAATCTAAATTAAGGATAAAAACTATTAGAGTTACAAGGATTAAATCTTATTCAATGTTGTTAGATTTGTTTAAAATAGGTGATAATAATTATTTTATATTGTCAAAGTATTATGAAGTGTTGGTATTGAAATTAGATCATATTTTATAATTGGTGTATTTTTCCATGCCTTTGGGAATGTGGTCCAGACAATGTTTCATATGTCCCACATGTTAGGTAATGATAGATATTTTTTTGTTAAAATACAAGTTTTTTTCTTGATATGGATATATTTGAGTTGATTATCAAAAAGAATCCAATGATAAGTGTTATGGGCCTGATAGGCTGTCATCACTATTGGGTTCATTTTATAACTACTAATGGGGTAACTCGTTATTTAAAAGGTTAGTGGAACTATAGAACGAGATGTGTATGGAATGTTGTTCCTTTTACTAGTGTAATGTCTTTCCATTTTTCATAGATGATTATTGATACAGTTGAACATTTTATGGGTGTTCGACTTTATCAGTTGTGTGTGCATAACCTGAGGTATTTTTTTATGATTATTATATGTTATTGTTATAAATAGAGGTTGAGTTCACCATAGACCAACTCCATGGTACAATGATCATATCTATGATGTCATACCATATGACACCTTCTATGTTAGTGGAAATTAAGGTCTAACCTGATGACATATAGGATAAAGTATTTTGTTTCTTCCATTCAAGTCATAATGGAATATTTATATCCTTATCTCTATAAAGGAAGATGATTTGATGATACATTCTATATATTATCAAAAATTGAACATGGTTAACATTAAGAAATAATATCATTTTCAATGAACTAAGGGTCACTTTGATGAGATTATACGGTCTTGTTTTATTTATATGATTGAACTGAATCCAGGGTTCTTACAATTGATATTTCAAGCATAAGAAATAGCTAATAAAATATTTAAGAGTTTATATAGGAATTTTTAGTTTTCAGTTATGACATTCAGTCTCAGTAATACTTGTGTTGTGTTTATATATTTGATAAACTAGATCATCCATTAGTTCCTGGAATATTTTATTTTGTTTTCATGGATGATATTTTTGTGTACTCAAATTTAGATAAGGATCACATGTACCATTTGGATATATTTATTCTAACATATAATGAAAATCCTTTTTATGGTAAGCATTCAATGTGATAGTTTTGTATATAACAAGTGATGTTTCTTAGGAATGTGATATATAAGAGGGGTGTCTCAACAGATCCTAAGACTTTAATATTATTAATGATTGATGAGAAGCCGAAATATGTGTTTGACACCAACAAGTTACTTGTATTGGATGGTTACAATAGATGGTTTATTTATAATTTATTCATTCTCACATCTCTGATGACAGCTTTAACCGAGAAGGATCAAAAGTTTGAATGTAATGAAATGTTTTAAAGGTATTTTATAGAGATAAATGAGAGGATCACTTAAGAAAAATTATTGATTCTTTTGGAACTGGGGTTGGGATATGATGTTTTCTGTGATGATTTTGGTATTAGTTTTGGATGTGTATTGATGTAAGTGAAATAGGATGTTACTTGGGGATCACACCAGTTACACCCTCATAATAATAACTACCCATCCTAGGATCATGATTTTGTAGTGTTTATGTATTCACTCAAAATACAATTTCAATCAATCTATGGCGAGTGGTTTACAGTGTATTATGAAAAAAATATCCAAAAATACTTTTTTAATCCTAGGGGTCTAAAATTTCAATAGAGACACTAAGTAGAGTATCATCAGATTTTTTATTTTCATATTTCTCATACCCTTGAGAAAGGGAGTGTTAATTCTGATGCGATAAGAAGAAAATTACTAATAATTCCATGAAGGAATAAGTTTAGGTGTTATATTTGATGATTTTTTGGGTTGTTAGGTTTTTTGGAGTGGAATAGGTTATTGGACAAGAATTCTTGAATTTGATGAATGATGACTCATCATTTAATGAGATATTTTGGTCCTAGAAGGTGATATAAAATGAGTTTCAAAAGGCCAGTGAACAATTTATTATAGTGGAGACCTCGATTTTATTGGTTTCATACTTCTTGTGTAGATTGATACTTTTCTATAATGTTAGTAGGTGTGATTTCCTTAACGTTGGAGTTTTTGGATAGTGGGAACCATTTTTTGTTGTTCCTAAACTCGAGGTACTACCAATATGTATCATTATTTGAGATACTGGTATTGGTGTCACTAGACTAGATGGTTGATTGAGGATTTTGTTTCATGGTATATATTTTTTAGTGAGTTAAGGAATAACATTAGAAACCCACAGGGTTATTTCATCCCTTCAACATTCCATTATGTAAATGGGATGGGATTTCCATGGATTTAGTTATTTTTTTGCATAAAATATTAGAGGAAACAATGTGACTTTGGTTATCAATGATTGACTCAATCAATTAGATCATTTTATACCTATCAAGGAGATGAAGAAAGATATTTATTTTGGAGTTATATATATGATTGATAGTGATACCTCAGGGGGGTTTCCTATGTTTTTATTTTCAAAATTATTCCAAGGTTCATATCTACATGTTTGAAATGTTTTTAAGAGGTGATGAATTCCTAGATTAAATTAATCTCAACATATGATCCAAATATTGATGGATAGAGATAGAGGTATATCTAGGTTATTGATCATATTCATCAGTATGATGTCCTTGATTTTGGAGGTTATTGGGAAAATAATTTTCCCCTAGTTGAGTTTTCATGAAAAAATAATTATCATGTTTTGAAAAATTTGTATGGCTTTAAAGACTTTTATGTGTTCCATGTAGATTACACATGTGTTAGGTAGAGATGTTAGAGTAGACCTTGGTTTCACCTAGTGTTGTTCTGGAGAAAACGAAGATGGTGTAATTGATACAGATGAATTTATTTATCACACCGAGTCAATAGAAATATTATGTGGACTATCATCATCTGCCACTGTATTTTGAGGATGGTGATCAGATCTTCTTCATAGTTTTAACTGGACTAGTAAAACATAGATTTTTTATGAATGATAATTGGGCTAACTAGATATGGTTACCTTTGTGACCATTGAAGGACTATGTAGGGTGGCCCATGTGTGGGAATTTCCAAATTTCTTGGCTTTTATAAAAGAATTATATTATTTTTCCCATTTTAGGATATATATATATAATAGATCCCTATAATGTTAGTATATGATAGGATATTTATCTTGACCCTAATACCACTTTAAATGGGCATCCAATTCAGATTATGGATCTCATGGATCTGGTACTACATGGGGGGATATTTTAAACCCCCAACACATTTCTATCAAGTATGTTTTCACCATTGTTTTTTGTCTCCTTGTTCATTGGATTTGTAATTTCAAAAAAAAAATTTGGAGGATACCAGTAATGGAGATGTCATGGATTTTTTTTTAATTTTAAATTGGACCTATAGTTCTTTTTGTTCACTGGAGAAGTATAATCCATGTAACAGTAGCACGCACCATATAAGGGATTCTATGCAGAAGCCATGAATTGGATTCACACCATTATAGTTATATATGTATTTTATGAGGTTCACATCATGTATTTTAATATATCATATTTAAAATAAAAATGAGACATGTATTTTGGTGTATATGGGCTTTGTGGAATACATGGTTAGTAGAGAGATTACAAGCAATGTAATAGTCCAGAGTGGAGTTTTTAGCACATGGGATGGTTGGTTTCTTATTTTATCATTTTATGGATCGTCTCTCTTTTTCCATAGGATTCCTATGTGATTTTTAGTGAATAATTACCTTCTATATAGCTTCATTCAGTGATTTATAACCGTTGTGGTTGGGTTGCTACTCTTCGGTATGTAATTCTTTTGGTTCTCCCTTGGATATGTGTAGATACACGTTTTTTTTCATTATAAGACATTTAAAGATTTCAAAATATTTTTCCAAAGATATTTTCTAAGAGGGTGTGTGATTCTGAGGGCTGGTGTACCAGAAAAAAATATTATAAAAATATTATATATATTTTTTATTGCACATGTGTGGTTAATTAAATAAAATGAGATAACTTTTGAATAGTTAATTGGATTAGAAATCGTATACCATAGATTGACCACGAACACGATTTTTTCCTATGAGAGACATAATATGAGTCTATGTAGGACATTTAGACCCCTTGCTCATTGGAAATGTATTAAAGTGCTTAAATGAATGAATGTATTTAATTAATTAATTTCCATGACAATTAAAAAATGGATTTAAATACATTCTTAAGGGGGTATTAACCTCATAATCATATTTTTTTACAACAATTAATTCCTCTCATATCTCATCCCATTACTGAATAATGAATAAATAATGACAATAAACCTATGATTCTAGATGGATAAAGATGAAACGACGAAAACTGATCAACCTCCTTCATTGGAAAACACATTGTTTATTAATAGTGATTGATCCAATTTAGGTAGGACATGTCTTTATTGTTTTTCATACATATACTAAAGGATTAAATTTTTTGGAACTTGCTTCATCAATCTAGACATTTTTCCTTATCTTGATACATATAAACGTGATGTTTATTATTTTTTATCTAATCTGGATGCCCATTTTTTATTGTTTCCTATGAACGTTTATAAAATGAACCAAAACATTGTTTATTATGCCTTTTCCATTTCATTTATTTTCATTCCTAATTTTAGAATCAATGTAGATCCCAGTTTGACTATTTTGGTGTGACCCCAGCTCGATTGGGAACCCAGAATTGAGGTAGAACCATGAAAACACAATGAAAACGTTAGTAAGGAAATGTTCTGAAAAAATGATGTAATGATGAATATTTCAGATATTTAAAATCAATAAAATTAGAAACAAAGACATGAAAACATGTGGAAGATTTGACCAAACCCTCATTCATGAATGGGACCAATCAGTGATGAATGATGATGAGATCTCATGTTCTTCAATGAGATGTGTAAATTTCAGAGTGAAATCAAGAGACTCAAACTGTGGTTGAAACAAATTTGGAAATGGAAACTAGGATTGAAAAAACCCTTGAGGCTCTAGAAAAATTATAAATACACTCTATGTTCAGTTAAGACCGTACAATGTGTACACTCCCTCAGTGTTGGCACTAGGGTTTTGTAAAATAGAAGGATGACACAGTGTGAACTCCCCTTGTCATGTCCTATAAAACCATTCCATATGAGGTAATCCCCATGAAAGAACATATGGCTATAAACACACTATGTAGAGGAAAAAAACTTGGGTTGGCCACATGTGTAAAATCCAGTGTGGGAAAAGACATTGTATACCAGATTACATAGACATGGGGCCCAAGTACTTGGACACAACAATCAAGAACAGTAGAGATCCCTATATAAATAGAACACTCCATTTAGCCCACCTACATGGTGTACAGTAATACATGAAACATGACCCATGTCCATCCAGAGACATAACCATACATTGAAGAGGGGACACATATAGTGTGATCCCCCTCAAACGATGTGTACTATTTGAGCTCCCCAGATCAAACTTTGAACCTATGTATCTCATTAAATTGATTTGTTATTTCGGCATGAAAGATTCCTATACTGAGTGTTTTTATTTGTATAATGTTATTTTTACCTCGAAAGAGAATTTAGATGTATTATAAGGAGTTTATAGTTTTTGAACATGAAGATATGACACCTGATGATGATAGTGATCATATGGGATTACCAGAATGATTCTAGGATAACCCTCATATAGGATCTTGGTAGTCTACACCCCAACCACCTTTCAGGATGACCCACTAGTAGTATATATGTTGTATAGACCCAAAAATACATCTAGGATGATCCTCTAGAAAGATTTTTCTTGTTTAGTGCATAATTATTCTGGAATGACCCTCCTGTAGGATCTGGGTAGTGTAGTTGGTGATGATTTCAGGATGACCATCCAATAGTGATGGGTAGTGTAGTCCTCAATGACATTCCAGGATGATCCTCCAGTAGGATCTGAGTAGTGTATTCCCCAAAAACCTTCCAGGATGACCCTTTATTAAGGATGGGTAGGATATTCCCCAATATCCTTCAAGGAAGACTCACTAGTAAGGCTGGGTAGTGTAGTCCCCGATTACCTTTCGATCTAACCCTACTGCTGTGTAAAGACCAGTAAATTTAAATGAATTTTTTTTATACTTTTGAATTTTATGAATATGAAGTTTCTAATGGAGCTTTATTCTGAGTCCAGGTTTGCCCGAATTCAATTTTCAAAGTTTAGCTAGGGTACGTTCAGTGAATGAATGAGCGGGTTTTTTTAAATTTTGAACTGGTGCTTGGAATTAAAATCTGAGGGCACCGATGAATTCACATGGCCATGATTTTCATAGGCAATTCTTAACTTCAACTGAAAAGGGTTAGACAAAGAAGATATGTTTTTAGACTTTCAGAAAAATATTTGCATAAAATAAAATAACTATAATTTATTTTAATATTTTTCTTACACCGTTGAGTGAGATTTGGTGGAATCACAGTGTAACTATGATCAATAAATGAGGTCCATTTAATGACTCGTCCCTTGGGTTGTGTAAAATAAACGCCCATTTGTTTAATCGGTTCATTTATGAACCATAATAATGGACACAATGTGAGGATTAAATATTGTATTAATCAACCCATTGGATAGGAAATGGGAACCCGCGGGAGGAAGCTTTGAAGAAACACCAATGACACTGGCCTCTGAAGAAGATCAATGAAGAACACCGGTTCCTCGGAGATTGATGACGCGCTACCAATCCTCTTCCTCACGGCTAGAGAGGAGATGTCGCTTCCTCCTCAGTGAGCCCCGACGACACCTACGATCCAGTTCGTCGCGATGTTGTGTACCGTGATGCTGACAATCGTCTTCCTGGTTGAGGTAGGGGATTTTGGAAATTGAATGTTCTTTCTCATGAGAATTATACCCTCTTTCTTGGTAGTAATTGTTTTTGTGGTTCTATAAACCTCTGACGTGGTGCGTGTGGGATAACGAACAATCCCGACTCACCGCTACTTTTTTCTTGTTGTGCGGAACAATTGGCGACGACGAAGCGATGTAGTAATGGAGATTGGAGGCCTTCGCAGTAATCTACAGGTCTTGAGACGACTACTGGAATCGACGGGAGAAAGAACGGACCACTAGAACGGCTCCGGTGGCCCGTGGAAAACTCTGGCGGCGCCAACGGCTGGATACCGCAGTCGTGCAGGATCCGGAGGAGGATGCAGCGCCCGCTACATTCACGGATTGCAAAATAAGGGGAACCACGTCCCCCCTGCTGGGCCTACTAGCCATGCCAGCGCACCCCCCGGGTTGGACTGGAGAAAGTTGCACAGACCGGGCCGGGCCGGGCCGCGCCCTACCTGGCCGGACCCGAACCCAGTTTGGGTCAACCTAGGGGGGTTTGGGATGGGCCTGGTCGGGCCCAGACTTCCCCTTTCGGACTGCTTTGGGTCTCTCTCCCACATCTTGGACTACATACCTATGATCGATTAACCATCAGTGGACTTGGGATCCTTGGATCAAGACAGTCGTTTTGGTATATTACACTCATGGTTTCGGAGATCTTTGAGTATGGTCGGGTTGGTTTGAACACGAAACAAACTAGGCCCTTAGAGAGGAAACACTTATAAAATGATCTCCGAACATATTATTGACGTGCCACCAACTTTTTTGAATTCTTATTAATGAGAATATTATATTGGCTTACTACTCTAGAGTTTTGGGCACAACTAGAGTACAGTCGGGTTGGATTTAACTTAAAACCCAATCGGGCCCATGGGACGGAAAAGCCAATAACTCTCAGATCGGGCGTCTGATTGACGCACCATCTATCGCATTGTGTTTTATTGGACGAGACAAAACATTTTGATACATAAACTCTATACATAGTGACAGTTGATGTATCGACAGCCTTGGCTCATGGAGCGGTCCCTCGTGGAATCGAGCATGCTGTGTATGGGAACCCTAGAGATGGCTGCGACTGCATCGACTTCGGTACTGGAATCCTATGTGGGTTCAAGAGCAACGACGACCATACTGGAATCCTTCATGGGTTCGAAGGTGATGACTAATGTTCTTGTATCCTATGTGGGTCCAGCAATATTGACCTTTGTACTTGTATCCTGTGTGGGTCTGGCAGAGTTGCTGGTCATGTATCATGTGTGGGTCCGATAGCTTAGCTGGTCTTGTATTCTATGTGGGTCCGATAGCATAGATGAATCAGTGGATACATCTTATCATCTCTATCGCCTTACAAACTGTATACTTGTGTGAGCTGAGTCTTGACTACAATCAGTATCATCGATGTGATTGACTTTCTTTCCTGTGTGGGATGAGTTGTGTTCTCTTTTTTGGGCTGAGTTGTGCATTCCTTATGGACTGGATGGTTCTTGGGCACGAGAGTTGGAGATGAACTTTAACTGGTGACTTAGGTATATGTTTGGTCATATACCTAAGTAGTGTTGTTGATACATAATGATTGTATCTTTCCTTTGGTGTTTATCCTTCATGGATTCTGAGAGACCTTCGGAGGTCTCAGGTTCCTTATTGAGTATTTTATACTCACCACTATATGGGAAATGCCCGCACTACGTTGTGTTGGATGTAGACTACGAACAGTACTGATCGAGGCGGAGGCTTGTGGAGTTGGACGATACCAAGAGGTGGACCACTTGGTAGGGCGTACACGGAGCGGACGATTGAACTCGAGGAGCTAAGGAGACTATTTGTACCCACCTTTTAGGTGGAATTCCCGGAGGACAACTCAGTGCTGTTGTTTTTACTTAATGCTATTGTATTTTTATTTCAGTTGTACTGTAATTTTATTTGGGTTTGTAAAATGTCTCATTTACCTTTCAGCACTAACTTTTACCCAGTTTTACTTAGTGCTTACTTCACTTGTGTACTCTATTGTGTTTGTTACATCATAAAGGCAATTCCTTCCCTTCTTTTGGGATTTATTCCTTTGGTGCTAGTCACCAACCCCTGGCCTGTGGAAGGCGGGCATGGGGTAGTCCTGGTATGGGCCCTGAGGATGGTTCATGACAAATTTGTATCAGAGGAGTCGGTTCTACCGCAGAACTCAGGGCTCTGATAATTTATTCTCTGTGAAGAAATAATTTTTAGAGTAATGAGTGTGGTTATCAGTCCGGGGAGTCCATTGTTTGTGCGGTGGCCAAAATATCCATACACCAGGACCCTGACCTCTGATATTCCAACTAAGTGCACGAAAACATTGATTTCATGTGTGTTTCAAATGTTTTATTTGTTATTACTTTGTGTTATCACACCAGGTATACTATACTATCCATGGCACACCTGTTTCATTTTATGATGGCCCCACGATGGCAACCAACTAGGGTTCCATGCTTTGTGAAAGATGGAAGCCCCCCCGAGCGACGAGGAATCGATGCAGGGGCCCATTAGAACAGAGGCACCGGCAGTACCAATTCTCATCGAGCCACCGATGCTACCCGCCCCAGCTGCGGAGAGTTCACGCCACCTGAGCGCTTGCACAAGTTTTCGAGGTAGAGGCTTCCTAGGTTCTGCGGAGAGATGAATCCTCAGGCATCCACAAATTGGCTAGAATCTATCTTCAGAGTCTTCAGGTTGATAGGGACACTAACAGACCTCATGGTGATCCTCACCGAGAGTCTTCTGCATTCTGCAGCAGGTAGATGGTGGAGCCTGATGCTCCAGGTGCACGATGAGGAATATCTTCTTTGGACAAACGTCAAGAGCCTCTTCCGCTCGATGTTCGTTCTATCCACCCTTAGTGCGGTGCACATCCATGAGTTACTACAACTGCGGTAGGGCAGCATGTCAGTAGCCCAATACTCGGCGAGGTTTACCGACCTCTCTCGCTACTCCACAGACATGGTAAAAAATACATTCTTCCTAGATCGGACCTTTGAGTAGGGGATGAGGCATGAGATTATAGCTTCGATGATTCCACTCAGCATCCCAACTCAGGAGGGGGTGCTGGAGTGAGCCCTGCTAGTGGAGTGCTTTCACGCCGAGTAGCCATCAGCAGTGAGTCCCACTACACGATGGCACAGAGTGGAGACTTCTGCAGCTATAAGTCGACAGATGACGCAGGGGTCCAAGCGGAACAGGCGGTCTGGTGAGGGACCTTAGGACATGGGTTCGGTTGTGTGGGGGTATTCAGCGTAGAGCCAGCCTTCCAAGGAGTAGACAGTGTTATGCATATGGAAGTAAGGACCACATGGCTTGTGACTGCCCGACCCGCCATGTAGATGAGAAGAAGATAGTGGAGGGACCTCTGAGCTAGAGGTAGAGGTTCGACTGTGGAAGTCCGCAGGGATCACGTGGACGAGGTAGGGGAGCTGGTCGAGTAGCGGGTGGTGGACGGCAGTTCGAGGATATACCAACACCACCCCCAAGAGGTCCACCCCGACCACAGGGAGCTGGCGGGGAGAGGCAGGGTCAGCTCCAGGCAACAGAGGCTTACCACCATAGTGCACCCGAGATGATTCTAGGTACTATCAGTGTCTACTCCACCCTTTTTGCAGTTATTATAGACACATGAGAGAGTCATTATTTTATTATCGTTGCCCTTGTGCGGAGCTCGGAGATTCTGACAGAGCTGTTGGCTTGATCATTGTGGCTAGAGAATCCTAAGGGAGAAGACTCGACGATTATGAACTGGTGTCGTTAGTGTGAGCTTAATCTAGGAGGTGACATCTTTGGTTGGGATCATTTTGTAGCGACGTCGAGGCCTTACGGCGTCATCTAGGGTATGGACTGGTAATCTACAGTCCATTCTAAGATTGACTATATTATGGGCAAGGTGCGGTGTGTCCTCACCGATGGGAGCCAGTTCACCATAAACAGTAATAAGGGAGCCATTATAGTGCAGGATGGACTCATGTAGAGGAGAGGACAGCCGATCACTAATCAGTTGGCTAGTCTCATCCTTGGAGCAGTTGACGTGCGGAGTGTGAATTTTCCTTTTGGGGTGGATCAGAATGCGGTCTTTTTTCTTGAAGATGTTCTTGGACTGCCTCCTCGCAGATAGGTATACTTCTTTATTTACATTTACCCAAGGAAACCCCAAAATCCACTCCATCATATCATATGGATCCCAATGAGCTTTGAGAACTATGGGTATAATTGGAGGACTTTCAGGGAAAGAGATTCATTTGACCCTATGTTTCACCCTAGGCTTCCCTGATACTGTTCGCCAAGAAGGCGGGTGGGAGCTTGCGAGTGTGTGTCGACTATCGTTGCCTATACCAGGTGAGTTTGAGGAACATGTATCTACTACCGAGTATTGACAACCTCTTTGATCAGCTCAAGGGAGAACATTGGTTCTCGAAGATAGTACTTAGGTTAGGCTATCATCAGCTCCGAGTTCTGGACGAGGATGTGCAGAAGTCGTTCTTTAGATGTCGGTACGACCACTATGAGTTCCTGGTCATTCCATTTGGTGTGACCAATTCTCCATTAGTGTTCATGATCCTCATGAACAAGATCTTCTATCCCAACCTCGATCGGTTTTTTATAGTCCCTGTTGACGAAATACTGATTTACTCGACCACTGAGGAGGAGCACGCCTACCACATATGGGTTGTACTAGATACACTCCAAGAGCACCATCTTTATTGTATGCTCTCGAAGTGCCAGTTCTATCTTCGAGATGTTCACTTCATAGGGCACGTCATCTCAGAGGCGGGAGTTGCAGTGGATCCCACAAAGGTCGATGTGGTACTTTCTTGGGAGCCACCTGGGAGCGTGACAGAGTTGCGGAGTCTCCTAGGTCTAGTTGGGTACTATCAGAGATTTTTTCCAGACTTCTCCAGAGTTGAGGCACCACTTATAGCTTTGAAGAAGAAGGGAAAGCGCTTTGTGTGGTCAGAAAAATGTCAACATAGCTTCTAGGGGCTGAGGTGAGATTGACTAGTGCACCTATATTGAGGCTACCAGAGGAGGGCGTAGGGTTCATAGTTTACTGCGAAACATCTGGGACTAGATTTGGGTGTGTCCTGATGCAAGAGAAAGTTGTGATCGCTTAAGGTTCACGATAGTTGAGGCAGCATGAGCATAACTATGCTACCCATGAACTGGATATAGTAGTAGTGGTATTTTCCCTGAAGATGTGGTTACACTACCTGATGGGGGAGCACTTTACAATCTATTCTGACCACCAGAGTCTCAGGTACATCTTCTCGCAGAAGGACCTGAACCTGAGGCATAGACAATGGATCGAGTTCTTCCAGGACTATGACTTTGAGATAGTCTATACTCCTAGAAGGTGGAACATAGTAGCTGATGCTCTCAGCAGGAGGAAGGGCAGTCAGCAACCCGGGGAGGCGTCAGAATAGCTAGTCGTGTTGTAGATATCCTTTGTGGATTGAGATCCAGCGGCCTATCTACAGTCGCTCAAAGTCACTCCTCCACTACATCAGTGGGTCAGATTGGTACAGCTTGGGGACATTGACTATGAGTCGCAATGTGCACAGAAATCCATAGGATAGGCAGCTGATGGATTTTCTGTAGGTTGAGAGCACATCATCCTTTTCAAAGGACATACCATGGTACCAACTACATTACGGGAGGATGTGTCGAGGGAGTTTCACACATCCCCTCTAGTGGTACATCCTGTAGTGGCAACGATGTACCAGGAACTCTGACGACAGTACTGGTGGCCGGGTATGAAGACGGTTGTGGAAGAGTTCATTTCTCGATGCCTCACTTGTCATCAAGTGAAGGCAGAGCACCAGGTACCTGCAGGCTTGCTACAGCCCTTTGATGTCCCAGAGTGGATGTTGGACGGGATATCCATGGATTTCATGATGGGGCATCTAGGTACTTCTAGAGTACATGACACCATCTGGGTGATCGTAGACCGACTCACCAAGTCGGATCACTTCCTACCGATCAGAGAGAAGGTCTCAGTAGAGATCATGGGACACATCTACGTTCAGGAGATCATATGACTTCATGGGGTGACATCATCTATCATCGCTGATCAAGATTATCGCATTACTTCCCATCTTTGGAAGGGGTTTTAAGAGGAATTTGTGATGTAGCTATGCCAGAGCACCACCTTTCACCCACAGATAGATGGCCATATGGAGAGGACCATTTAGACACTCGAGGACATGCTCAGTGCATGTGTCCTTCACTTTGGTCAAAGATGGGAAGATCTGATACCCTTAGTGGAGTTTGGGTACAATAACAGGTACCACTCCACCATCGGGATTTCACCATATGAGGCCTTGTATGGTCGACCATGCAGATCTCCTATGTACTGGACTGACCCTGGAGAGTCAGCACTCGTAGGCCCAGAGATGGTTCAGGCTACGACAAAGAAGGTGTAGATCATCCAAGAGTAGAAGATGATTGTACATAGCAGACAAAAGTCCTATAATGATAGGAGGCGGAGACCAATGGAGTTCAAGGATGGTGACCACGTTTTATTATGGGTCTCACCTCGACGTGGATTACAGAGATTTGGCTGGGGCGACAAGTTATCTCTGTGCTTCATCGGGCCATTTCAGCTACTCAGCAGGGTAGGCGAGGTGGCTTACCATCTGGCCCTCCCACCACAGTTGCACTGGGTGCATGATGTGTTCCACATATCTCATGTGAGTAGATACATGCACGAACCGACGCATATCATCGATCCCAGGGAGCTGGACATCGATGACGGGGTGACTTTTGCGGAGGTCCCTGTGGAGATTGAGGATCGACAGGAGCGGGTCTAACATGGACGGTCAATTCCTCTAGTCCGCATCAAGTGGAAGCACGAGAACCTACTGCAGAGCACATGGGAGAGGGAGGCATAGATACGTGCTTAGTACTCTATTTTTTTTCCCTATTTCAGGTTGTATCATTATGGGGATGTAAAGCACAGCGGTGGGAGAAATTTAAAGACCCGTAAATTTCAATGATTTTTTATAATACTTTAGAATTTTATGAGTACGCAGTTTCTGACGGCACTTGATTCCGAGGCCCGATGTGCTCAGAATAAATTTATGAAGTTTAGCATTGGTACATTCTATGAATGAACGAGCAGGTTTTTCTATCTTTTGAACCGGTGCTCGGAATTAAAATCTGAGGGCATCGATGAATTTGAAGTGATGTGATTCGCTTAGGCGAAGCTTTACTTAAACTGTCAAGGGTCGGATGAAGAAGATAAGTTTTTAGACTTTTAGAAAAAGATTTGTGTAAAATAATAAAACTATAAGTTATTTTATTCTTTTTCTTCCACCGTTGAGAAATAGTTGGCCGAATCGCAGTGTTACGATGATCAATAAATGAGTTCCATTTAATGACTCATCCCTTGCGTTCTGTAACAGCAATGCCCATGTTTTTAATAGGTTCATGAATTAAGGTTCATTAATGAACCATAATAATGAACAAAACATGAGGATTAATTCTTTTATTAATCGACCAGTTGGCAAAGTAATTGGGAACACATGGGAGGAAGCTCTGACGAAACACCAACGACGCCGGCCTCCGATAAAGAATGATGAAGAACACTGGTTCTTCAGATATTGACGACGTGCCACCAAAACACTTCCCTGTGGCTAGAGAGGAGACATTGCTTCCTCCTCAGCGTGACCCAACGATGCCTATGATCCTCTTCTCCGTGATGTCGTGTACCGTGGCGCTGAAGATCGTCTTCCTGGTTGAGGTAGGAGATTTTGGAAATTGTATGTTCTTTCTCATGAGAATTATACCTTCGTGATTGTTATTAATTTTTTTGGTGGTGCTATAAACCTCTAACGCCATGGGTGCAGGATAACGAACAAAACCAACTCACTGATACTTTGTTCTTGTTGTGCGGAACAGTTGGCGACGATGAAGCAAGGACATAATGGCAATTGGAGGCCTTCACAGTAATCTACGTGTCCCAAGATGACCGCAGGCACAGATGGGAGTAAGAACGGACCACTGAAATGACTCCGGTGGCCTGCGGAAAACCCCATCGGTGCCCCAGCGCACTGCCGGCATGAGCTTACATGGTTGATGCCATGACGAAAAGCTTTTGGATCTCACGGCCGTGCGGGATCTGGAGGAGGACGTGCACCTGCCGCGTCCGAGGAGCACAAAAGGAGGTGGGACCGCGTCCCCTTGTACTCGGCCTACTGGCTGAGCCAGCGCACCCCCAGGCCGGACAATGGCGGGTCACGCGGACCGTTCCAGGCCGTGCCCTACCGAGCTGGACCCAGACCTGGGTCGGGTCAGCCTGGTTCGGGTCGGCCCAGGGGGGGTTGGGTCGGGTCGGGCCGGGCCTAGACGCCCCATTTCGGACCGCTTTCGGTCTTTCCCACACATCATGGGATATGGACCTTCCATCGACACACCGTACATTGCGTTGGGATCCTTGGATCAAGATATTCGTTTCGGTATATTACATTCAAGGTTTTGGAGAACATTGGGTACGACCTGGTTGGTTTGAACCCAAAACCAACAGGGCCCTCGGAGCAGAAACACGTATAACATGAGCTCCAGATGTCTGATTGACGTGACGTTGACTTTGTTGAATTCCACTTAATGATAAGGTTCTTTTAGCTTACTCCTCTTGAGTTTTAGGCACAACTGTAGTATGGTCGGGTTTGTTTTCTCATAAAAACCAATCGGGCCCCTAGGACGGAAAAAGCCAACAACTCTCAGACCGGGCGTCCGTTTGACGCACCATCTATGGTGTTGTGTATCTTTTGATGAGACAGAACATTATTATACATCAAATAGGAATTCGTGATAGTTTATGAATCAACCCCCTTGGCTCGTGGAGCGGACCCTCCCAGAATCGAGCGTGATGTGTGCGGGAGCCCTAGAGCTGGCTGTGACTGCATCAACTTTTGTACTGGAATCCTCCATGGGTTCGACAGTGACGAAGAGCATAATGGAATACTCTGTGGGTTTGAAGGTGATGACTTCTATTCTTGTATACTATGTGGGTCCGAGAGTATTGACCTCTGTACATGTATCCTGTGTGGGTCCGGTAGAGTAGCTGGTCTTGTATCCTGTGTCGGTCCGACAGCTTAGCTGGTCTGGTATCATATGTGGGTCCAACAGCTTAGACGAATCAGTGGATACATCTGATCATCTCTATAACCCTAGGATTTGTAAACGTGTGTGATCTGGGTCTTGACTACAATCATTATCACTGATGTGATTGAATTGTTTTCCTGTGTGGTCTGGGTTGTGTTGTTCCTGTGTGGGCTGAGTTGTGTTATATTTTGTGGACTAAGTTGTGCTTTCCTTGGGGACTGGATGGTGCTTGGGCATGAGAGTTGGAGATGAACTATAACCAGTGACTTAGGTATATGTATGAGAATACACCTAAGTAGTGTTTTTGATACTTCCTGATTTTATATTTTATTTTTTGCTTATCCTTCGTGGATTCTGAGAGACCTTCAGGGGTCTCAGGGTACCTACTGAGTATCATATACTCACCCCTGCATAGGCTATGCCCGCACTACGTTGTTTTGGATACAGATGAAGGACAACACTGATCATGGTGGAGGCTTTTAGAGATAGATGGTACCCGATGATGGACCACTTGGTGGGGTGTACATAGAGCGGAAGGTTGGACCTGAGGAGTTGAGAAGACTATCTATACCCACCCTTCAGGTGGGATTCCCAGAGGATGACTCTATGCTGCTGTTTTTACTTACTGCTGTTGAACTTTTATTTCAGTTGTACTTACTTTCAGTTGGTTTTTTATACTGGCCCATTTACTTTTCAGCACTTACTTGTACCTAGTTTTACTTAATGCTTACATCACTTGCATACTCTATTGGGTTTGTTGCTTTATAAAGGCAATGCCTTCCCTTATTTTTAGATTTAATCCTTTGGTGCTAGTCGCCAGCCCCTGGCCCATGGAAGGCGGGCTTGGGGTACTCATTGCACGGGACCCTAGGATGGTTTGTGACATGCTGGACTGGTTTGTGTTGCCTTCAATTAACATTGACAGAATACCATTGACTATGAGGAATAATATAGTGGATTGATATTACTTAACTAAGGTCTAACAAGAAATAGTGGTTCATTCCCCACTAAGAAAAGTTATTTTGATGCATCCTAAATTTTTGTGGGTAAGCCAGGGCCACCCAAAGAAGATAGTATCAAGGTATTTTGATTTGGGACCTTTTGAATTTTGATTCTGAGGAAGATACTTGAGGTGATGTGAATCAAAAATGACTCTTCCGTTGAACTATTGGACACTCTTATTAATGGGTTGAGTTGTGAGATTTATATACCCTTACTCTCTCATTTGGTATTCTTTGACTGAACATATATATATATATATATATATATATATCTTCTTTTAGTCCCCACTCCATTGGTTTTGGTTACTCTCCTTCCGAAATAGGTGGAGATGTGTAGGGTGTGCATCATGATTTCCATGTAAGGATTCTTGTGGTTAGATGATTATACTCTCCTACTATATGTATCGATGAAACAATGAGATGTCATCCTTTTCACTGTTTTCATCTCCATTTATTTGGTTGAACCTACTTTAATACTCTTATTGGGTTGAACTTCTCACGTTTGTTCTATTTTACTATAACTTGTTTCATTTACATCTTTTTTTCATTTTTATCTTTTACTTCCACCTTCTCATTTTTGGGGTATTCTAAATGGTATGTATATACTCATCCATATATGTTATTTTTCGAAGACATGTCATGTATTATACAGAAGACAGATAGTTCGATCAGGACTACAAAGGAGCGTAGGGATACAGGTTTCATAAAAGACGTAAAATGGTCAGAGTTGTGATACAAGTACATGTATCCCTTGGCTGTTACACATTTACAATTGTCACAAGGTTTGAACTGGTTTCTGGTTTGGTCATGTATTTTTCCCATTTACATTTCAGTTTTCACTAATGTACCTTTGTACTATTAGAGGTTCATGCATTCTTACGTTACAATATTGTAGTTGAACCATTTTCTACATTCCAAATGAAAATTTTCCTCATGGTGGTTTTGTGTGCGCATATAGTTTCGTAGATAAAGTACTGATAGAGTTTGTTGTGACTTTAGTGCTTATTTCCAACCCCAGACCTATGGAGGGAGGCTTGGTGAAGTTGCGGCTCAAGGACCAACATGGGTTGTGTCATGGTAAAGTGGTTTTAGAGTATGTTCATTCCACGATATGTTTTTTGGAAATTCCCAAAAAAATAATTGGATGGGATTTAGGTAAATAATTATGAAGTGTCTTGATAGAGGCTCTCAGGACAGGGAGTCTAGTAATTGTACGAGCGACGAAAAAATCCATTCTCCAGGACCCTGATTACCTTCTAGTTGACATGGCACCCTGAGACATTTGTTATATGGAATAGTGATATAGACATCATATAGGATTGAGTCTATGAACATAAAATTGAAGTAATCTCGCAATTAATTTTTTTGATATATATATATATTCTCATTGTACCACTGTACTCTTTGAAAATTTTCAAGATACCTCCGTGGTGACAACCAGCAAGGATACCAGCTCTGATTCATGATGATGACACTATGAGTGAAGAAGACTCAGTTTATGGTCTATCATGTGATTTCAATTCTCTAGGTAGACCAGTAGATGAACCTCCACCCAATGAGTGGGTGAATGTCCAAGAAGGGCAGGCTGAGGATATGCACAGGTTGAGCACACTCCGCAAGTTCCAGTGTTAGTGACCAATGAGGTTATGTTGCAAGAAAGATACAAAGGTACTAAAGGATATCTTGGAGTTATTGGTATTCATGTTCGGACTACTTTAGACCCTGAAAGACCATTTGGTGGCTTGAACAGCTTGTCTTGTCTATGGAGAAGCTGTTTGTTGGTGGAGCTTGGTTACCCAGATTCACGATGAGTCGAACCTCTCGTGGGGTAACTTTCATCAGCTATTCCTTAAGGAGTACTACACGTCATCCATGCTCTCCATTCAGATTCAGATGATTTTAGAGCTTTATATGGTAGGGATGACAATGAATGAGTATGTGGAATGGCTCACTGACCATACATGCTAATCTCTTGAAATAACATGAGATGTTTACTTTCATGCATCAAAGTTCGGGAAGGGACTCCATAGATACACCCAGGAAATCATGGTTCCCTTGTGCATCCCCACATTTTACAGGTTATTGGAAAAGGAAATTTTGATGGAGATATTCCTAGAATAGGTACACAGGATTGTTGGAGACTGTGGTAGGTGCAATAGGGTTGATTCATATTTTGCAGTAGGTAGACATCAGAGGTCTCGAAATAGGACACCCTTACGTGAGCAGACTCAAGGGTGTGGTTTCCCATTTTAGGGGAATCTAAGAGCACTTTGTAAACCCATATAGGGTTAATTAAACACTTGTGATGGGTTTGATGACATAACTAGGAATTCTTGTCCAGGTGTACAGAGTATCCTAGGTAAAAAGCAGATAGCCCTCCACGGTAGAAGACGATCCGTGATATGGGATATCTCAGGTGGGGATAGGGTTGTCCCTTGGGAAGAGAAGATAGAACAAGAGTAGGTGATGATACAGGTGGGGTACAGATGTAAGATATTCTCCAACCATAACCACAAGGTGACCAACATATAACTCAGGGAGTTGGTGGATGGGGTCACGAACAGGTACGGGATATGGACATCTAAAACTCGGTGATGCACGAGATGATTCGATGTACAGTCTTTGTTTACTCTACTATTTCCTCGGTATTAATAGACACAAGTTCTATCCATTATTTTATCTCTTAACTCTTTGCAAAAAATCAGGAGCTCTTAGGGGAGATGCTTGCACAACAGTTGTGCCTTTATGTTCTTATCAGGAATTCATTATATGTGTCATTAATCTTTCAAGAGTGAGAACAATCACGTGGAGTAGAGAGCATGTGACCTACTAGTCATCACGAAAAGCCCTATAATGTCATATTGGGATTTGATTGAATTTCCATGGTTTGATCCCAGATTGAATGTCACCACATATTAGTCAGATGCCAATGTATTGATGAGACATGGTTCTCCTTTATTAGTGAAAGAGAAATCATATCAGGAAGAGCGGGTGATGTGAGCAAGAGGTTACATCCCATTACCCATCTGCTCACTAGTATGACCATTGGGTTTTATGACTCTTCGGGTGTCTGGATCCCTTAAGTTCTGTAGAATTATATGGAACTCTATCTCGAAGACATTCTAGGACAACCTCTAAGGTTGGAGTTAGAGTTTTTCATTGACATGTAGCTAGGGACTCCACCAATGTCTTCTATAGAAAATCCAATAATACACACTATGATCTAAAAGCTGATGTCTCAGTTAGAGGAACTTCTTGAGAATGGTTTCATAAGACCCAATGTATCCGCCTAGGTGGAACTAGTTTTGTTTGTGAAGAAGAAATATGGGAGATTACAACATTTTGTGGATTTTTATCACCTGAATCACGACATGATAAGAACAAGTACCCCTTCAAAATATTATTGAAATATTCTATCAGTTGTGGGATGCAAGATGGTTCCCAATGGTCGATCTCAGATCTCTCCACCACTATCTACGAGTTTGTCTAGATGATATTCTGAAGTTTACTTTTCGATGGCTCTATGGAATCTACCAGTTCATACTGATTCCATTTTGTGTGATAAATTACCACGCTATTTTTATGTCTTTGATTAACCAGATCAACCAGCCAAACATTGAACATTTTATTCATTTTCATAATTAACGAAATAATTTTCTAATCTACAATAGAGGAGGAGAATTAAAATAACAAGAGGATGCACATTTATATACTTAGATATCACTATATTTATGAAAAACTCTTAAAATTATAGTTCTGGATATAGTATTCTCTATTTTTAGGGAATTTCAATTCAAAGAAGGGTTTATACCAAGATCCAGTGAAGATTTAAGTAGTGCTTTATTGGGGAGACACCCAAGAATGTCCTAGATTTCCATAGATTTTTTAGGTTGGTGGGGTACTACATAAGATTATTGGATGAATTCTACAAGATCACAACCCCATTGACTGTTTTGACAAATAAGAGACAGTTTTTTACCTGGTCGGAGTAGAGATAGAAGGCATTTGAGGAGTCGAGGAAGAGGCTGATTACTACTCCAGTATTGTGGCTACGAGAGGAAGGAATTGATTTGGTGGTTTGTTATGACACCATAGGATATGGTCTTAGTTGCGTGCTAATTCAACAACAAGATGTCATCACATATGGGTCACGATAGTTGAGACACCATGATATGAAATGGGAAACTCTTGATCTGGAGAAATAAGTAGAAGTCTTCACATTGATGATGTGGAGGCACTACCTTCTAGGAGAGCGCTTTGTGGTTTACTCATACCACCATAGTCATAGGTTTGTCTTCAGTTAGAGATACATGAACCTAAGGCAACAATTCTGTTTGGATTTCACGAAGTACTACACATTTAGATTGTCTATACTCTAGGGAAGGGAATTTTTGTAGTAGACACATATAGAACGATGTCCTAGACTCACCTAGTGTGGGAATATTTAGAACAGTTAGCTTATATACATCTAAAAATGATAAAGAAGTAGGGTAGAGTTTTCCAATAGTTGATGGTGTTGAGTACTACACCCCTTGAGAATGTGGAAGAGTCTCAACTGGGTGACACTGAATACAAAGTATTTCACGATCAAATATCCATAGGGAATGCAATAGATAGATATTATAAATGATGGAATCATGAGATTTTATTCTAGGGGAGAAAAACGGTTCCAGTTGCGATGCAGGAGGAAGTGATGTGGGAATTCCACACTCCTCCCATAACTGTAGATCTCAGTATGGGTAATATGTACAAGTACCTTGAGTACTAGTTTTGTTGGTCTATAAAAATATGAATTGTATCTGAGTTCATATCACAATGCCTTACCTTTCAACAGATCAAGGTTGAGCACCCGGTCCTGATAGGTTTGTTATAGTCACTTGATACCCCAGTGTAAAAATGGGATGAAAAATCCATAGACGTTGTCATTGGGATTCCTCATATTATGAAGTCCCATGAATCCATCTATGTGATAGTAAACTAACTCACAATGTCAGTGAACTTATTTCCTAACAGGGAGTGGTGTTCGTTGGATTGTGTGGGGTTGTTGTAAGTACAAGAGATCGTACTTCTTCATGGGGTAACCTCGACTATTGACTCCGATCATGATTGTGAAGAGGTATATAAGAGGTGTTAGGAACCCATTTGTGGATGAGTACAACCTTTTAACCGCATACCGATAGGTAGACCAATCACACTATATTGGAGCTAGAGATAGGATTAGAGAATGCATATTGGATTTCAGCCATAGATGGGAGGATCACTTGACCTTTGTTGAATTTGCATTCAAAAATAGTTACCATTACAAAATAATAATTTCACCTTTTAGTGCAAAAACCTGAGATTTTATGAGATAGATACTTTTTAATTTCTTCTGTATCTTTTCTTGTATGCTACACCATGATTAACTTGCATTATACACAACACCATATTAGCTTGCAATATACGTAACAATATTTTTTGCTTCTGATACACACAATATCATTTTCATTTGATAGAAATAATATAACATAAGACTGAGTATAAGTGATAACTAAATATTATAACTATTTAATTATAATGGCAAGTATGAATTGTATTAACTTTATTCTAAAAATTATATTTAAATGAAACAAAGTGGGTCTATAAAAGAATAAAATCTCACTTTATAGATTTTATTAGTAAAACATATATGTTATATATTCAATGTAATTTTTTAAATTTATCTTATATATTATCTGGATATGATATAAATACCAATTCAATTTTTAGATAAAAAAAGTATTTTTCAAAAAAAATATATGTTTACCACCTTTTGATGGATTTCCCTATTAAATTATTTTTAACTATTTTATAAGTCCAATGTGACATAATAAACTATGTATTTGGTATAAGGATATAAAAATTTACCTTTTTTGATATATTTTTATTTTTCTGATAAAATTCATATTTCAATGAATAGTAAAAAATACTGCATTTTAATTCAAAACTATCGGTAAATCTATATTATTTATATAGATAGATTATATATTTAATTGGCTTTATATTTTAATTGGATTATGTTTCTTTAATGTAATGGAATTTTGTTAATTAGATGTAATTTCACTTTTAAATTGAATTTAATCACATGTCAATCTTTTGATAGTTTTTAATTCCTAAAAAACCGTTTTCAGGTTTTGTGTAAGCACCAGACCCCTATTGCCCAGAGGCTGTGCCTTATTTGATTATGTTGGCCTAGATACAAGGAATACAAATCTAGAGAAGCCGAGTACTTAAGTATTATTAAAAACACGTTACATACATATGTTAATCATTACAACAAGAAGGGAAGCAAAAACAATATTTTATTCCACTAGAAACATCACATCTCCTATATTATGCTTGTAAGTAATTCATAAATAACTTCTTCTTATCATGAGAAAATGAATCATAAGAAAGGGGTGAGGTCAAATGCTCAGTAAGAGTAAGCAATACCATGGAAGATAATATAAACATTATACATGGTGAATAATTGTAAACACATGCCTTTAATAATAAATATTAACACATTATGGAAGGAAATTTAACTGAGTAGATAATGCCATAATAAAACATAACCATGTGTATTTTACTTGTAGAATAAACACATTAACATTAAATTACTAGCTTCATAATGAGGGAATTTCATATTCCGGACATTCTGAATAATTTTTTCATTTCCTTGGCCAAGACATCTAGTGAATAAGGCCTCATCCAAAATCCATATCACATTGGGAAAGGCCCCGACCAATTCCAAATATAGTTGTTTCACGAGACCTACCGATGCATCAAGGGGCTATAACATTCCCCACTCATCAAATAATAATTCAAAATAATTATTCATATGAGAGGGGATAAAAATAAACAACAAATACAATCATATTTATACTATCATTTAAAATGTAACTCTATTTCCCCAATCATCAAACATAAAACACTAACCATTCGAAATAATATGTTGAATGGTTTAAGGATAGACCATCCACAATAGAGTTAGTCATAACCATTAAATAAAATATTATATATGGCTTAAAAAATGGTTAAACCCAATAATACCATGGAATATACAAGAGTGTTGAATTAGAAGAAAACACTCTTCTAAAATCATTTAGCAATTCTAGAGATAAATACTCTTTTATTTAAAAAAGAAGAGTTCTTTTGGAAAATAATTGTATAAAACCAGAAGTAATGTAAGGTTGTATTTACATAATAAAATTATTTCTTTTTTATAGATAAAGGTTTCTAAAAACATATTATATATTTCCATTGAAAATAGGTAAGAATTTGAGAAATTCCCTTGAATCGGGCTTGAATTTTTTATACAATTTTGAAAGTTACTTTGAAAATGTTAATGTATCCATAAAATAAGGAAGGGTTCAGGTTTTTACACATATATGTGATACTCACACAAATTATATGATGATTATATTACAATACATAAACATTTCATTGAGGTAATTAGACAATGAAAGTATCCTGAATGAAAATGGATGTTCGGGTGGAAAAACCCTTACCTTAACTCCAAACCTGTTCAACTCATGTACATAAGCTCCTATAATTTGAAATTATACATGCTAATAAATTATTTCATAACCTATTAGGCATTTATATAGTTACCATAATGCTGGTTAGTTCATTTATGTATTTATTAATAAGTTATTGTACTGAATTTCATTGTTCTGCAATGTTCATTTCCTTTATTTCCATATTCCGTTCACTTTTTTTATGTAATGAAGTTCATGGGGAATGGTTATAAATATCAAGAATAGGAATAATATATTATTAATGATCATAAATAATTTATAATGGTAATTTATATCATTTTGTTACATGTAATTAGGATGAATCATTAGATGACCACCAATTCAATTATTCGGCGTTATTTAGAATATTATGATCTAGTTTTGTCATATTACTTAATTATATGTACATATTCTTGTTCCTGAATATTAATTAGGTTATAAAAAATATATTATAGTCTTGTTAAACCATGAATATAGTTTCATGACAATTAATAAAGATGAAATTGAAGAAATATACATTATCATCCATGAAGGTTATAAATCATAACCTCATGGACGTTGATTTCGTTTATAAAAATAAAAGGGTGGTAATAAGCATATTTATGATGGTTCTTCCATTCACATGATATAAATACAGTATATACATGTTACGGGAGTTATCTTGATCATTTGGATAGAGGAGGTGAGGAGAGGATAACAAAATAAGATTAAATGAAATGAAGCCAAATGAAAAACAATGGTACTTTACCTCTTGAAATAACCTCCATGAGATACTACTTAAGGGAAGGGGTTTTGGTTTTTTTGCAAGAACAAAAGCTTCTTGGACGTGGGGAGAGACTAGGTAAGGGTAATTGGCAATAACATTGAGCAGATTCAAGGCTTAGTGCAGTGAAGAGAAGAGGGAGTGGTGAGGGGTTTTTATAGTGGAGGAGAGGAGTAAATTTTGAATATTTAATTCATTATTTTATTATTTCTCTCAATACAACCAATAGTATTGTTTCATGTGACCCCTAATAGTAATAAGTGCATGTGAGATCGAACCAAGTCTCCTTGGATCACTAGTGATGTCATAAATAGTGTATTTTAATTGATAATTTGTATTTATGTTATTTAATCGTATTTTACTATTCATAAAAAATTATAGAATTTCAGGAAAATCCAAAAAACACACCCCTACCATTTTTCAACCTGTAGAATTAAAAAGTAAAGTATATTTTTGAAAAATATTTTTCTAAATAATATTAATTTAAAGCACACTTAATTCAAAAATTAACATTTCTAATTCTACAACTACTTCTATATCACAATGAAAAATTAACAAAGATGTTATTATATTCTAGCCTTAAGAAAATAAAATATTAAAAAAATTTACTATTCATTAGGGTCATATCACTATTCATATCACTATTCATAGTGGTATGTTACTATTAACAAAAAAATCAAGTTTTTTCTATCAGACTCCAAATGACTTATTGAACACAACTCTAGATGACAATATTTCGAAATTCAAAACATAGAAGATACAAAGTTGTGTTTTAATGGCTATATTTTAAAATTTCATTCTATATTTATTTTCAACTTGGGGTGTTACATTTTGAAAACGAGAATTAATTTTAAATTAATTAATGAAACTTATGTGTTTTGAATTTTAAAAAATATATTCCATAATTTGAATCAAAATGCACAAATTTTGTAAATAGGTACCTTTAATATTTGGACATTATGAATAGTAAATTTTGTAATGATTTTAATTTACCTGGGTTAAAGGGTAAATCAGGTAAATAATGTCAAAATATTATACTATAATAATATAAAAATACCCTAACACGTGTCCTAATACTATTGGATTAGATATGGAAGACCATGAGAATCCATGGGTTGATTTTAGAACCTCGTGGAGCCACATGTGTTTGATAATGACCTTTTATAATTTTTAATTAAATTAAAGGGAAATATAACATTATCATTTATCTCTAATCTAAAACAATTTTAAATTGGTTTATATAAGTTATGAATATGGCTATAAATAGTAATTATAAAGCTAAAAAGAATTCAGAAAATATGTTAGTTTATTTATAATTTTTAGACATTAAATAATTACATTTATTTATAACACAGTGATGGTTCAATGATTACCATATTAATGAAATATTCAAATAAATGATAGTATATATATTAAAATAAATGTAATTTAAAATTTGGATAACATACACAAATTTTTTTTATTAATATGACATATTATATTTTTAGTTAATGATTTTGGTTCAATGTGATAATGTTTTTCTGAATTTAATAAAAATCAGTTTAAAAGTAGTGTCAAAATTGTTATAAATGAGTTTTTATAATAAATACTATTTTATTAAATGATATAATTTTTCAAAAAAATATTAATCAGTCAGAAGACTTATTTAATTTTAAAAATGTCATTAATGATCAATTTTGGGTTCTAATTTCATTTAATAGTTACTAGATTTATCATATAGTATGAAAATACATGAATACATGGTAATAGTTAAATTAAATAACTACATGTTAAAGATAAATGATATGGTTAATTTTGTGAGATAAACTAGTCTAAAACCTATTTCTTAAGATTACGTAGCCCTTCATAATCTTATCCTCTAAATATATCACTTTTTATTTATTATAATTCTAAAATTAATTTATAATAAAATAATATTTCCAAAATTCCTTAATGTGGGCTTCCTCACTCTTATAAAAGGAAACCACATATACCCACATACTCACACCTCTCAATCCCATTTCATGGTGAAAATTATTGTAAAAAAAACTCCCAACATCCCTCCCTTATTTGCACATTGAGTAGAAATCAATCCGAATGAGACCTTTTGCGCAAATCAAAATGAGATTCTCAAAAAATAGGTAATTGTTTTATCACCTATTTCAAATTTATTTTCATCTTATACTTATTATTTTTATGTAGTATAAATAATAAATTAATAAATCTAGTAACTTCTACATGATGAGATGTTATTATATTTATGGTACAACCTTATACCTCATTTTATCCATCCTTCGAGTTAGAATTTCACCATTCATGTGTACTTACGACTAACCATCTCCATACCATGGTGTAATTTTTTATATAACAATAAAAACTTTGGATGGGAATAATTATTAGTATAATGGATTTAAATAATGAATATAAAATTATAATTATTAGCTATAATTAATATTCTATCAAATTCCATACAATTTAACCATTATGTGAATGATATCGTCACTTGTGCGTACGTACAACCTACCGTCTCCACGAGGCAATGAAATTCATACTACATGATCTTAATTAAACAATTATTATTTTCATTAATGGACTGAATAAATATGGTATATATTTTAAGTATATAATTTTTCAATGACATAACAATAACCTAATAAGTGGAACATGATCTTATCTGACAAACATGCATAAGAACATAAAGTAGTTAATATCCGAATAACGGGTGATAATGGAATGTTAAAAAAAGATGATAATTTTATCCTATATCAAATAATAAAAATGAATATGATTATAGAATAATTCAATAACATTATATAAATCATTATACAAGAGTTTTGGATACATAAAAATCATATCTTACCAAAGGCAAGGGATAAATTTTAATTATCATTATTATCTGAGATTGTTTATATATATGTATTGACTGGGATATATTTATCATCCACATACTTATTTATTAAGTATGTAATATTATTTATATTCTTCTATAATTTTTTTAAAAATAATTTTACCCTTTTCTGAATTTTTATTGAATTTTAATTAATGAATCCTTTTTCATTATTTGATTCGATGTAATTTTTGAATTTTCCTTCAAAAGTATATGGATAATGTTTTTTTAACTTATAAAGAATGAAGGAATATTTACACTTCCAAAAAATCTTATTTTCAAGAATAATCCATTACAATATTTCAGGTTTATTTTCAATTAAATTATTTTCTTTTTATGTTGCATTTCATTTTTAGAAAAGAATTTTTTTTTGAAGAATAAAATATATTTTCCTCAAGAATTATGTTCATGTCTTTTATCAAAATTATTTTTAATCTAAGATGATTAACATTAAATATGGTTATTATTATATCTGTATAATTACTTTGACTTGATTTTTTTAATGATTTAATGATATTTTATATTGATTACATTATGATGGAATGATGTTTAAGAAACAAATTTTATTTCTTTGGTTATGCTATGATTAATGATTTTTGTTTTTGTGGAAGAAGTAAGAATGATTTAAGTATTATATGGATGAGACATATATGTCACTCCAATGCATTGGGTAGAGATTTATATCTAATGACATAGAAATTAATGTAACATAATGATAATGTGGTTCAGTAATACAGGTACAGAACATCACATAAATTTGATTTAGTAATAGATGGTTGAAAGGTAAAGTAAACCTGATTCAATAATGGACATTGTCCAATTTTATTATCTTGGTAGCAGTTCCTTGGATACTATCGAAATAATATTATGTGATTATTTGTTTTAGAAAATTACATGCTTTATTCCAATTCTATTTTATCATGTTTAGTGTTTTTTTATGTTCAATGCCTTATGTACTTCCATGACTTATTTCATGACTCAAGATTTTGATATTTAAACTTGATGTTCATGTTTTTATATTCTTATATTTTTGGTTTATTTTACTTTCTCCTTATTTACCCATTCTGATAATTTGATCTCATGTTTTTTATTTTTTATTTTCCCCAAGATATAAAGAAATGTTTTAGGTAGGAAAATAAAAGGGGAAGAACTTTATAGGAGATGTTGAATATCATTCACAAAGATAGAATATTATAATCCATATTTCAAAGACAATAAAATAATCCGGTATTTGGGAGTATATTTGTGTAACACATTATGTATTCAGAAAAAGAAATGTAATGTAAATGTATGTAAACCATGTTTTGTTAAAGTTTGTATCAGAATGTAGGTTTAGTTAATATTTTGAGACTAGGATGAAAAAAATTTAGTGAGATACGATGAGATATTTCTAAGTTATATCTTGGGATGTCCTAAAGGGTATGTCTAACTATTGGATATAGTCCTGTAATTTTGTTAATGATCATGAATAACCTAGGATTAAACCAAAGATGTTTGAGATTGAAATTACCCCTTGATTTTATTGATTTCATAGTACTATTTTTACCCTCCCACACTTTTCCTTTTGGGTTTTAGACAATGGATGGAATTCGATGTCACTATATTAATGTTCCATGCATGGAGTAATGAAATGAGTTTCCTCATAAATTACAAAAAAAAATTGGATTAAAAATTAAAAATACTATTATTATACTAACTCAAGCTACGAATCATTATGTACATTCAAATGAGCAGAGAAGGGAAAAAATTATATTGGGTCCTTCATGAGGAAACATCCACCTTCATTCAGTGGGTCTTATGATACATTTGTTAGAAAACAATGAATCAGTATAATTGAAAAGATATTTTACACCTTTCACTATATAGAACAAAAAAAATTCATTTTTTACTCATTTAGAATGATAATCATTCCATTGGTGGAATCTAATCAAGAATACAAGGTAACAAGATAAAATTGAATCCATGGAATAGGATGAGTTTGTGAAAATATTTTTCAATAATAACTTTCCTCATATTATTAAAAATGATGGAAATGAGTTCCTTTAACATTAGAAAAATAATGATTAATATATTGGCACATAAAAGACAAATTTTACCAGACTTACAAGGTATGTTTCTGGAATTATTATGCAACATGAATGTAATGTCAATTAATTCTTTAGTAGATTAAAACCAAGTCTTTTAAGGGCATTATCTATAAGAGTATTTAGTAGAAATGAAGAGATTGTATTTTTTTCTATTAAGGTAGAATTGGAATTTTTTTACATATAAATATTATAGTTTTGAAAAGATATTAATGATAGAGTTCAAGAGAAAATCTCAAAACAATGGTGAAAATAATATGAATGTTTCCTTCTGCTCAATGTGTGGAATTAAGCATTGTAGAGATTATATTAAAAGTAATAGAAAATGATTTAATTTTGGAAAAGGGGGTCATCGAGCAGTTGAGTGCTGAATTAATAGGAAAAAGGTTTCCAAATGGTGTGAATAGATAAAAAACTATTGAGAACACACCACCCACACATCAATGATACAAGTGCCAATAAATGGGGCATTATTCTAACTAATGACCTATTCCAAGGGTTATGAATGATAATCGATTTCAAGATCCTATTAAGCCCAAATACAAAGGCAATTCACACGTGATCACTATAGCTGATGTTGATTATGAAAATGAACTGGTGAAAGGATTAAGTGTTTATGTAATGGGATTCCTAAATAGTTTTGTACAATATTTTTTATAGTATTATAGAATATTGGAATATCTATGTATTGTTCCATTGTGTTTTTTCATATGTATGTGGTTCTGGTAACTATGAGTAGTGATTGAAATATATTTGTAAGGCACAATATATGAACATAATGAATGGATAGGGGGATAATGAGATATTTGATAGTATTAATAACCTCATGATTGATATAAGGACAAAGGGATATCATGGTTTGAATATATAAATTTCTTGGTTTTTTTATTGTGTTGAAAGAGATAATTTTGAAATAATTCATTTTTTACTGAGGATTTATTGTAATTTATTTTATTACCACGCTTTAAGATAATATTTAATTAAGGTATTCACATTTTTATAATGTAAAAACCAATAACTATATTTTGAGATATAAGAGATAATTGTTAGGTCGATTAAGTTCACCTCTTTATAATGATTTATTTTTTAGTTTTTGGACGGATCATATTGTTATCCACTTTTGGATAGTATATGATTTATTCTGGCTGAAGTATTTAGGTTAATATATTATCTTAATATAAGTGAACTTATGCATATTTGGTAACCTGTACTAAACAATTTATTGAGATAGATGGAATGACCCAACATTTTATCCCATGATCTTCTAACACATCTAAAATGATGAATTCAAATTCATTTAGTTAAATATGTGATGAAGTGGAAATTGTTCAAGGAACGAACAATAGTGATATTGTACCAAAATAGTGTAAGTATTTAATTTCATGAAAAATTATTTAACATTAGTAAAGGATATTGAAAAACAAATTTTTTATCATTGTACCTTCTTATATGATATATGAGATAGTCAATTAAATAATCATAGATTAATGGATTTCTGGTGGTTAACTATCCCCAAAACATCTTTCTATCACTATCTATCAAAACATGATGATTATATTTTTCTTTAACATCCATGTTTTCACTTCCCACCTATGTTTTTCTATGTGGAAAACTAGTGATTAGTAACTTTTGGTAACCGTTATATTTTTATCTATCTTTTTTTTTGAAATGATGTTTTAGGTTTCATTTTTTCAATGTGGGTTTCTATGAAAGAAACCTTAAAGTAGAAAATCATTTATAACTCTAATGAATTTTGAGGAAAAATTAATTTAAAGTGAGGTAGAATGTAAAATCCTGAGATTTTATCATATATATTCCTTTTAAATTTCATTTATTTCTTGGTAGTATGCTACACATATATTATTTTGTATAATACACAATACTATATATTTTTGAAGTATACACAACACAGTTCTTAGATTTTGATACACAAAATTTCATGTTCTTTTGATAGAATTAATATCATGAAAGACTAAGTATAAGTGATAACTAAATTTTATAATATATTCATTATAATGACAGGTGTGCATAGTGTTAAATTCATTTAAAAAAAAATTAAATCAAAATATGTGAGTCTATAAAATAAATACATCACTATTTATCGATTTTATTAGCGAAATATATATTTAACATATTCAATTTTATTTCATAAATTCATCTTATATGTTTTTGAGATATGATACAAGAACAAGTATAAAATTTTTTGATAAAAGAAGTATTTTTGAAAAAAATATAGTTTTATCGTCTTTTGATAGAGAACTCTTTTTAAATATATTTTTAGAAATTTTTATAAATTATATTGGAAATATTAAACTTATTATTTGGAATTAAAACATAAAAATTTACCTTGGATGAAATTTTCATATTTTTTCTGATTAAATATATATTTTCATGAATAGTTAAAATACTGCACTTTAAATCAAAACTGTATTTTACTCAAATTTATTTATAAAAATATATTATATTATTTATTAGTTTTAAAGTGGAATTAGACTATTCTTTTACCATTTAATCCAATTTCATTTTTTTAATTTCTCATTTAAATTGGACATAAATAAATATCAATCTTTTGATCATTCTTACTTATTAAAAACCCGCTTTATGGTTTGGAAAATAATTAATTTTAAATAAATTAATTAATTTTATGTGTTTTATATTTGGAAAAATATTTTCCGTATTTGGAAATAGATAGTCCCAATTTAGTAAATAGGTTCCTTTTATTTTTGGACATTATGAATAGTAACTTTAGTAATTAATTTTATTTACCATGGTTAAAGGGTAAAATAAGTATATAAGGAGAAAAAATAATATTATAATAATATAGAACTATCATAACAAATGTCATAATATTTTTTATGAGATACGGGTGACCATTGTATCCATGGGAATGAATAGAACTAACTAAAATATTATTATACATGTTTTTTAAATGTTTTTACATTTATCCAGTAAAATTTAAAAGCTTAAAATTTGAATGAATATTTTTTTATGCATAAATAGTATAATATTCATTAAAAGGTATATTTACCACCTTTTGATGGAAACACCTATTAAATTATAGTATTTTCAACTTTTATATTTTCTATTTGACAAAATAGTATTATTATATAGAATTGGTAGGTCAAAATTTACATTTGATTAAATTTTGTTATTTTTCTGATAATGTTCATTTTTTATGAATAGGGAAAAATACAACATTTTAATTCAAATAAGCCTTTAAATATAATTTATTTATATAGTTAGAATATTCTATTAATTGAGTGTTTAGTGTAATTGGATTATATTTTTACTATTGAATCCAATGTTTGTCATTGGATGTAATTTTACTCTTAAATTGGATATAAACAAAGGTAAACCATTTGATATATATTATTTCTTAAAAACACATATTCTGTTTTGACAATGAGTATTATTTTTAAATTAATTTATGCCACATATGTGTTTTGAATTCAAGAAAAATGGATTCCTTAATTGGAATCTGGAGTTACAAATTTATTAAAAGGTAACTTCTATTTTTAGAGATTATGAATATTTATAAAAGAAAATATTTTATTTACTATGGTTAAAAAGTAAATATGTTAAATAAGGGTAAAAAATAATATTATAAATATATCAAATTACCCTAACATGTGTTCTAATACTACTTGCAAATGCATGTCCGACCATGGGTATCTTTGGGTCGATTTTGGAACCCCATGGATCCACTTATGAGTGATAATGGCACTCAATATTAATTAATATAATGTAAAGCCAAAAATTACATGAACATATATATTATAGTTAATCATGTTTTACATCGGGTAATATAATTTATATCTTTAACTATAAATATTCATATTAAATCTAGAAATTTTTCCTATATCATTTTATTTTATTTATAATTTTTAGACATAGAATATGTAAAATTATTTATGACACAATGATGTTGCATTGATTACCTAATTAATAAATGATTTAAATAAATGAGATTATAAAATTTAAAAAACTATCCAAAACGTGTCAATTTATTATTTTATAATTTTATATCAAACAATTTTCATCATATCCTATAATTTATTATGTTTTGGACATTTTTAAACCAAAAAATCAGTTTATAATAAAATTATGTTTTCAAACATTCATAAAGATCCCCTCCTCCCCCTTATAAAAATCTATCACCTCTAACCCATTACTCACACCTATCAAGCCCCTTAGCTAGTAAAAAATATACCTAATTAATCTCTCAATGTCATTATATTCCTCCTAGAAGCCATACCCTATGAATAAGGCAATTCATGTAAACATGTTCGTTCAAACCAAAAGGAGATACCCTGTTTAAAGGTAACATCTTCTATTAAGTTCTTTTGTTTGATTTTACTTCTCTAACCCTGTAAACACTCATTATTGCATTATTTTATAACAAATATAATATCTTCAATATACTATTTTTTTATGATATATTTTAAAACTACATTTCCACACACCTTTACCTAATGTATACGAGCATACTGTTTCTGTGGACGGCGAACTAATACCTCATGAAACGATGATTGTTCAAATATAACCAACTTCCTTTCATGGTGGCCATTAAGATAGCATAATATTTATATGTGATATAGATTATATTTATATTTTTTTTTCTATACTTCTATATTTTTAATTTATTGCATACCTTTATGGTTTCCAAAATATGTAAACATGATAATTTAACTTGATGAAGTTCAGACTTCTGCCCCTCAAAGTGATATGACTCATTCATGCCATACGTGGAACATATAAAATATGAAGTAAGTAAAATTATATATATGATATTATACTAAAATTATAAAATATATTTGAATCATTATGTTTTCATTCCATTAATTATGAAATAAAAATGAAAGTAGCGTTCATGCGTACGTAAGACTTACCATCTCTATGAACGATGCATTTCATTTCAAACCTCCAAATGTTGGATAAAAATATAAATACATATATATAGTAGATATATATGATATATATGATATCTAAATCATTACTATCAATCTTGGATATAATAGAAATTTGACCACATGAACAACTTTTAATTATAAGAAGTTCATTTTTGACTCAAGTACAAAATATCGACAAAACAACCGTTATTTACATAAATGATTAAATAATTTTTTTAACATAGAAATAAGATATATAATAATAATAATAAACTTAAAAAAGTTTTTTATGAATTTATAAGTTAACATTAGGTTATTATTCAAGATATTAAAGAATGAACGGGTCTAGTCGGACACAAGGTAAGGGTCTTCGTCTCAATCTCCTTTCATGGAGGGTTCCATAGATTTATACACGAAATTATTTTATATGGTGTATCAATCCCTCTGACTTTACTTTTCGTTAAAAGGTAATATTTTTCTAATTTTTTTTCACTAAATGACAATTAGGGAATGTTTCTTTTAACATACAATGTGACCATGACCTTTCCGCTGCCATGAGCATTATTTGATATTTAGATTCCTTAAAAACATGTAATGTTTTGAAAATGAAAATAAATATCATATACTATTTTATGTATTTGGGTTTTGAAAATTGTTTTGATAATGGATTGGTTAGGTAAATATATTTAAACAATATATAGTGATTGAAATATGGAAATTTTATCATTCCTTTATGATTATTTTATGTGTTATGAATATGTTATGGTTTTTTGGCATCGATTACGTATATGAGTGGTTCTATGATAAACCTATGGTGGTTGATCCCCAGATATATCATCATTGAATTGTGCAACTTGATGGAGGTAAACATTAATGTTCCTCCTAAGATATTTAGAGAATATACGATGATAGGTATTCCAATGTAACTCTTTATGGAGCTGTGATATCTACAATGTAAGTATGATATGGATGCCATAAGTTACCTTTATGATTTATGATTTCTATGTGTTATTAAAAAATCTTATGATTTCATTGGGTATGTTAAAGCACTTATGTTTTGTATGTATTGTTGGTCTAATGTTTTATTTCATTATTTTATAATCATTACTTAGATTTTTTTGACCATCCTAAGATTTGAAATGTTATTCACAAGACTAAAATATAAATAGGGTCAACAATGGGATCAAAGAAAAGTCATACTCTCAAAAACATGGAACAATACGTGACACTTCTATTCAAGATTTATTATTTTATGGAAAAAATGGATACTGAGTATAAGTAATTACTTTTAATATTAAATTTTTAATGTAGATGTTATGATATAATTATCTAAATATCTAAACCTGAAAATATCATCAACGTAATTTTTCCATTCAATTCATGAAAATGTAATATTTAAGGTCATGTCCATATAGTTGGTATCAGAGGTATGTTTATTAAAATTTAGGAGATAGGGTATTATTAAATTAATGCCGATTTATTAATGTATGTTAATATTGAAATAATATATCATTTACATATTACCACGTTGCTTTGCCTAATATATTCCTATGTTCAGAATGGGTTTCCTCGTAGAAATCATGGCTACTATAATGGGACAACATCAAGAGGAATTCAACCTTCCAAATCATCAACCTGAGATGGTCAGAATCAGAACTGAATAGTTTGTTGCAGTTATGGCACAATTGAATCAGGCATTAAATGGTGCTGGTAACCATGCACGAGATCATCCAGATCAACCACATAGGAACATGTTGGTAATAGAGAATTTCATCTGAAACAACCCCCATCATTCAGAGGATCATCTAACCCAATGTTAGATTATGTATGGATTAATGCACTACAGATGATTTTGGATGTCATGGGTTGTTTAGAACATCTAAAGTCGAGTCATAATGTTTACCATTTTAATGGTTAAGTTGATCAATGGTGGTCAATGGTGAAAAATATCAGTGATAGTGAGGAGATTGATTCTCTATATTAGGATGAATTCAATGGTTTCTTTCTTGAGAAATATTCTCCAAAGGTGGTTCATCTTATGATAGAAAAACAATTACTCGAATTGAGGTAGGATGATGACATTGTTCCTACTAATGAATAAAAAATCACTCGACTGAAAAGGTATGCTCCATATTTCATATGAGATCTTGATAAAAAAATCAATCTTTTTTACTTATGATTAAATCAAAAGTATCGAAGGGATTTATATTCTAGTGAGTTGAAATTTTATGAAAAACTAATTCAAAGTGTGTAGAAGGTGGAAATGGAGTGTTCAAATGATAATGTGTTCTTTGAGAAATAACAGAATAAGAGGTCGAGGTGGCAGACGAAAGGGAATAACTATTCAAAAAATTCGGATTGTAATAAAATTATGTTTATATTTTTTAAAAATTGTCGAAAAAATAACACTAGGGAATGACTTTTAAAATTATGGAAAGTGCTACCAATGGGGTAAAATGGGTCATAATGCTCATAATTTCACTAAAAAAGATCATGTTAATGGTAAGAAAAAATATGATTTACATTCAATAATTTTTTTTAAGTGTAATGAAATTGGTAATTATGAAATTAATTTTTCAACAAAGAACTGCACTAATGGAATGAAGCCTGACTACAAGTATAAATTGGTGGTTAAATCTTTTTCAACTACTTCAGTAGATGTTGGGTCATCAAATGATGTTGTATCAGGTACGCTGTTTGTTTTTTCAAATTATTCCAATTTGATGTTTGATTTTGGGTCTACACACTAATTCATTTCTGAGATTTTTTCAAGTAAATTGGGAATTCCACCTCAAGATATGAATCCTAAAATATTATCATGAAACCATGGAGGAAATGTTGAGACAGAAATAAATTATAAGAACCTTTATGTCTTTGTGTGTGGAAAAAATCTACTAGAAAACATTTTTGTTTTCCCTCTAGTAGAGTTTTTTCTTATTTTGGGTTTGGATTGGATTTTTTTTTCATGATAAGATTTAATATAGAGCTAAAGAGGTTTATTTTCGTAAATAATTTCAGTTTTTCTAAAAAAATGAACCCTTACTTTTGATAATATATCCGGAAGATGAGGAACTAGTAATAGATGGAAACGAAAGATAATTTTCACATATTTTTGAAGACAAAGGAACTGCTCAAATAAATGATGTTTCAATATTAAATTAGTACCTTGATGTTTTTATTGATGATTTTCCTAGTATAATACCTGATCAGAATGTTGAATTTACTATTGACTTAGTTCTTAATGTTATTCCAATTTTAAACACCCCTTATCAAATAGCTCAAAATTAACATCTAGAGTTAAAGAAGAAATTGCATGAGTTATTGGATAGAGTTTTCATTTGGCCTACCACATATCTATGGGTTGCTCCTATATTGTTTTTTAAAAATAAATATGGATAAATGAGACTTTTCATTGATTATCAATCATTAAAAAACGTCACTATTAAGAATAATTATGTTTTTCCTCATATCGATGATTTGACTGATCAGCTCTAGGGAGCTTAATATTATTCAATGATTGACTTATGATTGGGGTACCATTATTTGAAACTAAAGTAAGAGGACATTACAAATACTATGTTTCGTACTTGAAATCATCATTATAAATTTGTTGTTATGCCTTTTGGATTAACCAATGCACCTGTTTTATTCATGGATCTTATGAATATAATTTTTCGTGAGTTGAACTATATGTTTGTGGTTGTGTCCATTGATGATATTTTGGTTTATTTCAAAAGTAAATAAAAACATGATGGTCATCTAAGGATTGACTTGTATGCCTTAAAAGAAAATAAATTATATGTGATATTCATAAAGTGTGAGTTATGGTTTCATCAAATTTATATCCATGGTCACATTGTTTCAAAAAATGGAATAACAGTTTATCCTACTAAAGAAACATGTTGATGAATGTCCAAGACTCCGAAATATTACCGAGATTTGTATTTTTCATAGATTAGAAGGTTATTAAAAGAGGTTTGTTGAAAAATTATCTTGGTTTTCTATCCCAATGTCTATGTTAACTCTAAAATGTTTTAATTTCATTTGGAAAAATGAAGGTCGTGATTGTTTTCAAGAATTGAAATGAAGATCGGTGACTGGTCCAGTTTTGGCACTACCTCCAGAAATGGTGATTTAGTTATCTACAGTGATGTATCATTGAAAGGACTTGGTTGTGTCCAAATAAAGAATTATTAGCTAATTACTTATGCCTCACATCAGTTGAAACGTCATGAGATTAATTACCCTATACAAGATTTAGAATTAGATGTTGTTGTTTTTGCTTTAAAAAATTTGAGATATAATCTGTATGAAGTAAAATTTGAAATATATAATGACCTCAAGATATTGAATTATATTTTAACTCAGAAATAATTAAATGTGAGAGAGATGAGATGGTCGGAATTAATCATGGATTATGATGTCATTATTCAATACTATCTTAAAATGGAAAAAAGTGGATGATGCTTTGAGTCGAATGAGTACGGCTACATTAACCATGTTACATTTGGAATAAGATCATTTGATTAATGATTTTATGATCTTTGGCATATAATATGTTGGTGTATGAAATTTCCCTTTTTTGTTTCAGGTGTGAGTGAAATCATCTCTATCAGACAGAATTAAGAAAGCGTAGAAGGAAGATAGTGAGTTACAGAAAAAGGTAGAGTTTGTTCATAAGGGTAATTTTACAGAATTTAACATCGATATTGATTTTATTTTGAGATTTTAAAAGAGATGATGTGTTCTTTGTGATTCAAAGTTAATAAAGAGTTGTTATGTGAAGATCATAGTTCTTTATTTTAAGTTCATCATGGAATTACTCATATATACAGATATCTTCAGAGGGATTACTGTTGGGATGGAATTAAAAGGGATATTTCTGATATTACTAAGTGGTGTTTTTCATGACAAGAGGATAAATCAGAGTAGTACTTACATAAAGGGATGATTCATTCCTTATAAGTGCCAGAGTGGAAATGGGGAAATATATACATGGAATTCATTGTGGGATTACTGAAGACATCTCGAGGTAATAATGCAATATGGGTTATTTTTGATCGATTGAAAAAGTCTATTCATTTTCTTTGTATTAGAGATACTCTGTCACTAGATCAACTTTATCAGTTGTTTGTTAAAGTGATAGTTAGGTTGCATGAATTTCCCATCTCCATTGTATCTGATCGTGATCCCATATTTACTTCTAACTTTTCGAAGGGCCTTCAGAAGTCATTGTCTATAGAATTAAATTTTATTACAAATTTTCATCCTTAATCAGATGGGCATTAACAATGAAAAATTCAAACATAGGAAGATATACTATGATCTTGCACAATGGATTACCAGGGTAGTTTTTACAAACATCATTATTTGGATTAATTTTATTATAATTAAAGTTTTCATTCTAATATATAGATGCATAAATTTGAGGCATTATATAGAAAGGGGTGTCGTACTCCAGCTTTTTTGGATGAAGTAGGTGAAAAGAAGTTGATGGGACCATAATTGGTAGAAGAGATGATAGAAAAGTTTTAGTTGATTTAGAAGTACATGAGAACAGATCTGAGTAGACATAATAGTTGTCCAGATAACCAGACTATGGATCTTTCATTTGAGGTAAGTGATCATGTATTTCTCATTGTTTCACCAAGGAAAAGTGTTTGCATTATGGGAAGAAGGGAATGGTGATTCAAGGTTCATTAGAATATATGACATCCTATAGAATGTTTGATCAGTTGCATACAACATTTAATTACCTCTATGTTTATCCCAGTTACACAATTGTTTTCATGTTGCAATGTTGAGAATGTATTTGCTAGATCCATCTCATGTTTTGAGCCCAATGGGAGTTCAGTTGGAAGAGAATATCTCTTATGATGAACAACCAGTCCATATTTTTTACTAATGAGAGCAAGTATTTTTGAATAAGGTAATCCATCAGGTAAATGTTTTGGGTAAAAATTATATAGTTGAAGAAGAAACATGGGAATCTGAAAATGATAAGAGGGATAAATACCCCCATTTATTTGATTAGTGAATAAAATTATTAGGACGTAATTTCTAATAGGGGAAAGGATGTAACATCCTAGGTAAATAAAGATTTGTGATATTTTCAAACTAGTTAATATTTTTGAAATAAATATTAAATTAAATATAAAGGGGATGCTCTGTTCGATGGAGTACCTGATATTTGACAACAAGCTTCATTGAAATTATATGTTGCACACAATGTTATGTTATACTGAAAAATAAAATAATAATATTATTATTTTAAAAGGTAGTTAATTTATAGTTGTTTTATTGGCGATTATGAACATGGATAACCAAAATATGATCATACATGTTTTTTAAATGTTTTTACATTTTTTCAATAAAAGGTAGATGCTTTAAATGTGAATGAATCAAATTTTATGCATAAACACTCTAATATTCATTAAAAGGTCGATTTACCACCTTTTGATGGAGATGACTTTTTAAATATAGTTTATTCACTTAAATATGTTATATTTAACAAAATAATATTCTTCTTTACAATCTATACATAAAAATTTTCTTTGGATGAAATTGTGGTATATTTCTGAAAACGGTAATTTTTTATGAATAGTCAAAAATAAAGCATTTTAATTCAAAAATGATTTTTAATATTATTTATTTATATATTAAGATTATTATTTTAATTGTTTTTAAAGTGTTATTGGATTAATTTTTTTCATTGAATCCAGTGTTGTTCATTGGAAATAATTTCACTCTTAAATTGTACATAATTAAAGGTAAATATTTTGATATTTATTATTTCATAAAAACGAGCTTTTCGTTTTTTCAACGAGAATTAATTTTAAATTAATTTATGCCACTCCTGTGTTTTGAATTCAAAATAATGGATTCCGTATTTAGAATTTTGGCTACAAAATTGGGTAAATAAGTTACATTAATTTTTAGACATTATGAATATTTACTTAAATAAATATTTTATTTACAATGTTTAAAAGTTAAATCCCGTAAATAAGCGTAAAATGATAATTTTATAATAATATTAAATTACCCCAACACATGTCCTAATATTATTTTATGATTCAAGTCTGACCATGGGCATCCTTGGGTCGATTTTGGGACCCCATGGAGCCACTTGGGAGTGATAATGACACTTTATATTAATTAATTTAAAGTAAAGACAAAAATTACATAAACATATATCTTTTATTAAATAAATTTTTATATGGGGTAATGTCAATTTTATCTTCAACTAATAATATTCATTTTAAATCTAAAAGTATTTCCTAATTCATAGTATTTTATTTATAATTTTTATACATTAAATGAATAAAATTATCAATGGCATAATGATGATTGAATGATTTCCATATTAATAAATGATTTAAATAAACGAGACTATAAAATTTAAATAACTATCCTAAACCTATCCATTTGTTATTGGAAAATTTTATTTATAAAATTTGTCATCTTATATTATAATTTATTGAGTTTAGGACCATTTGAACTGAAAATAATTTTATAATAAACTAATGTTTTCAAACATTCCTAAAGATACCCTCATCCCCCTTATAAAAATCCATCTGCTCTAACCCATTACTCACACCTCTCAAGCCCCTTGGATAATCCAATATGTGCCCAAAAAATCTCCCTACATCCCTCTCTTACTCATAGAATCCTACCCCTAGTCATAAGGATGTTCATGTAATCCTTTTGGTTCAAACCAAATGGAGTTACACGATTTAAAGGTAATGTATTATCTTAAGTTCATTTAATTTATTTAACTTCTCCAACCCTCTAAAATATTTTTAATCCATTATTTTATAAAAAAAGTATCCTCAATATTATAGATTGTTGTTATGAGAAGTACTGAAACAACACTTCCACACACCACCATCTAATTGATACGAAAATACTATTTCTGTGGACAGTGAACTAATACCTCATGAAACCATGATTGTTCAAATATCTCCTATCGCCTCTCATGAAACATTATAATGGAAATATATATACATTTATATATGATTCAAAATATATTTATATTGTCTCCATAATTTTGTATTTTTCATTTATCACATACCTTTATGGTTCCAATAATGGGTTAACACAACAATTTAATTTGAGGAAGTGCGGACTACTGCCCCCTCAAAGTGATTAGACTAGTTCATACCATATATGTAACATATAAATGATTGAGTTAAAAAAAATTATATATTATATTATAATAGAATTATAATATATCTATTTATCATTTAGTTTTCATTCCATTAAATATTAATTATAAATGAAAGTAGAGTCCAATGGTACGTATGTCTTATCGTCTCCATGAACGGTGCATTTCATTTCTTACCACAAAAAGTTATGTACTATTATAAATATATACATATACTGGATATATATGATATATATGATATCTAAATCATGAATATCATTTTTTAGATAATGAAATTTTCACCAGATGGACAACTTGTAATTATAAGAATTTCATTTTTGAATCAATTTCCTAATATCCACGAAACACCCATCATTAACATAAATGTTTACATAAGGTTTATAACATGTAAATAAGTGATATAAAAAGAATAATAAACAAGAAAAATGTCCTAAAGAATGTATAAATTAATTTTATTTTATTATTCAGGAGGTTAAAGAATGTATGAGTCAAGTCAGATACGAGGTAAGGGACTTCATCTAAATCTATTTTCATTGAGGAATCCTTTGATTTATACATGGCATTATTTTATACGGTTTATAAATATATTTAACATTTCATTTCATTAAAAATGAATCTTTATCTATGAATCATTTTACTATATGACAAAAAGGGAATGTTTCTTTTAGCGTACGTGGTTACAATGACCTTTTTACAGCCACAAGCATTATTTGATATTTTTATTCATCAAATAGATGCAATGTTTCTTAAAGGAAAAAAAATCCATATACTATGTTATGTATTTTGGAATTGAAAATGGTTTTGATAATGTATTGGTTATATCAATATTTATAAATAATATATTATTATTGAAATGTGGAAAATTATCTTTCCTTTATTTTTTATATGTTATGAATATGTTATGGTTCTTGGAAATTGTTTACATATACAGGTGGTTCCATGATAAACCTAGGTTGAGTGAGCCCGATATAGCTCTCCAATGCATTCGGTAACATGATAGAGGTAAATGTTAATGTTTCTCAAAAGAGATTTTGATAATATATTGGGATGTGTATTCCAACCTAACTCCCTATGTAGCTGTGATTGCTACAATGTATATATGATATGGATTCCCCAAGTAACCTTTATGATTTATTATTACCATGTGTTATTAATAAATCTTATGATTTCAGGAGGTATGTTAAAGATCTTATGTTTTTTATTTATTGATGGACTAATGTTTTATTCCTTTATTTTAGAATCCTTACTAATATTTTTATGTTCATAACATGTTTTGAAATGTTATTCACTGGAAAAAATATGAATAGGGTCAAGTATGGGATCAAGGAAATGTCATGTTGTCTAATACGTGGAACAAGGCATAACTCTTTTTTTCATGATTTTTTATTTTATAAAAAAAGGATACTGAGTAGAAGTGTCTATATGTAATATTAAAGTTTTTATGCATATGTTATAATCTAATTCTCTAATGCTCTAAACATAAAAATATCTTCAATGTGAATTATTAATTTAATACAAGATTATTTATTGTTTAAGTCTATTTCCTTATAGAAGATTAGTGAAGACACAACAATAACATGAGAAAGAGCATGATCCGGAAAACGACATGACGTGTTGATGAAGCTTATTAAGATTTCACATCAATCTAATGATAAAATAAGATGCAGTGGTGTGTGAATGATCCATCCAAACCTTGTTCTTAAAAAATAATGACCAACAATGAATGGGGAAGTGATCTTGCATTATTCGACAAGATAAAAGGGTTTTAGAGTGAAATCATGTGACTCAGACCGCAGTTGATGTAGATTCAAAAGTAGTTGCTGGGATTAAAGAAAACCGCATGTTTTTTAAAATATAAAATAAATGCCATTTTCAGATAAGAACATAGGGCATGAATCATCTCTTAGCAGTGGTTCTAGGGTTTGGTAAATGAAAAGGATTACACGATATGTACTCCCCTTGGCATGTTGTGTATTACCATTCAATGTGATGGAATCTATGTGATGAAAATCATGGATATGCATACACCATGTGAAAAAACAAAGAACATGGGTTGTACTTCTGGGTAGTATCCCATGTGATCCGACTCATTGAGTAGCAGAGTACATGGACATTAATAGCAGACACGACCCTAGTCCCCAGATAAATGGAACACAGCATATAGTTCACCAACACATCATACACTACTGCATCGTACGAGACCCTTGTTTGTTGAGAGATACAAACCAGATGTGAAGAGGTTCCATATGCTGTGTGGGTTCCCTCACATGTTGTGTACAATTTGAGATCCCATGATAAATATTCAATCCTTTTTATATCCTTCATTTGAAGATGTATTTCAAACCATGTGATTCTTATCCTGAGTGATTTTTCATATAGAACATGACAGTTCCCTCGTCAAAACCTTTCATGATATGGGTAGTGTAGTCTCGATCCATCTTCAAGGATGTCCCTCTAGTAAGATCTAGGATGTGTATTCCTCTATTATTCTTGGGCAGACCCTATAGTAGGATTTGGGTAGTGTAGTCCCTGATGATTCCAATTTGACCCACCAACAAGACTAGGTAGTATAATCCTGGATGACCATTTGAGATATCCCTCTAGTATAATATGGGTTATTTTATTATAAGAAAAAACTACAGGGATGGCCCTCTAACAGGGCGGGGAAGTGTAGTCCTTGATGACTATCAAGGCTGACCCTCCAATAGGGATGGTTAGTATAGTCCCCAAGGACTTTATGGGATGACCTCTATTTGGGATGGGTTGTGTTTCCACTTATGAACTTCTCAAGAAGACCATTATCCTTGTGGAATAATAGAGTGGCATGATTTTTCTTACCTAATGGCTCATAATAAATAGGGCTGATTTTACCTATGAGAATCATTCTTGTGATGTGACCTAAAATAGTGTGGCTATGTCTGTTCTATCCAAAGAAAATAATATCAATGTTTTTTGATTTTATCCATTTTGGATTGCAACTCCTTGGTAGAGTATTGATGTTTTGTGCCTTAAATATGACTCAATCTTAGAAATATTGGATACTCATCATCCTGGGATGGGCTATGATATGGATACCCCCTTAAATTCCCATTTGGGATAATTTTATTTAGCCTATAGATATATATATCTCTTTTTTCAGTACACACTTCTTGGGTTTTGGTTTCTCTCCTTTCAAGAGAGGAAAACACATGTGGGGTATTCCATGTTCTCTCAGTGTCTATATTCTCATGGTTGGAATAGTCTACTCTTGTATAATACATATAAATTACTTAATTAGATGTTCAACTCCTCACTATATCGATCTACTTGTGTTTGGATGACCCCTACATTGACACTCTTTTTGGGTAGAGCAACAATCATTCTTCTCTCTTTTAATGTACCTTATTCCATTTAATTATTCTCTTACATTTAATCTCCTACAACCCCCCCTTCAAAAATTTTGGGAATTATAATGGGTATGTATATACTCACCCCTCTAAGGGATTTTCCCAAAATGTGTCATGTATTTTGCAAACTGCAGATAGTTTTATCTGGACTAAAGAGGAACATAGAGATATGGGATGTGAAGTCCTCATATAATAGTTAATGTTGGGATACAAGAGTTGGGATCCCTTATCTACCAATCTTTTCCTATTGTCTCCAAGTTCAAATTGGTTTTTGGTAGGTGCATGTGGTTTTCCACTTTACATTTTAGTATTCACTATCATACCTCTGTACTGTCTAATAGTTCATTAATTTTAACATTACTTAATAGAACTGGCACCATTTTCTACTTTCCCCCTACAATTTTTCATTAGGATGGTTATGTGAATGCATACATGTTTTTATGAAAAGGCCTACCCAAGTGGGTTGTGCCTTAATTACTTGTTGCCAACCTCTAGCCTATGGAGTCGGGCTTGGGGTATTTGTAGTTGGAGCCCCATCTTGGGTCAAGTCGTGAAAATTTGGTTAGGGATATGGTTTTAGATATAATTTTATTTGGGTTTTTGATCATATTTTTTTCAATGTATTATTTGGTATTTCATGGCATTCTTTATTAAACAAATTCCATTCTATTGGTTTCTGTTCACCAATGTTGAAGGAATATAGGTTTTATACCTTGTTGAGGATTTTTTTTCTATATAAATGGTTAATTTTCTGAATTTAATATTTTTTATGATAAATTCATCTTGGTAGTTATTTTATTAGAAGTGATATGTGGTTATAAATTATTTATTTTTAATTTTTTTTAACAAATTTTCCTTTCTAGGTTAATGAATTTTATTGATAAAGAAATGGGTTTTTAAACATTGAAAAAGATCCGACCTGCCTTGAAAGTGTTTTATGAAGTGGTGAGAATTATATTGAAATGTAAATTTTACAATTTCACTATGGGAATGTTTAGTATGTTAAGAAAGATACACTGATATCCTTGTTGTGTGTACAACACCAATATGAGGTATCCTTTAGTGATATCGACTAACATGATTGGATATGAATTTCTGGGACTCGATATCGATGGCATCCAACTTTAGCCCTTTTTAGGTTCTTCTTCATAATATATAGTAAATAGTTCCCCATGAAGATAAATCAAAATATGTAAGGTAATTTTTTTATTTGTGATAATTTTTTGGATGATTATTTTTTGGTGTATATTATTTATCACATGATTTTAAAAGAGGTACTATCACATATAATTTTAAGATAGGTTCATTCCGGGATATTCATTTTCTTATTTTATTCTTTATTCAAGGATACAATTTTCTATTTTTTCAATTCTGGTTTTCATATTTATGGTTTGATAAGATGAATTAATTTAATGAAACCCAAGGGATGGAAAAAAGGAAAATGAAATTTAAATTGTTGGGATTTTTGAAATATAATTTTAAATCTATTTTTTAAATCATCAGTTGTTGAATTTTTGTAACTATACCTTGTATAGTAACTGTGGTGGTTTTTATTGGGATTTGTATAACACCCTACATTTCAATTTTTTTATATAGAGTTTTTCTATCATAGGATTCAGGTAAAGAGAACTGAATGTTTTTCTATGCTCACCTCTCATGTTGATTCTTATTTCAATTGGGTTTGGCATGGAGGTGACTTTTTTCATGTGGTGATTTGATTTACTTACTAGTTTAACCTTTATTTGAATTGGGTTGTATTTAATTATTGTATATAAACTATTTTTAATTGGTACTTTAACTGTATGCCTTGTTTTTGTGGTATTTAATACTGGTTTCTATTACCCTAATTTTCTTATATTACATTACATGTCGATTTGGATGTCTTGTATAGTTGACATAGGTTGGTTCATTATCATTGCTTTTGAATATTGTTTAATTATTCTATCCTTCATAATTGTAACATCTATAGTAGTCGTTGACTTATTTAATGAAATATAATTTAAAAAGTTTTAGTTAAAAAACGTTATTTAGATACCATAATAGTTTTAAAAATTCCCTTAATCTTAAAAATAACTCCACAAAAATCAGGGGAATTTATATTCTATGATATGTAATTTCCAAAACTATTGATTTGAAATCATAATCTGTAGTTGGTTTTTTAGATTTTGTTATCCTAAAATCATAGATTCTGGTATCACATTGTAATATCCATAGATATCATTATATCATAGTTAGTATTTTATATATTTTTATTTCATATGAAAACATTTATTTATAAAACACATTTTGTTATGATTTGTATCTTTGGAAATCTTGACATCACAATGAATTTTTTATGACATATCTTTTGAAATATCATATCCCAAAACTCTATATATATCTATTAATCATATATATAAATTTCTAGATATCATAATGTGTTATTAATGTCTCTATTTTTTATAATTTCATATCATCTCAAAATCAAAATTTCTAGATATGATAATAGGCATGTTGTTATCGGCCTCCTGGCTCGAAATCATCTGGGACATATCATTGCAGCAAAATATGAACCACATCACGCCTTCAGGGAACTTGTAGTTGCTGAGGCCTATGCCATACTAGAAGAAATGATGCTCGTTGTGTAACATGGATGGGCGGATATCATCATCGAGTATGACTGCCTTTATGTTATCAATATTATTAACCATAGTGACGCCGGACTCCAGGCCTTTGGATTTATCATCAGGAGAATCCCCCCGTTGCACCATGTATTCTCTTGCTGCACCTTCTCCTTTACCGAAAGGGAAGGAAACAATGCAGCCCATCATCTGGCAGCCTCAGGCCCCTTCGATGTCAACCAACTATGGCTGGACAATTTCCCTACATGGCTTTGATTATGTACGACTGCTTGTATTCGTCATTAATATTATCTTTCCTTCTTCAAAAAAAATATTAACTATATTTTTCATACGTAGATTATTAATTATTTAAATCATTAAAAAATCTATTATAAAAAAAAATAAGTATGATCATATTTAAAAAATCATAGCAATTACTTTTTTATATTTGATAAAGCCCGTCAATGAATACCCTGCGTAATATTGTATACCATGTTTAAAAAATAATTGAAATTTAGTGATCATCAACCAATATGTAAGAGTAATAATTCGACTATGTATGAGTATACTTTTAATTATTTATATTTTTCTCATAATATGGTTGATAGGAAGGAGTGAATCAAAATTCCAAAACAACAAGACATCATATATAAAAGTAAATTCCATTTATATAAATATATTTAAAAGTAATCCCATTTTAATGATACTATCACATATATATGTATATCCATAAATATGTAAAATAAATTTTCTTCATGTGTAAGAGTTTCTTCCTCTTCCAAAAAACCATATATAATGTTTTGAAATTAATATATAAGTGTAATTTTTAGTACATTTAATGATCATGTGCAAAGAAAACATTATTCTACAAAAAATGTGTGAATTTATAATAATAATAATAATTATAGAATAATATAATAAAATATTAATAGTAAGGGAATAAAATATAATGAGTACATGATATTATAATTAATTAATAAAAATTAATAATAATAAACAACTGTAAATCAATATTTCTAAAAGAAACTGGTTGAGAGTAGTTTTATGTATTAAAAGATAACAATGTGGAAATAATACATTAAATATCCCTCATTTGATATTTACAAAAAATAAACAGAAAAAACAATACCAATAATTTTGAATGGATCAAAATAGTTATAAATTTAAATGAAAATTAATTAATATTTAATTAATTTTAAAAATAAATTAGAACCAAAACCTCCACTAAAAATAACTATAATATAAGTAATAGGAACATAAAAATGAACAGTAGAAATTTCTCCCCCTTTTCAAACTTATTACACAAGAAACATATAATCCACATTAATATCTGATTCAAAAACATTTATAGTGGTTGAATATAATATACATTTGTGAAAAAATATAATAGTGTAGTTTTACCTCTAGAACTATTCCCGAATAAAAATATTAACTCTAAGCAGTCATGACACACGTTAAAAATATTGAAAGAATTACATAATTTTTATCCAATGTTTTAAAAAAGTAATAAACCATTTAATACTTTACAAAAAATTAAACTATTATATAATGAAATAAATTAATTATAACACCCCCTTAAACTAAGAAATTATAAATACATAAAATATATTTACATGGTGAATTATTAGATTAATATAATTAAATATAAATAGTTTTTAATTTGTCATACAGACTAATTTTTAAAATAATTCATAGTACACGAAGAAAATATAATTTATGAATTAAAACTAACAATTAGGTATATAAAACATTAATTTATTATGGATCATGTTATATAAGATATTGTGAACATGCATACTAGTATAATAAAAACAGAGAAACAATCTCATTCAAATATACAAGAACAATAAATTATAAAGGGAATGAATAATAGAAATAATATAATAAAACATTTCATGTAATCATTCCAATATATGTGTCAACATTAAAAACATATTATATAAATATAATAAAAGAATTATAAAATATTGTCCCCATACATTAAATAGTTAGTGAACATGAAACGGTTATTTTATGTATGATATAATTGAGTGTGATACATTCTATAATAATATAAGAAAATTTCAAGAACTAACTAAGAAAAAGCGTTTGAAAATTTTAACAATTCTTTCATTAATGTAATCTCCCTAAATTACATCATATTAATAAATAATATATATTTTAGATGATATAATTATTTTTTTAGTAGCAAATATCAATTAAATTCTATAGAATCATAGTTTGTATGGATCATTCTATATAAAATAGCAAATAAAAAAATTTTTGGTACCTTTCTTCATATGGGTCTATTAGTGTTAGAAATTAAAGGTTTATATAAAAAAATATTCTTATTTTTAATTGGAATTCATGCCTCAAATTTATTTAAACCATTTGATATATTGAGGCTATTAATACAACAAAATTTAAGAAATTAATTCAACAATAATTTACATAATGGAAAGAGGTGCCATTATAATTCATGATAATATTAAAATTTATTTTTGAATTTGACCCACAAAACAATTAATTTCACCGATATTATGTATTTTCATAATTTCTACTTATTTCTAGTTTAAATTTCTCCCATTATTTATCAATAGATTTCATAAGATTATATTCCACCTTAGTGACCGCACTAGAATCCAATTTTATAGAATCATCATCAGCTATAAAGTAATTAATTTTCCTATAATGAAAGGAACATGACGATTTAACATTACAATGACTAGAACAAGATTATAAATGTTATGTAGAAAATGTAATTTTTATCAAAATAACCATATTCATATTTTTTCTTTATATTTTATATTATTAAAAAAATTCATCATATTTTTATTATGAATGAAATAAAAATCATTACATTCATTAAAAATTAGTTTCTAAACTCTATTTTTTTAGTGAAAAATGAATGAAACTCTACAGAGTGATCAATAAGACACTTATTTAATTTTTTAATTTTATTTAATATAACCATTGTTAGAGTTTTATTCATCACTATAATCCTCAGAATAATTCCATGTATAAATATTAGTAATTATTTGTTTCATCATGTAATCTAATTTTCATAATTTCATTTTAGATTTGAGTAGTGTGAATTCTGTTTTATGATTTCTAAATCTCTTGAATTCATAATATATGACCACTTTATTGTTTTAATTTTCAAAATTAATGGATATCTTTCTCCTCTTTTTAACTTTTTAAATATTTTAACAATTTATATACATGCATTGTGACATTATGAAATATAATATTCATTATTAGTGGAGTTAGAATATTTTTATTTAGTATTTGTCTCATCATTTTAAGTAGAAACCTATAGAAAGAAATTCTATATCTATAATAAATTCTAGTCATCAGCTTTTGATTTCATGTTATATTTAAACATCATGATCTTTCTTATAAAATTCATCATTTTGAGCTCATTGATATTTTCAGATGGTATAATAATATAAGTTATTCCACTCTATTAATTTGAAGAACTCTTAGAAAATTTAACTATTGATCTAATTATTCTATCACAGTTCCCAATGAGTAAGCATCATTCACTATCTCAATTTTTTACCTTTATTAAGGTAATAATATCTCTAACAACTATCATTAATGTATAAAAAATATTCGTTTTAGTATTGTATCATAATTTTCTTACATTATCTGTTACTTAATAAATAACACAAATATTTTCTCACATATCATTGTCTTTATGAAATTGAAAATATTCATTAAACATATTATAAATTAATCCTTAAAAAATAATTTATATATTATCAATATAAATCATTCTTATCTTATCACGTCATAATAAATGAGTAGGGTTAATTAATATGAATCTTATAAGATTTTACCAACTTAATATAAACATTAACAACGTGATTTTTAAATTATATATTCATTATTGATTTCCAATGTGAATAATTTTTACAATTAAAATAATTATTTACATACATTAACATACCTTCTCTAGGATCAGTCAATGAAATTCATATTTTTATAATTATATTTATCACCCAATGTTGTCTATTTTGAAAAGATATATTATAACTGAAAATGATTGATCAGATTACTGTATATAATAAATGTGTCCTACATCAAAAATTCTTTTTTTTTTCAAAAGGAAAATGAGTAATGTACTTTCAGGATTAAAATATATATTCTAGAAATTCCAAAAGTACAACTTTTATACCATGTGTTTTCCTAAAGCATTCATTGATAAATACTCAATAAGGGTGTATTTATTCTCTTAGAATATTTCAAAAATATAATACATCCCCGATTAGAATATTTAAAATAATTCTTTTCCATTTTAACATTATAAATATTGGAAATTTAAATATAATAAATATCATTGAAATAATATGTTTATAATGATTCATTGTTACAATGAACCTCTCATAGTCTACTAAAAAACACCAAGTGTGTGATTCATGATTTTATTAATATATAGTTCCTAGTTATCTGAAAAAGGTGATAAAATGTAACACCCATTACAATTGTGCTTTTATTAGGCCTTAAGATCCTTTTATGAGGAATCTCCATAGTTGAGTAAAATAAGTAATATGTTATTAAAAAATATTAGGTGTGGAATTTTATGAAACCCACATACATCATAGTATTTAATTTTAGTAATTTCATCTAAATTTTATTCACATTGAGTCCCAATTAATATTTTTTTAGAAAAATGGAGTTTATGGTTTTTCTAGGTATTAAAAATTTTACTAGGATGATTAGTGGTAATCAATCAATAATATAAGGAGGGTATTATAACGGAGATAGTTATGGTATTCACATTCACTACATGGTATGTTAAATCATGAAGAGATTATATGAATATTTTTGGTTTCCTTCAGGATATAAAATAGACTACACATTATTGGTTTACGGTTTGGTAAAATGTGAGGCAAAAACATACAGACCACCTAGAATCAAATAAAAAATGATTTTTTTTCCAAAAATTTCCATTTAAAAATATAGAGGGATCTATCATTCTTTTCCATTATACATCTTAGAATACACTTAATAGCCATGTTGGAATTCCAAACTTTAGTACATCAAAGATTATTTTCATTTTCGTGGTGATTTCCAAGTCATTAGAAGGTAAATACATCCTCCAGTATTCTATATTCTCACACTATCTTTATTTCCTAGGTTTTATCATTCTATTAGTACCTAATATAATAATATAATCTAGGGATTCAATTCAAGTTGGTTTGATCCTAGGTTTATTTTACTCTATTTTTTAAAGATCATGTATTTTTATATATTTTGTTGGTCGTCATTAGAGATAATATTTTTAACCTGGATTTCATTTCATCCACTTCTATGTTTCTAATAAAATCTTTAATTTGGGAATTCAATTTGTTATTAAGCTTTTTAAATACAGCATTAATTGAAAATTTTAATATATGTGATACCCATGAGATGTTCTAATTGGTTTTACGAATATTGAACATCGAATAAAGGTATTTTATTTGAAACTAAATTTTTTAAGGTTTTAAATTGAATGTTATCAAGTTTCAATAATTTATAAAATACGTATGAGGAATTATGCTATAGTGTTGAAAGAATGTGTTCGATTTCAATTATTTTTTATATCAATGAGTTAAAATAATTTTTTTCCTAGATTATTGTATTATAAAGAGGTTTTTACCTATGAAATTATATATATGGGGTTATTTGATGAATTTAAAATGTTATTATGAAATTATTGTATTGTATTACGTTTTTAAAATACATTAATTTATCTCTAAAATGTGTTTGGTGTAAATGGAATCCCATTCTCCTTGATTTGTATTTTAATGAGGACGAACCTATATTCAAACAGTTTATTTAGTATTTTTAATGTCTTTGTGATTTTAATTGATTTTTAAATGATGTGTGAAGTTGAATATAATAACATGTGAAAATGATATAAATCATAAGTTGTGTTCAATTGTGACAACCTAGTTAAAACCGTATAAAGAATGTTGTTTATAACATGTGATACCCTCTTGATTTCCTTTTTTATTTCATACCTATTGTGTGGTATTTTTTATCACTATGTGATCCTTATTTCCCCATGTGTGGGTTTTTATAACTATGTGATTCATGTTTCACAAATTGTTTCGAAATGTAATTATTCATTACATGGATGTATAATGTCTTTGGTGATATTTATTTTGAGGGTGATGTAGGCGTGAGAGAATTATTTCTTATGATTTTTATGTTGTTCATGGGCTATGTTTTAATTAACTTCAGAATAATATTGGTTTTGTGGAATTTGGTTCATTGTAGGAGGTCAATTATTATGTTTAATTAGTTAGTTTACAGTCTACCAATGTCCCTATAGACATGCTAGGCACTATGGATCGAAGGGGGTTCTATTTACAATGAGTATTGAATGGGATAGTTGGATGGATTTTGTTTTAGACTTGGTATATAATGATAGTAATTCTATAATAAATAATTAATGTTAAATGTGTCTCATGAAAGATATCCAAGGAAGAACCCCATACATATTCATGTATAGATTTCTTGTTTATACATGGGATAACTATCTTGGGATTGGTGATATTTTCTCCCTCTAATATTGTAGTAGTATGTTTTTATTTTATATCTTAATTCCTAATATTTGGGCATGTGGTGAAAAATATGGGAATGTTTGAATCATATTATTAGGTCACATCCATTAGAAAATGGATTTCCATAATTTTTTAGAAACCCATTTTGAATTTAATGACTCTCATGTGGGGTTTCTAATCTAAAATTGAACATATGAGTTTTGATTTGAAATGGTATTAAGCTGGTTAAATTTTTTCAAAGTATGTGTTTTAATTATAAAAAGTAAAATGACTATTTATAAAAAAAATATTTAATTAATAATTCTTTTTTACATGCATATGTCTAAAAATCGTATTATCTAGTTGTTTTTTACAAATATCATTTATGAATGTCCTTATAAAATGAATTTCATAGCTTTACCATGTTACAAATTTCTATGATATTTAGTTAACACCTATATGTTCTTGGCCCCAGGTGTTATATAGACTCATGTGTTATAGTTCTAGTTGATGTTGATTGTGTTGGAAGGTTGTTAGAAAAAAGAGGTTACACATAGTGGGATTCTAGATTTTGTTTTATTTTATTATTATTATATAAACCATGAAGTCTATCTCGAAAAATAATTCATTTTATTTTATTTTATTTGGTTATATCATGATTTTTTTAATGATAATATTGTGTTTATATAAAAATGTGTTTAATTAGTTCGTTTGGTTATAACCCATTTGGGTTTTTTGTATTTTGGGTTCTTATATGCTTGATACTATATGGATGTAATGTTTAAGTAAAATACATGTTTAAACCTACTATACTTTCCATTTTAATTTTTCAAAGATTTTATGGTGAAGTAATTCATAATGTTTTCCACAATGATGCCCTGTCATCAGTTTCTAGACAGTAAGGATGAAAAATACCAATGGGCAATGTTGTAGACCTAGTTGGGTGTTGGGATAGATGAAACGACTAGATGGTTTATTATATAAAGGTATCAGGGAATGATTATTTGGAGTGCGATTGTATTTCAATCAAATCCATTAAAATATTTAGGAATTTCATTATTGAAAGGATATTCATGTTATTAAGGCCTTAGTGGTAAGGGTGAGGAGAGTGTGGCTATCTATTTCTCATCTCAAAACATAAGATACAAGGGTAATTTTGATTTACATTTTCTATTTGAATTTATATTTTGAATTATTTGATGTATTTTGATGTTCATTGATGTTTTTTTTATTTTTTTTTGTATTTATATGTGTTTTAAGGGAATTACAATATTTAAGGTCAATCATGGATGATAATTTATGTAGAATGGTTTACACATTTAATCTGGAAAACTCTAGAATTATTATGAAATGTTTGTGTTTTCACCATAATATAGCATGTTTCATTATTATTTAAAGGTTTCATATCCCAATCATCTATACCATGTACATCCTTGTTTGTTCCTTGATTGAGTTGCATTGACTTCTATCAATTATAGATATATCTTAAAGTGACTCTATATTATTTGATAAATATGGAAGAGTTTTTTTTAATTTGTAAAAAATTGTATCAATTTAATTCTTTTTTAGAGGGATAATTTTTAGTGATTTCAATTCATTTTTTTGGAAATGATTGTTTTTTTATAAAATTCTTAATTTTAAATTTAGTTTTCATGGGTTCGTGAAGAGTGAAAAAATTCCCATCATTTTAAGATATTTTTAGAATGATAAAAGAGAGATGTTTAAATGTTATTCAGTTTTAATATAAGGTATTTTGAGTAGTTTGAATCGTGAAAATGTTATTTTTGTGATATTTTTTGTTTTGACGATGAATGTACCACTATGTTTCATTTGTATATTTAAAAATAATTTTATTATTTCACTACATTGTTACCGAGTGGAGTGTGTTTTCAAAATACCTTATAGAATTTGGTGATTTTGAGTGAGAATATTTTTTCATGTCGTGAAATTTTTTTTTCCCTTAGAGACTTATGGTTTTTTGATTTGATCCTTGTTATATAATTGGATTTCTATTTTGATAATTAAAGAATGAAATGAAGATTTTTTTTGTCTTGTTTTTTTTATTTTATGCCTATACAAATGGTCCAAAGTAATATTGAAAGGCTTATCTCTATGGATAAACCTATTAGAGAATATTCCAATCACATAGAATGAATTATTTGAGTTTTAAAATCTACACAGACTCTAAGTAGTGTGGTTGATTTTGAACCTTATTTTCTCTCAGATCACATCATGGTGTTCTTGAGTTATAATTTTCCATTGTAATATGTTTATCATGTTTTGAAAAAAATGTTAAATGTCATAGGAAATTATTTATAGAATACTAAATTATCTCAAAACAACTCATGATTCAAGTATTAGGGAAATTATGAGCATTAATATTAGATATAGTCAAGAGCAGTGGGTTTTTTAGTAACTATTAGTTATGTGAAGGTATTTCTTAGTAATTTTTCAGAATATTGTTTTTTGCTGGTTCTTACTGGAGTTTGTGAGAGTTTTGGGAGATCTCATGTTGGGGATCCATCATCTGATTAAGAATTTTGTGTTGGGGTTTGAAAATCAATTCCCAAACATTTCTATATTCTCTATATGGTATGATGACAATGATTTTGAGAAATAATATTTTCTAAGATCTTATATTCTCCCATGTTTTGGTTCACAAGATTTTTTATCTATATTGCATTCCTTTTTAGAAATTGTTAAGGATGCCATTTTGGGTGAAAGGTGACCAACCTTGGATATATGTGTTGGGTGATTCACTAGTTCAGTCAAATGGAACTGAGTTTGTTTTATGTTGTGTAGTGTAAAATTGGGATAATTATTATATGGGAATGAAAATATCATAGGATTGGACATTCCATAACTCTAGTGACGCCTAGATAAATAAAATATCTCGTGTGTTCTTTTAGTGTGGGGATCCCAAAAACATTAATACATTATGTATTAAAGATATTAATTTTTACCACTCATATTTTTTAGGTCATCTTTAGATGTTTTATAAGATAAGTGTTTAGAGCTACTCTGATGTTTGATCTATTGTGGGGTTTTTCTAATTTTTGGAAAATTATTTTGACAATAATAATTTTGTTTATGTTGTTTGCCTTCTTTTTTTGTATTTTTTCTTGAATCTATTGGATGTTTTATTATGGAATGTCTCTTATGGATAGATTTTGATGTCATCTTTTTGGAAGGACATGTTATTTTGAGAATGAATTTGTGATTTATGGTTCTAATGTTCATTATTAATTGGGTTACCCTCTCTTGATACCAGTGGATTACAGTATAGTTTTGTTTTTGAGAAATTGATATTCTTGTTGGTTGGATATTAGGGGTGCCTTTGGTGTTTAATTAGATAACTAGGTTGTGTAATAAATTAATTAAGATTATGAACTAGATTTTGTTTTGGATTAAAATATTATTTATTAAAAATATGATTGTGACATGTTTTCTGATTCTTGGTTAACTATGAATGTTGTGGGGTGAGGTTAGATTTCATCTCATTACTTCACAACTACTTGTTGTTATTTATTCCATATTATGTTTTGGAAGTGCCAGTGGTTTAAAAGAAAGCTTATATTTTAGTTTTTTAGATTTTTTATGATGTGTCACTCATTAGTTTCTTTGGTTTCCTCTATGTTAGAGGAATTATAAATGTTGGGGATATCATGATTTGTCTCTCTTTTTTATTTGAATTTATATTTGAAATTTATATTTCAGTTTTTCATAGATATATTTTTAAATCATTGTGAATGATGACATAAATTATTTTGAGGATCTCAATAATTTGGTTTTTAGGTTGGAATTCATTGACAGGACCTCATTGGATATTTTTTTAATAATAAAAAGATAAATTTTTTTAACCAAATACTTTTGAGGTGAAAAATTTGGCATAGTGGGGAGAATTATGACATACATGTGTTATTATAGTGATTAATTTGAGTTATTTTTTATTATTTTTAGTTACCTATATTCGTAGTGAATTTTTTGTTAAAAATATATTGTTTTAGAGAGTTTAGGGATGTTTTAGTGTTTACCCACATGGTTAGGGGTACATGTGCACCACATGTGAAGATGGTGACATACCACACTGAGAAAAGTGGTACATAAACTACTAAAGGATACTACCCTTGTAAACCTGGTGAACCATTATTTTTGGAATAACATAAGGTTAGAACTCCATAGTTAAGCATTCTCGGATTAATGTAATACTAGTACCAGTGATATCATGTCCCCATGGATTCCATGACCTAACAATGGTAGTTTGGAGATAGTGAGTTTCTTCAACATCTACAGATGGATTTTTAAACATTAAGAGATTACAAGAAACCACACGAGTGTTTTTTATCAAGGATAATTCTTTTGAACATGTCGAGCACGATTTGTTAATCTATGTTGAAATAAAATGAATCATATAAATAATTACATGAAAATGATTTTTGATAAAAATCAACATTAGATATAAATGATGTTTTAGTTACCTCTTCCTATTTCTAACATATCTAATTCTTGGGAGATAAAGATGATCTCTAAATCTATTTTATATTATACTCCTATATTTTCATGTTGAATTAATTGTAATTCCAATTTTAATCCCTCATAATTTATCCTTTATTATTCCTCCAACATTATTTCATATATACCCCCTTTCCCTCAGCAAACATGTTCACTTTGTACACTAGAGATTAGGTTTAGGATGGTTCTATGATTTGTTTTGGTTATTTTGGAATATTTAAGAGGTATGGGGCTTATTTGAGTGATTTAAATCAATGGTGAAATGTTTCAGCAATGTATCCATTTCGTCCATGTATGAGTTTTTCTTTAATTTTTTAATTTTTTGAATTAAAATCATGATTTATCATTCTATATATATTTTTTATTGAAATTATGATTATATGTCATATCCCTATGATGTTTATAAATCGTGTCTATAAAGTATGAGCTCGAAATAAAAAGGTTTTATTTGAAAATAAAATTTTTCCATAATTTAAATATAGTGTTTTAATGTGGCCAATTTTTTTTTAATTTCCTATGAAGATTATTGAAATTATTTTGATGGAATAATTTATAGTTGAATTCAGTTTTGGTTTTCAAAGTGTGAAAACATGTTTTCAAAGGGATAATTTTATTATAAATAGGTGTTTTCATAAAAATTATTTAAATGGGGGGTTAGATAATGAATTAAAAATGATGGTTTTTAATGAGTGTGTTGTTTTTCTGTTGTTAAAATGCCTTATTAACTTTTAAAAATGTGTTTTTTGGAAGTGGAAGGCCTTTTTAATTTTTTGTATTTCAAAGTGGAATACAAATGTTTAAAAGGATGAATTTTAATTTTTAGTGGTGTGTATGATTTATTTACATTGATAAAGGATATTTGAAGTGTGATTTCATTAATAATGAAACGATACAACATCCTAATCCATTTTTATGGTATTTTTTTAAGAAATTGTATGATGAAGACTATTTAAATATTTTGAGGCCCTATTGATTTCCCCTTTGTGTTTTTTATTCCTTAATATAGTTTTTTGTCATAACGAGATCCTTTTATCCCATTGTGTGGGTTTTCTTATGTATTTGATCATTTTACCCCCATCTATGTGAATTTTTTTATATATTTCTTAATTATATGATTTTTTAAGGGTATTCAGTGTAAGGGTAGTTATTTCATCATCCAGATGTTTTGAAATTGGATTTCAAGATCACTAAATTTTTTTCCTATTGATCAGGGGAACCATAGTACTATATAAGAGTTACATTATTAAGTTACACTTGTCGGTTCACACACTTCTAGTGTTCATATAAGCATGCTATGTAGTAGGTATTAGAGAGGGTTACATTCGTAATGAGTATTGTGTAGGATTATAGGATATATTATGGTTTTTACATAGTATATTATGTTAGTAAGTATGTAGGAAAATAATAAAATTAGGCTTTTGTCATGTTTTATTCTGAGATTATATCCCATAAACATTCTTTTCTTGATTATTATTCATATATGTATTATCTAACATGTGCATGGTTTTATTTTCCCATACATATATTATACATGAACCATTATATTATCTATATTCATTACATATTATTGCATGTGTGGTGTCCACTTTTTCTATGTTTCATCCATTATCATTTTTCATTACCTTTGGGATATGGTTTTCAATGATATTTTAGAAACCAATTTTACATTCATGGACTCTTGTGTTGGGTTTTAAAAGATGATTTCAAATTGATATTTTTGATTTTAAAATGGATTTTAATAGTTAAATATATATAAATTTTTTATTTTCAATTTATAATAAATGGGGTATATACAATGATAATATATTATTTAAATATTCTTATACATGATTATGTTTGAAAATATTATTCTGTATTTGCATATTTAATCAGCCACTTATGAATTTCATTTTTAAATTTATTGCATAATTCATGTGGTTGGTAGAATACCTATATTTTTATCACAGACTTGTATATTTTAGTTTCTGGGTTTCTAATGGAATTTGTTTTTATTTATATGGATATCATTAGGTGATTTATGAGCTATGTAGGAACCATAGGTTTCATTGGGTGGGATTCAGGCATAGACCATATATTTATAACTTTCATTATCCATGAATTGGACATGATGACCAACATGGAACTACATTTATCTATTTCTCTTATATATGGTTATGGCATGATATATTTTATTTTTTCAAGATAATTTTATTTAGTTATTAAAATTGGTTTAATCCATGTTATTGGATATGAAATGTTTGGAATGTTCCTTTATTTTGGTTACTTATATGATTGATTGTTCATGGATGTCCATAGTGAGGATGATTCATGTTGTAATATATAAAATTTTCTATAGTAATGTTACTCATATTTTTGGGTAAAATAATAACCATTAGTGTTTTCAATGATTCTGAAGAACAAATTCTAGGACCATAGGGATTAAAAATTCACATTGAGCCTTGTGGAAGGCCTGTTCAAAATTTTAGTTTGATGGAACTCTGGGCCCTTTTATTACAAAAGTGAATAAAATTTATTTTATTGATGAAAAAAATGAGGACTATAGATGAATATTCCCTAGAAAACTAGTTTTCAAGAATAATATATTTTTAAGTGATCATATACAAAATTATTATCATATATAGACAAAATAATAATAGGAAACAATCATCATGGTTTCTCATTATATCCCTTCTTTATCCTAAAATCACATTGCTTTTGTCCTCATTATCTTTCTCTCCATTGAATAATAATAATTAAAATAGTTGTATTAAGGAAATTAATTATGTATACAATTTTAAATATTCTCATTTCACATAGTAGATTTTTTGGTAACTCGTTATTTCATCCATTCTTCCTAAAGAATATATTTAATATCAGTAATAATAATTATTCAAAATATTCTAGGATTTTATTCATTATAAAAGTAACTTCTCTTTCCATTGTGAACATCATTCAATAAAAATGAAATATTTTTATAATTTTTTTGAAATATAAATGATATGATCTATAAAAAACTATTGGAGCATTTAAATATCTCTACAACAATAAAAAATTAAACATTCAATAAATATTATTGATTTCATTATAAATACAACATTAAGATGTTTATATTATTTAAAGACATTGTTTTCCAACTTATTACTCTTGTCATATGATAGATAATACTATCATAACAGTTTATAGATAAATATTCACTGACATTATAATTTAATATATACATAAATTTTCTTATAACATTTCATTCAGGGTAATTATAAAATATAAAATGTTTCCATGGGATATGATTTATAATTCGCTATTTTTCTATTTTCATATCATAATCTCAAAATAATTTCTGAAAAACCATTATAATATTATCATAAAATCTGATATCTTATATCATATCCACTTATCTCATAATATCAAAACTCATGTTTTACATGTTTCAGTTTCATGTCATAACTTTTGATCATAAAAAAAATTTACATGATCCATATATATTAAAACCCTAAAATCATAAAAAAAATTATATATATTGTGTACACTAAAATATCAACTTTTAAGACTCCAACCATATGTTACTGAAATATCTTATGATTTCTATATATACGAATTTGTTCCGCATGTATCAATAAGATCAATTCATTGAATTTGATATTTATTAAATCATAAGATTGACATACTTTTTTATGAGTGAAATATCATCAGACTATATGATTCATTAAATATTATTTTATTTATTCCTTTATAGATTAAAAAATTTATATAATGAAAAAAAATTAACTTTTTGTGTGAAATAACTATCTCCAACCACTATTACATATGCACAAAAAAACCATACATAAAAGATAAACCCCGATAATGAATCTCCAATGTACTTTTACATGCGACTAAAAATATAATAATTTGACTCACATAATCATTTTCCAACATTTAATAGTAATATTATGTATATATGATAGTATAATTTTAATATTAGTGAGTGTTCCTGAAATAATTTCTAAATATAAAAAAATAAATTATAAAAACCTAAAAAAAATTTGTTATTACAATTTAATATTCTAGAACTATATATAAAAGTATCTCCATTTTCAAAATGTTTATATAAAAAAGTAAATCCTTCAAAATTTAAATATATTTTCCACATGCGTAAGTGTATATTTATTTGCCAAAATTTTATATATGATGTTTCGTCATTAATAAATAATATTAAATTATTTTAAACCTAATATTAATGTAAATAAAAAATCATACTCTGACATAAAATTTCATAAATTATAAAATAATAATTATTCATTAAAAACACTAATTATTAACATTGGATAAATAAAAAATAATGTGGAAGTTAATATTTAAGAAATATAATATTAAAAATAAAAATAAAAATCATGAATCATATAAGAAAAGTATGATGTGATAAGAAAATTTTAAAACATAACATAGTGGAAAGAATCCATTCAATAGTTTTTCATTATAGTATAGTTATATTACATGAAATTTATTTTATAATCCCTTTTGGATGAATGGTAAAACATGAATTTATGTGGGATTGAAACTATTCATATTTTTTTCATGATCCCCTCCCTTGATTGGTAGCCCACCTATACCAGAAATGATTAAAGATAGGAAATTATGCCCGCATCCCACCTCTAGCAAGCTACATATTGCAGATTAACATCGATGGTATAGAAATATCATAAATGGGATGAATATGCCTTCATAATAATAAGATCAAGAAATATATGGAATCAAATTCACATACATATAAGATATGATATAAAAATTACACCGAAACAATCCCAAAATAAGTGTATAGATATTTTATATATTGAAATTGTCTCTAAATAAATAGCCAATAGAAATACTAAGGATGCAACACAACAACATATCTAAATCCCAGTCTATAAATTCCCAAAATATTAAATGTATTCCATTTAAAAAACATTTAAAAAATTATATAAATAAGGTGAGCATAAAATTAAACCTTAGGTTTATACTAGAGTCTCTCATAGACATGAAAACAATTGAATTATAAAGAATCAATTGGGAAACACAAAAATAACCGACACCAAAGAAGTTCAAATAACCAATAAAATCATCACTATGGTATAGACACAAAATAATACATCTATTTATAGTAACATAATAAGAAGAATATCAATAAAGGGTAAACCACACAACATTCCCAAAGTATGTCACTCGAACACCCAAATGATAACATGTTGGTGCTCCAATCTATTATATATAACAACTATTACTAATAAAACCTCCTCTATCACCATAAATACCATAACCTCTCACCCAAAAACACATGTTCTATCACATCACATCACATATCACCTGAAGGTACATGGGAAATCACATCACATCACATCCTACTCGAAGACACATGGCCCATCAGATCACATCTCATAAATAAGGAATGTTGTAGGGTTTCATGAACATTAATAGAATAATCCACATGAATTATTAAAATAATATATGAACCCCCCATATGAAATATCATCATCTCATCAAATAAAAGAATATTGACATTTTTATTTCTTTCCATTATAGACCATGTATATTTAACAATCCTGGAAGAGAGATTGGTGAATAATCGGTAACATTCCATATAGCATCCCAAATAGAATGTTGTAAAAAAACACCCCCAAAACATTTTATTCTTGGAAATGTGGGACTGAAATGTGTGGGTTGTGTATAGATAATAGAGGTATCATAATATTTATATACATATAACCACCGAAAGTCAAAACCAATATGTTCCCAATATGAATTAGAAACCAAAGTACTAAATCAATATAGAGACTCATAACAACCACTACATTCAAAACCTATAATAAAAACATGAAACCTGACAAAAATTAAAAATCCATAATGTTCAGTTCCAGCATTCTTTTCAAATTAATACATTTTTTATATTTCATGTTTCTAACCAATTTTTATTATCCAATCCATTTCTTTCATAATAAATATCTACCATATTTAAAGACATGAACCATTTTAATTCAATCATTTACCATTTAACCAATTAAATTTCAATTCATCAATTACATTTTGTTCCATTACTACACATGCTACTAGAAAAACACCTCATGATAACAAAAACACATCTTTTTAATGACAACAATCCCACATCACCACCCTTTCACATCTAAAACAAATTACCACATCACAATAATTTTATACATCACAATAGCTATACACACCAAAACATCCACATACGATAGCAATTTTAACGTCACTTTCAAACATTAAAAAACTTTAAAAAAGGATTTCAATATAATTTATTATATTAATCAATATGATATCATTGATTCCACTTCTTTACTTTTGGGTAATTCTCACACATAATATATTTCCATGTGAAACCAATTTAATATATAATTATAGGTGGTTATCCATTTTCATTCGTGGAGAAAGAAATATCACAGAAATAGTTTTCCATAATAAAAACATCATAGAATAAAAAAATTCCATAGATACCACAATTTTCATTAAATCATAGTGCCTGTAAATCATAAATAAATGTATATAAAAAGATATAAAATCATGCATTCAAAAAATCCTTACCCTTCTACTTAAAATTAATCAAAATCTTTTTTATCAACTAAGATAATGAAATAAATCTTGAAAAAAATTTAGAATAGTATAAACTCTACTATATGACACATTAGATAAGAAATTATTGATTTCCTTCCTCTTATGAGATTTTTGTTATACTATACGAGGTTGGAATAAGAGGGATGCCACCACTGAGCACAAAAAAAAGAGAACACTTTTACTTGCATAGAACACAACAATAACTTAATTAAATTAAAAAAACATCTAAATATGGACTTCTCTTGAAAATAACACTTCTAGAATGAAGGACTATAATGAAAATAGGAAAACTATAAAAAATAATAGTGGAACTCACCTAAAACACCATGGGTTAGTCTCCCAAGATAAATGTTGAAATAAACTAAAAAGGAGATGAAAACCCACGATGGGGTACATATGGGTACCCATTAAATGAATGAAGTAATGGAAATGTGATTGGTTTGGAACAGTTTTATGAATATATACCAAATATTCAAATAAAAGACAATGGAACAACCCCTAAGACCACAGCACTGAACTACATAAACTAAAGGGACTATGGTTCATGAACCTTCACTATCACATGAGCCTACTGGTCAAAGAAGATATGTGATCCACAAAAAAATTATGGAATTAGATCACGAAAATGTGGGAAGAAACCACAATAGAGGAAATGACACAATCTTATAGAACCATATGAATTGGTAATGGAATTTAAACACTACCAATATCATTATGCTATCGGACCTATGAAACAAGAAAGGGCTAGACCCCAACTTATCAATACTAAAACATTACCCTAAAAATTCCATGACCCCAAAAAACAAACTCTTATTAAAATGATGCAACAACCCATCCCCACAACATCCATTCCATAATTGGAAGCTGACCCAAAAGGGAACCTCCAATGACCCACTACACCACAAAGATCCCTCATACAATAAAATGATCACCCCAACAACAGAACCCTACACTCCATTTTATAACTACATCCTTATCTAAATTTTCAATCCTTCCCCTCATTTTCCCTTACCATATTCTAGCCCATAAATATCAATATTAATAGAATTCACATAAAAATTCCAGGTAAAATGTTTAGGTATTACATTAGAAACATGTAAAAATATTTTCTCCCTTAAGAATGAAAACCAAAACTAGCTAGAAAAAAAAACAAAAGGTGTCAAACAAGATACTCATAATGATTCCTCTCAATGAACTTTTTAAAACACAAAAACCACCACCAACCAAACTCACTAATCCTAGACAAAAGAAACCATAAATATCTTACTAATGTACATCACTACAAAAATTAACCATTTTCCCCACTTGGGACCACACAACACAATTTCATAGCAGCCAAAAACCACATACATTACACATAACCTGATTAACCAATATCTCATCCTCCACACAACCCCAACCAATAATCACCACAATTATCTCACCACCAAGGCCCCAAGAACATAAATCAAGGAATTTCACCTTCCATGTCAAGATATTATCCTCTTTGGATGGAACTTAATTGAACAATAAATTTTAATCATGTAATGGAAAAATATATATATTAGGTATTATTTTTACCATAATCTTTTCCTTGAATATTTGAATGAAAAAGTTCATCACCCTGGAAAACAAAATCTAAATAAATATATGTTCCAAACATCACATCATCTTAGAAAAACATGTCATGTAAAAACTCAAAATAACACTAATTAATCAGAACACTTATACATTTAAGACGACCATGTACTCTCCTTTTGGATACCATTCATACATAGAACACGAACCAAATAAATGGCCCTTACGTACAATAATATTCCTCAATGATCCGGGATCTCCACTAGAATCTCCATTAACCTTGAATTATTGTCAATATAAAAATATCTCCAATAAATTACATTAGAGTCACCATGATGATTCTATTAAAGCCGAGAGATCTATAAGAGATTGTGAATTCAGTCTAGTCTTGGAATAAGATCCAATAGATAGTCCACCAAACTAACACACTCCATCACCTCGATACACCCAATGAACCAGGGAAATATTTTACGCATGTGAAAAACCGCCACTTTATATGTTTAGGGGAGACTCTCATGAAAATTTGGTATCCAACCATGAACTTCTAGATTATCCTCCCATGATTGAAAAATTATTTCTTCCAATCCCTCTGTGATATTATCCTCTCATGAATAAACTGTATATTCTATTTTATTCTCTACACCTCATCATGCATGAGAATGTATAAATATACAACCATGGACCAACATAATAGAGAACGACATGTTCACCGATATAAAGATAAAATTATTTCCATACCAAAGGATGAGTGATAATTATTTTAATATTATTTTTCATCAAAAGGAAGGTGATTTAACTATGATCTTATAATGTCTAAGATACATTACTATAATAAATAACACCTCATGATTTTATAGTATAATTATTTTAAATAATTATAATATATTTTATATGTAATAATAAAAGAAAAGCTAATACTTTCAAAGCATAAAACTATGTTGAATAACATATTTGACACACAACACCAAGCTTAATGTGCACGCAAAATATTTTTTTTAAATACGACTAACATAACCTAGATTTTAAGATAGAGGGCATTAATACAAATAAATAAATTATAAAAATTATTTTTTTTGCACATGAATAAATGAAATGAAATTCATTTCTATTACATAGAAAGATAATATAATCCATTTTAAGGGAATTTTTTTTCGAAAATAGTATTATTTTTAATCCTTTTTCATTTCTCTTTTCACATATACGTCAAAATTATTTTTTATCAATTTTATAAAGTTTTTTATAAATTTTTTTTAATTAATCATTTTAGAATTATTTTACAGTGAATATTTAAAAATATTCTAAAAAGATTAATTTTTTATGAATAGTTAAAAGTGATGATTTTCCTTGTAAATTATAATTTTGTTTAAAGCATCTAAAATTTATAATTTGTAAAATTTATTTTAAATGTATGATTAATAAAATTATAATATATTACATAATATATATGTCATTGTAATAATTATATTTATTAATTTTTTTATTGCATTCAATCCTTATGATAATTCCTCTTTGGAAAATCGATTTTTCATCATGATTTCAGGATTAATATTGAAATACATTTTCAACTAAGTTGAAGATATATTTGTCAAAATAAAATCAAAATTTGAAATAATAATATTTAAAATTATATAATATGATTAACATAATTTTTGGTCTGAATATATAGTAAAAAGTTTAAAATTTAACAACTATGGTTCAGGTTAAAATGAATTTATGGTGGGGTTAAACTAAAATGACAAGGGATAAAAAAGACCTAAATAATTTATTATTGATATTTTATGGATATAATTTCTCATTTATCATATAATTCATGATTTTTATGAGTTCTTGCAACATTGATCTTTGAAATCAGCCTATTTAATAATTTATATAATGAAAACGGAAAATGCCACCCACTTACATTTAAATTTAAATTTTATGTTCGCATAGTTACAAAATTTGTTTTACAATAAATATTTATTATAATTTTGATATTAATTAAATTATTTTCATGTGAGGATTTTATTTTTAATATTTAATGGTTATATAATTATCTTAAATTCTTATTCAACACTGACAAAATTATTAAATAATTAATAGAAAAATTAAATAAATTATTATATATATGTGTATATATATAATTTTAATGATATATTGGTTAATATTGTTTTTGTAGATAAATATTAAATTTATACAAGTTAAAAAATAATAGATTTAAATTCCATTATTTTATTGAAATTTTATAACTTAAATTAAATGAACTATAACAAAATTAACTTTAAGCTTATTTTGATGTAATTAATAATTTATTAAAAGGTTTAAAAAGAAAATAAATTATATATTATATAATTTGATTTCAAAAAGTTTGATAATATAACATATGGTCCATTTTTAAATAAATATTTCTTTTATAGTGACTATATCTAAACTAGAATAGTAAAAACATCATTACTAATGTTAAGGTCAAAACAAGGGTTTTTACACGTTACATGCACGTGTTAAAATTAAGGGAAAACATATATAATTTTTAATTTAATAATTATATTTATATTTATAAAATATGGGTCCAAATCACCGCATAAATATCATTTTTCTAATCAATGGTTAATTAACACCATATAAAAACTAATTATCATGGTGAAAACTAAAATTTTAAAGTTATGTAAACATAAAGGATAAAGAATAAAATGTTTAAAACAATAATTGTTTTTGAGTGGTCAAGGAGGAGATTATCCAAATATTCCATCAAATATTTTAATTATAAAATTTTAAGACACATGTTTTTATATTCACATCCCATTACAAAATAGTTTGGTTTTTTTTACAAAACTCATAATCCTCCTCAATTATAAAAGGGCACTTCTTCCAAAAAATTATTCACATCTCATGAGCTATTATAAAAGAAAAAACAATAAAAAATCTCTTCCAAAAATACTTATCAAAATTATATAGGTATTATTTTTCCAAAAATATTAATCTTATTGTACATAAGAGGTGACCCAAATGAGGTTCCTTTAAGAGACATGAATCGTTTTAACAGAGAATTTTATTTTCTTTCGTATTCTACAACCATCAATTATGTTTTATAAATTAAAATATAATAAATTTTTTATCTCTCATATACTGATATTTTTTTAATAATAATGTAATAAACTATATTTTTTCTCTTCTTCCCACATAAGGGAAAGAAAATCATTGATCTTGTGTATGGTGAACTACCACCTCCCGAACAGATGAGTCTCTTTTTCTTAAACACCACACATGGTTCTATATAATCAATAATATAATATATATATATATATTTAATTTATTATGTTATTATACTTATTGAATTATAATTTTACATATAACTTCTAAAATTCCATTACGTTCAATGTACCATAACTTCGCTTGTGTGTATGGAGGACTATTGTCTCGTAGAGAGAAGTGTCTTTTTTCACACACTATTTACATAGAAGGTAATGAGAATATATTTAAAAAATTTATGTGATATATCTTCTAGGATATTGATTGTAGAAAATTAATATATGGCCAATTTACTTACCATTTCAATCATTAATTAAATGATAACGTCGCTCGTGCATAAGAATGGCCTACTGTCTATATGAAGGGATGTGATCATTTTTCATGATTAAATAAAAATATTTATTATAAAAATGTATCTAAATGAAAAAATATTATTCACAACATTATTTTTATTCTACAGATGATGTAACTATATCATAAGCTAAAAAACCTAAACATTCACATTATAATAATCATAACAAAATATGGAAGTTTACACCTAAAACAATTGTGGTAAGGAAATGTTATGGAAAACATGAGAAAAATGTTGTAGAAGGATATAAATGATATTTTAAATGTTAAAATTTTCATCATATAGATTAATAAAATGTTTAAAACAACTATATAGTATGTCAATGAATGTTTAACCAAAATGAATCATGGGGTAAGGGATATTCTCACAATTTTCATTCATTGAGGCATATTTTAATGTAATTCAAATAATTTTATTTCTATCATGTATATAAATCCAACTTCCAATTTATTATCACAAATAATTAAATATTCATGGGTTTTAACATTCAATGTGAATTATTCAAAACAAGGGTATCTGAAAAGAAAATTACAGTGGTAAAGAATTTTGAAAACATGTTTTCTTTTCTCAGGTTTATAATACCTCTTTATTTCATTTGATATTACTAGATTATATGTGCAATGAATTTTTATTTTCCAATATTCTTGTTTACAATTGATATATGTGGATTTATATTTGATACACATAATTGATTAAATTATTAAATCTCAAATAAACTTTATTATCATTGTAAGGGTTTGTAGTCACAAAATGAATTCATTGTGTTATATGTCATGTTATAAACCTATATTATTTTATGAGGTGAATAAAGTACTCATTTTATATGTTATATCATGAATATATTTGTATTCATTTTATTTTATGTTTCACTTTAGGATATTTCTTTAATGGTTCTTACGATTAAATGATTATAACTGTGGCTAGTGATTTATGTTTCTTCCAAATTTTAATCTAGACTTTCGTATAACTGAATTTAAAATGAAGGAATATTTTTTATCATTTTATAATAAACCGTGTTCATTTTATTATATTCAATACATTCTTGATATTTTCATTATATAGTCCAATTTTCTATTCATTATTGATAAATATGATTTAGATATTTACATAACATATTACTAAATTTATCTCTTGATTATAACTCTTATATTTTAAGAGAATATAATTAAAATCCCACCATCATTTAGAAATATACCAACTATTCTGACTCATTTAGACACCCATTCTTCCCTTCCACCTTCAATATAAATATATGTGGATCTGAGACCTTCTCTCACCCTCATCTAAGTCGAAGATTCCTCGATCCAATCAGAGGTGAAACCCTTCCCTTAAGTTTTATAGGTGGAGTTGTGGAGGGTTATCCATAAATTAAATTCCCCCTCAACCCTCAACTACTAAAAAACTTCCACATGTATTGTCTTTTTGATTACATTCACTGTGATCTCTTGTAGTCTTTGGTATATGGATCAATGATTCTTGAATTCTTGGTTGTCGACATTGAGAATGTGGTGGATTCTCATAAATGGACACAAATAGTGATTTTAGCGGAATATAAGCCACCTTTAATGGGTTATCGAGACATTATCTATTCCTATATATTATAGGTTTCATCCTGGGTTTTGATCCTAGGAAAGAAGCATGTTTGTGTGTTTCCATCCTCATGAGATGAATTTTAGAATAAAAGATCTTATAGTTATCACTCAATCAATAAGTGGTGCTTTAGACATTTTTTGGTGGTCGATGGATGCTTACTCTTGGTGGGAATCCTCACAAGTGGTGTTGTGGATAAATTTTTTGGGCCTCCCTCTCCATTTCAAAAATATAGATTACCTCTATTTCATAGGGGAATCTTCCAGATAATTTCCTTTGCTGATGGGTGGTGTATTTACCTCTAAGATATAATGGTGGATCATATATGTGTGGATATGGAAATTTTATATCCCCTTCATGAGCATATTTTTTCAACAAACAGGTTCTAAACTCCCATAAAAGCATACAATATTTGATTTATCTTCTCTATAGTTCTATTATTCTATCCACCCACAAGGACAATCTATCATTGTTTTTAGAAATAGAAACTGTAGTATCACTAATATATGTTATATAAAGCATCATTTTACCGGACACTCATAATCCATAACGTATAAAGATCCCTCTAGGTCTATATCATATGTTTTTTACTCAACCTATAGGGATTTAGTTCAACAATATCTCACACCTCACTCCCCAAGCTCACTGGTTTATAACTCAAAGATGGTTTTTAAATTTTTATTTCTTCTTCTATGGACTTCCCCCTCAGGAATGTGAAATTTTTTACTATATTTTTTTATGTTCATGATGTATATGGGACTATAGAAATTTTTTATCCTTTTCCCCCCTCATATAGTCCCTTAATTTCACCCTAGGTAGGAATATCGATTCTTCTCCCCTTGATATCCCAGCAGGATCCCCGACCCCAAGACCTCGACACATCTAGATGGTCTCCCATATAAAATTATAACAAAAATGGTATATTAATGGACGTAGATATGGATCATGATACGATATATTGTGACTCAGTATCCCAATCTATTAGTGTCTATAATTTATCCTGATCAAAATGAGATAATGTTATCTTTATTTCTCATCACCATGGAACTTCAATTCCATTGGCCAATTCTAGGAATCCCTGCCTTTAATGACCACTCTTCTTATATGGATATCCAAGGGGTAGAGATCATAGGTTGAAATAAATATTCTCATAATTGAAATATCAAATCACAATATTTCTTTTCTTGAGGTGATAGAACCCAAACAACACAAATCATATATATATATAGCTTGAATAAAACCCTTGTTCAAAAATTGAGTTCATGGGGTTGAATTTATCCAAAATGCCTAAATTATCCATAATTGATTCCTTCTTGTGGAAAAGTTGAAAATCAGTATCCATAAAATCACTACCATGGTCAGATCCAATAACGCTTTCATATTATTCCACTTTTTTTATGTTATGTGTTATATGAAATCTATATAATTCCACTGGCTTTATATGGAAGTCTTGAATCCATGGATTTCACCTTGGATTATTGGTAGTGATTTCAACACCATATTATAAAATTCTTAGAAAATGAGGGAAAGAATTTTCCCAAAAAATATCACCAGGAGTTTTCATCTTTCACATCGAAGAATTTTGTCTTTGAAATGGGTTTCACATGACACAATTTAACTTCCAATAACAACAAAATGGGTAGTGAGTGTACATGGTGATGGATTGACATCTACATTTTCAACCTCCAGTATATCATTGCCCTCCCAAATACAAGGGTGGATCACTTCATTTAGGAATTATAAAATCATTATTCGATTATCATCAACCTTATCCGAAGGTACTCATGTGGAGACCATTATTTCTTCCATTACTAGTGTGATGTGGATACCATTTTCAACCATGCATGATGTAAATGCTCCCATACACCCACACAAGATGGATCACATGTTATATTCCATAACAAGATCATACACCTCAAATGGGACCTTCGGCCGTTGATAATAATAATAATTCACATTTTCATGAATTGGTTCCTATAAAATATTATATCAATCATGGTGATATGGTCCTTGATTAATTATTATGTGATGTAGTTTCAGTCGTGGTGTTTCCTGAATAGTCTTCATTAGGTAGAAGGTTTCAGGCTGGTTAAGTAGGATGTGCACTCGCTCTATTTTCCACCAATATAGTGTCGTTCATGAGGATTCAAATATCTACTCTAAGAGGGAGTATGGTGTTTCCAAAGTTATGCGTGAGGATTATTTTTGGGTGTAACATTGATTGGTTACTCACTATTTTGTTAAAAAAAATTATATAAAAAATGATTATTTTGAGTGAGTCATGTTCTATATTTCACCATGGTTCTCTATATATTTTTTAGGATTGAGGTGTGTTTTCATTATATTTTCCCTAGTATGAGGAAAATTCAACATTTTTCACCTACCATATTCATTTTAATTCAATACTCACTCAGCTGTTTCATATCTATAGCTATGATAAATGGGATTATTTTTCTCTTTTAGTATAGACCTCATCATAAGGGAGTTTCACAAATCCTTTTTTTGGATGGAATTTCCTTTTTCATCAATGTGGGAAGATGATCATCTGAGATCTATACAAAATTATGGATGAATATTGTATGTGGAGTTGTATGATCATTAATAGAGGGGAAATTAGCATGTACTTCTTGAAAAAATATTCATTGAGTTATAAGGGAAAATAGTCCATGAGAGCCTTGCAGTTCAAATTAAATAGTTTCTGATGGATTATTTGGGAGATACGGTCTCTCCAAGAAGGTTCTAAAAAAATTACGTAGATGCATTGGTGAGATAATTTACAAATTTTATCCTTAATTAGCTGAATCATTTTCTATAATTTTGTGGATGTGTTACTCTAATCAATTATTTGATTACATCCATACCCATATATTTCTATTCTATACTCAGAGTTCCAAAAAAAATATTTAGAGAATGTTTTAAATTTTATTTCATCTTTCTTATAGGACTCCCATGAGGAAGGCATGTAATATTTTCCATGATGTGTTTGGAAGGATAATGTGATTGAATAATGATATTTCACCTTCCGGAGTACCATATGAACCATTCAATACATTTTGGGAAAACTAATATTTAATTTTTAGAATTATTAACACTATAGTAAAAATTAATTTTCAATAAATATAATCTAGGTCTATAAGGAATGATGGAAACTTTTTCAAGCTTATAGTTGTCACTCTCTATATAAATATTTGATCAATTTTGTTATTCATTTTGGATCGTAGGAAATAGAGAGATTAAATATAGAGAGGATAAATAGGATGGAAACACTATTGGTTTCTTATTGTACATATTACAAGATCTAACCTTAACTTGGGATAGTAGACACCCCATGTTCTGCTAGGTTACACTTGATTTCCAGGAACTTTGGATATTCAACAACATAACACTAACCTCAGAATATTATATATTCTTTTAAAAAAATATGGAATTTGGATACGTATCCATAAAAAACTTCCATCATGTGATCTGAAAATACCACACAATGGATGAATGTGTAAGTGTCACATAGTTTAAGGAGATTTTGGAAATGTATAACTTTCATGTTTTGTATATAAATAATTATGCTATCATGATGGGATGATGTATTCAGGATGAAGTGTATTACACTAGAATAAAAATTAATTTCTTATTTTACTCATCAATATGAAATCAATTTACAATTGTTTTTTATGTATTGTGGGATACTAATGTGTGGAACAAATTTGGTGAATTTTTTCAGTCCAGAGTCTCAAGGTTACTATAGATTAGATTTTCTTATCTCTTTTTTTTTCATTGAGAATCATGGAGTATGAAATTAAGGTGTGGCCTTGGTTAATGGTAGTTGGATGTTTTACTATATGGAATGAGATAATTAAGGATACGTATAAAGGATTTGTTAGATCATTCATTGATATAGTAGTTAGGGTATGAAAATTGAAAGGTAATTTGACACCCCTTTATAATCTTTAGGATCTAACCCCATCTCTAAGAATATTAAAATATGACAAAAAGGGTATAATTCCATCACAAATCTCCACTCAATAAGGTAGATGGTTTAAATGGACTCTCTCTCATTGTAGATTGAACAAAAGGTGGTTGTTGCCATATCCCATGGTATCATGTACAGGGAGGGGTTTTTAGAAACCATAATGGTTTAGTGGTTTCAAATTTAAATTGATTTTTTTCATAGGGAACTCATTTGTGGTGGAACAAAGGGAAATTTAAAATGGCCTCATGTTATGTAAAGATCAAGGTGTCACACATGAATTACTGGAAACTAACTAACTGGTTATTTATAACTTCCTCCATGAGATTAACACTTTCCCAACATATATTTCCTATTAAATTCATAGATACAAGAACATCACTAATTATTATATGGTCATCATGAACACATGGTGTAGGGGAAATAAAGATTCCATTTGTTTGGATTCTTGGGCCTCTATAAAAAACCATTCTATTTTATTCAAAATAATGAGATCCCTTCCCCTTGATTATTTGGGGTTGTTTATAGTGGAAAATATTTCTTTGAATTACATAAGACCATGATGATTTTTTTTCCCAGGTCCTTTAATAAAACTTCTTAACATCAGATTGATGATTTCTCTCTTTGGATGATAACTTTTTTTCTTCCAAATATTTATTTTCTAAAAAAAATTCATAAATATTTTACTTGTATTGTTTAATTTATATTTCATAAATAATTGGAATTCTAAAAATTTTATTACAAAGACTTTTTATATAGTTTTCTAAGCTATGAACTTTTTAAATTCTTGTAATAAATGTGAATGGAGTCATTGTTTTTAACACATTCGTCATGAAAAGAAATCATCATCCATGATGACCACTCATTATACAGAAGCTTAATTTACATTTTTAAAATTATATTTTTTTAAAAATATTTTTCCTAATATTTTAGATATTATTATTTAAAAAATTTATTTTTAAATGAAAATATTTTATTCTTCAAGAATGTTTTTTAAGATAATATGTGGTATTTATATTCATTGATGATACCAAACCTTTAATATAAATATTCTCCACTATAAATAGGTTTAAATTATAACATAAATATTCTGTCTCTAGATGGTTTATGATCATTTTGACCAGGGAAACTATTGACTTTCACTTTCTAGATTAGTTTTTACAATCATTAACATACCCTTGAAATATTAACTTTCTTAGGACAAGTGGACATTAAATTTGATATAAATATAAATAATATTTACCATGGATATTATTATTACATAAAAAATATATCATTTCTAAATATGGTGATTTAGTTATAAAGTAAAAAGACTGATTGGGGAAATTATTCTTAGTGTTTATTCCTTACTCGATACAAATATTTATTGATAATGAATATTGTTCATTAATTAAATCATTCTTTCAATAAATGTGGAATTCATGGGATATAAAGGTATGGTTATTTAACAATTATTGGCAGGCCCACAATTCATGAGTTTTATAAATAGTCTAATCAGTTGCATAACATTATTTTAAATGGGGTTTGGGGTATACCTATCAATTAGTTAAACTATCTTACGACAAGGTCTTGAATGATAATGTAACTTGATGCATGAGATCTTATCATATGATAATTACGAATTTCCATAATTAATAACATATCTATTATTATAATTCATGTTATTTTCTAATTGATATTAGCTTTGGGTACCTTTCATCCTTAGTTTGTCAATTAAATGGAATTCATGCTTATTTATTTACATTTCCATACTTATTATGCCTTATCTAATCATGATAGTAATGTTAATAATTAAATTAATTTTATAATCACATGTTTAAATTTACACATATATAATTCTCTATGGATCATTAGTTATTAATTTTTGATAGCCTTAAATGTATATATTCCTTAATAAGTATTCGAGATGACCCTTATTTTGTTTCCATTCCCAGGATTCCAAGATGTGTACAAGGAATGATAAGATAGTATAGGCTTATAATGACTAAAATTTTACATTATTTTTTTTTTTTTAGGTATAATTTTCATGACCAATGAACATAGAATAGTGATATTTCAAGGGCTAGTGTTCCCAAAATAAATATTTGAAATATATTTGAAATATATTTGTAATATTAAAAATAATTCCCATGTTGTTTTAATAAAAAAGTAAAATATATCTAAAATTTGGATCATATGAGAAATTTGAGGGAATTTTTTATTTTTTAATATGGGTTTTACCCTAGGTATGATATAATATTGGAACTCATCTTCAGTTTGGATATAAGAACAATCCTGGGAGAAGGATTTAAAACAAATTAATTTGATAAATTAATTTTCTTTAATTATTCAACCTATATAATAATATATTTATAATCATACTGAAGTAATATTTGAAGTGTTATCAACATAACCCTATGGAGTTCCATTGGAGAGAATTGGAGGGATTATAGTAGTGGTTGATGATCACATCAAAGAGTGATGATTGGGTTGAGATATAATCAAAGGATATTGCAAATTATCGTGATGCATATCTATTACTCATTAGTGATTAATCAAAATTAAGGTAGGAAATTATTTTATTTTGATTCATTCCACATTTTCTATTCCTATGATGACCATTAATTAGTAATCCATCATATTGGTCTTTGGATAATGTGTATTTCAGGATGCGATTGATTATTCAAGAATTTGGAGAAGTTCTTCATGAATATTTTTTATCTCTTCATTCATTGGTCTAACAAAAATGAATTGATGTCAGTATGACCATCTATTGAGGTTTGTTCTTCATGATTTTTCTTTTTTATTTTATCCCTGGATTAGTTGTTCATCAGTTTCATTATTCATTTGTCATGTGATTCAACATTCATAATGGAATCGATCATTGTTTACATGTTTTTTGGGGAAATGATTTGAAATCATAGATCCGGGCATGGCATGATGTGATGGTGGTGTGATAATGGAATTGAAAGCAGATCATATGATGTAGATACCTGTTTTGTTTTTGTTTATTTTTTATCAAATAATAAAACCATTTGAAGGTATTTTATGAATTGAATGATGGAATATTTTAAATGATTTTGTGGTGGAATGGCATGAACAATAAAACTTCTTTGATTCCTACACTAGGAATTTCTAGATTGGTGGCTGGAGAAGAGGAGAAGATGTTATGAATATAGATCAGTATTTAAGGAAAATATGGATAAAAAAGGATTTTACTACGAAGCTACATGCCATGTGGGATCCTTTTAGTTGAATCTAGGTTTTAGGATAATGGTAAGTATCACATGCTGTGTGACCATTTACCATGGTGTGTGACCCTACCTAATAGATTTGTGCATAAACATAAGGGTACACAGACCCAGCCAGGGAGTACATGTGAATAGGAAGGACTAGTACTCCTAAAAAAACATAAACATGCTTGGAATACATTGGATAAGTATTGTACTTGTATATGGGAAGAGTACAAGTGTAGTAGTACACTGTGTACTATTACACATTCAAAGATATATAACTTTTACAAGGGTAGGACATGGAGTCAGATGGACCTTTAGTGAAACCCCAATACATGTAGTGATCCCATTAAATGTTGGAGAAGATACCTTTTAATATTTATATTGCACATATTTTGTTAGGGTATGATCTTCATATCAATTCTCCAAGGGATAATATGGAATCACTATTATACATCAGAACACAATCCATTCAACATGACATCTTGGGTAGAGTAGCTTGAATCATTAAATGAGGCATGAAGTGGGATCCTCTATCATCTTATTTCCCTAGGTGGAGTTCATGGTATCATAATGGCCGAAAATACACAAGCATATATCCATGACTAATATGTTTGGTCCATGTTGAGTTTTTATAATACACTATGGTCTTGGTAGTCATCACTATTTTTGTATTGTATCTCATTGCACTGGAGTGTATACTATATATGATGAGACCCACAGAGCACTAGCCCTTGAAATAACATTATACATTATATCCGAATCATGGAGTGTGTTCTCCCAGACAAGTGATATGTTAAATCTTCAAGATAGAATCATAGTCAAATATTATGGTTGTCACACTAACTTTATAATGTTTATATTTCATTAGTACGTCTAGATATTCATGTTATCTGTGTTGTATAAATATACATGTGTAGAGATGACTGTTATTCCTTTGATTTATTCTTTGTGGATTTGGGTGTGCTACTGGGAATCAATATACTCACACCTACATGGGATTTTTCTGGACATGTTGTGTCTTGTGAAGATGATCAAACAATTAAAATATTACATGTGTTACTAGGACCATTAAATTATTAGTAAGAATGGATAGACCAAGATGTGTTCTGGTGGCATCTTCAAATAAGTCCCAAAATTTACATTCAACATGGACTTATTTTAAGAATCACTGTGGTGGCTTTGAATTGGTATGTGTTTCTTTTCAATTATATACTATCATACTGTGGTTGTGGTATTTAGACTTATTCATTATCGGTTTTTCAGTTTTCTAAGTGTAATCATTGTTTTGACATAAAAATATGTGTGGTTATAGGTACATTGGTCATGACATCCCATGTTTGTGATATTCCTATAAATTGATAGTCATCATCCCCTGGCCTATTGGAGGTGGGCATGGGGATTCATGGCATGATCCCTTTTAGGATGAGTTATAATAGAGTTCTATAAATGGATTCAGTTCTATGTTTTGACTAAAGTCTATGATATTGATTTTGGAAACATAGTTATGTTTTTTGAGTTTATATTTTAGGATAGGGATTCCATTATTGGTGTGTTAGAGGATTTATCAACACACCATGACCCTGATCATCAAATTTTTGACTCAATATGATTTCATCGGTTACAAAAAATTTAATGGTACATTAATTAGATAAAAATAAATTTTGGTTTTCATGTACTTCTTGAACCATCTATCCATATACATTCATTGAAAATAGTAGACCTTGTTTAATTCTGGATTGCTTAGAGATATATTCCAACTAATGTATGGAGTTAGGATCATGAGGATGATCTCATCAGGGATGAGGAATCTATACAAGGACCCGTTATAGAGATGTTTCCTCCAATTGGTGTGCCAATTATACTACCACCTATAGAGATATATATGGTATTGATAGTACCAGAAGATGATTTGTGTAGGTGGAGCACACTTTATAAGTTTCAGAGTCATAGACCCCTAAAGATCCAAGGTGATCCCAAACCTCAAGTATAGGGGGATTCTATTGTGTTGATGACATGTGTTTTTCATCAATTCAGTTAACTCATATATCTGATAGTGGTTTTGGTTGTGATCCTTCCTTACAACTTAATAGGACGATAGTGCGGCTTAGTGACCCAGTCATAAAATGATGTGACTCTAGTATGTTTGAATTATTATTTCCTTTTCATAGAGGATTTGTGTCCATATACAATTTTTTTTTATGAATCATGGAGTACTTGAATTTCAATAATGGTATCATGATAGTAGTTATGTGTTTTTGAAGGATTACCAAACTCTCACGGTACTTGAAGGATTTGGTATATTACCAATTCTTCATAGCTCATACATTCATGTGAGGAATTAATAGAGACAACATAGTCAGTATTATACCTCTATGAATTCCATACTATTATAGGTTGATAAAGAGAGATTTTTTGGTTGAAATTTTCCTGGATGATCAGACATAGACATCAGTTCTCGGATGTGGGCTGACATGAGCTAAAACATTAGTAGTAGAGAGATGATGTCAGTCTCAGGGACATGGATGTGTGAGATGTTTTAGGAGGAGGTCCCATGATAGAGGTTATGATGTTTAGGGCTCATAGGATGTGTCTAGTTATCCCTTGGAGAGGAGGTTATACACATTTTATAGTAGGGGAAATCTTTCTTGAAATTGTACGACCTACCAAATAGCTGATTGGGAGATAGATAATGGGAATCCTTGGTAGATGTAAAGATAAGACTAGGTAGTTTCATAGGGAGGTATGGGTGGAATATGATTTGGGAGATAATATGGATGAGGTTTATGCTTTTCATTATGACAACCACATAACCATGTGTTATAATTCCGGCTCTATGATGTGGAGGACACATGTGACAAAAAGTTTAGGAGGTCGAGACATATGACCTAGAGGCTATAGGGATGATAGAAGGTTCGATAAAAATATTCTTAACATTAGATGTAGTAATATTAGACACATTTTATATTCAATCATTTATTTCAACATATCAGGATCAATACATAGTGAATCTGGTTTTTCTCTTTGCTCGACCACTGTAATTGAGGACTCCACTAGATTTGACTCAGTTATCACAAACTTAAACCAATATAGTGAACTGAATCATAGAGGATAGTGTTTTTATTGGGATCTCATTGTAGTAGTCATGAGGACTTATAATGTCTTGTAAGGACTACAATGTTAATCATTAGTTCATTCCTAGATTGATTATTTAAGGTAGAGTATGGAATGTTTTCACAGTGATAGAATAAGATTCTCACAATTCAGATAAAATGAAACTAAGGAATCATAGGAAAGACTCATGTATAGGACGGTGTAACCTATTACTCATCAATTAGATAGTATGAACCTTGGTGATGTGGATGATATGTGTTTCCATATTCATTTAGTGGTGGTAGAGTACAAATATGCCTTCACAAAGGATGTTCAGAGTTTACCTCCCCACCGATTTATAGAATTCTGCCATGATATATACCGTAAGGTGACACTAATATAAACACAATCCTAAATATGTCTCCCAAAGATATTCATTAGTTGAGTGTGTAGTTGGTAGACATGTAGATGAATGGAATTATAAGACCTAGTGTTTCAGCATGGGAAGCCTTACTTTTTCCTCCAGAAGGTTGAAGGGAGCATGAGGTTACATGTGGACTACCCACAGTTGCACTCGGTGAAAGTGAAGAACATGTATCCACTACCGAGTATCAATAACCAATACAATTAGTTCAGATGGGAAATATGGACCTTGTAGGTTTACCATAGATCAGGTTGTCACCAGTTGTGAGTACGAGGTGAGGAAGGGCTGAAAATGAAATTCATATGACACTAATGTCACTATGAGTACATGTTGATTCCCTTTTTCATTACAAACTCCCTATTATTGTTTTTGGGAATCATGAACTAGATCTTTCATCCATTCATAGACTTGTTCATGGTAGTCTTTGTAAACAATATCCTTGTGTATTGTACATATGAGGAGGATCAATCAAGGCACATAAGAATAGTTTTCAACATACTCAGAGACAATTAGGTTTATGGGAATATCTCTATGTGTGAGTTCTGTATTTATGAGATGAACTTTATGGGAAACATTGTCTTAGTAGATGGATTATAATTATAATTGTCCAAGGTTAATATAATTTTTTCTAGGGAGCCTATCATGACACGTCCTAGTGGGTCCCGCACCAGGACTCCCCATGCCCACCTCCAACAGGCCAGGGGTTGGTGACTAGCAATGAGTAGGCATATTACTATCATGGAGGCATTTCCTATGTACATATACACACACACACATCTCCAATCCCACAATGCTGAAATGTAAAAACCACAAAGGAAAAAAAATCATTCATACAAATAAACCCAACCAATATAGAATGATGAAAGGAATAGTAAAAAAAGAAAATTGTTCCACAATACAAGCCCAACAAAAATAAGTGAGTCTAGAAAATGAAAAGTCCAACCTATAAGAAAAAACAGAACAGGGACTGCTTCTCTTAGCTGTAGGAACATCTCAGCTTGTAGAGAACTCAGAAATCTCAGCCATGTCCTGGTATGCACTGGACTCTATTTAAGGGATGCTCATCTGCACAAGACACTAAACGTGCTGGAAAATCCCGTACGGGGGTATGCATAACAATACTCAATAGAGGACCCCGAAAACCAAAAAATAGTACTCAAAGTAAAGGTATAGTCATCTATGCACAGTGTATGTCTAAAAAACTTATAGAACAAACCAGATATAATAGAGACCCAGAGCTGTAGTCTAGCGACAATTCTCACAACCGCATACCCCCATTAGGGATTCAGTTCGATGATTCCGCGAAGCACTTGTCCCAGGAGAACACACTCCCCGAGTCTTACAGCCCTGATGATGTCCTTCTGAGAAGTACCATCCATCGGGAACCATCACGAGAGGTAGTCACACTCATTACGGGAGACACACTCTTGAGTGGGAATATTTTTGATAGATAGAAGCACTCATTATGGGAGACACACACCTGAGTGGGAAAGATCACGATACATAGATGAGGATCACTTCCAAGGCCATGGCAGATACCGAGACCCATCCGGATTCACCATTTAGGTGATACAGTAGCAAGGTATAGTATCAACGCCCCATAGAGTTGGTCACGTCGATGCCTAACTCGACCTAGGGTCAGGAATGGATAGAGTATCTCGATATGGGCCTCTCGGATGGATGCATGACTCTATCAAAAAAAGTCCTATTGAAGGGATCATACTCCTGTGTGAGGAAATGATGCCTCCCCTTCAGGGGAATCAGAAGAAGGGGCACTAAACCAAACGAAATATGTCCAAAATCGGTTGAACTAAAGGACCATACCATTTTCAAAAAAGTAAACGACGTGTAGAAAGATACACCACTTGTTGTCTTGCTACGGTTACTACCCGTGTACAATGGTCCATGTCATTGGATGGCTGTGTAGAAAAACTGAGTACATGGCATGTAGTACGATGTACACGTAGGGTCTGAGTGATTGGGGATGGCCTCATGTATGCTAGCCATGTTCCCGTACATGTTTATCAACCCGTGTACTCTAACCCGTGTCCGTGTATCCCCAGAATACATGCCGAGTCTCGTGTAGCCGCTCCTGTCATTCTGTACAAGTCGTGTTCTGATGCTGTGTAGATCAATCTGTGTCCATGTACACCCCAAAATACATTCCAAGCTTTGGGGAAAGTCCAACACGTTGTGTGACAAAGGTCACATGCCATTTGATTCCTCCCTAACCCCTGAAACCCTAGCTGCTTCTAGTACTACACGGCATGTCCTTCGAATGTACACGTTGTGTATTATGGATATTTCCAGAAACATGGACATTCACCATCGCACCTCCAGTGATGATCCGTTTGTCACTCTGGCCACCCGATCACGGTGAAACTACCAGGTTTTGGTTTCCCTGACACCGCGATGTTTTTTCCGATGATTTCGGACCTTTGATCGGCTTCGAAAACATGATTTGATATTCCGGCATGAAGAATACTTGAAGAATATCCTTTTCCGATCCGGTCTGATTCGTCATCCTCCATCGTCCTCCCACCTCTACAAGTTCGTTGTAGTGTCGGACCATCAATTTGGGATTGTTGTGTCGTGAAATGGATGTGGAATGATCTGTTGTTTTCCGCCGCACAAATAACAAGAAGAACGCGTGAGAAAAGAAAGTGGGTGAAAATCCAATAAACAAAGTGACAAACAAACCCCCGAACATCTTTCGTCACGATGTTGATCAGCTCCCGTTAGCATTCTTAAACTAATCAAGAATCAACAATAACAAAACAACATGGATCAATTCTTCGAATTATCCCAATAAAACCCTCCCGCAAGAATGAATGAATCCATGGATCAACTTGTTCGTGGATGATCCAACTTTGTTGTTTAAAATAAAAAATGGGGAAAAGAATTCAAATAACAAAACCCTACCTCAGCTGGGATCAGTCACTAATGAAGGTGTCATTCTGCCGTCATCATTGAGATCTTTCAACATTTTTGGCGCAATGATTATCAACTCTAATCCATCGTCATTTGTCGTTGAGGACTCACTCCAGCTCTCTGAGGATACTCCAGTAATTTTTATCAAAAGGTCATCGATGTCCACCAATCATATAACCCATTAAAAATGGAAAATTGATGGGAATTTAACATACGACGTAGTATTAATGACTCCATCTTGCCATTCTTGAGTTATTATGATGCATCATTAAAAAGGAAACATATGTCCCTTCGTTGCGCTACTGCGGATGTTTCCGTAAAAAACATATAGATATTTATTTTATTTTCTTTTTACTAAAAAATTTCAAAAATTAAATTTTCCCTAGACCCATGTCGGGTGAGGTTAGGCTCATTCATTAGTAAAGACATCATCTTGGATGCAACAGTGCCCTCCAATTTTTAATCTGGGTATCCTTTTGGAAACTGCCACAACCACACACAAGTGCCGACTCACTTAACTTAAAAAAAGATCAAACCTCCATTCTGGGATAACTGGACCACGGAATAATGTGTCGTCTTTGTGCTCAGTCTCAAAATAATTTCATATTATATTTAAATATAATACATGTAAAAATCTGAGACATTAAATTCTCCCTTCCTTTGGGCTTTACGTCCACGAAAATCCAAAGTAAAAGATACTCAAATAGATGTGGGTACTAGGCACAGATCTGAGCCTCTCACTCCCACGATCTCTCCTGAAGGTTCCCGTGCTTCCACCGGACGCGCACCAAGGGAATCGATCACCAACAAAGGATACACTCCTGACAATCCTCTATCTCCACTGGGTACTCAGCAAAGGTCACTCCATCCTCGATGTCCAGCTCGCCCCACTCGATGACGTATGACGGGTCGTGCACATAGCTCCTCAGATGCGACACGAGGAAGAAATCATGTACCTATTGCAACTGTGGTGATAGAGCAGGGTTGTATACCAGCTCGCCAACTCTGCACAGTATCTGGAGGGGTCTAATGAACGTCAGATATAGCTTGCCACCTCATCCAAATATCTGTAACCCTCATCGAGGTGAGAACCTAAGGAAGATTTGGTCTCCCTCTTCGAACTCTAGAGGCCTCTGTGGTCGGTCACCATAGAACATATGTAGGCTCTATGTAGTCTTCATCTTCTCTCGGATGATCTGCACCATCTATGTGGTAGCCCGCACCATCTCTGGACCCGTGATTGCTGACTCTCTGGGGTCGGTCCAGCAATGTGGTGACCGACAGGGTCTCCCATACAAGGCCTCGAACTGTTTCATACAAATGGTGGAGTGGTAGCTGTTGTTGTACGCAAACTCCACCAGTCGTAGGTGGTCCTCCCATCTACGTCCAAAGTCCAAGATACATGCTCGCAACATGTCCTCCATGACCTGAATGGTCCACTCCGTCTGACCATTAGTGTGGGAATGAAGCGCTATGCTCAAGTGTAGTTGAGTCCCAAAATCCTCCCACAATCCCTTCCAAAACCAGCATGTGATGCTGGTGTATCGATATGATACTATAGTCGAGGGGACACCTTGAAGCCGAAATATCTCCTGGACATAAAGGCGTCCCAAGATATCTATGGAACTCTTCTCACTGATATCTAGGAAGTGGACCGACTTGGTGAGTCAGTCAATCATCACCCAGATGGAATCATGACCCTTGGACGTTTGTGGTAGGCATGTCACCAAGTCTATCGATATTCCATCCCACTTCCACTCTAGAATATCCAGGGTTGAGCTAATCCCGCTGGAACCTGGTGCTCAGCCTTCTCCTGCTGGCATGTGAGGCATCAAGAATCTAACTCTGCTATTTCTTTCTTCATACCTGACCACCACAACTGTCATTGTAGATCATGATACATATTTTCCACCCTAGGATTTACCGAAGAATGGGATGTATGAAACTCCCTCAGGACCTCCTCCTGCAACACCACTGGTACAATAATCCATCCTCTGAAAATAGGTATGTGCTCCCCTCCTTGTGAATATCCATCATGAGCATGTCCTGTGGATAAATGATAATGTAAATCCACACAGTCGACATCCCCAATTTATGACTCCCAAAATCGTTGTATGAGTGGAGGGGTGACAACCATCGACTACAGGTATGTTGTATCCTCTCCATCCATGAAGGATAACTGCAAAGTGGCTAACTGATGTGTCGCCTCACTCATCAACTATGAGCTCAACCTTATACTAACAGAATCCTCCACCATGTTCCCCTTTCTAAGAGTATAGATGATCTAGAAATCATTTTCCTGGAGGAACTCAAGACATTATCTCTACCAGAAATTTATATATTTCTGCAAAATGATGTACCTAAGGATCTTGTGGTCAGAGTAGAAGATAAACCACTCACCCATCAGGTAGTGTCTCCACATTTTCAATGCAAAAACCGCTGCTTCCAACTCAAGATCATGGGTCTCATAGTTCTGATCATGTGGCCTATGCTGGTATGAACCATATGAAATCATTGCATGGATCTACATAAGGACACAGTCGAGCCCAGTCCCTGATGCATCACAGAAAACTATGTACTCGACACCCTCCTCCGATAATCTCAATACAGGGGTGCTCGTCAAACATTGTCTCAGATTGTCAAAAGCATGTTGGAACTTCTCCATCCAAATGAAGGGTTGTACCTTCTTGGTTAAGGCCTTCATTGGTGTTGAAATCTGAGAGAAAATATGTATGAATCTCCGGTAATATCCTACCATCCCAGGGAACTTCCGAACCTCTCTCACACTCTAAGGTGGCTCCCATGCTAACACAGCCTCCACCTTGGATGGGTCCATAGATACACCATCCTCTGAGATGAAATGTCCTAGAAAGTGGGCCCCCTGAATCCAGAACTGGCACATTGAGAGATTCCCATAAAGCTGGTGCTCCCTGAGTATGTCCAGAACCATCTGCAAGTGTCTCACATGCTCCTACTCTAACACCGAGTACACAAGGATGTAAACAATGAAGACCAATACGAACCCATCCAATTATGGCTGGAAGATCCGGTTCATAAGTCCCATGAACACTACATGGGTGTTCGTCACACCAAACGGAATCACCAAGTACTCCTAGTGACCATAGCGGCATCTGAAAGCCATCTTCTGTATATCTTCATCCCGTACTCGTAGCTGGTGATAGCCTGATCGAAGGTCAACCATCGAGAACCACAATGCCCCTCTTTGCTGATCGAAGAGGTCATCGATTCTCAACAGTGGACCATTTTTCTTCACCATCACCTAGTTCAGGGGATATTAATCCACGCACAACCTCAGACTCCCATCTGCCTTCAAGGAAAACAATAATGGGGCCACCCTGGGTGAGACGCTGGGTCTCACGGAACCCTTGCTATGAAAATCCTCTAACATGACCCTTATCCTGTGAAGTTCTACAGGAGCCATCAGATATGATGATACTGAAATCGGTTCCGTCCCAGGGTGTAAGTCTATGTAGATGTTGATCCCCAACCGGAGAGGTAATCCTGGAACATCATTGGAAAAGGCATCCTCGTACTCCGCCACTACTGCTATGAACTGGGAGCACACAACATCCACTTCTCTGAGAGAAGGGCTATCCAACTCATTAGTGATTGGTTGCACACTATTGTGAATAAGTCCATTCTGTTCTACCTAGGTTTCTTCTCTTAGAATAAGGAAAACCTTGTTCCATCATGGTGGACACACCACAATATTCGCCTAAAAAATTCAATCTGGGCATGGACTGAAGACAACCAATACATACTGGGAATGACATCATAAGGCCTCAACGCTACCACAAAGGGGTTCCAACTAAAACTATAACCTCCAAATGTATGATCACACTGCCTGCAAAGGTGCGTTATCATCGAGTCTCCTCACATAGGTGTCTCCAAACGCAAGGATCATGTCAACGGTTCTACTAGAATCTCGAGGAATCGTTCAAGACATGTCGCTATGATAGAATCACTGGCACCTGTGTCTATAAGCACAACAACTAAGATAGAGATGACAAATATCATCACTTGAATCATCCCTGGAGTCCCTGGGTCGTATGCCTCGACCACATACAATTTTCCCCACCCATGTCTCCCAGCTCCCTGAGCCTGGTGCGGACCTCTAATGGGTGGTGGTGGAAGTAAGTCGAAGCGTTTGACACCACCTGAAGATCTCCCTTCTACACTACCATGTCCGCCACCCAGATAGTCTACATGTTTTGTTATCTTCCTCTACCTCGGTGGTCCATCCACTGCTTCAAGTTTCGCAGCTCGACGGGTCGGGAAATCTCTAGTGAAATGTCCCCTACCATCGCATGCATAGCATTGCTTCTCCATAGGCTGACTGGATCCAGGTTGAGAGCCCTGTAATGTTGATCCCCTGTCCTAGGTCTTCCTATGATGTTTCCCACATCAGGGTACCTATGCCCGATGGCAGCTCCCTACTGCTGGGGTTTTTGAAACTGTCGGCCTACTGCTTCCTGCCGGTGGTTGTCTCTGCTCCGCCAAGAAGAACTCGATCACCATGGCACGCTCGAGCACTACCGTATAAGTCGATGTGAATAGAGGTATGACACTAGGTTGGATGTCTCGTCATAGACCACGCTTGAAGGTCCAAACTATGAAGTACTGATCCCTGACCATATCTATCGTGTACCTGGCGAGGTTGGTGAACCTTGACGAATATTCATCTAATGTCATACTGCCCAGCTGGAGCTGAAGAAGCTACTGGATGAGTACATATCTCAGTGTAACCAGAGAGAACTCCTCCCTGAAGAGTTTCTCAAACTCCTCCAACGAAAGAGTCTTCTCGGTATGAGTCTATGTTTTCAGATTCCACCATCGTCCTGTCGTATCCGGAAGAAGGCTCGCTCCTAGGATCACCATCTGGTCTGTTGGTGTCCTCACTAGACGGAAAACTATAGTCACCACTTAAATTCAGTCCTCAACCGCCGGAGGGTCGAGATCACCTCAAAAAATGAGGTGTCTCTATCTCTAGAACTCATGGAGTGCGCTAAGACTATGATCCTCACCGGTCGATACTGCAGTAACCACTGGTTGCTCCACTAGTGGTTTCATAATCGGTGCACCACATAGTGGCAAAACATGGGGAACTGGTCCCTGTATCGAAGCCTCGTCACTAAGGGGGTCATCCTCGTGATCGTGCTTCTGAATCCTAAAGGGTATGCATCGCAGAGGCATCCTTCAAGGAAACAAGATATACCATGGTCAAATAGTATATCTGGATATATGACACAACTGACATGGAAAACAAAATCCATTCCTATATAATGCATGTACCTTTTATTCCTCCGCAATGCATGTTTTTGTGTACCGAGTCGAGAAGCATGTGATTAGAGTCATGTTGTATGGATATGTTAGCCGCCGCACTAAAACTGAAGTCTATGGCCTGAAATCCAAATGTGAAACACTCAACACTATTGCCCCAAGCCAAAATCACAGACTCTTGGTCCTAAGGTAGAACCACCACCTCTAATTCCACTCTTTCACGACCCGTCCCTATGGGGCTCGAACCGTGACTCCCCAAGCCCCCCTCCAATAGGCCAGGGGCTGGTGACTAGCACCTAGTAGGCATATTACTAACATGGGAGGCATTGCCTATGTACCTATACACATGCACACATATCCAATCCCACAATGCTGAAATGTAAAAACCACTAAGGAAAAAAAAAATTCATGCATTTATCTAAACCCAACCAACAGAGTACAACGAAAGGTATGGTACAAAAAAAAGTAAACTGGGCCAGAAAACAAGCCCACCTACAACAAGAGAGTCTGTAAACTTCAATTCCAACATGTAAGCCCAAAAGGTACATGGACTGCTGCTAGTAGTTGTAACAACACCTCGGCCTGTAGGGAACTCAAAAATCTCAGTCCTGTCTTGGTCCACCCTGGACTCTGTCAAATGTTTTCTCATCGACACAAGACTACAGACGTTCGGGCAATGCCCGTGAAGGGGTGAGTATAACGATACTAAGTAGAGGACCCTGAAAACCACAATGCAGTACATGAGGTAAAGGTACAATCAGCTATGCACAATGTATGTCTACATAACATATAGAACAAACCAGATATACAAGAAACACAGACCCGTAGTCTAGAGACAAGTCGCACAACCTCATACCACCGTTAGGAATTCAGTTCGAAGATTCCGCAATGCACTCGTCCCTGGAGAACACACTCCATGAGTCTTACAGCTCTGATGACGTCCGTATGAGAAGTACTGTCTATCGAGAACCATCACAAGAGGTAGTAACACTAATTACAAGAGACACAATCTTGAATGGAAAGATTTCTAATAGATGGAAGCACTCATTATGGGAGACAGACTCTTGATTTGGAAAGATCTCAATACACATATGAGGATCACTGTCTGGGACATGGAGGATACCGCGACTCGTCCGGATTCCCATGTTAAGTGATACACCTTCTAGGAAGAGGATCAAAGCCCGGTAGAGTTGGTCACATCGATGTCTGACTCTATCTAGGGTCATGAATGGATAGAGGATCTCGATCCGGGCCTCTTGGATGGATGCCTGACTCTATCATAGAAAGTTCTGCTGAATGGATCATACTCCTGTAATAGGAAAAAGGATTAAATTGTTGTGAATAGAGAAAAAACTATTGAGAACACACCAACCACACATCAATGATACAAGTGCAATGAAATGGGGCATTATGCTAACTAATGACATAATCTAAGGGTTATGGATGATTATCGATGTCAACAACCTATTAATTCCAAATAGAAAGGAATATAACATGCGATCACTACTAGTGATGTTGATTATAATAATGAACTGGTGAAAGGATTAAGTGTTTATGTAAAGGGATTCCAAAATAGTTTTGTACAATATTATTTATAGTAATATAGAATATTCGAATATCGATGAATTGGTCCATTGTGTTTTTTCATATGTATATGGTACTCTTAACTATGAGAAGTGATTGAAATATATTTGGAAGGCAGATGATATGCACATAATGAATGGATAATGGGATAATGAGAAGTTTGATAGTATTAATGACCTCATGATTGATATAAGGACAAAGTGATATCCTTGTTTGATTATATATATTTCTTGCATATTTTAGTGTGTTGAAAGCGATAATTGTGAAATAATTCATGTTTCAGTAAGGTTCTATGGTAATTTATTTTATTAATAATCTTTATGAGAATTTGTAATTAAGGTATTCACATTTTTAGAATGTGACAACCAATAACTACATTTTGATATATGGGAGATAATTTTTAAGTATATTAAGTTCACCTCTTTATAATGATTTAATTTTTAGTTTTTGGATGGATCATACTGTTATCCACTTATAGATAGTATATATTATATTCTGGTTGAAGTTTTTTATATTAATGTATTATCTTAGTATAAGTGAACATATGCATATTTGGTAACCATTACAAACATATTTTTTGAGATATATGGAATGACCCACCATTTTATCCCATGATCTTCTAAAACTTCTAGAATGACGAATTCAACTTCATTTAGTTAAATATGTGATGAAGTGGAAATTGTTCAAGTAAAGAACAATAGTGAGATTGTACCAAAATCATGTAAGTATTTAATATCATGAAAAATAATTTAAATTTAGTTAAAGGATCTTGAAAACCATATTTTTTATCGTTGTACCTTATAATCTGATAAATGAGACAATCCCTTAAATAATCATAGATTTTTGGCTTTCTGGTGGTTGACTATCTCGAAACCCTGATTCTATAACTATCTATCAGAACATGATTTTTAGATTTTTCTTTCATATCCATGTTTTCACTTCCCACCTATGTTTTTATATGTGGAAAACTAGTGATTAGTGACTTTGGGTAACTGTTGAATTTTTATCTTTCCTTTTTTTGAAATGATGTTTTATGTTTCCTTTTTTCAATGTGGGTTTCTATGAAAGAAACCTTCAAGTAGAAAACCTTTTATAACTCTATTGAATTTTTTGGAAGATATTAATTTAAAGGGAGGTATAATGTAAAATCCTGAAATTGTATCAGATATATTCCTTTTAAATTTTTTGATTTCTTGTGTAGTATGCAACACCAATATTATCTTGTACAATACACAACACTATATAAGTTTGATGTATACACAATAGTATTTGTGGATTTTTATACACAAAATTTCATGTTCTTTTGATAGTATTAACTTAATGAAAGACTGAGAATAAGTGATAACTAAATATTATAACCTATTCATTATAAGGACATGTGTGAATTGTATTAAATTACTTTAAAATTTTTTAAATCAACATAAGTGTGTATATAAAATAATTACATCATTATTTATGGATTTTATTAGTGAAATATATATTTCACATAAACATTTTTTTTAAATTCATCATATATGTTTTTTAGATATGATATATGTACAAATTCAAAATTTTCTGATAAAAGATGTACTTTTCAAAAAAAATATAGTTTTATAGCATTTTGATGGAGAACTCTTTTTAAATATAGTTTTTGAAATTTTTTATAAGATATATTTGAAATATTAAATTTATTATTTGGAATTAGAACATAAAAATTTACCTTGGTTGAAATTTTCATATTTTTCTGATTAAATTTATATTTTAATGAATAGTGAAAATACGGCACTTTAAATCAAAACTGTCTTTTCTTCTAAGTTATTTATATAGATAGATTATACTATTTATTTGTTTTAATATGTAACTTGATTTTTTTACAAATTAATATAAATTTGTTCTTTTTTTAATTTCACATTTAAATTGGACATAAATAAATGTCAATCTTTTGATAGTTTTTACGTATTAAAAACCACCTTTATGGTTTTGAATAGAATTATTTTTAAATTAATTAATTAATTTTATGAGTTTTAGATTTGGAAATATATTTTCTATATTTGGAATTAGATAATCAAAATTGAGTAAATAGGCACCTTTTATTTTTGGACATTATGAATAGTAACTTCAGTAATTAATTTTATTTACCACGGTTAAAGTGTAAATTAAGTGAATAAGGACAAAAATAATATTATAATAATATAAAACTGTCATAACAGATGTCATAATATTTTTTATGAGATATGGGTGACCATTGGAACCTTTGGGTCAATTTTAGGGCCCTAAGAAGCCACTAAGGTGTGTTAATGACCTTTTATAATTTTTAATTGAGAGGGAAGGGAAATATAACATAAACATGTATCTTTTAACTAAAAAACTATTTGGTTTATATATACGATATATTTTACAATACATTTCACTTTGAAAGCTAAAAAAATTTGTTACAACACATTATTTTTTTAATAATTATTAGGCATTTAATAAATAAAATTATTTCTCACATAATGATGATGTAAGGATTACCTGACTGACTGAAAATTCTTTTTTATTTTTTTTCTAAATATTCGCTTTATGGGTAAGCGGTAACCATAGAACCACAAAACCCGAACTTTACACCAACCATGGGATATGAAAACAAAGGAGAAAATTCAAAATTCAAATAGTTACAGGACCCGAGGAAAACTCGAGCCACGAGAAAATTAAAGCGGTCAATGCATCGAACTCCACGCTATGCAACTCAAACCACGAACCCATCATCATGCATCGCCATCCTTGCAGGTACACCGATATCTTGCAGGTCGCCAGAGAATGGAAGCAGTCGCCGGAACCCTATAGACGACCGGACCACCCACCATCTGCACCGCCATTTCAATGAACAGAAGCAATACATAGAAACGAAACCATCAAACTTTCCAGAAACACCAAATCTAGAGGATAAAGCAACCAAAAAAATCATCTTCATCACCACAAGAGAAAATAAACACCGCTCCTCAATAAGAGACCGGCCCTGCATCCTAATACGGGATCTCAAATCCACAAGAAACAAAACAAAATCGCATCTTGGGAATATGAGAGTCGTCCTGCTTCCATCAGAGCATCAATGTCATTACGAGACCACCAGATCCGACCACATACCAACATCACAAAATCACCACAATAGCATCCAGTAGCAGAAATGTAAAAATGAGAAAACTGTAAACTAAAAACAGGAACAGAACCCGATCAAAAAACCAGATCTTGTTCCAAAACCCATCACCACCAACCCGGTGACACCCGGAGGCCACATCCAACCACCAAGTGCCTGCATCCAATATCAGAAATACTTCCTCACCCCGCGGAATCTAGGAGTCGATCATAGGACGAATGCGCCGCTGTGAAACCCAACCCAGAGAGAGGGGTCGAGAAATTAAGGCAGAATAAAGCGCATTGTCGCGACGACCGAGTCGAGGAAGCCACCGCCGTGAAAAACAAACAATGGGGAGGGAAGAGGAGCCAACCAGAGCGGAACCAGGAGGCGGTAATGGGGGAGAACCCTCATGTTGTGTCACCCCTTACGGGCCCATCCGAACTTCTTCTAATGATTACCTTATTAAGAAAATATTTAAATAAATAATATTATAATTATTAACATAAATTTAATTTCAAAATTTTAATTCCATATACAAATTTTTATGGATGAATTTTACTTATTATCTGTGAGTGAATAGTTTATAATTGAAGGAATCAAGTTGTTATGACTGTAACAAAAATCTAGTTCTAAATGGAGTCAAAATTGACATAAATGGGTTTTTATAAAAAAATTCTATTTTATTAAATGATATAATAGACATAAAAATATTTGATTTGTCCAAATGTCTTAGATAATGTTAAAAATATCATTAATTAGTCACAATCGGTTATCATGGAATTTTATATTAACTATATTATCCATATAGTACTAAATTACAAGAAGACATGGTAAGAGTTAAATTATATAAATAATGGTTAAAGGTAAAAGATAAGGATAACATTTTGACCTAAATGTGTATAAAACATATTGTCTGAGTGGATTTTTACCCTTTCTCATCTTATCCCCTAATAATATCACGTTGGAGCTATTATAAATCGAAAATAAATTTATAATTAAACAATATTTCAAGACTTTCCTAAAATGACCTTCTTCCTTCTTATAAAATCCCACCAAATCTTCCCACCTAATCACACCTCTAAATAGATTTTAATAAACCAAATTCTACTCATATATTCACACAACATCCCTCACTTCCTATTATAGCCCACACATTGGGCAAAAATCTACCCTAAAGAGACCTTTTGTGCAAATCAAAACGAGATACTTGAAAAAGAGGTAATTCTTTTATCACATCTGTCAAAATTATTTTCTTCTTATTTTACTATTATTATGTTTCTTCAATAATAAAGTAATAAATCCGGTATCTTCATCATTTTTAGATTCTATTATATTTATGGTACAACCTTATAGCAACTTTTATCTATCCTATAAATAATAATATAACCATGTGTGTGTACGTACGACTTACCATCTCCACGTCGTGGTGTAATTTTTTATTCAACAATAAATATTTTGGATGGGTATAATGATGAGTATAATTGTTGTAAATAATGAATATACCATTATAATTATACTGAATAATAAAAATATCATCCAATTATATACCATTTAACCATTAAGTGAAGGATATTGTCGCTCGAGTGTATGTATGATCTACCTTCTCCACGATGCTAGGCGATTCATTCTACATGATCTTCATTAAAACATGATTATATATATTAATGGGATGATAAAATATGATATATTTTATAATAATATCATTATGTACATGATATTACTATAAAAATGAAGTGGAACATGAAATTATCCTTCAAATATATATAAGAACCAAAAGTAGTTAATATCTAAATAATGGGTGACCGTGAAATATTACTAACAAACGTATGATAACATGATAATATATGATATATTAAAAATTAATATTATTCTAGAATAAGGAAATAAAATTATTTAAATCCTTATATATGAGGTTTAGATACATACGAATCATGTCATACCAAAGGTAAGGGTTAATTTTTCAATCTCGTTATTATCTGTGATTGGTAATACATATGTATTTATTGGGGTATATTTATCATCCAAGCCCATGATTCATTTTTTTGTTATATTAGTTATATTATAATACAATTTTTTAAAGTTAATTTTACCTTTTTTGAATTATTATTCAATGGAATGAAATTTATCTTTTTTCATTATTCGATTCGAGGTAATTTATGACTTTTATAGAAAAAGTATGAGGAAAGGTTTTTTTAACTTGTAAAAAATGAAAAGATATTTTCACATCCAAAACACCATATTTATATGAATATTACATTACAATATTTCAATTTTATTTTCAATTTAATGTCTTTCTTTTATAATTTCATGAAATTTTGAAAAAATAAAATGTTTTTGAATAAGAAAGGATATTTTCCTCGTGAATTAAGTTAAAGTGTTTATCAAAATTATTTTACATCTAAGATGATGCCATTTAAATATGGTTTTGATTCGATCCCTATTATTACTATTATTTTGTTGATTTAAGGATTTTATGATACCTTTAAGAGAATAATTTATGATGGATTGATGATTAAGAAACACACTTTATTTCATAGGTTTTTCTAGGATGAATGGTTTATGATTTTTGTGGCACATGTAAGATTGATTTCATTATGAGATGGGTGGGACCAATATCTCCCTCCAATGCATGGATTATTTATTTAAATATCATGATATAGAAATTAATGGATAGAAAGTAAAGTCGATTAGGTAATACATGGCTTGAACGATAAGAAAATACATCAATAATACATGGATTGAAAAGAAAGTAAACCTGATTCAGTAATGGACTTTGTTCACTATGGTGGTCTTGGAATAACATCCTTGGATACTATGAAAATCATATTATGTACTTATTTTTTTTCAAAATTACATGACATTTTATCATGGATAAGTATCCTTTATGATCTATGCCTTATGTAATACCAATATTTATTTCACGACCCATGTTTTTTATATTTAAACTTTTTGTTCAGGTTTTCACATTCTTATGTTTATGGTTTGTTTTGTGTTCTCCATGTTTAGGCTTATTGAGAATTTGAGCTCACACTTTTTATATTTTATTTTCCCGAATATATAAATAAAGGTTTTAGGTAGGAAAACAAATGGGGAATACCTTTATAGGTTATGTTAATGATCATCCACCATGTTAGAAGATTATGTTCTATGTTACCAAAGACACTGAACAAATATGATATTTGAGTGTATGTTTGTGTCATGTATTAAGTATTCAAAAAATAAATGTAATGTACATATACGTCAAGATTGGGTAGGTAGATTTAGGCCCTAAATTAGAGACCCTGCAGGTCATCTTTATTCTAGATAGAGATTGGAGAGTCATCTCTAATGGGCCTGAAGTTGGTTCATTGGAAAAAAATAAGGTGTATGTTATCTGTGAATGGACAAAATGAACCACATACGACAGAAGAGCTACAAATATCACCATCATATGACCTTGATGTTTTTGTAGGTAGACCACATATTCTTTAGAGTCTCTCCACGATGTGGAATATGGTGGGTTTACCGATGAAGAAAACTATCCCCAATATTTATCGGGATACTTGGGATCACATGAATGGATTGAGAGGTTTCTTACCATCATTCCTTAAACACCAAAGCCGGAGCAGGTGCATGAAATTTTTGACATTTTTCAGCTGAGGAGATACATGCATGACACCATGAATGTTATTAACTAGGGTGAGCTAGACATTGGGGGTGAATCCAACATTGTAGAGCACCTGATGGTAATCGGGGACTGACAGATGTATACCCTATAAAAATGATACATTCCTATGGTTCGAGTATTGTGGTGGGAAAAAATATACAGGAGATTTCATGGGAGTGGGAGAGCCGGATGTTGGCTCAGTATCCTCAAATATTTGATAAGTTTTCATTTTCTGGGATGAAAATCATGATGAAGTGAATGATTTGGAAGACTATATAAAAACTTATAATACTTTCTGATAAACTAAATATTTTTCTAGAGTTAGGCACTGAGATTGTGTGGGATTTTGTGGCCCAATGTTCAAAAAATTAATTTTAAAAAAAATATTAAATATAGTTTTGATTTCACATGTGTAGTTAAATAAATAAAATAGGTTAAATCTTAAAATATTGGTTGGATTGGAAATAAGAGACCATGGTTGCCTCCAAAACGCAGTGTTTTCCCTAAGAGAGACAGTAAATGAGTCAGCATAGGAAGTTCATACCCCTCTCTCATTAGTAGTCAATTTAAGTAATTAAATGAATTTACTTATTTAATTACATAATTTCTATTAAACCAAATAAACGGATTTAAATACATGGTTATGGGGTATTGAATCTCATAAAATTGTTTTCGATAATGACAACATCCTCTCCTCTCCCTTCCCATTGGTGAATGAGAAATAGATAATGACGATGATCCTCTTATTCTAGATAGATCATGACATCCTGACCACAATAGATCCACCTCCTTCATCAGAAAAAGTGTTAATCATCCACAATTATCGGTCAAATCCAGGTAGGACGTCACATTGGTATTTTTATTACTTAGATTAAATGATTAAATATATTGGTACATGATTCATCAATCTACACACTATTTCTGAATCCTGATAGTTAAGAAGGTGATGTTTATTTTTTTTAATCTAATCTCAAATCCCCTTTTTATCATTGCTATTGAATGCTTGTCCAATGATCAAAAACATTGTTAATGGTGACCTTTCCCACTCATTTATTCATTTTCCTCACTGTGGAATCCATGTGGATGTTGGTTCGACTACCTCTGGGTGAACCAAGATCAATTGTGTGACCATAATCGAGGTAGATGTAACATCCTAGATAAATAAATAATTATTATATATTCATACTTATTAATATTTGTGAATTAAAAATTAGTTTTACTTTTATGGGGATTCTCTATTTGATGGAATACCTGATACGCAATAATGGGATTCTTTGAAATCTTATGTTGCAAACACCGTTATGTAATAATGAAAAATAATATATTATTATTATTATTTTAAATTATACATAATTCATAGTCATGTTATCCATGGGAATGAATCAGACTAACTATGATATGGTTATACATGTTTTGTAAATGTTTTTAAATTTATCAAGTAAAATTTAAAAGAAAAAAATTTGAAAGAATCTTATTTTATACATAAATAGTATATTATTCATTAAGGGTATATTTACCACCTTTTAATGGAAAATCCATTTTAATTTATAGTTTTTTCCACTTTTTTATGTTCTATTTAACAAAATATTATTATTATTTATAATTGAGACATTAAAATTTACATTGGATGAAATTTTTTTATTTTTCTTGATAATGTTCATTTTTTATGAATAGTGAAAAATACAACATTTTAAATCAAATATGCCTTTTAATTTAATTTATTTAAATAGATATATTATTCTATTAATTATGTTAAAAGCTTAATTGGTTTATATTTTTACCATTGAATCCAATGTTTTTCATTGGATGTAATTTCACTATAAAATTAGATATAAATAAAGGTAAATCTTTTCATAGATATTATTTCTTAAAAACACGCATTCTGTTTTGACAACGAGTAATATTTTTAAATTAATTTATGCCACATATATTTTTTGAATTCAGAAAAATGTATTCCCTATTTGGAATCAGGAGGTAAAAATTTTATAAATAGGTAACTTCTATTTTTAGAGATTATGAATATTTATAAAGTTTAATATTTTATTTACTATGGATAAAAAGTAAATTTTGTTAAAAAATGGTAAAATAATAATATTATAAAAATATTAAATTACCCTATCATGTGTTCTAATGCTACTGGATGTTACATGTCCAACCACGGGCTTCCTTGTGTCGATTTTGGAACCTCGTGGAGTCACATAGGAGTGATAATGGCACTCTATATTAATTAATATAATGTAAAGACAAATATTACATGAACATATATATTGTAGTTCATCAAATTTTACATCGGGTAATATAAGTTATATCTTCAACTATATATATTTATATTAAATCTAGAAATTTATCCTATATCATTGTATTCTATTTATATTTTTTAGACATCAAATTTGTAAAATTATTTATGACACAATGATGATGCATTGATTACTGAATTAATAAATGATTTAAATAAATGAGATTATAAAATTTAAAAAACTATCCAAAACCTTTCCATTTATTATTTTATAATTTTATATCGAACAATTATCATCTTATCTTATAATTTATTGAGTTTCGGACCTTTTTAAACAGAAAAATCAGTTTATAATAAAATTATGTTTTCGAACTTTCCTAAAGAGCCCCCCTATAAAAATACAACACCTCTAACCCATTACTCACACATCTCAAGCACCTTTTCTTGTAAAAACTCTACCCAATTAATCTCCCTACATCCATATTTTCCTCCTAAAATCCTTATCGTAGGAAAAATGAAATTCATGTAAACATGTTCGTTCAAACCAAATGGAGATACCCGATTTAAAGGTAACATCTTCTCTTAAGTTCTTTTCTTTAATTTTACTTCTATAACCCTCTAAACTCTATTTATTCCGTTATTTTATAACAAAACCAGTATCCCAAATATACTAGGTTATTTTTATGATATTTATTCGAACTACATTTCCACACACCTCTACCTAATGTATACGGACATACTGTTTATGTAGACGGTGAACTAATACCTCCTGAAACGATGATTGTTAAAATATCTCCAAATGCCTTTCATGGTTTCCATTATGATATCACGATATTTATATATGATATATATTATAATTAGATTTCTTCTATACTTTTTTATTTTTCATTTATATCATAACATTATGGTTTCTATAATAGGTAAACACGATAATTTCACTTGATGAAGTCTATACTACCGCCCCTCAATGTTATATGACTCATTCATGACATATGTGGAACACATAAAATTTGAAGTTACAAAAACTATATATAAGATTATATACTCAAAGTATAAAATACCTATCTATCATTATGTTTTAATTCCATTAAATATGAAATAAAAATGGAAGTAGCGTTCATGCGTACGTACGGCTTACCATCAACATGAACGGGGCATTTCATTTCATACCTCCAAATGTTATGTATTGTTATAAATACATATATATACTAGATATATATAATATATATGATATCTAAATCATGACTATCATTCTTAGAGATAATGGAATTTTGACCACATGAACAACTTTTAATTAAAAGAAGTTCATTTTGACACAATTACAAAATATCGACAAAAAAACCGTTATTAACATAAATGATTACATATATTTTTTAACATAGAAATAAGTTATATACAAATAATAATAAACTTAAAAAAGGTTCTTATGAATGTAGAAGTTAACTTTAGTTTATTATGCATGGTATTAAATAACGAACGACTCATGTCGGACACAAGGTAAGGGACTTCATCTAAATCTAATCTCATGGAGGCATCCGTTGATTTATACACGACTTTATTTTATACGGTGTATAAATCCCTTTGACTTTTATTTTCATTAAAAGGTAATATTTTTCTACAAATTGTATTACTAAATGAAGAAAAGGGAATGTTTCTTTTAACGTACAAGGTGACAACGACCTTTCCGCTGCCACAAGCATTATTTGATATTTGGATTACATAACAAGCCGTAATGTTTTTAAAAGGAAAATAAATATCATATACTCATTTGTGTATTTTGGTTTCGAAGATGGTTTTGATAATGGATTGGTTATGTAAATATTTTAATACAATATATAATGATTGAAATATAGATATGGTATTATTATTTTATTCTTGTTTTATGTGTAATGAATATGTTATGGTGATTTGGAATTGTTTATGTATATGATTGGTTATATGATAAAACTAGGGTGGTTGATCCCAAGATAGACTTTCAATGCATTAGGTAACATGATGGAGTTAAATATTAATGTTTCTCTTAAGATCTTTAGAGAATATACTATGATAGGTATTCCAATGTAACTCTCTATGGATCTGTGATAGCTTCAATGTAAGTATGATATGGATTCCATAAGTTAACTTTATGATTTATGATTTATATGTGTTATTCATAAATCTTATGATATCATGGAGTATTTTAAAGAACTTCTGTTTTGTATGTATTGATGGACTAATGTTTTGTTTTGACATTTTATAATCTTAACTTAGCTTTTTATGATCATCCTAATATTTGAAATTTTATTCAAAGGACTAAAAGATGAATAGGGTCAACGATGGGATCAAGGAAAATAATACTATCTAAAACAGGGAACTATACATGACTCTGTTATTCAAGAGTTATTATTTTATAGAAAAAATGGATACTGAGTATGTGTATTTACATGTAATATTCAATTTTTTACGTATATGTTATGATCTAATTCTCTAAATCTTTAAACCAGAAAATATCCTCAACGTAATTTTTCCATTCAATTAATGATTATGTAATCTTTAAGGTCAGGTCTTTATAGTTGGTATCAGAGGGAGGTTTGGAAAAATTTAGGAGATACGGTATTATTAAATTAATATCCATATATTAATTTATGTAAATATTGAAATAATATATCATTTACAAATTACCATGTTGCTTCACCTAATGTATTTTTATGTTTAGAATGGTTTTCTATATAAGAATCTTGGAATCTATGATGGTACAACATCAAGAGGAAGTCAACCTTCCAAATCAGCAACGTGAGATGGTCAGAATTAGAACTGAATATTTTATTGTAGTTATGGAACAATTGACTCAGGATTTAAATGGTGGTGGTATCCATGCATGAGATCATCCAGATCAACTACAGAGGAGCATGTCTACAATGTAGCATTTAAAGAGGAATCACCCCCCAGTATTCATATGATCATCTAACCCAATACTATATTAAGGTTAGATTGAAGAACTACAATAGATTATGGATGTCATGGGTTGTTTAGGAAATCAAAAGGCTAGTCTTGTTGTTTTCTATTTTAATTGTGAATATGATCGGTGGTGGTCAATGGTGAAAAATATAGAAGATAGTGAGGAGATTGATGCTCTATATTCAGATGAATCAAATGTTTTGTTTCATGATAAGTATTCTCCTAAGGTTGTTCATCATAGGATTGAAAAAAAATTCATGCAATTGAGGTAGGTTGCTGACATTGTTGGTACTTATGAAGAAAAAATCACTCGACTAAAAAGGTATGATCCAAATTTCATATGATATCATGATAGAAAAATAAAAAAAAATTACTTAGGATTAAAGCCAAAGTATCGAAGTGATTTAGATTCTCGTGAGATCAAATGTTATGAAAAACATTTTAGATATGTGGAAAAGGTAGAAATGGAGTGTTTTGATGATCATGTGTTCTTTTAAAAGCAATATAATAAGAGGTTGAGGTGGCAGACTAAAGGGAATAAATATTCGAAAAATTCTAATTGTAATAATATTAAGATTATAGTTTTCAAAAATTGTGGTAAAAAGACCACTAGGGAATGACTTTTAAAATTATTGTAAGTGCAACTAATGTAGTAAAATGGGTCAGAATGCTCATAATTTCACTAAAAAGATCAGGGTAATGGTAAGAAAAAATATGATTTACAGTCAATAAAATGATTTAAGTGTAATGAAATTGGTAATTATGAAAATAAGTGTCCAACGAAGAACTCAACTGATGGAATGAAGCCTGACTAAAAGTATAAAGGGGTGGTTAAATCCATTGACACTACTTCAGTAGATGTTGGGTCATCAAATGATGTTGTATCTGGTACAATGTTTCTTTATTCGAATTATTCCAATTTGTTGTTTGATTCAGGGTCTACACACTAATTCGTTTCTGAAATGTTTTCAAGTAAATTGGGAATTCTATCTCAAGATATGACTCCTAAAATATTGACAAGAAAATCGGGTGGAAATTTTGAGACAGAAAAAAATTATATGATCTTTAATGTCTTTTTGTGTGGGAAGAATCTACTTGCAAACATTATTTTTTCCCTCTAGTAGAGTTTTTTCTTATTTTGGGTATAGATTGGATTTATGTTTACCATGATATGATTTAATATAGAGCTAAAGAGATTTATTTTCCTAAATAATTTCAGTTTGTGTACAAGAATAAACCCTTACTTCGTATAATATTTCAGGAAGATGAGAAACTAGTAAAAGATGGAAATGAATGATACTTTTCACATATTGTTGAAAACAAAGGTACTATTCAAATAAATGATCTTCCAATGTTAAATGATAACATTGATTTTTTTCAAAAACCCTTATCAAATAGCTCAAAATTAACTTCTACAGTTAAAGATGAAATTGCATGAGTTATTAGATAAAGGTTTCATTTGACCTATCACATCTCCATGGGGTGCTCCTATATTGTTTTTAAAAAAGGAATATGGATCATTGAGACTTTTCATTGATTATTGATCATTAAAAAACATCATTGTTAAGAATAATTATCCTTTTCCACATATCGATGATTTGATTGATTACCTCCAGAGAGATCAATATTTTTCAAACATTAACTTATTATTTGGGTACCATATTTTGAAAGTAAAGGAAGCAGGCATTATAAAGACTATGTTTTGTATATTAAATCATCATTATGAATATGTGGTTATGCATTTTGGATTAAAAAATGGACCTCTTTTGTTTATGGATCATATGAATAGAATTTCCCATGACTTCCATGATATGATTTTGGTTGGGTTTATTGATGATATTTTGGTTAATTCCAAAAGTAAATAGGAACATGAAGGTCATCTAAGTGTTTCCTTGGATGCCTAAATAGAAAATAAACTATACGTGAAATTCAGAATGTGTGATTTTTTGTTTCATAAAATTTATATCCTTGGTCACATTGTTTCAAAAAATGGAATAACAGTTTATTATACTAAAACAAAACTTGTTGATTAATGTCCAAGACTCAAAAATATTACAGTGATCAGTACTTTTCATGGATTATAAGGTTATTAAAAGAGGTATGTTGAAATATTTTCACGGTTATCAATCCCAATGACTATGTTAATTTTAAAATGTTTTAATTTCATTTGGACAATAGAATTTGATGATTGTTTTCAAGAATTGAAATGCAGATTGGTGACTGGTCATGTTTTGGCACTGCCTTCCAGAAATGGTGATTTAGTTATCTACAGTGATGCATCATTGAAAGGGTGTGGTTGTGTCCTAATGAAGAATTATTAGGTAACTTCTTCTGTTTCATGTCAGTTGAAACCTCTAGAGTTAGATTACCCTACACATGATTTGGAATTAACTGCTGTTATTTTTGCTTTAAAATATTTGAGTTAAAATCGTGTATGGAGTAAAATGTGAAATATATAATGAACAAAAAATATTGAAGTATATATAAACTCAGAAATAATTAAATGTGAGATATATGAGATGGTTGGAATTAATCAAGGATTATGATTTAATGATTCATTATAATCTTGGAAAGTAAAAAAAGTGGATGATGCTTTGAGTCGAAAGAGTAAGGCAATATTAACCATGTTACCTTTGGAATATGATCATTTGATTAATGATTTGATTATATTTGGACTAGAAGATGTTGGTGAATGAAATTTATCTGTTTTGTTTCAGTTGTTAGTGAAATCATCATTATCAGACAGAATTAAGCTAGCACAAAAGGAAGATAGTGAGTTACAAGAAAAGGTAGAGATTGTTCATCAGGGTAATTTTCTAGAATTTAACATTGATATTGTTTTTATTTTGAGATTTTAAAAGAGTTAATGTGTTCTTTTTGATTCATAGTTATGAAAGAGTTGTTATGTGAAGCTCATAGTTCTCCGTTTAATGTTCATCTTGGCAGTACTAATATGTACATATTTCTTCAGAGGTATTGCAAGTGGGATGGAATTAAAAGAGATGATTATGACTTTTATTTGAGGTGTTTGACTTATCAACAAGTTAAATCAGAGTATCAGTTAATGAAAGGGAAGCTTTAGTATTTATTATTTCCATATTGGAAATGGGAAAATATATACATGGAATTCATTATGGGATTACTAAAGACAGCTTGAGGTAATAATGCAATCTGGGTTATTGTTGATCGATTGAAAAAATATACTCATTTAATTCGTATTAGAGATACTCTATCTCTAGAATAACATTATCAGTTGTTTGTTAAAGTGATAGTTATGGGGCACGAATTTCTTATCTCCATTGTATCTGATTGTGATCCCATATTTACTTCTAACTTCTGGAAAGGACTTCAGAAGTCATTGTGTACTAAATTAAATTTTAGTTAAACTTCTCATCCACAATCAGATGGGCAATCAGAATGAAAAATTCAATCTTTGGAAGATATTCTACAATCTTGCTCAATGGATTACCATTGATTTTTTTACAAACATCATTCTTTGGTTTAATTTTATGATAATAACAGTTTTCATTCCAGTATATAGAAGGCTTCATTTGAGGAATTATATGGAAAGCGGTGTCGAACTCCATCTTTTTGGGATGAAGTAGATGAAAGGAAGTTGATGGGACCATAATTGGTAGAAGAGATGACATAAAAGTTTTAGTTGATTTAAAAGTACATGAGAACAGATCTGAGTAGACAAAAAATTTATCTAGATAACCGGAAGAAGGATCTTTTAGTTGAGGAAAGTGATCATGTATTTCTCATAGTTTCTCCATGGAAAAGTGTGATGCATTATGGGAAGAATGGAATGGTGAGTCCAAGGTTTATTAGAATATATGAAATCCTATTGAATGTTTGATCAGATGCATACAGAGTTTCTTTAACTCCATGTTTATCCCAGGTACACAATTTTTTTCATGTTTTACGTTGCACACAACATTATGTTAGACCAAGAAATAATATAATAATATTATTATATTAAAAGATAGTTAACTCATAGTCGTTTTATGGGAAATAATCAAAATGACTATCCAAAATATGATTATACATGTCTGTTAAATGTTTTTACATTTTTCCAATAAATGTTAGAGGCTTAAAATTTTAATGAATCAAATTTTAAGCATACACACTCTAATAATCATTAAAAGGTCGATTTACCAACTTTTGATGGAGGTGCCTTTTTAAATATAGTTTTTTTTCACATTAATATGTTATATTTAACAAAATAATATTATACATTACAATATATTCATCAAAATTTACTTTGGTTGAAATTATGTTATATTTCTGATAATTTTCATTTTTTATGAATAGTAATAAATAAAGCCTTCTAATTCAAAACTACCTTTTAATCTAATTTATTTATATTTTAAGATTATTCTTTTCATTGTTATTAATGTGTAATTGGATTAATTCATTTCATTTAATCCAATGTTGGTCATTAGAAATAATTTCACTCTTAAATTGGACATAAACAAAGGTAAATATTTTGATAGTTATTATTTCATTAAAACCCGATTTTTTGTTTTGACAATGGGAATTAATTTCTGCCTCTACCGTGTTTTGAATTCAAAAAAATGGATTCCATATTTTGAATCTTGGGTCCAAAATTGTGTAAATAGGTTACTTTTATTTTTATACATTATGAATATTTACTTCAGTAAATAATTTATTTACTATGGTTATAAGTTAAATCTAGTAAATAAATTTGAAATGATAATTTTATAATTTTATTAAATTACCCTAACACATGTCCTAATATTATTTTATGACACCAGTCTAACCATGGGAATCCTTGGGTCGATTTTGGGTCCCCATGGAGCCACTTGGGAGTGATAATGACACTTTATAATAATTAATATCACGTAAAGAAAAAAATTACATAATCATATATATTTTATTAAATAACTTTTTACATGGTGTTATGTAAGTTATATCTTCGACTACAAATAATCATTTTAAATCTTAAAATATTTCCTAATTCATGTTATTTTATTTATATTTTTTAGACATCAAATAAATAATATTATTTATGACACAATGATGATTAAATGATTACCATATTAATAAATTATTTAATGAAATGAGACTATAATTTTAAATAACAACCCAAAACCACCCATTTCTTATTGGGTAATTTTATTTATAAAATATGTCATCTTATATTATAATTTACCTATTTTTGGTCCTTTTTAAACTGAAAATAATTTTATAATAAAATAATGTTTTCAAACATTCCTAAAGATACCATCCTCCCCTTTATAAAAATTCATCAGCACTAACCCATTAGTCGCACCTCTGAAGCCCATTGGATAGTCCAAAATTTACCCAAAAAATATCCCCACATCCCTCTATGACTCCTATATTACTAACCCTAGGCATAAGGATGTTCAAGTAATCCTTTTGGTTCAACCCAAAGGTAGTTACACGATTATAGGAAATGATTTCTCTTAAGATCATTTCATTTATTTTACTTATCCAACCTTCTAAACTATTTTTATTCCTTTTTTTATAAAAAAACAGTATCCTAAACATTATATATTGTTGTTATGTGATGTACTCAAACTAAACTTCTACACACCAGCATCTAATTGATACAAACATACTGTTTCATTGGACGGTGAACTAATACGTCATCAAATAGTGATTTTTCAAATATCTCCAACCGCCTCTCATGATAAACATTATAATTTAACTATATATATATGTGATATATATGTCACGACCCGCCCTCGGGGCCCGTGTCGTGACTACCCCAAGCCCGCCTTCCAATGGCCAGGGGCTGGCGACTAGCACCATTGTGTAAATCCCAACAAAAAGGGAAGGCATTGCCTTTGAAAAGTAAACAAGCACCACAGAGTAAGCAAGAGGAAAAGTAAACACTAAGTAAAAAATGGTACAAGATGTGCTGAATGTAAAAGGGGCCGGAAATACAAGCCCAACTGTAAAGTACAAATGAAAGGGGAAAACAACAACTGAACGAAAAGCCGCAGCGTCGAGCCGTCCTCTGGGAGTCCCACCTGAAGGGTGGGTACAGATAGCCTCCACAGCTCCTCGGTCCAGCCGTTCGCTCCGAGTGCGTCCCGCCCAGTTGTCCACCTCTAGGTACTGTCCTGTTCTGCACGCCTCCACCACGGTCAGTGTTGTCCGTCGTCAGCAACCAACACCACGAAGTGTGGGCATATCCCGTGCAGGGGTGAGTATAAGCTACTCAGTAGGGACCCCGAGACCCCCGAAGGTCTCCCGAAATCCACAAAGGATATGCCACGAAGGAGAGATACAATCACGAAGTAACATCTGACACGACTTAGGTATATGCCCATACATATACCTAAGTCATCATTTCCTGTTCGACTCCAACGTCCGAGCCCAAGCACAACCTAGTCCACACAGGAAAGCAAACGTATACCCACACTGGATAGCATAACACAATCCACAAAGGAGAGTAAACAGTAAATCCACACAGGATAGCTCGATGCAATCCACAAAGGAGAGTAAACAAGGATTTAGCTCACACAGGTATACTTCTTCGGATGACGATAATGATGATCATTGATCCATCTAAGTCGTCGGACCCACGAAGGATCGATAGGTACTAACCCCCGCAGTGACCCACACAGGATCGGACCCACACATGATCGGGCCCACACTAGACCGGGCCCACACAGGACCTATAGGCGCTGGCTCACACAGAACCGCTGAGCGCTGACCCACACAGGATCGGACCCACACAGGATCGGGCCCACACAGGACCGGGCCCACACATGACCTGTAGCACTGATCCATGTAGGATCGCTGAGTGCAGTATTCGTCGTAGTCCACTGAGGATCTCTGCACAGTCATCGCCGCAGTCCACTGAGGATCTCTTCATGGTCATCTTCGGAGTCCATGGAGGATCTCTGCATAGTCATCGTCGGAGTCAACAGAGGATATCTGCATAGTCGTCACTGTCGAGGAAGCAGTCGCAGCCAGCACTAGGGTTCCCGCACACAACAAGCTCGTTCAGGAGGGTCCGCTCCACAAGCCGAGAGGCTGATACATCAACTGACACAAAGTCCGATGTTGATGTACCCAAAAGTTCTGTATCGTCAACAGGAACTCAACGTCGCAGATGGCGCGTCAATCGGACGCCCGGTCTGAGAGTTATTGGCTTTTTCGTCCCAGGGGCCCAGTTGGTTTTTTAAGGAAAAACCAACCCAACCATACTCCACCTGCGTCCAAACCTTGGGCGCAGTGTTCCAAAAGATACATCTCACAAAGAGGAACTCAACAAAGCTGACGTCACGTCAATCAGACGTTCGTAGCTCAATATACGAGCGTTTCCGCTCCGAGGGCCCGGTTGGTTTCGTGTACGAACCAACCCGGCCGAACTCAAAGTATTCTGAAACCTTGAGTACGATATACTGAAACGATCATCTCGATCCAATGATCGCGTTGCCGCTGACGGAGAGTTGTTTGGAGGCCCGTAGCTCAAGTTACAGGCGTTTGCACGAAGACCGTCCGAAGACGGGGGGTACGGGCCCGGGTCGACCCGGCCCGACCCCCCCATGGGTCGGCCGAACCGGGTCACCCCGGTCCGAACCGGGTCAACCCGATACCACCCGGTCGGACCGGTCTGGCTCGGCCTGCCTGGCCCGGCTCGGCCGAGCGGCCGAGTGGCCGACGCGGGGGGAGCCGCCGCCCCGCGTGACACCCCTGCAGCACCCGCGGGGTGTCGGCCAGGTGACCGGATGCGGCTGATGCCGCGTCCCGGGTGACGCGGGGGGTGCCTCCGCCCCCGCGTGACACCTGCGGGGTGTCTCCCTGGCGCCGGACGCGGCTTTCGATGTGTCCCGCGAGCGCCGCCACCGTGGCCGGTGCCACGATGGTCTCGTCCGGCGGCGCGCCGGGCACCTCCGCCTCCGGGCGCCGGCGCCGCCGTGACGGTGACCCACGCCACCGCCGGCTTCCGCGGGCCGCCGGAGTCGCTCCGGTGGCCCGTTTTTCTTCCCGTCTGCGCCGTTGCTCCTCCCGGGACTCGTTCTTCACTGCAGGATCGTCAAACATCCGTTTCGGCACGTTCCGTCGTCGCCTGTCAAATCTGCATAAAAGCGAAGAATGACGGAGGGTCGTCGGGCCGTGTTCGTTTGGCCCGCACACTCCGCGTTAGAGATAAACAACAGGAGGAATTAAATATCAATACATGAACCTACAATTTTAATAAAATAAAATTGTTTCTATGATTCCGGTTCTTTTAATTTTTAAAGAACGTTCACGGGAATAAAAGAGGGGTATTCCAAAATATAAAACAAATCCGTACCTCATTGGTCGTCGCGCATGAGCGTTCTTCGCGAAATTTCTCGTCGCGGAAGGTGGAGATCATCGCGTCATCGCGGAAAGGCGTCGCGTCGTCGCGGAACAAGGCATTGAGTCGGCGAACTCAACGCACCATGAAACATCAGATTTAATTTAATTAATTAAATCCATGTTTTGGTTAAGATCCACGAAGGAGATAAAAAAGGAAGGTCCGAGACTCTTACCTCAAGCAGCCGATCGAAGATCCGTCGTGGAGGAAGAGATGTCGCAGAAGAATATTTTCGGCGTAGCGGATCATGGCGCCGCTTCGTCAATTTCCGGGTTCGACATTCTTCGTGTTCTTCGCGTTCTTCGGGTTCTTCGCATTCTTCACGAAGGAGGAAGATGATACAAGGATTCTATCTCAACGAGTAATGCTACAAAAGATTTTGGTTGGTCTTATTTTATTATTATGCCAACACACGAAAAGGGGGTAAGTAACGACCCATCAATTCGTTGAATTAATTCAACAAAAGAAACAGCTCATTTAATTTACGAAATAAACCGCCCAATTAAATGTTCTATTAAGAAAACAAGATAATGCATCAGTTGACTTTTAAAATGACGGGTTTTCGTGGGTGTGTTACTTAGCGGAAAGAAACGGCGGGGCTCGAGCGGGCCCCACCTCACAAATATCCTACCAAGGGGGTAGGATATTTTTTGATAGCATCCTATCCGGTTCAACTCAGTTTAATCCGTCAGTAACTGGCTTCAAGTGGCATCCAAGTGGCTTAAATGAAATAAAATAAAATTGTCGTAAAATTATTTTATTTCTTAACTTTAAGCCCGAAAATTAAAAACCACACTCGAGAAAATGCAACTCCGGAAGAGGCATTTCTAAGCGAATACCGGCACTGTGATTTCATCGGTTCCCTCAGAATTCGATTCCGGGCACCAGTTCAAAAGTTAGAAAAACACGCTCATCCGTTCACTGAACTTGCCCGAGCCAAACTTCGGAAAATGATTCCGGGCACACCGGGCCTCGGAATCAGGTGCCGTCAGAAACTACAGTCTTGTAAAATTTCAAAGAAAATTAAGAAAATATTTTTTTGATATTTACAGGTCTTTACATTACTCCCACCTCAGGGCTTTACGTTACCGTAAAGATACATCAAAAACTAGGGAAACAAATGTGGGTACTGAGCACGCATCTGAGCCTCCTCCTCCCAAGTGCTCTCCTAGAGGTTCCCGTGCTTCCATCTGATGCACACAAGAGGAATCGATCGCCCACGTAGGACCCGCTCCTATCGATCCTCTATCTCCACCGGGACCTCCGTAAAAGTCGCCCCATCATCCACGTCTAGCTCCCCATAGTCAATGATGTGTGTCGGGTCGTGCACGTATCTCCTCAGCTGGGATACGTGGAAGACGTCGTGCACCCAGTGAAACTGAGGTGGCAGAGCCAGGCGATAAGCCTCCTCACCAACCTTGCAGAGGACCTAGAAAGGCCCGATTAAGCGTGGAGACAACTTGTCGCCTCGGCCAAATCTCCGCAAACCACATCGAGGTGAGACCTGCAGGAAGACGAGGTCGCCATCCTCGAACTCTAGTGGCCTCTGCATCCTGTCAGCATATGACTTCTTCCGGCTCTGTGCTATCCTCATCCGCTCCTGGATGACCTGGACCTTCTCTGTTGTGGCCCGGACCATCTCTGGTCCCACAAGTGCTGACTCCTTAGGGTCTGTCTAGCACAAAGGAGATCTGCAAGGTCTGCCGTACAACGCCTCGTATGGTGCCATCCCGATGTTGGAGTGGTAGCTGTTATTGTAAGTGAACTCCACCAAGGGTAGGTGGTCCTCCCATATGCGACCAAAGTCGAGGACACATGCGCGGAGCATGTCCTCGAGAGTCTGAATGGTCCTCTCCATCTGACCATTCGTCTGAGGGTGAAAGGTGGTTCTCAGACGTAGCCATGTCCCGAAAGCCTCCTGCAACCCCTTCCAAAGTTGGGAATTAAAGTGAGCGTCCCGATCGGAGACGATAGTGGATGGAACAACGTGAATCCGTATAATCTCCTGGATGTTGAGACGCCCCATGCTCTCCACTGAACCCTACTCTCGGATGGGTAATAAGTGTGCCGACTTGGTGGGTCGTTCAACAATCACCCAAATGGTGTCGTGAACTCTGGAAGTGCGTGGAAGTCCAGTCACGATGTCCATAGATATGTCGTCCCACTTCCACTCCGGGACCTCCAAGGGTTGTACCAAGCCTGCTGGTACCTGATGCTCTGCCTTCACCTACTGGCAGGTGAGGCACCATGAAACGAACTCTGCCACAACCTCCTTCATGCCCGGCCACCAGTGCTGTCGTCTGAGATCCGGGTATATCTTCGCCACTCCAGGATGTACCACCAAAGGAGAAGTGTGAAACTCTCTCAGCACCTCCTCTCGTAAAGCGACTGGTACCAAGGTACGTCCTCTGAAAAGGACATCGTGCTCTGCTCCAAGGGAGAAACCATCAGGGGCCCGTCCCAAGGATATCTGTGCACGCCGTGTCTCACAGTCAGCGTCCCCATGCTGAGCCTCTCTGACCCGCTGTAGAAGTGGGGGAGAGACGGTGAGAGACTACCGGAAGGATGCTCCGTCTCTATCCACGAAGGATATCTGCAAAGCGGCTAGCTGCTCTGTTGCCTCCTCAAGTATCTGGATGCCCGTCCTCCTGCTGAGGGCATCGTCTACCATGTTCCCCTTACCAGGAGTATAGACTATCTCAAAGTCATATTCCTGGAGGAACTTGAGCCATCGTCATTGTCTCAGGTTCAGGTCCTTCTGAGAGAATATGTACCTGAGACTCTGGTGGTCCGAAAAGACTGTAAAGCACTCTCCCATCAGATAGTGCTACCATGTCTTCAGGGCGAAGACCACTGCTGCTAACTCCAGGTCATGAGTAGCATAGTTCTGCTCATGCGGCCTCAACTGACGTGATCTATAGGCAATCACGGCCCTCTCCTGCATCAGGACACACCCGAGTCCGGTCCCTGATGCATCGCAGTAGAATACGTATCCAACTCCCTCCTCATGCAACCTCAAGATAGGTGCGCTGGTCAACCTCTGTCTCAGCTCCTGGAAGCTCTACTGACATCTATCTGACCACACAGAGGGTTTCCCCATCTTCGTCAACGCTGATAGTGGTGCCGCAACTCTAGAAAAGTCTGGCACGAAACTCCGATAGTATCTGGCTAGACCCAAGAAACTCCACACCTCCGTCACGCTCCTGGGTGGCTCCCAAGCTAGCACTGCCTCGATCTTCGCGGGATCCACTAAAACTCCTGCCTCAGAAATGACGTGCCCCAAGAAGTGGACCTCACCTAACCAGAACTGGCACTTCGAGAGCTTGCCATAAATCTGGTGCTCTCAAAGTGTGTCTAGTACAACTCGCAAATGGTAGGCGTGCTCCTCCTCCGTCATCGAGTACACCAAAATGTCGTCAATGAAAACCATGACAAATCGATCGAGGTATGGCTTGAAGATCCTGTTCATGAGGCTCATGAACCCTGCTGGAGCGTTGGTTACGCCGAAAGGCCTAACCAAGAACTCATAGTGGCTATATCGAGACCTGAAGGCCGTCTTCTGCACATCCTCGTCTCGAACTCTGAGCTGATGATAGCCTGACCTGAGGTCTATCTTCGAGAACCACCGTGCCCCCTTGAGCTGATCAAAGAGGTCATCAATCCTCAGTAGCGGATACTTGTTCCTCACTGTCACCTAGTTCAGGCGACGATAGTCGACACACAGTCGCAAGCTCCCGTCCGCCTTCTTGGTGAACAAAATCGGGGAACACCAGGGTGAAACACTGGGTCGGATGAACCCCTTGCCCTGCAAGTCCTCCAACTGTACCCGTAGCTCTCGAAGCTCTGCGGGGGCCATCCGATATGCTGGAGTGGATATCGGGGTTTTCTCGGGGTACAGATCAATATAAAAGTCTACCTCTCTGCGAGGAAGTAGCCCTAGAACGTCTTCGGGGAAGACGTCCGCATACTGATCCACCACTGCAGGAAAACTGGGACTCCACACATCAACTGATCCCAGGATGAGGCTAGAAAACTGATGAGTGATGGGCTGTCCTCTCCTCTACGGGAGTCCATCCTGTGCTGCTAAGGCTCCCCTCTCACTGGTGAAGGTGAACCTGCTCCCGTCAGTGCGCACACATCGCACCCTGCGCCTAAAATAGTCAACCTGAGCATGGAATGTAGATAACCAATCCATGCCCAAGATGACGTCGTAAGGTCTCGATGCCGCTACAAGAAGATGCCAGCCGAAGCTCTTGCCTCCTAGAGTAAGCTCAAACTGCCGGCACCAGTGTGTAATCGTCGAGTCTGCTCCCGTAGGATTCTCTAGCCGTAAGGATCGAGCCAACGACTCTGTTGGAATATCTGAGCTCCGAACAAGGGCAGCGGCTATGAAAGAGTTACTCGCTCCTGTGTCTATAAGTACTGCAGCAAGGGTGGAATAGCCACAAATTGTACCTCGAATCATCTCTGGCGTGCCGTGGTCGTAGGCCTCTGCTGCCTGGAGCTGTGCCTGTCTCTGCCCGCCAGCTCCCTGTGGTCGGGGCGGACCTCCTGGTGGTGGTGGTGGCAGAGCCTCAAAGCGTCGCCCACCACCTGCTGCCCGGCTAGCTCATCTGCCTCGCCCACCTCCTTCCTGCGGACCACCACGGTCGAACCTCTGCCTATGCCTGGGTGGCCCCTCCACCGTCTTCTGCCCCTCGGTACGGCGGGTCGGGCAGTCACGAGCCATGTGGCCCTGCCCGCCGCACTCGTAGCACTGCCTGCCTCTCGGAAGACTGGCTCCGCACTGAGTGCCCTGCACTACTGAGCTAGTGTCCCGAGGTCGTCTTGCTGGAAGGTCGGGTCCGACTGGAACCCTGAGTCATCGTTAGGCTACCTGCTGCCGAAGACTCCGCCACCTGCCGCCCTGCGGTAGGTCTCGCTGTAGACTCCGCCAGAAAGCTCTCGATCAGAATGGATCGCTCCAGCACTCCTGCCTGGGATGGGATGCTGAGGGAGACCAGCGATGCCCTGATCTCATGTCTCAATCCCTGCTCGATGGTCAGGGCCCGGAAGAAGGGGTCCCGTACCATGTCTATCGAGTAGCGAGAAAGATCAGTGAACCTTGCCGCGTACTGAGCGACTGTCAAGCTGCCCTGTCGTAGCTGAAGAATCTCCTGGATGCGCACCGTACGGAGGGTGGCCTGGACAAACTCTGAGCGGAAGAGGCTCTCGATGTCCGTCCAGATGAGGGAGGCCTCATCATGTACCTGGAGATTCAGGCTCCACCATCGTCCTGCTGCTGCGTGCAGTAGGCTCGCCGTGAGGATCACCATGAGGTCTGCTGGTGTCCTCACTAGCCTGAAAACTCGGACGACCGCCTCCAGCCAGTCCTCGGCTGCCTGGGGGTCCGTCTCCCTACAGAACCTGGGTGGTCGTTGGCACTGGAACTCGTGCAGAGCTCCGAGGCGTCGTGCGTCGTCAGCTTCCAGTGCTGGAAGCATCGGGGGCTCGGCGGGTAAAGGTTCCGCCGGTGCCTCTGCTGTCAACGGGCCCTGTACCGAGGCCTGGTCGCTCGGTGGGCTGTCTTCGCGCTCTACTCACGGAACCCTAGCTGGCTACTGTCGTCGGGCCATCCTGAAAAGGAAACAAGTTCACCACGGTCAGAACAGTATACCTGGTGAGCTGACACAAGTAATCACAAAGAAAACGTGAAACACACATGCAATCAATGTTTTAGGGCATTAAGTCGGAAATCAGAAGTCAGGGTCCTGGTGTATGGGTACTTCGGCCACCGCACCAACACTGGGCTCCCTGGACTGATATCCACACCCAATATGCTAAACACTATTGCTTCACATAGATGAAATATCAGAGTCTGCGGTAGAACCGACCACCTCTGATACCAATTTTTCACGACTCGCCCTCGGGGCCCGTGTCGTCACTACCCCAAGCCCGCCCTCCAAAGGCCAGGGGCTGGCGACTAGCACCAAGGCGTAAATCCCAACAAAAAGGGAAGGCATTTACTTTGAAAAGTAAACAAGCACCACAGAGTAAGCAAGCAGAAAAGTAAACACTAAGTAAAAATGGTACAAGCTGTGCTGAAAGTAAAAGGGGCCGGAAATACAAGCCCAACTGTAAAGTACAACTGAAAGGGGAAAATAGCAACTGAACGAAAAGCTGCAGCGTCGAGCCGTCCTCTGGACGTCCCACCTTATGGGTGGGTACATATAGCATCCACATCTCCTCGTTCCAGCCGTCCCGCTCAGTGTTGTCCGTCGTCTGTAACCAACACCACGAAGTGCGGGCATAGCCCATGCAGGGGTGAGTATAAGCTACTCAGTAGGGACCCCGATACCCCCGAAGGTCTCCTGAAATCCACAAAGGATAAGCCACGAAGGAGAGATTCAATCACGAAGTAACATCTGACACGGCTTAGGAATATGCCCATACATATACCTAAGTCATCATTTTCCGTTCGGCTCCAACGTCCGAGCCGAAGCACAACCCAGCCCACACAGGAAAGCAAACGTATTCCCACACATGATAGCACAACACAATCCACAAAGGAGAGTAAATAGTAAATCCATACAGGATAGCTCGACACAATCCACAATGGAGAGTAAACAGAGATTTAGCTTACATAGGTATACTTTTTCGGAAGACGATAAAGATGATCACTAATCCATCTAAGTCTTCGGACCCACGAAGGATCGATAGGTACTAACCCCCGCAGTGACCCACACAGAATCGGACCCACACAAGATCGGGCCCACACAGGACCAGGACCACGAAGGACCCGTAGGCGCTGGCTCACACAGAACCGCTGAGCGCTGACCCACACAGGATCGGACCCACACAGGATCGGGCCCTCACAGGACCGGGCCCACACAGGACCTGTAGCACTGATCCACGTAGGATCGCTGAGTGCAGTAGTCGTCACAGTCCATTGAGGATCTTTGCACAGTCGTCGCCGTAGTCCACTGAGGATCTCTGCACGGTCGTCGTCGGAGTCCACGGAGGATCTCTGCAGAGTCGTCGTCAGAGTCCACGGAGGATCTCTGCACAGTCGTCACTTTCGAGGAAGTAGTCGCAGCCAACACTAGGGTTCCCGCACACAGCAAGCTCGTTCGGGAGGGTCCGCTCCACGAGACGAGAGGCTGATACATCAAATGACACAATGTCTGAAGTTGATGTATCCAAAAGTTCCGTATCGTCAACAGGAACTCAACGTCGTAGACGGCGCGTCAATCGGACGCCCGGTCTGAGAGTTATTGGCTTTTTCGTCTCAGGGGCCCGGTTGGGTTTTTAAGGCAAAACCAACCCGACGACACTCCACCTGCGTCCAAACCTCGGGCGGAGTGTGCCAAAATATCCGTATCACAAAGAGGAACTCAACAAAGCTGACTGCACGTCAATCGAACATCCGTAGCTCAAGATACGAGTGTTTCCGCTCCGAGGGCCCGGTTAGTTTCGTGTACGAACCAACCCGGCCGAACTCAAAGTATTCCGAAACCTTGAGTGCGATATACTGAAACGACCGTATCGATCCAAGGATTGCGTTTCTGCTGACGGTGAGTCATTTGGAAGCACGTAGCTCATGTTACGGGCATTTGAACAAAGACCTTCCGAAGATGGGGGGTAAGGGCACGGGCCGACCCGGCCCGACCCCCCCTGGGTCGGTCGAACCGGGTCCGCCCAGACCGGTCTCGCTCGGCCAGCCCGGCCCGGCTTGGCCGAGTGGCCTAGTGGCCGACGCGGGGGGAGCCGCCGCCCCGCGTGACACCCCCGCGACACCCACGGGGTGTCGGCCAGGCGACCGGACGTGGCTGAAGCCACGTCACGGGTGACGCGGGGGGTGCCGCCGCCCCCGCGTGACACCCGCGGGACACCCGCGGGACACCCACGGGGTGTCTCCCTGGCGCCGGAGGCGGCTTCAGCCGCGTTCTGCGGGCGCCGCCGACGCGGCCGTTGCCGCGGTGGTCTCGTCCGTCGGCGCGCCGGACGCCACCGCCGGCTTCCGCAGCCTCCGGAGTCGCTCCGGTGGCCCGTTTTTCTTCCCCTCTGCGCCGTTGCTCCTCCCGGGACTCGTTCTTCCCTGAGGTATCATCAATCATCCGTTGCAGCACGTTCCGTCATCGCCCGTCAAATCTGCACAAAAGCGAAGAATGGCGGAGGGTCGTCGGGCCATGTTCGTTTGGCCCGCACCCTCCGCGTTAGAGATAAACAACGGGAGTAAATAAAGTTCAACACATGAACCAAAAATTTTAATAAAATAAAATTGTTTCTATGATTCCGGTAATTTTAATTTTTAAAGAACGTTCACGGGAATAAAATAGGGGTATTCAAAAATATAAAACAAATCTCTACCTCGTTGGTCATCGCCCATGAGCATTCTTCGCGGAATTGCTCGTTGCGGAATGTGGAGATCGTCGCGTCATCGCGGAAAGGCGCCGCGTCGTCGCGGAACACGGCGTTGAGTCAGAGAACTCAACGCACCATGAAACAATAGATTTAATTTAATTAATTAAATCTGTTTTTTGGTTAAGATCCATGAAGGAGATAAAAAGGAAGGTCCGAGACTCTTACCTCAAGCAGCCGATCGAAGATCCGTCGCGGAGGGAGAGACGTCGCAGAAGAACGCTGTCGGCGTTGCGGATCACAACGTCGCGTCGTCGATTTTCGGATTCGGCTTTCTTCGCATTCTTCGCGTTCTTCGCATTCTTCGCGAAGGAGGAAGATGATACAAGGATTCTGTCTCAATGAGTAATCCTCCAAAATATTTTGGTTGGTCTTATTTTATTATTATGTCAACACACGAAAATGGGGTAAGTAACGACCCATCAATTAGTTGAATTAAATCAACGAAAGAAACAGCTCATTTAATTTATGAAATAAACCGCCCAATTAAATGGTCTGTTAAGAAAACAAGAAAACGCGTCAGTTGACTTTTATAATGACGGTTTTTCGCGGGTGTGTTACTTAGTGGAAAGAAACGGCGGGGCTCGTGCAGGCCCCACCTCACAAATATCCTACCAAGGGGGTAGGATATTTCTGGATAGCATCCTATCTGATTCAACTCAATTTAAGCCGTCATTATGTGGCTTCAAGTGGCTTCCAAGTGTCTTAAGTGAAATAAAATAAAGTTGTTGTAAAATTATTGTATTTCTTTACTTTAAGCCCGAAAATTAAAAACCACACTCGAGTAAATGCAACCCCGGAAGAGGCGTTTCTAAGCGAATATCGGCGATGCGATTTCATAGGTTCCCTCAGAATTAGATTCCGGGCACCGGTTCAAAAGATAGAAAAACCTGCTCGTCTGTTCACTGAACGTACCCGAGACAAACTTCAGAAAATGATTTCGGGCACACCGGGCATCGGAATCAGGTGCCGTCAGAAACTGCGCTCTTGTAAAATTCCAATGAAAATTATGAAAAAAAAACTTTCCTGGAAATTTATGGGTCTATACAATATATTATATTTATATTGTCTCGATAATTCTGTATTTTTCATTTATCACATTCCATTATGGTTCCAATAATGGGTAAACACAATAATTTAATTTGAGGAAGTGCGGACTACCACCCCCTCAAAATGATATTACTCGTTCATACCATGTGTAAAACATATAAATGATTGAGTTACTTAAATTATATATATTATATTATAATATAATTATAATATATATATTTATCATTTAGTTTTCATTCCATTAAATATAAAATATAAATTAAAGTATAGTTCATGGGTATGTAAGGCTTATCGTCTCCATGAACAGTTCATTTCATTTAGGTACACAAAATGTTTTGTACTATTATAAATATAAGCATATAATGAATATATATTATATATATGATATCTAAATAATTAATATCATTTTAGAGATAATGGAATTTTGACCGCATGGACAACTTGTAATTATAAGAAGTTCATTTTTGACTAAATTTCCAAATATCGACGAAACAACCATTATTAACATAAATGTTTAAATAAGGTTTATAATGGGGAAATAAGTGATATAAAAACAATAATAAATATGTAAACTGTTCTGAATAATGTATAAATTAACATTATTTTATTATTCAGGAGACTAAATAACATATGAATCAAGTCAGATACGAGGTAAGGGACTTCGTCTTAATCTCTTTTCATTGAGGCATCCATTAATTTATACATGACATTTTTTTATACACTGTATAAATCTCTTTCACTTTTCATTTCATTCAAAATTAATCTTTTTCTATGAATCATTTTACGAAATGACAAAGAGGGAATAATTCTTTTAACGTGTGTGGTTAGAATGAACATTCTGACACCAAAAGCGTTATTTGATATTTGTCATCATTATATAGACATAATGTTTTTTAAAGGTCAAAAAATTCTATATACTCTTTTAAGTATTTTGGTATTGAAAATGGGTTTGATAATTTATTAGTTATATCAATATATATAAATAATATATTATGATTGAAATGTGGAAACGTTATCTTTCCATTATGTTTTTCTATTTTATGAATATGTTACGGTTCTTGGGAATTGTTTACATATACGGGTGGTTCCATGATAAACCTAGGGTGAGTGAGCCTGATATAGCTCTCCAATACATTGGGCAACGTGATAGAGGTAAATGTTAATGTTTCTCTAAAGAGATTTATTGAATATACTGTGTTGGGTATTCCAATGTGACTCCCTATGTAGATGTAATTTCTATAATATATTTTTGATATAGATGCCCCAAGTTTACTTTATGGTTTATGATTACGATGTGTTATTCATAAATCTTATGATTTCATGAGGTATGTTAAAGAGATTATGTTTTGTATGTATTGATTGACTAATGTTTTATTCCTTTATTTTATAATCCTTACAAAGCTTTTTATGCTCATACCATGTTTTTAAATGTTTTAAACTAGAAATAAATATGAATAGGGTCGAGGATGAGATCGAGGAATGGTCATGTTGTATAAAACAAGGAACAAGGCATGACTCTTTTTTTCACGATTTTTTATTTTATAAAAAAATTGATACTGAGTTGAAGTGTCTACATGTAATATTACAGTTGTTATGCATATTTTATCATCTAATTATCTAATGCTCTAAACATGAAAATATCCTCAATGTGAATTATTCATTTAATAAAAGAATATGTAATGTTTAAGGCTGAGTCCTTAATGAAAAATAATGAAGACACAACAAAAACATGAGAAAGAGAATGATCCGGAAACGACATGATGTGTTGATGAATCTTATGAAGATTCCACATTAATATGATGATAAAATAAGATGCAGTGGAGTGTGAATGATCCAAACAAACCTTGTTCTTGAACAAGAATTATCTACGATGAACGGTGAAGTGATCTTGCATTCTTCAGCCAAATATGAAGGTTTTAGAGAGAAATCTTGTGACTCAGACCGCAGCTGATGTAGATTCCAAAGTAGTGTCTGGGATTAAAGAGAACCGATTTTTTTAAAAAAATAGAAAATAAAGGCCATTTTTAACAAAGAACATAGGGCGTGAATCCTCCTTTAGAAGTGGTTCTAGGGTTTGGGAAAAGAAAAGGATTACATGACATATACTCCCCTTGGCATGTTGTGTATTACATTTCCTTGTGATACAAGCTGTGTGATGAAAATCATGGATATGCATACACCATGTGAAAAACTGAAGAACATGGGTTGTCCTCATGGGTAGTATCCCATGTGGTCCAACTCATTGTGTACCAGAGTACATGGACATGAATAGCAGACATGACCCTAGTCCCCAGATAAATGGAACAAACCATGTAGTCCACCTACACATCATTCACTACTGCATCGTACGAGACCCATGTTTGTCTAGATATACAAACTGGATGGGAAGAGGGGCCACATGTTGTGTGGGGCCCCTAACTTGTTGTGTACTATTTGATCTCCCATGATCAATATTCATTCCTTTTTATATCATTCATTTTTATATGGATTTAATCCCATGAGAAGCCTATCATGAGTGATTTCTCATATAGAACATTATGGTTACCTCATAAGAACCATTCATGATATGGGTAGTGTAGTCCCCAACCATATTCCTGGATGTCCTTCTAGTATGATCTAGGCAGTGTGGTCCCTGTTTATTGTGGGCAGACCATATAGAAGGATCTGGGTAGTCTAGTCCCTGATGATTCTAATTTTACCCACCAATAAGACTAGGTAGTATAATCCTCGATGACCATTTGAGCTGGCCCTCTTGTAGAATATGGGTTATATTGTTGTCGAAAAACAACATGGATGACCATCTATGTCATCACCCATCCTCAGGGCATGTGTCGTTACAACCCCAAGCCCGCCTTCCATAGTCCAGGGGCTGGCAACTAGCACCAAAGGTGTAAATCCCAAAAATGGGAAGGCATTGCCTATATAAGGGAACAAGCACAACACAGTACACAAAGGAAGTAATCACTAAGTAAAAACTCGATACAAGGTATGTTCTGAAAAGTAAATTGGCTAGTATAATAACCGAACTAAAAGTACAGTACAACTGAAAGGAAAGTAAAACAACAGTATGTAAAATAACAACACTGAGTCTTCCTCTAGAAATCCCACCTGAAGGGTGGGTACAGATAGTCTCCTCAGCTCCTCTAGTCCGGCCGTCCGCTCCGTGTATGTCCTGTTAGGTGCTACATCTCAGGGTACCATCCAACTCCACAAGCCTCCACAATGATCAGTTTTTTCCGTCATCTACATCCAAAACAATGTAGTGCGGGAATAGCCCATGCAGGGGTGAGTAGACGATACTCAGTAGGGACCCCGAGACCCCGAAGGTCTCTCAGAATCAACATAGAATAAAAAAAAAGAAATATAATATCAAGAAATATAAAATGACTCTACTTAGGTATATTTCCATACATATACTGAATTAATCAGTAATAATTCGTCTCCAACTCTCGAGCCCAAGCACAACCCAGTCCACAGAAGAAACACAACCCTGCCCACACAGGAAAACACAACCCCATCCACACAGGAAAGAAAGTCAATCACATTGATGATAATGATTGAAATCAAGACTCAGCTCACACAGGTATACATCTTTCGTATGGGAATAGATATTATCAAATGTAGTCACTTATTCATCTAAGTTGTCGAACCCACACAAGATACAAGACCATCTACTCTACCGGACCAACATAGGATACAAGTAAAGTGGTCAATTTTATCAGACCCACATAGGATAAAAGAACAGTAGTCATATCCTTCGAACCCACAGAGGATTCCAGTATGGTATTCGTCACGGTCTAACCCATTGAGGATTCCAATACAGTAGTCGATGCAGTCACAGCCAGCTCTAGGGTTCCCGCACACAACATGCTCGATTCCGGGAGGGTCCGCTCCTCAAGAAAAAGAGTTGATACATCAACTATCATGAGTTCTAGAGTTTATGTATCCCAATGTTTCATCTCATCCAATGAAACCCAACGCGACCGATGGTGCATCAATCGGACGCCTGGTCTGATAGTTATTGGCTTTTCCGTCCTAGGGGTCTGGTTGGTTTTGAAGCTAAAACTAACCCGACTATACTCCAACTGCGTCCAAAATACAAATAAGTAATACAAATGAACCATATAAACAAAATTATTTAAACACAATTGACGTCACGTCAAACGGACGTTTGGTCCTTATGATATAAGTGTTTCCGCTCCAAGGGCCCGGTTGGTTTCGAGTTCGAACCGACCTGGACATACTCAAACATTTCCGAAACCTCAAGTGTAATATACCGAAATGACAATCTCGATCCATGGATTCCTACACAACTAACAGTGAGTCGATCAGATGTTCGTGGCTCATGTTATGGGAAAAAGACCATAAATGGTCCGAAGTGGGGGTCTGGGCCCGGTCCGACCCGGCCCAACCCCCCCCCCCCCTGGGTGGGCCTGATCCGGGACAACCCGACCAGGGTTGGGGTCATGCCTGGCCGGCTGCAGTTCGGCCTGGCCGGCGCAGCCCAGTCTGCGTGACCCTCCCAAGCCGAGCCGGGGGGGTACGTTGGTTTGGCCAGCGAGCCGAGCAGGAGGGCACGACCCACCTCTGTTCCATGGACGCGGTGCGAGGCTGGCACCGTGTCTCCCCTAGATCCCAGACAGCCACAAGATCCTGTGCTCGCTGCCGCTGCCTTAGACACATCGGTCTTCTTCCAGCATCGCGTTGGGGAGCCACCGCCTCTAGGTGGCTGGCAGGTGACAGCCGTCGACCCGCACCGTCGGGGGATTCTGCGGGTCACTGGAGTCATTCTAGTGGTCTGATTTTACACTTTTCTCCGCTTGCGGTTATCTTGGGACTCATACATAACATTAAAGGCCTCCAATATCCATTGTGGTTCTACTTCATTGTTTCCAAATATTCTGAGCATCATGAACAAAATAATTGTGGGTTAGGACTTGTTCGTTAGTCCGCACCCACCACGTTAGTGGTTCAAAACATCACCCAACAATTATATGCTATTCTGAGGTTATAAATCACATAATGAAATATATATACCAAATCCCCTACCTCAACAATTGAAGACGAATGTCGGCATCGCGATAGACGTCATCCCGAGGAAAGGGTTTGTAGGAATCATCAGAGTGTGCCAAGGCGGAAGCGGCCTCTACTCTCTTGTCGCGGAGAAGAGGATTGGTGGCACATCATTTGTCCTTCTAGGAAAAAATGTTATTCATCGTTCATTGTCAGAGGCAGGCGTTCATGAAAAACCCCAAGATTCCTCTCGATCTTCCTCTCACAACAAAAGCTCTCCCCCTTAATAAAATAATAGGCTCCTCCTATTATTTTATTATACAGGCGAAGAAACTCTCCCAAAATAAAATCACCACATTAAATAAAATGTGTTGACAATCAATTAAGGAAGGGAGAGGGAAGATCCCCATTTATTAAACACATTGGAAATTAAATAAAAAAGGGAATATGAGGATGTATCCTCATTAAATTATGGGTTGACATGAATTAGTGGAGTGAGGTGGAGAGATTGGCATTTAATGGGGGGTGTTTCCAGTTTAATGAGGTTTTTTAATGACATTAGAAGAAATTTAATGGTGGGGATCGTGTGGAACCCAACTCTCTAACATCCACACATGGGTAGTTAGGTGGATGTGGGCCCCACCCTTAACTACCCATGGGAGGGAATAACCTCCTTATGAAATAAAAATTAATTCGATAATTTTTATTTACTTCTTAAATAAACTGTCAATAAAAATAATCTCCTCCATTGCGAACACAACTATAGTAAGGATCATGTTAAGAAATTACCAGCGTTGCGAGTTCATCGGTGGCCTCATATTTTAATTCTGAGAACTGGTTCAAGAGAAAGAAAAAACCGCTTGTTCTTCACTGAACGTACCCACGTTAAACACAGAAATTGATTTCGGGCACCCCGGGCCTCGGAATCAATCTCCATCAGAAGCTATGAACTCATAAAATTCCAAAGTATTAAAAAAATTCCTTGAAATTTCATGGTCTTTATATTACTCTCACCTCAGTGATTTTAATCCCCATAAAGCTACAACATAACTTGGAGAACAAATGAGGGTACTGAGCACGCATCTGAGCCTCCCGCCCCCATGTGCTCTCCTAGAGGTTCTCGTGCTGCAAATGAATGCACACAAGAGGAATCGACCACCCATGTAGGAACCGCTCTTGTCGATCCTTGATCTCCACCGAGACCTCCATAAATGTCTTTCCATCGTCGATGTATAGCTCCCAGTGGTTGATGATATGCGTCAGGTCGTTAACATATCTCCTCAACTAAGATACGTGGAAGACATCATGAACCCAGTGCAGCTGAGGTGGAAGGGCCAGGCGGTATTCTAGCTCACCTACTCTACTGAGGACCTAGAATGATCTGATGAAGCACAAAGATAACTTTTCACCCTGTCAAATTATCCATAATCCACATCGAGGTGAGACCCATAAGAAAATAGGGTTGCCATCCTCAAACTCTGGTAGTCTCCGCCTCCTATCAGCATAGTACTTTTATCTGCTCTGTTCAGTCCTTATCCGCTCTTAGATGATCTATACCTTCTCCATTGTAGACCGAACCATCTTTGGTCTTACAAGTGCTGACTCCCCTGGGTCAGTCCAGCACAGAGTTGATCTTCATGGTCGGTCGTACAGTGCCTCTTAAGGTGACATCCCGATGGTGGATTGATAGTTGTTGTTGTAGCCAAACTCCAACAAGGGTAGGTGATCCTCCCAGCTGTGACCAAAGTCACAGACGCATGCATAGAGAATGTCCTCAAGTTTCTGAATGGTCCTCTCCATATGGGCATTCGTCTGAGGGTGAAAGGCAGTGCTTAGGCATAGTTGCATCCCAAAAGCCTCATGTAACCCCTTCAAAATTCGAGAAGTAAAGAGAGGGACATGATCGGAGATGATAGATGATGGGACACCATGAAGTCTTACAATCTCTTGGACGTAGAGGAATCATTGGTTCTCTACTGACCCTTGCTCCCTGATCGGTAGGAATTGGTCCGACTTGGTGAGTTGTTCGATAGACACCCATATAGAGCCATTCCCTCTGGAAGTATGTTGAAGCCCCATCATGAAATCCATAGATATCCCATCCCACTTCCACTCTGGAACCTCTAAGGGTTGTAGCAAGCCTGCTAGTACCTGATGCTCTAACTTCACTTGCTGGAAAGTGAGGCATCATGAAACGAACTCTACTATAACACTCTTCATACCCAGCCACCAGTATTGTCATTTGAGGTCCTAGTATATCTCCTCTACTCTAGGATATACCGCTAGAGGGGATGTGTGGAACTCCCTCAACACCTCCTCGTGTAGTGCAAACTGGTACCATGGTACCTCCCCTGAAGAGGATGACGTGCACCCCGCCATCAGAAAAATCCATCGGGTACCATCCCTGAGGATATCTGAGCACGTCGTGCCTCACATTCAATGTCCCGAAGTTATGCCTCTCTATCCCGCTAAAGTATTGAAGGAGTGACTATGAGGGACTGAAGATAGGATGAACCACCTCTATCCACAAAGGATATCTTCAAAGTGGCTAATTGCTTCGTTGCCTCTCCAAGTAGATGAATGCATGATCTCCTACTGAAAGAATCAGCCACAATGTTCCAATTCCTAGAAGTATAGACAATCTCAATGTCATAATCCTGGAGGAAATCGAGCCATCGTCGAAGTCTCAGATTCAGGTCCTTCTTCCAGAAAATGTACCTGAGACTCGGGGGTTAGAGGAGAAGGTAAAGCACTCGCCCATTAGATATTGTCGCCACATCATCAGGGTGAAGACCACTGCTACTAACTAATGGTCATTAGTACTGTAGTTCTACTTGTGCTGCCTCAACTTTCGTGAACTGTAATGGATCACTGCTCACTCCTGCATCAGGACACACCCGAGTCCGGTCCCTAATGTGTTGTAGTAAAATACGTGCCCTACGCCCCTCTTTCAGCTGCCTCATGATGGGCACACTGGTCAATCTCTGTCTCTGCTTCTTAAAGATCTGCTGACATCTGTCTAACAACATGAAGGGTTTCCCCTTCATCATCAAAGCTGTAAGTGGTGTTGCAACTCTGGAGAAGTCTATAAAAAATCTTTGATAGTACCCAACCAGACCAAGGAATCTCCGCACCTCGGTCACGCTCATGGGTGTCTCCCAAGAAAATTACCACCTAGACCTTCCTGGGATCCACTACACATTCTGCATATGATATGACGTGCCCCAAGGAGTTAACCTCTCAAATTCAGAACTAGCACTTCGAGAGCTTACAATTATTTTGGTGCTCTCGGAGTGTATCTGGTACAACCCACAAGTTGTAGGGCTGCTCCTGTTCAGTGTTCGTGTAAATCAGTATGTCGTCATAGAAGATTGCGAAAAATGACAGAGGTAGGGTTGGAAGATCTTGTTCATGAGACTCATGAACACTGCTGGAGCATTGTTCACAACAAAGGGCATGACCAGGAACACATAGTGGCCATACCGACGCCTAAAGGTCATCATCTGAACATCCTCATCCCGAACATGGAGCTCATGAAAGCCTGACCTTAGGTCTATCTTCAATGAACAACGTTCTCCCTTGAGCTGATCAAAGAGGCCATCAATCCTCAGAAGAATATACTTGTTCCTCATAGTCACCTGGTTCAAGAGATGGTAGTCAACACACAGTCACAAGCTCCCATCCACCTTCATGGTGAATAGAATCGGAGAAGCCTTGGGTGAAACACTGGGTCAGATGAAACCATTCCCATGTAAGTCCTCCAGTTGTACCCACAGCTCACGAAGCTCAGCGGGAGCCATCCAATATGCCATAGTAGATATCTTTGATGTCCCGGGGTATAAGTCTATGTAGAAGTCTTCCTCCCTATGAGTAGGTAGTCATGGAATATCATCAATAAAAATTTCCACATACTGATCCACCATAAGAGGAAAACTCGGACTCTGCACATGAACCGCTCTGAGGATGAGACTAGCCAACTAATGTGTGATCGATTGCCCTCTCCTCTACATCTGTCCATCCTGTGCTACGAAGTTTCTCTTCTCGCCAGTGATGGTGAACCTAGCCCCATCCATGCAGACAGACCACACCTTCCACCTAATATAGTCGATCTAATCATGGACTGTAGATAACCAGTCCATACAAAAAATGAATTCATAAGGCCTCAACGCTGCTACAAGAAGATCCCAACAGAAGCTCTCGGCTCCTTGAGTAATCTCACACTGCCGGCACCAGTGCGTAATCGTTGAGTATTCTATCATAGGAGTCTCTAGCCGTAAGAATCGAGCCATTGACTCCATCAGAATCTACGAGCTCTGAACAAGGGAAACATCAATAAAAGAATGACTCGCACCTATGTCTATAAGAACTGATGAAAGGGTGGAGTAAAAAAAGATAGTACCTCGAATCATCTCAGGTGCGTCGTGGTCATAAGCATCCGTTGACTAGATCTGAGCCTTCCTATTCCCGCTAGCTCCCTGTGGTCGGGGTGGAGCTCCAGGGGGTGGTGGAGGTAGAGCCTCGAAATGTAGTCCACCACCGGCCACTCAGCCAGCTCCTCTGCCTCATCCACCTTCTCCTTGCGGACTGCCACGGTCAAACCTTTGCCTTTGCTTGGGAGGTCCTTCCATTGTCTGCTGCTCGTCTGCATGGCGGGTCGGGTAGTCACGAGCAATGTGGCCCTTCCCGCCACATGTTTACCACTGTCTTATCTTAATAAGTCTGGCTCTGCACCGTGTGCCCCATACAACCATACTTGTATCTTGAGGTCACCCACATGACGGCCTGGTCCACATGGACCCCTATGACATATGTCGACTACCAACTGCAGAAGACTCCGCTCCATTCCATCCTTTGGAGGGTCTCACTACTGATGGATACTCGGCGAGAAAGCTCTCCACTAACAGGGATCGCTCCAGCACCCCCGCCTATGTCGGGATGCTGGGGGAATCGTCGAACTCCGATTTCATGCCTCAGTACCTGCTCAATGGTTCGGGCCCGGAAGAATGGGTCTCGTACCATTTATGTGGTGTAGCGTGATAGGTCGTTAAATCTCACCGAGTATTAGGCTAATGACATGCTGCCATACCGTAGCTGTAGAAACTCCTTGAAGCGCATCACACAGAGGGTGGCTGGAAATAACTCTGAGGGAGAGAGGCTCTCGATGTCCGTCCAAAGTTGAGATGCCTCATCGTGCACCTAGAGGATCAGGCTCCACCATCTACTTGTGGCTGCATACAAGAGACACATGACAAGGATCACCATAAGATCTTTTTGTGTACCAACCAGTCTGATGACATTGGAAATAGCCTCAATCCAATCATCATATTCCTGGGGATCCATCTCTCTGCGGTACCTAGGAGGCCTCTAACTTTGAAACTCATGCAACACGCGCAGGCAGCGTTCACTCTCCACTGCTAGGACTAGTAGCATTGGTGGTTTAGTGGGTAGTGGTATCGTTGGTGCCTCCACTATAATGGGGCCCTCCACCGAGGCCTCGTTGCTCAGCGGACTGTCATCCGGAATGTTACTAGTAACCCTGGCTGGCGGCCTTCATGGGGCCATCCTAAAAAGAAACAAGTGTGCCAATATCAAATAGTATACCTGGTGAGATGACACAAAGTAATCAAAAAGAAATATTTTGAAAGGAAACACGCACACAATTAGTGTTTTTTTGCACTTAGTTGAAATCAAAGGTCCGGGTCCTAGTGTATGGATACGTCAGCCGATACACCAACCCTGGACTCCCTGGACTGAGAACCACACTCAATACTCATAACATGATTGGTTCACATAAATGAAAGATCAGAGTCATGTGTTATGTAGTAGAACCGACTCCTCTGATACCGATTTTTCACAACCTGTCCTCAAGGACCATTCCGTAACTACCCCAAGCGTGCCTTCCATAGGCCAGGGGCTAGAGACTAGCACCAAATGCGTAAATCCCGAAAAAGGGAAGGCATTGCCTTTATAAGGGAACAAACACAATAGAGTACACAAGAGAAGTAAGAACTGATTAAAACGGGGTACATGGTAAGTGTTGAAAATTAAATGGGCCAATATACAAACCCAATTGAATGTACAGTACAACTGAAAGGAATGTACAACAATAGTAAGTAAAACAACAACACTGGGTCGTCCTCTGGAAATCCCACCTAAAGGGTGGGTACAGATAGTCTCCTGTGCTCCTTGGATCCGGCCGTCCGCTCCATGTATTTCCAACCAAGTAGTCCACCTCTAGGTACCATATATCTCCAAAAGCCTCCACGTCGATCATTGTTGTCTGTCGTCTGCATCCAACACAATGTAGTGCGGGCATAGATTGTGCAAGGCTGAGTAGACGATACTTAGTAGGGACCCTGAGACCCTGAATGTCTCTCAAAATCCATGAAAGATAAACCACAAAGGAATGATACAATCATGAAGAATAAAACGACTCAACTTAGATATATGCCCAGAATTATACCTAAGTCATCAGTTACAATTCATCTCCAACTCTCGAGCCCAAGCACAACCTAATCCACATAGGAAACACAGCCCAGTCCACACAGGAAAACACAACCTAGTCCACAATGGAAAGCAAGAAATCACATCAATGATAATTATTGAAATCAAGACTCTGCACACATAGGTATACATCTTTTGTATGGAAATAGAGATGATCATATGTATTCACTGATTATTCAAAGCTGTCGGACCCACACACGATTCAAGACCAGCTAAGCAGTCAGACCCACACACGATACAGGACTATCTACTCTGCTAGACCCGCATAGGATACAAGTACAGAGGTCAATACCGCCAGATCCACATAGGATACAAGATCAATAGTCATCGTCGCCAAACACATGGAGGATTCCAGTACGGTAGTCGTCGCTGTCGAACCCACGTAGGATTCAAGTACAGTAGTCGATGCAGTCACAACCAACTCTAGGGTTCCCGCACATAGCATGCTCGATTCAAGGAGGGTCCAATCCTCGAGCAAAATAGTCGACAAAATCAAGTGTCATGAAGTCCAGAGTTGATGTATCCTAAAGTTTTGTCTCATCAAAAGTAACCCAATGCGATAGACGGTGCGTCAATCAGACGGCCAGTCGGAGAGTTATTGTCTTTTCCATCTCAGGGGCCCGGTTGGTTTTTATGTTAAAACCAACCTGATCGTACTCCAACTGCGTCCAAACCTCAAGTGGAGTAAGAAAAAAGAACTGTCTAAAGAAATGGATATCAACGAAATTGTTGGCACGTCATACGAACGCTCGATCCTTAAGATATAAGCGTTTCCGCTCCAAGGGCCTGGTTGGTTTATATTTCGAACCGACCCGGTCGTGCCCAAACATAGCCAAAAAATCGAGTGTAATATACAAAAATGAACGTCTTGATCCAAGGATTCCTACGCAATAGACGATAAATCTATCGAAGGTCAGTGGCTCACGTTATGGGAAAAAGGTCAAAAATAGTCCGAAGTGGGGGTCTGGGCCCGGTCCGACACGGCCCAACACCCCCCCCCCCCGGGTCTGGGTCCAGCTAGAGATAGCGCTGCCTAGCCCGGGTGGCGCGACCCGGTCAGCGTGACCCGCACTGGCCCAACCAGGGGGTATGATGACTCGGCCAGCAAGCCGAGAGGGGGGGGGGGGGGGGCTTTGTTCCACGGGCATGGTGCCAAGATGGCACCACGTCTCCCCAGGACCCCGCGTGGCCATGGGATCCCGCCCACATCGCCACGACTTCATCCACGAAGGACTTCTGCCGGCAGCACGCCGGGGCACCGCTGGGGGCTTTCACGGGAAAAAGGAGTAATTATGGTGGTCCTATTTTACTCCCGTCTAAGACTACGGTCATCTCGGGACCCGTACATCACTGTGAAGGCCTCAAATCTCCATTGAGGTCCCGCTTCATTATCGCCAAATATTCTGTGCATTATGAACAATATAGAGGTGGATTATTACTTTTTCGTTAGTCATCACCCATCGTGTTAGTGGTTCAAAACATCACCCAACAGTTATATGCCATGCCGATGGTATAAATCACATAATGAAATATATAAAAAAAATCCCATTCCTCAACAATTGAAGATGACTGTCAGCGTCACGATAGATGGCATCGAGGGGAAGGGGTTCGTAGGTGTCGTCAGAGTGTGCCGAGGAGGAAGCGACATCTCCTCTCTAGTCGTGGAGAAGAGGATTGGTGGCGTGTCGTTGTTCTTCGAGGAACTGGAATTCTTCGTCGGAGTCCGGCATTCTTCCAAAACCTCAAGAGTCCTCTCTATCTTTTTCGCACAACAAAATCTCTCCCTCTTAATAGAATAGTAGGCTCCTCCTATTATTTTATTATACATACAAAGAAATACTTCAAAAATTAAATCACCACATTAAATAAAAAGTGTTAACAATTAATGAAGGAAGGGAGAGGGAAGGTCCACATTTATTAAACTTGTTGGAAATTAAATAAAAATGGGAAAAAATAGGAAGGATCCTCATTAAATTATAGGTTGACATGAATTAGTGGAGTGAGGTAGAGAGATTGGCATTTAAAGGGGGGGGGGTTCCAATTTAATTAGGGGTTTTTAATGAGATTAGAGGAAATTAAATGGTGGGGATCGTCTGGCCCCCACTTCTCTAACATCCACAGTTTGGTATTTAGGGGGTTGTGGGCCCCACCATTAACTACCCATGGGAGGGAATAACCTCCTTATGAAATAAAAATTTTTCCGACATTTTTTATTTAGTTTTTAAATAAACCCACAATAAAAATCATATCCTCCATTGAGAACAAAACTATAGTAAGGATCAAGTTAAAAAATTACTAGCTTTTCGAGTTTATCGGTGCCCTCATATTTTATTTCCGAGAACCGGTTCAAAAGATAGAAAAACCCGCTCATTAGTTCACTGAATGTACCCGAGTTAAACATTAGAAATTGATTTCAGGGACACCTGGCCATGGAATCAAGCACCATAAGAAGCTATAGACTCATAAAATTTCATAGTATTAAAAAAAATACTTCCTTGAAATTTCTGAGTCTTTACACTCTAGCAGGGCTAGGTAGTGTAGTCCTCAATGACAATCCAGGCTAACCCTCCAATAGATATGGGTAGTATAGTCCCCAAAAACATTATGGGATGACCTCTAGTTGGGATGGGTTGTTTTTTACCTGATGAACATATCAAGAATACCATTGATGATGTGGAATAATATAGGGGAATGATTTGAATTACCTAAGGACTCACAAGATATTGGGGTGATTTTCCCACTGAGAATCATTATTGTGATGCGACCTAAAACTGTGTGGCTATGTCTGTTATACCCAAAGCAATAATATCAATGTTTTTTGATTTTATCCATTTTTCCTTGAGTCTCCTAGGTAGAGTCTTGAGGTTTTGTGCATTACATATGAGTCAATCTTAGAACTATTGGATACTCATCTTCCTAGGATAAGCTATTAGATGGATACCCCCCTACTTTCTTATTTGGGATTCTTTGACTGAGCCAATATATATATATATATATATATATATATATATATATCTTTTTTCTGCACACACATTGTGGGTTTTGTTACTCACCTTTCAAGAGAGGAAAACACATGCAGGGTATGCCATGTTCTTTCCGTGTCTATATTCTAATGGTTGGACTAGTCTACACTTATACAATACGTAGAAATGACTTAATTAGAAGTTCAACTCCTCACTGTTTCGATCTCCTTGTGTTTGGATGACCCTACATTGACACTATTTTTGGGTAGAGCATCAATTATTCTATTCTCTTTTAATGTACCCTATTACATTTAATTGTTCCCTTGTGTTTTATCTCCATCACCTCCCCCATCACTATTTTGGGAAATTCTAATGGGTATGTATATACTCACCCCTCCATGGGATTTTCCCAAAACATGACATGTATTTTTAAAACCTCAGACAGTTTGATCTGGACTAAAGAGGAACGATGAGATTTGGGATGTGAAGACGTCATATAATAGTTAATGTTGGGATACATGAGTGGGGATCCCTTGGCTACTACTCTTTTCAAGTTATCTCCAAGTTCAAACTGGTTTTTGGTAGGGGCATGTGATTTTCTACTTTACATTTTAGTATTCACTGCCATACCTATATACTATCTAATAGTTCATTCATTTTTACATAAAATTATATGAGTGGAACCATTTTCTACTTTCCCTCTACAAGTTAGCATTATGTTGTCTATGTGAATGCATATAGGTTCTTATGAAAAGGTCTCCCCAAATTGGTTGTGCCTTCAGCACTTGTCGCCAAACTCTAACATATAGAGGTGGGCTTGGGGTTGTTGTAGCTCGATCCCCATCTTAGGTAAAGTCATGAATATTTGGTTAAGGATATGGTTTTATCTATAATTTGATTTGGTTTTTTTATCACATCGTTTTTTCTATCAATTATATTTTATTTTGTGGCATTCTTTATTATTCAATTGTAATTCTATTGGTTTCTGTTCACCTATATTGAAGGAAGATAGTTTTTATACCTCATTGAGGAGTTTTTTCCTATATAATGGGTTAATTTTCTGAATATCATTTTGTTTATGATAAATCCGTGTTGGGTTTTCTTTTATTATAAGTGATATGTGGTTATTAATTATTTGTTTTATTTTTTTAAAAATGTGGTTTTTCTAGGAAAATGAATTTTATTGATATGGAAACGGGTTTTCAAACATAAAAAAGATCCTACATACTTTGAAAGTGTTTTATGAAATAGTGAGCATTGTATTGAAATAAAAATTTTACATGTTCACTTTGGGAATGTTTAGTATATTAGGAAAGAGACACTGATATATTTAATGTGTGTATGACACTAATATGAGGTAGCCTTTAGTGATATTCACTGACATAATTGGATATCAATTTGTGAGACTCTATATCAATGGTATCAAAATTTAGTTATTTTCAGGTTATTCTTTTTAATATATAGTAAATAGTTACAATGAAGATAAATCAAAATATGTAAGGCTATTTTTTTATTTGTGATTATTTTTTGGATGATGATTTTTGGTATAGATTATTTCTCACAGGATTTTAATGCAGGTATTATCACATATCATTTGAAGATAGGTTCTTTCAGGGATATTTATTTTCCAATTTACGTCTTGATTCATGGATACATTTTTCAATTTTTTCAATTCTGGTTTTCATATTTTTGATTTTAGAATATGAATGAATTTAATGAAACTCAAAGGAGGGAAAAAAGGGAAATTAATTTTAAATGTTTGGGATTTTTGAAATATCTTTGTAAAACTATTATTCAAATCTCCAATGGTTGAATTATTGTAACAATACCTTGTATAAAAACTATGATATCTTATTGGGCTTTGTCTAACACCCTACGTTTAAATTTTGTTTTATAGCGTTTTTCTATTGTAGGATTCAGGTAAAGGGACAGGAATATTGTCGTATTCTTTCCTCTCTTGATGCTTCTTATTTATATTGGGGTTGGCATGGAGGTGAATTTTGGTCATGTGGGGATTTTATTTACTTTCTAGTTTAACCTTTCATTGAATTGGATTGTATTTACTTACTGTATATAAACTATGTTCAATTTGTAATTTGACTGTAATCGTTGTTTTATTCGTATTCAATACAGGTTTCTATTATCCTAATTTTCTTATACTACATTACATGTCAATTTGGGTGTCTTGTATAGTTGACCTAGATTTTTTCATTATAATTGTTTTTGAAAAAGGTTCTATTATTCTATCCTTCATAATTGTAACATCTATAGTAGTTTTTGACTTATTTAATGAAAGATAATTTAAAAAAAATATAGTTAAAAACTTTAATTAGAAACCATAAAATTTTTAATTATCCTTTTAATCTAAAAAATATCTCCATAAAATTCATTATTTATACATTTTATTATTTTTACCACTCATATGATTAGAAGAAGATTATATATTTTAATTTGAAAAATCATTTTTTTGTAGTTTATTTGTAATATAACGCAAAAAATAATCCAATTATTGTAAGAGATATATAAATCTAACATGAGTTTCTGATAGAAGGTAATCTTGTGTTATATTTACATATTTGGTTACAATTGTCTTAAACTATTCTAGGAATTTATAGTGTATGATAAGTAATTTCCCAACTATTGATTTGAAATCATAATTTGCAGTTGGATTTTTAGATTTTTATATCCTAAAATCATAGATTCGGATATCAAAATGCTAAATATATAGATATAATTATATCATAGTTAGTTTATTATATATTTATATTACATATCACAAAATTAATTTATAAAACTCATTTTGTTCTGATTTGTATCTTTGTTAATCTTGACATCACAATGAAGTTTTTTATGACATATCTTTTGAAATATCATATCCCAAAACTCTATCTATATCTATTTATCATATATATAAATTTTTAGATATCATAAAGTTTTATTATTGTCTCTATTAATTTTTTTTTAATTTCATATCATCTCAAAATCAAAATTTCGATATATTTCATTCTTAATTTTTATATAATAGGATATAATAAAGTTTATCTATGTTTTTCATACATAACAGATTATTTATTTAAATCATTAAAAAATCTATTATGAAACAAAACTACGCATGATAATTTTTAAAAAATCATAACAATTACTTTTTTATAATTGATGAATCCCATCAATGAATACCATGCATAATTTTGTATACCATGGTTAAAAAATAATTGAAATCCAGTGATCATCAACCAATATGTAAGAGTAATAATTTGACTATATAGGATTATAATTATAATTTTTAATATTTTTATAATAATACGGTTGATAAGAAGGAGTTAATCAAAATTCTAAAACAACAAGAAATCATACATAAATATAAATTCTAATTCTATAAATATATATAAAAGTAATCCCATTTTAAATATACTAGCACATATATATGTAAATCCATCAATATGTAAATGTATTTTTCATCACGTGTAAGAGTTTCTTTCTCTTCCAAATCACCATATATAATGTTTGGAAATTAATATATAAGTATAATAATCAGAATATTTAATGGCCATGTACAAAGAAAAATTTATTGTACAAAAAATGTGATAATTTATAACAAAAATAATTATAGAATAATATAAAAAAATATTAACAGTCAATGAATAAAATATAAAGATTACATGATATTATAAATAATTAAAAAAAATTAATAATAATAAACAACTATAAATCAAGATTTAAAAAAGAAACTGGTTGAGATATGTTTTATGTATTAAACGATAACAATGTGGAAAGATCCATTCAACATTCCCCATTTGATATTTACAAAACATAAACACATAAAACAATTACACTGATTTGGAATGGTTCAAAATAGTTATAAATTTAAATGTCATTTAATTAATAATTTAAAAATTTAAAATATATTTAGAACCAAAATATCCTCTAAAAGTTCTATAATATATAAAATAGGAACATAAAAATTTCATAGTAGAAATTTCTCCCCCTTTTGAAACATATAACACAAAAAAACATATAGTCCACATTAATATATGATTCAAAAATATTTATAATGGTTATCTAATATAACATTGTGAAAAAATATAACAGTGCAGTTTTACCAATATAACTCTTCATGTATAAGAATATTAACTCTATGAAGCCATGATACACGTTAAAAATATTAAAATAATTACATAGTTTTTATCCAATGTTTTAAATTTGTAATCAAACATTTATCACAATCCAAAAAAAATTAAACTACTATATTATGAAATAAATTAATTGTAACACACCCTTAAACTATAAATTTAAAAATATAGAAAATATATTTACATGGTTAATTAGTAGATTAAAATAATTAAATATATATAGTTTTTTTTGTGATATAGACTAGTTTTTTTTAAATAATTCATAGTGCACGAACAAAATATAATTTATGAATTAAAACTAACAATTAGGTATATATAAAAATAATTTATTATTGATTATGTTATATAAGATATTAAAAACATGCATACTAGTACAATAAAAAATAGAAATAATCTCATTCAAATATACAATAAAAATGAACTATAAAGGGAATGAATACTAGAAATATGATAATAAAACATTTCTGTAATCATTCCAATATACGTGTCAACATTCAAAAAATATTAGAGAAAGATAGTTAAACAATTTTAAAATATTCTCCCCATATGTTAAATAGTTAGTGAACATGAAACAGTTATTGTATGTATTATATAATTTATTGTAATACATTCTATAATTATATAAGAAAATTTCAAGTAATAACTCAGAAAAGGGGTTTTAAAATTTTAACGATCCTTTCATTAATGTAATCTCCATAAATTACATAATATTAATAAGGAATATATATTTTAGATGACATAATAAATATTTTTTAATATCAAATATCAATTAATTTATATAGTATCATAGTTTTTAGGGATCATTCTATATAAAATATCAAATAAAAAAATTTGGTACCTTTCTTCTTATGGGTCTATTAGTGTTAAAAATTAGAGGTTTATATGACAAAATATTCATATTTTTAACTAGAATTCGTGCCTATAAATTATTTAAACCATGTGATATATAGAGGCTATTAATACAACAAAAGTTTGGATACTAATTCAACAATTATTTACATAATGGAAAGAAGTACCATTAGAATACTAGGTAATATAAAAAATTATTTTTGAATTTGAACCACAAAAAATTAAATTCTACAAGATTATGTATTTTCATTATTTCTACTAATTTTTAGTTTTCCTTTATTCCATTATTTATCAATATTTTTCATAAGATTATATTCCACCTTAGTGACCACACTATTAGCCAATTTCAAATAATCATAATTAGCTATAAAATAATTAATTTTACTATACTGAAATGAACATGACGATTTAACTTTATAATAAATAGGACATGATTCTAAATGTTATGAAAAAAAAGTAAGTATTATCAAAATAATCATATTCATAATTTTTCTGATATTTTATATTATTTTTAAATTTTATTATATTTTTTAAGAAGAATGAAAAAAAAATCATTACATTATTTAAATATTAGTTTCTAAACTCTAAATTTTGAGAGAAAAATGAAGGAAACACTATAGCATGATTAATAAGAAACTTATTTAATTTTTTATTTTATTTACTATAACCTTTGTTAGAGTTTGATTTATCACTATAATCCTCAGAAGAATTACATGTATAAATATTAGTAATTTTTTATTTCTACATTTAGTAAAATTTTAATACATTCATTTTATATTTGAGTAGTGTGCATCCAATTTTAAGATATCTAAATCTCTTGAATTCATATTATACGATCACCTATTTGTTTTAGTTATCCAAATTTAATGATATCTTTATCCACTTTTTAACTTTTAAAAAATATTAGCAATTTATATATGTTCATTATGACATTATGAAATCTAAGCTTCATTATTAGGGGTGTTAGAATATTTTTATTTAGCATTTGGCTCATCATTTTCAGTAGAAACCTTAAGAAAAAAATTCTATATCTATACAAAATTATAGTCCTCAGATTTTGATATTATGATAGATTCAAACATAATTATTTTTCTTATCAAATTCTTAATTTTATGCTCATTGATAGGTTTAGATGGTATAATAATAGTAGTTATTCCACTCTATTTAGTAGTAAGTACTCTTAGAAAATTTAATGATTGATCTAATTATTCTATAATAGTTCCCAATGAGAAAGCGTCATTCACTATCTCAATGTTTTTTACCTTCATTTAGGTAATAATTTCACCATAAGATATCATAAAAGAATAAATTTTATTTCATTGTAGAATTGTATCATAATTGTCTTACATTATCTGTTACTTCATAACTAACACAAATCATTTCTCACATATCTTTGTCTTTATGAAATTGAAAATATCCATTAAACATATTTTAAATGAATACCAAAAAAATAATTTATATATTTTTAATTTAAATCATTATTATTTTATCACGTCATAATATATGAGTAGGGTTAATTAATATGAATCATATAAGGTTTTACCACCTTCATATAGATATTAAAAAAAAATTTAAAATATAAATTCATTATTGATTTCCAATGTGAATAATTTATACTATTAAAATAATTATCTATATACATTAATATACCTTTTATAAGATCATTCAATGAAATTCATATTTTTAAAATTATATTTATCACCCAATGTTGTGTATTTTGAAATGATATATTATAACTGAAAATGATTAATCAAATTAGTGTATAGAATAAATGTTTCCTACTTCAATAATTCTTTTTTTTTCAAATGGAAAAAGAGTAGTGTATTTTCAGGATTAAAATATATAATCATGCGATTCCCAAAGAACTGCTTTGATACCATGTGTTGTCCCAAAGAATTCATTGATAAATACTCAATAAGGGTGTATAGATTTTCTTTGAATATTTAAAAAATTTATAACTTTGTTGATTATTTTAGTTAAAATAATTCCTTTACCTATTAACATTATAAATATTGGAAATGTAAATATAATAAATATCATTGAAATAATATGTTTATAGTGCTTAAATGTTACAATGAACCTCACATAGTCCACTAAAAACACCATGTGAGTGATTCATGATTTTATTAATATCTAGTACCTAGTTATCTTTAAAATGTGATAAAATGCAACACCTATAACAACTGATCTTTTATTAGGCCTTAAGATCCTTTTTTAGGAATCTCCATAATTGAGTACAATAAATAATATTTTATTAAAAAATATTAGGTTTCAAATGTTGTGAAACCCACATACATCATAGTATTTAATTTGAGTAATTTCATTTAATTTTAGTCACATTGAGTTCCAATAAATATTTTGTTAGAAATATGGATTTTACGGGTTTACTAGGTGTTAATCATTTTAATTGGATGATTAGTGGTAATCAATAAATAATATATGGAGGGTATTATAATGATGATTGTTATGGTATTCACATTCACCGCATGGTTTGTTAAATAATAAAGATATTACATGAATATTTTTGGTATCCTTCAGGCTGTAAAATGGACTACACATTATGGGTTTACGATTTGGTAAAATGTGAGGCCAAACTATGCAGACATCCCAAAATCACATAAAATTTGATTTCTTTCCCAAAAATTAGCCTTTCCAAATATAGAGGGTTATATCATACTCTTCCATTATAAATCTTAGAATATACTTAACAACCAAGTTGGAATTCAAATTTTTTTACATCATAGATTATTTTCATTATCATAGTGATTTCCAAGTGATTACAAGGTAAATACCTCTTCCAGCATTCTATATTCTCCCACTATGATTATTCCCTAGGTTTTTTCTTTCTCCTAGAACCAAATATAACTATATAATCTTGGGATTCAATTAAAAATTGTTTGATCCTAGGGGTTTTTCTCCTATTGTTTGTAGATCATGCCTTTTTATATATTCAATTGGTCATCATTAAAGATAATTTTTTTTACATGGATTCTATTTCATCAATGTCTTTGTTTCTAAGAAATTTTATCATTTTGGAAATAAAGTTGTTATTGAGCTTTTTAAATATATTTTTAATTGAAATTTTCAATATATGTGATACCCATGAGATGTTTCAAATTGTGTTTATGAATTCAGATCATCGAATAAATGGATTTTATTCGAAACTAAATGTTTTAAGGTTTTAAATTGAACGTTATATAGTTTCAATAATTTATAATATGCGTACGAGGATTTATGATATAGTGTTGAATGTATGAGTTAAATTTCAAATATATTTTTTTCAAAGAGTTAAAATAAACTTTTTCATATATTATTGTTTAATAAAGAGATTTTTACCCAAAACAATTTTTCATATGGTGTTATATGATGAATTCTAATTATTCTTTTGAAATTAGTGTATTATTTTACCTTTTTAAAATACATTAATTTATCTTTAAATTGTGTTTGGTGTAAATGGAATCCCATTGTCCTTTATTTGTGTTTTAAATAGAGTCAACCTATATTCAAATAGTTTCTTTAATATTTTTAATGTCGTGGTGATTTTAATTGATTTCTAAATGATGTGTAAAGTTGAATATAATAACATGTGAAAAGGATCTAAATCATAAGTTGTGTTCAATTGAGAATACCTAGTTAAAACCTCATAATGATTGATGTTTATAACTTGTGAGACTCTCTTGATTTGATATTTTCATTTCATACCTATTGTGTGGGATTTTTTATCACTATGTGATCCTTATTTCCCCTTTTGTGGGGTTTAATAACATTTCAATTTATGTTTCACACTTTGTTTTGAAATGTAATTATGTATTACATGGATGTATAAAGTGATTGGTGATATTTATTTTGAGGGTGATGTAGGCATAAGATATTTATTTATTATGATGTTTATATTGGTCATGGACTATTTTTTAATTATCTTTACTATAATATTTGTCTTGTGAAATTTGGTTCATTGTAGGAGGTCAATTATTATGTTTATCTAGTTTGTTTACAGTCTTCCAATTTCCCTGTAGACATGCTAGGAACTATGTATCGAATGGGGTTCCATTTACATTGAGTCATGTGTGGGATAGTAGGATGGATATTGGTTTTGACTTGGTATATGACTATAATAATTCTATAAGAAACCATTAATGTTAAATGTTTCTCATCCAAGATATCAAAGACGGATCCCCTAACACTTTCATGTATCGATTTCTTGTTTATACATGGGATAACTATCTTGGGATTGGTAATATTTCCCACCCTTATATTGTTGTAGTATATTTATATTTTATATCTTAATTCCTAATATTTGGACTTTTGGTGAAAATTATTGGAATGTTTGAACCATAATATTGTGTTACTTCCATTAAATAATGGATTTCCATGATTTTTGAGAATCGCATTTCGAATTTAATGACTGTCATGTGGGGTTTATAATGTGAAATTGAACATAGGAGATTTGATTTTAAACTATATTAGACAGGTGAATTTTTTCAAAGTATGTGTTTTAATTTTAAAAAGTAAAATGACTATTTTAAAAATATTAATTAATTAATAATAAATTTTCACATGAAAATGTTTAAAAATGTTATTTTCTAGTTGTTTTTTATAAATTCCATTTATGAATGTCCTTATTAAATGAATTTCAAAGCTTTATCATGTTACAAAATTCTATGATATTTAGACCACACCTAAATGTTATTGGTCCTAGGTTATAGATAGACTCATGTGTAATACTTTTTGTTTACATTAATTGAGTTGGGAGGTGGTGAGAAAAAAGAGGTTACACATAGTGGGATTCTAGATTTTATGGATTTTATTTATTTATTTATGATTATATAAACGATGAAGTCAATCTCTAAAGTTCATTAAATAGTTCTTATTGTATTTGGTTATACCAGGATATTTTATTTATTTAATGATAATATTTTGTTTATATAAAAATGTGTTTAATTTGTTCTTTTTGTTATAACCCTTTTTGGTTTTTTGTATTTTTGGTTATTATATACTTGATACTAGATGGATGTAAAATTTAAGTAAAATGATGGTTTAAAACTAGTATATTTTTCATTTTAATTTTTCATATATTTTAGCATGAAATCATTCATATTGATGTTCCCTATGATGCACTGTCATCAGTTTCTAGACTATAGGGATCATAAATGCCCATGGGCAACGTGGTAGACCCATTTGGGTGTTGGGATAGATGAAACCACTAGATGGTTTATTATATAAAGGTATCAGGGGATGATTATTTAGTGTGCGATTTTATTTCAATAGAATCCCTTAAGATATTTGGGAATTTCATTATTGAAAGGAGATTCTGGTTTTTAAGGCCTCAGGGGTAAGGGTGAGGAGAGTGTGGCTATCTATTTCTCATATCAATCCCTAAGATAAAAGGGTAATTTTGATTTACATTTTGAATTTTACTTTACATTTACTATTATATGATGTGTTTTTATGTGCATTGATGTTGTTTTTATATTATTATTGTATTTATATGGGTTTGAGAGGCATTACACTATTTAAGGTCAATCATGGATAATAATTTATGTAGAATTGTTTACACATTTAATCTGGAAAACTCTAGAGTTATTATGAAATTTTTTTGTTTTCACTATAATAAAGTATGTTTAATTATTATTGAAAGGTTTCCTATGCCAATCATTTATTCCCTAAACATCCGTGTTTTTTCCTTGATTGAGTTGCATTGACTTCTATCAATTATAGATATCTTTTAAAGGGACCCTCTATTATTAGATAAATATGGAGGTTTTTTTATTTTGATACGGACAAAATTTTCTCAATTTAATTCTTTTTTGGAGGGATAATTTTTAATGGTTTCAATTCATTTTTTCGGGAAATGATAATTTTAATTATGAGATTCTTAATTTTAAATTTTGTTTTCATGATTTCTTGAAGAGTGACAAAATTCCAGTCGTTTTTAGATATTTTGGAGTGATAAAATAGAGATTTTTAAATGTTATTTAGTTTTAATATAAGGTATTTTGAGTAGTTTGAATGGTGAAAATGGTATTTTTGGGATATTATTTTTGACAATGAAGGTACCACCATGGATCATTTGTATATTAATAAAGGGTTTTATTATTTCTCTATAGTGTTACTCAGTAGAGTGTTCTTTCAAAATACATTAGGAAATCAGTGATTTTGATTGAGAATAATTTCTCATGTCGTGAAGTTTTTGTTCCCTTAGAGACTTATTGTTGTTGGATTTGATCCTTGTCATATAATGGGATTGTTATTTTGATCTTTAAGGAATAAAATGATGATGTTTTTGTCTTGTGTTTTTTATGGTATGCCTATACAAATGGTCAAAAGTAATATTGAAATGCTTATCTATATAGATAAACCAATCAGATAATCTTCCCAACACATAGAATGAATTACTTGAGTTTTACGATCTACACAGAATCTAAGTAGAGTGGTGGATTTGGAACCTTATATTCTCTCAGATCCCATCATGGGGTTCTTGAGTCATTATTTTTTATTGATATATGTTTATCATGTTTTTAAAAAATTCTAAATGTGGTTGGAAATTATTTATGGAATACTCCACTATCTCAATACACCTAATGCTTCAGTATTAGGGAAATTTTGAGCTTTCATATTAGATATAGTCAAGAGAGGTGGGACTTTGTAGTAACATTTAGTTATGAGATGGTATTTCGTATTAATTATTCCAGATATTGTTTATCACTAGTTATTACTAGAGTTTGTTAGAGTTTAGGGAGATCTCACGATTGGAATCCTTCAACTGATTGAGAAATCAGTGTTGGGGTTTTCCAATCAATTCCAGAAGTTTTTTATATTGTCTATATGGTTTGATGTCAATGATTTTGAGAAATAATATTTTCTAAGAGATTATGTTCCCCCATGTTTTGGTTCACATGTTCTTATATTTATATTGAAATCCATTTTAGATGTTGTCATGGATTCCATTTTGGTTGAAATCTGACCAACCTTGGAAATTTGTGTCGGGTGATTCACCAGTTCAGTCAAATTGAAATGAGTGTTGTTTAGTCTGTGTGGAGTAAAAGTGGGATAATTATTCTTTGGGATTGAAAATAACATAGGATTGGACTTTCCAGAACTCTAGTTACTAATAGATAATGAAAATAACTCTTGTGTTCTTCTAGTGTGGGGTTCCCAAAAACTTAAATACATTATCTATTAAAGACACTAATTTGTAACACTCATATTTTTTAGGTCATATTTACATGTTTTATAAGATAAGTGTTTATAGATACTCTGATGTTTGATCTATTGTGGTGTTTTTCTTATTTTGGGACAATTATTTTGACATTAATAATTTGGTTTATGTTTTTTGTCTTATTTTTTGTATATTTTCTGGAATCAAATGGATTGATCATTATGGAATGTCTCTTATTGATGGAATTTGATGTCATTTTTTTGGAATGACATGTTATTTTGAGACTGAATTTGTGAGAGTTGGTTCTAATGTGCATTATTAATTGGGTTACACTCTCTTGATATGAGTGGATTATAATATATTTTTGTTATGAGAAATTGTGATTCTTGTTGGTTGGATATGATGGGTGCCTTTGGTGTATATTTGGATAACTAGTTTGTGTAATGAACTAATTTAGATTATGAACTAGATTTTATTTTGGATTAAAATATTATTTATTAAAAAATTTATTGTGATATTTCTTGTGATTCTAGGTTTTCTATGAATGTTGTGGGCTGAGGTTATATTTCATGTCATTACATCGCACTACATGTGGTTATTTCTGCCGTATTATGATATAGAAGTTCCGGTGGTTTGAAATCAAGCTTATATTATGGTGTTTTAGCTTTTTGATGATGTTCACTCAAAATTTTCATTGGGTTCTTCCATGTCAGAGGAATTCTAAATGTTCGGGATACCATGTTTTCTCTCCCTTTTTATTTAGAATTTCTATTTGAAATTTATATTTTAGTTTTTCTTAGATAAATTTTTAAATCATTATGAATGATGACATAAAATATTTTAAGGATCTCAGTCATTTGGTTTTAAGGTTGAAATTGATTGACATGTCCTCATTGGATATTTTTTTAATAATAAAAATATACAAATTTTATCCAAATACTTTTGAGGTGACAAATTTTGCATAGTGGGGAGAATTATGACAGCCATGTGTTATTATAGTGATTAATTTGAGTTATTTAATCTGATTTTTAGTTAACTATATTCCTTGTGAATTTTAGGATGAAAATATATCGTTTTATGGATTTTATTGATGTTTCAGTGTTTACCCACATGGTTAAGGGTACATGTGCACCACATGTGAAGATGACGATGTACAACACTGAGAAAAGTGATACATTAACTACTAAAGGATATTACCCATATAAACCCGGTGAACTTCTATTTGTGTAATGTAATAAGTTTTGAACATCATAGTTAATAATTCTCAAATTTTTGTAATATTAGGATGTGTGATATCATGGCCCATGGATGCCATGACCTAGAAATAATAGTTTCGAGATAGTGAGGTTCTTCAACATCTCCACATGGATTGTTAAATATTCAGCTATTAGAAGAAACAAAATGGTTGTTTTTTATCTAGGATGTGTCTTGTGAACATGTCGAAAACGATTAGTTAATATATGTTGATAAAACATGACTCATAAAAATAATCACATGAAAATGATTTTTAATAAAATACAACTTTAGATATAAATGAGGTTTTAGTTCTATATTCCCATTACGGACATATCTAACTCTTGGGAGCAAAAGATGATCTCTAAATCTATTTTATATTAGAATATTGTATTATCATGTTGAATTCCATGTAATTCTAATGTTAATCCCTCATAATTTATCCTTTATTATTCTTCCTACATTTCTTCATATGTACCCCCTTTCTCTCTGCACACTTGTTCACTTTATACAGTAGAGATTAGGTTTATGATTGTTTTATGATTTGTTTTGGTTATTATGGAATATAAAAAAATTATGGGGCTTATTTGAGTGATTCACATCAATGGTGAAATGTTTCAGAAATGTATCAATTTCTTCCATGTATGAGTTTTTGTTTAATTTTTTAATTTTTTGAATTAAAATCATGATTTAGCTTACTAAATATATTTTTATTCAAATTAGGAATATATGTCATATCCCTATGATGTTTCTAAATTGTGTCTATAAAATATGAGCACGAAATAAATGGGTTTTATTTGAAAATAAATTTTTTCCATATTTTAAATATAGCGTTTTAATGTGACCAACATTTTTGAATTTCCTATGAAGACTTTTGAAATTATTTTTATTGAATGATTTATAGTTGAATTCAGTTTTGGTTTTCAAAGACTGGTAACATGTTTTAAAAGAGATAATTTTATTCTAAATAGGTGTTTAGCTAAAAATGATTTAAATGGGGGGCTAGATGATGAATTAAAAATGATTGTTTTGAATGAGTGTGTTCTTTTTATGTTGTAAAAATGCCTTATTATCTATTAAAGATGTGTTTGTTGGAAGTGGAAGGCCTTTTGAATTTTTTGGTTTTCAATGAGTAATACCAATGTTTCAAAGGATTAATTTTAATTGTTTAGTGGTGTGTATGATTTCATTACATTGATAAAGGATATTTGAACTGTAATTTCTTTAATTATGAAACGATACAACATCCAGATCAATTTTTATGGTAATTTATGTTATGAAATAGTATGAAGAAGGCAATTTAAATATTATGAGGCCCTATTGATTTCCCCATTGTTTTATGCCTTAATACAGTTTTCTATCATAACAATATCCTCTTTTCCCATTGTGTGGGGTTTCATATGTATTTGAGTATTTTACACACTTCAATGTGAATGTTATTATATATTTCGTAATTATATAATGTTTTTAAGGGTATTCAGTGTAAGGGTAGTTATTTATTCATCCAGATGTGTTGAAATGTGATTTAATGCTCACTGATTTTTTTATTGATAAGGGGAACCATAGTAATATATAAGAGTTACATTATTAAGTTACACTTATTGGTTTTTACACTTCTAGTGTTCATATAGGCATGCTAAGTAGTAGGTATTAGAGAATGTTCTATTTCTAATGAGTACTGTGTAAGATTATAGGATATATTATGGTATGTACATAGCATATTCTGTTAGTCAGTGTGTCGTAAAATAATGAAATAAGGCATTTATGATGTTTTTTCTATGATTATATCCCATAAACCATTATTTTCTTGATTATTGTTCATATATGGATTATCTAACATGCACATGGTTTTGTTTTCCCCTACTTATATTGTACATGAACCTTTATCTTATTTATATTCATTTCCTATCATTGGAAGTATGGTGTCTACTTTGTCTATGATTTACCCATTATCATTGTTCATTAACTTTGAGATATGATTTTCAATGATATTTAAGAGACAAATTTTAAATTCAAGGACTCTTGTGTTTGGTTTTAAAAGTTTATTTCAAAATTTGATTTTTGATTTTAAAATTTATTTGAATAGTTAAATATATATAAAGTTTTTGTTTTAAATTTATAATAAATGGATTATATACAATGAGATTATGTTATTGAAATTTTTTATACATGCTTATGTTTGAAAATCCTATTATATATTTTCATATTTAATCAGCCAATTATTAATTTCATTTTGATGTTTATTGCATAATTTTTGTGGTTGGTAGCAAACCTTGATTTTTGTCTTAGAAATATATATTTTAGTTTATGGGATTCAAGTGGACATTGTTTTTTATCTTATGGATACCATTAAGTGATTTAAGAGCTGTGTAGGAACCATAGGTTTCATTGGGTGGGATTCAAGAATGGACCATATTTTTATAACTTTCGTTATCCATGAATTGGACAAGATGACCACCTTGGAACTATATTCAGTTATTTCTCTTCTATATGTTTATTCCATGATATAGTTTATTATTTCAATATAATTTTATTTAGTTATTCAAGTTTTTTGAATTAATGTTATTGGATATGACTTGTTTCGAATGTTCCTTTATTTTGGTTACTTATATGACGGATTGTTCATGGTCGTCCAAAGAGAGAATGATTCATGTTGGACTATATAGAATGTTATATTGTAATGTCACTCTTATTTTTGGGTAAAATAATAACCATTGGTGTTTTTTATAATTCTAAAGAACTAATTTTTGGACCATAGGGATTAAAAATTCCCATGGATCCTTGTGGAGGACTTGTTCAAGATTTGAGTTAGATGGAACCCTAGGCCCTTTTATTACAAAAGTTAAAACAATTTAGTATATGGATGAAAGAAATGATAACAATAGATTATTATTCCCAAGAATACTAGTTTTGAAGATGAATATATTTTTAGAGATCATATATCAAATTTTTATCATTTATAGACAAAAAAATTAATAGGAAACAACCATTAAGGGTTCTCAGTATATCCCTTCTTTATCCTAATTTCACAATGTTTTTTTCCTCATTATCTTTCTCTACATTAAATAGTAATAATTAAAATAGTTGTAGTTAGGGAATTAATTATGTATACAATTTTAAATATTCTCATTTCACATATTAGATTTTTTGGTAACTCATTATTTCATACAGTCTTCGTAGAGAATATATTTAATATCAGTAATAATAATTATTCAAAATATTCCAGGGTTTTATTCCTTATAAAAGTAACTTCTCTTTCCATTGTCATCTTAATTGAATAAAAAAATAAATATTTTTTTTGAAGAAGATAATATATGATCTATAAAAAACTATTGGAGCCTTTAAATATCACTACAATAATTAAAATTTAAACATTCAATAAATATTATCGATTGCATTATAAAAACATCCTTCAGAAGTTTATTTAATTTAAAGACATTGTATTCCAACTTATTACTCTTTTCATATGATAGATAATACAATCATAATAGTTATTACATAAATATTCACTGACATTATAATTTAATATATACATGAATTTTCATAAAACATTTCATTTATGGTAACCATAAAATATACTAAGTTTCCATAGGATATGATTAATAATTCACTATATTTTTGTTTTGATATCATAATCTCAAATTAATATCAGAAAATCAATTTTACTTTTATCATAAAGTTCAATATCTTATTATCGTATCCACTTATATCATAATATCACAACTCATGTTTTACATGTTATAGTTTCATGTGATAACTTTTGATCATAAAAAATGTTACATGAGCCATATATTTTAACACCCTAAAATAGTAAAAGAAATTATATATATTGTGTACTCTAAAATATCAAATTATAAGACTCCAACCATATGTTACAATAATATCTTATGATTTCTATATAAAAATATATGTTCTGCATGTCTCAATAAGATCAATTCGGTGAATTTGATATTTCTTAAATCATAACGTTGACATATTTTTTTATGAGTGAAATATATTCAGACTATATGATTCATTAAATATTCTTTTATTTCTTCCATGATAGATTAAAAAATATATATAATGAAAAAAATTAATATTTTGTGTGAAAAAACTATCTCAAAGCACTATTACACATGCACAAAAAACCTTACATAATAGATGAACCCCAATAATGAATATCCAGTGTACTATTACATGCCACTAAAAATATAATAATTAGACTCATATAATCATTTTCCAACATTTAATAGTAATATTATGGATATATAATAGTATAATTTTAATATTATTTTGTGTTCCTGAAATAATGTCAACATATAATGAAAATTATAAAAAACCTGGAAAAAATAATTTGGTATTGCAATTTATTCTTTTAGAACTATATTTAAAAGTATCTCCATTTTCAAAAAGTTGATATAAAAAACTAAATCCTTAAAAATTTCAAAATATTTTCCACTTACATAAGTGTATATTTATTTGCTAAAATTTTATATATGATGGTTCATCATTTATAGGTATGTTTAAATTCATTAAGACATAATAGTCATGTAAATAAAAAGTAATACTCTGAAAGAAAATTTCATAAATTATAAAATAATAATTTTTGATTAAAAACATGAAGTATTGGCGTTGGATAAATATAAAATAATGTGTACATTAATAGTTAAGAAATATAATATTAAAATTAAATAATAAAAAATCATGAATCATATAAGAAATGTATGATGTTATAAGTAATTTTAGAAACATAACATAGTGGAAATAATCCATTAAATAGTTTTTCATTAGAGTATATTTATATTTCATGAAATTTATTTTATAATCCCTTCTAGATGAATGGTAAAAGCTGAATTTTTATGGGATTGAAACTATTCATATTTTTTTCATGAACCCCTCCCTCTAAAGGTACCCCACCTATACCAGAAATGATAGAAGATAGGTACTGATGCATGCGTCATGCCTCTATCAATCTCCATAATACATACTAACATTGATGGTATAGAAAGATCATAAATGGGATGAATTAGCCTTCATAATTATGAGATCAAGAAATGTGAGAAATCCAATTCACATAAATATAAGAGATGATATAAAAACTACACCACAACAATCCCAAAATGAGTGTATAGATATAAAATATATTCACAATTTTCTCCAAATAAATATCCAATAGAAATCCTAAGCATACACAATAACTACATATCTAAATCCCAGTCTATAAATTCGCAAAATTGTATATGTATTCCTTTTAAAAATCATTTATAATATATATATATATATATATATAAGGGTAGCCATAAAATTACTCAATAGGTTTATACTAGAGTCTATCATATACACGTAAACAATTGATTTATAGTGAATCAATTGGGAAACAAAAAAATAATCGATACCTAAAATGGTTAAATAACCAATAAAATAATCACAATGGTATAATCACAAAATATTACATCCATTTATAGTAACATAATAGAAAAAAATCTATAATGGGTAATCCACACAACATTCCCAAAAGTATGTCTCTCGAACACCCAAATGATATATATGTTGGTGCCCCTATCTATTATATATAACAAATATTCCTAAACACACCTATTCCATTAACATAAATACCATAAAATCTCACCCAAAAATACTTGTTCTATCACATCACATCACATCTCACCTGAAGATAAATCGGAAATCACATCACACCACATCTTACTCGAAGAAACATGGCCCATTAGTTCATATCTCATACATAACGAAAGTAGTAGTGTTTCATGAACATAAATTGAATAATCCACATGAATTGTTAAAATAATATATAAACCCCGCCATATGAAATATCATCATCTCATGAAACAAACATGATTATTGTTCTTCTAATTTCATTCCATTACATACCATGTATATTTAACCCTCCTAGATGAGAGAGTGTGGATTAATGGGTAACATTCCATATAGCCTCCCAAACAGAATATTGTAAAAACAACCCAAAATCATTTGATTATTTGAATTATTGGATTGAAAGGGGTGGGGTGTGTATAGAAAATAGAGGGGACATCAAATTTATATACATATAACCCCTAAAAATATAAAAAAATATGTTCCCAATATGAATTAGAAACCAACTCACTAAATCAATATCGAGACTCACAACAACCACAACATTCAAAACCTCTAATAACTATATAAAACCAGACACAAATTACTAATCCACAGTCTTCAGTTTCAATATTCTTTTCAAATTAATACATTTTTTAGATTTCATGTTTATAAACAATTTATATTATCCAATCTATTTCTTTCACAATAAATATCCACCATTTGTAACCACATGAACCATTTAAATTCATTCATTTACCATTTAACCTATTAAATTTCGATTCATAATTTACATTTAGTTCCAATAATACCCATTATACTAAAAAAACACCTCATCATAACAAAAAACACATCTTTATAATTCGAATAATTCCACATCACCACCCTTTCACATCCAGAACAAATTTCCACATCATAATAATTTTATACATCACAATAGCTATCCAAACCAAAAATTCCACATACGACAGAAATTTTAACATCACATTCACTCATTAAAAAACCTTACATAACGAATTAAATATAATTTAGTATATTAATCAATGTGATATCTTTGTTTCTAGTTCTTTACATTTGGTTAATTGTCACACACAATATATTTCCATGTGAAACCAATTTAATAGATAATTATAGGTGGTTATCCATTTTCATTCATGGAGAAAAAATATGACACAAATAGGTTTCCACAATAAAAAAAATTATAGTATAAAAATAATCCTTAGATACCACAATTTTAATTGAGGAATCATTCCTGTAAATCATACTTAATATTATATAAAAAGCTCTAAAATAATGCATTCAAAAAATCCATACGCTTCAATTTAAAATGAATCAAAATCAATTTTATCAACTAAGATAATGAAGTAAATCTACAAAAAAATATAGAATAGTATAAACCCTAATATATGATACATTAGAATAGAAATCAATGATTACCTACCTCTTATGAGATTTTTGGTATACTATACGAGGTTGGTATAAGAGGGAGGCCACCATCGAGCACTAAAAAAATAGAACACTTTTACAAGAATAAAACATAACAATAACTTCATTAAAATAATTAAAACGTATAAATACTATATTATCTTGAAAAAACCCTTCTAGAACGAAGAACGTGAATGAAAATAGAGGAAAATAGGAAAAATAATAGTAGAACTCACCTAAAACACCACGGGTTAGTCTCCCAAGATCAATATTGAAATCAACTAAAAAGGGGATGAAAACCCACTTTGGGTCACACATGGGTACCCATTAAATGAATAAAGTACAAGAAAAGTGATAGGTTTTGAACAGTTTTATGAATATATACCCAATATTCCAAACAATGACCATGGAACAACCCCTAAGACCACACCACTGAACTACATAAACAAAAGGGACTGTGGTTCATGAACCTTCACCATGCCATGATCCTACTGGTCAATGAAGATATGTGATCCAAAGAATATTAAGGAATTGGATCACTATAATATGGGAAAAAACCACAACAGAGGAAATAACACAATCCTATAGAACCATAGGAATTAGTAAAGGAATTGAAACACTACCAATATCATTATGCTATAGGATCTAAGAACCAAGAAGGGGAGAGACCCCAACTTATCAGTACTGAAAAATTACCCTAAAAATTCCATGACCCCAAAAGGAAGCTCCAATCACCCATTACACCACAAGGAGACCTCATACAATAAAATGATCACCCCAACAACACGACAGTACACTCCATTATATAACTACATTCTTAGCTAGATTTTCAGTCCATCTCCCCATTTTCCCGTACAAACTTCTAGCTCCTAAATATTTCTATTAAAATAACTCCCATAATGAAACATGGTATAAGGTTTAGGTATTACATTAGAAACATGTAAAAACATTTTCTCCCTTAAGAATGAAAACCAAAACTAGCTAGAAAAAAAAAAGAAAAGGTGTCAGACAAGATAATCATCACGATTCCTCTCAATGATCTTGTTAAAAAATAAAAACCACCACAAACCGAACACACTAAACCAAGCCAAAAGCAGCAAAAAATATCTTACTCAAGCACATAACTACAACAATTAACCATCTTCCCCACTTGGGAAAACATAACACCATTTCATAGAATCCACAATCCATATACTTTAAATGTAGCTGCATTAACCAATATCTCAACCTCCACACAACCCCAACAAATAATCACCACAAGTATCTCACAACCAAGGCCCCTAGAACATAAATCAAGGAATTTCACCTTCCATGTCATGATATTATCTGCTTTGGATGGAACTTAATTGACTATACATTTTTAATAATGTAATGGTGAAAAAAATATATATTTGGTATTATTGTTCACCTTAATCTTCTCTTGAATGTTTGAATGAAAAAGTTCAACACCATGGAAAACAAAATCTAAAAAAGTATATTTTCCAAACAACACATCATAGTAAAAAAACATATCATGGAAAAAACCAAAACAACTCTAGTTAATCAGAACACTTATACATCTCAGACGACCAAGTACTCTCCTCTAGGCTATTATTCATACATAACACATGAAACAAATAAATGTTCCTTACTTACAGTAATTTTCCCGACAATCCAGGATCTCCTCTTGAATATACATTAACATTGAATCATTTTCAATAAAAAAAAATTTCAATTCAATTAAATTAGAGTCACCATGATTATTCTGTTAAAGCTTATAGATGTGTAAGAGTTTGTGAATCCAGTCCAGTATTGGAATAAGATCCAATAGATAGTCCACCACACTAACACGCTCCAATACCTCGATACACCTAATGAACCAGGGAAATATTTTACTCGTGTAAAAAACTGACACATTATATATTGATGGGAGACTCTCATGAAAATTTTGTATCTAACCATGAACTTCTAGATTATCCTCCCATGAATGAAAGTTTATTTCTTCCAATCCCTCACAAATATTCTCCTCTCATGAATAAATTTTACAATCTATGTTTTCCTCTACACCTCATCAAGCACGAGAATGTATAAATATCCAACCATGGACCAACACAATGGAGAACCTCGTGTTAACCCTTAAAAAGATAAACTTATTTCCATACCAAAGAATGAGTGATAATTATTTTTATATAATATTTCACCTAAAGGAAGGTGATTTTCTTGTTATCTTCTAATGTCATATATACATCCCTACAACATGTAACACCTCGTGAATTTACAGTATAATTATATTTAATAATTATAATCTATTTGATAAGTTATAATACAAGAAAAACTAATATTTACAATGAATAAAGCTATGTTGAATAACATATTTGACACACAACACCAAGCATAACGTGGACACAAAATATATTTTTTAAATACGACTAATATAACCTACCTGTTAAGATAGAGGGCCTAAATAGAAATAAATAAATTATTCAAATTATTTTTTTATCATGAATAAATGAAATTACATTATTTTTTGTTACATAGAAACAAAATATGAACCATTTTATGGGAATTTTTTTGGAAAATAGTATTTTTTTAAAATCCTTTTTCATTTCGCTTTTCAAGCATACATCAAAATTATTTTTTATCAATTTTATAAAAAATTTTATAAAAAATTAATTTTTGAAATAATAATGTTAGAATTATTTTCTAGTGAATATTTCAAAATCTTCTAAAAAGATTAATTTATTTATGAATAGTTAAAAATAATTATTTTCATTTTAAATTATAATTTTGTATGAATCATCTAAAATATAAAATTTATAAAAGTTATTTTAAATGTATGATTAATAAAATTATAATATATTAAATATTATATAGGTCATTTTAATAATTCTATTGATTAATTATTAATTTAATACATACAATACTTTTGATAATTTCTCTTTGGAAAACTGATTTTTCATCTTGCTTTCAAGATTAATATTGAAATAAATTTTCCACTAAGTTGAATAGATATTTTTCGAAATAGAATCCAGATTTGAAATCATAATATTTAAAATTATATAATATGGTTAACATAATTTTTGGTATGAATATATTGTAAAAAGTATAATATTTGACTACTGTGGTTCAGGTTAAAATGATTTTATGGTGGGTTTAAAATAAAATGACAAGGGATAAAAAAAGACCTAAAACATTTATTATTGATATTTTATGGATATAATTTCACATTTATCATATTATTAAAGCTTTTTATGAGTTCATGGGACATTGATCCTTGAAATCATCCTATTTAATAATTTATATAATGAAAAATAAAAAATGCCACCCACATACATTTAAATTTAAATTTAATGTTCGCATAGTTACAAAATAGGTTTTTCAATAAATATTTATAATCATTTTGTTATTAATGAAATTATTTTCATGGGAGTAGTTTATTTTTAATATTTAATAATTATATAATTTTCTTAAATTCATGTGCAACAGCGACATAATAATTAAATAATTAATAGAAAAATTAAATAAATGATTCTATATATATATATAATTTTAATGATATATTGGTTAATAGTATGTTTGTAGATAAATATAAGATTTTATACAAGTTAAAAAATAATAGATTAAAATTCCATTAATTTATTGAAATTTTTTAATTCCAATTAAACGAACACTACCAAATATAACTTTAAGCTTATTTTGATGTAAATAATAATTTATTAAATAGTTTAAAATGAAAATAAATTATATATTATATAATGTGATTTCAAAATGTTTAAAAATATAATATATGGTCCATTTATGATGAAATATTTCTTTTATAATGACTATATCGACCCCTAAATAGTAAAAACATCATTACTAAGGTTAATGTCAAAATGAGGGTTTTTACACATTACAAGCGCTTCTGTTAAAATTAATGGAAAAAACATATATAATTAATAATTTAATAATTCGATTTAAGATTTATAAAATCATGGTCCAAATAACCCCATAAATAACATTTTTTAATCAATGGTTAATTACCACCATAGAAAAACTAATTATCGTAGTGAAAACTAAAATGTTAAATCTAAATAAACATAAAAGATAAAGAATAAAATATTTATCAAAATTATAGAGGTATTATTTTTCCAAAAATATTAATCCTATTGTATATAATAGGTGACCCAAATGAGGTTCTTTTAAGAGACATGAATCGTTTTAACAAAGAAATTGATATTATTTCTTCTTCTACAAACATCAATTTTGTATTAGAAATTAAAATATTATAAATTTTATATCTCCCATATCTGGATATTTTGTATTAATAATGGAATAAACTATATTTTTAGATTCTTCCCTCAAAATGGAAAGAAAATCATTGATCATGTGTATGATGAACTTCCACCTCCTGAACAGATGAGACTCGTTTTAACCAACACCACACATGGTTATATATAATTAAGTAATTTAATATATAGATATTAATTTTATTATGTTATAATACATATAGAATTTTAATTTTACATATAACTTCTAAAATTCCATTATGTTCAATGTACTATAACTTTGCTTGTGTGTACGGAGGAATACCATCTTGCAGAGAGATGTGACTTTTTTCACACTCTTTACATAGAAGGTAATAAGAAAGTATTAAAAAAATATATGTGATGTATATTACAAGATATTGATTGTATAAAATTAAGATATGACTAATTTACTTACCATTTCAAACATTAACTAAATGATAATGTCGCTCATGTGTACAAATGACATACTGTCTATAAGAAGTGATGTGATCATTTTTCATGATAAAATAAAAATCATTATTATAAAAATGTATCTGAAGGAAAAAATAATATTCACAACATTATTTTCATTCTAGAGATGATGGAACTATATCATAAGCTAAAAAACCTAGACTTTTACATTATAATAATCATTATAAAATAATGATGTTAACACCTAAAAAAATAATTGTAAAGAAATTTTATTAAAAAACAGGTGATAAAATGTTATAGAAGGATCATATATGATATAATTAATGTTAAAATTTTCATCATGTACATTAATAAAATGTTTAACACCACTATATATTATGTTAATGAACGTTCAACCAAAAAAACATGAGGTAAGGGATATTCTCAAAAATTTCATTCATTGAGGCTTATTGTAATGTAATTCAAATAATATCTTTTATATCATGTATATGAATCCAATTTCCAATTTATTTTCACAAATAATTAAATATTCAGGGGTTTTATATTTAAATGTGAATTATTCAATACAAGGGTATCTGAAAAGAAAATTATAGTGGTATGGAATTTTGAAAACATGTTTTATTTTATCAGGGTTATAATACCTCTTAATTGTATTTGATATTATTAGATTATATGTGCAATGTATTTTTTTTCTCATCTTTTTGTGTAAACTTTATTTAGTTGGATTTGTATTTGATACACATATTTTATTCAATTATTAAATCTCACATCGGCATTATGATCAATGTAAGGGTTTGTCATCACAAATTGAATTCTTTGTGATATATGTCATGTTATACACCTATATTATCTTATGAGGTGAATAAAGTGCTCATTTTATATGTCATATCATGAATATATTTTTAATTATTTTATTTTATGTTTAACTTTATGAAATTTCGATAATGGGACTTACGATTAAAATATTATCACTGTGTCAAGTGATTTACGTTTCATCAAAATTTTAATCTAGATTTTCATATACCTAAATTTTCAATGAAAGATTAATTTTTATCATTTTATAATAAACCTTGTTCATTTTATTATATTCAATACATTCTTGATATTTTCATTAAATTGTCCAATTTTCCATTCATTGGGGATAAATCTGATTTAGATTTTCAAATAAAATAGTACTAAATTTATATCTTGATTATAACTCATAGATTTTAAGAGAATGTAATTAAAATTCCACCCTCATTTAGAAATCTACCAACTATTTTGACTCATTTAGACACCCATTTTCCCTTCCACGTACTGTATAAATAGATTTGGATTTGAGACCTTCTCTCACCCTCAACCAAGTGCAATATTCCTAGATCCATTCAGTTGCGTAACCCTTCCCTTAAGTATTATAGGGGGATTTGTGGAGGGGTATCCCTAAATTAAATTCCCCATCAACCTTAAACTACTCAATAACTTCCACATGTATTATATTTTTGATATCATTCATGGTGATCTATTGTAGTCTTTGGTAGATGGATCATTGATTCTTGAATTCATGGTTGCCGACATTGATAATATGGTGGATTCTCATAAGTGGACACATATAGTGATTTTAGCGGAAGATAAGACACCTCTAATGCGTTATCAGAACATTATCTATTCATATGGATTATAGTTTTCATCCTAGATTTTGATCCTAAAAAAGAAGCATGTTTATGTGTTGTCATCCTCATGAAATGACTTTTTGAATATGAGATCTTATAGTCATCACTCAATCTATAAGTGGAAATTTAGCAATTTTTTGTTGGCCGATGGACGCTTACTCTTGGTGGGACTCCTCAAAAGTGGTGTTGGGGAGGAATTTCTCGAGCCTCCCTCTCCATTTCAAAAACATTGATTTCCTCCATTTCATAGGGGAATCTTCTTGATCATTACTTTTGAAAACGGTTGAACTCTTTACCACCAATATATAGTGGTGGACCATATATGTGTGGATATGGATATTTTATTTCCCCTTCATGAGATATTTTTTTTCAACAAATAGGTTTTAAAGTCCCACAAAAGCATACAATATTTGATCCATCTCCTCTATAGTTTTATTATTAATTCAACACACAAGGACAATCTATCATTGTTTATATATATAGAAACTTTAGGATCACTAATCTATGTTCTAGAAAGCATCATTTTATTGTACACACATCAACCATATCGTATAAAGATCCTACTAGGTCTATATCATCAGTTTTTTCCTCAACCTATAGGGATTTAGTTTAAAAATATCTCCCACCTCACTCCCTAATCTCACTGGTTTAAAACACAAAGATGTTTTTGAAATCATTATATCTTCTTCCATGGTCTTCCTCCTTAGGAAGGTGGAATTTGTGACTATATTTTTTTATGCTCCTGCTATGTATGGGACCATAGATCTTTTTAATCTTTTTTCCCCTCATATATAACCTTAATTTCTCCATAGGTAGGCATATCAATTACTCTCCCCTTGATATCCCAGCAGGATCCTAGGTCCCAAGACATCGACTCATCTAGATGGTTTCCCATATAAAACTATAATGACAATGGTATATTATTGGATGTAGATATGGTTGAAGATATGATATATGGTGACCCATTATCACTATAAATAAGTGTCTACAATTGATCATCCTCGAAATGAGATAATGTTATTTTTATTTCTCATCACCATTGTTCTTCAATTTCGTGGGCCAATCCTAGGAATCCCCACCTTTAATGAACAGTCTTCTTATATGGATATCCTAGGGATAGGGACCTTAGGTTGAAATAAATATTCCCTTAATTGAAATATCACATCACAATAGTTTCTTTCTTGAGGTGATAGAACCCAAACAACACAAATCATATATATATCTAGCTTGACTAAAAACAATGTTCCACAACTGAGTTCATGGGGATAAATTTATCCAACATGACTAAATTATCCAGAATTGATTCCTTGTTGTGGAAAACCTAAACATCAGTATCCATAAAATCACTACCATGGTCAGATCAAATAACTCTTTCATATTATTCCACTTTTTGTATGTTAAGTGTTATATGAAATCTATATAATTCCGCTAGATTGATATGGAAGGATTTAATCAAAGGATTTCACCTTGGTTAATTGGTGGTGATTTCAACACCATATTATAAACTTCTTAGAAAATTATGGAAGTAATTTACCCAAAAAATATCACTAGGAGTTTTCATCATTCACATCAAAGAATTTTGTCTGGGAAATGGGTTTAACATGACAGAATTTAACATACTATAACAACCAAAGGGGTAGTGATTGTACATGGTGTTGGATCAACATCTACTTTTACAACATCCAGTATATCATTACCCACCCAAAAACATGGGTGTATCACTTAATTTAGGAATTATCAAGTCATTCATTGATTATCATCAGCCTTATCCCAAGGTAATCAGGTGGAGACCATTATTTCATCCTTTACCGGTGGGAGGTGGATACCATTTTCCTCCATGCATGATGTAAATCCTTCCACAAAGCCACACAAAATGGATCAGATGTTAGATTCCATAATAAGATCATACAACTCAAAAGGGACCTTCGGTCTTGAATAATCAAAACAAATTCACATTTTCATGAATTAGATCCTATAAAAGATTATATCAATCATGATGATATAGTTCTTGATTAATTCTTGTATGATGTTTTATCAGTCTTGGTGTGTCCTGAATGGTCTTGAGTAGGTAGGAGGTCACAGGAATGTTGGGTAGGATGTACACTCGCTCCATTAGCCACCAATATAGTATCATGCCTGAGGATTCAAATATCTACACTGAGAGTGAGTAGGATGTTTCCAAAGGTAGTTGTGAAGATGATTTTTGGGTGTTACTTTGATTGGATTCTCACATTTTCCTTAAAAGTATTTCTATAATAAAAAAGTTAATTTTGAGTGAGTCATGTTCTGTATTTCCCCATGGTTCTCTATATATTTATTTGGATTGAGGTGTTGTTTCATAATATTTTCCCTAGGATGAGGAAATTTATACCTTCTCACCTACCATATTCATTTTAATTCAATAATCAATCAGATGTTTCATATCTATATTTATCTTCAATGGGATTATTTTTCTCTTTTAGTATAGACGTCATCTCAATAGACTTTCACTAATCCTTTTTTTGGATGGAATTTCCTTTTTCATCAATGTGGGAAGATGATCATATGAGATCTGAACAAAATTATGGATGAATATTGTATTTGGAGTTGTAAGATCATTAATATACAGAAAATTAGAATGTACTTCATGAAATAATATTCATTGAGTTATAAGGGAAAATAATCCATGAGAGCCTTTGAGTTCAAATAAAACAGTTTCTGATGGAATCTCTGGGAGATACTGTCTCTCCAAGAAGGCTCTAAAAACATTACATAGATGCATTAATGAGAAAATTTACATATTTTATCCTTATTTAGATGAATCATTTTCTATAATTTTGCAGTTGTATTACCCTAATTAATTATATGTTTACATCTATACCCATATATTTATATTATATACTCAGAGTTCCATAATAATATTTAGAGAATGTCTAAAATATTTTGTCTTCTTTATTCTAGGACTCCCAAGAGGAAAGCATGTACTATATTCCATCATGTGTTTGGAGGGATAAAGTGACTGAACAATGAGATTTTATCTTTTGGACTACCATATGAACCATTCAATACATATAAGAAAAACTAAAATTTTATTTTTAAAAGTATTAACACTATGGTAAAAATTAATATTGAATAAATATTATGTAGGTCTATAAGGAATGATGGAAAATTTTTCAAGCTTATAGTTGTCACTCTGTATATAAATATGAGATCAATTTCATCATTCATGTTATATCGTAGGATATAGGGAGATTAAATATATCTAGGATAAATATGATGGAAACATGATTGGTTTCTTATGGTACGGAGTACCAGATCTCACCTTCACTTGGGATAGTAGACACCCCATCTTCTGCTAGGTTACACATGATTTCCAGTAATTGTGGATATTCAACCACATAACTCTAACATCAGAATATGATATTTTCTTTTTAAAAAATAATGCCTTTGGATACATATCCTCAAAAAACTTCCATCATTTGATCCAAAAATACCACATAATTGATGAATGTGTATGTGTTACCTACTTTAAGGAGATTTTGGAAATGTATAACTTTAATGTTTTTCATATAAATAATTTGTCTATCTCAATCGATTATGTGTTCCGGTTGAAGTGTATTACACTAGAATCTAAATTCCTATCCTATTTTAATCATCAATATGAAATAAATTTATAATTGTTTTTATGGATTTTGGGATACTAATGTGTGGAATAGAATTGGAGATTTTTTTCAGTCCATAGACGGAAGGTTACTATAGATTAGATTTTCTTATCTCCTGTTTTTTCTATGAGAATCTTGGAGTAGGAAATTAAGGTGTGGCCTTGGTTCATGGTAGATGGGGGTTTGACTATATAGAATGTTAGGATTGAGGATAAGTATAAAGGATTTGTTAGATCATTCATTTATATAATAGTTAGGGTGTGAACTTTGGAAGGTAATTTGATAACCCTTTATAATCATTAGGATATCACCACATCTCTAAGAATATTAAATGATGAGAAAACATGTATGATTCCATCACAAATACCCACACAAAAAGGTATATGGGTTAGGTGGACTCTCTCTCATTGTAGCTTGAACAAAATATGAATGGTTCCATATCCCACGGTATCATTTATAGAGAGAGTGTTTTAGACACCATAATGGTTTGGTGGCTTCAAATTTAAATGTATTATATTGCTTAGGGAACTTGTTAGTGGTGGAATAATGGGAAATTTAAAATGGCCTCATGTTATGTAATGATCAAGGTATCACACTTGAATTACTGGAAACTAAGTCATTGGTTATTTATAACTCCCTCCATGAGATTAACACTTTCCCATGGTCTATTTCATATTAAATTCATAGATACAAGAACATCACAAATTATTAGATGATCAACATAAACACATGGTGTGGGGGCAATAAGGATTACATTTGTTTGGATTCATTGGACTCTATATAAAACCATTGTATTTTAATAAAAATCATGAGATCCCTTCCCCTTTATTCTTTGGGATTGTTCATAGTGGACACTCTTTCGTTGAATTACATAAGACCATGATGATTTTGTTTCATGTGGTCCATTAATAAAACTTCTTAACATTATATTGATGATTTCTATCTTTGGTTGATAACTTTTTTTCTTCAAAATATTTATTTTCTAAAAAAATCCTAAATATTTTACTAATATTGTTTAATTTCCATTTCATAAATAATTGGAATTCTTAAAAATTATTACAAGGACTTTTTCTATAGTTTTCTGAACTAGTAAATTTTTAAATTCATGTACAAAATGTGAATGGAGTCATTGTTTTTTACAAATTCATCATGAAAAGAAACCATCATCCTTGATGATCACTCATTAAACTGATGCTTAATTTACATTTTTAGAAATATATTTTTTTAAAAATAATTTTCTTAATATTTTAGATATTTTTTGTTATAAAAAGGTTTTTTTGAAATTGAAAATATTTTATTCTTCAAGAATTTATTTAAAGAAAATTTACTGTATTTATATTCATTTAAGAGACCAACCTTTTACATTAAATATTCTCCACTATAAAAAGGTATTAATTATAACATAATTAATCTTTCACTAGGTGGTTTATGATAATTTTGACCAGGGAAACTATTGAATTTCCCATTCGAGATTAGTTTTTTCAATAATTAACATACCCTTGAAATATTCACTTTCTTATCACAAGTGGATTTTAAATTTGATATAAATATAAATAATATTTATCCTGGATATTATTAATAAATAAAGAATATATCATTTCTAAATATGTTGATTTAATTATAAAGTAATAGACTGATTGGGGAAATTATTCTTATTATTTAGTCCTTACTCGATACAAATATTTGTTGATAATGAATATTGTTCATGAAATAAATCATTCATTAAATATATGTGGAATTAATTGGACATGAAGATATGGTCATGTCACAATTATTGGTAGGCCCACACTTAGTCAATATTATAAATAGTCTTAATCAGTTGCATAACATTATTTTAAATGGGGTTTTGGAGTATACCTACCCATTAGTTAAATTATCTTACCACATGTTCTTGAATGAAAAATTAACTTGATTCCTAAGATCAAATCATATGATAATTATGAATTTCCTTAATTAATAAATTAGATATTATTTTAATACTTCTTATTTTTTCATTGAGATTACCTTTGGGTACCTTTCATCCTTAGTTTGTCAATTAAATGTAATTTCTTTTTAGTTTTTACATTTCCACACTTATTATTCCTTATCTAATCATGATATTAATGTTAATAATTAAATTAATTTTATATTTACTTGTTTAAATTTCCATATATATAATTCTATATGGATCATGCATTATTAATTTTTTATAGCTTTCAATGTATATAATACTTACTAAGTATTTGAGATGACCCTTATTTTGTTTTAATTATCAGGTTTCTAGGATGTGTACTAAGAATGATATGATATTATAGGCTTATAATAACTAAAATTTTCCCTCATTATTTTTTATGGATACTTTTCAAGACCAATGAACACATAATAGTGCGATTTCATGTCCTAGTGTTCAAAAAATAAATATTTGAAATATATTTGAAATAATAAAAATAATTCCCATTTTGTTTTAATAAAAAAGTGAAATATAATCTAAAATGGGGCTTATATGAGAAATTTGAGTGAACTATTTAGTTTTTAATATGGTTTTTTACCCTAGGCATGATATAATATTGGAACTCATCATGCATTCGGATTGAAGAACAATCCTAGGAGAAGGTTATAAAATAAATTTATTTGATAGATATATTTTTTTAATTATTCAACCTACCTAATTATGTCTTTATAATCATACTGAAGTAATATTTGAAGTATTATCCACATAACCCTATAGAGTTTTATTAGAGAGAATTAGAGGGATTATAGTGGTGGTTGATGATCTTATCAAAGAGCGATGATTGGTGCAAGATAGAATCAATGGATCTTGTAGATTATCATGATGTATCTTTATTACTCATTAGTAATTAATCCAAATTAAGGTAGGAAATTATTTTTATTTTGATTCTTTACCAATTTTATATTCCTATGATGACCATGAATTAATAATCCAACATATTGGTCTTGGGATCATGTGTATTTCATTATGCGATTGATTATTCATGAATTTAGAGAAGTTATTTTTGATTATTTATTTTCTCTTCATTCATTGTTCTAAAAAAATTACTTGATGTCAGCATGAACATCTATTGAGGTTTGTTCTTCATGATTGTCCTTTATTATTTTATCCCTGGATTAGTTGTTCATCATGTGCATTATTCATTAGACATGTGGTTCAACATTTATAATGGAATAGATAATTGCGTACAAGTTTTTTGGGGAAATGATTTGAAATTATAGATCTGGGCTCAGTATGATGTGATGGTGGTGTGATAATGTAATTGTAAGCAGATCATATGATGTAGATACTTGATTGCTTTTGTTTTTTGATCAAATAATAAATCATTTTGAAGGAATTTTATGAAATGAATGATGGAATATTTTAAATGATTTTGTGGTGGAATGTCATGAAGAATGAAACTTATTTAATTCCTACACTAGGAATTCCCATATTGGTGTCTAGAGGAGTAAGAATATGTGAAGAATATACATCAGTATTTATGGAAAATATTGATAAAAAATGATTGTACTATAGAGATACATGGCTTGTGGGATCCTCTTAGTGGAATCAAGGTTTTAGGATAATGATAAGTATCACATGGTGTGTGACCATTTATCAGGTTGTGTGACCCTACCTAATAGAATTTTGTGTAACACTAAGGGTAGACAGACCCATCCACCAAGTACATGGGAATAGGGATGACATGTCCTCTTACAAAAATATAAACATGCTTTGAATACATTGGATAAGTCTTGTACTATTACATGGGAAGAGTACAAGTGTAGTAGTACACCGTGTACTATTACACATACAATGATATATACCATTTACATGGGTAGGACCTGGGGTTAGAGGGACATAGAGTGAAACCCTAATACTTGTAGTGATCCCATTAAATGTTGGAGAAGATACCTTTTTCAATTTATATTGTACATGATTTGTTAGGGTATGATCCTCATATAATTTCTCTAAGGTATAGTATGGAATCAACTATTATACATAGGAACACAATCCATTCAAGATGAAATCTTGGGTAGAGTAGTTTGAATCCTTCAATGAGGCATTATGTGGGATCCACTATCATCTTATTTCCCTAGGTAGAGTTCATTATATCATAATGGCTGAAAATACACAAGCATCTATCCACTATGAATAAGTTTGTTCTATATTGAATTTTTGGAATACACCATGGTCTTGGTAGTCATCACCATTCGTGTATTGTATCTCATTGCACTGCTGTGTATACTACATATGATGAGACCCACTGAGCACTAGGTTTTGAAAAAAATATTATATGTTATATCTGAATCGTGGAGTGTGTTCTCCCAGACAAGGGATATGTTGAATCTTCACGATAGAATCATAGTACAATATTATGGTTGTTACATTTCCTTTATAATGTTTATATTTAATTAGTACATTTAGATATTGATGTTATCTATGTTTTAGAAATATACATGTGTAGAGCTGACTGTTATTCCTTTTATTTTTGCTTTGTGGTTTTGTGGTGTGCTACTGGGCATCGTTATACTCACACCTACATGGGATTTTCCTAGACATTTTGTGTCTTGTGTAGATGATCAGACAATTGAAATATTAAATGTGGTACTAGGACCATGAAATTCATAGTATGAATGGACAGACCAAGATGTGTTCTGTTGTCATCATCAAATAAGTCCCTTAATTTAAATTTATCTTGTACAGCTTTTAAGAATCACATTGGTGAGTTTGAATTGGTATGTGTTTTTTTCCTTTATAGACTATCATACTGTGGTTGTGGTATTTAGATTTATTCATTTCCATTATTTTATTATATAAATGTAATCATTGTTTCTACATAAAAATATGTGTGGTTATAGGTACATTGGTCAGGACATCCCATGTTTGTGATATTCCTATAAAGTGATACTCACCATCCCCTGGCCTATTGGAGGTGGGCACGAGGATTCCATGAATGATCCCTTTTAGGATGTGTTATAATAGAGTTCTATCAATGGATTCTATTCTACCTTATGACCAAAGTCTATGACATTGATTTGGGAAATAGAGATAAGTGTTATGAGATTATATTTTAGGATAGGAATTCCATTATTGGAGTTTTAGATGATTTATCAACACACCAGGACCCTAGTCACCAACTTTTTGACTCAATACATGATTTCATGGGTTACAACAAAAATAATTGTACATTAATCAGATAAAATGTATTTTTTTCATGTACTTCTTGATCCATATATCCAGATACTTTAATTGAAAATGTTACACCTTGTTTAATTTAGGATTCCGTGATGATATATGCCTACTAATGTACGGTGTTATGATCATGATGATGATCCCATCAAGGATGAGGAATTGATACAAGGACCAGTTATAGATAATTTCCTTCTAATTGGTGTGCCAACTATACCACCACCTATAGAGATATATATGGTATTGGTAGTACCAGAAGATGATGTGTGTAGGTGGAGAACACTTTATGATTTTCAGAGACATAGACCAATAAATATCCCAGGTGAGCCCAAACCACAAGTATATGGGGATTTGATTATGTTGATGACATGTTTTTTTCATCAATTCATTTAACTCGTAGATATGATAGTGGTTTTGGTAGTGATCTTTCTCTATATCTGAATAGGACGATAGTGAGGCTTAGTGACACAGTCATAAAATGAGGTGACTCTAGTATGTTCGAATTTTGATTTCCTTTTCTTAGGGTATTTGTGTCCATATATAATGATTTTTATGCATCGTGGAGTGTTTCAATCTCAATAAATTTCTCATGATAATAGTTATGTGTTTATCAAGGATTACCAATCTCTCAAGGCAGTTGAGGTATTCATTACATTACCAATTCTTCATAGCTCATACATTCAAGTGAAGAATAAATAGAGACATCATAGTCATAATTATACCTCTATGAGTTCCAACGTATTCTAGGTTGATAAAGAGAGAATTTGTGGTTGAAATTTTCAAGGATGATCAGACATAGAAACTATTTCTCGGAAGTGGGCCGACATGAGCTGACACATTAGTAGTAGAGAGATAATGGCAGTCTTAGAGACATGGATGTGTGAGATGTTTTAGGAGGAGGTCCCATTATAGAGGTTATAATGTTTAGGTCTTATAGGATGGGTCATGTTATCCCTTGTAGAGGTGGTTATAAACTTTTTATAGTTGGGGAAATCTTTCTCGAGATTGTACAACCTACCAAATATCTCATTGGGAGATAGATAATGTGAATCATTGGTAGATGTAGAGATAAATCTAGGTAGTTTTTTAGGGAGGTATGTGTGGAATATTATTTAGGAGAGAATCTAGAGGAGGATTGTGCTTTTAATTATTACCACTATGTAACCATGTGGTATAAATCAGGCTCTAAGAGGTGGAGGGAACATGTGGGGAAATTTTAGGAGGTCAAGACATATGACCTAGAGGCTATGGGGATGATAGAAGCTAGGATAAATATATTTTTAACATTAGATGAAGTACTATTACAAACATTATCTATTCATTCATTTATTTCCACATACCAGGATCAATACATAGTGAATATGGTTGTTCTCTTTCCTCGTCCATTGAAATTGGTGACTCCATTAGAGTTGACTCAGCTATCACAAACTTGCACCAACTGTGTGAGCTGAATCTTAGAGGAATGGTTTTTTACTTGAATCCCATTGTAGTAGTCATGAGGCCTTATAAATTCATATAAAGACTAAAATGTTAATCTTTAGTTAATTCCTTGATTGATTATTTAAGGTAGAGTATGGAGTGTTTTTCACAGTGATAGAGCATGATTTTCCCATTTTAGATAATTTGAAATTAAGGCACCATAGGATAGACTCAGATATAGGGCAATGTAACCAATTACTGATCAATTGGATAGCATAACCCTTGGTAAAGGGGATTCTAGGTGTCTCCATATTCATTTAGTGGTGGTAGAGGACAAAGATGTATTCACAAAGGACGTTCATAGTTTACATCCACACATATTGGTAGAATTATGCCATGATATATACCGTAAGGTTCCACGAATATAATCACAATCCTAAATATGTCCCCTATAGAGATTAATTAGTTGAGTGTGTAATTGGAGGACTTGTAGATGAATGGAATAATACGACCAAGTGTTTTAGCATGGAAAACCTCACTTTTTACTCGAGAAGGGTGAAGAGAGCAAGAGGTTACGTGTGGACAACCCACAGTTGAACTAGGTGAAAGTGAAGAACACGTATCAACTACGGAGTATCAATGACCTCTTCGATTAGTTCAGAATGGAAATATGGTTCTTTTAGGTTTACCATAGATCAGGTTATCACCATTTGTGAGTACGAGATGAGGATGGGCTGCAAAAGAAATTTTTATGACACTAACGTCACTATGAGTACTAGTTTATTCCCATTTTCATTACAAACTCCCTAGTATTGTTTGTGTGAATCATAAAACAGATCTTTCAGCAATTCATAGACATGTTCATGGTAGTCTTCTTTAAAAATATCCATGGGTACTATACATATGAGGAGGATAAATCAAGGCACTTAAGAATAGTTTTAAACATACATAGAGAGAATTAGATTTATGGGAATACCTCTAAGTGTGAGTTATGGATTCAGAGATCAACTTTATGGGACACATTATCTCAGTAGATGGAGTAGAATTGTAATTTTCCAAGGTTAATATAATTTTTTCTAGGGAGCCTGTCATGACCCATCCCAGTGGGGCCCACACAGTGACACCCCAAGCCCGCCTACAATAGGTCAGGGGCTATTGACTAGCACTGAGTAGGCATATTACTAATGTGGGAGGCATTGCCTATGAACTTGTAAACATGCACACATCTCCACCCCACAATGTTAAAATGTAAAAACCACTAAGGAAAAAAAATTCATGCATACAACTAAACCAAACCAACAGAGTATGAAGAAAGTTAGAGTAAAAAAAAATTAAAATGGGCCAGAATACAAGCCCACCAAAAACAAGAGAGTCTAGAAGTTGAAAAGTCCAACATGTAAGAACAAATGGTACGGGGACTACTTCTTATAGAAGTAGGAATGCCTCAGCCTGTAGGGAACTTAGAAAGCTCGGTCCTCTCCTTGTACGACCCAGACTCTGTAAAAAGGCTTCTCATATGTACAATACACAAGACTTGTGGGAAAAGCTCGAGCAAGGGTGAGTATAACAACACACAATAGTGGACCCTGAAAAGCACAAAATAGTACACACTGTAAAGGTACAGTCAGCTATGCATAGTGTATGTATACAGAATATATTGAAAAAACCTAATATACTAGAAACCCAGACATGTAGTCTAGAGACAAGTCGCACAACTGCATTCACCCGTTAGGGATTTAGTTCGAAGATTCCACGAAGCAGTCATCCCAGGAGAACACACTCCCCGAGGCTTACATCTCGGATGACGTCCATCCGAGAAGTATCATCCATTAAGAACCGTCACGAGAGGTAGTCACACTTATTACTGGAGACACACTCCAAAGTGGAAAGATTTCTGACAGATAGAAGCACTCATTATGGGAGACACACTCATATGTGGGAAAGATCATGATGCAAAGATGTGGATCACTGCCAGGGCCATGAAGGATAACGTGACCCGTCCAGATTCACCAGTTAGGTGATACACCAGCTAGGTATAGAATAAATGCTCAGTAGAGTTGGTCGCGTCGATGCCTGAATCTACCTAAGGTCATGAAGGGTAGCAAATCTCGATTCAGGCCTCTCCGTTAGATGTGTGATTCTATCACAGAAAGTCCTGTTGATGGGATCATACTCATGTGTGAGTAAATGATGGCTGAACATTAGGGGAATGAGAAGAAGGGGCAGTAACGTAGATGAAAGATGTCCAAAATTTGGTGAACAAGTGGACCATACTGTTTTCTAAAAAGTACACAGTGTGTAGAAGGTTACACATCGTGTTGTCTGACCCTTGGTATAGCCTATGTACAATGGTCTGTGTAGTTGGCTGGTAATGTAGAAAAACTACGTAAATGGCCTGTAGTACGATGTACACGCCGTTTCCGAGTGACTGGGGTTGGCCCCCTCTACGCTGGCCATGTGCCCGTACACAGTTATCAACCCGTGTACTATAAACTATGACTGTGTATCCCTGGAATACATGACGAGTCCCACGTAGACGCTCCTATCATGCTATACATGCCATGTTATGAAGTCGTGTAGATCATCTCGTGTCCATGTACATAACAAAATACACACCAAGCTTCGGGGAATGTCCATAACGCCGTGTGACCTGGGTCACACGGCGTGTGATTCCTCCCTTACCCTCGAAACCCTATCTTCCTCCAGTACTACACGGTGTATTTTTCGAAATTACACACTGTGTATTCTAGAAATTTCCATAAACACGGACTTTGGTCATCGCACCTCTGGTGATGATTCGTTCGTTTCTTTGACCACCGGATCGTCGCAAGACTTCCCGGTTTTTGTTTCCCCGACAGCACGAAGATTCTCCCGATGTTTCCGAACATCCGATCGGCGTAGAAAACATGATTTGATATTACCTCACAATGAACGCTCAATGAACGCCCTATTCTGATATGTTCTGATACGTCATTTTCCATCGTCGTCTCACCTCTGCAAGGTATTTGTAGTGTCAATCCTTCGATTTCGGATCATTGCGTCGTGGAATGGATGCAAAAAGATCCGTTTTTCTCTGCCCCACAAAGAACACGAAGAATGCGTGAGAAAAGAAAGGGGCTGAAAATCCAATAAACAAAGTGAGGAACAAACCCCCCGCCATTGTTTGTCACGACACTGATCCTCTCACATTATCTGGATTAAACGAAGAATGAATCAACAATTAAAAAACATGTATTGATTCCTCAAATTATCCCGATAAAACCCTCCTGCAAGAATGAATGAATCTACAGATCAACTTGTCTGTGGTTAATCCGTGTTCATTGTTTAAAATCATAAATGGGGAAAATAATTCAAATAAAAGAAACCCTACCTCAGCTGGGATCATTTTCTGATGATGGTGTCATGCTGCAGTCATCATCAAGATCATTCAACTTTTTTGGCATAATGATTCTCAACATTGATCCTTTGTCGTTCACTTTTGAGGGTTCGCTCCAGCGCTCTGTGGATCCTCTAGTGATTTTTTACAAAATTCCATCAACGACCACCAATCTTATAAAAAATTAAAAATGGAATCGTGATTGGCATTTAAGATACATTCTGGTATTAAGGACTCCGTCTTGCCATTCTTGAGTCATTATGATGCATCATTAAAAAGGAAACAGATGTCCCATCACTGGGCTACAACGGATGTTTCCGTTAAAATAAAATAAACATTTAGCAATTTGTGTTATTTTCTTTTTACTAAAAAAGTTCAAAAATTATATTTTTCCCTCGACCTACGTCAGCCTATTTTAGACTCATTATTAAGTAATGTCATTATCTCGGATGCAACGGTTCCCTCAGATTTTTAATCCAGGCATCTATTTTGATACTACAAAAAATGTGCACAAGTTCTGACTCACATTACTTAAAAAAAAAGTCAAACCACAATTCTGTGCTCACTGGACCATGGAATGATGTGCTGTCTTTGCGCTCGGTCTCGAAATAATTCCTTATAATATTTAAATATAATACACAGAAAAATCTGAGACATTAAATTCTCCCCATACTTGGCCTTTACTTCCTCAAAAATTTAAAACAAAGGCTACTCAAAAAATTTTGGGTACTAGGCACGGATCTGAGCCACCTACTCCCATGTTCTCTCCTGAAGGTTCCCTTGCTGCCACTGGACATGGACCAAGGGAATATATCACCCATGAAGATCCTCTCTGACCGATCATCTATCTCCACCGGGTACTCAGTAAAGGTCACTCCATCCTCGATGTCTAGCTCTCCCCAGTCAATGACGTGCAATGGGTCATGCAAATACCTCCTTAGATGTTACAAGTGGAAGACATAATGTTCATGATGCAACTGTGGCAGTAGAGCTAGGCGGTACGCAACCTCGCCAACTCCGCATAGTATCTGGATGGTTCTAATGAGCCTTGAAGATATCTTGTCGCCTTAGAAAAATCTCTTTAACCGTCGTCGAGGTGAGACCCAAAGGAAGTCATGGTCTCCCTCTTCGAACTCCAGAGGCCTCCATCGCCGGACAACATAGGAATTCTTCTAGCTCAGTGAAGTCTTCATCCTCTCTCGGATGATATACACCTTCTATGTGGTATCCCATAAAATCTCTGGCCCCTTGAGTGTTGACACTCCAAGGTTGTTCCAGCAATGTGGTGATAGGTAGGGTCTCCCGTACAAGGCCATGAAGAGTTCCATACAAATGGTGGAGTGGTATATGTTGTTGTATGAAAACTCCATCAGTGTTATGTGGTCCACCCATCTACGACCAAAGTCCATGATAGAAGCTCACAACATATCCTCTAGAACCTGAATTGTCCTCTCTGTCTGACCATTAGTCTGGGGATGAAACACTTTCCTCAAGCGTAGTAGAATCCAAAAAGCCTCCTACAATCCTTTCCACAACCGGGATTTGAAGAGGTAATCTTGATCTGAGACTATAGTCAAGGGGATGCAATGAAGCCGAAATATCTCCTACACATAGAGGTGTCCCAAGATCTCTACGGAACTCAACTCTCTGATAGCTAGAAAGGGGGCCAACTTGGTGAGTCAGTCAACAATCACCTAGATGGAATCATGACCCTTGTACGTCTGTGGTAATCCGGTCATGAAGTCCATCGATATTCCATCCCACATCCACTCTGGATCTTCCAGGTGTGATCTAATCCCATTGGAACCTAGTACTCAGCCTTCACCTACTGGAATGTGAGACACCGAGAAACGAACTTCGCCACTTCTTTCTTCATACCTGACCACCAAAACTGTCATCGAAGATCCTGGTACATCTTTTCCACCAATGTATTTACAAAAAAAGGGGGTGTATAAAACTCCCTCAATACCTCCTACAACAACACCAATGCTACAATAGTGTTTCCTCTGAAAATGAGTACGTGCTCCCCAACTTGTGAATATCTATCAGGAGCATGTCCTGTGGATAACTGAGCACTTAAATACATAAAGTCGACATCAACAAGATGTGCCTAAGTAAATCGTTGTAAGAGTGGAGGGTTGACAACCATCAACTGCAGGTAAGCTTCATCCTCTCCATCCATGAAGGATAATTCCAACGTGACTAACTATTGTGTCGCCTCACTCAACATCTGTGAGCTCAACCTTCTGCTAAGATAATCCGCCACCTTTTTCAAATTTCCAGGAGTATATAAAATATCGAAATCTTTGTCCTGGAGGAACTCTTTCCATCGTCTCTACTACAGATTCATATGTTTCTGTGAAAATATGTACCTGAGGCTCTTGTGGTCAGAGAAGACGATAAACTGCTCTACCATCAGGTTGTGTTGCCAAAGTTTCAATGACAAAACCACCACTAAAAACTCAAGATCATGGATCACATAGTTTTGATTATGTGGCCTATGCTATCGTGAACCATAAGAAATCATTGCATGCTACTGCATCAGGACACTACCGAGCCCAGTCCCTGAGGCATCGCAGAAAACTACTTACTCGACACCCTCCTCTTGCAATCTCAAGACGGGAGTGCTCGTCAAAATCTATCTCAGTTCCTCAAATGCATGCTCGCACTTATCTATCCATATGATGAGTTGTCTCTTCCAGGTCAAGGCCATCATTAGTGCTAATATCCAGAAGAAATCAGCGATGAATCTATGGTAATATCCTGTCATCTCAAAGAAGTTCCACACCTCCGTCACGCTCTGAGGTGGCTACCATGATAACACAGCCTATACCATGGCTAGGTCCACAGCTACTCCATCTATTGAGATGTCAAGTCCCAGAAAGTGGGACTCCTAAATCTAGAACTTTCACTTAGAGAGCTTCCCATAAAGCTGGTTCTCCCAGAGTATGTTATGAACCATCTGCAAGTGTCTCACGTGCTCTTCATCGGACGCTGAGTACACAAGGATTTCATCGATGAAGACCACTATGAATCAGTCCATGTATGGCTGGAAGATCCATTTCATCAGTCACATGAACACTTCAGGTGTTTTCGTCAGGGAAAAAGGCATCACCAAGTACTCATAGTGACCGTAGAGGAATATGAAAGCCGTCTTCAGTATATCCTCATCCTGTACTCATAGCTGTTGATGGCAGGATCAAAGATCATCCTTTGAGAACCACAGTGCCCCTCATAGATGATTGAAGAGGCCATCGATTCTCGGCAGTGGATCCTTTCCCTTCATCATCACCTGGTTTAGGTGCTGGTAATCCATGCACAACCTGAGACTCTTGTATTCCTTCTTGGAAAACGAGACTGGGGCTGCTCAGGATGAGACGCTGGGTTTCACGAAACACTTGCTTTGAAAATCCTCTTAAAGCACCCTTATCTCGTGAATTCCTACAGGAGCCATATGATATGACAATGAGTAAATATGTTCCATCCTAGGATGTAAGTCTATGTAGAAGTCATTATCTTTGTGGGGAGGTAATCCTGACACATCTTCAAGAATGACGTCCTCGTACTCCTCCACAACTACTGGGAACTGGGGTCTCATAACATCCACTACTCGGAGGGAAAGGCTGTCCAAATAATGAGTGATTGGCTGCACCCTCTTCTGCATAAGTCCATTCTGTGCTTCCTAGGTTTCCTTCTCCTCGATAAAGGAAATCCTCATTCTATAATGGCAGACACACCACACTCTTCACAAAAAACAGTCAATCTGGGCATGGACCGAAGACAACCAATCCATATCAAGAATGTCATTGTAAGGCCTCGACGCTACCATAATCTGGTTCTAACTGAAACTCTCACCTCCAAGGGTAAGATCACACTGTATGAAAAGGTGTGTGATCATTGAATCTCCTCCTGTAGGTGTCTCCAAACGTAAGTATTGAGTCAAAGATTCTACCAGAATATCGAGGTTTCATGCAAGACATGTGACTATGAAATAATGACTAGATCCTGGGTCTATAAGCACGGAAGCTAAGGTAGAGAAGTCATAGATCGGATCTCAAATCATAATTGGAGTCCCTGGGTTGTATTCTTCAACCGCATGTAGTTGTCCCTTCCTTTGTCCCCCACCTCCCTCATCCTAGTGGAGACCTCCTAGGCGTGGTGGGAGAAGTAATTCAAAGAATCTGCCACCACCTGACGCTCTTCTTAATCCGCTACAACATCTACTGCCAGGTGGGTATACATGTTCTTTTCTTTGCCTCTGCCTCGGTGGTCCATCCACCGCATCCCAATCTACAGCTCGGCGGGTCAAGAAATCTCTAGCGAGATGTCCCATACCATCGCTTGCATATCATCATTTCTCCCTAATCCGAATAGATCATCATGAGAACTCGGGATGGGCGATCCCCTTTCCTAAGTCATCTCATGATATTTCCCACGTTTGGGTCCTTATGCCTGACACCGACTCCCTGTTGCCGAGGTCTCGACACCTATCTTCCTGCTGCTGACTGTCGGCGACTGTCTCCGCTCCGCCAAGAATCTCTTGATCACCAAGGTCTGCTCGAGCACTCAAGCATAAGTTGATATTCAATGTGGCAAGACACTAGCTTGGATGTCTTTTCATAGACCTCTCTTGATGGTCCGATCTCTGAAGTACTGATCCCTGACCATATCCATCGAGTACCTGGAGAGGTTGGTGAACTTTGACGAATAGTCATCTACTTTCATACTTCCCTGCTAGAGTTGAAGAATATTGTGGATGCATACAGCTCTGAGCATAACCAGATAGAACTCCACCCTGACGAGTTGCTCAAACTCCGCCCACGAAAGAGTCTCCTTACCGTGAGTATGTGTGGTCAGACTCCACCATCTTCCCACTGAACATTGAGGAAGGCTTTCTCCTAGGATCACCATCTAGTCTACTGGTGTCCTCACTAGATGGAAAACTCTAGTCACTGCCTAATGCTAGTCCTCAGCCGCCTGAGGGTCAGGCTCGCCTCAGAACATGAGGGGTATCTGTCTCTGGAACTCATGGAGTGTGCTAAGCCTACGCTGCTCGCCGGTCAATACAACAGGAACCAATGGCTTCTCCATTGGTGGTGGCATAACCGGTACACCACCTAGTGGAAACACATAGGGAACTGGTCCCTATATCGAAGCCTCATCACTGAGGGGGTCATCCTTGTGATTGTGCTACTGAATCCTAGAGGGTATGTGTTGCGGAGGCATCTTGTAAGGAAACAAGATCTACCATGGTCAAAGAGTATAGTGGGATAGATGACACAATGGACAAGGAAAACACAAACCATTGTTATATGATGCATGTACCTTTTATTCCCATGAAACCTCTGTTTTCATGTACCGAGTAGAAAAGAAGGTTATCAGAGTCCTGGTGTATGTATACATCAGCCACCGCACCAACACTGGAGTCTCTAGCCTGAAATCCGAACACGAAACACTCAACACTATTTCCACATGCCAAACTAACAGAATCATGGTCCTATGGTAGAACCAACCACCTCTTATATCAGTCTGTCACGACCCGTCTCAGTGGGGCCCATACCGTGACTCCCCAAGCCCAACTCCAATTGGCCCGGGGCTAGTGACTAGTACTGAGGAGGCATATCACTAACATGGGAGGCATTTCCTATGATCTTGTAAACATGCACACATATCGAATACCAAAATGCTGAAATGTAAAAACCAATAAAAAGAAAAAAAATGCATGAATACAACTAAACCCAACCAACAGAGTACGATGAAAGGTAGAGTAAAAAAAATTAAACAGGGCTAGAATACATGCCCACCAAAAATAAGAGAGTCTGAAAATAGTAAATTCCAACCTGTAAGCACAAAAGGTACAAGGACTGTTGCTCGTATCCGTAGGAACACCTCAGCCTATAGGGAACTCAGAATTCTAGGTCTTTTTCTAGTGCACCCTGGACTCGGTCAAAGGTCTACATGTGTAAACAAGACATCAGATGTGCGGGAAAATCCCGTGCAAGGATGGCTATAACATTACTCAGTAAAGGACCCCGATAACAACAAAACAGTACACAAAGTAAATGTAAAGTCAGCTATGCACAATGTATGTCTACAGAACATGTAGATCGAACTAGATATACTAGAAACCAAGAGTCATAGTCTAGAGACAAGTCGCACAACCTCATACCACCGTAACAGATTCAGTTCGAAGATTCTACGAATCAATCATCCCGGGAGAACACATTCCATGAGTCTTACAGCTCTGATGACATCCATCTGAGAAGTACCATCCATTAGGAACCATCATGAGTGATAGACACACTCATTACAATAGACACACTCTAGAGTGGGAGGATTTACGATAGATAGAAGACCTCATTATTGGAGACACACTTTTGACTAGGAAAGATAACGATACATAGATGAGGATCACTACTAGGGCCATGGAAGATACCGCAACTCATCTAGATTCACCAGTTAAGTGATACATTATCTTGGAAGAGGATCAACCCATAGTTCAGTTGGTCATGTCGATGCCTTACTCTACCTAGGATCAGTAATGGATAGAGGATCTCAATCCGGGCCTCTATGATGGATGCCTGACTCTATCATAGAAATTCATGGTGAAGGTATCATACTCATGTGTGAGGAAATGATGCCCAACCATCATGGGAATGAGAAGAATGGGAACCAACCAAAACTAATGATTTCAAATATAAGGTGAACAAGAGTACCATACCATTTTCCAAATAGTACACGACATGTAGAAAGTTACAGGCCATGTTCTGTGAGCCCGGGTACTTCCCATGTACAACGGTCCGTGTCATAGGCTGGTTGTATAGAATAACTGAGCACACGACATGTAGTACGATGTACATGCCATGTCCAAGTGATTGGGGTTGACCCCATGTACGCTGGCCATGTTCCCTTACACAGTTATCAACCCATGTACTCTAACCCGTGTCCGTGTATCCCCGGAATACACTGCGAGTCCCACGTAGCCGCTCCAGTCATGTTGTACACACCGTGTTCTGATCCCGTGTAGATCATCGCATGTCCGTGTACTTCCCAAAATACACATCGAGCATCGGGAAGAGTCCAACACACCGTGGGACATGGGTCACATGCCGTGTGATTCTGCTCTAACCCCTGAAACCCTAGTCACATCCAGTACTGGAAGACGTGTTCTTCAGAAGTACATGCCATGTATTCTTGAAATTTACAGAAACAGAGACATCTACCGTCACGCCTCTGGTGATGATCCGTTCATCGCCTCAGCCACCCGATTTCCATGAAACATCTTGGTTTTGGTCACCCCAACACCTCGAAGCTGCTCCCAATGTTTTTAGACCTTTGATAGGATCCAAAAACATGATTTGATCTTCCAACGCGAAGAATTATTGAAGAACACCCTTTTCCAATCCGGTCTGATTTGTTGTCCGCCATCATTTTCGCACCTATGAATGGTTATTGCGGTGTCGAACCTTCGATTTGGGATTGTTTTATCATGGAACAAAGGCGAAATGATCAATTGTTCACCGCCCTATGAAGAACTCGAAGAACACGTGAGAAATTAATTGGGATGGAAATTAAATAAATAAAGTGAGGAACGAACCCCTTACCATCTTTCGTCACAACGTTGATCCGCTCCCAGTAGCAGGCTTAAACAGAGAAAGAATCAACCATAAAAAAACAACATGGATCAATTTCCCGAATCATTCTAATAAAACCCTCCGACATGAATGAATGAATCCGCGGATTGAATTGTTATTGGATGATCTGCGTTCGTCGTTTACAATCAAAAATGGGGAAAAGAATTCAAATAAAAAACCCATACCTCAGCTGTGATCGGTCGCTGATGAAGGTGGAAAACTTTGGCCGTCGTCAAGATCCTTCAACATTGTTGGCGCAAAGATTTTGAACTCTGATCTGTCATCGTTCGTTGTTGAGGAATTTCTCTAGTTCTCCACATAACCTCAAACGCTTTTTACAAAAATTTCGTCAACAACCAGAAATCGCTTAAGAGATTAAAAATAGAAATGTTATGGGTATTTAAGATACAATGTGGTATTAATGACCCTATATTTCCATTATTGATTCATTATTACACATCCTTAAAAAAGAAATAGATGTCTTGCCTCTGTGCTGCAGAAGATGTTTCCATAAAAATAAAATAAACATTTAGTAATTTATTTTATTTTCTTTTTACTAAAAATCTACGAAAATTAACTTTTTCCCTTAACCTGTGCCAGGTGAGGTTTAGCTCATTCTTAAGTAATGTAATCATCCCGGATGCAACCATTCCCTCAAATTTTTAATTAGGGAATATTTTTGGAAACTACCACCACCTTGTACAGGTGCCGACTCACTTAAATTAAAAAAATTTGAAACCAACAATCCAGGCTCACTGGACCACGGAATGATGTGTCGTCTTCACGCCCGGTCTCGAAATAATTCCATAAATTTTTTAAAAATAATTTATGGAAAAATAAAATACATTACAGAGCCTCCCAAGTGTGTGACATATGTGTGGACCATTTGGGTTTGAAAGATATTACTAGAGATTCATACATGAATTTTCATGGGTATCAACACCCATAGAAACATTGACCCAAAATGGGTATCATTTCATATCGATAGAGAGGTTCTAGTTGTATTTTTAGTAGTTTAGGTAATGAATGACGAGATCTATCATATTGAAATTTCTAGAGGAATTTTTCAAGTATGTAGTGTCCTGTGATGTAATAGGGATGAAATATGGTTGTGTTTTGATGCAGATATTGGTGGTGATTTTATACTATCCACATCAAATGAGACCACATGCGTATAAATACTTGAAAAATGATATTGAGTTAGAAAATTAGTATTCACACTAAATATGTTGTGACACTACCTGATGGGAGAGGATTTTATTATCATTTTTAAATATAAGTGTATCATGTATAACTTCTCATATAAGTATGTTATCTTGAGATAATGGTGATGGCTATATTTTTTATAGTGTTATGAATTTGATTTCTTTCTATCCTCTTGGGAATGGGACATACTGGTAGATTCTCTCAATTAGATATCTTGTTTTCAATTTCTAAATGAGGATTCATAGTAGTTTCTCTCAGCATGGTTGTATATTCTGGATTAAGATAGAGCAACTAACCTTAAGTTAGTAGTTTTTACCCCAATTCATTCATAGTGAGTCTAGAAAGAACAACTTGGTAATACCAAATGTGATAACCTACATACACAAATATCCAATAGACATTCTCTATATAGATTTTATTTAGGTGTTGGAGATTGCTGTTCTTTTCAAAGTGCACATAAAGGTACTAGTGATGAAATGGGAGGATATTTTGAGATAATTTCATTACACTACCTTATAGGTACTTATGTGTTTGAAAAATATGTACCAGTAAGACCAATGCAATTTTAGGAATATAGGGATGTTGAAGGGACTAGTAGTGTTTCTCTCTCGATGACATACTTTTCAGAATGCGAATGATAAGAAATACATTACAACTAGTTTGTCTCAACCCCTTGTGTTACTAGAGTTGAAGTGGTATGTTCTATACATGGATATAATTATAGTCCTACCACCAATTTCGAGGCATAAGGATGTTGTATGTATTATCCTAGACTGACTTTCAATTTCATCCAATTTTATAGAAATTCATGTGTAGTGTTCAGTAGAGAGGATGTTATTCTTCTTCATGAATGAGATTGTTTGAATCCATCAATTTTCCATTAAAATCATTTTAGACAATGATGATCACTTATAATATCAGTTTTAGAATGGATTTGATGATGTATTTTGTACTCAGTTGTTCAGAAGCATAACGTTTCACCCGAGAATGATGACAAAAGAAAGTGGACAATATTGGTGTTGGAGGACATATTGCAGGCTTACATGTTGGACATTGGCTATAGTTGTGAGGATCAACTAACATTTTCAAAGTTTTTATATAATGATATATATCAGTTTACCCTTGGTATGTAACCATTCAAGGCTTTGAATGTGATAACCTTTGGGTCACCACTTTTCTAGATGGACCTAGGAGAGTCGACACCTATAAGACAATTTTAAGTATGATTAAGAACCCATAAGGTGTAGATAATCATGGAGTGGATGATGAATTCATAAAACGATCAGAATAATAATTTAGAAAAATGATAGAGGCCATTTGATTTTTAGGTGGTAGGCCACATGTTTCTATGTTTTTCACGACAACATTGATTATAGAGATCTGACTGGGGAAACATGTTACCTCCAAGATTCATTATACCTTTCTAGAAACTATGTATTTTTTTTAGGGTTTCGTACCACTTAGCTCTGTTACTATACATAGATAGTGTACAAGATGTCTTCCATGTGTTGTACCAGAGGAGTTACGTGCATGAACCATCACATTTTATTGACTCGGGTGAGCTTGACATTGATCAGGGAGATACCTTTTATGAGTAATGGGTATATATGGAGGATAGGAAGGAGAGGATCCTTTACGGATGAGAAATTAAATTAGTGTGTGTGTAGTGGCAGAATGATAATATCTAAGACATAACATAGCAGTGGGAGGATTAGATCCCTCCTGAATACCAACATATTTTTGTGCTTCCACTTGTTTTGGAATTTCTATAAGTAATTCCCCAATGTGGGTAGAATGTAATGACTCATATTTTCTATTTATTAGTTTTTTATATTTTATTGATTTTTTTATATTAAGAACTACGACGATATGAAATTTTGAGTCCCATTTTATCTAGAATAAATATATTAAATACATTATATAACATAAATATCACACATGTGCGGTTTTACTAAAAAATGGAATGCTTGATAAAAGGGGGAACAAATTAGAAATTTGAGGTACTATTGAGTTATCATCATGGGGTTTACACTAGTATTGATATAATCATGGAATTTATTGGTATATTGGATTGAATTTTGATCATGGGTGAATATTTTTAAATAGATAACATTAATATTTTTTTATTATTCACTCATCATAATAGTATTCTTTTAATCACACTTATGGAAAGATTCTAGTGTTATAATCATAACCATGAAAAATATAGTGTTCCATTTTAGATCATTGGAGGGATTTTATTGGTGAATTAATGCAGAATCGATGATCAATGGCTGTTGTGGGATAAAATTAAAGGATCTTGCAATTGATCACATATCATCTCCATTATTCATCAGTGGTCAATCTGAATCATGATTGGATGATATTCTGATTTCAATTATTTCACTATTTTTATTCATTTGAAAAACAAAAATCAATCAACCAAAATATTAATCTTTGGATCATTCATATTACAGGATGTCCATGCTGGTACATGAGCCTGACGCAACGGGTACCTTGGTCTACATGACCTCGCCCTGGTCTATCCCATTAGGGGTCGGGCGAGTTCACTGGGTCTAGCCCATTAGAGTTGGCCATGCTGGTTCATGAGCCTGGGCCATGGTTAGCCCAGCCTGCTGGGTGTGGCTCAGCCCACCTGCACTGGAATATTGGGCCATGGGTCCTGCGTGTTCGATCATCCTACCACGGGCCCGACCTACATGAAGGTGGACCACTTCACCCAGCTGGCCCCGTAGTTGGGGGGTTGTTTCATCTGGAGAGACATGGATCTGGGTCCACGACACCTATCTTTTTCCACTACCTATAGGTCGTGGATACTGCCACCGACGGTGCCTGCAAGCACTACCCATCTCCCACGTGGCATGCTCAGTTAGCCCACCTCTGGAAACCACAACACACGACGGCATAGAAACTTCAACCACCCACGACTGGTATTCGTAGTTTTCCACCAGCCATCACCGACCGCCGACGGCATGGCATACCGGTAGTTGTTTTTTCAGACCATCAGAATGCATCCCTCGTTTAACGGTCCTTAAATGCCTTGTTGCTGCCTTTGTTACTCCTGCACAAAGAACGCACCGAGGAAAAGTTTAGCCAACGATCCCAGCCTTGTTTGTTTTTGACTGCACCATCCACATTAGCATTTTATACAAGATAAAAAAGGTAATAAAAATAAAAGAATGAATAATACCCAATTTTAAGACCTCTAAGAAACCATCCACATGATTCGGAGAGACAAATATTAACCTGTTATTCAATATATCCACATTTGTTATATTTTTCAAGAATGGTAAGAGAGGGAAGATCAAATCACATAACCCCAAACTTTTATAATGTCTATTTTTGTACGTTCTTCCTTGAGGGTTTACGGCCCAACAATGTTTCCATGTTCCGACCTTCACTAGGCCTTCTTCATCATCTGTCATTTTGCAGTGGGGTGGATGTGCATTAGATCTTCACCTGAAAATCCCCCAAAAACAATCTATTAATTTTTTCCTACATTTCAAACTATTTATAGAACCACGCTTCAACTTTGCTATAATTACGTGACATCACGTCATTACACTGTTTCATAAATGAAACAACATCTCAGTTTTGGACCGTTTAATTCATCATTACATTACGGAATATGGGTCAACCATGTGTTTCATTAAAGTGAACATTCGCCACATCATTTCTACCCCACAAATTCTACATCCTCCATTCTACATATAGAAAATAATAAAATAATTTTATGAAATAATTTTATTATTTTTCTTGAAAAGTCCAAAAATTCACTTTTCTACTCATCCCTCACCGACCGACATTATGTAGTTTTTAGGAGATTCTTGGTGTTCTAGATTCAATGGTGCCCACATATTTTTAGTCTGAGAAGCAGTTAAAAAGAAATAAAACAATGCCTACACATTTTTAGAATGTGTCTTAAAAAAAGTTCAAGAAATTTATTGATGGTATAGCGGGAATCCGAATTCCATGGTATCAATATTCGAAGACTCATAAAAATATCAAATAAATTAAAAAAAATATACATAGAATTGTTTATTCTTCACATTTTCCCAGGCTTATGGATTTATCTCCCCAAAATCCAAACAAGGATATGAAAAAAATAGAGGTATTTGGAATGCATATGAGCCTTTCGCTCCATTGTGATCTCCTGGAGATTCCCAAGCATCCAAAAAACTCGCATCAAGGAATCAACTACCGACGAAGGACCAGCTCAAGTCGATCATCTATCTTCACTAAGAACTCTAAAATAGTCACCCCATTGTCCACCTCTAGCTCGTCATGGTCGATGACGTGGGATGGGTCATGCATGTATCTCCTCAGCTGGGATACGTGGAAGACTTCGTGCACCTTCTCCAACTACAGTGGAAGTGCCAAATAGTATGCCACATTTCCAACCCTCTAAATTATCAGGAATGTTCCGATAAACATCAGTGAGAGTTTACCACCTCGAACAAATATGTATTGTCCTTGTAGTGGGGGACCCTCAAGAATACATGGTCCCCCTCCTAGAACTCCAATGGTCACTGTATCCTATTAGAATAGGACTTATGTCAGCTCCGTACAGTATTAATCAGCACTCGGATGACCAACACCATCTCAGTGGCAGCCTATACCATCTCTAGGCCCATTGGTGCTAGCTCTCCTGGATCCATCTAGCATAATAGAAATCTATAAGTTCATCCATACAACACCTCAAAAGGGGCCATTCCAATGGTGGAGTGATATATGTTTTTGTACGTGAACTTCAAAAAGGGTAGGTGTACCTACCAATTATGGCAAAAAAATCTAGTACACATGCACGAATCATGTCCTCAGTCTGACAATATATATGTGGGTGAAAAGGTGTGATAAAAAATTCTGAGCACCGAAGGCCTCTTACAATCTATTAGACAACTTGGATGTGAATCATGTTTCACAGTCTGAGACTATCATCGATGGTACCCCGTGAAGGGGCAATATATCTTGAACGTAGAGACGTACCAAGATTTATACCAAACCCTTATCCTGAATAGAAATGAAGTGGTCTGACTAGGTGAGTCGGTCAAAGATCACCCAGATGGTTTCATGCCCTATGAACGTATGTGGAACCCCTTCCCAAATTCCATCGATATCCCTTCCAAAATCCACTATAGTTTCTCAAGGTGTCTGTTTAAGTCATCTTCATCCTAGTTCATGGCCTTCACTTACTGGAAAGTGAGCCATCAGGATACAAACTCCACCACATGTTTCGTTATCCCTAGACATGAGTACTGACGTCAGATGTCCTGATACATCTTCATCAAACATGGATGTACTTCCAAGGGGGATATATGGAACTCCCTTAGCCCCTCCTCCCATAATTACACTGGTACAACATTACGTCATTTGAAAAAGATAGTGTGATACCCACCATTATAATATTTGTCAAGTGCATGTCCTGAGGGTATAGGAGCCCGTGAATTATCACATCTATTGTCTTTGAGTTGCACCTCCTTAACACATTGAAGGAGTGGAGGGGAAACTACACCAATTGGAGGTAGAATGTCTCATCTTTTTCCACATAAGATATTTTAAGTGAGGCTAACTGCTCTGAAGCCTTGTTCAGTAGCTACAAACTCGATCTCTAGAAAAGAGCATCTGGCACTGCTTTCCCCTTCCAGAAGTATAGACTATCTCAAAGTCATAGTCCTATAGAAACTACATCCAATGTCGCTATATCAGATTAAGATATTTGTATTTGAAGAGATATTTGAGACTCTTGTGGTTTGAGTAAACAATGAACCACTCCCCCATCATGTGGCGTCTCCAAATCATCAGTGTAAAGACTACCACTGCCAACTCGAAGCCATGAGTCGAATAGTTCTTCTCATTAGGCCTCCACTATCGTGAGCCATGTGAAATCACTACATCACCCTACATCAGTATGCAACCTAATGAGTCCTTGATAAGTCACAATAAACAACGTAGTCAGTTGATCCTCCAGAAACCTCATGATGGGAGTGCTAGTCAAGCTCTGCCTTAGCTGTTGAAAGCTCTATGTGCATCTATTTGACCATAGGAAGGATTTCCCCTTCTTCATCAAGGCAGTCATAGTTGACGCTACTCTAGAGAAATCGTGTATGAACCTATGATAGTTGTCCGATAATCCATGGAAGCTCCACACCTCAGTTTCACTTCTGGGTGGCTCCCAAGAAAGTACTACCTCAATCTTCACTAGATCAACTACAACTATAGCCTCTCGGATGATGTTTCCCAAGAAGTGGACCTTCCGTATCCTAAACTCACACTTTTAGATATTCACATATAACCGGTTCTCCTAGAGCATGTCGATAACTATCATCAAGTGTTCAAATTTCTCTTCCTCAGATGCTCTGTACACCAATATGTATTCGATGAAGAATACCACAAAGCGATCGAGTTATATCTGAAAGATCTTGTTGATGATCCCCATGAACAATTGTTGAGCATTGTTCATGCCAAAAGGCATAACAAAGAACTCATAATGACAATAACAACATCTGAAGGATGTATTCTTTATATCCTCGTCCCGTACCCTGAGATGATTATACCCCGATCTGAGGTCTATCTTCAAGAGCTACATTAATCATTTCAACAGATAAAACTGATAATCAATCCCCAACAGATGATAATTTTTCATCATTGTCACCTGGTTTAGGCACCAGAAGTCCGCGTATCACCTCATACTTAAGTCTTCCTACTTGGAAAACAACACCAGGGGTTCCCATTGAGAGACACCGGGCCTTACGAATCCCTTCCTTTGTTAGTCCCCCAACTGTACCCTCAGCTCATGGAGCTCCGTAGGGGCCATCCTATATGCTGGTTTAGATATTACTGATGTTCCTGGGTACAAGTAAATGCGGATGTCCAATTTTCTAGGAGGAGGTAGACTTGGGAAATATTCAAGAAATATGTCCTCATACTCATCCACTATGGTTGGGAAATGTGAACTCACCTCATCCACCATGTCTAATGTAATGCAAGCTAACTGATATGTAATCCGTTTCACCCTCTTGAGCGCAAGTACATCTCATGCTGCTATGTTTTCCTTCTCACAAGCAAAGGAACCCTGGAATCCATGTCGGTGCGTACATTGTACTATACATTCGATAAGTCTATATGTACGTGAACTATTGATAGTCAATCCATGCGTAGAATGAATACTTAGGGATTCAACACCACTATAGGAAGATTCCATCTAAAAATATATCCTCCCAGAGTAAGCTTAGACTATCTGCACATGTGTGTGACCGCTGAATATCCTTCTACAGTAGTATCCAAACGCAAAGGTCAAGCTAAAAGCTAATTTAGAATCAAAGAGACCCGAACTATGTCCTCATAAAGGAATGAATTTATAGAACCTGTGTCAATAATAACTGCTTCTAATGTAGAGAAGATACATATCATACCTCATATAATTATAGGGATGTCAACATTTTGATCCTCTACTTTCTATAGTTGGGCATGTCCCCATCCACCTACTCCCTGAGCCCGTGGTAGACTTATTGGGGGTGGAGGTGGTGGTTAATGGTGACCCCGACCACCTCCTTCTACATGTCTTACTCCCTAGCCTTGTCTTCCACCTCGTTGATGATCGGGCTCATGCTAATGCCACTTCCTCGGTGGACCCTCCACCATTTGCCTATAATCTGTGTGGGGAGTCAGATTTTCATGATATTTGTGACCCTGTCCTCTATAGTAAAAACAAATCATGCCTCACTGGTGGTTCCCAGGACCTCTCAATCCTTGCATCTCTGAACCTGCATCTCGAGGTCACCCTCTGTATGGTCTATCCTACGTGAGCTTCTACATCATCTATCTACTACTCGTTGTAGATGACTCTTCTAACTCTCATTTGGTAGGGTCTCTCACTATCGGTTCATTATCAGTAAGGAATATATCTATTAGAGAAGCTCACTCAAGCACCCTAGCCTGCTTCAGGATGTTGAGAGAAACTATCACAACTATGATCTCTCATTAGAGCCCCTGATCCACAGTATGGGACCAGATATAAGGGTTTCAAACCGTGTATGTGGAGTATCAGGAGAGGTCAGTAAATCTTGCCGAGTAATGAGCCAAAATTTGGCTACCCTGCTGTAGATGTAGCAGCTCTTGAATACACACAGAGCATAGTGTCAATAGTATGGACTCTTCCTGGAAAAGGCTCTCAAGGTCCTTCTACGTGAGGGTCTTCTCCTCATTAACATGGAGCATCAAGCTCCACCATCATCCTGTCGATCCCTAAATAAGGCTAGTAGCTAATATCTCCATCACCTCAGAGAATGTCTCTACTAAGAAAAAGACCATAGGAAATTCCTAATGCTAGTCCTCTTCTGCCTAGGGGTCCATCCCTTTTTCAATCCTCTAAGGTCTATTTCACTGAAACTCATGCAATGCGCTCATACGATAAGCATGATCCACTGGTAGTATCTGCTACTCAATGGATGGTGGTACTAATGGTACACCACTTGAATGTTCCATCACTATGACCGGTCCATGTACCAATGCCTCGTCACTCGGTGGGCCAATATAAGGATCTCTAACCAGAATCTTGGCTCGTTGTCTTCATGGAGGCATAATGTTAGAAAAAGATGCACCAGAGTCAATATGTTTTACCTAGTGATAAGACTCAAGAAATATCAAGAAAACCTTTCTAAACTCTTCCAACCAATGTTTTCATGTATAGAGTTTGGAAAATAGAATTCAATGTCATAGTGTATTGATATGTCTCATGCCGCAAAAACGCTGGTCTCCCAGAAGAAAAAAATCTAGACACATTACACAGTTCCCTCATTAAAAAAAGACACTCAGTTTTCCTTGTAGAATTGACCACCCATTGATCCCACATTGTCACGACCCATCCCACGGGGCATGAACGTGACAACCCCATGTTTTCCTTCCCTAGGCCATGGAATGGTTACTATCACCTGAAGGATTTTCCCAAATGGAGAAGGCATTGCTTTAGTGATCTGTACACACTCAAAAAGGGAAACTGTAGTAAAAAACAAACAAAAGTATTCTATAACCATGAGAGTAATGTACAACCATAAATTAAAAATTGTAGTCCAAAAGACAAGACCTATAAAATGAAGGAACGCAAACAATGGTCACATCATCCATAGAGCTCTACATAAAGGGTAATAGCTATAAGTCTGAAGTCATATAAGAGGATCTCGACTACTCCCGTCACCCTATGCTCCACCATGTTCTGAACCACCAAATTCTTCCTCATAACGTCAGTAGTATGCACTAGGTGAGTATAAAAATACCCAATATGGGACCCTGAGACCCCAAAAGGTCTCTATATAATTCACAATGGAAAATATCCCAAGAAGATACCATAAAGCTAATATCACACATATGATATAATTCTTGAAGTATAAATAAAAAGAGACAACTCACTCTAATGGTATAATTTCAAGGTTATAGTGATAGAGATGACTAGTCATACAACCCGATCATCTGATCCCTTGTAACTATACTCCTAACCCATATAGGTCACTGTATGCTGACCTGTATTGGTCACTAGATGTTGACCCCTATTGGTCGCTGGTTTTGACCAGTATTGGTCGCTGGTGTTGACTATCATTGGTCATTGATAAAGAGAAATGGATTATTATTGGTTCATCAAGATCATACCACTCTTGAGTTTTTTATGCCGTCACACATTGGTCACTCTTCCTCCTCATGTCACGGCGAGCCACTTGAATCCTGCACCAAGAATGCGAGATCTCTGGAAGACTCTGCTCCTCAAGACATCGGTCCTTTTTCAACTGGTACAAAGTCTCCCAAAAAATAATACTCAAGGAAACACCCATTCATATGGGTCCCAACATGATAGATGAAACATCGATCGGATGTCCATTCTGTGAGATATGGGAACTTTTGTAAAAACGGCCCAGTTTTATTCATGACCGATCCAATCCAGGTCACAAATCAAACACAATCAAAAATAACTTGGAGTATATCCAATGGACCGACTTGTCACAAGGGTCCTTGTTCCACAAACGTCACGTCGATCGGACGCCCGGTCTGTTAGTTACACCACTTTCAGTGAAACGAGGGAGATCACATCTGAGTCCAGTCTGGCTCAGTCGGGCCAGCCAGAATATGCCAAAGGGACTAATTTAAAAAATTGGTCCCAAGTCCATTGACACCTTGTAGAATGACCACACTTTTCATCAGTTATAGGTGTTTCTTTATTCGGGGGCTAGTTGGTTCTGGCCCAGGTTCGACATGGTCTTGTCGGCCTGATATAATGGGTCATAAGGACAACCTGACCCTATTTGGGTCTTTACCATTAGGGGTTGTCCCGGTTTACTAGGTCTGGCCCATAAAGGTCAGCTCGGCTGGTTTGCTCTCCCGGGCCGCTGTTGGCCCAACCCGCTGAGTGGGGCTTGGCCCACCCAAACAGCCCCCCTGGGAATCAGATCTGGTTAGCCCTGGTCAGCCTGAAGGGGGAACACTTCACCAAACTGGCCACACAGTTGTGGGGAAGTTTCGTCTGGTGTGACGTTGCATGGTGTGGCGTCCATGCTGCCCCCTTCTGTCGCGGCTTCTACCGCAGGTGGAGCCTGCGGGCGACGCCCATTTCCTGCACAGTCGGCCCAAGACGTCTGCCACTGGTCACCATAGCGCATGATGGCACACCGCCTTCCACCACTTGTGGCTGGTTTCCACTTTTTTCCTCTAGCCAGCACCATCCACCACATGCATGGCATGCTGACAGTTGTTTCTGCCGACCACTAAAATACCACCATAATTTCACGGCCCTCAAACGCCTTTCAAATGTGTTTGTTGCTTAACCACGAAGAACTCAACAAGGAAAAGTACACCAGAGGGTCTAGGACTTGATGGTTTCAACTCATACCCTCTGAATTAGTGTTTTAATCATGAGGAGGAATTAATAATAAAAAAAGGAAAAATAATCCCCATGTTTAAGATCTCTCAAAAACCATCTACATGATTAGACGAGACATGAATAAACCTGTTAGTCAGTTGGTTCATGTTTGTTAGATTTTTCAAGAACAGGATGATCGAGAACATCAAAGCACATAACACCTACCTTTTATGATGTTCGTTGTCGAACATTCGTCCTCTAGGGTTTATGGCTTCGATGACGCTTCCTGGTTCCGACCATCGAAAGGCATTATTCATCATTTGTTGTTCTCCACTAGGGTGGATGTGCATTAAAAATTCTCCTAAAAATCCCCCAAATCCTTCCTCCTAATTTTTCTGACACGATAAACTACTTATAGACAAATCTATAGTGTTTCCATAATGATGTGATGACAAGTCATTACACTATTTCATTTATGATACAATGATGCTATTTTGCACCATCAAATTCAATTCTACGTTGTAGAGTATGGGTTATCCATGTGTTTTATTAAAGTTCACCATCGTTGCATCGTCGCTGCCACATAGCGTCGCCATCCGCCATGCAACGGAGAGAAAAAAATAAAATAATTTATTTAAATTATTTTATTATTTTTCTTGAAACGTCCAAATATTAAATTTTCCACTCACCCCTCGCTGGCCGATGTAAAGTAATTTTTGTGCGAATCCCGTCATTTTAGATTTAATATTTATCTCAAAATTTTAATCTAAGAACTGATTCCAAAGATAAGAAACTATGCCTGCATGTTTACTGAACGTACCAAAAAAATGTTCAGAAATTCATCCCATGCACTCCGGGCCGTGGAATCTGCACCACTAATTTTCGTAGACTCATAAAAAACCCATATAATATAAAAAACTTTACAACGAATTTTTGTGTTTTTAATGTATGAATCACAGATAGCTGCAAAAATCATTCTTTCTTTTAGAATCTGAAGCACCAGGTCATTGATAAGTCTTCTATTAGGTAGAAATTATTTTCCTTACACTGATCAGTTAAGATGAATTTTTCTCCTTTTCATGTAAAACCTTTCAATGAGGATAAAACCACTATGAAATAGGATATGGTCGTCCAAAAATATCCCATAAGACTATGGAAGTCACAATCCTCTACCACATTCTTAGTTAAGTCCTATGAAACTAATACCTCAAATTATAATGGGCCCATAGAAACAAAATACTGAGAAAACACATAAAAATGGAAACAAAACTCTCATTTATAAAATATAAAATTGTAAAAACCACCAAATATTTTGTGTAGTTGAATAAAATTCATGAAATTTATGTGATAGTCAACATGATCTTACTCTAACATTGATCATATAAATATTTCATCAATGAACACAACTATGAAATGGTTTAGTAAATCATTGAACATGGAGTTTAGGATCCCCAAGAACAACAATATTATATTATTGACACCAAACAACAAGATAAAAAACATAGAGTGTCTATAAAAACATATGATGTAAATCATTAGGTTATTATCTTCCTTCACTATCAAATATTGATATCTACACCATAAATTTATCTTAAAATACCAAATACCTCCCCTCAACTAGTTGTAAATTTTATCAACCATTAGAAGAGGGTAACTGTTGATGATATTCTCTAGATTAACCCTCATAGTTTTTATACACAAACTCACACTAACATACACATTATTAATGAATAACATTGGATCTCCATTAAATGAAAAACCAGGCTGAATAAAAATTCCTATATAATATAGTATATATATGATTCCTAAACTCCTAAAACTCAAAAGGAACTATCTCGTATGGAACTATAAGAAATGGAGATGTACCTGGATGTATCTTTATATTAAACTCATCATCATGTATAGGGGGTATTGTTTAAACCATCTTAGAAGAACATCCAAAAACACTAGGATGACCAGGAAACTCCAGCAACCAATTTTCTATAGATTCCATAGACAACTCCGTCACCAAGTAATATAGGGGCTCCACCCACTAAACATTTAAAACCACATAATTACTATCTTCATCCAAGAACATGTCTCTTATCCAAAATTAGTTAATAACCAAACATATAGAATTTAAAAATTATATTTTGATAATGAAATTGTAAAAGTAATTCTGAAACAAGAAAATATACCCACATGACCAACGTGTCCACATCAACACGTTACTCCACAGACAGAAATAAAACTAGTTGGTTAGGCCTTTGATTGACATAAATTGTATCAGGGGAATTGTAATATTCTCTAAATATATCACAATAGAATGTAATAGTGTATGTGAAACAAATTATTACAACAAAATTGAAAACAAATAAGTTGAAATAAAGTGTTTAAGATGATCTAAACTTAGCTTGAGAATACATTGGCCCCACTGACACTTCCACCTCTACATTATGAAATTTATCATGCCTAGATTTTATTCCTCTCTACCTATGACCACCTCTATGTAAATGATGAGCTAAAGGTACATTTACAAAAGGAACATCATTTTGTCCGCCTCTACATACTCCATACCCTCTCAATGGAGAATAATCCACCATCCCTTACAATTGAAACAATCCCACTAGAATCCATTGTTAAGGATGACACAAAACCAATCCACAACCACCATACTGAGCTTGAAAAACCCACATAAGGTGAATATGAAAATTAGAAATAACCACATATAAAATAAACACCATCCCAAATCCCCTAGAAAAATCATGTAAACCATTTTCACCAGAAATCTAGAAAGGTGGATGTTGTTGTTAACTCCCCACAGGTTGAAAAAATAGGAATACCTCACACCTGAGACCTAGCACTGATAACACATATTGATGAGGAACCCATATGGATCCTCTGTAATGGTAATCCAACTCATGAGTGAATAATCTCAATCTATTTCACATTATTTTTCACCTCTAAATACATTGACATAGTAAAGTGTGTAACTACATAATGAATAGTACGATGGATTTCCTCATAATTAAGCCATACAAATGAATAATCATCAAGAAAATGATTTGGGGTAAGAAATAAATGGTACTCGAAATGAATTTCCTTTACTCACAAATACATACAATAATAATTTACGTGGGATCATTTTCATCCTATTTACTAACTTCATGTTTTTTGAATGAAACCATACCCACAAGTACATTTGATAGTTGATCCAAAAAACATATACCTCCTTCCAATCACCACGATACAAATACAACACTAACATGAAACCCCTTATATTTGAAAGACTTGATATGGGACCAATTACATCACTACACCTATATCAAGCTAATGGTGAACACGATCTTATCCAGCCAGCTCTCTCTATATAAAAATGATACCATACTTCCCCAAATCATGCTCATGAATGGTGAAAATTTTCCTCCAAAATTGATGATCATATAAAACCAAATAAACCATCCATATATCAACCATATTATCCTAATGAACTTCTAATGTTTGAACCACATGCTAATGATGACGGGAAGATGTATATGAAAGGGAGAAAATTATTTCATAATAAAAATTTTATGAAACATTAATAAAATTATTTAATTAATTTTAATGTCCAAAAAACCACCCAATTCAAAAAATAACACATGTCACAATTGATTCACGTACCACTCAAATGACTCTAAACTATACGTGGAACCACCTCACTTGGTTGTTAGGTATGCTATGGGTCCTTACATCGAATCATGGGGGACCCTAAAATAATGTTTTATAGAGAGTCTTTCATGACCTATATAACAAAACATGATCAGTTGGAATTGTTACACTACCAATCCAGGAAATTCACAGTGTAATGAACATAGATTTTGATCATACCCCCCTGAAAATAGAATATGATACCAATTTATCGTATCCCCCTTCTACCAAAGGAACCCCTCAATGATTGTGAATTATGAATGAGAGGTAATGAACCCAGAGTCTAACATCCATTAAAGAACTGGTTGGGGATTATCCCCAAGAGTATAAAAATGTCAGAAATATGAGGAATTTCCCAATATAATAATATAATTGGGATAGAAGATAAATCAATGACAAGAAATTAAAATAAAAAATCTAAAAAAGTACCTAAAATCATCCTATAATTAATTTATAAATAAAATGGATATAAATAAACGTCTTTAAATGAATATCCAAATGAAAATCTAAAGAAGGGACATGGCTCCATCTCCTGATCACGTGCATAAAATTTCAAGAATAGTTTCCAAATCCCTCCCTAAGAATCTAAAAATAGTTTTTATATATGTTGGGTGAGCATAAAAGTATAATTATTAAATCCATAATAATAGAGTATCATTAATTCAAGGGATTTACCTACCTATATGTCCTTTTAATAATGAAACTAATTTAACATGTATGTAATGAATTCCTAAAAAATATTATTAATAAATTTACAATGTATAGTGGTTTACCACCACACTCAGCTCGTTCCTTGAAAAAAAATAGAAATAGTAACCCTCAATTCTCGAATAGTTTCCATAGAAATAATTCCCCCCCAATCCTCTCTAACCCCTCTATAACATAAAATATACCTTATTCGTCATAGATAGCAAACAATCACTTACTCCAGTATTATGGGATATGGTGTAAGCGTGGTGAATGTTTTGGATATACCAATCTATTTAGAGATATATAAAAGTGAAAAATTAGAATGTTCATACAGATAAGATGAGGGAAATCACACAAAGAACCATATAGAGAGACATCCCTTATATGTTACATCAATAAGATTGTAGGATGAATATTGTAGAGAAAATAAAACATGAACTCTTCCATTTCATGATTCTCAAATCAATAAAAAATTAAAATAAAAAACAAAGGAATAAATCTCAAATTATTTACTAATAATGATAAAATACTTAAAAAATGAAAAATGTAATTTCCCACAGAATATTCATTTATAAATATTTTAATAAATCATCTCCTAAAAACTGTTTCACCATAAAAAATTTCACCCCTCGAAAATATCTAGCATTATTTTAAAAAAATAGTGTAAATTTATAAATTCAAAAAATATTTAAAATCCTAACTTTATTCCATCTTCCATAGCAGGGATTGCTATTAATTTGTTTAAAATAATATTTTTTCTCAAATATTCCCAAAATTTCATTAAGAAATCACCACTTTTTGGAAACAATTAATGAACTATATTTAAAGTTAATAATTAAATAATAAAACATTATTATATAATATAACATTTAATGAAATATTTTTCTGTAAAAAAACATTTATAAAAAAATTAAAATAATTAAAATACATCAATTATACGTCATGGATTTATATTTAACAAATTAAAATCACATTATAAGTACATGGGATTTAAAAATAGGTTTAAATAATACTTTTTTATTGGGTTCATAACAATTCTTGATTTTTCCACAATGTTGTTAATACATTGTGTCTACCATTTAACAACCTATAGAAGGTTTCTCAAAAACTTAACATGGGTTTTAACCGATTCTCCTGACTTTGAAATATAAAAGTGTGTGTCTATTTTTCCTCATACATACACCCCATTTGTCAATGAATCCTTTATTTTATCAAATATAGCAATATATTGGTTAGAATAATATCATTTTATATCTAAATACATCAAAAATAATAACAAATGTAACTCAAATACGGATTATCCTGGGAAACTGATGTTTTTCAATTAAATGTATTGGTCATGAACCAACTCAAAACCTTCCTCCAATATTTTGATGATTCTATCTTGATAATAGTACGACTCATAAAAGATTCATGAGAGAACTCCAATACTATATTTTTATGAATTATAATGGTCCAACCCACCACATCACCTAGGTCAACCCACAACATGCTCTGATGCTTGTTTCCATTCTCCATAGGTTGGTGGGAAGAACTAATGAATCTAAATAAAAAATGTGTGTGAATTTATTAACCCTTATATTAAATTAAATATGCAGTATAATCTATCAGAGACTGTATTATGGTTAATCCATACATCAAACTCTGATTAATATATAATAAGTAACTTAAAACAATAAAACAAAAAAAATGAAATTATAAAATTAATCATCTAAAATCAAAATTAAAATATCAACAAAATATCAACATGAATATATATATATAACATCTAATATGATAGAAACCCCAAAAATAAAAAAAATAGAATTTGATGATACATATAAATTTCAAAACATGGTCCAAACCCCACAAAAAACTAAAACAATCACCTCTCTATAACCTATATTCACTAATACATCTCAAAACACCAATTAGTTGAAAAACATGATCAATTTTCAATATGATATAAAATATTTGGAACTGGTATAAAACATTGTAGCTATATATATATATGACGATTCATGTATTGGGTTGGGTTTAATGAATCCTCAGTATATTTCCCTAATGACTTTCTTCATTTCCTATCATAAAAAATATCATAAACACTAGTTTGAACATCAATCAAAAAGTATTTTTTTATATAAAACATTTTTAGTAAAAATTTATATTCACTTATTTTTAAAATTACTAATAAATTATATAATACCAATTGTGAAAAAATCAATCTAAATGTTGAAAAATACCATTTATATTTAAAATTTAACCTTCAAACATATAAAAATAAATTAGATGATTATTTTTCCTTATATATCATTATTTTAAAATACAATTATTTTAATAAATGATAATATATATCATAAAAAATAATAATTTGTTATAATAGAAGATAAACATCTATCTTACATAAGAAATAATGCTACATTATCCTTTTAAATTATTCCTCAAAATACACATTGAAATCATCATGAAATTAGAAATAATATAAAAAAATTAAGATATAATAATATTAATTTTCACCATCACAATAAATAAATAAAATATAAGTAAACATAATTAATGTACCCTATGATAAATATTGAATATGATAACAAAGAGATTTTTTAATAAATATGTGCTGGGAATACCTAATAAAAGATCAACATGTAATAACAAGGAAATAATCCAGAAAGAAAGATAATATAATAAACAAAATCATGAGATCTACCATTAGGACATGGAGAATAAAAATAATTTTGTGACCAAGGAACTTGATTAAAAAATACTAGGTCGAACTATGTAAATATAATAGAAAGACAACCTTAAATTACCTTCATGTCCATATTGGCTGATATACCATATCCAATGTATGAAATTCCCTAGTGGAACTTCGTGTTTATATAATATATTATATTGGAAAACTCAACCAAATAATCCAAATATATATCCAAGGATATCAGGACCTAAGAAACTGGAGGTGATAAAAAATGCCATATAATCTCTATATAAATAAACAGTCAAAACTTATGAATGATCCCCTAACTCACCTCCTAAAAATTAATAAAAAATTCCATATAGCATTAATTAATATATTAATTGAAAATAATTAAAATCATGGAACAAAATGGAAAGGTCTATATGTGGAACTACCCAGTTGAGATTAATTACAGATTACACAATCATCATGAAATACACGTATATCATTATAAATATCCAAAAAATTGAAAACCATTTAAATTCAACCAATAAAAATCCATTTCAAAAATATATAATATAAAAATAATATTTTGAGAGTCATAATTATTCCATTTAATATTTCAGAAAATAAATAAAATACTAGATATTTGAATTCAATTTAAATGATCCACATAGTAAATTTACAAAAATTATGCGTGCTTAAATTATTTTTGATCAAATAGTTTATAATAAATATCTAATAAATAATATGTTTCATTATATAGAATATATTGATAATATTTTACCACAAGTAATTTTATTCTTAATATAGTTATATTCTGAGAGAATATTATGTTATAAAACAATAGAATCACATCAAATTTGGATTAATAATTATTTCACAAAATAACTACCTTGATCACTTGAATAAACTAATCCTCGAGGTTGGAAGGCAATACAATAATATAGAATGTCTCTATAATACCTATATATAAAATTCATATGATTATACATTCTCAAACATCATTTTCAACCACAATGGAAATCAGGGTTTGGGATTGAATAATAAATTATGGGGTATAGAAAATTAAGATCAAATAGATTCCCCACCTTCAAAATCTATTTAAAATCCATTGAATTTTTTTATGAAGTATGAATGATAAATAATAAATCTTCCCTTGAGATATCCCTCTATCCATGTCATCTAAATAAAATAAGGAGGGGATTATTTCAAATCATTATATGTTAGAAGAGATATATGAATAATTTAAGAAAATAACCATTCTTGGTATCTCATAAGATTTAGCCATTTGGTTTGCTGAACATTTTTCTAAATGTGTATTATCCACTAGAATTATGTATAAAATCTTCTCATAGATATACCACAAGGTTATTTAAAACATTTATAATCTATTTGCAGACCTATGAAATAACTCACACATATATGAATGTATTTCATTGTTTTATAATAAACCATTCGTATTTTACGATGTTACGAGCACTAACATATTGCATATTGAGAATACTTATGTAAGTGTAACATGTATAGTAAATTATGACCACTATTAACCCAAAAATGAGAGATTGAATAAAGTATATACAAAATCAAAACGTAATTTAAATTGCAACATCATTACCACTGATCATGGAATAATTTTTCACCATTAAATAAATGAAAATACCCATATTTATGGTTTTATGAATTTTATTCCCCTTAAAGTTTTAGTTCATTTCAATGGTTCACCCCTAGGAATAAAGTTTTCATCATGATTCACCCACAATTGTTGGGTTTTTTATTGGTCAACCCCCACACATAATGATTTCAAAACACATATTAAAAAAATGTTCCAACTTTATGTCTCTCATCAATGGACATTTTTATATATGAAAAGTCCAGCACTATTACTACTAAACATATCCTTGTATTGAAAAAAAAATAAAATAGAGTAAATATATAAAAAAATATATATTTATACATCTAAAAAAATTCTGAATAACTAGAAATTATAAATTATTCAAAATAAAATTGGCATAGAGGTCTCACGGATATCACCAGCATTCCACATTCTGCCTAAAGAAATTCATTTCAAAATGTTAAAATGAAAAAGAACAAAACCACGTCACCCCGTAATGGGGACAATTGTACCTCAATAGAATATAGTAAGTATATATATTTAAATGAATTAACTCGTGAAATAAAACTCTATTCATTATAGACACAACAAAATGATTTATCACAAATATTTATGATAAATAAGAGTAATCCTCAATCACTACCTGACAACCTCAAAAATATCCTACATCTATATCATGATATATGAATGAAAAAAAATTAAAGGAACTGATATATGTATTGAAAATATTTGAAATTCATATAGAAATAGATAGATATTGGGTAAACATTTATACTATAAATGAATCTATAAAATAAACATATCTCAGAAAAATAACAAATTAAATGATAATCATCCAACAATAAATTAACCATTGTAGAAACTAATTCAAAATTATAAAAAGGAATTATAATCCAATAATATGAAAAACAATATTATGAATTCAAATAATCGATAGAAAAAAAATAAAATCTAAAATAAATCCAGAACATGATTCTATATAAACAATTAGGGATCTATACATGGGTCATGAAAATGAATGTATGAGAACCTAGGGTACAAATAAATAATTAAAGAGAGAGTGTGTTCCTAGAAGAATCCAAATTTTTTCACTAAATGATGTATACTAAAATATTGAGAAGTACTTATCCATGTAACCCCATCATATAACCCTTGGTTTCCATGAGAATCTTATCAAAATCTAAATATCATCACCTAACTAACATAATATATGCCCATAAATATGTTTAACCAATATCATATGAATGAGAATTAAAAATAATAACAAAATTATATATCTGATAACTATATAGTAAAATGAGACATTAGAATTTGTAAAATATAGATAACATAGGTAAATAAACAAGATAAGGATTAATATAAAAGAAATTATTTTTTTAAATGCATTAATCATGAATACCAAAATTGAAAATCACTATGATAGATCCTATATATGAATCCTTATTATTTTCATAGATAATTAAAATAATATGATTCATGAACATAACCTACATGGAAATATCTATGATATTTCATTAATGCTTTAAATTTATAGGGTATAGAGTTTTCAGATGTCATATAATACGCAGACAAAAGATATATCATATTCTTATAAGGAATAAGAATGTTCAGAGAGGAAATACCCTTATCAACCCAAATTTACAAATCTATCTTAGTTTATAGAATACCCTTTCTCCTCTAAGTTTTAACTTACACCTCATGAATTAAAATTATTCCTATATGACTATCCTCTACTAAAACGGTCATTTCAACCATCCACTTTTAATATTTGAGTCCATATTCATGAAAAACTAATTTTAAGTCTGGGAAAATACCTATTTCAATGAAAAATGATTATATAAGTTCAATAGTATTGACATCTATAGAAAATAATACCTACTATGAAAAAAACTAACATAACCCTTCCCAACTCTCCCACCCATGTAGAGGCTTACAAAAACATTTTCATTATCCAATTTCTTATCCTCCTAATATTTCCACTAAATAGATATGGTCATAAAAAATTCACCGAACGTATCGTTACATAAATTATTAGAGATAATATTTTCCTACAACACTCTAATTTTTTTTCAAACTATTAAATGGAAGCACCAACCATCAATTCATTAGTTGTTTCAATAGAATTAATGATTTCCCCCAATTCCCCAAAACCACCCCATCACCATACGTGCTTCAAGATCACTATATAAATAAGAAATTAGATGATTCAAAATATGTTTGTATATGATTGATGAGCTAAGAAAATGTATGAATGACCACTATTTTAAATGTATAGGTCAAGAAAATAATTGAAATAGTTACAAAATTATAATCAAAGGAATGACCTTAAGGGTTATCCCTATAGACCTAAATTTAATATTCCATTATTAACATATGGACAATAATATTATATGTATCATTAACATATCAAATTATTTATGCCAAAATTAATCTAATAATACCATTATCATTAAAATGAATTATCCAAATATAAAAGGGTCACCATTAATATTTATGTTAAAATTACCATAAAACAACCCTACCATTACAAAATATTTTAAAAAATACTCTAAAAAATAATTATATAAAATTTGGAATATCTTAGAAAAATATTTTACACTCTGAAAATATTCCACATTAAATTTAATTCTTAATAGAGTCCATATATAAATTTTACAAAATTTGGAAATCTGAATATCATAAAAAATTCAATACCAATAAAGGCAATTGTTTTTTTCAAAAAATTACACTTTAATTTAAAAACAATTCCCAAATTAAGATAAAAAATCACTGATTATTTAGAAAATTTTTAGGAAGAATGTAAATTTTTTCCATTAAACTATTAAACATGATTTTATAATAAAAACATCAAATATTATTATATTTTTAAACAAAATTAAACATTTTAACATAAATCTAAACAACAAAATTAAATATTAAACCCATCCTTATGCTATTTGTGACAAATTAAAATCACACTATGAAAAATTTTGAAATCAAAAGAGGTTTATGTAATATTTCCTCTAGGGATTCCAAAATATGAATCTTTTTTGAGCTATTTTCTATATCATACAACAAATGCTTAGTAAAATATATTAGGTTTCTAAAACTATGAGATTAGTTTCCAAATTTTCTTCCTGACTATGCGATCTCCCATTGAATCTCTTTTTATCATCATAATATAACCAAAAACATCAATAAAACCTAAATGAAATCTTTATTATTATAATGAGGATATTAATATCATCATTTTAGATTAAAATGAATATATAAATAACAAAAATGAAACTAAAATTCATTAATTCAATATTGAGTATTCATGGAAACTCATGTTTCATTTTTACTAGTAGTGATCAGGAACCTAATCATAACATATACCCATAGTTTCAATAATCATATCTCTATATTATCACTCCAATAATAGATGGTTCCCTGACCCTCTGTTTTCATAAAATGTTCTAGTATAGCCTAGAACCATAGGTAGGTTATCCTACAAAATGTCCCCAGATAAATTCTTGATTACTCACGGATGGTGACGAGGATAGAGGATATCAAAATTCAAACAATGTTGAAATGATTTCTCCCTTTAATAAAATTTAAAAAATATTTTCTATAAATGATAGTTCTTCATGAATAAAACATTCATTTGGAACATATGACATTTCCTATGATGTAATAATTAAATTTAAATAAATAACATAAAAAATAGATGATAGATATATCATCATAATGATTAACCATAAAACTGATAAAAAATAAAATTGCCTCTATGTGACCCAATTTCACAACCATATAATGATAATTAAATAATTTTACTTATGTGAGAAAAGTCTAATTTGATATAAAAACATGAAAACAAATATAAAATAAAATATCTAGTAAAAAATAAGGGCTTGTTTATAAGGGTTAAGTTATACATGTTCAGTAGTATTTCACCAAGAATTATATGTAAATAATTTCATACAAAATTTCCTAAGTATATTTTTTAAAATAATTTAGATTTTCATTGATATGAGAAATCATAAAGTATGAAGATACTAAATTTTTTCCTTTTAAAGTATAGAACTTATTTTACATTCTATATAGGTATAAACCTTTATAAAATAAGTAGATTCCCAAAATGGGTTGAAAAATAACCATTAAACTTATAAAATTAAATATTTAGATTTCTACTCATAAATAATTATTTCAAAAATTTATTTTAATAACCCAATAGGGACACACCACTTTAAACCAAATATTTTTAAAACATCAATAGATAAACATCCATGTTTTTTGACACAAATTTTTTTTTCGACTATTTAATATTTTCCAAAAAACCAAATTTAAATTCAATATAAATTTTAATATAAGTCATAAAATAAAGAGATTATAATATAAAGTATCAACAATCAGATTAGATAAATAAAATTAAATTATATTCGAATAATATTAATGGTCCCATAAGAACTAAACTATAAAAGGTGTATAGAAATAAAAAATTTCATGGGGGTCCCTTATAATATATTCAAGAAATTAAAATTGAAGAATAAATAATTTTGAAAAACATAAAAAATGTAATTATGGGATTAATTGTTTGAAAAATGTTGATTGAATATAAGTGAGAAACATAGGACCTCACTCCTCGAACATTAGGCCAACGTCTATGAACCAAATTAATGCATAACCCTAACTTAAAATCATTTACACAATGTGTGACATCCCACAAATGTGGTGGGTAATTAAATTAAGGAACTTTATAATTTTGTAATATATGGTACGGTATAACTAATTAAAATCATCCAAAAACGCATCTATGGTTCCCATTGAATAACAAAAGTGCAGTAAAGAAATATGTCATAAGATACCCATATAAATCAATAGTTAAACATAATAATGTTTCACTCAACTCACCTCCAAAAAACACTCAAGATAAAACCCATTACATATCAATATGTATATTAAAAATAATTATTCAAATCACCATATAGTGAGAAATGATTATATAGTACAAAAACTAAAGTGGTTCAAATAAGTGTATCATAATCCATAATAAGAAGAACTTACTATTTATAAATTTCCAACCAGGTATTTTAACAACCATTTAATCTAATGCTATAAAATAAAAATTTAATAAAAAACATAATTAAGTAACCATTGAAAGAATTTTTTAAACAAACATTCATATTTTAAAATCAAAATACCGTCACAAAAAAACTTTCATCTTAAATTTAAATTTTAATGATCATCTCATGAATTTCTAAAAATATAATATATATATAAAAATTTGACATAAAAAGTATAATATATGTATTGGAAAAAATTTATCCCATATTCAATGTAAAATTATTTTAGTAAAGTACTTACCTCAATGATTGAGATAAACAAACATTGGTAATTGAATAAAAAAAGACTAAGGGAAAATCTATAATAACATGATATCCCATGAAAACGATTAGGCCATTCTAAAACCTTGGAGTGAATATTATGTACATTAGGTTTCAACCAAGAAGAATGATGAAATATGAAAGGTAAAAGTAGTTGAAAAATGTTTCGTGACCTTCTCAATCCACTTGGAATCCATTGAAAAAGGTTATAGAGAAATAACAAAATAAGGTGAATATATATATTGATACTTATCTATATTTGTCTTAGTAATTGTTTTGAAATGAGAAGGAGAGGAGGAAAAATTATAATTAATCAAAAATTGGTATATAAGAAATTATATAAAATGGAAATCCATGATATATCAATATTTTTAGTTTTATGGATTACCTGACCATTTTACACCCATATTGACTATAGTATAATCGAGATAAAACTCCATACATAGATAACCCACATGTGTCTACAAATGTTAAAAAATACATGCATCATCCACTGAGTGAAATAATTCATATGAAATGATATATATTCATTGTTACAATTGATGTTTATAATGATTAATAAATATTTTAATCTAGCTATTTTTTGTATTTAGAACACATAATATAGAGTTAATTTAAGGGTAAAACTTTTTTATGGTTAACCCACACCCATGATATAGAAGAAAATATTTATGCATAAAAAAATCATGTCACTGACCACATAGTTACTAATAATAATGCATTAACTATGTGGCACAAAAATTAACCCCAATACACATATATAATTTTTACTGATATGGTTTTCCATTAAATATAATGATATTATACATCGTTCCCCTAGAATTATATTGATTTCTTTGATCTCAAATATATATATGTTTTTGTACATGGTTATCCAAGAAAATGTTAGGTTTTCCACAAGGTTATTTCTGACAATTTACTAGCCATGAATCATTCACTGATGTAAATTCAAGGATATGGTAATTAAAACACTATTAACCCTAAATGTGATGTATCCATGTAGTATCCATGGAATAATGTAAAAATAAAATAAAAATAAATGTATGAATTCAAAATCTCATGATGATTCCAATTTACTCATAATTATATATTTTTCTCCACAACAGTGATATTGGGAGGTCTCACCTGTGAATTATTATAGAAGTATTAAGATATGTGAACGTAATTTTATAGTTATAAAGAATATTTGGGATGTTAAAAAACGTATAAATATTAAATGGTCAGAGAATTTCTAACTTATGAAAGCTATTTTAATGATACATGACATATTTTGATGGTTTGAAAGATATTTAATATGATTCATAAATTTTTTAAATATTATGTTAGAATGATTAGTTCATATATAATAAACATCTTATGGAAGAAACTAAAATTAACAAAAAAAATAGTTTGTGAGACATAAATTATCTAGAGCATCTGCGATTTTCTCTGATTATACATAACAAATCTCCAATGGAATGTCATACTTTTCCAAATTGAAAATAAATAATGTACCTGATATCAAAATGATATTTAATATATTTTTATTTCTATATAATATATTTCAAATCATATAAAATATATTTTAATTAATATATTAAATATATTTTGGGTATCATACCATTATATGAATATTTTGTAGTGAACTAGATCTATATTAACAATTAAGATACTCGATCTGTCAATTGTGATATGTAAGATATTATGTGTTTAAGTTATATATAATAATTTGATAAAATGGGATAACAATATTGTTTTAAATGTGAATATTTTGACCTCTTATTAAAATAAAATGAATAATAACTCTCATTGGTTAATTCATAGTTCAATAGAATATAAAATGAGGAATGAATGAGAAGGAATTAAGAGGATCCTCTCATGTAAATTTTATGGCTTTCAAGTATGATAACTTTATTTCATTTATGAAGTTAAAATCTAGATGTATTATCAATAAATATTTTTTCACCTATCCTAATGTTTTGATCAGGATTATGATATAAATTTATATTGAGGATCATTGAACATAGCTCGTTAAATTAGTTGTGTGTTTATGGATCATGGTTGTAAACTCACATGGTTAGGTCAAGATATTGAAAATTCAGGGACAATTATTATCATTCATTAATTATCATTTAAATAAATTTTTATGTGAATTTATAATTAAATAATACCAATAATTTATAAATTATAACAAGAAGAAGAAATATGGGATATAATGTTTTGATGATCCTAAATGGAAAATTGAGAAGGGGACACCCCGTATTTTTGTTTATAAAAATTAGTATGAATAAGTTAGAAATTATAAATGTCCATTAAATGATTTATAAAAATATTCAGATTATTATTCCAAAATGTTTTTATTTCTTAAATGAATTAAAATATGGGTTTATTTTTTTAGTGATAGTTATTTGTAATATTTTCAATGAAAAATCCATTCGTATAAAATCATATTGAAAATATAAGTGGAGTAGGGTTTATGTGGGGGGGGGGGGGATAAAAACCACCATATACTAGGTACATAGTTATCCATGTTTTAACAAAATATATGTATGAAATATTATCTGTCAAATATTATTTACTAGACATCAATGAGTTCTGTATAACTATAATGAATAAGATAGTGGGAATTTTATGATTGAATTGAAAGATTATTAATAGTAATTCACCCAAATTCTCATCTCTTCATTTATCACAACACATTGTGTTCAATAAAATTTTACACTTATCCCCATATTATCTCTCAAAAGAACTCTATTAAATTTATTATAAATAAACAAAAATCAGTTAATTACCATGTTATTCTAGAAATTTAGGGTAAATGATTTCATTTAAAAATGAAATGAATGATTCCATTTATTTTCTCACATGTACTTAATTTTCAGATTTTTGGTATATAATGATTAATAGTTCCAAAATACACATCTTCTTGAACTAAAATTGATTATATTTTTATTGAAAGTTAAGTGAGAGTAATTAATTCTTTATTATCTTCATTATATAATGAGGATATAAAGTATTTATAAATGAAATAATAATATGAAAGTGTTATGTTTTAAATTTATAAAAAATATTTTGAGGATTTTATAATTAATGAATATGAATAGGTTGAAGAATTATATAATAGTGTTAATGTGACAATCAACAGCATCAAAGGATATTGATAATCTATTGAAGACTCTTTTTTGGAAAATAATACCATTAAAAAATTTATGAATGGTTTGATGCCTTGATCTCTACACCTGATGATAAATGTAATAAATAATATACTTCTTATTAAAATTAATATAATCTCATTAGGTATGACATAATAAGATGATATTCTCTAAAAACCACAATCTACAGGGAGAAATAATTATAGTTTAAATACGTAAATAATTTAATGACTAATGATGTAAAAGATAATTATGATGATGAAAATGAACATGCAAGCTTCTACTGAAATTCATTACCTAATGTTAATAATATTTATATATATGAATGATTAGTTTCATGGAGAACATAACTTTTTGTAATTTGACCATATAAAGAGTTTTCATTTCTATTCTCACATTCCTATAATAATAAATAAGTGAAGAAGAATAAGATGTTGTTCGTAAGACACTCTCTTGGAAAGGATATTATTTTATGGGGAATCAATCATCATTAAAAGTGAAGAAGAAAATTGTATTTATATTCCTTAATGGGGATTTTATATTTTTTTTTATAAATGAATTTATAAGAGTGTAAAAATGATGGATAGTTAATAAACTCCTAATGATAATTTTAAAAATGTCTTTATGGATTAAGAAGTATAAGATACTAAATTCATAGTGGATGGATGAACAATAAATACAAATTTTTCCATATAAGAAGGAGAATCATCGAAGGATTACAACATGAGAATAGAAATCAATATGATTTTGATAGATTTTAAAGGATATGATATGGAAATAAAAATTATAAAAAATTACATTGATAAGAATAATCAAATCAATATAGATAAAGATAGTATGGTAAAACAAATTTAGTGGATACAACATGAGAATGGTGAGAAAAGGAACATTATTTATATAAATTCCACAACAATCCACTATGTTGATGTGGTTTTCATTTAAAAAGTCGCATTTATTGAAGTTTACTAGTATAAAATGAAATTTTATTCATGATTCCAATAGAGTTATCATAGAAGTAGGTTAACATTACAAGATATAGGAATGGGAAATCAGAGCTTCTAGGAAATTGACTGAGTACTCTTAGTAAAAATAATGTTTATTGTAACATATTTTGGTCATGAATATGGTAATACTAACATCATTAACCATACGAAAATAACAACTTGGTTCACTCTATAATAACTGAATCCAGAAAAAATTAGACATTATCTGTTCCCCCCATATTCCTAACACTTCCAAAAAACATTATGGGTTTATGGAATGATAGTGGGGATAATATACACTATGAAGATAAATAAACAACTAACTAAAATAGTGAATTACAATATAAATTATATGCAACACCAATGGATGATTCACTAAATAATATATCTAAAAATTGATCTTAAATAAAATAATTTATTTATATATATATTCTATTTCAACATAATAGAATAATATATAAATTTTAGATATTTAAATTTGCAAAGTGAACTTAATTTAGGTATATATAATTTCAAAATAGCCTATGGTTAACTTTGGAAACATCTCTAAAATAATTTATTTTAGGTGAATAGTAAAAAAATTATGAATTTTTATAATAAAATCCGTTTAATGAACTTATAATTATCAAGGATTGAGTTGAAGTACATTGAAACCAATTTCTGCATATATATTATTTTAAAATTAACAAAAAATAAATTCAAATCATAATATTGAATTTATAAATAGAAGGTTTAACACTGGGGAAACATTGGTAGTATTTCACTCTAACAAATGTTTTCATTCAGTTATTTAGTAATTAGTTCTCAATAATTGTACAAATTAAATATATCAAAATATATTTGAAATTTAATATAAAAATATATATATTATGTAATAACAAAAAATATCATTTTTAGGCATAAAATATGATAACTTGGATTAAATTTAATTAACAAAACTATGGTAAAAATGTTTTTTAAAAGATATATATTATTAACATTGTTTAATTATTATGTAATAAAAAAAATTTAATTTCTAAAAATTACCCTAATAGAACATTTAATATAATATATAATACTTGAAATCTCAATGAATTTTTAATCAATAGTAATATCATTAAAAACACATAGTTATTAAAATTGAATTTTTTTAAAAAAAACATTTATACATTTAATAATTTTTTATTTAGATATAAATTTTCACTTATTTAGAAATTTAATTAGACTATATGAACCCAAAAATTATTTTTAGAAAATAAACATAAATTTGTGTCAAATTGTTTTATTAAAATATTCAATACTAGGGTAAAAACTACTTACCAAGGAAAAAATCAATGCGGTGAAGTGTTAAAATCAGGTAATAAAAGGATTCATAAATTTTTAACATAGATGGTAAAATGAGTTTTAGTGGAATTATATAAATTAAATTATAAAAAAATATATTATTTTATGATTTTGGATCGCTTTTCCATTATATTGTTTCATACCATTATTTGAAAATAATGGGTGTTACCCAATATATCATTTTCTTCATATAAAAATGGGTATCAATTTCAAACCTTAATGAAAGAAAAATTTAATATACTTTAATACATAAATTGTTTGATTTTTCAACTCTTAAAAACATATATCATTCTTATCATCATATTAAATCAATAACATAAACATATCGATTCATTTCAAAGGGTACATTCAAGAGAATTCCCCTGGTCCCAATGTGAGTATTATGTAATACTTATATTATCCTTTTTAATTGTTTTTTTACTAACCTATATGAACCATAATATTATAATTACATTAAAATCATTATTATATATACATGTTTTTATATTAATTCATCAACTATAATTTTATAAATCCAATCTATTTAGGAAAATAAAATAATGATAATAGTTCATATGGTGGACTACCACCTCCACAAAAGTATTCCTAGAATTATTAATAATTTCCACACATGGTTGGCAATAAGAAAGGATTTGGTGAATGAATATGATTAATATTACATAATTATAATTCTGAAATGAAATATTTTTAGTTACCTATATTCTATCACATTCAATAAGAAATAGAATTATTAATCATCAATATACTAGACTACCACGTTGATGAATGAATAATTACATTTCCCATTACCACCCTTCATGGATGGTTTTATGATTTAATGTAGTGAATATATATGATATTTATTAATTTTTTAATATTCATTAAATGTTATATTAACTCAATGTAAAAACCTATCCTTACAAATAATATAATTAAAAAATAATCTTGTTTAAGTTGGTTTTACCTCTTATGTGATCGATGTTTTAATGTTTACACAATTAATGGATATTTAATGTAATATAATTTTAATATCATATAATATCTATTAATTTATGTTTTTTTAATTCGTATGGAATTTTGTATCTCATAGATAATATATTTATTAATATATCTCCTTTCTATTTCTAAACACAATGAATATTTTTTATTGTAATGGGTCTTATGAAATCTACAGAAAATATTATTCTAACAGGAATAATCAATTATAATTGAAATTTTAATGAATTTGTGAACAAACAATATAATTTTGAGAAATGTATGAAACAAAAAATAGTAGTATCCTAACATCATATATAAAAATATACTATAAAATACTTATATATTTGTAATAAAATTATAAATGAAGTTTATATAAGGTTAAATGTATCTATAAGTTTCTACTATATGTTATTATGATATTTATGTTTATTATAAATATGGTTATGACACATTCTATTATTCATAAATAGAAGGTCAGGGATTTTTTTCTTGTTTTCAAATATATGAGGTGTGATTGGCAGTTCACACCATCATTTCATTTTTATAGTCTTATTACTTACTATTTAATGTCTTTTACCAAATTCATAAAATTCATGGGTTTCTAATATCCATTATAGTATATTTATTTAAATGTTTTTTATTAAAAATATACTAATGTAGTAAGGGTCGTTGTTACCTCAACTACCTCTATTTAGTTATAATCCTTGTCAGTGTTAATATTTATTCAAATCAAGGTATTATCCACCTTAATATTTTATTTCATGGAATTTTTTTTAATATTTGGGGTGAAAACATAATTTAAAAATATTACCACCAATAATTTTTTACACACAAAATATATAACTGATACGAATTTTTTCAAATCACTTTGACGATTATTTACATCATTGTCCATATTTTATTCCTTACAATGTTAACATTATATATGGAAAAATAATTATTTGTTTTCTCATGTGACCTTAATAGTTAAATTTCATCCCTTTTAATATAATGTTTTACTATCTATATTAATTATGCGGATTTTTAAAAATTATATTCCAAAATAAATAAATGGTTTTCCTCCATTTAAAAATAAAATATTTTATCTTCTTGTCAACATTTATTTTTTAAAAATAGCCATTTAAAGGCACTGATATTTTAAGGAAAATTTAAAATAGAATATTTTTTAAATAATTTCACTCCACCATTTAGAATTTTTTTCAGAGTTACAATTTCTTATAATTTAATAAAAATGATAAATTTTTTTCTTGAAAATCATTAATGATTACAAGAACATTTACATATTTATATACAAAGGATATATTTCATTTGAAATTATTCTAAATTAACGACCTTCTAAATTTTATAATGAAATAGTCTGTTGGGTTATTGAAATTTTGGTATCGCCCATTCCCATTGTTTTATAAAATTTGCGTGATACCATATGAAATGGTTATGAAAACAATTTTTCTTTTGATGGGTTATGAGTTTTGTGATAAATGATTTTTTTATGTGGAAAAATAACTATCAATGAATTATGTGTGGTGTATTTGTTCCAAATATATATGTTACGTGAGAATATTATTCCCATACCAAAGGGTTTATGTGAGAATTTATCAAAATACAATGTATATATAAGGTTCATTATATGATGAACATTGGTACACATGAGGATATATCCCAAGGCTCATAAGGTACATGGGTAATTAACCCAATCCTACTTTATTATAATTTTCTTAAAGGGTTTCCTTGAAATATGATTTTCATTATTATGTTCATACAGTACACTTATGTCATTATATTTTTCCTAATATTATGATTCTTAACCCATGTTTAATGTATCATGATTTTATATACTTTTTTTGTACTAAATGATTTTTCATTTGATATTAAATTCCATTCATTCATGACTTATGAAATATTATTATTATTCAATTTTTAATAAAATCATTCTAATATGACACCATTTCCACATATTCTTATGATATAAACCTTGATGACCTGTTGATTAAATTCACATAATTCAAAATTTCAGCTCACAGTTTTTTTATGATTCCCTTTGATATGTTATGATGAGGAGTATAACAATTTAGAAGTCTATAAGGGACTATACTATGGTTTGATTATAGATAAATGATCAGAAGTATAATAAATTATGTTTATTATATAATAGATCCTAAAATACACTAGATATATCATTCAAGGGATTTCAAATTAAATGTGAGATGTGATGTTTAAATTATTGAATTATATATCAGTTTAGTTTGGGATTGTCACTTTGAATCTAATCAAATGTTCAATGATTTTTTTTGGAACAAAACATATGAATGTGGGTCTAAGTATCCCCACATATATAAAAAAGCACCCATATAATCTATTACTCAATGAATAAGGGACCACATGGATTTTCGAAAAACTCATTATGTATTCCTTATGAACTATTAGCACAACCATCTGTAATAGGCCCCCTGAGGAAGATCCCTTACCAATACATGAACCATGTATCATAATGCCTTTACATGACATATATAGACATTGAAGGGTGTGAGTATGGTCTATGTAGTCCACCACCAATGATGTACCATACTAATATTCTTAAACATATTGATGTATAAAACATACTATAAATAATTAAAAAAACCTCACAACCTAATACACCCACACTAAACCATTCACATGTGTTACTTTACCGTCCACATACATCACCGAATTTAAGTTCTGAATCGATATATTTTATTATTGGATCATTATAAAACCTTCAAAACAACTATATAAAAAATTATATCACACACCAACCATAGAAAATGAAATAATCCTAATTCAATCCTGAAAACCTATAATCAAATCCAAAAATCTATTCATATGTTCCCTTGTGACTTGATGAATTTTCTAAACATTAGTTGTATATTTTTATGAATCATAAGAAACAACCACACCTATCATTATTCAAGTTCATCTCGTCATCTCCAACATAAGAAAAATTTTTATCAAGAATCATTCCCCAATTTGATTGTCTCACACACACCTATATATGGACAACTATATATTAGCCACATACTTATTGATGAACCTCAACATTTCAACCGTAGTCATCTTAAATACAAAGAATCACATTATGTTATTAGTGGCCAACACCACATCATAGTACTTTTCCTATATTCGCATGAACCTAATGTACCCATCACATCGTAGTGAGTAGTATCACCAACATATTATATCCACAATATAGAAAACATCCATATATTTCCCGGAATATCTTCAACACCTTCTACAGCACAACGGAAAAGCCCAATTGGCTAATTTAATTTTTTTCAATATCTCCCATTGCGTCATGGTATACACCCATTCCCTTCATAAATAACAACATCAATTAACACATATCATGAATAACCTTTTTAAATAATATAGAATTATAAAAATAAAAACCATAAATCATTAAATAGTGAATGTTAATTCAATATATGCAAAACCCTTCATATTACACATGATACTACGATAAGATTTATCTTAAAAACAATATAACCCATAAGTTTTTGTATTAATATTAACCAACAACAAGATACAAAAAAATGTTTACAAAAACAAGGAAGAATTATGTATAATTATGTAAATAGATTGGCACAACCTTGATGGAGTATCCTAGAACTACTCAGTGAATAAATCTATTTAATTTGGTTCTTATGAAAACATTCTTGGAAAACAATGGAGACTCACTAGAATAGAAGACATGAAGAACTGGAGAGAATATATTAATATATAAATTTATAATTAAGGGAATAATGAAAGATAAATATTGGAAATACAAACTGTATTTTAGGGAAAATAGAATTTTTTTTCACTATATACTTTTTAAATAAATTAATAACAAATTTACTAATAATATTAAAATGTTATTCACACGTTTTTTTTTAGAAAACAGAAAAACTATAATATAATATTCCTTAGAAACCAAATTAATAAACTTTAAAAAACCATAACATCATGTAATTTCATGTATCAGTGAAGTAAAATATATATATATCATAGTTTTGTTTCCATAAATTCTATCTTTAATTTACATGTTATGATTTTCCTATACCAATGAAATCTTAGTGAAAACCCTTCTCTATTAAAAAATCATATTCTAGAACCCATTGCATTATGAAAATTGTGTGCTAGAGAAATTTTTTAAATATTCATGATCTACATTTAAAATGTTTCTAGAAAATTATATTTATCATTTTTAAATAAAAAAGATAGACATACAAATATCATGTAAAAACACTATAAATTGTAAAAATTCATTGAAAAAATAATTGTTATATATCATCCTTGTAATAAATACATCTTAAAGGGAATCAAAACCCATTACCAATGTCATGTAATAGGGGCACTAATGTAACTAGTAAACATTAATGTATCACAATAGAATGAGATTTTTTTATTTAGTGAATTTTAAAATATTATATTACTATTTCTATGGATTTACTATTATATATTCTAAGTTTACTCATAATCATCATAGGGTGACTCAAAACATATCAATTTTTACATCAGCAGTGGAACTATTATGTATCCATCTACTTCAGATGGAACTAATAGTCGTGTCTATTTATCTAATGAATCTAGTTCTTGTAGATCTGTATTTAGATAATATTATTCTGATATTTTTTACTAGACGTACATTTTGTTGATATTATTCATTAATTTATGCTCATGGATGTGACACTCCACTGAAATCATCTATAATTTAATATTAAATGTTGAATTCAATTCATTTGGTCGTTCCAAAAATAAACTAAAAAATATATTTTACACAGCAAGAAAATTTATAAATTTTATCTTCTAAAACACATAATATATTCTCTCTAGTTTTTTAGTTTATATAAATTTTATTAGACATTTTATCTTTTTGGAATTCAATTGAAATGCATGAAAACACCCAATTTAAACTGAATCATTTCAAAACTTCAACTCCAACTATCAGAAGTATTCTAAAAAACACTTCTAGTAGATATTATCAAGAGCTACTTCCCTAAAACATGGGGAACATATGATATAGAGGCCTCAATATATACTGACACAATTCTATAACCTAAATTAAGTTGTTCACCCTATCATAAAATCTAACAAAACAATAGAAAATATTTAGGACATCACATGATCTTTACCATATTATTGATCACCCTCAGCTATAATAGGAAATATAAAAACCACATTTTTCATATATCCCACTGATGACATTCCTAAATCATCAAGATGATGCCAAACATATATATCTCTATTTCTAGTGCATTGAATTCCAAATTCAAACTAACTGATCCCTTCGACATGAACTCCCCACTATAGAATCACCTAACCCATCTCATATAAAATTATCCACCTAATACATTGATGGTTTCATATATTTACATCATCCATGAATAAATATATTTGATGAATCTCAAATCATCTTCCAAAATAATAATGATGAAAAATTTATCATCTATGAATCATGATGCCATCTTATTCTAAATTCTTATGCATCCCTTATTAACTGCACACCATACATGCAGTCTTTACCCCAAAAAGTATTTGGTCATTCAATTTATCACATATACATATTATTAAAATATATCTATTATAAAAAATGAAATTCAATATGCTGACTGAGTACCAATGATAGTTTATTGTCAATCTATGAAATTTGGGAGAGAATATTTGGTCACATATAACTAACACTGATCAGAACTACCTAATAACTACCCCCATATGTATTTATCCTCCTTGTAAACCACTTCCTGAAATATTTGGAGTGCAATTGACTTGCACATCCAACACATGAAAATTAACCTTTTATACTAGCTATTGGTATCACTCTCATTCATACCTCATATTCCCGAGTATATCCTAATCCATAAACCCCAATTGACTTCCACATCACTCGATAAAACTAATCTAGAGGTAATTTTTACTCAAATTCAATTCACATTTTCAGTGGTAGATCACATTGAGGTTCAACATTATATTTCATATAAAACTATTAACTCTTATTTATAACCCATTATAATGTGTAATCATCAAACCTGTACATTAAATGACTTGTTAGGTATCCCCATGTTCTCGCTTGTGAAAACATATAACCCCACTACTCGTATCTCCTGAAAAAAAAACTATCGATTTTGGTACACTAATATAATCCCATTTCTACTCCACTATCAGTGAATTCTTTAAAGAATTATAATATATGATAATCCATTCTATTTTTACCTACTCACAAATTTTATTCCATAAACCATCCAAAAATTTTCACACCAAATAGATCACATCACCCAGTTGTGTCAACAAAAATTGTTAATTTTTTTAAACTTACTGGATAATACATGATCATTTTTTTTCTATACACACTATGTATGAGAACTCATGATTTACATATATCTTCATTTTATCACGGATAAGTAAATGAATAAAAACTCTAAGAAATAATTATATCTCATCCTATTATGATCACCTTTATACACAAATATATCTTAAAAGTGTTTAAATTAATATATAAGTATATAAATTTATATATTTACTCTTTTTCCATGTGAAATATTTATATATTAAAATATTTTATTTATTGAAGAAATCAATTATTCCACTACCTGCAGTCTATCCTATACATCAAAATAATAGAGGATATTATTAGAATAACTCTAATGTATTTTATTCTAGTGACTAATCTGTCCCCAAAGATCCTAGATAAATGCTCTAGATAATCTACACTATTATTTAATTAAGATACACATCCAACAACTACTATAGTGTTTTAATCAATTTTGGATGACTAACATGACTTAGTACCTCTGTTTGTGAAAAATTCTACCCTCCATCCTCAAGGACCTCATTTTTTACAAACCTTGATGGAAATATATCATTGATAACCCTACATTTTATTACACAATTAAACATAAATTATTAAATAAACTTCACTTGATAAAACATAGAAGATCGATAGGTCTAGTGGCTTTGAGACATAGTATCATTACATAACAACATAAAACATGAAATACAACATATTTATTGAAAACATCCTTTATATGACCACTATATTCCCTCATAATTAGTATTTTATTGGATAACCTACGAACCTGCATAAAAAAGGGTGAGCTGTAAAGCCTATTAAGGGAATAATCATGGAATAACATGAGGAATACAATATATGATAGTAAATAGGCATATCAATAGAGCATAAGAGAAGAATATACATAAAGGCATGATAAATCATGATAATGAATGATAATCATAACATAGAAATATGACAACAACACTTAACATGGAATTAGCATGAGTCAAGGCTCATTGCCCATGAAGCATGAGTAAACCCTCATTGCACATGGAGCACGAGTAAATTCTCAGTGAACTTGAATTATAATTAGTAATAACCCATTGAACCCGATGTATAATGATACTATAAATTACCCAATGCATTGGAGTGGTATAAGGGTTTACCCTTCTTAAACATTTCATTTCATGCATAAGTGTGCCACATAGACCCTAAAACATTGAATCATTCAACATAATATTTTATTACATGATAAATGAATGACGAATACATACATAAAACTCTTTAAACTATAATTAAATGAGAATAATTGTGAATACACTAGATAGTGAAATAGGCATGGTATTCATTACACAATGACTTTGTCTTGGAAAAGTGTAGTGAAATATTTGCAGCATAACGAACTGACATAAGAACTCATAAAAATGGTTGATGAGATTGAAATATGTGCCTCATCATATTTAAAAGACACGGATAGTAATGGGGTCATATAGATACATTTTTCAAAAAATATAATGGAATTTAGATTCATGATACAAAATAAATTCATGATTTTAAATGAGGAGAGAGAAATTCATTTCGGAATTTTGGCATAGTAATGAGTGTACATGGGAGGAATTTAAAGAGAGAGAAATGGGTCTCCCATCATTAAAACATATAGAGGTAAGTATGGGGGGGGGGTGAGAAACCATATCCCACCATTTACAATTAAAATTAAATTAACATAACAATTTAAATAATATTTGATAAAAATGAAAAGGAAGAAAAAACCTTACTTGGAAGTGTGCTTCCAAAGTCGTGAGGGGATCTTGGGAGAGGATTCTTGGTAAATTGGTGAAATTTAAGAGGATTATAGAGAGAGGAGGGATGTGTTTTGATGAACTACAAATTCATTTAGTGAGGAGGAAGTGGAAGGTTTGGTGGGTTTATATAGGAAATGTGAGGAATTCTTTATTATTTATGTTTGCGACACCTCACATTAAACTAATCCAAACCACAAACTAGATAATGGTTTTTACCATGGTTTTTGAAAAAGGTAAGTGGAAACAGATATTTTATAAGGCCAAAGTACGAACGTCTTAAAATAATGGGTTTTCTTATGTGGAGGTGAGTCACACTCCCAAGGAAAACAGTTTAAAAAGACAAACAGTTTATTAAGTCTTGAATGGTCTAATAAGTCTTTGTAAAATAAATCAAACTAACCCAAAATCGAGTTATGTTAATGATAAAACATATATTTTCTGAAAATAAGGTTTCTAATATTTTATTAAATTACTATGAGTAATTACGAAGTCATAAAACACATTATATATTTAAATGGTATTAAATTTTTACCCAAATATTTGACTATCTCAGAAAGTTATGAAAAATTCCCCATTGGATAATTTCAATGTCCTGATTCCAGAAATAATATTCATTTCATATAAATAATTTAAAAAATATGTTAATTTTCACATTGATTTTAAATACCGACATTTATAAAAAATTAATCGGTTTTGACAAAAATTGCTTTCAAATCATAATAAAAATTACAATTGCATTAAAAAAATTATATGATCATTTATATTTAAAAACATTAATTTAATAATCATAATAGTAATTTATTAATATATTATTTAATTTAAAAATCCATTAATTCATAAAAATATAATTCTTAGTTGAACATTAACTAAAATCAATATTTCATATTTTAAAAGTGTTTACAATGTAACAACAAAAAAATGAATGTATATTCATTATTATATTAAAAAATAATGTACATAACCATAGTGATATTGTCTTATTACATAACCCCTTATAACACCAACCTAAGTCCGAATAGTAATTTGTGAGACGGTGACGAACTCATGGGTTGGCTCAGATAACATTTCTCGGGTGGTAATCTCTATCAACTTCTACTTCTCTTGTAGGAGATCCTGCTCAAGCTTAACATATTCAAGGTCATCTTGGCCTTGGTCAAGATTGAAGCCCAAAGACACGACCTCCTTTCCGAGCTCTAAAAATTAGGCTTTGTATGGGCATGTCTACTGGATGGGGCCATCACTTCCTTTGTCTGAGTAAATTTTATTCGTTAAAGACCTATATTTATACTAATCATGTGATCAATGTAGAATGATAATATTAAAAACTGTAACAATTCAAAAAATTATTTTAAAATACAAAAATATAAAACAAAAAAAGTTGATATTTTATATAAACATATTACATAAAGATACATTTAATTAGATCAAGAGGGATTTCTATTAAGGAACAATTGGGTTGTTAAAATCATCCCCCCTTAAGAAATTTTGCCCCTGAAATGTACTTTTCCCACACTAAAACAGATGTGGGTTACTATTATTCATCATTTCCTCTGATTCCCATGTCGCTTATTCAACCTCTTGGTTTGGCCACAACACCTTGATGAGGGGCATTGTCTTATTTTGTAGAACTTTTTCTCTACGATCTAAGATCTTCACTGGTTTCTCCTCATAAGAATGATCCTCCTCTAACTATACCATATCTGAAGAGAGTACATGTGAATGGTCCGGTATGTACTTCCTTAAGTGGGATACATGAAAGAAATCATGTACATTGGACACAGTAGGTGGAGGTGCTAGTCGATATGCCACAGCCCTGACATGATCAAGAATATCAAATGGGTTTATGTATTGTAGACTTAACAACACTTTCTTTCCAAACCACATGACCATCTTCCACATATATATGCATAGAAATACCATATCTCCAACATTAAACTCAAGGTCTTGTCAATGATTATCTGCACAAATCATCCGATGACTCTAGGCTGCCTTGATATGCTCCGGAATGGTTCTCACCTTCTCCACCAATTATTCGACTCTTTATGGTCCAAGAAGCTTAAGCTCACCATCCTCATTAGAAAACTCTAGTGTTCTACACCTTTACCCATAAATGGATTCATATGGTTCCATTTGGATGCTTGAGTGGAAACTGTTATTAAAAGATAAATCAACAATAAAAAGGTGTTGATCTCATCCTCATTTAATGTCTATTGAGCACTCTATCAACATTTCCTCTAGTTTTTGGATAGTCCACTCAGATTGGCCATCAGTTTGAGGATGATAGGCCATACTGAAGTTCAGTTCAGTATTCAGATCATATTTAAGACTCTTCCAAAACATAGAGGCGAATCATTGATCCCGATCGGATACACTAGATAGTGGTACTCCATGAAGCCTTACCACATCCCTAATATATATCCCTGCCTGTTGATCCAATGATAAATCCTCTTAAATGTCAATTAATTGTGCAGACTTTCTATGACGATCCACAACAACCCATATTGAATTTTTTCCTTTGTATGTATTCAGAAGTCTGGTGATAATGTCTAGGGTGATGTTGTCCCATTTCTATTCTGTTATGGGCAATGGTTTCATCATCCCCTTATACTTTTCCCTGTCAGCCTTCACTTGTTGACACACCAGGAACATTGATGTATATTTAGCGATCTCCTTCTTCATATTATGCCACCAAAAATGCTCTTGTAGATCTCGATACATCTTTTTGTTTCCTGGGTGAATAGAGAAATTTGAACTATGTGCATCATCAAAAAGTTCCTTCTTCAGCTCCAGAAATGATAGATCACATATTCTTTTTCCAAATTTCACAATTCCTTCCTAATTAACATTAAAATAAGTGTATTTTCCTTTTCTTATTGCTTCCCCTTTTTTCATAAATTCCAACATCATCCTTTTGAGCATCATTTAACCATTCCAAAAATGACATTTGAGCAATAATTTGTGAATGGATTGATGATGTTACCCTCTTTATGATTCACATGTCCATCTTCATCAAATGTAAGTGGATTCTATCATTTCCAATTCTCATCAATGATATAATATCTGGGTCTTTTTGACGTAGGGCATCCACCACCTTGTTTGCATTCCTAGGGTGGTAATGTATTGAGTAGTCATTGTCTTGGATCAGCTCTAACTATATTCGTTGTAACATGTTTAACTCTGTATATGAAAATATATACTTGAGGCTTTTGAGTTCCATATATTTTTCACACTTATCCCTAAGGAGAAAATGCCGCCAAATTATCAAAGAGAGGATTACTGCAACAAACTCGAGCTCATGTGTTGGATAGTTTTGTTCATGAACATTCAATTTTCTTTTAGCATAGGCAATTACTTTGTAATTTCTCATCAACACACATCAGATTCCCTACATAGAATCATCATTGAATACCACAAGAAGTTATCCACTTGTGGGTAAAATGATTACATGCATAATGATAAGCCTCATTTTCAGATCCTTGAAGCTTTCTTTGGATTTATCACTCCAATAAAAATTTACTCCCTTCCGAGTTAGCTCGGTAAAATTGTTGGAAAATCTTTAGAAATTTCTCACAAATCATCGATAATTTCCACCTAACCCTAAGAAGCTACGGATATCAATTATAGATTATGGCCATTTCTACCCATCAATTGCATCTGTTTTGGGGGGATCCACAGATATCTCATTTCTTGTGATGATATGAACCAATTAAGAGACCTCATTTAACTGTAACTCAGAGTTACTATACATTTCCTAGAGCTTTGAATTCCGCAAGGTCTCTATTACATTTATTAGATGCTCATCATGATCCTCCTTGGTTTTAGAGTATATCAGAATATAATCTATAAAGTCTACCACATATCTGTTGAGGTATTCTCTAAATACTCTATTAATCATGTCCATGATGATTTCTAGAGAATTAGTGAGTTTGAAAGGCATTACTTTGAATTCATAGTTCCTGTAACTTGTATGAAAAGTAGTCTTGGGGATATCATCCTTCTTCACCCTTAATTAATAATATATGGAACACAAATCCACCTTGGAGAAGTATAATTCTCAACACAACTGATCAAACAAGTCATCAATTAGTGGGAGATGATTCTTGTTCTTTATCATGATTTTGTTAAGCTTGTGATAATCGATGTAACGATGCATTTACCCAGAACTCTTCTTGATGAAGTGGATTGGTGTATCCCATGGTGAAGCAGTTGGGCATATAAACCCTTTATACAGATTCTCCAATAGTTTTTTCTTCATCTCCTCAATCTCCACAACATCCATTCTATATAGAGTCTTGGATATTAGAAACACCCCATGTATAAGATCAATTGAGAATTCAATATCCCTTCTAGGAGGATGACCAGAAAATTCCTTGGGAAACACTTTACTAAATTCCCTCCCAATAGGAATGTATTCTTGGATTGTTTCCTCCTTAAACTGAAACATCAAATCCAGATACGTGTGATCATAGGTTATTATTATCCACGTTTGAGATGATGGAGCTAAATAAGACTAATCTTTCTCCTTTCACTTGTAATGAACCGGGGGTCGATTATCCATATGGAGAGTGATTTCCCTCTCACGACTATTTACTTTGGATCTATATATGGAAATCCAATCCTTTCCAAGTATTGCATCAAATTCCACCAGAGGGAGTATGAAGAGGTTCATAGGGATGTTCAATACATATATTATGATAGGGGAGGGGTTATATTCATGCGATTGAAGGATTTCCCCATTTTCTATACACACCGACATCTTCGCTTGCATGACTTTTGGTGGTGCTGAGATTGTTCTTCTAAACATTCAAGATATAAAATAATGCGTAGAAACTGAATCAAAAAGTATGTTCTCTATTCATGAATGAATAACTAGCGTACCTTTCACCACTTTTTTTCGTGGTTCAATTAAGCAGTAGTGACAGATAATGCTCACCCTTGCTGCCTTGGAGGTTATTGGTGGCCTCCAAAAATCCCTGTCTTAGGTAAATGATTTGAAAGAAGTCTTGGTTCTTTACAGTTTTAGCAATGAACGCTGTGTTGAGTTTCTAATAGACAGTTCCTCTCATCTGTTGTAGTCACATTCCATTCGTTCCAATAGTTAATAGTCAGGTGCCCTTCTCTTCAACACCTAAAGAATTTCCTCATCCCCTTTAGGAAATTTCTGGGGTGCTTCTTTCCGCACCTTTGGCATGTGGGGTAATGAATCGTCTTAGCACCGTTGGATTTATCTATCAGACCACCAAAATTGAAGTCCACCTTACACTTCTTATATCCATGATACCACTAATATTATCCCATATCCATTGTGACTGTGAGGGCACATCAGACCATTTCCTCATAGCTGTCAAAGTCACAAATCGCCAGCGATTCCCACAGGCTAGGTTTTATCCCACCAAATAAGCAGTCAACCTTACATTTAGGGGTATCAAAAATTCTTGAAGCATATCATGAAATCCTTGTGATGTTTCCCTCGTACACTCTAATATATTCTTCACCTTTTTTCATGAGGTCAAGGAAGTCCCTTTCCGTCTTAATCCGGAGGGAGCACGAAAAGTATTTATTGAAAAACATCATCCGATAATCCTTTTATTCCAATGCCATGATCTCATTTTTAGGCTTCTTATTTTTGATCATCTTCCACCATTGATAAGCATCATCTTCTATATGATAAGCACCCATGATATCCTTCTCTTATTTAGAACATTGAAGGATGGATTAGATCCTTTCAATGGAGTCGATCCACTGTACAGTGATTGAGGGATCATTTGATCCAATAAAAGTAGGAGGCCTTGGTCACATGTAGCCCACTATAGTGACTTGTTCTTTCATAGGGGGCTTGACTGTTACTCTTAACCCATGTTTCTATACAAATGTAGAGTTATTTGATAGAGAATCATGACAAAGTTCACGATTCCCGCTCCCATTGGATTGGGCATCTCAGTAGTAAAATCATTACATTGATCATCACATCAGTTGTTAGCCAGAGTCCTCCTATTACCGGCCATTGGATAGAATTAAAGGAAAGTTAGGGGTAACACATAAAGAGAAATCTAATGAAAAAAATGATGACTTATAAATAACTTTTTTTCCTTATCATATTAATATATTGTCATCGTTTTATGTTATCTGTGATCTAGATTCTAACATATATTCTTAGGGAATTTTTTGTCCCTTAATAATGTTTCATACTAAGATTTTGAATTTACCAAACACATCACTCGGGAGTGTCATAACCAATAGTGCAGCAAGGATCGTCGTTGTGCACCAGTTCCCATTCGCGTGTAGCTCAATGTGGTGTTTCCAAATTTTACCCCTAGGATACATCTATTCCAGAGCATCCTCTACCTACTCGTATCCCGAAATGGTTGTATTTTCTTGATAATCCACTTATTCAATACTCACCAAAACATAGGGATGTTTTTATTATACTTAGTATTGTCTTTATGTCTTTACTAGGTGTTTTTAATCCTAATCCCAAAAAATAACTAAACCTAACCTCTGATACCAGCTCTGACATCAATGATTTTTATTACATAATTAAACAAAATTTATTACTTAACCTTAACTTGATACAACATAGAAGATTTAGATTTCTAGTTTCTCTAAGTCTTATGATCATTACATAACAACTTAAAACATGAAATACAACATCTTTATAGAAAATATCATTTACATGACCAATACATTCCCCCGTACTTAGCATTGCATTGGATAAAATAAGGACATGCATAAGAAAAAGGTGAGCTATAAATCCCAGTAAAGGAATAATCATGGAATAACATGAGGAATACCATACATGTTAGAATATAGGAATATCAATAGGGCACAAGTGAAGCATAAACTTAAAGGCATGGTAATGCATGATAATAATAACATGGAAATGTGGAAACCACACCTAACATGGAATTAGCATAAGCAAAGGCTCATCGCACATGGAGCATGAGTAAACACTCATTGCACATAGATCATGATTAAACCCTAGTTTCACTTGTATTAGCATGAGTAAACACCCATTGCACATGACCTATAATGATACTATACATTACCCAATGAATTGGAGCGCTATAAGGGATCACCCTTATTAAATATTACATATCATGCATAAGTGTGCCACAAGGATCAAAAAACATTAAATCATTAAGCATAATAATTTATTCCACGATAAATGAATGTGGAATAAATACATGAAACTCTTTAAACAAAAAGTAAATGTGCATAAAGGTGATTACCCTTTATAGATTAATGGGAATTGTATTCACTAAACAATGACTTCAACAAATAGAAGCACAATGCAATTTCAAAAGCATAACAGCGTGACATAAGAACTCATAAAAATAGTTGATGATAGTGAAATGGGTGTCTAAAAATATTTACCTGACATGGAAAGTATGGGGGTAAAATATATACATGTCACAACCAATTTAATGGAACATAGATTCAGGATACAAAATAATATCTTGAATGTCTATGAGGAGAGAGTAATTTCTTTTAGAATTTCATCATAGTAACGAGTGTACATGGGAGGAATTTAATGAGAGAGAAAGGGACCTCCCATTATTAAAACATAATGAGGTCTGTATGTGGGTGGTGTGAAATAATACCCAATAGTTATAATTGAATTTAAAAGCGCATAACAATTTAAATTATATTTGACAAAAATGAGAAAGGAAGAAAACCCCTTACTTGGATGTATGCTTGCAAAGGCTTGATAGGGGCTTGAGAGAGGCTTATTGGGAACTTGGGGTACCTTGAAAGGATTCTAAATAGATGAGGGTAGATGTTGGACTAAATAAAAATTCTTTGAGTGGGGAAAAAGTGGGTTCATGGGTGGGTTTATATAGGAAAGGTGAGGGAAGTCTTTATTATTTATGTTTGGGACACCTCACTTTAAACAATTGCAAACCACAAAACAACCCATGGGTTTTGAACAAGGTTTTTGTGAAAGGGTAGTGGAAAAAAATATTTCATAAGGCCAAAGTCATAACTTCTTGAAATAATGGGGTTGATTATATAGAGGTGAGTAAAACTCCCAAGGAAAACAATTTAAAAAGACAAAATGTTTAATAAGTTTTGAAGGGTCCACTAAAGCTTTCTAAAATAAATGAAACAAACCCAAAATCATATTATTTTAATGGTAAAACATATATTGGCCGAACATTAACTTTATAGTAATTTATTACATCACTATTCGGTAATTTTGTTGTCACAAAAAAAATTATATATTTAAACAGTATTACAATTTTACCCATAAATATGACTATATCATGAAATAATGAAAAATTTACCGTTTGATAATTTTGATTCCCTGATTACAGAAATAATCCTCCCCTCATATTAATAATTTTCAAAATATGTTAATTTTCACTTTTAAATTATAAACTGACATTTATAAAAAATGCATCATTTTTTACAAAAATGTATTTTAAATCTTAATAAAAATTACAATTGCATACATAAAATTATATAATAATTTTATTTAATAAAATTTAATAAAATAATAATAATAATAATTTATTAAAATATTATTTAATTTAAAAATAAATTAATTCATCAAAGTATTTTTCATAGTTGAACATTAACTAATAATACTATTTGTGCTTTAAAAACTATTTACAAGGTTACAATAATAAAATTAAAGTATATTCAATATTATATACAAAAATAATGTACATAAACATAGTGCTATGGTCTTATTACATAACCCCATTTAACACTTTCCTAAGACTGAAGAGTAAGGTGTGCGGTGGTGACAGGCTATTGGGGTGGCTCAGATAACATTGCTCTGGTGGTAATCTCTATCAACTACCACTTTTCTCATTGGTGGTCCAGCTCAAGCTTAACATATTCAAGCTCGAGCTGGGATTAGACAAGAGTGAATCCCAAAGATGCAACCACTTTTCTGAGCTCTGACAAATGGGATTCGTATGGGTCATATCTACTAGATGAGGCCATCGCTTCCTTTGTCTGAGTAAATTGGATTTGTTAAAGCCCTAAATTTGTACTAATCATGTGATCAATTTTCAATAGCTATATTAGTAGCGGTCACAATTCATAACAGTATTTTAAAATCCTAAAAATTAAAAACAAATAATTTGAAATTTTATATAAAAATTTTACATAAAGGAACATTTAATTATTTCAAGAGGGATTTCCATTAATTAATGTTTTGGTAATTACAATATCTCTACCTTCCTAACACTCCAATTGAGGTTTCCATTATGGAATCACACTGAGAATAAAATTTCCTGATAAATAAATAATAATACAAATATAAAAAATATTTAATGCTATAATAGTTTGTGAATCCAATTAGAACCTACACTTCACAAAAATATCGAGGTTTTGTAACATCCATCCTTATAGTCCAACCTACATATGATAGGTTTAGGTACTAAATGGAAAATTTTGACATTGGATCCACGTATACAACCACACATGGAGTGAAATTATTTGTTTAACAGAGTATAGTTCATTAAATATGAAAAATAGGAAAACAAAAAATAGGTTTTTACTGACACATTTAATAGAAAAACCACATTCTATTATACATAAAAAATTACTATTCATTTATCAGAAACATGTATTATGAGGCCTGTGTGGATTAAATGAATCATGAGTACCACCTTTTACATCACGAGTCTAATAGTTTGAAATATAATTACGATAAATCACATAACTATTTATCTAAATCATATAATTCAAATAAAATCATGGAAATGATCATAAAAAAATCTATTTTCTCAGTAAAATTGTTATTCTAAATATAATAATGCTACCTAGGTACACAATATGAATTCCATTATAAGTTATACTTATAGAATGAATTTATAAAACCTTCATAAGCCTCCATAATCATAACCCAAATAAAAATATTTATATCTTACCAGTTTTAATGTCATGTACTAGTTTACTATATAGTAACCTGATTTGATCTCTATTAGAACATAATTACACGTACACATAAACAAGATTCATCTAATTTTCTAAGAGAAATTATGAAATGATAATATGGAGACTATACTATCTAGTGTAAAAAATATAAATATACAATAACAACAGAATCCATTTTAAATGTCAAGGAAAAATTGAAATTATAAAACATTACATTGAATAAAATGTTTGATCCTACACCTAGTAAGCCACATAATCATCCTTAATTATATATTAGTCATATAAAACCCAATATATTACCCATAGGTGGAACATATTTGTATATGCATTATGGTAGAAAAAATAGTCAAACCATTTAATAACTTGGAACCACCAAACCCATCTAAAAAGTCACATCATCAAACATATGCACCATCAATACATTCATCACCTCTATGAACCTAAAATTGATTGCTTACCCATACATTCATTATGAATAATTAGGTTTTCACCGATCCTATAGGACTTATGTATGGTTAGAGTGATAACACAATACCCTCAAAATTTTTGTCTTTATAAAATATTCAGATGAATATGAATGTATAGAAAAGAAAAATAAATAAACAAAAAACCTACCAACCATATCCAACCATGAATAACCAGCCACGAGTGAGCCTTTAAATAACCTATCCCACACTAGAATGAGTGATTAATCCATACTCTATGATGTTCGACGTGACCTCAACCACCAAAATATATATACACAAAACCTCATCACATCCCAACAATAATTATTTTAAAATATAAAGTCAAGTATTATTCCCAAGAGGTATATCCACATATATTATTATAATATAATGGGTCATATAAACCCTTTTCAACCACTATCTAAACAACATAAAAAACCCAAGTAACTACATAAACAATCCTTAACATTGTCTATCATAATACCACCATCCTAATCATTATTATTTATAAGAATTCCACCCATATATAATAGTTTCAAACAACACAATAAATGGATATCTGCAGTGTTTAGTCCATTGATTCAATGACCTCATTATCATCCACCAGTTTCTACATATCTATAAACGATACTAATAATAAATAAAAGGATTACACCACATTATGTACCTTATTAGATGTTAAATCAACCCCAATGTCCTCAAACCCATGGTGAGTGGAATTACCAACATCCAATGGCCACACCTTGGAGAAACTCAATCAATGTCCACAACGATGGTTTACACCACCCACATTACATATGAAATTCCTTGTTTCCATAACCATAGTGTTCAACATGAACCACAATCACATGGGTTACACCTATTATATCCCCATGTAATGACACATATAATAACATATAACGATTCACATTATTTATAATATATGAAATCATTACCATTAAACCCATAAGGAACAACAAAAATATCCATCTTATAAAAGCTGTATCACTTATTTTACAAAGAATAATACCATTAGATATCACTTATGAATAACATAAACCCAATTTGATCCTACACCAGGAGCCCCACTTTACCATAGCCATTATTATTTACTTAAAAATAAATAGACATATGTATAACACCATAGTTAACGAGGAACCATGTTTCTATTGTATGTAGTAACCACTAATAGAATATCTCTATATAATCCATATTTAATTAGAAGAAACTAGCTAATCCAAAACTTCTCCAAATAATATATAATAGAAAGATTAAAATTTTGAAGATATAACTCAAGGATAAAGGAAATAATTATTGATAAATATAAGGAACAACCAAATTATTATGACATAAATGTAAAAATACCCATTTTCAAGAAATATTAAATAAATTAAAAATAAATTATAAAAAAATGGACAAACATTATCACACAATATTTTTTTAAAAACAAAAAGGACCTTTTATTGGGAACTTTACATATCATCCGTAAGAACTATTAATGTTAAGTATTACCAATTAAAAATTAATGGACCCTTTAAATATTATGGAATGTCATATATATATTATACATCAATATTATTATGGTTTGAAATTAATTTTTCATTTTTCATTTTCCTTTCAGAATCCTCAATTTTGAAAACCTCTTTTTTTCAGAATACCATCTTTTGAAACCAATTTCATTTTGGAAGTCATCTTATGTCATGAATGTACTTATATTTTATAACACATCTTTAACATGTTCTGATTAATACTAGTAAACCATAATGCATCGAAAAATATACACATACACCTATCATGGAACAACCATGTATATTTTCATGCTTCACTACCCAAAATGATTTTTAGATATCATACTAGTTTCTCTTATTTATCACATGGGCATCACACCACCTTATGAATTTCCAACATGTATGATGATTATGTATCCAACATACCTATATTTATCATCACGGGGTTACATATAATCATTGGGATTATTTATTATATATTTATTATCATCTCAAAAATTAACTCTAATATATATCAGGGTTAATCTTACACAACAAAAACATACTCAACTGTTAGTTAATTTTTATATAAAATAAAAACCACATTGGATCACTCAACACAAAGGGATATTACTCTTATAGATGTACTTCAAAATAATTTTCATCATATATTTTTAAATTTGATAGATCATATTTTAGTATATATTATTATATTAGAAATTATTTTGGTTGAGCTACTTCATGTATATCTACCCTTGAACTTATGGTCCTTAGATATGCCATTGCACTATTATCTTCTCGAATCATAAATTAAATTCTAGATTATCACATTCTAGTATATCCCACACTAATGTGGTAAATTGTTTTCTCATGGATAGATAGTTTTTATGTTTTAGGATCTAACAAAGCTGTAATATACTCTATGTCATGGATACCATTACATATAACATTTTTCTACTTAAGTAATAGGGTTATCAAAGTTTCTATAATTTTATTTCCACTTCATAAAAAGCCCAAATTAACCCCAAAATATCTAGAATATTATTTAACAACTGATAAAAATTTCATATCCAACCATCAGGTTTCGCCCAAATGCAACCTATAGTATATGTTTAGAACAAATTTAGAAAAACATAATTTTCCAAACTACTAAGACATGATTATCAACAAATATTGACACCCCAGACATCATTAATAATCTAAAATTTATATGGTAGATCAATGATCCATCTTTATTTTCCACCTATAAATAACCATGTAATTATACACTATCAGAAAATATTCAATTATGAGATCCACAAAAGTATTTAGTGAAATTATCTCATTAGATTTGTATTAATGATGTTGTAAAGAAAAACATGGAACAATAAAATTTCACTCAATGATAAGTGTTTCAGGGAAACTATTGGTGTTATTTTTAGTATGGAATATTATTTTTATAGTTCTAAGTATAAAAATGTAGTACCTTTAAAATTATCGGAACATGAATCATGGGATGAAAAAAATAATACCTGAACGAATTATAATATACAACTAACCGAAAATCATATTGATGTGAATACTTGTTCTGAGTGATATTCTGAATATTTTCTTAGGTGTGATCAAGAATGATATATCTCAGATCACTGTGTTATATTCATACAAGTTAAATTAAATCATTTTAAAAAATATTAAAATTACTCAAAATAAAAACAATCATTTCAAATAAAAGAAATTTTTTTATGATGTTTTATTAAAGGCATGAAAATATGAGAAGACATTGATTATAGACTACATTTTCACTTCTCACAAGATAAGAGATATTAAAATTGTGAAAAATGTTGAAATATTTAAATATGGGATAATGATGAACATAATATTTTTAAAAATTATGTTATGTAATTCAATATTTTAATCCCACAAGTTTTTTAAGGCACATTATAAATTATTTTTAGTTAATTATAATATTGGACCTTATTAAGAGAATGTATTTCATTTTTTTGATTTTTATATTAAATATGTATTTTGTTCATATAATTTAATAAAGAGATCCGAATTGGAAAATTATTATTATTATTATTATTATTATTTTAAAATATGTTTTATTTATTTTATTCAACTATACACAATGTAATTTAAAAAATAATTATTCCCAAATAGATATTACAATTCAATCATATAAATTTAATTATTTATTATGAATACTAATAATAATCCCATGTAACAAAAATTAATGACCAAAAGAAAATTAAATTTGAAATTCATATATATAAGAGTATAACAATTAGTATATTTAATTATAGTTAATCAAGATTAAATATTTTTTCAAGGATATAAATTCATTGGGAACAGGACTATGTGAGCTTAACGGGTCTATCAAACTGGAAATGTTATGTCATGTAATTATAGTGAATTTTATTTCTATACATGTCAAAGAAGAAGAACCATTATATTAGAAAAACTTCCACTTTTATGAAAAAAAATTACAATTAAAAATTCCACAATTTGACTATAAATGCAAAAAATACATTTTATAATTTAAATCATATAATAAGAGTGAAGAAAAGCAACCCCCATTCAAATTAATGTATACCTCCACTATAATTTCATGAAATTTTCCATTTTTAGAAAACATGTTTGGGTTTCTATTAAAAATATATTCATTAAAATTTAATATATAATAATTTTCTAGTCCTCACACTTTTTTTTATTTTTCATTTCTCCCTCAGTAATCCCATATTAATTATAATGGATAACTAATATTGATTATTATTGGAAGGGAGGTATTAGTATTATATAGAAGTTATTTATTAATAATGTTATCATTCTATTCTATTATGTGAATTACACTAGGCTAAATTGATTGGGTTAAGAGGTCCCTATACTTTTACTAATATTGTTTTTATTCTTCGCCGTTAATATATATTCCACACCTTTTAAAATTTATTTCATTACTGTTATGGATTCTGAATTATTTATTGATATAAAATATTATTATCATATATTTATATGCTTTAATATGGGATAATAATCATTTCAATTGATGTTTTTAGTACGATAGGTACTAATCACAACATTGATTGAAATTATTAAATAATTTTTATATATAAGGATTGTGTCACCATGAACTCCCATTAATATCAACCTATAACATTTTTCTTTCTTATCTAATTTTTTTCAATTATATGTTTGATTTTATTTGATTATATATATTTATATATCATAATAATATTTATATATCCCATTATATTATGTTTATTATTTATTTATAAATAATGTTTATTTATATATAATTACATTATAAGAATATTGGGTTTGAGTAATTTCACTTTGAGAATTACCATAGGTTAATAGCTATACTATACTTATTGGTAAAATAAGAAAAAATTGAGTTTGGATTCATGAAAAATACATCTCAGCTTTTTTTAGGGAGGCCAATAAGCTACACAATTTGTTTTCCCAAAAACAAAAATAAATCATATATTTCAAAAACTACACAATAAACATCACAACTTATCATTAATTTTCTAAGATTATAAATGACATTCAGTGTTATTATCTTTATGAATTTACTATTTTATATTTATATGATCTTTATAGAGATATGTGTTTAAGGAATAATATTATAAAATATTAATTTGAATGATGAATTTAGGAATAAAATAAAAATTCCTTCCACTTCCATGAGATAGTTAAATGAATAATTTCAGGAAAAAAGAATATATTGTTTAACCCACATTTAAATTTCATGATCATCTATGTGATGATCAATAATCCTTGTATGTAACATTAATTTATCCAAAAAATAAATTATAAGAGGATATTATTAGAGAGAATATGTTCAAAACATAAACTCATGAGGGAGTTTTGTTTTATGAGATAATATTTTATTCAAATTTTATTTATTTGGAAAAAAAAACCGACCTCCCATGTATAAAAAATATAATTTTGTAAACAATGGTGTTACACATGGAATGTGATGATGAATGTAATGTAGCTGAAATAATGGATAATATGATGGTGGATTTTAAGGAAGATAAATACAGTGAGGATACTACGACTATGAAATGTAATCCTCTATAGAATCTTGGATTTAACATGTAAGAATACACCATAAATATTTATTGGGATTCCATCAATACTCTCTTCTCTCCCCATTTTAGTTTTATTTCTCTCTATAATGTTTTATTATGGTCAGGATATTTCTATTTTCATCCAGGTTTCTCAATCATAGAATCAAATTCTAAAAATGAGGAGAAAGAACATGTGGTGGTTTATTTAAAAAAAGAAATAAACCATTAGATTATTTATGGAGAGATGGAACTGATAATTAGAGGTAGTAAAAACTAGTAATGACTTAATGTTACCAAACAAATTTCTATCATTTTTTTAATTACTCATAAATATTTATTTATTTAATTTTTGTCTTTATAAAATAGCGAATTATTTTTTCATTCATGTTAGGTTCAATGTGTAAATAGCTAGAAGAATAACTAAAGGCTACCACAACATTAATAAAATCATGTGTTTTCATTACATATCATTGCCTTTCACACCGTTATCATTTTTATATTTATGAGACAAAATAAAGGGTACTTAAATTTATATGTGGTATTAGTTTCAACCTTTTTAGTGATTCTTGTGCTTTATATTTTTTCGTATATTTTATGTAACACTTGTAATAAACAAATATAATTTATCATAATTAATGTTGGAATTACTTTTAATAAAATAATAATTTATTTTTGAAGGAATTTATTTTTAATTGATTTTTGATTTGAAAATTTGTATATGAATTTTATTTTAAATCTTTTGATAGAGTTTAAATAGTTATTTAAAACTGTTACCATGAAATATTATCTCAAAATATTTTCCCATTGTTGATAGAAATTCTAAAACAGTTTGGAATATTTTTCTTAACATCATCAATTTATTAATATAAATTTGTATTTTTTTCAAAACCATATCTTCTAATTATTTCTAAATAAAATTATTTTACTTCATAAAATGCTTTGAATATTATTTTTATACTTTTTTAGGAGGCATAATATCATTATTAGACACAAATTTTCATCAACCCATATAAATTTATTACAATCTATTAATTTATTTATAATTATAAGCCATATTATTGGATGGTTTTTCCTTCCATACCCATATTATAAGCACTTTTCAAAGGATTATTCAAGTATAAGTGTAAGGGAAGAGACACTAAGTTTATTAGTTTGGATTAAATTAATTTTATAGTATATAATGTTGCGTGTCATTATACTGGGAAATGTAGATAAATGTGTGTTAATCATTATTCATTTTAAATCATTCTTATCATTATTTTAACCTATAAAAGGATAAAAAAGTTAATAATATAAAAGATTGAAAAATAGACATGACATTGAATTATTCTTTATGATCAGTTGTATGATTTTTCATTAATTAAAAAAAATTTACAACTCATATTCATGAAAAATAATAGAAAAATAAAAAAAATATTTTTTAGAAAATGAGTATAAGGTTGAAATCATTCATCACACTTATTATTTTAATTATTAATTGTGACATAAAGAAGGGGGTTTGGTATTTTTTAATTATAAATATATTTAAATGTGGTATATTTACCGTGTATTCACATGAATATTAATGAACTAAAATAAATTTTTTAACATCCTATCTTCAATTATAAATTTTACAATGATTATACAAAAACAAATAAAAACCAAAATTACCATGAAAAAGTAAACATTATGGAAAAAACATAATGTATCATAGTGTGGAGATATGATAATTTTCACATGATGATGGTGACATACTCATTTTCTATGGATGACCATAATTATTGATTATATATCTAATTACATAAGTAAGAAATTAATATCCTTGGAGGAAATTTATGATTTGGTCATGTATGGATTTATTACGGTGAGAAAATCTAAATGTGAGAGAATAAAATGATAGTTATTGTTTTATCCTAGAGAAATAAATAATATTTCTTATTTAAAAAATGTATTTATCCCTTTTCATATTTGATTATGGTATAGATTTTTTGGGAACATTATTATTTATTAAGATTACAATGGTTATTTTTAGGGGATTGATGAGGAATATATTTTTATATATTTAATTCTTCAACTAAATGATTCTATCCCACTTATTTAAATTATTATGGGAAATTTTAATGTTTTTAGTGTTTAGGATCATTTAGAAACATTATTATTGAAAGAGAATAATTTTGTTTTATATCATTTTGGTAGTTTTGTTCTATCATTTTCTACACTTATACAAATTGTACAATTAAATTTTAATGATTATTTTTTCATTTGGATTAATTTAGTTAATATAAACATATTTTTTTATCCAAATACATGAGCCTGAAATATTTATTATTATTAGGGGATATAATTTTGTTCAAAATATTAATAGATTTATATGACAATATATTTTTTAAAAAGATATTTTAAAAACAAATTGATAAAATGTTAAAGAAATATATAAAATAGGAATAGGATCAATTTGTTTTACTATGTAAGCTCGTGATTATTTTTTTCATGATTTTTAATTAATTGGAAACTATAGAATTAGAATTCATACAACATGTCTATCTATAATTATTTTGTAGTAATTATATCATAACATTTTAAAATGTATTAAAAGAATATCTACTTCCCTAGGAGAATAAGTAGTCCTATTTTGAAAAAATTTATAGTAGGAAACTTCCACAAATTTAACTATTTAATATGCTAAACATTATATCTTTATAAAGAAATAATTTGGTGGAACCCCACTAAACCTCTGGCCTATATATTTATACATCCACATATAATTCATGAAATTTACAATTTATAGTATCTAATTAGTTGATTTTCTTTAAATATTCCAAATTTTAATATATTGTACCGTTCTATTCCTCCAATTCTTCATGTTACTTTTTATGTTTCTCCCTAAATGAACCAGTAATTCATTAAAATTTAAAAGTATATTTGGTTTTTAATGCAGGTATAAATTTATTTTTTGAGTTATTTATTAATCACTACATCTCATTGAACAGTTATAAGTATTTTAGTAGTGGTTAAATTAATTAAATATAGTGATTTGTCTATTTTAACAACTATTTTTATTCTTCTTCAAAGATCATATATATTCATTCTGTTAAATATTTATGTTGTTAATATGGAGAAGTTTGACATAGGTATTTAAATGGAACAACAGTATCCTACATGAAGATGTGTCGATGTGGAATATTTTATTAAATATAATGGTGTGGTGTTATGGATCACGATCACCGAATTGAATAGAATAATACTATATTATTTATATAATTATGATTTATTTGGGCATTTGGTCTAGTGGTATGATTGTCTTTTCAGAGACATCTGATAAAATTGGAATGATACAGAGATTATTCTCATTTATATAATTATTATTTGATCCCTATAAAATTCTAATAACATTAACGCACCCCTAATTTATTTATTTCTATATTTTTTTTATTTTCATTACATTTTAGTTTTTCATTTAAGTTAATTTTTTGTAAATCACATTTATTTTTATAAACCACCATTATATTAGATTTAATATTATATTTAGTATGATTTAGTTCATAAATATAAATAATATAATAATATTTTTTGTGAGTGGACACCTTATGAGATGCACTGTAGGGTGTGAACTATAATACATACATGGAAAGATTAAAAAAGATTGAGTTTGGATTATTGAAAAATCTATACCTTAAAAATAGTATCACTTCCATTTTTAAAAATTTGTCACACAAAATATTATTAAAAGGCACAAAATAATAATAACAATCATAAATTAAAAATAACTTCATTAGAAATCCTTTTTTTCCTATGATAGAATTTTAAAAATATTCATTTTATACATAAATTATTAAATATTTGAATGATACTTTAATGGATAAGTATTTGAAGAATCACAATCAATTTGTTTTAATATTCTTAAGGAACCTAGTAAAAAAATTAAAAATATATCCACCATCCTAAGAGATATGATGGAATAAACTTAATAAAAATAAAATTGCATTCCACCCATATTTCAGTTTGACAGATCTAAGAAGAATAATTATTAATTAATAGATATTCAATTTCCTTTTCTAAAAAACTAATTCCAAGATTCTATACATGAATAAAATAATCTAAATGCCTAATCAAATGTGGGAGAATAATTTTTAATTAATTCATTTTATTCATATTTTTTATTATATATTGAAAAAATCACCTCTTTTATATTAAATTATAGATTAAACATAAATAGTGATGTCTATAGTATGTAATGATGAAAATAAATTAACATATATAGTGGTGATATTTTATGAATAAAAATAAGAAAATGAAGAAACAATGGTTATATTACATCCCTATTCATAAAAATGTATATTAAATAACGGAAGAAACTGTAAAAATATTTTGTAATCTCATCAACCCAATATTCCTCCCCCCTTTTCAAATTTATTTCCACATTTTTTATTCCATGAGGGTTGGGATATTAATAGTTTTTAGTATGGTTTCCCTATCTTTGAATCTATTTATTAATATTATGTGAAATAAGTTATGATGGTTTATTCCACAACACCTCATCTGTCTTCTTAATGGGTGGGGTCAAAGTAATGTGGTAGTTTTCTTCCTATTTTACATATTCTTTTTCTTTTTCATTATTTGTATTTAAATAAATTTCCTTAGTTTTTACTTGATTTTAAGGTTTATAGTGGTATTTATTGAGATTTTTACTCAATACATTCACATTGTAGATATACATGAGTTGTATCATTCCATCGCCTTTGTTTTTTTAACACCTTTATTTTTAATCTATATATTAATAAATTAATGGTAAATAAATTAATGATTTTGAAGTGTTTAATCATGATTCACAGTATTTTTGTTTTATTTTTATTTTTAATTTTGTAATTATATTTAATAGAAATATTTTTATTTAATTTTAGAAAAGATTATATTTCCGGGTGTATTTTATTATATTTTGATAAATCGGGTTTAAATGATAATTTATATACTACTTCTTCCTATAATTTTATTTTCAAATATGTTTTATGATTTTGAATGAATTTATAAATCCATTCAAATGAAAGAGTTACAAAATATTATTTTCCTGATTTGGGAGGTATTCTAAAATAGTTTCACCCATTCTTCCAAACAATATTGATTTATTGATAGGGAAATAATTTTTTATAAATAAAACATTTAATTTTTACAATTTACAAGTTATAAATTTTATAAAATGGTTTTAATTTGGGTGAGACAATTTTTTGGAATAAAATATTTTTAATTTTAGTCTTATTATAACGTATACCATTATTTATCCCTTAAAATATATGCATATCTATATAGTTTTCACCCACATTATATGTTAAGTTTTCTTCCCCTACCTGAACTCTTAAATTGTTTTCAATAATATTACATTTGTTGAGAATGCGTGAATGACCTTTTCTGTGTGTTCATTGGGATATAATTATTTTTTGGGTGATTTGAATTTGGTTTCATTAATTTGGGTAATAGAGAAAAATGGAAATGAGTAACTATTCGTGGCACATAATTCATATCTTCCTTTCATTACAAAAAAAAAATATATTCACAATATAGATAAAGAATATAAAAAGAACTGAAATAGAGATAAAATTGTATTATTCACCATTATTTATTGAATTATATTTCATTAATTAACTATATATTTTTTCATCCTCATCTTCCATGAAATAACCAAGGAGTAGTAAAATAAAATCTAAAAAAGAATAAATGAAATAGAAGAATTAGGTTAAAATCCTACATAGTATTAATTATTAGACTAATGACACATAATACTCAACTAGGGGGTGTGATGTTATATATTTGTAACATCAATAGATTTAAGAATATTTCATGTGTTTTAAAATGATAATTTATTCACTATATTCAAGAGGTCATCGTACAATATTTAGTGTTGAAATTTTCATATCTTTATCCACACACCATTTTGAACAAAAAGTACATTGAATATTTTATCATGAGTGATTTATTTATTTTTCATGAATTATAGAGCGTTGATAATTTTCATTGGATAGTGGAAATTGATGTGTTTTCATGTTTGACGAAAAAAAATTAAATTTCTATTTTGGGAAGAGTGGTGTGAAATTTCTTCAAAGGACTGTCTTAATTAGGGCATTGTTGAATTTTTATGGATTAACGAAATTAAATATGATATAATAAAATAAAATTGTATTTTTCTTGATGATACATGATGAAACTTTAGTTTTGAAAAGATATTGGAATTGTTTCACTTTTGATTAGGGTGTGGAGCTTCATTTTGATCTTTAATGATTCCCCAGAAGTGAAATATTTAAGTACATGAAATTAATAACTCTAATATTTGCACATATTATATGATTTAATTCCATTATTTTAATCCCATTTATTTCATAAATTAATGTAAATTATCATAATTTTTTGGGTTATGAATAATTTTGGCAGTATTTTGAAAAAAAATAATGTTTAATTTTGATATATTTTTATCATATTTCACATAATATTTTCCACATCAATGAGAATAGATATTTTTTATGATCCCATATTCATTAAAATTCATTTCATTCTTATTGTCCCAATGTTGAATTTATAATTACGAGTCCCCAAAGACAATCAAAAGTGAGGCCTTGATGTATATGAAATAAGTTTAGAAATTTTAATTATGAGACCCTATCTAAAAAAATTAATTGTATAGTAATGATTGTATTATGAATATAGACCAGGAAAATCTGGGGAAAATATTTCTAACTTGGGGGGTTCAATATTAGACCATTCTCAATTCTATTGATGTATTAAAAAATATAGTAAGATAATATTAATAGTATTTCAAACTAAAAAAATCATTAAATATTTTGTCATAACATCTACTACCATTATCCAATGAAACTTGAATTTATATGTCTAATTTATAAGACATTTGTGAAAAAACAATATATAAGGCCACATTCAATGATTATTCCATTAAATTACCCAAATATGTGAAATTAAAGAAAATTGAATTGGATGTAAATAAGAAACCAATATTTACTATAAATTTATAAATCCACTTCAATATGAGGAATAAATTTAGTTTAAAAGCAAAGGAGGATATTTTCATAATATTAGGTTTTTCAAAATATAACAGTTTATCATCCCTCATAATCATTAATTTAACATTTTTATTCTCCCATCATAAATATAATCTATATGAAAATGCATAAATGACTTCTTCTATTGTTAAAATTGATTGATGATTGTTTAGGTTGAATTATTTTTTCATTAACATTTTTTATTATTCTATTATGATATTTTTAGTGTGTGTTAAATTTATTCGAGTGTGAAGTCGCCTTATTTCAACTACTATAATGAGTATTCCTCATTATTCATATATATTACTTCCCATTAATACTAATTCCATTTATATTATGGATTTTGACTTTGGTATTGATATATAAGAGTATTATCATACATGTAGAGCTCTCAGTTTCAGATAATAATTATTTCAATGTAAGGTTGTAGTGTGATAGTACCTGATCACTACATTGAATTGAATGTTGAGATTATATTTTTATCATAATGATTTCAACACTAATAATTCCCAATAATCAAACACTTACCTTATTTATTCGTCTCATACTAATTTTTTTCATTCCATATATTAGTTTTTTCAATGGATTTATATATTTATATATATCTTTCTATACTAGGAACCCTCACTATATTATGTTTCATATTTCATTTAACACATATTAGTATTTTAATATTGACAACAGAATATTAATGTTTGTGAGTAGAATCCATTATATATAGTATGTATGGTGTGTACAATACATCATTCATTGAAAAAATAATAAAATTTTAATTTTTGATTCGTGATAATTCCATTTTTTGAATTTGGGGTTATTCATGGAGATTAAAATCACTTCCGTGCACTTATTTTTATAAAAACTAAAAAATTTGAAAAATTTAAAAAAATAAAATAATTTAACTTCACTACATATCCTTCTATTATTATGTATAAGAATGATTTTAAAAGTGATTAATTTTTTATCATATTATACTAAATATTATTATATAATAAGAATGGATTAGTCTTTATGGATTCAATACCACAAATAGTTGAAATACTTAATGAAGTTAATTTGAAAATAAAACTTTTTCTACTACATTGAGATATTAAAGAAATGATTTCAAAAAAATATGTTCTTTTTTAGATCCATGTTTGAATTTATTTAAAATAATGTGTTTAATAAATAAATCTTTTATAATCCATTTCCTTATCTAATAAATTTATTACTGGTGGATATTTTTACGGATAATTTGTTCAAATTTAATAATTTTTTGGGATTTATTATTTTTGAGGATTTTTTTGTTAAATTTTTTATATATTATGAATTTAAAACTAACTTCCCATACATGTAAATTTATTATAATTCTATATTACTGATTTTATTTGAATGCGATGATAGAAATAATTTGACTACCACAAGGATGAATATGGTGGTGTATTTTTAATATGTAAAGGGACTTATGGAGCATATGGTGATGTGAAATTATACTATTTTTCCACATAGATATCACAAGGAGAAGGAAACCATGGATATCAACTAGTATCCCTTCTATATTATCTTCACTCCTCATTTTTAGTTTTATTTCTCAATCGTATTTCTTTGGTTGGGATATTTATTATTATTATTTTGGTTCCCAGTATTGATATATACATATAGATATTGAGCGAAATAACATGTGGTGGTTCATTCCATAATAACCACATATTCCCTATAAATGGAGATGATTAATCATAACTATTAACTAGTGGATATAAAATACCATCACTCACATTGGGGGTCTAAACCTTATTTTATCCATTTGGTTCTTACCTATCCTCATAGAATTTTTTATGAATTAATTTTTAAAAATTATATTATTTTCGATTTATGTATGGTTTAATATTATAGAAGCTAAGATCTTAAATCAAGGATTACATTACATAAATAAAATCAAAATTTATCTTTCCTCCTCTATAATTTTCCTACCCTTATATTTTCCATACACACAAACTTAAAAGAATTGTTGTTAAATTCAATCATTTGGAGACTGGGAACCGACTATATATTTTTTTCTTGGTTTTTGTTATTATCATTTAGGAAAATTTAGATAAAATGTGTATTCATTATCATATTTTCCAAAAGATTTTATTTTTGAGTGTTTTATATTGATTTTTTAAATAAATTTCTAAATTATTATTAATATAATAATTTTTTCTAGAATTGAATTTTAAAATACTTATATGAGTTTTATTGTTTTGAAATAAATTTACATGAATCATTGACTAAAATAAATTTCTTTTTTAATGTGAGGTATTGTTAACTAATTTGAAATATTCCACCTAATGTCCTCACATTCTAGAGAGATGAATATATTATTAATGACAACCTTAACATATGATTGTTTATATTTAAAAGCTTCAATTTTCATAAATATTTTTATAATAGTGATGATTTTAATTTATAGATACATATTCCACATTCTTTTTATAGTCCCAACCATAGTATTCTTAGAGTAGGTGTCCACTATCATGAAATTTTCATGAATATAGTGAATAAATTCCGAATGTGTAGTAGAGTTTTTTAATCTTCATAAACATGATGCATACTGGTGTCTTACATTGAAATAATAATCTAATAATGAACTAATGTTTTCATTTAATGGTTTATATCTTTATTCAATCTAGTATATTCTTTCATATGTTTCCTTGTACACTTATTATATTCCAGGGGAAATAAAAAAAATATTTGTGATCTTAAATGATCAATAAGGGTTATGTATATAGGAAGTAATAATGAAACAATTATAATAATAATAATTAAATGATAAATAATAAAACATAGATTACATGAGATAAATAAACATAGAAGGAAGTAGAAAAAAATATGGCGTTACAATAACTAAAAAAAACACTCCCTTTATGTAACTTGATATAGAATAATCAATATGGAAATGTAAATTAGTAAAAAAAAATACATTTACCCAATAAAATGAAAATTAAATACATTAATAGATGATTGACTTTTAAAATCAAATGGATCATAAGAATTGAATAAAAATTATTTCCATGATTAATTATTGGACATGTTGTTTCAAAGGTACATGGTAATGATACAGTCATAATCATTCACAAGATAGTTTAAAGCATACTAGGTGAAAAAACCATTATCTTAGGCTATCCTAATGATTTCATCTCAAGATACTACCACTGCAACAAGGGGTTATCTATTATATAGCCCCACCAATGTTATTCATGTATAAATCATTACTCGTATACTGAATAATCAATTTAATTCATTGAAAATGTGCTTGATCGGATATCAATATATGGTAAAAGAAAAATATTAATAAATATTTCTCTAATCAAAAAAATAATAATCAATGTGATAACCGTATGTAAAGAAGGTAAATAGTTTAGGAAATAATACTATTTATGATAAATTATACATGTATTTTGGAGAAATTCAATGTTCAATGATCATATGAAATTGAATATTTTGAGTGGCTAACAATGCAGTCAATGTTGTGAATGTCAATAATGTCCTTTTTCAATGGAATTATAAAACATATAAGGGAATAAAAGTTATTGAATCAATAAAACATAACAAATTTTTATTAAATTAAGGGGGGGTTTCTATGCTGAATTAAAATACAATAAAAAGATATTTTAAAAACATTATTAAGTAAAATATCTTTTTCAGAATTATTTTTTTGAAAATCGTTTTCAGAATGAATTTTTTGAAAAAAGAATTCATTGAAAATAATTTTTTCCTAAATATTTCATAAAAAATTAAAAATTTAAACATAAAAGGGAAAATTAAAATAAATTATCATGTAAATTCCTTACATGTTATACACGATAGAAATAACATTCCTTTTATAAGGTAAATGGTTAGAAAAATGACTTGTTTGGAAAAATACAAGGATAATTTGTTAAAAAAATTTAAAATAGAGAAAAATTATAAAAATATATTTAATAAATCATTTTTGAAAGGGATAAATATTTTTAAATACCTTTAAGAAAAAATAGTTTTTAAATAAAAATAGATTCTCGTACTAAATAAAGAAATAATGTCGTGTTTTCTCAAAACATTTTCTAGTGAAATTTGAGATAAAATAGTATAACAATGGTAATATTTCATGAAAAAATTCTTTAATAACCATATGATAATAAAAATAATGACTTTATTAAATAATTATCAAATAATATCCTCTTATGGACATTCAAGTGTAAAAAATCCGTAATAAAATGAGATTGTTAAGTGATCTGTTAAAAAGACGATATTGTTGTTGTGAAAATAACTAACTAAATATAATTTGTGTGTCAAATTTAAATCAACATGAAAAACTATGAATAATACAACATATAGTAAATATTTATTACACACATAATCAAATAATATTAATCATAATTAAGATGTATTATGACAAAATGAAAACAAATTGGGTTATTAAAATCTTATCATATAGAAACTTTTAATTAAAATACACTTATAATAAATAATTCTAATATAAACTAAAAATACAATAAACATAAAATAATTCATTATATAATATATCAAAATGGTTTTTAGATACACCACATAAAAAAGTAAGTGGTGAATATGACCATTATCTCACATATGTAAAAAGATAGATGAAAATCACTTACATTGTGTTTCTTTTCAGGTGAAAATATTTTATCGTCATGTATGATGGTTTAAATAATATCACTAGCTTATATCATAACCATAATTATATTTATAATATAAAATATTGAGTTCTTATAATATCTAATTACATTTTTCTTAATAACCAACTATTATTTTCACCATTTCTCGTTTTAATTTCCAATGTTCTCAATTATGTTTGGACTTGTTATCCATTGTTACTATTACCTAGCTAAAAATTTAATAATTTATAAAATATAAAAAATTATTTAAATATAATATATATTTTTTATATTATTATTAATAATAATCTATAGTATTTTGAGATAATAAATGAAATGCATTATTCATTGGGATGACATGTCATATATATGAATGAACACTTCAAACATTTCATTATCATATTTAAAAGAATTAACATTATATAATATATATTTATATTTTAATTAAATTATCATATATTTGATATATATTAACAATATATTTATTAAAACTATACTTTATACATTCCATGTATAGATTGAATGGATCACATCACTTTGAGTAGGCGAAAATCCTCATATCCACAAAGGATGTCATTGCATTACCAAAAAATATAACTCAAGGTTGTATGTGTGATATAAGATTTATAGAACTATAAATTAATTCTAAATAAAATATATAATATATATATATACAACATTTATATGAAAATTACAACCATTAGAGGTAGTAAATAATGAACGAACAATCATTATTTCGTGTAGCGGTAGTCCGTCGTACACACAGACAGTAAGTTCGATGACCATTAAGTGGAAGTCTGTGTATGTGCAGGTCAAAAACATATAATTGAATCATCTTTTTATAACGAGGATAAAGATTTCATTATATAATCATGGAATAATAATATTTTTCTGGGAAGAGAAGGAAATAAAATCAAAGTGATTGTTGGAGAATTGTATATCATTTTTGTGTATCTCTTTTCCGTTTATACAAAAGGGCTTACTTTGTTGGATTCATTCAAAAAGATAGAATTATAATATGAGTTCAGGGATGTTTAGAGATTAATTTAGCAGATTTTGGGTGAGGGAAAAGATTAAAGAGGTGTGAAAAAGATGAATGGGTGAGTCCCTTTTTGTACTAATGGAGGAGTGGTATCCTTGTATTTTTTCGAAAAGTGGTTCCCCCTTGTTTTTCCCATGTCAATTGGATCCCATAATGTTCTAAATTTTAATGCATAAATTCGTGTTAAAATTAATCATTATAATTAAAATAACATATGAGTATAAATATTTTAATCTATTAATTTTATTATAAGGTTTTCATAATATGGAGGGGAAGTTAATTTTTTCAGAATATTAATAAGATATATTGGAATAACTTTTTACAAAATTAATTTTTTATATTATTACCATAAAAAATGAATATATGTTACAATTCATAGATGATATAATTTTATGGAACCCATCCAACCCTATTTCCTATAAATATAATGATCCACTTTAATTTATAGAATATTTCTATTATTATAAGATAATGTGGGTTTCTGTTTTTAATATGAAATTAAAGATATAAATGTATAATACTTGTCTGATCCCGTGAATATTTGGTTTCAGTCTTTTTTTTCCTACAATAATTTCCACTGTATTACAATGAATAAATAACTTCAGAATTTTTTCTAAGGGTGAGAGATATTTTTTATTTGAGTTAATTTGTATTTAATAATTCCTTTTATTATATACTGATAATTCCATTAGTGGTTAAATTGATTATAGTGAGGAATCACCATATTTTAAACAATATTATTCTTCTTTAGTAATTGTTTATAATTTTTTTTAATTTAATATTTATTTAAATTTATGATGGAGATTAGCATTGGTACTAATATGGAATAGTGTTATAATTAATGCATATGTCTCACTGTGGGATAATACTCAATCAATGAATATGGTTGAATATGATAGTTCTTGATATTAATATTGAATGTAAAAATGATATTATTTTTAAATAAAAATTATTTCAACTCTCTATACCCCTAATAACAATAACTATTCACCATTTCATTAATTTTTACTAATATCATAATATCGTTATATTATTTTTTCATTAAATTTATTTATTTATATATGAAATTGATTTTAAGAACTACCTATTATATTAGGTTTAGAATTTTATTTATTAAATTTTATTTTTTTAAATAGTGACAATAATATATTTATTTTAATGATTGGTCTATTTTTTTATCATCCATTTTGTTTGAACTATATTGAATTCTTAGTGAAGAAACATGAAAATACTTAGTTGGATTTCATGAAAATTGTGTTCTTATAATTCGATGTTGGTTCATGGAAGACCAATCATTTAAACATACTATTTTTCGGATAATCACAATGAAATCATAAATTTAGAAACAAAATATATTCATATCCTTTCTTTTTTATGTTTTAATATTAATTTTCATGGTGATTGTTTTTGTTCATATAAATTTACGTATTTGAGTGATACTAGTTTGGAGAAGTAATTATAAAATTAGGTTCACATTTTTTAGATGATTTATTCTTTTTGAAGGAATATTAAAATATATTATAATTATTTTTTATAGTTTGAGAATGAAATTCAAGAGAAATTGATTATTATTCCACCCGTGTTTTAATTCAAATAACTTTTACTAGTATATGAAAAATTATTTGATGATTTATTTCCCAATAAAATATATGAATTCATATTGGATATGATCTAGGAGAATGGGTTTAATGTCAAAATTTATGATAGAGTTTCAATTTCAAAACATTCTCTTATTTAAATGATTATTTAATTTAAATTGAAAACATACCACCAGTATACTAAAACTGCATATTCGTCTATAATAGTTGTAACAATTGAAAATTAAAATGTAAATAATGTGACTACATATAGAGAGAATAAGTTCTTGTAATTAAAAGAAGAAAAATAACTCAAGGCTCCTATAGGGATAAAAATTCATCCTTAACATCAAAACAAATATCACAAGGAGGAGGCCACTAGAAAAATCAATATGGAGCCCTTGTACTCACCCTTCCCTCCCACATTGACATTTTGATTCTATAATTTATACATGATGGATGATGGTATATTTATTGTTTTATTTTTCGATTCCCACTCTTAGAATCTAATTTGGAATGTTTGGAGAATTAACATGTTATTGTTCGTGCCACAAAACCCCATCATCATTTTGATTGATGAAGTCCAAATGAAACTAACAACTATAGGTAGTCAAAATATAGTACATACATGGGGTGACTAAACCATGTTCTATACCTTTTCTTCTTTACTATCATATATTTCATCTTAATTATTTTAAATTAGTTAAATTTATTATATATACTTTTTAATATAATTAATGATTAAGATAGTAGTAGTTGAATCCTATCTGAAGGATGTGACAACCTATATAATCTAATAATGAATTGTTTCATAACATTGTTTTTCTCTGAAATTATTTTCAATCATTCATATCATAGATTATGTATATTTATGTTAACATGTGTAAGAGTTTCATACTACTTATTCGTTTTTTGTGTCTTTAATTATTTTTTAAAATTTGTAACATTTATTTTAAATGTTAAATTATAAAATTGAATATATTTAAGTGGAGAATTAATGAATTATCATGAAATGGGTTTTTAAATAATTTTTTATATTGAATTTGTTTCTAGAATTATATTTTTAAACCAATATTATGAGTTTTTAAATTCATTCCCATGAATCAATGATTCATAATATTTTTCTATTTTTATGAGATATTCAGAAAAATTTGGATATATTATTTCTAGTAAAGACAAATACATGATAGAAACATTAATTGGGCATTGAAAACATAAAATTTGATTACTTATATTTAAAAAGTAAAATTTCAATAAAACGTTTCTAATATGATTGAGTATATTTTAGGGAATACAATTATTTAACTTTCCATCAACATTTATATCGACTATTTTTATTCCTTATAAAACAATAATTTCATTATATGATTATGATATATTACAAGATTATTTTTCCTTAACTTCCTTCAGAATTAATAATCTTAATAATATACATCACCCTTTAGTGTGGGGTTAGGTCCATTCATATGTTTTATTTATTAAGAAATTAAATATCATGTTGTTTTATTTATTTTTCATTATTCTTGTAAATGTAGAGAAATTGTAATGAGTAATTATTAATAACCTATTATACATATATTTATTCTTTTAAAATATAAGAAAAAATGTAATAAAATATAGAAAAATGTTTATTTTATTGAATTATTCCTTTTTCAAACATGTATTTTTTTTCATTTTTAACATTATTTATTTGTCAAATAATGTTCCATAAAAAAATATGAAATTTAAAAAGAAAAAAAAGTAAAAAAGGATAATTATATATTATTATTTCTTTGCAATTATTTATTGACTTAAGATCCATGACAATAAAAAATGGGGTGTTTTGTTTTAAATTTTTTTGGGGAATTGTGTGATGTATATTTCTATAGTATCAATATAAATATACATGTTATATAATCAAGACTTGCACCTATAATTTTCAATATTAAATATTTAAATTCATTTTCTAGGAACCCTTAGATAATAAATATTTTTTAAATAATTTCTAATTATTAATTTTTTATCATTCATAGTTTGGTTATATAAGTTTTTTCACAAGCCTATGGATATATTAATTATACAAGTATGATCATAAGTGAATTTAAACCACTCTAGAAAAATAATGTAATAAATTTTCTTATGAGGTATGTTATGATTAGTAAGTGGATGAATTTTTAAGGATTAATAGATTTAATTAGATGATAATTTAGTGAAAAAATTTTATTTATTCATCTATGAGAGATGATGATTTTATATTTTTGAAAATATCATGAATTTATTTTAACATTTAGTATTAATTTTGATTTTTTGGATATTTAATGATTCTAGGTGAGTCTCATAATTATGTGTGGAGGAATGATGGATCCAGTATTGTCATTTATTTTATATTTAATTAAATTTTATGATCCCAATATTTTTATATTTTTAAGGTAATAATAACATATTTGTTTATTTTAAGAACATTTTAGACTTTATTATGAATATATTTTTTTTGTTAGATATGTTTGGTATTTAGGTCGTATAATTTTCTATAAAAATCAAAATTGATAAAATTATTTACCATTTCAAGTTCATTTCAATTATAATCATTAAAATTTACTAAATTATATATATATATATATATATGAGGCCTAAATGATTCATAATTCTTGTGCTAAAAAATCATACACAATATTGATGAATTTAATGATGGTATTGTTTATCATAAAAGTGAAAATATGAAGTATGATAAATTTAAATTTTATTAATAAAGTGTTATAATAAAAATTGTCCAATCAATAGAAACAAAACTATTTGTACATATTCCAAGACCTAAATTCATCATAATCTAGAGTATACAAACACAAATAATATTTCATGCCAGAAAATATTTCACTTGTAATTGTAGATTTATTTTTTTTAAATTTGTCTAAGAAATATAAATTTTATCATTAAATTAATATTCTATAGTGGAAAATGTTTTTATTTAATGACTTATTGTTATTATTCCATGATTGTTTCCCAATACATATAAGTATTAAAATATTAGAATTAGATTTAAATTATTCTCCCACATTATAAATAAATTACCACATCAAATTTAATTTCCTGATGTTTTCTATTTTTAGTAGCTATGGAGGGGGTCATGTTGAAGTTTAAATGTTTAAAATTTAAATATATAATTGTTTTATATTCTTTTAACTCATTGTTTTATTTTCCATGTTTTTTCACTCATGATTCTCATCACCATAAAAGGGCAGATATGACTTCAGTGATTGTTTTATGTGATGGATTTTTTTTCATTATGTTATTTCTACTTTAAATCTTCTCATTATTCTATTAATAAAGTTGGATTAGTTGTGAAATTTATTATATATATAAGAATAACTATTTTTAATATTTAAATTTTTCTTCTCCCTCATTCATAAATAATCATCCCTTCATATATATACATATTATTAAGACAGTGGAGGTTGAATTTGGTATTTATGATGAGGAGTATAATAATGTATGTATAGGTCTTGGAGAGGTATAATAATAACAAAAATGGGATGGTGTCATGTGGTATGCCTCAATAACTAAATTTAATGAAATAATGGATTATTTTTATATAAAAATTATTCTGTCAAAATGAACATCAAAAAAATGATTCCCTTAGATATTATATTATTACTATTTTTCATTCTTTATTCATTTTAGTTTTAAATTTAATTAATTATTTATATATCATGTTACACCTAAAGATTCCACGGTACATTTCCCTTTGAATAATGATGTTGCTTGCGTTGTTCAAAACATCGAGTTTTGACTCACAACGACCAATAAAACTAGCTGTTACAAATAGTAACACACACTTTTTGAAATTTTTAAAATTTTAATTTTTAAAATGGAGTTAATTTTTGAATTAGGAATATTAAAATTAGATTAGGGTAATTTTTTGTAATTTTTCTAAAAACTTTTAATTTTTATTGAATAAAATGAAACACTAAATTATTGTTTAAAACTGACTTTTTATTTAAATAATTATTTATTTTATTATAATTTATTCTAGGTCAAAATAGATGCATAATACATATATATGTTCAATATAATTCATTTTAGTCATTTTTTAATATGTTTAGATATGTAAAATTTTATTGAACTTTTTACTGTCCTTTACCTACCTATTAAGAGAATTAGAAAATTTGCAAAAAACATAATTTTACCATTTCTTTTAGTGGAATTTAAAAAATCAGAGAGACATGGTTGATATTAATAAGTATAATTTTGTTCAACAAGATGAAAATAATTTTTTTGTGAATTGTAACTTTTAACTTTTATTTACCACAGTTAAATGTAAATTGGGTGATTAAAGGTAATAATGAAATTATTATTACCCAAAACATGTACTAATTCTATTAGATAATAGTAATTAGAACAAAAAAACCTTACTGATAAAATATGACAACCTTTGGTTCACATGGATTTGATTGGAACATTTATATTATTTTATCTAAAGAAGAGTTAAAAAGTGTTAAATTCAATGTTTAATAACAGAAAATATTTTTAAAATAGGGTTATATATAAGATAAATTTGACTATAAATATTAATTTGAAAGATAAAAATATTTACTACATAATTTAATTCTATTTATAATTTTTAGTCATTAATTTATTTAATTCATTTACGACCTAATGATGATGTAGTAATTACATTAATAATGAAATATTAAAATAATTGATATTATAAATATCAAAATAAATATAAATTCAGAATTTTAATGAGATACACTTATTTTATTAGGTAATATTACTTGTTATAGTTGATTAAATATATATTATTCTAAGTGATATTGTTTTTATTTCTTTCAATAAAATAAAATACTAAATTGTATCAAAATTGAAAAAATTATGTTTTTAAAACAAATACTATATTATTAATTGATACGATATTCTAAAAATATATGGTTCACCCAATAGAAATAGATAAGGATATATATATCAATACTGAACCACATGAGGTTCTCTTGGTAGTTTATAGTAATTTTATTAAGCATATAATATAAAAATACAATAAGACATGGTAAATGTAAAACTATTTAACTAAGAGTTAAATCTATTAGATATTGTTAATATGGAGAAATAAACCTGTCTAAAACCTATTGTTTGAGAGGTTTTAAACCCGTATACACATTATCCTAGAAATAAATTATTTTGGAGCCATTAGAAACTGAAAATTATTTTCATATAAAATAATATTTCATGCTTTTCCGAAAGTGACTCTCACCTTTCTTATAAAAGGGTACTTCTCCTTATCATAATTTCACACCTCAAAAGCCTTTTGGCTCAGCCAAAAACTACCGAAATACCTTCCCAACTTCCCCCAAATTATCATGGAATCCTTACATTGAACATAAATCCATCTTAATTATCCCTTTGGATCAACTCAAATGGAAAGACCCGAAGAAGATGTATTAATCTCACCACACTCTTTCCAATTATTTTCTTCTTCTACTTCTCATTTATCTGTTGTTTCCATATCAAAATAATATATCAAGTAACATATACTTACTATTATGTTATTATAAATATGGTACAACTATATTAGTTATTATATCCATCCTATAAATGAAAAATTCAACATACGTTCATGAGTACGGACTACCGTCGCCTCGTCGTGGTGTAGTTTGTTATTCCAACAATTCATTATTTGGATGGGTATAATAATGAGTATAACTAATTTAGATAATAAATATAACAATTTAATGATTATTTATATATGATATACCAACCAATTACTTACGATGTCATCATCAATGTATTGATATTTTCTCTCATGCGTACGTATGGATTACCATCTCGACAAATTTGTTGAGATTAATTCCCCATCGTAATCATTGAAGAATAATTTTTTTTTTATGATTAAAAATAATATTTATGAACAAAATATAATTCTTTATATAAATCAAATACATACTGTCCACAACCAACATGGCATACATAACCAATCATATTAAAGAAAACCAATAAATTAACACCTGAAACGATGATACTACTAAAATATTATTAATAATGAAATATTAGAGGATCATATATGATATAAAATTTATGTAAATTGTTCTTGTATATTTTATTAACATTGTTTTAAATATTATACAGGAGTTAAACATAACATGGACTATGGAAAAGTACTAGGTAAGGGTTAATTCTATAATCCCTTTACTTATCCAATGATGTTTATAAGTAAGTATTTAATAGGACTTCATTATCATCCACAAACGTGTTTCATAAAAATATATTTGAAAACATTTTCACTATTTTGTATACTATGGGTTAAATTCATTTATACCCTTCTTTAACTTTTTATAATTTTTTTATAAAGGAATCTTTCTGTTGTTTTCCAAATAAGGTCGTTTAGGACCTTTTCGACAAAATTAACGAAAGAATGTTTTTTTATCTTATATGGTTGGTGTAGCTACTTTCTGCAGTTATAAAAACTTTTAGGATTCCATTAAAAAATTATAATAATACTTTCAAAATAAATTTTTTCATTTATAATTACAAGACATCTAAATTATTACAACATAGAAAGTGATATTTATCTCAAAATGTTTTGATTTTATATATGTCATCATACTTGGATAGAATTTAAACTTTTTTGAAGATGGTTTATTATGAAACAAATAATCCATATCATATTAAAGGTTCTGGGATATATTTAACTATAGAAGTGTTATTTTTATACCTTTCATGGTTTATGGATAAATTATTGACATTTTTAATGCTAGTTTGAATACAAATGTTTATGATATGTTTAAATCTTTTCATATGAGGAACAAATTGGACTTATTAAGTGACGAGTTGAGCCTTCTATAACTCCATGAAGCATCAGAAGGTCTCATGAGAGAAACATGTGTCTTGGAACAAGGCATTGAAAAAATAATATTTTTATTCCTGGCACAAGGCCTTGAATATGTGGTTATGATTTCTGGAATTATGCATTCTATCAATATGAAATTGGCTAATGATATTTCATGTGATTATTTGACTATTAGAATATCCACGTGAATAAGTAAATGGATTTATATGATTTTTATTCTATATATGATGTTTATGTTTATGTTTAAAATGATTATGTTTTAGTCCTATAAATTTCCTTAAAATGATTATTATTATTTATGAATGTTTCCGTTATATTTTTATCCTTAATAGGCATCTGAGCACACTACTTTCTATGTTTTATTTTTCCCAGAATGTGAAGAAGTATATTATGATTGACCCTACTGGATATTGTAATGGATATAATTGTGGTAAATGGAGACAATATTTTTGTTGTTTTTCATTTTATTATGTAATGTAAAAAAATGAATGTATCTAGTACTTCAATAGCTACTAAACTGATCGGTATTTCGGGTTTTGGTCACATGTGATCATGCCAATCTTATATATTAATGCACCTAATCTGGGTAACTGGGGTCGGGGAATTATAGTTGGAATCATTGAAATTTTAGTACAAACCGTGGGAACTAGATTTAGATAAACTATGATTATAGGACATTACCCTAATCTATACTTTGAGTATTAGTATAGAAGAAATTTCTAGAATTTGGGTAATGTAGAGATTTTGTGTATTTTCAAAGAAATACACCCCTGTCTGGATATGAACAGGTATATGAGGCTCTAGATCAAATGTTCCTTGGAGTGAAAACTCCGATTAGGAGTTTCAAGCTTGACTCAGGGTATCCAGGAATATGACAACAGGCTTTACTACACTCTTTGTTACAACACTTTTGGGGGATATACAAAGGATAATTCACATTTTCATTACAAACCATTATGAATGATTTATGTGTATAGAACTCTTCAAAGAGAACATTTTTTATGATTATGGATTATATCCATAAACAATTCACTTTATGTTATGTGTTTTACATGTTTGGAATAATGTATTATGGTTCACAAACCAATATGCTATATTCAAATCATTAGAAATGGTTCCTAGTGGAAGGAATTGAAACAATATCAATGCACTTAATCCATGTACGAACTTCCCTCCTACATAATATAATTATAGTGGAGCTGGTGATTCCATTGGTGTTGATCATCTAAACACCATACTAGGATAACTCACATAGCTTTTGAATAATAACTTTACCCATACGGAGCACCCTGATCCACAATTCGAGGGATCAATTTTAGAACTCTTCATGAGGCGACAACCAACAACATTAAATGGGACTACAAATCCATTTTTAGATGAATAATGGATATGTTCCTTAGAGAAAATATTTTATGCTTTGGGGAGTAGCGAAAGGGGGAAAGTTATCATGGATTTTTATCACCTCACGAGAGATACAGATCAATGGGATTCATTAATCAAAAACACAATGGATGATTTAGAAGTATTAAACATGGAATGGAAGGATTTTAGAGAGATTTTCTTTGAAAAATACTTTCTTCGTGGACATTGCTTGGATAATGAAAGGAAATTTCGATGTCTGAGGAAAAAGGATGATGAGAACGTCTCAAAGTATGAGGATAACTACACAAGGATAGCAAGAAATTTATCAGATTATATACATATTCCAAGGAGTGTTATTGATTTATTTTTTTATGGGTTAAAACCATTTCTCCGTAGAGCATTAGTATCACAATCCTTCTCATCGTATGAAGATATTGTCACATGTGCAATCATGATGGAAAATTAATTCTTTATGTGTTGTGACGTTAACCAAAAGAAAGAGAACAATAGATCTGATGAACACATTGGAAATTGAAATAAGGGCAAGTAGGAAAAGTTTAATATCCATCCTACTGTAAATGTGGAAATAAACACCCCAGTATTTTCCTGAAGGGAATGGGAGTATGTTACAAACGTGGAAAAAGAGACCACCAAAATTGTGATTGTAATGGAAATAAAGAGACTGTCAATGTTGAATGATACAATTGTAGATAAAAGGGGAATTATTCAAATTAATGTCCAATGTTCTAAGGAAATTTAACTTAGAAAATGACAAGGTAGCAAGTCCACAATTATGCGATCACTAAAGCTGAGGATAAATCTACAAGAGACATATTAGTAGGTAATTTAATGGTTTCCTCATGTTTAGTCATTTATTTATTTGATTTTGGATCATCTCATTGTTTAATATCTCTTCATTTTGCTAAGGAAATTAGATATTTTCAATTTGACATAACAATGGAGTTGTCAGTCAAAACTCATATGGGATTTTTCATCACAAATATGTTTTTTGAATTAGTTCATGTTAGGACATATAATTGTTATTTATCTACTGATCTCATCATCATACCCTAGATTGAATTTGATATAATCATAGGAATTTATTGGATATCAGAACATGATGTGAAAATTTATTTTAATAAGAATGAGGTAACAACTTTCGATGATGATAAAGAGTACCTTATCTTTAGAGAATAAATGTCACCACTTGATTCTTATATAGATCCACCCCATATAGCTCAACTAAATTCAATTATTGGTGCAGAAGATAATGAAATAATTAAGGGTGAGGAAAATAATGTTCTAATAGAGGATGTACCTATTGTGCAAGAATATGTTGATGTGTTTCTAGATGATTTACCTACACATCCTCCAGAATGAGAAATAGATTTTTCCATTGATTTAATTCCTAGTTGAAGGTTCATATCGAAGAACCCTTATTGAATGGCCTCTATAGAATTATTGGAATGAAAGAAACAACTAGATGAATTGATTAATATGTGATTTATTTTCCCTAGTTTTTCTCCATTGGGAGCCCCTATACTTTTTGTTAATAAGAAAGACAGTTCCATGAGGTTGTGAGTTGAGTATAGGGAGATAAATGCTATAACAATAAAGAACAACTATCCCTACCTCACATTTATGATTTATTACACTATATTTATGGATCAAAATATTTTTAAATTATTGAAATTTGATCTGGATATCTTCAGTTGTGTGCGAAGAAGGATGAAATTCCGAAAATAGCATTTCGAACCAGGTATAGGAATTACGAGTTTACAGTATTGAATTTTGGACTAACTAATGCATCCTCTATTTTCATGGATCTAATGAAAAGATTTTTCAAGGAATGTATTGATGACTTTGTAGGGGTATTTATTGATAGTATCTAGGTATACTTCAAAAGCTACGAATATCATGAAAATAACTTATGAATTATTCTATAGACTTAGATGAAATGAATTATATGGGATGTTTAGAAAGTGTGAATTCTATATTCATCAGATTTATTTTCCTGGCCATATTATCTATAAGGATGGAATCTATATTGATACATCAATGACCAAGGCAATCCAAGAATGTCCACAACCAATGAGTATAACTGAGGTACACAGTTTTATTGGTTTAGTACGTTATTATCGATGTTTCATGCATATTTTTTCCCGAATGGATAAACCATTAACCAAGATCACACATAAAAGGGGTTAAATTTTTTTGGAATAAGTATTGTGAATAATTTTTTGAAGAAATTATGAAAATATTAGTCAACACTCCTAGCAGGACTCTACCATTAGGGAATAATGGTTTTGATAATTATTATAATACTTCAGAGAAATGAATTGGTTGTTTCCTTATGTAGAATGATAGAGTTATTGACTATGAATCGTGACAGCTAAAAATTCATTAGAAAAACTATCCCACTAATTATATTGATTTAGCAGCTATAATCATTGCCCTGATGATATAAATATAATATCTCTTTGGTGAAAAATGTGATATTTATACTAATAATAATAGTTTGAAGTATATTTTCTCACAATAAAAACATAAGATAAGGAAAAATAGATGGATTTAACTACTCAAGGATTATGATTTCACAATAAACTACAACCATGGGAAGGAAAATAAGGTGGAATATGCTTTGATCCCAAAGGATCATGGAGTTTTGAACAGGATAAGAGTTGAATGAGATCATATTTTTATGGATCTAGTAAAGATGGATATGAGATTTACCGTGGAAGGTGAAACATCAATACCTTTTCAAATGGTTTCCAAACAATATTTTCTACAAAGGATAAAAAGTACTCAGACTGATGATGTGGATTTTCATAAGATGATTAAATATGTAATTTATAGGAGATTGACAAACATCACATGTGAAGACGTAATTCTGAAATTTGGGAATATGATTTGTGTTCTCGATATAACTGATCAAAAAAGAGAATTGTTTGATAATTCTCATAACATCAATTCCTATATACACCATGGGAGCACAAATATGTATAATTATTTGAAGGAACATTGATTTTTGGACAACCTGAAGTGGGAGATTGCTGATTATATGTCATGATGTATGGTTTGTTAACAGGTATTGGATGGAAGAAAACATTCTAGAGGAGTCATGCAACCTCTTCCCATACCTGATTGGAAATAGGATGATATTATTATCATCATTGTCATCATACTACCAATGAATCTTAGAAGGAATGATGTAATATCGGTCATTGTTAATAGTCTTACCAAGTCACGATCATTTTCATTCTATAAGAGAAGATTTTCCACTTGAACGTCTAGAAAGACTATATGTTAATGATATTGTAAAACTTCATGGTGTATCCATATTGATTGTTTCTGATCATTATCCTCATTTTACATCAAGATTCTAGAAATGTCTTTAAAAGGCCCTAGATACTGAACATCATTTGAGCACTACCTACAACCCTCAAACTGATGAACATTCAAAATGGACTATTCAAAACGTAGAATACATGTTGAGATCTTGATCACATGACTATTAAGGTTTGTGGGGTCAATATTTAACTTTTTTAGAATTTTCCCATAATAATAGCTTCCATTAAAAAGATATGTTGCACGAAAACTTTTTTGGATGATATTGGTAATAGAAAACTCGTAGGCCTAGATCTTGTTGAGGAAACAATGGAAAAGGTGAAGATTATCAAAACCCACATCAAAGCAGACCAATGTAGGAAAAAGATCTATACTGATAACCAATGGAAGGATTTAGATTTTCATGTAGGAGACCATGTTTTCTAGAAGGGATCTCCATTGAAGGGTGTTATATGTTTCAGTAAGAAGGGTATATTGGAGTCATATCATATCATTGGTCAATTCCTCCAAGTATCTTCAATGTTCATGATGTGTTACATGTATCACTGTGGAGAAAATACAACCCTAACCCAACGCATGTACTCACCTATGAAGAAATAGAATTTGAGCCTGATCAGTCATATTGTGATGAGCCTATCAGAATTCCAGATACTAGAGAACAAGTGTTCAAAAACAGGATGACTAGTTTGGTGAATGTTCTATGGAGAAATAATAATATGGAAGAGGAAACTTTGGAACCTGAGGAACATCTAATGAAAAAACATCTAAATTTTTTTATGCAATATTATTATAGAAATTTCTAGGATGAAATTATTTTAAGGCGGGGAGAATGTTACACCCCAGCTTCCACGATACGTTTCTCTTTGAATAATGTAGTAGCTTGCGTTGTTGGAAACATATACTATTAACACACCATGACCAATCAATATAACGGTTATAAATAGTAATACAAATTTTTAAAATTTTATAAAATTTAATTTTTAAAATGGAATTAATTTTTTGATTCAGAGTATCAAAAGTAGCTTTGGTGGAATTTATTGGTAATTTTCTGAAAATGTTCAATTTTTGATGTATAGTGAAAAACAACGCGTTATTGTTTAAAACTAAATTTTATTTAAATACTTAGTTATATTATTTTAATTTATTTTTTTCCAAAATAGATACATAATATCATTATTTCTTCAATATAATTCATTGAAGTCATTTTATAAAAATCATAGATATATAAAATTTTAGTGAACTTTTTACTGTCATTAATGAACCTTCTAGAAGCATTTTAAAATTTGCACAAAAAATAATTTTACCGCTTCTGTGAGTAGAATTTCAAAACTCCAAGATACATGGTTGATATCATAATTTAAAATTTGGTTAAATAAGATGAAAATAATTTTTGGTAAATAGTAACGTTTAACATTTATTTACCATATTTTAATGTTAATAGGGTAATTAAAGGTAAAAATGATATTATAATCACCCTAACACATGTCCTAATTCTTTTAGACAAGTTCAATTCGACCAAAAATGGCCATAAGAATAAAATATTACCCCCTTTGTTCCACTTAAATTAGATTAAGATTTTTATTATTATTTTATTTAAAGGAGAGTAAAAAGTGATAAATTCAATGTTTAATGACAAAAATAATTTTAATATGGGTTATGCATAACATAAATTAGTCTGTAAATATTTTTTAGAATGAAAATATTTATTACATAATGGTATCTTATTTATAATTTTTAGGCATTAAATAATTTAATTTATTTATAAAATAATGATGATTCAGTAATTAAATTATTAATGAAATATTAAAATAATTGATATTATAAATATCCAAATAAATGTAAATTGAGACTCCTGATTTATTAAAATTATTTTATTGGTTAATATGAAATTTTAGGGTTGATTAAAAAAATTATTCTTAGTGATAACATTTTTATGGATTTCAAAAAAATCAAATACAAAATAGTGTCAAAATTGACATAATTTAGTTTAAAAAAATATATTATCAATTGATATGATATTACTAACATATAAGGTTCGGTCAAAGGACACATATATGGTTATAAATATCAATAATGAACCACTTAGTGTTATCTTGCTAGTTTATAATAATCCTATTAACCTTATAATATAAAAATAAAATGAGACACGATAAATGTCAAAATATTTTACAAAGAGTTAAAACTAAAAGATAAGGTATGTTGACCTAAACATGACTAAAACCTATTGGTTGAGAGGTTTTAAACCCCTACCAACCATATCATATAAATAAATAATTTTTGATCTATTGGAAGCTGAAAATTATTTTATTATAAAATAATATTTTAAGTTTTTCCTCAAGTGACCCTCGCCTCTCTTATAAAAGTGTACTTCACTGTATCTTAATTTCACACCTCCAAATCCATTTGGCTCATCCAAACCCTAAATAAATACCTTACCAAAATTCCTAAATTCAACCTAGAGTTCTTAATTTGATCATAATTCCATCCTATGGAGCCATTTTGATCAACATTAAATGAAACACCCGAAGAAGAGATAATAATTTCACCACCATCTTTCAAGTTCTTTTCAACTTCCACATATACATTCATTGTTGTTTCCATACCAAATTAATAACTCTAGTACCTTATATAGGATATGATGTTATTATAAATAGGTTACAACCATATTCATTATTCATATCCATCCTATAAATCAAAAAGTCATCATATGTACGTATGTAAGGCTAACTATCTCCACGTCCTGGTGTAGTTTGTTATTAAAACATTTCCTTATTTAGATAGGTATAATAATGTGTATAACTAATGTTAAAAAATAAAACATGTTAATTATTTTTTATAAATGATATACCATCTAATTACATACTATATCACCATCAATATAATGATATTGTTACAAATGTGTAATTACAGATTACCATCTCCATGAATGTGATGACATTCATTCCCCATCATAATCATTCAATAATTATTTTCATTTTATGATAAAAATATTTTTTATGAACATAATATCACTCTGTATTTTGATTGAATACATACCATCCATAAAAAACATGTCTTATGTATCCAATCGTATAAATAAAAATGAATCCCTTAACACTAGAAATGACGATACAACTGAAATATTATTAACAATGAAATATTAGAGGATAATATATTATATCATATTTATTTATATTATTATTGTATAATTTAATAACCATGTTTTAAAAATTATTAAATAGGTTAACATACCAACAGATAAGGAAAAGTACAGGGTAAGGGTTAATTCTATAATCTCTTTACTTATCTGAGGTTGTTAATACGTAAGTATCTACTAGGACCTCATTATCAGCCAAATATGTGTTTCTTAAAAATATATTTCAAATCATTTTTATTATTTACTAGACTATGGGTTAATGTAATTTATAACCTTGTTTGAATTATTAAAAAATGTATATAAAGGGATATTTCTATCATTCTCCATATAAGGTCCTTTACGACCTTTTTGACAAAATTAATGAAAGAAAGTTTTTTTAACTTGTTGGGAAGTTGCACCTATTTTCCGCCATTATAACACCTTCTAATATTCCCATACAATATTGTATGAATACATTCAAAATAAATGTTTTCTTTTATAATGACATTACTTCTAAATTATTTCAACATAGAAAGATATATTACCCTCAAAAAATGTTAATTTTCGTTATGTCAACATCCATGGATGGATTTTAAACTTGTTTGAAGATGATTTATTATGATACAAATATTCAATATTTTATTGAAGGTTTTTGTGATATATTTGACTGTGGGTTTTTTATTTTTATACCATTCATGGTTTATGGATATAGTATTGAAATTTTATATTCTTCCTTTAAAATGATTTTTTTGTTATATTTAAACGTTTTCATATAAGGAATTCATTGGACTTATTAAGTGATGAGTGGAGCACCCTATAGCTCATCGATGCATTAGTAGGTCTCATGAGACAAACTAGTGTCCTGGCATAGGGCCTTGACTTGTCTTTTTGAAGTCTGGCATTTAGAATTCCATCATTATCAAATTGGATATTGATATTGCATGTGATTATTTGACTAGTATTATATCCATGTGAATAAGTAAATGGAGTTATTTTATTTCTATATTCATTATTATTCTTAAGTTTATGTTTAAATTTCTTATGTTTTAATCTTATACATTTTCTTAAATATTTATTCTTATTCAGGAAGGATTCCTCTATATTGTTATCCTTACTAAGAATCTGAGCTCACTATTTTCGATGTTTTATTTTCCCAGGATACGATGAAGTATATTATGACTGACCCATAGGGATAGTCTAAGGGATATAAATGTGGTAAATGGAGAAAATGTTTTTTTTTGATTTTATAATGTAATGTATAATTTATGAATGTATCTATTACATCCAAGGATACTAAACTAATCGTCAGGATTTTATCCCTTTTGATCATGCCAATGTTATGTATTAATCAACCGACTCTGGGTAACTGGGGTCAGGTTGTTACATATCAGATTCATTTTTATAAATTTAAATTAAATTATATTTTTATTTTATTAAGTATATTTTGGTTACTAAATAGTTATAATATAAAAAGAGTGACTGAGGATGGCCTCTTTATTAGATCAACTAATGTGTGTCCACTCTACTGCATGATTACAAAAAATAATAATGTTTTATTTTGGATTAAAAAGAAATTCCTCATTTCAATTTGGTGCACAATACATGAAGGATGATAACATATACAGTCTATTATTAATAAAAAATAAGAATAAATGTTATGTTCTTAAAAAGAAAAAACTTTTATATAATTTAATTCATTGGAATAAAATGGATTTTCATAGTGATTATGTTTACACATGGGTTATTAACTATTTTGATAACCACAATATTGAGAATTCATTAGTGAATTGTGTTTAATTTTTTTTACAATTATAGGTTAAATTAGGGAGAAAATATAAATAATTTCAACTTTCATGATATTTTGAATTGATGAAATTGATGATAAATAATACATTTTTATGTTATTATATTAATTTGATGAACTAGAGGAGAATGATATTGTATTTATGGATGACCAAATACCCCATAGACAAATTTATGCATTTTTTATATACATTAGGAGAAAAATTTCAATATTGAAATAAATTATGGAGTAACATTGGTTTAGATTTATTCAAAATCATTGATTATTTCTTCTGAATTTAAAATTGATATATATTTTATTAAAATTACATATTAATATATAATAGTTTTATTCAAAGTGTGTGGTGATGAAAAATGTGTACATAAAATAATTAGATGAAGGTGTTCTAATTAAAATAAGAATAATAGTTAGAGATTCGATGGTGTCATGACATCCACTTATATATCATTTTGGATATTACATGGGGGAGAGAATGAATAAATAAATCAGGTATCCCTAATAACCTCTATTCTCTCTCCATTCTTACTATCATTTCAAACATTCAACATTCAAAGGGGTTGGAACATTTATTTTTTTCTTTGGGGGTCATCACTATGGGAATTCATTTAATGATAATGGGATAAATGGTGTTTCATTCCAAGATACATGAATAACAATTTGATTTGGGATATCCTAGATGAATTTAAAAATGTAGGGAATAAAAAACAAGTACACATATAAGGGGAATCCCATGTTTTATACATTTTATTAATTTAACTACTATCGTAATTTTTATTATTTTTATTTAAATAAAAATATTATGTTTTGTTTATGATAATTTTTTAAGGACGAAGTTGGTAGTATATTGGAGTATAATACGAATAAGAAACTGCCTAAAACAATTAGGTTATATTTTCAATTCAATTAGATTATCCATTCTTTGTATTTTCATTTTTATGCTTAAATTTATTATAGTGACATTTTAGAATTTGAGGAGTGTAAACCTATTTAGAATAATATTTTTTTTCAATTTTAATTTTTTTAGAAACACTATAATTAAATTAGTATTATTTATCATATTTCATAATTTAATCAATATTTATAGGGTTTTTATTATATTAATAAAATATATTTTAAACTATTTTTTATATGTAACATTTTTATGGATTTTATTTTCAACCATATATATGACTTTGAAAAATCATTAAAATATATTCTTATGAATGAATTATAAAAAATATAGTTTAAAATAAAGGAGGTATTCTAATGTGTTTTGAATTTTTTATCAGAATACCATAACAGTATTGAGGTAAACATGGATTTTATATTATAACATGAAATAATGGAAATTTATCTATAAATTTTATAGAGTTCATGAAATATTTTTAACATTAGAGGAACTGGATAGGTAGACACATTTCAAATTTGTGACACAACATTACTTATTCCATTGTCTATCCTATAGGATATATTAATTACCTTATAGATTTAAAAAACATTAAAAGAATTTTTTCTTTCTAATAATCACTATTAATATTATTTTAATGATATTTCTTATTTTGGTGTCCATTAAGGGACTTTCATCGGTTTTAATTATGAAAAATTAATTGCATGGTTTTGTGAGGTGCATGTCATAATTTATTACCTTGGATAGAAATGGGAATGATTGTATATTATTAATATAAATTAATTAACATTATTTTTTTTGAAAAATTGATAAAATGAACATATTTTAATAAGGATTAAATTGATATGTTATTGAAAATTTCATTGTAATTAATTGTTTGATTTTTATTTCATCCATTTCATATATTTATCATCGAATTTTCCATAAAAAATTTGAAACATGGAAAAAGATAATTAAAAATCCAAATTACAATGATATCATTCATTATATGCATTATTTTTCATGTGTCCAATGAAATTAAAATGGTGGGTGAGGTGTTTTACATATATAGAAGAAATTGAGTGGGATATATTTTAAATGTTTTCACTTGAATATTCATGGACTATATTTTACAGTTTAGCTACCTCTTTTTGTTAAAAAAAATTCAAATGTGCTTACCTATAAACCCTTAAAGAAAAAGAAATTATTTAAAAATAATTTATCATGATTGAAAAATGGAATGTCTCATGATATAGGGAGAAAATATTTTTCAGAAGGCTTTAGTGACACATGAATTTTAATTTTACAAATGTAAAACTACATTACATTTCCCTTGAGAGAAGAGTGGAATGAAATTTTATGTGATGTATGTTATGAATATTTCATAGATATATTTTTATGATTTAATGAATTTAAATTTCATAAAATTTAATGTAAAATATCTTTTTAAATTAAATATGACTGGATAAAATTCAATTTTGGGAATGATCTTGTAAATTTATAACATTTTATTTTGGTCTGGATTTATATTTTGGTATTTTACGATTTACAAGGATTGAAATTTTAAATTATTGGGTATGATAAAAAAATATTTTAATATAATTTTTTTTAATTTATTATTTTAATCCCAACAATTTTATATCCTAATATAAATTTCAAAATTTTAGTTTTTAGGATTATTTGGGACTTTATTTTTAAAATAGACTAATTTATTTATATCAGTTAATTATTTTGGTCATAAGATTTTATGTAATAATAAAATTTGAGAAATTAATTTTGCATCAAATTCTATGTTCTTGGGATTCATTTCATTTAAATATATACTCTTTTGATTCTTAACATATCCTGTCTACATGAAGCTTACGAGTGGGTTCCTCAACAATTGTGTATTATTTAGAAAATACAATTAATGAAATATCCATATATTAGAAAGTGAAAAAATTTAAAGGAGATATAAATTTATTGGAGTATATAGAATTTTACAATAAAAATATCACTAAATATGGAATCTCTATGTTCAAGACTTTTATAGATATAAATTCCTAGGAAACTCGAGTTTGGTAATTTTATCCATCCTATAGGCCAAAAATGTTTTATCTAATAAAAGATTCATATATTATTTAATATGTGACAATCAAACTAATATTTGTAGAAAAATTAATAATAACTATAGAAAAATAACTGTACAGAAGTAAATTTTTTAATAGTATGCCATTGAATGGTTTAATTATATTTTATATTTTGGAATTTATAAAGTGAGGGAAACATGAAACACCACTTTCGTATGAATTAAATACTTTCACATTAATTTAAATATATTTATGTTATCTCAATAGCTAAGGAGGTGTTTAATTTTATATTTTAAGAATATATATTTTAATTTATAATAATCTTTTCTTATTTTCATTCATTCATTCTTAATAGTGTTTCCCCTTCAATGAATATTATATCTATGAAAATGGATACCTAACAATCGCTAATTTTCAAGGATATAATGAACTATATTGATTATTCATCCTTATATATATATATATTAAAAACATTTAATATAAATGTAATTTATATGGTGGGGTTTTACTTCGGTATTCTTGGGGTAGTGTATTATAATTTTTTAGACATATCAGTATGAGATAATAACCATTTGAATGGCAGTTTGTTGTGTTAAATGAATTATTCACTACATTAAATGGAATAATGTGATTATTTTTATGTAATAATGATTTCTTCAATATCGACACTTCAGAACAATAATGTTTTCCTTAATTTGTTTTTCTAATTTAATTTTTCCAAATAATAGTTTTTCATTTCCATTAATTATTTATATATAACATGTATTTTTATAGAAATCATCAATAATATTTTTACCCTTTCATTAAGTATATTTTTTATTTTAAATAATGATAACATCATAATAATCTTTGTGAGTGGATTACTTGGGATATTTTCACATTAGTGGGCACTATAATACATTCATCGTAATGAAATACCCCAAATCCACTTCCAATTTATTCATTCCATCATTTTTTTTTGACAAATTGAAACTGTTTGTTGGTTGTGATAACGAATGTTGTCTCATTTTTTTCCAGAATCTAGTGAAACATTCAATATCAAAGTGAAATGATATAAAGTATCTTTTTTAATAATAATGTGGTTGAATACGTATTTAATCATCAGTTTATTCGATCCAAGTTTTATATTTATTAAAATTTTAAAAAACTTATTCAAAATTTTTCTTTTGAGAAGATAGTTTTCAAATATCAGAGTGTATCTTGTTTAACAATGGTGGGGTTTATTTTATTAATGCTACGATTATAATTATTTTTTCTTTAATATTAAGTGGAGAAAACTATTTCCTATATAATGAATATAATCTATTTTTTTAGAGATTTAATGGGATTAATTTTTTTAACTTCAGTATAGATTATACGGTATTGATATGACTTATTGAACTCATTATGGATAACATTGACGTATTAATAAATAAATCTTATTTAACAATAAAATATTTATCACATAAACATATATTTGTTTGGATCTTTAATTAATGATTAACATTATTTGAAAATATCTATTTCATATATATATATATTTTTCATTTATATTCTATAATAAGGGGTCAAGTGGTTCTATTTTGTAGATGAATTTAAAAAAATAAGAGGATTATATTTAATATTTTAAATGAAATTGAAATTCCCCATATTGAAAAAACTATAAATGGATATATGATTGAAATTATATGAGTATATTGGTGTACTTTTTATAAATTATTTTGATTAGGGCATTGATTCACCTTAATTGAGCTATAGTTTTATGATATTCTCCAAGAATGACAGACGACTTGTTTAGTAGTACAAAGGATGTTATAGAGCTTTAAGGAAGAGATGGTATTTTGAAAAAGTAATATGTATTATCTTAAAGGGACAACACATGGTTACATAATATTTTTTAAGAAAGACCACATATTTTGATGATTCAAAATATATTTTGAGTAATGGAAAATATTTTCAAATGCATGTAGAAAATATTTCATTTCATATAATATATGCTTTATGTATAATCCTACAATTTGAAAAGGGAAAAAAGTAATAATATGATAAATATAATATTTTTGGAATATGGAATGTTTTCATATCACAGATAATATATCAAATACGAGAGATAATATTATGATGATGTGAAAATTGTAAAATTTACAAAGTTATAATGATTTGTAAGATATTAGTCTTGTGACATAATGTATTTCATATCATATTTAATATATTTAAATTAATACATAAAATAAAAATTTGGTATTTATTGTTCAGTTTTTTGAATACATGTTTTTTAAATAATTTCATTGACAATCTATTTTTTATGGTTAATTATATTTTATGTTTAAGTATTTCTAATCAATTTCATTTTGAGGTGGGAAAAATTTTCATTGAATATATGAATGAATTATTCTAATTTGGTTTATAAAATGATTAAATTTTTATTTTTTTAATTAATATATGTTATAAAAACATATATATTTTCTGAATCTACTTATTTTCATTGAAATAATATTTTGCGGTAGTTTTGATATTTTTGGAAGAAATCAGTTTGTGTTCCTGGTATACATTGTTAAAAAAAAATTTGAACAAATATTTTTCATCATATAATGTTTGAATTTAATGGAATTTAATTTTTAGCGTTTATCTCATTATTTTCATAAGTCGTTTATCTTATTTCGAACATTAATGATTTGTATAAAAATATGTTTTTATAAGGCATTGTTTATTGAAATTTTGACATTAAAAACATAAAATTGTTTCCCAAAGGATATGGAATGAATAATAAAACACATTTGAAGCTATATAATTGTATAAATCAACAACTGTATCATGATAATATACCCACAATATTTCTTCGTAAAGGTTATGTAATCCCACATAAGGGTATGCACTTTCTCCCAATAAGTGGAATGTAAACATAATCATCTACATATAGTACCAATAATATGCTATATCATGGAATTTTACTATTTAAAAAAATTTAATCAAGGTGAACCGTGTATCTCATGTTGTTTTAAGATCATCAAGAATTTAAAGGTGTTATTTAAGGGTACCCATTCCACTATCTACCCGTGTATTAGTATGTAAGGACTAGACCTAAGACATACATATTATAGTGACATCCTACTAGAATTAACTTTCTTATACACTCAAATATATTTTATGTTTATAGTTATTGATATTTAGTTCACAATGGTTATATATTAGTCCCATACATTTCAACGAGTAAACATTCACTCAGTAAAAAAAATTCTAAATATAAAACTATTGAAGTAAATCCTAATTGATTATTAAGAAAAATATTGATGAAATTTAATTTCACATCATCCATTACTATACCCATCATTAAAATATATTAAAACATTATAAAATGGATTATGAGAACAAAGATCTCGACAAGGGACAAAAAATTAACAATAAAATGATTAATTAATAAATATTTTAAAAAATTTATTTTTTTAAATAAAATTTGGAATCGAAATAAACATTTAATTAACCTTGTAATCACCTTCCATTGGAAAATATTTTCAGAAAAGAATTCCTAAGACATGTTAATTTAAAATTAAAAAACATAAAATTTCTTTTGGATAATGAAAAACTCATAACAACATTTTTAGAAAGTTATACTTTTCACCCTTCAAAATTCGTATATATGTTTTCATAAACATAAGATCTAAATAATACCCTAATAAATCATAATATTCTATTCAAAATAAAAAAAGATAATATAAATTTCATAGCATTATGGGGGAATTAGTTTTATATCACTCTTATATAAACCATGAATTACCCTCATGGTTATACTTGGATTGACCATAATAGTTACACTATAAATAACCACAACTATTTTAATTCGAATAACTATCACAGAACATTGATATAATCTATTAGGATAAACCAAGTCAGTTAACAGTATAATTTTACCCAATTATACTAAGGGATATGATTGGCTCACTCTCTCTAAAATTATAATGTAACCACCCTTCATCATAAAAAATTCCCAAGAATTAATAATGATTATATAAAATCATGTCAAATAAATATATTCTTTCCAATAATATGTTTTTTATATTGTTATATCCTTTCCAATTAGTAACCATTTTAAAAAATCCTAGAATAATTGGGTGTATTATTTATTTTAGAAGATAAATTTAAATATTATAAATGAATCAATGAATAATATAATAGTTATGAAGAGATGATAATTTGTTGTTGTTCTATAATTTAAAATAGAACATTCATATTTTTTCCACTTTGTAAAGAAATCAAAATCATTCCCTAAAATGATTCAATTTCAAATATATTGATTCAAATTCAAAATATAAATATAATTTAATCTATAAATGAATTTTTTAAATATAAATATATCTTAATATATTTTTAAAAATATAGATGTGGATGAAATATATTGTTTTTTAGGAAACGTTAATGGATGATTTTTTAATTAATTCCCATTACCTTTTTCTCATACACATAAAATACATTGTTTACAATACAGAATAATAAGTTTAGATAATTATTTACTTGCTTAATAATCTATTTTCATGCCTATTATCCCATTTACACGACATACTTCAATATTATATTAAATTAATTAATAATTTTAGTTCACATTATACATTTTAACTATATTCAATATATATTTGAAAAATGTATTTTGCAGGTTGACGAGAGTCAAATAAGAAAATATTCCATAATATCTAGAATACTAATCAAGAAATAATTTTCATTTTTACAATAATTATATTTTGAAACCAATCGTGAAGGTTGATTATGAAAACTGAACAATGTAATAATCTTGGATATGGTAGGCCATACATACGAACGAGAAATGTATCTATTTTTTTAAAATAAATATAGAAATAATTTTTATACTATCATAATGAAACATCCTAGGTAAATAAAGAATAATACATTTTCAAACATATTAATATTTACGAATTAAATATTAATTTTACATTAAAGGGGTTTCTATGTTCGATAGCATACCCGATACTCAACAAAGAGTTTCTTTGAAATCTTACGTTGCACACTAGTACTAAAATAATATTATTTTAAATGGTAGTTAACACGTAGATGTTGTATTGGCGGGAATGAATAGAAATAACTAAAATATGATTATATATGTTTTTTTAATTGTTTTTAAATTTATCCAATAAAGGATAAAGACTTAAAATACGAAAAGAATTCAATTTTAAGCATATATACATTAATTTTCACTAAAGGTCCACTTATCACCTTTTGATGGAGAACCCGCTTAAAATATAGTTTTGGTCACTATTATACATTATTTTGGACCAAATAAAGTTCTTATTTATAATCAGGACATCAGAATTTACTTTGTGTATATTTTTGGTATTTTTCCGATAATGTTTATTTTTTTAATGAATTGTGAAAAATGTAGTATTTTAATTAGAAACCTCTTTTTAATATAATTTATTTTTATGATTAGATTATATTTTGAATTGGTTTTAAAGTTAAATAAGAATGTATTTTTAACATTTAATCCAATAGTGGTTGTTGAAATTAATTTCACTTTGAAATTGGACTTAAACTAGTGTCAATCTTTTGACATATATTATTTCATAAAAACACGCTATTTGTTCTGATAGTGGGAATAAATTATTAAATTAATTAATTTAACTTATACGTTTTTTTCAAAATATACATCATTTTTGAATTTGGAATATCAAATATAGCTTAGGGTGATGTTTTGATATTTTTATGAAAAACATCAATTTTTGATGAATAGTGAAACCCACTAAGTGGTACTTAAAAAAAACAGATTTTTTGTTTAAATGAAATTTTACCACCTCTATTTTTTGAATATCAAAATACGAAATTCATGGTTTAATTATAGAGTAAAATTTGGTTCAATAGGATTAAAATAATTTTTTGGTGAATAGTAACTTTTAAGTTTTTAATCACGATTAGAGGTAATTAGTGTAATTTAAGGTAAAAATAATGTTCTAATAATATGAAATGACATTGAAACATGATCTACCCTTATTGGATGTTTCATGGACGACCAATAAAATCCATGGGTCAACTTTGGGTCCCCATGGATCTACTTTGGTAGGAAAATGACATTAATAACTTTTTATTTACTGTTAAAATAAAAATGTCACAAACATGTGTTGTTTTACTAAAAAAATTTAAATGGGGTTATACAAATCATAATTTTTATTATAAATATTAATTAGAAAGCTAATAATATTTCCTACATCATGATAATTTTTCTTTAATTTTTATACATTAATTAAATTAAATTATTTATGACACCATGATGATGCAGCGATTACCACATTATTTAACGATTTAAATAAAATGAAAAGATACTATAAAATATAAGACCTAAAATTGTCAAAAACCTAATGGATGGGTGGATTTTGGACTCATATCGCCTTATCCTCGAAATATATAAATTTGGGACCTTTAAAATCCGAAAAGCATTTTATAATAATGTATCCTTTTATTACATTCCAAGAGTGCCCCGCCTCTCCTCTTATAAAAGGCTCCAACCTCTACTACCTTACCCAAACCTCTAAAGGCTTTGGATCAGCCAAACCCTACCCATTTTGTCTCTCCACATCCCTCTCGTACTCCTAGAAGCCTCACTTTGTGCATAAGTCTTTCCAAGAAAGCCTTTGAGATCAAATCAAAAAGAGTTACTTGTTTTAAAGGTAGTGTCTTCTCATGTGTTCTTATGTTCTATTTTGCTTCTCCAACCCCATAAACTCTTTTTATACCTTTATTTTGTAACAACACCAGTATATGAAATATACTAGGATGTTTTTATGGGAAGTATTAGAGGTACACTTACACACACCTTAATCCAATAGTTAAAGAGCATATTGTTTCCGTGGATGGCGAATTTCTGCCTCACGAAACGATGATTGTTCAATATTATTCTAAAACCTTCAAAGGTGGCCATTAAGATGACACTATATTTATATATGATATATAATATGTTTATTTTTTCCTTATTCTTCTGTATTTTTCATTTATGGTATACATTTATGGCTTTCATTATGGGTATACACAATATCTTCATTTTCGGAAGTGCAGACTACCACCACCTCAAAGTGATTTCATTCGTTAATCCCATATGAGGGATGTATAAAGGATGGAGTTAATGATAATATATATGAAATTATACTGTAATTACAATATACCATTATGTCATTATGATTCCATTACATAAAATACGAAATAGAAATGAAAGTAGTGTTCATGCGTACTTACAGCTTACCACCTCCATGAACTGTGCATTTCATTTCGTACCAATAAATATAATTTAATATTATAAATTCATGTATATAATGGATATATATGATATATATGATATCTAAATAATTAATATAACTCTGGATATAATGGATACATGAACAAATTTTAATTATAAAGACTTTTTTTTCACTCAAGTACCAATGATCGTTAAAACGACCGTTATTTACTTAAATAAATACATAGTGTTCATGATGTGGTAATAAGTGATATAAAATGAATAATGAATTTTAAAAAGTTTCTTAATAAAGTATAAATTAACTCAAGTTAATTATTCATGAGATTAAAGAGCAATCGAGTCACGTCGGACATGAGGTAAGGGACTTCGTCTCAATCTACATTCATTGAGGCATATTTTGTTTTATACACAACTTTATTTTATACGTTGTATAAACCCATTAAACATTTATGCTTATTCAAAATTAATCTTTTTTATAATAATCATTTTACTAAATTAAAAAAGGAATTACTTTTTTGTTGTACGTATGTGGCGACAAAGACTTCTCCACCATTGTGACCATTATTTGAGTTTCAGATTCCTCTACAATCCATTGCCTAACTATTTTTTAAAATGAAAAATAAATACCATGTATTACATTTCTTTTATTTTGGTATTGAAAATGGTTTTCATAATGTTTTTATTATATCAATGTGTTTTATTGATATCTTGTGATTGAAATGTGGAAATGTTATGTTTCCTTTATGAATGTTTTACGTGATACGATTATGTTATGGTTCATGGGAATTGTTATGAAGATGGGTGGTTCCGTGATAATCTAAGGCTGGGTGAGCCCGATATAGCTCTCCAATTAATTGGGTAACGTGAAGGAGTTAAACGTTAAGGTTTCTCCCAAAAGATTTATGGGATATACTGTGATGGGTATTCCAAATGTAACCATGGGGGTTAGTCCCTATGTAAGAATGTTATGAATGCCTCATGTTACCTTTATGTCTTTTGATTTCCATTATTTATTCATCATTTGATGTGGTATGTTAAAATGGTTTTGTTTTATGAGTAAATTATGATTTCATACATGGACTAATGTTTTCATTTCTTACTTTTATATCACTTATTGAGATTTTTATACTCATCCCATGTTTTTGAAATGTTTTTCACAGAACTTAATGTGGAGTAGGGTCAACGATGGGATCATGGAAAAGCCATGCGATCTAAAACATGGTACTAGACATGTTTATTTTTAAGAGTTTTTATTTTATGGAAACTTAGTATAAGTGTCTACTTTGTAATCTTTTGAGATGTAATAGTTATATCCTAATTCTCTAAAACTCTAAACCTGAAAAGATCCTCAATGTGAATTATTCATTTAATTCTATAATAAGTAATGTTTAAGTCCAGAGCCTTATTGTTGGTATCAGAGGTCGGATTAGATAAATTTAAGAGTTATAATCCCATTAAATGATTATCCAAAAATATTTTTGTATGGTCAAATTCAAATGATATAGCAAATGATGATTACCATGTTGCTTCATCTAAGACATGTTTGTTCAAAATGGTTTTCCGCAGAGGAAACTGGGAAGTAGTTCTAGGAAGGCATACAAAAGGATGTAAGCTACTGAATCAACACCCTAAGAAGGTAGGAATTGGAACTGAATATTTTGTTGGAGTAATGGTGCAGTTGAATCAAGCGATAAATGGTGGGGGTATCCATGCACGAGATCAGCCAGATCAACCATAGAATAACATGTCAGTGGTGGATCATTTCATGAGGCAACATCCCCCATCATTCAGAGGATCATCTGACCATGTTCTAGATGAAGGGTGGATTAAATACCTGGAGAATATTTTCAATGTCATGGGGTGTTCAGACAATCAAAACGATAGTCTTGTTATTTACCGTTTGGAGGGTGAAACAGATTAGTGGTGGTTGATTGTTAAAAATATCAGGGACGCTGATGAGATTAATGCTCTCGACTGGGATGAATTTAAAGGTATATTTCTTGAGAAGTATTTTCCTAAGGATATATTACTTATGATAGAAAAACAATTCCTTGAATTGAGGAAAGAGGAAGACTCAGTGGTTGCCTATGAAGAAAGGTTCACACGGTTGGTATGGTATGCTCCAAATTTTATATGTGACCATGATAGTAAAATCAATTGTTTTTACTCGTGATTAAAGCCAAAATATCGAAGGTCATTAGCTTCTTGTGAGTTTAAAAGTTATGAAAAGCTTGTTCGATGGGCTGAGAAGGTGAAAATGGAGTTTTCCGATGATCAAGTGTTCTATAAAAACCTGCAAGAGAAGAGACCATGGTGGCAGGATAAAGGAAATAATTCTTCAAAAAGGTCTGATGGTAAGAAAACAATGTTTCCAGTTTGTGATAAATGTGGTAAAAGGCATGCTGGGGAATTTCTTCTGAATTCTAGAAAGTGCTACCGATGTGGTAAGATGGGACATAAGGCTCGTTATTTCACTAAAAAAGATCAGGGTGATGGTTAGACCAAATTTGATTTACTGCTATTGAAATGTTTTATGTGCAATGAGATGGGTCACTATGCAGACAAGTGTCTGACAAAGAGCTCGAGTGATGGGAAGCAGTTAGACTAAAAGAAAAAAGGGGTGGTAAAATCCTTTGCTACTACTTCATCAGATGTTGGGCCATCAAATGAAGTGGTATCAGGTACATTGTATGTTTTTTCAGATTATTCCAGTGTGTTGTTTGATTCGGGGTCTACACATTCTTTCATCTGTGAAAACCTTTATTGTATAATGGGAATTCCATCTCAAGAAATGACTCCTGATCTTGTGGTAAAAACACCTGGGCGAAATTTTGAGGGATTTTTTTTTTAAGAATCTTCTTTATCCTTATCCGTGGAAAGAACCTACTTGAAAACCTTATTTCTTTACCTCTACTTGAGTTTGATTTTATCTTGGGTATGGATTGGCTCTCTATTTACCATGATACGATTGACTGTAGAGCTAATGAATTTTTTTTCAGAAAGACATTCAATTTGTGTACAAGAATGAACCCTTACAATTGATATCATATCAAGAGGCCGAGATACTTGTAAAAGATAGAAATGAATATTACGTTGCACATATCATTGAAAAAAAGGGAACGGTTCAGTTTAATGAGGTGACAGTGGTAAATGAATATCCTGATGTTTTTTCTTATTGAGTTCCCTTGATTAATACTAGATCAAAAAGATGAATTTACTGTTTACATAGTTCCTGATGCTAAGACAATTTCAAAACATCCTTATCAAATGGATCAAACTGAACTTTTAGAGTTGAAGGAAAACTACAAGATTTATTAGAGAAATGATTCATTCGACCTAGCACATCAACATGGGGTGCTCCTATTTTATTTTTTAAAAATAAAGATGGTTCAATGAGACTTTGCATTGATTATAGATCCTTGAATAACATTATTGTTATGAACAAATATCCTTTGCCTCATATCGATGATTTGTTTGATCAACTCTAGGGAGATCAGTATTTTTCAATGATTGACCTGAGATCGGGGTACCATCAGTTGATGGTAAAGACAGCAGATATTCTGAAGACTGTGTTTTATTTAAGATATTGCCATTATGAATTTTTAGTAATGCTTATTGGGATAACCAATGCACCTGCTGTATTCATGGACCTTAGGAATAAAATTTTCCATGAGTTCTTGGATAAGTTTGTGGTTGTGTTTATTGATGATAGTTTTTTTCTAAAAGTAAATAGGATCATGGAAGACATTAGAAGGTTATTTTGAAAACCTTAAAAGAAAATAAATTTTATAGTAAATTAAGAAAGTGTTAGTTTTGGTTGAAAAAAATTTCATTCCTTGGTCATATTATTTCTAAAGATGGAATAACTATGGATCCTGCAAAAACAAAATTTGTTGAAAAATGGCCAAGACCCACAAATGAAACCGAGATCATTATTTTTCTTGGTTTGGCATGTTATTACAGATGGTTTGTTGAAAATTTTTCATGGTTATCTAGTCCAATGACTAAGCTAACTCGGAAGGGTGTTAAGTTTATCTGGACAAAAGAATGTGATGATTGTTTTCAAGAACTGAAAATAAGATTGCGGAATGCTCCAGTTTCGGAACATATTTATAGGAATGGAGAGCTTGTTATATACAGTGATTCCACGTTGAAGTTACTTGGTTGTGTCCTTGTGAATAATGATCAGGTAATTTCATATGCTTCATGTCAGATGAAAAATCATGAGATAAATTAACCTACACATGATTTGGAATTTGATGTTGTTGTTTTCGCTTTAAAAATTTAGAGGCATCATTTGTATGGATTAATGTGTGAAATATATAACGATCACAAAATATTAAACTATATATTCACTCAGAAATAATTGAAAATAAAATATAGGGGATGGATAGAATTAATCAAGGATTATGATTGTATAATTCATTACCATTCGGGAAAAGATAAAAGTGGTTGATGCTTTGAGTTGATAAAGTAATGCTTCATTAACAATGTTGTGTTTGGAACGTGATCCTTTGGTTAAGGATTTGTTGAAATTTGGAATAAATGTTGTTGGTGCATGATGTCCTTCTGTTTTGTTTCTGGTATCAGTGAAATCTTCTCTATCAGATAGAATCAAGAAAGCACAGAAGGAAGACAGTGAGTTGAAGAAAAAGGTAGAGCTGGTTCAGAAGGGTAAGTTTCCTGAATTCAACATTGATAATGAATGTGTTTTGAGATATGGGAAGAGATTGTGTATTCCTTGTGATTCACAGTTGAAGAGAGAGTTGTTATGTGAATCTCATAGTTCTCGGTTTTCAGTTCATCCTGCCAGTACTAAGATGTATAGAGATCTGTAGAAGTATTACTAGTGTGATGGAATGATAAGAGATATTGCTTATTTTACTGTGAAGTGTTTGACTTATCAACATGTTAAAGCTAATAGGCAGTTACCGAAAGTGACGCTTCAGCCTTTACCAGTTCTAGAGTGGAAATGAGAAAATATATCCATGGACTTTGTTGTGGGCTTACCAAAGACATGTTGAGGTAATAAGGCAATCTGGGTTATTGTTTATCGCTTCATTAATCTACACATTTCCATCATATTCTAGATACATTATCTCTAGATAAACTTTCTTGATTGTATCCTAAAAAGATTGTAAGGTTGCATGGAGTTCCCCTCTCCATTGTATTTGATCGTGAACCCATGATTAATTCTAACTTTTTGAATGTCCATCAGAAGTAATTGGATACAGAATGAAATTTTAGTACAGCTTTTCATCCTCAATCAGATCGACAGTCAGAAAGAACAATTCAGACTTTGGAGGATATGCTATGTGAGTTTTCGATTGATTATCAGGGATGTTGGGACGAACAAATTTATTTGGTGGAATTATCATATAATAACTATTTCCAATACAATATACAGATGGCACCGTTTGAGGCATTATATGGGAAGCGGTGTCGAACTCCAGCTTTTTGGTATGAAGTAGGTGAAAGGAAGCTGATGGGACCCGAATTAGTAGAAGGGTTGGCAGAAAAAGATCAGTTGATTTAGAAACACATGAGAACATCTTAGAGCAGGCAGAAGAGTTATGCAGATAAATGGAGGAAGGATCTTTCTTTCGAGGTAGGTGATCATGTTTTTCTCAAGGATTCATCGTGGAAAAGTGTGATGTGATTTTGTAAGAAAAGAAAGCTGAGTCCAAGGTTCATTGGACCATATGAAATTCTGGAAAAAGTTGGATCAACTGTTTATCGAGTGGATTTACCTCTGATTTTATCTCAGGTACCTAATTTTTTTCATGTTTCGATGTTGAGAAAGTATATGCCAGATCTGTCTCATGTTTTGAGCCTAGAGGTAGTTCAAATGGAAGTGAATCTCTCTTATGAAGAACAACCAGTCCAGATTCTTGACCATAGATAGCATGTGTTGCAGAATAAGGTAATTCATCAGGTAAAGGTTTTATGGAAAAACCATATGGTTGAAGAGGCAATGTGGGAATCTAAAAATGACATGATGGATAAATGCCCCCACTTATTTTGATAAATGAATAAAATTGTGAGGACGTAATTTCAAAAGGGGGGAAGGATGTAACATCCAAGTTAAATAAAGAATAATGAATTTTTATAATTATTAATATTTATGAGTTAAATATTAATTTTACTTTAAAGGGGTTTCTATGTTCGACAGCGTACCTGATACGTAACAATGAGTTTCTTTGAAATCTTACATTGCACACTAGTAATAAAATAATATTATTTTAAATTGTAGTTAACACGTAGCCATTGTATTGGCGGGAATGAATAGATATAACTAAAATATGATTATATATGTTTGTTAAATGTTTTTACATTTATCCAATAAAGGCTAAAGGCTTAATATATGAAAAGAATTCAATTTTAGGCATATAAACTCTAATTTTCACTAAAGGTCCATTTATCGCCTTTTGATAGAGAACCCTCGTTAAATATCGTTTTGGCCACTCTTATACATTCTTTTAGACCAAATAAAATTATTTTTTAGAATCGAGACATCAAAATTTGCATTGTGTAAATTTTTGGTATTTTTTTGATAATGTTTATTTTTTTAAATGAATAGTGAAAAATGTTGTATTATAATTCAAAACCACTTTTTAATATAATTTTTTTATATGATTATATAATCATTATATATGGTTTTAAGGTGAAATTAGAATATATTTTTACCATTTAATCCAATAGTTGTCATTGTAATTAAATTCATGTTGAAATTGAACTTAAACTAGTGTCAATCTTTTGATATATTTTGTTTTATAAAAACAGGCTATTTGTTCTGACAGCGAGAATTAATTATTAAATTAATTATTGTTACTTATATGTTTTTAATTTTTTAAAATACTAATCATTTTTTAATTCAGAATATCAGATATATCTTAGGGTGAAGTTTTGGTATTTCTCTAAAAAACATCAATCTTTGATGAATAGTGAAACCACTAAGTGGTACTTAAAAAAACTGATTTTTCGTTTATATGAAATTTTACCACCTATGTATTTTGAATTTCAAAAAATATGACAATAAAGGTTGTAATTAGGAAGTAAAATGTGGTTCAATGGGATTAAAATAATATTTTAGTGAATAGTAACTTTTAAGTTTTTATTAGCGCTTAGAGGTAATTCGTGTAATTTAAGGAAAAAATAATATCTTAATAATATGAAATGACCATGAAACAAGCCCTACCCTTATTGGATGTGTCATGTCCGACCAAGACAATCCATGGGCCAACTTGGTGACCCCATGGAGCCACTTTGGTAGGAAAATGAAATTAATAACTTTTTATTTAAGGTTAAAATAAAATTGTTACAAACATGTGTTGTTTTTCTAAAAAAAATTTAAATGGGGTTACACAAGTCATAATTTTTACTATAAATAATAATTATAAAGAAAAAATTATTTACTACATCATGATATTTTTTTTATAATTTTTAGACATTAAATAAATTAAATTATTTCTGACACCATGATGATGTAACGATTACCTTATTATTTAACGATTTAAATAAAATGAAAAGATAATGTAAAATATAAGACCTACACTTGTCAAAAACCTATTGGATGGGTTTATATATAACTATTATCACATTATCCTATAAATATATAATATTGGGACCTTTAAAATCTGAAAACCATTTTATAATAATGTGACATTTCATAACATTCCAAGAGCGCCCCTCCTCTCCTCTTATAAAAGGCCCCAACCTCTACTACCTTACCCATCCTCTAATGCCTTTGGATCGGCCAAACCCTACCCATTTTGTCTCTAAAATCCATCTCTTACTCCTAGAAGCCTCATTTTGTGCAGAAGTCTTTCCAAGGAATCCTTTTAGCTCAAATCAAAAAGAGTTTCCCGTTTTAAAGATAGTGTCTTCTCTTGTGTTCTTATGTTTTATTTTGCTTCTACAACCCCATAAACTCTTTTTATTCTTTCATTTTGTAACAACACCAGTATCATAAATATATTAGGTTGTTTTTATGAGATGATTAGATCTACAATTACACACACCATCATCTAATGGTTAAAGAGCATACTATTTCTGTGGATGGTGAATTTCTGCCTCACGAAACGATGATTGTTCAATATTCTTCTAACACCTTCAATGGTGTACATTAAGATGACACTATATTTATATATGATATATAATATTTCTATGTTTTCCTTAAGCTATTGTATTTTTCATTTATGGCATACCTTTATGGTTTCCCTTATGGGTATATGCGAAATCTTCATTTTAGGAAGTTTGGACTACCGCCCCCTCAAAGTGATTTTATTCGTTAATGCCATATGTGGGACGTATAAAGGATGGAGTTAAGGATAATATATATGACATTATACTGGAATTACAATATACCTTTATTTCATTATGATTCAATTCCATAATATATGAAATAGAAATGATAGTAGTGTTCATGCGTACGTACGGCATACCGTCTCCATTAACGTTGAATTTCATTTCTTACCTATAAATGTTATGTAATATTATAAATGAATGTATATAATGGATAAATATGATATATATGATATCAAAATAATTAATATAAATCTGGATAAATTAGATACATGAACAACTTGTAATTATTAAGAGTTTATTTTTTACTCAAGTACCAATGATTGTTAAAACGCATGTTATTAACTTAAATAATTACATAGCGTTCATGACATGGTAATAAGTGATATAAAAGGAATAATGAACTTGAAAAAGGATCATAAGAAAGTAAAAATTAACTCAGCTTTATTATTTATGAGATTAAATAGAAATCGAGTCACGTAAGACATGAGGTAAGGGACTTCGTCTCAATCTCCATTCATTGAGGCATATTTTGTTTTATACACAAATTTTTTTATACGGTCAATAAACCCCTTTTACTTTTACACATATTCAAAAGGAATCTTTTTTTTATATGAATCATTTTACTAAATGACAAAAGGATTGTTTTTGTGTCATACGTATGCGGTGAAAACGACTTCTCCGCCGCCGTGACCATTATTTGAGTTTCGGCATCCTCTACAAGCCATAACCTAACTTTTTTTAAAATAAAAAATAAATACCATGTATTAAATTTCTTTTATTTTGGTACTGAAAAATGTTTTTATAATTTTTTTATTATATTAATGTGTTGTATTGATATCTTGTGATTGAAATGTGGAAATGTTATGTTTCCTTTATGCATGTTTTATGTGATACGATTATGTTATGGTTGTTGGGAATTGTTATGAAGATGGGTAGTTCCGTCATAAACTAATGGAAGGGGTGCCCAATATAGATCTCTAAAGCATTGGGTCACATGAAGGAGTTAAACGTTAGGGTTTCTCCAAAGTGATTTAGGGAATATAATATGATGGGTCTTCCAACCGTAACCATGAGGGTTACTCTCTACGTAGGAATGTTATGAATGCCTCAAGTTACCTTTATGTCTTATGATTTATATGATTTATTCATGATTTGATGAGGTATGTTAAAATTCTTAGGTTTTATGAGTAATGTATGATTTCATACATGGACTAATGTTTTCATTTCGTACTTTAATATCCCTTACTGAGCTTTTTATGCTAATCCCATGTTTTTGAAATGTTTTTCATAGGATTTAATATGGAATAGGGTCAATGATGGGATCAAGGAAAAGTAATTATATCTAAAACACGGAACTAGACATGTTTCTTTTTAAGTGTTTTTATTTTATGTAATCTTAGTAGAAGTGTCTACTTTGTAATCTTTTGAGATGTAATAGTTATGTCCTAATTCTCTAAAACTCTAAACCAGAAAAGATCCTCAATGTGAATTATTCATTTAATTCTATATTAAGTAAGGTTTAAGGTCGAAGACTTATAACTAAATTTATTGAATTATAAAAATATCAAGAATATAATATTACTTCATTATTCATAGTTATATATATCTTCAATGTGATGTGGGGATGAAAAGTGAATCACACAACTTCGTGGATGTGGTAGTCCAGATGTAAACACAAATGATGGTATAATTTTTTAGTGAATGGAAAGGTAAGAAATTAAATGACATATTATAATTATTAATGATAATTATTTTATTAATATCATATATATATATATATATTAGATCAATAATTATAAATATTATTAAGAGACAATTTTTATGACAAATTACATTGTTCGTGAGGCTGTTGTCCGCTGTACACAGGAATGATTAATTCATCCTACATTTGATAAATATTGCATATGGATATAGTGTATTACATTAACATAATTATATATTAGTATATATAATATATTATTTCTATTATCATATTCCGTTGGAAAATATTTTATGTAGTTCTAATATGAAATAGAACTAAAACATGCGGTTGAAACACTACCTCTTCTATAAAAATCATGTTTGAGAAACATATTAAGACCTCTATGATTGGTATTATTCCAAAAAAAAATGAATAAATAAAGTGGACAGGGGTTCTACTAATTGAATTATTTTGGTATTGTTAGAAATAAAAGGATTTTTAAGTGATAAGGAATTGGAAAAAGAGGTTCCATTTCCTAAGATTGAGGAGGGGCACTCTTGAAGGAAAAATTATTAAATTAATATAAATTAATTTAGATATTCTAGTAGGTAGAAATTTATATGATTATAAGATAATATTAGTTTGAGTCAAAATACCAACATATAATAAAATTCATTCTAGTTGTGATAACATTATTAAGATTATATTTTATCAAAACCTTATTTAACCCTTTAAAAAATTACTAAAATATTAAAATTTTCTACACAATATGGTTCACTGTTTTAAATATAAAATTGAAACAAAAAATTAATTTATCATGGATGATTTAATTAACCATATTCATATTTTTTAGAAATATATAATTTTTATTATTTTTAATTCGTTTAAAAAAATTTTATTTATTATAAAATATCATTACAGTCCATTTTAGAACTATTAATTTACATTGAATTTAATAAAATTTAAAAAAAAAGAGATTAAAATAAAATCCTTAAAACCTCTGTAATATTTTATAATGTTCAATTAAATTTTTCATTCACATTAATTATATAATATTATATTACTTTTAAATTTATTAATATCATTAATTTTATTTTTCCATTAATTAAATTATTACTAAGTCTGGGTTTTGTAAGAATTGATGATAAATTTTTCATCAGTTAAAAATTAAGATAAATTAACATTTTAAATGTAAATATTTTTTATTTTTTTTAATTATTTATAACAAAACTTATCCTTTATTTATTCCAATGTTATTAATATTATATTTATTAAAAAAATTATATTTTTTGTTTCATTACATAAAATTTACAAAGGTCTTAATTACATCCAAATTGAAATATAATTCCATGTAACGTAAAATTGTATTAATATTGAAGAAATGGATACAACCAAAAAAAGTTTGTTATCTACAATTTATTTCCTTTATCATTTTATTAGTAACAATATTTTTATAATTTACCATTTTCTGCAGTAAGAAAACTTATTTTGATTACTATTCTTATTGAAAGAAAATTTAAGGAAAATATTTACAAATTTTTTACAATATATTTACAATATAGAATCAATTTTTTGAAAAAATAAATCACTTATTTGGATGAAGATAGTTTTAAAATTAAACTACAATAACACAATAGAAATTATTTTTTTGGAAAAATATCCTTCTAATGAATAAAATATTTTTATAATGGATTCATGAATAAAAATATTTTCAACAATAATAATTTGACTACATTAAATAAAATAGAAAAAAATAAATATGAAAAAAAAATACAAAAATCTAATTTTATCATAGATATACTTTAAGATAAATTTAGTTTTCAATAATAATAAGTTTTTCCATTACTCATTATAATGTAAAAATTTTCATAAAATTATCAAAAACTCATCATAAAATAATATTGACATCCTGATTAAAAAAAATTTAATACTATCTTTTTAGAAAAATTATATATTTTTGAACAAGTACTTTAAATTAAATCTTTTTAAATGTTAAAATACTTTTTTTTAAATAGTTATTTTTTTCCATTTGATCATTTAAGTGTGAAATATTTTTTTAATGAATATAAATCTATAAAATCCACCAAAATAAAAAAATATTAATATTTATATAAATATTACATAGGATGTCACATCCTTTACCTCATGGAAATAACTTCCTCACAACATTGTTTACTTATTAATAATATGAGGATATCTTAACCTTGGAGCAATTTTATATTGCAATGTTCCTTCATCAAAAATACAGTTTCTGTCTAAAACCTAACCAAATGAATAAATTTCTTCTATAATTATTAATATATATTTTAAAAAATATGAATAGGTTATTCATTATATAAAACATTATAATCCAACTAAACTATCTTAGGGGTCAAAACCGGATATTATTCCATCACATACTTTCTAAAAATAGGAACATGAGAAATATCACATGTATATGATAAAATCAATGATGATTCCAATATTTGGGAGAATAATCCATATTTTTCCATGATTTTATATGTTTCAATGAAATATGGATTTAAATTCTTCTTTTAAAGAAAACCGACAACACTTTTATAGGGATATCGTTTTAGTAAAACAAGATCACCAACCAAAAAATAATGTTCATTTCACTTGTTATCCACATAACATTCCTTCATTCCTCGAGCCTTCCCCATTTTTTAATTACATTAAATATATTAACTATTTATAATACCAAACCCAGTCTAACAAACTTCCTTTATCAGACTTTCTCCCATGTATACTATTTTTTCACCTATTTCTAAATAATTACTTAATTTATGCCATATGTATACTAGAATAAAAATTGACATTATAGAAAAACTCATCTAATGAAATAAATTGGACTTATCATACAAGATAATATATTGAACAAGAATGAAACATTTCCTCTCAAATTATGAATCATTCACTAATTTTATCTATCATATTATAGATAAATTTTTGTGTTGAAATTTAATTTAGTTCCCATTGAATTATAAATTCCATTCCAAAACATTGATGTTAACATGGGATTATAGTGACATACAATATAGAGAGTAACTCAGTGGAACATGACTATATCATTACAATACAATTAATAATGTTGATAAAAATAAATAAATTCATGAATGAGAAGTAAATTTATAGAATTATTTTATCAATTAAAAAAATCAGAATATTACATTATTTTTTTTTGGTAATACCACCAAGAAATATGTAGATATATTTTTTAATGTACACAATATAAATGAAATAGAATAGTAAGTTTTTATCACAAATTTTAATTTTTCATTAACCAGTTGTCATGTAAAATATTTTATAGTAAAATACACAATATCTCATCTCATTCAGTCCCACTAGTTATACTCATTAAGTAAATTTTACAACATAGTATATCCAAGATGAATGGAAAACATGGAACTCTGTGATTCTATAAAATATAATTTCTTCAACCAGAAATATTATTTATCGTATAATGTATTTCCAAATCTCTAAACACATTCCTTGTCAAAATTATATTATGGAAACATACCATCATAAAAATTTATAACTTTTATCCTACCATAATTTTTTCCTTCTAAGATTTATTAATTATTTATAATAGATATGACTCTAATAATAAAAATATTAATATATGGTATATTCTTATGTAAAAATCTTGTAGGATAAATTCATTAAATCATAAACCAAATGGTAATTTTTCAAATGTAACATGTATAATTATTCATTATTTTTCCAACACATAGTTTCAGATAATTTTATTCTTCTTTAGGTTGACAAATAATTTGTACTAATAACTATTTATCAATTACACCCAAATCCTCGATCTCATGTTCAATACATTCTAATTGAATATATTCATAAAACTCTTATGATCAATAAATATTTCACACATTTCTCATTATAAATGAGGCCTCAAAAATTTTACAGCACATACCATTGTAGATAATTTTATATCATGTGTATTATTATTTAACTCATATGTTTTCATTTGATTCAAGAATAAGAAATTACCCGATAATTTTTCATCAGGAGACAACCAATTCCTTCTCATGAAGCACAAAAATATATGAAAAATTTACCCTTTTAGAAGGTAGATAAAAAATTAGAGGTTTATCCAACCTTATTTCGAGATCATAATAATAATCATCAGATTCTATTATCCAAATTAACCAAACTATCATTCAAGTTAAAATAGTTATTGGGTTAGATTACTATGATATGTTTTAAAAATTTCAGTGGTAAAACTATGATAATCAAATAAAACTAAAAATCTCACAATTATTTGTAGTTATTTTTATATTAATTAACCACATTAGATTATGAAGGATCATTTTTTATAAATTATTAATTTATAAAGATTATTATGTAATAAAAAAAAATCCAATTTTCAAAATTATCCAAATAAATTCATTTTATTCATTGTCTTTCAAATAATCCATTTATGTTTTTCAGGATACTAAAATTTTTCTAATAAATAATGATATCCTAACTAAAAAACAACTAACTATGCAAAATATTCATGGAATACTCTATTCATAAGATCCATATATAACTGGGTAATTGGTCAACATTAAGGAAATAACGAAAAACCATTATTTTTTTCATGTAGACCAAAATATGTTTTTTTAAATTTTATCTACCTTCACCTTCAAATGATTGTTCTTGGACCTCAATTCAATCATCGAAAATTGATGAGATTACTAGATTTGATTAAATAAACCATCAATATTATAAGTCCCTGGACATAAACCGTACTTAATAATGAATTAAATGAATAATTCACATTGAAGATCTTTTCAGGTTTAGAGTTTTAGAGAATTAGAACATAACTATTACATCTTAAAAGATTACAAAGTATACACTTCTACTAAGTTTACATAAAATAAAAACTCATAAAAAGAAATATTTCTAGTTCTATGTTTTATATAGCATGACATTCCATTGATCCCATCCTTGACCTTATTCCAATTTATGTCCTGTGAAAAACAATTTAAAAAAACTTGGGGTGAGCATAAAAAGCTCAGTAAGGGATTCACAAAGACTGAAAACTGTTACTTTTTCAAACATCATGTAAACCATGTATACTCTATCAAAGTAATACCTTCACCATCATGAAGTAGTAAAAAATCTTCACTGAATAAAGTATCATTACTTACCTTTTTGTAACCAAAGTATTACCATAAAACCCATATAAAGAACACATAGCATATATAAAGGTAACTTGGGACATTAACTTACTTAAGTGGAATAAACATACGGTCGACTTCCACACATATCACTTGATGGAATAGCCATAAGGCCAATTTCCATACATACTTAATAGAATAGCCTTACGGACGACTTCCATACCCAATGAATTGGAGGTTATAACGTAACCACCCGTCCTGGTATTCACAGCACCACCCGTCATATGGTTTATCACGTAACCACTCGTCAAATGTCCAAGTACCAATATAAAATCATAAAACATAAAACCAATATAAAGGAATGATAACATTTCAACATTTCAATAAAAGATATCATAATATAATCCTTTATCAAAACCATTTTCAATACCAAAATACATAAAAGAGTATATGGTATTTATTTTATTTTAAAAACATTACGGCCTGTTGAGGAAGCCAAAGACCAAATAACACTCGTGGCGGCGGAATAGGTCGTTGTCACCACGTTCGTTAAAAGAAACATTCCTTTTTGTCGTTTTGTAAAACGATTCGTAGAAAAAGATTCCTTTTGTATAAAAGTAAAATTCAAAGGGGTTTATTCACCCTATAAAAGAAAGTTGTGTATAAAACGAAATATGCCTCAATGAAAGGAGATTGAGACGAAGTCCCTTACCTCGTATCCGACTTGACCCGACCGTTATTTAATCTAATGAATAATAAACATGAGTTAATTTATACTTGTTTAAGAACCTTTTTCAATTTCATTATTCCTTTTATATCACTTATTTCCATGTCATGAACACTATGTAATTATTTAAGTTAATAATGGTCGTTTTAACGATCATTGGTACTTGAGTCAAAATAAACCATTAATAATTACAAGCTTTTCATGTATCCATTATATCCAGAATTATAATCATGATGTATATATCATATATATCATATATATCCAGTACATACATGAATTTATAATATTACATAATCATTTAGATGTAAGAAATGAAATGCACCGTTCATGGAGACGGTAAGCCGTACATACGCATAAACGCTACTTTCATTTCTATTTCGTATTTTGTAGAATGGAATCATAATGATATAAAGGTATATTATAATTCCAGAATAATATTATATATAATATCATAGTTCCATCCTTTATACGTCCCACATAGGGTATTTAACGAATCAAATCACTTTGAGGGGGCGGTAGTCCGCACTTCCTTAAATGAATATATCGCGTTTATCCATTATGGAAACCATAAAGGTATGCCCGAAATGAAAAAAACAGAAGCCTAAGGAAAACATATACATATAATATATCATATATAAAAATAGTGACATCATAATGGACACCTTTTAAGGTTTTAAATGATTATTGAACAATCATCGTTTCGGGAGGCAGAATTTCGCCATCCACAGAAACTCTATGTTCTTTTACCATTTGATGTAGTTGTGTGAGAGTGTAGCTAGAATAAATCTTATAACAACATACTAGAATATTTAGGATACTGGTTTTTTTATAAAAGAAGTAAATAAAAAGAGTTTAGGGGGTTGGAGAAGCAAAATAAAACAAATGAACATGAGAGAATGAATTACCTTTAAAAGTGTAATTCCATTTTATTTGAGCCTAAAGGCTTCCTTTGAAAGGATTATACCCAATAGAGAATCTTCTAGGATGAGTAGAGGTATGTGGAGAGAGTAAATGGGCAGGGGTTGGCCGAGCCAAAGTCTTTTGGAGTGTGTGAAATGAGGTAGAGTTGGGGGCCTTTTATAAGAGGAGAGGAGGGCACTTTTGGAAAGTAAAAAAATATTACTTTATTTGAAATTTTTTTCGGTTTTAAAAGGTCTCACATTGATATAATTCGTGGATAAGATGATAAGGCTTCTAAATACACCCATCAAATATGTTTTGGACATGTGTAGTTCATATATTTTACATTATCATTCCATTTTATTTAAATCGTCAAATAATGATGTCATCGCTGCATCATTAATATGTCATAAATAATATAATATATTTAATGTCTACAAATTATAAAAAAAATACTATGATTTATGAAATCCTTTTAGCTTTCCAATCACTATTTATAATCAAAAATCTGACTTGTATAACCCCATGTAAAAATTGTTTTAGTAAAACATTTCTTGTTTGTGTCATTTTTACTTTAACATTAAATAAAAAGTTATTTATGTAATTTCCCAAAAAAGGTTTCTCCATGTGGTCCCCAAGATGACCCATGGCTTTTCTTGGTCAGCCATGACACATCCAATGATGGTAGGACATGTGTCAAGCTCATCCCATATTATGAAAACATTATTTTTACCTTAAACTACACTAATTACCACTTATCGCGATTAAAAACTTAATAAGTTACTATTCACCAAAAAATTATTTTAATCTCATTGAACCACATTTTACTTATTAATGACAACCATGTATGTCAGATTTTTGAAATTCAATACACAAAGGTGGAAAAATTTCATTTAAATGGAAAATTAGTTTTTATAAGTACCACATAGTGATTTCACTATTCATCAAAAATTGATGTTTTTCAGAAAATTACCAAAAATTCACCCTAAGATATATTTGGTATTCCGAATTAAAAAATGAAGTCTATTTTAAAAAAATCAAAACATATATGTAAAATTAATCAATTTAATAATTTATTCCCGCTGTCATGACAAATAGCGTGTTTTTATGAAACAATAAGTATCAAAAGATTGACACCAGTTTAAGTCCGATTTCAAAGTGAAATTAATTCCAACGACCAAAATTGGATTTAATGGTAAAAATATTTTCCAATTTCACTTTAAAACTAATTCAAAATATAATCTAATCATATAAATGAATTAGATTAAAAAGAGGTTTTGAATTAAAATACAACATTTTACACTATTCATTAAAAAATGAACTTTATCGGAAAGATATCAAAAATTTAAACAAAGTAAATTTTGATGTCCCGATTCTAAAGAAGAGTTATATTTGGTCCAATATAATTTATATGATTGATCAAAACTATATTTAATGATAGTTCATTGTCAAAAGGTGATAAGTGAACCCTTAGTGAAAAATATGGTATAAATTCCTAAAATTGAATTCTTTCCGTATTTTAAGCCTTTATCTTTTATTGGATAAATATAAAAACATTTAAAAACATATATAATCAAATTTTAGTTATTCCTATCCATTACCGCCAGTACAACGGCTACGTGTAAACTAACATTTAAAATAATATTATTTTATTACTAGTGTGCAACGTATGTTTTCAATGAAACTCATCGTTGTTTATCGAGTACGCTATCGAAAGTAGAAACCCCTTTTAATTAAAATTACTATTTAATTCGTAAATATTAATAAATATGAAAATTATTTATTCTTTATTTACCTGGGATGTTACATCATTCCCCCCTTTTGGGAATTGCGTCCTCGGAATTTTATTCACTTATCAAAATAAGTATGGGTATTTATCCCCCATAGCATTTTCAGATTCCCATGTTGCCTCTTCAATCACATGGTTTTTTCATAAAACCTTTACCTGATGAATCAAATTATTCATATAATACATGCTCCCTATGGTCAAGAATCTGGACTGGTTGTTATTCATAAGATAGGTTCTCTTATAGCTGAACTACCTCTGGACTTAAAACCTAAGATGGATCTAGCATATACTTCTTCAACATTGAAACATGAAAAAAATTGTGTACTTGAGATAAACACGGAGGTAAAGCCACTCGGTAAGCAAAAGATCCAACTTTCTCCAAAATTTCATATAGTCCAATGAACCTTGGACTCAGCTTTCCTTTCTTACCAAATCTCATCACAGTTTTCCATGGAGAAACCTTGAGAAAAACATGATCACCTACCTAGAAAGATAGATCCTTCCTCCGGTTATCCGCATAACTCTTCTGCCTGCTCTGAGCTGTTCTCATGTGTTTCTGAATCAACTGAACCTTTTCTACCATCTCTTCTACAAATTCTGTTCCCATCAACTTCCTTTCACCCACTTCATCCCAAAATACTGGAGTTCGACACCGCTTCCCATATAATGCCACAAATGGTGTCATCTGTATACTGGAATGAAAACTGTTATTATAAGAAAACTCAACCAAAGAAAGATGTTGGTCCCAACATCCCTGATAATCCATCGAACAAGCTCATATCATATCCTCCAATGTCTGAATTGTTCGTTCTGACTGCCCATCTAATTGAAGATGAAAAGTTGTAATAAAATTTAATTCAGTACCCAACGACTTCTGAAGGCCTTTCCAAAAGTTAGAAGTGAACCTAGGATCACGGTCAGAAACAATGGAGAGAGGAACTCCATTTAACCTGACTATCTCTTTAAGATACAAACGGGAAAGTTGATTAAGAGAGAAAGTATCTCGTATAGCAAGGAAATGAACAGATTTGGTCAAGCGATCAACAATAACCCATATTGCATTATTACCTCGAGATGTCCTTGGTAATCCCACAACAAATTCCAAGGATGTGTTTTCCCATTTCCACTCTGGCACTGGTAAAGGTTGAAGAATCCCTTTAGGTAACTGTCGCTCTGCTTTAACCTGGTGACAAGTCAAACACTTCACAGTAAATTCAGCAATATCTCTTTTCATTCCATCCCACCTGTAATACTCTCGCAGATCTCTGTACATCTTAGTACTGCCAGGATGAACTGAAAAAGGGGAACTATGATCCTCACATAACAACTCATTCTTCAACTGTGAATCACAAGGAACACATAATCTCTTCCCAAACCTCAAAACACAATCATTATCAATGTTGATTTCAGGCAACATACCTTTCTAAACCAGCTCTACCTGTTTCTGCAACTCGCTGTCCTGCATCTGGGCTTGCTTGATTCTGTCTGATAGAGAAGATTTCCCTGATATCTGAAACAAAACAGAAGAACTTCCTACACCAACAAATTCTATTCCATAGTTCATCAAATCAAAAACCAAAGGATCCTGTTCCAACCACAACATTGTTAATGAAGCATTACTTTTTAGACTCAAAGCATCAACCACTTTATTTGCTTTTCCCGGATGGTAATGAATTGTACAATCATAATCCTTGATTAATTCCAGCCATCTCTTTTATGCTTGTAGTCTAACTACTTCCCATCACTCATGCTCCTTGTCGGACACTCGTTTTCATGGTGACCTATCTCATTGCACTTATAACATTTCAGTAACTGTAAATAAAATTTGGTCTTACCTTCAACTTGATCCTTTTCAGTGCAATCACGAGCCTTATGTCCCATCTTACCACATCGGTAGCACTTTCCAAAATTCAGAAGACATTCCCCAGCATGCCTTTTTCCACATTTATCACAAAATGGAAACTTATTTTTCTTACCATCAGACTTTTTTTGAAGAATTCTTACCTTTCTCCTGCCACCTTGGTCTCTTCTTCTGCTGGTTGTTATAGAACACTTGGTCATCGACAAACTCTTTTTCCACATTCTCAGCACATCAAACAAGATTTTCATAACTTTTAAACTCACGAGAAGCTAATTCCCTTTGATATTTTGGAATTAATCCTGAGTAAAAACGATTTATTTTAGTATAAAGGTCTCAGATAAAATTTGGAGCATACCTTGCCAATAGAGTGAGCCTTTCTTCATAGGTAGCCACTGAGTCTTCCTCTTTCCTCAATTCCAAGAATTTCTTTTCCATCCTAAGTCGATCAGCCTTAGGAAAATACTTTTCAAGAAACATACCTTTGAATTCATCCCAGTCAAGAGCATCAATCTCATCAGCATCCATGATATTTTTAACCATAGACCACCACTGATCTGCTTCACCCTCCAAACGGTAAATAGCAAGACTAACCTTTTGATTGTCTGAACACCCCATGACATCAAAAATCTTCTCTAGTTCTTTAATCCACCCTTCTGCTAACACAGGGTCAGATGATCCTATGAATGATGGGGGATGTTGCCTCATGAAATGTTCCACCACTGACATGTTCCTCTGTGATTGATCTGGATGATCTTGTGCATGGATACCACCACCATTTATTGCTTGAGTCAATTGTGCCATTACTATAACAAACTGCTCAGTTCTAATTCCAACAATCTCAGGTTGCTGATTTGGAACGTTCTCTTCCTCCTGATGTCATCCCAACATAGCTTCTTTGATTCCTCTGCGGAAAACCATTCTGAATACAGAAATATCTTAGGCGAAGAAACATGGTAATATGTAAATGCTATATCATTTCAATCATATCATAACTTAACTTATAATTTAACAATTTTCTAACTCCTAAAGTTGTCTAAACCGACCAATGATACCAACTATAAGGCCCCGGCCTTAAACCTTACTTAATATTGAATTAAATGACTAATTCACATTGAGGATCTTTTCAGGTGTAGAGTTTTAGAGAATTAGAACATAACTATTACATCTTAAAAGATTACAAAGTAGTAACTTCTACTAAGTTTCCATAAAATAAAAACTCATAAAAAGAAAGATGTCTAGTTCTATGTTTTAGATAGCATGACATTCCCTTGATCCCATCCTTCACCTTATTCCACTTTAAGTCCTTTGAAAAACATTTCAAAAAAACTTGGGGTGAGCATAAAAAGCTCATTAAGGGATACACATATAATGAAAACTATTACTTTTTCAAACATCAAGTAAACCATGTATACTCTATCAAAGTAATACCTTCACCATCATGAAGTAGTAAAAACTCTTCACTGAATAAAGTATCATTACTTACCTTTTTGTAACCAAAGGATTACCATAATGCCCATATAAAGAACACATATCATATATAAAGGTAACTTGGGACATTAACTTACTTAAGTGGAGTAACCATACGATCGACTTCCACACATATCACTTGATGGAATATCCATAAGGTCAATTTCCATACATACTTAATGGAATAGCCATACGGCCGACTTCCATACCCAATGCATTGGAGGTTATAACTTAACCACCCGTCCTGGTATTCACGGCACCACCCGTCATATGGTTTATCACGTAACCACCCGTCAAATTTCCAAGTACCAATATAAAATCATAAAACATAAAACCAATATGAAGGAATGATAACATTTACACATTTAAATCACAAGATATCATAATAGAATCCTTTATCAAAACCATTTTCAATACCAAAATACATAAAAGAGTATAAGGTATTTATTTTATTTTAAAAACATTACGGCTTGTTGAGGAAGCTAAAGACCAAATAATACTCGCGGCGGCGGAAAAGGTCGTTGTCATCGCGTTCATTAAAAGAAACATTTCTTTTTGTCGTTTTGTAAAACTCTTCGTTGAATAAGATTCCTTTTGTATAAAAGTAAAAGTCAAAGGGGATTATACACCGTATAAAATAATGTTGTGTATAAAACTAAATATGCATCAATGAAAGGAGATTGAGACGAAGTCCCTTACCTCATATCCGACTTGACCCGACCGTTCTTTAATCTCCGGAATAATAAACATGAGTTAATTTATACATGTTTAAGAACCTTTTTCGAGTTCATTGTTACTTTTATATCACTTATTTCCATGTCATTGAGACTATGTAATTATTTATGTTAATAATGGTCATTTTAACGATCATTGTTACTTGAGTCAAAATAAACCATTTATAATTAAAAGTTTGTTCATGTATCCATTATATCAAGAATTATAATCATGATGTATATATCATATATATCATATATATCCAGTACATATGTGCATTTATAATATTACATAATCATTTAGAGGAAAGAAATGAAATGCACCGTTCATGGAGACAGTAAGCCGTACGTACGCATGAACGCTACTTTCATTTCTATTTCGTATTTTATAGAATGGAATCATAATGATATAAAGTTATATTATAATTTCAGTATTATATCATATATAATATCATATTTTTGTCCTTTATACATCCCACATATGGTATTTAACGAATCAAATCACTTTGAGGGGGTGGTAGTCCGCACTTCCTTAAATGAAGATATCGCGTTTACCCATAATGGAAACCATAATGGTTTGCCCAAAATGAAAAAAAAGTAGCTTAAGGAAAACATAAACATATTATATATCATATATGGAAATATTGACATCATAATGGCCACCTTTGAAGGTGCTAAATGAGTATTGAACAATCATCGTTTCGGGAGGTAGAATTTCGCCATCCACGGAAACCGTATGTTCTTTAACCATTTGATGTAGTTGTGTGATAGTGTAGCTCGTATAAACCTTATAACAACATCCTAGTATAATTAATATACTGGAGTTGTTAAAAAATAAGTAAATAAAAAGTGTTTATGGGTTTGGAGAAGCAAAATAAAACAAATGAACATGAGAGAATGAATTACCTTTAAAAGTGTAACTTCTTTTGATTTGAGCCTAAAAGATTCCTTTTAAAAGATTCTTCCAAAGGGAATACTCTAAGATGAGGAGAGGGATGTAGAGAGAGTAAATGGGTAGGGGTTGGCCGAGCCAAAGGTTTGAGGAGTGTTTGAAATGAGGTAGAGGTGGGGGGCTTTTATAAGAGGAGAGGAGGGGTACTTTTGGAAAGTAAAGAAATATTACTTTATTTGAAAATGTTTTTCGGTTTTAAAAGGTCCCACATTGATATAATTAGTGGATAAGATGATAAGGCTTCTAAATCCACCCATACAATAAGTTTTTGACATGTGTAGTTTATATATTATACATTATCTTTCCATTTTATTTAAATCGTCAAATAATGATGTCATCGCTGCATCATTATTATGTCATAAATAATTTAATTTATTTAATTTATAAAAATTATAAAAAAACCTATGATGTAGGAAATCTTTTTATCTTTCCAATGACTATTTATAATCAAAAATCTGACTTGTATAACCCCATGTAAAAATTCTTTTAGTAAAACATTTCTTGTTTGTGTCATTTTTACTTTAACATTAAATAAAAAATTATTTATGTCATTTCCCAACAAAAGTTGCTCCATGGCGTCCCCAAGTTGACCCATGGCTTGTCTTAGTCGGCCATGACACAACCAATGAGGTTAGGACATGTTTCAAGCTTATCCCATATTATTAAAACATTATTTTTACCTTAAACTACACTAATTACCACTAATCGCGAATACAAACTTAATCGGTGACTATTCACCAAAAAAATTATTTTAATCTCATTGATCACATTTTACATCTTATTGACAAACATGTATGTCGGATTTTTGAAATTCAATACACAAAGGTGGAAAAATTTCATTTAAATGGAAAATCAGTTTTTATAAGTACCACTTAGTGATTTCACTATTCATCAAAAATTGATGTTTTTCAGAAAATTACCAAAAATTCACCCTAAGCTATATTTGATATTACGAATTCAAAAATGAAGTCTATTTTACAAAATTAAAAACATATAAGTCAAATTAATCAAATTAATAATTAATTCCCACTATCATGACAAATTGCATGTTTTTATTAAACAATAAGTATCAAATTATGTAAATAGAGAATGAATTTTATTGTAAAACTCATCGAATAAAAATTATGAATTTCAAAAAATAATAAACCTATTGAAAATAAATGGAATCACGGAAAATATCTTTACAACATGATAAACCTTGAGAAATGAAAAATGTTCAATAATAATCTCTTTAAAAATATTTTAATCCATTGAGATATAGAATGAATAAGGTATAATTATAATCTATTTCCCATAAGAGCATAAGTGAAAACTTGTTTTGTTGATTTTAATAAATGGGAATACAATTACATATCATTAAAAACATTTTTGGTAAAAAAAACTTATAATTAAAAAAACTACTATTCAAAAAAACTTAAAATTAAAAAATTATTGTGATAATAATATTTTTTAAAACATCATTGGGGTGATATAATGGAATATTTATGAAGCCTTTAAAAAGATCAGGAGTAAAATATTCTTTCCATTGTGAATTAACTATTATAAAGCATAAAATATTTTGAAAATTATTTTGATGGAAAAAAATTTTGGTATCATATAATGAATTATTTAAAAATAATTTAAAATATTTCCTGATGATAATACCAAATTCAATTTGAAAAACATCTTTTAAAATTTAATTAAGTATCAAAATATAAATATTTTAAAATAAAATATAAAAATACATCCTGAATAAAAATAATGTTCTTGACATATGTAAATTAATTTCATGAAGTACATGATAAAAAAAATATTCCTTTCACATTTTAGATAAATTCCAAAAGGGTTTTTTTTGAAAATGTAAGGATAATTAGATTTTGTATTTTTTAAGAAGTATAAAATGAGTAAGAATGCATTTAATAATTTATTTTTTTAAGGATAAAAAAATTTAATCATTTTTATAAAACAAGGTTTTTAAATAAAATTGGTTTCGTCTAAAGAGATAAATAATTATATTCTTTCATAAAAACATTATTTTGTACTCATAGGTACAAAAAAGGGTTGATCATCAAGGGAAAAAAAAATTTTGATAACATTAGAGGAGGATAACAAATTTCAAGAGTGTCATTATATACTGATCATATATTTTTATCAAAAAAATATAATCATAAAAAATCCTAATAAACCATGGGATTTTAATATAAAATAATTACGACATTCATAGATTTTAATTGTAAGCCAGTTGATGGAATAAAATATAATATAAGATATAATATCATAAATATATGTATATTTCTGATTTTATCTGATATTATAAAAAATAGGTTGTCTTTTCACCCCCTAAATGATGATAGGTGTATAATATAACATGTGTCCAAGAGAATAATAATTTAGACACAAATGCATTACCTCTAAGTTAACATTGGAACTAAAAACCCCCTTAAAGAAGTTTTCTAAATTATATATTTCAACCTCTATAATTTTCAATATAATAATAATAACTTAAATTTATATTCAATATACACAAAACATAAAATAATTAGGGGGTGAATATGAAATCCATCTTATATTGGAAAAAAGTGACACACAAATCTTATACCTCGAGTTCAAACATTCCATGTATGTTCTTTAACTCTTGTGAAATAAGAATAAATATGATATGTTATTCATAAGATAATTTTACTTTTTTACCAACATATACATAAATAATTTATTTTATTTCATCATAAAAGAATTTTTGAATACTTAATTAATTAATTACACTTGTGTGTTTTAAGGACATTTGATTCGTCATTTCAAAACAAATTTGGACAGTTTAATTAGGAAAAAAGGTAATTATTTTATATTTAATGTATCATATTCATGAAATAATTATCATATTTATTTAAAAAAATTATAATTTTAATACCAATCATGAATAATGGTTATGAAAAATTAAATACTTTGCGATCTTGTAGATGGTAGGTAATAAATATGCAGGACTATCTATTCAATTATTCAATGAACATTCTAGAGAGAATGATTATATTTTATCATTCATTATGAAGATAATATAGTAAATACCATTAAATTTATTTAAATATACTTATTAATATCATTCTTTTGAAGTGGAGATGAAAAAACAATCACATTGCTTTCTTGAGGTGGTAGTCCACACATACATGAGTGAATTTATAAATTTTAAATATCAGATATAAAATGATACATTATATTTTAATAAATATAAATATATTATTAATATAACAATTATTTTATATATATCAAATATATTAACTAAAATTATCCTTGTTAACAACTAAGAAATGAATTAGTGAAAAATTAATCATATTGCTTCATATGGAGGTAGTCTTCCGTACACACGACTGATGTTATTTCACCCCAATGGAATTGAAGGAAATAAGGTAAATTTGTTATAACAGATAAAAAATTATAAATATACTAATAATATAATATATATACTTCAAATAAATTATTAAATCCTTCTGTGAGAGGTGATGGAAAAAAATTAATGACATCGATTCATGAGGTGGCAGCCTGTCATACACACAAATAATTATTTTGATTCCCATTTTATTTAAGATGATACAGATTTGGGTTATTAAATTAATATAAAAATATATCGGTATATAAGATATTATTTTTATAATTTTATAATAGTTGAATAATATTTTTAGGATTTATAAGCTGATATAAATAAAAAGGGCATGCTTATGAGTTTTACCTCTTCTCGGACAACCTCTTTAGGGTAATATGTAAATTGTTACTAGAATGGTTTTTTAAACACCAAGGAATCAAATATAAGGGTATTAATTTAGTTATTTTGTTTGGGTAGGTGTTTTTAGGATTTTAATTACAAATGTTTTAATAATAGAGGATTGTTGTTGTCTTTTTCTAAGTGGGTTTAGCGTCACACTTTTTAATTTTCCAAAATATAAATGTGTACCTAATTTTTTCACATTCTGAAAGTGAAAAAATGGAGAACTATATATATTATTAAATAATAGGGTATAAATATTGACATAAAATAGTTTTTATTCGTGTTTTTGGGTAATTAGTGAGACTTATAGTTTTAGTTAATCAGCTGTAAACAGATTTTAACATTAACCTTGTTTATAGACTAGAAAATTTCAAGGAAATATATTTTTTGTAAATTTCTTTGAAAATTATACAAGTTCACAGTTTATGACGGCACCTGATTCTATGGCCCAGTATGCCCAGAATCAATTTCTGATGTTTCGTTCGGGTACGTTCAAAAAACATACATGCGGGATTTTCTATCATTTGAACAGTTGCTCAGAATAAAAATATGAGGACACCGATGAACTCGTAGCGCCAGTATTCACCTAAGGGGACCTTTACCGTAGTTGTCTTTGGTCGAGAGCGGGAGTTAATTTTTGGGAATTCATAATAAATTAAATAAATTTTTGTGTTACACAATTTATTTTAAGTGGTGGTTATTTCCACCGATTGGAAGTTGGAGGTGGGGTCCATACCCCACATAACTTCTCTTGGGAGGATATAACTATGGTTAGGTTCCACAGGAGACCCTAATTATTCAAATCCCCCTTTAACTCCCTTAAACCACTCTCTTAACCATTCAACATCCACATGATGGTGGTGCCTCTCCACCTCCCTCCCATTAATTCTTCCAAGATAATTAATTAAAATCTTCTTTAATTAATTTGTGGTTTCAACAATTCTTTTGAATTATTTTGAATTTCATGGAATTATTATAATAATGGGGGAGACTTTTTATTATATTGGCTTGGCAGATATTCTGTGGTGGAACCTTTGGAAAATTTTGGAGAGAGCATTCTTCCCCGAAGAACATGAAGAATGCTCTATCTCTCCAACGAAGAACGATGAGACCATCATCGATCATCAACCAAGCCACAAGAGGAAGAGTTTCCCATGAAGAACGTCGATTATGCTTCCTCCTCAAATGCACCCCAACATCAACGAATCGATGTTGTCTTTGAATCCTCTTCCTGTGACACTGTCATCTGTGAAATTGATTTCGTTGTCTATGCTCAACATCAATTAAGATGTAGGGGGTTATGATCAATTGTAATGGAACAAAACTGTACCTCATTCTTCATTAAAAATCTTGGATTGAATTCATCCTATTGTTATCATCTAACGTGGAGGGCACGGGCCGAATGAACACAACCTAATGACCCTCTGTTGGTTCTTGAACTTTTAGATGTGGCGATCGGAGGCGGCGGCATCTAGAGGTGACAACGACCGAAAGCAGCGACCACACATAGGCTACGTGGAGGAAACCACGTCCCACGGTTCAGGCCACTCGGATGAAGCAAACCGGCTGGCCATATGTGGCCGGGCTGGAGGACCACTACGCCTCCTTGGCGCCGCCCTGTGGAGAAGACGACAGCCCGTGATCCGCGAGCCACTTCGGTGGGCCAACCGGTCGGGTTGATGGAATCCATGACACCCGAAGGTGCCATGTTGGAGGACAATGGACCACTATGCAGGAGGCTCACGCTGGAGAAGATTAAACAGCTTCGGGAGGCCAGGCATGAGAGGTAGAACCACTCGACGCCGCCATTTTATGAAACCATGGGTCTGTGTCCCCCCCCCCCCGCTTCGCTCGGGCAGCAGGCCGAGCCGCGGCTTTCCGTGTAGGCCGGGCAGCCAGCTGCGTGGGCCAGTCCATAGTAGTCGGGCTAGGTCGCACCCCACCAGGTCGGGTAGACCCCCATCCGGGTCGGAGCCCCCAAATCAGGTCAGGCTGACCCGCTAGCCCAATAGGCTTGACAGGTCGGACCCATTTCACTTAAATGTGAATAACTTCTAGACTGTGCATCTGATCGACGTGCTGTCTATGGAACTGGGATCCTCATATTGAGTCGATCCCTTTGAGATACTCTATGTTAGTTGTGTAAGAATTTGGAAAATTTCTGGGTTTGTAATGAGCGTAATTCCATCCGGGCCCTTGGAACAGAAAAGCCAATAACTCTCAGACTGGGTGTCCAATTGACACACCGTCTGTCACGTTGGGTTAATTTTGATGAGACAGAACATCAGGATGCATCAACTATGGACTTTATGATAGTTTATGTATTGACACCCCTTTTTTTCTAGGATCATACCCTCCCAGAATCGAGCGTGATGTGTGCGGGAACTTTAGAGCTGGCTGCGACTTTGATTACTACTATACATGGATTCTACGTGGGTTCGACAGCAATGTCTACTATACATGGATCATACGTGGGTTCGGAATCAATGACTACTATACTTGGATCCTATATGGGTTCAATAGCGATGAATACTCTACTTGGATCCTTTGTGGGTTCGGCAGCGATGACTAATATACTTGGATCCTACATGGCTTCGACAGTGACGACTTCTGTACTAGGATCCTACATGGGTTTGACATCTTTGATGAATCAATGACTACATATTATCATCTCTATCACTATAAAAGATATGTATAACTATGTGAGATGAGTTTTGACTTTCAATAATTATCATCAATGTGATTGACTTTACTTTTTGTGTGGACTAGGTTTTGCTTGGGCTCCAGAGTTGGAACCAAACTGAGATTGACAACTTAGGTATATGAATGGGAATATACCTATATAGGGTGGTTGATACATAATGGATCTAACTTTATTATGTGGTTTATCCTTTTTGGATTCTAGGATACCTTTGGGGGTCTCGGGGTCCCTACTTCGTATAGTTATACAAACCCCTGCATGGGTTATACCCACACTTCGTTGTGTCGGATGCAGACGACGAACATCATTGGCGGAGGCCGAGAGCGATCCAGGACCAGACGACACTTGGAGGTGAACCACATGAAGTGACAGTACACGAAGTGGACCGATATACGTGGAGTGCTGAGGTGGAAATCTGTACCTACCCTTCAGGTAGGATAGTTGGTAGTCGTTCCATGAGCTTCCCGTTTTAGCTGTTGTCCCTTTTTCAGTTGTACGTTCTTTCTATTGTACCTTTACTTTACTGTTGGTCTTGTATTTCCATCCCCTTTACATTTAGCACTACATTTAATTTACAGTATTCATTTAGTTTTTAATTCTTGTTGCGTAATATCTTGTGGTTGTTTACATTCATAAAGTCAATGCCTTCCTAGCTTAAGGATTTATGCCTTTGGTGCTACTCGCCAGACCCTGGCCTATGGAAGGCAGGCTTGGGGTAGTCACGGAACATGCCCCGAGGATGGGTCATGAAAAATTGGTATCAGAGGAGTTGGTTCTACCATAGAACTGAAGACTCTGATAATTTTTTTTCTATGAAGATAAAGTGATATGTGTTTTCGGTGTTGTTATCAGTTTAAGGAAACTGGTGTTGGTGTGGCGGCCGACATATCCATACATCAGGACTCTCACTACTAATTTTCGACTCAGTTCACAAAAACACAGATTGCGTGTGTGTTTTCGTTGAAAATGTTTTCTTCATGATTAGTATGTGTCCTCTCACTAGGTATACTATTTTAACCATGGATCACCAATTTCATTTTACGATGGCCCCATGAATTCAACCATCTTGGGTTCTGTGTTACGTACGAGTTGGTAACCCACCGAGTGACTAAGCCTCGATGTAGGGCCACATCACAGCGGAGGTACCAGTGGTACCACTGTCTGTTAGACCACCGATACCACCATACCAAGCAGCAGAGAGTGCACGCCACCTGAGTACATTTCGCAAGTTCCAGCAACAGAGGCTGCCCAGGTTCTAGGGAGAGACGGACCCACAAGAAGCTGAGGATTGGCTGGAGGCTGTCGTGGGAGATTTCAAATTGGTAGGAATACCAGCCAACCTTATGGTGATCCTTACCGTGAGTGTCCTACATGCAACAGCATGAAGATGGTGGAGCATGATTCTCCATGTGCATGACGAGGAATCATTACTCTGGAAAGACTTCAAGAGCCTCTTCCACTCGGAGTTTGTTCAAGCCACCCTTCGTGCGGTGCAGATTCAGTATTACTACATCTGTAGCAGAGAAGCATGACTATAGGTCAGTACTCAATGAGGTTCACCTAACTCTCACGCTAATACATGGATAGGGTATGAGACCCATTATTCCATGCCCGTACCATCGAGCAGGAAATCAGCCTCGAGATCAGGGCTACGACTATTCCCCTCAGTATTCCGACACAAGGGTGCTGGAGAGAGCCCTTTTAGTGGAGAGTTTTCTCGCTCATTAGTCACCATTGGTGAGACCCTCCACAAGATGACACATAGAAGAGTCACCTAAAGTATAAAGTTGACTCAGAAGTCTAAGAGGACCAGGACATCAGGTGGGATACCACATGATTCATGTTCAGTTGTGCGGGGAACAAGATACAGAGCCAGCCATACGCGGGGCAGGCAGTTGTATGCATGTGGAGATCAAGGTCACATGGCGTGAGACATCCTGACCCACCATGTAGTAGTGAATCAGAAAGTAAAGGGTCCTCCCAGACAGAGGGAGAGGTTTAACCATGGTGGTCCATTGGGAGCAGGCAGACGTGGCAGAGGAGCTGGCAGAGCAGTGGGTGGGGGACGATGTTTCGAGGCACTACCACCACCACCACTAGGAGTTCCACCGCAACCACAAAGAGCTGGTGGACATAGGCAGGCTCAGATCCAGGCAGTTGATCCCTACGACCACGAAACACCTGAGATGATTCCAGGTAATATTTTTGTCTACTCGACCCTTGTTGCAGTACTTATAGACACAGGAAAGGGTCATTATTTTATTACAGCTACCTTTTTTCAGTGCTCAAATATTATAACAAATCCGTTTTCTCGATACTTATGGCTAGAGACTCCTATGGGAGAAGACTTGATGATTACGCACAGGTGCCGACAGTGTGAGCTAACTCTAGAGGGTGAGAGCATCGGCTGGGATATTCTTGTAGCGGCGTCGAGGCCTTACGACGTCATCTTGGGTATGGATGATTATCCATAGTTCATGATCATATTGACTATATTAGGCTCATGGTGTGGTGTATCTGCATAGATGGGACTAGGTTCACCATCACCAGCAATAAGAGAGCCTTTGCAATGCAGGATGTACATACACAGAGGAGGGGGAAGCTGATCACACATTAGTTGGATATTCTCATCCTCGAAGCAGTTGATGTCCAGAGTACATGTTTTCATTTGGCAGTGGATCTGTATGCAAATGTTTTTCCTTAAGACGTTCAAGGACTACCTCCTCACAGAGAGGTAGACTTCTACATTGACCTGTACCCCATGAAATCACCGATATCTACTCCAGCATATTGGATGTGTCCCACCGAGCTTCGTGAGATGTGGGTACAGATGGAGGACTTGCAGGGATAGGGATTTATGCATCCCAGTGTTTCACCCTGGGCATCTCTGATTTTGTTTTCCAAAAGGTGGATGGGAGCATGAGAATTTGTGTCGACTACCGTTGCCTGAATTATGTAACCATGAAGAAAAATTACCCACTCTCGATGATTAACGACTTATTTGATCAGCTCAAGGGAACACGATGGTTCTAAAAGATAGACCACAGGTCAGGCTATCACCAACTCGGAGTTCTAGATGAGGATGTGCAGAATATGGCCTTCAGGTGTCGGTATGGCCACTACGAGTTCTTGTCTACACCCTTCAGCGTAACCAATGCACTAGTAGTGTTCATGAATCTCATGAATAGGATCTTCTTTCTTTACCTTGACGGAATTTTCATTGTATTCATTGAATACATACTGATTTACTCTACTACTAATGAGGAGCACACCTACCATTTGGGGGTAGTACTAGACACACTCCATGAGCAACATCTTTATGGTATTCTCTCAAAGTTCATGTTCTATGTTCGAGAGGTTCATTTCTTGGTACACATCGTCTCTAAGGATAGATTTTTAGTTGATCCAGAGAAGATTGAGGTAGTACTTTCATGGGAACCATCCATGATTGTGGAGGAGGTTCAAAGATTTCTAGGTATGGCTGGGTACTATCGAAGATTTGTGTCAGACGTCTCCAGAGTTGCATCACCACTTCCATCTTTGAAAAAGATGGTGAAACCCTTCATGTAGTCAAATATATTCCAGTAGTTCATTTAGGAGATGAGTCATAAGATGACCGGTGTACCCATCTTGAGGCTACCAGAGGAGGGTGTTGGGTACGTAGTTTAATGCGATGCATCCTGGACCAGACTCGAGTGTGTCCTATTGCAGGAGGGATAAGTGATCACATATTGTTCACGATAGTTGAGATAGCCCGAGTAGAACTACGATATGCATGACATGTAATTAATAGTAGTGGTATTCCCCCGGAAGATGTGGTGGAACTCTCTGATTGGCGAGCGTTTTACAATCTACTCTGACCACCAGAGTCTCAGGTACATCTTCTTGCAGAAGGACCTAAACCCGATACAACAACTATGCCTCGAGATCCTCCAGGACTATGACATCGAGATAATCTATACTCTTGGTAAGGGGAACATTGTAGCAGATTCTATCAGCAAGAGATTGGTCATTCAGTTTCTAGGATAGGTGACAGAGCAGCTAGCCGTGTTTTAGAAATCCTTTGTGGATAGAGAAGAGGAAGCATTTCTTCAGTCTCTCACAGTCACTCCTCTAATTCTTTAGTGATTCTGGGAGTCACAACGAGGGGATGTTGACATTGACACACTACGTGCTCTGATATCCTCAAGTCAGGCACCTGATGGGTTTTCTGAAGGTTGAGAGCACGTTATCCTCTTTAGAGTACGTACCATGGTACCAGTTGCACTATAGGAGGATGTGTTGAGGGAGTGCCACACTCCCCCTCTTGCAGTACATCCAGTATTGGAGATTATGTATCATGATTTCATATGACAACCCTGGTGGTGGAGAATGAAGAAGATGGTAGCAGTGTTTGTATCATGGTGCCTCACTTTTCAGCAGGTGAAGGGGGATCACCAGGTACCAGTAGGCTTGGTACAACCCTTAGAGGTCCCTGAGTGGAAGTTGGATGGAATATCCATGGATTTTGTGATGGGGATTCCACGTACATCCATAGGACACAACTCTATTTGGGTGACCATTGACTGACTCACCATGTAGGAACACATCCTACCGATTAGAGAGCAGGGCTCAGTAGAGAGCTTGGGACACCTCTAAGATCAAGAGATCGTATGGCTTCATGGAGTGCCATCCACTATCATCTTTGATCGGGATGCAGACATTACATCCCACCTTTTGAAGGGGTTGTAAGAGGCATTTGGGATGCAACTACATCTGAGAATTTCCTTTCATCCTCAGAAAGATGTCCAGAAATAGAGGCCTATTTAGAATCTCCAAGGCATGCTCCAGGAATGTTTTCATGACTTTGGTCGTAGCTAAGAGGATCACTTACCATTGCTGGAGTATTCATACAAAAACAGATACAACTCAAACATCCGGATAGAACCTTACGAGGCACTATAAGGATAACCATTGAGATCACCTCTTTGCTAGACTGACCAAGGGGATTCAGCACTTGTAGGACTAGAGATGGTGCAGGATACGACAGAGAAGGTGTAGATCAACTCGGAGCAGATGAAGATTGCAGCGAGCAGACAGAATTTCTAAGCTGATAGGAGACAAATACAACTAGTGTTTGAGGATGGAAACCACGTCTTCTTACGAGTATCACCTTGAAGAGGTCTATGAATATTTGGCCGAGTAATCATGCTATCTCCTTGATTCATCAGACCGTTCTAGGTCCTCAACAAGGTAGTCAAGGTGGCTTCCTGCCTGGCCCTTCCACATCAGTTGAACCGGGTGCACGATGCCTTCCACGTGTCACAGCTGAGAAGATACTTGTACGACCTGTCCCACACCATCAAACATGGAGAGAAAGACATCTATGATGATGCGACATTAACAGAGTTCCCAATAGAAATCAAGGATCGACAAAAGCGGGTCCTTCATGGATGGTTGATTCCTCTGGTGTGCAATCGACGGTAGCACCAGAACCACCATGAGAGCACATGGGAGAGGGAGGCTCAGCTGCATGCTCCGTACATCCATTTGTTTCCCTAGTGTGTTTTGTCACTTTACGAGGACATAAAGAACTGAGGTTTGGATAATGTAAAGACCTGGGAATTTTATGGAATTTTTTTCATAATTTCATTCAAATTTTACGAGTCCTCAGTTTCTAACAACGCTTGATTTCGAGGCCCAGTGTGCCTGGTATCAATTTCTAAAGATTTTTTTGCGTACGTTCAGTAAACATACGTGCGAGTATTTTTATCATTTTAACTGATGTTTGGAATAGAAGTTTGAGGACACAGATGAACCCGATGCACTAGTATTCGCCTAAGGGGACCTTTATAGCAGTTGCGTTTGGATAAGAGCAGGAGTTAATTTTTGGGAATTAATATTAAATTAAATAATTTTTTGTGTTACCCAATTTATTTTAAGTGGTGGTCATTTCCTCCAATGTGAAGTTAGAGGTCGGTCCGACACCCCACATAACTTCCCTTGGGAGGGTATAACAAAAGGTGGGGGCCACATGAGCCCGTAACGCATTAACTCCCCCTTTAACTCCCTTAAACCCCTATTTTAACCTTTTTACTTCTACACAATGGTAGAGCCTCTCCACCTCCCTCCCATTAATTGTGCCAACACAATTAATTATAATTTTCATTAATTAATTTGTGGTGTCAATAATTGTTTTAAATTATTTTGAATTCCAAGGAATTATTATAATATTGGGGGAGCCTTTTTATTATATTCTATTGGTAGATATTCTATGGTGGAACCATTGGGGAATTAGCGAGAGAGCATTCTTCCCTGAAAAACATGAAGAACGCTCTTTCTCTCCAACTAAGAACGATGAGACCATCTTTGATCTTATTCCATACCACAAGAGGAGGAGCCACCTGCGAGGAACGTCGACTACTATACCTCCTCGAACACACCCCAATGTCAACGAATAAACGTCATCTTCGAAACCACTTCCCGTGACACCATCATCCATGACTCCGATGAAATCGTCTATGCTCAATGTCGATTTTGAGGTAGGGGCTATGATCAATTTTAATTGAATAAAATTGTACCTCGTTCTTCGTTGAAAATCATGGATTGTCTTCAGCATGTTATTATCACCTAACACGGTGGGCGTGGGCTGAATGAACATGGCTCGTAGACCATCTGTTTGTTATTGAATTTTTGAGGTGGCAGCCCAAAGCGGAAGCATCCGGAGGCGACGATGACCGGAAGCAGAGACTGCACACATACCGCATGGTAGAAAGCGCCGCCCGTCATGAGGGCTGCTCGGATGAAGAAAATCGGCCGGATGTAGCCAGCCAGGATGGAGGATCGTTGTGCCTCATTGGATCTACGCTGTGGACAAGACCACATCCTGCGCTCTGGAGGTCTCTTTAGTGGGTGAACTAGCCAGCCCCATGCCGGCCCGGTTGAAGGAAGTCGCGACAGCAGAAGGTGCCTCATGGGAGGACAGCGGCCCGTTGTGCATGCCGCTCTCACTGGAGAAGACCGGATGGGAAAAAGAGGTGGTGCAGCTATTTTAGGAAACCAGGTGCCCCCCCCCACCCCGCTTCTCTCGGCCATCTAGCCGAGCCGCGGCCTGCAGCACGCATTGGGCCGCCCTCGCATGGGACGAACAAACCTTGCGTGGGCCGGGCCATAGCCGCTGGAATGGGATGCGCCCCACCAGGTCGGGATGACCCCCAGCTGGGTCGGACCCGCCAAATCAGGTCAGGTCAACCCGCTAGCCCACTGGGCTTGACTGGCTGGGCCCGTTTCACTTAATCTTGAATAACTTCTAAATCGTGCATCTGATTGACGTGATGTCTACGGAAATAGGATCCTCGCGATAAGGAGATCCTTTTGCGATACTCTAAGTGAGTTATGGAAGGATTTGTAAAATGGTCGGGTTTGGAATGAGCGTAATTACAACCGGGCCCCTAGAACAGAAAAACCAATAACTCTCAGACTGGGCGTCCGATTGACGCATCATCTATCGCGTTGGGTTCCTTTTGATGAGACAGAACATAGGGATAGTTCAACTCTGGACTTCGTGACATTTGATGTATCGACCCACCTTTTCTTGAGAATAATACCTTTCCAGAATGGAGCATGATGTGTGCAGGAACCCTAGAGATGGATGTGAGTTCGACGACTATTGTACTTGGATCCTACGTGGGTTTGACAGCGACGACTGTTGTACTTGGATCCAACGTGGGATCGACAATGATGACTACTGTACATGGATCCTATGTGGGTTTCGCAGTGATGACTACTGTACTAGGATCCTACATGGGTTCAATAGCGATGAATTATGTACTAGGATCATACGTGGGTTCAATAGCATAGATAAATCAGTGACTACATCTGATCATCACTATCATTATACAAGAGATGTATAACTGTGTGATCTGAGTTTTGACTTTCAATTATTATCATGATTGTGATTGAGATTACTTACTGTATGGACTGGGTTGATCTTGGGCTCGAGGGTTGGATCCAAACTGAGATTGATTACTTAACTATCTGTATGGGAATATACCTAAGTAGGGTTGGTTGATACATCATGAATGTATCATTCTTATGTGGTTTATCTTTTTTGGATTCTAGGAGACCTTCAGGGGTCTCGGGGTCCCAAATAAGTATCATTATACTCACCCTTGAACAAGTTATTCCTGCACTTAGTTGTGTTGGATGCAGATGACGGACAACGTTGACAGAGGTCGAGAGAGATCTTGGACCGGACGGTACCCGGAGGTGGACCACACGACGAGACGGTACATAGAGCGGACCGATATACGTGGATTGCTGAGGTGGACATCTATACCTACCCTTCAGGTAGGATACTCGTCAGATGTTCCAGGAGATTCCATTTTTAGCGGTTATACCTTTTTCAGTTGTACTTTCTTTTTATTGAACCTATATTTTACTGTTGGGCTTGTATTTCTGGCCCCTTTACTTTTAGCACTACTTTTTGATTACAGTATTCACTTAGTGTTTACTTCCAATTGTGTACTCTATTGTGTTTGTTTATTTTCATAACGCCAATTCCTTCTCAGCATAGTGATTTACGCCTTTGGTTCTAGTCACTAGCCCTTGACCAATGGAAGGCGAGCTTGGGGTTGTAACAACACAGGCCCCAAGGACGGGTCTTGACACCATGGAAATTATTTTGTACTATTTTCACTACTCATTATTATAGAAATTTATGTTCACATTATTAGAATACAATAATTATTATGATTAAAAATATGGAATCCACATTCTGAAATTCACTTCCTATATTTTGTGATTTTTAATTTAATATTGAACTCACAAACATGACGAAAATACGTGTTTTCAATAAGTGTGTTTTCAAGAAAATAATTATCTTGTATTAATTATTTGACTAATAAAAATAGTTTTTTTGAATATAAATAAATATTTATGGATATATAATGTATATCTTTCATTAAATTAATTCATAATTATTTGTTTTCTAAATTAATTAAAAATGAGAAACAATTTTCACTTAAAAGCATTTTTAAGAAATATCTTATTTTAAAACCCAATGAAAAACTTAGGAAATATCCATTATAAAGTTGATTAAAAAAATATGTGGATAAAATATAAATATCAATTTTTTATTTTACTTTAAATAATATTAAAAAATATTTTGGATTTTAAATTTAATAAATTTTCGAAAATATATTACATTTTTAGAAAAATACTATTTTGACAATTAATAAAAATTCAATTTTTACCACAAATCCAAACATTTCCTTCAATTTAAATGTAGATATTATAATTTTAAACTATCATTTAGTTTTATAAGATACATTTTATAAAAATTACAAAAATTAATGATAATATTTATTTCATGAAAATTAATAAAAATCATTTTTGATGAAAACATAATTTTTGATCCATAAAATTACATTACAAAATATTTATTGATTAGTTATTAAATTTTTTCCATTTATATAACATTTGTTCAAATATATATATATATATATATATATAATTATAGAACAGTTAAACACAATTAATACCCTTTAATTTAGCACATATGTTATAATGGTTATATATTTGATGGGTTGTTTAGGAATAGTGTTTCATGTGGAATATTATATCGAATACATGTTTTCTTTATAAAATATCATGGTGTAAATCCTCCCCCATTTAATAAATTGTTTCCAGGAAATTAAAAATATATATTTGAAATAAAACATTATATGTTTCAAAAAAAATATTTTTTAAACCCACATCATAAAATAGGATGATAAAATAGCCTCTTGATAAATTAGAAATGGAAGTAAAAAAGTTCATCTAGAATAACACATAAATGGTTTCCAAATAGAATAAAATAGTTGTGATGTGAATATTTGACCATTTTAATAAAACATTAAACAATTATAAGTATTGATATTGATTATTCATCATATTAAATTGAATTAAAAATATAAAATATGTACCTAACACCATAAATATCTTATTAGTGAAAAGACTACTGGTTCATTAGAAAATATGTTACTCTGATAACATATTTGTTTCAAGATCATTTTCATAGATTTGATGAATTATTTTACTATATCAACTAAATATAATAATCTTAGGAATACCTTCATTCCATGTACCCTACTATAATCCCCTTTTCTAAAAAAACGTCTTATCATCAACGTCTTTCCATCGCTGAGTCCCATCCCAGTTTCCCCTCTCCCTACTCTACGGTTCCCATTCCCCTCAATAAATCCCACCAAATACACTCACTTACTCTTATCTCCTTCTTTGACTCAAAATCCCCTATCCTCTATGGAAATCCGGACTCAAGACATGTCTTTGCCTCAGCTTGATCCCCCATTGGCTCCTCTAACTTCTTTTCCCCCACCTACACACTCTCTGATTTAGAGAATCCGCCTTCTCCTCCACCTCCTCTGAATCTGCAGTAGTGACCACAATCTATAGTGGATTTCAATATTCTTTATGAATCTACTGTTTGCATTGAATTATTATTAATTGAAAATATTTAGTGTTGGCGTCTCTCAATTGAAACATGTGGAGCTCTTTATCATCTAACGACTCATACTAGTAACCCATTTTTTGGATCCGACTACCTCTTTAACTACCATAGACATTTTTATCAGCATTCATCTTCATTATATGTTTTGTTATGAACATAATCTTCAATAAAAAAATTACAGTCACCAGATCTCCTCTCAAGTGCTAAAGATTCATTTATCTGAGCATCATCATCAATCATGGTTGAAACTAAAAACATGAATATAGTTGTGTTATTCAAGGTATTAGTTTTCAAATAGAGCATAGTTCATGTTCTCTTAGAAGGTAAAGATAGACTCATCCATCCTTAATTTTGGACTTAAGTGTAAATATGTAATTCTTTTTGATCTTGTTCATCCGGATATGAATAACTTGTTTTCGAATGAGTTGGTTTGCTTGAATTTGGTACATGACAATAGTATTTTCTCATCTATAGTATCTCTGAATCATTTTGTCTTCTGTATAGATTCACATTTCACTATGTTCATAATAATTTTGTGGGCTTTAATTCAATATACTGCTTCATAAATTGTGGGTACTTAAGTGTTTCTAAAAAGAAATCACTTCTCTATATGATTTAATTTTTTTTGAAATATATTATTTTTTCAAACATCAATACAATGCATCTCCAGTTATGATTAAAAAATTACTGCTTGTACTTATTCCTCTTGGATAATATTTATTCCTATAAATTTTTTTCCATGGTGGATAACGATTTCCACCACCACATCAATAAAGTCTCTATTTTAGTTATGTCGAACTGATTTGATTAAGTACAATTTTTTTGTAGTTTCATTATTTAGATTTTTTGTCCTATTCATTTTTTTATAAATGTATTTGATTACATGTATATTGGACTCACATAAATTGGTTATGTTATATAATCACCCACTTAGGTATATTACTATAATTTTTATTTATTAATATTTTAATTCAAATATTATAAAATAAAAATATGCATTATTTGTGATCATTTCCATTTTTTCTACAAATAAATCATACAATTCATTTATTATTTTCAATTATCATTCAAATGAAATTATTTACAAATTTTATATACATAAAAGTTTTAATATTTCTAATATAGAAGTTATTTCACATTATATCCTACTTCAAAGAATTTTATACGTAATTATATCACTCTTTCACAATTTCAATTCTATCCTACATATTCTTGAGATCTCCTTAGATAAGGTTTTAATAGAGATTCAATGTCTACTATGATGTTCCAATATTGGAATGATATCCTTGGAGAAGAAGGTCTATATGTAGCCCTACTTTTATGTAGTTAATATTATTTTTGTATTGATAGTGAGATATTTATTTAAATATATATATTATTTAAGGTTTTAATTTATAAAAAAGTTTCACTTCCATATGAAAATCTACTAGACACTATAGATGAACATGACCATAACATAGATAGGTTCTCATATAAAAATGAGCTAAAGTAAAAAAATTTCCAAGTGGGCCTTTCGAATAATTTATATCTTAGTATGGATAACTTTCTACTTTAACTGATTTGTACATGTTAAAAAATTAATATGAATATTAGGATCTGATTGACTGATTGATATTTTTCATATGTTATCTGTGGTTTGTGGCTTCCCTTTCTATAATTTACAAATTATCTAATTCTTTAATTCCCTATCTTCAGGACTCTCTCTTGCTACTTCCGTACTTCTCATTAACATATTCCTTAGAAATAAGATTCTCTACAAAACTGTCTTATTGTCTCATGTGCTAAAATGAAATGATTAATTAGATGGATAATTCTGAAAGAAAATGCCTTTATAGGTTTGAAATTATATAAAAAATACCATCATTATATGTTTTAGTGATTTTTTTATTTTTATAAAATCAAAGGAGTTTGTTATAACATCTACGTGGGTTTTGTTTGGAATCGTGATAAGTGTTTCCTCAACACATTTCATTCTGAAAATAGTACAACCATTTCTGCATTATCTTATTTCTTTCAGTTTCTTATAATTTTGATAAATAATCTAATGTAGTAGAAGAACACAATATTACCTAGACATCTTTAAAATCATTCACTCTTGATACACCCCCGGGCTATTACCAAAAATTTAAACAGGACCACATAGCTAATTCTCACAACAATATATTAGAATATTGACTCTATATTTCTATTTTTATCTGCCATCAAGGATTGTATATCAGATTTAATTTTTTTTGAATATTTCATTGGATGTTATAAATAAAATATATTTCTAAATGAATATGGAAAATATTCAGAAATTCATGAGCATTGAAAAAATATGGGTTCACAAAAATCCTAGAAGTGAAGAGAAGCTGGTGTTGGGGATTATTTAAACATTGATGTGTCTCCCTTGTTTATCCATACACTGTTAGTTTTATTTTTATTAGGTGTGAATTTTGATTGTTGATGTTGAAAAATTATAATAGAAAATAATTTGAATTTTTTTTCTTTCCAATTGAAAATATCATTGTATTTTTTAATCAATAGTTTTAATTTTACATAATTTTTAATTAATGATTTTCTTATTTTTATACAATAGAACTATTGTTCCATTTTAGTTTATTTAGTGGATATTCAAAATATTTATTCTATCTAGATTTTTTTCAAACATAAAATCCAATTTTATGGGTTGAATATTAGTTTTTTATTGCTAATTAATTTCATTTTCACCATGTCTGAATGTTAAGGATATTCACATGGAGAACATCAAAATATATTCAGGTGGTAATGATCTTATTTCAAATGGTTCTCTTAGACATTATTTTTGAAGGTAATATGGTGAGATCATTTTACAATTGGGTATTTTATATCATTCAATGTAAATTTTTATAATAATGTATGAATCAATGCTGATGTAGATTTCCATCATTTTATGTTACTAATTATATAAATTATTGAACATTGAAAATATACTCAAAATCATTATCATTCATTTGATATAGGATCCCAAAAAACCTAAAGTGGTATAGAGGCTAGTGCAAGTGATTGTTTCACCATGGAGGTGTCTTCACTACTAATCCACAGATTATTAGTTTTCTTTTGATTTGGTGTGAGTTTTGATTATTGACGGTAATATAATTATAATGTAACATCATTTACGTTTTTCAATATTTTCAATTGAAAATTTCTTTGTATATATATTTTTCAATAATTACAATGTAACATATTTTTGTATTAATTGTGATATTATTTATAGATAATAGAACATGTGATCTATTGTAGTTTGTGAAGTTGATATAGAAATAATTTATTCTGTTTTTATATAGTTGTTTCAATCTAAAAATTAAATTATATCAATTTAAAAGAAGTTAATTCCATTGATAATAATGTTGCTTGAATATGGGACAACTGTTAGGTAATTAGCATGGAGAACTTCATCATATCACATTTACTTTCAATGAGAAGCATAATGTTACATTAAATAATGACGGTGGAGTGAGTAATTTTGATGTTCATGGGACCTTTTCTGTCCAGATCCTTTAAAAGGAAAAAGCAGAGATCGATGTTTAGGTGAAATCTATAAAATTTCAAGGATCCAATTAAAGCCACACCCAAACATAAACAAGGAATTATATACCAATGAATATATTATAGGCCTGAATGATATTAACATGATTTTTCATGTTGCAAATTCGGATATGGTTTCAACCATATTATGTGGAGAATGCCGATTGTAGATGAGATGGCGGTACCTCTTATAATCAAATGTTGTCCCTTGATGTCCTAAAATGAAATTTATATGAGCATAGAGTTTGAGATATCATCAGCTATTGAATGCATAATGTGATGTTTTCCATACAACTTGTAGAACATCAAGAGGCCCAAAATGTCGTGTAGATTGATATGGAGTTGAGGTATGATTCCATATTTTTTAATGGCCTATCCTATTGATCGATAATTTCAACCTCAGTGGATCGATGGAGTTGGTTGTTCTTCTAGTGGATTCATCAGACTTCTTTTAGATTTATCTATGATTTAATGACACCAGTGCATTTTGAGATTTTATGTTTGTTGATGTGCTTCCCCTGAAGGGAAATCATTCACCATGTCCTCTCAGAGGACGTAGTTAATCACTAGAAGCTACATTGTGGTGTAATGGTAAATCAAGCATGCACCTGGTTTATTTTTTCTCCTGTGTGTTGTAGTGTTGTTTGATCAGGTTGGTCACCTTTTTTTCCAAGTAACAGATCTATTATTATTTATATTTTTATATATATGTATCAATGTTGTTTTTTACATTTATAGTCATGATGATTTTTATTCATTTAAAATGAAAAATTGTGTGGGTGATGTGTGATGGTTTTTGATTGTTTCCAACTTATCCAAAATGTGTCTTCTTAATAAAATATATTTTTTAAAAAAATATAGTATATACTTAAATAAATAAACTACCATAAAAACTATTATTTTTTCACCATATGAATCAATTCTTCATTCATTATTTTTAAATTATATTTAATATTTTTAGTTCAAATTATTATTTCTTCCCAAATTTAGAAATCTCCAGCAACCACTTTATAAAATCCTTCAACTATCAATTGAGTCATTATATTGAAGGATGTCAATAGGGATGGTTTGGTGATATCTGACCATTACCGTTTTCTAGTATCATGTAATTTTTATTTTCATTGAATATTAATTTACTACTATTACAACATAAATGTTTGGTTTTTATGTATCATAAATTTTTTCACGTAGTCAAAAAATGATTACACTATATTTTATTATTTGTAGCAGTATTAAAAGTGAGTGATATTTATTATGTTTTTACTATAATATATTATGATTTTCAGGGAATCATCTATTCAATATGTTTGTCTTTTGCTGTTTCACATGAGGATCATATGGCCTCAGCTCCAACATTAATTATCATAATGATCATGATTTTAATTATCTATTTGAATGTTGTTTTCAGTCATAAATTTAAAATCTATAATAAAAATAAAATTATATTCATTATAAATTACCCTATGAATTATATTTTAAATTCATGATGTCCAAAAAAATTTGTCACTTTAATTTCATTACTATATATATCTAATTTTTTATTTAAATATACTCTATATTAATGTTCATTTATAACATTGAAAAATTGTACTTTTATTGAAAATAATAATTGGTTCATATCACTGTGTGAATGCACATGTGAATACTATTATAATAAAAACATAGTGAAATATACATACATGAAAATTATAATTAAATCCTTTACAAAATTTACAGCTCAATATCATCTTTTTCTCAAAACAATGACTATTAAATATAATTTTTCATGCATGGAGCACTAAAATAAAAATTTGAGGACCACATAACTATACAAGGTATAATCAAGATATTCCTATATTAATCAGCATTAGAAAAATAATAGTGAGAACATTGTAAGGGAATTTCTAGAATAAAGAATCATTATAGGATGAAATAAAAAAATAACCTAAAAATTTTATCTGCAGTACCCAATGATCAATCTAAATAATTCATAAATACACTAAACATTAAATAGGGGTCTAAAAAAATTTCACAGTTACCTTTATTATTTAATTCCAAAAACATAGATCTTTTTTTTAAAATATTAATCACTTAGTCAGGAAATCACATTTCAATATCATTGTTTTTTATTTGTTGTAAAACAAATGTCCCCATAATTACCTCAATATCCATGATCATATTTCTCTTATTTGTTATAAAATCCTTAAAAATATTACCAAAAGATGTAAATGCATAATACATGTTGAACAAATGATTTATAAATACATAACTATAATAAAACATTATAAAAATGTCATTAATCACTGTAAGATCTCATCACTTAAAACCAAAAAGGGTTGTCTACGTCATTGTACTCTTGATCAACCTTAATCATATGTTTGTATGGTGGTATCCATAGCTCTTAAGATAACCTCAACTGAAAAAATTATAATATCCAAATTAATAAAAACCTTCTCATGGACTCATCCAATAATAATGTCGAATGTCTTATTGTGGAAAATAATTGATACTTTTTTGGTCACTCCATTAGTGGATACATCTCCTAGGTGGGACATGACACCATCCCCATTAAATTCCATTTCCTCATGAAACCCTTTGGAAGAGATAAATTTATCATAAAAAACTCACAATAAAGAGTTCTTGAGGATTATATTCAATCCATTATCTCTGATACCGACTATATCATACCTCAACCATCACTTCATGATCCATTGCAGAAATTATTAACATTACATTTCCATCATCAAAACGGATGAAGGTGACTCAATTTTCAACACACAAAATGTAACACCCTAGGTAAATAAAGAGTATGACATTTTCACATTCATCCATATTTGTGAATAAAATATTTATATAACTTTAAAGGGGACTCTATGCTCGATGGCATACCCAACACACAACGACGAGTTTCATGGGAATCTTACATTGCACTCTAATTATAAAATAATATTATTTTAGATGGTAGTTAACGCCTAGCTGTTGTGATAGCAGGAATGAATTTAACTAACTAAAAAATGATTATATATGTTTTTCAAATATTTTTACTTTTTACAATAAATGTATGATGATTAAAAATGAGAATGAATCTAATTTTAAGCGTAAACATTATAATATTCTTTAAAAGGTCGATTAACCTCCTTTTGATGGAGAACCTCTTTTAAATCAACTTTTTGACAATTTTATGTGTTATATATTACAAAATAAAATTATTCTTTAGAATCGGGACATCAAAATTTACTTTCTGTAAATTTTTGGTATTTTTCTGAAATAGTTCAATTTTTAATGAATAGTTAAAAATGTTGTATTTTAATTCAAAACCTATTTTTAATCTAATTTATTTATATTAATATATTATCTTTTGAATTGGATTTAAAGTGAAATCAGAATATATTTTTACCATTTAATACAATAGTGGTCGTTGGAAGTAATTTCACTTTGAAATCGGACATAAACTAGTGTCAATCTTTTTACCATTTAATCCAGTTTTGGCACATTGTTTGTACTATTTTTAGAAAACTTATTATTTGGTATTGGGACCTCAAAATTGACTTGGGATAAATTTTTTTGTATTTTTCTAATAATTTTAAAATTTAAATGAATAGTGAAAAAATATTGGATTTTAATTCAAAAATGTCTTTCATCTAATTTATTTATATTTTTTATAACAAATTTAATTTGATTAAAAGTTTGATTATATTATATTTTTATCATTTAATATAATGTATTTCATTGGAAGTAATTTCATTATGAAATTTCATGTAAGCACCTCTCAGTATTTTGATGTTTTTTACTTTTTAAAAACTCATTTTATCATTCCCTCAATAGGATTAATTGTAATTTAAATATTAAAAGTACTTAGTTTTAATTTTTGAAAAATAGATTCCATTTTTGGAATAAGTGTTTCAATTATAAGTAAAAATGATCTTTTTTTTTGATTTTATGAATAATTACTTTGTTAATTTATATTTATTAAGGTTAATGTTATATTAGGTAAAATATGGTAACAAATAAAATGATAAAGAACATATAAATTCCCTATAACCTGTCAAAATCCTATTGGAGGAATAAAATTTTAGCCTTAACACGTAAGGATCATAAATGAATCATTTAATATATTCCTTTTGAAAAAAAATTGTGTATATTATTATATTAAAAGAATGTGACAACATACCAACCTCTTACTTCTTATAGATGAAATAATGTTAATATAGTGATAAATATAAGATAAATTTGATAATAAATACTCTATAGAGATATAGTTAAATTATCTACATAATGTAAAATTTTATTATAATTTGTATCAATTAAAAATTTACATTAAATTATTATACAATGATGAAAAATAAATTATTTAATTAATGAATAAAAAATAGAATAATTTTTAAATAAAATGATAATAACCATTAAATGGAATAAAATATTGAAAAATATTAAGGGTATATTATATCTTGATCATAAAAATCCACAGGTCAGGTTATCGACCATTTTGATAAATATGTAAAATATTATGACAGTTATAGTATTTTACGTAATGTGACGTTAACGTTGTGATATTCATATATTAATAAGTATAAAATTATTAATGAATTATTTTCAAGATGATATATTCAAATAAATATATTCATAAAAAATATAGTCGATTTATATTCCTCATAGTATTCTATATTTAATTTTTATTCGAAAAAAAACTTTATTGAATACTTACACAAAACTGATGTTGAAATTATTTTGTTAATGAAAATATCAATTTAAGGTTGTTATAAATGGTAAATTAAATATAATTTTGTATAACTAAAACACCCAATGAATTTTATAGATTTTCATTACCCAATAGGTATATAATAAAATATTTTTTTCTAGGATAACATATTGCCTAGATATTTATAAAAATACAGGAATCAAATATTTTCAAAATCGACACTATTGTTGTTTTTTCAAACTAATATTTTATTAAATTAATTAAAAATCATAAAAAATATTTAAAATACATAATAAATAAAAATATGTTCTATAATGTACTAAATTAATTTTTTAATATTTAATTGAAATTAAATTAGTATATGTTACACCCTTATAATATTGATATATTTGTTTCCCTATTTAAAATAAAATAGAATAAATAAGTGATAAATTAAAATAATATATTTTAACTAAAATGAACTTGTTTAAAATTTAGTGTTTGATTATATTACATTCATATCTCATATCATGTTCAAAATTAAGACATTTTGGAGGTTTTTTGAAGTTCTTTATATTATTATAAAGAAATAATTTTATATATTCAAAAATTTACCCTCACCTAAATTATAAAAGGGCCCCTACTCTCTCACATATTGACTTCATTTTGAGAATTCAATGTCATTAATCACCTCAAAATTTACTTTATTAATGTTTCTACTTAACTTAATGAGGTTTGAGTCTTTTCAAAATACTATCTCTAGTCCCTTTAAGAGGATATTTGGAGGGAGCACGTCGAAAAAGTGGTGATCTCATCTATCTATTCATTGAAATTATTTCTTTTTATACATTCTCTTCATTATCTAGTTTTTTTAAAGTAAAAACTCCCATGTAAATAATATTTTGAGGAGTTATTATTTTTATAGAAAAACCATACTATTCTTTCTTTCTACCCGTTAAAAACAAAATCACCACATGTGATTACATATGGATTATCATCTATATGTTATGGTGTAATATGTTTTTCACCACCATATTACATGGATAGATATAATGATGGAAATATATATATATATATTGCAATTATTACATGTTATTGATTCTAGAAAAAAAATTATATGATCTAGTTCTATTATATTTTATAATGATGGGAATGATATCATTGCACGCGAGTATGTATGACCTACCGTCTCCACGACACGATGTGATTTATTATACATTAACATCAATAAAAAATTATTATATAATTTAATTAATAAATATGATATATATTATACTAATATCATTATATATATAATGTAAATATAACCCATGAAGAACAACTTATCTGAAAAAAAAATTGTGTCAAGAAATAAAAAAGCAAAGACCTTAGGGATGACTAATAATGAAAAAACATTAAATTATCATATTATCATATATGATTTATATAATTATATAATAAGTCAATTACATATTTTAATTCATTATATTAGTGGTTCGGTTAAAAAAAATGCATATGATACCATTAGTAAGGGATTATTTTTGTCTCACTTTTATTTTAGTGGGACAAACACATTACAAAAAACCAATTTATTTCGTGTAGTTTTTATGTAGACCAAGAAAATTTTTATGAATCATATTATAAAGTTTATTAAGTTTAAATATTTATATAATTTTTTTTTATTTTATGAGGCATAAAAATTTACTGATTATAAATTAGTATGGAATAATTTTGAAGCCTCATTATTATCTAAGATAATTTATACATAACTATTTATTGGGGTATATTTTTCATCCTTTTAAATGTTTTATAATTATATATTAAAAAATATTATATAGATTCTTCTTAAATTATTTAGTTTCAATTATAGTCATTGATTAATTTTTATTCGACGGTATGAATGGTATCTTTTTGTTATTTTGATACAAGTTACTTTTTAACTTTTCCAGTAAAAGTACAGGGGGAAGGATTTTTAACTTATATAGGATGAATAGATTTTTATGCTTTCATAATTCCTTTATTACATGAATATTCCATTACATAATTTTATGTTTAATTAAAAATAATTTATATTCGTCAAAAATTTCAAGTGATTTTGATAAAGGAAAAAATTTATTGATAAATAAGGAATATTTTCAAAACGAATTAAATTCAAGTGTTATATCAAAAATATTTTCCATATAATTTGGATTTATTTAATATGGTTATGTTTGAAGTATAATATCCTTATTGTTCATACAGTTTGGTTTTTTTATGATGGAATAATATTTATGAAACCCATTTCTTTTACATGGATACTGTTATTGTGGAATGATGTTTAATGAAACCAATTTTATTCCTTTGGTTATGAGGAATGAATTATGTTATCATGGAACACATATGAATCTTATTATTATGATATTGGTGGAACATATATATCTCTCAAATGCAATGGGAAATGATTTATATATCATGAGATTGACATGACTGTAATGAAAAGTAAATCTAGTTTAGTAATATAGGGATATAATTCCATGTAAATATGGTTCATTAATATAGGGATGAAACACAAATTCAACTCGATTCATAAATATAATTATTCTACTTTAATGTTATTAAAAATAAGCCTTTTCATATATGGAATTGATATTATATACTTGTGTTTTTTTCAAAATTCCATTTTTTATTAAAATTTTATTTACTCATGGATTTTATTCTATTATGTCTTAGCCCTTATGAACAACCATGATTTATATCATGACTAGTTATTTTGATATTAGTTATACATGATTTGATTTTCAAAATTTTTAGACATGTTTTTACAGTTTCATTTTTATGTTTGGATTGATATTTTCTAGGATTACCCTTACTATGTATTTGAGATAACCCCTTTTTATATTTATTTTTCCCATGATTTGAAGACATGTGTTATGTAATATGTGTCAAAAAGGGTTTAGGTTTATGAAGGAAAATGAAGAATATATTTTCTATGTTTAATGAACTAGTTTGGTTATGTTTCCCACTTTCAAAATACAGAAAATGAATATTGTCTTTGGGTGTCTTTTTCTTTCATGAATTATGTATTCTGAAAAATTAATGTTATTTCCATGTATGTCTTGATTGGGGTCTTTATAGATAGCATCAGAGAGAAAGTTTATTCATACTTAGGATAATAGGATGTTAATACATTAGTGATATCCATAGAAATATATCTAATTATATTCCATGGGATTCACTAAGTATATTTATATCTACAGGTTACAATCATAGTGATTTAATTATAATAATCATTAACCAATAATTAAACCTAAGATATCATTGATTTAAACATTATATAAAATTTCCCTTATTTATTATTTTATAATCTATGATATATATTTCTCAAACTTTTAATTATTGTCTTCATCATTATTCCTAACAAGATAAAACATAGTTAAACATTAATGTTTCATATTTTTGAATTATTGGAATTATGGAAATGGATTTCCTAAGTGGAAATCACATAAATAAAATCATTAAAATTCTATGAGTAATAGTTATACTATAATGGATAAATAGTTTGTAAATGAAAAGTGAAATGTATGGGATGTTCTAGTATCATTCTAAAGAAGATTTATTTGATTAAGTTTGACGAATCATAATAAATTATTAACATTTTATGAATGTCTAAGATGATGTATCATGAGTAATGTATTATGAATAATGTTGGATGACAAAGGTGTATATGTTTTTTAATTCAAATATTATACGAATCATGTTACAAATAAATGTATTTGGTCTATGTTTTTCAATAATTATTGGAAATGATATGTTTAATAGTTATTAAGAACAAGAAAATTGATTTAAGGGTAAGATGATATATTTTGAGAATTCATGATTTAGGGAAATATAACCCTTAATATGAACCTTATATTAATATAATGTTATTTGGTTAAAGATATGTAGGATATGAATAAGTAAATTTGATGATATTAGTTTCGTTGGAACTAGATTAGGATTTCTTGACATGTAGTTTATGCTATATTGGATGATTTTTACACCTTTTATGACTTAAGAATAAAGAAACATTCATTTTTTCAATTGGGATATATGGATATTCAGGTTATTATGATAAAAAAAAGAGATTAAATGATTAAGGCGATAACATGTTTTGAATGTGACATGTAGTAGATACCTTATAATATACATAGGATAAATGATAAGAACATTTCCTGTACATATTTCTAAGGATTTAGATTTCTATTTTTGAAAAGTAGTATATGGTTATATATTTATGGATATTAATATTTATTTTCTATGTGATTTTTTTATTATCTATCTATTGGTGGACTCATTCATATTTGATAATATGTGCTAATATGTATATTGTGATAAAGACATATGGAATGACCAATCATTATATTTATGGATTGAGTGATCATCCAAAACATTAGGGATGAAATTCTAATCTTCTTTTTATTGAATGATAATGGATGGGGAAATTTCCATGTCACGGACAATGATTAAATTGTATTGGAAAACAATTGATTATATCTTCTGAAGAAAATTCATCAACATTAGGAAAACGGGATTTTGATGAAAAAGGGTGTCTTATTATAATCATTTTATATATTATTAATGACTTATATCATGCTTCATTAGTTTATGGTTTTGTGATTTTTAACATTCATGGTATCACCAACTTTCATTTGATTAGTGATATTTATAAATCTCTATAATCATTTATGCTTTTTCTCCATGTGAAATATTCACATGTGTTATCATACATAGAGACAAAGATATGATTTATATTGAGTAATTGTTATTTTAAAACTATTTTTTAAAAGTTCGTTTTAGTCATTTTTTGTTATGTAGTTTTCTATGAAACAAACATTCAAGCATTAAATAATTTTACAACCCATAGTAATTTTGAAAGAAAAATTCATTTTAATGGGTGTAGAATGTCACACCATGAGATATTGAAGAGATAGAAACATATATATATATATATATATATTTATTTATTATTTTCGTTGTTTTTTTTACAATACAAAAAGTTAATCTTGCACTATATTAAATATCAACTTATATTGTGGTATACGCAACACTATTATTTGCTTGTGTTATAGAAAATTTGATGTTCTTTTGATAATAATAATTTCACGCAAGATTGAGTTTAATTGAGTTTATAAAATTTTAAAATAACTCTATTAGGTTTTATTATAGAATTATATAATTAATATATTTAATATAACATTTAAAATTAATCTTTTATGTTTTATAGACATTATATAAAATCGAATTCAATATTTGTGATAAAAGTAACATTTTTCAAAAAGAAATCATTTTTTCAACCTTTTGATGCACACCCATTTTAAATATATTTTTGAAACATTTTTATATTATATTTTACAATCTGAACTCTTTATTTCGAAGAGGGACATAATAAATTTTCTTTTTATAAATGTATGGTATTTTTATGATAATTTTCGAATTTAAATGAATAGTTTAAAATAATTTATTTCAATTGAAAACTACTATATATATCATTTATTTATCATGTTAAATTATTATTATAATTGGAATAATATTATAAATAGATTATTTTTTTATCATTTAATCAAATTAAGGCCATTAGAAGTAATTTCACATCGAAATTGAATATAAGCACATGCCAATTTTTTGATGGTTTTTACTTTTTGAAAACGTACCCATTTTGACATCCCCCAACGTGATTAATTTTAATTTAATTACAGGAACTTGTGTGTTTCAAATTCGGAAAAATAGATTCCATATTTTGAATAATTTTGTCTTATTTATGTAAAAAGTCTCTTTTTATTTTTTTATTTTATGAATAGTATCCTTTGTGATTTTTATTTTCCACGGTTAAAGATAAATCAGGTAAATAATGGAAACAAATTATATGATATTGATAATAAAATTACCCAAAAATAATAAAATACTATTGGTTGAATAAAATATTACCCTTAACATCTAAGGATCATAATTGACCCATTTAATATACTATTCTCCATGAAAATGATATTTAAATATTATTAATATAAAATAAAGTTACAATATGTAAACCACTTATTTATAATTAGTAGAATAAATTAAATATCATGATAAGTATGAGATAACATAGATAAAAAATAGTTTCTATAAATCAAATGAAATTATCTAAATAATGATAATTTACATAAAATTTTTAGAAATAAAATAATTACAATAATAAGATTATACGATAATGACGTAGAAATTATTTAATTGATATAAACAATTAAAATATTTTTTAATAAATTGATAACAATATTCAAAATAATATAAAACTTGAAAATATCTTATGGGTTGAGTATATATCAAACATAACCATCCAATGGTCTAGTTATAGTCCAATTTGAGCCTTATGTAATGGATTATGAAAATTATAATATTTTCTTTCATGTGATTTTAATGTTGTCACATTCATGTTATAATAAGTATAAAATTTTAATGAACGATTTTCCAAAAGATATATTTGACTAAATGTATTATTTCTAATGCTAGTTGATTTATCATAATTGATTTTTTTTCTTATTGAACAAATAAGTGTCTTAAATAATTACATAAAACTGATGTTGAAATTATTTTTTAATGGAAATAACCAATTAATGTTATTAAAAATATTAAAATAATTCTAATTTAGGATAAATAATATATCTAATTATTCTATATATTTCCTTGACCTCTTATGGATATAAAAAATATTTTGTTTGAAGATATCATCTTTCATAATATTTGTAAATATCTATGAATTTAATATTGTAAAAATTGACTCTATTTTTGTTTTGTCAAAATGATGTTTTATTATATCATATAAAAATGAAAATATGTTTTTAAAAAATATAATAAACATATATATGGTCTTAAATGCTATAAACTATTTATTTCTGATTTAATTTATATAAAATAATTTAATATTCCACCCTTTAAATATAGAATTATTTGTTACCCAAGTTAAAACGAAATAGAGTAACTATGTGAAAAATTAATTTTATAAGGTTTTAATGGACATAAAAACTTGTATAAATTTTATTTGATGAAGTTATTTGAAAATTATGTTGCATCAACTTTTTAATTAGGTAATTTTATGGTTTTTGGTTGTGTTTGAATTTTATTATAAAATAATGCTTTTGGCAATTCAAAAAGTTCCCCCTCGACTCAATTATAAAAGGGCACCTCCTCCCTCACCTCTTCCCTTCAAATTGATCCATAAAGAACATAAATCCCCAAAATATTTAAATTCTAAAATTCCCTAATTACATTATAGAGATTATTTTGTTCTTAAAAGACTAACTCTTGTGACTGTAGTAGAATATTTGGAGAGATAACATCGAAGAAGAAGTAATCTCCTTAACTGATTCTTCAAAATTATATCTTCTTTTACTTCCTCTTCTTGAGTTTTGTCCAATATAAAGTAATAAATGAATTATAAATTATATTTGAAGATGTTATTATGGAAATGGACCATCCATGTTCTATCTTCTATCCATCCTATGAAAAATTAATTCACCACGTGTGTGTATGTACAAGTCAACATCTCCATACCATGGTGTAATCTGTTTTTCACCACTATCATACATGTATAGTAATAATGATGGAAATATAATTTATATATGATTTTTATAACATGATATTTCTTTTTAATCAAAATATATACCATCAATATTCATACCACTACTTGAAATAAAATATATACCAACAGTTTCAAACTGTTGGTATAGGCATTATAACCATTGGAATAAAATATACCAATAGTTTTTCAAACAGTTGGTTAGTAATCTTTTGAAAAAGGCCTATGCCAACAATTTTCCCCAATCTTTTGGAATATGGATGTGTAACCTTTATTATTCCAACAACATTATAGAAACTGTAGGTATATATATTTACCAACGGTAGATAAAACATTAGGATATATATTTACATGAAGTTTACTAACCGTTTTTAAACCACTGGTATATAGTATTACCAACAGTTAATTAAAAATATTGGTCAAAATATTATTCAAATACACTTTACTAATGGTTTTTGACTTTTGTTATAGTGTATTACCAAAGGATTATTCAAACTATTGGTAATTCAATTCTTATAATTCACATTACCAATTGTTTAAAAGTGGTGGTATAGTGTATATCTAGAAAAAAATCACACCATCCAGCACAATAGCCACCCATCCCTTCCATTGGATACACCTGAAAACACTGCTACCAACAACAGTTAACATAGAACAAAAAAAACCAGCAATATCACATAAAAAACAGTATAATCTTCAAACCATGACATGCACCACAACAAAGTATTCCCCATTTCAATATTCACATTAATACTACTATTCTAACTAACCAATTTCAATTTCATGGGAGAAGACATCTCAAAATTGTGAGAGGACACTCACATTTCAGAGAACCTTTAATATTCATATTTATAAACACAATTAATAGAATTAACACATAATTTATAATGTAATTACAACAAGTATTCACTTACCACAAGTATAACCATACAAAAAGTATTCCCATACAGCATTAAAACATTATTTATAAGGTAATTAAATATATAAAGAAATCAATTCAGAATTTAAGGGTTCAGGGGTTGTTTATGGGTTTGGTGTGGTTGTCCAAGGTGGATAGGGGGTGTCCAGAGGGTGGGGTGTCTAGGGGTATGGGTTTTTCTAGGGGGTGGGGTTGTCTCCAGGGGGTGGGGGTGACCAGGGGGTTGGGTGGGCTTTCTAGGGGGTGTGTGTGTCTATGGGGTTGGGGCTGTCTAGGGGGTGGGGTGTTCTCCGGGTTGGGTGGGGTGGTCCAAGGGGTTGGAGGTTGTCCAAGGGTGGTGGGGCGGATTGCAGGGGTTGGTGGTGGCCTTCCATGTGTGTGGGGGTATCCAGGTGGTGGGGGTGTCCAAGTGGTGGGTGGTGTATAGGAGGGGAGGGGGAATCCAGGGGGATGCGGGTGTCTTGGGGGGCCGTCTATGGGGGTGTCCAAGAGGGTGGGTGGTGTCAAATGGGTTGGGGGGTTTCAAGTGGGTGGGGTTGTATGGGGGGTGTGTCTAGTGGGTGGGTTGGTTTCTAGGGGGTGGGGGTATTCCAGGGTTTTGGGGCTTTCAAAAGGTGGCGGGGTTGTTTCTAGGTGGTGGGGGTGGTTTTCCATTTGGGTGGGGGTGACTAGGGGTAGGGGTGTCCGGGTGGTGGGGTGGTGTCTATGAGGGGTGGGGGAATCTATGGGGATGGGGTTGTCGAGGGGGTAGGGGGCTGTCCATGGGGGTGGGGTTGTCCAGGGGGTTGGGGGTGTCCAGGGGGAGGGGGTATCCACTATGTTAGGAGGTGTCCAGGGGGTGGGTTTGTGTCTAGGGGGTGTGGGGTGGGGGGTAGGGATTGACCAAGGGGGTGCAGTGGTGTCCGGGGGGCGGGGTGGTGTCGAGGGGGTGGGGTGGTGTCTAAGAAGGGTGGGGGTCTATAATGGGTTTAATGTAATAAATTTCATGGATTTAAGATCACTAGAATTTTTAAAATGGTATTGGAATAATGTTTTTTTTTCAACAGTATGCTTTTCTTTTGGAAAAATAAATGCTTTCAGTGTGTATGGTATGAAGGGGGATTTGGTTATTAAGAAAATGATTACATTTTTATTTGGGAAAGAATACAATAATATTTTTTAAATGGAACCTTAAAAGGGGTTTTTATAAACCATTAGGGAGTTTTAAATATAAATTACTATCTATTATGTGATTTTGAAATGGTTTTATGAAGATTTATTTATGAACTATCTTTTGGGGATTTTTTTAATTTTTTTCCAAACTGTGCTGGCCTCTGGTGGAAGTTTTGGACATAAAACATCCATCAATTTTATAAATACAGTGTTTTCACTAGTAGAATATTGTACATTCTATTTGGAAATTATTTTAGACTGTTCTTCCTAGGCCTTATCCTGACAGAACTCGGTTACACTACAACTTGTAATTTTGGAGGGCCAATACCTCTTAAGAACTACAATCATCCCAAGTCAGCAGCATACTCTACCAGGGTTCTCATCTCCCATCACCTAATATAAGTGATAATTTGGACCAAAATTAACAGGTTATTTGGAATAAAGGGCATCTAAAGAATAATGTTACAAATATAAATAGATAAATAATATTAAAAATATAGATTATAGTTTTAAATCAACAAAGTAAAACATAAAATCTGCTGTTGAGTCAGTTCATTAACTGCAATTCCATCATTCTTCCCTCTACTCGAGAAAAATTGTTTTTCTCAACGCACATGTCCTTCTATATTCAATTGATGCCTCTGTAATGACATTGAATATTGGAAACCATAATTAAAAATAGGATACCAATAATTAATTGCACAATTAAAATATATGACAGTGATATAAATATAATTAATTTTGGAGGAAGTAATATAAAGTGAAATTTGTAAGGAAAAATTATAAAATGTCGTATCTACTACCTCTCATGATGTGGCATCGTAGTACGTCCCAATGTGTTGACATATTTTGTAGCATCAAAGTTTTTCTATTTCATAGTTATGTATCCTAAATAAAATTCAAAAATTATTATTAATGAAAAACATGAATTTTTTTAAATACCTATAATTTTACTAATAACTTAATTTGTCTAGTCTTCCAGTGACTAATCATCTGTCGATACAGTTCTAATAGAGAATCATCCATGACAGGGACCGTCTCTAACTCTATGCCAATTGTAGCACGCCATCAAATGTACAATTCATGCTTCTACGCACTCTAATGATCGCCTAAGTCTTTTAGATGTGTTGTTCATGCACCCTCAACATCGGGGATATTAATCCATAACTGAAAACAAAATATTAACACATATAAATACAAAAAATTATATATTTTATTAAATACAAAATATTTTTTTACCTATATCTCTGACCAAGATTTATCCTTGGCTTAATTTGGATGCACTCTCCATAAGAGTGGGAGAACATGAATGATGATAGAGTATTTGGAAATTGTCACAAAAAAATCTCCGACAGTGTTGCCAAGAGTTTTCAATCCATTGACTATCTTCATTGTGGCCCACCATCAACTATGTCCAGCGGTTCCACCCCACAAGCATGCATTTACACCCCTAACCCCACCTCCAATCAATATATGTATTTGTTATGAAAGGAAAAAAATATTTTATCAATACATGTTATCATGAAAATAAATAATGGTTTAAATCTTTTTTAGGGTTGTTTCAGTATAACTATGGTATTCTGATCAATTGGCACTATTGGATCCGTAGGAACTGAAGGAACAGCCTATACAGATGGAGTGGGTCCCAATGTATGCTCTGTAGGGGCAAACCTGGGTGGAGTAGGAGTTGAAGACGTTGAATTATAGAAGCCCACATTTAAGGACACAAAATTAATAGAAGATGACAGGGATGGCTAACTGAATGCCGGATGGGGAGTGGGAATCATCATCAGATATGGTATAGATGAGTGACGAGGCTCAGATGTAAATATTGGGGAAAATATGGGAGGCCTAAATATCCAGTGTGTTCCTAACGACACACTCGGATCAGAATGTGGGACGTATGGTTTGCCAGTGGTTGGGGCAGGGTCTAATCAGGTACACCGACCAGACCATCTAGCTCTCATACCACCCCTCGTATGAACACCCTGAGTACTGGGACCACTACTAGGATACTCATAAAATAATTGTCACCTAATAGACGGATCCTGCAAAAAAATTTAAATAAAATTAATCACATGAAATTATATTATATATATATATTTGAAATTAAATACTCACTGCAAGCACTAGTGGTGGAATTCCCTGCTTAGTCATACGTCGATTTTTATCCACAATCTATTTTCATCGCCTGTATTCAATTGGTTTAATATCCAGAATTTGAAAACTAATTGGGAAGTAAATATAAAATAATAAATAATGTGTAACCAAAAAAAATAAATGAGTGGGAATAGGGGGATTCGTGGATAATTTAACTAACCATTATTTTAGGTGAGCTTATACAGATATATAATGAAGTCAATAAATCATACAAGATTTAATAATGGAATTTAATTTTTAGTAGGATGTTTATTTACTAAGTGTCATCATTATATTAAAATCATAGAATATTGATTCTACCAGATTCATAAGGGGTAAACTAGTTGTCAACATTATGGAAAAATTTATTTTCTTTAACCAAGGTAGATAATTCTTGTTTTATTACATGTTTTGTAGAAGAATAAAAACCACCATGTTCATCACCTGGTAAAATGATAAAGATAGGTCTTAGTGTAATGTAATTTTTATTCAAATCACAGTTGAAGCATTGAAATATTCACCAAGTTAGAATTGTAGGTTTCGTAGGTTTGAATACAGTTCAATTCCAAATTAGAAAATGCAATTCAAATAAAATTTCAACCAATAATCATTGAAAAATCATATAATTTTCAATTTGGAAAAATCATATTTCTTATCAATTTTAAATAATTTTTAATTGTACAAACCTTAACATCCCAAGTCGAGGTAAACCAAATAAATTGAGAACATGAATTGATGATTTTATATATTCCCCACCATAAGATCTAGTTCATAGTCAACTCTAACAATTTCCCTATTAGAGTAAAAAAAAGTTGTAAATTGATCGTTTCTAATGAAATTAGGGATGTTGTCAATTCCATCATCACCATAAAGGAAAATATTTCATTAAATTACTTAAATAATGACACCAAATTCATGTCAAAGATGGTACTTGACATAAAAACATGTTTTTTCATTGATTACAATTCATATGGTTTATCTGTAGCAAGACTGTGAGTCATATCAATTACTCAAAATCCCTAATCATCAATATATATTTTCTTTCTCATCACCAAATCAAACAACTGGAATTTCATTATCATTAATTGTCCATGAGAATAATAATACAATATTATTATTTTTTCAACGACTCCATAATAACCTACAATTTCAAATCGAGGTATACTATCTGATGCACTAGCATAAAAATCTGTTTTGAAAGTAACCATAACCCCACCATGTTGTGTTCTCGTGTTTTTTATCATTTAGTGATGATAAATCTACACCCATTGTTAATAATTGATTTACAGCCACGAACTACATGGGGTGACGGGGGGTTGTCCGGGGTGGGGGTGTCCAGGGGTGGGATAGAAATCCATGGGGTTGGGGGCTTTCCAAGGGTGGCGGGGATGTCCACGGGGGGGGGGGGGGTGTTGGTGAGGTCTAGGGGGTGGGGTGTCTAGGGGTGGATGTTTTCTAGGGGGTGAGGGTGGTCCAAGGGCTTGTTGGGCTGTCCACGGGGGTGTTGGGGCTATCCAGGGGGTATGGGGTGTCCATGTGGGGTGGGAGGGCTGTTTTGGGGGTGGGGACAGTCTAGGGTTGTACGGGGTGTCTAGGGGGGTGGGCAGGCTGTCAACAGGGGTGGCAGGGCTGTCCAGGGGGTATGTGGTGTCTAGGGGGTGAGCGGGTTGTCCACGGGGATGGGGGAAGTCTATGGGATGGGGGTCTCCACCAGGATGGGATGGCTGTCTAGGGGTTATGGGTGTACAAGGGGAAGGAGGGGTGTCTACTAGGGTGGGATGGCTGTCCACATGGGTGGAAACACTTTCTAGGGGGTAGGGGTGTCTAGGGTGTGGGCGGGCTGTCCATGGGGGTTGGGGGGTGTTCACTGGGGTGCGACGTCGGGGGTGTTGTCTCGAAGGTGGCGGTGGGTGGATGTATAGGGTTTGGTAGCTTTCTAAGGGGGTCAAGGGTGTCTAGGGTTTTGGGAGTCTGGGGGATTGGGGGGTATCCAGAGGTTGGGGGTTTAGGGGGTGCGGGTGTCCTGGGGGTCTGATGGTGTCCAGGGTGGTGGGGGCAATCTAGGTGGTGGGAGGGGTGTCCACGGGGGTGGTTGGGCTATCCAGGGGGTAGGGTTGTCCATGGGATGAGGGGTTGTCCAAGGGGGTAGGGGTTGAGTTCTATCCAGTGGTAGGGGGTGTCTTGGGGGCTGGTGTGGTTGTCCACGGGGGTGGGGGGATGTCCTCGGGGGTAGAGGGTGTCCACATGGGTGATTGGGCTATCCAGAGGGTAGTGGAAGTCTAGGGGGTGGGCGAGGTGTCCACAGGTGTAGGTGGGGGGGGGGGCTCTCCAAGGAATGGGTGGGTTGTCCACATGTGGTATAGGGTGTCCACGGTTGTGGGCGGACTATCCACAGGTGTAAGGGTTGTCCATGGGGGGTAGGGGTGTCCAGGGGGTAGGGGTATCTAGGTGTGGGGAGGCATTCCCCATTGATGGGGGGATGTCCACAGGGGTAGGGGTGTCCAGGGGGTGGGCGGGCTGTCCCGAATGAGGGATGTCACTCTTTTCCTTCTACATCGTGGACTCATTAGAAATAGGAAGTATCTAAGAGAAAGGATAATGTTATACATACATTATTCTACTAATTATTTCACTTATATGATGTGTTAAAGTATTTATGAATATTATGACCTATTTTTATATTTTCATATGTATTTTGGATTATTTCTATTTGAAATTGTACTATTGTTAAATCTTCTATTATTAGTAATATACGATTATAATGAAGGTGCCGCATAGATTCATCCTTAATTTATATGTGTGTTACGTAATGTGTGGTAAATAGGTCTGAGAAGGATTATTTTGGTGAGACAATTTATGATATTCTTAATGTTTTTACGGGTGTTAGAAAAATACTAGAAAGTAGTATCAAGTGAGAAATGTTATGGTGGTGGAAAATTTGAAATGGTATGTTTGATTTACGACTCTATTATTAGTTTGGCATGATGATGTCTGGTATGGAAATTGATTCATGATGTGATCACTAAGATGGTTACATGGGTAATTGTTTGGAAAGAACACTGCGACATTGGGTGATGTTAATCACTAGTGGTGTGTGAGCACCCTCCAAGTCCCCCCCCATCGGGCCCCCTACACCAGCTCCTGCCTGCAGCTCCCACCCTCCACACTGTACAACCCCCCTCAGACCCAACAACCCCCACCCTACACAGCCACCCCCCTATAGCCCCCATCCCCGAATCCAATAACCCTCCCACTGTACATCTTCCCAATCCCGCTTCACACCCCCTATAGCCCCCCACCTCCCACTACACAACCCCCACCCCCATTGCCAACCCTCCCACATCACAGCCCCCCTCCCCAAAACCCACCTCTCACTGCACAATCCCCTCCCCACCCCCCCCCCCCCCTGTAGTGCCAACCCCAAACCCCCCACATCACCTCTCACCCCCTAAAACCACCACTCTACATATCCCCCTCTTCACCCCCCCCCCCCACAACCAAACCCCTCACACTACATAGGCTGCCCCACTCCAACATTACGCCACCCTACATCCCCCATAGCCAACCCCCTCCCACTACACAGCCCCTTCTACAACCAACCCCCCTACACCCCCCCCCCCCTACAGTCCCCCTCCCTCACCTTCCCCAATATCCCCACCCCCCCATATTGCACATCCCCACCCCCTATATTGCACATCCCTACTCACACCTAGCCCCACCCTACAAAAATATCCCCCTACTGTCCTCACCCCCACTTCACTACCTATCTACAACCCCACCCCCCCAATCCCACAACACACCACCCTACAACCCCCTCCCACTGCACAACCCCATGTAGCAAAAACAACCCCCTCCCACTACAGATCCCCCATTCCCACAACAACACTCACAACCCCCCTCCCACAACACAATATCCCCATAGATAACCCCTTCCCACTGCACATCCCCCCTCCCATTGCCTCAAAAATTAAATTATGATATGGATACAAATAGTTGGTCTCCCTACCACTTAAGAACTCAAAACCATGTTGGATAAATATAATAGGACATCCAGAAAATATCACTATAAGACATGAACCATACTTCTAATAAAAAGGGTCTCAATAGAACACCTAAATAGAACATGACACGTCACTCTATTTGAGGTGGGATAAAAAACACTTACTTTAATCAAGGATGGATCATAGGTTGGGAAAAATGGTTCTCAAAGAATAGGGAAGTTGTCCTTTATGGATAATTAAAAAAACAACCTGGTTTTCAATGAAATCAAAATGGAAAAAAGATTAAATGGAGGTATAACATAAAACTCATAAACGACATATAGATTTTATATGAAAGAACAAAAAATTGGTTCTAGGGAAGAATGGTTTGAACACTAGAACAATGGGAGATCACATTTAGTGCTCAATGTGGGCGAATCATGACTTGAATTTGGGGGGGGGGTGCATTAATGTAATTCTATCCCAAAAGTTTTTAAAAACTGTTGGTAAATATTAACAAACCTATACAACCAAATTTAAAGAACTGTTGGCATAAGGGGAAAGACTATAAATTATCCTAATGGTTTTTTGAAACCATTGGGAAAACATCCACCTATCCCAATTTTTATATATAACTGTAGGTAAAGGTGTCTCTACCCGGGCCAATCCAAACCGTTGGCGAAAACACTTTAAAAATTCATATACCAATGGTTTTCAACAAACAGTTGGTATAGGAAACCAATCCAAATAGTTTTTCTAAACTATTGGGATATTGGTGTTGGTATATAAGGAATTTCCATTAGTGTACCATTTATCAATTATTGTAATAATATCATCACTCAAGCATACGTACAACATACTGTCTCCACGATGCGATGAGAATCATTATACCTGATTTCCATTAAAGAATGATTATATAAATTAGTTTACAGAATAAATATGATATGTATAATACACATATCATTATAAAAAAATAACTATAACATAAGAAAAATAACTTATCTGAGAAAATATGCAAAAGAAAATAAAGAAGTTAATAACCAATATACGAGAAATACTGTAACTATTATACAGATGATAATATAATAACATATTAATACTATAATTCTAGTGTAAATAAATTAAATGATTTAATTAATTATATTGTTGGTTTTGATAAATACAATGTATAACATACCTAAGTTAAGGGATTATTTTGGATACACCTTTATTTCACTACAACACGTGACTTACATGCCACCTATTTATTTTTTTGTGGTGATTATGTTTTCCATGAAAATTTTTATGACTCTTAATATTAATGTTACTATATTTAAATATTCAGGTAAATTATATTTATTTTACGAGTAATTCGATTCGACTGGTTATAAATTGGGATGGGATGGTTTCACAACATTTTTATTACCTGAGATTGTGTATACCTATGTATTTATAGGGGTATATTTATTATCAATGTCAATGTTTCATAATTTTTAATTATAGACTATTATTTATATTCTTATACAATTATATTGATTCAATTATACGGATTGGTGAATTTTAATTAATTATTATCAAAGGAAACTTTTTTCTTTTTTTTGATATGAGGTTCTTTTTTACTTTTCTATAAAAAGTGCTTAGAGAATTATATTTTAACATATATGACATGAACATATTTTTATGTTTCCGTAACAACTTATTTACATGAAGGTTCCATTAGACTATTTTTAATTTATTTTCATACAATTTATTTTCATTTATAATCGTACAACATTTTTTGAAAAGAAACCATTTTCTAATAAGAAAAGATATATTCTTCATGAATAAAATTGAATCATTATATTGAAATTATTTTCTATCTGATATGGAATTATCTAATATGGTAACATTTCAATTATAAGATACATATTATTCTTATTGTTTGATTGTTTTTATTATATATTAATATTTATTAAATCTTTTTGTTTTACCTGGATTATGTAGTCTTGTAATGATGTTTATAAACACACTTTTTATTCCTTGGGTAATGATGGATGATGTATATTACTTTGGAACACATAAAAAAGATTTCATTATGATATGGCTGAGGAATATATCTCTCTCTAATGCATTGGGAAATGATTTATATCTCATGAGATAGAAATAACGATAATTAAAAGTATATTTGGTTCAGTAATATAGGGTTGTAATGACAAGTAAATCTAGTTCAGTTATAAAACACCTGAATAGAATGTAAACCCAGTTCAGTAATATACATCTTACACTATGATGGGAATGATTTTCTATGCTTATGTTTTTGTAATAATTAAATGTTTTAAGCCTATTCTATTTTCCCATGGGTCTGTTATTTTTTTATTTATGCCTTATAAACTACCTTGATTTATTTCATGTCTTGAGATATTGATATACGATATACATGGGATGATATTTAAAATTTTCTTTATTGATTTTATATTCTTCTGTTTATATTATGATTGATATTTTTCATTTTTACCCATACGATGCACTTGAGCTCCTCAATATTTATGTTTCGCTTCCCTTGGATATAAATAATGGAATTAAGATATATTTTTTAAAAGGTGTTCTAGTTTTGACGAAAAATTTAGGGTAAGATATATATGTTTTATGAACCAGTTGTTTATGCTTCCCAGTTTCTAGAGACACTAATCAAATAGGGACTTCAAGATTCTATTTGTGTCATTTATTAAGTATTCTGAAATTTTAATTTAATTTTTACTTATTTCACAATTAGGGTCTTTACATTTTTTGACCATTTTTGGACATACCCTATTATATTATACCATAATTACCTGATTTACACTTATCATGTGGCAATAATCACTATGAGTAATATTTATAATAAATAAATATTACATGTGGATTTTGAAAAAAAATACCACATGATTAAAAATATAGAATCAATATTTCAATATTAAACATAAATATGTGAAATAAATTACATTAATATTAAATTAAAAACACCATGAAAACAATTTTTTTAGAAAAATTCATTTTTTGTATAAAAATGACTTTATGCCAAAATAAACTATAGAATTCATTCCCCCGAAGAAAATTGGTCGATTAGTAATATAATATATTCATTTTATAATATAAACCCATTTCAAATTATATTTTTTTAGTTCTTGAAACATAATATAGTTTTTTAAAAAAAAATTCCACTATTCACCAAAAAATATTTCCCTTTGGAAAAATCCTAAAAATTTCACCTAAAACCAATTTTGATAATATAGTTTATATTATTTTCATTTAAAATTATAATATTTTAATAAATTATTTATAATACAATATCATTAAAAGAAATAATAACCATTTTATATGAAAATGTGTTTTTGAATAATAAAATAGCTTTGTAGAAGATTTAGTGCCTATTTCTCTAGAATTAACCAATACATTTTTATTCATTTTGAAATATATACATATATATATATACATATTTCATATTTAGTTTATTAATTTTCCTACAACCAAATTCAATGGTTTTGTTAAAATGGGAATATTTATCAAATAATATTTCATAGGATGTTTAAGCTCGATGTGGTATGTTGTATACAAAATCAAACATAATTCCCTTCCTTAAAAATATTATGTTGTTATATTTTTCACAATTGTAGAAGTTGTTACCAAAAAATTTTAACTTTATCTAAATAATAAATGTTTCTTTATTTAAATAATAAATTATTGAAAACCCACAATGTAAAATGTTTTAAAAATTTCATAATTAAAAATCAAAAATTGACTTTGAAGGTAATTTAGAATAACACATACTAAGAATTAAAGTAGGATTACATTAGTGGGAAGGGAATTATTTTGAAAAATGTTATGTCGAGATAATTATGGATTGTGATAGGGATCAATGATCATAAAAGTTGAATGATAATGAAAAATTTAAGAGCAAAAACCCATAATCCTAAGAGCTGTGAAATGGACAATTATTTTATTAGAAATGAATGTAATATAATTCAATTTTGATTAAAGATAATTTTACTAGAGTATAATAATTAAATTACCTTTTGAAATATTTACAAAAATAAATATAAATACATGTTATGTTTAATTAATATTTTTTATCTTTCCACCATAATCTTATATTTTACTGAAGATAATGACTACATTGGAAGAATTTTTATACCCAAGGAACTAAAAATAACTCCAAATAGATCACATAATCTATAAAAGGATAAAAACCTATTCCGATTATATTTAAATATTATTAAAATAATATTTTTACCACATGTAAATATATTATCAAAAATATATAATCCATTATATGATGAAATAAAATATTTACTCTAAAATTCATTAATAAAACAAACATTTCGACATGGATTATTACTTAAATAAATAATTTTATATCCTGAATAACTCTAATAACATCCTGATAAAATAATTTTCAAACCTCAATTTTATCTCATAGAACACATCGTAAAAATTCAATAATATAATAACATTTTCCTTATGTAATCATTTATGTTAAACACAATGGATTCATATATACCTCAAACGACAAAAATGATTCCTAAAAAATCATCAATTTATCACCCTGGGATTTTGAAAGGGAAAATTATATTCAATTTAATATAAGACATAAAATTTTAAATTACAAATGTATCTGATAGCCCATGATATTATTATATATTTCATTTCAAATACATTTATTCTCTTGCACCTCATTTAGTATTTGTAATGCTAATTTATTTCCTGATATGTATATGACAAGAAACATTGATCCTAAAAGACCCATTTAATATATAAATACCATATCCTAGTAGTTAATTTTTACGGTATGAAAGGTACTAAATTATTTATGAAATATATATATATATATTAATTTCCTACTCTATATAAATTATTGTTATTTGTTTAATAAATAAAAAATCATTTTTTGGTAGTGTAATTTTATTCTTAAAAAAAGTATTCATAATATATGATTCTTATTTATTTTCCTAAACAATATTAAAATTATTTTATGGAACAAATTTAAAATTTATTTGATTAAAATCATGTCATTTTCAAGCCATAATTTCAAAATTTACATATTGTGAAATTTTGGGATTTTTTATAAAATATTTATTTTTTGATGAATAATAAAAAAATATAGATTTTTTAATAAAGTGTTTTTATTTCAATTATTTAAGATATTTATGTTAAATCCTTATTCTTTTTTTTTATTTTTTTTCACCAAATTTTATTGATAATTCGTTTATTGTATTTATTCATTTGTTGTTTTCGATGTTATTTTGGAGGTTTTTGAATGTTTTTGGGCCAATAAATTGTTAACAAATGGTTTGACAAGTTGTGAATACAAACCATGATTCATTTATAGTTTATTAGGTAAGAGAACATGATTGATTCAGTTTTATAAAAAATATGAAGAAAAAAATCCCACCATAATAGAATGGGTGACATAGTCAAACAAACCTTGCAACCTAACCCTGAAAGACTTCCAGTGGTTTTGTTTATGTCTCATAGTTAATAATAACCTTGTAACCGAAGCTGAGAAACAATATGAACTGGTTTTAATCCCCAAAAAATTGTAATATAAATTATGAAACCCAATAATTAAACCTAAAATCCACCGACATGAACCTAATATTGGTTACTATGGAATTGTGTTTCATTTTTTCATGGATTTTTGGACTGTATTTTAGAGATATAGAATATCTTTTCACTTCTATATAGATCTATCTTCTTAGATTTGGTAATCACTATATAAGGCGAAACATCATGGATCAATTTTGGATATATTACATATATTCTAATTAGTTTCTTATATTTATTTCCTTCATTTTTAATACGTTATTTCTTGATAATTTTTATTAAAAATGCATCCATCCAATAAATTTTCTATAATAATTGATCATAAATAAATTTTTTAATTTTCAATTATTCTATTTAAAATAAATTCAACATGGTATGATTTTCTTATCATAGTTTCATAAATTGGTGAATTATATGGTGATCTTAATTCCCTTTTAATGTGTTTTACTAGGTTACCATTAGGAAAAGTATGGGCCAAGGCCTATTTTTTATTCGTAAATGGAAATTATTTTATTAGAATGAAATAATTATAAATATTTATAATTTTCTAAATAGATTAAAAATCCATGAATTATTTAAATCACTATAAACCCTATTGGAATTATGTTACCATTTTATTGAAATGGAATTTCATAGATAATATTATCTGACTTATTTATTCACATGAAATGTGGGCGTAAATAAAAGTTTGGAATTTATCTTATACTTTTTGGAATTTTGAATCTTCCATGAATACACTTTGGTTGTTTTAGAGGAAATGAGTAATTTAATGTCCTATTTGGCCTTACCATGATGTTTTTTGAGTGGAATCAAGTAATGAAACACTTTTTATATGTTTTTAGTAATAAAAATTGATTAAATTAAATTTATTATTTTCGACGGCCCGACTGGAAATGTGTAATCATCGACACTTATAATATTCTATGAATGTAACATGATTGATTCTTGTATATCTTATTTCTTGTTGTTAAAAAACGAAATTTTTATATAGAATTATATTGGTGGTGATCATTAGATATGATTTGAGGGAATGTTCTCGTTATTGAAATGTTGGGGGCATGATTCCATGATTGATATTGATAATGATCTCCATCATGATCATCAAAAATTGATTATACTACTTATATTTTTTTCTTTTAAAGGTAATATTTGTTTTCATATGCCATGACCCATCCCTTGGGCCCGTTCCATGACTACCCGAAGCCCGCCTTCCATCGGCCAAGGGCTGGCGACTATCACCAAAGAAGTAAATCCCTAAACTGGGAAGGCATCTCTTTTAAAAAGTGAAAACTCGCACAACAGAGTATGATCAAGGAGAAAACACTAAGTAAAACAATATACAATGCGTGTTCAAAGTAGAGGGGCCAGAATACAAACCCAACATGACAGTACAGGTAAAACTAAAACACATAAAACTGAAAATGATAAAACTATTGAAAGGTGTAGAGAAGCTCCTGGATCATCCACCATGGATCCTACCTGATAGGTAGGTACATATAGCCTCCTCATCACACCACTTCTGTCAGTCTCCTCCACGTACCGACATGTTGTATGGTCCACTTCCAAGTATAGTCCAGTCATGGTACCCTCAGCCTCAGTCAGTGCTGTCTGTCATCTACAACCAACCCAATAAGGTACAGGTATAGCCCATGCAGGGGTGAGTATAACCATACTCAGTAGGGACCTTGAGACCCTCAATGTATCATAAAAACCAATGAGGATAAACACAAAGTATGAATTCAACAAATATCCCCACTTAGGTATATTCTCAAACATATAGAAATGTTATCATGTAACCCATCTCAATCAGGAGGTAAAAAAATGTTTTTGACTCAGATCAAACCTGGATTTTAATCTACGGGTAGTATCAAAAAACATCCCCAGTCACATTGTCGAAACCTCGGCTGCTGGAGAACATAGTCATCTGGTAACCCACTGCCCTGCCCAACTGGAGGGTAAAACCTAAGAGGTCATTGGGTAACCCACTTCCCAGCCCAATTGGAGGGTAACCCCTATAGGTCAACAGGTAACCCAATGCCCATCCCAAATAGAGTGTAAACCCTAAGAGTCAATGGGTAACCCAGAACCCAGCCCAGCTAGAGGGTAAACCCTAAGAAGTCATTGGGTAACCCACTTCCCAGCCCAGCTTGAGGTTAAACACTAAAGTTCAACGGGTAACCCACTTCCCAGCCCCAACTAGAGGGTAAACCCTAAGAGTTCATCGTGTAACACACTACTCAGTCCATTTGGAGGGTAAACCCTAAAGGTCAACAGGTAACCCACTGCCCAGCCCAGATGTAGGGTAAACCCTAAACTCGTTTGATAACTTCTTACTTATTCTCACCTGTCTCTTGGAGGATCCCCTACATGAGCTATTGGAAGACTCTACAACCGTCAATAAGTACCAAGTAGAATAATCTCAAAGGTCTAACTCGTCAAAGGGGTCTCAATGCAATAGACGTAGCATCAATCGAACGCCTGATATGTGATTTTTTAGCCTTTTACTCCCGGGGGCCTGGTTGGATTCGTGTACGATCCAACCTTACCATATGAAAAATTTACCCCAAATACTTGTGGGGTATACTCAAAGGGACCATATCACTCTTTGAAAAACCAGTGCCACTGACGGTTCATCAAACGGTCGCCTGATGTTGAAGATATGACCAATGAATGTAAAGGGTCAGTAGTGGGCCTAGGTCCGGTCCGAACCGGTCAGACAAACTCGGCCCCACCCAGTCTTGTCCATCATGGTATGGGTCGAACTGTTTGGTGTGCCCCAGCCCATTGGGCGGGCCAGCCTATTAGGATCGACCCGGACCGCTGGGCAAAGCCCAGCCGGCCATGAGGGCAGTTCGGCCCATGCTCGAGGCCGGTTTGGCCCAGAGCATCGCGAGGGCACGGCCCAGCGTGGCTCATCCCAGAGGGCGGGCCTCAGCCAGTTCATCCAGGGTGTCGCGAGGGCACCAGGACAATAGATAGGACGAGAATCCACGAGGGGGCCGGGACACTGGCTCAGACCGGTGGCAGTGAGGGAGCCGGAATGCCATCTCGACTGGAAGGTCGTGAGGAAGTCGGGACTCCGGCATGGTCGGAATGCCGATAGAGATCCAGGACAACAGCTTGGTCAGAATGACATGATGGGGCTAGCTCGGGATGGCACGTGTGGAATGCGGAGTTCGGCAGGTGTGCCAGTTCGGGGTGGTGATCGGGGTGTAAACGGAGGCTGGATGACAGTCAGTTCATAGTGGGGAACAGGGTGCACGCAGAGGCCAGCAGGCGGCCGGTTCGAGCAGCCATGAATGGTGCGGCCAGGCAGGCCAGTGGCTCGGGCTGGTGGGTGGCCTGCAATGGTTCGAGAGGCCGGCGGCGGGAGGCTGATGATGGTTCACGTGGCTGGCTGCGGCCAGGAGCCGGGTGGTGCGGGACGGTGGCGGTGTGGCCAGGATGGCTCGACTAAAGGGGTGTGGTTCATCCTGGAGCTATAGAGGGACATGGGGGTAGTGCGGTTTGTAGAGGCTGCGGGTGGCATGACATTTGTCGACGCTGCCTTTATTTCCTCGTTGCTTCATCACCATGCCGATGTTCAATCATAAACAAGATCGGTGGAGGGGTTCGGCCATGTTGGATTGGCCCGCACCCTTTGCGTTTAGGGTGGTATCAATTGGTTAATAAAATAAGAAGAATGTTGAAATTAAAATACTCTTCAATCCCCTTCAACAATTCCTTTCATTATTAGAATATAAAATGATAGAAAAATTACAGAAAACTACCCATATCTTTTATTGTCGGTCGTCGACGATGAAGTTGTGGGAAGAAGACGAAGGTGTTCTTAATTCGTTGCATCCACCACATGCTTCCATTCCCAAGATTCATCAGCTGGAAAATACGATCCATGTCAGTAGGTTTTCAGGGAAGAAATTGAGGAATGATCATTTTCGGAATTCTTCTTTGGAAGAACACATTCTTCATTCTTTGTTGGGAGAATTATAATCCTCCCAAGCTCTCCTCATTCCCAACGTCCACCCTAATGCCAAAGTTGTGCCAAATAATTGATTATAGTATCTATTAATTCATTTGAAGGAACTCAAAAAAATAATGAATTAATTACATGGCTCCACCTAATTAATGTGAAGGGTTGGATCAAATTAATTAGGGGAAGGTCAAGAGGCACTCCCTCATTAATGAGGGAGAGTTGAGATGTTTTACTCTCCTCCGTCAATATGTGGTTAAGACCCGTGTGTTTATCATATCATATCCTCTCACAGGAGGTTATGTTTGGGTGGGTCCCACCACCTCTACCTCTCATGGGAGGCTATGGTGTGGTGGTCCTACCTGTAACATCCATGTGGAGGTTTTAACCACCCAACACTCACATTGCAGCTCAAATAAAATAAAGTGAAGATCACTTTAATTTATTACATTTCATGAAAACCCAAATATTATCTTCCACTCTCGACTCACTATCATTGAAGTGATAGTCTCTCTAAGCGATTACTGTCACTACGAGCTCAAAAGTTCCCCAAGATTTCAATTCTGATCTCTAGTTCAAATGTTATAAAAACCTGCTCATACGTTTACTTAACATACCTGAAACAATCCTCAGAAATTGATTCTAGGAACACCAAGACTCGAAATCATGTGCCATAAATATTCAAGGACTGATAAAATTCCAATTAATATATGAAAAAACTTTTCCATAGAGTATCCAGGTCTTTACCTTATCCCCACCTTTGGTAAGTATGTCCCCGTAAGCTACAACTTGAACTAAGGGAACAATTGGGGGTACTAAGCACGCATCTGAGCCTCTCACTCCCATGTTCTCTATTGGAGATTCTCATACTACTAGAGAACGTGAACCAGAGGTATTGACCATCCACATAGGAACCAATCTTGTCGATACTCAATCTCCACTTGAACCTCGGTTAATCTTTCCCCATCATCGACATCAATCTCTCTATGGTGGATGATGTGACAATGGTAGTTCACGTATCTCCTCATCTGAGATACGTGGAACACATCATGCACCCGATGCAACTGAGATGGAATATCAATGTGGTATGAAACCTTGCCAACTATGATGAGGTCCTAAATATTACTGATAAATCTCAGAAATAACTTGTCGCCTCTACCAAATATTCGTAGACCTCATCGATGTAAGACCTATAGAAAGACATGGTCCCCATCCTCAAACTACAGAGGCTTATGTCTCCTATTAGAATATGACTTATGCTTGCTATGTGCAGTCTTCATCTACTCCAGGATGATCTTCACCTTCTCTGTGGTGGCCCATACCATATCCAGTCCCACTACTGATTACTTCTCAGAGTTAGTACAACACAAAGGAGATCTGAATGGTCGCTCGTATAATGCCTTCAATGGTGACATTCCGATGGTGGTGTGATAGCTGATGTTGTACAAAAACTCCAACAATGGAAAGTGATCCTCCTATTTGTGACTAATGTTGAGGACACAAGAATGTAGCAGGTCCTCAAGGGTCTGAATTGTCCACTCAGTCTGGCAATCTATTTGAGGATGGAAGGCAGTGCTCAGATGAAGCTGCGTCTCTAAATCCTCCTTCAACCCTTTCCATAACCATGAAGTAATACATGCATCACTATCAAAGACAACAGATAAATTTAATAAATGTATCCACATAAAATCCTGCTCGTAGAGGCGTCCCAAGCTCTCTACTGACCCCTGCTATTTGATCGGTAGGAAGTGGGTTGACATGGTGAGTCGGTCAATGATAACCTAAATCAAGTCATGACCCTTGGATGTATGTGGATGTACTATCACAATGTGCATTGATATCCCATCCAACTTCCATTCTAGGACCACTACTGGATGAACAAAGCCTTTTGGTACATGGTACCCCACCTTCAATTTCATACAAGTGAGTCATCGATAGGCAGACTTCACTACTATTTTCTTCATATCTGGAAACCACTGATGTTGTCTGGGGACTTGGTACATCCTTCCCACTCTTGGATGTACCACTTGAGGGGATGTGTGGAACTCCCACAACACATCCTTATGATGTGACCCTGGTATAATAGTACATCCCTTTAAGAAAATGATGTGCTCTCCACCATCATAAAATCGTTCTGTTTCCTACCCTGTGGATATCTGAGCACGTCGTGTCTCGCAGTCAGCGTCCCAATGTTGTGCTTCCCTGACTCACTGAAGGAGTGGGGGAGTTTACTATAAGAGATTGAAGGAATACTGCTCAATATCTATCCTCAAAGGATATCTGTAAAGAAACCAGCTACTCTATTGCCTCTCCTAGCAGCTGTATACTAGATCTCCTTCTGAGTGCATTTGACACAACATTCTCCTTTCCATGAGTATAAAATATCTCGAATTCATAGTCCTGGAGGAGCTCAAAAAATCGTCACAATCTTAGGTTCAGGTCATTCTGAGAGATGATATACCTAAGACTCTTGTGATCATAGTACACGGTAAATCTCCCACTCAGCAGGTAGTGCCTCCATATCATCAAGGAAGAGACCATTGCTACTAACTCCAGGTCATGGGTGGCATTGTTCTGCTCATGTTTTCTCAACTACCGATAACCATATGCAATCACTACTCGCTCCAGCATCATGACACACCAGAGTCCGGTCTCTGATGTGTCTTAGTAGACTATATACCCTACGTATTCCTCTAGTATCCTCTAGATGGGGCACTTGTCAGCCTCTGCCTTATCTCTTGAAATCTCTACTGGCATATCTCTGACCACAAGAAGGGTTTCCCCTTCTTCGTTAAGGCTGATAATGGTGATGCAACTCTGGATAAGTCTAGAACAAACCTCTGGTATGTCCGCCCGACTCATGAGTGATCGGTTGAACCCTCTCATGCATGAGTTCATCCTGTGCTGCGTGTGTTTTAATTTTCACCGACCAAGGAATTCCCCATTCCAACGTTGTTGATAAATCACATCCTTTTTGACTAATATAGTCAATCTATGTGTGAACTGTGGATGTCATGTCCAAACCCAAACTAACTTTGTAAGGCCTTAATGCTACCACCATGGGGTTCCAACCAAAACTCCCACCTTCAGGGTTATATTGAACAATCATCATAAGTGTTATTATCGAGTCTCCTCCCAAATATATTTCCAGGTGTGAGGTTTAAGTCAACGGTTCAACTAGAAACTCTATGTATTGTACATGATTCATGGAAGGAAGGATTTATAGGAACCAATGTCTATTAATTCAGAAAATAGAAGTAGACATAGAATTTACCTTGATTAATTCCCAGAGCCTTTGGGTCGCTCTCCTTGACCACATAAAACAACTCGCATCCCCTATCGTCTAACTCCCTGAGCCTAGCGGGCTCATACAAGGGGTGATTGTAATAAGTCGGAAAGTACGCCACATCAAGCTGCTCTCTCAGCTCTTCTTCCACATATTCTACCCTCTAGATTCATCTATCCATAACACTTCCTCTTCTATAAACATTTTACATGCTCAAGTCTCTGGGACTGGTGCTAGTTTCATGCTTTCCCACTACTAACATTCACTGGCTGTATCCGCTCAACCCATGAACATTCAACTACAATGGTTTTCTGTATCACCCGAACATAAGTACAAATGCATAGAGAAATTTTTCTGGCTCAGATGTCCTTTAAACACACCTATCTCAGTTGTTTTATCCATGAATCACTGATCGTACCATATTGATCAAGTACCAGGAATGATCGGAAAGCCTCGATGAATAATCAGCTATCGACACATCGTCCTACTGAAGCTGCTAAAGTTCTAGGTAACTCTTAGCCACCTCCACAAGCCAATCCTCAGCTACCATTGTGTCGATCTAACCACAGAAACTGATGGGTATCTGATGTTTTAGCACGTGTAAGGCACTAATCCTACAAGTGTCCTCTACTGGTACTACAGTTTGCAACTGCTGGCCAATGAGAAGTGATATAGCTGGAACACTACCTGAAGTTACTACCTTGTGCAACGATCAATGTACCAAATCCTCATCAGTAAGTGTACAATAATCATGTAAAATCACTGAAAAAGACTAGTTTCTATGATCAAAATCTTCCCAACTGGTGTCTAAATTTGGCGGAAAACTCTATTAATTGCCTCCAGCCAACCCTAAGCTGCATGGAAAACTATCTCACCATGAAAAATCAAAGGCCATTGCTACTAGAACTCAGGCAATGCACTCAGTCAGCATGCACTGTATGCAAGTGCGGTTGGTGATAACTACTACCCAATGGGTGGTGGTTCTGCTGGTACACCACCCGAAGGAGCGAACTTAGTAAAAGGGACATGCATCGGAGCCTCGTCGCTCGGTGGGCCGTCATCGTGAAAACAACTCTCAGAACCCTCGATGGATATTTGTGTGGAGGAATTATGAAAAATAATAGGTGTTCCATGGTCATTAAGATATACTTGGTGAGATGACTCAAGATATCACAAAAAAACTCTAGAAAAAACACATGCAATAAGTGTTTCCGAGAACTGAGTTAGAAATTAGAATTCATGGACCTGGTGTATCGATACGTCAACCACCGCAATAACACTTGATTCCCTGAACTGAAAACCACACTCAGGACCCTTAACACTATTGCATTATATAAAAAAAGATTAGAGTCCTATGTTTTGTGGTAGAACCGAATCCCTATGATACCAATTTGTCACGACCCATCCCCCGGGGCCCATGCTGTGACTACCCCAAAAAAGCCTTACATAGGCCATGGTATGGCGACTAGAACCATATGACTATATCCCAAAACTGGAAATGAATTTCTTTTTAAACATGAAAAAAACACAACTTGTATGATCTGGTAGGAATACACTATGTAAAACTATATATAAAGAGTCCTGATAGTAGAGCAGCCAAAATATATTCCCAACAGAACAGTACAAGTACAACTGAAAACATGTACAACATAGAAGGAAAAAACAGCAAAAAGGTGAAGAGAATATCCTGGATCATCCACAATGGATCCTATATAATGGGTAAGTACAGATATCCTCCTCAGCCCCCATGTTTGTCAGTCTCATCCATGTACCGACATGTCTTATGGTCCACCTCGGGAGACCGTCCAGTCATGGTACTCGTAGCCTCAGTCAGCATTGTCCATCGTCTGAAACCAAGAGAACGAGTTGCAGGCATAGCCCGTGCAGGGGGGAGTTTAAAGATAATCAATTGGGACCCCGACACCCTCATGGTATCACAAAATCTACCATTGATGAACAAAAAGTATGAATTCAACAGATAACCCCATTTAGGTATATTTACCTACATATACCTATGTTATCAAGTAATCCATCTCAATCATGAGGTAAACAAAAATGTAACTGAATTATCTCAAACCAGGATTTTAATCAAGGGGTAGTATAATAAACATACCCTGTCCCACTGTCGAAACCTTGGATGCTAGAGAACTCAATCATCGGGTAACCCACTGTCGAGCCCTACTGGAGGGTTAACCCTAAGAGGTCATCGGGTAACCCACTGCCCAGCCCAGCTGGAGGGTAAACCCTAAATGTCAACATGTAACCCACTCCCCAGCACAGTTGGAGGGTAATCCCTAAGATTCAATAGGTAACCGACCGCCCAACCCAGCTGAAGGGTAAACCCTTAGTTGTCGTTGGGTAACCCACTTCCCAACCCAACTGGAGGGTATACCTGAAAGGTAAACGTGTAACCCACTGCCCAGCCCAGTTAGAGGGTATTCCCTAAGAGGTCGCCAGGTAACCCACTACCCAAACCACCTGAACGGTAAACCCTAGAGGTCCTTGGGTATCCCACTACCCAGCCCAGCATGAGGGAAAACCCTTAACTCGTCTGGTAACACCTCACTTATGCTAGCTAGTCTCCGGGAGGATCTACACCACGAGCAACAAGTTGATAATCCAACTGTCATGAAGTCCCTTTTAGATGTATCTCAAATGTCTGCATTGTCATAAGGTTCTCAACGCAATATACGGCTCATCAAATGGACACCTGGTCTGTGAGTTATTAGCCTTTTAGGCCTGGGGGCCCAGTTGGATTAGTTTATGATCCAACCTGGCCATATCTTAACTTTTCTCTGAACTCTAGTGGGGTATAATAAAAGGGACCATCACGCTCTAAGAAAAACAAGTGCAGCTGATGGTTCATCAGACAATGATCTAGTGCCACAGATATGGGCAATGAATGTAAAGGGTCAATAGTGGGCATGGGTCCGGTCCAATCTGGTCGGACAGACTCGACCCAATCTCGTCTGGGTTGACCCAGTCTGGTTCAACCCAGTTAGACCTTTTGGGTCTGGCCCAACCCATTGGGAAGGAAAACCTGTTGTCCAGCGGGCCGTGAGGGAAATTTGGACCGGGCTTTGGGACAGTTTGTCCAGGAGAATTGCAAGGGTGCCACCCGGCGTGGTTTGTCCCGGAGGGCATGACTGTGCGGGTTCAGATGTGATCCACAAGGGGTCCGGGAAACTGGCTCAGCTGGGAGGCCGTGAGGGGGTCGGGACACTTGCTCATATGGGTGGCCGCAAGGGAATCGGGACGCCGGCTTAGCTGGAAGGCTGCGAGGAATCTAGGACACTGGCTCTCATGGGAGGCCTCTAGAGATCTGATATGATATCTCGACTAGAAGGCCGCGAGGGGGGCCAGATTTGGGTGGTGTGCGGGGGCGGTCGGAGGCCGGCAGTTGGCCAATTCGTGCATCCAAGAAGGGCGCGGCCAGGCGGGCCGGCGGCTTGGGCAGGGAGGTAGTCGACGGTGGTTCGAGAGGCCGATAGAGGCTGGAAGCTTGGTGGCGCAGGCCGACGGTGGGGCAGGCCGGTGGTGGTGGGGCTCTGGTGGCTCAGCTGGAGGGCCAATGTTTGTCCCGGAGCACTAGAGCACCACGGGGGAAACACAGTTCTTGGAGGTCGTTGGTAGCACGTCCTTTTTCATAGCTACCTTTTTCGCCTCATTTCGTCATCGCTAATCTGATGTTCAATCATAAACATGATCAGCGGAGGGGTCTAGGAATGTTGGTTAGGCCAACACCCTCCGCGTTTAGGATGGTATCAAATGGTTTATCAAAGAAGAATAAAGTTTAACTTCATTTACTCTTCAATCCTCCCCAATAATTCCATTCATTCATATAATAGAAAAGGAATGAAAAATTACACAAAACAACCCCTAACTTTGATTGTCAGTCGTCGATGATGAAGTCAAGGGAAGAAGATGAAGGAGTTCATTATTCAATGCATCCGTCGCACGCTTCAAATCCCATGTTGCGTCAACAGGGAAAGGCGCTCCACGTCGGTAGGTGTCAGGGGAATAAATAGAAGAAGGATCGATACTGGAATTATTCATTGTAATAACACTGTATTCATTATTCATTTGGAGATTTATAATCCTACCAAGCTCTCCTCTTCCCAACATCCACTGAAATGCCAAATCTATGCCAAATAATAGATTATATTATCTATTAATTTGTTGGAAGGAATTCAAAAAAATATGATTGATTTAATTACATGGATCCTCCCAATTAATGTGAAGGGTTGGAACAAATTAATTAGGGGAAGGTCAAGAGGCTCTCCCTCACTAATGAGGGAGAGTTGAGAGGTTTAACACTCCTCAATAAATAGGGGTTTAAGCCTCGTGTTGTCCCCACGTCATAACCTCTTACAAAAGGTTATGTTTGGGTGGGCCCCACCACCTTAACCTCTCATTTGAGGTTAAGGTGTGGTGGTCCCACCTCCATCTTCCATAAGAAGGTTTTAAACACCCAAAAATCACATTGCAGCACAAATAAATTAAATTGAATCTCACATTATGTTATTACTTTTCATGAAAACCCAAAAACTGTCTTCTACTTTCGACTCACTACCATCAATGTGAAAGTCTCCTTAAGAAAATACTAGTGTTGCGAACTCAACAGTGCCCTCAGATATCAATTTTTAGTTTCGGTGAAAAAGTTATAAAAACCTGCTCACAATTTTACTGAACATACCCAAAAAATTCATAATAAATTGATTCCGAGCACACTGGGCCTCAAAATCATGCTTTGGAAATTTTCATGGAATCCTAAAATTTCCATGTATTTATGTAAAAATATGTCCATGAAATTTATGGGTCTATACATTATATATGGTGGAGTAGATTTATTCTTCACTATAGGACTCACAAACTATTTATTGGATCTGGATTGAACATGAATGTCTTAGGCTATGGACATGCATATTGGAAAGAGGTTGTCCACAAAACATTGTTTCATGAAACCCATGGAACTAAAATTATTCTCAATTATTAAAAAAAGATAGTATTTATCTAGATAGTGTATGGTGGACTCATTATCATAAATATGTTCTTACCTATGAAATTGGCATACTCGATACACAATACATGGGTACAACTATTGTCACCACTATGCACTGGAGTAACCTTTTAGTGATGATTACTGATATTGATTTTTCAGTTTAGTATTGTGATGTACCCTATATATTATATCTAAACATATATGTCACTTAATATAAATGGAATGTAATTATTTTTTATATATGATATGACTCATACTTTTGATATCATTATCAAAATTTTCAGGAATGTTTTTTGATTTTAAAAAGTGAGAAGTCATTTTTTATTGGTCTAGTTATATGGATTATCTTGAAAAGTTTAAAGCTATATTTTAAAAACAATAATTAGAGCCTATTTATTAAATATCTATCTTATAATATTTTACATAACATATTAATATATATATATAGACACTTATGTGGAATCTAACTGGTCTTTATATCTCGCACCTTACTTGTACTATTGGGTGTTTACATCACTATGGATATTATAGTTGGTTTTCCTATCATAAATGAATTATTCTGTGCCATTGAGTTTTGGTTGACTAGTTAAGGGTGACTAGTGATATCCTAGTTTTTCATGGAAAACAAGTTGATAGTTTTTGTAATTTATGATTTGTTTATAGTTTTGTATCATCTAATTCTACATGATATTATTCTATTGATTTTTTCATCTTTTGATATTTAAATTTTTTATGACATTTATTATCATAATGTTTTTTAAGAAACCAATCTCAATAATTAGTATATGATTCCTTGGTGTTTTCACTAACCAATGTATTTCAAGTATGGTATTTGTGTTATTATATATTTGGCTAATATAGGGGTTCAAAATAAACTATGGGATAGTTCGTCATAATTTAAAAGTATTCTTATGTTTGGAATATGATTTAATTTGATTGATTTATAATTTATTTACATTTAATAAAAATAATCTTTTTAATCAACATCATTTTATATTTTAGTATATGTTTGGTTGTGGGTTTACAAATTTTTTTTTTCTGAAAACACATTTAATGTGCATAATGTTTCTCATTTATAATAAATTAAAAAACCCAGAATGATTAAAACGGAAAATTAAATGATATGTTATAAATAAATACATATAAATAAATAATTATACACTAATTTTTATTTTTCATTGAATTAATATAAAAATGATTTTTAGAAAGAATACACATTTTGAAAGAAAACCTTTCCATCACTTGTGTGGGTTTAAATTAAATTATTTTATTTCAATTATATGAATTATATTAATAAAAATTTGATTCAATATATTTAATTAGTATAATTTATATTATCTATTATTTTGAACTTATTTTTTCAACAAAATGAATAATAAAAATAGTAAAAACTAATTGTCATGTTCAAGGGAAAATAAATTTTACCAATTATTTATCTAATAACATTTGGGTTAAAATTAATTTAAAACATGTATAAGAACTATTTCTTAAACTTATTTCTACATTATGATGACTAATTCTAGATATTGGTCTATTTATATGCACCTTTCAATATTGAAATATGCATTTAAATTTTTCATTGACAAACCTATATGTTTTTCACTCACGACACTTATAAAAGTATATCCCCTCTCATTACATCCTTACACCTTCAAATACCTTTGGTTAAGACAATACCTGTAAAATTTCATTAATAATTAAATACCCACAACCTAGACTACTTATTTTGATCATATATTAATCCTAAGAATCAATGTTTTACTCACCTATGGTGGTCTCTCGAATAATATTTATCCTACATAACTGATTTTTTGTATTCTATTTCTTCTCCAAAATACTCATAAAAAATTATACTATAATAGAAAAATAACTTAAAATATAAAATCATTTTCTTATGATAATTTATTAATGTAAATACATCTCATATTCCATAAAAATTAATGAAAAATCATTAATAATATCTATGGAGAACTACCTCTTCAGGATCCTATTTCATAGTTTTCAATTTTATCCTCTAAAAAATTATATAATGATGGATTAAAAGTATATATAATATATTTTTAAAATATTTATTCATATAAATTTATATGATATATCATGTATATTTTCTATTTATATTCTATAGGGGATATAATAAAGTCACTTGTGTGTTTGACGCGATACCACCTTGTGATGTGATGTGATTCATATTTCAATAACTCATGACATGAATGGTAATATGGATAATGATAATAAATATATGTGATGAACTTTAGATAGTAATAATAATATAAATGAAATATTTATAATTGTTAAATTATATTATATCAGATTATATCTTACAATGAAAAATGATATCATTACGAGTGAGAATGTATGGATGACCACCATAATGATGAGATGCAATTATTTTTTTCCATCACAAAAAAAATTGATAGTGTATATAATTATATATGATTAATTAATATGGTATTTTTTAAAGTATTATAATTATTTAATGACAAAATGTTACATATATTCGTTCCATAATGATAACTTTTAAAAGAAAATGTTACTCATGTGTGCATACAATCTTCCATCTCATTGACTATAACAATGTTAATATTTAGTTACACTAAGTCATGATTGATTATAATAGTATAATTCAGTTAAAATAAGTTTTATATTTAATAATTTTTATATTTAATATTCGTAAGAACCCTATTCTTATTTTTGAGGAATGGGTTTATTCTTTCCTCTTTTCCTTAATTGTATTTGAGAAAATATTGAAAATGGGGGGAAAATCCCAAATTTTGGAAGTACACACTGTGTACTTCTGGCCGTGTGGGATGAGTACACATGGCGTGTGGCTATGTAGGGGATGAAGGGTGTAGGAAGCGACAACACGCCGTGTAGTGTCCCTTTTACATGAAGTGTAGTCAGTTGACAGGAGAATAGTAAGGCGATGGCTAGCTGTGGTGAAGCACACGCTGTGTACTGAAGGAGACATGCCGTGTAGTCATGTCGAAATATGAACAGTGCCACGCTGGTGAGAAACCATCAGAGGAACTGTTAAAAAATGGGAAGTACACGCCGTGTAATTTGAAGTACACGCCGTGTACTTTTTTTTTCTTAAAATGGACAGTAGCATCCCATGTTCACAGGGAAGGCTTAGAATGGGAAGAGAGATCAGGAGAGTAAGGAAGAAGCTTCAAGGATCCCATGAATGCACATAGGGAATCTGATTCTGCCTCCGTCGATCTTGTTGAAACTGCGCAGGTGAGCCCTCTCATCTCCTGGTGTGTCTCTTGCAAATTCATTCCCAAACGGGAGTTTTTACATTTAAGAGAGAATTTTTTAACCTCATATATATGGTGTTCTTGGACGTTTCAGAAAGCGTTGTTCGCGTATATCTGTCATGGTTGATTAAGGTAGGTGTCTTGATGTTTATTTTCCAAATGATGTGGGTTTTTGTGTGTTTTTGTGCTACGAACACATATTTTGGGTGCCATGTGGCAGATTCTGTGGCTATCATACATACCTAGAATTGTATATGTAATTAAATATGATATTAAAATGCTGTTTTGGATTGCTTCATGGATCTAGGACCATCCTAAGGGTTCTTTCCTCTGTATTTTCTTTTGGTCAGGATACCCGAGGGTATGCATCTAAAGTAATGATTGTAGAATTTCTTTTAGAGGAATTGCTTGTGAATATTTATTTACATGTTGTGAATGGCCCAGTTACTTGCTTAGCCTGAGGGCAGTACATTACTTAGCCTGAGGGCAGTGCTACCTTTAGCCTGTGGGCAGTGGTTATTTCGGCCTGAGGGAAACTTCTTCTGTGCCAGTGGGCAGCTGATTCGGTTCCTGTTGGTGACACTTCTTACGCATGTGGGAAATATCTGTAAGCCTATGGGAATATTCTTGTATTGGATACTCTTTACCTGAGGGTAGGAGTTTACGTGATTGATGACATTAGCTGTTTACTTTGAATATTCACTTTGGAGATATTTTAAATTACATGATTAAATGTATATTAAAATGGAAATATAATTGGTTAAGTTAGTTACTTTTTAGTACTACTTACGTTATTGAATTTTACTAACCACACTATTGTTTCATGTTTTACACACAATTGAGGTCGATCCTTTGGTTGGTGCCTACTGAGATATATTTCTCACACCCTATTTTTTTCACGCTTTTCAGCTCAAAGAGATTATGTTTCTGCAGGTGTAGATGAGGTAAAATTCCCTTATGCATTTACTTAATTGTTGCTGAGGTGTAGGGGAGAATGGGACTGGGGTTAGGCTCACGATGTCACTGGCTATTCTGTTTTTCTTCTTTGTACTTGTATTATATATTTTATTGTACAGTTATGTAACATGTTATTGCTATTTTCTTAGAATAGTGACTTGCTACATCTTCATATATAAATATATGACTATTGGTTTTCCTTTTTGTTATCAGATATCCATTTTAGTTATGTATACTATTACAGAATTTTCTGTTTCTATGTGTTTCATTTCATTCCACTATGTTACACTTTGATAAATGAGGTCATATTTTCCCCACATTCAGACATGGGCCCTCACTGCAAGTTGGCAGCCTCTGGCATTTGGTAAAATGCGCTTGAGGTCATGTGGCGAACCGGGTTCAGGGCACTGTTGAGTGGCACCCGGAACTGGGATGTTACAAAGTGGTATCAAAGGAGTTCTTTTCTTTGACTTACTATTGGGATCCATAGTTAGGGATAGGACGGACCGGTAGTTGGTAATATGTTGTGCCTGAGAGTAGCTAACCCATGTACATGAAAAGCCAATTTACCTCATATTGAATTTTATTGATTTTGTAGTTTACAGTGGATATGATTTAACAGTTGGTTATGTACATGTATTGTGCTGTTGATATTTTATCCTTGGGTTCTATTTAGTTGCATCCCGATGAGATGAGGGTATTCCATCTCAAAAATCATTTAGGCACATGCTAGAAATCACATGCCATGCATAGTTCCATGCCATGTTGGTGCATTAGAAATTTAATGTTGTTGTGATAGTTGTTTTGCTAGAAAATCATGTTGTTGTGATAACTGCTTGATAAATACCTGCTATGTGATAAGGTACTTTTGTATGAACTTGTTAAATGAATGGATGCCAAACATTGGTCTTTTGGGAGTATGGGCCCCCATTTACCAGAATTTGGTCGATCATTGACTATTTATTTCATTATAACACTGATAAGATGTCAAACATTGATTCGTGGAGAGTATGGGCCCTCATGAGTCGAAATTTGACACTTATGTGTTGTTTTTTAGTGTTTTCTGGGATCTGGGGATGTTTCAGAGGCATGATGTCTAGAATTTCACATATAAACTCCATGTAGTACCTTAAATACATCATGTGTGTTCTTCTGTTATGGAAAAAAATAACTTTTTGAGTACACTCTGTGTACCCAGAGTACACGCCATGTACTCTCTTCCCATGTCACAAACCTTGTTGGTGGCGACACGGGAAAGGGAAGAGCATGGGGTGAACACGCCACATACCGGATGTACACGCCGTGTAGTGTTGACCCAGAGACCCATCCATGTAAATAACAAACACAAGTCAGTGTAGTCATTTCTTGAACATGTCGTGTCAATGAAGAACACGCCGTGAAGTGTAACCTGGGGACTCAACCGTGTAAATAACAACACCGGTCGGTGTTCTCCATTTGTGTACATGCCTTGTGAGTATTAAACATGTCTTGTAGTGTGAAACATGTTCCCAGCCATGTAACTAACAACACGGGTCGGTAGAGCTCATCTAGTACATGCCATGTACCTATGGGACACGTCTTGTAGTCATGTTTGAGGACAGACCATGTGGAGTTAGCCATGTGGCTTGGAATATGGAGTAGTGTACACACCGTGTGTGGGTGTAACACGCCATGTAGTATCAAGACGAGTAGTCGGACATGTCACACACGACACTGGCAGTTGGGAATAACACCATACACGCCGTGTAGTTTTGTTCAAACAGGATCAGTGTGGCATAGCCATGTCGAAGGACCCGGGTAGGGGAGGGGAGGTCTAGTACACACTATATCATTCTTATACACGTAGTGTAGTCTTGTTTTGAAAATCGTTAGATTCATTCATCCTCTCGTTTCACTGTGGTTCCATCATTTTTGGTCTTGTTAATCATGAATCAAAGGCAAGTTTTTGAACTTTTAGTGTCATACCGCCTAGACGACTGCACGATGTTCACCAAGAGTGCAGAAACGAGTATACTCCAGAGATGGTGGGTCATGGGCTACCAGTGGACCCTCTATAAGAGCTAGTTTGGTTCCAGCTATTATACTAGACATAGGTGCAGAGGTGTAGTTCCGTGATGGCTTATTCCGATTCATGCAGACCTATCTAGAAGCAACACCGGCTGCCACATCTATGGCCAAGATGACTCGTATCATTCAGCAGAATCTTCCGCCTACGTTTTCAGGGGATGGAGGACCACATGCTGTGAAATCTTTGTTAGGATTGATGTAGACTATTTTCGAGCATCTTAAGAAGCTTCCAGGGTGGATGGTCAAGCTCGGGCCATACATGCTGCATGATTCCGCCAAGAGGTGGTGGGAAGTTACAACCCTGACAGAGCATCACAGAGACATGGTGTGGGAAGATTTTCAGGCATTCTTCTATGATGTCTTCTTCCCAGAGATGTTGAGGGAAGATAGGGATCGAGTGTTCATGAATCTGCAATAGATATCTTTGTCGGTGATGGAGTATTCTTCTCACTTTACCGAACTTTCGCACTTTTCATCCGTGTTGGTGGGCGATGAGAGGCTGACAGCCAGGCGCTTTGATGATGGTCATCGATTTGACATTCGAGCACTAGTGAATGTTTTCAGTTTTCCTTTAGTACAAGATATTGTTAACCAGGTGCTTATTATAGAGAGAAACCTGTGGGAATCTAGTCGTGTGGGCCAGGGCGGTTCAATACTAGTTACTAGTACTATTTCTGCTTGCAAGAGGACGAGATAGATGGAATTATCTCTGGGTGGAAGCACCAGCCACAAGAATGCTTCAGGTGGCCATGTAATGTGCTACTAGTGTGGTAGAGAGGGGTACAAATGTCCATAGTGTCCATGAGACCTAGTGGAGTACCGATCATGCGGAAATATGGGTCATTTGTAGTGAATTTGTAGGGAATTTCCACCGATGGGTAGTGAGAGGGGTTCTGTGCAGACTCCGCATGCGGGAGAAGGACCAGTGGATTCTTACTAGTCAGGGAACTGGAATACGTCAGGGCATGAAGGAAGAGAGGGTGGTCATGGTCGTGGTAGACTAACACCAGGATCTCAGAGGCAGTAGGGAGGGACAGCTCCAGGTATCCAGGGTGTGTCGCAGGGCCGTGACACTGGACAAACATATGCAGTGCAATAGACCCAGCATGATCAGGATCCCAGACCATCCACTATTAGAGGTATTATTCTATTAGATTATGTTTTATTTTCAGTACTTTATGATATGAGTGCTACACATAGTTTCATATCTGTGCCCAATGTGGAGAGCCCTATCCTCTGGGTTTCTTCTTCTTCTTATGATATCATGGAGCTAGAAACTTTGTTGGGGAATAGAACGATGGGTGTGCATCAGTGAAAAGAGTTACCCCTTGAGGTTGGTGGGTTTCACTTCCTTTGGGACCTCTATGTCTTAGATATGACGAGCTATGATTTCATTCTCTGGATGGACTAGTTGGTTCCATTCTGAGCCTTTGTAGACTTCTATCATCATAGGGTGTGCTTCACATCACCAGAGGGCCGAGAGTTTCTATACAAGGGTGAGTGGGATGTTCAGGCGAGTTGATCTGGACCAGAGCATTATGGTCAAGGTGGAGTCACATCCCAGATTGCGAGTTTATATCTGGATGACCAGGGGACTTGTCAGACGGATTTCCCTCCTGTGGTTGATCTTTTCAGATATGTATTCCCGGATGGCTTTTCATGTCTACATCCGGAGTGAGAGGTCGAGTTCTCTATTATGATTTTTCTAGGATCATCGCTGGTGTCCATTACTCCTTATAGGATGGCTACACCTGAGTTGAAGAAGCTCAAGAGGTAGTTAGAGGAGTTACAGGAAAATGGTTTCATCCAACCCAATACTTCCCCTCGAGGTTCTCCAGTATTTTTTGCGAAGAAGGTGGATGGTACCATCAGACTCTATGTGGATTATCAGAAGATGTACCAGTTGATGGTTAAGAACCGATATCCTTTTCCATGGATTGATGATCTTTTTTATCAACATCATGGAGCACGAGTTTTCTAGAAAAATGACTTGAGATCAGAATATCATGAGCTACGCGTTAGACCAACCGATATACCTCTCACAGTTTGCAGGAGCAGGTATGGTCTGTATGAGTATACGATTATGCCGTTCGGACTCACGAACGTGCCAGCAGTTTTCATGGCTCTAATGAATCGTGTGTTCCATCCTTATATGGAATCTTTTTTATGTAGTATTCATGGACGATATCTTGGTGTACTCTCACACTCGAAACGAACATGCCACCCATCTTGATATTGTATTGAGTATACTGAGAGAGCATCGACTATATACTATGCTCTCGAATTTCCACTTTTGGTTGGACCAGATTAACTTCTTGGGTCATGTCATCTCAGAGGAAGGAGTTGTCGTGGACCTAGAAAAGGTGAGAGAAGTAGTTTCCTGCGAGCATCTTAATAACGTGATTGAGATACAGAGTATCTTGGGGATGGTTGGTTACTACATACGCTTCATACATGACATCTCCCACTTAGCAGTGCCGTTGATGTGTTTGACTATGAAGGTTTTGAAGTTATTTTGGTCGGAAACTTGTGAGACAGCCTTTCATGACCTAAAAGGAAGGTTGATATCAGCACTGATCCCGATACTCCCATAGTAGGGGAAGCACTATATAGTTTACTATGATGCATCAGGTATTGGGCTGGGAGAAGTGTTGATGTAGGGAAATCGAGTTATTGTGTATGGGTCTCGGCAGTTGAGGCCACATGAGATGAATTACTCGACACATGATCTCAATTTGGCTACAGTTTTTCATGCATTCTGTTGTTGGAGACACTGTATATTGGGAGAACAGTTTTTGGTTCTTACAAATCACAAAAGTCTCATGTATATCTTTACTCAGTGTGACATGAATATGAGACAACAAAGGTGGGTTGAATACATTCAGTCCTTTGATTTTGAGCTTGCCTATACACCTGGTAAAGGTAATGCAATAGATGATACAATGAGCAGGAAGACTAAGATACATGCTGTGCAGGAGGCCAGTGGTGAGTGGCAGTTTATGACCTTATTCTCTAAGATGCATCTAGAGGTGCACGATAGTTAGGGCTATACTTATATTTCATATTTAGCTGTGACTTATACCCTCTAAGATAGAGTGTGGATGGGACACCTATCTGATTCATAAGGCCTAGTTCTACGGGAGTCAATGGAAAGTGAGGACCCTCCTCCTGGTTGGGCGATAGGCGATGTTAAGGTTCTATGATTCCATGGACGAATATGGGTTCTAGGGGATATACTTGAGGAGCTAATGCGGGAGTTTCATGATATATCTTGGGAAGTTCATCCCGGATTTACCAATATGTACCGTGACATGAGACGTTAGTACTGGTGGCCGGGTATGAAGAGAGATGTAGCTGATTTGTTATGAGGTGTTCCACCTGTCCGCAGGTGGAGGCGGAGCATCAGAGGACAGCCAGACTGTTACAGCAGTTAGCTATTCCATATTGGTACTGGGATGATGTCGGTATGTATTTCATGACTGGGTTGGTGTGGTGACCTCGAGGAAATGATGTTGTGTGGGATGTTGTGGACAGACTCACTATGGTAGCTCACTTTTTTCCGATCAAGGAGACCATTGGTGTTGATGAGCTCGGGAAGTTGTATATCCAAGAGATAGTACGTCTTCATGGGGTCCCTTGTTATATCATTTCAGATAGGGATGCCTGTTTTATATCTCCTTTCTGGCAGTGTTTTCAGAGGGCACTGGGTATAAAGGTGCTTCTGATCACAGCTTTCCCACCCTCAGACCGATGGCTAGTCAGAGTGTACGATACAGGTGCTTGAGGACATGTTTCATGCATGCATCCTAGACTTTAGAAGATCTTGGGAGAAGTATATACCCCGAGTCGAGTTTTCCTATAATAATAGTTTTCTGGTGACTATTGAGATGGCACCATATGAGGCTTTATATAGTAGTCCATTCTGATCACCTGTATGATGGTCTGAGGTAGGTGATGCAGCTTTGCTGGGACCACGTCTCATGGAGGAGAATTCTGAGCAGGTCCAGATGATTCAGAAGCAGATGGCTACCACCTAGTATCATCATAAATCTTATGTAGATAACCGTAGATGACCTTTGGAGTTTGTGGTTGAGGATCAGGTTTTCTCGCGTGTTTCACCGAGGCTGGGACAGAAGCGTATCAGGAGACAGGGTAAACATTCACCAAGGTATGTAGGGCCATATGAGATTCTGATGTGAGTCAGGACGGTTTCCTATCGGCTGCAGATACCATAGAGGTACCGGGCCATGAACTATGCATTCCATATATCTCAGTTGCACCGCTATCATTCAGACCTGTCTCACACCTTTCATCAAGAGGAGGTTGAGTTTTAGATGGAGGTGTCCATTGAGAAGAATCTGATTCGTATCGCTTTTAGGAGCATGAAGTTTCTCCGAGGCCTGTCAGTTCCTCTTGTATTGGTGCCATGGCAGCATGGATAAGTGCAGGATGAAACCTGGGAGTGGGAGACCGATGTACGTGTTTAATGGCCACAGTTTTTCACGGAATTATCTTCGCCAACCTTTTAAGAGAAATTCAGGGATGAATTGCTATAATGGGAGAATTTTTAAGAACTTGGTTTTTATTATTGAGGTACGGGTTTCTTCATTTCACTTTTCCATATGTGTTTTTGAGAAAATATGGAATATGGTGGGAAAAAATCACAAATTTTGGTAGTACACGCGGTGTAATTTTCCACATGTCGTGTACATCTAGCTGTGTGGGATGAGTACAAGGGGTGTGTGGCCATGTCGGGGATAAAGGGTGTAGGAACCAACTTCATTCCAAGTAGTAGTCCTTTTACATGCCATGTAGTCATTCGGAAGGCGAATAGTAAGCCGGTGGCTAGCTGTTGGGCAACACACACCATGTACTGAAGGAGACACGTCGTGTAGTCATGTCGGCAGACGAACAGTGCCACGCCAGCCGGAAACCGTTAGAGTAACAGTTATAAAATGAGAAGTACACACCGTGTACATTTTTTTCACTTAAAATGGGTAGTAGTCTCCCCTGTTAATAGAGAAGGTTTAGAAAGGGAAGAGACCTCAGGAGAGGAAGGCTGGAGATTCTAGGATCTGCCGAGTGCACGTCAAGAATCCGATTCTTCATCTGTCGATCTCATAGGAACTACACGGGTAAGCCCTGTCATCTTCTGGTGTGTCTCATTCCAATCATTTCCATAATGGGATTTATTTACATTTATGTGAGAATGATTTTACCCCAGGTCTATGGTATTCATGGATGTTTCAGAAGGCGTCGTTCGCGTATATCGTTTGTGGGTGTTTAAGTTAGGTGTCTCGGTGTTTATTTTCTAACTGTCGTGTGTTTTTGTGTGTTTTTGAGCTACAAACCCATATTTGGGGTGACATGTGGCTGAGGATGTGGCTATCATACATACCTAGAATTGTATATGTAATTAAATGTGATATTAAAATACTATTTGGTATTGCTGCATGGATCTAGGACCACCCAGGGGTGCGTTCCTCTGTATAGCCGTTTGGACAGGATACCTGTGGGTATGCCTCTAATGTAATGATTATAGATTTTCCTTGAGAGGAATAGCTTGTGAATGTTAATTTACATGTTGGGAATGAACCGATTACTTTCTTATCATGAGGTCAGTGCTTTACTTATCCTGAGGGCAGTGTTACCTTTAGCCTATTGGCAGTGGTTACTTCGGCCTGAGGGAAACTTCATTCGTGCCTATGGGCAGCTAATTCTATGCATGTGGGTGACACTTCATATGTTTTTGGGGAATATATGTATGCCTATTGGAAGGTTCTTGTGTTGGATAATCTTTACCTTATGGTAAGAGTTTACGTGTCTGAACACATTAGTTTTTTACTGTGAATATTCACTGTGGTGATATTTTAAATTACATGATTAAAGAGATATTAAAATGGAAATATTATTGGTTAAGTTAGTCACTTTTTAGTACTGCTTACTTTATTTCATTTTACGACTAAACATTATTATTGTATGTTTTACACACAGTTGAGCACAAGCCTTCGGTGGGTTCCTACTGTGATATATTTCTGACACCCTGTTTGGGTCACACTTTTCGGGCCAAACAGATTATGTTTTTTCATGTGTAGATAATGGAAAAGGACCTTATACAGGTACTTGATTTCTGCTGAGGTGTAGGGGAGCATGGGATCGGGATCAGGTTCGTAATTCTGATTGCTATTCTGTTTTTCATTTTTGGACTTGTACTTTTTATTGTATTGTACTGTTATATAACATGTTATGGCTGTTTTCATAGAATAGTGACATGGTAAATCTTCATATATATATATATATATTACAGCTGGTTTTCCTTTTTGTTATCAGATATCCATTTCAGTTATGTATATTGTTGCTTCTTCCACTGTTGTTGTATGTTTCATTTCATTCCACTGCATTACACTTTGACAAATGAGGGTAGGGTTTCCCCACTATCAGACCTGGGCACTTGCTTCCAGTCGGCAGCCTCTGGATTTTGGGGAAATGCACTTGAGGTCATGTGGCAAACTAGGTTTGGGTCACCATTTAGTGGAACCCGGAACTGGGACGTCACAATATTTTTAAACAATGACCCATTTGAACTTGGTGAACATTCCAAATTATTTTTTAAATAATGGTCCAATCTTATTCCAAACACCCAACATGGACTTCACTGATTAAATATTTAAATAATTATCTAAAAGGTAAAAATAAACCATTTAATTATATTTTATTAGACCAATAATTATTTATTTCCAAATTAATTAATTTAATTAAGATTTAAATACATTTGGTAATGTACATGTAGATAATGTTTCACTTTGATCCAATGGTTTCTCAGTTAGAACATTAATTTCTATAATACATATATCATATTCATCACAGAGTTCTATTGTGTGGTTTATATTCCTCTCATTTTAGATATAATATATAGAATCATTCACTAATAATGGTATTTTATGTTTCAATTTGAATTACTTCGTCCTAGGGGATTCGAATTTAATGTTATGAAGTGGAATATAATTTTATAATTAAATTTCATTCATTTGGGTTATTTTAATTATTCATTGCAGTTTATTTTCTAATACCTTGTACGAAATTATTTTTTATTATACTTTTCTTTATTTAAACCTTCTTATTTATACTTCCATTTGTTATATATAATATATTCATTTAGATGTTTTTGAATTCAATGGTATGATATTTAAGGGGTATTCATCTCAAATTCCATTTCATTAAGACATATTTTTATGATACACACATATATTTCTTTTTCAGTTATATTTAAATTCTATTGATTTTTAATATCAATAAAATACGTATCTTAATTTTATTATGAGTATAATTTTATGTTTTTCATCAATTTTTCATATGATTGAATAGTTACAAATGAGGAGTAGGCTTAATGTTAAAATCTTCATCCTTTGGAGATTGTTTATGTTCAAGGTCACATTGGTGTAAATCATATTCTCTTATTTTCATTTACCAAATATCATTTTCATCTGAATTTTTTTTTATTGTGAACATTTTTAATATCAATATAATAAATCAATGATTTATTAAATATAATGAATTTTATTTTCATGTGATAACAATATTTAATTTTACAGTAAATTTGGTATTATTCTTTCTAATATCTGTGCTTTTTAAAATGTTTTCAAATATTAAAATTTCTAATGATAAAAAATTTGATAAATAATTTTTACAATAGATGTTAACTTATTTTAAACGGTTTAAACTGAAAATTTCATAATATATTCAAAATCTGTCACTGTTTACTCTCTTTCTCAATTTTTTTAAATTATTGATTAATTTTTTACATTTTATGACATAAAATTATTTTTCTACCATCATGTCCATTTATTACCATGAAGTATACATCATATAACTCCAATGTATTTTCCCTGAAAATGAATTTTCATTATTTAGTGAATGTATAGTATTTAAAATTCATTTTCGAAACTAAAAGATAATTTTAATCAAAAATGTTTTGAAAAATATATAATGGCATTTGTTTTCATCAAAATCCAAAACCCTTTTTGTTACTTATGATTCAATGGGGATATTTTTTTAATCATTTTGTCCTTATAAACTATTTGGATGTATTATGGTTGTTTCAAATATATTGTTATGGAAACCCTTTTTCCGTGGATAAATAATGTTTTTAAATTAACAAAGGTTATTTCTATGAGTTTATGATGAAATATATAAACTATATACTTTCTTAATGCTTGTTTTAATGGAAATTTTATATGATGGGTGTCCCCATATAGAGATTTCTGATATCAATATTACATATAAGATGGGTGCACTAATATAATGCTTGGTTATCCTAATAAATATTATACGATGGTTTTGACTAGATAGTGCTCCAATACATTGGGTAATGATTATGTTCTCTAGACAACTCTAATGAGTGTAAGCTCTATGGTTATAAAAATTATAAAAGTTATTTAGTGGGGTTGCGATGTGTGTGTCTCAAGATTCTTACCCACCATATCTACACATTCTATGAGATTTTAATGTTTCCTTTTATCAAGATTGATTCCATATGGATCATTATAACTATTTTATATGAGTATTTACTTTGATAAGTCCTTATTCAATGTTTTTATGTTTAATGATCTATGTACTAATGAGATTATGTTACCACATGTAATTATCATTCACATTTATTATGATATAATACCATTGTACTCTGACTATTTTCACTAATGACATACAATTTTTAATTTTTATTATTACCCTCATTGATAAATTGATCACACCTATCTTATGTTATATTTTATTAGAGGATATTGTGAATGATGATAAATGAATTATATCTGAAATTTTTGCATATGTTTGAAAATGAAGTCCTAATGAGGATGAAATGAAAGATTGGTTAAATTGAAAAATTATAATTTCAAGACATGGGTATGTTTTTGTAACTTTATTTATAATTCTGAATAACTCTAAACCAAAAATTTCATTGAGAGATTATGTAATCTAATATTTTTTTATATAGTATGTTTTTTCTTTCTATAATTGTGTCTTCTTCCTTGTTATCTAATCTGGGAATGTAAGGTTTATGATATTAGCACCATATATGTGATTCTGGGATCGAGGATATAATAGTTGGATTCAAAGGAGAGTTTATTTAAATTTTATGATTTGGATAGTTTTATTTGTGGATATATTTTGAATTATTAAATCCATCACAATTTTTTAATATTTTCAGTTGTCATAATTTTAAAAGTCTTAGAAATCCCTTTTGATGTTACAAGTGATGAGATCATAAAATAATTAATGACATGTGATGAGTATTTTTAGGGTTTATGTATATATAAATATCCGTTTTAGCAGATAATTTTTATTTAAATTTTTGGAAAAAATTACAGTGTTGATAAATTTTTGGGTTTACATGATCATTTAAATTTATGAAATTATTAGAACACATCATTTATCATATTGATGACCATCAGATAGAAATGGGATATGGTGAATATGTTATTAATGTTACTTCAAAAGTATATCAATATTTTTTGCATTAGTATATAAAAGTTCTGACATATCATTTTAGTTTAAAATATAATATAATTTATATTTTAATTAAGAATCATTTATAATTTCAATTGAATATTTGATTTTATTGTATTATTTCAATATATGAATATTTAGTCATTAATGAATCAACTTAGAATGTTCATAAAATTTTGGTTTTTTACAATGTGAAAATTAAAGTACATTTTATTTTTTTATTCTTTATATGGTTATGTAGTCCTTTAATAGCTGATTTAGTTCTTTAGGCACGATAAACACAAACCCAAATGCACATTTTTAAGGGAAAAATATGATATTGTGGGAGAAATTGGATAAGGGATGAAATTTTACATTCCATTAAAGAATGTTTCACTATGTTTTTGGTCAATATGGATAATAAATTAAATTACTATAGGAAAAATATATTGAATAAAAAATTATTTTCATAGTGCCTTTATTTCTGATGGAGCAATGGTCTTTTTTCTCATTACAATTTTATGGGCTTGAGGTCCTTCGTATTCAACTGATCCTACAATTTCATAGGATGAATAATATTTATCACCCTCTGTAATTATTTATTCTTTTCTTTAATAAACATATATTTACCTTCCACAGATGTACTGTTTTGAAGAAACCTATTTTTGTGATAATTTTAATATTTCCATTTTCATGTCTTTTAGATAATATTTTATTAACCCTTTTTATGATATAGGTTTATAAAAAATGTATTTATGTATATCATTATTTTTTCAATTAATATAATTTCATATTATGATTATTCAATTTATTAATGGTTTGGTGGGGGGAGGCGGTTACAATACCATAATAGTATAAAAGAAGAAAATTATGTATGATAGAAAATACAACATGAAAAAAATAGATGATAAGGTTAAATATTGAGTCATTATGATATATTTCATTTTAGAAAAATTTTACCTTTTTCCAAAGCTTTACTTAAATGCAATACCATGATTTTTGTTTGAGAACATATATGACATGCAACATTGAGAATAAAAAACTCAAAAAAATAACTTTTATGACAATGTTATAAAATTGGAAATAATGATTAGTATTATCTATTTTAATATATATATTTATAAATTTACTGCTCAATATATTATTTTTAAACTTTTTAGTAAATAATTAATCATTTTTTAGTTACATAATTTTACACATCAAAAATGAATTTTAATAAAAATTGTTATTTATTATTTTCATGAAAAATAATTACAATTAATTTTTGGATATATTTTAAAATATAATTGATAAATTGAAATTATTTTTTAGGTCATAATATAAAATTTTTCAATGGGCGTAAATTTTTGGATTTTTTGGGAAATATGTTTTTTGATGAATAATAACAAATACTATTTTAAAAAAATTGTAAATTTAGGTCAATAAATTAATCAATTTAAAATTCCCAATTATTTTTGAATATTATTTAATGTAACATGATTTTTATTTATTTATATTTCATCCTTATAAATTCATTTTAATTAAACTCATATTTGATTTTCCTATAAGTTAGATTTAGTGTTTAAAATGGGGTGATTATGACAACTCTTTTAAAGTGGATAATATTAATAATATTTAATTAATTAAATTAACAGTAATGAGGACATATTTAGTCGAAATATATGTGTTAAATATCTATAAATATTAATTTAGAAACAATAAATTACTTTTATTAGACTTGTATTTTATATAATATCTTCTTTATCATGATAAATTAACTTCTTGAAAATCTACATCTTCATCACTTGTGTGGGATTAAATATTAATCAAATTTGGAAAATTAAGTGATTTTAATTTTTTGATATGGCTTACATATTTTTAATAATAATAATATATGTTATATATGAAATTCAAGAAAATTTATGACCATATTGAATAGAGAAAAAACTAATAATTTAAAACTGAAGTTATGGGGAAAACATTTTCTATGGGTGCTTAATCTAATAATATATGGGTTAACATGACACAAAAACTATCTAAAAAATTTATATGGAAATATTAAGGGCTTATAATGTTAATGTATAATTATATTCCAAATTTAGTTCATTTTATCTTTAGAAAAGAATGGTTATTAGTGTTTCTTTGAATGATATACAAATGTGCCACTCACCACACTTATAAAGGGACACCCCCTATAGTCTCATCTTAACTACTTAAAATCCTTAAATATCATACAATAACTAAAAACATTATTCCTTTATTGACTATAAACATAATAAATAATTTATTTGGATCATAATTCTATCCAAAGATTAGATTTTTTGGTCACCAAAGGAGGTTGTCCTTTGAAGAGGTATTGTGTTTATTCAACCATCAATATATTATTTCCACTAACACCAACATAAAATAGTATTCAATAAATATTATAATATAAAATAATATCTATAATATAAAAAAATTTATTATTTCAATGGAATAACATAAATCTATTTCAATTTACATCAAATGAGAGACCAAATCATCATTAATGTATGTAAAGGACAACCACTTTATGAACCGATGAAATTAGTTTTCTATCATCACCTGTAAGGTATTAATATAATGAGGGATTTAAAATATATATATCATATTTTTTATATAGTTAAACTTTTGGAGGTCTTATATCACATATAATATTTTACATTCCATTCTTTGGGGGATACATAACATCACTCCTATGTAAGGAGAACTACAACCTTCTGATGAGTTGCGGTTATTTTTTTACTAAATCATCACATTCAAGGTAATAAGTTTAATTTTAATGCATATATTTGATATAATTTACCTAATTATAACACTATATACATATTTATAATTTTCAAAATATAATATACGATTTATTGTCTTAAATTGAAAAATTAATGTCATTTGTTTGGAGGTGTGGACTACGACCTTCATAAAAAAATGTGATTCTTTTTCAAATCATCAAAAAAATAATGAAATATATAATTATATATAAATAAATAATATTTTTATTTTTATTATTATAGTCATTAAAATGTAATAAATTTGTTAGTTTGTTCCCATAATTATCATTGAAAAATTGAAACACCACTCATGTGTATATATGACCAACCATCTTTATAACAGTAACATTGTTAATATTTTATAACCATCATCCATGAATTAATTTTTATTAATAATTGATTTTAAAACATGAAAAATTATTTATTATTATTATTATTTATTTATTTGTTTGATGAAATAATTACCCAATTGATCAACGTCAACTAAACAATGTCGTTTGGAAATAATGAATCGAACATCATCAAAATCCTGATGTTGACATAAGTTCTTAAATATTAAAAAAAATCATTAAAAATATATAAAATAAATTATTTAACACTAAGGTATTAAACCATTAAAAGTTTATAAATTATTCAAATAATATATTTAATTTTATTATATAAGAGTATGTCGATATATAATGAATGTTTGAACTCGAGGAAAGGTGTTTTCTCCACCCTATTACTTCCTAGTGACATATTTCATATTCAACACATGCTTATATAGTGTGTTGTGTATAATAAAATTTTGACAAGTACTATAATTAATCACTACTATATCATGTTATTTAAATTTTCAAATTGAGATAGTTATTCTAAGGGTATTTTAATTGCAGGTTATAAATGGTAAGGATTTTTATAACTATATCTATTTTTGGGATTTTTACAACTAGATGAATCTATGCCAAAAAATCCTCTTGTAGTATCTAGATATTGATGTATTGTATGGGAAAACAAATAATATATACCTTAAAAATATTTTATGATGTCTTATTAGAAATAGGTTGATTCTCAAAGCCATTAATATTGTTATGTTACAAAATCAATGTATTCCGAAATTGGGATAAAAAGGATTCTACTAATTATGCCAGATATAAATAGTCAATACCCCAAACCGAGTAGCCCATAGCAAGTGGATACATTATTATAATGTAACTAGATATAATCTACCTGATCCCAAAGGACCAATTAGCTGCATAGGCCTAGTAAACATGATACAAACATGAATATCAAATTATATTAGAATTCATAAAATACAGTACATTGAAAGTAAATATTCATCATCATTGTACTCAATTGTGAATTAATTCTTCATATAATTGTAATGGAAATACAATAATAGTGACCTACTGTTCTTAGTAACAATTGAATACTTTGGTAACCATCATAATTAAATAATTTATAGTCAATATTGAAAGGTAAACAATATAAAACACATTCAATTTAATCAACATCTTGTGCATGAAGAGTAACATGGAAATATTGAATAATTATCAAATAATTCCATAATCACATTACCTTGAAATATTTCCATTGGTAAGATAAATAATAAAATAATTACATAGATACTAATAATTAATCATATCAAAATGGAAGGAATTATCCTGTACATCTTAAATATACCGTAAATGCCTCATGCTATGAAATATTATATAACTGGTTAGAAACTCAGCCTAACTCTAAATGTTTTTTGTCTCATTTTGACCCACTGATGTGTCAATGGACATTATACAGACCCTCCCCTCACTTAATAAATTTATATCATTATTTATAGGAAGAGTTATGGAAAAAAATACATATTCTATATAAAACAGAGTATTAAACAACTACTATGAAAAATGATAATATTAACATTGTAAAAATGATAAAAAAACATATTAAAATATAATATGGATGTTATCATCAACACGAACTTGTATTGGAGTGTAATAAAAAAAATGTTTATTGTAGTTAATGATGATAAATACAATAAAAAAATCATTACAATCAATATTGATGGAAACAAATATATTTAAAAATAATTTTTATTAAAAACTAAAAAATATTTTAAAAATATTATATTTATAATGATTAATGGAAACATGTTATGTAAGCATCAAATTACTGATTTCTCATGATAACGGTTAATTCAGTCCATGCAATATAATTTAAAAAACATATAGATCATTGTTTTATAAGATATTTTTAAAAGTAACTTGGTTAGAAAATGATAAGATGATTCCCTTTAAATGATTTTATAATAGCAAAAAAATTTAAAGATGAGTTTTACAAATCAATGTAGAATAGTAAAACTGTTCTAAAAATTTATATGAAAAATAAAGACATGTAAGGTAAATTATTCTCATATGATTTGAGAAACGATGTTTGTTTTCCATAATAACAACATTTCAGAATCCTGAAAAATTAATGAGTGAGAAATTAATTTAAAACATGAAATTTATTGAAATAACTAGTTTAGGAAAAAAATATATAACTTTTATGATAGATATATAAAAAAATTCTCCTAGTGGAGGAATTAAAATATAAAATCCTAGAAAATTATGACATTTTAAAATAATTCCTTACAGGACTTCTGTAACTTACAAATCATAACCCCATGGAAGAAATAGCATGACCTGAATCATTAAATTCCATTAATATGAATAAATTATTGATATAAAATATCAACGGGGTAGCATATATACCTCATAAAATATGTTATGTTTATAACATAACATATGTACCAACGAAAATTGTTTGATATAAAGAACCTTTACAAAGATCTTATCATTAATCTCACAAAAAATCAAGGAAGTAATTATATGTAACAAATATAAATCCACCATAAAAGTATAAATACAGTATAATAAAACTATATATCATTTCTATCATAATCACTCAATAGAATAGATAATGAATTATATGTATGACCTAATTAATATAAATTATTACATGAATCCCCTTAAAACATGGTAACATTCAAGTCAAATACCCATCAATTAAATAAATTAATTTCAACATAAACCCATAATGAATCAGTGAAATATGATATAACATGATAAATGTAATTATATACACCATATAAAGGAAATTAAGTATAGAATATTAAAATATTCATCAGTGAAGGTAAATTGAGATGAGATACCCAACTTTTGGTCTGACATGTCTTGTACAGTCATAATATTCCAGAATGATAAACTATTAATAATTATTAACTCATAATAAAATAAATTAATTTTTTTCCTTTTCTATTAAAAATCCCAATGTTGTATTTACTTAATCAATTATGTTCACTTTAATTTTTTTTGACATATTCGGTGCATATGTTTAAAATTGGTTCGGTCTGTTGAATGTGGTAAAAGAGATCATTATTACCTAATATTAAATATAATAATAAGTGTGTAATTATCATATATATATATTCTATTTTTAAAAAACCATGAAATATCGGTATCATAAATTTAATATATTATAATTAGAAATTTGGTACGTTGTACGTACGTGTGAGTAACTATTATATTTGATGGGGATCATTATAGAAGGAACATAAATATTATTTTATCATTTTAAAATTATCAGTATATCTGAAATAAATCATTATTTCGTTAAATACACATCTATTCCATCCATCATTTGTGGTGATGTTGTTTCAGTGATGTTGTAGTCCACACGTACACGTACATGATGTTACATTTTTCAATAGATGAAAGGTAAGAAATTAGATGATATATTATCTTTTGAAAATTGAAAATATTTCAATAATATCATTTAAAAAAATTTAATCCATCATTATAACCATCCATAGGAGGTGGTGAGGGGAAAAAATTAAATCAGTTCCCCAGTTGGTAGTCCTAGGTTCACATGGTTTAGAGTTTTTTTTCCAATTACATGGGAGATGATAATGATATTAGTTATTAAAGAAGCCTAAATACCTTTCAATATATTGAATATAGTAGTGTTATTTTCTCATAATATTAGAATAGTATTTTATGGTACTTGAATAGAAAATAATACAAAACATTTGGTTAAATGTTAAAACTCTTATTATGAGAACATTCTTGTGTTTACACCTTCAATCTTGCTATATTGATATTTTGACAAAAATTAGACATCTATAATGTGTGAATCTATTTTAATAATTATTTAGGTGTGTTATGGATGATTAGAATGGTTTTTGAAGTGTTGATAAAATAGGATAGTGGGTTTTATTTTTGATGTTAAGTAAGTTTAATCATTTAATTTTTCAATGTATTAAAATTATATAAAATAATTATCATTTTAAAATGGATCAATATTTATAAAAATAATATATTATATCAGTATATGATAAAATACCCTAATAGAACAAAATTTTCATGTTTATGTGACTTTTTCACCAAAATGTTTCTTTAAATCAAAATTAACCCTTTTTATATTTAACATAATGACTAATTATTCACTACATAGTTGTTATGATAGTTACTATAAGAAAATAATTGGATCATAAATAGAACATGGGTATTTTATCTACCATATATGAATAACACAATCAAAAAAATTAATTTCTTGTAATATTAAATCAATTAAAAAATACAATTTATTATAAAATAACATTAGTATCATTTTCAGAAATACAGGAAATATTATAACATAATATGTGTCTAACTCATGTCAATGGTTATGAAAGGCCACTGGTTAGAATATATGTTTTTAATTACTTAATATAATTACCTAATAAAAGCTATATAGTTTTATATATCATTTTAAACCTTAATATCTAGTTTAACACTTTGGTTAAAAAAATTAACATTAACTATTGTAATGATTTTTTTAATATTAAAGGATTGCAATTATAATAATAAGTTTAAAAATGGATCACAAATGAAAAATAAGATGATTTTTTATACCATTAATCATCTAAATTTCTAAATTTTATATTTTTTTAAATTTTTTTTAATAATTTAAAAAATATATAATTGCCATAAAATATATTTTATATGATTTTTGAAACTATTAAATTAATCTATCATCGATAAATATCTAAAATTAATTGAATTTAAATTTAAAACACTATGAAATTTATACTATTTTATTTATATATGTTATATGATTGGTATAATTATACTCACCAAAATACTATTTCATTTATTGTTTTAAAACCATAAAATAGGTTTTTTGACTACAAGAACATGTGTTGTGTCATTAGTGATTACATATTTATAGTGATTATCTCATCACTAAAAATTAAAATTAAAATTCCATGTAATGAAATAAATTATATTTATAATAAAAAATTTCAAACCAAACATGTGCTTTGTGAATCCCAATGACAATGTTTTATAAATAATAATAAAAGCATAACATTTTTGTATTTAATTTACATAAAATTATATAATTCTCAAAATCCATGAAATATGTAAGAATGTTTTTATTATATAATAATGGATGTAAATTTTAAAAAATATTATCTTAAAATTATTTAAATAAAAGTGTTCTGGTCATTATTCAATCCTTATCATATTATTTATATCAATAATTTTTGGATTTACCCATCCCATGGTGATAATTATTTAGTACTGATACATTTCATAATGACAAAAAAACAAAAGGGGCCAATATAAAAATAATTATAACTACTGATTATAAATATGAAATCACATTTTCAAGATTTATTTTCAATAATTTTTATAAATTATTTTATAATTAAAACAAAAAATGAAAAGATAATCAATTTATATGAACAATTCCCTTTTAACTACCAAAATCATTCTATACCAAAGTCATAAAAAAATTTATTCAAATGAACTAAATCAGATTATAAAAAATTTTAGGAAAATAAATTTAATTTATATCAATTTTATAGTAAAACAAAACATTGTAAATTCGGAAATTAGAATACAATTTTTTACAAAAAATATATTTTCACTATATATTAGAAAATAAATCTTTTTTTAAAAAATAATTACATTTTTCTGAAATGTAATTTTTATATAATGATTTGAAAATGATATTATTTTTCCTAATTAAAACATCATTCAATTAAAGAAAATAAAATTTAATTTTCTCTATACAAATGAAATAAAAAATATTTTTCAGGAAACCATATTCTTGAATTATAAAAATAAACCACTAAAACATTAATACAAATTTATTAATAAATAGTCAGTAAATATTTTTTATTAGTGTTTATTATGTATTTATAATGTGTTTAGTAAAATTCAAACCTATTAATTAAATTGATAGGTTATAATGGAAAATTAAACTAATAATATTTCATGTTTTATTAAAGAATAGCATTGTGTGTCATATATGCTATCAATAATTATTTTATTATTTTAAAATATCCAGGTGTTAAAATTTGATAATGATAAATGAATAAAGTACAAACATACTGAACTGAAAAATGTATGAAAAATTAAATAGTTGACACCAATAAATAAATATTTTAAAAAATAATTTTTAATTAGATGTTCTATATTGAAAAAATGTGTAAAAAAATAAGATATTATATGTATATAACTATATAATGTATAGACTTTTAATAAATTTAAATTTATTATAGATGAGTTCAGATAACATTTGAGTCATTTTTCATTGATGTATTGGCTTCTCATATCAGAATTATATCAATGATACATATGCCTTATTTACCACTTGATTTATTTTTATTGTGAACTTATTACCCAATAATGTATTTCAAGATTAAATTCATGAAACTTATTAGGATTTAAAATCCAAAAAATTATCTTTTCTGAGGGTTTTAAATAAGATATTACTTTTTTGTAAGGGTCCTAATTCATTATTTCCTTGATACATGTTTCATATTATGGACCTATTTATGTTTACAAGGAGTATATACTACCATTTGACATATTATTTCATAAATATCATTATTTTATTGATATTTATTGTTTCATTTGAAGTAATTATTTAATGGTTTGGAGGATTAAAAATTTACATATGCGTTAAGTGATTTTTGTTTTAATATTATTTAAATTAGAGATGTTTATACACTAATTTCCATTCCTGGAAATTATATGATCCTTATCTGATAAAAACTAATTATTTTACTCTTATATAGTTATTAATATAATATTAATATAATATTGATAGTTTACTTTCATTGGTACCTAAAAACTATAGGGAAATTTTGTATGAAAAAAGTATATTTTTTTCAAATTTTCTACGGAATAATTTTCATCAATTTTCATATTTTCAATCAAATTTTTTCAAGAATTTGTTTTAGTATCCAATAATTATTTTAAGTCATATATAAGCATATACTAAATTATATATATTTTTTAAAAATGAGTAATTTTGAAATTTTAGAAATGGATTATTTCATCTTTTTTACGTAAAATTTTGTAGTAATCATTAATTATCATAAATATAAAGAATAGAATCTACCTCTATCATAATTAATCAATGATTTGAATTTTTTATTTATTTATTTAAATATTTTTATAAATATAAATTTGTTTTTTTAATAATTTTTTAACTATATTGATTTTAAATAATTTGATGAAAAATTAAAAGGGGTTTTTCCTCTAAAGAATTCTAATTGTATTTAAGAATGTATCTTTCATTTATGATAACATCATTTTTGATACTTTTATTTTATTCTTAATATTATCAAATGATACCATTTTTATTATTTCTATGTGTGTTTTATAATTATTTTGATGGTTTATTAGGTAATAAGACTATTATCTATAGGTTATGATTTTATGATATGATGAATGATATTTGATCTTATGGCATACATTTTAAGGGATATTATTATGTGAAGGTTAGGAAAAGAATTATATTTCCCTACCAAGAATTTTCGGTAGATGGATGTCTCATTGGATAATAATGAATAATATTTGGATTGATCCAATTTCAATAAGTTATTGTTTCTACTATGATACTCATGGGAGATAACTTTAACTAATTCCATAATGTATTTGGGGAGTGAACCCAATACAATATGATAGACATGGTCAAGAACCTAGATTATAGAAATTATTTTCTTTACTTATATATATGTTAGAAATTTATGTCTTATTCTTATGTTATGTTATCATGTCTCGTGATTAATTATTTATGATTCCTCACTCTATTATCATATGTCATTTGATTTTCCATGATTCTTGATTTTTTTATATTTCGCTGATTGTGTTTGATTATTATATGGTATTTGCATTTTAATAAAATAGTATGCTTAACATATGATTTTATATAATATTTGATCAATATATCTTATTTTTAGCCTTACTAAGGATCTGATATATCACAGTTTAATTTTATTTATTCTTTGATATAATGAATTTTTTTATGTATGATGAATCTATGAATGGTTGTAGTTGTGAATAAAATTATGGGATTTAATTTAATTATTATATATACCATATATTTATCTATCAATGATAAATAATACAATAAAACAATATAATATTAGTATCGATCTCAATTATATGTATTTAATATCGATATAAAATGATATAATATAACAGTATGAAATTTATGGCTCACTATAATGATTAACAACTGTGGTATCAATTTTTTATTGTTATAGTTAAACTCCAAGACTCAGAATTTGAGTTATGATAATGGGATTGGGAGAGTAATTCAATTTGGAAATAATGTGATAAATCATTCAAATCAATTCATTATTCATTCTGGTATTTTCATTATTGGTGAGAAATTTTTGTATGTACGTAGTGGTAACACATGTGGCATTGGTTAAAGAGAATTATATCTATATAGGGACTTGTTATAGGAAGAGAATTTTATCCTATATTTACACTTATCTATTTATTATATTGGATGATATGTATTATTTTTATATATTATTTTATTATAATAAAAAAATTTACATTTTTTTATAAGCTATTGGAAAGAATTTATTTAAAAAACATTTCATGTGCCTGCTTAATTCATGATAGTGTCAATTTGTTCACTTTTAAATTATTCTCTATATTCTTCACCTGTTCTCTTATGAATAATTTAAAAATGTAATTAGGGTGAGATTTGATTTTTACAATTAAAAATAATTTTTATCTTTAAGAAACAATTTTAAAACTGGGGATGGTTATTTAGGGGGTTAAACATGGTGTTTCATCATACATTACTCAAAAATTTAAATATTATTGATAATTATTTATATATTTTATCATGAATTAATATATGAATAGTAGTGTACCATATAACGTGGTAGTTTCTAATACTGTAAATTAAATCAAAAATGTCTTGTCTAGACATTAACTACGATGTATCATTATTTTACTATTTTCTGATTGAAAAAACAGTCCTAGGAGAGTTCACTAGAATAGTTTGTCTCCAATGATAGTTATGTGTTTAAAAATACTTCTTTTATACTCTTTTCAAACCTCTACAGTAATAATGATTCAAGAATGGATTCTGTTATCAATTAAAAACAATCCAATTAACCATATCTCCACTTATTCTTCACCCATTATCTGTTTATTCATATTTTCACACTATTTATGGAATAATAAACATTCACATAATATAAATTTCATCCACCACAACCATTTTATTCATTTTTGGTATTTTATTATGTTTCTTTTTTTAGTTTTCTTATGAATAAAATATCCTGAATTATCTATGGTCTAACCCTAACTAGAACTATCTATATAGTAAACATGTGTTCATAAATTGTATATTTATGAGATTTCAATGATAATATCATTAAAAAATAGATCCATTTTTTTCAAAGGAAAGAATTTAAAAACCAAAAATTAAAAACCATTAAAATAAAACAAAATAATCTTGTTATTCACAACATAGTCTAAAATTCATTATATTTTTAATCCTAGACATTAATAAACTAATTATAATCATAAAAATAAGATATATATTGTTAAATTTATAAAATTGAAAAAAAACTAGACAGACCTCATAAGAAAAAAACAATATAAAAATTGATAATATTGAAATTGGGAGTGTTATGAACACAAAAAAGATTCACATTCAAGAAAAAATATGGAATAAAAGTGTTGAGATTTCTAGGATTTATAGTTTATAACTACCCATAGTAAGTAATAACCCCTTATTTATATGGTTTTTACTTGGTTCATAGATCTATGAGATAATGAAATTTTACATCTCTAAGAAACATTCTTTAAATAAATATATATGTGATGTTTATTTAGAATTTTTTATTGGTTTATATAGAATGATAAAAAAAATCATTTTCATGGGAGTAGTGGGGGAGGTGGTTTCAGTTGGTAGTGTTTCCATTTATCATGAAAATATTGTCATGAGACATGTTTTTAGAAATAGATAGTGATATGTTTCACACATAGGGAATGTTTTTAATGAATTTGGATATAAAAATTAAAGTATGAATATAATAGTTGATGTGAAAAATAAGGTTATAGTTTATTTTATGATATTGGATAATATTTTATGGACTTGGTATATGATTAAATGTATTCATTAATAGTGATCCAAAAACAAATTTCAAAATACAACTTGTAAAAAATATTTTACAATGGTCGTATTCACTACCACTAAACATCAGTTAATAAACCATCTAGTTGTGATTATATTTATTTGATGATAAATGAATGAAATTGATCATTAATATATTTACTCAAAACATCCTAAATATATGGTATAGTAAAATTATTATCCACTATTTTGGTCTAAATTTTTAGGATAGTATAACATATAAAGATTGGTAGGGTAGTCATTTAGATTTTAGTGAAACCATCCTGGAATGTTTTTGTATACTATAAATTATATAAAATATTTTTTTACCCTATAAATAAATGTGATAGTACAGTTTATCAATTATATGGTAGAAACTAGGGTAAAAATTACCCATCTTCAAATAAAATATAACCCTTGTCTTATAAATAGCCAAATACTTTCATGTTGATATCATGGAATGGTAAAATAGTTTACTTACCTTGTATTTCGCACAAAATCAATATTGTTTAAATACATCAAATTCAAAAGTAAATCAAATATGGATGCTAAAAAAACTATTAGAAAGTATAGTATCAAAATTATATGCTAATGACTATCATGAATTCATAATTTTTTTTAAATTGGTTTGAAATGGGGTCAAAGAAACTACATTGAACAATTTACAAATCCAAATGGGGAAAATGGAAAAGTAAATCAATTATTGGGGAAATTAAATGAAACACAACACAAAAGAATTAAATATTTAATAATAGGTGATGGATTAAAAAATAATACCTAGTTTGAATACATTATATAACGTTAGTTTTAATCCCTTTGAAGATGAAATATATGATAAAAGTATTTATAAATATGAAAATTGTCAATAATATGAACATGGTAAACTATAAATGTTGTTCCAAATTTATCTTTATAAATGTTATTCACATGAAAAATAAAATAAAAATATCAAATAATGTTGGAAATCATATTTTATGGGAAAAATAATGATGGATTTTTTGAGAAAGAAAAATATAACAAGTTTAATGTAATTATGATCTCCCATTTTCGTTCACCAAAGAGTAAAGAAAATGAATAATGAACCTAATAATTCAATTTATTTATAATGTTTTTGAAATTTAACATGATTATATCCCTATAATATTCTTAAAAAATCATATTATATTTAAAATTTACCAATATGATTTTGGATAAGAAAATATTTACTAATGATATGTCGACAGTTTTTCTATAGGTGGGATGTTAAATAGTCCTTTAAAAAATGTTACCACCTAAAATGAAAGATAAAAAAAATTATATATGATGAATCATAGAATATGAAAAGCATAATTTCTGATGCGACATATGTTACTGGGTTAATTTAATTCCTTATTCAATATTTTGGTAGTTTGAACGAGGGGTGCTAAAATAATTTTTAATTTTCTTATAACTAGTTTAAATATGAATAAATCATCAAAATATGATGATTGAATTTAATATTAGTCATTATAGTGAAGTTTATATTTGTTATTGATTTTTTATTGCTTGATATGTAGTGTGAGAAAATGGTACCAAATATTTTGGTAATTCATCATTTGCAACAGGTCGGGATGCTATTGAAGTTTATAAGAGAATATAGTCAAAAAAATATGACTCCAGTAAAATAGATACAATGAATAAGTTTTAACATTATAATTAATAATAGGGGAATATCCTGAATTATTATATAGTTTAGTAGTCTTGTAGAACTAGATACAGACATGAACCCATTTTATATTGATAATTGAATGTAAAAAGTATTCATGGAAAATATTTAGTATCCTAAAAAATATTAAAATAATCATTCATCTTGGTATATGGGAAGGGAAAAGATTAGGGTTATCTCTAACTCTCAACAACAGTATATTATAGATGAAATTTCCATCAATAATGAAGTCACAATCATTTTGAAATGACAAAAATATAAAAATATTTATCATTTAATCAATAACATAACCATGAGATAAATACATAAATAATACGGATTTAATAATATCATGGATAATAATAAACAATTATAAAAGAAGGATAACATTAATATTGGATATCAATATGTAATATGTCATGATATATATTCCATCAAGAAAATTCTCAATATTTTTTTAAAAAATATTGTTAAAAAACCATTTAATTTGGTTAATTAATTTGTCTCCTATTATATTTAGATGAATCCAGTGGCTGTATAATTATAGGATACACCCATTATTTCATGTAAAAATCATATCACGTCTATTGACCGATTTAAATAATTCCTGAATAATCTTTCTTATAATTAAATATCTTTATTGAGTAAATAATATATATTTATAAATATTTTACTCGATCGATAAAATTCCTTTCATATTAAAACTCCATATGTCAAATAATGTTTGAATTATTTAAAAAATAATATCTATGATATTAATAAAATTTCTTTTAAGTGACATTTAACAACTAATGAAAAATTATCATAATAAGGTGATTTTATCAAGAGACTGTTAAAAGCCACAAAATTAATCAATATATGACATTTTCCATTAATTCATACAAAATAATGGTTTTCCACTAAAATTATTTCCATTATAACAATAAAGGAAAATTAAATATAAATATTTAATAATATTTTTTAAATCCATTGAAGACATCTATAAGAATTAAAATCTCAATAATGGTTATAGTGGAAGGGATGTCTGTTATATCCATATATGTTAAACAAACATTCCATCATTAGTATTCATAAATAATGTTTAAAATATTCCATTCAAAAAATAGTTGAAATAATAAATTATAAAAAAAAATTAATGTCATGAATTGCTTATAATATACTTTTAAAATTATTTGAGTAAATTAAATGAAAATTTAAAAAAAAATGGAAAAATGGACATTTAAGAATAAAATATATTATTTAATGAGAAATGAAAAATTCATTTATTTATTCCATTAATTTATGTGTTACATATAAAAAATAGATGATTATTTTTTATAAAATATATAATATCCTTAAATATAAATTTAATAAGAAAATAGTTGTATTAATGAAGGATAAAAGGAAATATTTCCTAGACAATTTAAATTCAACCCTAAAAGAATTTGATATTATAAAATATATTATTACCAATTAAGGGGAATTTAAATTGTAACCACCTGGAAAAATATATAGTAATTAAAAGTTTAATAATCCTTAAAAAATAGAAATTCTTCTTCTAAAAAATAAATGTATAGTATATACACCACATAAATGTGAAAATATGTATGTTAAAAAATATCTCTTAATGTAATGTAAATTGATACAAAATACATTAGCTTATGATTCCATTTTGTTGAAACATATTTTTCATTTGGAATAGTTTTTTGATCATGTTATTAATTTATAACAGAATGATATTCATATTTGTAAAATCTTATATTATCCACTTCTATATACTACCATCAGTTAATTAATAATATGTCATTATTACCATTTTCTCAGGTGTCAATTGCATCATTATCTCTTGTATGTTTTTTAACCAATGAATTTGTTATAATAAATAATATATAGGTACATTAACTCTTGAATTGTTTTATATTTATAAATATTAAATTTACTCATTACATACCTTTTTAGAAATATTGTACAATGTATCACCTACATAATGAATCAAATGACTTTGTGGAGAGGATAGGTCACACAGACACACATGTGATGATATCATTACCTTAATCGGTTAATGGGTCTTGAAGTAGATAATATAATAACTTTTAATAATTAATATAATTTAATATTTATCATATATATATTCATTTCTCCTTTAATTATAATTATCCATGTCATTCACTGATGGAATAAAAATTTCATTGGATCACTAGGCTATATTCCTCTATGAACATGATTAATGCATTTGTTTACAATTTAATAGAGAATAATATGGATAAATATTATTACATAATAATTATAACATATAAGTATATTTGAGATAATTTTTTGATTATATTTAAATTATTAATATAAAATTTTATGTGAAAAAGAATATTTAATTTGAAAGATCATAGTGAAGATAATTACCTTCAATAGAAGAAACCCATTTTAGTACTTTATTATGAACTGTATGTTTTTTATTTTTGGAAGAAAAATATTTAGATTATAAAATGGATATCTATTATTTTTCAGTGTTTATTTGATCAAAATATGTTGATACGAGTGAATAAGTTCACATAAGTAGTTCTCTTTTGTAACTAAGGAGGGATTTTTTTTGTAAACTTAAAAAAAATTATGTAATGGGAAGTTACTCTCAAACCATCCTCCAAAAAAATTAATAAATAATTAAGGGGAGTGATGATACATTCTTTATAAACCCCCATCATGAAAAATTATGATGTTTTAAATATTTTTTTTCTTTACCTCCATGTTTAATCACTATAACCATTTTTATTTTCACCATAGTAACTAGTTTTTTCAACTATGTATTTTAACCATTATTAAAAAAATAATATGATACTGAATAAAAAATATAGAAAATATGTTCTTAAATATTATATTTAATTAACCAAATAAATATCCTATATGCATGGAAAATCAATCTCAACTCTGGAACATATAATATACAAAACCCATCAATGGTAACTAATTTTATTACTAATTTACATTTCATTATATCTAATAAAAAATTTTTATTTTATGAGAAAATATTTTATATTTTTATCCAAAATTTTGAATCCATTTTTTCAAATTCAAATAACAAAATTTTCTATATTAAGGTTACAAGTAAAAATAGTAACCATGTCAAAAAATTGTGTTTTACATAATGAATTTTTATGATTACGATCATATTGTAATAACTATTTATGTAATAATAATTATTAGATTACTTAAAATTCATATATATATATATATAATGTAGATTATTATGTTATATTATTCTTCATTAATTTATATTTTAGTAAATGGAAATGGATAGACATTATTCCTTTTTAATGAAAAATATTTTTTTAAAAACCATTTTCTAAAAAATACCGTATTTTGCCTCAAAACAATCTAATATTTATTTCTATAAAAATTTCTATTAATAAATTATCAATTATAATTTTTATGGAAAATTATTTTGTATAAAATAAAGAGTATTTAAAACAACATTTGTAAATATTCATATGATATTTTTTCTAATGTAAATTTTCACAAATTAATTCTTGGATTATTTTACCATATATGTTCAAAATATATATTAATCCTATCAAATTATAGTTTTTTATGAAATAATTAAATTCAAATTTTATTTTAGTTTTGTAGAAATTTAATGTTAACCTATTATAATTGATGTATTGATGACACATTATTACCTCTTTTAAACATTTCCTCCTCAATTGTTTTGAATATAACAGTCTATGAAATTAGGTTTTTTATTCTTTATAACATCATATAGTTCCCACATTTGTTACATTATATTATGATTTATCCAAAAGTACCTTTACCTTTATATCATTCAAATACCTCAATTTCTTCTCGTTCGTTTCAAAAATCTGTGTATTATCTTCTTAGTAAGATAGGTCATGTTCTAGTTATATATCATTAGAGGTGAACAGATTCCTTGGGTCTGGGTATTACTTCCCCATAAATGACATATGAAACACTCATTTTAATTTACGGAGGAATGGTTGAATTTCAAATTATAAATCCATAACTCCAATCCATTCCAAAAATGAAATTGTTCTAATGTAACTAGGGATAATAGTTTTTTCCCTACCAATACTTATAAAACCCTTCTAGGAATATAATTTTAAGAAAACATCCCCATCCTATTGAAATTTTAAAATTTTTATTCATTTATTAGCATAAATCATTTTTCATTCATTAAAAATTATTTAATATGATCATGAAGAGTATTTTCTTTTTTTTCTTTTCCTCAACATTTTCAAGTATTACTTTTTTCCTTTCAGCAACATCATCCCAACTAGGTGGAGTATAAAATATTATTCTATATAAGGATTGATATGACACCATTAGAATACAAGAATAAAAACTGTTTCTATTGGGGAAATTGAAAATGTATAAAAATGATCCCAACTACCCTTAAATTCAAGTGATCATGACAAAAAATGGTCTTCCAGTGATTGTATAACTCTTTTGAGACTGTTGATCAGTTGGAAGATAGAATGTGGTTCTCAAATGATTCTCAATGTTCATATGCTTCAAGAATAATCATCTAAAATTTCAATCTAAAATCGAGATAAAAATTATAAACAATTGAATTTATTTCAACATAGATTATTATAAATTACTTAATATAGTTCCTCATGCGAAGACCAAGAGGTAAATCATTTATTATTTTTGGAAAATGTCCATATTTTATAATGATACGAACAAAAACACATATTATATCATTTATTATAAGATCCTCGTTTAGTCCTATGAAAATACACAGTGTAATGTCATCCTATTTGAAAATAGTAGTAATAAAATATTACATTATTCATCTAGGATTTTGTATTTTACCCATCACTAATTGACATAAAAAAATCTAAACACAAATAGACTAATTTTGGCTATATTTTGTCCCACTAATTTTTTCCTTCAAATACCTATATAAATTAAATCTAACTGGTAGTATAGATAACTTCAAGATATTTGGAAAATTATACAATTCCCTTTTTATCTTAGTTAGGGGATCTAAATTTTTTACATTTATCATCCTATTTGGATTCTACCAATTTATCAGCAATCACAACATTCACATTCATTTTAAAATTTTCATCATCATATTGAGAACAATTTATATTTTGTAAAAAAATATCATTTCCCATTCCCTGGGTGGTTTTGTGTTGGGAAATCATAATCTTTATCTAAGATGACCTATTTTAATATATTCATGTATTGGTCTTTCTAAGAAAATATTTAATATATAGTCTTTCAAATTTCTTATATCTCACACAAGTCACCATATAGATAATTTATATATATCTAATATGTTCATGTTACCATCTTCCAGGTCATTCAAAATAGCTTAATTATTTACCATTTAATAATGTGTGCCTTGGGGCTCCCAAGGATGGAGAAAATTTTTGATGAAAATAGACCACATGTTCAAAGATATATGTTTTTAAATAATTGGAGTCCATATATTAAATTTCAATATATTTTATAGGTTCTCCCTGAGTTTAGATAATACTCTATTTGGTTTGAGTATTTTTAAGGAAACTAGTATTTTTATCCTACAGTTGAAATGCACCATGTGAAATGGGAATTAATGAACTAAAATTCATTTTGTGAAGATTACATGCACCTGATATTCATTGAGAATTCACTAGAAACTATTTAATGTTAAAAAAAATATTAAAAAATACAAGGTTTTATTTGAATATGTGATCCCAATGGTTGATTCTATTTATAAATACATACACACGATGTATATTTCATTGAAATTCCTTTTTGTTTTTTGAGTCGATTGATTCAAATTTCATTCTTCGACACAATTGATTTCTAAAAACATAAGGACCTTCTCCAAGGATTCATGGATCCTTTATTATTTATGGATTTATTTTTTTAGTGATTTATAACCATTTTGGTTGTGTTTCATCTCTTAGAGTGAGTAAACCTTTCTCTGTTTTAATTATCTTCTAATCATAGAAGTGAAATTGTATTATGTAATCAGATCTATTGAACTCTAGTGATGATTCTCCTTATTCCATTCTAGATATGTTGTGATAACATGTTATATGGGTCATTTCATTGTTGGTTGTAGTGTGGTGGGAGTTAGTTGTTCAGGTATGTGTTTTTTCCTATTATTTTACAGACCTTTTCAAAATTGAATCAATTTTTAGATGTGAGGATTGGTACTATGGCCTATATTTTTTTTCTTCCTTGTTGATGGATACCGTTGTGGGTTTGTGTGACACAAGTTTAGAGGTATGAGGCTCTATCAATAACCTTTTTTGGAGACATTTGACATTCGTTTCTTTCACCTATAGAGATTTTTAATATTCGTAAATGATATGGTTGTCTATAATGTTTTATCGTAGCTATGTCTACACATTGATATGGTTTGGGATCATCCAATCAATAAAGATATTCAGGAAATTTGGATGCTTAAAATACAAAAGGGTTCTCACTAAAAGCCTCAGGAGTGAAGAACCTTCTTAGTGTAGTTGACTTTCTGATAGAAGTTGATAGAGGTCTGGGGATAGTGAGATGTAAAAACTTTATTTAATCATAAAAAATGATTGCTTTATTTGATAATATTTTTATCCAAAAAGTTATAACTATAATTTTTTATGTTCATAATATTATAATGTATATAATTTCCTTTTTATGGATTCAATGATACATATATAGAAGCGGAAAGACTGGGGTTTTTAGCATCTATCTTGTGATCTATCTATATCTTGTATAGAATTAGTCTGAGAATTTCATATTCTTGATCTTGATCTATTTGAAATCATCATTATAATAGATATTTTTTTTTCTCATCAGAATGTGGTTTGTTTATACAACTACAATTCACTATTCCATACCGGCTATGGGTCTTCTTAGGGTGTTTTACAGAGAGTGGGATACGATGTCCAGTTGTACAGGACCCTTATTATAAGTGAACATGTTTTTTTATTCTACTTTTGTAGTTGTTCCCAATCACATTTGTTCTATTTTTTATCTTACTATTATTGTTCATGGTTTTCCAGATGTTTTACGAAATTCTTTCCCTATGCTTATTCTAGAGAGGTATGTAGAGATTATGAATGTTATGGTTCTAGGTATTCAGCTATTTTCAAAACCATCAAATCATATGACACCAATGAATTTTAAATATCTGATGATTTAGTTTGAAAACCTGGTGGAAAAGGGATTTTATTAACAATGTGTTTCTCCTTGGGCGTCGCCAGTTATATTTTCCATGAAGTAATGCATCTCACCATGATTGTTTTTGGAACACCAGAATTTGAATCAAGTTAATGTTATGAAAAAATATACATTTCTTAAAATAAATGATTTCTTTGATTAGAAAAATGATAAATGTGGTTTTAGAATATTTTTTTTTGATTGGTCTATCATCGGAAAAGTTTTTAAGAGTGAGATACAGAAAATAAATATTTTAGGATCAGTTATTGCCACTGTGAATAATATAAATTTTATTTAACTAATTCTCTTAAATTTTTTATGGATTTATGAGTCAGATAATACATTAGTATCTTGAAACATATTTGGTAGTGTCAATGAATGATTTTATTATTTATTCAATATATTATCAAGGGAAATATCAATGTTTTTTTGTTTTGGATATCCTGGGGAGTCACCATTTGTATAGAAATATTTTTAGATCAAAATTTTGGTTTTATGGAGTGATTTTATTAGGGAAAATTGATTTTTATGAGGGATTAAATTTTATTCTAACAAGTTAAAGGATCATTTATCCTTGGAATAACCATGGAATGCATTGCAGATTCAGTGATTCCTTGGTCTTGAATGATATTATGAAGGGTTTTTTTGGAGATTTATTGACGATTAGATAAAATTAGAAAGATCTTACTAGGAAAGGAGTGAAATTAAAATTTGATAAAATGTTCCATTGTTCCACGAATGGGTTGAATGGACATTTTACATCGACTCAAATCCTAAACTTAGTTTTGACCAATAAGAGTTATATGGTTTTATATGATGCTTCTCATGATTGTTTGAGTTGAGTAATTCATATGGATGATACTGTGATAGATTAATAATCTCATGATCATTGATCACATAATAATAATTACCAGACTCATTATTAGGATATTTCTAAATTTATGCATGTGCCCTTGTTTTGAAATTATAATATTTTGGGTATAAGTTTTCTATATTATTTGACCATAAGAGTTTCAGATATATATTTTCCTAGAAAGGATTAAATCTTATATAGATGTAGAAGATTGAGTACCTTAAAATTATAGAATTTGATATAATTATTACTCTAGGTAATGGTAATTTCATTTCATATTCTCTTTACTGGAACGTTCTATCACAAGTTGTTTTGGATTCAATGGAAGAGTGGGACCTTATGAGGTTTTTTTCTCAGTTTCATCTAGATATTATTAAATATGATTCACATATAGTTCAGATAATAATTTAGTGATCATAATCATTCTATGATTATATTTTAAAGATTCATTAGTAATATGATGAGATTAGGGGAATTTTTGAAACCCAAAATAGTGGGTAGAATGTATCTAGTTAGTCTCTATATTTAAATGATATTGTTAATCATAGTGATTTATTTGTTGTCCTAGTATGTATTAAGAGATTGTTTTTGATTTATTTTCATAATAAATCATGGTTTGATCATCTAGGGTAAATTAATATGTATCATGACAAGGTACAACAACATTGGGGAATGTGTATGAAGCACGAAATTGTAGAATATGTGACTCGTAGTTACAATTACCAAAAAATGTAGACCATCTAAAATATTCTATTTTTCCCCATCATATTCTAGTTTCTGTTTTGATATAATAAAAGTAATATATAGATGTTTTTTTAGATTACAATAATCTCTAAGAGGGATGATTATAATATCATTTTTTGTTGATCAGTTAAAAAATTCATCTCATTTCATTCTGATAGCGACACCATTAAAATTTTGGATTTGATGAAGTTCTATGTGTAAAATGTTGAAGGGTTACATTGTGTCCCTTATTCTATTATTTCAGATTGGGATCATTGTTTTATGTCGATAATTTAGAGAAATATTAATGAGTTGATTGGGGAATGAAGTAAAACTTAGTACAACACATCATCCAAATATAGAAGGTCATGCATAACATTCTATTTAGGTTTTGGAGGAAATTCTTCATTCTAGTGCCTTTGATTATGGTGTATAATGGGATATCCATCTATAAATAGTATAGTTTTCTTATAAAAATATTAATTAGAAATTTACCATAATGGATGATTTTGAGGCTTTATATGGTCACCTATATAGAATACATATTTTTTGGGAATATGTGGAAGAAAATTCTTTAGGGGCATCAAGTTTGGATCAGGAGACATAATTGAGGATTTAGGATATACATTTTCATTTTATTATAGATTAGAGTAAATATTAATATTATTCAGATAAATGGAATCATATTTTCTATTTGTTAGCACATGATCTAGTTTTTTGACAGTAACTCCATGGCTGAGTCAATATTATATAGGAAAATTGGAATAGTTTTGTATGATATATATTGAACCATTTGATGTCACTGAACCAATTAGGTTGGTTTCCTATTTGTTGAATTTTTTTATTGATGATATGAATTCATGTTGTTTTAAACATATCAAATTTCAAGAATAAAATCATGTTCCCTATCACATTCTATTTTTGGAAGAGATTGAGAGTGATCCTGGTGCTTCATTTATGGAGTAGCTAGTTGATATCATTGACATTCAAGTGAAGTTCTTGTGTGGGGATTCAATATCAAGGGTAATTGTTTTATAGTGGAATGAAAACAATTATCATAATACATGGTAATACAATTCATTGATAATGGAATAGAGACCTCACCACATTTCTAGACTACATTATCAAACATGGCTTCCAGGGGAAGGCAATTATTGTGGTGGGGTGTTATTAAAATGTTGATATCGTCTTCTACGTATTTTCCATATCCATACATCTTTTCCCCAAAAATTGGATGTTTATTGAGAATCCTGAGGATGGTGATTTTTTTGGACAACTAGCATTATTTATAGGGATTCTTTTCCGTTTGTATTACAAATTGTTGGGTATGAAGATGTAATGGCTTCGCATGGTTCTCCCAATTTTTGAGAACATCCATGTTGGTATTAGGTTATGTTATATAAAATCATGTTTTGTAGCATATAGAAGAAATAGACACATTATAATTGGAATAAATGATAAGTAATTCCTTCTGGGAATATTCCAGGCACCTTGTACCTATAATTAAGTGAGTAAATGCAATGATACATTGAAATTGATGATTTTAATAAAATTGTAATGACCCAAACTAGTTTGAATAAAATTCCTCTTTATGATTTAATTAAATGTATTATTGATATAGAAGACCCCTGAACCTGATATTTTATCATATCTAGTTGGATTTCAATGACTATTATGCATCAATAACTTCAATAATATATCTCCTCAATAGTTATTACATGACTAATATAAATATTGTGATTAACAAATCATTTTGAAACAGAAAAATGATGTGATGACCTCAACCAGTTGGAGAATTATATACGAATCCCATTTTTATGATATTTCAAGGCAGATATCAATTATGTGCTTTTCACAAGTCAAAGACCAATAAGAGATTCACCAACATAATCTTGAGAGAAACTGTTTACAGGTGAATTTCATGCTCATCAAGATCATGACCTAAACCAAGTTCACCGAATGTCCCCATGGAAGCCCCACCATTGCACAACATACATCGAGGATATATTCTTCTGTAATAAAGGGATATGTAAAATACACTATAAATATGATTATGTATATTATTTTTGTATAGAATAGTGAATAGAATTTAATTCTATTATTGTTACTTTGTAAATAAATTTTAACACACAAATAATTTTTTTTGTTAACAATTAGAATGAACTAAGAAATATAATTTTAAAGAATTAGATTATTTCTTGAAATAAAGAATATTAAAATAAAATATTATAATGAAATTAATTTTATTATTTATTAATTATCATATCAGAAATTCAAAATTAATTTTTATTATTGCTTAAAATTTTATTTTATCGAAACCCTGAAATTTTGAATAAATGGCTTTTTGTAATTGAAAATTAAAATATTTAGAAAATTATACACAAAAAAATTATAATATTTTTTAAATCAGGACGTTGAAATTATCCGTCGGTGATTTTTTAATAATATTATGAAAAATTTTATTTTTTGGGTAAAAATTAAATACAATACAAATATATTGTATGTTTTATTACATCATAACAGCCCAAATAATGATGTAATAAATGAAATAAAATGGTTACTCAGAATAATAAAGGATTCTAAATTAAAATAATTTTATTTTATGTTTATATTATTTATTTTATAAAACCATAGTGAATCCTCCAAAATAATAAAATATTTTCTTATTTTGAAAACATTTCCTTGAAATTGGGACTCACCTCAACCTAAGAAATTGAAATATTTTAAAATAGTTGTCACATTTACTTATATAATAATTTCTTCCAATCCCATTTTCTAGAAACCATGGTCAACTACAATTGTTTTGTTTGTGTTATTGAATATTTTTTTTATAGTGTCCAGAACCCAAATAGTAATGAAATCCCCCTCCTATGCTATATAAACCACCCAACCATCCATTCCTCTTTGCTAATACTCTTTTATAATAAAAACCCCTACGAAACCTACTCCATAGATTTCAATGAAGGTGTACCAAAACTCCAAAGGATAATATTATATGCCTTTGTAATCACACATCCAATGTAAGGGATATCACTCTCTCATTTTTCTTCAAGAACCTCTATTATTTCATTCCTTTTAATTTCTAATTTCATGATTTGGGATATTTTATTATACCTCCTTACTATAAATTTCATGTATATATTATGGGATCTTCCTTTTAGTCTTATTAATCACCCTATATGATCCCTGATTCCCAATAGTTATTATTCAAAAATTCTATAACTAATCTTCCACTCTCATCATTTATCCAACATTCCTTTTATAATATGTCAATTAATTTAGATTTTCATTTGCTGTTTTATGTCCATAAATTATCCAATTAATGAAAATTTGAAATATAAATAATCACATATCCCTTTCACTCTCATTAATCCATCTATAATTTATTATATACATCTGTTACCTTTCCAAAATATCATAAAGGATCCTCACATTCATCTCTCCCTTTCAATTCAAGAATATTTTTTTAAATTATTCCTTTTAATTTATGTTGGTTACATTTTCCTCCAATTATAATCAATTACATACTATCCATTTTGTATTCTGTGAATGAGGAATCATTTTTTCCCATCAGTTGTACCCTTACCTAAGTCGTTAATATGCCGAAATTTCTAAAGAGTTCAACTCTTTTTATTTTCATTATTACACTTATTTTATATTATGCATATTGATTCCATTTCATATTATGATATATTATGTTCCATGGTCCCATTAATTTCCATTTTATTTATAAATAATGATGGACCCCTTTCTCTCTCATCAACCCATATTACGAATTACCATATGACGTTGTAATGATTCTAAAATTGTACCACGATTTAATATGCCAAAATCATCCATTATTGAATAAAATAAATATTTCTATATCAAGTGTATTATTATTTATACACATATATTTGATTATTGGATACATACATGTTTTTGTTACACAATACATGATTATAGAATAAATGATGATGTTGAATGAATCCATGTTATATGATCTATGTGTCACACTTACGATATAGATTGAAATGATTATAAAGGGTATGCCATGATAAAATTTCAATGAATTGGGTAAAGCTTAGTATCATGATATGTCATGTTGGGATATGGGATTAATTGATTCCCTAATGGGACTCTTGGCCACCATGTTGGGATAGAGGTTTACCCCAATCATTTTCCTTATAATTCAATGCTTTATGTTGTTTCCAAATTTCAATGTTATGATTATCATGCTCAATTGGGACTTTATATTCATGTTCCTTCACACCTCACTGATATCCCTTGTCTAAAATGTATTAGTATCCTCATTTTATTACATTTTTAATCCCGTAATGGGGTTTATAGCTGAAACTTTTCTTATATATGTCCTCAGGAAATCTAATGTAATGTTAACTAAGAAGGATTATTGTGGTCATGTAAAATATCTTTTCAATAAATATGTTGTATTTCATGTTTTATGTTGGTATTTAATATTCGTAATTTACCAAGACACTACACCTCTCGATATTTTGAGTAATATTATGTGAAAATATATTTAATAAATCATGTTTAAATATGAACTAAAGGGTAGAGTTATAATAGATTCTATCAGATAACTGGTTTAGTTATTTGTTGGATTAGTATTATAAAACCCCAGTGAAAAACCATAGGTATATGACTATATATAATAAAAAAATTCCTATATATTTGTGAGTATAGAAAATGTGGTTTGTTACAAAAATACATATATCTCTTGATTTGAACATGTGGATATGGCTATGGCATATCTATATCTAATGGTAAACCCCAAAACACTACACTAAGCTAGACTCGAATATAATTGTTTCATGAAAATGGTCTTTACTTCACTATTGATTTGACACTCCCAGGGAATATGCTTTCGTAAATTCATTATCTCATTAGGATATATTATAATGGAAACAATGAATAATACCATTATAATATGTAATTGGAAGTATATCATGGAATAGCTAGACTGAATCCTAGATACTCATAAGATAAGGGGAGAAATTTAATTTATAGTTTATCCCTGAAATGATATAGTATTTGTGTTTATGTATTTAGTAATTTTTGGAAAATTTCTCCCCTTTGTCTATTTTGGATTATGTAAATAAGTATAATTAAAATAAAATAGTAAAAGTTTTGGTTATCATCCAAGGTTCTATTAATATTATTATATCATGAATATTTAGTAGAACTATTCAGACCTCACAATAATGAATTGTAGTAGTGAGGTTAGTGAAAAGGGAAAATTGGGAAATTATTCCATCTCATAAATATTACTCCTCCCATATCACCATTTGTTGATTGAACATACCTGGGAACCTTGTTATACATACCTTGGTGTAATTTGATTCAATTCTAGTCATGGATTATATTTACTTATATAAATCCAATATAAATTCCATGTGAGAGGTAAATCACTCTCCATATAAGTAATCGACACCTAATTCTATATAAGTGCAAGGTGGATGATGAAAATTCAATAGCCCCATCATCTCATGCATAAATATTACTTCTCTATGTGAATGTGTATGTATCTAAAATGATTTATTCAAAGGAATAAAAAATCCCCGAAAACATTCCTATTTTGAGGGAATTAGCTAATGTGTTTCTCAAGGAATTGGGTATCCTTCTTCCTATCAGATATGTCAAATTCTTGATTGATATTATCTCCTATGAATTAAGAATATCTAGGACTCCATATAGAATGGATGTTAAGAAAAATACAGGACTAAATAAATAACTATATGAGAATCATGATTATGGATTTATATAACCATGTGATTCACCATTGGGAGCACCAATCCTATTCGTTAAGAAGAAAGATGGGAAAATGCAACATTGTATTGATTATCATGAGATCAAAAAAATAAATACAATGAACATGTATACTTATCTCAAATTTATAAATTGCTTGATAATCTATAAGGAGCACAATACTTCTCCAATGTGGATTAGTGGTAGAGATATTACCATGTTAGTGTGGATAAGGATGATGTATACAAGATTTATTTTCATATAAGGTATGTGAATTATTAATTCATATTGATTCCATTCAGACTCACTAATTCTCCAGAAACGTTAATGGACTTTATGAATCGTGTCTATATATATTACCACAAATATTAGCGATATTATTTATAGATGATATTATTATATACACAAAAAAGGAGTAGGATCATGAGGGGAATCTGAGTACTATGCTTAATAACTTGTGAAAGGGGAAGATCTTTGTAATGTACACTAAGTGTGAGTTTTGGTTGAACGAATTCGCATTCCTAGGGAATATCATCACAATAAATGAGATGTATTTGGATCCTCTAAACACAATGGTAATTGATATATGGCTGAGGCCAACATCTATGACGGATATCCATAGTTTCCATGGGATATTTGGATATTATAAATGATTTGTGAGAAATTTATTATGATTTCAAATCCCTCATACAATTCTTACACGGAATGGAGTTATCTTTTCTTTTAATGATGAATGTGAGGAAAACATCCTGGAGCTGAAAAAAAGGATTATCACTAACAATTTTCTCACACTACCCACATGTGGGGAGATTTTTGTAATCATTAATAATGCTTTAAATAATGGATTGAGATATAAAAACTGATGAATATTGAAAAATTCATTTCCTATGCCTCATTGAAATTTAATATTCTTGAGAAAAATCAAGCCAAAAATTATTTGGCGTTTGAAACTGTGACCTTTTCCCCAAACAAATATTGTTGTTATCTATTTTGGGGGATGTTTGAAATATATACAGATCACAAACAGTTCAAATAAATATTCACACAGAAAGAGATGAGTATGTTCCCACAAAGAGGGTTAGATCTCATCAAGGATTATGACTACTCAATCAACTACCATCCTATGAAAGAGAACAATGTGGTGGTTGTTCTATGTATAATGGACCCATCCATTCTATAATTGATGAAAATTGAAAAGGGTTAAATTTTCATATATTTGATTAACATGGGAAATGGAATAATAATGAAGGTAATAACATACATCCTTTCACAAAATATTTCTCAACTTTCTCTTTTATAGAGTTTAATGATGCTAAAAAGATCATGAAGGAATATAGAAGAAAGTGGAAACAATCAGATAAAGGGAAATCCTTGGAGATCAGTGTTAATGTAGAAGGAAAAGTAAGATTTGGGTCAAGACTATGTGTTCTATGAAATACTGAGTTAAAGAAAAAACATTTTGATAAATCACATAGTTCAAATTTCTCTAATCACCCAAGAAACACAAATATGTATCAAGATCACTAAGAGTACTATTGGTGGGATAACACAAAAAATAGGTTAATGAATATAAATCAATGGTAAAAGAATGTAAGAAAGTGATGGTTGATAGGAATATGTTTAAGATGATGATGCAACCATTACACATACCAACAATGAAATGTGAAGACATCACCACAGATTATTTCACTGGACATCCGAATACATCCAAACGAAACAAAGCTCTCTAGGTTAATATGGATTTTCATAAAAATATAACATACTTCATTGTTATTCATGATTATTTATCACTGGACCCACTGGAAAAGATATACATTATATAATGTGTAAGGCATCCTGGTGTACCACTATTGATTGTGTTTTATTGAGATCCAATATTCACCTCAATGTTTTGGAAAAGTCTCCATCATGCTATAAACATGAACCTAAACATTAGTTTAGATTATCACCCTCAATCTAATGTAAAATCATAACAGAATAACCAAACCCATGAGAACATGTTGAGAGATTTCTTAATAGAATCCAATGGTGGATGGGACAAACATCTCCCTTTACTGGAGTTATCTTATAAAAGCAGTTTCAATTTGAGCATCATATTGGGTCCCTATGAATCAATTTATGGTAGGAGGTGTAGAACCACAACATTATTGGATGATGTTGGGTAACAAAAACAACATTTTCTAGAAACAGTCAAAGTAATGGTGGATAAGTTTAAGAACATTCAGCAACACATAAAAAATACATAGAGTTGACAAAAAAGACATGCTAAAAATCATCGATGTGACATATAGATTTGTGTTGGAGACATTGAATTCATATAAATATCTCTATAGAAGAGAATGATGATATTCAGATAGAATGTAAATCTTAGTCCAATGTCCATTGAGCCTAAGATATAATTTATTGTATCAGGGCAGTGGCCAATCAATTAGCACTCCAAAAGAACCTGTATGATGTACATGATGTATTCTATGTATCAATATTAATAAATTACATACCAGACCCATCACATGTACTCAATCCAGAGGCGGTACTATTGGAGAATGATCGTTCCTATGAGGAGAAACTGGTGATGATCTTAGATAGTAATGAATTTGTTATACAAACTATGGAAATTACCCACATCAATGTATTGGGAGAAATAATTTTTTGAAGACGCAACATGGAAACCAAATGTAGTGATAAATCAATGTTACCTTCAAATATTTTATTATGGGGAATGGAAATTTCGAGGGACAAATTTCTTATGAGGGGAACGTTTTCATGATCCAAACTGTTATTAATATAATTCCCCATTTTGATATTATTTAATGTATTATTGATATAGAATCCACATGAACTTTTTTTTACTATATGTAGTTGGATTTAAGTGATTATTAAGTATCATTACCATTGATAATATATCCATTGAATAGTTATTTCATGACTAGTATAAATAAATGGTTTTAATAAACCCTTTTGGAAATGACATAGGATTCGATTTCCTCATCTTGTAGGATAGTTCCCTAGGAATCCCATTTACCAGAAATTCCATGGGAGATAAATTTTTTGGACATTTCCCCACACCAAACCCAACCTGAAATTCAACAACTTAAGTATGAGAAAAACATTTTACGGGAGTTATTCATGCTCATCAAGATCATGGAAAAAAGAATTTTCACCGAACAACCCCATGGAAGTCCCACCATCTTGCACCTTAATCATTGGGTTTATACTGAAGTAATAATGGAATTAGTTACAGGACCCTATAATTATGATTATGCACATTGTCATTGTATAGAATAATTAATATACTTTCATTCTATTATTGTTACATTGTTAATGATTTTTAAAGAACAAATAACTTGTTTGGTCAATGTTTCATATTCAATAATGTTTTCTATTATTAATGACTTAATGTATTTTTTAAATAAATAATATTATAATAAAATATTATTATTATATTACATTTATTAAATATAAATGATCATATAAGAAAATCAAATGAAATTTTTATTATGTATGAAAAAATTATTTTGTTAAAACCCGTCAATTTTCAATTAATGTCGGTTAATATTTTAAAACTATAAATTCACATATTTATAAAATTATTTTCATAAAATTATTATTATTTCAAGACATGGGACCTCAAAATTACCAAGCTGTTAATTTTTCATATATTTCTAAGAGAGTCTAATTTGTGGGTTAAAATTAAATTTCTTATATATATATACAGTGTGTTTTATGACCTCTAAATCTCCCAAAAATTATGTAATAAAAACAATAATAATTATATAAGTTCAAATTTAGTGTTCAATGTAAAATAATAAATTTTTTAATAAATTTAATTTATTTTATAATGCCATAGTGAATCTGCATAATCAAATACAATATTTTAAAATTTTAAAATCAATTCAATAAATGATTGACTCACCTCCACATAAAAATGTGAAATATGTTAACATCATCATACATTTAACTTATATAGTAATTTATGAAACTCCCAAAATCAATAAAGAACTAGAAACATTCATGGAATGGTTTTGGGTTTTGAATATTTCATTGTGTAGTGTTGAAAACAAAAATAATAATGAAATCTCCCACATTTTATATATAAACCCACCCATGATTCCATTTCACTTAACGTACGATCTATTAAGATAAACCAACCTCTACCCCCTACTCTATAGTGTCTTTAGATGGTTTACACATGCTCATAAGAAGCTCCTCTCAAGACATTGAAATAACACATCCAAGTAAGGGATCTCCCTCTCTCATTTTTCATTAAGCACCTATTTTATGTCATGCCTTTTAATTTAAATTTTCATGATTTTGGATATGTTCATCAATACCTCCTTACAAATCATTTTATTTATAAATTATGTTATCTTCCTTTCACTCCCATTAATCTCCCATATGATCCTTTAATCCTACCTAGAACTATGATAAAATTCCATAAGCAATCTACCAATATCATATTTTTCTAGCTACACATTTTACGATATGTATTTTAATTTCAATTTACATTTGTTGAGATCCCTTCATAGTTACGACATATAATTCCCATTTGGTATATAATTAATTATATCTCACTTTTAGTCTCATTATTCCATCCATTATCATTTATATACAACCCTTAACATGGAATAATTTTTTAAGAGATCCTCGCATTCCTCTGTTACATTAAATTCAAGAGAATAATTTTAAATAATTCATTTTAATTCTAATTGATTATATTTAGTTTTTTAATAAAAAATTATCTTCTAACAATTTTATGTTATGTAAATTGGTTATTGTTTATCCCCCCTTCTTTGGACCCTTAACTAAGCTATTGCTATGTTGAAATTCATAATAGATTTCTCTTTTCTCATTTCCATTCAAGCACTTCTTTTATATTATAAATATTAATTTCATTTCATGTTTTGGGATATTATGATAAATGATCCCTTTACTATAAATTTCATGTATAAATGATGATAGACCTATGACCCTCCCATCAACCCATTTAACAAATTTCTCTATGTCGTCATTATGCTTCTGAAATTGCACCATGATTTTCCATGCCCAAATCATTTTATAGTTAATACATATGTATAATTATGTCAAGGGTATTCAAATTTATTCAAATATACTTGATGATTTAGGAAATAAATTTTTTTATTCGACATTTATAAATAGTGGAAAAAATGATGATGTTGGATGAATCCATGTTATATGATCTATGTGGAAAATATATGCATCATATTGACATGATTATGAAGGGTGATCCCTGATAGTGCTCTAATGCATTGGGATATGTTTAGTATAATTATATGTCATTTTGGGACATGATTTAACTTTATTACTTTATGGTAATTATTTCCAATATGTTGGCACATGAGTTTTCTTGATTCCTTTTTGTTTATGATTTATATTTTTATGTTGATGCCCCATTTTCATGTTTTAATTATCATGTTGTATGTGGACTTTATATTAATGTTTTATCAATCATAATTGATATGAATTGTATAAATTGTATTATTATCCTTATGTAGTTACATTTTATTCCCTGATTGTTCTTTATAGCTCACCCCATTCATATGCTTGTCAAAATGTTATCCTATGTAGTTTTAAGTGTGATGTTATGTATGGTTCAAAATATCCAAAGATACAAGACCTCTCAAAAATCTGAGTTGTATTAAGTGAAAATCAATGTAATATGTCATGTTTAAATATGAAAAAAGTGGAAGTGTTTTTATAAAAAAGAAAATGAGTTTTGCATCTTAGGTGATGCCTATTGATTAGATGATGCGTAAAGGGTTTACATACCAAGTAATTGTCATGAGAGTTGATTTTTGGGAACTAGAAGAATTAATTATTATTTCATTCTACCACATTATTTAATTATTTCAAACTAGGGATATTTTTTGGTGATAATTAGAGCCTTAATTGATTCCAAATTGATTCCATAAATGATTGATCACCCTTTCAGTTGGGATAAATAACTCATGGTGAGTAATCCTTTCTGATTCTTCATTTATTTTGATTGTGGTAGCACTTTTGTGATTTATTAATGGACCTGTTGACCCATGGGGAGGATTCTAGGGTTTCCTTTCAATATCTGTAGTCTGATCTCATTTTGGGGTATGTTTTATTGTTGTTTGTGGGGCGATAGGTGTTCATATAGGATGTTTGTCTTGTTTCCTATTCTTCACTAACCATATTTCAAATTATAATCAATTTGAGATGTGTATATTTTTTTAAGACCTCAATTATGTTTGCATCTTTATTCTTGTAGGTGAATATAGTTCTGGGACTGTGCAACCCATGTTTCTGGGTAGGTGGTTTCTCCTATTTTCATGGAATTCACAACTTATGTTATTTAGTTTTATTATAAATTAAATAATAATATAGAAGGATTTTATTTTTTTTATGGAATTTTTTTATAAATATGTCTTTCCCCTATTATTGGTAACAGAAAAAAAGATTTGAAAGCATTATGAAATGGTTTGTTAAATGCGTTTTAATATAATATAAAAAAAAACGTTTTTCTAAAAATGGTTTGAAAAATTTATTTGGAAAATAGTGAACACATGAAGGATTGGGGGGGGGGGTTAGTTTGAAGATATAGTAAAAGGTATCATCCAATGATAGGGTATTATCTCATGGGTGTTTCCTAATCACCCTAGGCCTACTGTTCTTGGGACATGTTAGACCAATTGTGGTTTTCACATGATGAGGTGTTCATTTTTTCTCTATCCATGATGAATATGTATTATTTTTTCATTTTCTAATGATTTTATGTTTTATGTATGAGTGTCCAAGATATCCTGACATAGTGTGATCCTTAGTGCTATTTGACCATTTATTTTCCCCAATTTTGACTATTTTGTTGGTACTATTTTTATTTTTTAAACATTAATTTGATATGATATGTGATACGTAGATTGGAGTATTTCGATATATCTTTTTTGATATATTTATATTAAATTATTTGAATTTCATTTATATATTTTATTTGAAAATTTGGAAAATATTGAAAGTAAATTATTACCACAATTTATATTGAAATATTATTCAACGGTAATCATTCATTTTCATTCATTAATGTTTACCATGGTTAGATCATTGTAAAAACACTCTTTATATATCATATCAGTGAGACCCTTCTTATAATTGTTCCTCACAACCGTTATACCACTTCGATGGTTTGTATAATTTGTAATGTTTTTAATGCTAAGAAAGGCAAGGAACCTTAGAGAAGCGACATAATATTCTATCAGTTGGTATTTGGATATAATGTGGTGATATGTTTGATGATTTCCCATGCTAACACGTGGAGATGTTGGAGTATCTATATTTTCATCAAACTTTGTAGTTGATCTTATCTCTTGGATATTATTGATTCATCATTTTTAGTTGTATCATTTTGGTTATATTCATTATATTATAGAATATATTTATATCTTCTCATATTTCTCTTTATATTGTGGATATATGACATATTTTTTATTTAGGTTGGATATATCATTCTATCTTTTTTTATATGTGAGGATAGTCACAAAAATGTAGGGATCGCGAACTCCCTTTTGGTATATAGAAGATTAGGTCACGTTCCGGTGTTGAGAGTGTATCTATGATGGTTCACTTCATACCCTAAAATTATTTATTACATCCTCAAACTCAGGATAACGAGCTGTGTAGTTTTGTTCATGTTTCCTTGTATTCCTTGATGGATATGTAATAACATTATCATTTCCTCTATGGATACATCCATGTCCCATCATATTTTCATCACTGTATTTTAGAAATCCTTCATTTCTAAATGGTAGATTCAAAATCAGATCACAGAGTAACATCCATTTCAAATCATCAAAACATAATTCACATTACATTATGCATATGAACATAAAACATTTTCATGTAATCTTGTTTAAAGAGTTATCTAATAATGGAAAATTAAAAATTAATTCACAATTGTACCCTTCCAAATGAATGAATCTTTGAAAACTAGTTACATTTGTTGGTGTAGGTCATTCCTTGACTTCATTTATCATCAAAGGATCAACTAATATTCCATCGTTTGTAAAATTATATCTATGAAAATAAAAATCCTGAATACAGAATTGAAAATTGATAAAAATATTATTTTAAAAGTTCCAATACAGATCCGAATGTGATTATTAGGGTCCTCAACGCTCATAGAACACACCATGATATTATCAATAAATACCACAATTATATTATTATAATATTTTGAGAATAATTTTTTAATTATATCCAAAAAATAATGGTAGATTAATTAATACAAATTTAATTATTACAAACTCTTAATTTCTATTCCCATTCAAAATGATCTCTTTAGAATTTAATACATCATGAAACAAAATTTATGATACCAATAAAAATTGTAATTCTTTTAAAAATATTTTCCTCTATTATATTTATAAAAAAGCTAATTAGTTGGAGAAATATGATATATGTTCATTTTTTCATTTCATTGATTTATCTATAATCAATTAATTTCATCATGGACCCATCATAGTTCTTAATGAAGAGAACATGGGATCCCAATAGTGAAATATAAGGGTGAATTAATACTTTATGGAAAAATCATCTGGTTTTTCTATTAAAATATATTTATTCTATTGTTTCCATTCTATAGGTAGTATTTAATAAAGGTTTTGAAATGGGGATTAAATAAATGGATAACATTAATTCTTTTCTTCGCTGGATGTCTAGATAATTACATAGAAAAAACAATAGTATATTCATATATAATAGTTGGATACTCCATCAAAATATTTCTATTTCCATCTATAAATTTATATCCTTATTCCAAAGCAATCTTGTTTATTAGTGCTTCATGGGGGTAGTTCTATACATGAATCTAATGTTGAATTCTCTATTTTAATGGTAATGAATGCCACATATTTATTATAAATCATAATTTACTTCTCATAGTGATATATTCTTCTTTTTATTTTGAAATCCATTATATTTAATGGATAATATGAAAACCACACTGATTTATTAATATAAATTAACCGAATATGGAATTTCTATTTTTAATAATTGGAACATCCTAATTGATTCTTAACACTAAGATATTTACACTACATGTATTGAGTGACAAGTCCCTTATTATCGTATTAGGGAAATATATGATTTTACTGGATCAAATGGATGATATAAAAGAATATAAAGATCTAGAATAAAATAAATCATTGGTTTAATTTGATTCTATGATTAATGTTGATATCAATACAACATTGGAAGCCTCTTCATTAGTTTTAATGATCGCTTAAGCTTGGTATTATCCCATAGAAATCTTATTTGGTATGTTACCTTGATTCATAGGGATTGAGATTGAAAAATTCCAAAATATATGTAGTTTAGGAATTGGATAATAGTTGTCTATTCCAATCTCTAACATTCATGTGGAAAGTGACCATTTCCACAGAAAAGTAACAAAATAACATTCTATTTAAGAATTTTAAATAATATTTGCTAACATCATTTTCATACGATGGAAGCATGGTTCATCAAAATATTCTTAATTTATGAATTAATGTTATCAAGATGTTAAAATGACCACTTATTATTTTGAATCCCCATGAATATATAAGATCTATAACATTCCTTCTCTATTTTGATGGCATATAAAACTATTTCCTCAAATCATGGAATAATTTTAGAAAATATTTCCCTTCAAAGTCAAGGATTATGTCCATAAATGAAATATAAAATCATGATATCATTATTTCATTTTATGTATATATCATACTTATCTAATGATGTAAAGCTATCCTAAAAATCGATATCAATTTATCCAACATTTTACTATAATCTGATTAAATTTATTTTCATTATAGTTCTATACTATTGATAGATTTATTTTTCAATGAATGTTTCCTTAAAAGAGTTCCATTAATTATTTGTTTCTTCTTCTTCCCTAGTATTAAAAATTAATTTCCACAATTTATCTAAATATCCCATGATACAATATAAACAATTATTTTTTTATCATTACATCCCATGGAAAAAAATATATTATGTTATGACTTAATCTGTCTATAGCTACTCTAGGATTAGTAGTCCCTATAAATAATGGGGTCATCATTAAAAAAAGATATCACACATAATATATTCATGATATGGAAGAAAAAATTATTCTAGTTATGAGAAGTTATTTTCAATTACCTTATTCATATTTCCTACTATGAACATAATCTTCCCAGATCCAATTATCACTGTATTAGCTTTCTTGGACGATATATTTCATTGTCAAATATTTTATTTGGTACCCTTATTTCATCCAATCAATACTTATAAATAATGGAATATAAATGATATCCTATTAACATTATAAATTTTAAATCATAATGTACAAATATAATTCTAGGGTAACACATAAAAAAATTAAAATTTATATATTTTTAAGATCATAACCATAAAAATAAAATCTTTTGGGGTATATTTATTTACAAAACATTTATAATTGAATATTTAGAAGTTATAAATAATCCTATACTTTTCCCCCAAGAGGGTCAAACTAGGTTTGTAGTTTGGAACTTTTTCATGCACTATGTTATAATCAAGTGAAAGACCAATGTGCACTTTTTGAAGATATAACCCCGTGGTATAACCATTCTGAACTATATCCACTTATAATATTGAGATATAAATGTTTTTATAGTAATGATTACATAATCTCAACCTGCCCTCTAATTTGATACATTATTGTACAATTTGACATATACTCAACATATATCATAAGTTTTTATTCCAAAATATATTTTTTCATTAATATATATCACCAGATTTCAACTAAACCTCTTATGATAAAAATAGTAACATCACTATCTCTAGTATCCAAGATAATAAATTATATTTTTTATATTTTCTTTTCTACATGGGGTTTTAATCCAAAAGAGTCAATTTGAATATTTTTCTTGGAAAACCAGAAAATTATATTATAGAAATTTTGTATTAGTAATTGATTATAAAACATAAAAAATAAAACTATTCAACATCCTTGAACTCATTAAAATAAATTTTATTTATATCCTAGGTAAATGTAAAAAATATCGGTGAGATAAAAATTATAGTATTGGTTACATACAATCGATGATATCATGAGTAGATAAGGCATAATAAGTGTGGAGAGTTGAATAACTGAAAACAGATTGTTTAAATAAATAAATTTACGTCCAAGTAAAACCATGGATAATATCAATGATATAATATTGTGGGTAATAATAAAAGAATTCTAAAGATTAAAATACAAAGAATGGTAAATTATTATCTTGAATAACATGTTATTTTTATCATCAATAAATTTTTCCATGATAGATTAAAACTATTGTTAAAGAACATTTATTTTTTCTAACTCATTTATCTTAAGAGGCCTATGGACCCATTTAGGGGATATTTTAATCAAGGCCACAACTATGAATTCACGTCCATGGTATTGATCATATATTAACCTATTGATTCAATACTTTTATAATATAAAGTATTAATAAATATATATATAAAAAATACACATTTATCAATATTTTCCAAATCCAATAAAGTATATTATACTATAAAACACAATTTTTAAAAACTATTATATTATTTTGGAAATTTTAATATAAATAATCTAACGAAAATTGAGTCATTAGAGAAATGGATTTTCAATGAAAAATGAAATTAATAATGTTATTTTCTCATGATATATTTAAAACCCCAAAAGATAAATCCTGAATTGAGAGGTGAGCATTTTTTCCCCAGGAATAAATGTTCTACAGTAAAATAAAGTCCATTAGTTGTATAAATTGCAATGGAAGAGAAATATAAAAATAATAATTCAATAGAGAATTTGAGTTTTAAAACCATTCAAAATTAGTTTATGAAGCTAAAAATTAACAAAATGGTTATGATGGTGGGGAAGTTCATTATCATAAAATACATTAAAAATGGAGATATTTATTTTTTGTAATGAAATATGAATTGGTACCATTCTGAAGAATGTAGAAATATTACCTTAAAATTATTATTTTTCATGTATAAATAAATGTTATTAATAAATAATTTATGTAAATAAATGAATTTTTTGTTATCAATTTTCAAAAACATGGACATTAAAAGATAAATATTATTGATTTAAAGAGAAATAAAATAATTTTTTCATTTAAACATTATTTTATATTCCATGATCCAAATAGAGGAAAACAGGAAATAATTTTTTTCAATTCTTAAAATATCTAAGAGAAATGAAAATGGTTTGAGGTTATTCTGGATAGATTATATGATTCTTATGGAGGATAAAAGAAATCCAAGAAAAATTTCATATTATAATATTGATTATTTACACTATGGTATCATTTAAATCATAACATATTAAAATAATAGACATGAATTAAAACATTAATCATCATGTATAAATTGAAATTCACATTAAAATATTAATATGGGTTTTATATACCCCATATAAATATGACAAGTATTTTATTAACAAATACCTACCATTAGAATGGAAATTGAGATAATATACCTTAACCCATAATTTATTTTAGTTGAATTTACATTAAAATCCATTATAAATGTTTTATGAATTTTATTAAATTATAATTGACCCATATTTAAATTTATAATTTCTTATATTATTATTTTATAATATCTTAAAACATGTTCGTTAATAATAATTCATTATTACCATTGTTTCAGGTGTTTACAACAATATTTTCTCAAGCATGGTTTTTCACAAATTCATGAGTTTTGGTGCAAGTGATATAAATATTACATATCCAAAATAATAATAATTATATAAATATAAAATTTATTTACTGAATATTTTTTTATATATTTTATTTAAATTTGGGCATGTAAAATTAATCACATATCTTATTCAAGATGGGAGGTCTTACTACATATGAGTAACGAAATAATTCCATTAATGGGTTAAAGGGTAAAGTATTTAATGATAGATTATTATTTTATAATTAATATAATGTTATAGGTATCATGTATTTCCATTCTAATAATCATTATGACTATTCAAGTGAGTCGGTGATGGAATGTAAATTATATCATTTCGTGTGGTGTTAGTCTGTCACACACAAACTGATGACTTTATTTACCATTTGATTAAGAAGTAGATGGATAAATATTATTACATAAACCAAAAAAATATAATATGGTAGATAATATTAATTTTATATTGAAAATTTTAATAAAAAATATATGGTTAAAAAGAAGAAGTATAATGAAATAGCATAGTGAAGATAATTAAATTTTCTTAGTAGAATATCCTTTAGATCACAAATTTAAAACGCAAGTGTTGGTGTATTTGGAATTTTAGAATCTCTATAATGTGTTTGAGGATGTTTTAAGGATATATTTTCGGATGGATTGACCAATGTTCATTATAGGTAAAATGATTTTAAGGGAGGGAGTTTCCATATGTAATTGTGGAGAGGAATTTTTGTAAATAACCAAAACAATTAAACAATGGGAATTAACCCTCAACCTATGTCCATAAAAAATTATAAATAATGAGGTTCTAAGATATTATGGATTATTTGAAAGTCAATTTATAAATATAAAAAAATTTGATTCCTTTTATTTCCAATACTTACATGGTTACTCACTTTAACCATTTTAGTTTTCTCCAAATAAACTAGTTTCATAACCTTTGTAATTTATCCATTAACCATAAAATAAAAGGGTACTTTTTTTAAAATAATTATCATTAATAATAACTACATAATATATATTATAATATTAAATTCATATGCCTATGTAAAATTTATTTCAACACAAGCGTATATATCGTGTAAAACACTATTTTAACCAAATCTGTAGTAATTAAATTTTCACTATTTTACAGTTCATTATGAAAAAAACAATTGTTTAAAAAATTATAGAATGTTAATTAATTTGAATAAAAATAGGGAATCAATTGTACCAAAATCACATAAAAAAGTTTCAATATTTAGTTTCAAAACAATCATGTAAATCATGTCAACAAATTATTTTATAGAAAATGTATTGTTCAATCATAAAATAACCACATATTAACTATATAACTGGTTCCCATAATTTTAGGGATTTAAATTAATATAAATAGTTATATAATAAAAAAATTTATTTTAAATCATTAATTTTTAAATATATTATTCATTAAATAAAATTGATATAAGTTATTCCTTTTTAAATAGAAATAGTTGTTTGATTTATTCTGAAAAGTACCCCATTTACCTCCAAATGTAATTTTTTATTTATATAAAAAAATAAATTTTTTAATTAACATATTATTAAAAATTATTATGAATTAAATTGTCAATAGTAAAATAATACAATTTAAATTATTTTTAAAATATTATTTCTGAGGTAAAATTAAAAAATAAAATTAATTCTATGATTATTTTAACAAATAATTTCAAAATATCAATTTATCCTAAAAACATTTAATTTTTGTGACCATTAATATTACAATTATCATTTTTGTATAGCACTATTAAAATTTCAATTATTATTGTTATAATTGTGGCATTATTGTTACCATATTGGGGTTTCATGCCATTGATGTAAAAAACTAATTCTATGTTTTTAATGAATCAACTCTAATGGTTCAATGAAAATTGGTTATTGTTGATCAAGATGTTATTGTTGATGAAATTTTAATTGAATGACATGAACCTCTTAGGGTATAATACTATATTCTATTCAACGACTGTTAGTGGATAAATATTTATGAATCATAATACACACACAAACTAAAATGACTTGGTAGTCACGAGGTTACAATTTATGAACTCATTAGTAAAGACCAATAGTTGGTCTAGGATGACAAAAATTTATAGTATGAGAATTTATTTCATGTTTTTCTCAATTAATAAAACCCTCCCATTATACCCATCCTAGATTCAACTCCATATTCCTTTACATATTAAGATAAATAAGTATATTTTTAGTGTTATTATTAGCCTAGAAATAGTGTTTTAAAACGGAGGCTTTGTCTAAGGATTATTATACCTCTATTAAATTCAAAAAGAAGTTTCCATAATCTATTGAGAATATTAATATGAAAATCATTGTAGTATTCAATAAATTTATAGTATTTATATTATAATTAAATTGATATGTTATGATAATGATTTCACTGTATTTTAGATTATTCAATTATTTGGAGAGTTTTATTTTTTCTTTAATTATGATTAAATTAAAATTTCTAAAATTTTTGATATAATGAGTATGTTTTAATCTTTTTCAGTTATATATAAATGTTTTGTTTACTAAATACTAGGGGAACAATGTAAAAACCATTTTTCTACAATATATTCTTGTTTCTGCTTATTACACAAAATGTCTATACAAATCTTGATATTTTAGTCATTGAAATAGTATTGTAAAAAAGAATTAGTCCAAGATCCTTGGATTTTAGAAATTAATTTTTAGGATATTAGTGTTTTCAAAATATTTAGAAAACATGATGAATTTTGTCACACCAAAACGTTAATTCTAAAAAATCAATAAATGAAACCATACATATGATCATGGATAAAATATTATGGGGTAAGAATTTATAGAGATTCTAAAAATGGTTTTTTCGTGGGAGTAAGTCCTTGTTTTTTCTTAATTTTTCTATATATTTTTCTTTGAATTCAGATACCCTAATCCATTTTTATAGGAAACCTCCTAACCAATCCAAAAAATAATGAAACTTCTCCATATTTTTAATCCCTGAAGCTATAACACTAAAATATCATTTTCCATCATTTTTATATAGTTTCATTACCAAAATACCTATTTTCATATCTTATTTTTATTATTATTTTATTGTTTGTATCAGATGATTAATTTATCCCTAATCATATGAAATCTCATAATAGAAACCATGTTTTGTTGATGAATACCATACAAGAGTAATCTTTTTGATCTGCAATAAGGAAACAAATAGGAAATTATTAATGGAGTTACATTCCATAAAAAATATCATTGTATTTTAAATTTCAATAACAGTTTAAACTAATCCATCCTAAAATTATTGTTTATTTATAATATTAAAATTTGTGTTGTAAAAATGTATTTTTCATTAATTTAATTTGAGGTGATGTTTTGAATGGTTTGTATGAATACTATTTTATACTCAGTCTACTTATAAATTTTACATTTTAATGTTTTCTTGAATGTATTTAATTGATAACATTTTAAACCAATACATGAAATTTATTATAATAAAAAAATTTATTGGGGTTCTCTTTGGTGTTTTTAACATATTTTCAAAATTATAGTTACAAATTATTCACTATATACAATGATAATTTCATAAGTTTTATTGAATATACTTTTCAAATATATTAAATGAAAATTCTTGTATATTTTCATTATATATTATATGTGGTAAATGTTTTGGTGAGCGTGTTTTTTATGAAATTATATTTGGAAATTTTCATGATTATTGAATATGGAATTTATAAGTCTTTTGTTCCAAATGTATTCAAATTTCACTAATTTATCATAGTTCAACATTGATAAATAGGTTATGTTTCAATGTATGGGGAGATCAAAATGTGGTAACATCTATTTCATTGATAAAAATCAGTATTTTTATAAAATGAATTATGTTTATAAGAATTATTTTTAAGATCACTGGTTGTAAAAATTTCTTTAATTGGGGGATCTTTTGACTAAATTGAGTGATTTATCATATCTATTTCCTAATGGATACAATATTGTACCATTATTTACTATTAAATATAAAAAATCATAATTTTGGTGAAATTTTTTAAGTATGGTGAGTGATTTAAATATACATTGAACTTTTTTATTTTTAGTAAATAATATTAACATTTTAGTGATATGATAAATAAAATAAAAATTATTTTAATTTTTTTATCATAAATCAATATATATTGAATGAAAAAATTAATCAAAATTTTTCTTAATAAACTCACTCCTTTAAAAGTTTCCTTTTATTATTATGTTTTTCAAACTATATGAGTCGGGTAACAATGAAGGACATTTTATTTTTGAATGATAATTTGTTAAATACGATTAATTTTTTTAATTTTTTCAGTATTTTTAAATTCATTCATTTATAAAAAATTTAAAGAAAATTTTGAACAATCATATTCTTTTTAGAAATTAAATCATTTACAAAAACTTGAGTGAGTTAATGGGGATAACATTTTCCAAAAAAATCTTGATTGGCATGAAATTTGTTCCTTTTATGTTATGAATTTTCATCAAATAACATTTTTAACATTTTTACATAAAGACAAAAAAATAAATTATAAATTCAATATTTAACATATATTATTTTAAATAAATGTTTCCAAAAATATTCTATAAAATTATTATGATATTTGTTGTTAATTGTGATTTAAATGTCAATATTTATAATTCTATTAATTTTCATTATGAAACATATTTTATTGAATATATGAATGAATGTTTGTGATATTAATTTTGAAGTGAATAATTTTTTTAATTTTCTTCCACATATATTTGGTGAAAATTTATTTTGGTCTATTATTCATGATATTCAATGAAATTAAAAATTTTAGTTAAATTTATTTTTTGGTGTAATATTTTCATGTTATATATTAATATTAATTTATTTTCTTGTTATAATATTTTATCATCGTTTTATGATTGGTAATTAATGTTTTTTAATTCATACCATTTAATTTAGTATTTTCGTAAGTAATTTATTTGGATTCAAATTTTGATGTTCTGTGTATCTTTTTCATAGGAAGGAACTACATAAAGGTCATTTATGACCATCATAATGTATAAACATATATTTAAGGATTTATAAGGGTAATACCATTCCTTAATATCTATATAAATTTATAAATCAATATGTTTTTCATGATAAACTATAAAAATTGTGTGTTACAAAGGTCATGGGAAAATAGATAAGGTTATTATCCTACTCACATAATGGTGAATCTATAATTTAAAATATATGGAAGTGTAATCTATGGGTCTATATCATGGTATTATAAAGTTTTCAAATGTTGCGAAAAGATACAAATTGTATCTCATGTTTTAAAAAACTCAGTAATATTTTAATTGGTTTACATTTGGGTACATGTATGGCAAGAAAATCTCATAAAGGAACCTCATGTTTTTAAGATAAATTTATATTGGTTTATATGAGGTTTTGAGATATGTGGAAGGAGTTTGAAGATCTGCATCAAGTTAAATTTCTTGTGTTTGAATATGTGTAAGGGTAACCCTTCACCTCATGATCTATGTAGTGGTCCCTCCACTGAGAATCAGTTATACATCAAGTTTTGAGCTAACCTGTGAAATGGTAACATTTGTGTAAGGGGATATATCACAGAACAATAATGTGAATTAAATTTATCGGATGCCAGAATATCTAAATTATATTTAACAAATTAAGGGTATATCTTCCAGGTGAAGAATATTTCTTGATAATAAGTTGTAGATTTCTAGATAATCATAAGATTAGAGATCATGGATCATCATGAATAAAAATGATTAGAGTATATTCTTAAACCATATAGGTGGAGAGATTTATATTAGGAATAGTTTAGTAATGATATCAGTAGAAGATGATCAACAATTAAGATAACCACATGAGGATATGGTAGATGAACTATAGTCATGGGATGTCTATGATAGTTCTAGGAGTTAACATGTGATTTTTTAATAAAATCAAGGTCAACCATTCTTGAGGATTTAAAATCTACTATTTGATTATCTTTCTATGAGGTATGAGTTTGATTACATCTGAGGATAATCTCTATGGGATTATGTTGAATAAAACATGATCAACATGGGGAAATAATATTTATAGAGATTGATTAGTTTATATTTATTATTTTTTATTTAATCTATATATACAATTGTATTGTTTGTCAATTTTATTGTAGTGATGACCATAAAAACCTAGGCATCATAGAGAAATTTTATCATATAGATTGATTTTAATTCCTTCCTAAATTTTCCATTACGATAAATTAACATGGATGGATAATATGAATTAGCATTATGGGATTTTCAAACTATGTTTTATTCTTCCATTTTAAACATTTTTTCACTTATAGTGTATAAAAATCAATTTTTTTCCCAGAAATACGATATCTCTCTTAATTAGCTAGAATATTATTCGATAATAGGGTACACAATTCTTATCCCCATTCTTATAGTCATATAATTTACAAAAATATAAAATAAAGGATTTCATAGTAAAAAAAAGATATAACGTAAAACATCAATAACACTAAGTCATTAAAACCCAAAAATATTGACTATATGTTTGAATAATAATGTTCTTTACATATACATTAATCTAATTCCATAGAAATTGTAATTGAATCATATTAATATTCTTATAATAATCTACATTAATGTGTTTAATAATTTAAAAACATAGTATCTCAGGAAGGGGGTTCACTCACACAAAGGGATTCTACCATATAAAATTATCTATTATGTGACAATTCTTAGGAGTTAATAAGATTAAGATTATCTTTTTTAATGTATGAAATTAATGTTATTTTTAAATATAATTATTTTTTTATCTAAATCAAAATTATTTATAAAAGGAGTATCAGGGTTTATATTAATTTAATATGCTATTTTATTAAATTTTCTGCCACTAATATGATAACCCCATTTAATGTTCAATATATACATAAGTGATCCACGATATTGTTGAGTCAATAAGGTTTTCCTTATGACTTTTCCATTCCTTCTTGTTTTGAAAATCACAAACAGCTTATCTTTAAGAAAATTGCTTTCTTAAGAAAAATCGCTTTTATAAGGAAAATTGCTTTCTTAAGGAAAATCGCTTTTATAAGAAAAATTATCCATATCATATTTCCATCCATATTTTTCTTAAGTATGAGATTCAGATTCATTTTCTCGGAATCAGTGAAACATTGATATAAAGAATTCTGTTTTAGGATTCGAATTCTGGATAATAACTATAAGGAAGTCTCATTCCAAATTCCGGATATGAACTCTGACTAAGTTCTATTCCAGATTCAGGATACGAATTCTGAAGAAGAATTCTCATTACGAATTCTGATAAAGAATTCTCATTACGAATTCTGATAAAGAATTCTCATTACGAATTATAAAGAATATATCTCATTCCGAATTTCCATTACGAATTCTGATGAAGAATTCTCATTACGAATCCTGATGATGAATTCTCATTACGATTTCTGATGACAAATTCCTATTCTGAATTCGCATTCCGAATTCACCTATTAAACAGAATATGAGTATCTTTGTCTTATACACTCTGAATTAATTCAGACTCCGAAAGATATCTTTGTTAGACTCCAAACTTTTATATTGCTTACATTTCTATAATTTGTCTACTCTTTATTATTTTCATTACACTCCGAATCTTATCTCCGATGTTTTCATTCCGAACTTTTATGTTAGAACTAAAACGATGTCGTACATTCTGTTACACTTATTTTGTGATAAAACGATGTCGTCCATTCTGTTTCTTATTAACCGTTGTCTAAGTGACACGTGTACAGGTCCCTCCAATCTTTAAGGAAAAAATGACCGTTGGAGAAGGAGTCAACCTTACCTATAAATAGGAGCTCATTTGAAAGAGCTCGGTGCTGAAAGGCTGACAGATCTTCTACTCATGTGATTACATGCTTGAAGTGATTTATAGAGAGAGAGGCTCTTATTAACTCTCAAAGCTTCATGCGACTCCGAATGTTGGTGATTACATTTGAGGGCTTCCGGGGATAGGAAGACAGAGGTGCCGACTACCTTGAAGTTCGACGGCTTCCTTGCTGAGGAAGACAGAGGTTGCCAACTACCTTGAAGTTGAGGGCTTGCGGGGATAGCAAGACAGAGACTTTGATCTTCATATCGAGGGCTTACCCTGGTATGGGTAAGACAGACTTTCTTGAAAGTATAAATCAAGGGACCTTTATCCAAGGTTGTTGGATACCCTTCTCTTTGGGATAAAAGACTTATATCTTGTTACTTGTAGTTTAACTACTTGTTTTATTTCCGCTGCATTTTGTATCATAAGGAAAGTATAACTTTCTTATACTTCCTTACTTGTACTCTAATTAATTTAGATTCTATACACTTTAAGGTAAATCTCATATTGTAATATTTTGTTAAGTTTCAATTTTCTGGAACCATATTTCTGGAACCTACTTTTGGAATCTCTTTCCAAGTTTGCATTTGGAGTTAGAGGTGGTGTGAATTTGCTTAGTTTAACTTTGTTAAACTTATCCTTTTCCTTTGCTTAAGGAAACATAGTTATTCTTAACTAACTTTAAAGGTTCCAAAGGAATTTTTAAAGTATACAATTCACCCCCCTCTTGTATATTGAGCATCTACAATTCTATTTCGATCCTACAATTGGTATCAGAGGAGGTCTCTGAAATACTTATACTCACGAATAAGTTTTTCTTGCTCACTTTATCCTTCCGAACACTGTCATTCCGAATTTGTCCATTGTGAACTTTTCTCATTCCGAACATTGTTATTACGATTCTTTTCTACAAACAAGTTTGTGTGCAAAGTTATTTTTAGTATGGTAGGAATTAATGTTGGATCAATTGATAATCTGAATCCTACAAGACCACATATCTTTGATGGTAATGACTATGAATACTGGGGAGATCGTATGAAGACTTTTGTTATTAATACTGGTGTATAAAACTATGTTATGCTTACTGGTGATTATACAATTCCTGACAAAGAAGTCAGATCATTTACTAATCAGGAAAAGCAAGAATATCAACTCAACTATAAGGTACGCAATACTCTTCTATGTTCAATGACCAGAAATATATATAGCCAAATTTCTTCTTGTGAAGCAGCTAACTGTATATGGAAGAAGTTAGAGGTTACACACTTTGGGACTTCTAAGGTGATTGAGACTAGAAGAGCTATGCTTAGAGCCGAATATCATGGCTTCAATTTTCCTTATGGAGGACCTATCTGTAATGTTCAACAGAGATTTATGACTATCATCAACAATCTACTATCTATTGGAGAGAAAGGTTTAGATGATGAAACTCTTATGGACAAGATAATTGATATTATGCCCAATGAGTGGGAATCCAAGAGAACAGCTATAGATGAGAATAGGAAGGTAACTCAAATTACTCTTGATGAGCTTTTTGGAACTCTTCTACAACATGAAACCAGAATGAAGAGAGATGCTGACAACATCAAGAAGAAGAATGGTAATGGTACTGTTGCTTTTACTACAACTTCAAATCAGATGAAAACTAAGACTCCTGAAAGAGTAACCAGATCCAAGTCTAAGAAAGTTATTTTTTAATCTGAATCTAGTTATAGTGAAGTCTCAGAAAATGAATTAGCAAATAGTGCTCGAAGGATGAACAAGATAGTTGGACAGAGGAATTTTCAATCTAAGTATAAGAAAAAGGATAGGAAAGATAAGAAAGATAGAGAAGTTACTTGTTATGAATGTAAAAGAGCTGGACATATTAGACCATATTGCCCTATTCTCAAAAAGAAAGAATGGTAGGAAATACATTTAGACTGGAACAGGAAGAAGTATTATCATGATAAAGCTAAGAAAGTTCTGAAAGCTAATGACACCTGGAGTGCCAGTGGTGGTGACTCTTCAGATGAATCTTCTGACTATGAATCTTCAGTACAGAAGAATCTTGGTCTTATAGCTAGATTACCTATTGATAATTATTGTCTTATGGATAAGGTACGAAATTCTGAATCATTGACCAGTGTTTCATTAAATTCTAATGATAGTAAGTATTATAACTCTTCTGATGAATAATCATCATCTGATGAGGAAAAGAATTTACCTAATTATGAAGAAGTCTCTAGATTTGCTGAACTTCTTGAGATTGAGAATTCCAAACTCAACAAGAAACTTGATAAGGAAAATTCTAGAAATTCCATTCATACAAAAGAGATATCAGATCTTTCTAAAGATCTTGATAAGAAAAATGTTGATTTTGAAAGTATTTCAAAAAATCTTGAGGAAGTATGTTCTGAGAAGAATAAACATTCTAAAGAGTTAGAAAAAGTAATTTCTAAGAAAAATGTTTTCAAGCCTAACACTAGTTCTAAAACTAATGATTTCGAGGATAAAAACTTGGTTGTAAAAACCAAGTCCGAAATTTTTTCCTTAAAGAAATGTTTATCAAACTTTACCCATGGTAAGGAAAATTTTGAAAAAATGTATTCCAAAATACGACCTTTAAGAAATAAATCCGGATATGGTTATACTCATGCAAAACCTATTTTTAGTAACAATTATTTGTTCCTCAAAGTTCCCCATTTTGTACCAAGTGTCAATGTGGTGGTCACTGGGGAAAGAATTGTTCCTTAAATAAAACCCAATCTCTAGGATTTCACAAAGCTTACTTTTCTAAGAAAATGTGGGTTCCTAAAATTTTATTGTCTGGAAATCTCGGATCCAAACAAATTTAGATTCCGAAAATCTAATTTTCTTCTTGATTTCAAGATAATAAAGAAAGTACCAGCACCAATACATGGTACATGGATAGTGGATGTTCCCGGCACATGACTGGTAACAAAATCTATTTTGAAAAGATTATCAAAACTAAAGGAGGAAAGGTAAATTTCAGAGACAATGCTAAGGGAGAGATTGTTGGTATTGGAAATATTGTTCTTTTAGGTAAAACCTTGATTTAAAATGTTATTTTTGTTAAGGGTCTTAAGCACAACCTCCTTAGCATAAGTCAGTTATGTGATGAATTTTACCTTGTGAATTTTAGGAATGATAAGTGTTTAGATCACAATTCAAAGGAAGAATTTATTCTCTCAGCCAATAGGCAAGAGAATGTCTACACCTTGAACGTAGAAGATCTTAGATGCCAAGATCTACCTTGCCTAAGTGCAATGGAAGATCATTCTTGGTTATGGAATAGAAGACTAGGTCACTGTAATCATAGAAACCTTTGTAAACTCTCTAAGAAGAAACTAGTTAAGGATCTACCGGAGCTTATATTTGATTCTTCTAATGTTTGTGATCCTTGTCAATATGGCAAGTAACATAAATCTAGTTTTAAGTCAATCGGTGAAGTCTCAACAACTGATGCGTTACAGTTAGTACACATGGATCTTTTTGGTCCAACACAAACTGGAAGTATTGGAGGCAAATACTATGTGTTTGTTCTAGTTGATGATTACACCAGATTTACTTGGGTCTATTTTCTAGCAAAGAAATCTGAAGCTTTTTCTTATTTCAAAAGTTTTAGAGCTCAAGTTAAAACTTAGAAAAATCTTCCATTGAAAACTATTCATAGTGATCATGGAGGAGAATTTCAAAATTCAGATTTTGAAACTTTTTGTAGTAAGAAAGGTATTACTTACATTTTTTTAAGCACCTAGAACTCCTCAAAAGAATGGTGTAGTTGATAGAAGAAATAGAATTCTTCAAGAAATAACTAGAACCATGTTGAGTGAAGATTCTATTGCTAGACATTTCTGGGCTGAATCTGTAAGTACTGCTTGTTATACTATAAATTGAGTTTTGATTAGACCTTTTCTTAATAAAACTCCCTATGAGTTATGGAATTGTAGAAAACCAAGACTTTCCTACTTTACGGTTTTTGGTTTCAAAGTATTCATTTTGAATACTAAAGATAACTTACATAAATTCGCACCAAAATCTGATGAAGGAATTTTCTTAGGTTATTCCACAACCTCTAAGGCTTATAGAGTTTTTAATAAAAATACCTGCACTCTTGAGGAAACAGTACATGTAAAATTTGATGAGTCAAATCCTTTTGTTTTTAAACCATCTCAACTTACATCTTCGTATGTGTTTTCAAAAACTGATTATCAACCTTTGATAGAAGAACCTTCTGATAAGGAAATTATTCTAGAAGATACTTCTGAAACATTTACCCTAGAAGACATTCTACCCTATGTTGATGAACATGTCTTACAAAACCAAAATCAGGTGTTTCTTAAGAATAATCCCTGTGATAGTATCATTGGTGATGTAAATCAACCTGTAAGGACTAGAAGTTCCTTAAGAAATGAAGTAGAACATCTAGCATTTCTTTCCCAATTAGTACCTAAAAGCACTGATGAAGCTTTAGGTGATGATGATTGGATCAAAGCAATGCAAGATGAGCTAAATGAATTCGAAAGGAATAAAGTCTGGACCTTGGTTGAAAGACCTAAGGAAACTTCTATTATTGGAGTAAAATGGGTTTTCAGAAATAAATGTGATGAAAATGGAGTCATTGTTAGAAATAAATCTAGACTTGTTGCTAAAGTCTATAATTAGAAAAAAGGAATAGATTATGAAGAAACCTATACTCCAGTAGCTATACTTGAATCTATCTGTATTCTACTTGCCTTTGCAGCATTCTTTAATTTCAAACTTTTCCAAATGGATGTGAAATGTGATTTTCTTAACGGCTATGTTCAAGAGGAACTTTTTGTTGAACAACTTCCTAGATTTGAAGATACAAAACATCCGGATCATGTTTTTAAACTTACCAAATCTTTGTATGGCCTTAAACAAGCCCCACGAGCATGGTATGATAGACTCACCAGATTTTTGCTTCAAAATAACTATGTTAAGGAAAATGCAGATCCAACCCTTTTTATAAAAAAAGATAAGAAAAATGTTTTGATTGTTCAAATTTATGTTTATGACATTATATTTGGTTCAACTCAGCAATCTTTGACTGACTCTTTTTCTAGTCTAATGAAATCTGAGTTTGAATTGAGTATGATGGGTGAGTTAACATTTTTCCTTGGATTTCAAATTTCTCAATAACCAGAAGGAACCTATATATCTCAACATAAGTATATTAAAGATCTTCTTAATAAGTATGGTTATGACAACACTAAGAGTATAAGTACTCCCATTGGTACCTCAAACTCTTTAAATCTTGACGAATCTGGGAAACCAGTAGATCAAACATCTTTTAGAGGTATGATAGGAAGTCTACTTTACTTAACAGCTAGTCGACCAGACTTAATGTTTTCAGTATGCTTATGTGCAAGATATCAATCCAATCCTAAGGAATCTCACTTAAAGGCAGTAAAAAGAATTTTTCGCTAACTTAAGGGAACCATGGATCTAGGATTATTTTATACTTCTGGAAATGATTTTGTTCTAAAAAGTTTTTCTGATGCTGACTTTGGTGGATGTAGAATGGATAGAAAAAGTACATCCGGAACATGTCATTTCATAGGAGATTCTCTAGTTTCATGGTTCTGCAAGAAGCAACATTCTGTACCACTCTCCACTGCTGAAGCTGAATATGTAGCAGCTAGAAGTTGTTGTGCACAAGTGTTGTGGATGCAACACACACTCACAGACTATTGTTTGAGTTTTACCAAAACTCAAATTTTGTGTGATTACACAAGTGCCATTTCCCTTAGTAAAAACCTTGCACATCACTCTCGTGAAAAACACAAAGATATTAGGCATCACTTTCTTAGGGATCACACACTCAAAGGAGATATTATTCTTTAATTTATCAGAACACAAGATCAACTTGCTGACATTTTCACAAAATCTTTGCCTTCTGATAGATTTGAATATATTAAATAGAAGTTAAGAATGATAACCGTAAGGTAATATTTCATAATTAACTTTCTGTTAAAAAATTCTCCATACAGTAATAATCTCCTTTTCATAGGGGGAGTACATTTGATTGTTTGATTAACAAAGTTTTTCAAAATTCGTTTTCAAACTTTTCGGAATGAAGATTTCTGGAATGGAAATTTTGGAACGAAAGTTTTCCAGAATGAATATTTTCATACAGAATACTTCTGGAATGGAAGTATTCATATAGAAAACAACTAGAACGAAAGATTTCGTACTGGTACTTTCATAAAAAGATTTTCGTACCAAACCTTCATAGTTTTTCGTACTAAGTTCTTTGTACTAAGTTCTTCAAACTATGTTTTTCATACTAAGTTCTTCGTACTAAGTTTTTCGTACTGAGTTTTTCATAGTTTGTTTTCTGTAGTAAATTTTTGAGAACATTATCTTTTCGTAATAAAGTTTTTTTGTCATCTTTATATTACTCATTACGAATATCTTTCCTAAGCTAATCCGAAAGGTATGATTTCCTTACTCAAGTTTTCGCGGTCATATTTTACTTGCTGGAATTCTCTTGTATTATGTTTTCGGATTATAGTTTTCTTAATTCTTTACTTTAATAAAAACCTCAAAATATCGGATTCAAGTTATCAACCGTCATATTTGATCTCAGTTCATTGTAAATCGTTAGATAAACTATGGAAGGTGAACCGTCATCTCGTTGCCTATATAAAGGGGACCCAAATTCTCGTCCCACATCGGTTTCAAGCTCTCACATCCTGAAGCTCTGCCCCTCTGTTTTAAGGCCATTCTGAACTACAGTTGTCTCCATTCCTAACTTCTCAGAGGATTACAGATCCGAATGTCTGCAGAGTTAGCCTCTCAAGAAATGTCATCTACTAAGCCTATTTCACAATGGTTAGTTTACAGAGAAAGGATACTCCATCCGGATTTCTTCAACAACTATGATTCCCTTATCTCAAAGAACATTAAGTTGAATGGGTGGGAAGATGTTGCGGTATCAAAAACCGGGAACCAAGATGAAGTGTACTCAGACTTACTTGTTGAGTTCCATGAATCAGTTTCCTTCTTTAAGGAATATGATAGGGAGATGTTTTCTTTCAATTCGTATGGCAAGACCTAAAAACTTTCTTACATCAAGGCAGCAAGCTTGGTAGGATTGTCTTATGAAGGAGAAACCGAATTTATTTCACATGTTTTACCGGACTCTAAAGGTAGCTTCGACAAGGAAAAAGCCTTAGAAACTCTCGGACTGGCTGATGACAAGGCTCCCAATATTGCAAGTCTATCCACAAACTTCCGGATTCTACAGTTGTGGGTGCAAGGACTTATCCTAATGAGGAAAGGTGATAAAGACAGCTTGAAGAAGAGTGAGATCTATATCCTAGATTTCCTGAAAAATCTAAGGAAGTTTAATTTCATGAGGCATATTCTTATAACCATTGAGAATCTTAAGAAAGGAAATCTCAGAGCACAAATCGTAATGTACCCAGCAATATTATCAAAGTTGATAGTTCTGTGCCTTGAATATTTCAAGGAAGCTTGAAGATCTAAACCAAGGGTATGCAAAATTTTGTTGGTTAGTGATGACACTCTTAATAGAATGGATGTAGCTTTTGACAAGAAGTCTGGAAAGTTTATTTATCTACCCGCTCAAGATGAAACCGTTCCGAAAGATGCTGATCCGGAATCCCCTAAGCCGGTAAGGAAGAGAAATCTAAAAGAAGTGGTAGTAGAAGCCGAGGATCCCAAGTCTAAGTATGTCCATTCCGCACCTCCAAAACCAAAGAAGAAGAAATCTTATCCAGATGAGGTTGTTGCTAAATGGAGGGAGATGAAAGAAAAGAGAGTTCAAGGGGAGCCTCAGTTCGGATTGGACCCTGCAGAGGCTAAGGCCTTGAAGGAGAGAACTGATAATGAGCATGAAAAACAAGAAAAGCAAAAGAAGCTTAAGAAGAAGATGTATGAGGCTGTGGTAGCTCAGGCTTTGTTAAAATTCAATGAGATGGTTTCATCAACTATTCCAGTTCCGAGAACATTCTCATTGGAATCTCTACCTGAGACTCCAGGAAGAAACCTCGTTGCTCCAGGAAAATCTGTTGCTAAGAATACTTAGGAAGTAGAGCAAGTTGAGCAAGTGGAACAAGTATAATTGGGTGCTGAAGGAAGTGGTGAATCCAGAGATGTGCTGAAACAAGTAGATGATTACAAGGTGACACCTTCGGAACACTTATCACTCCGAACTTCTGAAGAAGAATATTCGAAGCTAGTTACTCCAGCAATGGAAGAAGAGAAAGGAGAAGAAGAAGATTCTTATCATGGAGAAGAAGAACATCTCTTACTTGATGTTGCTCAGAAGGAAATTGTAGGGGTTCATGAAGTCGCTAATGAAGATAATTTCGTTCAAGTTTCTGATAGTGAGAGGAGAACTCCGGAACAGGATCCAATTCCGGAAAAAGATAAGGGGAAGAAAATTCTTGCTGATACCCCGAGCTCAGAAGAAAGAAAGAGAAAGGAAGTTAGTAGTTCTTCAAAGAGAAAGTTGGAGCTTATTGAGGAAGAAAACTCTCCAAGCAAGATTTCAGATTCGGAGTCATCCTCGTTGGGGCATGATTTTGTTGTCCAGTCTTTAAAGAAGTTGGTGGGATCCATTCCGACCTTCTCTAGTATCAACTCAAGATGTCAGATGCTCTAACATGCGTTGAATCAGAAAACAGACTCTGTATCTATGGTTATGGATAAGTGCGTTGAGATTGAGGCTCAGTTCAAAACCTTCTTTGTTGGTTACGAAGCTCATAAAAGGTCTTGCAAGGCGATGACAAGCTGGTCAAAGAAGATTGTGGAAGAAATGAGGTTGTTCGATGAGTTACAAGAAAATGTTAAAGATGCCTTTGAGACCAAGGACAAGACGATAAAATTTCTGACTTCCTCCTTTGAAGAAAAACTGACAGAAGAAAAGAACTTCCGGATCCAATAAGTCAGGGATCTGAATGGGAAACTGAATTCTGTTTCTCAGAACTGGAAATTTGAAAGTGATCATCAAATTGATTTTGAAGAAAGGATGAAGGCTCAGGAAGAAATGATCAAGGTTCAGGAAGAAAAGCTTAAATCCCAGGAAGAGAAGATTGAAGCTCAATCCGCAGGAATAGTTGTCTTAGAGAAACAAGCTGAAGAAGATCATAAAGACCTAAAGAAGATCAAGACTATTCTAAAGGGGCTCATGTCAAAGGAAAAAGATCCGAAATAACCTAAATCCGATCTTTTTGTTGTAATTTGTTTTTTTTTGTTACTGAGATTTCATATTTTAATGAAAGTTGTGCTTGTCGTTTCTATTGTTATCATTACTAATTTTTCAGGCACATTGTTATTTTTTTTCCATTCCCTCCAATTCTTTTTGAAAATCACAAAGGGGGAGAAGGAAAAGATCCTTAAGAAAAAGAAAAACTCTAATAAGAGTTTGTTTAAGGGGGAGCTTTTTCACTAAAGAATACCTTCTTATTTATCACTCAGGAAATCTGATTACGATCCTTATAGTTTCAAAGCCTAAGGGGGAGTTAGTCGTATTCATCAATATCCTTAAAGAAAAGGGAGATAAGCCTTAATGTTTTTCTTTCTTCTTAGAATTTCATTTTCGTAAGGATGTTTGTGCTTTCCAAAAAGGGGGAGATTGTTGAGTCAATAAGGTTTTCCTTATGACTTTTCCATTCCTTCTTGTTTTGAAAATCACAAACACCTTATCTTTAAGAAAATTTCTTTCTTAATAAAAATCACTTTTATAAGGAAAATTACTTTCTTAAGGAAAATCGCTTTTATAAGAAAAATTATCCTTATCATATTTTCATCCATATTTTTCTTAAGTATGAGATTCAGATTCATTTTCTCGTAATCATTGAAACTTTGATAAAAAGCATTCTGTTTTAGGATTCGGATTCTGGATAAGACCTATAAGGAAGTCTCATTCCGAATTCCGGATATGAACTCTAACTAAGTTTTATTCCAGATTCAGGATACGAATTCTGAAGAAGAATTATCATTACGAATTCTGATAAAGAATTATCATTACGAATTCTAATGAAGAAATCTCATTCCGAATTCCAATTACAAATTCTGATGAAGAATTATCATTACGAATCCTGATGATGAATTCTCATTACGATTTCTGATGACAAATTCCTATTCCGAATTCGCATTCCGAATTCACCTATTAAACAGAATTTGAGTATCTTTGTATTATACACTCTGAATTAATTCACACTCCGAATGATATCTTTGTTAGACTCCGAACTTTTATATTGCTTACATTTCTATAATTTTTCTACTCTTTATTATTTTCATTACACTCTGAATCATAACTCCGATGTTTTCATTCCGAACTTTTATGTTAGAACTAAAACGATGTCCTACATTCTGTTACACTTATTTTGTTATAAAACGGTGTCGTCCATTCGGTTTCTTATTAACCATAGTCTAAGTGACACGTGTACAAGTCCCTCCGATCTTTGTGGAAAAAAATGACCGTTGGAGAAGGAGCCGACCTTACCTATAAATAGGAGCTCATTTGAAAGAGCTCGGTGCTGAAAGGCTGACAGATCTTCTAATCATGTGATTACATGCTTGAAGTGATTTCTAGAGAGAGAAGCTCTTATTAACTCTCAAAGCTTCGTGCTACTCCGAACGTTTGTGATTACATTTGAGGGCTTCCGGGGATAGGAAGACAGAGGTGCCGACTACCTTGAAGTTCGAGGGCTTCCTTGCTGAGGAAGAGAGAGGTTGCCAACTACCTTGAAGTTGAGAGCTTGCGGGGATAACAAGACTGAGACTCTGATCTTCGTATCGAGGGCTTACCCTGGTGTGGGTAAGACAGACTTACTTGAAAGTATAAATCAAGGGACCTTTATCCAAGGTTGTTGGATACCCTTCTCTTTGGGTTAAAAGACTTATATATTGTTACTTGTAGTTTAACTACTTGTTTTATTTCCGATGCATTTTGTATCATAAGGAAAGTATAACTTTCTTATACTTCCTTACATGTACTCTGATTAATTTAGATTCTATACACTTTAAGGTAGAATCTCATATTGTAATCTTTTGTTATGTTTCAATTTTCCGGAACCATATTTCCGGAACCTACTTTCGGAATATCTTTCTAAGATTGCATTTGGAGTTAAAGGTGTTGGGAATTTTCTTAGTTTAACCTTGATAAACATAGCATTTTCCTTTGCATAAGGAAAAATAGTTATTCTTAACTAACTTTAATGGTTCCAAGGGAATTTTTAAAGTATACAATTCACCCCCTCTTGTATATTGAGCATCTACAATTCTATTTCGATCCTACAGATCTACATTTCACTTATTCATGAATCTGGTATGGATTTTCCCAAACCACATTGTTTTGAATACCCTATAATTCCATGTAATTGTTTTTTGAAAATTAAATTGGATTATTTCAAGACTAGGTTCTGAGGCGACACATAATTCTGAGGCCTGCAGCGGTTGGAACACACTGTTGAACTATTTTTGTGTATGTTAAATAAACATGTGATCATGTTATTCTAAAATTAAAACGGGTTCCTAGAAAAAACATTCTAGGACACACTTGAACTCAGAGCATCAAGATTCTCCTAGAATGGGCATAGCATCGATTGGTGGGGGTCGACTAAAAATGTTAGTTTTTGTAATTTGTAGACGAAGAAAATAAATTAACATAAATTGTTATATTATTTGTTTTCTTCCTTATTTTGTTTTGTAAAATCAACACTATGGTGAATCAATGAGGTGGTAATTGAAATAAATAATGATCCTCTATAATTATTTAGTGTAATGACGCTGCAACACAACGTAAAATAAATTATGATTTTCATTTCATCAATTAATAGCCTAATAAGAAATGATGGATTATGGGCACAATCATGGTATTTCATTGAGGATATTTCGGTAGAAATATAAAACAATGAACAAACCTTCTCCCACCCCAAAAATAATCACACGTGACATTGGGATGTGGATCAACAATGAGGAAAAGAGGTACGTGATCCCATTCCTCCTACATCAACAATATTATCCCAATTAGGGGTTTGAGATTTTTCTCTATGAATTGGTTCCACCCACTTCATACATTTAAATGATGAATGTAATTTATCATAAAAACAAGTTAACCCATGGATCAACCATTCTTTTGGGATATTATTGGGGAAATTATCTATATATAAATTGAATTAATTTGATTTCCTAATTTCAAACCTTCAAATGGGATCATATCTACGCCATGAAAAATGATTGTGGGGGTTCATTCCTCGTTTTTTTTTGGATTTATGCACTTTTTTACTCTATGTTATTCGTGTTCTTAATAGGGTTGTGAATGTAAAATCTTTATGTTCTCATTCCTTGGTGAAACATTTCCAAATGATGGACCTGTCACCATGACGACCTAGTGGAGGGGCGACAACGACGGCAGCAGATCGCGATAGCTTGTAGGGGCCGCGATAGTACATGGTGGTGCGCTGGTCTGGAATTTCATCAAGCATGGAAATAGTAGACTACAGGCCCCAATGGTGAAGGATTGAAGCCGCAGAGGGGCACCATGTTGGTTTGGGAGACTCATGACCAAGACACATGTTAATGTCGTCACACGGTCCATAGGACTGTGTGTGGAGGTGATGCGGTCAACCATAGCCAACTGAGTGCTGCACAAACCAAATTTCACTCAACCATATAGGATAGAGAAAACCTTCAAACCCTTATATGTTAATATAGTTAAGATAACTAAGCTATTGGGTGGCCGAGGTGGTAGGAGAACTAGCCCTCCATTATGGTGCGGGCCAGATAGAAAACACGACCGTTTGGAGGCCCGATTGGTCAGAATCAGTTCGACTGTGTCAGATCAGGCCAGAGGAGTTAGACCAGGATGCTAGTAGACCTAACTGGCTTGACCCATGGCTAAACTAAGATGGGTCCAACAAGCCCAAATTGGCCAGGTTAGACTGCTTTGGCCCATAATCAATCTGGTTGAGTCGGGGCTACTGAAATTGGTCGTGTCATGCGGGAACACCGGGTCGGTCAAACCAAGTCAGACTGGACTTAGACACAATCATCTAATTTTTACTAAAATGAAAATATATTTCATAACACGAATATTATTGATGCACCATATGTGGATTTGAGACCCTTGCGATGATATGGTCCCTTGTTTATATTCGAACTAAGCTTTCTTGGTAGTCAAGATACAAATGATTGATTGAGGAGTAGATTCTCATTGAATAAAGTGTAAAAGAGAGAGGTAATCCTATGGATGGATATAACATGAAGGATATAAAAATTTTACTTCAGTGGTACAACAGAAAAGTGAAATTTAGGGGTCTAACAGATGAGTAGATCTTAGAGGTCCAGCAGATGAGCATACCTCAGTGATCCAACATACGAGCAGATATGAGTGGTCCAAAAGATGAGCGGACCATAGTAGTAAAATAGAAGACCAAAGATAAATTTTATTATAGATGAACTAACCTTATTGTCGCAGTAGATTAATATACCTTAATCGTCCAGTAGAAGAGTTAATCATAGTGGTCCAGCAGATGAGCAGACCTCCGGGGTCCATCAAATGAGCGAAGCTCCGTGGTCCAGTACACGAGAAGACCTCAGTGGTCCAGTAGATGAGTAGACCTATGTGGGTTAGGATAACGGCAGACCTAAGTGGTATTGTAGCTTAGGTTACCTACGTGGTCTAGCAGGAGAGCAGACCTTAGTGTTACACAAGACGAGTAGACCTTAATTGTTCAACAAACGAGCAAACCATAGTGGTCCAACAGCAGAGTAGACCTCAGTGGCCTAGCATCCGAATAGACCATAGTTGTCCAGTAGATAGGAAGATCTCATTATATCATCAAGGAAGAGTAACAAATTAGTACAAGTTGATTTATCTTAATGACTAATACATCTTACTTTTGATACCATGTCTTATACCTAGTGTGATCTGTATTTAATTTGTGGCCTTTCTATGTGGTTTTGATATATGGTTTTGATTTGTGGTATTTCCTTTATGGTTTGGGGACCCTACTGGTTATTGTGATTCTCACCCCAACATGGGATTCACCTATACGTGTCATGTCTTGTTTAGGTGATCGATTCTTTAATGAGGACCTTAGTGGTCTAGGACAGGGTGGTTCCCATTGGGATGGGATGGAAGAGACATACTTCTATGGATACAAAAAATCGACCCTCCACCTACCCATTATGCAGGGTTTGAGCCAATGTAATTTGGCAGTTGTATTTTTCATTGTGTTTTTGGGATTGTATTCTAGCACCATTTTACTTTTCAATTTGTACTATACATCCAACAATTTTCTCAGTGAAAGTTGTGGTTTACTTAGTGTTTACCCTTCCGTAGATCAATATTTTTTCTTGTGTACAGGGTTAAAGGAACGTTAATTCCATGTTTAGGATATTCATATTCTTTGATAGTCAACAGATTTTGGAATATTGAAGGAGGTCTTTGGGTAGTCACAAAATGGTCACTGGGGGAAGGGTCGTGACAAGGAGGGGTCATAGAAGCACCGTTCTACCAGAAGAACTAACAAACTAATTTATTTTATGTTGAAATAATTTTAAGTATATCAAGTTTTTATTTCAGGCATTGGAGTATAGTGTTGTGTGGTGGCTGATGTGTCCATACACTAGGACCCTGGATTATGCATTCTGACTCAGTACCTGAAAACACTAGTTACATGAATCACAGAGTGTTTTTCTAATAATCTTTACGAGATTGATTTATCTCAGCTTGTATAATCTATTGACCCTGGTTCATCTTGTTCCATTTTTAGATTTATGCACATAGCCAACATGCCAATATTCCAGTGTCTGGCCATGAGAATGGTCCTCAGAGTGATTTGGATTATGTATAGGAAAATTTTCCCAAGATGGCACCTTTGGGTGGTGTCCCATCAATACAACCGGCTGTTGCTTAGTAGTAACTACTAGCACTTCCATTAGATGATGGATATATTATCAGTTACTTACATGAGTTCTAGATATAGACACCTCCAAGGTTTATGGGGGAGACATATTCACAGGTTACTTATGATTGGATGGAGGTGGTGATGACAGTCTTCCAACTAGCAAGGATGACACTTGACCATATTTCATCTATAGTCGCGAGCGTTATATAGGGATCAAAAATGAGATGGTGGTGTCTGTGCTTATAGACTCATGAGGAGGCCACCCTCACCTATTTTAACATTGACAGAAATTTTGGGGATGACTTATTCCACATGAAATTGTACTCTTTGCACATACATGGGAGGCTTTACATATATTAGGCCAGCCTGACAGTGTATGATTACTATATGAGGCTCAAAAACCCATCCCATTACTCTACAAATAACGTGTGATAGTCTTTCTTCCTTGTCCAGACCTATCAGCAAGTACTCCTATGGGAGATCATGGAATCAATGATTTCCCTCAAAATCCCTATTCATTATGGGGTGTTTGATAGAGCTCTATAAGTAGATATATTTCTCGCAGAGCAGGCACTGATTGTGGGAGCTAACTCCAGGTAAAGGATGTCAGAGTCATCTGTGGTATGTAGCCAACATATGAAGTATAGGCCCAATCTGGTGATACTTCTAATAGGATGACCCCATGACTCATGGTCAGTGGAAAGAGTCTCTATGGGAAGACAGACTCATCAGGGGACCATTGTTTGCTACGCATATTGAGTGCATGAGGACAATGCCCAGGATTTCATGACTCACCATGGGGAGGACCAAAAGATGGTCTAGGGTCCATCGAGGCAATGGTAAGGATAGGAACACGATGGTCCACCAGGTGACATATTTGGAAAAAGGATCATGACGAGCACCGAGAGGTTGATGTAGCTATGAGGTACTGCCACAACCAACCCAATGTTGTCAGCCACATGCAGTAGGAGAAGGTGGACATGTGATGCCATAGTTTCAGGATGTCATGGCTTATGGTCATCAAGATTAAAAGATGACATGAGGTATGATCTATGACATCTCTACATTTTCTACAGTTCTTATAGACACAGGTGTCAGTAACTCTTTTATTTCCACAGAACTTGCTGAGAACTCAGATATTCCAATTGATCCCTTGGCACGATACATAATATTAGAGACTCCTATGGTAATGGATTTTAGGATCACGCAATGATTTTGGTAGTCAGATATTAATATATTAGGTGATAGAATTAAATGAGATCTCATAGTAGTGGCATCGAAGCCTTACGAAATCATTCTGTGTATGGACTAGTTATCCATACCCAATGCTCTGATTGACTATTTTAGGAATAGAGTATGGGGTGTCTGCAGAAATGGGACCAATTTTTCATTCACCAGTGAGAGAGGAGTACGTGAAGCACCAGATGGACTCACATTTATGAGGGTGCATCGGATCACTCCTCAGTTGTCTAGAATGACCCTTTCTGTAGTGGAATAGGTCAACCCATCGTTTACTACATTGGTGAATGAGTATGATGAGTTCTTTCCAAAGGATGTTCCAAGACTACCTCCTCATAGATACGTATACTTTTTCATTGATATGTACCACATGATGGAACTGATATATAATCATACATAGTTGATGGATCTCGAAGAGCTTCGAGAGCTGAGAGTAATGTTGATGGTCTTGTAGAGGAATTGGTTCGTAAGGCCCAATGTTTCACCAAGGGCAGCCCCAGTATTGTTTTCCTAGAAGGAAAACAAAATATTAAAGTTATGCATGGTCATCCAATTCCTAAATAAAGTGATTATTGATAATAAGTATCCTCTACCAAGGATTGATGACATGTTCTATTTGTTGAAGGGAATGATATCGTCACTCGGAGATAGACCTTGGATTAGTCTACCAATAGAATCATGTATGAGATGAGGAGATGTCATATACAACATTCATATGTTTATATGACCTAAAAAAGTACTTAGATTTGACATTTTTTATGAAAATTTCCCTAGAAGTGTTCTTGGAACACATGAAAAGGATATTCAATCCATACGTAGACTGATTTTTGGTGGTCATTATTAGCATCGTCATAGTGTATTTAGCATCTAAGGAGGAGCACATGATACACATGATGATGGTTGTAGACACACTCTGGGATCAGCAGCTTTATCAAAATCTCACGAGATGTATGTTCTTGATACGAAATGTTGAAAACCTTGGACATTTCATCTTATAGGCTAGAGTTGTTGTGGATCCTGAAAAGATCGAGGTGGTGCTGTCTTAGGAGACACCCAATAACATAACCAAAGTACAAAGTTTCTTTTGGTTTGTTGTGTACTATCAGAGGATTTTACCAAACATCTCCAGATTTTCAAAACATATGAAAACATTAAAGAAGAAGGTAAAACCATTCATGTGGGTAGAAAGATGCCAAAAGTGATTTAATCATGTGGGGAAAAGCATGATGAGTGCTCCTATATTGAGGCTTCCAGAGGAGGTATGTAATTACATGGGGTATTGTGATGCATTAGGAACGAAGTTTGATTGTACAATAATGCTGGGGAAAGTAGTTATTTATTCTGGCTCATGAAAGGTGAAACAACATGAGAAGAATAATGTGACTCATGATATTGAGATGGTAGTGGTAGTCTTCACACTGATGATTTGGAAATAATTCTTTATAGGAAAATGATTCATCATCTACTCTGACCACAAGAGTGTAAATATATATTTTCTCAAATGGATTTTAATCTGAGACAACGTTTTTTTCTAAGGATCCCCTAGGACAATGAATTTGAGATAATATATACACAGAATGGGGAATGTGGTGCCATATGGTATTAGTAATAAATCGATTTCACAACTACTAGTAATTGCATAAGAGTAGTTGGCCCTGCTTATGATATCCATTGTGGCTAGAGATGATGAATCATATCTTTAGTCAATAGTATTTCCCCCTCCACTCTTACAGAAAACCAGGTAGGCACAACTCAGAGATGCCAGTTTCGAGATCGTACATGTCCAAATGACCACAGGGCATGCCCCTGATGGATATTCCATAGGTGGGGAGCACATCATCCTCTTCAAAAGACACACTATTGTACCAAGGGAATTATAGGAGTATGTGTTGAGGGAGTTCCATACATCCCCTTTATTAGTAAATATAGTTGACTAAAATACGTACAATGACCTAAACGTCAGTACTGGAGGCTAGGGATAAAGAAGGAAGTGGTAGAGTTTGTCTCAAGATTCCTCACTTGTCAGTAAGTGAAGGCTGAGCATCAAGTTCCATCAAGTTTGACAAAACCCATTGAGGTACCAGATTGGAAGTGGGATGGGATATCAAATAACTTCATGAAAAGAATTCTTCATACATCCATGGGCATGATACAATCTTGGTTATCATAGAACTACTCACCATGTTGGCCCACTTACTACGCATTCAAGAATATGGTTCTGTAGAGAGCATAGGATGCCTCTACATTCCAGATATAATTCCACTCAATGAAGTCCCATATATGATAGTATTATATGGTGATGCACAATTTACATCCGAGTTGTGGAAGGGATTACATGATTCCTTTGGGACTCCTTTGTGATTCACCATCACCTTTCACCCAAAAATGGATGTCCAGACATAGAAGATGACAAAGATCATGGAGGACATGCTTAGTTCTTGAAATCATTATTTTGATCACTATGAGGAGGACCACCTATCACTACTGCAGTTTGTGAAAAAAAAATAGCTACCACTCCACTATAGTTGTGGCACATTTTGAGGCACTGTATGGATGACAATGCAGGTCACCGTTATAGTTGATAGACCTATGGGAGTCTGCACTCATGGGTATTGAGACGGTATATGCTACCTCTGAGATGGTTAGGGTCATCCAAGAGTATATGGAGGCTAAATAGAGACAATATAATTAATATTATTATAGGAAACATAGACCCTTAGTGATCGAATATGGGGACCACATATTCATACGAGTCACTCCTCGGTAAGGGATATAGAGATTTGGTCGGGGTTGAAAGATATCATCGAGGTTCATCAGACCGTTCCTGGTACTATGTAGAGTGGTAGAGGTGATGCACTACATGGATCTACAACAATAGTTAGAGACGATGTGCTTCATCTTTAATGTATCCTACCTGAGGAGATACATGTAGGACAATATTCATATTAGAGACCATGGTGAGATTTCGATTGACGACTGAGCAGAATTCATGGTGTACCTTTTGGAGACAGAGGACCGACAAGGGAAGATCATATGTGGATGGTCGATTCCTCTAGTTCGTGTTTGTTGTTAGTAAATGAATCTCCATGAGATCATGTTGGAGAGGCAGTCTCATATTTTTTCTTCGTACCCACATCTGTATGATTATCTCAAGTTTTGTCATACGAGAGCATAAATCCCTAAGGGGAGGAGGGTAATGTAATGCCTCTTAATTCCATGAAATTTTTTGAAAAATAATTGGGATTATTTAAATTCTATAATCTGAGATAGAATGTAATTATGTGGCCCAGAGTGGCCAGAATACCTTTATGAGCTGTTTTTTTATTTATTAAATAAATGTGTTATCTAGTTTTCCAAACATTCAAACTAGTGCCCGAATCAAAAATCTGAGGAAACCATTGAACATAGAGTTTTTGTATTTTCTATAAAGTTCATAACAATTAAAAGTATTATTCAAAAGATAATGTTAGTTTTCAGACATTTTAGATGAAAAAATAGAATAAATTAGAAAGTTATTTTGTTTGTTTTCTTCATACATAAGCTGTGGCACGTCAGTACTACGGTGCAGCGACACGACAACACTGAACCACATTAATGATCCTCAATAATGAATCAGAATAATGTTTCAATGGAAAAACATACTGAAACACTAATTTTAGTTTTGTAAATAAATGGGTTAAAAAGTAATGTAGGATTGGTGGGACAATCCTAGGATTGCTATGGTGCTTTGGGGGGTGCCGATGATGAACTGGAAATTCACATTCATCCCCCCTTAGATGAAGCGCTAGAAACAATGGGATGTATATCATGAATGAAGAACGAAGGCACACTATCCAGTTCATCCTCAATCAACAATCCTATCCCGAGCAGGGTTTTGCTAATTTTTTGTGTGAATTGATTTTTTATGGTTCTTTGGTTTAAAAAACGAAGGTGGGTTCACTCATGAACAGGTTAACCCATTGATTAGTCATTAATGTGGGATATTCTTGGAGAATTGATCCATGATTAAACTGAATTAATTAGATATTATATGTTCAAAAAATCAAATGGCTGAAGATCAAAATGGTGACAAAGAAAGATTGAGGTTCATTCCTAAAATTAATCGTCTGAATTAATCAGCATTTCTTACCTTGTATTCTTCACGTTCTACGTGGTGTTATGAATGAAGGATCATTGAATTCCACTTCCTTGGTACAATGTTACCAAACTGTGGACCCACCATCATGGGAAACCATTGGAGGTGAGGAGAAAATGGAGGTGGATTATGGCAGCATGCAACAATGGATGCATGTGTAAGGAGGTGCATGCAAGTGGAACACATCAATGAACGAGGCCGAATCTATCATGACACCGCAGTGAGGAGGTGGTGCATCCAAGTGAGCCATCATGGTGTGGAGGTAGTGTGCCCCAATAATGTGTTGTGGTGGTGGAGAATGCAGCCTGCAAGGGCCATAGTGGTGTAGGGTGGCGGTTCTAGTCGCCCGCCACATCAAGTGGATGAGGCAACCAACAGGTGGCTTGCAGTGATGTAGAATTGCAGGACCATCAAGGGACTACATCAGGACAGTAGAGCACTACAATGATGTATAGTATCGCCATGTAGGTTCAAGAGACATGTGGAAGGACCCAGGTTGATTCATGAACATGGTTTGTGGGACAGTGTGCATAGGGGTAGCTGGCATTTTCATCTGGTTGTGTGTGACACAAACCAGATGATGTTTGGACTTCAGGGCTTGAGCGAACATGCCCACTATTGTGGGTCAGGCTAGGGAATTGAACTAGGATGATGGGAAGAACATGTGGGAGGAAAACTAACACACCATTGTGGGCTAGGTTAGATGGAAAACCGGGCTGATGGGCATCCCATTTGTTTCGAACCGGTTCGACCAAGCTGGACTGGGATGAGGGAATTCAACCAGGTCACTGGGTGACCTGATAGGATGGACCCACAGCTGAACCAAACTGCATCCAACAAAACCCAATCGACCTAGTCAGACTGGGTTGGACCTGACCCAACTGGATCGGGTCAGGTTAGCAGAATTAGTTTGGGTCATGTGGGACCCCTAAGCTGGGTTGGTCGGATCGGTACAACAATGTCAGACTTGGGCCAGATGCAACCAACCCCTGTTTATTAAAAAAACAAAATCAATCATATCGGTCTTTTGATTGATTCAACACCAGTGGAATTGGTACTCTTTTGATTAGATGGTATATTGGGTATACTATAAGTGTGTTTTTCTGTATTTGAGATATGACTGATGACTTGAGGAATATAGTCTCATAGAATCAAGCTCACTAGGGAGAGGGAATCCTAGGAATGGATGTGACATAAAGGATATGATAAGAGCACCTCAGTGGTCATGTAGATTACCAGACCAAAGGGGTCAAAGAGAAGAGAAGAAATTATGGGACCAGAAGATGATTGGACCTCTGTTGTACAGCAGAAGAGAAGACATTAGTTGTCCAGTAGATGAGTAGATCTCAATGGTCCAGTAGCGGAGTGGACCTCAGTGGTCCAACAGATGAGCGAACCTTATTGGTCCAACAGAAAATCAGATTTTAGTTGTCCAGCAGCTATGCGGGCCTATGTGGACGATCATCAAATCATACCTACGTGTTCTATAATAGGAGAAAAACTCAGTGGTCCAGTAGATGAGTGGACCTCAGTTGTCTAGCATCAGAGCAGGCCTGAGTGGTCCAACAATTGACCATACCGGAGTGGTCCAGTAGCCGAGCAGACATCTGGGGATCATCAAGGATGAGTCTCTTAGCAATGAAATGACTGATACATGATACATTATTATGACTTTAGTTATATATGGCATGATCTATATTTTCATTGTTTTCTTGTTGTGTGATCTTGATGGATGGTGTTGAATTGTCGTATTTCCTTTGTAGTTTCGGGTTCCTGCTGTGTATTGTGTTACTCACAATTGCATGGGAATCACCCAAACTTGTTGTGTCTTTTTTAGGTGATCAATGCTTCGACAAACAACATGGTGGTCTGGGACAATGTTGTTCTTGGTGATACATGATAGGAACTACCTACCCTTATGGATACCAGAAACAATAGTACACATTCACATCAGGAATGGTATGAGTAGATGGACATTGGAATCATTATTGTCCATTTTGGATTGGGCTATTATGTTGGACCCTTTTTACATTACATTTTTTGTTGTACTTTTAATAGTTTTCGTAGTGACAATTTTTTTACATATTATTTACCTTTCCACAATTCGATCTTCTTGTGTGACTACATGTTTAATAGAATACGCTTTTCCATTTATGGGATATGCCTCTTCAGTTCTTGTCCCCATCCCCTAGCATATGTAATCTAGTCTTGGAATAATCCTATCGCGAGCCCTATGTGATGGGTCATCACATTGTAATATTGTTTTGGAATAATCTCAATCTATAATATATGAAATTGAATATTTGGGTGGAAAACAATTTTCTGAATCCATTATTTGGGAAATTAAAATCTATTGCTATGGTATCATATTAATATTAGTGTATACTATCTATGTGTGACCTACCACAAACACCATGAATGTACATATAATCGTACAAGGTAAACCCATTAATTTATTTCACTATACAAGTTAATATTAGCGAAACCAACTATGTAATTACCCAACCATTTGGATGATCATTGTATTAGAAAGTCCTACAATGTATATAATATGACAAATAATATTTTTAGTTGGATTTAATATCAATATATTATCTCAATCTATATTTGTACTTGTATGAATATTTATAATGGTTTATTTTGGATACATATTCCATCCACCAAATTATTATGTTTAACCAATATCGATGTTAAACTCTTTATATAATTTATATCTAGTATTAGTTCCCCAAATAAAAATCCAACTATATTTATACACATTAAAATATGTCAAATTCCTATGGTATATGATTCTATTTCTAATAAATAATGAGAATCCTATTAATTAAATAATACCTAAAATATTCATCATTGTGTGATAGATATTATATTCAACAATTAGACACATGAAATATGCTAAATTTCTTATTTTAATGAATACATTAATCAATTGAGACTAAAATATCCATTATATTATAAATTTAAATATTTATAAATCATCAATAACATTTAATTCAATATGTTTTCCTTTTAAACGGAAATATGAGGATAGAATTATATAAAATACATTTCCATAATTTGAATATAACTCTATATATTAATGCATGAAAATATATATATGTCACTGAAATCGTGAAACATTATGATTCCATTATAGATTCTTGATGTCATATTATTCTATTTGTCAAATATCATACTATGTAATGATATCATTCAATTATTCGTCTTCATACAGGTCTATGGTTGTTAGATGCATTGTATGTTCCCAGTCTACAACCATATGGATCATCATCCTATGTTTTTCTCTTACATTTATAAACCCTAATACTTTTAAAATGACCAAAAACGTTGTGTGTTGATTTATGTGTTTTGATAGGAAAATCAAGAAAATTTTCCAACCCATTAATCTAAAAATATATACAAAAATGTGTTATTTAAATTCCTTCATTTATTTAGTGTAGATTAATTTCGAGGATCAGTTCTATTTTTACCAGGTGGTGAATTTTAATTTTTTTGGTCATTTAATGTTATTTTATTAATAGATTGAGAAACCTCATTTAGTTGTATCATCATGTACATATGTGGAATGAGCCTCTTAATAAATTATGTTCCCCATTTTCAATGATAACAAAATAAGAAGGAACCTTGTGCTCTAAAACATCTCCAGAAAACACAATTTATGAGTTTACCCTAGTTGTAAAACTATCAAATATGAAAATAGGATTAATTTTGGAAGCTGTTATCATATTCTGAATCCTTATATTATAATTTAATAATACATATAATATTATAAAGATATTTATTGGCTTATTTTAACACCCTATAGTGTTAGGGCATGTCTGTATTATATTATTTGTTTGTTATTATTAATGTCGCGGTATGCTGGCCTATAAAATTTAATCAACTAGTAGCCAATGGTCAATTGTATGTGAAAATAAATAAAAAGTTGATTCATTTACAGAAATATTTCCCAAATTCATCTATTATTTCAATAAAAAAATTAATTACATAGTATTCAAACAATACAATAGATTCAATATTCTCATACATTATTTTATGGGAAACATTGGTTATAAAGAATAGAATGTGGTTATATAAAAAATAAAAATTTAATAAATAAGTGGTAGAGGGCATGTTTTCTTGTAAGTATAGTATTATTTTAATTATTTTTATAATGATCATTAAGGGTATAGTATACCCCACAAAAACTATTTTATTATTATGTAGTTGTTCATATTGTTTTCATATGAGAAGATGGGGGAAAAATCCAGGATTTAAGGAAATATTCTATAGAAAAGAATAAAAAATTGTATTCTTTCAAGAATTAATCTAATTAACCTAAATTGATGATTACTAGAGTGTTGATTAATTAATTTAGTTCAAATATTATTTGTAGATCCCATAACATGGGGTTTCCTTAACTAATGAGTAACAAAATTATCATTAAAATTTACAAAAGAAAAAACCTGGGAAATATACATTTGAAATAATGGTTACCAATATGTCTACTATGGAAACTACAATAAAATAGTATAATGGTATCGATGAACCATACATTTGATTAATCATTATAGGGTGGTGAGTTTCACAAAGGGAAATCAACTATTAAATAGAGTCTGTAATGAATGGGGAAAAGAAGAAAAATGAAAATCCACTTCTATATTGGACTTCCTTATACACTTTAAGGAGGAGATACGTGGATCAATTTTTCATATCAAAGGCTCACCTGGGAATATTTTTGGAATTATTGGAAGAGTATATCAATCCAATAAAAATAAGGAACAATTAACATTTATCAATATCTAGGGTGAATATTTTTATGATATTTTAATGAGTAAAAATGTAACATGAGTTAATACATATATTATTGGGACAAGATATTGTGATTCTTCATGTATCTCATTAATGTCAATTCAAGGAGGATATATCAACCCATTGATTTTAGTTTAGAACATGTATAAGGTTTCAAAAGAAATAAAATTCATGGAATGGATTTTTGTACTCTATTTATGATTTATTACCACTGTTAGTTTCATTAGCTTCCCACTCAACCCCATAAGGATACATATATAAAAATAAAAAATATAAATTTTTGTTAATTGTGTATATGTTAAAATATTATGTAAATGAAAATTCTCAAAATGTTAATATAAGATTAATTTTTTCTGAATAATATATTAATAGAAAAACTATTAACACATTATAATATATATATTTATATATGCATTATGTAGATTAATTATATAAATTAATATAGTTAATTTTTATTTATACTCAATATTATATTTTTATTTTATCAATTATATTACATTTTACTTAAATTGATTATATTGAATTAAATTTAATAATTTTAAATTAAAATTCTCTAAAAAAAATTATATCTAATTTAAATATCACATATTTTTTAATATTTATTTTTTCATTAAATCAATAGTTAAAAAATGTTTTGACATATTTAAAATAATTTCAAAATAAAAAATTTAATTTGAACATTTCAAATTAGGTAATTATATTCATTTCATAATTTTCATATATAAACGCCTTTTATATTTTTCATTATTTTTTAAACTTATAAGAATTTAATAAATTACACATATAATTTTGCATTAAATAAAATTTATTTATAATATAATTTATGTTAGATAAGTTGAAAAAGGAATTATAATATTAATATTAAATATTTTGAAATATTTATTCAACAAATGTTTCATAAAATATTTTATTAAATAATTATAACATATTAAGAAATAAATAATGTAGAAACACAATTATAAAATAATTAATAAAAATAATAAAATTAATTATTATTTATTAAAAGATTAATAATAATAATAATTCCATTCATAATTTAATTTTATCAAAACAGTTCCCTTCTATAATGACTTTGATGATATGTTATATATATTTCACATTTAACCATTTTGATGTTATTAAAAATGCTTCCTAATTGATTACCAAAATAGTTTAATGCAAAACAAAACAATTAGTGATTGTAAAAAAATATAGGTGGCCAAATAAGATTAATCCACAAAAAACTACTCTATATACTCTTAAAAGGTGGATCTCAAATATAATAAAATTTATATACAATATAAATAATATTAATTCAACGTGTAACTTACAATTATGTTTTATGTAATGAAATGGTACCAATATAATATTTACTTAAAATTCCATTAATTCATGGTTTGTGAGAGGCCATTGCATGATAATAAAAAAATGTGATCAATAGTTTTCATTGGGCTATCTGTGGAAACAAAGGTTATAAAAACCATTTAATATCAACTAGTCTAGGAATATTGAGGCAATACAAAATCATGAACATCAAAAACACCACATAAGTTTTCATAACATAGGACAATTTCTACATAATATCAATTATGAATGTGTTTTACTAGTTATATGAGATGAAAATTCCATAATATATATATATATACATATATCATAATTTAACTTCAATATTCATTACATGTAATAATAGATAAAAAACCCAAAGCAAATATGTTTAGTGTCTTTAGAGGTTATACACATGAACATATTATATTACAAATATTCATCAGACTATTAAACATTATAACCTACAATAAAAATCATAAAAAATTCCATTCCACAAAAATCGAGTAATAGAAACAAAATAAAAGTGTTTGAAAATATTTTCTATATATATAAACAGAAGGTATAATAATCAAGTATCATAGGTGAGAAGAAAATAAATATGGTCATATAAGAACATAATCATATTTCATAAATAGATCATAATAAAATAATATAGAAAAAACAAAGATCATAAATCATGATTCATGGAATAATAAAATTTTTATAACATAAGACATGAGTTATATGGGTATGGAAACATATGTTAATTATACTAATCCATACAAAATATAACATAGGAAATTTCAAAACATAGAGAGATGGAATTATGATATGAATATAAATAAGAAAAAAACAGTTCATTGTTTGTGGTTTACTAATCATACCACACTTAAATAAAGGAAATATTCCTATAGTGGATTTGGTTTACTCCCCAACCCCGAACATGGCATATCATGAGATTTAAGACTAGGCCTAAATAAATGTAGGGACACATAAATATTTTCCCACCTTCCATTTATGGTTTTTAGTTTATTCCTCATTAACTTTTATCTCATCATATAAGAGGTGTCACCCAATAAATTAGAGGGATATATAATTTTGGTACAACAATTTATATAGTGAAAATAGTATATATATTTGACTTAGGATTGTAATAACATTCATTATTCCATTAATATATAGTCCAACATTGAGATTGAATTATGTTTTAGAAATATTTAGTTTATTTATTATCAGAATAAGTTAAGGTATTTAATTTGAATGGTATCCATATATAATATCCTCATTTATTTAAAATAATCATTATAAGATATTAAAGATGATGAAAACTATTTTTATTATTGAAATTATAAATTTCATCGAATAAAATATGAAGAAACATACTTTAATTTTTAGATAATTTTATTTTAAAGTGAAATAAATTTAAATAAAATAGTTCATGAAAATATTTTTAAATGAAATAATAATTATTGGATTAATTATGAAAATTTTGAAAGGAATATTTGTAACAAAAACTGAATGAAAATGTACGAGAAAAATATTGTCCAGAAAATGTATAAAAATATTCCTTTCACACTTTTGTAAATAAGATAAAATTCAATTGAAATTATAATTATGAAATCATATATGTAAGGATATAAATATATGTAAATGAATTTAAACAAGAAGAAAATATAGTATAATGCGTCCCCACCCCAAATAAGATTATATAAGGTTAGCTCTATTTATATAAAACATTTTAATTGAGTTGTGAATGAAATGGTGGTGAAATTGTAACAAGACAAATAAACACGTGATAAAACCATAGGTGATGATTATAGTTGTTTCTTATGTAAAATAAAGATATATATATCCATGATGGATATCTATTTATCAATAACATTAATCTCACATTGAAATTGGAATGTAAACACTTACCTTTACTAATATATTTGATGTGAAGGATTTATACTTATATAACATAATAATAACCATATTAATAATCTATTTTAGAACAATATATATATATATATGTGTGTGTGTTAACATCTATAATATTCATTAATATACTTATACTACATATATTTTATTTATTTATTGTTTTATTTCATTATCATATGTTATAAATTCTGATTTTGATAAGAATGATTCACAATTTTGATGTCAATCATTATTATTTGATAATAAATTCATCAGTACCATATTAGTCACGGTAGTGAAATAATTGATCTTCAATGATTTATTTTTTCCCATATTCATTTGATGGTAATTATGGGTATAGTTCAAGGTAATTTAATTGATTAATATAATGTTTCAATTTATTTACCACTAATAAATTTTTAATGGATATTCATTTTTGTTTCACCATTCTCAACCACATTCATAACCAAAATTACTTATTAATATCAAATATTAATAGTACTAAAGTCACCATACATATTAATGAAGAATATGATTGTTTTTGGTATAGAAACATTCATTTTGGTTGTGAGACTGAAAGACAAAACCACATTTTATAATAATGTCTGAGTAAATGTTGAGTCAATAAGGTTTTCCTTATGAATTTTCCATTCTTTCTTGTTTTGAAAATTACAAACACCCTATACCTAAGAAAATCTACATTTTACTTATACACGAAAATTTTCATTCTCAATGGAATTTACCCCTACCATATTTTCATTGTCCATATCAATATTTTCCTTAATCACAAAAATCAGATTCATAAAAAAACCTCTGAATCATATAATACTTAGATATGAAGAATTTTGATTTATGATCCGATTTTTGGATATGAACTTTAATAATGTTCCACTCCGAATTATGGATATGAACTGTAATGAAGTTCCATTATTAATTCTGGATATGAAATCTAATGAAGTTCTATTCCAAATTCTGGATACAAACTCTAATAAAGTTCCATTCTGAATCCTGGATACGAAATCTCATATAGTTCGACACCTAATTCTGGATACGAACTCTCATATAGTTCGACTCCGAATTCTGGATACGAACTCTCATATAGTTCCATTTTGAATTCTGGATACGAAATATCATATAGTTTGACTCTGAATTCTGGATAGGAACTCTTATATAGTTCCATTCCAAATTTAAGATACGTACTCTAGCGAAGTTCACTAATAACTTTTACAAGTTTGACTCCAAACTTTTACTAGTTTGACTCTGAACTTTTATGAGTTTGACTCCGAACATATACTATTTTGACTCTTAACTCTGTATGTTGAAATTCTGAACTCTGGTAAACCAGACTCCGAATTTCCTTAGGAATTCGGACTCCATATTTCTATAGAATTCAGGCTCCGAATTCCTATAAAACAAAATCTGAATATCTCTTTATTATAGACTCCAAAATACATTTTGGTTAGACTCTAATTTTTTTTCTTACATTCAGAAATTCAGTTTTTCTTATGCTTACACACTAATTTCATTATAAAAAGATGTCATGCTTTCAATTACACATTTTTTGTTATAAAACGATGTCATCCATTCAGTTTCTAACTAACCGATGGTTTAGTGAAACGTGTACAAGTCCCTCTGAAATTTATTTAAAATATACCAGTTGGAGGAGGGAGATGACCGTTCCAACTGAGCCTATAAATAAGAGATCATTTGAAAAATCTCACAACAACTTTGACAACATTGACAACATGTTCTTAAATTCTGTTGAAGTGATTTCTAGAGAGAGACGCTCTTATCAACTCTCTAGCTTCATGCAGAAATTTTGAATGACTCGTTCAAACATTACCTTGTGAATAGTTGCTTCGTGCGACTCCGATTGTTGGTGATTACAATCAAGGGCTTCCGGGGATAGGAAGATATTGGTTCCAACACCATGAAGTTGGGGACTTCCTTGCTGAGTAAGACATAGGTACCAACTACCTTGATGTTGAGGGCTTGTGGGGATAGAAAGACATAGACTTTGATATTCGTACTGAGGGCATACCCTGGTGTGGGTAAGACAAATTTTCATGAAAGTATAAATAAAGGGACCTTTATCCATGGTTGTCAGATAATATTTTAATTGGGTTAAATGATTTATATCATGTCACATGTAGTTTTACTATTTGTTTTCCGCTACTTTTCGTATTTTAAGAGAAGTATTATCTTCTTATATTTTCGTACACTTGTACTATGATTAATTTAGATTATATACACAATAAGGTATAATCTCATATTGTAAACATTGATTAAGTTTCCATACATGAATCCATATTTCCAGAACCTATTTTCAGAATCACTTTCCAGATTTAATCATGCGAATAGAACTAGAATATTCTAACATCATACTTTGTCCCAATCTTTTATTGGTGTTAGAGGTGTTGTGTATTTTCTTATTTTAACATTGTTAAACATAGATCTCTCCTTCTTTAGGGAAATTTTTAAAAGTTTATAATTCACCCCCCTCTTGTATATTATGCATCTACATCGATTTCTCAATCCTACAGAAAAAAGGTCTGTTTATGGGTGAGTTTGAGTGGAATTTAGTAAATCTCACAATTATTTTTAAAAAAGGAATTATATTCTTAAATGTTTTTTTTAGATAATTGGAAAAAATATTTCCTCTATATTAAAACTATTATACACTTTTTTATATTTTAAAATATATATTCTATTTTGAAAATAATTTTTACGGTTCACAGATGTCATAAACTATCCATCTAGATAAAATTAATTTTTAACTAAAAAAGAATTGGACCATATATTATAAATATAAATAGATGAATAAACATTTTAACTGAAATGAATCTGATACAATTTATAAATATGATATTTTATCTATTAAATGAAAATATTAAATGTGTAGGAAATTTAAATTTATGAAAAAATTGAATTAATACAACATTATAATTTCTAAATATTATCTCATGTAAATTGTTAATTAAATTACTTTTATCATACATTTTTATAAATTGAAACATTATATTTTATTATAATAATTTTTCAGATGGATAAATTTAATTTATGAACTGTAAAATACACCCAACATAGAATATTTTTAATAATAATTTTATTATTAGTATTTAATAACTTTAATCACATCTCATTATTTATTTCCTAACAATTATAATTTTATAATGAAATTGTATTATAAAATTTAACTGATTTCTAGAAACATATAAAATAATTTATTTTATAAATTATTATATACCAATTCCTATTTAAAAATATATTTTATTTATAATTTTTTTTAATCAGTAATTTTTTATTCCTACCAAATTTTTTAATATATTAATTATATAAAATATAATTTTTTACTATACATTACACAAATAAAATGTAACGACTGGTTACCAGAATTTATAATCACCATATACCCAATAAATTAATATCCAATGGCCATATGTCAAATGGTCACATTACATTCTTATATATGACATTGGTTACATCTCTCGAAAATTATTCTTCCAATTGATTAAATTTAATCTCAAATTGAATTTTATATTCTAAATTTATTTCTATATGTTCAATAGTTATAATGGATTGTATGATTTTCTAGAAAACCATATGGATGTGGAATTTGTGTGTTGTAACCTATATTATAGTAGCCCAGAGTAGGTTCCTAACTTTATTTCATTGAATAAGGTATAATGGGTAAAATCATAAAGTGAAAACTAGTTTAGAGGATTTAGGGAACAATAAATATAATAGATAAAAAATTTATATTGTGAATAAATAAATAAAATATCATGCATAACCAAAATAAATAATCATCTTCCTTAAAAAATCATTAAATTATTTTTTTCTTAATATCCTAGTGAAGGGAAAATATAATGCTGATCTCAAATAATCATCCAGGGATAAGTATAACAAAAGATATAGTGGATGAATAAATAATATTCAATATGGGAAGGTAATAAAATGAAAATCAATTAAATTTCCATTACTTTAATGCATTAATATATAAGGTGTCGTCAATATAGAAAGGTTAATAACTCAACACACATTCAATTGAATCAATAATATGATAATGAAATGAATACAATGATTACATCATTATGAAACAATCATGGTTAATAATAATAACATAAATTCTGTATATCCATAGTATTGGATTTCACTTACAATGAAAATGATACCACCACAGTCAAAACCGTTCACAAGAGGGTTTAAAATTACATGAAAAAACACGTTGAATTTGGCCAACTAATATTTTTATGGGACCTACGAACACATAAAAGGACATTATAATATTATTACCCCACAATAAATATAGGTCCAAATAATTTCTCATATATCAAATATTTAAATCTATTCATGTATCAATATTATTTATCAAAAAATATATGTATTGAGTGTTGGATACAAGTATATAAATATTTCCCCACATATTCACATACATTCAAATAAAAACTATATGTAAAAAATTGAATAATGTTTAGGAAATAATAATATTCATTACAAAATTTTATTTATATTAAATATAATTTTAAATTCAAATTAAAAATAAAAAAAAATGATTTTATCATGATAAAGTTGAAAATGGAAAATAAAAGTGTGATTGCACAATAATGTCTAAAACTTGGTAATATTCAATTAAAATCCACCAGGAAGAAATTTTTGAAATTGATACATAATATACAACTAATTATTAGTGAATCTTAAAATTACATGTCAAATGGGGGATTATATAATAAACATAATAATGATTTGGTTCATACTAAAATATTCAATCGAATGTAAATTGAGATGAAATACATTACCTCAAGATTCGTTTGGATTGACCAATTATTAACATCCTATATAGTGTTTTTAATTAAGTAATTACTATATAAATAAACCATATTAATATTTATTGTATCATATATTATCATTTTGTAACATCTTATCTCCCATTTTCAATAAATATTCATTATTTTCAGTATTTTATGTGTCAATTTCTTTCTTTTATAATTTAATAATATGGATGAATGTTCTATTTCATGGGAATAATATAGATTTTAATCATCTAAATAATAAAAATAATAAGGGGTTTTTTCATATTTATAAACCAATTATACATTAAAGAATAATCATTTGAGATCTTTTGGCGAAATGATATATGTGACGATCACGTAGATAACATGCCAAATGCATGCATGAGTAGTGTTTCAATTTTAAAAATATAATTATGGAAATAAGTTATGTACTATATTATCTTTAATAAATCATAATGATATCATATATACCATTTAATTTCATTATATATACATTTATATATAATATATGTGATGTACAAATGGAAATAGAGTCGCATCGCTTCATGTAGGTAGTAGTCCACACTTATACGATCAATTTTATCATTTTTAAAGGTAAAAAAGATAAAATAATTTATTTTAAAAATAGAAAGAAATATATTTCATGTATATAAAAATGTTAATTAACATTAAACTATTTGAATTCCTTGTAATTAATTTGTTCAAATGAAGCACATTGCTTCGCAAGATGGTATTCCATCGTACTAATGAGCGACCTTATCCTATCTACATTAGAATGGATATAAAAATGTATAAATGATATAGTGACTCTATTAGTTTAACTATGTTATAATTATCATATATATACTTTATATCCATCATCATACCTACCAATAGATGTTTTTAATGGAGAAACTAATGACATCAGTTTGGGAAAAGGTAGTCCACTGTACAGATGAATGTGGATTTCATTACCCATTAGATGTATGTGGGGATATTAATAGGTAATTAAATTTTCATTAAAACCTAACCATATATTTTATATAATTATCTTATTATATAATCCTATTTAAATAATAATTTAATGTTGTGGATGAATAAAAAAATTTGTCTTGACAAATGATATATCTTCTTCTGCTGTCCTCATTAGGCTTGATCTGATGCCTTCCTATGATAGATTTATTACAAAAATAATGAATTTAGGATTAGGGGAGTGAATTTTGGAATTTATATGAGAATTTATTGGTGAATTAAAATGGAAGTAGAGCTGCGAATAAATTAGTGGCTGAATACCCTTTCATAATTGAGGGGTAGAGAAATTTTTGTAAAGGCACAAAATTATTCACTTTTGGGAGGTCACCCTTACCTCACGTGCCTCCAAAATACATCTATAATGAATTTTATTGATGATTGTTTCAATAAAAACCTCAGATAAATAGATGAAACACAATTTTTATCATGTTATTCCTTATAATATTTTAACTCAATTTACCCTATTAATTTATTTAACACAATAACATATATATTTTTGTTAAACAAGGAAATATGCCATATAATAATATAATTAATATTATATTTATTTTATAATTTACGACTCTTAATTATAACTGTAGAATCCAATTTGTTAAATAAAACCACTATGTGTGTCTTAAATTAATTTTAATATAACTAGTGTATTGGGGAAAATTATTATTTTAACCCTAACCATGAAAACATAATTATTACCACTTAACTATAAATATATTAGAAATTTTGGTCCATGAATGTAACTTAATTTATATTCATTAAAATATAAAATCGAATATCCTCAATATTTATTTTCTTAGTGATTTTAAATAATTTAATAAAATTCCATTTATTATAAAATAACATTAATGTCAAATTCAAAAACATATAGTTAATACAAATTATAAAATTTTAATACAATTATTTTGTCAAAATATATTATGTAAAAAAATATTAATAATGATATAATAATAATAAAATTTTTTTTTTATAAAAATTCCTTCAATTTACTTGAATATTAATACTTTTATTATATTCTAATTTTTTATTTATTAACTGCATAAATTTGTGTGTATATATCTCATAATTATTTAATGTATTATTTCATATCAAAAAATGTTAAATAAAATATCATAATAAAAACTATTAATTAAATTTTTATAAATATTTATAACCAAACATATGATTTTTTTCTCTATCTCAATTATTAATATATACTGAAGTCAAAGAAGGTTCCCTTTTATCTTTTTATTTATATATCTTATTATATAGGTCAATTTAATGGGAAAATTTAAAAACAACTCATAAAATTGATAAAATAGTGGCAATAGTCTAAATAAGGCCAACCAATGGGTTTTAGAACAGTTGGTAAGTTATTTGACCACTTTAATTTTATGTTTAACTACTATATAAAATCGTTTTAAATGTAATCATGGTAATTAATTGTAGTTTTTTTACTATTCAGTGTGTTCTAAAATTTATTTTAAAATTAAGGGAAATTATTATTATCATTATTCCAAAAATGGAATCCATTTTTCAAAATTCAATTCCCATAAGTGGTAGAATTATATTTAAAATTAATCTAAAAGACATTATGAGAAATCAGGTTTTCTATGAGAAAATTTTCATAATATTATATTGTTTCTATATCCAAATTAAAAATGAAAAAAATTAAAATGACCTAAATTAGGTTAATTGAAATATTATTTATCCAGAATCAATTTAAAACCATTAAAAATATAATTTTTCCTTATAAATAATTCAACATTTATTTTAGTTTTCAATTAAAAATCATAATTTTCACTATTCCTAGATATAAAAAATTTCATAAAAAAATTAATAAAATTAACATAATATAATTTAATATTACGATATAAATAATGGATTTCATTGAATTAGTAATCATTAAAAAAAATTTAAAAATTCATTTTAAATTCTATGCTGAAAGCCTTGATAATATGTCTTTTATAAAAAATCAATTTTTCAGAATAAAAACATCTTTATCATTTAAAGGATTCTTATTTTATTTCTAATAATTGTATAAAAAATTTACATGTGTGTAAAACTTAGTTTTTATACTCCGGTCTAGAAGCATCAAATTTCAATATAATTCTTCAAATTTAATCTAATATTGATTCTTAATGAGTTAACAAATGTTTGAAGAGTGTCTATGGATTGTTCAAAACCTATTACCCATCTTTTATAGATAGATAGGATAGGTTCATTGTTTTTAGTAAACCATGTGGAGAGGCCTCATTCTTATTAAAAATCATGTAAGTCGCATGCCTTTTTGTATAGAGCCTTACTGCATGATCAACACATGGTTTTCCTAACTGTGCAGCCTAACCATATGAGTTCCCACTTTAATCCATTTACACAACCATGTTTGGGGAAATATTGTAAAACTATGAAGCCAGACCATACACACGATAAATTTTTGGTAAATTTTAAATTTTACCATTGATGATCATAATTGTCCCCTCATTCATCCTTAATTAAATTCAAGTGTAATTGACCTCCATTCCTCACTTTTTGGAGGGTTTTGAAGGTGTAACCTATGTGTCATGAGATCTCTTTCATTTGAGATCTGTTTGATCTTCCATTTATCACGTCAGAGGTGAAACAATATATAATCGATTTATTTTGATCCATTCTTCATCTCTATTTCTCTTTAACTTGTTAATTAATGTGTGAGTTGTTTGAATTTTTTCATAGATACACACCATTAAATGTCAAATTATAGGTTAATACTTGAAGAGGATGTTCGTACAAGTCTATGATGGGTGGTATATATCTCATCCCTCATATTTTCTAATTTTGGAAAGTACATGTTGGGCCTACCAAATTCATTGAGTGTCACCTAATGAATATATATTCCAAGATTATAATAATTAGAACTGTATGGTTATTCCTTTTCAAAATATGTGATTTCTTATGAGTGCTTACACATAAAAATTGATCCATCCCATGTATACTATTTTCACTTAATTTTTGTTATAGTGTTTTGAAACTTTTGCAAAACTGTTTGGATGTTCCTTGGAATGACCCTTCTAAGAGATTTTTTTTAATGAAATTAATTGAATTATATTATGAAAAAATAATATAATATACCATGCGTGATCACCACTTTATCCCCCTATGGTAAATGATTCAATCTTATAATTCAATGTCATATATAAATTGGAATGTATACAAAGTATATGAATTTTAATTTTTATACATGTAATTGAATAATATGTTTCATGTCTATAGAACCTTTTAATGTGTTAATAGAAGGTATAACAGTGAACCTTGATATTTGAAAACATAATAAGTGGATTAAATGAATGGTTAAATTCTACTTAGACTTGTCATACTAATGAATGTACAAAAATGATCTAAATAGATTTAGCTATTAATTATGACATGATTAAAGCGATTCAAACTATATGGACTTGTAACATAAATGAAAGGATTGTCTTGAATGAAATGTAATATTATATTTCTTAATTTTGAAATAAGAGTTGATTAACTCAATATCACTTTGAATTCCTTAGAGAATACATTGAGCACTCTGGAACCCCATTCTGATTTAAGGATGTGCTAGGATTTGGATGATCCCCACATGGAACTCTATCAACTTCTATTATTGGATGCCCAATATGAAACCAATATATCCCTTCAATAATATTACGGTATGAATTTGATACACTCCATAGATCCATTATTGATAGATACCTTCCATTGTTAAAACCTAATTCGGCCCAGTCATTGCATAAGCCAATTTTAACATGGGTGAACTCCATAGAATTTGTAGGTGTATTATGGTAGAATTAATTGGATTATGTTAGGTCCACAAGGCTAAATACCCTAAGAGGGGGCGAATCAGGGTATGAATAATTTAAAATTAAATCCAATTTTGATATTGTTACATTGTTAAGAAAAACAATCTTCTCTCTCTTTCTTGGTGCACAATATAAACATAAATTAAAGCATGCACGTGACACAACAATTTTTACTTGGTTCACCCTCATTGGGCTACGTCCATGGAGCATACACTCGATATGTTCCGATTTACTAAATCCAGTAAAAGTGCACTATGGTTTACAAGGTTTGTGATAAATCACTTCTATTCCTAGGCTCACTGCCTTTACAATGTTTAAGGTCATCTCACTACTTTTCCAAGGGTCACTCCTTATTTCTCTCTCTCTGGATCATTGTCGGTGGAGAGGATTACCTTCATCATCTTCCTTTGCTCACTACTATAGAAATGATCCACAAACAGTTTATAGACCAGTAGGTCTCTTCATTATCACTAATGAATTCATCACCTTTTGTCTGTAGATGCTCTGTTGAAGTCCAACTTTCACCCATAGATAAATATCACTTTACACCGAAGGTATCCGGAAATCTTCCAGCTTTCACATAGCCCTGAATCACTAATGTACTTCAACTATACCTGGAACCCTTCTCTAAGCCAGTGTGCATGTATCAGAACACATATTATAACTGGTGATCAATTCTACCTCAACCACTTGCACAACACAGGTTTCTGCAACTCTAAACTTTCGCGACTCACACACTTTTATGCCCAAACTAATATTGGCGCTCAACCGTCAACTATTGTGCTTATACCAAATATGGCACATAAGAATCACCAAACCACTTGCGCAACACCTTCCTCTTCAACTCAATACTTGGGCGACTCACAATCTTTCTCTCCCAAAGCACATTTGGCATGCAACAAAAAAATGGCATGGAACTTCTACATGCGCGACCACACCACCACTTGAGCGACCACCAAACCTGGGCGATTGGAGCTCAGATTTTGTCTATGTTTTAAACTGTTACCAGATGAGGAGGGGTCGACCTATGTTTATAGGGGTATTTACACCCTTCTCGACGATGCGCAAGTCTTCTCTCAGAGAGCAAGTTTCGGACCCCAAGTAATGGCACACAAGTCACTTACGCGACCAACCCCAAACATGGGAACCCCTTTTCCCATAGCCATATATTGATGATCTGATCTTGAAAAACATATGGCCCACATGTTTCCTCTCATTCAATACCACGGCGCACAACTCCCATTTCCAAAATCGCTTTTCTCTATTTCTCGATTTTATAGCCCAAATATTTGGAAAACACTGGAAAATGGCGACACCTTGTATCTTCTCTTTTTATACCACCTCTAGATCATCCATTCCTATGTTGAAATTCATGAATCAAACATTTATCATTAAACACATTCCTTGAACTCAACATGCATAAAATAAATCCACATTTTCAATAAATTTCTATGTCATGGTTTTCTTTGTCGACAATCAAAACACATATATCCACTTTGTAAACAAACACAATCACTTCATAAATGCTTCAATGATGACTTGAGGTATTTTTACCCAACAGATTATGATACATGGATTACACACATACCCTTACATAGGCTACTTTCATTCCTCATTTTATTACACTTGAGGTCTATGCTTCCTTAGTTATTACATTGGAACGTCATTATTAAATACTATTATTGGTTTCTTTGTAACATATTCTAACTTTAAGTATTTCTAACATGTGGATTTTTGATAAATATTTAATAATAAAATAATGAAATGGTTACGTTTTTATATACCATCATAGGGATAAAGTAGGTTTTCACACCCCGACCCGATGCTTTATTTCATTTTAATTATTTTGGGTCTCTTTTCTGAACTGTGTTTTGAACCGGTTTTAAATTAAAATAAAATCTCGTTTTTATATGAACGTGCGATCGTATGCGCACCCTGCATAGTTCCTTTTTTTTTTGTTAAGGGATTGTTTGTTATCGAATATGTTGTTTTTGAGATACACAACCATGCGGGCGACCCCGCGCGTGAGACCGTGCACGGTGTCCGCTCTCAGTTAATAATTTTATTATTATTATTTTAGTTAATATTTTAATTAGGATTAGAATATTAAATTATTGAAATATTTATAAAATTGTTATTATTATTATTATTGGAGATTATTAAAATTATTATTTTGTTCATTATTATTTGTTATTATTTGTTATTATTTTGTTTATTTTATACTCTTTTCTTTTATCCCCTTAGTCTATATGTTATTCATTTCTTCCTTTTATTATTATTATTATTATTATGATCATCATTATTATTATTATTATTATTATTATTATTATTATTTGTTTTTATTTTATTTTATTTTATTTTTTTTACCCTAACTCACTCTCTTCCCCTTCCCCCTTACGCGGCCGAACCCCCCCCCCCCACCCCCGTCGCGCTACCCTTTTCCCCCTAGCCCTCTCCGTGCCTCCTCCCTCTTCGGCCGCTGCCTTCGCCGCGCCTCCTCCCTCTCTAGCCGCTGCCCTCGCCGTGCCTCCTCCCTCTCCGGCCGCTGCCCTCGCCGCGCCTCCTCCCTCTCTGGCTGCCGCCCTCGTCGTGCCTCCTCCCTCTCCGGCTGCCGCCCTCGCCTATCCTCCTCCCTCTCCAGCTGCCGCCCCTACCCGCTTCCTCCCTGCTCCGGCGCAGACGAGACCGCCGACACCCCTCCGCACCGCCGGCCTCCCTCCGACTCCCCCTCCTCCCGGCCGGCACCCGACTGCCGTCGGCCACACCTCCCGGCCATCTCCGCCTGTGCTCCTCCTTCCCCGGCTGCTCGCCGCCGCCCGAAACCCCCTCTATAGCCGGATCTCCCCTATTCCTGCGCCTTCCCGCTTCCCTACACCCACCTAGCACCCGCTGTCCAAACCCGACCCACTTTCCGGTGCGATTTTGGTGAGTTCATCCCCCTTTCTGGCCTGTTTATGGTGAACACGACATTTTTCAGCGCCTCTGCGTTGCTCCGGTGTGCCCAAGAATTCCCTCATTGGGTTTGCGAAGGGTTTCCCGGGTCATGCCGGACTGCATCCCGTCCACTGCCGCTGAAGGAAAAGCGAGTCGGATCATTTCGGTCTGCTCGCCGATTTCTGGGTAAGAATATATTTATGCGTTTTTATATATTTTTACGCAACATTAAAAATATGAATTTGAGTCTGCGGACCCATGGGGTCTTTATCTGGTCCAGAGTCGGTTTCTGGTTTACGTCTTCTTGTGTCTACAATGTTTTTCTTGTTTAATTAATTTAATATGGTCTTTAATTAACTTGTTGAGTGCGAATTGTGTTTATGTGGTGAATTATGTTTACTTGCTTAAATAAATTTGGTGTTCTATGATTTATCTGTTTGGTGCGAAACTAGTTTTTAAAATAATTTAGTTTGCGTTTGTTTTGTTTGACGGTGTGTTATTATGGTATGGGTGTGTTTCTGTTGGGAACTTTGTATCTGGTCAATTGATAATGTTTTGTAAGTTGTTTAGTTAGTTTATTATTTTGTATAAATGGTAAATATTGTGTTCTTAATGCTGTGTTTTGTGCATATGGTAATGAAAGAAGTTTGAAGTTGGTTTTGTGTTCAAAGCTGTGTTATACTCTTTAAAAATTGGTTTATAAAAATTTAGAACGATACCTTAAATAATTTTTAAGCAAGTGAAATTGTTTTAATTAAATTGTTTAAAGGTTTTTAGTGTGCGTTTGTTTCTAAAGAGGGGATTTTGGGTATTTTCTCGGTGTGAGGTAGTGAGGTGTTTCCTTGTGTTGTTTTATAAATTGCATAACGGATTATTTAAGTTGTTTGGATGGTTAAAAACTTGTTTTGGAAATGGTTTGAACAATGGAATGAATGTTTTGGAATTGACTCTGTTTTATGTGATGATTAGAAATGGCCTTGAAAATGGTTAGATTTTTTTTGTGCTTTTCTTTTAATATTTTCAATGAGTTTTATGAGTTATGTAAGCGGTGCGTCGTTGGTGAAAACCCTTGATGTGTTAATTTGAAACACTTTAGGTATTGTTTATGTGTTTAAAGGTTTTATTAAAATATAGGTGTAGTGTGTTGCGCCATGCTTTGTTGGTTTTGGGCCACGCATGTCGAGACATCCTACATGTACATGCATAGGGTAAGACATATATATATATGTTCCCTCTTTGAACATATTCCCTCATGGAACAGGGAATATGTGAAATGCAGCTAGGGTTGTATATAAATATATATATATGTATAAATGCATGTCCGTGTGCGCGCCAAGTGTCGGTTCGAGTGGCCATCGACAGATAGCGACAAGTTTGAGGTAGGTCCCCTATGCCTAAGATTTTAATTTGAAATTCAAAATTACTTGATTGTTTTAAAATCATGTTTTACACTATTCTATATACACATGCTATGGAACCTGATTTCGGTTGCTAGAAACTATTACGCCTTGTATTAGAAAATTGAAAATGTATTTCAAAGCCGTTGATCTTAAGTGTCTTTTCTTAAGAAGTTGATTTCTTAATAAAGGCAGAGGCATAAGACGTGGTTATTTTTTGCTTTCATACTGAGCATCTCGGTTCTCACGCCTACATTACTTTTCAGTTGCAGGTTTCAGTCTTGGATCGCTTTTGGGATTGAGTGTGGTTGTCGTGCCGTGGTGGACCACGGGGCCACCTGAGGTATGTCGCGTTTCTTTGTTTATTCCTTTTTCTGCTGCCACATTGTTCAGTTTGTTTTTCTTTATTTATTTTCTTGTTCATTTTATGTTTATTTATCTTTTCATGGGCCAAATTGTTCCCAACTGGTTTGTTTTGGTGCCCGGCACTAGTTTCCATCTCGTGGGGATCGGGAACGCCCCTCGGGCCATGTTGCGGACCGGGTCGGGTGTCGGGTCGGATGACGATCCGGCCTGGTTCGTGACAAAATGGTATCAGAGCTGCCCTTGTTATTTGGGGTGTAAAGTAGCTTGGTGATTAGGTTTTTCGGGACTCGAGAGGTAGGTGCAGGAAGGACATCATGAACCCTTTCCCGTCCCGAGACTCGAGTTGCCAGGGGTAGTTCGGGATTTGAATTTTCTTCTTTGGATTGGTATGTGTGGATGAGGGTTGACAAGGGAAGTGATCTGATGTTACGCGATGAGCCTGCATGGAGTAGCGACCCATGTAAAGCCCGAGTTCACTGTTCAAGATGCTTCCTGTGGTTGATGCTTGCTTGGAGCATGGCCTGCTAAGACATGTTACCGGGTTGGTATAACCACTAGTCCCTTATTTTTGGATGTTTTAATGTGAGTTATGTTTGACCTTCATTTTGGGGTGTGTGAGTACATCTCAAAAATGAAAATGGATTTTTGTGAAGGTGTTTTCAAAAGGGAATATGGTTGTTGGAGTGGAAAATGGTTTTTGAAATAGAAGACGTTTTGGAATATTGAAATGTGTTTCTTTAATGATAAGTTACTTTCTCAATTGGTTGGGTATTTGTGATTTGTGCCTAACGGTCTGTTTTGGAAATGAGAAGTGTCTTTAATTGACCCTTCTTATTCCTATGAGTGATCACATACATTGAGGTGCGCACATGGAAAGTGGGGAAATTGGTGATGTGAGTGGATGGGTGCTTGAGCTAGCACATGGATATGTATGTGTGAGACTTCATGGGATATCAATGGTGGATATTTAAGTTGTTCTGTTTGATGAAAGATGGTTTTCAAAAAGGGTTTTTCTAGTGTTTAGAACAGTGGGTGAGAAATTGTTTACCGTTCTCTTTTCGTGTTGGGTATTCCTTTTCGTGAGTTCTTGGTTTTGACGTACTGAATTGTGGTTGGAATAGTGATTTGATTTTGAGCTTTTTTTTGTGATTGTGGTGTGGAATTTTGATTTTTGATGAGTTTTGATTCGAATTTGTGCCTATTGTTTTTGAGTATGCTGCCCAGAAAAGTCCCAGAAGTTCCTAGTGAGCCTCTTCTAGTTGTTGGTTCTACCCAGACTCTTAGCAGAGTGGTGGAATTGAATTTTTTTCGATTGTTGTCCAGCTACCATGGTGATCGTGATCTATCGATGGTAGAAGACTATCATGGTGAAGTCGTGGGAGTATTCAGGTTATTGGGAACTCCCAAAGTTATGAGTATGTGTTGGTTTGGGTCCGTTTGAAGGTGCAACTTGGGATTGGTGGAGGAGATAAAACTAGTGTCGTTGCATGATGGTATGGCTTGGAAGGTGTTTAGGACCACTCTCGTTTGATGGTTTATATTTATGGAGGTGAAGGTAAGGGAAGCGACCAGGCTCGAGAGTGTCCAGCAAGGCCAACGAATAGTGAAGGCCTGCGTTGGGCATCTCAAGATGTTGGCTACCTTTTCTCTAAAGATAACGATGCGGAATCAGTTAAAGTTTCTCTTGTGTGGGGTCTTCGTCTTTTGTTCATGGACCGGTTCCCTTTGGTGTTTGGGATGGTTTCCCATTATGTGAGAGCGAGATGGAGGAACCCATCTCAGATAGGTTTTCTTGTCAATTCAATCTTCTATTAGTTGGGGAACCCCCCTTGTTTGCTTCTAGTGTGCTCAGTTTGGGTACTTTAAGTCTCCTTGTCATCATTCTTCGAAGGCTTGCCGTCAGTGTGGCCATTTGGGAAAATTGGAGAGGTTCTACTAGCGGCATCGTCAACCGGAGTCTCGACCTAAGGATGTTAGCTCCTGACTGTGGGGCAGCAAATGCTTCAAGACATCAGACCTCCAGCCATAGGTCTTGGAGTGAAGCCTTTCACGCAGTCAGGAATCGTGGGGTGTGGGTCACATTGGTCTAACTTTTGTCTCCAATGCGAAAATAGGGACGGTTTAAATTTCGCGGTTCAAGATTCCTCGTCTTTGAAGGTTATGTTTTTTGGTAAGAGGTGCAAAGGTCTCTTTTTCTCTTTGTGGTCTTTGTTCTTTGAATACCCCACTCTGGTTGTAAAAAGGCATGGTGATCTTGTTTTGTTGTAATTCTAGTAGTTTTCGCCTCCTCAAATGTGACCCATTTTGTTTTAGTAAATTCTCGTTATGGAGATGCTCATCTCTTGTGAAAATGGTGAGTCATTGTTAAATTCGTTATTTGGTAGAATTTTTCTGTGGGTTTTCTCATGTCACAGTGGTTTCTGGTTTCGGTTGGAAGTTCTCATGTCAGTTTATACTGGTTGGTTTAAGATAGTCAGTTCTCAAATGGTGGGGAGACTCACCATAAAACTTATCGTGCCTTTTTCGAGGTTTGGTCTGTGTGGCGGTTCCCTCTGTGATTAAGTTAGCAGTTCCAAAGCTAGTTTATGCTAAGAGTCTCAACGTCAGTTGTGTTAGTCGGGTTCTTGTGGTGGGGAGAACCCTCCTCTTCTCCTGATGGTTCTTATCTTCTCAGTTTCCCTCAGAGTTGGTCGGGTGTGACTGATGGAGTGAAGAGTCATACCAAGTTCATGATTTTGTTGGCCTCATTCAATTTCAAACTCGATTTTGATTTCTCGTTTAGCTGGGTGACTTTCTGGGGGCAGAAAGTTTTTATGGTGGGGAGAATTGTCACTCCCCGAACCGATGCTTTATTTCATTTTAATTATTTTGGGTCTTGTTTCTGAACTGTTTTTTGAACCGGTTTTAAATTAAAAGAAAATCTTGTTTTTATATGAACGTGTGAGCATATGTGCGCCCTGAACAGTTCCTATTTTTTTAAGGAATTGTTTGTTATCGAATGTGTTGTTATTGAGACATGCAACCATGCGTGTGACCCCGCGCGTGAGACTGTGCGCGGTGTCCACTCTCAGTTAATAATTTTATTATTATTATTTTAGTTAATATTTTTATTAGGCTTAGAATATTAAATTATTGACATAATTATAAAATTTTTATTATTATTATTATTGGAGTTTATTAAAGTTCTTATTTTGTTCATTATTATTTGTTATTATTTTATTATTTTGTTTATTTTATACTCTTTTCTTTTATCCCCTTAGTCTATATGATATTAATTTCATTTTATTATTATCATCATTATTATTATTATCATTATTATTATTTGTTTTTATTTTATTTTATTTTCTTTTTGTTACCCTAACTCACTCTCATCCCCTTCCCCCTTACGCGGCCGACCCCCCCCCCCCCCGTCGCGCAACCCTTTTTTCCCCTAGCCCTCACCGCGCCTCCTCCCTCTCCGGCCGCCGCCTTCACTGCGCCTCCTCCCTGTCCAGCTGCCGCCCTCGCCGCTCCTCCTTCCTCTCCGCCCGCCGCCATCGCTACTCCTCCTCCCTCTTCGGCCGCCGCCCCTACTCACTTCCTCCCGGCTCCGACGCAGATGAGACCGCCGACACCCCTCCGCACTGCCGACCTCCCTCTGACTCCCCCTACTCCCGGCCGGCACCCGACCGCCCTCGGTTGCACCTCCTGACTAGCTCCGCCCGTGCTCCTCCTTCCCCGGTTGCTCACCACCACCCGAAACCCCCTCCATAGCTGGATCACCCATGTTCCAGCACCGTCCCGCTGCCCTACACCCGCCTAGAACCCACTGTCCGAACTCGACCCCATTTCCGGCGTGATTCCGGCGAGTCCATCCCCCTTTCTGGCGCGTTTCTGGCCAACGTGACATTTTTTGGTGCCTCCGTGTTGCTTCGATGTGCCCAACAATTCCATCGTTGGGTTTGCGAAGGGTTTCCCATGTCATGTCGGACTGCATCTCATCCACTGCCTCCGAAGGCAAAGTAAGTTGGATCATTTCGGTCTGCTCCCCGATTTCTGGGTAAGAATATATTTATGCATTTTTATATTTTTTTACGCCACGTTAAAAATATGAATTTGAGTTTGCGAACCCTTTGGGTCTTTATCTGGTCCAGAGTCAGTTTCTAGTTTACTTCTTCTTGTGTCTAAATTTTTTTTCTTGTTTAATTAATTTAAGATGTTTTTTAATTAACTCGTTGAGTGTGAATTGTGTTTATTATTTGAATTATGTTTACTTGCTTAAATAAATATGGTGTTCTATGTTTTATATGTTTGGTGCGAAACTAGTTTTTAAAATAATTTAGATTGTGTTTGTTTTGTTTGGGGGTGTTTTATTATGCTATGGGTGTGTTTTTGTTGAGAAATTTGTATCTGGTCAATTGATAGTGTTTTTTAAGTGGTGTAGTTAGTTTATTATTTTGTATAAATGGTAAATATTGTGTTCCTAATGTGGTGTTGTGTGCATCTGGTAATGAAAGATGGTCGAAGTTGGTTTTGTGTGAAAAGTTGTGTTATACTCTTAAAAAATTGGTTTATAAAAATTTAGAACGATACCTTAAATAATTTTTAAGGATGTGAAATTGTTTTAATTAAGTTGTGTAAAGGTTTTTAGTGTGTGTTTGTTTCTAAAGAGGGGATTTTGGGTATTTTCTCGGTGTGAGAAGTGAGGTGTTTCCTTGGGTTGTTTTACTAAATTAAATAATGGTTGATTTAAGTTGTTTGGACGGTGAAACACTTGTTTTGGAAATGGATTAAACAATGGAATTCATGTTTTGGAATTGACTCCGGTTTATGTGACGATTTGAAATGGCCTTTGAAAATGGTTAGATTGTTTTTGTGCTTTTCTTTTAATATTTTCAATGTGTTTTATTAGTTATGTAAGCGGCACATCATTGGTTAAAACCCTTGATGTGTTAATTTGAAACACTGTAGGGATTGTGTAAGTGTTTAGTGGTTTTATTAAATTATAGGTGTAGTGCGTTGCGCCTTGATTCTTTGGTTTTGGGCCGCCCATGTCGAGACATCATACATGTACATGCATAGGGTAAGACATATATATATGTGCCCTCATTGTACATATTCACTCATGGCAGAGAGAATATCTGCAATGCAGCTAGGGGTGTATATAAATATATGTATAAATGCATATGCGTGTCTGTGCCAAGTGTCGGTTCGAGTGGCCATCGACAGATAGCGACAAGTTTGAGGTAGGTCCCCTATGCCTAAGCTTTTAATTTGAAATTCATAATTGCTTGATTGTTTTAAAATCATGTTTCACACTGTGCTATATACACATGCTATGGAACCTGATTTCGGTTGTTAGAAACTATTACGCCTTGTATTGGAAAATTGAAAATGTATTTCAAAGCCGTTGGTCTTAAGTGACTTTTCTTGAGAAGTGGATTTCTTAATAAAGGCGGAGGTATAGGACGTGGTTATTTTTGGATTTGCTACCGAGCATCTCGGTGCCCACGCCTACATTACTTTTCAGTTGCAGGTTTCAGTATTGGATTGCTTTTGGGAGTGAGTGTGGTTGTCGTACCATGGTGGACCACAGGGTCACCTGTGGTATGTCGTGTTTTTTTGTTTATTACTTTTTCTACTGCCACGTTGTTTAGTTTGTTTTCCTTTATTTATCTGGTTGTTCAGTTTATGATTTATTTATCTTTTCATGGGCCAAACCATTCCCAACTGGTTTGTTTTGGTGCCCAGCACTAGTTGCCAGCCCGTGGGGATCGGGAACGCCCCTCGGTCCATGTCGCGGACCGGGACGGGTGTCGGGTCGGATGACGATCCGGCCTAGTTCGTGACATAGGTACTTGGTTATTTAGTTACATTGTACTGATTTACATTATATATTAAATTTTTAACAATATTACATTTCTATTACACAGGCCAAATGTTACAGATGGAGTCGGTGGAGGCCCAATAAATTTTTTCCCACACCCTCTTCATGTACAATTTTTTTCCAAGTTAAGATTACATATATGAAATTTTAGAAAACGATATGTGTAATGCTTCAGAGAATTGTCTCGACACAGACTGAGCTGTAGCTGGGGATTCTTTGGATTGTTTTTGTATTTCCATTTTTCTACATTGGTTTCTCTATATTTTCTCTCTACATTGGATCGTTGTTTTCTAGATACCAATATACCTAACATATCATCATCAACTGTTGTTATTTGTACCCGTTATTTGAGTTGTTTTTATCCTTGTCTATATAAAATATGCATTTTGTATACTTATGTATCATACACTATTTAACTATGTTTATAATTATCCATTATGGAACAGTCTAATAATAGGGAATTGTCTCGACACAGACACACCCTATGAAATCATTTCTAGTTTATAGCCTATGGTGTTCAGCGTGTTGCACATGAGTTATTTTTTCCCAATAAGATCGGGGCACCTCCTAAGTGGCATCCGGGTTCGAGACATCACAAATTTGTACAAAGGGATTTTCCTATCATTCTTTACTAATTAGAGACAATAGATTGGATATTATGATTCCTTGTAAGTTGGGAATAATCCATGCTTGGGAATCACAAACCCATGTGTTGGGTAAAAGTTGAGTTTTTGGAAAAATAATTGTGGTTATGTTTTCCAATTACAATTGATATCATTTCACCATTGGGGGGTGCACATGTTGTTTGTTTCTCCTGATTATTCGTTAAATTTATATTTCATTTTATATGTGTCCCGGTTATATAAGGTCAAGTATAATTTTAATATTATTCACATAGGTTCCTAGAATTAATATGTCATGTATTTTTCCATGTCATATAAGAGAATTTCACTACTTTTCATTTCTTTTTATAGCTTTTATTAATGAGTGGGACTTACATTGTTTTTATATTTCATGGGATGATACCGGATGTTATTTAGGGGTTTCCTATTTCAATTCATGTGGTGTTATGGGAACTCATGGGATGGAATGAGATGTTTATCGAAACAATAATTTTATTTGAAATTCTTGTGGGTACTAATCTCAATGATAAAAAGTATGGGCCCTGAATCCTTAGGATGGACAATTCATTTTAATGGATCCATGATAAAATATATAACAAAATATAAACATAAAAGTGAAATGGTTTCATGTCCTTATCCCACTTTTTCATGTTGATGAATGTTAATGGAGTGAGGCTCATAATTAAATGTTAAATGAAATGATATGTTTTCTAGTAAATGATGAGGAAATTTGCTATTGGACATTCATATATTAGAGCCACTGAATGTTATATATGATAACTTATTGATTCCATGTAATTTAAGATGGTAGTTGGGATAGTATGACATGGGTAGTGAGTTGTCCTACGTTTATATAATTCAAGTGATATAATCTTTATTCGTACAATTATGATTAAATTCATGTTCTGGTAATTTATAGACCAATTATACAATTATTTGATCATGTTCCATCCAAGAAGGTTTCTATGTCCTTGATCTAGACATTATAGGCCCTAAGATTCTAGTCTTACTGCCAAGAATTCCACACAATAATCATCCTATTGTACTTGATCTGAGAAATATTTCCCATGTCTGTGATAGTTTCATATTTCTGATGTTGTACAATAATTATTCTTTATGAGATAAACATATAATGGATGATATAACTCATGAGTTCAAGATACAACACCCTACCACATTTTTAGATAATGGTGGTCCATAGACCGCAGAGTCTTGGTTAGAGGCCACCCCATATATCATTGAGAATATGGATATACCTACAGACTATTGGGTCCTTATTTCCAAATAAATGCTTCAGTATTTGACCAAGCAATGGTGGTATGTGACTATATAGTATGGTCATTATCATGGAATATTATGAGTTTATTTCCAAAATACCATCTATGATCAGTTCATTCCATAGACATTTAGAGATGATTGATCCATATATTTAATGCATCTCAAGAGTTGTTCTATGTCAGTTATGGTGTATTCAGCACATTACACAACATTACACAAAATTGAATCACTTTTGGTCACATCTTTCCAGTGATGAAATTCTGTGTGCTAGATGCATTAAGGATCGTCCTCTATGTGCCATCCATATGAAGGTGAGTGTCCTTCACCAACCTACCTTTTCTGAAATACTCAATCAGGTTATCATTACTTACCACCAACTGAGGGATGGTAATAGAAATAGGAATAGAGGACCAATTCGGCATTAGGATATAGTTTTTCCTTAGGTAGGAAGAGTTCCCATGATGTTTATTATGAGGGACGTCATAATCAGTGAACATGTTTTGAAAAATACATTTTGTGTGGTCAGTATGGATAACGGGGTCACTTATTGACTCATTTTGATAATTACCCAATATAGTTATAGGATTTTAGATATTTTCTTAATCGTAAAATATTCTGTATGAAATCTTCACTAACTATAAGGGGAAAATGATACGTGAAAGTTCCACCATTAGGAGAAGGTTCTATTGTACCGCATTAGGTGGGGATATGGAATTGCACCGACTAGACAGGCCGAGTAAGTGGTTATGTCTATGGAAGCTAGGCCCATGATCAAAAGCAATGAAAGAAAAAGAATTTATTGTGGTAGTCCATTTATTCTATAGTTCCATGGAACTTTTATGTTTCATGTACATTAAACGAGACCTGTGGATCATGCTGCATGACCATCTATAGTATGAGGAGCAATTCTAGTGGCATATACTATAGTATCTAATTTATTTGATGCAATTAAATTACAAGGTTTTACAACATTATATATTTCAGAAAGACTTTTATGGTAGATATAATACTATTATGGTTTAATTACCCTATATACACCATTATGGGTATGATCAAAGCGAATACACCAGTTTGGGGATTTTCCCTTTGAGGTAGGGAGTTACGCATTCTTGTAGAACCTCCTTATTCTCAATATAATAGGTTTTGATGTCTTTATCAGGATGGATTGGTTTGTTAATTATCATGATATTATAGACATTTATAACCATAGGATATTATTTACCTCACCATAGGGAATCCTTCATCAATATAATGGTGGGTGAGATGTCTATACTAGTAGAGAAGGACTAAAGTATCATGGGTTAGGTGGATTGACCACCCAGATTTAAAATCTATTCTTGAAGGATAAAATATTAGGCTATTATAAATTTCTTCATGTAGTAGATCATTTCAGGAATGTTTTATGGATTACTTTTCCTGATTACCTCCTAAGAGGTAGGTGGATTTTATGGTTAATCTTTTTTTAGGAGATGCTCTAGTGCCCATTAATCTTTACATGGTTGAACATATAGAGCTTATGGATCCTAAGGGGTAGTTATATTATTTATATGAAAAGGTTATATATGTCCCAACAAATCATATTAGGGTTATCCCATGTTTTTTTCGACGAATGTGGATGAATCCTTAATGATATGTGTGGATTATTGAACGTTGAACCAAATTAAGGTGAACAACTAGTAACCACTCCCTTGTATAAGTGATCTCTTCAACCAACCTTGAAGAGCTAGGTCTTCTATAAGATCAAACTCATATCATGATAACTCCATTTGCAAGCAAGGCCGTCATACATACCTCATATAACCTTCCATAGTAGGATTGGTCTATATGTGTATGATGTTATTCCTTTCGGTCTTACAAATATTTTTTCCAATTTAATTGCTCTAATGAATATGGTATTAAATCTCTATATTGGTTCTTCTATTATGGTCCTCATGAATCAAATCTTGTTTTTTTCAAATAGTCATAGAGACCATTCTGAAAAATCAGATATCTTTTTCATTACACTAAGATATAATTAGTTTTATACCATGCTTTCTATGTGCCAGTTCTAGATCGACAATGTTCACTTCATGGGTCATCTCATATAAGAATCCAAAATGTATTCTAAAACTAATAAGGTTAGTGTTGTAGTTTCTTGGGAGCATCCAGAGAATGAATTTTATATACAGAGTTTCTTTGTGATAGATGGATGCTATAATAATTTCATTCAAGAATAATCTCATCATTCATGACCTCATATAAGAATTACAATTAACGGTGTTATGTTCTTGTGGTAATTATAATTTGAGAAATCCTTTTAAGAGATGAAATGAAGGATTTTATTAATACCTATTATTATCATATAGGAGCCTATTAGTGGCCATGTCATCTTCTGTGAAGCATCAAGTATATTTTTTGGACCAGTGTAGATCTAGGAGGAAACAATTTTTGTGTATGGTTCATAATAGTTAAGACCTCATGGGAGAAATTACCTGATATATGGCCTTGATCTAGCAACAGTTTTATATGCCTTACATTTCTCGAGGCATTATCTTTTTGGGGTAGTTATTTTTTTTGTACATGAACCGAAATAGCCTCCTATATATATATTCAATGTTTTAATCGAAATTTATAAATCTATTATTGGTCAAAAATCTTATATTCATTAATTTTTCACTCTTCTATACACCCGGAAAGGGAAATGTAGTTAATGATTCACTATGACAGAAAATACAGACATAGTATATATATGAATTCAGTGATGAATGGATGTTAATGAACCTTTTTAGAGAGATTAATCTTCAATTACCTAATAGACACGATCAATCTTACCTATCATCCCAGACATTTACATCATTCTTCCAGGAGAAGGTAATGGGAAGAAAATTATCATATTAAAATGTGTTGGTTATACATGAGATTATATTAGGTTGGTACCCACATATATATTGGTATGTAGATAGTGATTATTTTCTCTATATTCATGGGTGTGTAATAGTTCTTATAGATATGATAGAGGATATAAAAACATAGCTCTTTATTACACACATACCAGTATTTATTACATAAAACCGTGACTTGATACAAAATAAAAGATTGAGAGTTTTAGTGATTTTGGGGATTAGGAAAATTTCATAACAACGTAAAACATAAAACACAACATCTTATTGAAAAGTTCAACTACATGACCACTACATTTCTTCATACTTAGAATTTCATTGGATAACCGGTGGGCATGCAAAAGAAAAGGGTGCCTTATAAATCCCACTAAGTGAATAAACATGGAATATTATAAGGTATACAATACATGTTAGACAATATTCATATCAATGGATACAATATAATCATGGACATAAAGGCATGATAAATCCTGATAATCATAACATATAGATGTGGTAACAACCTTTAATAAGATATTAGCATGAGCCAAGGCTCATTACAGATGGAGAATTAGTAATACCTCATTTCACATGAAGCATGAGTATACCCTCATTGAACATGAATTTTAATTATCTACAATCATTTCACATGTTTTATCATTATAAAATACTTTATCCAATGCATTAGAGTGATATTAGGGTGAAACCTTCTTAAAAAATTAATTTCATGCATAAGTGTGCCACATGGATCAAATAACATGGAATCAATCAACATAATAAGTCATTCCCTGATTAAGGAATGTGGAATAAAAAAATAAAAGTACCATTAAATATGTAGATGTAAAAAAATGTGAATACCTTTTATAAATACATGGGTATGGTTTTAACTACACTATGATCTTGGCATGGAAAAAACGTGGTGCAATTTAAACAACAAAACGGTGTGACATAATAATTCAGAAAAAAGGTTTATATGAGAAAAATGGGTGTCTCATTATATGTAAAATAAATGGATAGTAAGGGGGTCATATAGATACATGTCCAAAAAAATGTAACTGAATTTAGATATGTAATAAAAAAGAATTGATTGAATTTAAATGAGGAGAGTGAAATTTCATACGGAATTTCAGCATGGTAACATGTGTATATGGGAGGCATTAATGAGTGTGAAATGGGATCTATCATTATTCAAACATGAATATGGACGTATGGGGGAGGAGATAAATTATACCCCATCATTAATAATTGAAAATAAAATGACATAATAATATAAGGAAACATGGACATAAATAATGAAATTGAGAATCCCATACTTTGAAGTCTGATCCCAAAGGCACGGGAGGGGTTGAGAGAGACTTCTTGGGAGCATGGGGTAAACTTAAAGGATTATAAAGTGTGTAGGTATGATTTTTGAAGAACTAAAAATGCTTTAAGTAATGATGATGTGGGATACTGGATGGGTTTATATTGGAAAAGAGAGGGAATTCTTTATTATTTAGGTTTGGGACACCACACATTAATCAAATCAAAACCACAAACCTAACCATGGTTTTGACCATGTTATTTTCCAAAGGGGGGTGGAAAACATTATTTTTTATGACCAATGGTAGAATGTCTTAAAATAATAGGGTTGATTTTGTGTATGTGAGTCATACATTCATGGAAAATAATTTAAAAATCTAAAAATGTTTTATAAGTTTTAGATGGTCCACTAAAGCTTTGTAAAATAAATTTAATAAATCTAAAAATAAAATTATTTTAATGATAAAACATATATTGACCGAAAATATATTTTACAATATTTTATTACATAACTATTTGGTAATTATGATGTCATAAAACACATTATATATTTAAATAGAATTTAATTTCTACCCAAAAATTTGACACTCTCTGAAAATTATGAAAAATATACCAATGGATAATTTCGATGTCATGATTCAAAAAATAATATTCATTTTATATAAATAATTTAATAAATTTGTGATTAATCCCTTTTAAAATAAAAACAAACATTTATCTAAAAATCGTGGATTTTGACAGAAACATCATTCAAATATTAATAAAAATTAAAATTGAATTCATAAAATTAAATGATAATATATACTTAATAAAAATTAATTTAATAATAATAATATTATTTCATTAAAATATAATTTAATTAAAAAATACATTAGTATACAAAAATAGATTACTTAGTTGAACATTAGCTAAAAAATACAAGTTGTGCTTTAAAAGCTATTTACAAAGTAACAATAATCAAATGAATGTATATTAATTTTTATTTCAAAAAATAATTTAAAAAATGCTAGGGTCTTCTTAGATAACCCCTTAAAACACCCTTATAAGATCGTAGGGTAATGTTTGCGAAGCTGATAGACTCTTGTGGTAGGTTGGATAACATTTCTCATAAGGAATCTCTATCAAACTCCACTTCTCACGTAGGTGGTTGTGATCAAGAATAATGTATTCAAGAATGGATTGGGATTGGTAAAGAGTGAAACCCAATTCAGAAACCTCCTTTACATGATCTGAAAAATTTGTTTCGAATGAGTAAATTCTATTTGATGAGGCCATCACTTCCTTTGTCTGAGTAAATTGGATTTTTAATGCCCTGTATTTATACTAATCAAGTGGCCACTGTTCAATGACTATATTAGAACCGGTCATAATTCATAACAGAATTTTAAAATAAAAAATATTAAAAAAAATAAGTAAATACATTTTACATAACGATAAGAACATAATTAAATAGACCTAGAGAAATTTTCATTAATGAATTTTTTTGGTCGTTACAATATTCCCCATAAATTAAATTTCTCATTTTAAATTTTATTTTTGCAATCTAAAACAGATGAGTGTTACTCTGCATCATCCATTCATATGATTACCATGTCACTTATTCAAACATGTTGTTTCTCCAAAACACCTTGATGAGTTGAATTATCTTATTTTGTTGAACATTTTCTCGACAATCTACAATCTTAACCATCTTCTCATCATAGGAGAGGTCATTATCCATTGGTACCACCATTGGATTAAGTACATGTGATGGGTCAGTTATGTACTTCCTCAAGAGTGATACATGGAATACATCAACTACTTTAGACAGGTTCAGTGGAAGTAATAGCCGATAGGCCACTGCTCTATTGCGATCAAGGATCTCAAACAGGATGATGTATCTTGGAAAATGCTATCTCTTCTTCTCAAATCTCATAACTCTCTTCCATGGTGTTATGTGGATGAATAAAATGTCTCCAACATCAAACCATAGGTCTCATCGATGATTATCACCATATCTTATTTTTCGACTTTGAGCAGCATTAATGTGCTGCTAGATGGTCATAACCTTAACCACCATTTCTTCGACCATTTTAGTTCCTAGGAGATTATGCTCAATGAATTCATCCCAACACACCACTGTTCTACACCATTTCCCATAATGGGATTCATATGGTGCCAGTCGGATTCACAAGTGTAAACTATTATTGTAGGAGAATTAAATGAGTGGAGGATGTTAGTCCCACCCTTCTTTGAAGTCAATAGAACCTGATCCTAACATATCTTCAAGTGTCTGAATTGTTATCTCAGATTGGCCACCATTTTGAGGATGATAGGACATACTGTATTTCAGTTCAGTTCTTAGTGAATTTTAGAGAATATTCCATAACTTCAAAATTAATCTCAAATAACGATCATATACAATAGATAGTGGTACTCCATATAGCCTGACCATATATTTGATGTAAATTTGTTCATGTTGTTCCAATGAGAAGTCCTATTGAATCATGATAAAGTGAGATGTCTTCATATCATGATCCACAATGACCCATGTAGCATTAATTCCTCTTGATTCCCTTGGAATTCCTATGACAAAATACATAGTAATTTTCTCCCACATCCATATTAGTATGGGTAGGGGTGGAATCATCCCCTTAAATTTTTTCCTCTCAGCCATTACATACTGACATACTAGGGACATTAATGTATACTCAGAAATATCTCTTTTCATAATTTGCCACAAAAAATTTTCTCAGAGATCTCAATAAATCATTGTACTCTTTGCGTGAATAGAGAAGGCTGATCTATGTGCATCATTCAAAAGCTCATTCTTTATCTCTGTATCAAATGGTACACATAACCATGACACAAATTTCACAATTCCAACCTTGTCAACCATGAACTCTGAGGATTTCACATTTCTGATAGCTTCCACCCTTTTTAGATTTTCCACTTCCTTTCTTTGAGTATCATTTAACATTTTCAAATGAGGTTGTCATGTAATAATTTGTGAAAGGATTGATGAATTTCCCTTCTTTATGGTTCCCATTTCCATCTTTATCAAATCATTGAAAGATTGTGTCCTTCTAAATTCTCATTAATGATAGAATCTTTTGATCCTTTATACCTAGAGCATATGCCACATTGTTTGCTTTCCTAGGTTGGTAATGGATTGGGCAGTCATGGTCTTTGATCAGCTCTAACCATCTTTGTTGGGGCATCGCCAACTCTTTATGAGAGAAAATATTAGAGGCTTTTTTGAACCGTGTATTTTCACACTTCTCCCCAAAAAGGTAATGCTATCAAATTTTCAAAGTGATGATCACTGCATCGAAATATTGATCATGTGTTCGATAATTCTACTCGTGAACATTCAATTTACTTGATGCATTGGCAATGACTTTGTAATTCTGCACCAACACACATCCCATGCCCTTCTTTGATGCATCGCTGAATAGAACAAAAAGTTCTCCAATAGTGGGGAATGTGAGCACATGTGTGATGATAATCCTCTTTTTCAACTCCTAGAATATTTCTTCACATTCATCACTCCAAGAAAACTTTACTCTATTCTGAGTTATCATGGAAAAAATGTTGGACAATCGTGAGAAATCTTTCACAAATCATCGATAATATCTAGCTAACCCAAAAAAGCTATGGATATCAGTTCTCTATGTTGGCCACAACCACCCCTCTATTTCAACTATCTTCATTGGATCCACGGATATCCTATTGATTGTGATGATATAGCCAAAGAATGTGACCTCCTTCAACAAAAACACACAATTGATGTACTTTTTATAGAGCTTATCCTTTAGCAAGGCCTCTAATATTGTTCTCAGATTCTCCTCATTCTCTTTTTTGTTTTTGGATTATATTAGAATAACCTCTATAAATACTACCAAAAAATTTTCAAGGTAATGTCTAAAGACTATATTCATAAAATCCATGACAATTTTTGGAGCATTAATGAGTCCTATAGGCATTACTATGAATTCATAATGCCCATATCTTGTACGAAAATTGTTCATGGGGACATCATTCTTATTCACCCTTACTTGATAATATCCTGACTGTGAATATTCCTTGGAGATGTATTGAGCTCTACAAATATGATCGAATAACTCATAAATTCATTTAAGAGTATACATGTTCTTTATTGTGATTTTTGTGAGCACACGCTATTCAATGGAAAGGCACATTGACCCATCCTTCTTCTTGATGAAGAGGACTGGTGCACCGTAAGGTTAAACACTTGGGCATATAAACCCTTTACCCATATTCTCCAATAGTTGTTTTTTCATCTCCTCAAGCTCCACAACAACCATTCTATATGGAGTCTTGGATATTGGCAATGCCCCATGTATATTATCAATTTGGGAATTCAACATCTCTTGTAGGAGGAAGACGAAGAAATTCCATGGGAAACACTTCAGTGAATTCCCTCAAAATGAGTATTTCATCTTAGATGGTTTCATCTATGGACACAATAATATGATCAAGATACATGTACTCACTGACATCATCACCTCCATGGATTTTGGTGGTGTTGGGACTGTTCTACTAAACATTCAGCATATAAAATAATGAGTAGAACACGAATCAAAATGTACGTTCACAATTCATGAATTAATAACATGAGTACCTATCACCATATTATTTTCAGGGTTACCATCGGTGGTAGTTATGGGAAAATCATGACCGTGATTCCTTGGATGTTGTTGGTTGCCTCTGAAAACCATTGTCCTAGGGAAATAAATTTCAATATTCCCATGTTATTTGCAGTTGAATAAATTAACAATGCATTGAGAGTCAAACAGAGTATTCATCTTCTCTATAGCAACCACACGTTTTTCATTTTGACATTTAATAGGTAGGTTCCCTTTTCTTCCAAACCTAATTCATTTCCTTGTCCACTTCAAAAAATTTATGAGGTTCTTATTCCACATCTTTGGCATGTGGGTGCATGATTTATTTTAGCACCATTGGATTTATCCATCAGACCGCCAGAATTAAAGTCCACCTTACGCTTCTTATCCACATCATACCCATGATATTTTCTCATATCCATTTTGACCTTGAGTGCCCATAATTTAATTTTGTCATAAATTTAAAATTCAGGAATCACCCGGGCCTTCTTTATGTTAGGTTTCAGGTCACCAAAGAAGCTATCAACCTTTCATTTTTGGGGTTACAATAATCTCATAGGAGTATCATGTAAACCTTGTGACGTTTTCCTCATATTCTCTGACATATTATTCTTTTTTTCTTGAGGTAAAGGATTCCACTTTACATCTTACGATGGAGTGTGCACAGAATGTATTTATAAAAAAATATCTTTTGAAAATAATTTCATTCCAATGAATTCATACACTCCCCCAGATTCATATTTTTGACCAATGTCTTCCATTGAACAGCTTAAAAATCCATACGATTAGTAGCCAGAAGAACATTCTCTTGTTTGGAAAAATGAAGGATGGAGAATATATTTCCAATGGATTTGATATATTGTTTGGAGATTGAGATATCACATGATCCATTAAACGTAGGAGCCCTAGGTCTCATGAAACTCTCGATAGAAACTTGTTCTTTATTGGGGGGGTTGAACATTCATCTTGACACATGATTCTATTCAAATATTTAGTTAAATATGAGAGTGTCATGGAAAATTTCGTGATTCATGCTCCCATCAGATTGGGAATCTCATTAGAACAGTCATCACATTGGTCTTCTTATTAGTTGTGAGACCGAGTCCGCCTAATACCGACCATTGGCTAGAATTAAAAAAAGATATAATTAACACATAAAGGGTAATACATGGGAAAAATAGATGAATAATAAATAACTTTTATTTCCTTAACTTGTGAATATATAGGTTTTAGTTCATTTAAAGAATGATCTACATTCATTCATATATTCATAGGGGAATTTTTTTAATTCTCTTTATAATGATTCAAACTAAGATTGTGAATTTACCAAAGAATATCTTCCAGGAGTTTCATAACCAAAGGTGAAACAAGGCTTGTTTTCGTGTACTAGGATACCCTAGGTCAAGCCCAAAACTCCATGTCGGGGTTTTCAATCCTAGGTACATATGTGCTAGAGCCTCCTTTACCTACTTGTATCTAGACAAGGATGTATTTTTTTGATAAACCAATTACTGAATACCGACCAAAACATAGGGATGTTCTTTTTATTCTTAGTATATTTTATAAGGCATCACTAGGGATTTATAATTTAATTCAAAAAATAACTAAACCTCTCCTCTGATATAAACTATAACAACCATGCACTTTATTACAAACATAACATAATTTATTACATAAAACCATCACTGGACACAACATAGAATATCCAGAGGTATAGTTTCATCGGGACATAAGAAAATAATGTATCAAAATAAACATAAAACAAAAAATATTATTGAAAACATCCTTTATATTAACAGTACATTCCCCTATACTTATCATTGCATTGGATAACCTGTGGACATGCATAAGAAAACGGTGAGCTATAAAGCCCACTGGGGGAATAAAAATGGAATAACATGAAAAATAAAATACTTGTTAGAAAATATCAATATCAATGGAGCACAATAAAAATATGACCACAAAGGCTTAATAAAGCATGATAATCATAACATGGATATTGGGAAATAACATTTAACAAGATATTAGCATGAGCCAAGGCTCATTGCACATAGAGCTTGACTAAAACCTTATTGCACATGAAGAAAGAGTAAAACCTCATTGTACATGAATTATCATTAGTGAACACTCATTGAACATGAGGTATATTGATTATCTACATTACCCAATGTAGTGGAGTGCTATTAGGGCTCACCCTTCTTAAACATTTCATTTCATGCATAAGTGTGCCAAAATGATCATATGACATGGAATCAATAAAAATCATATGTTATTACATAATTATAGAATGTGGAATAAATTATTGAAAGAATAATTATGTTTTTATATGTTAATAATGTTGAATACCCTTGATATAGACAAGGGTATGGTATTCCCTACACAAAAATCGTGTCATGGAAAAAAAACCGTAGTGCAATTTCAGCAGCCTAACGGTGTGACATAAAAATTAATCAAAAAGGTTGATGAGAAAAAAATTAGTGTATAATCATATGCACATGAAATGGACATTAATGGGTCATATATATACATTAACCATAAAATGTAATTGAATTTTGATACGTAATACAAATGAATTGATTGAATGTAAATGAGGAGAGATAAATTCCTTACAGAATTTCGACATGGTAACTAGTGTAATGGGAGGAATTAATGATAGAGAAAGGGGAAATCTCATTATTTATACATTAAGCGGGATGTATGGGGAAAATAAAAAAAAATACCCCAACATCTATAAATTAAAATGAAATGGCATAACATATTAGGAATCTTGGACAAAAATAAGAAAAGGGAGAATCTTTTACATGGAAGTGTGATCCAAAGGCTTTGAAGGTTCTTGAGATAGTATTCCTTGTAAATTTGGAGACCTTGAGAGGACTCTAGAAAGATGAGAGAAGATTTTGGACGAACACTAATGTATTTGAGTGAAGAGGAAGTGGGTGTTTGGGTGGGTTTATATAGGAAAACAGAGGGAATTATTTATTATTTCTGCTTGGGACACCACACAATAAAATAATCAAAAACACAAACCATCCCAGGGTTTTTTTTCAAAGGTGAGTGAAAAATAATACTTGATAAGTAGTATGGATTATATTATGAAAATAATAGCGTTTCTATGGTGGTGGTGAGTCACAGTCTCGTGGAAAACAATTTGAAAATTTAAAAAATGTTTTATAATTTTGGGAGGGTCAACTAAAGCATTGTACAATAAATCTAAATAAATATAAAATTAAATTATTTTAAGGATAAAAATATACTAATATTACATATCATTTATATTATTTTATTACATCTCTATTGGGTCATTATGTTTTCATAAAACACATTTTATATTTAAATGGTATTCAATTTTTACCCAAAAATACTATTGTCTCCTAAAATTATGAAAAATTAAATGATGGATAATTTATACATCCTGATTCATAAAACAATATTCATTGTATTCAAATAATTTTATATGTATGTAAATTTCCACATTAATAAAAACTAATATATTTGTCGAAAAATTATGGGTTTTGAAAAAAACAGCTTTAAAACCTAAATAAAAATTACAATTGCATTCATAAAATTATACGATCATTTTTATTTAATAAAAAGTAATTTAATAAAAATAATGATATTTTTTAACATATTATTTAATTAAATCGTCCATTAATTTATCAATATAGATTCTATAGTTTAACATTAAGTAAAAAATTAATATCTGTGCCTTAAAAATTATTTACAATGTAACAATAAAAATATGAAAGTATATTCTTTATTATATACCAAAATAATGTACCTAATGATATTCTTTTTATAAAAAACCTTAAAACACCCACATAATACCTTAGGTTAAGGTGTGAAATGGTGACATTGTCATGGGGTGGCACAGATAATATCTCTGAGTGGTAATCTCTATCATTTTCCACTAATCTCGTAGGTTGTTCAACTCAAGATTAAACTATTCACGATTAGATTGGGCATGGTCAAGAGAGAAACCCTATGACATCACCTCCTTTATGATCTACACCAAATGGGTTTCATACAGGACATGTATACTAGATGATTTCATCGCTTCCTTTGTATTAGTAAATTTTATTTGTTAAAGTCCTATATTTATACTAATAAAGTGATCGCTATTCAACGATAATATAAGAAATGGTCACAATTCAAAATGATATTTTAAAATCCAAAACATATATCCAAATATGTTAGTACATTTTACATAACCATAAGAAGAAATTTAAATACACCCAGATGAATTTTCAGTAATTATTTTTTGGGTCATCATAGGGGAGTTGATGCAAGATAACCTCATTTCTCAATGGGTTGTTAATCCAGGAATATCCAAAATGTATCAAGATACCCTACACTAGTATCAGTGACCTAGGATGATGTTTCGTATAATAGTATGTATCACTAGGTGTTCCATCGGCCCGTTCGTGAAGGTGGAGCACCATTGAACATCAGGATTGTAACAGCCGATTACAGTCCCGAAATAAAAATGTGGAGATGTTTCTATGGAATTTGTAGTCGGATTACATAGGTCTATAAGGGATAGTGATGTTGTTTGTGTAGTTTCTGAATGACTTACAAATATACCCCATATTAATCCTATTCAAGATACTTTCCCTATTGATGAGCCTGGAATATTTTATATATCTGAGATCATACGGAAATAGTGTCCCATCAGACCATCATTTCAAATACATATGATCATTTGACATCACATTTATTGTAGGTTTTGCAGAAATTTGTGGGTATATAGGTTTATCTACGAAAATCTTTTCACCATTAGACTTATGGGAAATTTGAATTGAAAATACATGTTTTCGAGGAAATGATCTAAGCATGGATCCTTTATTTCAGTGGTTCTTATGAGTAGAATTCCCTCTCATTGAGTTCACCATTAAAAATAATTTCCAAGAGAAAATTTTGATGTCTTATTTTAAGGAATTATATGGTAGGATGTTCTATTCACCACTATGTGGGATAGTGGTAATTGATCCATTCCTACTAGGTCATTTTCTCTTGAAGGATAATTCAAAGTAAGATTAGTTGATCAGGATGTGTATGGATACTACTCAATATAGATAGAAATAATATTTATATTTCTACTGATTCCCTATGGATTTTGGGGTAGGGGGTCATGTTTTCCTTCAGGTATCGCCCATACTAGGTAATAAATGATTACAAAATCAATGAAAGATTTTTCCTCGTAACATATGACATTTCGAAATTATATAGAGAGTATGGTCGACAATCGACCTATTGCTAATAATAAAGATGTATCATGCTATTCAGGAAGCCTTCAGTGTTTCACAGTTTCTCATATATCATGCTGACAATAATAATACCTTTGATTCTATTGTAGATTCGTTAGATTCCAATAATACACTTGGGGAGTATCCATTATGCATCGTTGAATGGTGCATGAAGGATCTCTGATGCTGGACTACCCCTCTAGTATGGGTGATATAGAAGCACAACCACGTGAATAAAGATACATTGGGATGGTAATATGAATTGCATGCCCAATGGATAGAGTTTTTCTCTTAATGTTTTTCACCACCCTTGGAAAGTGAACATGGGGATGAGATTTTTTTATGGTGGAAGATGATAGGATCATTGTTCTTTAATTAGGTATGGACTGTTTTAATATTCTACTAATTATTTATTTTTTTACAAAATATGGATTCTTAATGACTTTGAAAAGGCATCAAGGGTGTCTAGAGACTGTTTGGATCCAATAACACATCTTTTGTGAGAACTAGGCCTGTCACATGGTTTGTATTAATCCATCCATTGTGGCCACACAATTATAGAAAATTGTATAGGTTGAATTATTTTTCAGGAAGAGCCTTGACAGATGATTAGAGAATGATTTACCTTACCGTATGAACTAATAGTGTGAGTTACACCTCTTCTATTGGTACCCATGTGTGGTTTGTGCACATTCTGGAAAACTGGGTGGCCAAATTGTGCCCATGATAACTTTTTTATACATTTACATTTATAATATTAATTTTTAAATTAGTAGCATTGTTCTTCCTTAGTCATATTTTGCATTATATTAACCTCCATTTATTCCATTTTGAGGTATTAAATGGACCAAACAACGGATCATGTGATATCCTTCTTTCAAGATCTTTTTGATATTTTCGTCTTCTTGTTGGATGTGCAATGATAAGTCCTTAAGTCGGTTTGAGTTGTTCGTCATATCATTTACTCTCAACTGAGTTATTGAGGTGTGAGTATTTTTTCAAATTTCCAAGTTCTATTCTCTTCCAAGATGAATTATAGGCTAATATGAAATTAATGTGTTTCATAAAACACTATGGTAAGTGGCTTATAAATCATTCCTTATGTTCATTTATTTTAGAAGATTCATATGGGTCCTACTATTTCCTTAAGGTTTCAGGAAATGAATTTATATTTCATACATATAATTATTAAAATAGTATAGTTATTATCTTTCCCAATATGTGATTATTTTTTAATGGTTACTCACAAAACACAATCCATCCCCTATAGTATGTTTTTCAATAACTACATTTTTTTGTGTTTTGACATATTTTTTCCACTATTTGGCTATGCCTTGGGTTGAAACTTTTACGGGTATGATTTTCTATATTATATGTATTGAACTATATATTTAATTTACTATTGGAAAATTACATGTATTATCATCACATGACCCACCTAATGTAAGTGCTTCAAATTGATGATTAAATGTGAAATGGTAATTGGAAAGTATACTATGTATATGACTTGACCTTTTAAAGGTAATTGAATAATAAGTAGCATGTATGTACCACACCCTTCCATGTTTACTGAGGGTAGAATAGTCAACATTTTTATTTGAACACTACATAAATGGATAATATGAATGGATCCATTCTACATTCCCATGTCACGCTAATGGAATGAAATACTTGAACAAAATGATTTATTGATTAATTATGTATGGAATAAAAGGGTTGCATGCTTGATGGAAATTTAACCAGAATAAATGGAAAGGCTTGACCCAAATGGAATATTATATGAAAGAATTATCAAATGGGAGCGTATTGACTTGAGCTCACCTTGGTTTCATTATGAAATGGCATGAATACTTAGAACCCCATTCTTATTCAAGGATGGTGCTTTCAATGGTTGCGACTCACCTATATCTCAATCCATGTATACTCATGGATTCCTGGGTGGACATAGTAGGTACCCTCAAATAATTTATTAGTTTTACTTTGATTCACTTCTTGTATGCCTTATTGATAGGTAGGTTCCGTGTTTAATGCTCATCAGAACCAGTCCTTGCATAGTCCCAATTGACATTAGATGAACTCCTTGGTCTTTGAAGGAATCTTACTTTATAATTCCACGGACTATGCTCCTTGTATTACACTATTACTAGTATCTAATGTACTTTGAATATTATGTTAGAGAACCTTAGAGTCTACATAGCCTTGATTATTACCTTGGAACTTCATTATTAAGCTTCATTACCCGTTTCCTTGTTACATCTGAGAACCATCCCTTTTTCTATCATGTGACTTGTTTTTTACTAGTAATATTTTAAAAAATTAATTAGGTACATATTTAGACACTAGATGTAGGATGATGTAGGTACATGGCTATTTAGTTACATTTTACTACTTTAGTTTATGTATGCATGGTTTCAAACTATTACATTTCCATTACATGAGTTAGATGTTATCGAAAATGTTAGTGGTGGCCCACTATGATTTATCTCACACCCTCTCTAGTATCCTTTTTGTACTGAGAGAAGATTACCTGTTGAAGGAATTAATTAACTGAAGAATAATTCTTCAAACATATTATTTTTATTATTCTTGGATGGATCTCAATGTAGATTATTGAGCTGTAAGTTAGGATTATTGGGATAATTTTCATTTTTTTCTATAATGGGTTTTACATGTTTTCTAGATAATTGGTATCCAGGTTTTATAATTTACTTAATACATGAATATCATAATCATCTATTTAATGTTATACTAGTTTGTTCTGTTATTGTTATCCTTTTCATTTTTTTTTCTAATTTTTTAAATTATACTTATTCCTTTATTTACCTTTGTTTATAATTATCTATTATGCTAAAATTTGGAAATTAGGGAATAATATCTCCACAAACACACCCTAGGCCCTCTATTCTTGTTGGCATATTCTAATAATTGGGGTTATGTAGTTGAGGTCATCTATTAAACTAGATCTGCAGAACCTTCTAAGTGAAATATTGGTTTGAGACATCACAATGTGTAAAATATATATTTTTCATAATTTATTTAATCATATTTATACAAAACATTCTACCTAATCAGTGATAAATATCACATTACTAAATAATTTTTTAATAACATTCTACATTTCATATAAACATGGTCATGCATTTAACTCAAGATAAACACATTGATTCATGCAATTAGACCTAAAATTAAAATTTCATTTAATTCAAGATAAACTCACTATATCATGTAATTCATTCTGAGATTAGTTTTTCATGTAATGCAAGATAAACTCAATGATTTTTGTAATACACACAATTGAATATGATGTCCATATTTTATAATATCTGGGTTTCACATTCTCAACACAATAAATAATTTAGTTCCCCCTTCATTTAACATTACCTCAGAAATCAAAGGTTTAATATCTTGAAATACCGTTTTTAAAAAACCATGATTCTAAAATATGTAATAATTAATCCTCTTAATAATATATGATGGGGAGTACAAAGATAATATGGAAAAAAATATAACTAGTTTTCTATTTAGTTTAACGTTGTTGGGAATTTAATATATGTAAATTTAATAAAATAATAAATAATTATAGTGAATATTAGATACCATTGGTAAATTGAATGTAATTTATAAATGGAATGTCACTGGTCCTAAACCCATAAATGTCAAATGATTTAAAATGACATATGAATAATTATACATGACATTAGTAGGTTATTTTTTTTATTTAAGAGACCTTTTTACAAGGTTCATATATATTTTTACTCTCTATGAATATACTAAATTATAAATACATCATATTGTTTTATATCATAGTCACAATTTGATAAATTTGTTGGTCATCAATCAATTTTAACATTATCTCTAACTCAATTAAATGAATATCTAATAAAGAATTTCATTTTTTATGAATTGAATTTAACTTTTAATAGATCTTAATATGCATTAAATATTAAAAAGATTTTCCCCATGTCCTAACTAAAATATAAATAGTTATAAAATGTTATCCAATAATGAAAAATTCAAAAAAAAATCACTTTTATAAATATTATACCTTAAGGATCCTCTAAAATTTGACCGGCCAAATTCAAAAGAAAGATTACTAAATAGAAAATATATTTATTATAAAATGTAAATTGGTTATTAATATTGTATTAAAAATATGTTAATACCTTTATCATGTATCAAAATTTAATTAATTGTTTTGGATGCTGGTATTATTAATTATTCAATTTGTAAAACCCAATTTTTTGGACACATTACTTATATAAATAAATTTATTAAACTCCATAAATGATAGAGAAAAAAACTATAAAAACCATTAACTAGTTCCCTGGTAGTATTTACTATCTCATTAACCAAAACCATATAAATAATTCTTTATCCTCACATCATTATCTCAATATCAAGTACATATTAATTTTTATATTTCCTTGAATCATGTATTTTCAACGAATTTCAATTTTCCACTGAATCAATTTTCATTATATTGTTCATTTCATGATTTCAAATCCTTTCTGAAATAGTAATGTATTACAATACTTATAAATTTCAAAATTCATATAACTATAACAACATAAAGATTATTATTTTATAGACCATTCAATGATCCAAATACCCAATCGAATTAATCAATCTAATTCTGCAATATCAACTATGTATGTTTGAACGTAACCCCTTGGGTTATTCTAAGGTATATTCCCATGATACTTGAGAATTTAGTTATTATAATTCTCAACATACTTATATTTGAGGGATTGAACAATGTAAACATATTTCATTGCATTGAAATCAAGAACATTGTTGGATTTTTTTCCACAAGTATTGAAAAAACCCAATAACATCTATAATGTGAAAATGTGTTAATTTCCAAATTTATCACTTCTTGATAAATCAATATTCACTTCATAAATTTTTCATTTTTCTACCATAATATCTTATTATTATTATCTTAATTCCCTTAAAATCCAAATGAATTGGATAATTCTTTATTCATCCTGATATCATATAAAACTATTTTATCATATAAATAAAATTATTGTGACTTTAGCTCCCATTAGAGACATATATTAATAAATTTATATAAATTTTCAATATCTCACTATGTGTAACATATTTAATCTTAAAAATACATTGATAAAATTATAACGGTCGCTTTAACATATATAATAACATCATATTAATTTTTATTTTTGATAAGGAACATTCTATTCATTTTAGAAAATTTTTCCTGAGGGAAATATTGGTCGAAAAATATCTCCTTATATGCTCTTCATTTTATGAGAGATATTTACACCTATTTCATAGTACTTTTGATTAATTACCATTAATAATAAATATATCCTCTAGTAAAATACACTTTATGTGTAACCTTTTCCCTTTAACCTCATTCCAACAATTTAAATATATTATACAATGACCTAATCCATTTCTATGCTACCACTGGATTAGTAGAACCCATAAATGATGGGGGACACTATTACAAAATGAGATCAAATATAGATTAATATAACATTAGAATAGGTTTTAATATTTTGAAATGGTCATTATTCAAAACCAGATTATATTATCCCAATATAATCATTTTTTTCTCCTCTCTAATACCAACTATATTTGAATCCTTATTAGAGAAATATCTATGTTGTACATGATAATTAATACCCTTACCGTTTCCAAATTCCCTTTATAAATAATGGAATGTACCTGATTATATCATAAAATTTTGAATTTTAAATCTAAATTTATAATTCAATATATAGTGTAACACATTCCATAGATTAATAATTATGCATTGTTTAACATAATATAATAACCTTGGATTCCACAAGCATGTCAAATATTTTAAAATACCTAATAATGGATAGTAATAAAAATGTCAATTTTCTTAATAACATCAATCAGGAGTGTCAAATAAGTGTATATTAAGGCCCTTTTTGGTTCCTTATTAGACAATCATGTCATGACCAATTCATGCTTTTTAGAGATCTTATCCCTACAAACTACTTTTCTAGAACAATGTCCACATATATTTACTAGATAGGGATGTATTACTATGAAAACCCACATAATAAATCCCTTACCAAAATATTATCATTCTGTTATATTATTATACACGAAGTCTATCAAATGGTTATGTTCCCATTTCTATGTTTTCTTAAATCTAGTTCCAAGGATTCTACTAAAAATCCTTTCACTCAAACTATAGAGACACTTACCATAGTTTCCTAGAGCTCATTCCTTACATTATGAGATTAATATAGATAACAAGGATAAAATCATGAAGGACCGAACAAATTAATATATTTGCAGAAGAATATATATAACTGATACCCATTTTTCACTTGGACTGTAGATTAAAACATAATACCAAAAAAATAACTACATCATTGAAAACACATTTAACAATATCTTTGTCATATCATAGATAATGAAACCAAAATATGGATGAGAAAAAATGATCAGTAATGATTAATTATTACACAAGATATTAAAAATAAATAAAAAAATAATCATTTTTATAGTTAAATAAATGAAAATTCATTCCATTTATACAACATGACTCTATTAATGGATAAGTAATTTTAAATATGGAAATGTAAATAACTATAAAAAAATTCCATTTCATCAATAATCGTAGAATGAAATACATGCAAACATAATTTTTAAAATATCACGGATAATAATGATAACTCAAATGATATCAACGATTAATTATTTGACGTCATATATCTAGAACATGGAAGGTCTACTATTATAACCCTTCATAAGATTGTTTAAAACTAAAAGTAAAAACCAGTTTAATTAGGACATCTGATTTTTCTCGTGAGACCTCAAACTAAAACAAGGATTTCTATAATTCTTGTACCCTTTGCTAAATATAAATCCAATTCATTCTTCATATATCTAATAATAAATTTTATTCATGAATCATTACTCCTTGTAATCAAATATCCATATTTATTAAAGGATAAAATTTAATCAATATTTCATAAGAAACTCAAATAACATTCAATGTAAGCACTAATGAAAAAACCTAAAAAGTGTATGAAATAATATTATTAACCACACTATAACATTAATATTGAATATGAATTTATTTTCAAAAGAAATATTATCATTTTATATTGACCGTTTTAAGAGAAATTTAACAATCACCGAATAAGGTAAGATTGGAAATTTTTTTTTTACCACATTGTAATTTTCATTTCAAATAAATTTGGATGAAATAATTTAATATGGATCATAATAAAAAATTAATAATTATTTATTAATTATTCTACATGTCAAATGGGGTATTATATGAACTAGATAATGTAAATTGGTTCTTAATAATAAATAATTATCAATGGAATGTAATTTGATATAAAATACCTTACCTCAAACTTTCTTTTTAATGATTTTTTAACATATTGTACAGCAGCTTTAAACATGTTATTGAATTAAAATAAAAACATATTAATATTTATATTTTCACATATTATCCATTTATAACAACATATCACATTTTCATTAATTTAAATTTTTTTTATAGTTTTGGATTTTAATTACTATGTTTTATTATTAATTATAAATAATGAATGTTCTGGTTATTGGGAATATTACATTGTTTCATTGTCTTCATAACAATAATTATGACATAATTATAATTTTTATACGTATCTTATAATTTTTATATGGATAATGGTTGTTTTTTTAGAAAATACATAAGTTGTGATCGTGGAGTCACTGGGTCATACGAGGACGTGAGTAACATTTTAATTTTCCATTGATCTTCAAGGAAATAATGAATGAACTATATTATATTTAATTATTTCTAAAAAAATAGTATATAAAATATTATTTATTTAAATATAACTTTTTTATCATTGATGTGACGTGGTGATGAAAAAAGAGTCACATTGCTTATTGAAGGCGGTAGTCCATATGTACACAAATGATGTTATCATTTTTTAGTGAAAACGATGAAGATAAATATTATATTTTAATAATATAATATATTTAATTATAATCATAATTATTTCATTTATATCATATACATTTTTTAACATTAACCGTATTATATTTCATATGAACTGTTTGTGAAAATTGAATTACATTATATCGTGACGCAGTAGTCCACACTGAAGATGAGCGACATTATTTTATCACAAAAAAATGGAATGTAAAAAATTAAAATCTGATAAAAATGTATAAAAATGTATAAATATATTATAAATAAAATAAATAATCTTTATTTTCCTCTTTATATCCAATCATGGGATGTGGTATTGAAAAAAGTGTGAGATCATTTTGTGAGGTTGAAATCTTCTATTCACAAAAATGATGATTTCCAAACTCATTTTAAGAACGTGGGGATATATTTATCTTATGAACATAATATAAATACATCAATTTATATTAATGATATTTTTTTAATTATATCATCATGGTTTAATAATAATTGATCGGGGTGAGGGATGAAAAAAAATAAACATTCTTATTGAAGAACGTTTCGACTTCATCATGTATCATCCTTAAGTTCTCAATATATCCTTCCTAGGATTGAATTATAGAGAAGATATGGATTATAATATGTGTTTAAGGATTTGGGGAACTTATTTGGTTAGGTTTTTGTAAATATAATATTTTTGGAGGTGTAAAGAAGTGAGGGGAGAGAATGCCTTATTATAATTTTGGAGTTTAATTTGTGGTAATACTCAATAATATTCACTAGCAGTAGGTCAATATTACCTCATTTGCCTCCAGAATATATAAATAATTGAGTGGAGACGTTATTTTGAAATGAAACTAATCATATTTTTTGTAATATTTTTATAGTATTTATTTTTTCTAAATTTTACCAATTTAGTTTTCTTATCGTAATAAATTCTATCATTTCGTTTAAAGAGGTAATTTATAATTTTAGACTATATCATTTATGATCAGTATAAAATAATTTTTTCTTAATCATTTTAAATATAGAATCCAATTTATTAAATAAAAAGATATCCATCTATAATATTAATTTTTATACAAAATCATGCAATCCAAAAAAAATGTCGTTTTATCCTTAAATATATGAACATAGTTTTCTTACATTTGAATGGTCTATATATTCACTATAAAAGCTAAATTATTTCATGACTGGAAGATAGTTTAATTCATTTTTCATTTAAATATAACTTCATATAGTGTTGTATTTTTACTAATTTTAAATCATTTATGAAAATATCATTTATTATAAAATAAGATACTTCGAAATTTTGACAATATTCATTTAATTTGAATTTAAAAATATCAAGATAGTGGTAAAATTAAATTATATTAGTTTAAAACACTTTTAAAAAGATATATTAATAAAAAACCAACTGAAAAAACAATTAATTTATTTTTAATTAATATTTAATATTTTTTGTATCATTTTTTAATTGTTAAAAAAATAATTTCTCTCTTAGTGTTTATAAAGCATTTAATAAAATTATTAGAGATTAAAAATATTTAATTGATTTATCATGATAAAAAATATCTTCTATATTTAAAAATAATATTATTTATTGATCATATGATGTTTTTAACTATCCCAAATCATTATAAATAATAGAGGAAATGAAGGTCCATTTTTGTCTTTTTAGTTACATATCTTATTACGATTGTATCTTTTGAGGGAGAGTGTCCATAAAACTCAGAAAAATAGATCCATGGGTAATATGTGTTTATATATGGCTATACAATGCGTGTTTTAATAGTTGGTATGTCATTTTACTTCTTTCTGTTAACTTTAATCCCTGGTAAACTCATTTTTACCTTAATCATGGTAATTATTTTTCATTGTCTTCACAAATTATTGGGAACAAAAATTATTTTTAACATATTAAATAATAAATTATATGATGTTTAAAAATAACGAATATAGTTTTACAAGTTAAATTCCTAGTATTTTAACAATTGAATTTATAATTTAACCCACAGATGTGATGAGAAAACATGTTTTAATGAAAAAATGGACAAATTCTATATTGTGTTTATATCTAAATTCAATATGAAATTGATTAAAACGTCCTCAATTTGATTAATTGGTATATGATTTAAATAATCTAATACTAAAACCAATATCATATATAATATATTATTACAAAATATTTAAAGGAAATGTTTTTTTATATTAAAATTCACTATTCATCACTTTTCATCAAAAAAATGAATATTTTGGAAGAAATTATTAAACAAAACTTTTATTTATTTATGTTAATTATATATATATAAATTAATTTATTTTATTGATTATTTTTATAATTGATTAAAATAATTTTAAATTTCATGTGTATGAAATGACTAATCTGTCTTTTAGAAAAATAATTTTTTATGAAATATTTATTTTTATTTTAGATGTTTCATATTTTATTTAAAAACAATAAATAAAAATGAAGAATTTTTAACACAATATTTTCAAAATATAGTTATTCATATTTGTACCATCCGTTTTAAGGACTAGGTTATAATTATTTCTGTAAATTATAAAATTCTAATAATAATGCATATTTCGTTAAAACGCAGTGTTGTGTGTAATGCATGCTAAAATCTGTGTGTGGTGTATTTAATGACGATCCTAGAATTTTTTTATAATCCAATATAAACACAATTTTTGTGATTAATGTAAGATAAACTCAGTGTTTCATGTATCACAAGCTAAATTTAGTATTTTGTGTAATAAAACCTATCAAATATTGTGTACATATATCAGAACATCATGTTATAACATCATAATCATGGTTTATTATTTACATTTCATTTTATTCCCCTTGTAGATTTCTTACATATGTTTCATATTGTATTCTAAATTTTTTTTACATTTCATTATGATATATTATCTTAATGAAATCTGATATGGTTCATGTTACTTTTGGGATTCATTTTAAATAATTTATTCCCCATGGTATTTATTTAAAGTGGAATATATATTAAAATATCAATACCTTATATATTTCCATCTTAAACATTTATACTAAAAAAAATGTTATCTAATGATAAAACGACTGTCATTTTTCATCATTACAAATTCTACCTCTCCTATAGAATTCACAAATTTATAATTTTTATAGTGTACTATAACCAGATGAGTGTTTTTGTTTTTTATTACCTCTTATCTAAAATCAATTGTTTTTAATAGGTTGTTCATTGAATGTGATTTTAATTTCCAATTATATTACAATTGAGTAAAATAATTTTTATTGGTAAGGTATTTACAATATTTAAAAGTGATTCATAGATTTTATCAGGCACTTGGGATTGGTTCTATGTTTTTAAAGGAAAATAATATACCATCCCCAAAAAATCAAGAAGTCCATGTGGTCTAATTTATGTGGTAATCATCTATAACTTTATTAATTTAATTATCATATTCTACAGTGAAATTAATTGAAAAACATTTATTCAAACATCATACTCAAGATATCATTACTAATATGAATATTATATATTTTTATAACTATGTTTAGTTTTAATGTATCAATGTATGTTTGTAATATTTTAATGTTTTCATAAAAATATATATGATCATCAAATGTTATGATCACAAGATTTATACCACCATGAAATATATTATATCAATCCCCATACATAATCTCATATATTTCTAATTGACTTCTCTAATAGAGATAATTATTATTTTAGGACACTACTATAGTATGAAATTAATCTTATACACTTTTGAAATACTTTCTACTATATCTCAGTGTATATTATAGAGGTTTAATGGTGCCTTTAAATTGACCATCATTCCGATAAAGATATTTTATGTTAAGGCTCTAATATGTATTATATGTTTTAAAATACATATTAAAAATATTGAGTTAAAAAAATATTTAGATCAGATCATGATTTAGAGTGGTAGTCCATGTTTCCTCAAAACATCATTTATATATATCTTTTCACGATAGTAATGTGATATGTATTCTGAAATATAAATTAAATGTGATATATTCATAGATGATCAAATATAATCCAAATTTTATTACTGACTTGAGAATTCAATGGCATACCTATAAAAAAATCCATGGTTTTGTTCTCTCATTTCATTAAAGGTAAGACTAATTGATACATCATACTCTTTACATATAATGTCAACCCTTATCTTTTAGAAAACCTATAATCTAGATATATACATATTAATATCCCACTTAATGTATTACCATGTGAAATAATTCTTGATAACTCTATACATCTTTGAGATTCCTAGTTCTATAAAAAATGATGATCTATATGAACTATCCAATGGGTCATTCAATTTTTTATATTCGAAGGAAACATATTCATTTCCTAAAAAATTTAACTAAATTATTTTCAATATTTAATTATGGAATATTTATTATCTTTTTCATAGATTCATAACATTCTTCTACTCTTCCTTTTTCATCACATGGATCGATGGTTGAGTAATCATTTGGGAGTTATTGGATTTCTCCCATTAAATTATGATTGTATGGTCAATACATTGAAAATAGTATAGTATTATTCTTATTTCAACCATCATTACAGATATGATAACATGACAATTCCTATATAACCAATTATTCATCTTGTTCTCCCTCACTGGTCGGTAATGTATTGAGTAGTCATGGTCCTTGTTCAACTACATCCATCTTCATTAGGGCATGTTCAACTTTAACTGTATAAAAATATAGTGTAAGATCTTTTGACAAAAATATATTTCATTAAATTCATTATAAAGATAACACCACTATATAATTATTTCAATTTTTATCACTTTTATCTCATAATCACAAGTTTTTTATTTCTTATTGTGAATCATTAATTAAAACAGAGAATGGGTTCAACTGTGTAATTTTTTATAAACAAAAAACATAATCCCTTTGTTGATGCATTAATGTATTTCACAATCCCATCAAAAATATTTGCGTAGGGTGAATATAAGTGTAATGACAAATATTATCTAAAGATACATGAGTATATATTTACATTCATTGATTTAGAGGAATATAACTCTGTTAAAAGGTAACTATTTTATTAAATTTTATAGTAATGAAAAATTGAAAAGAATAAATATAAAATATAAATACACTACATGAAAAATACGGATATATATTATAGTGTATTTTCTCGTCCTTTGACCAATAACATCAATATTTGAAGGATCCAATGATATTTCTTCTATTATGATTACATGACTGAAGAATGACACTATTTATTTATAGAACTCCCAAATTCAAAATTATGAAAATAGATTTTCAATTCTAGAGGTCATTAACACAATCATCATTTGAATTTCAGGACATTTTGATACTCAAGGAATATATGAGAATATAATCAACAAATTACACCATAATTGATTGAGGTAATATATAATACCACTATTCAACATATAAATGACGATAAAAATGTAAATCGTATGTCTCAATAGAATAACTATGAATTCATAGGGTCCATAACTAGTATGAATGACTCTATTTTTTACATTCTCTACTTTTATAATAAATTAAAGTTATCCAGATCAATGTTTAATCCATTATAATTATTGATCCACTAAAAATTGACCAAATCTTTCATCAATATAGGGTATTTTACACTTATTCTAGATAATTATCTAGTTAAAATCTTGATCTAAAATGAAAAATGGATTGATATAAAAAAAAAATTATTAATAATGTATGCAATTTAACCCTATTAAGAAGAACCTATGTGTGTCAAACCCTTATACAGTCTCAATGTGAGTATCTTCTTCAATTCCTCCATTATAATCATGTTTATTCTATATGGTGCCCTTAATATAGACATTACAACAGGTATAAGTTCTATGGAAAGAAAACCAAAAAATCATGGGGAAGAATATAAAATAACATTGAACTGATAACCAATGTATTCATTGAAAATATAAAAGTAGTAAATACATAGTATCTACCCAGCCAATTGAGTAATATATACTTCATTATTAGGTATTAATAACAATATAATTGTGGTAATTTCTATATAGAGTTTAAAATTATTCATTCACTGAGAGAAAAGTGTAGGTTGAATTAAAATACAAAATTTCACTTCTCTACTAATTTAATTAAATTGGGATCTATGTAGAGGGAGTTAATCAAATATAAAAATCTCATATAACTTGGCTAATATGAAAGAATAAACATATTTTCCAAAAGTTCATTCCATAAAATTTAATCATTGAGTAATTATAGATGTGGGATGCAACAAAAAAAAACTAGAAAATTACATGGATATATATATATATTGTGTATTAAAATTAATATCCTTGTATACTTTACATAATATTACCTAAAGCATAAAAAATGGAAAATAATATTATTTCAAAATAAAGCATATATGCCACCATCCCAATAACATGATTGTATCTTCATTCCCATTCAAAAAAAATAATACTTTGTTTGATAATTTTTTAATAATTACAAGAGTATTTAATAAAATTATAAATAAATCCAATCATAATATATCATAAATTATTGAAACTACATTTTATCCAATGTCATTTTTGGTTCATCCTAAATCAAATTGGGTCTGAAATGGGTTTATCATGGTTTATCATCTTAAAATAATAATTTATTCCCAAAAAATTAGAAAACCATACTATCACACAAACTGAGATGAACCAATCATAAAGTATGATCATAATATATAATTTTTCATTAGTATTCATTATATCTAATGAACAATTACACAACTAGAACATATAGGTTTATCATATATTGAGAATTGATATTTATCAAGTTTATATCAAAATATTTAGAAAAATAATCCCATTTTATTCTGTTAAAATGATATTATATATTGTAAATTTCTTCCAAAGTAGGGGAGTTGATATATATGAAACGCTTATTCATTGAAACATAGTAATATAAATCAAAAGAGAAAACAATCACAAATTGTAGTTTTGTATAAAATTATAATTTCAGAATGATATAATGATCATGCTTCAAGAACATAGAATAAGAAAATCATAACCAAACATGTATAATAATTAAAGAGTCATGTAATATGTTTTTTCACATAATATCTGACATGATTCAGGGAAGTGTGGATACATGCATCAATAATTATGATCAATGAAAAACATCATATTGTAATTTTACATAACATAGAGTTGGGGTTTAAAAAAGTGGATTATACATAAGTATGAAAATCATTCATTTTCACAACGTTCACATCTAAAAACATCATCACATATTGGATAATTGTTTATTGTTGATTGAGTTTAGTCCTAATCCGAAATACATTAACTCATAAAATATAAGTATTTACCCATTGAATTGGAATGTCATATAATTCTTGGCCCACTGGTCCCATATGGATTTCAATTTACTCCACAGTACCTATCACGTCATGATATATAATTATTTTCCTAATTTTTTATAGAGATATATATAATTTAGGGATCACCGTCTGCATAACATGAAACTGTTCATAGAAATATATAGTAAAATTTTCATGAATATATTCCTAAAAACATATTAAAAAGTTAACAAAAATGAAAAAATCATAATATTAATTAAATAATACTTTGAAAAAAATGAAATTAAATATCCTTATATTTTCCCTAAAACATATTTTTTGAATGAAATATATAGTAAGATTTTATTTCAAAAAAAATACTTATAATCGTAATAATAATTATTTGATGAATTATTAAAACATGGAATGGATTCATTGTTAATTAAAATAATGAAAATGGATGGATAAAGTGATAATATTTAAATATAAAAATAATATTATTTAACAGATTCATAAGTAAGACAAATTTCAATAGAAATAGAACATAAGTTGTCAAAAAATTAATGAAAAATATAATATATAAAATCATATGGGAAACATGCAATTTGAGGTGAATGGTTCTTTCTTGAAATGAAGTGTTATGGTTATATTCACAGACATGAATCCTTTCAACTATGTTGAGAACCAAAAAGTGGTGACATGGTAAGAAAAAATATAAAAACATGAAATTACCAATGGAGAGTAAAACAGTTGAGGTTTAATAGGTAAATATCATATAAATTCCCCCAATGATTTTTTTGTCAAGAACAATATTTATTAGAAAATGATATTGTAATATATTCTCTAAAATTTACTCCCAATATCAATGAAGGCACTTTACCATCAAAAATAATTAATAATTCAATTTTTATTTAATATTTCATAACGTTATTATTATATATTAACTTCAACACGTTAATATTTTAATAATTTATTAAATATTTATTATTTAAATATTTTTTACTTTCATCATTGGATGTTGATAATATTTAATATGTCATATAAATTTCATAATGGAGATGAAAATCAGAATTATTTTAAAATAGGTTCATAATTACCATATTAATCGTGGTAATTAAATAACTACTTCTTCCAATTTATTGAATAAAAAATTTATTCTAAGGATGTTATGGTTATGGTTCATTATAACGTAATCTATAATGAATATGTTTTTGATAATTTAGTGATAAATTTTATTAATGGAAATTCTTTATTCGACATGTTGAAAATAAATTATAAGGGGAGTATATCGATGATAAAATATAATATCAATTTCGGTTACATTATACTTATTCATTATGATTATATTGATTTTGGTATAACAACATTCATATTGGTAGTTCAACCGACTAAACCAAGAACATGTTATAATAATTAATGAGTAAGAGTTTAATGTTTTATAGTATTAATGAAATTTTAATTGATGAATAATGATTTTAATAGAAAATCATTATAGTTTATATATATATTTATATTGATTTTTCATGATAAGGTAATAGATTAATATTTTTTTGAACCACATATGATGATTAATTCACTTCATTAATTGGGATATTTTGAAATCTACGATCTAGTCTCTCTTATTGGGACAATAAGAAACCCAAAATCTAATAGATCTTGAGGAGTGAATCAATGGGATAGGATTATAGAGTTAGTTAAATGATATGATTATATTGTAATTGTTGTTTTATAGGTCCTTTTATTTGTGATTTTGAGGGGCATTCTTTTTCTTCATTGATCAATGTTTAATGATTGTCATTATTAAATAGATTGATCAAAATATGTGAAAAAATATAAGGAGTTATTATGTTAAAATAAAAATTAAAATTTTCATTAATTTTTATGAGTTATATACATCATTGCAAAAGAATCATGTATTTTATTATATTTATATTTTACACATGACATGAATTTTCCAGCCCAATAACTTATTTTTCAGTCTAAATTATAAATTAAACATATTTTACAATTTAAATATTGTGATTGAAAAACATTAACCCCATTTAAAATAAATTAATTTATAAATAAATTATAGTTATATTTTAAATAAATTCATAAAAAACATTAAAATATTAATTAGAAATATATAATTTTTAAATATTATGTTTTTTTTTTGTATTTATTCAAATAAATAACAAATTAGATGACTTTTAGCATAATTTTTTAAACATTGAAACCTTAAATTTTATTAAAATAATCATTTAAAATTTGAAATTTAATTTATTATGAAAAACATCTAAAACCATAGAAAACAATTATTTTATTAAATTAACTTTGTTTTCGTTTAGTGATTTTAATCAAATCCCATTATTTTTCTATATTACATTCACTTTTATCAATCCATTTTTGGTAACATTATGTTATTAATTATATAAACACATAAATTCCTTTATTAAAATAAAAACACTAATAATAATTGAATGGTAATTTTTTTAATAACATTAAATAAATTAATTTTTATTTATTCCAGAATTATATATTTTTTAAAATATATAATATTTATTATTTAAAAAAATTTCATATTTTCATTATACTTATTTGATAGAAATTTTCTTAATTACTATATATCTAATGACCATAAATCCAATGTAAATATTTTCAAAAGTATTATATATATTTTTTACATTGGATTCCAATATATAATATTAAATACATATTTAAAAATAAATTAACCTATTTATATACCTAAACCATAAAATTACTATTATATTCCAAATGTTTTTCTTATTCCAATTGTTATAATTTGAGTTACCATCTTAACATAATATAACGAGGAAAATGATTTAATATTCATTCTAATATTATTTTCCTGTGGTTTTATTCCACTTGTAGTTTTCTTATTTATAATTCATATTATATTATTAAAATGAATTACTAATTATCATATATTGCAATATTTTATCACAAATAATTAATTATAGTTTGTTTATTTTCAAACATTACAGGTGGAACATGTTATTTAATAATGTATTTTTTAATTTAAAGTACAAATTTAGACCAACATGGAGAAATACCCTAATGAGGGGCATGAGTGACTCAGGGTATGAAAAATTAAAACAAATTCCCCCTGATATCATGTTTTTCTTTTAAATGAATCACTCTTCTCCCTCTTTCCTATAGCAATTTATGAATAGTACTAATATATTTCATGATACATAGTGATTTTACTAGGTTCACCCCCACAAGGTTACATCCAAGGGTCATACTGATACGAGGTTACAATGTACCAAATCATCTAAGTCTCAGTTATATAACAAATTTTTTTCACTGGATCATCTCTATGCTCATGCTCACTACCTTTAAAATTTTTAGGGTCTCCACACTAGTTACCCTAGGGTCTCTCCCTTACCCTCATTCGATGGATCAATTCACGTGGAAAGGATCACCTTCATCCACTTCCTTTTATCACTCTCCTAGAAAATATCCACACTTAGGTTATTGACAATTAGGTTACATCATTATAAAAATCAAATGCATCCTAAACATAAGTAATTGGATTTGTTGAATTCAGGCTTTCACCTAGTAGACAGAAACCAATAGTCCATATGTTGTTCATTTTTAGAAGTTTATTTCGTAAACATTTTTATTTTCTCCGTGAACATACTTTCAGTCACCATGAACAATTTTTATCATCCATGAACTATCTTCCATCCTCTGAAGACTGTTTTGAATCCTTCACGAACTTTTGTTCACCGTGTGGTGAAACTAGTTCATGATATCCTTTTTTCTTCATACACATCCCTTACTTCATGGACAACCTTTGCTTCATGGACCTCATCTTTTTCGTGGCCCCTTTTCTATTTCATACAATCAGGCCCTACAAGTTATTTTTTTCTTACTATTCCCTTGAACAATCACTTTCATATAATTGATCACTACACACTAATTCCTACATCATAGAATCCACTTGTGTGAACGAGTTCATACTTCCCCGAATTAATATAGGAAATACATTTTAATGAAATTTACTCAATTTAATATTGTTATTAGGATCGTTTATATATTGAAAATAAATTTTAAATCCCCACTAATCTCAAATAACCAAAACAAAAATGTGGGAAAATATTCATAGTTAACATAAATATTGTTAACATGTCACCTTAATCCTATGTGGAAAATGTTCTGTTCTAAAAAATAAAACACATTTTAGATCCTAAAATAGCCACCTAAATCAGGAAAAAGAAAATCCTCCCACAACCATGATTTAAGATCCATGAACTATGCTCCACAGTCCAAAAAATGTTGATTCATGATCTTCAATATTATTAATGCAAACTCCATGATTCAGAATACATTAACTATGATTAATAGTTCACAAACTGCATTCTATGAACTTCTTTTTAGAAAAACCATCATTCCATTAAACATAATTTGAATTTTGTTCCCAAAAATTGGATAACCACTGCTAAAATATTCCACCATAAACACGTCTTCTTCGGCTACACAATCCATAGTGGTTCTTGGTCTCATGGCTCTATCAACATACAAAATCACCACAAAAAAAACCTAAACGGAACATTAAGGGATAATTTAAAAACATCATACAAAATAATCCTACTGTTACACTATCATACTTTATTATAAGGTGTTATATTATAAATGTGATCTAATAATCTATTTTTCGTAACATCATCAGTGTCATCACACATTATGAAATCCTGTATAATATGCTATAATATATTGGAAACTGTTCAACTAATATAATTCACCACCAATGATATCCTATATCATATCATGTGACCGAATAAATAATTTTGTCATCTTATATAATTTTTCCAAGAGAAGAAATAAATTTATATATAATATAAATATTTTTTTATGATATCAAAATCGAAATAAAATTTATTCATTTTTGAACATGATTTAATGAATAATTTCATATGGATTATCTCTGATATTACTTTGGGATTTTGAGGATCAATTGATATTTAGTTAAACAAATATAAAAAACATGAAACCCAGGAATGAATCATATACCATGTTATATAATTGAATCCATGTGTACACCCAAATGAAAATAATATTCTATGTTTCATTAAACCATTATTATTTCCACTATTAAAATTATGAACACATGATAAAGATAACCATGATTTTTTAAAATGAATCTACTCACATTCTTGTTATATTTTCCACATTGTCACATAGGAAAAATATTATGAATAATGAGAGATCAGGATAATCAATAGAGTATTTTAAATGTTTTGGGTCATAAAAACCATGTCATTGGGCCTATTTGGTATAATATTTTAGGTTACTCCAAAATCTATAATTCATTTAAATATTCATTATATAACATATGGCTACCTTTTATACTATTAAAATTATTTTTAACCCTTATAATAATGTGTTAAAATGTAATGTTGATTAATTATCAATGTTTTCATTTTTTCTTAAATGAATAAATGATATGAATATTAATATCTTAATATTACTCTAAAAAATCCTGGTACTTGCATTCTTTATGATACACCATTAATATTTCTTAGAGTATGAAATTTCTATGTATATTATAAAACATAATATTGTGATTAATACATTATATATAAAAATATTTATGGTACGTATCCTTTTAAAATATCCCATCCATTATCTAGAAAATCCACCACAACTTTGGGAAAGAAGAATTACACTTGTAGGATACAAATTATCAATAATCATAATAGAAACTCAAAACATTTTGAACGCACCAGTTCATACATATTTTTTTCCCAATTATGTATTTTTTACATCAACATAATAAAATAATGTTGAAATTTGACTATATTTAAAATAAAGAAACACACACCCACCTATTCAAATTTCTAGAAGTAATATATATTTTCATGTTCATAGAGGCATTCAATTATATAATTTAGTTTTTTTGTATCTTTTGATAGTATATGATACGTTCCAGGAAAATATCATATATCCATTAATATTTATTTTTATATTGGATTAACTATAAACGGTATAAGGAAAAGAGTTATTTCCCATATAAAACATCTTTTTATGATATTAAATTTATATATTTTATAAAAATTATAGAATATTTTTATAAGACATGGAAAATATTCACTTAGTTTATGAAAAGGTTTTCATTACAAAGGCTCTTTATTTGAATATAAATAAAAGAATTAATTAATACAATGTTTCATAACATTATATTATTGGTTAATGATTAGAATAATAAGTGAATAATTTAGATGAATTTAAATTTCTACCAATATTATATTTAAAAAAATGTAATAATTCATATCCATGGGAAGGAAAAAAAGGTTTATTAAGGGTTAAAGTAATAGTATTATAGTAATAATAAAAATAGAAACAACATTGTAGGCTCAATAAATGTTAGGTACCCAATAGTTATCCTAAAAAATGATCATACCTAATTTTGAATCAAAATATAATGAGATTTATCATTTAATAAAACCATATGAATTATTTTTGTGTTGGATTTAAGGATGTAAACAAATTAATACAAAAAAATGGATTACCAACTACCTAAAAATTCAATAAAAAACTAATACAACAAATAGTGGCAGAAATAAATCTACTATTTCTTGAATATTAACAAGTAGAATCTAAAATATCATATATACTAAATTATTAGTTGTATAAAAATGACAATATCAATGCATGAGGCTATTTCAAGTAACCCAATGATCTCACTCCACCAATATATAGTATACCAAGAACACTATTATGTCATATATCATCTACATAACATATGACACATATAGGGAGACCCCCTTTGTTATATAGAGTATATTAATACCTAGAAGGATTATCTAAAAACAAAAAAGTATGTAGAAGATTAATAATAAACTAAAAACCACAAAGGTATGGGAAAAATAACAAATTCCATATTGCATAAGACTATTTATGTAGAAGAGTGTTCCACTCAATAAATCCCCATATTGAGGAAATAAGAATAATAGGAAAGACAATCATCTAAACTAACTATATTTGTAGGCCACACACCATTGCATTACCCATTATTCGGTATTCATGACTCACCCAAGTATGTATTAATTAAAGGAGGGACCCTCTATAGTGGAGGAAATGTGCCACGTAAGGTGAGACAAAAAAAATTAGGGACTACCAAACATTTTAATGAGATGAAACATTCTCATTGAATTTGGCTTAGTACGAAACTATTGTAAAAATCCATTGGTATCAACCATATCAAAACTATTTTTGGTCCTAGTTTATCATATACTATAATGAGGGGGGTTTATGGTATGATAGATTCATAAGATTACCCATTTGATATTATTACATCATTTAAAAAACTATCATCCCTCTCATTTTTATGTAATATGTGAATTTAGAATTTAAATAAGTAATGATAATTTTTTTCATGGTTCACCATTAAATGATATAGTACAAGAAAAATATAATGTTAATGTTCCAATGTACCAAAATAAACTATATCTCAATACTATTAATATTACTGGTGTGGAATAATTATCTCTTATTTATTCAATAATTCAAATGTTTAAAGGTCACTACTCTCTCTACAAAAGTGAAAAAACTACATCTATTGAAGATTATTCTAATGAAATATATTTTCTCTTATGTAGTTCGAAAATACAAGACTGTTCAATGAACAATTTTTTTCACTTGAGGGATGAAATCAATTTTTTTTATAATTTTTTATTAAAGGAAACTTCATTCATGAACATATTTTATACTTCGAGGAACTACTTCAATTCATTCATGAAATTCCTATGAAAATTTTATCACAAGTTGATATCAAAAATCATTTACATTATGAAAAACATATATCATTAACATCTTATCACATGATTTATATATTAGACAAAAACACTCCTTTGTGAGATCAATTGCTTCTTAAACTAACATCCTTTGTAAACCTCATTACATCACAGACCAATTTTCGACTTACATGAATTACCAATGGTTAAAATTATATACTAATTATATTTTAATTAATCTTACAATTTTATTAGGTGTCTTTATATAGGTAAAAACCCTAGAAATCCCCATAATCACAAAAATTTAATAAGAAATTTCATGATCTACTTTTCCACATAGTGTCTTTGTTACATAGTTCATAGAGTAAAACACCCTATTGTGATGGACTTTAAACACCATAAAATCACACAAAATGACATGTACCCTTTGTAAATATGATTTTTGGTTTTATAAAATTATATTCAATCACTATTCCAATGCTGAATTTTACCTTTTATGAATTTATGATATAATTGATGGGTCTCTTTTTGGTAACCAAATACATGATGTTCAATTTGTTAATGGAAGATATCATCCATTATGGTATCTTATTGATGTTATGTGGTTTAAACAGATACTATTAATTAATCCTAAATTTTCTACAAAATAGAATCAAAAATTTTATACCTAATAAATTTGAATGCATTGGAAAATTCCACCTCCATTAAAACACCTTCGTAAAAAAATATACAGAAATTATAACACCCACATTTATCATCAATCATATCAATATCAAAAATGAGAGGGAATCTTTCCCAAGAATCACTCACTATTGGTTTATAGAAAAAACATAAAAATTTCATTTAATTTAACATTAAATAATATGAATTAAACTTATACATAAAAAACCACTAAATCACTATAAATCTAGAATGAAATAAATGAATGACTAAACCCTTAATCTATTCACACATGATAAAATATTAGTGTGATTAAAAGAGTATCATGCAAGGTTTATTAATGAACCATGTCAAACTCAATACCACATGATGTTCCTTTATCAATACCAATTGATCTATAAATCCAATACCAGAAACTAATTATTTTGATAATTAATATCAATAGTTATATATTGTTTGGTCAGTGAGAAGACCACCCCCTTCATCCATAATATATTAAATAATAGCCTCACAAACACATTCCAAATTTTATCTTCATTAAATGAACTAATTTATTATAATATAATTTATAATTATCCCTATATTTATCTAATCCCACGTCAAGTTATACGTATTTAATAATAATAACATATTAGTATTTTTTTGATTATCCTAATGGTCACTTATTTATATTCTGAAATATGATTAGGAAAATATATCAATAAATAATGAAAAATATATAACAACTCAGGGATTAGGGGCCTCATATCCACAATATTTATTTTTTTGTGGTAGATTACACTCTATGATCAAGATGACTTCAATAAAAAGATCCTCGGTTATAAAAATATCATCTTAAAATATGAATAATTATAACCTAATATGAAGATCCACATAAGAGTTATATATATCTAGTGTATTTGGATACATTTATTTAAAAAAACATTTTCAAAACAGATTTACTTCATATCCAACTATGTAAATTATAATTAGCATAATTCATTGAGATATCATATAAAATAATTCCTCCATATTTTTGGGAAATGAAACAAAAAAAGGGTGATATTAGACACTCAGTAATGGTAAAAATGGAGATATGAATGATTATATAAAAATGACAGTAACTTAATGGTATTTTGATATGATCATATCATTTGAAGACTATACACTTCATTTCATAAATTAGAATCAAGATTCAGGGAATAATCAATGTTAGTTCATATGACATGAATCATAAATGAATCAATGAACACAAGCGATGATATTATAAAATTGAAATAAGATATGTTTTGGTGGATTTAAAATAACAATGGAATAACATTTAATAACCATGGGAACAATGGAAATTCTAACATAGTGGATTAGGTTCACTGCACAATCCCTCATATACTTATTAATTGTTAACTCCCATGACTATCACAGTAGACAATGTCTATTATTTAACTGGGTTCATGCCGAATTTTAATCCATAATATATAATGGTATATCCGTATATACATTGTGAATTAGGGGGATATATAATTCATATACCAAATCAAATTATTCAAATCATATATATGTGTGTGTAATAAGATAAAAAATTATCATTATATAACCAAATAGAAAGGTTATAAGTATCATAAATATTTCATCACAACATCATTTACTAATATGTTGAAATGAAATGGGTTTTATAGAGTAATAATTAACTAATCATCATCATAATAAAGAATAAAAATAAAATAGGATCATATCATTGGATTATATATCCAGTAAATTATAAATAAGATAAACGGATGTTATCATAGATGAAAAATTAAAAAAAAAATATCACGCCTACATTTATTGATGAAAATGACACTTTCAATTTGAAATAACATATACTAATATAAACTTTTCCTCAATATTAATGAAAATATAATTTATTTTAAACAAATAACGTAAAATTTTAATGGAATAATAAAACATTTAACCATCATAATAGAAAATAATATTAATTTCATGCACTTTAAAACAAATATTCCTCTAATATTACTTGTATAAATGTAAAATGTACAATATTTATAAAACAATAAGATGATGGGGCTTAACAATATTTAAAAAATAAATCATTGGTAAAAATGAAATTAAATAATCATACTGAAATTGTAACACCCTGAGATTTTATGAGATATATTATTTTTAATTTCATTGATGTCTTCTATTGTACACTACACCATGATTATCTTGTACTATAGGAAACACCACATTGCCTTCCATTTTACAAAACACCATTCATGGATCGTGTTACACACAATTTCAAGTTAGTTTTGTAAAAATTACTCTACGCAACATTAAGTATAGATTTTTTTAATGTATAAATTAAATATGTTTTGATTATTTTATAGGAAACACCAAAGGGAGTTTCCACTACACGCAGCCCTGACTTGGCTTGCATTACACACAATCATGACCTTCCTCCACAGCGTGTGTAGTACGCAATACCAGGTTTCGCTAATCAATGATATATTATTATAATATGGTTATGAACTAGACGTTATGAATAGTATTAATGAAATTTTGAATTTTATAACATTATAATTCATCTTACACATATTATAGAACAAGTTATGAGAACAAAATAAATTTTTCGGGTAAAATAGGTATTTTTATAAAAATGCAGTCCCGCCGCCTTTGGATGGCTCAAACACATTAAATCTTGTTTTTGACATGATTATAAGTCCAATTTGAAAAAATAAAATTCATCTTTGGAATAATGATATAAAAATTTACCTTGTACAAAATTTTCATATTATTCTGATGACATTCAAATTATAATGAATAGAAAAAACATGTTATATTTTAATTAAAAACAACTTTATCACTGTAATAATTTATTTCGATAAATTATAATATTGACTGGTTTTAATGTATATATAGAATATATATTTTACCATTTAATAAAATCTATGTTATTATAATTGACTTTACATTGAATTCATATATAAAATCATTTCAATCTTTTGCAATGTTTTAAATTTTAAAAATCATTTTCTTACAACAGAATTATCTTTAATTTATTTTCTGTAGCTTCATTGATTTCAATTTGTAAAAATTGGTTCTATATTTGGAATAATTAGTTTCAAATTATGTTAATACGATAATTTTTACTTTTGGGCACTATGAATAGTAACTATGGTAAGATTAATTTACCATAGTTATAGGTAAATCTGATGATTTAGTGTAAATATAATATTATAAAATTTCCCTAACACATGTCTTAATATAATTGGATGATTATATTTCGTCCCAAGGCATATTTTTGGGGAAATTTAATCCATTGGAACCCACTTGGATGTGATTAAGACCTTTAATTTATTTTATTTTAACGAAAGTGAAATATGTCTCACTAAATCTTTAATAATTAATTTATTTTTAATATAAGGTTATATATAATATAAATTCGATTATAAATACACATTTGAAATAAAAAATTATTTTATATATTATGGGAGTTTATTTGTAATTTTTATGTGAAATCTATTTACCTTAATAGCTTATATATTAATAATGAAAAAATTATTTACTTAGTGAAAATTCAATAATATAGTTTTTATTAAAGTTATAATAAACATCAAAGGGCCAAAAAACATTCCCAAAACCTTTTTTACGACTCTATATAAATATATATTATAAGCATTAATGGGTTTACTTTAGGTCTATTTTGACACATATAAATATTTTTATGATATTTATATTATATTATTTTTAATAATATCAAAGTTGTCACCTTCATAAAAAAATAAATATAACAATTTAAATGATGTTATTTTAAGATGATAAATTGTAATAAAAGTATTATTTTAAATTTTAATAGATTTATATTCATTATTGGATTTTATTTTTCATTTTTATGCAACAAATAAGTATATTAAATAATTATACAAAAATATTATTGTAATTAGTTTATTAAGAGAAATATCAAAAAAATGGTTTTAAAAATATAAAAATAAATATTATAAGAACTATTTAATGTGCTAAATTAATTTTCTATATAACTATTACATGTTAGGAATTCATTAAATATTATTTATCGAATATATATTATCCGTGGACATTAATTAAATTCAAATAATTGAATAGTGTCAAAATAGACACTATTGATATTTCATAAAAATAACATATTATTTAGTTGTTTTAAATCAACAGAAATATTTAAAAATTTAAAATTTAAAATTATATGGTATAAAATATAATAATATATTTAATTATTGAAAATTTACAACACATAAGTAACAATTTATGACAAATGATAATATTTTAATTTCATTACCACAAATAAATTAAAATAGATTAAATAAGGATAAATTAACTTGATAAGGTTTAAAATATATTCCAAACATGTCTAAATTTTATTGGTTGATGATATTACAACTCTATCTCATCACATCTTTGAATTTGAGTCATTTTGGATGTTTTTATGTGGGGTTTGAATTTATTATAAATTAATATTTCTTGTAGTTCCAAAGGGGCCCCTCTCCTCCCTTATAAAAGGGTACCTCCCCCCTCTCCTCCTCACACATTATTCTTGTGAAATATATCATTATCATCTATCATTCCCTTGAATAATCATAATCACCATAAAAAAATCCATCCATTTTTATTAATTCTATTTTAGTCTTGTATCTATATTTATATCTCCTAAATACCACAAGAAATAAATTATCACATAATTTACACACTTGAACATCATTATTTTATTTTAGAGTCATCATAGTCACTACTTCAGTGAACCACAATTGCATAACTGTCTTCTCAAATGATTTATTTCTCTACGAACATACTTATATTGGACCCATGCCATCCCAAAATTTGGTATTTCATCATTGTTGGATGAGATCATAAAATATATAGTCATTTTTAAGGCTATAACTAAATGAATAATAAATATGGGAAGGGAAAATTATAGGAATGATAGATTTTGGTAGTGGGTATGATGAGACGTCTACATTTATTTAGGAGTAGATAAATCAATGATAAAAATTGGTAAAGTATTAGGTTATAGAAGTAGAAATAGATTTAAAACTGAAATTAATCACAAATTCATGTAAAATATTAATTTAGAAAATTCTATACTAACATTTTAGAATCAATCTTAAAAGATATCAATTTAGAACCTTAGAAATCATATCTATAATTGGATAATATCATGCCTCCATAAATTTTTAAGGAAAATTCATCTATGGTAGAATTTATTGGATCACCACAATCATCTAAAACATATATTTCAAACCATATATATTATGTGACATTAAATTAGATAAATATATATCTACATGAAAAAATATAAAAATTATTAAATTAAATTATTTAATTAACTAATTGCAATCGCTTCAACAACTTCATGGTGAGACGAATAAAAATAAAAATTATACCCCAAGTGTAAATCCATTATTTAATACATGATCATAATTTTTCCCCCTTGAAACATCCATAAAATAATGCCCATCCAAATAAGATCATGATTCATCCAATGAAAGATTGTCAAATCCCATAATCTTTACCATGTAACTATGATAAAAATTCATGTGAATGCTTAGTCTTATATAATTTCATCTGGTATCTTACATATTCTATCACTTTATATTTTACTAGATCAACTTAAAAAAATTTCTTTTATTTTTTCAATGATTGATTACTTCATCAGGTAATTTTAATGCACACAATACTCCCTACTCTGTCTGGTACCACTTAATCCAAAACATCATCTGAAATTAGAATCGTTCCCAATAATTATAGAATATAAATTATTCTATCACATCACTTTTCTATAATTTTTACAACAAAAACTACTCCAAAAAAATTAACATTTCATTGAATCTAACCTCATATATATAGGTCTGGATTCCCCCAAAAACATATAAAGAGGCTAAAAAATAATCATTAATTTCTCACACTAAAATTTAAATATCCCACTGTATTCAATCATTTCTTGAGCACATATATCAATTCTAAAATATAGCATTTCAAAGCACTGTATTAATATTTCATTAAATCGTAGTTTAAATGTTATTATTCAAACATTATACAAACATTTATAAATTATTGATTCTTCCTTCAAGATTATTGATCTTTTAATGTCTATCTCAGTATTAAAAAAATGTTAACATTATATTCAAATTTTTAAATTTTATCAAACTCTTCATATAGTACTATTTTATAATAGCATTATTTATCCCGTTGTAATTTTTTAATTGTAATATAAAATATAACTATTTGAAAATATTGTATTTATTTGTTCATTAGTATTATTTTTCAGAATCTATTATATGATTACATTTATTAGTTCACCTTTATAAGAAATTCTTTATCTGGTTCTTATAAATTAATTTTTAATCAAGGAATACTATGTCTGGTGTTTCATCTCAACAATATTATTTTTATGTTGAAAGAATTCATGTTTCCATCAAAACACTATCTGATATAATTATGAAATTATTTTCCTTTTCTATCGGGATATCATATGTGTTATCATTTTTATCCATCCAATAAACCCCTAGAGACTAAGTCTAATCCTCAAATATGATGAATTTTTTAAACACATTCCAATGAATTTTTAATAATATTCCTGATGTAATTATTATATGATTTCTAATGGAATTTTTTGGAGACTTCTGTTTAACAAATTTTCCCATAGTCATCAATCATAATCCTTAGTTCAAAATGTTTTTCTAGTTGTCCTTATAAACACATCACATTCTTATAAAATTTATATTTCTATATAACAATTATGAAATATTTAGTTATATTCATTAATAAACTATTATCTGATGACTTTATTCCAAAGAAACATTAATGATGACACAATAATCGTTGTTTTATATGATAGAAATATTAAAAATACTCATCATTAATTTATATTTTACTATTTAATAAGTTTTTTATCTTGTCAAGAAAAAATTACTAGGTTATTTGAAATTTTTTATATCTTATATCATATAGTATGAAACAAAATGTTTATATGTCAGACTTCATAGATAATTTCATTATCCACAACCTCAATTAACACTCCTGAAATACATATCATTGTGATCTATATAATGTCTTATCTATTTTAATTAATATAGATCTTTGTACCATATCAATGAATGATTCAGAATGTTTCAAAGCCATTTTACCAACAACTTCATCCATATTCTTCTATATCATCACAATCCTCAAACATTGAATCGAAAAATTACATTAATTGACATTATGAACATTTCACAACCATAGATACGTCTCTAAATTTATACTCATGCATCGATCATGAAAACATTCAGTAATCATGGTGTTTAAAAAAATTGTAATTATAATGAATTACCTAATTTTCATTATCAAGCATATCATTCTAATATATCTTGTGAGAATAATTGGATCAGCCTTTAGTAAATAACTTCGTAGACTAGACTTAGTCCACTAGTCATGGTTTAGTTGTATTATATGTTTTCTATCCATTTGGCTCTAATGTAACATATGAAAACATTTTTTTTGAAAAAATTTTAACTAAAAATCATGATGGAATAATCATACTATTGGAAACAAATATGATTCTCCAACCATCATGAACTTGTTTTAGCCATTAAGATCATCTCACCAATCATCTTATGTTTATGAAATCCTAAAAAAAACAATTTTTCTTTGAGAACTGAATACCTCATCTAAGAAATGCATTCCTAATATTCTAAAGTAAATAAGTCTATTTATATTCTTCTATAATAGTAAGACATGGGAAGTCCCTTTTCTTTTTCATCCAAGATGCATCAACTGCATTACATATCATGGATTCTTCAACTGATTCTTTCTAAAAAAATATTCTTTATATGTCCATTAATATTTCGAAATCAATGAAATAACTCTATTTTCATTTTATATCATGAATAAAATATCCAAAAATATATCTCACACACAATTTTCTCTCATTAAAATAAAATTTTTATTTATTGGTCATATATTTAACATTATTTTAAATTGAACACATCTATTGGTTAATATTTATTCTCATTATCATTTTTCTAATAAAAAATAACATGAATTTCTCAAACCAATTATTGAAATTTAATAAAATTTTATAGTGAAATGGAACTGATATATCAATATTAAATGTAATATCAATTATTTCACATTAAATCTTTTTGATCTATTATTTTTTTATAAACAACAATATTTTATTTAGGAAAAAAAGTAGTCCATTACTTCATAATCCATACCCCTCCTATTATGAGAACTAATAACATTGAAATGATGTTTTATCCACCTATATTCTAGGATAATGATATCAATAGCGGTACAACATATTTTAAGAATAAATAAAATTGAAACTCTTTTACACACTTCGACAAAAAAGTTAAAATCATTTCGGTATAATTACCAAGATTAGAATCCTTGACATACATTCATGCATAAAATTTCTTTATGCAGATAATTTATTCAATTTACTGATTTTTTTTATGATTAATTTTTTATCATAGGATTATATATTAATAAATATATACCTTTTTTCAATATAAATCCTCCATGAACATTATTGAATTATCATATTTATACGATGTAATATATATGGATTTTTTTATAATATATTATATATATCTCCACCCTAGAGGGATCATTCTAAAATATTCACTATGATGTATACCTTTAATTGATATGCTTTAGGTAGTTTTTGTGGGAAAAAATGGATTTTTTTCATGTGGTAGTACAAACATTATAATTTACACAAAATCACCATGAATGATTTGTATTCAATATTTTTCATTATAATTATCCATATAATATGAAAAAAAATATCATATTTTATTTCAATTTTTTATATTATTTTGAAGGAACATAATTCAATATAATCAATTCTGAACAACTTATATTTTTTTTTAGTTTACCAATTTTGGAATCATTCTAGGATGAAAACATCCCTACCTGGGTTGGTCGAAGTAAGCATCCATGTCATCTACTCTAGTTATCCCCCTGAGTTCACACATCATATTTAATTCCCAAAAATATGTGTATAAATAAAATACATAAATCATAAAGGATTATTTCCTCAAGAAATTTATATTTCAATTTGAAAAACATTGTTTATATAGTTCTTTCAACAATTTTATTCCATCTCCCACATTATTCATTCACTCACATATGAAATTAAATTCTTATTGAGGATGATAAGGTTATATAACTTATTATATAACATAATGTGAACAATGTTTTTTATAATAACATTTAATGATGACATATTCTTAATTTATTATGTATTGATTCTTTTTATCGAATAATTTTTAGAAATAATATGGCATTATGCCTAGATTTATTCCATCTCTCATAAAGAACATACTTAACAAAAGATATTTCATATGTTGAAAAAATATCTTGAAAATTAGTTTTTTCATTTGAAATTTTTTATTTTCATAGTCAACTACTTTATTCATTTTCTTCTTAAATTTCCATCATTTGTTCCTTATATTCGATCCAAATTAAACAAGTATCATTAGAAATATCCGCAACATGTTTGGGTTGCCCAGGTGACTTATTATGTGTCCCATTCTTCTTATCTTTTATTATATTTGATGAACTATTATTTAACATATTTCATTAACAATTAAATGGAATATTATCATTCATTTTTAATATATCCTTATGATATTTTTTTTATAAAATTATTCTTTTTACTTCCCATAGATTCATCTACTTTTTTAACCAACCTCTATGGTGTTTTTTAATTATCAAATTTCAACATCTATTTATATGACAAGGTACCAAACATAGGTCTATAATTATTGTATATGTCACTAATATTTACAAGTTACCTAAAATCTATTGGAATTATAATCATTTTTCATAATATTTGGACATTTATTCTCATTCTATAGATTTATACACCTTGTCATTTTCTTCCTTTGTTATTTTCAATTTATGGTACTATAGAATAATTATAATGAATAATGATAATCTCTATCTTAGTATAGTCATTTACCCAATACCAAGATAATATTATATCCACTGCATGATTTTTTTAATATTATTTACAACTTCTCAGGATCTTCCTGGGGAACTAATTTTCATTCAATTATTTTAATACACTATATTTATGTTGGTAGGATTATTTTCAAATTTCATCATCAATAGTTCTAAATATTTTTAATTTATTCTTAAAAATCAATGAATCAATATTTATATATAACATTATAAAAATCTATGGATGATTCTTATTTCTTTTCAACTTTTTTATTTTTATAATTTTGTGATATAATTATATTCTAATAACATTTCAGTTTTATTTTAAGCTTAGTATCCTCTATTGGTACATTAGTAAAAGATACAAATATCTCAATTTTTAAATATTGAATATATCTCTTTAAAATATTCATAATATTTAATTCCTCTTCTAAAATTCTCAAATAGACATTTTTCTTTTGATATTTAATCAAAATCATTAGTTCTTCAATTTTTTTCATATTATTAACATCATTATCATTCATGTTAATTTTATTGTAATAACAAGTCATGTGACTATATCTTTCTATATATTAATTATAATTTTACAACCTTTAATTCATTGATTTTTTAGCCTTTACATAGTTGAATGGATAATTTCATCGTGATTATACATGAAATAATCTATTATTCTTGTAATTTAATCCCTTTGTTATTAAATATTGAAGGCCTTATTTATAGTTCCACCTTATTGGTCATAAAGGCTAAAATATTATTAGAGTGATTTATATATTCAAGATCTGTTCGATTTAAATACCCCTTTGTGTTTTACAATACTTAATCAGGATGAGTGATTTATTACGACATGCATTTAATGACTATCCATACAATTGAGAATTTTAGACATGGAATGTTATGTATAATATATTTCAATCATCCAAAATATATATTTTTATATGATTTTTATTGATAACCATCAGAAATTATACTGGTATAATGTTCATAATTATTGTTATTGGAAAAATTATTAATTACCTAATATTCATTTTAAATTTTTGATTCACGTGATGTAGGTATGTTGTCCTTATCATGGTGGTAATTTAGACAACCTATTCTAAACAATCCATTAAGGTTATGTGTTTCTTTATATCATTTAATACTTATATTTTCTATATTTATTTAACATGAATTAAGTGGGATAACTTATTCAACATAAATTTTTTATTTTCCATCTAATTCATCATTGTCTTGGTTGAAATATAATTTTACAATGAAATAATAGAATATTAACTGAAACTGTGCCACATTATTATTATTTCAAAGAAAAAAACATAAAAATATAATATATTCAAATTTTAAAATCCAATATGTGTAAACCATTGATCTGATAACACATTTCAAAACCACTTAATGATATACTCAATAGTGAGTTGGGGTGGTTATTTAGTGTTAGAAACTTTTTTTATAAAATATTATTTTTTATCCATCTACCTATAAGAAATTTTATGATATATTTTCATTTATTTTTTCTTCCTTATCATATTTTATTATATTATAGTAGGTATAGGATTAAAGATTATATTTATTCAATATTCATTAATCAATAAGGGTAACTAGTGTCGATTGCATATGGTGATTTGCAGTAAATAGATTCTCCATTATAATAAGAAACCTTATAAAATGGTTCAGATAGAAAAATAGAATTATCAAAACTGAAGTTACTTAATGTTTATGATTTGGGATAATAATAAATTACTAGATCCATATAATTGTTTTCCAAGTCCCACAATATTTCATAACTGTATAATTATGCATCATGTACAGAAAATCTACAACATATTTTTTAGATATAATACAACACAATGATTGTCCTCGACTAATTTAAATTATGTTTGTTATAATAATTATTATTATGTATCTTAATTTATCTATTACTTGTAAATAATTATAAATGAAACTAGTCTTCTTCATTATACTAAATAAATTTTTTATTTTATTGTTCTTGTTATAATAATAGCTTATCTCATCTTCCATTCGATAATTACTCATTCCGCTAAAACTTATCTATCTAATTTTTCCATCCTATGTATTCCAGTTAATTATGATGATTATTCTTCAAGTTATTGTTCACCCAATCTATTCTATTAAAAAATTGACCTTTGATATAAATTAATGGGTAATTTTAGTCTAGTATCACACCCTTTGATATCATACATATTCTACCTATGTTTCCATTAACAGATCATCTGAACAATTTTTATCTTCCTTATCTAGTATTTTTTTTCTTTATTATTAGTTTTCTATTCATCTAATAACCCCTTATATATATGTATATATTATATATATTTTTCTAAAACATTATCAAAAATAAAAATTTATCTCATTCTTCATGGTTGAAACATAATTTTATTACTTTAATTATTCCAAAATATGAGAATCCAGAATGAATATCATAATATTAACATCTCATTGCATCTACCCCATTATAATGTTGTGTTTTATCCTAAAACATATGAAGAGATTTTGAATCATATTTTAATTCCCCACATACAAATATTAAATTACAGCATGATTCACTTCATTTTTTTTAACATTAATATGTCAAAAATGATATAATTTAATAATAATTACATGAAAAATTCTTTTTAATCACAATTAGAATGTTCTATTTGAAACTAACAAAAAATATTTCTTGAATCATGATTTTTCCATTAAGATTATTAAACCACCAAATGATCTTATCAAAGTTTCCATGTTGATGACTTTATGAAAAAGCCTTCTAAATTTTATAATACCCTTCACCCAATACTACATTATAACAACTCCCTCTATCTAGTGTTCTATGTTTGCTATACTCTCAGATATCACCATGTAGAACATTAGTCTTATTCAATATTCATTATCATTAATTACCTAAAATAATAAGGAACAATTCACTAAAAGATTCTTCTTTATTTTAAGATATTCAAAATAAATCCTATGTTTTGTAATACACCATTCTATGTTCATTCCCAATAAATTTTTTAATGAAGAATCTATTGCATCATCCGTGAAAAGTCTAAATGATTCACAATCATAATTCAATTCCTTAATTAAATGGATTCTAATATTATTTTTTATTTTAGCTCTCTCATGAACCCTCAATTATCTTTTCCAATCCTTTAACATAATGACTTAATCAATAAGATTTTTATCTAATATTAAATATATTGTATTCATAAAATTATTTCCAACAAAATCACAAGGTGAATTATATCTAGAAACTTATCTTCTATACTTCAATTTGACTTTTTATGTCATCATAATCTGAAAATATTCTTTATAAACTCTTCTCGTTCCCATGAGTTAGAAAATTTTATCTTACCATTCAAAAATATTTTTTCCAAAATTTTTGGAAACCATTTTCTAACAACTTCATTATTACCCCCTGTGCATGATAACTTCACAATCATTCTTATATCTAAAAATGGTCTTAAAAAAACTATTAATTCAATGTTATATACATGTTTCCTCTAACTAATTATGTATCTTAGAAACTTTTTTCATAAATTTGAAATATTCTATATTATAAAGTTTATTTGATGACTCACCATGTTCATATGAGTGAAATAATACTTACATTCATCATGTACAACCTGATTTTTAGCTTTCATGACAACAATAATCACTGAATATGTTTATGTTTATATATTAGAATTTCTTTATTATTTTTTAAAACATAAATAAATTCTATAATATTATTAAAAAATATAATTATATTGAGTTTCACTATGATCATATATTTATTTCTAAAACTATAAATCTATATTGTGAAAATTTATTACTTCAAATTTAACACTTTTCACAGCCATACTAAATTATCGCCCTTTGTAATTAATCTTCGATCATTGGAAAATTTAGTATCTATGATATTTTTTTATTTCTGATTAAATATACCTCAAATTGTTATTTTTTATTGAACATATCAACATAATATATCTTGTGATAATAATTATATTAACCATCAGTGCATCACACCTTCTACTAGAATCTATTTGGTCAGACTGTAAGATCCAATCATTCTTTAGGAATCACTTGATCTATTTTTGAAGAAATATTCTATTTATTATTGAGTATATTTTATTTTTATTATAACGAGTTGTGTTTTTTTGTGGATTTTTTAGATAAATGCCTAAACAATTTGATTAATATAGATGGTACACGTTTAAGGAAAACTGTTCACCCCAACACAGCAAACCATACATCCCTTGATAGTATGAGATTGCACATTTGGTGTTTGTTTTTACAGAATATTTACTCTCATTGGAGTAATAATGAAACCCTATAATAATAGGTTCAACATTAGCACTTGTTTATGGAACGTCATGTTCCCTAGACCAACAAACCACACACAAGAATTAATTAGACTTCAAAAATATTTTAATAATTCACCTAACCCCCAAAACTGACGAATTTTTATCCCCATTCTACTATAGTATGTATTTAAATTTTTTACAGATATTCATTTGAACTAAATGACCCAAAAAAAGTCATTAATATAGTATCGAATCATATATTTATGTTCTAATAATCTTCTATATAATGAATCTTATAAATTTTCTTCAATCATTCTTCATCTAATCATTCTGCCTTATTTCAATTATGTAATCCATTATTAGGGAAATATATATATATATATATGCTGAGATATAAATATAAATCTATTATTCTATATCTATTTATATTTATATATTTTTAAGATCATTTTTTTAATCATTATTTTCCTGAGATTCTGATCTAGATCTACGTCCATGTGCTGTTCAATTTTTTGGGATTCCCCTAGGGCCATTATTCATCAGAGATTTGAGGAAGGTGGTATAATATTTAATTACAATAGTTTTTAATTTAATATATTTATTAAAATTGTATAATTTTATTATTTATTTATCAATTTTAATTTCTAAATTGGGTATGTTAAGATGAAAAATTGATTAATTAATACATTGTTTAAATATAGGTTCAATTGAGGAATTAATTATGAGATTAAAGGGCATTCTAATTTGAAAATTAAATGTGGAATCAATTATGAGATATAAGGAATTGTGATTCAAAATAATAAATTGTATGAATTAATTATATAATATTTGTTATTTGGAATTGATAAATAATTTTATGTTTATTAGGAGAATATTGAATTATTGATTTTCACAAATTTACCATGTAATTAATTATGGGGTTTGAATTTTGAGTATTGTTTAGTTAAATGTAAACATAATTACTGGGATATATGTAACTTAATAATTTAGATATTATTATAGTATATTAAGAGAAAAACTAATGTAATAATTAGTAATTCAATTTGATTAATTAATTAATTATTTATTTAATTATTGTTATTGGCGTAATTAGTTAATTGTGAGGTTAAATGTTTGAATTGTTGAGTTAACTAATTTTAGGATTATGGATAGATATTATGTGATAATAAATTAGAGAATTAATTACGTGTTAAATATTGTGAAGATAGTTGTTCTAATGTGTGTTGTGTGAATGGGAACATTGACATTCAAGAATGAATTAATGAATGAGAACATGTTTAATATAATGTATGATGTGTGATTGAGTACATATCCACTCAATCGATAATAAAATTATGGGAATGAGCTCATTCAAATGTGTGATATCTGAATGGAAACATGTTTATTCAAATGTGAATCATATAATGGGAACATGGACATTCAATTGTGTGTAATATGAATCGTTACATGTAATTCATGTTTAAATAAATGAATGATAACAAATGTACTTCTTGATATGTCCTCAAATGAAAATACATTGGCTGACTACATGTGCGAAGTAGGTATTGAGGTTACATACCACCTTTTAATACTATATGCTCTAGAAGGATTCAATGATGGAATTAGTATATGATATTACATGGGATGAAATTAGGATCTAATATTAGTTAAACATTTCATGTGGTAGAGGTGTCCTTAGGAACCATAGAGATAACGTGGTGAAGTAAAAAATAAATGATACATTGATAATTTTTTACTAATGGATTATACATATTTATTTATATATATAAATACAGTATAATCAGATTAGATATTGTTATAGACATCCTTTGTGGTGACCTACTGTGTTTTACTGACAACCTTATGTGGCTTCTTGATTGATACCCAAAAATAAATTATTATTGTTGAATAGGTTGAGGTAAAATTATATGGGTTAGATGGATATATTTGGAATGGATCACATTTGAGGCAACTAAACATGGTTTGTGAATTTCATGGGAATATTTGGTGTCATTATGTTTTTAATCATTTGAGGCACATGACTTTTACATTAGCATGGTGTGTTTGATGCATTAGTTTGGATATTGTATCTTCTACATGGATTGTCTTGAAAATTTTAATTTTTACAGATATATATGTAATTATAATATATTTATATTTTTTCCACTGGTGTATTACTGTGATAGAAGAGTGTATTCTCTCTCCAAGATCAACTTATTAGAACCTTGGTGGTAATCGAAAGCCTTTATTACATGGGTAGGAACACATGAGGTCATGTGACCGACCATCATGGAGAACCAAAGCGTGAAACTTTGGTTAGGAATGTGAAAAGTTGTATCAAAGGTTTTTCATTTTATTTTTATTCATTTTAATATTTGGATAATGGTAGAAAAGATATTAGGAAGATGTTGGAATTGGTAATGAGATAATGCATGTGAGTTTCAAACCCATATATGGTGGAACACCAATGTACCCATAGTGGGATTGATGTTATTTTTATTTTTTGATACAAAAGAATATTATTTCACATTGGGTGAAAAAGTGGTTGTGTTATTAGATAATTATTTTTGAAATTTTCTTATAACTGACACACGATTAGAATACCATGAGATTTGAGCCTTCATGCGTCATTCTTGTCATTAAGGATTATTTTGGGACAAGCTTAATTTTAGAATATAATAAGAAAATCGGTTTTGAGTAAGAATTTGAACATAAATTGTATTTCCTTACATGTGAAATTAAATTTTAAATGGTTCCAAATATAAAATTGGATGTATTATATTTTTTAATGTTTTGAATAATTGGGTTTCTAAATGTGAAACATGGTATGATAATGATAATTCCTATAGATAGCTAATACATATGTGTAGGATGTTTAAAGGTGGTGGTAGGCAGTATATTGTTACTATGTGTGGATGTTTGGGGAAATATATGTTTTTATTAATCCTCTGAGGTATATGGGATAACATTGTTTTATATTTCCTAAGACATGTTTTCGAAATTTAAGATAGAATCCTCTATGATGAGGCTTGTTGAGTGGATGACCAGAGGTAATGGCTAGGAATGATCCTCTGGTGTTTGAACGTGAGGCATCAATTATGTTGGGTGAGGAGTATGATGAAATTTTCTGTGATAAAATTGCATGCTTCCTAAAATTCATGATAATATACCTATGTTTGGTCGATACGAATATGTCTAAGATGACAAGAGTGTTTCATTTTCAACACCCTCTTAATTTTAATAGAGAGGGTGTACTTGAGGGTGATGAGTTATAGGTTGAGTACATTGAGATGATATATGACCATTTGGAGATTCCAACTAAGGGGAGGGTCACGTTGGCTACTTATTTTCTATAAGGATCAGCAAAGTTCTGGTGGTATATTGATCGAGGAACTGGAAAGACTAACAATATGTTATGGAAGGAATTCATTGTGAGGTTCTATGAGTACAACTATCCAGACACTCAGATGTAGGAAGGAGCAGTGCATTTCTTCTTCCGAATTAGGGGATCTTGTTCATGATGGATTATATGGGACGCTCTACCAACCTATAGTGCATTTCTCCAGTGTTGGAAGGACATGAAATAGCTTAGGCGAGATGGTTTCAAGGTTGACTTACGTGTGAGATTAAGTCCCTAGATTACCAATTTTGGTTCCAAATTTTTTATAAGGTAGTGGATAATCATTTCATTGATTATGGGAACTTGAAGGATTATTTCAATGTATGATATGTATTGGTTACTAGATTATCATGAGGTTGGGCTTTGGAGAGTTGAATGATTAGTTATGAGAACTTTATCGAGGGGAGAAAAAATATGAGTGGTCAGACAGGAGGCTCGATTATGCAAGAAGATACTTTAGTGATCTGTTATGAGTGAGGCCGTATTGGGAATTATCATAAAAACTACCCTATTAACTAGTAGATTGAAAATCATGCAACAAGATGGTAAATCTATAGAATATATAGGAAAAGCACCGAAAAAGGGACAGTGAGGGTGCGACTAGAGAATGTTAGATTGTTGGAAGGAGATATTCTACAACTATCAGACATACAACTGTAGTTATACTTTACAAGGGTATTATATTTTGTGGATGTGGTGCTCATGGGAATTATATCATATATCAGTAGAGTAGTGTAAATCAGGGGAGTCGGAATGAATCCCAGGGAATACTTGAAAGACCACTACATGCAGTGAAACCTACACTTGGGGATAGTGAGGAGGATGGTAATCATTGAGGGATACTATTAATGTATCCTATGCACTAGCTACTATATTATCATATATTGTCTTTTCTTATTCTTTTACGTATGAAAAAACTGTTAATGGTTTGAACCTGACGATGGAGTTGGTTAATGGGGTTATGACTATTCATACATAGTAGGTAGTATGGTCTATTGATATTTGTATATGAAAGAGATGTTATCTAGAAGTCATGGATAATAATTTTATATGATATTTTTTAAGCCTCAATATGTTTTTCTTTGACATTATTATGGGTATTATTTGGAAAAAATCCTACAAGGCAACATTCAATCATTTATTGGTTGACTGTGTTTGTTGAGAAATACATTTTCCATTGTTTTTTGTGGTGTTCTAGAGATATTATTGACAATAAATATTGATAAAAACCCGTGAAAATTGGCAGGGTGATCTGGAGGTGGTGAAAAAATAATAGAAACAGCATGGCGCTATTTTCCTTTGTCTTCCATATTTTTGTGCCTAAAATTTGAAAAATAGATAAATGTTTTTTTGTTAATGGAAGGTGTGTGAAAGATCCATAATGTGTCTGAATGATTGTTTTTATATAGAAGATTGATGGTGATTTGGAAACATGAACACAAGGAATGTTTCAGGATTAGAAATTTGAAAAATGGAATTGGAATTATGTGTGTGAAAGACGAGGATTTCGTGAAAGAAACATGCATGCCCAATGTGACGTAAAATTAGGATTTTCATGAAGATATGGGATCTTGTGAAGCATGGTTAATATTTTTCATAGGGGTTATGTATTCTAATGAAGAAGAGGTAAAACCCCTATATATGAGATTTCTCAACACTTATAGAGAATATAATCTCTAGATTGCGTAAGAATTTTATGTAAAGTAAGTTAGGTGAAAGATTTTGAGATGTACACAAGATGAGGAAGTTGAACATAAGATTTGTCTAGTGTTTAATATTGATGTTGTGGGAAAGTTATGTTTCATGATAAAAGTGGAATCTTGAACACAATATATTAATGTCCCACACCGGACATAGAACGAGATGCATTAAGGATTTTACGTTACCCAGTAATACTATGTAAAAGGGGTGTTCACAGTGGATGAAATAGGGACATCCATAAGAAATATATATAATATATTGGATACATTAATTAGTGATAATGAAAGGACCTACATGTCTATAAATTCTGAGTGGATCTTCTGAAGAAGCATTATGAAATTCTATAGAGAGAGCAGTGAGAATTCATATTGTTATTTTTTATAAACCATGATTGTTAGTTATTCCACTTCAAACTTGTAAATAGCAATGTGATTGTATTATATTTGTTACATTGTCATATTGTCATTATATGCTCTGAAAACATATCACCATGATGACGAACTATATAAAAATTTTTCTGTCTCACGCATGCTTTAATTTATGTTCATAATTTTCTATAGCGAAGAGATATAAGAGAGTTTTGTTTAACAATGAAACAAGATGAAAAGGGTATTTTTTTTAATTTTTCATACCCCGATTCACCCCAGGGTATTTAGTCTAGTTTACCTAATAGTTATGGAGTTTCTAGTCATACAACAAGTTGAAAAAGTTTGTTTCTAAATGAGTGTAACATTTATTTCTCTTATGGGTGACCAATATATTCATTATGAGGCATGGGATATCCTAGCTGGAAGAGCTGGGCCAATTACTCAGCAATAGGGATAGCTCACATCCTAGGTAGCCAGATTATTGGTAGATTATAGAGGATTAAATCATGATATCTATCTACCCATGGCAGAATAGTTTTTTTATGTTTTTGAAGACTTTTTCTTGCTTCCAGATGAGTGATATGTATATTTCTATATTTAGCTCAAGATGTGGGTTAAGAAAATGTTCATTCCACCATATAGAATTAACCCAAAAGAGATTCAATAATAAAAGACATAACTAGACATGTTGAAGGATAAAAGATTTATCAATCCAAATATATATGCTTGGGGAACACAAGTATTGATTTCAAATAATATAGAAGGGATTTTTCACTTGTGTGTAAACTACTGAAAATAGAAAAGATGGTTTTATGGTACATGAAACCTATTCTGCATATTGATGATCTATTTAACTTGTTGAGTAGCGATTCTATTTTTTCATAGTTGATGTGAGATCAGATTATCATTACCTGAGATGTTAGATTTCTGATATACTGAGTACTGCATTCAGAAGTATGCCATAACTTTATGAGTACTACATAATGTTGTTTGGGTTGATCAACACTCCATCATCATTTATGTCCTTGAGATAAAAATGTTCCATCCATACCTGGATCAGTTTGTGTTAGTATTTTTTAATGAATCCTTTGTGTGCAAAAGACTCGTGATGATCATTCCCTATATCTTGACTTCTCACGGAGTAAACTGAGAGAGAATTGATTATAATCCAAGATATCTAAGTGTCTATTTTAGATATGTCAGATACACATATTGGGAAACATCATCTCTAAGGAAGGTGTTTCATTGTTCCAAAGACGTTTTAAGAGGTGGTTTATAAAGAGGAACACAACAACATGTTTGATATCTGTATATTTTAGTGATTAACTTTATATTATCAGGGATTAATCCATGCCTTTTTTCTATTTTTATCACATATTTTGGGATTAAAAGTAAAGGGTATAATGTTTAATTGCTCATAATCATGTGATAAGACCTTCGAGGAGTCAAATAAGTGTTTGAAACTATCACCAATTTTGATCCTACATGAGTCAGGTGAGGAGAACATAATGTATTGTGATTATTTTGGAATAGGTATTAGTGTTGTGTTGATGAAAAGAGAGCAATTCATTGTGTACAATCCTTATCAGCGGAGGCCATATAAGAAAAAACTACCCTATTCACAACCTTTATGTAGAGGTAGTATTTTATTTTATGAAGTCTTGGTGTACCTATTTTCTTGTATATAAGATAACTATGTATACAAATCATACTATCTCATGTTAAATCTTCTGTAATTGATATTTGAATATCCTGTAGCAGAGATTGGTCGATAATTTGATGTCATTTCATTTTGATATTTCCTATACACTTAGGAAATGAAATAGTTTTTCTGATTATTTGAGTAATAAAAATAAACATTAGATATTCAAGAGTCTTTTGTACAGTATATTATGATGGCTTTGATGAATGAGATGCATGAGGTGGTTTGGGAGAACCAGGAAGAGATAAATCTAGTATATGTTTATGTTGAGTCTAAAATTTTTAATTGTATCTGAGACATGAAGTATGAGTATCTAGAGGGTTTGAACATGAGGGAATCCATTAATGTTGTGGAGTTACATTAACATTGGTTGATATACGAGGATGAGATCATATACATTGGGAATCAGGTTGTTGTGCCTAAATGCATGCGAGAAGAGGGAATGTGGGTATGTCATGCATCGAAGAGGGTGGTGAATCTAGGTGTGGGAAAAATGTAACATGAACAACAACGAAAATTATTGTGGATATAAAAGGAAAAGGATATTTCAGGGTTAGTCAAATAATCATAAACCCATATGTAAGATAATTAAGATAATCAACGACCTAGAGGTTATCTACAGTCATTACGAATTCTACAGTCGAAGTGGGGTGATGTGAAAATAGGCATTTCAGTGGGTCTTCCAATGATTCCACTAAAAAATGATGATATCAGGGTTATTATGTATCTATTGAAGAATTTAGAACATTTATCTCCAAAAAGGATACATTATCATAAGATAAGCTAGATGATTTTAAATTTTAGAAGATATTATATAAAAATGGGGTACCACAAACTATAGTTTCAAAGAATGACTCACATTTCACAACACACATCTAGAAGGGATTGAATATAATTCCTGGTACACTGGTATTATAGATTATTAATTCCCTACCATAGATATATGGGAAAATAGATCATACTATACATGTTAAGAATCATACACTAAAAGCATGTCTTCTTGAAATTATATGGAATTAAGAAAACAAATTTCCTTTAGTGGAGTTTTCATATAAAAAAAGTTATCAACCAATTATAAACATGAAACCATATGAGGCTATCTATTATAAGACCTTAAAATCACCATAGTACTTGAGGGAGTCTAATGAGTTTGCATTATTAGGACAAAGTTTCCTACAATAGAATTCAGAGTAGATTATGCTGATTCTGAAATGTTTGGGTACATCTCATATTAATATGAATTTGTATGTTGACAGATAGAGATGAACCATAGAGTTTAAATAGGGTGATCGTACATTCCTTCGCATTTCTCCATGGTTGGTTAACTATAGCATATAAAATTAGGTCATGTTGGAACCCAAGTTCATTTGACACATAGAGACAGGGGAGAGAATCATGCAAGGGGCATTCCAATTTTCAATTCCATAGAATTCCTTTTTCTATGAATTAATTTTTCTATGTCCTGCAACTAAAAAGGTATCACCCCAACACTGAACATGATATCAATGTGGATTTTTTTATCTTGATATATATGTGTCCTCTATGGATCATCAGATATGTTCGTTGGATCATTGTAAGAATGTGTTGTAGGGAAAGGACATTATGATAGTATGAATATTTTGTCTACATCTTGGTATTTAGGATGATACATGGAAAAGGGTACCAAATATACAACACCAACGACCCAATAGTTTTTTGTAAACGTAGAAAAGTTTAGTAGTGAAGCTCAACTATGGGATCTTATAATGTGGAGAGATTGTAAGATCTATACCTTTCATGGTGATGACTCAAGATTAATTTTTGGAACAATTTTATTTATTTTTTGTACATTTTATGGGTTATAACATTGGCTGTGTTTTAGAGTAATTTTTTGATAAATGAAATAAAAATGGGTTTTACATATTTGTAACATAGTTAGGGAAATCCATGTGCAGCAACTGAGGAAACCGTTCAACCCTGTACGCTGATGAATTGCATAGTTTGAACATGATTTTCCAAACCATTAACCATATTAGGAGTAACCAAGAACCCTAAAATAAAAGGCACTTGGTTGGCACATAGATAGAGAAAATTGTGTCACCCAACCAAGAAAATCATGAACACGAATTAATTAATCAAGAAAATTATTTTATAATTATACAAAACCCCTAAAACTCCCCTATTGTGACCCCATTTGACCCTAGGATGAATTTCACATTTATAGATATCTAATGATGAATTCAAATCACTCCTGACCTTTGTTGATTGTGTATCAAAGACTGTATTGAATGTACAATCCACTCCCAGTTAGTGAATCCTCTCTCAGTTCTACTCTCATGCTTCCCCCATTATTTATGACCACATTCAATGTAGTAACTCTCTATTATGGAATGATATATATCTATTAGTTGATATAAATATCTATGATTCAAGATATAAATCATGATTTTCAAGATCAAGATTTATTTATACATGATTCGGGGTTCTGATATTCAGATATAGAATTACGTCAATATGCCACTCAATTTATGGGGATTTCCATTGGGTGATTATAAGTTGGTGAATTGAGGTAGGTAGCCTAATCCTCAATTTCTATAGTTGTTATTTTGATACATTTATGAAAAGTAAATAATTTCTAATGTTCTTTATAGATTTGAATTCAAAATTTGAGTTAATTAAGTTGGTTAATTGACCAATTGATGATTTTTTATAAAATGATGGTTAATTAATGAAATGATTATGAGATTAAATGGATATTTAATTACATAATTAACCAGGGAACTAATTATTCTATTTTAGTATTTTTTATTTTATACAATTAATTTTGGTATTATTCATATAATATTCATGTTGAAAAATTTAGAATTAACTGAATAATTATTTATGAAAATGTTTAAATGTGGAATTGAGATAATTAATTATGTAATTAATTATGGTTTTTTGAGTTGTTATTATTGATTATATAATATTAAAAAAATAATGTTTCTGATAGACATAGTTAATATTTTTATTAAATAAGTGAAATTAAGTGTATAATAATTGATGAATTACTTGTGGAATTAATGTTATTAATTTGTTATTGAACTAGTTAATATTGTTGATGTAATTATCTAATTATAAGATTAAATATTGGAATGGTTGAGTTTAACTAATTTATGAAATAAGAATGAATATTATGTTGTTAATTAATTTATGAATTAATTATAATTTAATGAATTGGAATTTAATCATTCTAATATGTGATATTTAATTGGAACATGGTCATTAAATAAGGAAATGAATGAATTGAAACATGGAAATTGTAATGTGTGATTTGTTAATGAGAACATGGTCATTCAATCATTAATTAAAAAATGGGAACATGGTAATTCAAATGTGTGATGTGTGAATTGGAATATAGTCATTCATTTGTGAATTAAAAAAATGTGAAAATGGTTATTCTATTGGGTGTAATAAGAATTTTAATATATCATTCTAGTATAAATTAATGAACGGTAACAAAGGTAAATTGAGATATGGAATCACTTGGGAATACATTGGGATATGGAATGACATGAAGTAGGTATTGATATATGATATCAGCTTTGAATACATCGATCACTGAGATAATCTGAATAAGGTATTATGATATGTTATTACATAGAATGTGATTAATTAAATTATAAATATAATGTGATAAATACTTACTTATGAATTTCACTTAATTATTTCTATATATGGATACACTATTATCATACTAAATATGATTTAAGATACCATTGGTGGTGTTTAATGGATGTTTACGATCAACCTACTCTAGCTTCTTGATCTACCTAGAAATTGACTATTGTTACAAGACCTGTTAAGGGAAAATTACCTCAGTTAGATGGGTAATTTTGGGATAGATCTTAGATATGGGAATCAAATAAGGTCCATGATAATTTGGAAGTTTTTGTGAATTTATTTTCATTTTTCGTTTTAGTCACATGAAAAATACATTATCCTAGAATGTTTTTTATTTATTTTGGATATTGTATCTCTTACTTCCATATGTCTTTAGATTGGTACTGTTATTGGTTTTATATGTGTTTTAGCTATTTCATATTATTTATGTTATAGTATTACTCGAATAAAGGTTGCTATATTCTCCCATTGATAGATATAACCGACCCCTGATCCTAGTTGATTGCCTCCAGTATATGGGGAGGGGGACCTGAGGTTATGTGACAATCAAACATGGGAAACCAGTTGGTGGAACATAAGTTGGGATGTTTAATATACTATTCTAGATCTCTCTATTTTTATCAATGATTTAAATCTATAAAAAGAATATATGGAACCTTTAAAAGAAATTATCCTCATGGAAGCATAAAACTATTGAAAACAACCATGTATCTCCAAACATCAAGCTCTTTATTGAGACACTAAGATAATATCATCAATTATCTTATCATTATAAAATATCCAATAAAACCTCCAAAATGTAGTGAATGTCTCAATTAAAAAATTTCTTCCAAATATTCCAAAGGTAAGAACAACATTTATCATCTTCCAATATAATAAGACATGGGGACTTTTTTTATTCTTCATCCATGATGTATTTCCCTCAAAATAAATCATGGATGTTCCAAACAAATATTTTTTGAATATTGTTATGTATAAACCCTAAAACATAATTTCAACAATGATATATTTATATTTAATTAAAAGCCAATGAAAACCATAGGAAAAATTATTACATCCACACAAATTGGCCACTTAAATATTTCCCATTATATTTTTAGGAAATACCTTTATTGTTACACTTATAATGGATATGTCAACATGTGAATGTTTATATTATTTCTCTCCCTTTATTCTAAAAAAACAATTCAATTTCAATATAACTGATTAATAAAATATTCAAAGTTCACGGGAAAATGGTATCATTACATCGTTATGAAATTTTCCATAAATTATTTAACTCTATGACCTTTTGATCTATGTTCATTGTAAATACCAAGATTTTTTGATTATATAACAAATTTGTCATTTACTAACTATTCATGATATCTCAAGACATGAGAACTCATAATAACAACTTATAGGGGTTTCAACTATTATTATAGTATGAAGATACCAATATATGTATAGAATATTTTTATAAAAAATCATCCTAAAAATAAAATAATTATTTTAATAAAACATTTTATAAAAATCTTCTATAATCAACCCAAGAAGAATACTTTGTAAAAATTCATATATACAATATTATTTTGAAATTTATTAATTCTATTTAGCACCCATTATGTTAATATTAATATTTAAACCAATTATTTGAGATTAAGAAATAAGTACATCATTCAATGGAACCACAAAAGGATAATTATAGAATAATATGATTTAAATGAAATAATAATTATAGTTTCATTTATAAAAATGAATAATTTCCCTCTACCACAAGACCATTCTTAAAATATCCATAATGAAGAATTATATAAATCAAAATTATTTAGGAATATAATATTGGGGACACACAAAAATTAATATTCCTCATTTTTCTATAATAACATGACAATTTATATTCTTTCACCACATATGTTCTTTGTTAAAAATAGTTAATTGGAATTGGGAACTTATGATAAATCAAATATGGTATCATCCTTCACTATTCATTTAGTTTATGAAATAAACAACATAAAATTATTGAATGATGAAACTATTATTTTTTATTTCAGTTTCGCAACATTGGATTCATTCTAGTATAAAATAATACGAACATATGTTGTTCAAAGTAATCATCAATTTATTTCTACTTTAAATCCCCCTTGAGATGACACCTCACAAAAATTTCCGTAAATTTTGAGTCAAAATACAATAGAAAATTTTTATTGGAAAAAATAGGCTTCTCTATAATTCTTTATTTTTAGAAGAATGAATGAGATAGATTTCTATTCAATGTTGTTAAATATCATCTAATCATTAAAAATGAACATATAACCATAAATTTTGATTGATTGGGTGTGGATATTATCACATCATTATCAACATTTTGTTGGTAAATTCTTTTTTCTAAAATTTCTCTATAGATGGGTTAAATTTATCTAATTTAAGGAATACTTTTTTTCTCTAATAATAGTTATAGAAACATTATAAATTTTACCTGACTTCTTATATCTCTTACATAAAACATATTTAACATATGCTTTCTCTTATGTGAAAACCTATTAAGATCATTTTATTTTCAATGTGTAATTTTTTATTTTTCATTGGTACTATAATTTGATTGTTCTTCTTCATATTTCTTATTTCTCTAAAAATCGGTTCAAATTATTTGTAAAATTTTAATATAGACACATCTACAATTTTTTTATTTCCATAATGATAATTCTAAAATTAATTCCTTGAATCAGTTCATTTAGATGATTCACTCTTCTTTAAATTATTGAATTTAGAATCTAAGGAATTATTATCTCACATCGGTGATATCATAATGGGAGATTTCTTTTTAAAAATATTATACACTCTTCAATTTATTAGTAATTATTTGGTTACCTACATCTATTTTATTTTATTCTTATTATCGTTATATATACATCGATATGAGAATATAACATCCTTATGTCCAATATTATTTCAAATGTTATAGATTTTATTATGGTGTAGAATATAAATTTGAAGTATTCAAATTTTTCATAATATATGGTCATTTATTATTCATCTATACATTTCTCTTCAGCAGAGTGGGATTCTATTGTGAATTATTATTTAGATGATTTTTCCCAAAAAATAACTCTCATTTCTTGAATTTTTTACAACACCACCATTGTCCCATAAAAATATATATTTTTATATGCACCAGATGTTGAGTGTAGAATTTCTTCACATATTATTTGTCTCTTTATAGGGAATTTACATCCACAATATTTTTATTATCCACTCAAGTCGTGTTGATAAACTTCTTATTTTATTCATTCATCTATACTTGTGTGTATGTATTTAATCCAATATTATTTATGAAACCTAATTTAGATTTTATATTAAAAGATGGAATGAATGTAACCTATTTCTTCGTTGTTACTTGAAAGAGATAATTATATGAATCAATGATATAAAAATAACATGATAAAGGTATTTTAACAGGAGAATCCTCTATTAATAATTTAACAGTAGAAAATAATTTATCCTTATTTTTTGAATGTTTATCACAATTATTTTAATGATTTAAAATATTGGATACAAATTATAGATATCTCACATTTAAGGTTTTATTTTGATCTTCAATAAAACCAATCATTTCTTCATCAACATTATTTGTTCTATCAAATATTTTATGATGAATCTTAACTGCTCATTGTAATTAAGTGTCATGTTAAATGATCTTAAATGACGTTACATATAATTGAAAATCATTTATTTCAATTTTGTTATTAAAATATTCTTAATTTTCACATATCTTATCTTTAAGAGTCTTATTGATTCTTTCATTCCCTTCTACTTATTTGGACTATATGTTTTCAAATTTTGTGTAACTTATTTATAATACCCCCTTTTTAGTCTCAATATATTTGGTTTTCTTGTTTATGTTTATAAATACTGGTTCATTTATATATAAATCATTCTCCATGTTATTAATTTTGTCATCAAATATGGTGATTTTTTTCATATAATTTTAAATAATAATAAAATGATAGATACGGTTTCTCTTGAAATTCAATTTAGAGTATCCTTTATCAACAATATGGTATATCTTGATATGTTTTTGAAATATGGTCTTCTCTATTTAATCTTCGATATTCTGCAAGTGGATAATTTTTACATGAATTTCCACATAGCTTAGGATTATTTAAAACTTTTGATCCACTACTGGTATTAATGTTATAATCCCACTTCATGTTAATTCTATCAATTTTTATCAATTTGAACCAATTATTTGTGTTATTTAGTATCATGGAATAGAGATCTTAAAATTACTTCATCGTCATGGATGAAATGAGATAACTTCTTCTTCTCCTATATATCATCATTTATCTTGTTCAACATGGTCATAGTATAATTAAAATTATTAATTTATATAATAAAATCATTACGAAAATGAGAATCCTTTTTAATATAGTAATGTAAATAAATTATTCAATATATAATAACTTCAATGTAGTGAATCGAATAGTGGGGAACCATTTCTATTATTCCACTTATTAGGAACACTTTTTGATATTGTCAATACTAGGGGTTGTATTAGTGTTGGGAGATTATTGAAAATTATATAATTTTACCCCATTACCTCATAAAACCATATATAATCTTGAATATGTTATTCTTCCTTTATTATTATATTTTTACAAATGGATGTATGTAAATGATGTCACATGATCTTTTTTTCTGGTTAATTGTATAATAAGGGTAATTATTCTTTTATGTGTATAGTGAAGAGAAATATATGGATTATAAACTAAAATGTGTAAAATAATAAAGTGGTTTTTCTAGAAAAAACCATTATCCCATGTTTGGATCTCTACACTTTAGTAGAGTAAATAAGAAAACAATCATGTATCCCTTGATTAGTGTACTACTAGTCAAACTATGAATGCCTCTTGGGCCTATATAATGTTTATGTAAATAGTCACCATCTTCTTTTTAGATACATTTTATCACCACATACATCTTTGACCCATGTGATATTTATTAGATGTTATAGCAATTATTTATTATAATTCCATTATCTTCTACATTCAAAAAAATGTACAAGAAAGTATTATTCTTCATAGAATCAAATAGAAATATTCTTATCTTCCACTAGTTTAAATTTCAATATTCTCATTATTATTAATTTTTTATTATTTCATCTAAATCCTATATATTAAATCATTCCATTTGATTTTATCATTCTGGTGATGTTGATGTTTCAACTGGTTACAGTTCATCCATTGCCTTCTTCAACACACCTCTATTTTTAAAATAATTTTTAAAAAACCCTGTTTAGAATAATATTGTTTTGTTTCCCCTAAAAAATACCTCTAAATATATTACTATATAATGTAAATACTTATATACCTCTTTATAATGTTATATCAATCTATCTAGTACCCATTCTCTTTCCAGTTCTTTCTCTCTATCAATTATACCCTACATTGTCTGATACCACTTCTTCTGAAATTTCAATCTAAATAATTTTTCTTCCCAATATATTTGGTAGGAACTTCTTTATAGAAAGTGTATTATTCAGTAACACACACTCAACAACACTCATAACATTTAACCCATAGAACATCATCAATCCATTATAAAGGCATGTATTCAAAAAATTCATATGATGAAGAATGAACTAATATTTTAATTCTCCACTTCCAAATTTGAATATCCCGCTAGATTATAAAAATTATTTAATGTTTTAAAAAATCATAAAATATTAGATTAAATAATTACAATAGTAAACAATAATTAGATAAAAAAGTAAAACATTTTATTCAAGCCTCCTATATACTAATCATTAGTCATGATTATTCCATTGTGATTGTTCAACCATTGATTGAATATATAACCATCACATGATTTATGACATTATATACGAGTTGTTAATGTTATTTGAACTCTTCATATGTTAATAATTATCATTAAACTTATATTATCTAATTTAATCTATTTTATATACTCTTACATCTCCAAATTTTGAAACTTTGAGTTCATTAATGTTTATTAGAATTATTTATATAATACATTTATTAACTTATTAGGATAGGTTCATCATTATCATACCTTCTTTGATTAGTTTGTAATTGAAAAAACTCCTCCATCTAAAAATAATTTGTTTGATTTTCCTTTTCAATAATATTATTTTTTTAATGACTCCATTCAATTTTCCATCAAATATTTTTCTAATATAAAATCATATGTCCCTTCATTCATTTGATGGGATCTCAATGGTTTCTCTATTTTCATCAATAAGATGAACCCTCTCTGGTCTTATCATCTCCTTCTTTATAAATACATCAAATAAAGATGTCAAATAAAATTGTAATACTATACCTAATATCATTATTACATTCTATCTAAAGACATCACTTGGATCATTCTCTGAGACACATTATCTTGGAGAATTATTTGACGCCTTATCTCAAAATATGTTATAACCTGTATTCAAAACCTTGTCTCTATATGCTGACATGGAATGCTATATCATACTACTTAGAAATATTTAGTTTGATTGTTTAAAAATCATTTTTTAATCACTTCATTCATTACCCACTTTTTAGATGACTTTAAATAATTATTTATTCCAATTAACATCTTTAATTCCATCTTCATTCCATGAACATTACATGTTTCCTTTATTTTGATGAAATTTCTTAGAAACCTATATTTGATCAATTAAAATCATCAATATGATAGATTCTTCTTAATGAATCACTATTTTTATAAAATAAACCCCATAAATAAATTCATTACAAATAAACTCATTATGAACGACCAAAATAAGTAACAACATGATATTTGTACTTTTATTTCTATTAGAATTTGTATAATTGTTCACACAACCATAACTAGAACATTCCAATGTTGAAGAGCCAAATTTTCACTGCGTTATTATATATTATCTTATTCCACCATATACCTCAAACTCTAAAAATTTATTCCACTGCAAAATATGTGTACAAATTTCATATACATACCACAATCCCATAATTTGTACTCATGCATCGATAATGAGAAATTTCCAAATTTGTGTTGATTAATAATTATAGAATATAGTAGATTGTTCTGAACATATTTTTTTCATCTCTATTATATTGAACAGTTCATATCACTAGATAATGATTCATGGACTCACTTTATCAATTAACCTCAATCCACTAGCCTCTATTCAGTTCCACACTACTATATCCCTCCATTAGATACCTCCGTCTCTATTTTAAAATAATTATTATAGAAAACTCATTATTAAAAATCAATAAAAAAACTACATAATATTTAATATAAATAAGATTATTTTAACTTATATGATGTGTTATGGGAATTAATATCTTTTCAACAATATTCTTAAGATTATAACATTTAAAAAACCACATTTTTTTATTAATTATTCAATGTTAAAAATTATTCAAAATATTCCAAATAAATGAACACCCACTACAGGAAAAGGCACCTATAGCTATGACTATGGGAACAATAGGGAGTCTAGTCATTAGTATAGCTACAAGAAATTCCCACTGTTTGAAAATTATATACCTCTGATTTCAAAACATTGGGAATATGTGTATTCGACCATGTCATTAACCCTCTAAAAAAGCTTTCAAAACAATAGTTATATGTTTTTAAGAATCTTCGGTCATGGGTTTTGATACATAGACCACACGAATACAAGTCACTCTCCAAACCACTAAACCACATTATATTAGAGGTATATATATATATAAACTCAATTTATTGATCTAAACCATGGCTATAAATGGGAAACCATAAAATTAGGCAATCTCATGGAATATTGTTTTTCTCCCTTGGAATTGTTTTCTGATACCATAACACAGGAAAGATATACACATTATTTAGGAAAACCATGGGTACAGTAATGACATATACCCATGGTGTTTAGAGTATTATGTTTTTAGGATCCATTCAATCCCTATAGCCACTATATTAGAAAAATTGTATGTATGTGGTAATTTTTCAGTCGTGACCATTTATCTTCATTAAGGATAAAAAAACATTGATAATCAAAATTCTAATTCATTAATGATGCATAAAACTCATTATCATTATTTGATATTATAGAAAAATAATTATATAAAATTATTCATTTTAACTAGTTCGAAATATTGACATCATTGAAATCATTCTGTTTTATTGAAAATCATAAATTGTCATTGAGAAAATATAAACTATAAATAATGTGGGGTATTGGTTTTTACTATGACACAACTTGTATTAGTTTGTGATTTTGATAATGTAGGGGATATAATCACTAGTTTACATCACCAGTCAGTTACAACCCCTTTATAATAAATATATCATTCTTGATCCTGATTATTTAGCAGTGATGAACGAACTTATGATTTAGCATGAGTAACAGTTCAGGATGTATGTCATAGTGTATTCATACTATAAGTGTCTAAAATATATTCTATTTTACAAGGATCTGAAATTTAGAAAATATGTTAGAGTAGTTACCTTCTCACATTTTTTTATACTTCTTATACCCAAAAAAATTAGTGTAGTGACTTCAACTTTGATTACATAATTACCGACTACTCTAGTAAATGAAATATAGATAAAATGGATTAACATGATAATTTATTTGGATAATATATTCATTGATTATATATAAAAAGATTTATTTAAATATTTATATCAACTTAGAAAATTCAAAAATTTTATTATCTTCATTATGAAGGGTATGTATTTGTATTTTCATTACTTTTCTAGGAATTCTTTTTATGGGATGTCCTCAGGTGTGTGGTCTCTATCGCTGGCTATAGTTTTACACTTATGATGTGGGATAGTCTTTTTGAAATACATAGAGTAGGATGTGATGGATATTGACAATTATCAAGGTATTTTATTATCAATAGAGTTACCTGAATGTACCAATTCACGAGACAACATTTCCAATTTCCTAGAACGAGATGATCATTTTTTTGAGGTTTCTATCACGATAACTCAAATGTTAGATAATTGGGGCATAACATTAGAGGCGTACTGGTTTACTGTGACATTTCATCATTCCAATGTTAAAATGGAATGAGACATCCTTGAAAATAATTTCTGTGATACCTTAGGATCCTATTGGAAATTATGTGATATAATTGAATATTGACTGACTCCCAAAATGATTTCATTTTTTACATATCAAGGAGATGATAACATATGAGTTTTATATTAATATTTATATGTGATTCATTTTCAAAATTCACAGAATTATTTCATATATCATCTCCAGTGGGGACCATCCAATCACATTTTGATTGTAGACAAGTTTTCCGGAAGTGATGGGATCATAGTTAAAGATTATATCAACTTATCATGCATGGATGAATTTATATACTGATAGACCACCCATATTTTTTATGAAATTTTATTGAAATATTTCCATTAAATTATTTTTTCATTGGATAATCATATTCTATTTAGATTATTTTCCTATTAGAATTGTTGTAATTCTTCTATCAAGTTGGAGGCATTTGTATAATTTTATGGGAGGCCTTATAGCTCACCTCTTTTTGGGATTTGGGTGAAGAATTTTACTTTGTTGGAATAATAATTTTTAGTTGATGAATATTATCTTATTATTTACCAACAAGAGTTTAATATAATGCATTTGATAACTTTTTTTATCATTCAATGGTCTTTATGGAAGGTTCTCTTGTTTTTCTCAGAGTTTCACCATGGTTTAAACACATATGTTTGGTGAAGAAGGGTATTCATTCACCCCATAATGTAAGTCCATTTATGATTTTGGATTGAATCAATTCGTTTTCTTATCCATTTTACATACATTATAATTTTTAATCCTCCCATAATATGTTTTATTATTATAACTGTAGAATTATCGGCTGGGTCCATTCAACAAGATCATGTGGGAGGAGGATAATTTTGAAATCGACCCCTCAATGATTCAAGGGAATGTTAAGATAATATAATAGGAGGATAATTTTAAATATGAAAAGAAAATATAATTGGTTTGAGTTATATGAATTTATAGTAAGGATAACCATGGTAGAAGGTAGTGTGATTCCTTGATTACACATCAATGGAATCATCTCTTCATAGCATTGAGATCATAATCCTTTCCAAAGATAAAATTATTATGTGGTTGATATAATTATTACACCCTGGTATTTTTAATCATGTGAATATATTTTTTTATTTTTTTATTAAATTTAAAAAAGATTTTCACATTTAAATTGGTTGATGATTTTAATGAAGTTTTTTGAAACATAAATCCACCGACTAGCCGGTGATAGCTCACAGAACACCTCCATGTCTGTAGGAACCACTTACTTGTCGGTAAGACTGCACTAGAAATTTGATGGATGTACTGGGGGTATAGTATCCCTAGGTATATGAACCATAAAATTTAATTCCTTCCACTATCATGTTGGTGTAAGGATGGTTAGTGTAGGCCTTCTTTCATCACCCACATACAACTCGGTATGGTTCGATTACTAGCAGGTGAGGTTGTGGTTCATCTTATTAACAAGGGAATAAAATTTTGTCAAGAATGAAATTTTATTTTATCTCCTATAATATTAAACATAAAAACCAAATTTGTCCAATCCATATTAAGGAGCTCCTTGGTGATGATTTTGGATCTGTCCCCCATCACATGGGAAAATATTTATCCCAATTGAATGTTAGGTTTTTTGTTCGATGTGATTCATTATGTGAAATCGAGTACGACATGTTTTCCAATATTAATAATAATATTTTTCATCCTATTAACATGATATAAATGGATATATCATATATATGGGTAATTAAATTTTTATTCATTATATATATATGTCCACTCATGTCTAATATTTTATTCTTTTAATGCTAATCAAGAAAGAAACTTTATTTTCACTATTCTAGTGATAATATTCTCTGTCCTACAGAAAATCCATTAGATATTTTTGAGTTAGTATAACTCTTTACGTTGTTTTGTTTTTGAAATTGAATATCTAAATTTAGTTATATATTAGATGGTAATAAAATGGTTTACAAAATGTGATTTTTTTGGAAATTGGATTTATTCCCATACTGTGCTAAACAAGTCTCCTAAAATATTATATTAAAAAGATAGTTTTTTTAGGATGGTTATAGTTTAAAATTGATATATACTGTTTTTTGAAAATGTGGGATTATAATTGAAATGGGAATTTTATTGTAAAATGTTTGTAAAACATGATTTTATTTTCATTGAGCATAATTATAATATAATATCACATTAATAGACATCAGGGTATATGGGAGAACTATATATATGAAAGGCCAAGTGTGATTTTCTATCACAATTGGATGATTTCATGATTCCGTGGTTTCTATGGGGTAGACGTCCCATGTAACATATATAAGGCCCGTACATAAACATTATATAATCTTGAGTTATTTCCTGAATACACGTTGAGGATATTATCAGGTTTATAGTTTTAGAGAATTAGATCATAAATCATGCATTACATTCCACATTTAAAAAAAGTGGTTACATAAAAGATAGTGCTCATTTTTTCCATCAAAGGAAACATATTTAAAATAAAACATGGAATCTTTCTTGACACTTCCTTGACACTATCATCACATCATGTACCTTTGCCTTGACCATTGAAAAACATTTCAAAAACATGGGATGAGCATAAAAAGCTCAGTAAGGGATATAAAAGTTCAAAATGAAAACATCAGTCCATGTATACATAAGAATTAATGAAATCATACTTTAATAATAAAACATAAGCACTTAAACATGCCTCATCTAATAATAAATAACTCATAGAAACCATAATACATAAAGGTAACCTGAGGAATTCATAACATTCTAAAGTAGGGAGTAACCCTCTTGGTTGCGTTTGGAATACCCATCAAAGTATATTCCCTAAATCTCTTTGGCGAAACCTTAAAATTTAACTCCTTCACGTTACCTAATGCACTGGAGAGCTATATCGGGCTCACCTGCCCTTAGTTTATCATGGAACCACCAGTCTTCATTATAATTCCCATGAACCATAACATAATCGTATCACATAAAACATGCGTAATGGAAAAATAACATTTCCACATTTCAATAACAAGATATCAATGACACATTGATATAATAAAAAAATTATCAAACCCATTTTCAATACCAAAATAAATGTAAGGTAATACATGGTATTCATTTTTCATTAAAAAAACATTATGGTTTGTAGAGGAAGATGAAACTTAAATAATGGTCATAGCGGCAGTGAAGTCATTGTCGCCACATACGTACAACAAAAACATTCCATTTTTTCCATTTAGTAAAACTCATCATATAAAAAAGATTCCTTTTGATTAAACGTAATAGTCATAGGGGTTTATACACCGTATTAAACAAAATATGCCTCAATGAATGGAGATTGAGACGAAGTCCCTTACCTCGTATCCGACTTCACTCGATTGTTCTTTAATCTACTAAATAATAAACTTGAGTTAATTTATACTTTCTTAAGAACCTTTTTCAATTTCATTATTCCTTTTATATCACTTATTACCATGTTATGAAGAATATGTAATTATTTAAGTTAATAATGCTCGTTTTGTCGATCATTGGTACTTGAGTCAAAAATAAACACTTTATAATTACAATTTGTTCATGTATCCATTATATCCAGAATTATATTTTTGAAGTACATATCATATATATCTATTATATCTATTATATACATTAATTTATAATATTACATAACATTTAGATGTAAGAAACGAAATGCACCGTTCCTGGAGACGGTAAGATGTACATACGCATGAACGCTACATTCACTTCTATTTCATATTTTTTTGAATGGAATCATAATTAAATAAATGTATATTATAAATCCTGTATAATATCATATATAATATCATTAACAACATCCTTTATATGTCCCACATATGACATTAATGAATCAAATCACTCTGAGTGTTTGGTAGTCCACACATCCAAAAATGAAATTATGGTGTTTACCCATAATGAAAACCATAAAGGAATGCCATAAATGAAAAATACAGAAGCTTAAGAAAAACATAAAAATATTATATATCATATATAAATATAATGACATCTTAATGGACTTATTTTAATGTGTTATATGAATATTGAACTATCATCGTTTTTTGAGGTAGAAATTCGCCATCCACGGAAACAGTATGTTATTTTACCATTAGATATAGGTGTGTGTAAGTGTAGCTCGAACACATCTTATAAAAACTTAATATTATATTGAATATACTGGTTTTGTTACATAAGAAATGAATAAAAATATTTTAGGGGGTTGGAGAATCAAAATAAATCAAAAGAACACATGTGAAGACGTTATCTCTAAATCGGGTAACTCCTCTTGGTTTGAACCAAAAGGGTTTATTGAAGAACTTTCTGCCTAAGGTAAGACTTATATGATAAATATAGGGATGTGGAGAGATAAAATGATCAAATCTTGGCCATGAAAATGGCTTGAGAAGAGTGGGTAAGGAGGTAGAGGTGGGGGCCTTTTATAAGAGGAGACGAGGGGATCTCTTGGAAAGTTATAAAATGTTACATTATATTAAAAAGAGTTTAGGATTATAAAGGTCCCACATTGATATATTTCTAGGATTAGGTGATATGGGTTCGAAATATACTCATCCAATATGTATTTGACAGGTTTATGTCTTAGATTTTACATTATCTTTTCATTTTATTTAAATAATTCATTAATGAGGTAATCACCGCATCATCGTAATGTCATAGATAATTTAATTTATTTAATGTCTAAAAATTATAAAAACAATACTATGATGTAGGAAATATTTTTATATTCCCAATGACTATTTATACTCTAAGAGATCATTTACACATTAAACACTAAATTTTTTTACTCAGGTGATACATTCTTTAGTGATAATCTCCTTTCATTAAAATTAAAATGACGAAGTGTCACTTTCACACAAAAGTGATTCCATGGGGTCCCTATGTTTTGAAACAGTCATACCATGGTCTGCCATGACAAACAAAAACCATTAGGACACATTATGGGGTCAGTTGTTATTATTATGATATCATTTTATTATCCTTAACTACCCGATTACTAATTAATCACGATAATTAAAGATAATTACCTTCATTACTATTCATAATGTTCAAAAACAGAAGAGTCCTAATAAAATAATTTGGACCTTCTGATTACAAATATGGAATCAATTTTACCAAATTACAAAAATATAAATTTCAATTATCAATTTAAAAAATATTAACTGTTGTCAAAACAAATAGCAGGTGTTTTTGAAACAATTTCTATCAAAAGTTTGACAATTGATTTTGTCCAATTTCTAAGTGAAACTAATTATAATTACCAAAATTAGATTAAATTTTAAAAATATATTCTATTTAAACTTTAAAACCAATTAAAAAGGAAATCTATCCATATAATTAAATTAGATGAAAAAGCAGTTTTGATGTAAAATGCAGTATTTTTCACTATTCATTAAAAAATGAACATTGTCAGAAAAATAGAAAAAATTAAACCAAGGTAAATTTAAATGACCCAATAATAAAGAATAAGTTTATTTTGAAAAATTTAGTATATAAAAGTTTCAAAAATTTTATTTAAAAATGGTTTCCTATCAAAAGGACGTAAAATAATATTTTAAAAATATTTGTGTATTCCATGCTTAAGATTGTATTTATTCTCATTTTAAGCCTCTAAAATGATATCTAATTCATAAAAAGACATAGATATGAAAATATATTATTCATTACTTACTTGGGATGTTACATCCTTCACCCATTAGATAATTACATCCCCAAAATTTATTTACTTATCAAATAAGTGGGGGTATTTATCAGTCATTGCATTTTCAGATTCCCATGTTGCCTCTTCAGTCATGTGGTTTTTCGACAAAACAATTAATTGATGAATCAACTTATTCTGCAACACATTCTCCATGTGGTCAAGAATCTGGACTAGTTATACCTCATAAGATAGGTTTTCTTCCAACTGAACTACCTATAAACTCAAAACATCAGATGGATCTGGCATTTACTTACATAAAATTAAAACATGAAAAACATCGTGTACCTGAGATAAACTCAGAGGTATACCCACTCAGTATGAAACTGATCCAACTCTCTCCAGAATTTCATATGGTCCAATGAACCTTGGACTCAGCTTTCCTTTCTTACCAAATCGCATTACACTTTTCTATGGTGAAAATTTGAGAAAAACATGATCGCCTATCTCAAAAGAGAGATCCATCCTCCTGTTGTCTGCATAACTTTTCTGCCTGCTCTGAGCTATTCTCATGTGTCTCTGTATTAGATTAACTTTATATACCAACTCTTCTACCAATTCTGGTCCCATCAACATCATTTCACCTACTTCATCCAAAAAAGCTGGAGTTTGACACAGCTTCCAATATAATGCCTCAAAATGTGTCATTTGTATACTAGAATAAAAACTGTTATTATAAGAAAACTCAACCAAATAAAGATGTTGGTCCCAACTTCCCTGATAATCCATCAATCAAGGATGTAGAAAATCCTCCAATGTATTAATTTTTCATTCTGATTGCCCATCTGATTGAGGATGAAAAGTTGTACTGAAATTTAATTCAGTACCCAACGACTTCTGAAGGCCTTTCCAAAAGTTAGAAGTAAACCTAAGATCACAATCAGATACAATGGAGAGAGGAACTCCATGTAACCTGAATATCTCTTTATGATACAAATGGGAAAGTTTATCTAGGAAAAAATATCTTGTATTGAAAGGAAATGATTATATTTAGTCATGAAATCAATAATAACCCAGATTGCATTATTACCTCGAGGTGTCTTCGGTAATCCCACAACGATGTCCATGGATATATTCTCTCATTTCCACTCTAGAACAGGAAAAGGCTGAAGCATCCCTTTCGATAACTGTCACTCTGCTTTAACCTGTTGACAAGTCAAGCACTTCATAGTAAAATCAGTAATATCACTTTTCATTCCGTCACACCAGTAATACTCCCGAAGATCTCTATACAACTTAGTACTGCCTGGATGAACTGAAAATGGAGAACAATGAGCTTCACATAACAAATATATCTTAAATTGGTAATCACACAAAACACACAATATCTTCCCAAATCTCAAAACAAATTCATTATCAATGTTGAATTCAGGAATCTTACCTTTCTGAACCATCTCTACCCTTTTCTACAACTCATTGTCTTGCTTCTGTGACTACTTAATTCTGTCTAATAGAGAATATTTCACTGATACCTGAAACAAAACAGAATAACATCCTACACCAACAACCTGTATGCCAATGTTCATCATATCCTTAACCAAAGTATCATGTTCCAAACACAACATGGTTAATGAAGCATTACTTTTTCGACACAAAGCATCTGCCACTCTATTTTTTTTCCGGGATGGTAATGAATTGTACAATCATAATCCTTGATTAATTCCAACCATAACTTATGTCTCATGTTCAATTCTTTTCTGAGTGAATATATTCATTAAACATTCTTGATCGATATATATTTCACACTTTACATCATACAAAGGATACCTCCAAATTTTTAAAGAGAAAACAACTGTAGCTAATTCCAAATCATGTGTTGGGTAATTTACCTCATGAATTTTCAAATATCATGAAGCATAAGAAATTACCTGATCATTCTGCATTAGGATGCAACCATGTCCTTTAAATGAAGAATTATTGAAGATAACAAAATCCCCATTCTTGGAAGGTAGTGCCAAAACTAGAGTATTCAACAATATTCTTTTCAGTTCCTGAAAACAATCATCACATTCTTTTGTCCAGATAAACTTAACACCCTTCCATGGTAGCTTAGTCATTGGACTAGATAACTGTGATTATTTTCTAACAATCATTCACTAATAGCCTGCCAAACCAAGAAAAACTTTTAATCTTTGTTACATTTTTTGTTCTTGGAAATTCTTCAACAACCATTGTTTTTATAGGATCAATTGTTATCCCATCTTTTGAAACAATGTGACAATGAATGAAATTTTTTGCAACCAAAACTCATACATGCTGAATTTCCCATACAATTTCTGTTCTTTTAAGGTTTTAAAAATAACCCTCAAATGCCTTTCATACTCCTATTATCTTTTAGGAAACACGTAAATATCATCAATGAAAACAACCAAAAACTTATCCAATAACTCATTTAAAATTATACTCATAAGGTCCGTGAATACAGCATGTGCGTTGGTTAGCCCAAAAGGAATAATTAAAAATTCATAATGGCCATATCTTGTATGAAATGAGGCCTTCAGAATATCTACTTCCTTTACCATCAACTGATGGTACCCCAATCTCAGGCCAATCTTTGAAAAATACTAAGCTCCGTGTAGCTGATCAGACAAATCATCAATATGAGGCAAAGAATATTTGTTCTTAAAAGTGATGTTATTACAGGTTCCATAATCAATGAAGAAACTCATTGAACCATATTTATTTTTAACAAATAAAAATGGACATCCCTCTGGTGATGTGATAGGTCGAGTGAATCTTTCTCCAATAAATCTTGCAATTTCTCCTTCAACTCTAAAAGTTCAATTTTATTCATTTGATAAGGGGTTTTGAAATGGGCTTAGCATCATGAACTAAGTCCACAGTAAATTTAACTTCCCGATATGGTATTATTCTAGGAAACTCATTACGAAAAACATCAGGATACTCATTTACCACTGGCACATCATTAATCTGAACAGTACCTTTGTTTTCAACAATATGTGAAAGGTAACATTCATTTCCATCTATTACATGTTTCTCAGCCTCTTGATATGTTATCAATAGTAAGGGTTCGTTCTTGTACACAAAATGAAATTCTTTCTAAAAATAAACTTCTTTAGCTCTACAGTCAATCTTAGCATGGTTAACAGAGAGGAAATCCATACCCATGGTAACATCAAACTCTACTATAGGTAAAACAAGAAGGTTTTCAAGTAGGTTATTTCCAAGAATAAGGATAAGAATTATCTTATAAATTTTTTTTGCATCAAAATTTCCCCCAGGTGTTTTTTACAAATCTTCAGGAGTAATTTCCTAACATGGTATTCCAAATTTACTAGAAAATTTTTCATAGATGAAAGAATATGTAGACCCTCAATCAAACAACACACAGGAATAATCTGAAAAAACAAAAAAATTACCTGATACCACTTCATTTTATGGACCAACATCTACTAAATTATTTGCAAAGGATTTCACCACCCCTTTCTTCTTTTAGTTTAACTACTTCCAATCACATGATCTCTTTGTCAGACACTCGTTTTCATAGTGACCCAACTCATTACACTTGAAACATTTCACTAACTGTAAATAAATTTTGGTCTTACCATCAACATGATCTTTTTACGTTCAATCATGAGCCTTATGTCCCATCTTACCACGTTGGTAGCACTTTCTAGAATTCAGAAGACATTCCCCAACATGCCTTTTACCACATTTATCACAAACTAGAATCTTATTTTTCTTACCATCAGACCTTTTTGAATAATTCTTCCCTTTCAGATGCCACCTCAGACTCTTATTCGGTTGGTTGTTATAGAACACTTGATCATCGGAAAACTCCATTTCTACATTCTCAGTGCATCGAACAAGATTTTCATAAATGTTGAACTCACGAGAAGATAAAGCCCTTCGATATTTTTCCTTTAATCCTGAGTAAAAAGGATTGATTTTAATATCAAGGTCTCGGATAATATTTAGATCAGACCTTTCCCATCGAGTGATCCTTTCTTCTTAATCAGCCACTGAGTCATCCTCTTTCTTCAATTCCAAGAATTGTTTTTCCAACATTAGTAGAACAACCTTAGGAAAATACTTCTCAAGAAACATACCTTTGAACTAATCCCAGTCGAGAGCATAAACCTCATCAGCATCCATGTATGTTTAACCATTAACCACCACTGATCTAATTCACCCTCGAAATGGTAAATGGAAAGACTAACCTTTAGATTTTATGAACACCGCATGACATCGAAAATCTTCTCTAGTGCTTTAATCCACCATTCATCTTGCACAAGGGAAGATGATCGTCTGAAAGATGGGGGATGTTTCCTCATGAAATGTTCCACCACAGACATGTTCCTTTGCGGTTGATCTAGCTGATCTCATTCATGGATACCACCACCATTTATCTCTTGAGTCAACTACCCCATTAATGCAACAAAATGTTAAGTTCTAATTCCGACAATCTCAGGATGCTGATTCGGAAGGCCATTTCCTTCGATATTCCTTCCTAGCACTGCTTACCTATTTCCTCTGCGGAAAACCATTCTGTACAAACATGTCTTAGATGAATCATCATGGTAATTATAAAATGCTATATCATTTAAATTTTTTCCATAAAAAATTATTTTTGGATAATTATTTAATATAATTCTAACACCTAAAGTTATCTAAACCGACCTATGATACCAACTATAAGGCCACGTCCTTAAACATTACTTAATGCTGAGTTATTTCAAGAATACATGTTGAGGATCTTTTCAAGATTAGAGATTTATAAAATTAGATGTTAAATCAAGCATTGCATTACACATTTAAACAAAGTGGTTGTAACACCCCAAGATTTCATAGTGTGTTATTTCTTTAAAATATTACAATAACATGCACTACACGCAACACCGAGTTCAAGCACACCATGACTTACCAAAGAAGACGTTAAAAAGAGGTTATGAATATTATTAACTAAATTTTAAACTTTATATAATCCTTATAATTTTAGAATCCATATTATGAGTTTCTTAGACATAATAAAGAACAGATTCATTTTCAGTATTGCACTTTTATCAACTTTTAATAGTGAAACCTTTGTAAATACAATATTTTAAACTTTTTGACTAAATGGGGACATCAAAAAAATTTAAAATGAAACATCCCAAGCTTCCACGGTAAGCTTTCCTTTGAATAATACAGTAGCGTGTGTTGTACGCAACTTCGAGTTCAAACACACCACAACCAATCAAACTAGCCGTTATGAATAGTACTACCTACTTTTTGAAATTATATATATTTTATATTTTATAATGGACATCATTTTTGGATTCGTAATATTGAATTTAGCCAAAGGTGAAATTTTGGTACATTTCGGATAACTTTAATATTTTGATGAATAGTGAAAATTACTAAATTTTAATTAAAAACAACTTTTTTAATCAAAATAATTAATAGTGATAAATTATGAATTTAAGTGGTTTTAAAGTATATTTAGAATATATTTTTACCATTTAATATAATTTTGGTCATTGGACATAATTTTATAATTAAACCGAACATAAACAGGTGTCAATCTTTTGATAGTTATTATCTCTTAAAAACAAGCTTTTTGTTTTGACAGCGGGAATTAATTTTAAATTAATTTCTGCCACTTCTGTGTTTTGAATTTAGAAAAATGGATTCCATATTTGGAATCAGGATGTTCAAATTGGGTAAATAGGTAACTTTTATTTTTAGACACTTTGAATAATTACTGCGGTAAAAATTTTATTTACGATGGTTAAGTGTAAATCCGGTAAATAAGGGTTAAAAAATAATATTATAATAATACTAAATTACCCTAAAATGTGTCCTGGACTTATTGGTTGATACATGTTTGACCATAGGCATCTTTGGGTCGATTTTGGGACCCCATGGTGCCACATGTAGGTGATAGGGACACTTTATTTTAATTAAGTTAAAATGAATACAAAAATGACACAAGCATATAGCTTTTAGAAAAACAATTTTTACATAAGGTTATATATGTTGGATTTTAGATTATAAATATTAATTAGAAATATAAACATATTTCCTACATAATTATATTTTATTTATAATTTTTAGACATTAAATATGTTAATTTATTTATGACACAATGATGATGCAGTAATTACTATAATAGTGAAAAATTAAAATAAATGATATTATAAATACCCAAATAAATATAATATGAAAATTTTAATGAATTAAACTAATTTTATAGGATAATATGATATATTAGTATTGATTTAATTGACTTTGTTCTAAGTAATCAATCTGTTATGAGTTTCACAAAAATAAACTATTGAATAGTGTCAAAATTGACATAAAAGAGTTCTTAAAACAAATATTATATTATTAATTGATATTAAATTCCTAAAATTCTAAGGATCGGCCAAGAGACTTATATAATGATAGTTTCATCGTTAATGGACCAATTGAGGGTCGCTTGGATGTATATAGTAAGTTTATTAACCATATTATATAAAAATATAAAGAGACATTGTAAAAGTGAAAATAATTAACTTAGAGTTAATACTTAAAAATAAGGTTAATATAAGTACCCAAACCTGTCTAAATTCTATTGGTTGAGTGGTTTTAGACCTATCCCCACCTTAACCTTTGAATAATCAACATTGGAGCCATTAGAAACCGAATATGAATTTATTATAAATTAACATTTCTAGATTTTCCAAAGGTGCCCCTCACCCCTCTTATAAAAGGGCACTCCTCCTTCTCATATCTTCACACCATAAAAGCCTTTTGGTTCGGCCAAACTCTGCCCAAATACTCCCCCAACATCCCTCACTACAACCTAGAGGCCTTATTTTGATCAGAAAGCCAACCCAAGGAGCCCTTTTGATCAAATCAAAAGGAAGAACCCGAAGAAGAGGTAATGTTTTCACCAACCCTTTTCAAGTTCCTTTCTTCTTCCGCTTCTTCATTCTTTGTTCTTACCATTCTAAAATAATAACTACAGTATATCAAATATACTGTGATGTTATTATATATATGGTACAACCATATTCAGTATTCTATCCACCGTTTGAATAACATGTCACCATACGTGCGTACGTACGGCTTACCGTCTCCACGTCGTGGTGTAATTGTTATTCAATATATTATTATTTGGATGGGTATAATAATGATATGTAAATCATGTAAATAATAAATATAACATGTTAATGATTCTGTATATATGATATACCATCCATTTATATATTATTTTAATATCAAAAGAATGATATTGTCGCTCGTGCGTACGTACGGACTACCGTCTCCACGAACGTGATGAGATTCATTCTCCATCGTATCCATTCAAGTATAATTATCATTTGATGATTTAAAAAATGATTTTTAAGTAATTTATATCATTCTGGATATGAATAATATAAAACCTATCCTTTACAAACATGTCTTATGTAACAAAACATATAAAAGAAAACAAGTATGTTAACACCCGAAACAACAATAATACTAAGATATTATTAACAAATCAATGTTAAAACATCATATATGATATCATATTAATATATATGATTCTTGTATAATTTAATAACAATTATTTCACCATTATATAGGAGGTTAACCTACACCATCCAAGGAAAAGTACAAGGTAAGGTATTTTCTTATCTCACATTCAATTCCGCGAGATTTCCATTATTCGCCACTAAATTATTGAAAGTGGAGTATTGTGTGCTGGAATTTGATATATATTATCATGATTATCTTTATATTCATGTTATTCTGTAAATAATTTGGTGGTTATTAACTTTTGTCCATACGACTCAGTTGATTAACGTGGTAAGGGGTTTTCATCTCACTCTTTATTTCCGTGAGATTCATGCCATATTTCCACTATTATCTTTTGTGTGGTGTATGTACTGCCCATAATTGTATTCTTTGTGTAATACAATTTACCTTATGTGTATTTACATTTTCATTGTATGATACCTCTTTCATGGGTTGTATGTTTCATATGTTACCAAATTGATAAGGGTTTACTTCACAATCACTTTAATATCCGAGGTTGTCTTTACGTAAGTATCTACAGGGAAATATTTAATATCCATGTCCATATTTCATAAAAGAGTTTTCAAAGGGATTATTTCTAAGGGAACTTTTACTAAAACATCATTTTAAATGTTTTAAATATTTATTCTTCTAAATCATCCTCATTTATGTCCACGTTTTCAAAACGGTTTGTAATGATTTATTTATATGAAAATGAATGTTTTAAAAGTGTTAATTCCATTCAAAAGTTTCAAAGTGGTATGGGACACTTTGATTCAAAAATGTATTTAAATGCCTTACTTTCTAAATTTTGTAACATTAAAATGTTTTCATGAAAAAGTGATATTTCTCTAAATAATTTAAAAAAAACATTTTCATCTATGTCACCATCCTTTGATGGATTTTAAGATTATTTGAAGTTGATTTATTATGATTTAAATCTTCCATATTGTAATGTTGTTTTGTGATATGTTTGACTGTAGATGTGTCATTTATATAGCATTCATGGATTATGAGTAAAGTATTGACATTTCGTATTCTAGTTCCAATAAGAATGTTAATGTTATATTTCAACCTTTACTTCATATGAATGTGTTGGACAAGTATGTTCCATGTTGGGGACATGTTAAAGTAAGCCCTCCATGTTGGGGACTGGTAAAAGTAAGCCCTCCAGGTTAGGGACTGGTAAAAGTAAGCCCTCCGGTTTGGTCTCCGATTATTAGAGGCACTCCGGGTTGGTGTCCGGTTATTAGAGGCACTCCGAGTTGGTGTCCGGTTATTAGAGGCACTCTGGGTTGGTGTCCGGTTATTAGAGGCACTCCGGGTTGGGTTCCGGTTATAGATATCCCCAAGGTCTTGGGATGAGGCCTTGAAAAGAAATTAAAGTTTAGCATTATGCATTCCATCATTATGAAAGTGGTTATGGATTTTGAATGTGATTATTCGATTAGTAGAATATCCATGTGAATAAGTAAATGGCATTATTTCATTTTACTTTTTCCATACTATGTTGAAGTTCAAGTTTAAAAGGCTTTTGTTTTAGTAATTCATTTCCTTAAATGTTTATGCTTATTTTGAATGTTCTGCTATATTGTTATCCTTGCTGGGCATTTGAGCTCACCCATTTTCTATGTTTTATTTTCCCCAGGATGTGAAGAAGTAAGTTATGAATGACCTGCAGGGATATTATGAGGGGATAATAGTGTGGACTGTGGAGACATTATGTTGTTGTAGTAGTTTTTCATTTTATAATGTAATGTAAAACTTATGAATATATCTAGTGTTTCCAAGGCTACTAAACCAAGCAGTATTTCGAGATTTGATCTTTCTTGTGATCATGCCAATGTTATGTAATAATGCACCGACTCTAGGTAACTGGGTTCGGGGCGTTACAGTTGGTATCAGAGGAAGTTTAGTACAAACCTTGGAAGCTAGATTTAGATAAACTCTGATTAGAGCACGTAGACCTAAGATAAACTTTGAGGATTAGTATAGAAGAACTTCCTATAATTTTGGTATTGTAGAGATTTTGTGAGTTTTCCGAGCAATACATCCCTGTCTGGATACGAGCAGGTAGAGGCGGCTCTGGAACATATGTACCTAGGGGTAAAACCCGAAAACACCACTTTGAGCTAGACTCGAATGGGAACTGGTGCACGACAACGGGCCTTGCTGCACTCTTGGTTACGACAATCCCGGGGGATATGCTTAGGATAACTCTCATTTTCCTTAAAAATCATTATGAAGGGTTTATGAGTATATACTTCCTCAAAGGAGACATTTTTATGATTATGGATTATATCCATAAACTATTTAATTTATGTTATGTGTTTTACAAGTTTGGGATTAGGTATTGTTATTCATAAACTAATCTAATGTATGACAGTGTTTAGAAATGGCGCCCAGTAGAAGGAATGAGAACTCTAGCAATGCACATGTTCTAAAGAGAAATACGGATCATATATTTTATGTTCTTAAGCTGGAATTTATAAGAGAAATAGTCTCCCATGTATTATCATCATATGAAGAAATAATATCATGTGTTGATAAGATAAGTAAATAGTTTACTGAGTCCTATGGCTTTGAAGGGAAGAAAGAGAAGAAAATGATGGAAGAGAGAAAGATGGATAAAGGGAAGAGGGAAAAGAAGAATTTTCCCATATGTGGTAACTGTGGAAAGAAACACCCTGGAACTTTCCTGAAAAGAATCAGAGTTTGTTATAAGTGTGGAGGAAAAGGGCACAAAGTACGTGACTGCAAGGGTAAGAAAATGGTTTTAAATGTACAATGCTTCATTTACATGGAGTTTGGACTCTACGCGAACCTATGTCCCAGTCATCAGACTATGCCACAAATGATGTTATTCGATAATAATCAAGTTATGATACTACCACAGATGAAGAGGAATGATTAGAGTTCTTATGTTGATTATGTCAATTGTGTGTTGTATCAACAATGTACTTGTTATAATAATTATGGAGTATATAAGGATTGTACTGCAGTACTATTTCATTAAGGACTTAAGATTGTGTGGAACAAAGAAAATTGACTCAATAGAAGGTTAAATTTTTGGAAAATATATGGTTGAGAGAAAGATAAACCATAATATGGTTCTGATACCGAGGTAGTGATTTTAGAATAATACATGATTGATTTGGACAAATTATATTGGATATTCTTGACTACCTTGAAGCTGATTAATGATTTGTCTATTCCATCATTGTTAGGGTTTAAAATTATTTTGTATTGATGAAGTATATCCAGCATTCTATATGGAATAAGGGAGAATGAATGTAATCAACAAAGATTATGGTAAATCAGGATGTTTCAGTGTATTAAAAGAATACATGATGAAGGTATTCATATGCTATTACGGGGTAAAAAGGATCTACATTATGTTTACCTTCCTTATAAATGTTGGACTGTGAGTTTTGACAGAAGTATTTTGGATAGTTCTAGTTTGGATTATTTTGGATTGCCATAAAAGGACAACCCGGAGGTCGGGCGGCAACCCGTCGCGACTGGCAAGGCTGCGAGACTTGAACCAGCAACCGAAGGGCGACAAGGGTGTATCACCTACCACTGGCCCACGAGATGTCCTGGATTAAATAATGTAGTTTTTTTTAAAAAGATCTGGTAGATGAATTATAAATTCATTTATTTTGGAACCCTGTACGAATAGTATAAATAGAAAAAAAATTACATTCTATTATCTTTTAGAGTGAAAGATGAGTTTGTGGTAGAAATTTATTAATGGATAAAACACTAATTATAAAGTAAGTATATCTCCTTATGATCTTATCCAATCTCATAAATAAATTCCTCAACATTAATAAAGGACCTTAGAACAAAAATGTTGTCCTAGATGGTACCTTAAATCATCACTAATTTATGGCTTTGGGATTTTTGGCCTTTTCATAGCCATGTTCTCTACCACTCTCCATCAGATAATTGATGGTAAGATTTCTCTTCCATATCCATATTTTCCTACATGGAACTCTAGTATGTGTTATTTTCGGTAATCTTCATACATTCCACTCTATGTTTTAAATAGAGGCCCCATTAATTCATTTTTCGATGTGGGATTTCAACTAAGATATTATGAAACGTCAAAAATGTGTTATCCCAATACCCTATGTGTTGTTGAAATGATGGTATTTCAAATCATCATAGATTGATGAGTTTATGGACCTCAATTTTATACTTGTTTGTGATTGATGACCTCAATCACTACCTATAAATATTTACGTTTTTCCTCCAATTATATGTCTCTAATTTCCACCAATGTTCTCCTAATCGAGATCATAATTTGGTGGTGACCCTTTCATTTCTCATTTCCTTATATTAAGACTAAATTTTAGTAACCCAATTTCCGATGTGGGTTTTCCCACAAAGATATTTTTTATTTTCAACCTTTTATTTTCGAAGAACAATTTCAAATTGTGAGGATGCAATTTATTGAAGGAGGGGAGAATGTAACACCCCATGATTTCATAGTGTGTTATTTCTTTAAAATAATACAATAACTTGCACTACACGCAACACCGAGTTCAAGCACACCATGACTTACCAAACAATCCGTTCAAAAGAGTTTATGAACAGTATTAACTAAATTTTAAACTTTATATAATCCTTATAATTTTAGAATCCATATTATGAGTTTCTTAGACATAATACAAGAACAGATTCATTTTCAGTATTGCACTTTTATCAACTTTTAATAGTGAAACCTTTTTAAATACAATATTTTAAACTTTTTGACTAAATGGGGGCATCAAAAAATTTAAAATGAAACATCCCAAGCTTCCACGGTACGCTTTCCTTTGAATAATACAGTAGCGTGTGTTGTACGCAACTTCGAGTTCAAACACACCCCAACCAATCAAACTAGCCGTTATGAATAGTAATACCTACTTTTTGAAATTATATATATTTTATATTTTAGAATGGACTTCATTTTTGGATTCTTAATATCGAATTTAGCCAAAGGTGAAATTTTGGTACATTTCGGATAACTTTCATATTTTAATGAATAGTGAAAATTACTAAATTTTAATTAAAAACAACTTTTTTAATCAAAATAATTAATAGTGATAAATTATGAATTTAATTGGTTTTAAAGCATATTTAGAATATATTTTTACCATTTAATATAATTTTGGTCATTGGACATAATTTTACAATTAAACCGAACATAAACAGGTGTGAATCTTTTGATAGTTATTATCTCATAAAAACACGCTTTTTTGTTTTGACAGCGGGAATTAATTTTAAATTAATTTCTGCCACTTCTGTGTTTTGAATTTAGAAAAATGGATTCCATATTTGGAATCAGGATGCTCAAATTGTGTAAATAGGTAACTTTTATTTTTAGACATTTTGAATAATTACTGCGGTAAAAATTTTATTTACCATGGCTAAGGGTAAATCTGGTAAATAAGGGTTAAAATATATTATTATAATAATACTAAATTACCCTAAAACGTGTCCTAGCCTTATTGGTTGATACATGTTTGACCATAGGCATCTTTGGGTCGATTTTTGGACCCCATGGTGCCACTTGTAGGTGATAGGGACACTTTATTTTAATTAAGTTAAAATGAATACAAAAATGACACAAGCATATAACTTTTAGCAAAACAATTTATACATAAGGTTATATATGTTGGATTTTAGATTATAAATATTCATTAGAAATATAAAAATATTTCCTACATAATTATATTTTATTTATAATTTTTAGACATTAAATAAGTTAATTTATTTATGACACAATGATGATGTAGTAATTACTATAATAGTGAAAAATTAAAATAATTGATATTATAAATACCCAAATAAATATAATATGAAACTTTTAATGAATTAAACTAATTTTCTAGGATAATATGATATCTTAGGATTGATTTAATTGACTTTTTTAAAAGTAATCAATCTGTTATGAGTTTCACAAAAATCAACTATTGAATAGTGTCAAAATTGACATAAAAGAGTTCTTAAAACAAATAATATATTATTAATTGATATTAAATTCTTAAAAATCTACGGTTCGGCCAAGAGACTTATATAATGATTTTTTCATCATTAATGGACCACTTGAGGGTCGCTTGGATGTATATAGTATGTTTATTAACCATATTATATAAAAATACAAAGAGACATTGTAAAAGTGAAACTAATTAACTTAGAGTTAATACTTAAAGATAAGGTTAATATAAGTACCCAAACCTGTCTAAATTCTATTGGTTGAGTGGTTTTCGATCTATCCCCACCTTAACCTTTGAATAATCAACTTTGGAGCCATTAGAAACCGAATATTAATTTATTATAAATTAATATTTCTAGCTTTTCCAAAGGTGCCTGTCACCCCTCTTATAAAAGGGAACTCCTCCTTATCATTTCTTAACACCTTCAAAGCCTTTTGGGTCGGCCAAAATCTGCCCAAATACTCTCCCAACATCCCTCACTACAACATAGAGGCCTTAGTTGGATCAGAAAGCCAACCTATGGAGCCCTTTTGATCAAATCAAAAGGAAGAACCCGAAGAAGAGGTAATGTTTTCACCACCCCTTTTCAAGTTCCTTTCTTCTTCCACTTCTTCTTTCTTTGTTCTTACCATTCTAAAATAATAACTCCAGTATCTCACATATACTGTGATGTTATTACAAATATGATACAACCATATTCAGTATTCTATCCACCCTTTGAATAACATGTCACCATATGTGCGTATGTACGGCTTACCGTCTCCACGTCGTGGTGTAATTGTTATTCAATATATTATTATTTGGATGGGTATAATAATGATGTGTAACTCATGTAAATAATAAATATAACATGTTAATGATTCTGTATATATGATATAACATCCATTTATATATTATTTTAATATCAAAAGAATGATATTGTCGCTCGTGCGTGCGTACGGACTACCGTCTCCACGAACGCGATGAGATTCATTCTCCATCGTATCCATTCAAGTATAATTATCATTTGATGATTTAAAAAATGATGTTTAAGGACTTGATATCATTCTGGATATGAATAATATAAAACCTATCCTTTACAAACATGTATTACGTAACAAAACATATAAAATAAAACAAGTAAGTTAACACCCGAAACAACGATAATACTAAGATATTATTAACAAATCAATGTTAAAAGATCATATATGATATCATATTAATATAAATTATTCTTGTCTAATTTAATAACAATTATTTCACCATTATACAGGAGGTTAACCTACCCCATCCAAGGAAAAGTACAAGGTAAGGGATTTTCTTATCTCACATTCAATTCCGTGAGATTTCCATTATTCGCCACTAAATTATTGAAAGTGGTGTATTGTGTACTGGAATTTGATATATATTATCATGATTATATTTATATTAATGTTATTCTATAAATAATTTTGTGGTTATTAACTTTTGGCCATATGACTCAGTTGATTAACATAGTAAGGGGTTTTCATCTCACTCTTTATTTCCGTGAGATTCATGCCATATTTCCACTATTATCTTTTGTGTGGTGTATGTACTGCCCATAATTGTATTCCTTGTGTAATACACTTTACCTTATGTGTATTTACATTTTAATTGTATGATACCTCTTTCATGGGTTGTATGTTTCATAAGTTACCAAATTGATAAGGGTTTACTTCACAATCTCTTTAATATCTGAGGTTGTCTTTACGTAAGTATCTACAGGGACATATTTACTATCCATGTCCATATTTCAGAAAAGAGTTTTCAAAGGGATTATTTCTAAGGGAACTTTTACTAAAACATCATTTTAAAAGTTTTAAATATTTATTCTTCTAAATCATCCTCATTTATGTCCACGTTTTCAAAATGGTTTGTAAGGATTTATTTATATGAAAATGAATGTTTTAAAAGTGCTAATTCCATTCAAAAGTTTCAAAGTGGTATGGGACACTTTGATTCAAAAATTTATTTAAATGCCTTAATTTCTAAATTGTGTAACATTAAAATGTTTTCATGAAAAAGGGATATTTCTCTCAATAATTAAAAAAACATTTTCATCTATGTCAACATCCTTTGATGGATTTTAAGATTATTTGAAGTTGATTTATTATGATTCAAAACTTCCATATTGTAATGAAGTTTTGTGATATGTTTGACTATAGATGTGTCATTTATATAGCATTCATGGTTTATGAGTAAAGTATTGACATTTCGTATGCTAGTTCCAATAAGAATGTTTATGTTATATTTCAACCTTTACTTCATATGAATGTGTTGGACAAGTATGTTCCAGGTTGGGGACTGGTTAAAGTAATCCCTCCAGGTTGGGGACTGGTAAAAATAAGCCCTCCAGGTTAGGGACTGGTAAAAGTAAGCCATCCGGTTTGGTCTCCGGTTATTAGAGGCACTCCGGGTTGGTGTCCGGTTATTAGAGGCACTCCTGGTTGGTGTCCGGTTATTAGAGGCACTCCGGGTTGGTGTCCGGTTATTAGAGGCACTCCGGGTTGGGTTCCAGTTATAGTTAGCCCCAAGGTCTTGGGACGAGGCCTTGAAAAGAAATTAAAGTTTAGCATTATGCATTCCATCATTATGAAATTGGTTATTGATTTTGCATGTGATTATTCGATTAGTAGAATATCCATGTGAATAAATAAATGGAATTATTTCATTTTACTTTTGCCATACTTTGTTGAAGTTCAAGTTTAAAAGGCTTTTGTTTTAGTAATGCATTGCCTTAAATGTTTATGCTTATTTTGAATGTTCTGCTATATTGTTATCCATACTAGGCATTTGAGCTCACCCCTTTTCTATGTTTTATTTTCCCCAGGATGTGAAGAAGTAAGTTATGAATGACCTGCAGGGATATTATGAGGGGATAATAGTGTGGACTGTGGAGACATTATGTTGTTGTAGCAGTTTTTCATTTTATGATGTAATGTAAAACTTATTAATATATTTAGTGTTTCCAAGGCTGATAAACCAATCGGTCTTTCGAGATTTGATCTTTCTTGTGATCATGCCAATGTTATGTAATAATGCACCGACTCTAGGTAACTGGGGTCGGGGCGTTACAGTGGTTACATAAAAGATAGTACTCATTTTTCCCATCAAATGAAATATATTTAAAATAAAACATGGATTCTTTCTTAACACTTCCTCGACACTATCATCACATCATTTACCTTTCCCATGACCTGTGAAAAACATTTCATAAACATGGGATGAGAATAAAATGCTCAGTAAGGGATATAAAAGTATGAAATGAAAACATTAGTCCATGTATACATAAGAATTAATTAAATCATACTTTACTCATAAAACATAAGAACATTAACATTCCTCATCAAATAATTAATAACTCATAGAAATAATAAGACATAATGGTAACTTGAGAAATTCATATCATTTTTATGTATGGAGTAACCCTCATGGTTAAGTTTGGAATACCCATCAAAGTATATTCCCAAAATCTCTTCAGATAAAAATTAACGTTTAACTCTTTCATGGTACCCAATTCATTGAAGATCTATATCAGGCTCACATTCTCTTAGTTTGTCATGGAACCACCCATCTTCATAACAATGCCCAAGAACCAAAACATAACTGTATCACATAAAACAAGCATAAAGGAAACATAACATTTCCACATTTCAATCACAATATATACATAACACATTGATATAATAAAAAAATTATCGAAACCATTTTCAATACCAAAATAAAAGATAGGTAAAACATGGTATTTATTTTTCATTTAAAAAAACATAATGGCTTGTAGAGGATGCTGAAACTCAAATAATGGTCATGGCGGTGGAGAAGTCATTGTCACCACATACGTACGACAAAAACATTCCCTTTTGTCGTTTAGTAAAATTCTTCGTATAAAAAATATTCATTTTGAATAAACGTAATAGTAAATGGGGTTTATATACCGTATAAAACAAAATATGCCTCAATGAAAGGAGATTGAGATGAATTCCCTTACTTCGTATCCGACATGACTCGATCATTCATAATCTCTTGAATAATAAACATGAGTTAATTTCTAATTACATTAGAACAATTTTCATGTTAATTATTCCTTTTACATCACTTATTACCATGTTATGAACACTATGTAATTATTTAAGTTAATAATGGTCGTTTTTTCGATCATTGGTACATGAGTCCAAAATAAACTCTTTATAATTAAAAGCTGTTCATGTATCCCTTATATCCAGAATTATATTCATGATATATAAATCATATATATCATATATTTCCTATATTCACAAGCATTTATTATATTACATAACATTTAGAGGTAAGAAATTAAATGCACCATTCACGGAGACGGTAAGTCGTACGTACGCATGAACACTACTTTCACTTCTATTTAGTATTTTATGGATTGGAATCATAATGATAGAAAGATATATTATAATTCCAGAATAATATCATATATAATATCCTTAACTCCATCCTTTATATGTCCCACATATGGCATTAACTATTCAAATCACTTTGAGGGGGCGGTAGTCCGCACTTCCTAAAATGAAATTATCGTGTTTACCGATAACGAAAACCATAAAGGTATGCCTTAAATGAAAAATACCAAATATTAAGGAAAACATAAACATATTATATATCATATATAAATATAGTGACATCTTAATGTACACCTTTGAAGGTGTTTAAAGAATATTGAACAATCATTGTTTCGTGAGGCAGGAATTCACCATCCACGGAAACAGTATGTTCTTTAAACATTTGATGTTGGTGTGTGTATGTGTAGCTCGAATAATTTATATAAAAACATCATAGTATATTTAAGATACTGGTTTGGTTACAAAAGAAATGAATAAAAATATTTTAGGGGGTTGGAGAAGCAAAATAAAACAAAATAACAAAAGTGAGGACATTACCTTTAAATCGGGTAACTCCTCTTGGTTTGAACCAAATAAGTTTCTTGAAGAGCTTTATGCCTAAGGTAAGTCTTATATGATGAATATAGGGATGTGGAGAGATAAAATGAGCACATATTGGCCAAGCCAATGGCTTGAGAAGTGTCCATAAGGAGGTAGAGGTGGGGGCCTTTTATAAGAGGAGAGGAGGGGCACTCTTGAAAAGTTATAAAATGTTACTTTATATTAAAGAGAGTTTCGGACTTTAAAGGTTCCACATTGAAATATTTCAGGTATAAGGTGATAAGGGTTATAAATATAATAATCAAATAGGTATTTGACAAGTGTATGTCAAAAAATTTCATTATCTTTTTATTTTATATAAATCCTTTATTAATGAGGTAATAACTACATCATCATAATGTAATTCATAATTTAATTTATATAATGTCAAAAAATTATTAAAAAAATATTATGATGTCAGAAATGTTTTTAGATTTCCAATGAATATTTATTCTTTAGGAGATCATTTACACAGACAAAACTAAATATGTTTTACTCGGTTGATACACTCTTTAGTGATATTCTTCTATCTTTAAAAAAATGATAAAGTGTCACTATCACACAAAAGTGATTCCATGGGGTCCCTACATTTGGCACAAGGAATCCCATGGTTGGCCATGACACAACCAGAAGCATTAGGTCACATTTCGGGGTCATTTTGTATTATTATAATAATATTTTATTAACCTTAACTAGCCGATTACTAATTAATCATGATAATTAAATATAATTACCGTTGTTACTATTCATAATGACCAAAAACAAAAGATTATTAATTAAATAATTTGGACCTTCTGATTTCAAATATGAAATCCATTTTACCAAATTCCAAAGATATTAATTCCAATAATTAATTTAAAAAATAAATCCCATTTTCAAAACAAATAGTGGGATTTTTTGAAACAATTTCCATCAAAAGTTGGACAATTGTTTATGTCCAATTTCAAAGTGAAATTAATTTAAATGACAACCATTGGAATAAATGGTAAAAATATATTATATTTACACATTAATACCAATTCATAATATAATATATCCATATAATTAAATTAGATGAAAAAGCAGTTTTGATGTAAAATGCAGTATTTTTCACAATTCATTAAAAAATGATCATTGTCAGAAAAATACCAAAAACTTTCCCAAGGTAAATTTAAATGTCCCAATAAAAAATTATATTATTATTATGACAAATAGATATTTTTAAATTGTCCAAATTTTGATTTAAAAATGGTTTGCCATCAAAAGGCTGTAAAATAATCTTTTAAAAATATTAGTATATTTCATCCTTAAGATTGGATTTATTCTCATTTTAAGCCTCTAAAACACTATCTAATTCATAAATAGACATAGATAAGAGAATTTATTATTCATTACATACTTTGGATGTTACAACATAGGTTCACTAAAATTATGATGGGCTTATGTCATCTATTATCACATTCTTATATTTTGTGTACACACTCCTATTAGGGATTTAAATTAGTGCCTTATCGATACATTATGTATAAGAATATTGGAATTATTATTCACCACGTGATATTGAATAATATTTTTAATCATTATATTTTTTTCAAGATATTATTCCATTTGAATATTTACTATCTCATGTTTTATTTGTTATAATTATGGAATTTTTTTAAAAGATAAAAAATGTGTTTTTATATTGGAAATTATTTCATTTGAAATGTTTTCAATAATACTTTTAAACAAAAAAAATATATGAATGATGATAAAAAAATTATATATTGGTATTGGTTTCATAATAAGTTTTAGGGATTATACCCTACTTTTGACGTTGGGTATTTATAGACCATGTTTTTTAAGAGTCATTAGAAGGGAAGAGTGTCATGTGAAGGATTTATCTCTCAGGCTGTGTTTCCTTTTCGATGGATTTTGAAGGCTGTGAAATGATTCCATGAAGAGATTGTCCCTATGGATACTTCTAGATCCATATTAATGGTATTTCAATAGTTATTTTAAAACACATTATCATGATGTGGGGTTTTACCTTTTTGTTTGGTTATTGGAAAATAATTTATTTTGGATATATATTATGTTAATATGATTATTTTTATCCTATTATTTTCTTATCAAAGGTTAGAATCATTATAATAAAACTTTTTACCATACAATTACTATTTGTTCCAGCATGTGGTGATCAAGAAATCACATTGGGCATCATGGAAGGCTAAATTGGGTGAAATTACGTGTTAACCCATTTTGGCCTATTTCAAAAACAGTAATGTTGAATCTTAAGAGACACCACCATGCCACAACATCTCCATTATTTAACCCATAATCATGAAATCATCACGTATTATCACATTTTGTCCAATATTTGGGGAATTTATTTTCAAACAACTTTCATGAACAAATTTTACTTGTTTAATAGAGTTGGTTAATATGTGTTGACTGTTATAAATAGTATGATTTCATTGATACTCCCAATACACCCCATATATATTAAAAAAAATTATTATTTAAAACTTTTTATAATAAAATCATCATCCATGAAATTTAATATACATATAAACACATTTAATAAATATATTTACATTAACCATTAATAAATCTTAACCATGCCACAAAATATCCTTGAATGCCAAAAAAACTCCAACTCATTCACCCGACTCAACAATTAAAGAGTGTCGAATTACTATATCATAAGTTATAACCATGATAGTTCATCACCTACATGAGAGAGAATTCACTTTCAAATAACCAAGAATTTCCATTAACAATATGGTCCCACAAACAAGTGTTAGTTTCCACCACATAACCCTATAATTCCAAATATGTTATATACAACTAAATGTGTTTTCACAATGTATACTATTACTTACCTCTTCAAAATACAATAATAAATATAACATTACTCATCCAATCAAAACTCAACAACACCGTATAATGATTTACAGCATGAACAGAAATCAATAAACATAATTCACAAATTAAAAGCTCAATAGAACACTTCACCACCTATAAAACAAATAAAATCCAATTCCCCACATGGCAATGCAATTCCACAATTCATAAAAATAATATCAATAAAAACCCACAAAAAAGAATGAACTAGTAATATAGATACCCACATAAACAAAAAATTAATCACTTTTCACCAAAAATTTCCCATTATTTATAAAATTCCATAACAAAGGAATAATAACAGCATTCTTCATATACTAACTCATGAACACTAAACACATGATTATTAAAAACATAAATGAAATAATATATAAATCATTATAAATGACCAAAAACATTTAATTAAAAGGTAAAATTTTATCCATATGAATTTTTCACATATTGTTTAAAAGTGAACCCCCCATCCTCAACATGATGATTTCACAAATATATACTACCATAATTTTGATCCACCATCTCCTTCTCTTCCTTAATATCCAATAAAAATAAACTATTTATTCAATAAAAATACCCTATATATACCAAAACATACATGATTAGGGTTTACATTGAGATATAACTGGTAATGAGTGAAAATTGGTAGATTTAAATTGATTTTTAACTATAACTTCATCACTACAAAACCAATGAGGGGGAAGACACAGAGGTAAATAATATCCTAAAACACTGCCAAAATTCGAAAAATTTAGATGATAGAAAAACAATTGTAAAAAACCGTCAAATACATTGTAAAACATGGGAGTGAGAAAAAATTTAAGTGGTTACAGATATTATTTTCACATTCTCATTTAAAAGACCATGATCACTATTAATTCTTTCTATAATATGTAGGGTCTAGTTATACAGTATTAGGATACCAAGTTGTAACCATTCGGAATACATGATCCATTTATTGGTTCTTTTACATGGTTCCAGTTCTAATTCATCGAAAATATGGCACCCAAAAACCCTAAAAATCACCCTCTTCCACCTTCATACTCCTCCAACCACTTCTCAATGTCCAAAATACACAACCAATCAAGGATTAATCCCATCTAATCTCATCGTGTTTCCCTAAAAACCGATACAAAAAAATTTTATCTCAGTAAAAATTTTTCCACCTAGGAAAAACTATAAAAAACTAGAAAAAATATGATAAATATTTTTTAAAAAATCTTATAAAAACACTTCACCAAAAATATATCCACAAAAATAATTTCATACCAAATTCTTTACCAGCTGTATTACTATAAATTTGGATCCAATAACCACTTTCCAATAAAATAAAACCCATTAAATCTCTCCCTACAATATAAAATATCTACCACATTTCCAAAAAAATATACAACCATTTATAAGAAAAATGATTAATAAAATAATATCCTTAAATAATACAATTTATATGGTTCTTATTCACTAAATTAGCTTCAAATTGACACTATATGCACCAAAATCACACCCCAATTATACAGTACCTAGTATCACCATTTGATAGTGTATATATAATATCTTTATATGTTTCAAACAATGATTTTTTTCCACAGAAATGAATAAAAACACATACAAGGGAAATATGTAATACTGAAATCATTCATCTGTAAAATAAAACACACAAAACTCCACCAAAACCACAAGGATTCTCTAAAATACCCCATTAAAGCATTATATTTAGTAAGACCGTATCGATTATTAACAAATAAAATTCATGCATTAAACAAATAAATCAAAAAATCACCCCATTCATAAAATAACAACACTTTCAAATCATATAAAATTGTCCACTAAGTTTTAGCTATAATAGGATCCCAATACTTACATTGAAACAATATCAATTAAATAATATTTTCTTTACTACCAATTCTCACATTATTTACCACTAATATTTTCTAACATGAATCACACACATGGGTTAAAATCACTCTATCACAACATATAACTCATAAATATCTTGATCATATATCTTGATATTCATGATAATATAATCATTATGGTCATTTTGTAATTATATGACATGGTATACAGGGGTTCAGTCCCACCTGCATAATCAAATAGGTAATAATTTAAAATCATTGGTTGGTCCACATCATATGCATAATTATTTACAAACATTCCAATACATTTAAAAATTAATCACTTAATTCCAAGTCACACTTGATCATACAATAAACATTTAATATAAATTCACATTTATAATTACTATAGTCTTATTAACCATATATAATTTGAAATGAATCATCCATACATCCTATTTAATTTGAAAATAATATCTTCATATCTGCCAAAATTCATTATCATTTAATAAGTTTTATCCTCCATTTGAGTTCTCCTCACCATTTAGAGAACGTCTCACCACATACCATTTTAATATAATGATAATGTATTTATTAACCTATCATAAAGGGTCATTGTATTATTACATGTTTCTAAACTCTAAATTAATACATTTGGTGAGTTATTAAATGTAAAATCCTTAATTTAAACCATATATTGACACATGTTACTATCATAATGATTTATTAACAATAAACCTGTGAAATTTATATCATTCTTCAGAAATAACCCACATACCATATTTAATTCATTACCACCACATATATCACTTTTTAGAATTATTTCAAGGCTACTAAAAAAGAATCATATATTATTATATCCCTTTCCAAAATAAATCTTCTTTTCCATAAATATGAAATATCACACTATATAGATCCCATCCTGAATTTTATATCCCATCATGAGGATTAACCTCATTATTCCTCTTTAATTAATTTTTGAAATCCATTATTTTGATTCTATATGATAAACAGACTTCATATGAGTGTTATATTGTTCCAAAAAAATATCATCATAACCCATATACTAAAACCAATATGTCCCATTTCAATCCTCCACACATTAGGCCACATGAAATATGAGTCTCCTCTTACTATAATCCTTATACATTACATTAAATCATCAGAGTATCATTGTGTGTGGGAATCAATCTAGTTAAGACACTATCAATATACTGCAATAATGATGTCAATATTATTGGAACATCAAGAATAATTTAAATCCATTACCCTCTCTACTAATTATATTTTAATAATGATTCATTTTAATTCACTACCACTCCAGACATTGAAGAGAATATCCTAGTTACAATACAGTTCCCTGATCAATTTAATAGTTTACCCATATATCAAAGAGAACTCATTTCTCACGCCTATGATATTAAAGATTATAATTTTCCATTGTCTGACAACCATCAAAATTTTCTTATAGTAAATCCAAATTTTAACAATATAAAAACAAAATTTATAGAGGAATGGTTCTTATTCAATTTTAAATCCAACCATATTTTTCCTCCATTACATATATCATCTCATACCTCTACTATGGACTCGTAGTGGTCATTTCATTGGTTATAATGAAATTACAAATCATGATACTACAAAATAATATATACTAGAGGGTCATAACAAATTTATAACATTATTTCTAATTACAATAATTTATAGAATCACACAAAATAAATCACATTCATACTCAAGAAATACATATCTAACCAACTTCCTTTCTCTAAGACAACATTATAGTTTGTTATAACAAATTAAAAATTTAATAAATACAAAAACCATTCCTCTTTCCATATTAATTAAGAAATTTTCCAAATATAATTTTTTATAATATCTAATAATTAACACTGAAACATAGAAATACTCATTCCTCAATGGATTAATACATAGAGAATTTCTAATCATGCTAAATTCCCATTTTTTTAAAGAGTATCCTAATATATAAAAACTCATAAGTCTCTCCATTCGACCGTGCATCCCCTTATGTCAGTCCGAAAAAAAATTCCATTAGACCAAAAACAAACATAACCCCAAGAATCATAAAATATTTTACAATACACAACCACACATCCATCATATCACACTTGAGTAATATGATTCATTCTCTAAGGAATACTATAAATGAGGGAATACATGTGTTATTATTGATATGTGAATTTATATCTAGCTAAAAGAAAAAAAAGTTAATGAACTATTATTATAGATAAAGAGAGTTCTTCACTATTATCTTGTGTCATATCCCCTTAGCACTATGATTCCCCATTTAGTATAGATATCTAACATGTCAATAGATAACATATCCATGAAATACACCTAAATCACATCATAAAAACTTACTAAAAACTTTATTTGTAAACCATTCACTATGCTTACATAAAACTATCCATAGACTGTTAATTCCTTTATTTATTTTAAAGAACCATATTCCAATTTTTTTATTCACAAAGATTCAGAAATGGTTTCCTTACTGGAATATTTCTCCCATGTTTAAGTAAAAACCCATATATCAAAACTCATAATAAATATTCATAGTTATAAAAACCCAAATAATCCTTCTGTTGTGTACCCTAGGATATCCACCATTTAAAATAACAATATAGAGAACAATAATAAACCTAAATAATCACATACTCATCTTGACACTTTTCTATAAAAAATATCACATCAACTATCCATTCCATAATTTCACCAATCCACCCATCCTTGAGGAATCCATTTATTCCACGCATCCTATCATCATAATGAAACAACTTTACAAAATGACCATCCAATAATTTAACATATATAATTAGTAAGGCTACCTTTATAACCATAATAATTAAAGAGTCTAATTTTTAACATGGAATAAAATTATGAAACCCTATTTTGATACCCATCAAAAAAGTTATTTTCAAAATACTTATTTTTAATTAAAATTCATTGAATTTTTTTCCAAATAGAATCAATAATTTTTAATAAAACATGGAACCATGTTTTCTTTTATATACATGAATTATTACATGATGTTTGAAAATAATATTTTTAATTTCCCTTGTAAAACTTACCTTAAATGATTAAAAATGGTTTAAAGTGCTTCCTTAACCACTTTGAATACAAAAATGTCCTGATAACTCATGTTTGAACATTATAATGATTGTGATTCCTTTTTTTATAATTACTTCATGGGTACTAACACAATCTATCTCCCCCCAATAAACCAAAACCGAGGAATCCCAAAACTTTAAACCTAATATCATTTCTATAAAAATATTCTTTTAAAAATTATCATTCATAAAAAGTTATTTGTTACATGATAAAAATTAATAGACTTAACATTACCACTACCACTCAGAATAATTTCACAAAACCAAGATAAAATTTTAGTTTATTGTCTTTGTGGTCCAGTTACAATGTAATGAATTACTTCATTAAACTTATAAACATTTATTAAAAACTAAAACATAATAGAAAATCGTTAAGGATTATTATAACAAAAACTAATAATCGTAAAATGGTGAAATAGAAACATAATAATGAGGTGATATTAAAATAATATTTGGGGTAAAAATATGAAATAAACATCAAATAACCTATGTGATCATATTATGATAATTTTAGTATAATAAACTCATATAATAATATTATACCCAATAACTTATACATCATAAATAGTTATAGAATTTAAAAGTAATGATTCAAAATATTGGGAAAATAATATAAAATATAATTGATCACTGGGATTGTGACATCAGAATACCTTAGAGATGGGGAAGACACATACATATTGATGATAGATATTTATGTGACAATCCAATAGAGCCATTCTTATGAGAAAATATAATATAAAGTCAAATGTATTAAGAATGATATAAAACAATTTAACAAATGAATTGAAGGGTGATATGTTAAAACACTCATAATTCATGAAAACATATAATTTCCACATACCTAATTCATTCAACATATAATAATGAACCCATTTAATGAAAATTAGTTTCATAATATTTTAAAATGAAATCAAATAAATAAATAATTTATTATTCAATCTATTATAATTACATTGTAATAATATGGAATCTAAATTATTATTAAAATATATTTATTATCATTCTTGGTAAATAATGATATATAAATAATGTGGTATTTACATTGAATTGATAAAATCAAAACATTGAAGTAAAAAAATTTACAAAAATAATAGATGTATATAATCTTGGCGAACAAAAATATATTAAATTTACATAAATACTGTATTTATAAATTAATGTAATTATATGAAAATTTATGACTATATAGTATTATAACATAATATATTTAACAAAATTTAGTATGAATTTGTGTTTAATGAAACAAAAACAAAATGCATATAGATTTATTCAAGAATATTATTGAAAAATAAATTCCAAAATTTTATAAAATATATTTTGATAAGTGAATTTCATTTTTTAATTAATCTTTTCCAAATTATCTTATGGTGATGTTTGGATTTTATTCAGTAATAGCAGTTTTTTATATGAATACTGATAAATAAAATTTAAAAAAATAACTTTTATGACACTGTAATGATATAAGTATAATATTAATGGTTATGAATCCATTTATATAGAATAATTATCTATTTATGATGTAATATTATACATATTAAAATATCATTTTGAAATTATTAATACATTTTAACCATGTGGAAATCTAGGAAATGTTTTTCATCAAATTGAATTTATTCATAGTTTTTATCTCTTAATCAAGAATTTACTTGGATATGTTATTCATTGGTATGGTGTGAAAAAATAATTTTCATTTTATTTAAAATAATAAAAATAATTTAATTTTAATAAAAATATATATAATTTATTTAAAAAGTAATTTTTATTATGAATTTTTTTTTCTGAAGGGAATTTTGGTTTTGTTTTATAAATATATAAATAAATTAATATTTTACAACTTTTAAAAAATAAATATTGAAAATTTGATTTAAAAATCGGATTTGGGAAGTCCTAATTTGATAATTTTTCCAATTTAATTTTTTTTAAAATTAATTATTAAATAGTAAATTTTTGTTTCTACAGTTAGAATTAAAATTGGTTTACTATGGGGATTTGAAAAATAGATTGGGGTTAAAATGTAACATAAACATTTTTCTAAATATTATTATTATGATACTTCAATAATATTTTATAATATTTTCTAATTCCTTGAGAATTTTAAACCCATGTATGAAATAATAATAGTATTATTTAAACCTTTTATGAAATTACATGTCTGTCCATACTGTTAATTATAAAAGGGAACATCCTCTCTAACCATAAAAATATAAATTGAGCAGTATATCATAAAAAGGATATACTAAAAAAAATTCAATATTTCATCACAAAAATATTGAAATTCTAGACTTCTCTAAATACCATCCTATAAAGGATTACAGTGTATGACAAAATAGATCTCTTAGAGAATATATAATAATATTTATATACTATTCCTACGATTATTTTTCATCTAATTCAACCAATGATTTTTTATCCATAATAAAATATTTATGAAAATACCATGAATATACTGACATATTATAATGATTATTGGGAAATCATTTTCTACCTCCATTCAACCAAATTTTATTTCTAGCTATCACTTGTGCGTACATGAGGAGTTGCACAATTATGAATTTCTGTGATTCATTTTATATAAAAACCTCTCATGAATTTTTATAATGATGGATTTATAAAATTCATATTATATATATGATATAATTTTTTTAGATATAAATTATTATCTATTTTGTTCATTTTTTTCATTAAAAATCATTGTACCATTCATTCTTTCTTATAAACTACATTCTTTGAGCATGATATATTTAATTTTTAATATAATTATTTTATATATATTTATAAAATTTAATATAATGAATATATATATTATTTATGAAATAAATAATATGGATTATGTGCTAAATTAATATATATATATATATATATTGCAATTTTCATACGCATTTAATATTTATAACAAGCTCTACTTTGGGACAATTTTACAACATTCAAGACTGCTATAAAAATATTTATGATAGAAATTATTATTGACTATTTAATACACTGATATTAATTAATAATATGGTATATCTAATTAATTAACATCCTTTATTATATGATGTTACCATGATCAAAGATCATGGATCAGAACTCTAGATATAAATCATGCTTGAAAAATAAAACAATTCTAAACTAAAACATTGGTTTTAAAAATTAATAATTACTAAACATGGGATTATATGTTATTGGTGGATCATGAATGATATTATATGTAGTAATATAGATCTAGAAGATAAATTTAATGTAATAAAATTATTATATGTGAGGTAAAATGTACTTTTGAAACATGTAGTAATTGAGGTATGATATTTATTTTTATATTTAATATTAAATGATTTTCTTATTTCCAAATTTCTATTGAGGGAAATTATATGATCAATATATTTTAAGGAAAATATGTTATCCTCTTATAATGTTTTCTATATATTTTACAAATTTTATTTTTAATTTCATATCGATGGTAAATCATATGATGTTGAAAACATTTTTTATGAAAATTATACATTCTCTTCTCTTTGGATGAAAAACATATCATTCTTGTACATGTTTTAAAAGAAATTTATTTTTTTAGTAAAATGACTATTTAATTTCATTTTCAATAATATTTTTCTTTATTTTCAATTTTTTAAAAGGAATGATCTTGTTCTTTTATGAAAGAGGAATATATAAATTTTTACCAATAGTTTTGATTGAATATTTAAGTAAATGATTAATAAAAAAATTTATTTTCCCACCATCATAATGTTTATTTTAGTTGAGGATTCCATTAAAATATTACATGGTTTTTTAGAATTAATTATATTTCTCAATATTATGTAAATTTTTATTCCAAAAATTTAATATAGGGGGAATAGTGTTCTCATGTTTTCATGAATTCTCTAAAAGATAATTTACAATTATTTTTATCAATATCAATATCCTTGGAAGGATCATATAGATTACTAGTGACTAAATATAATGATACCATTTAAAATATAACCTAGGATGTCTTATTATTATAATATCTATTTTGACTAGGTATTTTATGAGTAGTTTATATACTAGTTATTCAATACAAATATTTAGATTGATTATGTGTTGAATATTTATTCTATACTATTATATAATAAGTGATTATACATAGTATGTGAGGGGAATAACTATCTGTATCATCTTGATCAATTAGTAGGTATCATGAGATAAATTAGCTTGTTTATATTTTGTATTCCATACCAATTTATGAAAAATCTCATGGATTGTGGCCTTAATGATAATATTATGATGCTTAAAAAATTTAATTATATCATTAGAAACTATTTATAGTTATTTTAATTATTATTTATTAATTTATTCCATTCAAAAATATATTTCCCCTTCATGATGTTAGTTATATGGAATTAATGATATTTCTTAACAATAATATTATTCATACTCTATTTGGGTTATGATATTCACCCATGTATGCTTTCCCTTAAAGAGAATATTAAATCACCACTTATTATGTTTTCATTTCCCTAGGATATCATGGGTGGGTCTACGGATTATTTTTCAGTTATACTGGAATAAATTATAAATTTCTCACTAGAATATTAAGGTATATTTCATGTTATCAAATTGAATGTTAGAATTAGGTATATAAGTATTCTCCCAAGGCAATTAAACTATTAAATACATTAATATGAAACATCTTATGTCCTGTGAATATTTAGTATGATTACAAATGAATTAAAAATACTAGAGTTGTAGTTATATAATTGGTTTTAGAGTATATTGACTATAAACCATGGGGACTATATTATGAAATATATTGTTTAGAGAACAAAACTCAATGATAGAATTTATTGAAAATTGTAGGTATATTATAATATCACGATGTTTTTGTATTTTATAGAATGTGTAGTTTCATAGAAATTAAATCCCTCTTTAGATATTGGAATTTGTCTGTGCCTATTGGACATATGCACCACTTGGTAAACAAAAAAACAAGGTTGAGTATCAATATAAACTTTATTCATTTTATTATGAGTTGGAGTAAGAATATATACTTTCCTTGACACTCTTAGGGAATATTATTTTGTTAATTGAAATTATTTATGGATAATTATGAATGATATGAATGTTATTTTTTTAAATTATGATGTTTCCAAGAATACAAAGTTCATATTTCTATCATTTTATTCGAATAAATTTTAATGTTATGTTACATGTTATACAAAATTTTGAACTATAAATAATGTCTTATAAATAATAATACTTTATAATAATATAGTGTGTTCTATTTTTTATAAATTTACTCCATAATATGAAATATAAATTACATATATACACATAATCCATGTATGAATATCCCTCCCTGAAATTGTAATAAAATATGAGTTGGAGATAATAAAATTATAAATTTATTGGGGTATAAGACTCATGTTATGTACAATAACACTGACAATATGGAGTATCTTTCTCATCCCTAACATGGTGAATCAATTATTGAGAACATTTGGTGACAATGATATTCATCATTGAATAGGACTAATATTCAATTAACATAATAGAAATATGTTGAGTTTGTAGAGAAAATATTTCTCAATTTGGGAAGTAATTAAATTGATAATATTATAATGGTAATTTATCATCTTAAAAGTTATGTTTAGAAATAGTGTATATTGATAATAAATAATAATAAATTATGGGAAAAAAATGGATTTTATTAGAATAATCACAAAGAGATATTCATCGAAAAATACATACCTCATGAGAAACATGATAATACTGAGAGGTAATACCAAAATCTAAAGAAAAGGGAGAGTGAAATTATTACCAAATATGAAGAAAACTTTTTGATCATAGCAAATAATATTGAATATTGTTTTATAAAATCAATTAGGAAATATTTATTTTTTATTTGATGGTAGAATTATCATCCTACAAATGTAATTAGTTACTTTGGAAAATTCATTATATGGGGATATTGTATCATGTTCGATTAGGATAGAGAAATAATATTCTATATTATATATTATCCAAAGAAAAAATGAAATGAATATATTATATAAGAACTATGAAAAATGAAATAGGAAGAATGGAATAGAGGAGGGCTGTAATTTAAAACAATTTTTTTTGGAATGAAACACCCTGGAAAATTCATGATAGTAATTAATTTTTTCTTCCATGTTCAATAGAAATTCTATAAATATCTTTATTAAACATTCATTAATGAATAATAAAATTACCAATGAGTGAAATATAAGGATATGGGTAACTATATTAATGAATCCCAAAAAATAAATGGAATTAACCGTAGAAAAACAAATGGGAAAAAATATAACCTTTAATGATCAATTCTACTAAAAATTATTTTACAAAATATATTGTGTCATGTAAATTTCATATAGGCTCAAATTTATCTAATTATTTATTTTTTAATATAACATCTTACTCTTTTATAACTTATATTTAAAACATGGGAATTATAAATTTACGTATCTGTATAAAATAGTGCTTTCAATATAAAATTCTTGAGGAAATATAATTGATACACGGATATGGGAGTTACTTCTCATTATGACACATTAATGTACACTATTTAAAAACTGTATCACTATATATATAGTTCAATTTGATAGAATCAATGGTATGTATTTTAATAATAATTATAATTTTATAATTTATTTCCATGAATACGAAATTATTATTCATGATGGATATTAATATTTATTATCTTCATAGGGGATAAAAAAATATCTGAATCACGTTCAAATCCACCTCATGTAGTTTTTATTGATGAAATTATTGGATAAAATGTGAAGAAAAATCTTATTAATATGAAGTTTACCCTTATAATTAACGATGTAACAACTTTATATGAATATATTTATGGGTTTATTAAGTTAAAAAATAACCAACAACATGAGTTAGATGATGATTTTCCACTGACATCATCTGTGATAAAATTCCAATATCATAAACTATATAAAAGATAACTGTATTAGAGTAAGTATATCTAATGAATCAATTATTATAATTGTGTAATAATAGATTTATATTACCTAATGTTTCATCGTGGGAATTCTATATTCCATTTTTAATAATAATGGGGGTTATGTGAGGTTATTTGTTGATTATCTAAAAATTAATTCTCTTAATATTAAGAAAATATATCATATGCCTCGTATTGAAGACATGTTCAATCAAAATTATAGAGGTAAATATAATACAAGATCAATCTTCATTATTTGAATGATTAACTACATTTTAGTAAGTAAAATAGTCTAATGAATAAAATTTGTATGAGGTATATATACAATGAATTTGTAATACTATCCATTATATTGGATAAAGAACCATATTATTTATTGATTTTATGAACATAGTACTGAAGGATTATAATGATGATTTTTTTAAATTAATTGAAGATACCTAGATATAAATTAAAATATATGATAAGCATATGTTTTACTTGTTAATCATTCATGACGATCTCAATAAAAAGGACATATCCGGAAAATTAAACAAATGTGATTTATGGATTACGGAATTTTCATTTGTTGGTAATATTATCTCTAAAGACTGATTAGCAGTTGATCCATAAATTAAAAAGTTAGTGATATAATTTACAACACTAAAAAATATAAATATGGAATATAGTTTCCTTGTATTTTTTTATGTTACTATTAGAAATGTGATAATTATTTTTAAGGATTATCTATAATTTATGAATAATTTACCCCAAAATTGTCTATGTTAATATTTTTAGAATACTAAAAATTATTGTTTATATAATTAAAGTGTATATTTTTCATTGTAATCATATTAACATTTCCTATTGGAATAGATATATTTTATATATACAGTGACTCATCAATGTTTGTACATGGATGTCTCCTCCTGAAAAAATTATGTTGTTTCTTATTAATCTAGAAATTTAAGGACCCATGAATATAATTATCCTAACAATGATCTTGAGTTGGAATCTATAATCTCTAATTGAATAATTTTTTGAATTACCATTATGTTTAATAATGAAAAATATATATGGATAATAAATGTTGGAAATATATATTATTTTTGAAATACATCATCATAAGACAAATGAAATAGTTATAAAAACTCATGTATTGGAATTACCCAATACACTACCACCATGGGAAGGAAAATTATGTGGAGGATTCCTTGAAAGTGAAATATAATGTAATTTTTTCTAATATGATGACTGAATGAGATCATATATTTTCGGATTTATAAATGGAGATTTTTATAATTCCTAAGGAAGGGAAAATATCACATTAATTACAATGTATTTTCAAAAATACATATATAAGAAAATAAAATCATTGAATCTAGATGGTGAAAATATTCAATGATGAATCAATGATGTGTATGATGAGAGTTTTTTAGACTTCATCAATGAATATATTAATTTAAATTTTTAATTATTCTTTGTGTTACATTCTTTACTTATACGAAAATACTATTCTTAGATGAATATCATATTATAAATATCTATATAGACCCTCTTATCACCAAAATTTATAGAAATTTGAAGGAAATTTTTTTTGGGAAAATATGAAATTATAAATTATAAACTCTATATCATGTTTATTAGTTATTATATAGGAATTTGATTATATAAACCATTAAAAAAGAGTCATCAAAACCCAATATATTCCTTTGTGGAAATGGGATGATATTGCTATAGAATATGTCACTATATTTAAAATGACTCAAAAACATTAGATTTTTTCACATTACCATGTTTACAAATTTCATCTCTATAGGATATGATCTACCTACTGGAAACCTCACATGAATTTATACTGATTATGTTGAGAGACATTATAGTTAACATGTTTCAATTGTATCATTTTGTAAACTGTGGTTTATATCAAAATTCATGAACATTGATCTAAAGGATAATTATATTGAGAAACATATGATTATTGTATATCATCCACAAACTAATTGGATTGTATAAAAGAATATACATATGTTATAAGACATTTTTATTCATGATAACTTCATATTGAACATAGAAGGGATAAATACTTACTTTTGGTGTAATTTTCGTATCATAACTGCTTCAATTCAAGAATTCAAATAGAAACATATGAAAATTTTCTTGAAATATGATTCAAAAAATAAATTTTAAATATGAATTCACTGAAAGAAATATTTTAAGCTATGATCTTTAAGAGGAAACAATGTTGAATGTGAATAATATACAATCTTATATTGGAAGAGGTCAACGAATGGATAAATTTTATATATATAACCAAAGACATAATTTATAATTTCATGTTGGAGATTATGTTTTCTTGATGGTACCAACCTATATGGTTTTTGTAACATTCAACAATAAATGGATTCTATATCGAATGTATATCAGGATATTTGAAATTAATGACTGAATTGGAGTTGTGCGTTATTAGTTTTTAATTCTATCTATCCTCTCAATTGTTCAACATATATTCCTAATATTATTATTGAGGATATAAAACTGAAACACAATTCATATTCTCACTTATCGGTAAATATAATTCAAATTTGATATATCTTAAAAAAATATCCAAGCCAGATTATAGAATGAAATTAAATAGTGTTGTGGAATTAGATGATTCAACTAGTAAATAGAATTTTTAATAAACATAAAATAAAAGTGGTTATGTTGGAACATGATGAATTTATGAAGAATAACTTCGAAAATATTTTCATGTGGTCAAATTAAATAAATTTCATGGTGGACATTTTTTATGGAGGGAAGAATGTATCATCTGGGATACATTTAATGTAAGATTTTTTTCAATGAATAAGTAGTATAATTCACATAGATTTATTTAGTAATGGGATTTAGTCATAAATATCCGTATTTTATAATTTAATATGTTTAAATGAATTTTATTTTTCAATAAAAAAGTGTCAAAATTATCTTATGGTCAATTTTTTAGATATTTTATATGTTTATTTATTGGTGAATAGTTAAAAATACTGATTTTACAATAAATGAAACATTTATGACAATAAAAATAAATAAAAATAATTTCAATTTCTAGAGACACTTCATCTAGACCAGAAATATTTTAATGAAATATAATAGATATATAAATCAAATTATTTTATTATAAATATATTTGTGCGATTTTTTATATCTAAGTTGATTTTTATTCAAAATAAAACTTTTATATATTAATGTAACTTTATTAACTATTTACATTATTAAATTAGATCGTTGTTTAGTTTGATAGAAAATAATTTTAATTTTTTTAAAGTAATCAAATTAATTTATGTTTAATCAACATCATATGTTATTTTTATTAAAAAAATATTATTCGTGAAGATAACATTTTCCTAAAAATATTTTCAATGTGTTTTACAAAAATATTCCTAAATTACATATTACCAATTATAGAAATAAAATCTCAAAAAAATGAATTTAATATTTTTAATATGGTGATTAAAATTTGGTAATAATTCAACTTTATGTTTTGTTCATATTCAATTATAAAAATAGTTAAATTTTGATACCATTATAAGGGAAAAAACAGTTTTATAGGGTGTAGGTTACAATGCGATATGAAATAAATAAAATTAATAATTATTAAATCATATTTGTTGAATATAGTTTTTTAATATATTCTCTGAACTAGTACTTTATTTCAATTTGGATCCACTTTAGAAAAAACATTCAGATATATTTTTGAAAACATTCTGGTAATTTAGTTTGTATCCTTCCACACATTTTGGAAAAGAAACACCAATTCCTAAATTATTTACAAATATTTATCCACATATACCAAAAAAATATTCCCAAAAATATATCTACATGTATTCCCTTAATTATTCATTTTCTTTTCTTCTCATAATAAGTTCATTATAAGAATTAAGGTGGATTTTAATGGAGGACTCTCAAGGAAGAGGTAATCCTCTTTACTTACTCTTCAAAATCCCATTTCATCCTTCATATACAATAATATTATTTTTTCTACAATAAAAAATTTATTCTATTATGATATATATAATCAGTTATTATTATGACTATTACATCATCATCTTCCACCTCCTTTAAAATACCTAGGAAACAATGATTTTTTTGTGCATCGATGCAGACAACTGCCTCCACAGTGCAATGTGATTAAGTTTTCATCACTGCTTCGCATAGATATATATAATGATATATTTAATAAATATATATGTTATTAACTATTAAATAATGAATCAATAAATATTTAAAAAAATTATTTTATTTTTTTTCATGAGAAAATTGATGAATTTTCATTTGTTCTTTTATAATACTCTCCGTGGGAAATATATTTTATTTTCAACATACAAATTTTATATAAATTTATAAAATTGAATATAGTAATCATATATAATATTTATGAAATGAAAAACATTAATTAAATGTTATATTATGATTATACCTTAGCTTTTTCTTACACAGCTAGTCTTTATAACATTCCCTTTCTGAGGATATTTTTACAACCTATATTTGTAATTTTATAATATTTGTGTGTTGTAGGACATAAGAATGTAATATATAGAGATAATATATAATAATAATATTTATATGTGATTATAAAAATAATTTGTAAAATGAAATGATGATCAATTTTCAATTATTGGAACTACAGAACAGAACCATGAATTGAAAACAACACAATTTTCACATATAACCATGATTTTAATAAATAATTAATAAAAAAACATGTTATAAATTGACATTAGTGGATACTATATGATAATATATGTTTTATTATGGTTTTCTAATATAATTAAAATAAATTTAATTTTTTTTAAAAGGGGGTTCAAATCATTTATTATGCAATATAAACATGATGTTAGGGATTTATGTTTTAATCCCAGTTTATTAGAGATTTTTATCATGAAATTTATATAGACATTAATTATATAATTCATACAAATTGAAACCCATATATTGTTTGATGAAATTATTAACTCTGGATTTTTATTTTATTTATCGATTTTCTATATTTGTTACTTAATAATATTGAAAAATGTTTTTTTATTTAAACTGTATTTCTTCTTTAGACGATGAAATATTTCATCAACGTTCATGTTTCTATAAAATATTAAAAAAATATTATTTTGTAATAAAAATTGATTTTTTTAATTAGTTTATAACTATATAATATTTCAATTCCAATTTTTTTTAAAATGAATCATCTTTTTTTTGATCAATTTAATTTTATTGTTTTACTAATAGTAGGAAATAGATATTTTCTTTAATGTTTACCACACAAACTGATTTTAACAAAAAAATAACCATTTGTTTCAATATTTTTCCCTTTAAATTTATCCATTTTTATTTTTAAATGAACACATATTATCAATATTCGGTAATTTTTTATTTAAACTATAATAAATGTTACAGATATTTTTATAACATTTTTAAATAAACGATTAAATGTAATTTTATATGTATTTTTATTTATGTAAACATTTCATGATTAATATTATTATTTACTATGTATATAATATAATAATACTAACAAAAAAATAATATATATTTATTATTATTGTGATGTTATATTTTTTAATGGGGGAAATTTATAATCTCATATATTAGTGTTTCAAAATGATTTTTTATGATATTTATTTATTGAATTTTTTTATTTTCATACCTATATTGAATGTATATTACATCTTATGTAAAGTGTGGTTCATGTTATATCCCTTGGATGAATCTATAAGTCTAATGAGACAAATAATTTTTATTATTTTCCATATACATTGTGTATTTATGTTTTATGTTTTGGAAGGAGGGATTTTTAGAAATATTATGATGTCATCCATTATGTATTCTATCATTATGATATAATTTATTATTATACATTTGAGTATTTATATAGTTATATTATCCATAGATATATTAATATTTTATAATAATATATTTAGTGAATATTTTATTATTTTTTAACTATACTATATTTTTTAGGAATTATTTATTCTTGGATAAATTTTGTTGTACGCTTTCCATTATTGAGAATATGATCCCACAATTTATTATTTTTCTACATTAACCAACATACTAATAATGTATTTTTGGATGATTTTTGGTTTACAACAGATGAACTATTAAATTTATTAAAATAATTTAATGTTAAATATGTTGTTTTCCAATATAACAGGAAAATAATTAATTTATCCAGTCTCCCAATACTATTTACCTATTTTATCCTATAAGATACAATCTATTACATATGTTTTCAATTTTGTAAGATAAACACCAACTCTAGGTTACTAGAGTTTAGTTATGGAAATAGATTATTCCTAAGAATCGAAGGTGCATTGAAAGATCATTTCATTGATTAAAAATAATATTACATAATCCATATATATAAATAAGGTGGATGGTAATGTTTTAATATTTTCCCCAATCAAGTAGAAAATATTCAAAAAGATCTTTTTATATTGGGGATAAAGCCAATTTTCATTGGAAAATGGCTTCTTTAGGGCAGAGAGACCCATTATAAGGACTATAGGCCCAATAAGTATTAAAATCCATTACATGACACAAAAAAACCAAATTTTTTTCCCAAATTTCTTCTAATAAATAGTATTATAAAAATATCCATTATTATATAGTACCTTCTACAGTACTACTTCCACCATAATTCCTACTTCAGTGCCCACCACTGTTATAATGTACCCGGTGATGTAGTTACACCTCATCTATAGTTATACTATATTACTGCTATAGTGATTCTACATTACATCCCTAAAATGGGGTATTAACCCCCCAAATAAGATGTTTTATTATCAGGTTCTTTGAACTAATATAAATACCAACTACATTGCCAAATGACAATTACAAAGAATTTTTAAAAAATATATTTTGAAATAAGAAATATTTTTGATAGTTTAAGAAAATTTAGAAATATATATTTTTAAGAATATTTGAGAAAAATAATTTCATTTAAAAAAAATCACACATATAAATAATGTTGCTTATAAAAATATAAAAGTTTTCCAAATGTGTGTTTTTTTAAAAATAATTCAAAAATAGATTCTTTTCAAAAATTGATAAAATAATATCCATTTGGGAGACTTTAAAAATTAATATAAATATTTTTAAAAAATAATTTTTTTGAGATAATCATATAAATTATTTCAAAATAGAAAAAGGGAATTCTAAAAAAACCATGAATGTGGATATGGAAAAATAATTTTTCATGACTAAAAGGATTACGTAGGATCTACTTAATTATAATAGGTAATTAAATAATGAAGGGGTGAAATTAAATATTTAGAAGAAAATTAAATCAAAAGGAACTAAAATTTGATATTAAATATTCTGGATTTTAGTTTGAAAGTTATTCAAATCATGTTTTTAGATTATCTTTCAAAAATACTACTTACTTTAAAATTAAATTTCTGATGGAACCCTCTTGGTTTGGGTAACATATGAATCAAATGAAATTGAGAAGAAGATCATAAATTGGACATTTATATACCATAAAATGTAAAATAATTCATAATTTGAAGAAATATTATATGAATAAAAGATAAAAAATAAAACAATGTGTGAAATATTTGTCATACCTCATGAAATTAAATTTGAGACAATAAACCCCTTATAACCTTTGAGTGATTCAAGTCAAAACCCTTTAAATTATATTATTTCATAAGAAACATTATAAAAAAAACTATAGGGTCAAATATAAAATGATTAATATTTTATTATATAAACCAAACCAAGTAAATAATGGTTTATAATAATAAATACATTGTAAGGGGTGAAATTTTGGGAGCAAAAACCAATACCAAAATTTATAACTACAACTAATGTTCTTGAATATCCAATATAAAAAATAACCATCATAATTATTTATTTATAGAACTGATATATATTCTTAATCTTTAATAAAATTTATTTATATATTTTTTAAATATAAATTAGTTTTTCATTGTTAATTTTTAATATTTTTTTTGAGTAATCATTGACATTTGAATCAGTATTTGTAAAAAATGTTTAAATTTTCACTCTTCGAAAAAATATCATCATTACCAAAACATAAAACGTACCTGAATTTATATTTAATAATTATTTATAATTATATAGTTTAAATTATATTAGTTTTTTATTGTAATCTTGAAAGATGAAATCAATGGTTAGTATGTTACAATAATTTTTAACAAATAGAACTCACTAAAATAATTATTGAGTTTAATATTACTTTTACCATTAGAGAAAAAATGTAAAAATATTTAGTACCTTAATTATATTATATATTATCAATAATTATGTTAACATGGTTATCAATGATATTATTTTATTTCACTATTAACGTAGTTGGTAAGATAGTCTCTTCGGTGCATATACCATAATTAATCGATGATTATGATTATCAATCTAGTTTCATTTTGAATTATATCATTATTAATGAATAATAATGTTATTATTTATATAAATTTATTTTTTTAATCATATTTAGTATTATTTAAAATATAGTATATAATTATCTGAAAAATGATATATGTCACTTCATGGAGGTTGTATTCAAGACAACACATGATAAAAATTTTCATTTCTAAAAAATAATAGGGAAATAGAGTGAATTATAATTTCTTTATTGTTAATAATAATTATGTTATATTTTTCTCAATTATTAATTAATTTTACCCTTATAATTAGGGATGATATATGGTGTTTGTTACTTTATAGATGTGGTAGTCTATAGTATGTAGTGATGAGGATTTCATTTTTCAAAATTGAAAAGAGAAATTATGTGTTGAATAGTTGTTAACATGGAATAATATAATTATTATACATAAAAATTTTATTTCACAATATATGAATCATATAATTATAATTGATAAAGTAATAATTAAAATAAAAGATTCTTGGAATAAAATAGCCACATTGAGTGATTTTATTTCCCTTTGATGACACCATTAAAATAAAGGTCATATTCCATCATCATTTAACTAAGGGGTAAAGTAATAGAAACTTGTTTCTATTGTACGTAACATATTATATGGTTTAAGAGGAAAATTTACTTTTTTGCTGGACTTGAAAGGTGGTGGTAGATTCCATTTATAATCAGTGAGAATTTAATTTTTCTACATATTTAAACATATTTTAATAAAAGAACTCATTTTACATGTGAATAATACTCAAACATGGATATTAATGGATTTTGAGATGAAATAAATCTAATAATAAATTAATAATTTATTTGCCTCATGTTTTAGAAAACTTTTTATGCCTTTTACACTAGAATTATTAATAATACTACTTTGGGTTATACCATTGTGAAAATGTTTACCTAAGTAACATAATTTTGTCTAATAAGAATAAAATGATCTATTTTATATATTATATATATAATGGTTAGAAATATGAAAACCAATTTATTAGGTAAAATTTATTTATGTACGGAAATATAATTTTTACATTAGCGCATGTAACATATAAAAACTCATATTGATAAAATTATTATATTTAATTCTAAAATTTATGTATATGATAAAATTTACAGTTTCATTTTTTTGAAAGATAGTAATTGATTTATTATATTAGAAATAAAATTATATGTATTTCAATGCAAGATAAATCCAAATTTTAGCAGAATAATAATTAATAAATAGAAATTTTGAAAAGGTTTTATTCGAATGTTTTAGATATATTATTAAAAATATGTTTTATGAATTCATAATAATATTTTTAAAATATCAATTTTTAATTAAAATAATACATATATTTTCATTAAATATATTTTAACATTTTTATCTTGTACAAACATTATGATATAGTCAAAAATACTACGATATTAATTAAAACTATTTTTTTCACTATTAACATAACACAATTTGTTTAAAAAATTATCAAAAATGAACACTATATGTTTTTTAATAATGGTTTGAAGCTCAAATCATATTTAATGAAATAAGAAAATGGGATGGGGAACAAAAATACTAGAATACAGTAACCCCATAGGCGACAAGAAATAGGATAAAAATCCATTACCCCGTTTTAGGGTGAGTGCTCATATTGTGATGCGGGAGGTGTCCACCCCGTCCTCGTACATGTCGACACATCCTCCATGTACTAACATGAATACACATATTATAGCTAACACTTGGGGATTCATCCAGAGTATCATACTTCATAATTTCATCTCATGAAAAATAAAATTTATTTGGTCCATCCTCAACACCGCTAGAAGCAACAAGCATATCAAATGAAATGTGTAATTTGACATTACTTTTTACCTTCCTAATTTGAGACCGAGAATTTGGTATGAGACCACATCAACCTGTGAGATTCATTCATCATTCCTTCTTTTTATATGGTTATAAGTGGTAATTAAATCCATTCTTCAAACACATGTAGATGGTCCATCATGGTTTAGATTTCAACCATCATTCCAAGAAGGGGTTACCTTTGGATGAGCTACATGAGGGAACTAAAATCGGGTCCGAGGGGGGGTAAACATCACTACACAAAGGCTCTTGTTGGAGTCTAGAATCTACAAAAATGGGGGTATGTGGGAGTTTTAGAACCTCAAAAATAGGAGCCTATATTTTTGTTGTTCAATGGTATAAAGAGACACCCATTGGTGATTCTTCTGGTACCTCAGATGTAGCAAGAGGGGCCTGTATAGTGACATGAAATTAGGACTATCCTAGTGGAGACCCCAGTTGGATTTGAGATTCTGTTGAAAGATGTGGGTGATTTGGAATGAGAGATGATATATCTATGGATCCATTGTTATTTAGTGTAGACATCTATTGGTGTATGGATACATCAGGAGGGGCTTTATTGGTTCCATAGAGGTAGGAGACACCCGATAGAGACCCATGATGGAGCCTGGATGTAGCATGAGAGACTTATACATGTAATGATATTGAAATAGAATATTATTGAATAATAGTGTTACTAATATGGGTTCAAAAAATTAATTAAATCTATGTAAAGTATCCAAAACTCCTTTATTACATTTTGAACTACCAATGGAGTCAATCACCTTAAAATATTATTTATCCCTCCATTGTTTTTTATTTTCATCAATGTAGAAGAATCAAAATTATTATTTCCATTATGGAAGGAAATCTTTGAATTCCGCTACATTAGTCAGTTATCGGCCTCATTCTGTCTTGAAACCACTTTCTCTAATTGGCTACCATAATATTCAGATTCACTTTGTACATCTTATAAGCCCCCAATTAGGTCCTCGTTGAAGGAGATAGCCACACCTGTTAAGATAATAGCATTTCCAAATCATCCCTTGTAATAAGAGGCTTGTCATTTATTTGATGAGTGGGAGCATCCATTGGTTTTTTAAAAAAAAGGAATATGTTCATGATTTTGATCACTCTGAGAGCCCATCAGTCTGTGACCTATCTTTTTTCCCTATAAATTTCTTGATAAAATGATCGTATTGTGAGAGTTATGAGGGCATTCATTCCTATCATGGTCATTAGATTGAGAAACAATATCCTATAAATTCATTATTACATCATTACTCATGCAATATAGGTTTTCATGTCCATTAAATTAGTATCTTGCATAGATAATTCTTGCTCAATAGTTGGACCTTCAGTTTCCAATTAAGCTTCAAGAATCAACATAAGACAACATTTTGTCATAAAAATTTATTTGATTGATATCATCTTTTTTTATGTAAAGTACAACCTTTTCAACATAGGATGAACATAAATCAACCTCAACTAGGATTGTTTCATAGTAAGCGGGTATAATTTTTTAGTAGCTATGTCCATCTGAATTGGAATCAATATCCCTATGAAAATTTCAAAACAAAATTTATAATCCCACAATACTATGAAATTTTTTCATGAATATTATTTTTATTAAAAATAACTTTTTAAACATCAAATGTATATAATCTTAATTTATTTAAATTTTTCAATTAATTAAATTTTCACATAATATTATCTAACTCTAAAATTTTATAATAAACATTTAATAGTGTTCAATAGTATTTTTATAGGTAGTATTAAATATCCTTTTTTAAATAATTCATTTAAAAAATATAACTTTTTAAATTATATATCAGTGGAAACTAACAATATGAAATTATTTTAATTAAATAATATATTTTTATCTAATATTTACTTTATAATTTTTTTATTTCAATTTGTATTGTGTTTTACTAAAGAGATTTATTAGATTTATATTTCATTAGACACGAGTCATTGAAGATAATATCTATTTTAAAATACATATACATACATACATATATATATATATAAGAATCTCATGCCATTACATTTTACCACCTGAAAAAAATTATTTCTTGCATATTTAATTTTGAAACACTAATGAATGTAAGAAAGGGTATTATTAACATAATGATTATTTAGGGTATAATATCTAATATAACATATACCTTACTCTCTTAGGCTATATTAAAATACATATCATTTTTGAAAAAACATTACAATTTCCTTCAATAATATAATCACGTATGTAAACACCCAAATCATACATTCTATAACATATAACACTCTAAGAGGGAAAAAATATCTAACACATTAAATCATAGTAAAACCATTTATTAATATAGAAATATGAGATGGTAATAATTTTTATGGTATAAAATCACATACTTGATGAAATATTACACAGTCCCAAAAAATGTGATGAACATCATAATAAATATCATCAATCAATAATCAATCACAACACTACCAATATATTCTAACATAATGTTTTTTCACAATTATTTAAAATTTCATTATCTCAAAATCAATCCAATATTAATCCTCTAATATATTAATCCATAATTCATAATTTTTCCTACATTTTTTCATAGAAAATGCATCCTTATCATAAAATAAAATTTCACATTTTTTGAAAAAAATAAATTTATAATTCCATAAAATTTCAGTAAAACAATAAAAAAATATATTTTGATTTTTTAAAAATTCATCATAACATTTATAGAATATCAGAATACCATACACAAATATATCCAACCAATGAAAATATCTAGGGGTGTCAATATATATTTTCTATTATGACTTGAACCTCATTAACAATGGAATCACTAGGAAATAAATATTATGCATTATAATATTCATATATATATATATTCTAAAAAATTTAGGTATTATCTCTTATTTTCTTATAATATGTAGTAATTTCTAGATAGATACATTTTTTAGTTTTAATTCTGTGATTCTATTTTATACAAAAAATGAAACCAAAAAGTTATTTGAAAATATCAAAATTATAAATACAGAATGATCTATATAAAGATAATTTCTACTATGAGTCCTTTATTTTTAACAAATATCACTTTTGGATCAAGCAATTACACTATTTTATTAATAACTTTTAGTCCATTTTTTAATAGTAGTTTATCTAACCTAATTAGTTAAAATATTACTCAAATCATTCATAATGGTTTACTATAGTGAATTTGAATTAAATGTAAGATATCCAATGGGATTGTAATATCTATTGGGCAGTTATGCTTCATGGTATGCACCAGGTTATCATCACATTTATAACCATTACACTCATTACTGATTCATTTAACATAGGTTTATATATTCCATAACCTACACACATATATAGTATCTAAATAAGGATATCATTTCATGAATAACCATAAAATTAATATGTATAAAAATTTTAAAAACAAATTATCTTATTTATAAATATATCCCTTAGACTCATCCATATGATTTTTAGTAATGTTATCTTATGATAATATAACTAAAATAGAACCAAAAAAGTTACATAGTAATCCATTAATGCCAAATAAGGTTCCCTAGACCCACACAACCTGGTTTGGTTCTTAAAACACGTGGTTTTACACATTAACATAGCTTCCAAATGATATGTAAAGGATATTATTTTTATAATTTAATATTATCATTATATCTCAAAATATTCTATCACAAGCCAGCAAACCTTTTGGTTTGGTGTCAATGAGGACAAGTTAAATAAGAAACATATTTTAAAAAATTGATCAAATTTCAACATTATCAACCCAAATTAGACTCCCTTTCATTCACATCAAAAGTTATCTAATCGTTGCAACCTTGGGAAATAGTAACCTAACAAAGGGCGACATCATATAATCAGAATGGGTTAGAATCAGATATTAAGATAAAATATCTTAAGTGATCATAATATTAGAATATGGGTATAATTAAGATAAAAAATTATGTTATACCCCGAAAATCGTATATCATATATAAAAACATAATGAAAAAAATAATAAATAAAAAATGTGTGAAAAATATTAACAGTAGACATGTTCAATGAGATCATAAAATCATTATAACTTATAAATTTTGCACTAAAACTAGTGTATGAAAAATAACATTCATGAAATATACCATTATTTTCTATGAAAAAATACTCATGAATACATATGGAATTAGATATAAATATTTAAATGATGAATTTGATGAAAATATATGTCCCCACTAATCATTTATCCATCGATATTTGTTCCACATGAAATCAATCTTTGAAAATATCCCAATGAACCCCTAGAAATAAAATAGGTATCATATCATTGTCCAATGTAATCACCATATGATGTCATTTATAATTCCATCAATAATATTAACATGACAAACTAGTGTAAAATAATTGTATATCTGATGATATTTTGTAACGTTATGTGAAAAAATTATTTAATAAAAAATTTAATATTTGTACCATAGAGATAATGATTATATGTTTATGTAAATAATTTCTCCAATCAGTATATTTAAGGAATGTTGTTGAACACCTTTCAGTCAATGAAATATGAAATTGGGTATTCACAATAGAAATTCATTGGAATAAAATTTATGCCTATTCATAGTGGATAGTTAGGAATGAAATACAAAGTTAGGGGTCATTTATTAAATAGAAAATAACATTAAATATAGTGGATTCAATATTTTAAAAAATGTACTAGATTAAGCATATTATATGTTAAAAAGAAATAATACAAATGAAAATCAATTTTAGAGAATTTGAAAAAACTATTAGGAAATAAGGGATATAAGATACCTTTTGAACGAATTATAAATGAAATTTATTATAAAACTAGCATTAAATATTTCTATTTATAATACGTTTAAATATAGTTATTATGTTTCATATAAAATGACAGAGTAAAAAACATGTGTTTCCATAGAAAAAGTAAAAATGAGATTCATTTCAAAAAATGATTAAAATGACCCATGATGAAACCAATTAATATATAATTAAATAGTTTTAAATAGTGTTAATTTGAATAATATAGCCTAAGTAAATTAATTTTTCATAAATAATCACATTTAAAAAATAATCCCATGATTATTGATATGGAAAAAACTACATTCCCGGTAGAAGGGAATCGTTTTGATTATTTTCTTATAGTAGTTAAATAAATAGAAAAGGTGAAAATAAAATAGGTATAAAAAAAATAAAACCCCATGATAGATGGGATGTGAGTAAACTGATATGATTTTTATAGAGAAATTTTTACAAATTCCCCGAATGGATTATCATTCAAAAGAAATCCTAATTTTAATATCAGATTTCTGATGAAACCATTATGTTCTATGTATCATTAGAATAAATGGAGCTTATGAAGAATATAATTGAATGGACATTAAAATCTCATGAAATGGAGGATATTTCATACATAAAATAATTTGGGTAGTGAATAAAAAATTAAATTAATTTATTTATTTCAATATCAAACATGTCTCAAGAAATTAAATTTAATACAAAGAACTCAATACTACATTAAAATGTTTGGTCAATAACCCTCGATGGATATGACATGAAATGAATCCTTATATTCTAAAAGAAATTATATAATCTTTATAAAAAATATTAAATTGTTATAAGATAAATTAATCAAAATATAAACTTATTTATAATAATAAATATGTTTCAAAGGGTGAACTTTTTAGTCATGAAACTCTTACATTAATTTCAGACCTCAAATAATGTTCTTGAATCATATCTATAACAAAAATAATTATTCTAATCATAATGTTTAAAAATTATTCATATCAATAACCATGTATATGAATTATTTTCAATAATTATCTACATTTATATTTGCTAGTTATTATTTGTTTTAAATATTTGTCTTGTGTAATCATGATCATTTAGAATTAGTTTTTTAATAGTGGATGTGTTCTATATTATTTATCAAAAAATCATTATTCATATGATTTAAATTTCACTAGAATAGTTGTTTTATAATTATATATAACATTTTAATTGAATTTTTTGTAGTGTAAGTGCTTGTAGGGCATTCCCAACTCACCTTATTGTCACAGTCGATTATTATTCCATCATTTCCATTGATGAATAAAATTTTTTCCAATGTAATTTTATGAAATATTAATTTACTTGATTATTTTGGAACCAATCACATGATCATAACATAATTATTTATAATTAATTTCATCAGATAAACAAGAAAATTACGATGAATTGTCACATCCTTAATGAATATGAAGATGTGTCAACATATTATCATCATGGAATTATAAGAATCCCTTGTAGAATACATAATAAATTTATCCACATGTATAACACAAACCTCCATGTTTCTTCATTGAAATCTCATATTGTTATAATAGAAGATCTTAATTCTTAAACAGTTCATATTTAATCCCCATGAGAATTACTCCCCTAAAGGATTTGAGTAGTTTCCTACAGTCTCTAGAAGTATGGTGGAGGGGGATTTTTCTTTATTATTGATAGAATTTATGGAGAGGTGTTATATTGGTCCTAAGAGGATTACTTTGGTTTGTTGAGCACAACCAAAATATAGAATGCCTTAGTGGTTAAAAGAATATAATAGGGATTCAATACTACAGGGATTAGAAAATAAAAATTTCACATACAAACTTATTATTTCATTAACCCCATGGAACCCCATGTATATAATAATAATAAAATATTATTATTTCTTAACATAGAAAGAACCAGTGATTTGATTTGAAACAATTTAAAAAAATTATTTAAAATTATTTCAATTAATATTTAATATATAATATTTATCCCCATATCATTAAACCAAGTTCTCAATATCTCAAAAATATTTATTATGCCTTTAATATTTACTATTTATTTTATAAATAAATATCATTACATTATTTTCCAATAAAAAAAATAAATATTATGTACACTAAATAACACATTCATATATTAATATTCTTCTCACAAAATATTTTATCAAAAATTTATTGATGTAATAGAGGTGATTACTAAATAATGTATAATTATTATATGATATATGTGAATAATAATTATTCAATATATTATATTAGAAATAACATTAATATTTACTTAATGTTTTGGTTACAATTATAGTGGGATGCACTAATAATATTTTTAGATACATTACAAATTTCTATCTAAGTCACATTTTTAGAAATAAGTTTTTGATACAAGAAATAAAAAACATTAACATTTACTGTGTAATGTAATCCCTTTATCAGAGTTACTCTAATCAATTATTTTTAGGGCTTTTATCATAAACCTATGTTTTCAGTGTCAATTTATTTCACATTCCGAAAATGAACCTTCCCCATAATCACTATATCTATGGATTTATTTAGTATTTTTCATTCTTAGAAAAGGGATAGAGAAATGAACATTTATTAATTAATATAATTGTATATTCAGTTCACACACTATTTATTAACGAAAAATTAATCATGACTCAACCAACATTACTTACTTCCTAATGTGAAAATGGGGTCACATTTTTGATTATTTCCACAATTTATGCAACTAATAATATTTATTAATTATAATATTAAATTATAAATTTCAATAATCAGATCCCTTGATATGAACATCCAATGATTGAAATAAATATCTAGTTCCAACTACAAGGGAATGTTCTAAAAATCTATTGAATTAGAGAATATCAATGGGGTATAACATTATAAATCTATTAAATGACCTATGAGGATTTACCCATAATATTAAATTTCTTTTTTATTTCAAATGACATCATTAGACTATATAACAAACATATAAAAATATTTTTTTAGTTTCCTCTAAGTTCTCACCATAAAGGGGAATACCAAATACCTTTTAATGTTATAGTTACTCAATAGAAATTATTTTGTACTCTATCCCAAAAAAGAACAATCAAGATTTGATAATGATTATATTTATATGAAAAATAATTAATATATTTATTTAGCAATAAATTATATAAAATTTCGTTCTTTGTCACCAATTCCAATAGTTCCTCACTACAAGTAGATACAAATACTAATAATATTCAGTCTGATAGTTGTCAAATTATAATCATGATTCTACTAATATGATTATTTTTTGTGGAGTTTCTTATATTATTTTCTAGGTAAATTATACTCACTCCCACTTCAATCCTCTTAAAATATCCCACAAGAGGTGATACTTCTTGAGTATGTGATTTATTCCATTGGTTTGGCCTTTTCACTTTTCTAAGAGACATAATTATATTATTATCACAATATAAGATTATATAGTTATCATTTATAGTAAAAAAACAATATTTTAGATAATTTTTTTTCCTATAGATTCCTGAGCTACATCGGAAGATACTGTGTACTCAAACTCTACTATAGAAGTAGTGGAAAATATCTAATTTAAAATCATTAAACTAACAAGTCTTATATTGAGACTGAATACATATCTTATCCCTAAATTTAGATTATTATTATAAATTTTAATGAAAATAGTAGTATAAACCTTGATAACTACCTCGTCATCTCCACTATACACCAAGAACATTTCCTTAGTTCTTCTCATATATGTAATGTTATCATTAATATCCCAGAAATTATTTTCAAATAAATCAACTAGATAACATAATAACATTATCAATGTGATGTAAAAATAATGTCAAGAACATTTCATGGAGTACATGATCAAATATATCTGAAAAATATCATATCATACTCGTTCTCTCATTATCCCCTAGTGTATGAGGAAATGTTTTCATAATAAGATATTTACCATGATAAATTAAACCAAATTCCCTATTTGATTATTTCGTATTGTATAAATTTAGAATCAGGAAAATACATGTAACTTGTCCTATTCGAAGAATCCCATTCAATCTATCATGAATAATATTGATCACAATAATATAGGAAATTTCACTTAGGTCCATCATGGAGAAGATCATGTTTAACGAGTATTTAATACAATATAATATAGGTAAATAATTTGAAATAATTAATATTTTATCACCTTATAAAACAAGGATAATGACCAAAATCTAATTAAATAACTTGTTAACATATTTATCTTATTGTTCTAAATGAAATAATGGAGTTTTACATTTTCATTGATCTAAATTTTCTATGAGATAAATGTTTTATTAAATCCTAAAATTGTTCTATTAATCCTGAAAATATTTTTGGTATTACATGGAGTGAAAAATATTAAATTTATATCATATATTAATCTACCTATATGTTCTCATTATAGGGTGGTATTTTGACTTGAATTTTCATGATTTCAATGTCGTGGTAAGATTTAATATCACACATAATTTTGATAGATTAAATCATGGTTTTTATTGAAATAGTTATACTGGAGTAAATTTCATGAAACGGTATAAAACATTTTTCGAATAGATGTGATTTAAAGGTGTTTACATTACCTTTCATTTTATATTTCCCATAAAATACCCATTTAATCAGAACATTATTTATTCAATATGTCAGATCGACTAGAACCCATATATGGTTCTTATTAATGAAACTTGTCTCATAAATAATTTATTCTTTCACACTTATATATTATAAGTTCTATAATACCTTATTATATGAGAATTTTTCATTATAATCAATCAATAAGGACTTATAATATTTAGCGACTTGAAATTTTTATGATTCTGGTGCTTTTACCTCTCATGTAATCTAATGTAGTACATGTGTTTCAAGAACATCTGCTTCCATGTGTATTTATGCAATATATTCATATTATAACTCTTCAATATCATGATTATACTATTAATCAATGTCAACATTTATCCCACTACCCCCCATGATGATGCATCCTCCTCTTAATAAAGAAGGTTAATCTTACAACATTCCATTCCAGTATGAGGGATTGAACAAATAATATCCACTTATTTCGGTGGTATACCTTATAGACATACACATCATGCCCAAGGATTGTAATATTTTTTCCAAATTAGAACATTAAAAATGAAATGTATCTATATACATGAGTGTGGAACAAATAATAGTTTAGTACATGAATTAAAACATATGATGATATATTTTACACCTTAGTTGGCACTAATTTTTTAAATTGTGCTACAACATATGTTGTATTTTTTCAAAAGGAAAATAGATTATCAATATGGAATATAATTTACAATAACTAGTCTAGAAAATTAAATTTACTCCATTAACTATAATCATTCCATTTTTGTGTATATGGTAGAGTGAGTTCTGATAAAATATAAAATTTCCCTAGAAAGTTGGTAAAATGGTGGTTATTATATTATCAACCCGGATCAGGTGAAGAATTCTTTATCTTTTTAATAATTTGATTATCTTATAAATTTATGTATTCATTGAATTAATAATATTCCTAGAATATATACCACATATTATTGACATCTCCCTGTCAACTAAATTCATTAGAAATATTTATCAAATAATAATATCTACCTTTGGATTCTATAGAAAATTATCCAAACGTAATAGTATGTATGAATCCTATAAGTTCTATTGGACCTTCAAACTATCTACCTAATAGAGTTTATTATGTCTTCTATCTAAACATTAGTGATATCTATTTATTTTTATTATTATAAATGAATCAAAATAACCATATTTTGTGAGATGTATCAAATTATTTTCATTTTCATAACCATGAAATTGATTCCACAACTGGATGATAATGACTTTCTCATACACGATTCTTTAACAATTTCCACTTTTTCATCGTAAATTAACACATTAAGACCATTATTTAGTAATTATTTCTATAATAATAGTTTTCATACTAAAGGAAGCATTTTTTATTTAAAAATAATAAAACAAATCCATTAATTACACCTAAATAAATAGAGAAATTCTTTTATGTAACATGATGATTCAAATAAAAAAATATAAAAATATAATTATTATTCTAAAAGGAAGATAGAATTTTCATATATCCAATGTAGCATGTCACAATCCATTAACTTCTTGTATATCCACATCTCCTTTGGAAATTTTTCAAAATTTATTTTTGTCTTCATTTTGATTTAAACATGATCACCACAAGAATAATTTACAAATAATTTTTATGATATAGAAATATTACACTCTTTAATGAATGCACCATTAGCTTCTCAATACATATTGGTGTAGTTATAATTTTATAAACAGAGATTTCCACATAAAAAATTAATCATCCATTTATTTCACCATCATTTTAATCTTATTCATTTTGTAAGGATGGTTTTTGAGATCATTTAACATTGATTTATTCTTGGATCAATATATATATTAATAATATTATTATTATTTACCATCTTGTTAAATATGAATTAATGCCTCATATCCTTTTCAATATGGTGAAAGATAATAATATGTTTAAAAACACTCTTCTCACTATTGATCCTGTCATAAATCAAAACAATCCAATTGAAGGATTTAGGTATAGAGAAATTATGATATCATTGTGAAACTTAATAGGGTATTCAATACCCTATATATATATGTGATCAATGTATCCAACCATTATGACTATATGAGAAATATGAGGATTTAAAACACTAATATTCAGCTAAAAAGCCAATGGAGATCTAACTTCTCTGTTGTTATCCTTTTTTATGAAAGATAACAATAAGATTAGGCATTATTATATTCATATAAATATCATAATATTTTCTTCAATTCACAATGGACATCCAAAATTACATGAATCATTTGAAATATATGACATCATCTATATTGTTATTGTACTGATATAATATTTCATCAATATAATATTGGATAAACTCATTATGAAAATCATTTTTAAGACATAAAATATCCATTAATGGTTTACAATAACATTCATGTTCATTTTCAATTAAAAAACCACTGAAAATGTTACGGTTTTCCTTCTCATGTATGTATTATATTCATATAGATGTTGCCTTTTCTATTTCCATTTCTATAATTAAAATGAAAATAATATTTGTAATTTTCCTGATTTATAAAATATGATAATAAATAGATGATTTATTAATATCAAACTATTTATTTGAAACTTAATATCCTTCCCAATTATTTTTTAAATATTTGGTTGAATGAAATTTTAAGTGTAAAAGATCCATATTCTACTTTTCATAACCCATTTAGATTTTTATCTTGCTAATAAAAACTATTTAGTTAATCATAATATGTAAATTGATTTATCTTGATGTTACATCATCCATTTAGTGGAATCCCTAATCATGAAATCCAGAATATGGATTTAATCAAAAAAATCCTATTAGTTCCCCTGATTTACATAGAGATAATAAATACAAAATAGAAACTATATAATTATAACCAAAAACATTATATATGTAATCTCCTTAAATTTAAAGCTCCCATATAGAGGTTCATGCTGTTTGAACTATGGTTTGATTCATACCCGTATTGTGTATTATATATCTACTAAATACATATATACATAATTTAAGGGTTTATAATTTATGTATAAATATCCCATTTTAACATTGTTATAATCATGATAATATTATGTGGAATTAAGAGACTGGTCAATTAAGTCTTATATAGAGCATACCATTAATCCAATTTCTTATTCTCTATTTTTCATGACTCACGGTTAATAATGCACGTGGATTAATAAAATCTATAACTAAATTAAACATGAATATTTAAAAAACCAAAATAATAATTTTTTTTGATATTGATATTTTATTAATGGAGAATTAATCTTGGGTATGATAAAATAACTATTCACATATTGGAGAAATACATTAAATCATATAATGGTTCTTTTGGGAGATTTCCACCTATCCACCAATGTAAATCGAATATTTTTCTCACCATGGATACTAACTTGAATTACACCATATTTTAGAGGGTAAAAATCCTTTATATAATCATTTACTAAAAGAATGTTGAGGGGAACCAAAGGACTTGTTTAGGGGGATTACATAAGAGGGAACTATGAACATTCTAACCATTATATATTAATAGTAGGGATTTGAAACAAACCATCAATTTAATTTACTAATAAATTAAAACGAATCCAAACACATAAAATGCGTTTTTTATGCTAATGACTATCCACACACCTAAAATTAATTACATATTTAACAACATTTAATTCAATCCAAATGATTATTTTTTAAAATAATCCATCTACAATTCAACTAAATATTTTCATTAATAATACAATTATTTTATCTTAATACACTTCCAATAATTCATGAGGATCTCATCAATCACAAAAAAAGAACTAAATTTATAAAAGATTTATTTTGTATTGAATATATACATTATAGGAAATATGATGAGTACCCTATTTTCCTACCAATCATATACTATATTCATATACTATTTAATCATGCTTAATTTCGTATAAATGAATTATCATGTAATTTCATGGGATATATTGTTTCATAAATGACACATTGATAGTATATATATTGGATTTCTTGTTTTAATGCACATAAATTGATCTTTCTACTATAAATTATACACGATACATGATTTTTAATATTAAAAAGAAAATAATTTAAAATTTAATATATATATATATATATATATATAACCCATCACCTAGTGTGTATGGGTTAGATGACTGAAATGTGGAAGAAATCATGATTATTTTTATAGATAATAGTAACAAAAAATTATTTTTATGTAGACTAGTAATATACATAGCTTATACATTCTGGTTGTACATCATTTATAAATATCCAACATCTTTCCACTGGTCATTCCTATTGACTAGGAATGTTGGCCTACTATGACAATTAATGGAGGACATGGTGTGTATAGATAGTACATGCTTTGTGGTCATGGAATTTCATGTTTACCTATCACTTATTGTCATGTAAAAATGTATAACCCATCATTAACTAATAGAATACACCCAATTTACACAAGTTACACAACATGTAGTTTCTATAAATATTTTTCAGAAAAAATTGTTACACAACAGTGGTATTAAATACATACCATGTGTAAGAAATTCAAATTCCAAATATTAATTCATGGTTCATCCGGGTGCATTAAACATGAGTACATAGTGCATACCTATAGGCTACATGTCATGTTCTCTTGTGTTATACAACAATAATCCCTCGAACATCCAAATTAGTTCTCTGATTGTTCTCTCCCAAATATTAATCCATTTATTGATTATGTTTTTTATTATAATGATGATGAATAGAATATCTCATTATTTAGATTTAAATAATTAATAAAAAATAATTGTAATCATAAAAAATGCAAAAATTTATTATATATTTTTAAATTATTATAAATTATTATATGGAATGTATTATATATAATTGTGGATATAATAAAAATTGAAGCAGTGGTTGGGAACATAAACATCAATGTTTTTCATAATAAAGGATTAATATGGGATTCACATTGATGAAAACCCTCATAAACATTAAAATATAATAAATTATTAATTTACATGAGATAATATGAATTAATGAATAATAATAGCCTAATTATTTGTAATTAATTTATTTAGTTAACGATTTACAATGAAATTAATTCATTATTTAGTGATGAATTTTACAACCTCTCTATGTTGTACTATTATTTCATCACAATAATCAATTATAGATTCTCTCCCCGAGTGAATTAAACATGTTCCAAAAACTACTAAGCATCGTCATGGAATCTCTTAGTGCTATCATGGTAGATATTAGTGCTTTATTTTTTCAACTATTATTTTCAAGAAAATAGATTCCATGAAATATTATCCTTGGCCCCTCTAGATAAAATAATTGTGGTGGAGGATGATAACTCAGGAATAATGAAACTGTTCTTGTAGAAGAGCTCTCTATAGCGTGATGGGATTATCTAGAGTCATAGTTCACAACCAACAAAATGGAAACACATTTATGCAACATCATAAAACTATTTTCATGTACTCTTCAAGCAATATTTAGATCATTATTTTGTTGTTGATAATTTAGGGGTTCCTTAAGATGATTTTCATAATCTTTTGAAAGGCTCTTGGAAAATTCATAGTTGGCACATAGATTAACAATATCATGTACTATACTTTTGAAAACTATTGAAACCAATGAAATGCAGGTTTTAATGGTTGGATCGTGGTTTTTAGAATAATTCACTCATGTAGTAGATATTGTGAACCCCATTAGAGGGGTTCATGGTTAGGTCTCGTGGGATGCAAACCATGTATCCCTGAATAGAAAACAATTCACACAAAATTATAATTATTCAAAAATTTATATTAAAATATCCTAAACCCTATGTTCTTCAATATCTTGACTCTAAAATTGTATATATCGATTTAAATGGTTTATAAGACTCTCAAGGACCCATTTTGGCACTTATAAACTCATTCCAAAGTGAATCGATGTATGGAAAACTACATTTGATCTTTTCCAATTAAGAATTATTCCCTCATTCCATCCCTCCAAAGATCTTCCTCTCTCATTTCTAGTGTTTTCTAGATCTTCATCATAATGGAGGATCTTATCATCATTTTTATAATGTGAATATTGGTTTTATTATCAGATCTATATTCCCAATGTTCTCTGTTATTGTTTCTCATTTCTGGCATTGGGAGATGATTTCTCATTACATTTTAAGGTGGTTCAATTTGGGATATTCCAATTTATTTGACAGAATATTTCATGATTTAAATTACATTTATTTCAATTAGATTATGAAAAGTCACAATTTGTATTGAAATTCTTATTGAATTTTCTTGTCATGAAATTTGGGAAAACCCCAATTACAATTAATTAGGGTCTTATTAGGGAATTTTATGTAAATTTTGTTATTAAATTTTATAATTACATTGTGAAATTGATTTGTGGAATATATTTTACATTTTTATATCAAAAAAATATATAATTTTTTTTTTCATATTATCCATAGATGGTTTTACCATAAATATGTCACGAATTTATTAAAAAAAATTGGTTTATAAAAGTAAATTGACAAATTGTAATTGGAAATTAGTTAATTGTATGTTGAATAGTATATAAATAAAAATTTCATTATTGATTGTTATTTGAGAAAAAGAATGAAAAGGTAGTTATTGAGTTATTTGGGAAAAACACCATTGACATTTTCTAACTCTGAAAACCATAGTTTAGATGATCACTTCCCCAAAAGGATGGTGATAAATACTCTTTGACTAGTGTTTAAGGGATGTGTGTATACATATTTCCAAGATCACCTATTTGAGTATGTGAGGATCCTATAACCTATAACTATACTAACTCTTAGTAGATCAAAATGTTTCTTGCTTAGGATTTGTTTTATATATTCCATTGTATTTATACCGTTTTACACATTCCTCGTGAATTTATAAAAACATTAATATATAAAATGTTTGTAATTACATTTATAGAAATATTTCCATCAATTGAAATGTAAAGAATGATTTTCATTAGATATTATGTTTAACAAAAATGATTATTTATATAAAATTAAATGATTTATTTTGTTAATTAATGTTTCAACATTTTATGGAATGTTGGGTGAGAACCTACTGGGATTTTATTTCACACAATTCCTTTTCCTTCAATCATTTATAGATTCTATTCGAATAGGTTTGAGAAACGGGCATGTTCCACTTTGAGGTGGTAGTTGTAGATGATATCAATGATCTTGGATTGTTGTTTATGTTAGGTATTAGGCTGTATATTTTTTTTTCTGGTATACTATTGATGTACATTGGGTTACATTCCAGTTTAAAATATAGTATAGTTCTCACTGTGGATATTTCTTATGATCAAAATTGATTATATCTATTTATTCAAAAAAATTTGTTCAAAAAATATTTCCATATTTATCTAGTATTATACTGGGTGATAGTCTCCAACTCTTTTGGATTGGGAATACACATTGGCATATGTTATTGTTAACACGATTGTTAGGGTACTAATGTATCTAGTTCAATTTATGAAAAAGTTATATCAATGGTTCATGTTAAGTGTCTAGCCATGATGTCAATATGTAGTTGTGTAATCTTTCAAGGGCGTAAGTGTTAATATCACCTGAGTTCCAAGTTTGCTTTCATCACAATTAGCCTTATGTCAACAGTGGTAGTCTAGAAAGAAATCATTAGGAATAGTACATTTATTTTCATATATTACGTTTTATATATATTGAAATAAAAATATTGTCTACCATCATGATGGGATTATTTTCCATTTTCACTAGTTTTATTATTATTCTGAGTATCTTTTCAAACATCCTCAAATTTTTCAGATGATTTTGTATAGATTCATGCCTCTGAGAAGATATGTGAATCCAAACTAGGAAGGTGCTACTCGATAACCACAATGATCAAATCATCTCGTCGAACCAAATCTGATCGATTTTTTGTTCTTCTCATCCATGAAATGGGAAAAGAGGCTACACCAATTACCATTAATGATCTAGTTATAGAACCCCATAGGGATTAAATTTTGAATCCATATATGGAATTCCTTCCCCACAATCCACTAAAATTAGAGGTCTCAAATGATTATCAAGAGGCTGCGGATTGATTTACAATGGTTAAACTCTTATTTTTGTTCTTGGAAATATTTATTATATCAATTTGAAATGCGACACCTTCATGAAAGTGGTACCTAGTAGGAGATAGTGGGACACTATGGTGATATATAATATACATGAGGGATTACAATGGATTAAATTTAATCTTGTATTCCTTAATTATTTCTGTCCATAGTCTATGGTGTTGGACACGGCTATAGAGTTCTTCAAACATGATCAAGAAAATGCTAATGTGAGATAATATGAAAATCACATTGTTGAGATTCATTAGTTTTCACATAATAATTTATATAATTGGAAGATAATGACTTGGAAGTATGATATCAGACATCGATAATATTTTTTTCCTCATATTTTCTTGGTGAATATGCATTCTTATGCTAATGTTTTGGATTCACTGTTGATGGATAAGACAGACCTGTATTGTAAATCAGGATTGAGGTGAGTTCCTTTTATTCATAGTGTTATTTTTTGTATTCCCAAAAAGGGATGTGTATCATGGATGATTTTTACAGAAGTTCTTGATTTTAGGATTTTTCCAGACCTCATGTTGATCATAGAAAAGGCCCTTTAATTTTTTACTACTATGGATAGCACAGTCACCCTAAATTGGTTTTCATTAATATACCCAAGGTATGGGTTTATTTTAAATTTTCAATATGTTCTATCATCTCTATTCTTCTCAAGTAGTGATAATAGAAAATATGTGAAAATAGTACTTTGGTGAAATTATATGCTTCAATGAAAAATAGTTTCCAACCATATGAAACTACAAAAAAGACTCCTCATATATTGTGAGCTTCTCAATCGGAAGTTGATATATATCCAATGAATTTTATGCGTACCATTACTATTAATTAATTATTAATAAATTCGTTACTTGAAACAATTTCATCTATAATGTTCATTAAAACCCTTATTATATATTTTCTTAATCTTCCAACTTAGATTTTATCTTATATAATGTAAATTAAAACACCTCTCAAGAAAAAAGTGTGGGAAGGGTGTCAATTGTTCTTCTTGAGTATTATATTTTTCATAGATTTATATTTCATGGTATTTTATCATTCTTAACATGAAAACACTTGATTTTTATTTTTGGATGGAATGGCTGATTACTAATAATTCCTGAATTGACAACTATCATTGATGGATCACCTTTACAACAACTGATGGGTATATTCATATCTTTTATGACGAATTAACCATGATGTCAGGTAGAGATGTACAATCTTATATTGAGTTTTGGAATTTAATAAATGTGTTCACTCTTGATCAAGATTTATAATAGTTGACTTATGATTTCCCCCTTGTTATCATATTGTTTCTCAATGTATTTCTTTCTGTATTCCATATACTACCACTATTAAGAGAGTTATAGTTTTATATCAATTCAGTGTTGGGTACTTAGTATCTACTCCTTCTTTCCATATAACACCAACTAAATTGAATGTGTTTATGTCTTAGTTGGATGATCAGTTAAAGAAACTTATTTATATGACCAAGTGTGTCACCATTGGAGGAACCTATTCTATTTTCTATGAATGCTTTTGGGAACTTCCCCTATGTGTTGATTAAAATGAATAAACAATATCATGGTAAATAAATATTATATTATTCCATATATTGACGATATTTTTTACAATATAAAATGGGAGATTGATTTTTTGAAAACTAATCTCTACTATGGTTACCATTAGTATGGAATTAATTAATATTATATTCTTAAAACCATCATTAAAAGAATGTATGTCCATTATGAGTAACTTTTAATACCATTTGGCCAAAAAATTCCCTTATAGACTCTATGAATTTAATGAAAATGGTTTTCTATTAGTTAAGGTAAAATAAAACTAAAAATGTGTTATCATAATACCTTATGTTTTGTTAAACCAATGATATTTTAAATCATCATAGATTGATGGCTTTGAGGCCTGTAATTCTACAATTGTTTGTGACTGATGACATTAATCACTCCCTATAAATATTTATGTTTTCCCTCTATTATGTGTCTCTAATATCCCCCAATTTTCTCCTAATTGAGATCATAATTCATTGGTGACTTTTTCAATCCCCTTTTCCTCTTATGAAGACTAAATTTTATTAACCCAATTTCCGATGTGGGTTTCACCAATAAGGTATTTTTTCTATTTTCAACCATCTATTTTCGAAGAACAAATTGAAATTGATAGGATGAAATTTCTTCAAGGAGGGATGAATGTAACAGCCCAATATTTCATATTCTGTTATTTCTTCAAAGTAATTCAATAACATGCACTAAACACAACACCAAGTTCAAGTGCACCACGACTTATCAAACAAGCCATTCAAAAAAGGTTATGAATAGAATTAACTGTATTGTAAATATTATATACCCCATATAATTTAAACATCTATATTATTTGTTTCTTATACATATTATAAGATCAAATTCAGTTTTTTAGATAAAGGAAGTATTTTTTAGAAAATGTAATTTTACAGCCTTTCGATGCAAACCCCTTTTTAAATCCAACATTTGACACTTTTATATATTCAATATGATAAAATAATGTTCTTCTTTTGAAATGGGTCATAAAAATTCAGTTCTGATAAATTTTTAGTATTATTATGATAACTTTAATATTTTGGTGAATAGTAAAAGATACTACATTTAAATTAAAAAAAAATTTAATTGAAATAATTTATACTGGTAAATTATGAATTTGATTGGTTTTGAAGTATAATTAGATTATATTTATATCATTTAATAAAATTTAGGTAATTATAATTAATTTCAATTTGAAATTGGATATAAACATGTGTCAATATTTTGATAGATTTTGTCACTTAAAAACACATTATTTATTTTGACAAAAGGAATTTATTTTAAATTAATTAATACAAAATATATGTTTTTAATTTGGTAAAATAGGCATCATTTTTTAATTCGGAATATCAAATATATCATAGGCTGAATTTTTTATATTTTTCTGAGAAACTTCAATTTTTTAAGAATAGTGAAAAACACCTTGTTAATGGTTACAATAGAATTTTTATTTAAATAATTATTTAATTTGTTTATATTTATATTATCTATAAATAGATATAAAATACCTATATATGTTGGAAATAATTCCCTGGTGTCATTTTATAATAAGTTTAGATATATAAAAATTTTATTGAACATTTTACTGTCTTTTACCTAACTCTTTAGAGATTTTATAAATTTACAAAAAAAACATAATTTTACCACCTCTGTGAGTTGAATTTAAAAAATAAAAGAGACAAAATTGATATCAGAATGTAAAATGTGGTTCAATAAGATGAAAATAATTTTTGTGAATAGTATCTTTTTTCTTTTATTTACAAATGTTAAATGTAAATAGGGTAATATAAGGTAAAATGATATTATTATTACCATGAAACATGTCATAATTATATTGGGTAAGTATAATTGTTCAAAAAAACCTTAGTAATAAAATATGAACCTCTTTGGTCCACTTGGATTAGATTTTGACATATATTACTATTTAATTCAAAGAAGAGTTAAAAGAGTTAAAATCGATGTTTAATAACTAAAACATTTTAAATATAAAGTTACAAATAAGATAAATTACACAATAAATATTAATTAGAATGATAAAAAGATTTAATACTTAATATTATTTTATTTATATTTTTATACATTAAATAATTTAATTTATTAATGACACAATGGTAATGCAATAATTAAAAAATTAATTAAATATTAAAACAATTGACATTATAGATATCCAAATAAATGTAATTTGAAACATTTTATGAATTACACAAATTTATAGGTTACTATGAAATATTGGGGTTTGTTAGATGAATTATTTGTGAAGTAATAATGCTGTTATGAATTTAGAAAAAACAAAATAACAAATAGTGTCAAAATTTACATAAAAGACTTTTTTTAAACAAATATTATATTTTTATTTGATATTCTATTCCAAAAAATTTAACCATCATCCAAAAGACTTATATAATGATAGTTTTATCATTAATTAACCACTAGGGGTTTAAAAGAAAGTATATATTAAGATTATTAACCATATAATATAAAAATACATAGAGACATGGTTAATTTTAAACGATTTAACTACGAGTTAAATCATAAAGATAACGTTAAAATTGTGACCCAAACCACTCTAAAAACTATTTGTTGAGTGGTTTTCGACCCTTACTCAACATAGAATTTAAATAATTTATGTTGGATCAATTAGAAACCAAAATTTTTTTATTATAAAAAAATATTTCTAGCTTTTACTATAGAGCCCTTCACCCCTCTTATAAAAGGGAACGTTGCTTCTCTATAATTCAGAACTACAAAGCCATTTGGAATAGACAAAACCTTTCAAAATACCCTCTAAATTTTCATCCCATTATTTTATAGGTCTTCCTTTAGTCATAATGGAAATCCAAAGATCCCTTTTTATTAAATCAAAAGGAAGAACCTGAAGAAGAGGTAAATATTTCATCACCTCTTTCAAGTTCCTTTCTTCTTCCACTTACTCTTTCTATGTTGTTTCCATTATAAAATAATAACTCCATTATCTTCTATATATTGTGATTTTATTACAAATATCATACAACCATATTAATTATTCAATATATCCTTTGAATTACATGTCACCATACACGTGTACGTACGGCTTATCGTCTCCACGTCGTGGTGTAATTGTTATTCAATACATTATTATTATGATGGGAATAATAGTCATGTATAATTGATGTAAATAATAATTATAAAATGATAATTATTCGGTATATATGATATACCATCCTATTAAATATTATTTTAATATTAAAATAAATATATTGTCGCTTGTGCATACGTAAATATTACCATCTCCAAGAACGTGTTGAGATTTGTTCCCCATTGCTTCCATTAAAGAGTAATTTTCATTAGAAGAATAAAAATAATGTTTAATGACAAAATATCATTATGAATATGAATAAAATACATCCTTTCCAAAACAAAAATTACTTACGTAATAAAGCATATAAAGGAAAATGAATCAGTTAACACCCGAGATGTCAATAATACTAAGATATTATTATTAATGAAATGCTAAAAGATTATATATGATATAATATTAATGTATATGATTCATGTATAATTTATTAAAAATTTTTCACCATTGTACAGTATTTTAACTTACCCTTGACCAAGTAAATGTATATGTTAAGGGTTAATTATACAATCTCTTTATTATCTGAGGTTGTCTTTACATAAGTATCTACTGGGACCTCTTTATCATCTATATCCATGTTTCTTAAAAATGAATTTCAATAAACATTTTACAAGATAAAGGGGTAAATTAATTTATAACCTCATTTAAAATTATATTTTTTTAAAGGTATATTTTCATCGTTTTCCTAACAAGGTACTTTATGACCTTTTCGAAAAAAAATTAAGATAAAATTGTTTATTATCTTTTACAGTGGGAGTGGCTATTTTCTGCTGTTATAACATCGTCAAAGTTTCCCTTACAAGCATATAAGAATATTTTCAAAGTAAAATTTATCTTTATAATTATGTTACTCTTAAATGATTTCAAAATAGAATGAGATATTTCTCAAAAAAAGTTTTGGATTTCATCTATATCATCATCAATTGACGGATTTTAAGTTTATTTGAAGTTTATTTATTATGATACAAAACATCCATATTTTACTGAATGTTTTGTGATATGTTTGACTATGGTTATGCTAATTTTTTATACCATTAATAGTTTATGGATAAATTATTGAAATTTACTATTCTATATTTTATACGAATGTTTATGTTATTTTTCATCCTTTTCATAAGAATATTGTGATGGACTTAGTAAGTGACAGGTGGAGCCCACTATAGCTCCTCGATGAATCGGTAGGTATCATGAGATAACTAGAAGTGGAATTGGCCAAGGCCTTTCCCAATTTGATATATGGTTTTGGATGAGGCCTTAAAAAAATTTAGACGTATTGTCTGAGGCCTTGAAAAAATGGTTCAGAATATATGGCATTATAAATTCCCTCATTTTGAAAATAATCTTGATGGTTCATGTTATAATTCGACTAGTAGAATACCCATGATTATATTCTATTATGGAATTATTTACTATGATCATATTCCTTCCAAAAATGTTATCATATTTATGATTGGTAAAGGAATGTGTTTTTGATTATTCACCATGATTAATATTTATGATATTTTCCACTATATTACATACCCTTACTGAGCATTTGATCTCACCCCTTTCTAACATTTCATTTTCCCAGGATATAAAAAAAATTATATTGAGTGACTTACAAGATTAATATAGTTGGATTTGATGTTTATAATGGAATAAATTATTTTTGTATTTCTTTTCAATTTGTAAAATTGAACATATGTATGAAGCTTTTTTCCAATAATACTAAATTGATTGGTCTTTTGAGACATGATTCCCATATGATCATGCCTATGATACGTAACATTGCACTGACTCTTGGTAACTAGGGTCAGGGTGTTGCAGTTGGTATCAGATTAATTTTAATACAAACCATGGAAACTAGATTTAGATAAACTCTGATTATAGAACTAGCCCTAAGATAGATTTTGAGGATTAGTATTGAAGAACATCCTAAAATTTTGTTATTTTGGAGTTTTTGTGAATTTTCCAAGAAATAAATCCATGTCAAGATACAATCTGGTAGAAGCAGCTCTAGCACAGATGTATCCAAGGGTAAAACCCAAAAAAACCACTTTGAGCTAGACACGAACGGGAACTAGTGCACGACAACGAGCCTTGCTGCACTATTGGTTACAACACTCCTCGAGGATATGATTATGATAATTCTCATTTACTTTACAACAATTTTGAAGGGTTTATGAGTATATAATTATTAAAAGAAATCATTTTTATTATTATGGATTGCATCGATAAACTATTCAAATTACGTTAGTTATTTTACAAGTTCAGAATTATTCATTACAATTCATAAATAGACATAGAGTATGCCATTGTATAAAAATGGCACACAGTAGAAGGAATGTGAACTCCAGCAATACGTATGATCGAAAGCATATGAAGGATAATATATTTCATGGTATTAAGCCAACATTTAGAATGAAAATAGCCTCCCATGTATTACCATGATATGATGAAATAGTATCATGTGTTATTAAGATAAGTAACAGATTCTCTATGTCATATGGATTTGAAGGGAAGTAAGAGAATAAAAGGATGTAAGAGAGAAAGATGGATTAAGGGAAGATGGAAAAGTAGGATTTTCCCATATTTGATAATTGTGGAAAGAATCACCTAGGTTAAGACATTAATAAAATGGGAGTTTGTTATAATTATGTAGAAAAAGGACACCAAGTACGTGATTGAAAGCGTAAGAAAAATGTTTCAAATGTTCAATGCTTCATCTTCAAGGAGATTGGACACTAACAAAATCAATCTCCTAATCATCACAGTATACCTTAAATGATGCTATTGGATAATAAAAATGTTATGATACTACCTCACATGAAGAGGAATGGAAAGTTTCCTTATGTTGTTATTATAGAATTATTTAATTTCAGTGTTGTATAAAAAATATACTGGTTATATTAATTATAGAGATAAATAAGGATTGTACTGCAATGTTATTTTATTGGGGATTTGAGATTATATGGTTCTAAGAAAACTGACATAATAGTAATCTAAAAATTATGTAAATTTTCATGGTTGATGGAAATTTAATTTTTAATATGGTCATAATAATGAGGTAGTGATTCTGGAATAAGAGATGGTTTATTTCGATAAATTATATTAGATATTCTTGACTTCTATGGAACTGATTAACAGTTTTTTTATTTCATCATTGTTGGAATATTAAATATTTTTTATATAAGGAATATATTAAGTAAATATAAAGGATAGTGGATCATTAATGTATTAAATAAGATTTTATGGCAATTCAGGGTGTTACCATGTTTTAAAATAATATATGATGAAGGTGTTCACATGTTATTACGTGGAAAAAAAGATTTTATTTGGGTTTAAATTCTTTATAAATTTTGGACCATGAGTTTGTAAATTTGTATTTTGGATAATTCTAATGGTTTTAATTAATTATTTTTGAAATTGGATATTATGGTTATGGTTATTTTTAGATTTTTATAAAAAGGACAACATGTGGGTCGTGTGACAACCCATCACGTCAGACAAAGGTGCGGGTATAAAACCCAAAACCAAAGGGAAATTGGTATTTATCTCCTACCACTAGACTACGTGATATCCCTGGATTGTATAATGTAGTTAATTTTTTAAAAGGGTATGATAGGTGAATTATAAATTCATTTTATTGGAACCCTATATGAATTTGATAAATATAATATTTTTAATGTTTTATTATCTTTTAGTGTGAACGATTACTTTGTGGTAGAAATTAGTTAGAAGATGGAACACTAATTTTCAAGTATATATTTATTTATTCTCTTATTCTATGAAAAAAATTAATTGATAAAAATTAGGTAAGATAACATAAATCATAAAATGTATTACCCTAATAACTTTTGTTTCGTTGAACTAATGATATTTTAAATCATCATAGATTGATGGCTTTGAGGCCCTTAATTCTGTAGTTGTTTGTGACAGATGACCTCAATCACTCCATAAAAATATTTACAATTTCCCACTAATTATGGGTCTCTAATTTCCACCAATGTTTTTATAATTAAGATCATAATTTGTTGTTGATTTTTTCACTTCCTTTTTACTCTTATTAAGACTAAATTTCTATTAACCCAATTTATGATGTGGGTTTTCCCAATAAAGTATTTTTTATTTTCAACCTTCTATTTTTTAAGAACAATATGAAATTGTGAGGACACAATTTATTTAAGGAGGGAAGAATGTAACACCCCAAGATTTCATTGTACATTATTTCTTCAAAGCAATTCAATAACATCCACAAAACGCAACACTATGTTCAAGTGCACCAAAACATACCAAAGTAGTCGTTCAAAAGACTATATGAATAGTATTAACTAAATTGTAAATTTTATATACCCCGTATAATATTAACATCCATATTATTTGTTTATTAGACCTAATATAAAAAATAATAATTTTTTAGATAAAGGAAGTATTTTTCAAAAAATGAAATTTTATCGCCTTTTGATGGAAATCCCTTTTAAATCCAACATTTGACACTTTAATAAGTTCAATTTGACAAAATAAACATCTTATATAGAATTGGGATATAAAGATTTTGTTTTAATAATGTTTTGTTATTTTTTCTGAAAACTTTCATATTTTGGAGAATAGTGAAAAATACTAAATTTTAATTAAAAACTAGTTTTTTAATCAAAATTATTTATTGTTTTAATTTATGAATTTGAGTGGTTTTGAAGTATAATTAGATTATATTTTTATTATTTAATAAAATTTAGGTCATTATAATTAATTTCACTTTGAAATTGGACATAAACATGACTCAATATTTTGATAGATATTGTTTCTTAAAAACATGATATTTGTTTCGAAAAGGGGAATTAATCTTAAAATAATTAATTAAAATTATATTATTTTAATTTGGTAAAATAGACATCATTTCTGAATGAAGAACATCAAATATATATTATGTTGAATTTTTGGTATTTTTCTGAGATACTTCAAATTTTTATGAAGAGTGAAAAACACCGAGTTATTCGTTAAAACCAAATATTTATTTAAATAATTATTTATATTAATATAAATTTATTTTAGGTCAAAATAGATACATAATACCTATATAATTTAAAAATAATTAATTGGAGTCATTTTATAATAAGTTTTGATATATATAAAATTTATTTATCTTAATACCGTCTTTTACCCACCTATAAAGATAATATTCAAATTTACATAAATCTTAATATTACCACTTCTCTGAGTTGAATTTAGAAAAACTGAGAGACACAGTTCATATCATCAAGTAATATGTGTTTCAATAAGATGAAAATAATTTTTTGTGAATAGTAAATTTTTACTTTTCTTTACCACGAATAAAAGTAAGTAGAGAAATTACGGATAAAATTATATTATCATTACCCTATCAGATGTCATAATTATATTGGATAAATATTATTTGATAAAAAAACCTTAGGAATAAAATATGACACTCTTTGGTCCACTTGGATTAGATTATGAAATTTATTATTATTTAATTCAATGTAGAGTTAAAAGAGTTAAAATCAATGTGTAATAACTACAAAATTTTTTATATTGGGTTACAAATAGGATTTATTAGACTATAAATATTCATTAGAAATCTAGAAATATTTCCTACATAATTTTATTTTATTTATATTTTTTATACATTAAAAAATTTAATTTATTTTTGACATGGTGATGATGCAATAATTACCTAATTAAGGAATGATTAAAATAATTGACATTATAATTATCCAAATAAAAGTAATTTGAGACTTTTTTTGAATTCCACTAATTTTAGAGGTTACTATGATATATTGGGATTGGTTATAAGAATTTGTTTTCAAGTAATAATGCTTTAATGAATTTATCAAAATCAAAATATCAAATTGTGTCAAAATTGACATAAAAGTATTTTTTTTTTAAAAAAGTATATTATTAATTGTTATTCTATTCATAAAAATCAAATGTTCATTCAAAATAATTATATAATGATAGTTTCATAATTAATTATCCTCTTGGGGTTCTCTTGAATTATATAGTAAGATTATTAAACATATAATATAAAAATACAAAGAGACGTGGTAAATGTCAAACTATTTAAATAAGAGTTAAATCTAAAAGATAAAGTTAATATAGTGACCCAAACCTGTCTATGACATATTTTTTGAAAGGTTTTTGACCCATAAACATCTTATCATTTAAATAATTTTTTTGGAGACATTATAAACCTTTAATGATTTTATTATAAAAAAATATTTCTAGGTTTTCCTAAGGTTCCCCTCACCCCTCTTATAAAAGGGAACATCGCCTTCTTTATAATTCACACCTTCAAAGCCATTTGGATTAGCCAAAACCTACCCAAATACCCTCTAAACTATCCTAACTTCATCAAAGATTCCTTACATTAGTCAGAAATCCATCCCTAAGAGCCATTTTGATCAAATCAACAGAAAGAACACGAAGAAGTGGTAAATATTTCATCACCTCTTTCATATTTCTATCTTCTTACACTTCCTCCTTCTTTGTTGTTTCCATTATAAAATATTAACTCCAGTAAATTATATATAATTTTATGTTATTATAAATATGGTACCACCATATTCATTATTCTATCCATACTTTGAGTGACATGTCACCAAACGTGTGTACATATGGCCTACCTTCTCCACGTCATGGTGTAATTGTTATTCAATAAATTATTATTTGGATGGATATAATAATAAAGTGTAATATTTGTAAATAATAAATATAACATGATAATGATTCTGAATATATGATTTACCATCTAATTATATATTATTTTAATATCAAAAAAATGATTTTGCCTAACGTGTGTCCGAATGGATTATCGTCTCCACGAACGGGGTGAGATTCATTCCCAATCATATCCATTCAAGAATAATTTTTATTATATGATTAAAAATAATTTTTAAATACTTAAAATCATTCTGAATATAAATAAGATATTTTTATCCATAACAAACATTATTTACATAACAAAGTATATAAAGTAAAATGAATCAGTTAACTCTCTAAATTTTGATAATATTAAGATATTATTTACAAATAATATTAAAAGATAATATATGATTTCATATTAATGTATATTATTCATGTATAATCTAATAACAATTATTTCACCATTATATAGGTGGTTAACCTACCATCGACCAAGGAAACGTACCGGGTATGGGTTAATTTTACAATCTCTTTATTATCCGAGGTTGTTTAAATGTAAGTATCTAATGGGACCTCTTTATCATCCACATCCTTGTTTCATAAAAATTTATTTCAAATAAAAATCTTCTAGATTAAGGGGTATAGTAATATATAAACATATATAAACTTATATGTTTTTACAGGAATCTTTTCTTCATTTTCCAAACATGGAACTTTATAAACTTTTCGAGAAAATTATGATAAGAGTGTTTTTTTAAAATACACAGCGGGAGCGGCTATTTTACACCATAATATCATTGTTGAAGCTTTACTTAAAATCTTATAAAAGTATTTTCAAAATAAATGGATTCTTTAAAATGATGTGACACTTAAATTATTTCAAAATAAAAAGAGATATTTCTCTTAAAAAAGGTTTTGATTTCATCTATTTCAACATCCTTTGATTGGTTTTATGTTTATTTGAAGATGATTTATTATGATACAAAGCATCAATATTGTATTGATGGGTTTGTGATATGTTTGACTATGGATGTGCTATTTTTTTATACCATTCGTGGTTTATGATTAAAGTATTGACATTTCGTACATTAGTTTTAATATGAATTTTTATGTTATATATCAACCTTTTCATATGATGAATGTATTGTACTTAATAAGTGCTGGGTGGAGCCCGCTATAGCTCCTTGATGCATCAGTAGGTCTCATGATACAACTAGACATGGAATTTCCCAAGTCCATTCCAATTTTGATATATGATTTTCACAGAGGCCTTGATAAAATGTTTAAGAATGTCCGACATTATACATTCCCTCATTATGAAAATAATATTGATGATTCATCTGGTCATTCGACTATTAGAATACCCATGATTATGTTTTATTATGGAATTATTTACTAAGCTCATATTCCTACCATAAAAGTGTTCATATTTATTACTAGTAAAAGAATGTGTTTTAATTTATCCACCATGGTTAATATTTATGTTATTTTCCTCTGTATTGCATACCCTTACTGAGTATTTCATCTCACCCCTTTCTTATGTTTCATTTCCCAGGATATGAAGAAGTTAATTATGAGTGACTTGTAGGATTTATCTAGAAGTCTTGAATGTTTATAATAGAATAAATTAGTGTTGTATTTCATTTAAATTTGGATAATTGAACTTATGTATGAATCTTTTTTCCAATAATACTAAACTGATCAGACATTTGGGACATGATATCTTTGTGTCATGCCAATGATATGCATTAATGCACTAACACTGGGTAACTTGGTTCGGAGAGTTAAAGGGTCCACTTTGACCAGTGTCTGCGGTACTTGTGTACAGATATTGTCATGATCTACTATTCTAGTGCACGAGTATCCATTAATTGTTACTATCATATATCTTATAATATAACCATTTTTATCCTTTTTGGATATTTTCATATATTCCATTTTTTAAATCATTTTTAAACATTTCTCGTGAATTTATATAAAAACATTTATATGAAATTTATATATTTCCATTTTTTAAAATACTTCCACCATTATAAATATATATAATGATTTTTTAATTTTATTCTGTGTTACCAAGGCTATTTTTTCAAATTGAAATCATTATCTGGTTATTAATTAGGTTTATTTTATTATGGAATACTATGTGATACCATATTGATATTTTAGCTCACACCTTACCATAAGTATCAAGTGTTTTTATATTCCCCTCTATGGTTCAAGAAAAGTGAATGTGCCACCTAATAGTGGTAGTTATTGTTAATTCCTTTGAGTTTGGAGTGCTATGTCTATTTGGACTTTAGTTATTTATCTCATAGTTTTTTTTTGTCATTTTTAGTTGTATTTGGGTTTATATTCCAATCTGAAATCATGTACTATTCTCACTTTAGAGTTTTCTTTGGATCATTTAAAATTGAATCTGTTTCTTCTAATATTTCTATTGAAAAACTATTCCCACCTTTATCTTGTATGATTTGAGGTTATAGTCGCAAAATAAATGGGATATGGAACACCCTTCAATCCATGTTAGTTTCATCTATAATATATAGGTACTATGGTATCTAGGATGGTTCATAACATTATGGTTAAAAATAATATAATTAGATTTAAATAATATTATGATTAAAAATATTAATTTCACTAGTTCCCTTATTTTTTTCATAATCATCATGAAATCCCATATCAAATAGGTTAAAAAGTTATTATTTCTCGACATGTAAAAAATAATAAATATGTATTAAATATTATTTGATGAATGAATTGTAAAAAATTCAATAAAATACTATTTAATATGTACTCTTAATTCATATACAAAAAAATAGTTCAAATATTCCTCTAAAATATTTATTAGGCTTCCAATAATGACTAATAATTTTATTAATAAGTATAAAGAAATAATGAACCAAAAATTAAATATTATATTAAATAACTAACACATGTATATAATCAATTTAAAAAATATTTTCCATAATAACTATTGATTAAATATATTCAAAAATGAAGTCATGAACAATTAACAATCAATGTTATTAAATAATATTTATTAAACATATTAAATTATAATAACATTTAATATTTAACTAAGGTTATAAATACAGTTAGTGTGTGTCACACCCCAAACCCATTTTTAATTATATTATTTTATTATTCATTGGTTTCGGTTAGCCTCGCCAATATGTAGGGTGAGTGTGAGTCTAATATCTTTAATGTTTAATGTTTTGTTGGGTTTCGGACTGTTGTACGGGCACCGCACGATCGACGGTAGCCACACAGTCCGTCCACTTATTTGTGCAGTTACATAATGTTTAAAATTAATACCATCTAATAAAATATGAAATGTGTTAAATGTTTGTTCCATACTAATAATAAAAATAATACTATTGTGTGTATAATAATAATATTATTATTATTACTGGTAGTGTTATTTTTGTGTTTAATATTTTTTAATATTAAATGAATGCTAAATGTGTTTTTGATATTTTTATGAGTAACTCATCATTAAGAATAATTTTTTAAGTTATATTGTTTTTAAGGCTGTCAATATTACAAAAAAATAATATAAACAATATTATAACTTTTTTTTATTATTCTTACTTTTATTATTCTAATTATGTTAGAATTAATATTATGATTTTGATTATTATTAGTATTACTTTTATTTTTTTCTCATTATTATTTTTATTTATTTTCCCCCTCCTACCCCATGCCACCTCTCTCATGTGGATTTATCTACTCTCTTTCTCCCCTCTCTCATGATGATCCACCTCCCTGGTTTCCTAGGAATAGTGTCGGACCACCCCTCCCACCTATCACATCCAACATCGACTGCCCTCATTACCCCTATCCTGCTCGTCCTATTGCTTGGTAGCAGGCGCTGTCTCTTCTCCCAATCGATGGTCCGACCTCAACACCTTCCTTACCCAAAGTGCACCCTCATAAAACGACCATATCCCTACACTCTTGGACCCCCCCTCTCACGGTCATCTTGCTCTGGCCACGCTTCGACTGACATGCCTCTTTATAGGACCCTATTGTTTCCCATTGGTGCAGTGCAACACAATTCAACCAGCCAGCCCTTGCTACAGCTCACCTACAACGACCTGAGGACACAACGCCACCCTCCTCATCCCACTCGGCCGCCCTCCTTCATGGTCCTCCGCTCTGGTCCGAGCACCTACCCGATGACCCCCTCCACCTAGTTGCACCCTACTACTTTTTCAACGCCTTTTTTCAAGCATAAACACCTACCTGTAACGTGATATGTCATGCGGCCTTACGGCATGGACAAAAATCCTCTAGGTGGATCCCCCACACTACCCTCGCATGACTGCATTTTCCCTTGACGACAACAATATTCTATGCCACTATTTTACATTTCTTTTTTTGTGTTTTTATCAAATCAATGAAACCCCAGATTTTGGTTTTTTGGTTCAAATTTTTTTCTTCAGGTCTATGATATGCGATTGATGTATCGAGACCTATTGGTCCAGGGTCCAGAATCTGACACCAATGTTTAGGTGGATGGTCCATATCACCTATATCATCGATGTTTCCCGTAAGGTTAATGCACCTACTATTTTGATTTGAATCATCCAATTCAGCATCTTTTTTATTTGAGTCCTTGGAACCTTTTTCGTCATGTGTTGGTCCTAGTTGTGATAAAATTTAGGTTTCACAAATTGTTGCAAGGTGTTGCAATCAATTACAGGTGCGCAGACACATTTTTCCCAGGTATTAATATATATATATATATATATATATGTATATATATTTTTATACCTTATTAGTGTGTGTTCCCTTATATTGTAGGGAACATCTCATTTGGTTTAATGGTGTGTGTGTATATATATAAATATATTGAAGTGTGTGTGGGCGGGAATGTTGTTTCTTGAGTTTGACAGCAATGGCTTAACATCATCGAGGTTGGAAAATATATGCAGTTCCTGTTCATTTATTTTCCTTAATGAATTTCATTTAATTTTTTTTTCTTTCTATGAATCTCTATATTACGTCTTTAAATCTTGTTGTGGTTTCCTAAAATTGTTTGGTGTCATTATAGATAGGCTTTAAATGAATCTTGGTTTATACCTTGTATATTATTCCTTTGGTGATTCTAAATATCCACTTGTTCTTCATGGGTAAAATTGGATGTTTGGGTGGGGTCTTTCCAATGGAAATTTTCTGATAAATTGTTTTGGAATATGTTTTTGATTCCGTATATGAAATGTTGTTTTTTCCCTACTTGTGGTTGGGTGTTTATAAAAAAATGGCTTTTGGTTTATGAATTGGTGTAGAATTTTATAGGTGACTGATATGGGTGTTTTTTGGTTGAATAAAATGTGTGTTTTATTAAAGTCGGTTTCAAATGTTTTGGTTGGTTTTATAGTGTTACTCTTGGTTTGACCCCATAGGCATTAAAAACATGCTAATGTGAGTTGTTGGAAAATGAAAGGGGTGTCTATTTTCTGGGTGTGTCTGAGTGAATGTGGAAGATGAAGCCCGTTTGGAATTTTCTGTATGATTTTTGTCTTGTAAGTGTTTCAAAAACCCATTTGGCACTTTCTTAGGTGTCAGTGATTTTAACTTGTGTTAATTTTAACATGGCCATGTTTTGGTAAATGTTCTATTTAATGGACCGTTTTGTCACTTTGGTATAAAGAGTGTAAATTTAGGTTGTTTTGAACTATTAAATAATTTTTTTTGGTAAAAATATGATTGTTGTGAAGTCAAGGCACATTTCGCCTTTTGTATTGGCTGTTTAGAAAAGGTTTTTTATGTGGGAATTTTATGAGGCCAGTTTGGTATCTTTGAAACTGTATTTCTGGGAAACCCCTCTATGGTTAGGTCCATTGCCTCATCCATCGATCATGTGACTAGAGGGTCCTCGGTATGGGACACTTTTTTAGAATATTTATATTGAGGAATGTGACTAACGTTAAGGTGCTCGAGTTGGTTTCGGTTTCTATCGCGTTCTTGATTATATTTATATGGCTTGTTATTTGAAAGTGTGGCACACCTCTTTGTGAACATAGAAAAGAAACATATAATATCGTGGGGATTTACTGAGAATGATTGATTCACAAGTTTACACTACACACTGGCTTGTGACCCTTAGTACGGATTATAGTTTTCTAGGGGATTGGTCCCCACAGCTAGGCTAGGTAGGGTGATGTCGAGTGTTTGGGCTTTATAGTGTCATCAGGAGTAGCAATTCCATTAAGATAAGTCACACATATAGTACATTCTGTTCTTCCTATGAGATCTAAGTTTTTTCAAGATCCTTTAATATGAGAACTATTAGTACCATTTCCCATATTGTGTGTGTAGATGCATACACTATAATGTGGTTGGTGTTTTCTTGGAAATGTTTTTCTTGTATGTTTGGTTTTAAAAAGAACTTAGAAGTTGCAATTTTTGGAAAAGTTATTGTGATGCTCTCTTTTGGTTTTATTTTCCATGTTTTTAAATTATATGGAAATGGAATTGTGATTGTTAGTTTTCAAAATAAATTGTAAATATGAAATCCTTATTTTTACAACTGTAGTTTAAACATGTATTATTTGACTGTTTTTGAATTGGAAAATGATTGGATTATGTGGTTCAATTTTGTCTTTCCTACTGAGCATCTTGGTGCTCATGCCTATCATATATTTCCATTTGTAGGTTCAGTTTCTGGTATAGGTTCCTTGTTCAGCCACTTTATGTTGGATCTTGCTTGGTTCTGAGTTGGGAGGTGACCTAGGAGGTCACAATGAGGTATGTTTGGTTTTGTTTTCATATTGATGATATTTTTTATTTATATCAACAGTCCTGTTTATCTTCTTATCTTGTGATCAAGGGCCAAATTGTTCCCAATAGTTAATTTTTTTTAAGTCCGACACTGGTTTCTAGCCCGTGGGGATCGGAAATTCCCTTCAGGCCAGGTCGGGGGGCCAACTCGGGTGATCGGTTCAGGGTCAACACGGGTTGGTTCATGACAAAATGGTATTATAGAAGACCCTTATTATTTGGGGTGTCATGTATGTAAAGAATATGATTGTTGCGTCTTAATAAGAAGGTTAGGGGTCAGTTCCTGATCACCACTGCTCACAACATGAACATAGTTACTAGGGGTAGTCCGTATTTTGTGTAATTTTTCATTTCATTGTTTTTTATTGAGGGATGAAAATGGGGGTCAATCGGTTCATGTTGCGGCCACACATGGGGTGGTGACCCATGTGGAGTTAAAGTGCCTAGTTTATGGTCCTCTTAGTTTTATTCCATAAATGGGGCATAACTCACCACAATGTCTCCAGGTCAGATATATGCACTCGTTCCTCATTTAAGTGGGTTGGTGTTGTTGGTGATTTGTTTTAATCTAAGTTGATGCGAGTGTGCGTTAAAATTGAAACTGCTTTTGAAATTGAATAATGTTTCTCTTAAATTGTTTGGAAATTGGTGAAGTGAGTTTTTAATGAGAAAGTGTTTCAGTTGGGAAAACATGGTATATGTTTTGATTTGGTAAATATAGGAAGCATTTGAACCTTGACACTCTTTATGGAGGGCCACATGTTCATGGGTATGTGCGGAGGGTGCATGGGAGCACAAGTCCGTAGATGATGTATGTAGGAGGGAATGAACACACATGTGATAGATCATATGGATTCATAGGTTAGTTTAAAATTTTTAATAACATAATGTTTTTATAAAAGTGATTACTGACTGTGTTTGTATATGTTTGTCTTATAGGACTATATCTATGGGACTGTCTTGTTTCATTGATTGAGTTTTGGCTTGATGTCGGTTTTGATGTTGTTTTCCTCGTTGTTATGATTATCCTGATAAAAAATACTCCAAAAGTTGTTAATGAGTTATACCTAGTTTCCAGTTCTTTCAGTGTTTATCCTGCATATCGAGGTTATCAAAGTATGTTAGAGGCAATTGTTTAGTTCAAAAAGATAATGTCTCTTCGGGTTGTTGGGAACTCCCAGCGTAGTAAAGGTTTGTACCGTCCCAAATTTATTTGTGGGTTTAGTTGTAGAAAAGTTATGGGGGAATTTCTCTTTGTCGTTAGAGTCTCGATTGTAGTTTGAGGGGGTCGACTCTTGTGAAGGTCCCCCGTATGGAAAGGATCTTCATCTGTACCAACTCCCAGTTTGTTGGACCGTTCTCTCGCATGCAACTAGTCTGGCCAGTTCAAGAATTCTAAGCTACCTTGTCACATCCCTCCGATGTTTTCCTACCATGCGACTGTTTGGGACACCAGGGAGAGTTATGAAAAATGTGTCTCTCATGAATATGGAATTAGGGACAGGAGGATGCAAATGCTTCGCTGTGAGGAAGGAGATGCTTCTGCCATCAGGGCTCCAGCCATTGGTCTAAGGGTGAAGCTCACGCACAGTTAGGAGTTATAGAGGGTGTGTGGAATCTCAAACCGGATATTGTTTCCATCTTTAGGATGGAAATACCATAAATATCCTTATTCTTCTATAGTCGTAGTGATAATTTTATCCTTATTGTGGGGGTAGGATGATTCTGTTACCCCACAATCCAATCAGTCTTATCTTCTCTCAATGTGGTTTTTAAATGGTTTTGTCTCTTTGAATGGTGTAGTCCCATGAATAAACTGACATGTTTTGATTTGAGTTGGTCTCAGCGGTGTTCGTTAGGGCGATGATTTAAATCATGATATTTATGGGGGTGTAGATTTAATTTTTCATCGTCAAGTTTTTGGGTTGTTTCGTTGAATGATTTTCAACCCAGGCTCATATAAGGCCCCTAGCCTTAAACCGTACTTAATATTCAGTTAATAAAAGATTACACATTGAGGTTCTTTTCAGGTTTAGTGTTTTAGAGAATTATATCATAAAACTTGTATTACATTCCACATTTAAACAAAGCGGTTACATAAATATAGTATTCATTTTTTCCCATCAACTGAAAAATATATAAAATAAAACATGGATTCTTTCATGACACTTTCTTGACACTATCATGATATCATGTACCTTTCCCTTGACCTGTGAAAAACATTTCAAAAAAAACATGGGATGAGCATAAAAAGATCAGTAAGGGATATAAAAATATGGAAAGGAAATATGAGTACATGTACACATAAGAATCAATGAAATCATACTTTACTCATAAAACATAAGCACTTTAACCTACCTCATCAAATCATGAATAAATAATAGAAATCATAAGACATAAAGATAACTTGAGGCATTCATGACATTCGTACGAAGGGAGTAACCCTCTTGGTTTTGTTTGGAATACCCACCACAGTATATTCCTTAAATATCTTCGGAGAAACCTTAACGTTTCACTCCTTCGCGTTACCCAATGCATTAGAGAGCTATATCGGGCTCACCCGACCTTAGTTTATCACGGAACCACACGTCTTCATAACAATTCCCAAGAACCATAACATAATCGTACCAGATAATACATTCATAAAGGAAACATAACATTTTGACATTTCAATAACAAGATATCAATAAAACACATTGATATAAAAAACCTTATGAAAACCATTTTCAATACCAAAATAAAAGAAAATTAAAACATGGTATTTATTTTTCTTTTAAAAATATGGTATGGCTTGTAGAGGAAGCCGAAACTCAAATAATGGTCATGGAGGCGGAAAAGACATTGTCGCCACATACGTACGACAAAAACATTCTCTTTTTTCTATTATAAAATGCTTCGTATAAAAAAGATTCTTATTGAATAAACGTAAAACTAAAAGGAGTTTATACACCATATAAAATAATGTTGTGTATAAAACAAAATATGCCTCAATGAATTGAGATTGAGATGAAGTCACATACAAAGACGGTATCCTTTGATTAAGGATAAATCAATTTCATAATTATGTATGACAAATGAATACCTGAAATATAAGTGGATATTAAGTGTAAACCAATCAGATTTTATTCACACATATTCATATAACGACATATTCAAGAAGTACAACTTTATCATAAAGAATCAAATTTGTGTTAAAAAGTTCCCTTGCAAAAATTTGACAGCCTAACGGGGTCACTACAAAATTCAGAAAATGAGTTGATGAGAGATAAAAGGGTATCTCATCACATGGACATAAAATTTAAATCAATAAGGATATAGAAGAACATATCCCAACATAATAGTATATTAATTAAAAGTAATAACAAAATAAGTGTTTTAAAAAGAGGAGGGTGAATCGTTCCCTACCGACATGGGTATCCTTCGAGACATGCACCTCTTGAAATAAGGACAATACACCATTGATGTAAATAATCATAAATGAAATTATATTACAAAATGAGTAAAATAATGGGAAGTACATACACCACTCAAAGGAAATTTTGGTAAATGTAACATAAATCTCACTAGAATAAAAGTGATATGAAAAATCCCTTATGAAAACTCAGCAGCCTAACGACGCCACTTAAAACATCCAAAATGGATTGATAAGAGAAAATATGGTCTCTCATCATATTAACATAATGTTTACAGAAATATTAATATAAAATAACATCCCCAAACATAATAAAGAGGATCTTAAAAGAAGTGACATAAAGGAGAGTACTTAAAAAGAAAGAGAGATGTTAGATCTCTTACGAAAATTCGACAGCCTAACAGCACCACTCAAAACATAAAAAATTGAATGATGAGAGAGAATATGGTCTCTCATTATATTAACATAAAAATTTATGTAATAGTAATATAAAATAACATCCCAATAACAAGAAAGATGAGCTTTAAAAGGAAAGACAGAAAACAGTGTCCTTTAAAAGAAAGAGAGGAGTCAGATCCCTTACCTCAAGTCCAACATGTCTTGTTCGTTTCTTTATATTCCTGAATAATAAACATTCTTCAATTTATAATTTCCTAAGGAACTCCTTTATAGATTATTATTCAGTTCATGTCACATATTATAATGTTATAATAATTGTTTAGTAATGTTAGTTCATATCAGATGTTTTTGCCGATGTCTGGTACATGAGTCAAAAATGAACTTATTTGAAAAATGATTGACCATGTTGTTATACGTAAATAATTTGCAGAATAGTATTAATGACTAAAATATCATATATATCCAGTATATATTCATTTTATACTATTCCATATCATTTGGAGATAAAAACGAAAAGCACCGTTCATGGAGACGGTAGGCCGTACGTACGCATGAACACTACTTTCATTTTTTTTGTCATATTAATGGAATTAAAATTGAATGACATATATATATTATAATTGCAGTATAATATATATTTTATATTGGTCACATATGTTCATTAATTTAATTCTTTATACATTCCATGCATTGCATGTATGAGTCACATCACTTGAGGGGGCGGTAGTCCACACTTCCTCATATGAAATTATCGAATTTACACAACAAGAAAAGAATAAAGGTATGAATTAAATATAAAATAAAAAAGAATATATTAAACATAAATAACATATATATCATATATAAAATATATTGACATCATGATGGCCACTGTTAATGGTGTTAAAAGAATATTGAACAATAATCGTTTCGTGAGGCAGAAAATCGCCAACCACATAAACAGTATGTTCTTTAACCATTAGACGAAGGTACATATAAGTGTAGCTTGAATACATCTTATAACAACATCATAGTATATTTAAGATACTTTATTTTTTACAAAATAAATGAATAAAAAGAGTTTTGGGGGTTGGAGAAGAAAAATAAAAAAAGGACACAAGTGAAGACATTACCTTAAAATCGGGTAACACCCTTTGGTATGTGCTCAAAGGCTTCCTTGGGATGACTTCTGCCCTGAGTTAGGCTTCAGGGGGTTCTATAGGGATGTGGAGAGACAAAATGGGAAGGGTTTGGCTGATACAAAGTCTTTTAATGTGTGGGTAAGGAGTAGAGGTGGGGGCCTTTTATAAGAGGATAAGAGGGGCACTCTTAGAAAGAAAATAAATGTTCCATTATTTTAGAATGAGTTTCGGATTTTAATGGTCCCACATTGATGTGTTTCAAGGATACGGTGATAAGGGTTCTAAATATTCCCATACAATAGGTTTTGGACATGTGTAGGTCATAGATTTTACATTATCTTTTCATTTTATTTAAATCCATTATTAATGAGGAAATCACTGAATCATCATGATGTCATAAATAATATAATTTATTTAATGTCTATAAATTATAACATAACATACTATGATGTCGGAAATCATTTTAGCTTTCTAATTAATATTTATAGTCAAATAATAACTTGTATAACCCCATGTAAATTTTTTTTAGTAAAACATTACATGTTTGTGTCATTTTTACTTTAACATTAAATAAAAAGGTATTTATGTCATTTTCAAACCAAAGTGGCTCCATGGGGTCCCCAAGTTGACCCATGGATTTTCATGGTCAGAAATAACACATCAAATGATTTTAGGACATGTTTCAAGCTCATCTCATATTATTAAAACATTATTTTTAACTTAAACTACAATAATTACCTCTAATCGTGATTAAAAACATAAAAGTTACTATTCACCAAAAAATTATTTTAATCCCATTGAACAAAATTTTACTTCTTAATGAAAAATATGTATGTCGAATTTTTGAAATTCAAAACACAGAGGTGGTAAAATTTCAGTTTAAAGAAAAATCAGTTTCTTAAGTACCACTTATTGGTTTCACTATTCATCAAAAATTGATGTTTTCAAGAAAAAAACAAAGACTTCACCTTAAGCTATATTTGATATTACGAATTCAAAAATGATGTCTTTTTTACAAATTTAAAACATATAAGTTGCATTATTTAATTTAATAATTAATTCCCGCTGTCGAAGCAAATAGCGTGTTTTTATGAAACAATAATTATCAAAAGATTGACACTAGTTTAAGTCCAATTTCAAAGAGAAATTAATTCCAACGACAACTATTGGATTAAATGGTAAAAATATATTCTAATTTAACTATAAAACCAATTAAAAATATAATATTATTATATAAATAAATTATATTAAAAATTGGTTTTGAATTAAAATACAACACTTTTCACAATTCATTAAAAATGATCTTTATCAGAAAAATACCAAAAATTTACAGAATGTAAATTTTGATGTCCCAATTCTAAAAAAGAATTTTATTTTGTCAAATACAACATATAGAATTATCAAATTTATATTTAAAAAGTGGTCTCCATCAAAAGGTGGTTAATCGACCTTTTAAATAATATTAGATGATTTATGCTTAAAATTGGATTCATTTTCAATTTTTGCCTCTAACATTTCTTGGATAAAAGTATAATAATTTTGTATTTAGTTCCATTCATTCCCACCATTACAACGTTTATGAGTTAACTACCTTTTAAAATAATATTATTTTATTATTAGAGTGCAAAGTAATATTCCCAAGAAACTCGTTGTTGCGTATTGGGTATGCCATCAAGCATAGCATCCCCTTTAATGTAATATTAATATTTTATTCAAAAATATGGATAAATATTAAAATTTCATATTCTTTATTTACCTGGGGTGTTACATACTTCCCCCCTTTTTGGAATTGCGTCCTCACAATTTTATCATTGGGCTTGGAAACATCCTTGAAAGTCACACATCAGAAAAAGAGTCAGTAAAACATTCACTTTAAAATAAAGAAAGAGAAGTACAGAGGTCACCCGAGTTAACCCATAGTAGGATTCCATGTTGGAAGACATGCACATGGAGGAGAAAACATAGTGTCATGTTCTTGATGGATAGTGATAGTAAACATGTCAATGAGAAAGTTAACCATAAGAAAATCACAAACATGTGATGGGTTAAACGCTACTCGATTCCCCAATATGAAAAGTTAACAGACAACAGTTCTATTTTATGTTACACTTCATTGAGAATTTATTTTTGAGCTTAACTAAATCATAATGAAACATACTTACTTGTCATGTAGACTTTCAACTTTTACTAGATTCCTTACACAAACTCATATTTTCTCCAAAAGACAAGTATTTAGGAAGACTTGTTCACATTAAGAGTTCAATAATCAACTTCTAGAGAATTACCTAATCCACAAAAGAGAACTATATAATTCCCATGACTTTAGACTTTAAACAAAACCAAAACCAAGAAGGTTAGTACAAGATCAGATAATCCACAAAAGGATAAACCTTTATAAAAAGAAAATCTTTTCTTAATCTCCAAAATTTGTCAAAAAAACCCCAATGTTCAACAAAGACCACTCGATAAACAATTTTTCCATAAAATTCATCAAAGTAAACCAAACTAGGATTGAAACCCAAATATTTGAAGGATTTAGTCACATAGTCTTCCAAGTTAAATCGTAACATTTATCTCCAAACAACATCTGTTACTCTTAATGTCTCGTATTGAAAAGTAATTAACCTAATCACATATCCTCCATGATAGGTTAATAAATTTCCATAGATAACCCAAAATCAACGTACACTTAATTCATAAAATCATATATCTAAAAAATCAGTCAAACTAACCAGGGACTTCACGTAGTCCAGTGGTTGGCGATAAATACCAGTCGCACTTTGGTTGTGGGTTCGATTCCCACAGCATTGTCTGACGCGATGGGTTGTCACACGGTATGCGTGTTGTCATTTTTATAAGACTCCAAATATAACCCAAATATGTTTTAACCTCGATAGTTTCCTTATACCTCTCATTTTCATGAAAATTCGTTACAATATCAACATCTTAATTATTTATGTCTTATTTCACCACCATAAGATAAAATAAAATGATTCCCAAAATGAATAACATCATACCTTGATCATGGCGTCCACTCGGTTTCATCGTCATATTTCTCACGTAGGTAGAAGTCCAATGCATTACAACAATTATTTAGAGATCCTTCAAAATCATCTACTTCCTCCATCAAAATACATTGTGTACAACATGGGTCATATGGGTGTTGACAGAAAAACAGTTTTGGAAAATAATCATGTATGACATATAATTCCAAAACATATGATAAAACATGATTTCTATAAAATAGTCAGACAGAATTTGAGTTGAAACATTCTATTATTGGTCCTTTTAAAATACCATAAGTATGTACTGAGAGACTATATTTTAAAAGAATATATAAATAGGTTTTTCAAGGGTCTCCTTCCTCAGCACCATTTTTAAAATCATAATATGCTTCAAATTCTTTTGATAAGGTAAAATATTTGAAAATACCTTGATAATATTTACCTTTCTTGAAAATATGATATTATTGTGAAAATAGTATTTATCTAAAAACAACACATGATCCACGATGATAACGAGGTATAGTGGAGGTGTTTGATATCTCAATCAACTTCTTTCAAGTGAGTTGTATGCTAGAAAAAGTTTCAAAATCATCCAAACATGACTTTGCAATAATTATTGCAATCATGTCATCAAGAAGAGATAGGAATGTTGTTTGATATCCTTCTCCTTCCATTCGTAACCGAAATTACTTGACCTAAAAAAGTTATAAAATAAGGATTTAACTGAAATAATAGATATAGGGACTAATCATGTGTCTAAAAAAAACTCTTAATCCCTAAAGTTGTCTAAACAAACCTCTGATACCAACTATAAGGCCTCAGCCTTAAACCTTTCTTAATCATGATTTAATACAAGATTACACATTGAGGATCTTTTCAGGTTTAGGGTTTTATATAATTAAATAATTTAACTTGCATTACATTCCACATTTAATCAAAGAAGTTACATAAAGATAGTATTCATTTTTTCCCATCAACGGAAAAATATTTAAAATAAAACATGGATTCTTTCTTGACACTTCCTTGACACTATCATCATATCATGTACCTTTCCCTTGACCTGTGATAAAAATTTCAAAAAAAAAACTTGGGATGAGCATAAAAAGATCAGTAAGGGATATAAAAATATGGAAAGGAAACATGAGTACATGTAAACATAAGAATCAATGATATCATACTTTACTCATAAAACATAATCACATTAACATACCTCATAAAACCATGAATAAATCATAGAAATCATAATACATAAAGGTAACATGAGGAATTCATAACATTCTTATGTAGGGAGTAATGCTCTTGGTTACGTTTGGAATACCCACCATAGTATATCCCCTAAATCTCTTCAGAGAAACCTTAACGTTTCACTCCTTCGCATTACCCAATGCATTGGAGATCTATATCGGGCTCACCAGCACTTAGTTTATCATGGAACCACCCATCTTCATAATAATGCCCAAGAACCATAACATAATCGTACCACATAATACCTGCATAAAGGAAACATAACATTTCCACATTTCAATCACAAGATATCAATAAAACACATTGATATAAAAAACCTTATGAAATCCATTATCAATACAAAAAAAAGTAAAACATGGTATTTATTTTTCTTTTAAAAAGAAGGTATGGCTTATAGAGGATGCTGAAACTCAAATAAAGGTCACAGCGGTGGAGAAGTCGTTGTCGACGCATTCGTACGACAAAAACATTCCCTTTTGTCGTTTAGTAAAAGATTCGTATAAAAAAGATTCGTTTTGAATAAACGTAAAAGTCAAAGGGGTTTATACACCATATAAAAGAAAATTGTCTATAAAACAAAATATGCCTCAATGAATGGAGATTGATATGAAGTCACATACAAAGACGGTATCCTTGGATTAAAGATAAATCAATTACATAGTTATGTGTGACAAATGAATACACGAAATATAAGTGGATATTAAGTGTAAGACAATTATAGGTTATTCAAAAATATTCATAGAACGACATATTCATGGAGTACAAGTTTATCCAAAAGAATCAAATTTGGGTTAAGAAGTTCCTTTGCAAAAATTTGACAGCCTAACGGCGTCACTACAAAATTAAGAAAATGAGTTGATGAGAGATAAAAAGGGTATCTCATCACATGGACATAAAATTTAAATCAATAAGGATATATAAGAACATATCCCAACATAATATTATGTTAATTAAAAGACATAAAAAAAGAAGTCTTTTAAAAAGAGGAGGGTGAAGGGTTCCCTTACCAACGTGGGTATCTTTCGAGACATGCTCCCCATGAAAGAAGGACAATACGACATTGATGAAAATACTCATAAATGAAATTATATTACACAATGAGTAAAATAATGGGAAGTACATACACCAATAAATGGAAATTGTGGAAAATGTAGCATACCTCTCATAGGAATAAAAGTGAGATGAAAAATCCATTACGAAAACTCGGTAGCCTAACGACGCCACTTTAAACCTCCAAAATGGATTGATGAGAGAAAATAGGGTCTATAATTATATTAAAATAAAGTTTATAGAATGAGGAATATAAATGAACATCCCCCAACATAACAAAGAGGATATTAAAAGAAGTGACATAAAGGATAGTACTTAAAAAGAAAGGGAGAGGTTAGATCTCTTACGAAAATTCAGCAGCCTAACAGCGCCACTCAAAACGTCCAAAATGGATTGATGAGGGAGAATAGGGTCTATCATAATATTAACATAAAAATTACAATAAGAGTAATATAAAAGAATATCCCAATAACATGAATGATGAGATTTAAAATGAATGACATAAAAGAGTGTACTTTAAAAGAAAGAGAGGATTCAGATCCCTTACCTCAAGTCTGACTTGTCTTGTTCGTTTCTTTATATTCCTAAATAATAATCATTGGTCAATTTATAATTTCCTAAGGACCTATTTTATAGATTATTATTCAGTTAATATCACATTTTATAATGTTATAATAATTGTTTAGTAATGTTATTTCATATCAGATGTTTTTGTCGATGTTTGGTACATGAGTCAAAAATGAACTTGTTTGATAAATAATTTCCCATGTATTTATAAGTAAATAATTTCCTGAATAGTATTAATGATTAAAATATCATATATATCCAGTAAAATTCATTTTATACTAATCCATATCATATGGAGATAAAAATTATAAGCACCGTTCATGGAGACGGTACGCCGTACGTACGCATTAACGCTACTTTCATTTTTTGTCATATTAATGGAATTAAAAATAAATTATATATATATATATTATAATTACAGTATAATATATATGTTATATAGGTTACATTTTTTCATTAATTGAATTCTTTATACATTCCATGTATTGCATGTACGAGTCACATCACTTGAGGGGGCTGTAGTCCACACTTCCTCATATGAAATTATCACATTTACACAACATGAAAGGAATAAAGGTATGTATTAAATATAAAATACAGAAGCATATAGTAAACATAAATACCATATATATCATATATAAAATATATTGACATAATAATGGCAACCTTTAAAGGTGTTAAAAGAATATTGAACAATCATCGTTTTGTGTGGTAGAAAATCGCCAACCACAGAAACAGTATGTTCTTTAACCATTAGATGAAGGTGTGTGTAAGTGTAGCTAGAATCCTTCTTATAAAAAAATTATAGTATATTTAAGATACTGGAGTTGTTACAAAAGAAATAAATAAAAATAGATTAGGGGTTTGGAGAATAAAAATAAAACAAAAGAACACAAGTAAAGACATTACCTTAAAATCAGGTAACTCCCTTTGGTTTGAGCTCAAATGCTTCCTTGGGAAGAATTTTGCCCAATGTGAGGCATTAAGGAGTTATAGGGGGATGTGTAGAGACAAAATAGTCAGAGTTTGGCTGAGAAAAAAGCTCTGGAAATGTGAGTAAGGAGGTAGAGGTGGGGGCATTTTATAAGAGAAGAGGAGGGGCACTCTTGAAAGAAAAGAAATGTTACCTTATTTTAGAATGAGTTTCGGATTTTAATGGTCCCACATTGATGTGGTTCGAGGATAATGAGATAAGGGTTCGAAATATACTCATCCAATAGGTTTTGTAATGTGTAGGTCATAGATGTTACATTATCTTTTCATTTTATTTAAATCCATTATTAATGAGGTAATCACTGCTTCATCATTATGTCATAAATAATTTAATTTATTTAACGTCTACAAATTATAAAAACAATATGATGTAGGAAATCGTTTTATATTTCTAATGAAAATTAATAGTCAAAAATCTGACTTTTATAACCCTAGGTAAAAATTGTTGTAGTAAAACATCTCATGTTTGTGTCATTTTTACTTTAACATTAAATAAAAAGGTATTAATGTCATTTTCCAACCAATGTGTCTCCATGGGGTCCCCAAGATGACCCATGGATTGTCTTGGTCTTCCATGACACATAAAATGAGGTTAGGACATGTGTCAAGCTCATATCATATTATTAATACATTATTTTTACCTTAAACTACACTAATTACCTCTAATCGCGATTAAAAACATAAATGTTACTATTCACCAAAAAAAATTTAATCCCATTGAACCACATTTTACTTCTTAATGACAACTATGTATGTCGGATTTTTTAAATTCAAAACACAGAGGTGTTAAAATTTCAATTTAAAGAAAATTCAGTTTCTTAAGTTCCAATTAGTGCTTTCACTATTCATCAAAAATTGAAGTTTTCTAGAAAAAAACCAAAACTTCACCCTAAGCTATATTTGATATTCCAAATTCAAAAATGATGTATATGTTAAAAAATTAAAACATATAAGTTTCATTAATTAATTTAATAATTAATTCCCGCTGTTAGAGTAAATAGTGTGTTTTTATGAAACAATAAGAATCAAAAGATTGACACTAGTTTAAGTCTAATTTCAAAGTGAAATTAATTCCAACGACCACTATTATATTAAATGGTAAAAATATATTCTAATTTCACTTTAAAACCAATTCAAAATATAATCAAATTATATAAATAAAATATATTAAAAAGTGGTTTTGAATTAAAATACAACACTTTTAACTATTCATTAAAAAATTGATCTTTATCGGAAAAATACCAAAAATTTACAGAATGTAAATTTTAATGTCCAAATTCTAATGATGAATTTTATTTTGTCATATACAACATATAAAATTGTCAAAAGTATATTTAAAAATGGTTCTCCATCAAACGGTGTTTAATCGACCTTTTAATGAATATTAAATGATTTATGCTTAAAATTGGATTCATTTGCATTTTAAGCCTCTAACATTTATTGGATAAAAGTATAATCATTTTGTAGTTAGTTCCATTCATTCCCTCCATTAAAAAGGCTAGTCGTTAACTACCTTTTAAAAAATATTATTTTATTATTAGAGTGCAACGTAAGATTCTCAAGAAACTCGGTGTTGCTTATTGGGTACGCCATCGAGCATAGCATCCCCATTAAAGTAATATTAGTATTTTATTCACAAATATAGATAGATATAAAAATTTCATATTCTTTATTTACCTGTGGTGTTACATCTCAGGTGTGTTGTTTTGGTCCATGAGGGGAATATTAATGAGTTTGGTTTTATAGTTCCCTCAATGCCCCCCCTGGGGGGGGGAGGTGTGATTTGGTTTTGAGGGTTTATGTGATAGTAAATTCTTGTGGTGGGGAGAACCCTCCTGTGTTCTCCCTTAATTTTCAGGTAGTGATTTTATTCTAGAGTTGGTCTGGTGTGGCTTGTGTTGGTAATGGTCACCCCAAGCCTCTCAATTTCTTCTATTTTGGTCTGGTCATGGACCCTATTTGGGTCAACTGTTGGCTTGGTGAATTTCTGGGGGATGAAACTGTCTGTGGTGGGGAGAACTGTCACACCCAACCCCATTTTTAATTATTTTTTATTGGTCTTGGTTAGCCTCTCCATGGTTAAGGGCGAGCAAGTGTCTAATATCAGTAACCATTAATGTAATGTTGGGTTTCGGGCTGGTGCACTAGCACCACACAATCAACGGTAGTCACACAGTCTGTCCATGTACTTGTGCAGTTACATAATGTTTAAAATAAATAATGTTTTATAAAAAATTAAATGGGTTAAATGTTTGAGCCATATTGAAAATAAAAATATTATTATTTTGTAGATAATATTATTATTATTATTATTATTGGAAGTGTTATTTTTGTCATTAATAATTTTTTATATTAAATGAATGCTAAATGGTTTTTAATATTTTTATGTGTAACTCATTATTATGAAAAATAAAAAATATTAAATTATTATTAATGTTGTCATTGTTTGAGAAAATAAATAAATTGAACAAGATAATCACTTGTTTTTATTAATACTTTTATTATTATTCTAATTATGTTATTTTTAATATTAAGTTATTAATTATTGTTATTATTATTATTATTTCATTTTTTTATTTATGTTTCCCCCTCCTAACCCTAGGTGCCTATCCAACATGGCTCCCCCTCTCCTCCTTCTCCCCTCTCTCACGCCGCTCCCCCTACCCCTAGTTTCCTACGCACAATGCCTGACAAATCCTCCCTCTGATCTCGTCCAACGTCGACAGCCCCCATTACACCTCTCTTGATCCACCTGTTGTGTGGAAATAGTCGTTGTATCCTCTCCCCACCGAAGGTCTAACCTTGGAACCATCCTAGCCCGATGACCACCCTCACGCAACAACCTTCTCCCTACGTGCTCGGACCCCCCTCTCACGACCAGACTACTCTGGCCTTGCTTCGGTCGCTACACCTCCGCTTAGAAACCCTTTGTTTTCCCTTTTTGTGGCGCATCAAAATCCAGCCAGCCAGCCCATGCTACCGCTCAAATACAAAGACACAACGGCCCAACGTCGCCCTCCTCATCCCAGTCAGCCTCCCTCTGACATTCTCTTCTGCTCTGGCCAGAGCCCCAGTGTGACCACCCCCTCCACCCAGTTGTGCCTAACTCCTTTTGAAATTCCTTTTTACTAGCATAAACTCTTACCTATAACCTGATTTTTCTTGTGGCCTTATGGTGAATCCCCAAAACATATACATGGCTCCCGTATACTCCTCTACATGATTTCATTTTCCCTTTCCAACAACTATCTTGTCTGCTAGTATTTTTCATTTCTCTTTGGTTTTTTATCAAATCAACCAAATACCAAATGTTCGGTTTTTTTTTCACGTTTTTTCATGGGTTCTAGGATATGCGATTGACGTATAGAGACCCATTAGTCCATGTTCTGGAATCATCTACCAAAGTCAAGGCAGATGGACCATCTTCCCTATGTTGTCGATGATTCAAGTAAGATTAACGCCCATGCTATTTTGTTTCGTGACATTCAATTTAGGGTCATTTGCTTAATTCAAGTCCTTAATACCTTTTTGGTCATGTGTTGGTACTACTTGCGCTGAAATTTGGGTTTCCAGAATTGTCGTAGGGTGTTGAGATCAATCTCAAGTTCACGCAGGCATTTTTCCCAGTTATTAATATATATATATATATATATATATACCTTATGAGTTTCTGTTCCCACATGGCACGGGGAACAGATGATTTGGTTTGAATATTTCTATATATATATATATATGGAAGTGTGAGCGAGTGAGTGGGCTGTTTCTTGAGTTGGTGAGCATCATCTTGACATCATTGAGGTAGGAAATTCCATACATTTCATTTTCACTTGTTGGAATTAATGATTGAGGTTTTAGTTTTATTATAACTTTCTATGAATCTCCATATTACCTAATTAATGAATTTTTTGGTGTCCAATAAATGTTGGATGTCATTAAATATAGGGTTTACATGAATCATGTTTTCTGTCTTGTATATGATGCCATAGGTGTTTATAAAATGAAACATGTTCATTTTGGGTGTAATTGGATGTTTCAGTAGGGTATTTTCCCATGGAAATGTTTTGTTAAATTGGTTTGGATTATGTTTTGGATTCGTTATATGGAATGTGGTGTTTTTCCTGGTTGTGGGTTGGTGTTTATCAAAAATAAACATGCTTTTGGTTTATGAACTGGTGTTGTGTTTTATATGTGAGTGATATGGGTGTTTTTGGGTTGAAATCAAAGGGTGTATTTATGAATTTTGGTTTAAAATGTTTAGGATGGTTTTAATGTGTTCCTCTTGGTTTGGCCCAGTTGGCCTTGGATACATGCTAGGGTGAGTTGTTGGAAAATAAAAAAGGTGTCAGTTTTCAAGTTATGTTTGATTTAAAGCAGAAGTCAAATCCCACTATTATTTTTGCGAAATATTGTTGGCTTGTAAGTGTTGTTAAGGCCCATTTGTCACTTTCATAGATGTTGGTGTTTTTAACATGACATAAATTGAACTTGGGCATGTTTTGGTAAATGTTTTATTTGAGGGATCTTTGGGTCACTTAAGTATAAATAGCTAAATTGTGGTTCTTTTGAACTAGTTAATAAATTTTTTGGTAAACAAATGAGCATTGTGAAGCTAAAGAACTATTTGGAATTTTTGGATTGGCTGTTTATAAAAGGTTTGATATGTGTGAATTGTATAAGGACTATTTTCAATCATAAAATTGTATGTTTGGAAAACCCCTATGTGGTAAGGTCCCTTGCCTATCATGACGATCATCAGATAGAAGGTTCCTCGATATGAGCCTCTTTTTGAAAATATTTTATGGAATGACACTAACATTGAGGTGGTCGGGGTAGTTCCAGTTTTTGCCGCATGATGGATTTTATTTATATGGCTTTTTATTTGAATCTGTGGTACACATCTTGGTGAAAATATCACAGAAACATAGGATATCACAGGGGATTACTAAAAATGATTTTTGCACTAGTTTAGACTACACACCAGCTAGTGGGCCTTAGTACATATCATAATCTTCTAGGGTATTGGGACTCTCGGTTAGGATGTGAAGGGCGATACCAGGCATTTGGACATTATGACGTCATCGAGATTAGGTATGCCTTCAAGATGAGTCACATGTATAGTATGTTCTGGTCCTCCTATGTGTTCCAAGGTTGTTCATGATCCTTTTATATGAGCATTGTTAATACTATTTCACTTCAATTGTGTGTGGAGTCACAAACTGTAATGTGGTTGGTGTTTTCATGGAAAATTATTCCATGTATTGTTGGTTTTAAAATGAATTTAAAAGTTTCTATTTTTTGAAAAGTTTGTCTTATCCTTGATTTTGTTTTTATTTTCCTTGTTTTTAAATTATAAGGGAAATGTAATTGTGATTGATAGTTTTAAAAAAATGTAAATATGAAATCCTTATTTTTAAAACAGTAGTTGAAACTGGTATTATTGGGCTATTCTGGAATTGGAAAATTTTGGGATTATGTGGTTCACTTTTGGCTTTCCTACTGAGCATCTTGGTGCACATGCTTATCATATCATTCCAGTTGTAGGTTCATTTTTTTGTATAGGTTCGTAGTTCAGCTTCACAATTTTGGATCAGTCATGGTTCCGACTTGGGAGGCGACCTAGGAGGTCACAAAAAGGTATGTTCTATTTTGTTTTCCTTATGCTACTTATTTTTATGTTTATCATCAGTCCTTTTTATCTGCTTATCTTTTGTTCAAAAGACAAATCATTCCCAAAAGTTAAATTTTTTATGCTCAGAACTGGTTCCCAGCCTGTGGGAATCCGAAACTCCCTTCGGGCTATGTCGCAGGCTGGCTCGGGAGACAGGATCTGGGTCTACTCGGGCCGGTTCGTGACAGTGTGTGATACCCTTGAAATCATTCTAAGTGGCATTAAAATTATCTGACCAATGTTTATGGTTAGAATCTAAAAACCTCTAACACACCCATTGAGAAGTAATATAACATTTCTATGAGGTAAAACCTATTAATAATATTATTATCCAATAAAGTGTATTTATGATAATATCTAAATCTATAAGGTTTTATGTTGATATTACCAACCATTATGCTCAATCCCTCTTTCTTTAAATTGGTGGAAAGGAACCTTTCCACAAAACAGCAGGGCCATAGATTTATTTAGGTTATTCTATTCCCAATAAATGTCCTAAGATATAAAATTACATTAAATAAAATAATTGACTAATCCATTCAATAGTTATTCATTAATGCAATATTACTCATGAAACACCCAAAATATCTAAATTCTATATGAGCAAATGTTATGATCATTCTCATCAGTACATCAAATGAAATGAATAAAAATTAATTAAAAATAAAATTAAAAATTATGGATATACAAACTCTTATAAAGATAATAACATACAATGATATATATAAATTTGGATTTCCCACCAGTTGTTCCTTTTCATATAATCTATTTCATTGGAAATTATATCAAAGTACACTAGGAGAATGATCCATAAATTATTATGAGTCACCGCTGCTAATATCCCATATCATTTGTTTTTTACCAAAGGTGTCATATAGATATGAAATATATATTTGAAAATATTTTCTTGGAACATATGGTTTCTCGTAACTATGGCGATCTACTATGTCATTTCACTATGATGTCTACTCTTAAGCCATTCTCAATGAAAATTTCATATAAAAAAGCAATCATGAAATGATATTGAGTTTATAAATTTTTACAATATTAATGTTGATAATAATAGTATAACCATAATTTAGTTGTATGAAACCAAATAAAATAATATGTTCATCCTATGAGTGTTTTGGTTATGATATTTAATAATGAAAGTGATGATGATCTTGTTTATAAGATTTCAACGATTTTTTGGTATATTAATTAATGTAATGAATATATAATTTTCTAATATTTTAATGAAATAAAATACTTATTTGATTATTTTAATCATATATAATAAATAATTAATTTCATATAGTCATCCATTATTTTATATTAGATCATTTTTAGGTAGCCAGTAAGCCCAAACACGAACATACCATATTTAATAGATGATTTTTTAGGAAATATAGCTTCATTGGAAAATAAAATTATTATAAAACCATAAATATATTAATTTAATATTTTCATCATTTTTTTCATTTTATGTTATTTTAATATATAATAAATAAACTCATTGAAAAGATGAGATATGTTACGTTGTGGGGATAACAGTCTACACAATACAAGGGTAATGATTCCATTTCACGAACAAGGCAACAAAAATATAGTGACTTATAATTTCCTTATATACACAATCATAACTATATTACATATGAAATGTTTAATTTTCAATTTCACATTAATAATTTTTATACATGTTTTGTGGTGAATCAAATAGAGGTTTTTAGTTTATGGTGTATGTAGTCTTCACAACATATAAATAAAAGTTTTCTTATTTTAAAAAAGTCAAAAGGTGGTTAATAATTATTAACTAGGTTGAATAAAATTTAGTATAAAAATTAACTAATTTTTTGATTTTATGTGAATAAATAAAATATATTATGGAAAGTATGAATGAAATGTGGGGAATTAAGGAAGAACATGTACCCACATTTTGAAAATAGATATTCCTTGGAATAATCCTTTTAAATGGAGGCCTTTTGAAAATATATATTTAAATAAAGAACAAGGAAAATTAATATGATTATATTAAACATAAAATTGGTATATTTTCAACATTACACCTATTTTTTTTTGTGGTCATGATGGGGTGGTGAGAGGTCCCTTTCCTGTATAGTGAGAATAATGTTTTCAAAATATCTCATATTAATATAAGGAGATAACATGTTTCACATGAAAATAAGAAAAAATAATTTATATTAAGGTATTTTTGGTTATTAAATTTTTTTAATACTATAATGATTATTTTTTAATCACTTTTTAATATTTTTTATATCATTTAACCTCATAATTTCAATTATTATAATTTTTTATTTTATCATCACAACTAGTTTTCTCCTATAAAATGTTATTTGAATTCTTAAAATTAAAATATAGCTTATTACATAATTTAGAGAAATTTGCTATAAATATTTAATACATGTTATAATTTAACACTCTATGTGTAGTAAAAAATTCATTTATGCTGGTTCTTGTAATGCATAAAAAGTCATTTAACGAAATAGTGAATTTTAAATATAAATATTTACATTTAGGATAAAAAAAATTTAGTCATTATTTTTCATGATATAAATTTTTGTATTATAAATAAAATAAAATTTATGTGGATTTAAAATCAATAATTATATGAAATTCAACAAATTTAAATTTAATTCAATTTTTACAAAAACAGTATTTACTATAAGATATTAATTTTTATGTTGAAAATAAGTATTTTTAATTTCAATATAATGTTTTTAAATATATTTTTTATCAAAATAAATTCAACTTTTATCATGGAAAAATTATATATATGTTTTTATTTTATAAATACATCTTCATATATCTATTAACACTATGATTTTGGGAAAACCAAAATTTATAAACATGATCCATTTAACATTATTTTATAAAAATCTCATTAATTACCCTATGATTAATTTTATAATATTAAATCATTAATGTTATCAAAAAATGTTCAAAAAGAAGAACTCTGAATTTCATATTTTTTATGACACATAAAAACAAGATTATAATATAATATAACTCCTTCACAATTTTTTTTAGAATTATTTTAGAATTAATTTATGTTTTATTGATTATGATACACACAATAATAGGATTAAACAAAAAGTGAGTGTTTATTAAAATATTATAAAAACATGAATATTAAAAAACCACTTGGTTTGTGGGAATAAATAACGATAATAAAAATATGAAATATATATATAATAACCATTTTCAATAATTATCAATTTATTATAAATAATAATGAGAATCATTTTAAAGGAAAATAAATATTTTCTATATATATATAAATTAAACAAGTTTATGAGTTATTTTCACAAATAATATAAAATTAAATTTTCGACAAATAAAAATAATATTTTTAAATATAATTTTTTGTTGAAAGTATAATATCAAAATTATTTAATGGGAATTTTATTGGATTCTTCTAAAATATCTAATTTTTAAATGAATATTGAGAAATTCATAATTTTATTTTTAAAAATATTTTTTAGGTAATTTATATTGGTAAATTATATTTTGAATTGGTTTTGACGAAAAATTAGTCACATTTTATCTCATGTTATATAATTTTAGCACTTATAATAATTTTCATATTTATTATTGACATAAAACATTATAAAAATTTGAATATATTCTATTTTAAACCCCACATTCTCATCAAATCTGTAGGATTAATTTTAAAATTACCATTTCAAATTATTTGAATTATATTATGGAAAATGGATTCTATATTTTTAATCATATTTATTTAAAATTTATAAAATGTTTTTTCTATTTTTGTTACCCAATTGAATCGTTAAAACAGAAAAAAATGATTCATGTTTTTAAATCAACACGAATGTACTAGAGGTTAAGTTAATATGATAGGGGTTAAAGAAGACCCAACAAATTGTATAAAAATATTATATAGAAATAAATAAACCGGATATATTTTTCCTATAATGTACATTTTTAGTAACTTTTTCATGATAAAAACGTTGCCGTAGTGAATATTTTTAAAAATTACAAGTGTTTGACTGACCTCACTTAATAATGGCTTCCACATCTCTAATCATATTAACACATTAAAACCCATATGAATTAGATAGTACCACCCCAAATAAACTCCAAACTCACTTAATATTATCATTTTTTCCTTATTTTGGTATTAAATCCACCGAGTAAGTCTGTTGGTGTATGTTAAAGATGATACACGAATAAGAAGTGACTTTCTTCAATGAGTGTCTTTATTCTATTTGTTCCTCAATCTAAATCAATTATTATTAAAAATGATTATAAAAAACCAGTTTCTTATATATACTGAGAAGTTTTAATGTTGTTTTCTGGACTTAAAACCATCCCCTCTTCCATAAAATGGTTTAATAAATCATCATTCATGTGAAGGACGAACAACCGTCTCATGAAATGATATTATTTTATTTCACTATAACATTTAACAAGTTAATATTATTGTGAATATAAAGTGAATATAATATATTTATAACATTATAATACATATTTTTCCTTTATATAACATATTCCTTTGTACATTCCATTCTATATAGGATATGATAACATCACTCCTGTGTATGACGGACTACCACCTAATGAAGCGATGGGTTTTGTTTTTCACTAATGATTTAAATGGAAGGTGGAAAGAATAAATTTAATTATTATATTTGAAATAAATGAAAAAATTAAAAAAATTAAGACATATTTTTCACTCTTACAATATAATATATCATTTCATCACTTACATGAAACTATGATTTTGTTTCTCGTCTTCGTGTGGACTACCAGATTCATAAAGCGATGTGGCAATATTTTCACCACCACAACACAAAGATGATGTAAACAAATATATTTAGGTAAAAAATATTTTATTAATGTTATTAATAATAATATTATTATTATCTATTGTCATCATATTACATACCTTCATTACATGAAGATCATTAAAAAAATGGAAATGTTTGTCATGTGTACATATGACCTACCTTCCCTATGATTGTAATGTAGTTCAATTGTCTTGAACATATATCATGATTTGAATTAATATTATAATTTATATATAAATATGATAATTTTATCATTATTATTGTTAAGTATATATTGAAATATTGACCTCATGGACTAGTTTTCACCTTTTAATGTCATTTCTAGTATAAAAGTAAAATATCATCAAATCAACTCATGTAAACATAAATATTTTAAGAAATTACAACTAAAAATGTATTGGTAATAATTAAAGTAATAATTGACATAAGAAATATTATTTACATACAAAATAATAAATATATGTTTACTCTTCAGAAAGATAAAGAATGTATGAGATGATTCATAATCAAGGTAAGATATTTGGTCTCAATGTCATTTCAGTTATCTATTTTGTAATGATATGAACCTTATTTTATTCATATATTGTATATAATGACCCTTTAGCTGAAAATTTATTATTAATTTAAAATTAATGGTATTATGTGTTTCATTTTTACTTATTTCATAAAATTTAATTTTACTTGAATATTACCAAGTGGTAATGAAATTTTTAACTAAATTTATTCTAATTTGATTGTATCACTTAATCATTGTCATTTATATTATAATATTATATGTGTAATTAATTTCGATTATATTATGTGTTATTTAATACTTTTTATGTTTATCTATTGTTGATAAAAAAAATATTTTAATTAGTTAATTATTACTTCAACATTGTTATCCTTGTAAGGTTGTATTTCATAATAAATTTTTCATTGAGATTATTTATTCGTGAATTTTAGTGTAAGTAATAATTTGATAACTGAAAAATTAAACCATTTATATTTCAAATACCATGGTAAATTATGAAATTTTTATATAATAGTACAATTTTATCCCTTTTTTGCTTAAAATAATTGAGAAATGTTTATTTAATTAAATCAACCATTATTTTTCTCTTTGGTCAGAAATAGTTTTTAGTTATTAATCGTGTTTTCAAAGGATTTCTTAAGATTTATTTTAATCTATATCCATATGATTTGTTAAATCTATTTTACCCATTTCTCATTCATAGAATCCCTATTATGTTAAATTAATATTTCTATTCCTTCCATTATAATAAGATTATTGTTAACCCTTTTATGATATGTGTTTTAGGAAATATTATTTTCAAATGTCAATCCATTGATTATTATGATCATGTTTACCTTGTAAGGATTTAGATAATTGATGGTGGGCTGAAACACTAAAAATTTTGAAATGAAAATCATTGTATCTCAAAGAATGCATGATGTGAAAAAAAATTTAAAACACAATATATCCCCCCAATTAATTAAAATATATTTAATTTATAAAAATTTTGAATTTTTGTATATATAAAAATTTTCAAAACACCATGTTAAAATTTTGATTCTTTGTGGATTATTATTTGAACAAGGAAGTTTTAAACAATACGTTATGATCGCAAGAATGAATAATACAAACTAAATTAATGAAATTATATATTTTATATAAGATCATTGTTTACCTATTGATTTTAAATAATAATAAGAGTCTTTTTAATATAAAATATATATTTCCAAAAAAAATATGTTTTCTTATAATGAATGGATTTATTATGCTTTGGAAACATAATTTAAGATTAAATTTTTCCACTTTTATGAAAATTATTTTAAAAATTATTATATTTTTTATATCAGAATTTAAAAAATAAATTATGAAGAATTATTTTTATTCTTAAGAAATATTTTATTTTTCTAATAGTGAAAATATTGAATTTTAATTGAAAAATTCCTCTTAATTTAAATAATTAAATATTAATTAAATATACTTTTTATTGATTTTAAAGTAAATATAATTATATTTTATATAAATTAATCCAATTTCTATAATTAGAATAATTTTTTTGTTTATGTTTTAGGAAAAAAATGTAATCTCTGCACATTTTCTCATTTAATCCCTTGTTTCTCATCGAGTCTACATGATTACATTTATATTAAAATTTCCTAATTATGTAATATATAGTTCAAAAAATCGATTCTATATTTTGATTTATCTTAATAAAAAAAATCTCATATGATTAGAATGAATTTAAAAAATTAAATAGTAAATGCATTAAAAATTATTTTCCACTTCCAAGGAACTAAATGATTTACTATGAGTAGAACTAAAAAAGGGTTTAATTAGACCCAAAATGTGTAAAACAACATTTTATGTCTATATATAAAATATATATCTTCTATTATATATGGTGGACCATTTCTTGATCCTTGTGGAATGATTAATATGTGAGTGTAATTCCGTATTTTAGAAAATTTCAAGAGTCACACTCATCTAACTTATAAAAGGATTCCACATCCCATCAATTATTTAGACGATAAAAATATATTGTATTATCCAATAATAGGCCAATTAAATTACTAAATTTAATTAGATCATCCTAGAAGCATTATTTTGTTTATAAAAACTCCTATAATGTCTTATGGGGAAAATCATAGGAGGATACTTGATGAAGTTATAACATTCTAAAATTTGATTTTTTTTCTTCCCCCAGATATTTCAAATACAATTAAAACACCATGACATTACAAAATAATCATATTACAAATCTTAATATCTTGTTTTGTTATTCTTATGACCTAAAACTATCACATATTCTATTAAATGGTTTATTAAATCATCGTTCATCTATAATGTGGATTACCGTCATGCGAACTGATGTAATACATTCCTCAATTTCCACTTTTCATGGATTGGTATGATAATTCCTTTAAAGTAAAAATATGACATTTATATTACATTTTTACCACATTAGTGATTATATCATATATTTAAATATTTAATATTTTATTTTTTTGCATAATATAACGTCACTTGTATGTACGAAAAACTATCGTATCACAAATTGATGTAAATTGTTTAATGAAACTATATATAGAAGGTGATCAGGATAATGTCAAGTAATATATGTCATAAAAATGAAATAATTTTTATATACTTCAAATAATTATCTATTTGAAATGTTAATAAATAATTTTCATTCATACACTTCAATATGATAACATCGAGTGTGTGTGGACTACCACCTTGACGAAAAGATGTGACTATATTGTCATCACTATAGCATAAGGATTGTATATATAAGTATACATATAAAAAAATTTATTTAGGATATTATGAGCATTTTTAATGGGAAAATATTAGTTACCTCTTTTTTATGATTAGCATTGAAAATTGGAAAGTTTACTCGTGTGAGAATACGACCTACCATCATTATGATAGAAGTAAACTTCATTTTTATTGACCATCCATCTTAAATACTAATATATTTATAATATATATAAATATAATAAATATTTCATGATTATTATTATATAATTATTTAAATAATGACTTATTAGACCAATAGACACCTTCTGATGACATTTTTGAAAGAAAAGTAATATATCATCAGAACACACGAAACAAACATTGATAGATTAATAGTCATATATGTCCTCATAATGAGTGAAATTAAAGAAATAATAATCTTGAAAATATTATTAAGAAAGATAAAAATTTATATATATTTATTATTTTATTTGATAAAGAGAATTTGTGATGTGTCAAACCCAAGGTAAGGGATTTCATGTAATTTTTATTTCATTAAGGAATATTGCAAAGATAAAAGACTAATTTTATTAATATAGTGCATGTAAACCCAATTTGAGTTTTTATATCATTATTAACTCATAATTCATGTCATTTTATGTTTCAACCGTAATTATTTCCTCTAATGGAATTTTAGATAAGAATTACCCAGTGATAAAGAATTTAATAAGTAATTTTCTTTTCTTTGGGTTATATTACATCTTTATTATTTTTGATATTCAATAATTAGATTAATAATGACATTTATTTACGAAATTTTCTATTTAAAATTATTTTATGTGTATCTAAAATTTCTAAAAATAATAAATTAAATGATTAATCCTCTCTTAAATGTTATGATCATTGTGAGTTCCTATTTGTAAAATTGAAATATAATCTAGATTGTTTATTATATAATTTTAGTTGATGTAAATTATATGATCATTTTATAATAATCCATTTTATTTTTATTCTCATATGGTCTTTCATGATATTTTTTTTGTAATAGTAAAATTTTTCCACTCATTGGTGATTAAGATAATTAATAATATGTTTTTAATAAAATGAAATTTCATTTCACTCTTATGTCAGAAATATATTTTCATAAAAACCATATATTCAAAAATTGTTTTGAAAATTGAATTGAACTATGTCCAAATTATTTATTAAATTAATTTTTGGTTATTTTTTATTTTTTAAATATATTAAATCATTATTATTGTCCTTTTCATAATTGGAATCTTTTATAAGCATTTTATAAAGAAAAATATGTTTTATTTTTATCATTTAAATGACATTAAAAATTACCCAATACCTTTTCTATATACTCATTAATGGTTTCATTAAACGTTAACATTTATCATTTTCAATAAATTTGTTTATAATAATTTTTAAATTCAATGTTTTTAAAGGTGTCCATTAATTTAAATGATTTTCAAAATTCCATAGTTTTAAAATTGTATTTTCAAAAGGAAAAGGGATATATTCTTCAATACTATTATTGAAGGTATTTTTATAATATTTCAATTCATTTTTGATAGAATCCATTTCTTCTTAATTTATATACTATTATTATTTTGTCTGTATACCATCGTAATTATTCCATTGGTAAGTTTAATGTTATTTTTAATGATGATTTTTTTGACATTCACGCCGGTGATTGAATTTTGTAGTAAAAACAATACCTTGATAAGTTCACATTCATTTTGTCATTAGACATTAAAATTAACCTAAATATCCATATTGTTAATCATGGAATTTTTTGTTTCATATAATCTATAAAATTTATATATATGTTTTTGTATGATGAAATTCATATGTTTATCTTGACAAATATTATTAAATTGATTTCATTAATCAATGAGGATATTTTATGATGAAAAATATTTTATGTGGATTTAATATATTAATAAATATATGTGTAATTCTTTATACATGGAGGAAATTAGTGGATCCAAGTTATAGATATCCCCTTGATTAATTTGTAGTCTCATGGGATTAATTAGTTGGATAGAATTAGTTGACTAGGTTTCCACAGATCAATTTTAAATTGTCTAAAGGAAAGATCATAATAGTAGAGGTTTGTATCATTTCCATGGGAAGAATGATTTCCAATAATTAATCATTTTCGTCATTATGAATTTAGTTATTATTATCTAAGATATTTTATCATTGATATTATATATGGACCTATCTCTTTCTTAGTTAATTGATAGATTTGCATGTGGTTTTAGTTTATTAAATACCGATATTAATTATTCATTATCCTGAAATTATAGATATGTTATTTATTAAGTTCAATGTATTTTCAACCAATTATATTTCCAAATTTATTTTTCTTGTTAAATTATTTGAGAGGAATATTTGTTCATTTATTTTCATTTCCAAGTTTTCTATGATTATTGATTCATGATAGAATTTTCTTCACCTAACCCATAATGAGAACCTAGCCTCACCCTTATTTTGTTTTTTTCCCAGATGTCCTTGAGGTGAACTAAAAATGATACGATAGAATATTCTAGTGTGAATAAATATATTCTTGTTTTTTTTACTTTGTATAGTCAAATGTAATATTTGAACCATGAATGTATCATATTTTCCAAGAATGTTAAACTATTTGGTCATTTAGGAAGTGATTCCTTATAACGTATAAAAATGATTTCATGTGGGAACTGGATACTGACATTAGGGTTTGGGGTATCTAAAAAATCATTTTTTATATATCATATAAAAATTATAAATTTTATATTTTTTAATAAAAATAATATAATATATTAGCATAAAATTTGTTTTTTATAAAATAATTTTTAAAAATTATGTGTTTTTAATCAATTTTTATATATTTTTTTTAAAATTTTAAGTTTTACATAATGGATTCTAAATATAACCTATTATAATAAACATTTAACAATGTTTACATTAATTTATTATTATATCATAAAATATCGTTTTTAATTTTCATTGAAATTAACACTCTACAAAATATTAATCAATGAAAAATATTGATATGTGTTTATTTTAAATAATTATTATATTTTTTTATTCTAATGATTATACACATCATATAATTTTTCATTGACTCGATTAATTTTACTTATCTGTTTCTTTCAGTTTTTTTATTGTGTGTAAAATGGTATTTTGAAGATAATTTTATTTTAAATAAATAAACAAATATATATATATATATATATATATTCACAATTATTTGATATTTACACATTTAAAAAATATTTACATTTATAACATTCAAAAAATAGAATGTCTCCTCTCATCCACTCCAGGATCAAGTCATATGACCACATAGACTTAAGGGAATTCATTAATTCACAAAAGTATAAAAATAAAATCTATGTTATTCTACTATAAATTTTGGGGTTAGATTATCCTAACATTAAACTAGTCCCCCATGCCCAACCCCAATCAAACAAAAGTTAGCATGAGGTGTCTATTACATAGACAATCCCAACCTAAAAAACAAAAAACACATGTTATAATCAAATAACATGGATCCAACATGATGTATGGAAAAAAAAATTGAAACCAAAAAATCATTTATTTGAGAACATAAATATTCAAACAAGATTAAACCTTCAAATTAATTTAATAAGGTCATCTATTAATATATTTGAGTTTAATACCCATATGACTCCACTATTCCTCCACATCTCCATGACTCATCCCATCATCGTGGAAATATCCTTCACTATCATGTTACATCATTTGTAAGAGAAAATATGTTCTAGTAAATATGTTATATATAGATAATACAAAAATATTAATGTTTATAGATATGCTTTGAGTGAGAGACTTATATGGATTTCCCCAATTCTTCATATTATATCCATTTAATTGATAATTACATTGATACCGAACAACATTTTAAAAAAATATTTCACCATTTAATTCTTATAAGAATACAAAAATATGATAGAAAAATTTAAAAATAACTAATTATCAAATTCATAACAATCCCAAAATTGTTCCATGATTACTCAAAATCCAAGTATTGAAATAAAAAATTAACCAAATCCCAATGGATTCAACGAATATTTTACTCAAAAAGATTGGATATAAACTATGTCAGAGAGGAAAAAATACTCCAGATCCTCATAATGATATTATAAATAATTTCCCATCACCCAAATGGGTGTTTCCTATATCGCATATATAATTACTCGTCAAAATAAAAACAATAAAATCAGAGTACTACACATCCAATAGATAATAAATGAAACTCAATAAATATTTTGTGTCAATAATATGATAACATCCAAGACAATGCACCAACTAAAAATAAATTTCAATATTTTACCACTGATTGTAAAAATAGAATCCAAAACCACACTTTTTGAAATAAATCCACTATTAAAAAAATAATATATACAAAAAACTACAAAAAAAATATAATACCTAATGAATCACATTTAACAAATATTTATCTATTTTCACTCAAAATAAATATTTTCTATATAACCCATACACACTACGAGGAGCACTGCAATTTTCTTACACAAAAACATACAACCCTATGTCTTTATTTTCTAAAAAATAAATTGCATCAAATTGAAATTGTATGAAAAAAATAAAATCATTTATTGAAAACGTCACATTAATGAAACATGAATTTATTATATCAGCTGTAAAAGGTAATCCATGTTCTGAAACATGGTTATTTCAAAAATCTATAATGAAATAAAGGATATATTTTATGAATATCCCTTTTTAATCCCAATGAACCAATATACCTAATTTATTCCCATAAAAATCACCCAAACCATAATCAGTCTAGATTTCCATAAAATAAAAACAATTTGTGTGAAATGAAAATGAGATCCATAGTGTTCTACTATATACATGAACACCCATTAGACTGAAATACAAGATGTTGGAGTAATATACTGATTTAATTGACCAAAAACAGAAAAATATTAAAATAGTTAAATGATATGGATAGAATGTTTAAAAAATTGACAAAAATAATAGTTAAAATGAGTGATCTAAGAAAATTTTATGCTTTTACATAACACAATATCATAGCAGAATTTACATATAAATTACAATGTACCCTTCAATGTCTATCACTCCCATCATATATGTCTAGTTTTTGTGTTGTTTCGGGTGACCGTTCGACAAATACAATGAACCCAAAACCCCTTCCATGATACTAGTGATAATGTGTAAGCTATATATAATATAAAAACCTGAAAACACCCATTTCATACACATATCATCCATATCTACATATCATGGCCAAGAAGTTTCCTTTCATTGTGATTAAAACCTACAAAACACCATCATTTAATTATCTCCAAATAAAATGTCTTCAATTATCTAAGGTCATGTATAAATATATTTTATTCATATGAATCAATTTTCTTCATTAATGAGATTATCATTGGTGTTTGTTATTACTAGAGATATATAAATAGGTTTTTATACTAACCCCTATATGGGAACATTTGAAGTGATAGACTTGAATATCTATAAATCATTTCATTATATAGACGATCATATATTTCATTTAATATTAGGTGTCTTTTATTAGATATAATTCCATGGGGTCATAAAGGTATATTAATGTAGTAAATTATATTTATTTTCCAAGGAGTTTAATTTATCTTAAAATAAATATTCTTGTATTATATATTTTCAATTTATTTCATTTTGATCATTATATTTCTGGACTTTAGATATTTATGTATTGTTTATATGAATATTTAAATTATATATTCTTGTTTTATATATCTCAAAATATATGTTCCTTTTATTTATCTTTTCATAATAAAATACCAATTTCTTCTTATTAGTTTTATTGGTGGAATATCTTTATTGTGTGAATATATTCCATCATGGACCTAGTAATAAAGTAATGAATAATTACAAGTTTATTTAACGAGGAACACCCCATTAAATCATTGACATAGATGTTGTACAAAATGGCTATAGTGGTATTAGTATCCATGTAATTTTAAAACCCCATGCCCATTTTAGGCCAACCAATACTCAAAATAACTGTTTAGGAAACATATAATCATTCAAAATTTCAACCTCACCATGAGGATATTTTTCAAAATTACAATCTATTTATTTATTAACTGAAAAAATAATATTTTTACATCATTATAAACTAATGTAGTAAATTTTTCTATACCATAAATATTCCCACACAACACGTTGTTTCCTATACTATTTTTAAGCTATTTGGTTGGGGACCCAAAACAATGGGAAAAATTACTCATAACTATATTTTCCCACTACCATCCATTTTATTATATTGATATCCAATTAAAACAAAACATTGACAATTTTTTTTTTGACTTTTGACTCCAAAATTTCATATAGGGGGTGATTTATAAATATGAACATAATTTCAAATTGGTATTCATTAATACAATATTTACTAATCCAAAAATTATGCACCTTTGAAAATCATTTCAATTTTTCCCCATTGAAATTTTATATTTTTTAAACATCAATAAATACCTATCCTATAAAAAATGACCACATTATAGTCAATATTAGTTAATCAAAATAAAATATATCCTATAAAAAACTTGAAAAATGTATTTCATTTTTTCCACTTTCTCATGCCCCACCACATCATTGTTACCAAAAAACCCATATACATTAACAATTGTCAAAATCAAAACATCCATCCATTTCTAATATCCTAATTATTTTCGAAACGTGAAGTCATTAATGTCCCTTGTTCATTAATAACCCCAAATATAATGAAACATACATTTAATTTTATTTGGTGTATTCCACCTTAGGTGATAGAAAATACAATTCAACAATGCAATATTACTAGAAAAAATGATTAAAGCCCTATTTTAAATAATTTTGAATCCTCTTTATGTGTTTTTATATTATAAAATAAAATCATGACTAGTATATTAACAAATATTAACATGAAAATAAAAATATTTAAATATAATTTTATCACAATTTGGACACTTACAATACCAAAACCATTATGTGTTGATTACAAAAATGTAGTATAATTTATATTAAATAAATACCCTAATAATAGTTATTTATATAGGAATCATATCCCTTTAAAATATTACATTAATGAGACATGGAATACCTAACATGGAAAATGAATACCAGAATTCCCATTGACCACATATTTTATATTCTATTAATCTACCACTACTAGTAATCATTAAATAATAATTCCATATTTTTAATTAAATACAAAAATTAATTAATTCACATTAAAATGTTCAATGAAAATCATAAAAACATATAATTAGATTTAGTATTCAATCCATATTTCATGTCAATGATACCATTTTTGACAATTTAATGACATTTATACTTTTATTATTTACAAAAACCATTTTTTATGTGTTCATATTCCAAAAAAAGATACACCATTATTTTTCCCATAGTAAAAGTATACTTAAAATATAACTTATTAGATTGTTAAACTAAATATCTAATACCATATTTCTAATATAGAACAAACATAAATCATATTTTATTTAATATAAACATTTATTAATACTTGAATCATCCATAAATATCATATCTAATGATTTACTATAGCATTGTAATATTCCTAAAATATTTTTTTTATATACAATACCCTTTAAACAATAATAAATTCCATTTATATTCCTCATAAAATAAAAAAAATTTCCAATAAAAACATATATTCCCCTAAAAATCTTTATATTTTAAAAAATAACCACCCTTGGAATTTAACCCTTAATATGACATATTCCAGGACCATACCACCAAACCTCGTCTCTTTACAACTCTCCACCATTGAGATACAATTGATAAGACCTAATTAGTAATATAAAAAGTAAATCCTAACTATCAATATTCATTTTTTATATTTAAACACCATTTTAATGATTACTCTATTCATAATCATGAGTGGTGGGAAATGGAGAAAACAATTCTGTTCTAAATACACTTTTCCTAAAATATTTTACTAAAGTAACTAATTATAAATTAATTTTATAGGAATAAACAAGATCATATTATTAATTTCAAAAATGATATATATAGTTAACTCCTATCAAGTTTCTTCACCAGTCAGATATTTAAAATTTAATTTATTTAGTTTATATTAGAAGTAAATAGGTTAAATAAATTTAAATAGTGAATCATTTTTATAATTGTAAATAAATATAATAATGTTTCAATGGGTGATGCATAAAGTTAATTAAAGTTTTATTCCAAACAATTATTTTCTTTAAAATATGTATATACATACTATAATTTTCCACAAGATAACCCATTTCATGATGATTCCAAAATAATAAATTGTAAGGATCTTATTATTAGATTTTCATAGAGATATTTTAATTCATATTGTTTTCAGACTGTACAAAATAAATTGTCGGTAGACTTGTTAGGGTTACATATTAATATATCATCATCAAAATCCTATATTACAAATCGTAATGTTTGTAATGATTTATTCTATTTATAATAAGAATTATAATTATCCTATAATGATGAGTGTGTTCGTTATCACTTTTTATATTAAAAAAATGTTTGGTTCGAATTGTTTTCTCTACTCGGAGATATTAAATATTATTATGATTGATATATTTTCCTTTTAAAAAATGAAATGATAAGAAAGCCTAGAGTTTATATTTTATTGATCATAAATAAATATCAATATAATAGATAATATAAATAAATATTATTATATAGGATGTAGTAGTAATAGTAAATGTTTTTATTTTCTTAGATCTCAATGTTATGTTTTTTGGAGTGTTGGAGGTGTTCGAGTTGGGTTTGGAAGATGTTTTAAGGAAAAATATGAGTTTTTAATTCCTAATATGAAAAATGTGAAAAGTTGTTTCTAATATGTCATAGTGGATATCTTGGTGTAATCATAAGCACATATATCATGATGTTTTGGTTATTTTGGTGAAGATGGGTGGTGTACCTCTATTTTTATGATGGGAAATAGAATGGATGATTTTATAGTTCATGGATAATTATTTCATGTTTATGTGGTATTTTATTCATGTGGGAGTCATATAGGATGTTGAAAATTGATGAATGAGATATTCTACATGTTGGGGTTTTTCATTGATCCAGTTATGGATTGAGGCAAAAATATTCATGGAAAATCAATTATGTCATGTACGTGGTCAAATAAGAATCTTGTTACAGAACTATCTTAGGATTTAATTGGGGTTTACTCTATATTAAATTATACACATCAGGGGTTTTCAATTGATTGATCTCACCACATATTGGTGAATTCCTCACCAAATAATGGGGAAAAATGATAAAATATTTATTTTCTCTTGTACTTATTCCTATAGTGAACCTATGAATGGGGTAGTGGATTTAGATTTTCTATATTTTGGTCAACATTGTGATATATATTACTATATCATAATTTATTATGGCCCCCTAAATATCATGATGGTTTTTACTGATAATCAATTTTCTCATTATTTCAAATACATTCATGAAGCTCCATTGAGATATGGTATTGAACTTTTATCATATATCCCATTAATTGTGACTATATAAGTATCATGTGTGTGTTTTAAATTAATATTTCATTTAAATTATTGTAATTAATATAAAATTAGTCTTTTTGGAATTTGAAATTTGAAATTTGAATCACATTTTCATAATAAGATTTTCAAATAATTGTATCTAAATTATTTCATAGATTGATAGATAATAATTTAGATGTAATATATAATATTATTTTCCTAGGTTGTATCATATTTATATTATTTAAAATTCTTAATTATGGTAATATAAATTAATTTATAATAATATAATTAATATTTAATAATTTATTATGAACAATTCATTGTTTAATGACTAGAAAAGATAATAGTTGATAATATTCAATGTTCTAAAAATAATGAATAAAAGTGGTTGGTTGTTATTGTTTGACATATTATTTTTAATTAATATTATTTCAATAATTTTATTTTTACTAGTTATTTTATATTGATGTTGTTAAGGGAGATATGAGGATATTTTGTAATTATGGCGATGGTTATACATTATTATTTTAGGATATACTGGATTATTTTTATAAAGTGGTGGTGTTAATAGTGAATGTTATCATTGGACTGTGTGGTTATTAATGATTTTATCTAAAGGGGAATTCTAATTTTCTCATGGTTCCCTAAAAAAATCAAAGTATAATGAAATTAATTAAATAATTAATAAGTAAAAGCATTGTTAATATGAAATTAAGATAAAATAAACAATATAATTAATTACACGTTGATTTGATAATATGTGTTTATGGGAAAATAATGTGCCTTAAAAAACTAATTAAGTAGCGAATAACTATATTGTAGATTCATAAAATATAAATTATGTATTGTATAAACAGATAAAAAAATTATTAAAAATGAATATTGTTTTTTATAATTAATGCAGTTAATTAATAAATTACAGATAACTATTATATAGTTAAAAATGTTTATGCTAACTGATTAAAAAAATAGATTTTTTAATATGTGGTATGGGAAATTGTGTTATTATTGTGTGGTGGTGTTAGAGTTGGAGCATGTTATTGATAATAGAGGAAAAGACATTTATGTGAGGTGGAAATTGTTTTAGATAAACTGTAATTAGGATAGGTAATATACCGATTGGTTGGTGTTGTTCACTATTATATATCCATATTACTTATTATTATTTTGTATGCCCCTCTATCTGAGTTAGGTAATGTGATTTATGCATATTTAACAATATGGGGTTCAAATGTTATAAAAAATCGATATACGTGGTACACATGGATGACTAACCACCCTTGATATCACTTCTAGAATTTTTTTAGTATATAAGATATTATCGAAGTTGTATATTATAAAAAGGGTTCATGATGGATATGTATTTTTGAGAATCATCACAAAAGGTTTATGTAGTTCATTTTTACATTCCCTATTAGAATATGATAGGTGTAGGTGTTATAGATATTGATACATACTCATGTGGTATATACCTATGTTGACGTTGTTCTAGTTGTGATATAATTAAATTATTTTGTAGATATATGGTTATATAATTAATGATATCACTAAGACAAGTGTTGTTGTATTATAAGGATCACTAGTTAAGTGTGGAAGTTGATATAGGGTCCATTAAATACATTTCTTAAAATGTTATATTAAAATATATGTGTGTCTTACTTGTTGAGTATCATTGGTGATGATGGGTTATAGTTTTCATACCAAGGTAACATGTTGGTTAATCACTTATTCAACGAGTTAATAGAATGTCTCCTCCATATTTTCAAGAAATATTTTATATAAGATCTTATATAATATGACTGTGTTCACTGAAACACACAGAAACAAATATATATATATATATATATATATATATTTCTATTTTGGGTGTTTTTTAATCTATTTGGAAAATTATATATCATATAGTTCATTTTTAATGTAGGATTCATTGTCCAAAAATTTTATATTTGGTACTCCTTTTCTTGGATAATTATTTATATGCGAAACAACATACAACATATTATTTTCATTTTATTTAATTTAGATAGATATTATTTATGGTTATTATTATTATTCCTAGGTTTTATGAGTGAAAATACAATCATGTTTGAGTTTTATATACTCCTTTATATTCTCCAACATAAAACCTATTAGAGGTGGGATCCAAGGGTTACACTCAAATTCATTACAAAAAATTGATTTATTCTAGTGGGTATGGTTCATGATAATGTGTTATTCAAGAATTAAAAATAGATTCTGAGTAACCATTATAGTTTTTAATTGGTGATTATTTCATTGTATTTGGATTAAAATAGTAACATTTATTAATATAATGTTATATATGTGAGTAAAAATGTTTTGAAAAATTTGTTTTGGGCCCATTGCAATTCGATGTACTAACGATTATCATTTCAAATTTACTATGTCTGATAATTTTTAATATAGGCTATATACCTTGGTGAATTATATTTATTATAAATAATTATTCTTTTATTTTCATTGGAATGAATATGGATATTAAAATTTAATTATATACAAGATAAATAACCATGTTCTTAGGAATAATATATATTATATTTTATAAATAGATGGTAGGTAGAAGATTTATGTTCATAGTTTATGAGTGGTAGGTGAAATATGATGCTCTCTTTAACCATATGAGGTTTCAAAAGAATAACATAATTCATTTAGGATAAATTTATTTATGTTTTAATATTAGAGTTTGCTAATGTATCAGAGGGATTCATTTCTAATTATATAACTTGAGGTGGATATAGAGGATGAAATTCTCTTTTAGTTGGATTTATTCTATGTAGAATCATTGGATTTCATGGGATTTTTGTTTATTGTGGGGATCTAATAATTTCTGTTGAATATTATTTCTCACAAATAGTAATGAGATTGAAGTATCACAGGATAACGTCTCTAGTGATATTTCATAATTTTTTTATTTGATTGATAATGAAGGTAGTGTACATACATGAGTTTCTTTCTATATTAAATTATAGAACTACACTTTTGATATTTATAATATTGTATATAGACCATTTTCATTACGATACATAATTTACTACTAATGAGGAGGTTCGGGTATATAATATTTTGGATGCATTTCATCAACTGATCCTGTTAAAATTAATACTTTTTTTCTTATTAACATATATTTTGATGTATGAAAATGATATAGTAAAATAGAATATGCTAGCTAGACTCTTTTTATCACGTTTCTTCATGAAATATTGATAACCACTATCTCAACATTAAATAGTCCAGTAAGAGTATATAATTTTCCTTGATATATAAATTTATAGACCTCAACTATGAGTTTTAGAATAGTTTACTTTTCTAGTAGAAGTCACATATATTTAATGTTTTAGTGTCCTAGAATTCAGTGTAGAACACATGGTGTTGGTTTGAAAATTTATGTGGAGCCTTGAAATTAGATACTTGAGTCTTTATCAGTTTTACTAATATGGGACTATAACTTTTGTTCAGTATAGGACAGATGGATAACATAATGAAAAACATCATGATATTCCATATCCTCATGTACAAGAGTCGAAGAGTGTTCAAGGATTAAGTCTTCATTATCGCAAGATATAATGAATATGATGGTGATGATAAAATAATCCTACATGTTTCTTAACACCATGTAAGGAAAACATTTTTCCACCTCCATTTACTTATCTTATTCCCTATAATATTACATGTTTGATTTGTTAGCATTGAACTAATTAGATGCACCAACTAAAGTATATTATCTCAAAATAAAGGTGGAGAAAAATTTAATACCCTTGATATTAAATATAATTTTTTGTAGTTTTACTTGTCATCCATGAGTTGTTAGGTTCCCTCTTTCTCATAATTCCATATTCCTCCACCATTAGAATAGTTTATTTTCTTTTTGGTGTGTTAGTTTTTGGGAAAGATTGTTTTTTTTGGTTCCATGTCGGCAGGATGCGCCCTACCGCTTCATGGCCCTTGAGTGATGCTACTACCTATCTTATTGCATGAATCTTTGTGATAAAACCCCATTTGGTTTGTCACAAAAATACTCTGGTGGTTTGTGTTTTTGCGGGTAGTGGTGCCCGATGGATTCTTCTCATGATATCGATCGACCTCATCTACTCTTGATACCCAGAATGTTTTCCTAAACCTCTTCTTGGGTTGATACAAAGGTGTTTGTGTTGTCGTGGGATGGTGATGGGGGTTTCGTTAGGTGTCGATGTCTCGTGGCAACTGGTTTTGTTCGTTGATATGGTTTCTTGTTGAATCAAATGATCTGGAAGAATTTTGGTGTTCCATACTCATATGAATCATGTTATACTGGTTAATGGTCCTTTTTAGTGATACTTCAATCCTTTCCTCGTTTTTATGAATTTTCTACTCGTTTATCTCTTCTCCATATTGGTGGATCTGAATATATTGGTTTGTGACCCAGCTGAAAGTCGTATTTCCCCGATTAGGCCTCCCCTCTCCAAACTCTTCCCTGGCCTCTCGTTTCTTCTCACCAATCTAGGTCAGCATGGTGTGATAGATCTTAGTGAGGTTTTGGGATGGTGATTTCTATTTGATGTTGTCAATTTATGTAGTGTGAACTGTAATTTAGTGTTCGAGTTGATACTTGTTTTGTGTATCTTCATGCTGTTGATGATTCTTGATTGAAGAGGTGCCTGCAGATTGTCGGTTTATAATGGAGATTGTGGGTCTAGTGGAAAATTATTCTTCTATATGAATCGAAATTTTGATTTTTTTGATATTTTTCCTCATTCCTAATAACGTTGAGGTAGGGATGTAGATGGATGGTTCATAGGGTGTGCAGCTCGAGATGGATTGTGTTTTGTAATGATAGGGGATTATTTTGTTTTATTTTTTGAATTTGAATTGGTTGGTTGTGTACTGGGTTTTTCAGAAATCATATTTAATTTGGTATTATGTACAAACTCTGGTCACTGTGAGGTCCCCACTCAACCATAAAAGGGTTTTTTATTGAAAATGAAAAAATGAGATTGGCCAATATAGTAATGTTCATAGAATAAAATTGTTTTATTTAGTGTCATTAGTTATTGATTACATATAATGTAGATTTGTTTTTATGATATGAGTATAGATTTACCATTGAAAATGGGTAATAATATCATTATATGGATTATCAATATTTAGACCATATTTATTTTTTATAGGGATAGTGGATGTTGGTATTAGCGGAGGTTCATATAATGATATCGCTATAATTGAAAAAAAGTTATTTTAATTTTTTACAGATGAGGAATAAAAATAACTATTTAATGTGATATAATTGTTATGATATTATTTCAATTAATATTCTTTCAGTTATCAATACCTCAATATATTATGATTTCTTATATTTTTCAAGAGATGCAGTAATAGACTCATGATTAATTTCTGAATGATTTCTTTTTTCATATAGTTTTTCTTTTTAGTGATCATGTAGTTTACAATAATATGGAACATGGTATTTTTAACAATATGAGATATAAATATGTAATTATCCTTTAAATAAAAACAATGTATCTTAAATTGAATGCAATAATTTACCAATTTAAACAATGAAACATTATGAAAAAATTATAATTATTAAATATAAAAATTCTAATTTAACCATTGAATTAGATGGTATACATTGAAGAAAAAAACTAAAATCTATTTATGAAAAAAAATAATAGTCTTTTTCGATATAAATTATTAGATATGATAATTTTATGCTCTAAAATGTATTGTGATAAATTTTTCATTTTTGTGTGTTATGGAAAATATATTGAAATTAATTCTTATTGACTCAAAAAATTGTGGGTATGAAAATACAATCTATATTATTAATTATCATGTCAAAATATGGTAACATCTATATATTATTTATTTATATAAAAATAATTTACCAATTTAAATGTTATTTACCAGGGTAAACCACATATTGTTTTAAGAATTGTTTAATTAATCAATGTAAAATGTTTATCTAAATAAATTAAATTCAAAAAAAATCATTTAAATATATATTTCAAATATATAAATATATATGTTAATACTAATATATTTAAGAAATATGAATGAAAAATCTAAATAAATTAGAAGACAATTTTTATAAGAAAATATACTAATTATATGTTTTAATTAAAACAGTCATTTTTTCATTTTTAGAAAATAAATTAGATTAAAAGGAATTTACATTTTAATTAATTATGTAAAAAAAGATTAATAGGGGTTATATTTTAATTTAATTAAAATAGTAATTTCCATAGTAAATTTTTAATCGACGTTTAAATGTTTAAAAATGGGTAACCTAATGTGGCTCGATTTTAACAAAGGTGACATTTAAAATTGACACTATAGAAGAATATTTTTAGAAATGAAATACATTACCATAGGATTCACCATCCTTACTTCACCTAACCGAACTAACTCTAGTGAAATTCCATTCTTACCTCATACCCACCATTCATTTCAATAGGAATTTCCCTATTTTTAACCTATAACATGAGGCCACATCCACACACTTCATGAAATATCCATAGATTAATTATTATTGAATATAATCCTATATTACATTACCTAGTGTCATATTCCATTTTCAAATGGTTCCGGTTATATGAATTTATCCTAAAACCTCCCTTTCTGAGAAGTCATTCAATAGAATAATGAATTCTCCAATGTGTGAATCATTATTTCCCAAATATATTTATCTTAATTTTAATCCACCATAAATATTATAAACATATTATTACAATGGAATATTTATTAGTTATATATTTAAATTTTATTATATTAATGGTATAACCATTATTTATTCTCCATTCACTCATTAAAAAAATAGAAATGTCACTAATACCTACATACATACTACCAACTAATGAATGATATCATTAATTTATCACAACCAATATTCACTAATGATTAAAAGAATATATTTAATATAAATATATGTTATCTATGAAGTAATTCGGTTTCTATAAATATGTATATGGTCTTTTATTTAACAAAATAAACATAATTTAAATGAAATGGTTTCTCGTTTAATGTTCTAACAACCACCACCATGGGCGACATGAAATATTTTATAAGACCAATGTACATGGATAGTTTTATGGGATATTTAATGAATAAATATAAAATTTATAACATTAATTATTATAATAAAAATAAAAATCATTTCTACCATTTTAAAATTCAATGAAAAATGAAAACATTAATAGTGTTTACATGGGGACTATCAAATTCAAGGAACACGATAGTTATTTTTCATCCTGAAGCATCAAATGTGGTAATAAAAATGTAATTAATGAATATATATGAAATTATTATATAACTATTTTAGGCATATAAAGGTTATATAAACATTTAATTTTTTATTAGCATTCCAAATATTGTTTTAAAAGCTTGAAAACAGAATCCCATTAGTAATTGTTTCATCTAAAAACATGAATAAAACAATCCTAAAAATATATTTGAGTGCTATTAATAATTATAAATAATATATTTTTAAAAATTTTATAATCTATATATTTTTAAATTTCATTCAATGAACAATAATTTTCAATGACGTTTTAAAGCATGTGTTAGGAAATCAAAATCACTAATATCAAATGTTAAAAATAAATTATGTATAAACATAAATGAATATAAATGAAGTGTATATATGGTATTAGATTATAATATGACACTAAAATAATTTATTTAGATGATTTTATTTATTATAAAATATATTAATGATTTTTAGGAATGTTGGAGAAAAATATAAGTGTTCTAGTATTAGTTTTTAATTTTTTGAGGAAAGTGATATATTATGGAACTTTTTTCATCTAAATGATGTATATAATAAAAATATAAAATTTTATTTTATGATTAAATTCATATTCATGTAATTTTAAGATAAATTTCAGGATCCATCTTTCTATAGTATTTGATTAAAATTATAGAAATGTAGTCAAGGTTCTTTTTTCACAATTTTCAATTGTATGATAAATGAATAATAATGTCAACTATGTCTTATTTTACAATGTTTACATAAATTACCCATTTTATTATAAATATATTATTAAATAATATTTAATTGGATTTAGTAGTATTTTCATGAAACCCTCTTTGAAATCATTTGATTAATATTTTATTTAATGTTTATTGTATTTTTCAAACTAAACATCTTTAATTGAGATTTGATTACCCTCATTAGATCATTACCGAAACAAGTTTAGAGAATTATTCCATAAATAATGATATAAATTATTAAATAATTTTTTAAATTGAATTGTCATTTCTATTACAAAATCCTATTTTAATCTAATATTAAATCAATTCTTCTCATTTGGTGTATTTATTTCGTTTTTTAAATACAATTTAGTAGAGAATAACCCCCATCATATTCAATCTATAATTCTAAATCATATCTACAGTATAAATTTTATTCACATACACATAATACTGAATAAAATTATTTTAGTAAAAGATGAACCTTCCTTTTTATGAATTTATTTCATATTATTTTTGGCAATAAAATTTATTTTAACTTATAAAATATATATTTTTGTGGTTAATTACAGTGCTTATCTTTTTTGATGTTAATTATTAAATTTTTTTATTAAGGTGTTAAAAGTTATCACATTAATATTATAAAATTTTAAATATTTAAAGACTTTTTTATTTCATTTGTATTTTCATTTTTATCATTTTCTATGTTCCACAATTTAATCATTGCGATTAATGATTTTCATTACTTCATTATATAATTTCATTTAAATTATTAATAATCTGGATGTTATTTTCATTTATAATTTACATTGTATACGTTATCTTCAATTATTTATTATAAGTGTTAATATAATTTTGTTTTTAATTTAAATTTAAATAGTTCTTCATATTTTATTTTTTATATTATCCTCATTATATATATTTTCGTATACTTTTTTGAATGAAAATTTTTCCCCATTAGATTATTGTAATAGTATGTATGCACAATAAGAATTCTAGATACCCTTATGATAAATGTGCTTGGATTTCATATATGATATTTTCATTGGGTGAAATAAAAAATCATTGATCTACATAAAATAATTATTTACTCATAAGATAATTTGTGGATGTGTAATATGTTTCTATATGAACATAAGATATATTATCACGTAGAATAAGTTTTACAATTATATTTTCAAACCATGACTGAACATGCTCTAAAATTGAAGAGGATGTGTGCTTATCAAAATTTATCATGTTAAAACCTACTGAACAAAGGGATGTTGACTAGTGAGTATCGAATGTCCAAGACAATATCATCTATTCAAGATGGCATACTTAAACCGATAACAATTTAGCATTAAAATTGATGATGATAGTAAAAAATAAATAATCAAAATTAAAGTAACCTGAAACCATATAATAATCATCGTGATTTGATGAATTATAAACATGGACTAAGTCCTAATCATGGGATCAAAAACTATGCATTTAGAGAAGTTGTTTTTTTAATAAATATGATGTACACAAGGCTATAAAAATCCAAATATGAATTTATCGGGGATGGATTTTTTGACTATGAGGGCGACCCACATGTGATGTTCTCAAATTATATACTCAATTATTGTACTCATATTATGATCACTATAATTACAATTAGAGTCATAAATACAGGTTCTGTGTTTACAGAATGAAAATTGGGGAGTGTTTGAAGCGTTAAGACATATATAAGTTATTCGTATCAATTACTCTGTAAGTCGAGACAATTATATTCAAATATATTCTCAAATGAGGAGATTTCTAGGATTCTCTATTACAACCTAGAACGCATGAAAATTCCATATCTTTAATAATTAACATCATTTTATGATTTTTATTTGACAAAAATAATAAAGATGGTATGATGTTTCCAAAAAATCATAATCAAGGGATCATTTTATTATTTTGAAGATCATTAAACTTTTATTGATAGTTGTAAAATTATCATCCTATGTTGTTATTGTTTTCAAAATATTAATTTGTGGTTGAAAATATTATGTCATAGCCAGACTGAGATAGGTAAAGTGGAGAATGAATTGAAGACGGAAGGTCCTTGATATCATACACTGTTTTGGATATTAAAACATTGATTTTTGATCACAACATGTTCTATGTAATTATAAAAAAAATTGATGACAATGTCCTGCTCAAATTTTTTAGATCATGAGGAAGACAACCCATATTTTGAAATTGATACAAGTGTAGTGTTTTTTGTTTTAAATGGATTTAGTATGTGGATTAAAAATTGAAACTAAAGATTAATAAAGAGGTACCAAAATTATGAATTCATATTGGAAATTTCATAGTTCATATAGAAAAATTTAATTGGATGTATCAGGGGGAATACTTTTTAGAGAAATTTATTAATTTTTAGGTGAAGTTGTATAATTCCAAAGAGGGAATAAACTCTTGGTGATGATTGTGATGTGACTCTATAAAAATTAATTAAAGGTATTTATAGAAAATAATGAGGGTAGATATTAATATATTTATGGAACATATTAATTTAAGAACAGTTTATTTATGCTTGAGAACAATTAATCTAAACAATTGAGCCACTGATTTTTTCAGAGAGCATCAGTGGGACTTAATATTATCGTTAAAATAGAGGATAAATTGGGGAGAGACTTTTTATTATTAATAATGAAGAATCATGGTCTCCAAATTTCATTTTTAAGTGTATCTTATTTATTTTTCTCATGTATGTCTCTTAAATAAAAAAATTTCACTAAAAAAATTGTATTAATGTTGTATAGTTTCATTATTACATTAAAATTTAAGTATTCATAAAACATTCACTTTTTAAAGTTCAATTAAAAAATATCATAATCATTCATTGATTTTAATTATATGAGTAATGCATCTTGAAATTTAATTTAATATCATCATAATATTTTTAAAACAAAAATTATGATGACATTTAATTATTTCATTTTACTCTTTTACAAGTTTTGAATGTGGTGATTTATTTGAATTATCAAAATTTATGTTCCACTTTCAGTGAAGGTGATTGATATAAATATTTTCACATATTCAATTTGAAAACCTTTTTATGTTAAATAATATATTATTTCAAAGAAAATAATTGATATTTCCATTATAATATAAAATTCTTATTTTTAGTGCTCATTCTCACATATAAATATTAGTCCTTCCTCTTATTTTTTCGATTCATTTTTTCATATTTTTTATAAAACAAAAATATTAAACATTTATTCAACTTATTATCCTTCTCATTTTTATAGTGTAATATACCTTTTTATTTCATCATTCCTTCTTACTATAAATATTTATTGATCAACCCTATCCGAAAATATCATAGTACCTTGTTGGAGATATATATTTTAATTTGGATATTATGATGACCTCAAAACCATTTATATTTTCGCTCTATTTGCATGGAATATCTGCATTGATTGTTCAGTATTAGAGAAAATGTTAACAAAAATTAAAAAATAAAAATTAATAAATAAAAAAATAAATCTATTTTTTTCATTGTAAAAGAATTAGTTTTTAATTTTTTTGGGTAACATTATAAAAATTCCCTTATATAACCATGATTCCTATGAGGTTGAATGTTTACTCTCATAAATATTGTTGGAAAATGATATTTATGATTTTGTATTAACATATATTTTTTTATGGATGTTGAAATGGTTGTATTTAATACATTTTCAAAAACTAATATTGTTATTTAATACAAAAATATAGCTATTAATATTATTTTCGTGGATAAGAAAGAAAATTTATTAGAAATATGAACATATTTCATATAATCAACTATAATTTCTAATTGAATTTGATTAATATCTTCTTGAAAGTCATTGACTAAACTCCTCCTTCTACATCACTTTTTTTGAAAATATTATTATTTATATTTAGATATAACACTATGAGGATAATGTTATACCATAAGGATCATCCATTCAACCACTTTAACGTCATGAAAATTATAATTTTTTAAAAAAATAAGAAAATCCTATCAGTGGATAATGTTATTTCCATATTTGATTATAGTGATTTGTTTTCTATTCATTTGCATAAAATAATATTTCTTGTGATATAAGGAGTTCCAATAATTGATCCCATGTATTTCAGCCCATATTCTAATGAAATTCATGTAGCATCAAGGGTTTTTAGAAAATTTTATGGATACTATACCATATGGTGTAGAGTTACAATACAATGGAAATGAAAAAATATTTCAATAATGAAAATAGTTGAAAAAGAGAATCATAAAAATTTAAGATAAAGGATGAAAAAAGTAAACATAATATTTATAATCCATGGAAAGTCCAGATAAATGGTAACACAATTACATTCTATAATTTATATATATAAATTACCAAAATAACAAAAACTAACTCAATATACCCGAGTCCAGAATCCATGTCTAATCTCCTCTCCACACTCTTTCCCATTCAGTAATCAGAAATAAACAATAATTTCATTTTCTATTGTCCAATGCAACAACCATTGTATATAATTGAGTATTAAATGATATACTACATAAGGTATAGTATAACTCTATAGGTTTACACCCCCATGTGAAAAAAATATGATATTAGGTTCATTAAAAAATTGATAAATAAGAATATTAATAATCAATTAATATAGTAAAACCATTAACATTCTTCAACACCATGCTAAAATATCAGTAAGAATGAAGTATTACTAATCCAACCGTAATTTCCATCCCATGGAATAATAATAGTACTGGTAAAAATCCCTCAGTATAAGAACATCACCAAAAATATTTTAATCCATATAGATTACCATTTCAGTATATTTGGAAAAATCCCACTATTAATCACATCATAACTAAGAAAATCTGAATATATTATACTATTAACATGACTTGTCCAATCCCAATAACAATTATTGTATAACTGGGTCATGCCCTTTAGATAGGTATTTTAGCATAACCAGGCCATACCCTATATATATTACAACATCAGTGTTCCAATCAAAAAGAATTATTACAGAATAACTTATAACATAAGTAATAATGGAAATAATAACAAAAAATACATCATAAGTAACAAATTTCAATCAATCCAATCATATTTATCTTTAAATTTTCAATAATTCACCAACATATATCATAACACATTAATATTATAGTGTATAAAACCAAATCATATCAATGTATCCCTGGATATTTTTGTGAAAAAAATAATCCATTTTCCAAAGTGATCATATCAAAATAAATCGGAAAAGATATCATGTCATGCTTATTCAGGTGTTACACAAACATCAAGTTAATTAATGTTCATGGGTAGGCTCAATCTATGGGTATCCACAAGCTAGACCTACATACAAATGGGTTCGAATTGATAAAAAGCATATACAAAACACTTGATTATCATAGCCTAATAGTTTTTTACTTTATTTTAATTTTTCTATGAAATTTCATAATATTGAACACATGTAAAAAAATATAAATAGAACATAAGGGCTTATAAATGACTATCACTCATAATAGACTCCTGACAATAACCATGTTTTCAATGACCATCCCTCATACCATGTTTTATAAAAAGATCCTAAACTTCCTCCAAATAAATCCAAAACCATACATAAATCTTTTAATCTATTTTAAAAATTTATAATTGAATTATATTAAATAGAACAATATACATCACAAAACATTATGTCATCTCTCCTAAAAATTCTATGCACCCCCAAGAATATGTTTGGTGATAAATTTTTATGAAGAAAATAAAATCCAGCTAATTGATGTAAAACTAGACCTCATGATGGGTGCAACAAGAAATGGATCGTACAAAAGATTTACTCAATTTTTTTTGTTTTTACGCATCACATATCAATATTTTGTGAGATTAAATTTTTCGTAAATTTGAATGTTTTTATTCCAAATTGATAATAGTAATCATTACTACATTATGAATTTCACTGGGTAAATATTTTTTCCCTCCCCAATGAAAATATGTATTCTGGTAAAACATTTGTTATAATGATATAAAATCATCCATGATTTTCATTCAATTAAATGTTAATCTAACTCATAATATTTTAATCCGAATGTTATATCAACCGATAATTCTAATCTAGGTTTAATTAATTATTCTATTATTCTTTTCTTTCATTAACCATTAATATATAGATTTTTTTTCCACTCCACTAGTAAATTCACACTCCAACACATATAATGGAGTGCCTAGTTATTATGATACAAAAATTTATGTGATTATGTACTATTAAAAATAATGGAAATTTTTGACTTTTCATTGGAATAAATTTTATGATTGTTAATGTCATTTTATATTTTTTCATTTATATTAATTATTATAAAATAGTAATTGGATTTTTACTATGATCGTTTTATATGAGAAGGAAATAATACTTTAAAAATTTAATATTCTATAAGGGGGAATGAATTCATAAAGAAATTATTTATGGAATTTATTGTTTTGAACATGTTCTTTTATATTATACCACATAATTTGAAAAATTGATTGTTTGGGGAAAATAAAAATTTTGTTATGGAGTCCTTTGTTTAATTTTATTGATTAATTATTAAACATAAATTTATATTTATAAAATTTATTTTTAATGACTAAAAATTACCTTTTAGTAGTCTATTATAATTTTGATATTTAATTATTCTAAATAATTAAATAATTTTTTTATTATTAATAATATGTTTAATTTAATAATTGAATACCATTTCTGTATCGAGAATTGTTTATTTTATTTATTTCATTCATTTTTTGATTTTTTCTCCATTTAATTTATTGTAATTTTATTGTTGTAGAATAGGTATTATTTTATTTTATTTTAAATATTTGGTTTTATTGTTTGAAATATTTACATTTTTTAATTCTTTAAAATTTCATCAGAATTTTATAATTTATTTATCACTATATCCTTATAAAAGAGTTTGTGCCATCTCTTTTTTGTAGGATTATTTATAATTTAAACCCGATTCTGATAAGAGTTCTACATAAGACAGATTCTATATTTCTAATTAATTAAATTTTAGGGAATTCCAGATATTATAATTTGTCTGTGACAAACAATAAATCCCTCATCTACAAATGTTTTATTTTTTAAATTTTATGATAATTTAATATATAAAATGACATATCAACTGGATTTTTTAATAATGATTTGTGTTAGATAATGTAATATATCTGACATCAATACCAAAATCAATTAGTAATCAATATTCATGAGGAATAAATATTTTCATAATATATCAATTATGGAAACATATATCAATGGGTGGTTCGTTATCTGGTCCCCGATTTCCAAACTGATCTCATCCATGGATGATGATAACCTATAATTGATTCAAATTTATCACTATAAATTAAGGAAGATGGTATAGAGATACAAAAACAAATAAAATCATGGGATACTAAATCCATTAATGAGGAAAATGATATATGATGAACTCCAATTGTGGATGAGGGAAATGATTTGGATCTCGAACCATATTATTAAAGGACTATCATCCATTTTGACTAAATTTCTATTACACATATCTATAAAAATATGAAGATGAACTAATATTGAATGCGTTTTTATGTGTTTTAGGATGAACCATTTGTGATGATTTCACATTAGTTACATTCATATTATACTATAAATTGGATCACAAGTACTGCAATAAAAATCTCCAATTTGTGTTAAATGATTTTTTATTAGAAATCAAGTTAGATCAAATGGTTTTCCAAAATAATTTTCATTTGTGTGATAGGTTTTTCCAGGATATATAATGATATTTGATGAATTTTACACATATAGAGATGCCAATGTTGTCTGGGCATAACCAACATGGATGAAGTTATTATCCATTTCTTGAAAAAGATGATTTGTTGAATTTTGTTTTTTACCAACATGAATGTCAGTATTATGTTTTCTAGAAATCAATAGAAGAGGACTCTAAAATTATTTTTAATATCATTGAACTACATGTGAATGTTTAATGTTGATTATTTTATGTTATTGTTTATTTTTTGAGACAATTTTTTTATTGAAAATAAATAATATTGGATTGATTGAGTCAGGTATTGTGGATGACAAATTAATGAAGGGAAATCATTTATATCCTCAATAATAACAACTATTATATATAAGAATTATATACTCCCCATGTTTATTTTAATTCCCCATAGAAGTTCTGATGGAAAATTACATCACAAATTTATTTGATAATGAGGAATACAACCCTTAAATAAAAATTACTTCGTGTATAGGGTTGGATGATTATAGTTGATTTGGATTCCTTTTCGAAATTGAAATTGAATTAGAAAATAGAAACTTTAAAATGATGATATTCTGAATGAGATGTATTATTTTATGATTAAATAATTAATTTTTTATATAGGTATTCTATTTTATTGGAATAATTTATTTACATAATGGGTAGTTTTAATAAGGACAATTAGAAACAATAAGGCTATTAATGATTATTATGTTAATTTATAGAAGATAATTTTACATATAGATACAAAATCAAAAGTGATTTACAATGAAAAATTTAGGAGACCTAACAATTTATGAACACATTCTAGTAGGTTATAAGAGATGATCTGGAGTTGGGTTCTGGTGATTCGATTAGAGAGGATGAGTGGGGCATCATGGATGGGTGAATTTTGATGATAATGTTTGGGGTGAATTTTTTTCACTCAAAAAACTGTAACCTTTTCTATCTCATTGATTTTTTTGCATCTCTATTTCATTTTTTAATTGAATGATTTTAAATAATTTTATATTTGAAAAAAAATATTTCTTAGAGAAATAGAATATTTAGTATTACTATTACTTCATTATGTTTATCGCCTTTCATTGTCGAACTTTTTACATTTAAATATAATAACATCTAAATTATATGGTGAAATAAAATATATTAACATTTTATCTATATAACCCCAGACCCATACTCCCGAATCTGGTACAAAAAAATGTTTTATATTATTTTTTTTTAAAATAAAATGAAATATATATATATATTTACATGTGAGGATATTCTTATTTTTAGAATTTTGTAGAATATGACCATATTTACATATTATCAAAGTTAAAACTGTAAGTAAAATGTAGTGATGAATCATTGTTAACCCTAGCATATATCATTCCAAACACTATAAAATCTCTATATAAACCATCAAAAACTTTATAAAAGCTTAGGGTGAGAAAAATTCCCCATTAAGTGGATTTTTTGAATACCTAATGAAAATCTTTTTTAAGATACCTATACCTTTTGATTTTTTTAATAAAACATACTCTTGAAAATATCATGGAAAATACCTTATATAGATCAATTTACAAAGAAAATATCATTTTAAAACACTACAAAAATTCATTTAAAAATACTTATAATATTGAAACAATGATTTTGAAAACAACATTGAAAATATAATACATTTTTTAAAACTCTTTTGAAAATCATTTGAAATCATGATTTTTTAAATTAATTTGAATATAATTATCCCTTAGAAAACATATATATATAATCATTGAAAATACGTACTATTCTAGAAATACTATAATGCCTGTGAAAATAATTACATATTTTAAAACATTACATTTCATTTGAAAATACAAACACATTCCAATTCTTTAAAATAAACCAGTGAATTTTCATAAAATACTATGGAAGATTTTTGAAACAAAATATTTTGGGCTATATAAACATTGAACAATGTATTGGGCCTATGCAGATGTGTTATGAATTATTTCCCCTAACTACACTTCTTTTTTATAATTTCCATGTGCAAATTGTTTATAAAAACATTTTTTAGCTTGCTTTACATATATAAATTTCCCACTGGGGATTTTAATTTTAAAGTCATAATAATTATTTGGATAATCATAAACTCATAAATATAAAATAACATTTAAAGAAATATAAAAATCACATAGAATATTTAGCGCTACCAAATATTTTTTGATGGTTTTTAAATAAAATAATTAATATCAATGTGATTAATGTTTATGATAAATCACATTACATTAATGGAAAAAACATTGTCTTTTAAAACACAACACTAAATAAATTTATTATATACTCATTTTATCAAACCATAATTTGATTCATTTTAAAAACATATAAACCCTTCACATAAAATGATAGATATATTGAATTAAAATACAAATGAAATAATTAACATTTAACATCTCTTTCACATCAAATATAAGAATTTAAAATAATGGAGTGCGTAACCATAATTATAAAATTTCTATTTCCAAAAATAATTCCATTAAAAATATATTAATACATATAATTTTACTATCATGAACAATTATAGGTAAAATTAAATAAACCCATTAATATAAAACATTAAAATAAAAAATATATAACACATATAAGAAATAGAGAAGTAATATTTTCAAAATAAACAATTATTCAATCCTGAATTTAAAGATATTAAGTAGGATGATTTCATGCCTTAAAATGAATTATAAATTAATTTTATAATATGAAATGTCAAAAAGGATCATATATATATATATATTATAAAAGAAACCTATTACAAGAATTTAAATCACTTTCATTCCTAATTGTAATATTTGAAGAACATATAAAACAAATAAAAAATATAATTTTTTTGATAAAAATAAAATGAAATGCATGTATATATATATATCATAAATTTAAATAAAAAATTATGAACTTAATGAAAAAAAATCAAGCATGCATATAATATATATATATTTGAAAACATGAAATTACAAACAACAATAAATATGTATATACATTCTTATACACATAAAAAATGTATATTTGGAATGATAGTATAATCATACATGAATATCAGGAATGCCATAAAATTATCACAAAAACATATATATTCATGATATCTAAAAATATATTATATATCATTATATATCAAATAAAATTATTCCCCTTTAATATTAATTATAAAACACGCATTCATCATTTCATTGAGTAAATTGTGTTTGAATTTATTACATGTATAGTATTACATGAATAACAAAAAAAATATCAAATAAATGTATATTCACGAAATCCAAAAATATATATTGGTAAATATATACAAATAATACCCCCTTACATTGTTATAAAATTAATGATGAAGAAGATATGAAATTGTGGGTTCTTCTTTAGCTGATTGAAAACATGGCCTTCTCAATGAATGTGTTTGAACTAGTAGGTAAAAGAGTATTAAATGAACAGGCTTTGACTTTGAGGTGAGTTTTCCAATGTTGAGTTATTCTAACACTGAATGTTATTTCTTTACTGGTACCCATTTAAATTCCATGAGAATCGGGAATAATGATTAAATTCAAATGGTATATTCCTTCCGGTTTCTCAAGTAATAAAGAGGAGATAATGAAAATGGGTTGTCTTATCACCTTCACCATAAATAGTGGTTTAGGTTGATTAATAGTAAAGAGTTTGCCTAGATTACGGGAGAGGGACCCGTGATGGACTGTATGATCACAATAAATTCGATAGGATAGTCGAGTTATTAGGGCTTTACTAGTGATGGTTCAAATAAAGAAGTGTCGACATCAAGGTTTTGGTGGCGGTCTTCAGAGAAACTATATCCCGTGGTGGTGAGATCTACAAACGATGGTGGATGGGGTTAGATCGGATAATTTTGGACTATGTCGGTGAATCAGATTCTAGCAGGGGTGGCTTTAGGTTGAGCGGTACCAGAGGTGAAGAAGGTGACACAACATCGCTCTTTTTGGTATTATTTTCTTTATCATTTACTTTTTTAAACGATTCTCTTTCATTTTGTTTTACTTTTTTATAACTTTTTCATTTTCATCTTGGTTTTATTCATTTTTTTCTATTTTCATTTCATTATTCTTTTTAACAGAACATATTAATGATATATATATATATACATGTTTAAATATTTAATGTTAAATATATATACATATAGTTGTATTCAATAAATCAAACTATTTCTTAGAATTATAATTTTAAGAAATAAAATAATGTTTACAATCAAACATAATAATAATAATAATAATTAGTATTACTGTTTCTTTTTGTATTATTATTTTTAGGAATTTCATATTTGTATATCTCATTTTTATTACCTTTCAAAAAACATTTGTAGAAATATTTTATAAAAAAATTTAAAACATACAATTAATAAATACTATTACTATAATTGGGATTTTTCACACATCAACTTATAGGTTATAAAAAATAAAAAGGTAAATCTAAAGGTAATATATTTATTAATTTAAATGTATACTCAATTAAATATTTATTCTTTTCATTCAACATAATAATAAATTAAATATTCAAATGAAATATTCTTCTGTATTTATACTTTAGAGAATTATTTCAATGGTTACATCCTAATTCATCATTAGATAACATTTTTTGAACCACAGTGGTTATAACTCAACATTCAGGACCCTCTCGTCACAATGAATACCCTTCTGAGCAAATTATATGAGAAGGGTGGTAGTGACACATGATTCCTTCCTCCATTTGCCCCTAGGTTCACGACTAGCACCGATGGAATAATTATTACACGAATTTGAGGCAATACCCTCATTAGGAACACATGTGAAATATGTAGAGAAGATAGATAAAAATCAACACCAAATCATACCAAAAAAATAAAAATAAAATCCAAATACAGATATGAAATTTTATGAAATAACTACTACAACTGAAGGGGGAAAACTACAAGTACAAAAAGATTGTAAAATGGTAGCGGCCACGAAACCCAAACACCTCCTCCAACTCCAAGTTAGTAATAATTCACCCTATCTCCTTCCTACTCAACGTAACATGAAAAATAAATTATATATATATGTAGGGAGAGTATTACAATATACTCATTTGGATCTTCTAAGAATCCTCTCATGAAAAAGTAATGAAATAATGTTAAAGGATAGAGAAAAACATGTAAAACTAATTCGACCAATAAACACATATACAATGTTCCCATACTTACCAAGGATATTATAACTAGGTATTTCAATGATTATTAATTGATATAATTAATAATATCATGGGCACCCCTATACCACATCCCCAATAGTTTGCAACTATTCCCCAACATCGCTCGTCCTAAGAACCTCTCTCCAAAAATGCAAGCCCAAAGACACCTTAGAGAGCACCACAACCATCACCTCTTGAAACACTAGACTTGCATAAAAAAACCTGATAAAATAACTCCACCATCCAAAAAACTAGATGTAATTATGTGTTTCCTAGAAACCACTTCATCCAACATAACATGTATCATACATAAAATAGTACACCCCAAGCCACTACAACCCATTAACCAAGTAATGATCCTCGAGACATCACTAATTATACATGTTATACCTATATTAGTTTCTAGGAAACAATATCCAGAGTATATGTGTGTTAAATAACCACAAGAAATTACATCATTTTACAGACATATATTAGTATAACTTGTCTTCTTGCATACCAACATATGTAACTTTCATGAGAAGGGGGCATCGTAAAGGGGAACATCATTCATCCATCATCCGATAGTGATTTTTGAGAAAAAACCTTCAATGCTTAGAATCAAGGGGGGAGTTTCCCTAACCTAAAGGGTTTAGTATCATATAAAAACACTAAATTTAGAGAATACACTATTTCTCACAACCACACTATGGGTATAACCTAGTCTTAGACTCTAATACAACTAACGTCTCTTAGAATCCTTATTGTCACTACTAAAATGAGGTTTCATTTAAGCACACAACCATTTAATGACATAAATTATATTAGATTATCAGTTTTTATTAGTTTCAATTTACATAGTAAATTATTTAAACATTATTTAATGATTATAAATTCCACAGTAAATTTCATTATCATCACACCATGTCACATGCCCTCTAAGAATAACCAAACCAAGTCCATATCTTCTTAGAAATATGACCTCCACTTTGCATCCTAGAAACCTAAAAAACCATAAATTATCATCATTTATTCAATCATTTAATCAAATAATTATTACATTCCAATAAATATATGAATATTTTAATTAAAAAACTAAGCTACCAAACACAAGTTGTTCCACTCGGAGAGTAGATTAACTACTCGTCTAGCCTTTTCCTACTATTTTAAGAGAATAAAACCATCCATCCTTGACAAGCTAAACATGGAAATAAAATGGAATTCCCTACATGTATTCACCTCCATTGGATGGAGGGTAAGTAATACTAACTCCATTAACCATTGGGGAATGTAAAAGAGATAAACAACCCAACATATTCAACAAGCATAAAAAATTCATAACAGACATGATTCATCAGCACTGGTGTCCTACATGACACCCACATGAATAAACTAATGCACCTCTCCAATCATGGAATCAACTACGGCCACAACCACTAAGCCTCTCTACCCCTACAGCTCACAACATGAATCTAGGATCACTAAACAAAACAGGCAGTAGAAAATTAACAAAGAAACTAGGCTCTTGATCCTATCAAGGAATCAATCGTTCACACACAACAAGAACTCACAACACCAATGATCAGAATATTGGTCTTTACATAAATTAGGGTAACCCATAAACCTTCTAGGAATTATCATTTATCAAAAAATAATATTTAATCCATATTGATTTTTCTGATTCATTTTAACATTCATAACTGCATCCATTCGATTATCAACCATTTACCACATGACAAATTGGATCCAAATTCATGTTTCTAAATCTCTTTACAATTAATTTTCACCTAATTATAGATTTATGTTCTTCACCATTTTACATTAATAAAGAAGTGAAAATCATTGTAATCGTAGTTATCACACTATCTAGCAAAAACAATAGGCATCAAATATATTATTGATAATACTTTTCTTATTCACATCAAAATTCACAATGTAAATTAAATTGTGATCTAGTAGGGTTAAAACATGATATATATATAGTTTCAAATAAATTAATAGATAAGTACCTAATACCCTACCTCAAATGGTTTCAAATGATATTTTAATGAGATCATGTAAGACAACAGGTCGTGATCACCTCTACTAGAATATTGTATCTATATGAGGACATAGTGACACCAACACACATACCAATAATCATAAAAAATCGATTAGAAACAAGGATATCACATGGCATAACATGGGAAGGAGTTAAAATACAGCAACCTAGATGAATTGTGGTAGAAAATAGAATATATTGGAGACATATCGACACCTCCTGGTTACACCAAAATAGGGGGTTCACTTTCCATGAGAAAAAAAATCTAAGATAGACACGATCCCAAGATACAACACTATGCATGAATCCTATTTGAAGGATGTAATGGATCAATCATATCAACCCAAAGAACATTGATGAATAACAAGAGATGCAGATATCACTCCCTTTAAAAAATTTCATAGAGAAGTTGTTTAAGATACGTTGAATTTTCTATCAAGAGCGTATCTCTTAAAGATTATATGTTTTGACAGAGAAAATGGTCCCCAACCATTAGGAAAAATTATGATAGGAGTTATGGGAGTTGAATAGGACATAAACCCCTTATAAAAATTCATTTAATTAATTTTACATTAAAGGGAACATCAAATGGGTGGAACTGTTGGAAGGATGAAAAACTACAAATATGATTAATGGTGAGCCATTGTTTGGTGTGCCACCATCATGGCACTATAGTTTTGGTTTAACACCATTATAGTTCCATTATTTTGGGGTGCCACAATTTTTTTGTGCCACCATAATGGTTCAACAATTTAGGTGTTCCACCATAAACGTTCCACAATTTTGGTGAAACCGTTTGGTGAAAATGGTTTTTTTAAACCTCCAAAAAAACAATTTGACTTCCTCCAGAAGAACTATACTTTAACAATAGAATTTCATAGGGAAATATGGTTCATTACATCAAATAACTCTTAAATAATTCTCATCCTTAATAATTCAAAGCCAACCTTGAGAGAAAATAGAAAGAGAAGGGGTCTGAACAACCACCCTTAGAGATACATCTTAAGGATCTAGCCACTAAGAATAGATCAACCAAATTCTTTATGGATGAATGAAAAACTAAATAGAAACCACAAAATAATCATAAAAACACTCCTAGGAGAGATACGTTTCAATCGAGAGAAAGATACAACAACAACAAAAAAGAAATCCACCTCACCATAAGAAATGATATAAGACCAAAAAACCAACATAGATACACAAAATTATATAAACATAAATAAAAATTGGGAAATGAACGTCTATATCCAACTCAAATTCCCATGTAATCCCCTCCACACCACCATGCAACCACAAGAAACAAACCCAGGGGATATCACACCCACACATCACCTTCTCCTTATGGTCCTGGATCTCTACAAGACACTCCTCAAAGGTCCCATAATCTTCAATGTCGATCATTCAAAAATTCATGATGTCAGAGTCATCATAAAGATAACAAAGGAGCTGCGACACATGAAAAACATTGTGTATCTAGCTCATTTTCAGGGGAAGAAATTCTTAATACACAATGTATATAACATGAGCCAACACATCAAAAGGCCCCAAAAACCATGGAGAAATCTTACTGCCATGAGAAAACTGTCATTGCCAATGATAAGGAGTACCCTTCAGAAACACTTGATCCCTACCATAAAACTCCACAAGTTTATTCTTATGGTTAGAATTGTATGTTTGACAATCATACCATCCTTCAGCCTCTCTTGAATCACCTGATATATATCTGTAATATTTTGTACCTGTTTAAGCCTGATAATTACTTATTATCTGACCCCAGTCTAATACAATGGAGAACAGAAAGGTCATTCATACATTTCTTGATATAGTTTTGCACTGATGGTGGAGTGAAAACATTTTTTAAGAGAACAAATCCAAGGAAATTTTTCTCATCCATGAACCTCCAAAATCCAAGACACAAGAGTCCAAAAAGTCGTCATGAGTCTGGATGGTTTGTTCTATCTAACTGTATGTTTGAGCATACATGGAAGTTTTAAGTCATAACATTGAACCTAATGAAATTACAAAGACCTCTCTACACCTTGGAGGTAAAATGAGGATCTAAATTGGAAGTGATCATCCTCGGGACACTTTGAAGCCTCACCACCTCTTCTACATAATGTATCGACAAAACCTTCACTGATCTTGCCTCTTTGATAGCCATAATGTTGGATGATTTCTTCAAATTATCCACTACCACCCATATATTGTCATATACTCATTGATATTGAGGAAAATTGGTAACAAAGTCCATCGATATGTCCTCCATCTTCTACTAAGGAACATCTAACAGTTGGAGAAAACCACTGGGAACATTCTACTAAGCATTCACCTTTTGGAAGACCGAACATCAAGACATAAACGTTTAATCATACACTTCAAAACAGGCCACCAAAATTGACTCTTCAAAGCACAATACATATTAATCACCCCATTATGTACTGCTAAAGGAAAACCATGTAACCCCCTGAGAACTATCTCCCGCTTTGTAAATGGAGAGAATTCCTTACCTGAAACAACAGTCGGGGTTGTTAATCCTCAAAACAACCTTCTTGTGACTCTCCCCTAACAACTCGGTCTATCAATACTTCCATTTCAAGAACCTGAACTGGTACTCTTATACCTACTGCACTAGATTTGATTACACCATCATCTATAAAATTAATCCTCTTCCCCTGACATCCCCATATCTATGTGTAATGCAGAAATTTCTTTCATCACCCTTCAAGAATCTTTTGATCCATGCCATGCATCACTATACAATGTCCGGTCCAGTGCATCATCTACAAAAAAACCCCTTTATAGGGGTATATGAAATTTCAAAATCACAATCTTGTACAAACTCCATACAATTACCTTGACGTAAGTTTGAGTCGTGGTGGGAGAAAACAAACTTAAGGCTTGTATAATTAGTGAAAACCAAAAACTTCTCACCTAGGAGTTAATGTATTAATAATTTCATAGAAAAAACTACTACCACCAAATCATGTTTTTTGGTGGAACAGTTAAATTTGTGGGGGTATAACTACCAAGACCAATATGAAATGAACAATCTCTACTACCTTATAAAACAACCAAAGCATCAATGATTATTATCATAGAAAAAAACAAACTAATCTACTTCAGCTACATGAAAAAGAACCAAAGCATTGACCTAATTCTCTATTAGATACTTGAAAGCATCCTGAAACTAATTAGTCTAGATGATTGCTTGGTCCTTCTTGGTCAACACTATAAAAGTATAAAAAACCCAAGATAAATTATATATGAACCTCCTATAATACACAGTAAGACCATGGAAACATCAAATCTCTACTACTATCCTAGGGGATTCCCATGACACAACTACTTATATCTTCAACGAATCCACTACTACTCCCTACCGGGGTACAACATTTCCTATGAAACCGAATTCTCGACCCAAAAAATCGTAATTCGAAAACTTCCCTAATAGATGTTATCAAAGAAAAACTCCTAAATTAGAATACAGATTCTCTCTGTTCTCCCCTTCAAATGCAATGTACACAAGGATTTCATTGATGAAATACACCATGAATTTATCTAGAAACTCATTGAAGACATCATTCATCAACCCCATGGGAACAAGTAGAGCATTGTTTACACGAAATGACATCACCAAGATATCATAATGCCCATGATGACAATGAAAAATAATGTTTGGAATATCCTCATCTAGCAGTCATATCTAATGATACCTGGACTACAAATTTATCTTCCTGAACAAACATTCACCCTTTAATAGATCAAATAAATCATCAATCAATGGAAGTGAATGTAGATTCTTCATTGTCAATTTGTTAAATAGATGATTGTTGGTATAAAATTGTAAACATCCATCATTATACATCACAAAAAAACTGGTCCACCCCATGGGGACACACTCTGATGAGAATCATTACACTACAATAGACCATAATGTTTTGTACCTGACTCCTAAAACTCATAAATATCCATCTTATATAGAGACATAGAGATAAGAGAAACACCTAGCTATAGCTCATCCACGAACTTGATCTCACGTCGAGGGGGTAGTACTACAACCTCTTCTAGAAATACATCAGTGTATTATTCCATAACCCTAGTATGTGCCAACTGCTGACCCTAAAAAGAACCCAACAGATACCCTGTCATCTATGAGGGAAAAGAAGGAACACATCTTCGACCTATCCAAGGGTCTTGCTCTCCAACAAACAATGTTGTCTCTCCATCAGCATCAAGGAACACCACCTGCATCCGAATGTAATTTGAAATATCCCACACCAAAAAATATAATCCTTGACGAGTATTACATCATATGGTTTTATTTGTAAAAATACATAATATCCATAAGAATGATGATTCACCATCATTATCTCATAGTCTCTACCTACTTCAAAAAAGATAGCTCAACCTCCTACTAGTGTAGTGAATGCAAAGTCACTAGAAGCATCTCTACCTCAAGTACAAATGAATTTAAAAGGGTGGAATATATGAATGAGTGTGTGGAACCTCAGTCAAACAAGGCACACACTCAATTAGAAGAAAAGAAAAGGGTACCCCGAACAATGTATGGATGGCTTGGAACGAGATACTCTAAAACATTTAGTTGACTACGACATGCTCCCCGACCTCTCAATCCATGATGATGAATACCACCATGGTCGTGCTCTGCTCTTAGAGGATGAGAAGAATCCCATTTCTATTATCTGATTGCACCATCTGAACTCTGATGATCCAATTCTAGAGAAACTTATTATTATTGCCTTGTATTGTTGAACTACTTCTATGGAAGAACCCGGAGAAGAACTCTTGGTTACTACTGACCGCTCTAAATGTTTTGGGAATTTCACTTTGGATGACCATGGCGACCACATGAATAACAAGAACAAGATCCATTTATATATATTTGAGAGCTATCTCCACTAGAGAAATGAGATAATAAGGGATGGAAACTACCCACAGTTAAATAGAAACTCCTCTTCTCTAAAACATAAAACCCCGGACCACAACTCTGCTTTGTGAGGAATAATCCCAACTTCACCCTCGTAGAGACACTATTATAGAAAACGTTCTCTCAATGACCTATTCCCTCTCCAACACCTCATGTTGTGTCTTCACCATAAGTAGTGTGACATGGTGCTATATCTATAGATGCAAAGCCCCCTCAAAATGTTGCTCCTTGGCCTCCTCATCTCGAAACAGATCTGAAGCATATCATAAAGTGTTCCTTAATAAAATTCCAAACAATTTAACATTAGATCTCCCCTATCAAATGTAACCAACTCTTAGAGACTGGATGCCTTCATGGCCGAAGAAATAAACTTGACTCTAAACTTGTCTCAGAACTCATCCCATGTAATCATCAATTCTTTGTGATCTCTAAAAAATAAGAACCACGACTACCTAATTTTCCAATGTAGCATTGTCAGAACCAATGATACCCAGTACTCCTTCTAAGGAGTGATTGAGTTGAAGGCTATCTAAAAATCCCTAAACAAGTCCTTGGTTACTTAATTTTTAATAGATCCCTCATACTTCTATAGACTTTGTAGATGAAACTCTCAGAGTGTCCTCCTCTTAGTGTCTTTATTTTTGAACTCCACTTGTAATAAATATTTTAGCTCAACCTATTTGACATCTTCTGCTCTAACCTAATGAGGATTTCAACCTGAGGCCACACCTGAATTTGAAACATAGTTAGAGATCCTAAACCATGAATATGGAAGACACAAAATTAATTAATTTTTTTCTATTATTTATTTTAAGATGACATATACCATGTTATAACCATTAAAATATAGATGTAATGAATAATGATTCATGATCCTTCTCTAAGACTCTATGTTGCAACAATTTTCACCTTTCATAATAGACAGTTTAAACATAAAGGTTCATGCTTCAGAACACAGGGGTCCCTGAAAACCTATGTTGTAGCTAGACTAAAGGTTTTACAGCACTTGCTAAAATTTACTATCATTATTTTCATACCAACACCTACAACCTCACCTATGCCTAACTCAATACTCCATCACATCCCTCAAATAGGCCACTGATAATACAATGTCATAAACCCCTACCCAAAATGTGTATCCCTCCGGGGCCAGAAATATGGGAAGGGAGAGAGTGAAACTCGAGTCCTGCCTCTAGTAGGCTCCGAGTTGGAGACACTCACCAAGGGTACAATAATCACACATATGGGAGGAATTTCCCTCTAAAAGAAAACATTATAAAAAAATATAAGGAAGATACCAACCCTAACTAACTCATAATAAAAAATAAAAATGAATCCCAAGTACACATATGTAATGTCATGCAAGGAATACTAAAACTATATGTGGAAAACAATATGTACCAAAAGAAATTAAAAAAAAGCGACCAAGAAACCCAAAAAGGTCCTATAACTCAAATATAGTAGAAACTATCCAACTCTCACACCTGCTCCATGTGACCAAGAAAATTTCTATATATATTTAGGGTATGTACAATAGTATACTCAATATGATCATCCTCAGATATTGTCATGAAATTTTGATGAAATTATGCTACAGAATAGTTCCCAATAAGTAAAACATACTCAACATCTAAACATGTATACTATTTTCCCATCCATACCATGAATACTCTCACAAAGTATCACATATAATTGTATAAAATGTAATAAATAATATAAAGGGTTCCCTGATACCACTTCACTACAGGTAGCCGCTTTTCCCCAATGTTACCAATCCTAAGATTCTCTCTCCAAAAAGGATAGACCAAAGACACCTGGGTGAAGCACCACACAATCCACTCTACTAGAAATAACAAGGTGGTTCCCTAAAGCCAGAACAACTCATATAACATGTAACATACATTGAGTATTGCATCTCAAGCCACTATATCCCATACACCGAGTAAGGATCCTCAAGCCATCACAACCTATACACATTATACCTATAGTAGTCCTTGGGAACCTATATCAATAGTATATGTATGTGTAATTACCACAATCAATTACATCCCTCTACAGAAATATATGGGGAAAAACTGTAGTGAATACTAACAATGGAAATCCGAAAGCTAAGATATTGGGGCTAATGGTGGGAGTCATCCATCCATCCTTGCACTAGAATTTTGGGAACACCCTCCCATGTATCTGAATCTCTATGGGTCAGTTTCACTTATCGATAGGGTGGTGTATCATATAGAAACAAAAAAGTACAAAATACACTATAGATCGCAACCACACTATGGGGATAACCTAATCTTGGACTCATCTGCTGCTAATGACTCTTGGACTCCCAACTATCACTATTAATACTATGTATATTATCTGCATGCAAAAATTTAATGGGATATATAATACTAAAATATCCCTTTTTATTAGTTTCAAATTATAGAATTAATTATTTAACCATTAATTTTCCATCATTAATTACAAATCACATTTCATTAGCATCAAACCATGTTCTATGACCTCCATGAATAACCAAACAAAGTCCAAAACATCTAAAAATATTACCTCAACAATGCAACCTATCAAGCTCAAACCCCATGGGATAATATCTTTTTTTTTCAATAATTTTTTTAAAACATTATTTCATGCCCATAATTCTAGTCATTATAGAAAAGAAAAACTATTCTACCAAACACAAGAGTCTCAACATAGTGAGCAGATGTATTATATGTCAAGCTTTTTCCACATATAGTAGGAGCACACACCCATCAATCCTCGAGAATATAAAGATAGAAATCAAATTGTATACCATGTGCGTCATCACCGCCATTGGAAGAAAGGTATCTTTGACCATATGCATACTATTTTGTGGAAAGTAATAAATATAAACAATCAATATGATTCAACAAGAATCCAATATTCATTACCATCCCATTTCGGTATCCCTGGTGTCCTCCCTTACACCTTCATGCATAAACCGATATTTCTCGCCACTATAGGCATCAAATACTGCCTAAAACATTATTCCTCCCCACCCCACATCTTAAAACACCCATCTGATATCATAACACATAACATGTAGTAGGAAAATAACAATGTAACTGGGCTGTTGGCCCTAAACAAAGCATCAATCGTTGACACAAAATGAGAACTCACAGCTCCATAAATTCTGGTCTTAGCCATTACAAGAAAGAGTGTATCATAGAACCCTTCCATGAATTTTCCTTTATGAAGTCACCAATTATTTAATCCATATTAAATTAGATAGTTCATTTAAATATATATAACTGCAACCATTTTATGATCAACATTTTACCACAACAACTTCCAGATTCAAATTCATTCATATTTACAATCATCTAATTATTTTACATTTTATCCCATATTCAACTTCATTACCAATTTACCTCAAGAACAAAAGGTTAAAAAAATAATGAATATATATCACAAAATAATAAAAAACAATGCTCAATACCATATTACTAATACAAATATATTTTTGTTTTTGAAATATTTATTATGTAAATTCCATTACGATATAGCGGGATAAAACATGATAAATCATTAATTTCACATAAATAATAGTGACTCAATGAATACCCTAACTAAAAATGTTTCAACCGTTATGTAAATTATAACGGTAAACAACATGGATCACTATAACCTCTCTTGGAATACTGCATCTACCTGAAGACATAAGGTCACCAGCTCACCAACCAACAACCAAGAAAACCCCATTAGAAACAATGCTATCACATACCATAATAAGGAAATGTGGAAAAAATTAAACGAACCAAGAAGAATGATGATATAATATACCTTATATCGAAGAAGAATTAAAAATTCAGCGTTGATACATAATAGGGTTAAACATAAAACTAGAAGAAACTATAGGGATGTCATTATCCAAGGATAAAACACTACACATGAATCCAATAGGATGGAAGGAATGCATTAAGTATATACTTATTGGGAATAAAAAGGAAGACGAAATGTGGAAGATATCTCATCCCTTAATAATATTTAATGGAGAAGCGGTTTAAGATACATGGTATTTTCCATTAATATTGGATATGTCAAAGATCACACATTTTGATCGAGCAAAGGCTTCCTGGCCATTAGGGAAAATTAAGATAGGGGTTATGAAATTTGAGTCATCCTTAAATCCCTTAAAACAATTCATTGAATGAATTTTATGTTAATGGGAACCTCAAAGGGGTGAATGTGTAGTATGATGGAAAAAACAATAAATTTGAATATGGGTGATCCTCCAATGAATGTGACACTGTTTCATTTTGCCACTATTTTAGTTTTTCGCCATTTTAGAGTGTACCGTAATGGTGCAACATTAATGGTTCCACCGTTATAATTCCACCATATAGGTGTGCCACTCTCTCAGTGTTCCACCATCATGGTTCAAACATTTTTGTGAAACCATTTTGTGAATGTAGATTTTTAGGAAACCTCATTGCGACCCCCATGAACTCCACAAGCACTAGATTTTCACAATGGAATAGCCTGATGAAATATGGGTTATTACACATAGATAAAAAAAATTCCATAAGAACATCACATAAAAGAAATTTTACTACCTAGAATCGACAAACATAAGTTCTTTTCTAGTGATAATGATGCCTATTTTTTAATTATTTATATTTTTATCATCATCATCTTCAGAGGGAACTTATTGATAACAGATCCATATGATGAATGCTTCAATATATCTACTAGGAAATTCTTTTTTACTTTGTCTTCTTATATTACTAATGGTTGTTTTGTAATTAAATTTCTATATTCTTTAGTTTAAATAGGTGTTAGGATACTACGTTGTAATGTGTCATCAATATTTTATAAAAATATAATTATGGACAAGTATCATTTATTTCTTTTAACAAAATACAATTTCTTAAATTGTATTATAATTAAAACATTTTTTTAAGAGGAAATAATTTAATTCCATATAGACTAAAACATTCATTAATAGATTTAAACTATATAAAATGTATACAGATTAATATATATATACATAAATTTATAAAAAATCATTAAAATAATATAAAAAAAGAAAAAATTCAAAGAATTATTGGGGCATTACAATCCACCCCCATAAACAGGATTTCATCCCCAAAATTCATTTCTTTTTCTTAGAGAAAAACTATGGAATAATACACTATGAATTTAGGGATCTATAATTAATATAATTCTATATTATTAGAGGTTATTAAAATGTTTAGGAGTAATTTTTTTTATAACACGTTGATTTTTTTCTCAATCAAAAAGGTTAGAAAATAGTGGTTTAAAAAATTGTATACATAGAGACTAAACATAGTTTTACCAGAATTCAAAATCTCTAATGTTATTTCAATTATTCCTCTGATACCAACATTAGAGCCACAGACCCATGCTCTTGGATCTACTACAAAAATATGATGTAATTTTTTTAAAATAAACTTAAAAATATATAGTCTTTTATAACTAAGGATCTTTTGACGTGTGGGTTTTGGATAAAAATGACCTTATTGCATATTATCATAGTTAAAACTATAGTAAAAAGGAAGTGATGAATTATTTTTAACACTATATTATTGTCGATGTAAACCGCATAAAATATCTAAATGAACCTCAAAACATTATGTAAAAATATAGGGTGATAAAAAATTCCCAACAAATGGTTTTTCTTATCTACTAAAAAATATTTTGAAAATACATATACCATTTATAATATATAGTTGAGATTTATTTTATAAAAAATACTCTTTTAAATTTCTCTAAAAATACCTTCAATAAATAATTTTATAAAATAATATCATTTCAAAACACATTATAAATTACTTTAAAATACTTATAATTTTTAAAACACATTTAAAAATATAATATCATTCTCAAAACTCTTTTGAGAATCATTTGGAAACTTGATTTTAAAAATTCCATTAAAAAAAATTAAACCTTTGAAATCATATAGATATGATCTTTAAAAATTCATAGTCTTTTATAAATGAATTTAAAACATGTGAAAGTAATAACACTTTTGAAAACAATAAATTTATTTTGAAAAAACATACACTTAAAAATTTATTAAAATAAAAACGTGGCTTTTCAGAAAATACTATGAAAGAATTTGAAAAAAAAACATTTTGGGTTACATAATTATTGAATTTTGTATTTTCCATTCCCACTTGTGTTAGGAATGAGTACCCCTCAGTCCCTTTTTTTATTACAATTTCCAAGTGCAATATTTTATAAAAAAATTCATCCTGCATTACATATATATATTTTCAGGTGGGTTTTTTTATTTCAAAAATATAACAATGATTTAGTTACGAATTCACTCTTACAAATATATATAAATATATAAATATAAATATATTTATATTTATATTTATATTCTTAGTAAAATAAAATAAAATATTTGGTGCAACCAAATCTATGAAATTTTCTACAAATAAAATTATAACAGCCATGTTATTAAACATTCGAATAAAACACATTCTATTAAAACATTAAACATTATCATTAATATGTTATCTAAAAATAAAATTATTATATACTAATTTTCATTAATCTCAATTTGATTCATTGAAACAACATATAAACCATTCACTTGAAATGATGGTTATTATAAATTGAATGTCACATGAAATGATAGACATTTAACTTCCCCATCACAAAAAATATCATAATTTAAAATAATAGTGTGCATAATAGTAATTGAAAAATTATTATTTTCACAAAATAATTCAACTAAAAATATATGCATATATATAACATTACCATCATGAACAATTATATGTAAAATAAAATATACCCTTTAAATTATAACAATAGAAAATAATGTCATATAACACATGTGAGAATGAGTGAAGTAATATGGAATAAAACAATTCTTCATAATATAATTTATAGATATTTTATAGGATTATTCATGCCTAGAAATGAATTATAAGTTCATTTCAAAACATGAAATAATGGATGGTAATATATATATATATATATGTATATACATTTACATATATAAATATAATGAAAGAAAACATTTGCATTAATTTAAATAGATTTCATTCTTTATTGGAATATTCTAAGAAGATGTAAAACTAATTAAAATTATAACATTTGAATTAAACATGCAATGACATGAATGTGTATATACATGAATCATATAATTAAATAATTTTTTTTGAAATTTAAGAAATAAAAAAATCATATATGTATATAATATATATATATATATATATATATGAAAACATGAAATTATGAAAAATAATTGAATATGTATATATGTTCAATATACTTCATAAAATACCAATTTATAATTATATTATAATCATACATTAATAACATGAATAACATGAAATTATCAGATAAATATTTATATTCATGAAATCTGAAAATATAATATATATTGGTATATATCAAATAAAATTATTCCCCTTACATATTATTTTTAAAACACGCATTCATGATAGAATTTAGTAAAATGTTTTTGAATTTGTTCCATAAATAATAATACATGAATAACATGAAAGTGTGACATAAATGTACATACATGAAATAGAAATATATATTATTATCTATGTAAATAATAATAATAATAATATCCCCATTATATTGTTCTAATCTGAATGAAGAAGAATGAGGAATAGTGGGTTCTTCTTCAATTGAGGGAAAATGTGTCCTTCTCAAGGGATGTGTTCAAACTAGTGGGTAAATGGAGGATGGAATAAAAAAGTATTCAAATTTGAGGTGGTTTTCTCAATGAGGAGTTCTTCCAAAAAAAATGGTACTTATATACAGGTACCAATATTGCTTCCTGAAGAAGATAGGAAAATGGTTAAACTAAAATTTTATTTTTCTTCCAGTTACTTACAGATGAAGTAGTAGAGGAAGACAATGGGTGGGGTTTTCTACTTCACAGTATCTTGCGGGTGAGGGAGATGAATATTGAATAGTTTGGCTAGATTATAGGTGAGAGTATAGTTCTGGTCTATATGGTCGTGGTCAAATGGATCATATGTTTGAGGTATTAGGGCTTCACTAGTGTGAGTTCGAAAAAGGTAGTGCCAAAATTGGGTTTTCGCTATCGGTCATCAGAGAAGACTACTATGGTGGTTGTGAGATCTGTGACCGATGGTGGATGAGGTTAGATCGAACGATTCTAGTATGTGATAATGAAGTGGATTCCAGTGGGGGAGGTCAGCAGTCGAGAAGCACCCTAGGGTAAGAAGGATATACATCATCTCCGTTTTTTTGTGTTATTCTCTTTATTTTTTTTAAACATTATGTTTCATTTTATTGTTATTTTTTAAACACTTCATCATTTTATTTTGAGATTTATTCATTATTTTTCATTTCATTAATTATTTTGTACTATAACTATTATATATATATATATATATATACTTGTTTAAACATATAATCTTTTATATATATACCATTTTATTAACTATGTTAAACATTTTTATTAAAATTTTAATTTTTGAAATTATTTAATTTATACATTCAAACATCATTATTATTATTACTACTATTAGTTTTAGTATTTTTATTATTCAAAATTTCATTTAGTTATATAAAATTCTGATTAATTTTGATGAAACATTATTAGAAATATTTTATAAAAATTGTTAATACATTATGTTAATAAATCCTATTAATGTGATTTTTATTTTTTTCACACCAATTTATATGTTCTGAAAAATAAAAATGTAAATATAAAGATAATACATTTAATAATTATAATGTATTCTAATTTAAGTATTTAGTTTTTATTCAATTTAGTAATGAAACTTATATTCAAATGAAATATTATTTTTGATGTATGCTTTGATAAATTATTTTAATAGATATAAATTCATTTAATCATTACACTCATTTTTGAAACCTCAATGGTTATAAGCCAACTGTCCCAACATTTGTTTTTCTATAAATATCTCAAATAGAATTATTTTTAGTACCACTACATGATGCACATATGTACTCTTTTCATGAGAATGAGTCTTGTTTTCCCAATTATTATTATTTTTGTCATCATCATCTTCAGAGGGCTCTTCCTGATGATGGATCTAAATGATACAAGCTTCAATATCTCTGGTGTGATGTTTTTATTACATTGTATAATTCTATTCCTAATAGTTTTTTTATATTTAAAATTCCTAAGTATTTAGTCTTAAGAGGTATTCTTATATGAAGTTGTAATGTATCATAATTATTTTAGCCATATGTAACTTTTGAGAAGCCTCATTTATTTCACCTAATAAAATACTATATCATAAAAAAAAATTATTTAAAAATTAGGATTATTAAATGATATAATTTAATTCTGAGAAGATTAAAATGTTTAATAATATATTTAAACAAAAATATATAAAAAAGTATAATTATACATACCCATAAATTTATAAAAAATCATTATATAAATACTAATTTGAAAAAACAATGCATTGAATTTTTGGGGTGTTAGATTTTTAATTAATTTTATTTTTGGGTGATTCATGGATCCTGTCAACAATATGAATTATCCAAATTGTGGATATTATCTTATTGAAATATATTGACATAATCCATTTTCTCGAATATGGGAGAAAAATGTTTTCCAGGAATGTTTATATTATTTTCATGTAAGTTGTCAAAATATATAAATCACTATATTAACAAATATTTCAGAAATTATTATCATTTTTTAATCCCATTCTTGTATTATATTTTTCTCAAATAAATATTTCCTTAATTTTTATTTTCACAAAACAATTTTATATAAAATAATTCATCTCAGTCTCTTTTTTATGTTCTGTAAAATAAAAGAGAATAATCCACTAAAAAACTCATCATTCATCCATGTGGATCGACCCTAATTGCCCTTATCATATTGTATACTCAGAGATATAAGTTGTAAATTGACATATGTGATGACCTCCACCCCATTTAGTAAATTAATAGAGTAGTCATTACATGTTATTTTATGTTTTATTTATATTATTATATTTTATTTTTATGTTATATTTGGAATAAATGTTTCTAATGATGAAGTAATTCAAAACAAAAATATTATGCAGGACATATGATCAGTCAAGGCTGAAATCTTAAGCTATGAATTAATGATTCTTGTAAAATTGAAAAAGAATGAACTATAAATTAACAATTCAAATCATGAATTGCCTATTAATGATGGTAAATCTATTGAAAATATATAATAGGTAGATAGTAAATGAAAATGATTCTCAGGGGAGGAATACAAAAAATCAAGGAATGTCCCCTTGTTTCACGCTGTGAATCATGGTGATGAATGAAATTAACTCTGATTTTTAATTAGTTTTGACCTATCCCCACATCTATATTATATGCATCCCCTATAGTTGATTTTAACATAGTTTATGAATAGTTTTATAACATTTATATCTCTTGAGGTGCTTTTTTCCTATAAATATGATGCTTGGTTTGTCCTCAAATGTCATTTGATATAGAGCATATCTGTGATTATGATGTTATATGCTTATAAAGAGTATTTCAATGGGGTTATCTTCCAACATATTTTGTTTTTTATTTTATTTACACCTTCCTTCTCATCCACTATTGTTTATCATGAGGGGTAATTCACAATTTATTCTAAGGGATGAAAATGAAAGGATGATTGTGCAGTTCATTTGTTTTTATTATAATTTTATTTATGTTTGGGTTACTGAATCAATTTTTAATTCATCCTATATATGTATTTATCATTTCACAAATATTAATAAATAAAATATGAAATGAAAATTAAATTAAATGACTGAACATCTGATATTATATAAGTCCATTGTGTATTTTAGGATGGCCATATTTAAAAATGTTATCAAGATAACTAATAAAAAATATACATGAACTACATAACCCTTAAAGATTGTATTTTTTTAATTAATGATCAGATACCAAGACCAATGATCATTATCAATCCTAGATCCAAATGAAAACTTGAAAAATAAATCCAATTTTAAATTTCACAGACACAAAACACTAGTATTTTAAAAAAATATTTCTTATTTTCTCAAATAAAATATAATTTAATTTATTTCTCCATCATAATTATAAATAAAAATATCATAATGAATAATAGAAAAATTCAAAAAAATTACAATAATAATATTATGGGGATGAAATTGTTCCTTCCACTTGCTAAACTTTGTTATTTATGTCATGATAGTTTTATTATAATTAAATTAATAAAAAATATTCTTATAGAAATTAAGGACGCCTATAAATAGCCATTTTTTGTGTCACTACTGAATATAGTTGTAAAATAGATTTTGGAATCTTTAATTTTTTATTTTTTTATTTTTTATTTCCTATTTTTTGTTTGGTGTGAAAATTGTTGTGATTTTTCATTTAATTATTTAATCCAAACCACCCCATATGATAAAAAGGAAAAATAATCATTACATTCGGGATTGAACATGAAAGAAGTTCAAGAAGGATAAATTATGGTGAAAATTTAATAGCATGGAATAAAACCAACAAGTTACTTTTGTTCCACCAATAGCTCTAAGGCTTTAAAACATTTCGGATTATAAGAGAACTTACAGAATAAGATTAAAACTGTTTATCATTATTCCATGCTTCATGATAAAAAATATATAGATAAAACTGGTTATATTGAAAATGATTTTACACAACATTCAATTCTACACAATACCACAAGAGGATGTAAGTGGTTACATAGGATAGATTCGTAGTCTCTATGATATATTTAATTTTAAAATCATTTCGAGAGATGCAAAATGAGTTAATTATTTCATATTTTTTTTTAAATATCTTTCACAAGAATTGATATAATTTTTTTATCCAGTTATATCACCTTATGGGATGATTTCGCAAGAAAATTTCTTGCTCATTTCTTTACTCACTCAAAATTAATTGATATTTGACGGAATATTTAAAAATTTAATCATTTTTTAGATGAGTCTATTTATAAAACATGATATCATATCATTGAGATGATTTCAAAATTACCACAATAAGGAATTAAAATATTTATTTTAATTAAAATCCTAATAAGGGTTTACAAAAAAAATATTTCAATTATTAATGAAACAACGAGCTGTTCATTAAGGAAAAAATAATTTTAGGATAGTTACATTAAACAAAATGAGTTGAAAAGAAACAAGTTCAAATAGAAAATATATCGAACTGAATGAATAAATTACCCCATCAAAAAAATAAATGGTTACCACTAAAAATGGGAGCTCATTCACAAAAAATTGACAATATTATGTGATGACAACAAAGATAAAGTATGTTTTTAAAATACTACCACTATGATGATTAAAATTTTTGAAATCAATTTTAGTGTAGGGGTTCATAAAGGCATCAAGGCTAGGATTATCAATAATGAACACAACAATTTCTGTATGGGAAATATGGTATATCTCTCTAGATTAAAATCTACACACTATAGGATACATTTTTATAACATCTAAAATCCAAAATATCCTTAAGCATTGAAAATTTATCAAAATGAATATTGTAAGGATAAAAATGTAAGGGTATTAATTATGATTCGTGAGACTGAATGGTTACACTCAAAAAACTAGATTATCTAGTTGGACAAATTAAAAAAATATATCAAGAGTGACCATGAAGATTACTACTTGGACACCAAAATGTCATCCACTATGGAGTTTTGATGTAAATCACTCTTAAAAGTGGAATAAAAATAGAATAAACCCTTTTAAATAATTTTTTCCTAGAATAAAAAATGGAAAACAGAAAAAGAAAAAATATTAGTTTTTAAATAAGTAAGAAAAGAAACCCCTTAATGAAATATGACACTTTTATATTTATAATAGCTGAAGTAGTGGAAAATCAATACATTATGATGTATGTTTATTTAAAATGTTAAATAAACAAATGTTAAAATTCAATTTTAAGAATTTTTTTCAAAATAACAACATATTCAATGATTACGAAGGATATAGAATCCAAAAAAATAATATAGAAGAAATAAATATGATCCCACTCACAGTAGGGTGTTTATCTCTGATTTCAATCAATATATGTAATAAATGATCAGAATTAGGTGTCTATTAAATTCCAATCAACATTAACATTAATGAATCGTAGAGGAATATTTATGATCTTATTTGTACAATGAACTAAATATCTGTTAACAAATTAATTTGAATGGACTTGAGGATATGAAAACCATATTGGTCACACTACAACTGGATGACTCAATAATAAATTACACATTGGGTCTTATAGAATTCATTACATTCAAGGTGTACATATTTAGATTCTAGTGGATTTTATGTTTAAGGATATTGATGCGGAGACTACAAAGATTATTCTAGGGATACAATTCATTATGATTGGATGTACATAGATTTATCTCAAGAGTGATGATCTTTTTTTGGGAATTATAAAGTAGTGGGATTGTTTCGACATATATCATACGATGATGGATTATAATGTGTAAGATGAGGACATATAATAAGAAATCATGTTGAAGATAAAAGAAATTGATATAACAACTACTATGATAGAATATTTTAAATATTATATGTATGAAAATTAGTTATGTGTTCAGATTACCAATAATTGATGTAGAACTAAAAATTTTTGTTTAAAAAAATGCAATAGGTATGTATGTTACAGAATACTTTATTAGTTTTTAAATTATAAAAAGAACTGGTAGATTGTTCTAATTAGGGTAGAGTAGTTGATTCTTAAGGGAAGTGTATAGATGTTGTCAAAGAGATTATGGGGTCTCACATCTAAAAATATAACCATGTTATGAAAATTCATTGATCTACAGTAGGAAACATCTTTCTAACCATTCATTTCTTAAGCTAAGAAATTGAATCGTTATGAAAATTTCAGTAATAAAATGTATTTCAAAGAAGAAACCCATGTATTTATATATTTCTAATTTTTATCATTTATGTATAGGAAATATCTACTAAATAAATTTATATTTCCTTTAAAATAGATTTCAGTTTCATATGTGTAATTTCATTTTCATATCCATTGAGGGAATAAAAAACGGTGTTTTCGATTTGAAGCACAACAATGAAACATGGGTGTATGATTATTAATATTAGTATTTTTATTAAAATTTACACTATTTTTTCATAATAAAAAACATTTAATTCAAATTATTGCCTCATGTATGAATTTTCTATTAAATCATTAGTTGAGTGGAAAATAGAATACAAACGAAATCATTATATATTATTTTATATTTTTTTGTCAATAAATTTCAATAAGAAAAATGGAGGATTTAATTATTAAATATAAACATGAATATTTGGTATAGAAAAATTATGGTTTGTAAAGTTATAATATTTATGTAAATGAAATTTGGGAAACCGAGAAAATTCTAAAAGAGTAACTTTTATTCGATAGTGAGTACGACACGCAACACCATGAATAGAAAAGAGTAAACCTATTGGGATATTTTGGTATATTTAATATTTTATGTAAATTTATTTTATTTTATAGTTTTAAATTCTCACAATATAGAGTTATCATGAATCATACACAATTATATTTTTTTTGAATGACTTAAGTTACATACATGAATGAGTTTCACCAAACAATAATATATAATTAAAATATTATTATTTATTTTAAAAAATTGTAAAATAGATATTAAATTTGGTTTTATGAATAGTATTATCTAACTTATAATAATATATGGTCTAAAAAGATCCAATTTAATTCATAGGAAAAAAATAAATTAGGAATGAATATAAATAACAATCAAATATGAAGGAAATGTATTTTTTCACATAATGATAATTTATCCTAATAAATTAAATTTATTACTATTATTTCATGATCACAAAGAAATATATATATTATATATTCAATAAAATATTTTTGATATTCTTCTTATATATTTTTTAAACATTAGTTATGAACAAAACCAATTTTACAGATAGAAATATATATTTTTATAGAGGTAGTGTTACCGCCTATTAATAGAGAACCTAGTATAAATCCTTTTGTTTAAAATATTATAAACTGTATTTTTCAAAATAAATACAATTTTAGGATAATTAACATAAAATTAATATCTCTCTATCCATTTTTCATGAAAAAATTCATCACAAAAAAATCCCAACATCCAAAAACTCATCCTATAATCATCAATTTGGTAATACTGAAATCCAAGGAGGTCTTTTTCTATAAACCAAAATGAGTTACGTGAATAAGGTTTAACATTATTTAGTAGTAACTTTTATATCATTTAATTCTCTACCAAATAAATAATTAGTATATAATTATTAAATAATTGAATCTATATCTAAAAAATATATATGTGTGATTATGTTAAAAATTTTACTTATACTATCATACAAATCCATCAAATGGGATAAACAGTAATCATTGCTCTGTCAGACATACTACCGCCTTGTGAAACAGTATTGTTTTTTCTTCCATTTACCACCTTCCATAATTGAATATAATGATAGATTTATAGTTTATATATATATTATATATTAAATTTTCATAATTTATTTTATTATAGTGGAGTTATTTTATAAAACACATAATCATGATTTCCAATTTGGAGAATATGATAACGTCATTTCTAGACGTGTGGACTACCGCCTTCGTACGGTAATGAGATCTACTAATGATATACATGGAATGTGTAACTGATTGATTTTAATAATACTATGTGTCATTTAGGAAATAAATATTATTATATTTTTATATTATATAAATATAAATCATTCACATTTCATTCTCTTAAATTTTCCCAGCAATTTCAAGTAGGATTAATGTATATGTACGGCCTATAGTCTCCTTGAACGGTACATTTAATTTATATCAACAATCAATATATATATTTATAAAAGAAAATATAATGAATATATATTATATTTAAATAAATTTTTAAATATTGTATAAGATAATATCCAAATCTATGTATGATGAAAAAAATAAAAATTCAAGTCATAACTAAAAAAATAATCATTTACCAACCAAACTAGATAAAATAAAGAAATGTTATTAACAAATGTTTCATATGATATTATAATAATATCGTATATTATATTATAAATATTTTTTTATTCTATTACACTTTATTAAAATTATTTAAACCATTATAAATGTTGTAAAATAAAGATATATGTAAGGAAATGCAGAGTAAGAGACTTTGTCTCAATTTTAATTCGTTGAGGTATATATTATCACTATGAAACTAATTTATTATATATGTTATATTTTAAGAAAATATAAAATTTAATATCCATCAAATTTTATTATTATTGTAATTTTGTGTTTCAATATTAATTATTTAATATGTAGGGAATTAAATTTATAATTACCATGTTGTAAAGATATCTCGCATCATAATTATTTCTAATTAGGATATATAACATCCTTCTTGTTGTTAATATTATATAACTTTTTGGTATAATAACATTTAATATATATTTAATTATTTAATATTCATATATTTTTTTTAATTGATACAAATAATCTATTCATTGATCAATTATCACATCAATATTATGATAATTTTATGTCTTTATTACACAATATCAATCAAAATTGGATTTTTTTTTCATGAAATTGCATTTATTGAATTTATATGATCATTAGTTCATTAAACCATTTAATATACTTCTCCTATATTTATTTACGACAATTTTTAATTAATGGTTCCATTTTTCCACTCTTTGGTACATAAAATATTATAAACAATGTTTCGATGGAATCCTATCATCATTTTTATCTTTAGTCAGAGATCCACATTTTCTTATAAATCCACAATTTTATAAAAAGGATGTAAATTTTATATAACCATTCAAAATTAATTTATTAATGAAAAATTTATCCTTTTTTATTTAACAGTGTTTTTCAATGGAATGTTCATTAATCATTCCAAACAACATTCTTTACGATCAATTTCAACATGAAAAATCAATATTATTTTTTAACATGAATAAAATGTATAAATTTACCTTCTTTAGTTTCATTGAATCATCTTTTTCATGTCTATATGCTATATTTTAAAAGAAATTTTTTTAAAATATATTTTCAAATGATATCAAAAAAAATATTATCCTTAATAATGTTTTTAAAAATCATTTTAGAGTATGTTAATTAATATAAGACAAAAAACCATTATTATTACACTATAGGGGATATGTTTTGTTGACACCATGTTTATTCTTCCTCTTGGTGGTTTTTTATTTATTATAAAAATGATTGTATTTCCATTCAATTTCCTTATTCATTCTTTCCCCTTCAAAATATTTTATTTCTTATGATCATTAGACACTGAATTTCCCCTAATTATCCATATAATTTATCATGGTTATGTTCATTTTCTTAATCTCGTTCCATTTTTACATATGGTAATTGATTTTATAGTTATTTGACTATATGTGTAAATATAGATAATTCTATATTCTATAATAAATATAGATATTTGATAGTGCACATTTTTATTAATTAAATTGAGAAATCAATATATAAGGAATTATTAGGACATCGACTCTGTAGGTGGGAGATTGTTTACTATAATGCCCTTAATGGATTTTTATTCCCATGATGTAAAATAATATGGAAAACCCCGTTGAGTTTTTCCAAGAAAAAATGATGGGTTTCTACCAGAATACATAATATATTTTGAGGTTATATATTATAAAAATAGTAGTTCATGTTTTATGTATATGATTCCAGATAATTATCCATTTCCTTCATTAATATTAAGTAAATATTATCCATGAAATTTTTACTATTCCAAATTCCATGGATATATTTTATTATATATATATTTATTTAACGGTATATATTTTCATTTTCTGACCTTTCTATATTGATTCTACATTGTCCAGTTTTTTAAATTTTATTTTTTTACATAATTACAGTATAATATTTCATAGGAACTACGAATATATTTATTGATAACATTGAATGTGTGTTCATTTATTACCTTTATGAATTTATTATTCTTTTTGATTCAGTATTTATATAGTTGTACATAAAACTTTCTAAAAAATTTATCTCACCCTTATTTTGGTTCTTTCCCCAAGAATCGAAGAAGTGTACTATGAAATATATTCAAGGAGTTCGTATGTAATAATAAGGTTATCCTCAAATTAAGGAAAAAAATATTTTGAAATTACTGTATTAATTTTTAAAACCATATTCATATATACATTTGGTTCCCCAATAATGTTAATATATTTGGTAATTTTGGTTTTTATTTCTTGGAATCATTCCAATGTAATGGTAGTAGACAATGGCACTAGTATTTTTTAGGTTGGGTGCTACAAATGGTATCAAAGAAATTTTAGTATCAACCGTGGAAACCATGTTTATGAAATTATTGATTAGAGAACATAACCCTAAGGTATAATGTGAGGATCAATATATAATAACATAATATAATTTTGGTATGATATATATTATAAGGATATTCCTAGAAATAAATCTATACATAGATACTACAAATGATTGGGGTTCTAGAATCGATTTGTCTTGAGGTAATAACTCAAAAATGGTGTGTCGGGCCTAACATCCATGTAACCTAGTACCTAAAAATGAACCTTACTTCCCACCTAGTTTTACACTCCTTTGGGATATGCTTTTGAAAATTAACATTTTCAGTAAAAAAACATATTTAAGTATTTTAATTTATAATGACAAAGAATGAACTATGTTAAACAGTTAGTGACTTAGAAAACCAATATGTACCAATATATACACAACCTAAAAATGGTTATATGGTATCCCACTATGATAAATGTAACTGACACCTTGCTTTCTATTTTTATTCAATGGTTGAAACTTAGAGGCGTCATTTTAACATTGAGAATAAAGACATGGTGGTGATAATTAGCTACCAAAAAGGATGTTGATGGGAGTGAATGATATCTTGTTCATGCCTAATATTTTTATTTGGAACATTTTTTAACATAATATACCTTAACCAATAACTGGACTTAATAATGGAGTAAAGGTAGGAATTTAATTTCAGCTCTAGCTTCAGTGAAGATAGAGGAAAAATGTATTGACTTTTATAATGCAATAAATTTTGAAAGAGACACCCACGAATGAGTATCAATCAAATGTTTATATTATTTGTATGTGGAAATGAAGAAAATAAATCTATGAATATCCATGGGAAATTAAAGAGTATGTTAGAAGAAAATAGATCTCTTATGAAGGATGAATTTTTTGTTTTTTCTTTAAATATGGGGAAACCGAGCATTACACAAGACCATTACCTCTATTAAATGTTAAAATCTTGACCAAGGAATGACCAATGAAGAAGTAAATGGATGGAGTATTTTTTATTGAGTGTATATTGAAAATCGTAGATAAAAAGATATTTCATGATTAAATTTCAAGTATGTACATCATTTTTATATTGTAATTTATATTAATATAGTTTAGATAATGGGAAACCCATATTTTTTGTGAAAATCCATCAAATCCAACAATGCATTTGTGGTTTATCACATGACCTAATGAAAATAAAGTTTTCACACATATCACTGGCCTATGTGATGTCCTAGTTAATGTGTAATTATTTTTTATAAAAGAAGTGATGAATAAATGTTAATGATGATCCAAAAAGTATCACTTTTAGAGATTAATTTCTTAATCATTTTGGTTATGACAAATTGTTGGTTTAAAAATATAATGACATTATTTATAGTTATTTTTATCCTTTAAATAAAACTTTCAGTGCTCAAGGTGAGGTTTCATTCTAGGAAAACTTTTCATCAAGTAAGGGATGAATTTGAATTTATCTAAGCACCAAAAAAATTAATTTATCAAAAGAAATTTAAATATACCATGTATGTATATTTTTATATACTCACGTTCAGTAAAATATTTATTCAATAGAAATAAAAGGATCTTAAAAAATATTTAGCCTACTACCTTTATTTTTTTTATTTAATGGTCTTTTAAATAATAAAATATTTATAGATTTGGGTACCTCAAATTTCTTTTGATTAATAAATTTTTTTGGATCAATGAAATCAATCACTCAAAATAAAAATTTAAAATTTTACTCTATTTGCTTCTTATCACTTTCCCCTAATGTTATTTAATATATAATCCTAGTTATATGTTATTCCATTGACGTTTCTAATTATCAATAAATCATCTCCAAATGATATTTCGTTAAATATTCTTATGATGTGTGAATTGAATAATGAAATTTTAAAATATCAATCCCTTTATTTCAAATATTATGATTAAATTGTGAGGATGAAATTCATTTAATCTTTGGATATTGTAAGACATCAAATATTCTAAAAGATTAACATTCTTTCGATAGAATGTATAAAACACAACAACAAAAAAGAAAAGGAATATAATATCTCAATAAATTATTAAATATTTAATATTTTAAATAAATATAATATATTATATATTTTGAAATTAATGTAATGATCAATAAGAAGGTATAATCACAACAATGAGTTTCATCGATGACTATTTTTACATGCCAGACCATGTTTTACCATGCAATAATATCTTATTAAAATATTTTTATTAATTATAATAATTTAAAAAAAAATTAATTGTTGGTTACGATTAATATAAAATAAGTCTTGAAAACATATTGTTCACAAAAATAGTAATTCAATCCATAGGTCACTAATTAATTAGAGATTAATACATAATCCAATTGAATATAAAAATATTGTGTTTCTCACAAAGGTGTTTTAACCAAATAAATTAAAAATATTACTATAAGATTATTATATTAATTAAATAAATAAAATATATATTAAATATAATACTTTTTATATTCATCAAATAATATCTTATAGACATCATATTAATTCATACATAATGTAACGCACAGAACATATATTTTTCTAAAGACTGTTTTACAGCCTTTTAATAGAGAACATGTTTTAAATAAAAAATTTACAAAATTTACAAAATTTTAAATTTCAAAATAAACATCATTTTATATGTCATAAATTTAAAATTATGATATGTTATAGTTTTTTGGTATCTTTATATGATGTTTCATTTTTTATGAATATTGAAAAATAATATATTTTGATTGAAAAATTCATTTTCCTCAATAAAATATATAGAGTTAAACTATATTTTAAATTTATATAAATGTTTCATTAGATAAATTATATATAAAATAAATTAATTTATGTAATTTTTATTAATTTCACAATGATATTGGACATAAAACATTTCAAACCATTGGACATTATTAATTTTGACAACTCAGTATGTCATCATGTATATTGGATAAATTTTTAATTAATTTTTGAAAATTATATGATGGTAATTCGGAAAAATGGTTTCCCAATAAGGGATATGAATAGTTTTTAATGTCTAAAAATATAATAAATGTTTTTTATTAATAATAAGAGTGAATGTAATTAAACATTATTGTAGTCATTAAGAGAAAAAATTGATTAACATGGGACTAAACATTAAACTTTAGAGAAAAAAAACCTAGAAACATATCAAAATCCATTTTATGAACATATTAAACTTTATCATTATTGGATACACTTGACATGCAAAAACGTGCATTGAATTCCTTATTTCAAAAATTTACAAGAAAGACACTCTTCTACCACTGTAAAAAGAAACTCAACTCGACCACATATTCACACCAGTGTAGAAGAATATCATTAATATACTCTACCCAAATAATATCTCAACATACCTACCCTAATCATGGAATCCTCACTTTGTAAATATGTAAATCCAATGAATTATTTTGTTTTAAACAAGAAGGAGTTCTCGAGTAAGAGGTAACATTATTCAACAATAAATTTTGTTTCATTTTTATCGAAACCCCTAGATTTACTCTTAAATAATTATTATACAGAAACCACATAATATTATATATAATTATATTTTTTTATTACAAGAGTTATTCCTATACATTATCACACCACTGTAAAATGGGATATTCAATTATCGGTCGTATGTACGGTGGACTATGACTTCCCAAACTGATGTCATTCATTCTTCCATTTAACACCATTAATTGTTGGAAGTAATGAGGGAATTATATTTAATATATTATTTATATAATATTTATAATTTCAATATTATTATTGAATTATTTTATGACACATATCGTAATGAATTCCATTTTTTTGGAATATGGTAACTCTGTTTGTGGACACGTGGACTAGAACATCCCCAAAGTGACGTGATTCATTCTTGCTAATAATATAATATTTATATGTCATGGTTTTAAGTAACCTATGTGAAATATATTACATAAATATTATGTTATAATTATATTATATATATATATATCATTTACTTTTCATTCTTTTAAATACTATAAGTAATTTGATTTATCATTTTTGTGTACTTACGACCTATCATCACCATAAATATTACATTTCATTTTATATCAATTAATTTTTTGGATTATTATAAAAAATTATTTTGAAAATATTTGACATATAAATCAATTTCTAAATTATGTAGTTGATTAAATATAAATAGACATAAGAATAACATAAATAACAAGCCAGATCATACTAAACAAACTTGGCATTTAACAAACTAAATTATAAAAATAATGAACATTTATCGAAGAAAATGTAATAATATACTATTCAAATAATATATATTATATTATGAATAATATTATGAATATTTAATTAGTTATTTACATACATCAAACCATATAAATTTAGGTTGCAGTACATTTACCCAAAATGAAACACAAGGTAAGAGAATTTGTCTAAATTTCCATTCATTAAGGCATACTTTTTCATTTTGTATGAAATTTATTATATATGGTGTACATAATTATCACCAAATTTGTTTTGAACCTGATTAAAATATAGATTAAATTTAAAATTCTGTGATTTTTGGATGGGATGTTTTTAAAACAGGATATTGAAACTATATTTTTTATAGTTAGAAGGCTTCAACGCATTTTTTATGACTCAAGTAATGGTCCAAGAATGTCCTTGGGTATATCAAGGAGTTTTGGGGGTTCCAGACCAAAAAATATAGGTTTTAATTTATATTTAATTAATGAATCGTTTATCTAAAACATTACATCCCTTATTAGGATTATTTGTGAATTTATGTAGGAGGGAATATGTTTTTTCATAAGCTACACAAACATTACAAAATTGTGCACCTATCTCACATAGTTTTTGGTATTTTGATATTACCTAAAAACTATTCACTATAAGGATGGCACACGGTGTCTAAAATTTGCGAACTACCTGTTCAGGGTGTTCTAGATTACCAATAGAGGGTACATGGTTGGTGATTGATATTCAAAATTGTGTGGCCCAAAACATGCGTTGTAAAAAAAATTAAAAAAATTATTTAATTGATTTAGGATTAAAAAAACTTAAAAACCCATTCTCTAGACCTCCCCTAAGCTTATGTCTTATGATGCACCTCTTCCATGGGCTCCCCATTGGGCCAAATTACACCCCCTCTAGATAACCTCGTTAAGTGAAATCAATTCAAATATTCTAGGGTTTCTTGTTAGAATCATAAATGTAAGGTCTTATTCTCTTATCTCCTCCACCTCCTTTGTGATTTTACAATCCTTCGTCACCCAACGAGGTTCGTATATACCCTATGGATTATAGTAATCTATTTTATTATTTTTCTCATTGTTCTAGGTCATGTGCTGTGTCTCATGGATCTAACTAATACGTGTTCTATTAAACTATGTTTAAGGAGGTGTAGATGGGTTAGATTTGGATCAATACCAAGGGTTTAAGTTTTTTTATTCATCCATTATTCATTATTGATCCACTAATAATTGCATATATCCTAATTTTTTGAGATGTTGGAAATTTTCCATCAGTTCTTTGGACAGTACATAATTTTTATTGAATTCCTAATATATTTTTTACAATATTGGGACATCCTTGAGGCATTATTAGTATAAGGACCCAACCTTAAACCTTACTTAATCTTGAATTAAATTGAATAATTCACATTGAGGATCTTTTCAGGTTTAGAGTTTTAGAGAATTAGGACATAACTATTACATCTCAAAGATTACAAATTAGATACATCTACTCAGTTTACATTTCTTACACATAATAAAAACTCTTGAACAAAACATTCATGTCTAGTTCCTTGTTTTAGACAGTCTGACATTTCCTTGATCCAATCCTTGACCCTATTCAACTTTATGTCCTGTGAAAAACCATTCAAAAACATGGGATGAGCATAAAAAGCTCAGTAAGGATTATAACAATATGAAAATAAAACATCTTTCCATGTATACATAAGAATAAATGAAATAATAATTTAATCATAAAACATAATCACTTTAACATACCTTGTGAAATCATATGATTTATGAATAACTCCTAGAAATCATAAGATATAAATGTAACATGACGCATTCTTAACATTCATACGTAGGGAGTAACCCTCATGGTTATGCTTGGAATACCCATCACAGTATATTCCCTAAATCTCTTTTGAGAAACCTTTTAATTTAACCCCTTAATGTTACCCAATGCATTGAAGAGCTATATCAGGCTCACCTGCAATTAGTTTATCACGGTACCACCAGATTTGATAAACATTGCCCAAGAACCATATCATTATCATGACACTTAAAACATGCCTAAAAGAAACATAAAATTTCCACATTTCAATCATTAGAGATCTCATCATGATATTATCGTAAATAAAAACATATAATAAAATCATTAAAACTCTATGGGAGAAAAATCCCTTTATACTTTGAAAATATTAAAAGAAGACATTTAAAAGAGATTTTAGAATCACAGCATCCCATACACATTGAAACATATGAAAGGGTTTTAACACATTCATGTCCATAATAATTAATCCTTAAATCAATTTTTAAAACAATAACATGGATGATAAATGTTTAAAAGAATAAAATTTTAAAACCATTTAAAACAATGTTTTAATAAAAGAGTCTTTTTCCATTTTGAACGTTTTATTAATAAGACACATAAAAGTAGACCATTTTCAATAAAATTAAATTACTTTAGTATAGAAATAATATGAATATGGAACGTCAAATGGGTTGTATATACACTTTATAAAATAATAAAAGATAATTTCATTATGAAATGTCTCAATGAGAAGAAATTGAGATGTATTCCCAATCATGGATCATGCCATTAGAGGGTGGTTAAATAAATGACATAATTATGTGTGAAAAATAAAAATACACTAAATATTAGTGGATACTCATTGTAAAACAATAAGATTTCATCCTCACATATTCATAGCACGACATAATCAAGAAGTAGAGGTTTAACCCATTGAATTGGAATTGGGTTATGAAGTTCCCTTGTAAAAATTTGATAGCCTAACGGCGTCACATTAAATTTTAGAAAAATAGTTGATGAGAGAGATAAAGGGTATCCCATCACTTGGATGTAAAATTTACAACAATAGGGAAATATAATAACATATCCTAACATAAGAATATGTAATTAAAAAGAAAAAACAAAAAGAACCCTTTTAAAAATAAGAGGGTGAAAGTTTCCCTTACCGAGTTGGGTAAATTTCGAAACGTACAACCCATAAAAGAAGTACTGTACAACATTGTTGTTAATACTCATAAACTAATTTATATTACTAAAATATTAGAATAATTGGAACTACATACACCACTCAAAGGAAATTGTGGAAAATGTATCATAAATCTCGCGGGAATAAAAGTGAGATGAATAATCCCTTATGAAAACATGGCAGCCTTATGTTGCCACTAAAAACATCCAAAAATGGATTTATGAGATCAAATAGGGTCTCTCATAATATGAACATAAAAATTACAGAATGAAGAATTTAAAGTAACAACCCTAAACATAATAAATATGATATTATACGAAAAGACATAAAAGGGAGTACTTTAAAAGAAAGAGAGAGGTATGATCCCTTACCTCAAGTCTTATTTGTCTTGTTTGTTTCATGGTATTCGACAATAATAAACTTTTCTAAATTTATAATTTCATAAGTACCTTCATTAAAGTTAATTATTCAATTAATATTACATATTATAATGTCATAATAATTAGTTAAAAATGTGATTTCATAACAGATGTTTTTGTCGATGTTTTGTACATAAGTCAAAAAGAAACTTCATTGAAAATAATTGTCAATGTAGTTATAAGTACATCAGTTCCAGAATAGTATTAATGATTTAAATATCATATATATCTAGTAAATATTCATTTTATACTATTCCATAACATTTTTACATAAAAATAAATGAAATGCACTGTTCATGGAGATGGTAGGTCGAACGTATGCATTAACACTACTTTCATTTCTTTGTCATATTAATGGAATTAAAAATAATTTAGATATATATATATATATATATTATAATTCTAGTATAGTATATATGTTATATAGGTCACATAGGTTCATTAATTTCATTATTTATACATTCCTTGTATTTTATGAATGAGTCGCATCACATTAGGGGCGGAAGTCCACACTTCCTCATCTCAAATTATCGCATTTTCACAACATGCAAAGAATAAACGTATGTTTTAAATATAAAATACAGAAGAATATAGAAAACATAAATTCCATATATATCATAAATATAATACTATAACATCATAATGTCTAGCTTTAAATTTGTTAATAGAATATTGAAAAATCATCGTTTCGTGAGGCATTAATTCACCATCCACAGAAACAGTGTGTTATTTAACCATTATACAGATGTGTGTGTAAGTTTAACTAAAATAATTAATATAAAAACATCCTAGTATATTTAAGATACTGATTTTGTGGTAAAAGAAAGTCATAAAAAGATTTTAGGGGTTTGGAGAACCAAAATAATAAAAAAGAACATAAGAGAAGACATTACCTTTAAATTGGGTATCTCCCTGTAGTTTGAACCAAAAGGGTTTCATGAAGAGATTTATTCCTATGTTTAGGCTTAAATGATGAAGATATGGATGTGAAGAGATGAAATGGGATGGGTTTGGCCGAGCCAATGGCTTGAGAGGTGTGGGTAAGGAGGTATAGGTGGGGGCCTTATATAAGAGGGAAGAGGGGCACCCATGGAATGTCAAGAAATGTTACTTTATTTTAAATTGATTTTCGGATTTTAAAGGTCCGTCGTTGATATATTTAGAGGATAATGTGCTAAGGTATAGAAATATTCTCATCAAATAGGTTTTTTCCATGTTTACGTCATATATTTTACATTATATTTTCATTTTTTTAAATCGTTCATTAATGAGGTAATCGCTGCATCACCATGGTGTCATAAATAAATTAATTTATATAATGTATAAAAATTATAAAAAAACTACTATGATGTAGGAAATATTTAAATCTTTCAAATTAATATTTATAGTCTAATATATAATTTACACATAATAAACTAAAAAAAATTTAGGTGGGTGATACATAATTTTGTTATATTTTCCTTTCTTTAAAAATAAAATGATAAAGTGTCACTATCATACAAAAGTGATTCATTGGGGTCCCAAAGTTTGTCACAAGGAATCCTATGGTCAGACATGAAAAAACCAGTAGCATTAGGACACTTTCTGGGGTCATTTTTTATTATTATTATATTATTTTATTATCCTTAACTACCTGATTACTAATTAATCATGATAAATAAAGATAATTACACTCATTACTATTCATAATGTCCAAAAACAAAGGAGTATTAATTACATAAATTGTAACATATTATTCTAAATATGGAATCCATTTTACCAACTTCCAAACATAGAAATTTAAATAATTAATTTAAAAATAATTCTCGTTGTCAAAACGAATAGCGGGTTTTTTTGAAGCAATATCTATAAAAAGTTTGGCACTTGTTTATGTCCATTTTCAAAGTGAAATTAATTCTAACGACCACCATTGAATTATATGGTAAAAATATATTATAATTACAAATTAAACCCAATTAAAAATATAATCTATGCAAATATTTAAATTATATGAAAAGGCAGTTTTGATGTAAAATGCAGTATTTTTCACTATTCATTAAAAAAATGAACATTATTAGAAAAATTCCAAAAAATTTAACCAAACTAAATATCAATGTCCCAATCATAACTAATAAGTTTATGTTGACAAATAGTGATTATAAAATTGAAAAAAGTTAATTTTAAAGAAGGTTCTACAACAAAAGGTGGTAAAACAATCTTTTAAAAATATTAGTGTATTTATTCTTAAAATTGGATCCATTTGGATTTTAAGACTCTAAAATTTATTGGATAACTGTAAAAATATTTAACATAAATATATAATCATTTTGTATTCATTTCTGTTAATTCCCTCTATTACAATGGATAGGCGTTAACTATTATTATATTATTATTTTAGTAGTGTGCAATGTAAGATTTCAAAGAAACTCGTTGTTGCGTATTGGGTATGCCATCTTGCATAACATTCCCTTTAATGTAATATAAACATTTTATTCACAAATATTGATAAAAATTAGAATATAATATTATTTATTTACCTGGGATGTTACATCCTTCCCCCCTTTTGGGAATTTTTTCCTTGAAGTTTAAAAATTGGGCTTCGAAACATCATTGAAAGTCCCACATCAGAACAAGAGTCAGTAAAACTATCACTTTAAAAGAATGGGAGAGAATTACCAAGGTCACCTGAGTTTAACCATACTAGGATTCCATGAAGGAAAATAATGATATGGAATAGAAAACAAAGCGTCATGTTCTAATGGAGAGTGATAGTAAAAATGTCTAGGAGAATGTTAACCACATGAAAATCACAAACTTGTGATAGGTTAAACGGTATTCGATTCCCCAGTCGGAAATGTTAACATAATTTTTTTTTGTTTTATGTTACTTTTCATTGAAGAATTTATTTTTGAGGTGAACTAAATCATTAGTATACATACTTACTTTTCATGTAGAATTTCAACTTTTACTAGATTCCTTACTCAAACTCATATTTTCTCCAAAGACGAGTATTTTGGAAGACTTGTTCGAATTAAGAGTACTATAATCCACTTCTTGATAATCATATAATCCAAAAAATAGAACTATATATTTCACTTGTCTTTAGACCTTATCCAAAACTAAATAAAAAGTTTATTAAAAGATTAGATAATACTAAAGAAGGATAATTTTTTTTAAAAAGAAACACTACTTTTAATCTCCAAAATTTTTCAAACAAAACCCAAAGTTCAATAAAGACCATTCAATATAAATCTATCCATAAAATTATTCAATTTAATCCCAACTAAGATTGAAACCCAAATCTCTGAAGGATTTAATCACATAGTCTCCTAAGATAAATCTTAACATCCTTCTCCAAAATAACATTAGTTACTCTTAAAGTATCATACTGAAATATAACAAACCTAATCACATATCCTCAATGATAGGATAATTATTTACATATATAACCCAAAATAAACTTACTATTGATTCATAAAATAATATAACTAAAATAATCAGTCAAACTTACCAGGGAATTCACATAGTCAAGTGGTAGGCGATACATACCCGTTACAATTTAGTTGTGGGTTCGATTCTCGCAACATCGTCCAATGAGATGGGTTATCACATGGTCTACATGTTTCCCTTTTTCCAAAACTATATAATTCATAAAACCGTCCCAGAAAAGAGATAAAATCTTAATAAATAACCATAACATATTTTAACCACAAAGGTAATCTAATAACTTTCATTTTGCAACCCAAAATGTATTAACCAGTAATTACCTCGAATTAAAGGATCATATAAACCCAATTGGTTTTTTATAACTATATCCAAAAAAGAAAGGATAATTATTACTTTAATAAAATTTTCAAATAACAAACATCAGGGTTACATATACTATAAAAAGTATTCTAATGTTACCCATCATCAAAAGAGACATAATACATTTAAGAATTTCACCATCCTAAAATCTACCATAGCTATTTAGTCCCTTATAAGTTGACTTATTATTCATTCAACACTCTTCATGATCCATTAACCATTCATTTTTAACATATTCTAAAATACAAATTTCCTACAAACAAAATCATCAATCATTCCCGAAGATTCCAATAATAGGAAAACATTTGTTAAGAAATAATCCATACCTTTCATTGGTCATTGTCTGTTTCTTCATCCTCAGTCGGAATGGAATTAGGTATTGGTAAATGAATATTTGTATGATCATGGTGACCCCATTATCAAATCTTCTTCATAGGAAAAGTGTTTCCATAATGACCTTGCACACCACATTTGAAACAATCAATTGATCCTTTAGAATGAACTTCTTTCCCTTTCCTAGAGTCAACTAGATGCTTCTTTTTTACATGGAAGGTTCTTTATTTATGACCTTTATTTCCACATCTATATAATTTTTCTATCCCTTTGAAACATTTTCCAATGTGTTTCGTTCCACATCTTTGAAACGTAGGTTTTTGAACATACTTACCTCAATGATTATTACCTGAACATCCGTAGGTATTTGTTTCTCGCATATACGATGCCTTATAAAAATCACTAAGGTTCAGGTGGTCAATCATGATTCCAGATAGTTGGTTGAGGCTATCCACAAGAGTTCTCATTGTATCTAACATTTCAATCAGATGTTATTTGATAAAACCATCATAGTTTTCTTCAAATACACTGTTACATTGGTGCCTGTTAGATCCATAATTTACTAAAACCAAAAAGGTCAGTGTGAGTATATCAGTAAAATCATCATATAATAATGATGTAGATAAAAACCAAGATATACTTATCCAATTTATCTCAAACTCAATCTCATGTTAAAAAAACAATGAATCCATCTAATATACTAACCATTGTGGTAATACACAACTTTTCACTTTTGCATAAACAACACTCTAACCTCTAAAGTAATATAAACCGAACTTTGATGCTAACTATAAGGACTCAGCCATAAAACATACTTAATCTTGAGTTAAATTGAATAATTCACTTTGAGGATATTTTCAGGTTTAGAGTATTATAGAATTAGGACATAACTATTAAATCTCAATGATTACAAAGTAGACACATCTACCCAGTTTCCATTTTTTCCAAAAAATAAAAACTCATGAACAAAATAGTCATGTCTAGTTCCTTGATTTAGACAACCTGACATTTCCTTGATCCCATCGTTGACCCTATTCATCTTTATGTCCTCCGAAAAACATTTCAAAAACATGGGATGAGCATAAAATGCTCAATAAGGGATATAAAAATATGGAAATAAAACATCCGTCCTTGTATACATAAGAATAAATGAGATCAAAATTTACTAATAAAACATAAGCACTTTAACATACCTCATGAAATCATATGATTTACTAATAACTCATTGAAATCATAAGACATAAAGGTATCATGAGGCATTCATAAAATTCTTACGTATGGTGTTACCCTTATTGTTTTGTTTGGAATACCCATCAAAGTATATTCCCTAAATATTTTCAGATAAACCTTATCATTTTATCCCTTCACGTTACCCAATTAATTTCAGAGCTATATCGGGCTCACCCGCCCTTAGTTTATCACAGAACCACCCTATTTCATAAACATTTCCCATGAACCATATCATAATCATAACACTTAAAACATGCATAAAAGAAACATAAAATTTCCACTTTTCAATCACAAGATATCACATCATGATATTATCATAAATAAAAACATCTAATAAAATCATTCAAACTCTATGAGAGAAAATTACCTTTATTCTTTGAAAATATTAAAAGAAGAAATTTAAAAGAGATTCTAGAATCAAAGGGCGGCATACCACTTCAAAACATCTGAAAGGGTTTTAAAACATTCATATCTATATATATAAATCCTTAAAACCATTTTAAAAAAATGTACATGGATGATAAATGTTTACAAGAATAAATCATTATAACCATTTAAAACAATGTTTTAATAAAAGAGTCCTTTTCCATTTTGAACATTTAAATTATAAGCCACAAGAAAGTATACCATTTTCAAAACATTTGAATGACATTCGTATCGACATAATATGGATATGGAAAGTCAAATGGGGTTTATATACACTTTATAGAAGAATAAAAGTGAATATCATTAAAAAATATCTCAATGGGAAGAAATTGAGATGTATTCCCAATCAAGGATCATGCAATTAGAGAAAGGATAAATAAATGAAATAATTATGTGTGAAAAATATCAATATATTAAATATAAGTGGATAATAAGTGTAAAAAAATAATATTTCATCCACACATATTCATATCACAACATAATCAAGAATTATAGGTTTAACCAAACTATTTGGAATTGGGTTAAGAAGCCCCCTTGCAAAAATTTGATAGTCTAACGGCGTCACATCAAATTTTAGAAAAAGAGTTGATGAGAAAGATAAAGGGTATCTCATTACATGGAAGAAAAATTTACAGAAATAAGGATATATAAGAACATATCCCAACATATGAATATGTAATTTAAAAGACAAAACAAAAAGAAGTCTTTTAAAATTAGGAAGGTGAAAGGTTCCCTTACCGAATAGGGTAACATTCAAAACGTACACCCCATGAAATAAGGACTATACATCATTGATTTAAATATTAATATACTAATGTATATTACACAAAAAATATAATAATGGACAGTACATACACCACTAAAAGTAAATGGTTCCAAATGTAGCATAAATCTCACGGGAATAAAAGTGTGATGAAAAATTCCTTACGAAAACTCAGCAGCCTAACGACGCCACATAGAACATCCAAATATGGATTAATGATATCAAATAGGTTATATCATAATATTAACATAAACATTACAGAATAAGGAATATAATGGAAAATCCCCAAACATAAGAAAGATGATCATAAAAATAAAAGACATAAAATAGAGTACTTAAAAAAAAGAGGCAGGATCCCTTACCTCAAGTCCGACTTGTCTTTTTCGGTTCGTCATATTCCTGAATAATAAAATTTTTCAATTAATAACTTCTTAAGAACCTAATTTAAAGTTTATAATTCAATTCATACAACATATTATAATGTTATAATAATAAGTTAATTATGTGAGTTCATAACAGATGTTTTTGTCGATGTTTTCTACATGAGTCAAAAATGAACTTGTTTGAAAAGAATTGTCCATGTAGTTATAAGTAAATCATCTACAGAATAGTATTAATGATTTAAAAATCATATATATCCATAAAATATTCATTTTATACAATTCCATAACATTTTGAGATAAAAAGAAATGAAATTCACCGTTCATGGAGACGGTAGGATGTATGTACGCATTAACGCTACTTTCATTTCTTTTTCAAATTAATAGAATTAAAATTAATTTAGATATATATATAGATATTATAATTCTAGTATAATATATATGGTATATAGGTCACATATTTTCATTAATTTAATTCTTTATACATTCCACGTATTTCATGAACGAGTCACGTCACATGAGGGGGAAGTAGTCCACACTTCCTCATATGAAATTATCGTATTTGCACAACATGCAAAGAATAAAGGTATGATATAAATATAAAATACAGAATCATATAGAAAATATAAATACCATATATACCATATATTAAATACAGTGACATCATAATGGACACCTTTAATGGTTTTAAAATAATATTGAACAATCATCCTTTCCTGAGGTAGTAATTCACCATCCATAGAAACAGTGTGATCTTTAACCATAAAACAAATTTTTGTGTAAGGGTATCTAGAATAATATTTATAACAACATCCTAGTATACTGAAGATACTTTTTTGTTACAAAATAAAGGAATAAAAAGAGTTTAGGGGGTTGGAGTGGAAAAATAAAACAAAAGAACATAAGAGAAGACTTTACCATTAAATTGGGTAAATCCCTTTGGATTGAACCAAAAGGGTTTCATGAAGATATTTCTGCCTAAGGTGAGGCTTCAATAATGAAGATATGGATGTGAATAGATAAATGGGTAGGGTTTGGCTGAGCCAAATTAATGAGATGTGTGGGTAAAGAGGTAGATTTGGAGGCCTTTTATAAGAGGGAGGAGGGGCATTCATGGAACGTCAAGAAATGTTACTTTATTTTAAAATGAGTTTCGGATTTTAAAGGTCCCAAATTAATATATTTAGAGGATAAGATGATAATTGTTTGATATATATTCATAAAATGGGTTTTTTTCAAGCATAATTCTTATATTTTACATTATCTTTCCATTTTATTTAAATCGTTCATTAATGAGGTAATCGATGCATCATCATGCTGTCATAAATAAATTAATTTATTTAATGTCTCAAAATTATAAAAAATACTATGATGTAGGAAGTATTTTTATCTTTCCAATTAATATATATATTCTAATATATCATTTACATAGACAAAACTAAAATTGTGTTACTTGGGTGATACATACTTTTGTTATATTTTCATTTCTTTAATAATAAAATGATAAAGTGTCACTATCACACAAAAGTGATTCCATGGGGTCCCAAATTTTGGCACAAGGAATACCATGTTCGGACATGACAGAAACAGTAGCATTAGGACACATTTTGGTTGCATTTTTTATTATTATGATATTATTTTGTTATCCTTAACTACCCAATTACTAATTAATCACTATAATTAAAGATAATTACCATCGTTACTATTTATAATGTCAAAAAAAAGAGTTTTAATTACATAATTTGGACCATCTGATTTCAAATATGGAATCCATTTTACCAACTTCCAAACACATAAATTGCAATAATTATTTTGAAAATAATTTCCATTGTTAAAACAAATATAGGGTTTTTTTGAAGCAATATCTATAAAACTTTTGACACTTGTGTATGTACATTTTCAAAATGAAATTAATTCTAATGATAACCATTGAATTAAATGGTAAAAATATATTCTAATTACACTTTAAAACCAATTAAAAATTTAATCTAACGATATATTTAAATTAGATGAAAAAGATGTTTTGATGTAAAATGTAGTATTTTTCACTATTCATTAAAACAAATTCACGTTGTCAGAAAAATACAAAAAATTTTACAAAAGTAAATTTCAATTTCCCAATAATAAATAATAATTTTCTTTTGACAAATAGTTCTTATAAAATTGTCAAAAGATAGATTTAAAAAATGTTCTACATCAAAAGGCGGTAAAACCATCTTTTTAAAATATTAGTGTATTTATTATTAAAATTTGATTCATTGGGATTTTAAGCCTATAACATTTATTGGATAAATGAAAAAATATATAAAAAACACATGTAACCATTTTGTATTTGTTTCTTTTCATTCCATCCATTACAATAGATAGGCGTTGACAATTATTATATTATTATATTAGTAGTGTGCAACGTATGATTTCAAAGAAACGCATTGTTGCGTATTGGGTTTCCCATCGAGCTTACCATTCCCTTCAATGTAATATTAACATTTTATTCACAAATATTGAAAAACATTATAATGTAATATTATTTATTTACTTGGGATGTTACAATCTGGATTCCTTGGTCAAAGGTTACATACCATGTATGCATCGGTAAGAATATAAATATGTTAGTTCCCCTATTATACGTATATTCACCCACAGTATAAGATATATTTATATGGGGATAGGTGTTATTACTTATTTTATGAAAAATTAATACAAGTGTGTATGTGTTAGAGGGTGTATACATGTATGAGCATGTATGTAAGGATACCCTTTGGACATATTTAGGGCCACATTAATATGTTCATATAGTCTAGGTTTCCTTATGTATATAAAAAAGATACATTTTAATAGATTCCAGAAAAAGAATTTTTGAGTGGTTTTTATTTAATGGGTAATATACTGAGTGTTCAAATTGTTCTATGACTAATGTAGGATCCATTTATAATCCCTTTAATTTAAATAATTCATTAATTACTTACCTACAAAACCATATATAATTTAATTACTAAAGTGTGTAATTTATAATAAATGAATCTTAAATATGAATTTAGTATGTTTCATCATTTAAATTTTAAAAATGATAATCAATGATTTAATGATAAATACCAAAATTTTATAATAAAACACCTCCAATGGTAGAGTTATGGCTTCTAAACAAAAAATTAGTGATATTATTTTACATCATTCTTGATTTGGGTTGTGTTTTTCATATTATTTATTGTGAATTATTTTTTTGTAGAATGTTAAAAATTTTCTCCTTTTGAAAAGAGTATTAAATGTATCCCAAGAATCCTCATTATTGGTGGACCTCCTTGAATAAGAAATCTCCAAAGTTTACATACGAAATGTTTCCATGTCACTATTCTTATATTTTGATATTTATATATGTAATTTTCATGGTCATTGAAATTAAATTAAATTTGTTATCTGGGTTTGTTAAAAAGGATGAGTTATCATTCTTAAATCATATCAATTGGATTTAAGAGGATTTTAATATTTCAATTGAAAAGTGTAAATTGTCGATTTCTCTTGAATAAAATTATATATGTGACCATTTTGGATACAAGGTTTTAATTCAAATTCAAAATATGTTTTTCCTTATATAAACATTTGATAAATAATCATGCCTCTTAAATATGTATGGATTAATAAGGGAATGGGATGTTTTTTCGTCATGTAATCAAATGAAATTGAAATGGGATAATTATATATTTGAGAGGTTAATGCCTTATGCATTATATGTTTTAAATGAAAACTTCATTTAGGTATATGGATCCAAGGGGTTGTGAGATCCCTTGTGAGGAAATACTGTATGAGCTTACCAACTCATGCAAGGGGATATACCATGACAGATCACCTAGTGATTGATGTATTTGTGTATATCCTGGTCCTACCATCAGTTGGAGCTAGCAGATAGAGTATGAAATCTCATATAGTGATGGATGATAGTGGGTCACTTCCTATTCCTTTCAGCATGTTCATGCTAATGGACCAACAGATCCCCTGGTATGGATGATTGTGTGACCGTCCGAATTCGAGATAGTGGATAGACCATTATAGCTCTCTTGGAATTGGATTCCTTTGGGTATGTCCTGGTCATGACAATATATGATGTGAAGGGATAGACTATGAGAGATCTCAAAGTGATGGATGACTATGGTTATGTCCTATTCCTATAAGTACGTTCATACCAAGAGATCATGAGAGCTCTTAGGTTTGGGTTAGGGTCTAGTCTGTGAGAGATTCCCCAAGAATTATATGGAGGTGGTTTCCGTCCTGATCCTTCCTAGCACTTATATATATATATAATGATACTATTTATATCTATATATATAATGTTGCACTATTAGTCTCTTACTCCATCTATGTGTTGAAGTAGGTATTGTCATCAAGTGTCCCTTAGGAAGCAAGATGGGTTGTTATATATTTATTCAGTTTTTTATCATTCCTACAATACATGTACCCAACGTAATTTATGATGCAATTTATGTATTGGGATTTAAATTGTGGGAACCATTAAATGAATATTTTTTTCCCACCCTGATCTGTCCGCCAATGTGTTGGGGTACTCAAGTATACATCCCATTTTATCTGGATTGCTGACCTTAGTTGATTGCGTATGTTATTATAATGCTTACACATGAGTGTTAGGAAAAAAAGATCAGGCGAGAGCACAGGTTTCATAGAGTAATTTCCCATGGGGATTTGATGTCGTTTATTTATTTATGTACTAGATTGTAAAATCTACTCTATGTTTACTATTTTAAATCATTTGGCATTATCCTTCATGAATAATTTTTTTAAACTAGATTTTGAAATTTTTATTCAATTAGTTTTTATTATCCTTCCACAACATTGTTATATTTTGATTTACGGCATCCACATTTGAATGTTATTTATTTAATTATACATGTGTGTAACTCTTGGGATGAGTTTATATACTACCACTAGAAGCACCTTTAGACAGTCCCTTCTACTTTGTAGCATCTAACATATGAAGAGTTGTGCCTATGGCCATGTAACCCACCAGTTCTACTACTAGTTTAGTGGTAATTCAGTCATGTACATTACAAAGTGGTATGAAAGAAAAATAATTTCGTTTTCTTACTATTTTGGGTTGGCATACAAGACTATAGAAATTCATAATTGATTAGATAATAATCATTTTTGAGACTGATAACCCCATAAATTGAAACCAACTATTTTTCTAGAGAAAAGATTTAGTGTTCGTGCTTTTTTATGCTAAAATTGATATGAATTCACCTAGAGTGACTTGTGTAATTTCTATTGATGATGATTTATAGAATTATATAAAAATTAACCCTTTTACTATTTTAGTGAGGATTAATAATTTCATGTATCATATTATGGACATAAACAATTAACATGTCACTCATGTTCCATGCAATGTAACTTTATTTTTGGTTGCCTACTAATTTTGAATGTGTGCCTTACGTGATGGGACAAATTGTTTATCTCTGTAGAATTCATATATAGATAACATGCTTGGTTATTCAATTTCAACATTTTTTTACATGATTCAGTGATAATATTCTATGTTTCCATACATTACTATATGAGATGTTCCATTATTATAGTATACCTATGTGTTTTTTTCTTATGATGGAACATTTTTCTTTGCTTATATATGGATTCCTACATGGGTTGAAGAGAAATTGGTTGTGACTGAAAATGAAAAACTCAATAGACTGAAAGGCATAAGGGATCCTTATATACCAAAAAAATGTATCTCATATTTTTTATCCATCATGAGAAATAAATATATTTTTATTTTATATCTTTGGTAAATATGTGAAGGAAGTAGATATAAAATGATGAAATGAATTGTTCTTAACTAATGGGATCCAAATACAAAACTACGAAGTGTATGGGTTCATTACATGTTGGGTGGTGGCCACCCATATGATTGGACTATTGTTGTTGATCATGTTATATTCTAAAATGGGAATGATTTTGATTAATGGTATCCAATTTTAAACAAGGAATTGTGTGGGAACATTATGAATTGGGAAAAGAGAACCCATGTAATAAAACCTTGGTTTATCTAACCAGTTTGTGTTTTGAGATCGTATAAATATAGCAGTTTTTTTTAAATCTAAAATTAAATTTAGTACCTTCAAAAATGTGAAAATATACACAATTAGTCTAGTATGGATGTGTATCTTTCAAGATGACCCATTAGGTTTTTTACAAAAATTTATATTCAATAGACTAAAATTGAGATACATTCTAAAGAAACTAGGTTAGCTCGGTGGGACCCTTGTAGGTCTCCTTATCTAATAAATGGAATATACATGATAAATTTTTTAATATTTTGGGATATCATTACATTATTAATGTTTTAAAAAGAAGATTAACTTGACTTCTTTGTTCTCTCCTTGGAGAGTCAGCTAAATCTAGTACATAGTGTTTTTGTTTTGAAAAGGAACATGATGGTATGAATTAAAGATTTTAAATGTTTATAAGTATAAATGTAATTAAATTTAAAGGTCTAAAAAATGGAACCATTGGTGGTGTCCATTGTTTAAACCATCTTGAAATGGTGGACTGTGTTTCTCTTTTTGGTTACCTTGGAACTGATGCCTTATCATTTTACCATAGGTTTTGTTTTCATTCACAGTGGATTAAAGGATCTCCTATTGAGTATAGTTAATTTTATAGTGTGAAAAAGTGATAAGGTCCATATGTGTTCTTCATATGGTGTTATCACATAGTAGGTATAAACCCTAATGATTAAAACATTATTAATCATGAGAGTTTCCCATTGTATTTTTCATTGTCCCTAGTTGGACTAAAAGTATTGAAATAAAACCCTTATTTGAATTGGTGGTGTTAACCATTACCTTTTTATAGTCTTGAGAATCATGTAATTATTATATTTAGTAGACTGACACTTCTTAAAAAAATTTGGATGCTTCATAGTTCCTTTGACCATGTTGTTTCTACTATAGTGGGGGATGACTGGTTATGTTATCATCCGAGATCTTGGTCATATGGGTTAATATGAATATGGAATAAATACCTTATTTTGGCAATGAAAACATTAATTAATTGTGCGTACAAGATATGGATAATATTATGGATGTTTCATTTGATTTTATGTACTTATGGTAGCATGTGTTGATAAATAAGATACCCATCGAGTTGTTAAATTTTTTAATGAATCGGTTTACTTAGTTGAAATCATTGAAGCTTGTGTTATTGAGTGCGACCTTAATTCCTTTCATGCTATATTGAAATGGGATGTACTAAATAAAATCCTTCCCAATGATTAGGATAATTTTTCACTGGAATTGGGTGTATTTACATGATGGTCTATTTGGTTTTGGATCTCTTTCCAAATGTTATAAAATAATCAGTGTGACTCAGAAGAATATCACTCATATGTTAAATATGAATATGAACTTGTTCTCTTATGAAAATATAGTCTATTATTACTTCGATGATATAAAAAATTGGTGTGGTGTAAAGCATTGTATTTATTCTGATAAACATATAATTTTTTATGAAGAAACTCACCGAGGATGAAAATTTATAAATGGGTTGTTTTTTAAAAATCCATTGGGTTTTTGGGTTTCCTAAACATTGGTGCTTTGTGGAATCATGATGTTGACCTGGTTTTCTATAAGGACATTATTTGAAAAAAATGATTGTATTGAATGTGATAATGTGGTTAATCATGGAATATCATGTAACATCCCGGACCCGGGTGCCACGCAACGGTTACCCCGAGCCTGGTTCGCCACGTGACCTCAAGCACATTTCCCCAAATGCCAGAGGCTGCCGACTAGCAGCGTGGGCCCAGGTCTGATATTGTGGAAACTATGCCCTTCATTTATCAAATTTTAGCGCATTAGAATACCAAAATAACCATACAATAAATAGCGGAAGCAGTAAACATACACAACTGAAATAACTACAATAGTGGATATAACCAACAATGTATAAGTGATGATGCTACATGTTTCATGTTCTAAGGAAAGAGCCAGAACATGTTATACATCAATACAGTATAGTAAATAGAAGAGTACAGAAAAACAAAGCAAACAGCTGGCAGTGGCATCGCGAGCCTTGGCTCAGTCCCATGCCCTCCTACTCCACAGCAACAGTCAAGTACCGGTATAGGGACTATTTCCCCTATCCACACCTGCAGCAACAAAATATGTTTGGGCCGAAAAGCGTGACCCAAATAGGGTGTGAGAAATATATCTCAGTAGGCCCCCACTAAAGGCACATGCCCAACTACGTGTAAACATGCAACAACAATGTGCAGTAGTAAAATGCAATAAAGTAATCAGTACACAAAATTAACTAATTACCAATTATATTGCAATTTCATTATCAATTTAATCCATTAAAATATTAGAAACCACCACATTGCATTTCTACGTAAACAGTCCACATCCTCAGACAAACAAAACTATACCCTCAGGTAAGCAGAATCCAACCCACAGGTATAGCCCTTAGGCGTAACAGAAATTGCCCTCAGGCGTCGGATGTGTCGCCCTCAGGCATAGAATTCAAGCCCTCATGCACAAAAGGTTTCCCTCAGGTGAAATACTACAGCCCTCGGGCTAAATAGTGCAGTGCCCTCAGGATAATCACAACAACGCCTTCAGGCCAAATATAACAACGCCCTCAGGAAAGATAGGTAACCGGACCATGCCCAACAGGTAAACAAGCAGTAACAAGAAATTTCTATCACGGAAATTCTACAATTACTACATTTAAGTCATACCCTCGGGTATCCTGGACAAATGGCTAAACAGAGGAACACACCCCTCAGGATGGTCCTGGATCCAAGAGACGATCCCAAACAACATTTTATTATCACAATTAAATACCTAATCAATTCTAGGTATTAAATATAGAAACGGCCTCAGCCACATGACACCCCAACATGGGTTCGTGGCACAAAAAATGCAAAAAACACACTGCTGTTGGAAAACTAAACACAAAGCCACCTACCATATACACCAACGAATGCTATACCCAAACACTGGCTCCAGAAACATCCAAAAACGGCGTAGATTTGAAGAAGAACAAAACTCATTCAAACGTAAATAACATACATTAGGATAAGAATTGGCAAGAATGGTACCATGAGAGGAGAGGGATTACCCGTGCAGTTCCAACGAGATCGTCTGAAGCCGAATCAAATTCCATACGAATTCCCGGTGGAACTTCAAAGATACATCCTCCTCCTTTGGCTCCAAAATGGCTCAAGTGGCTCCTCTTCCAAATGAGGAGGCTACTGCCTATTTTAAGCTGAATAAACAAAGTACATAGAGTGTAATTCAAAGTACACGGCGTGTACTCCTTTCATTTAACTGTCAAATGGCGGCACCACCACACTGTTCATCTGCGGACAAGAGTACACGGCATGTACTCCCATCTACGCGTCATGTACTACCTCCCAGCCGGCGGCGACTCCACCACACTACTTATTAAGTCTGCCAACTGACTACACGTCGTGTAAGGTACCACTACACGGAGTGTAGTCAGTTCCTACATCCTTCATCGCCAGCATGGCCACACGCCCCGTGTACTCATCCCAACACGGCCAAAAGTACACAGCGTGTGGATAATGTACATGGTGTGTAGTTCCAAAAAAATAACATTTTTTCCCATTTTCAATATTTTCATAAAAACTATCAAGGAAAAGGAAAAGGAAGAAGTCTATACCTTGAAAATAAGAACCGGGTTCTTACAAACTTCCCCCCATTATAGCAATTTGTCCTTGAATTACCCTTTCAATGGTGGCGAAGAGAAAACTCAGAATAGCTCTGGCCACTAAGCACGTACGTCGGCCTCCCACTCCCAGGTCTCGTCCTTCACTCGGCCATGATGCCATAGCACCCATACGAGTGGAACTGACCGGCCTCGAAGAACCATCGTGCTCCTATCAATGATACGAATCGGATGCTCCTCAAAGGACGCATCATGCTGAAGCTCAACCTCCTCTGGATGAATGGTGTGAGACGGTTCGAAAAGGTAGCGATGCAACTGAGACACGTGGAAGACGTCGTGCATGGTTCGGTACTGCTGCGGTAATTGCAACTGATAGGCAACCATCCTGACTCTCTCCAGAATCTCAAATGGTCCCACAACCCTCGGTGAAAGCTTACCCTATCTCCGGATCCATTTGTGTACCAGCCTCGATGAAACACGTAGAAAAACATGATCCCCGACCACGAACTCCAAGGGTCATCTACGATGATCAGCATAAGACTTCTGACGAGACTGCGTGATAGCCATCTACTTCCGAATCAACTGGACCTGCTCAGATGTCTCGTGCGCGAGCTGTGGCCCCAATAAAGCTGCCTCACCTACCTCTAACCAGCACAAAGGTGATCGTCATGGCCTACCATATAAAGCCTTGTATTGTGCCATCTCAATAATTTCTTGAAAACTATTGTTATATGAAAACTCAACTAAGGGTATATGCTTCTCCCAAGGGACCCAAAGTCTAGGACGCATGCGTGAAGCATGTCCTCTAGCACCTGTATCGATCGCTCTCACTGGCCATCTGTCTGAGGGTGGTATGATGTGCTCAGAAGCACCTATGTACCCAGTGCCCTCTGAAAACTCTTCCATAAATGAGACGTAAAGAAGGCATCCTTATCTGAAATGATAGAACAAGGGACCCCATGCAGACGTACGATCTCTCGGATATACAGCCTTCCGAGCTCGTCCACACCAAAGGTCTCCTTGATCGGCAAGAAATGACCTACCTTCGTGAGTCTATCCACAACAACCCACACGGCGTCATTGCCTCGAGGTGACCTCAGAAATACCATCACAAAATCCATCACGACATCATCCAATTTCCACTCTGGAATGGGAAACGGCTGTAACAGCCGAGCTAGTCTCTGATGCTTTGCCTTCAACTACTGACAGGTGGAACACCTCGTAACAAAACCAACTATCTCTCTCTTCATACCCGGCCACCAGTACTGATGCCTCAAGTCACAGTACATCTTGGTAACCCTAGGATGAACTGCCCAAGCTGAAGCATGAAACTCCCGCATCAGCTCCTCGTGTATATCCCCTGGAACCCATACACGTCCATGGAAATGCAAGACCTCGTCATCGCCTATCATCCAACCGGAAGGAGGGTCCTCACTTTCCACTGAATCTCGTAGAACTAGGCCTTCTGAATCTGATAGCTACCTCATCCTCACTCTGTCCAAGAGGGTAGAAGTCATAGCTAACGAGGAAATATAAGTCTTCCCCTGACTGTCATGCACCTCCAGATGCATCTCAGAGAACAAATCCATAAGCTTCCACTCACCACTGGCCTCTTGCACTGCCTGTATCTGAGTCTTCCTGCTCAGTGCATCGGCTACTGCATTACCTTTACCAGGTGTATAGGCATGCTCAAAATCGAAGGATTGTAGGTATTCAACCCACCTTCTCTGTCTCTGATTCAGGTCACACTGAGTAAAGATATACTTAAGGATTTTTGGTCGGTGAAAACCAAAAAATTCTCTCCCAACAGATAATGTCTCCAACAGCGCAATGCATGAACAACTACAGAAAACTCGAGATCATGCATCGGGTAATTCCACTAATGTGGCCTTAACTGCCGAGACCCGTATGCAACAACTCAGTCACCCTGCATCAAAACTGCTCCCAGCCCAATCCCTGATGAATCATAGTAAACTGTACAACTCTTCCCCTGCTCCGGGAGTATCAAGATCAGTGCTGATGTCAGCCTTCCCTTCTAGTCCGGAAAAGATGTCTCACAAGCTTCTGACCAAATTAATTTCACACCCTTTTTAGTCAGAACTATCAATGGTGATGCTAAGTGGGAGAAGTATTGTATGAAGCGTCTTTAGTAACCATCCAACCCTAAGAAACTCCGTATCTCAAACAAGTTCTTGGGCTGCTCCCAGGAAACTACTACTCACATCTTCTCTGGGTCCACTGCATCTCCTACCTCTGAGATGATATGACCCAGGAAGTGAATCTGGTCTATCCAAAAGTGGAACTTCGAGAGCTTAGCATATAACAGATGTTATCTCAGTGTACTCAATATGATCTCATGATGGGTGGCATGGTTGTATCGAGTGTGAGAGTACACCAAGATGTCTTCCACGAATTCTACCACAAATGAATCAAGATACGGATGGAACACATGATTCTTTAGAGCCATGAAAACTACTGGCACGTTCTTGAGTCCAAACGGCATAACCGTATACTCATATAGACCATACCTACTCCTGAAAGCTGTGAGAGGTATATTAAATGGTCTAACGCGCAGCTGATGATATCCAGATCTCAAGTTAATCTTCGAGAACACTCGTTCTCCATGAAGCTAATCAAATAGATCATCTATCGTCGGCAAGGGATATTGGTTCTTAACCGTCAACTGGTTCAGCTTCCGATAATCCACACAAAGTCTAAGGGTACCATGCGCCTTCTTTGCAAAAAGGCTAGATAACCCCAAGGAGAAGTACTGGGTCAGATAAAACCCTTTTCATGTAACTCCTCTAGCTGCATCTTGAGCTCCTGTAACTCGGGCGTGGCTATCCTATAAGGAGGAATGGACACTGGTGCTTCTCCTGGAAAATGATCAATAGAGAAATCCACCTCACGCACCATAGGTAGACCTGAAAAGTCATCCAGGAAGAAATCCCTGAAACGATCGACAACTAGAGGGAAATCTGTCTGACAAGTCCCCTGGTCATCCAGATATAAGCTCACAATCTGGGTTGTGACTCCACCTCTCCCATGATGCTCTGGTCCAGCTTGACTCTCCTGAACATCCCACTCGCCCTTGTATAGAAACTCCCTGCCCTCTAGTGACGTGAAATGCACCCTGCGACGATAGCAGTCTACAATGGCTTGAAAGGGAACCAACCAGTCCATCCTGAGAATGACGTCATAGCTCGTCATCTCCAGGACATAGAGGTCCCAAAGGAAGTGACACGCATCAAGCACAAGGGGGAAATCCTTACATTGACGCACTCCAACCCTCCGAGTCCCCAAAGGATTGTCTAGCGTCATGATATCAGAAGAAGTAGAAACACCGAGCCCAAGGTTCTCCACAACGGGTACAGATATAAAACTATGTGTAGCACCCATATCAACAAGTACTGAAGTCACGAAAAAAGCTACTAGAATAGTATCTTTGACTGTCGAAGGTTCGGGATCCTTCTCCTGTTGGGTCTATTGCACTGCATATGCCTACCCAGTGTCGCAGCCCTGGGACACAGCATGACTACCCTAAGCTGTCCCGCCCTGCTTCCTCTTCGATCCTGGTGTCTGGCTACCACGTCCACTACCACCATCTCTATTAGCATGACCTGACGTATTCCACTTCACTGATTGGTAAGAATCCACTGGTCCTCCTCCCGCACGTGGAGTCTGCATAGAACCCCTCTCACTAGCCACTGTTAGAAACACCCTGAAAAAGTGTTGCATAGGTCCCATATTGCCGCAATCTTGGCACTCCACTGGGTCCCGTGGACATTGTGGCCTCTTGTGCCCCTCTGCCACACTGATAGCACCTGACTGGTCCAATTGAAAAAGCTACCTGGCTGGTACTGCCACCCTGAGAGAAGTCCATCTGTCTCTTCCTCTTGCTAGCACAAATAGTACCAGCAACTAGTGTTGAACCGCCCTGGCCCCCACCACTTGATTCCCTTAGGTTCCTCTGTATAATCAACGCCTGGTTCACAATCGCGTGTACAGTAGGCAACCTGAAAACATTTACTAGTTCTTGGATGTCATATCGAAGACCATCCTTAAAACGTCTAGCACTCAACGTTTCATCACCCACCAGCACGGGTGCAAAATGCTGAAGCTCTGTAAAATGAGCAGAGTAGTCCATCATAGTCATAGCGCCCAGCTGCAGATTCATGAACTCTCGAGCTATATCTTCCCTCAGCGTCTTAGGAATGAAGAATTCATAGAAGACTGCCTGAAAATCCTCCCATGCCATGTCCTTGTGATTCTCTGACTGGGTGGTAACATCCCACCTCCTCTTGGTCGAATCACGCATCATGTAAGTCGCGAGCTTGACCCTCCACCCTGGAGGCGTCTCAAGATGCTCGAAAATAGTCTGCATTGATCCTAGCCAAGACTCTGCAGCCTGTGGTCCTCCATCCCATGAAAACGTAGCTGGATGCTGCTGCTGAAAGATACGCGTTAGCTCGGCCATAGATTTGGCAGCCTGTGGTGCTCCCTGAAAGGTCTGCATGAACCGCAATAAGCCTTCACAGAATTGCTCCTCCGCGCCTGTGTCCAGTATAATAGCTGGTGCCGCATCTGGCTCTGCTAGTGGATCAACTAGTAGCCCATGGCCCACCATCTCTGGAGTATAATTGTCGCCGCTCTCTTGGTGAACAACTCGCGGTCGTCTAGGCGGCATGACTCTACAAGGTCAAAAGCATGCCTCAAATTCAAGATTATTAAGACTGAAAGAGAATGAACCACAAAGGGATAAGAGGAAGAAGGCGTTTCAAAATTTTCAAAACAAGACTACACAACGTGTACACTAACTACACGGCGTGTACTTGACTTCCTTTCCCCTGCCCAGGTCCTTCCACATGGCTTCCGTTCAACAAAACTACACAGCGTGTATAATATCTACACGGTGTGTATGGTGTTATTTTTCAACTGATCGTGTCGTCTGTGACACGGCCGACTACTCGTCTTTACTCTACAAGGCGTGTTACATCCGAACACGGCGTGTACACCATCCTGTTTCCCAACCACACGGCTAACTCCACACGGTCTGTGCTCGGACAAGACTACACGGCATGTCCCAAAGGTACATGGCGTGTTATGGAAGAGGTGACACCGGCCTGTGTTGTTAGTTTCATGGTCGAGTCCCCAGGTCTAACTAAACAGCGTGTCTATAACTGGCCCGACGTGTTCTGTCAAGGAGTTCACCGACCCGTGTTGTTTGTTACATGGCTGGACTCCGGGTCAACAGTACACGGCGTGTACATAATCTACATGGTGTGTTTTACCCAACCCTTTCCCTACCCCGTGCCGCCGCCCACACAGTTTGTGACATGGGAATAGACTACACAGTGTGTACTCTGGCTATACGGAGTGTACTCAAAAAGTTCATTTTTCTTCCCGAACATAATAACATACACAGCGTGTATAAAAATACTACACGGCGTGTATACTGGGTTTTCCAATAGTATGCCTCTGAAACTTCTCCGGAACCCAGAAAATACTGAAAAACAACACCTAAGTGTCAAATTCCAACTCGTGGGGGCCCATACACCCCATGACTCAATGTTTTCAATGTTATTTGTCTTATAACCAATAACTGGTAAATGATCCACCAAATTCCAGTTAATGGGGGCCCATACTCCCCAAAAACCAATGTTTGGAATCCATTCATTAAACAAGCTCAAACAATAATACCATATCACTCGGCAGGTATTTATCAAGTAGCTATCACAACATCATGCTTTATTAGCACAACAACAATAACAACAATATGCAAATTCTAATGCACCTACATGTCATGGAAACTATGCATGGCATGTGATATCTATCATGTACCTATATGATGCATGAGACGGCATACCCTCATCTCATCGGGTTTCAACTAATTAGAACCCACAGATATAATATAAACAGCACAATCCAAGTGAGTCACCCAATGGTGAAAATATATCAACTGTAAAATTTGAAAAATCAAAAGAATGCAAAATACGAGGTAGAGTGGATTTTCCCTATACACGGGTTAGCTACGCCCGAGCACAACTTATTACCAACTACCGTTCCATCCTATCCCTGACTACAACTCCTAATAGTAAGTCAATGAAAAGAAACCGCCTCTAATACCACTTGGTAACGTCCCGGACCCGGGTGGCATGCAACGGGTTCCCCGAGCCCAGTTTGCCACATGACCTCACGCGCATTTCCCCAAATGCCAGAGGCTGCCGACTAGCAGTGAGAGCCCAGGTCTGATAGTGGGGAAACTATGCCATCATTTATCAATGTGTAGCGTAGCAGATTACCAAAATAACCATACAAAAAATAGCAGAAGCAGTAAACAAACACAACTAAAATAACTACAATAGTGGATACAACCAATACTGTATAAGGGATGATGCTACATGTTTCAAGTTCTAAGAAAACTGCAAGAACATGTTATACATCTATACAATAAAGTAAACAGCTGAGTACAGCAAAAAAAAAGCAAACAGCTGGCAGTGGCATCGCGAGCCTAGGCTCGGTCCCATGGCCTCCTACTCCACAGCAACAGTCAAGTACCTATATAGGGACTCTTGCCCCTATCCACAACTGCAACAATGAAATCTATTTGGGCCGAAAAGTGTGACCCAAACAGGGTGTGAGAAATATATCTCAGTAGGCACCCACCAAAGACTCGTGCCCAACTACGTGTAAACATGAAACAATAGTGTGCAGTAGTAAAATGCAATAAATTAATCAGTACTCAAAAGTAACTAATTACGAGTTATATTTCCATTTTATTATCCATTTAATCCATTTAAAAATTAGAAACCACCACAGTGCATTTCTATGTAAACAGTCCATGTCCTCATACAAACAAAACCTTACCCTCAGGTAAGCAGAATCCAACCCGCAGGTATAGCCCTTAGGCGTAACGGAAATTTCCCTCAGGCGTAAGAAGTGTCCCCCTCATGCACAGAAGGCAAGCCCTCAGGAACGAAAGGTTTCCCTCAGGCGAAATACTACAGCCCTCGGGCTAACTAGTGCATTTCCCTCAAGATAATCACAACAATGCCCTCAGACCAAATACAACAATGCCCTTAGGCTAAACAGGTAACTTGGCCATCCCCAACAGGTAAACAAGCAGTAACAAGAAATTCCTCTCAAGGAAATTATACAATTATTACATTTAGGGCATACCCTTGGGTATCCTTTCCAAATGGCTAAACAGAGTAACACACCACTAGGGATGGTCCTAGATCCAAGCAACGATCCCAAACGGCATTTTATTATCACAATTAAATACCTAATCAATTCTAGGTATTAAATATAGCAACGGCCTCAGCCATACGACACCCCGACAAGGGTTCATGGCAAAAAATCGCACAAAACACACAGCAGTTGGAAAACTAAACACAAATCCACCTACCTTATACGCCAACGAACGCTATACCCAAAGGTCGGCTCCAAAAACACCCAAGAACGGCGTAGATCTAATGAAGAACAAAACTCATTCAAAGGTAAATAACATACGTTAGGAGAAGAATTGGATAAAACTATACCAGGACAGGAGAGATCTTACCCGTTCGGTTCCAACGAGATCTTCCGAAGCCAAATCGGATTCCAGATGAATGCCTGGTGGACCATCAAATATCCGACCTCCTCCTTTGGCTCCAAAACGGCTCAAGTTCCTCCTCTGCCAAATAAGGATGCAACTGACTATTTTAAGCTGAAAAAACAAAGTACATGGCATCTAATTCAAAGTACACGGTGTGTACTCCTTTCATTTAACTGTTCAAATGGTGGCACCACCACACTGTTCATCTGCGGACAATATTACACGACATGTACTCCCAAGTACACGGCGTGTACTGCCACCTAGCTGGCGGCGACTCCTCCGCCTTACTGTTTAAGCCTGCCGACTGACTATAGGGCGTGTAGTCTGTTCCGACACCCTTCATCGCCGGCATGGCCACACGCCCCATGTACTCATCCCAACACGGCCAAAAGTACACGGCGTGTGGATAAAGTACATGGCGTGTAGTTCCAAAAAATTAACATTTTTCCCATTTTCCATATTTTCATAAAAACACTTAAGGAAAAGGAAAAGTTATAAGCCTGTACCTCGAAAATAAGAACTGGTTTCTTACAGATCACATAGTGCCATGGGTGGGGAAGGCTTGCAATTGGTTTTCATAACATGTCAGTAGGTGAAAAAATGTTTTATAATTAAAATCAACCTATAGTTCCTTAAATGGCCTTATAGGTTTTTTAATTCTCCTTTTTTCTCTTATTATATGACAATCATGTACCTTATATTAATTTCATATAAAATAAACTAATATATTATCAATATTATGAAGCAAAAAAACATTAAAAAACATTTTTCTTGTCTGGGTGGTCTCTCTATGTTTCATATTGGGAACATGGTTTTTATTGAGGAATAGTTAGTCATTAGGGACACTTTGGTTCCTATGTAATAATTCCCTAGATAGAATCTTGGACGCAATCCATTTCTTCTAACATGACCACCAAGTGTATTATGCTCATAGAGTAGTCATTGATCTAGTGTGGATGTTGTGGCCTTGTGCTAGTGTCTCTTTTGAAACTACGGAGTGTGAACTACCCTAGAATCATCTTTTGGACTATATTGTGATGAATCGAATGTTACCAAAGAACTTTTTCATGGATAAAGATAATTCTTATAGAAAAATTATTTTAGTTGGATGGATTTGGATTTCACCTTTTAATATGTGGTGGAATAACAATTTTAATTCTTCACAAGATGGGTTAATGAGGAAACATCAATGACAGCTGGGTCTAGACATCAGTGGATGTGGTTGAGGTAAATAAAAAAAATTGGAGAAGGAAGCATATTTATTTTTTAAAATTTTTTCTTTCATATATTGGGAATCTTCATAAGTAGTTGGCCAAATTTTCCTGACTCTTCTCCTGTATTATTTAATTTATATGATTGGTGAAGGGTTGTTTGTAGTTCATAATCATGTAGAGGTGAGTTTAGTTTGTTTTGGATAAGGATCTTCACGAATCTTCATACATAAATGTGATTTGAGGTCGAATGGAAATATACTATTTGATTATCTCAAAATCACATCGGGAGTGCCATAAAAACACATATGATTGTTATTTTATATGAAATTCTAATTGTGGGGGATGACCTGACTTGGAATTGGAACTATTAAATGTTTAATCCTATGGTTAGAAGTATATTTGGCATGATTATTGGCAAGATGATGACGGGATATTGTATCTGGTTAAATGGGCTCGACTATGCACTATTTAAATGTTATGGAAGGAATTCATGCATTGGCAATGTTTTAAATGTATTTAGAGTTATATTATTAAGAAAATATTACTATTGTTTTGGGCATATATAAATGAAACACGATCATTTGAATAAGACATCATTAAACATATAGGTTAAGTGATGTTTATATTGTTCGTTATGGCTTCTCGAGAAATATAAGATCTATGGTTGGATTGTAGAAATGATTTCTTTTTCCAATCGGAAAAAAATCAAAAAGAAATTGTAATTTCTGCATTTTTTGGATGGTTCATTTTTAAAACCGATAATAGTAAGTAAATTATAAGAGTTAAAAACATCAATGTAGTTTTTTTAGTTATTCCCTGAGATGTTTCATGGGTGTCTTCAGGAGTTTTAGCATCGTTGGACACCGAAAATTAAGGTTTTAAAGGTTCTGCACTGGGTGCACGATTTTTCAAAAACTAAGTCTCCCACATTAATAAATTTTGAGGAATTATGCCGGTGGTAAGAGGATAAATCATGGGCTACACATGGATTACCAAACCATGCACCCATTCCACACCGTTAATGTTATTTGGGAATTACCTAAACACTATTCACTTCATAGATGGTATAGGGTTTCTAAACCATGCAGCTAGACCATGGAGGGTGTTCTAAGTGCCTATTGGAGGGTGTATAGTTTCTGCAGGGTTTTGTACTGTGTTTCATATACCATGCATGGTACCGAATTTTCTAAAAATTAATCAAGTTATTTTAAATATAAATAATTTAAAAACCTAAACTCTACCCATCCTTTAACCCCCTAGTTCATGTTTCACCCCCTAGATTCTATTTTTTCACATGATACCCCTTATGTGGTTTCATTGGATTGGAAAAATATGTCATGATTTTTTGTGTTTTCTTGTATGAATCGTCATGGAAATGTCTTCTTGTATTATATCGTCCCCCACTTAAGTGGTTTCCACTATTACGTCATCGGGTGAGGTTCTTCTATCCCATAGGGTTTTCGATAAGATGAGTATTGATCTACCCCTTCTTTCTCAGGTATGTTGTGCATCTCTCGGGTCATCCTTGAAATTGTTTTTTTATAAATCGGTCATGGCGAAGCATATGGGTTCAATTTTGGTCACTACCAATGGTTTATGGAATGGTATTCATCCATTCATTATTTTTACTCCATTAATATTTAGGGTTTTTATAATTTGTTTATGTATTGGTTTTTCTCCTTGGGTGTGTTATTCATTTCATCAATGATTTTGAGTTCTTGGTAAGGTTTTTAGTGTGTTGGGACATCCATGAGGAGGGATCAAGATTCCATTGTCAAATTTTTTTTCTACATTTTCTAGATAACAATATAAATAGGTAATTTCCCAAATTATACATATATTCACCCCTTGATGTGAATACATATATGGTTCAAGGAGTAGTTATATATTATATTAAAATGAATTTGTGTTTCTATGTGTCAATAGATGTACTCACATTGATGAATATATGTAAGGACCCCCTTCCACATATTCATGTCAATGAGAATATGTGCAAAGTGGATAGGTCTCTTTGTGAATATGTGAAGGGGAATATGCTCTGATATGTGAAGGGTAATTTTCTCGGATATGTGCAAAGTGGATAGGTCTCTTTGTTTTTTCAATCGTGGTTTTCAATTGTTGTAGGATCTCGTTCCTTTCCCCATTTATTTAATGAATTCATTAATTACATACACATCCCACCTTCCACGTATTTTAATTACTGTAGAATTTTTTTTAGATAAAATATATATTAAATATGAATGTATTATGTTTCATGATTGAAATTTTAAATATGATAAATTAATTGTATAAAGATATATGTCATGATTTTATAATAAAATACCTTCAACGTTGGTGAACTAAATTCTATACAAAAAAACAGTGATGATTTTTATATCATGATTGATCAGTATTGAGTTTTACATATTCATTATTGGTAATGTTTATTATGTGGAAATTTACTGTGTTTATCCATTTTCATTGAGTATTAATTGTATTCCAATACAAATAATTAGTGTCAGACCTCCTTAAATTGTGAATTTTTTATGTAGGTAGGAAATATATTTCTAGGACACTATTCCCGTCTACTGATATTTATGAATTTGATTTCCATGATATATGAAATTAAATGGATTTGTTCACGTGGGTTTATTAAAAAAGGTGAGTTTTATTTCTTAAATTGATACATTTGGTATTAGAGTATTCAAACATGGCTATTGAATGACTGAATATTCTAGGCCTTGTGAGTTAAATGGTATATGTTACCATGACTCAAGTTAGGTATCCATTTAAATTAATAATAGGTATTTCCTTAATTATAATTTTGATAAATTTATAAGTCTCTTATATAGATATGGTTTAAAAAGGGAATGAGAGGTTTATGTGTCATGCCTTATGATGTAATTAATATGGGATAATGATATTCATGTGTGGTTAATTCTTCATGTACTATATATAAAAAATGATTACACCATAGAGGCATGTCGATCCATGGGATTGTGAGTGCCATTGACATGAAAGGCTATTTTAGATTCTAAGCTAGTGCTAGGGGATAGATTGTGAGTTATCTTTTAATGACCAATCCATTAACATTATACAATCTGAAATTTTGTCAATAATTTACTATTATTAATATTTTATATCATTTATTGTTTATTGTTTTAAAGAATTATTCCATCGTTAATACATAACATCCCATTTTCATACAACATGATACTACCAAAATAGTACTCATTTATTAAAAATATAAAAAATTTATAATAATTCCTGATTCATTTTATAGAAAAAAATGTTTTTGACTTCTTACATTTTCGTACCTATCATTATACCCTATGGAAAATTTTTAATAAACCCGGGATGAGCACAAACAAATATATGTAAAGGATATAAAATAAGGAATGAAACCATTTATCCAATAATATTTTAAACTCAAGAAATCATTATTAGAAAAGAATATTATTCAACCATATAAACCTTACCTTATAAAAATAATAAAATTCATTTAAATATACATTAATTATCATAAATAATATAGGTAACTTGTGGCATCCATATTATACTTACATTGTAGCATTCATAGCTACATATGAAGTAACCTCCATGGGTATGTTTGGAATACCCATCACAATTTGTTTTATATCTCTTAGGAGAAACCTTATCATTAAACTCCATTTCATTACCCAAGGAATTAGAGAGCTATCATGTGGCCACCAAGTCTAGGTATATCAAGTAACCAACCATATATATAAGAAATTACCATGAACCAAAGCATAATCATAATACATAAATCATGCATGAATGATAAATAACATTTCCACATTACAACAACAAGATATCATTTCACGATAATGACCTAACCAATATCCTACCAAACAAATTTCAATACCAAAAAAAATTAAATTTAACATTGTATATATTTTTACTTTTAAAAACATTAATGATTATATAGGAATAAAAAATTAAAAAAATGGTTTTGGTGGAAATGGAGTCATTGTCGCTGTAGGGGTAACAAAAAAACATTCAATTTGTTTTTTCTTACAAATAGTCTAAAGCTCAATATAAAATGATTCCATTTAAAAAAACTAAATCATATGTAATATATAAATAATATATAATATATAAACAATTATTTTCACCTGTAGGAGTTGAACGAAAATATAGTGAAGTAGAAATTTAACCTCAATAATGAAATTACGTTTAGAAATTCCCTTACTATGCATCAGACTTCTCTTGTATGTTCATTATCTTAATGAATAATAAATATAGGTTAATTTAAAATTTATATAGAACATTTTTCAGTTTTATTTTTTATTTTATATCACCAATTAAAATTTTATATCAATTACTCTATTATTTATATTCATGTCATATGTTTAGTCAACATTTAGTAATTGAGCTGAAAATGAACATGGTGTGATGTCAATAGTCTATGTGGTGATATGTCCATTATATAAATAATATAAAACATGAAAAAATAACTTATATATTAATTAGATATTTTTTATAATAATTTATTATGAAAGAATAAAAACATCATTGATAGAGATGGTAGGAAAAACGTACACTTGAACGTTGTTTTCTTTTTTACGGTCGTATTGAAAGAGTAAAATTAAATGAAATATATATAAATATTTATGCATATACCATATAAATAATGTATAATTATTATGTAATTAATATAGTCTATTTTTACTAATTCAATCCCTAATTAATTCTTTTTGGTTTGTGAAAGAATAACATCATTTTGAGGAGATGATATTCCACAAGTCCCCAAACAAAGTTATCATATAACCACGTTATTTAAATCATGATCGTATGAATAATATAAAATTTACATAATATGAAATAGGTTATAATATAAAAATATTAAGATTATTATCATTAAAAATAATTTTAATACCTTCCATGATGGATTTAATGGAAATGGGAAAACATTATTCACATAGGTTATTAACTTGCATAATTTTGACAATAATTTAGTTTCATTGAATGAGATGAGGTAAGAAAAGAAATGAATATGATATATAAAATTTGAAACATTCAACTCCAGTTAATATATGATATTGGAGTTTCCATGCATTAATGGATGATGGATATGAGGATAATGTATAAAAATAATAAAAATTTAGAGAGGTATATTGAGAAAATTACATCTTCAATATCCACTACATGAAAGAAATTTAAAGACCATGGATTTGTCCCTTTGGTGAGTCCACAAGAACTAAAACGTGGGGAGAGTGAGTATGAGTAATTCGGGAATAAGTTTGAGGATCTAAATGAATTTTTTAGTCCAAATTGGGTATTATAGAGGTTGTATTTATACATGAGGAGAGGTGGGTTTGAGTGATTAATTTTTTGATTATTTTATATAAAAGGATAACCATATAGAGGTTAACATAAATTTCATGGATTGGGATTGAATTTAATGTTTTATATACTAGTTAGTGTTGATTAAATCCTTAAACAACAATTAAATTTTGAACTATTTAGGTATGTTATGGTTTTAATATTTAATTTTATTCTTTGTCAAAATTTCTCTTTTACTATGTTAATGATTATTTTACCCTGGTACATTTTTTATTCCTAAAACTAAAAATTAAACTAAAAAATAATTTTCCCGTATTATTCAAAATATGGAATCCATTTTATCTAATTAAAGTCATATAATAGGTAAAATTATTCATATTATTCATTACATATAAAAAACTAAAAAGATGGGGTTTTAAGGAAATCATTTAAAAAATTGAAATGTTATTTTATATAATTTCTATTTAAAATTGATTAATATGAACAAAAATATATTAAATTGTAATAAAAATAATAAAAAATATAAATTAAATACTAATACAATTATAATATTACATTTTTAATAAATTATATTAAAAAGTTGTTTCAATTAAAATGCATTAATTTTTCACTATTCATTAAAATACACAAGTTGTTAGAAAAGTGCCCAAAATTTATCCAAACTAAATTTTCATTTCAAAATTTCATATAATTATATTATAATGTCAAATAGACCATATAATACTGTCAAAAACTTTATTTAAAATGGTTTCTTCTATAGAAGGTGTAAAAAATACATTTTAAAAATATTTAGCTTTAATGCCAAAAATTTGTTTTATTTTGATGTTCAGTCCATAAAACATAATGGATGTGTGTAAAAGAAAATAAATAAAATGTGTAAACATAATATAGTTAGGTATATTCATTCTCTATAACATTATGGATATCCAATAACCACCATTAAAATTAATAATATAAACAATGTATTATTTTGTTGTATAACTCCTTCTTGTATGAAACATAATATTCTAGAAAACCCAATTATTGAATGTTAGGTACACTATTAGACAAAGAATAAACATTAATGTAAAATTAATATCTAATTAATAAATATTAATAGATATAGAAATACATTGTTCAATCATTACCTTGTTTGTTTCATCCATCCCCCTTTTGGAAATTCCATCCATGAAATTTTATTAACATATCGAATAAGTGTGGTGTATTTCTTCCTCATATCATTTTAAGAATTCCATCATTCCTTTTTATCCATGTGTTTTCTTCAATAATACCTTATCCTGATGTATCACCTTATTCTGCAACACTTTCTCTATGTGGTCAATAATAATGTTTTTCCCTTCCTCATAAGAATGATTCTCTTCCTATAGAATTAAACATGGACCCAAAACATTAAAATAATCTTCCATATAATTTCTTAACATCTAAAAATGATAAAATTGTACACATATGAAAAAATACGAAGTAAATCCACTCGTTAGCCAACTGATCCATCATTTTCAGGGATTTCATAATGTCTAATGAATAGTGGGCTAAGTTTCCCATAATTACAAAAACACATCACACTTTTCTATGGAAATTTTTTGAGAGAGACATGATAACATACATCAAACGAAAGATCCATTATCTAGTTGTCCACATAACTTTCTTATCTACTCAGAGATGTACATATATAATTTTGATTCAACTACAATTTTTCTTCTCCCTGTTCTACAAATTCTAGTCTCATCAACTTCCATTCACCTACATCATTCTACAAATCTAGATTTTGACACCACATTCCATATAATGCATAAAATGGTTCCATCAGTAAAGTTGTAACACCCCGAGCTTCCACGATACGCTTCTCATTCAATAATGAAATAGCTTGCATTGAACGCAACTTCAAGTTCTAAAACACCACGACTAATCAAAGTAGCCGTTATGAATAGTAATAACCACTTTTTAAAATTGTAGAAATTTTATATTTCAAAATGGACTTCATTTTTGTATTCGTAATATCGAAATTAGCCTATGTTGAATTTTTGGTATTTTTCTGAGAACTTCTAATTTTTTATGAATAGTGAAAAATACTTAAAAACAACTTTTTTAATCAAAATAATTTATACTGATAAATTATACTATTTAGTGGTTTTAATTTATAATTAGAAAATATTTTTACCATTTTATCCAATGGTGGTCATTAGAATTAATTTAACATTGAAATTGGACATAAACAATTGCCAATCTTTTGATATAAATTGTTTCTTAAAAACACGCTATTTGTTGTGACAGCGGGAATTAATTATAAAATTAATTAATGCAACTTATATGTTTGGAATTTTGTAAAATAGACATCATTTTTGAATTCGGAATATCAATTATAGCTTAGGGTGAAATTTTGGCATTGTTCTGAAAAACTTCAATTTTTGATGAATAGTGAAACCACTAAGTGGTAGTTAAATAACTGATTTTTCGTTTAAATGAAATATTACCACTTCTGTGATTTGATTTTCAAAAATCCGACATTCATGGTTTTCATTAAGAAGTAAAATGTGGTTCAATGAGATTAAAATAATTTTTTGGTGAATAGTAACTTTTAAGTTCTTAATCGCGATTAGTAGTAATTAGTGTAGTTTAAGGTATAAATAATGCTTTAATAATATGAAATGACCTAGACACATGTCCTACCCTCATTGGTTGTGTCATGTCCGACCAAGACAAGCCATGGGTCAACTTGGGGACCCCATGGAGACAATTTGGTTGGGAAATGACATAAATAACTTTTTATTTAATGTAAAAGTAAAAATGACACAAACATGAGTTGTTTTACTAAAACAATTTTTAAGTGGGGTTAAACAAGTCCAAATTTTGATTATAAATATTCATTAGAAACCTAAAAAGATTTCCTACATCATAGTAGTTTTTTTATAATTTTTAGACATTAAATAAATTAAATTATTTATGACATAATTATGATGTAGTGATGACCTCATTATTTAACGATTTAAATAAAATGGGAAGATAATGCAAAATCCAAGGCTTACACTTGTCCAAAGCCAATTGGATGAGGAGATTTCGAACCCTTATCACCTTATCCTCGAATTATATAAGTTTGGGACCTTTAGAATCCGAAAAGCATTGTGAAATAATGTAACATTTCAATCTTTCAAAAGTGCCCCTCCTCTCCACTTATAAAAGGCCCCCACCTCTCCCACCTCATTTACACTTTCAAGCCATTTGGCTCGGCCAAACTCTGCCCAAATACTCTCCCAACTTCCCCCTCTTACTTCTAGAATACTCACTTTGGGCAGAACTCTTCCCAAGGAAGCCTTTGGCTCAAATCAAAAAGAGTTACCCGATTTTGAGGAGGTTAAAGAACGGTTGAGTCAAGTCAGACACGAGGTAAGGGAACTTCTAAACCCAACTTCCATTATTTGGGTTAATCTCCTACTTTCAAATTATGTCATGATGTTATTATGTCCTATTTTGTATTTTTACTTTCTTTATGTGTACCTATAGTGAATATACATAATAGATCTATTTTATTTTAAAAATGATCTTTTTAAGGACTTCGTCTCAATCTCCTTTCATTGAGGCATATTTGGTTTTATACACAACCTTCTTTTATACGATGTATAAACCCCTTTGACTTTTACGTTTATTCAAAAGGAATCTTTTTATACGAAGCGTTTTACTAAACGACAAAAAGAGAATGTTTTTATTTCCGTACATATGCGGTGACAACGACTTCTCCGCCGCCGTGACCATTATTTGAGTTTCGGCTTCCTCTACAAGCCATCATTTTTTTTAATGAAAAATAAATACAAAGTTTTAACATTCATTTATTTTGGTATTGAAAACGGTTTTGAAAGCGTTTTTATCATATCAAAGTGTTGTATTGATATCTTGTGATTGAAATGTGGAAATGTTATGTTTCCTTTATGCATGTTTTATGTGATACGATTATGTTATGGTTTATGATATGTTTAAACCTAGTCATATGAGGAATGTATTGGACTTAATAAGTGACGGGTGGAGCCCGCTATAGCTCCTCGGTGCATCGGTAGGTCTCATGAGACAACTAGACGTGGAATTGGCTGAGGCCCTTTCCCAATTTGATTTATGGTTTTGGCCGAGGCCTTAATCATTTTAGACGTCTTGGCCGAGGCCTTGACAAAATGTTTCAGAATGTCCGGCATTATACATTCCCTCATTATGAAAGTGGTTATTGATATTGAATGTGATTATTCGACGAGTAGAATATCCATGTGAAGAAGAGAATGGCATTATCTCATTTTACTTTTGCCATATTATGTTGAAGTTCATGTTTAAAAGGCTTTTGTTTTAGTTATACATTGCCTTAAATGTTAATGTTTATTTATGAAAGCTTCCGCATTATTGTTATCCTTTCTGAGCATCTGAGCTCACCCCTTTCAATGTTTTAATGTTTTCCAGGATGTGAAGAAGTATTTTATGAATGACCTGCAGGGATAGTCAGAAGAGGATATGAGTGTGGACTATGGAGACTTTGTTATTGTAGTTTTTCACTTTATGATGTAATGTAACGTTTACGAATGTATCTACGGTTTCCAAGGCTACTAAACTAATCGGTCTTTCGAGACATGATCTTTTGTGATCATGCCAATGTTACGAAGTAATGCACCGACTCTGGGTAGCTGGGGTCGGGGCGTTACAGTTGGTATCAGAGGCAGTTTAGTACTAACCTTGGAAGCTAGATTTAGATAAACTCTGATTAGAGTACATAGAACAAAGATAGACTTTGAGGATTAGTATAGAAGAACATCCTAGAATTTTGGTATTATAGAGATGTTATGAGTTTTCTGAGCAATACATCCCTATCTGGATACGAGCAGGTAGAGGCGGCTCTGGCACAGATGTACCTAGGGGTAAAACCCGAAAACACCGCTTTGAGCTAGACTCGAACGGGAACTGGTGCACGACAACGGGCCTTGCTGCACTCTTGGTTACGACACTCCCGGGGTATATGCTTAGGATAATTATCATTTTACTTACAAACCACTATGAAGGGTTATGAGTACATACTTACTCAAAGAAAACATTTCTTTTTATGATTATGGATTATATCCATAAATAGTTCAATTTATGTAAAGTGTTTTACAAGTATGGAATTATGTATTTTGATTCATAAACTAACCTAGTTTATGCCGTTGTATAGAAATGGCGCCCAGTAGAAGGAATGTGAACTCCAGCAGTACGTATGATCCAAAGAGTAAGAAGGATAGTATCTTTCACGGTATTAAGCCAACATTTCGAAGGGAAATAGTCTCCCATGTGTTCTCAACATATGAAGAAATAGTATCATGTGTTAATAAGATAAGTAAAGAATTCTCTGAGTCCTATGGCTTTGAAGCGAAGCAAGAGACGAAAGGGATGAAAGAGAGAATGATGGATAAAGGGATGAGGGGAAAGAAGAATTTTCCAATATGTGGTAATTGTGGGAAGAAACATCATGGAACTTGCCTAAAGGGAATGGGAGTTTGTTATAAGTGTAGAGAAAAAGGACACAAAGTGCGTGACTGCAAGGGTAAGAAAATGGTTTCAAATGTACAATGCTTCTTCTGCAAGGATTGGGGACACTACGCAAACCAATGTCCAAATCATCAGAGCATGCCCCAAAAGATGTTATTGGATAATAATCAAGTTATGATACTACCACAGATGAGGAGTAATGATTAGAGTTCTTATGTTGTTATTAAAGAATTTTTTTTAATTTGAGTGTTGTATCAATGATGTACTGGTTATAATAATTATGGAGTATATAAGGATTGTACTGCAGTACTATTTCATCAAGGACTTCAGATTGTGTGGAACCAAGAAAAGTGACTCCACAGTAGGTTAAATTTTTGGAAAATATATGGTTGAGAGAAAGATAAACCATAATATGGTTTTGATACTGAGATTGTGATTTTGGAATAAGACGTGATTGATTTGGATAAATTATATTGGATATACTTAACTTCCTTGAAACTGATTGATGTTTTGTATACATTTTTGGATAGAAGGAGTATATCTAGTATTCTATAAGGAATAAAGGATCATGGTAATTCAGTATGTTTAAAAAGAATACATGATGAAGGTGTTCACATGTTGTTACGTGGGATAAAGGATCTTCATTATGTTTACCTTCCTTATAAAATTTGGACTGTGAGTTGGACAGAAGTATTTTGGATAACTATTAAGGTTGGAATGGATTAAGTTGAACTTTGGATAGTATTGTTTAAGGTTAAAACATTTATGAAGATTATTTTTGGAATAGTATAGTACTATATTTTTAGGAAAAGGACAACCTGCAGGGTGGGGAATAACTCGTCGCGTCGGACAAAGCTGCAGGAATCGAACCCACAATCATAGTGCGACAGGCCTTTATTTCCTACCACTAGCCTACAGGAAGTCCCTGGTTATTACAAAATAATTTTACTAATCTAAATGGTATGTGTTAACATTTGGAACATTATACAATTAGTATAAGTATAATATTTTTGTGTTCTATTATCTTTTTGAGTGAAAGATGAGTTGAAGGTTGAAACTCTAATTGTCAAGCATAAATATATATATACCTATCTCTTATTCAATGAATAAATTAATTCTTAAACTTTAGTAAAGGGATATTAAAACAAAAAAATGTGTTATCTTAATACCTTATGTCTTGTTGAACTGATGATATTTTAAATCAACATAGATTGAAGGCTTTGAGGCCCTCAATTTGACAGTTGATTGTGATTGATGACCCCAATCGCTCCCTACAAATATTTACGTTTTTCCTCCAATTATATGTCTTTAATTGCCACTAATGTTCTCCTTATCGAGATCATAATTTGGTGTTGACTTTCTTATTTCCATTTTCCCTCTTATTAAGGCTAAATTTTATTAACCTTATTTCCGATGTGGGTTTTCCACAAAGGTATTTTCTATTTTCAACCTCTTATTTTTAAAGAAAAATATCAAATTGCGTGGACGCAATTTTTTGAAGGAGGGGAGCATGTAACACCCGGAGCTTCCACGATACGCTTCTCATTCAATAATGAAATAGCTTGCATTGAACGTAACTTCGAGTTCTAAAACACCGCGACTAATCAAAGTAGCCGTTATGAATAGTAATAACCACTTTTTAAAATTTTAGAAATTTTATATTTCAAAATGGACTTCATTTTTGTATTCGTAATATCGAAATTAGCCTATGTTGAATTTTTGGTATTTTTCTGAGAACTTCTAATTTTTTATGAATAGTGAAAAATACTTAAAAACAACTTTTTAAATCAAAATAATTTATACTGATAAATTATACTATTTAGTGTTTCTAAGTTATAATTAGAAAATATTTTTACCTTTTTATCCAATGGTGGTCATTAGAATTAATTTAACATTGAAATTGGACATAAACAATTGCCAATCTTTTGATATAAATTGTTTCTTAAAAACACGCTATTTGTTGTGACAGCGGGAATTAATTATAAAATTAATTAATGCAACTTATATGTTTGGAATTTTTTAAAATAGACATCATTTTTGAATTCGGAATATCAATTATAGCTTAGGGTGAAATTTTGGCATTGTTCTGAAAAACTTCAATTTTTGATGAATAGTGAAACCACTAAGTGGTAGTTAAATAACTGATTTTTCGTTTAAATGAAATATTACCACATCTGTGATTTGATTTTCAAAAATCCGACATACATGGTTGTCATTAAGAAGTAAAATGTGGTTCAATGAGATTAAAATAATTTTTTGGTGAATAGTAACTTTTATGTTCTTAATCGCGATTAGTAGTAATTAGTGTAGTTTAAGGTATAAATAATGCTTTAATAATATGAAATGACCTAGACACATGTCCTACCCTCATTGGTTGTGTCATGTCCGACCTAGACAAGCCATGGGTAAACTTGGGGACCCCATGGAGAAAATTTGGTTGGGAAATGACATAAATAACTTTTTATTTAATGTAAAAGTAAAAATGACACAAACATGAGTTGTTTTACTAAAACAATTTTTAAGTGGGGTTAAACAAGTCCAAATTTTGATTATAAATATTCATTAGAAAGCTAAAAAGATTTCCTACATCATAGTAGTTTTTTTATAATTTTTAGACATTAAATAAATTAAATTATTTATGACAAAATTATGATGTAGTGATGACCTCATTATTTAACGATTTAAATAAAATGGGAAGATAATGCAAAATCCAAGGCTTACACTTGTCCAAAGCCAATTGGATGAGGAGATTTCGAACCCTTATCACCGTATCCTCGAATTATATAAGTGTGGGACCTTTAGAATCCGAAAAGCATTGTGAAATAATGTAACATTTCAATCTTTCCAAAAGTGCCCCTCCTCTCCACTTATAAAAAGCCCCCACCTCTCCCACCTCATTTACACATTCAAGCCATTTGGCTCGGCCAACCTCTGCCCAAATACTCTCCCAACTTCCCCCTCTTACTCCTAGAATCCTCACTTTGGGCAGAACTCTTTCCAAGGAAGCCTTTGGCTCAAATCAAAAAGAGTTACCCGATTTTGAGGAGGTTAAAGAACGGTTGAGTCAAGTCAGACACGAGGTAAGGGAACTTCTTAACCCAACTTCCATTCTTTGGGTTAATCTCCTACTTTCAAATTATTTCATGATGTTATTATGTCCTATTTTGTATTTTTACTTTCTTTATGTGTACCTATAGTGAATACACATAATAGATCTATTTTATTTTAAAAATGATCTTTTTAAGGACTTCGTCTCAATCTCCTTTCATTGAGGCATATTTGGTTTTATACACAACCTTCTTTTATACGATGTATAAACCCCTTTGACTTTTACGTTTATTCAAAAGGAATCTTTTTATACGAAGCGTTTTACTAAACGACAAAAAGAGAATGTTTTTCTTTCCGTACATATGCGGTGACAACGACTTCTCCGCCGCCGTGACCATTATTTGAGTTTCGGCTTCCTCTACAAGCCATCATTTTTTTTAATGAAAAATAAATACAAAGTTTTAACTTTCATTTATTTTGGTATTGAAAATGGTTTTGAAAGCGTTTTTATCATATCAACGTGTTGTATTGATATCTTGTGATTGAAATGTGGAAATGTTATGTTTCCTTTATGCATGTTTTATGTGATACAGTTATGTTATGGTTTATGATATGTTTAAACCTATTCATATGAGGAATGTATTGGACTTAATAAGTGACGGGTGGAGCCCGCTATAGCTCCTCGGTGCATCGGTAGGTCTCATGAGACAACTAGACGTGGAATTGGCCGAGGCCCTTTCCCAATTTGATTTATGGTTTTGGCCGAGGCCTTAATCATTTTAGACATCATGGCCGAGGCCTTGACAAAATGTTTCAGAATGTCCGGCATTATACATTCCCTCATTATGAAAGTGGTTATTGATATTTCATGTGATTATTCGACCAGTAGAATATCCATGTGAAGAAGAGAATGGCATTATCTCATTTTACTTTTGCCATATTATGTTGAAGTTCATGTTTAAAAGGCTTTTGTTTTAGTTATACATTGCCTTAAATGTTAATGTTTATTTATGAAAGCTTCCGCATTATTGTTATCCTTACTGAGCATCTGAGCTCACCCCTTTCAATGTTTTAATGTTTTCCAGGATGTGAAGAAGTATTTTATGAATGACCTGCAGGGATAGTCAGAAGAGGATATGAGTGTGGACTATGGAGACTTTGTTATTGTAGTTTTTCACTTTATGATGTAATGTAACGTTTACGAATGTATATAGTGTTTCCAAGGCTACTAAACTAATCGGTCTTTCGAGACTTGATCTTTTGTGATCATGCCAATGTTACGAAGTAATGCACCGACTCTGGGTAGCTGGGGTCGGGGCGTTACAAAAGTAGAATGAAAATTGTTATTTTAAGAATACATCATTGAAGGGTGATGTTGATCCCAACTTCCCTAGTAATGAATTGAAAATGGGCATAGCATATTCTCAGAAATTCAAATTTTTGATTATGTCTACCCATCCTTTTGAAGATGAAACGTTTTAATAAAACATATTTCAGTTTTTAAATACTTCTGAAGGATTTTAAAAATGTTAGATGGGAAGCTGTGATCATGATCAGATAAAATGGAGAGAGGAACTAAATGAATCAAGGATATATAAATTATATAAAACTGATAATGTTTTTCTAGAGATAAAGTATCTATTATTGGAAGAAAATGATTAGATTTTCTAATTATATCAAAAATAACCAGTATAGCATTGTTACATTAGGAAGTATTTGGTAATCCCACTATGATATCCCTAGATAAATTTTCCCAATTTTTTCTCTAGAACCTGAAAAGGTTGATGTAACCCCATTATAACTTATCATTATTCTTTATCCTTTTCAAAAGTAAAAAATTTCACATTAAATTATGAAATATCTATTTTCATTCCAACCCACCAATAAAAATCATGCTAATCTATTTACATCTTTTTAAATCTAGGATGATCTGAAAATGGAGAACTATGATCTTCACATAAAAAAATTTTCTTCAACTATGGGTCACATGGCACATATAACATCTTCTAATATCTCAAAAAAAAAATCCTTATCAATGTTAAAATCTGGTAACTTACCCTGATGAACAAATTCCACCTTCTTCAACAACTCAATATCTTCCTTCTTCAATTTTTTAATTATATCAAATAGATATGATTTCACTAACACCTAAAACCAAATATATTAATTTCTTCAACCAATAATGTCAAATCCAAAATTCATCATATCACAAACAAAAGGATCATGTTCCAAATGAAACATGGTTAATGTAGGATTAGTTATTTGGATCAAAGCATCAGGAACATTATTTTCTATTCCAAGTTGTTATTGGGTCATGAAATCATAATTACTGATTAATTATAGCCATATCATATCTCTAATGTTCAATTATTCCTGACAAAATGTATACATTAAACTGTTCTGGTCTATATATATTTCACATTAGTCTCCATAAAGATGATGTCTCAAAATTTGAAAATCCAAAAAATTTGAATCTAAATCCAAATTATTTGTAGGGAAATTTAACCCATGCATTTTTAATTGATGTTAATCATAAGAAATTACCCAATTATTGTATATTATGACTGGACCAATTCCTTTTAATGAAGAATCAATATAGATAAGAAAATCACTATTTTTGGAAGGTAATTCCAATACTGGGAAATTCACCATTATACATTTCAATTAGGGAAAATAACATGAAATTTTTTTTTCTAGATTAACATAACAACTTGTCATATTAACATAGTCAGTGGGATATATAACTATGTAAAATTTTAAAAAAATCACCATTAATAGCCTAATAAATCATTTAATCTATGAATATCAATTATATTTTGATGTCTCAGCCATTATTCAAATTAATTAATTATTGAATGATCAATAATTATTCCATATACAGAAATTATGTGACTATGGAACTATATTTTTTAACCAAAACTCATACTTACAGAATTTCTGATTCAATTTATTTTTATATAAGTTTTTAAAAGAAACCCTTAAATAAATTTCATGATCTTGTTTAGTTTTATAATATATCAAATTTTCATCAATAATCACAATAAAAAATGTAACCATGAACTCATAGAATATTAAATTCATAAGATCCATGAAGAAAATAGGTTCATTATTTGACACAAACAACTGTACTAAAAAATCATAATCTCTATATCTAGTATGAATCATGGTATTTTTAATGTCTTCTTATTTTACATTCAACTACTAGAATCCTAACATCAATTAATACTTTGAAAAATATTTTTCCCCCAAGAGATGATCAAAAAAATAATCGATATGAGCCAAAAGGATACTTGTTCTTTACATTTATGTTATTCAAGGCACTATAATCAATGAAAAATTTCATTGCACCATTTTTATTTTTAGAAATCAAGACTATAACAACCCATGATGATGTTCTATGTTGAATCAAACCTTAATATAATAATTCAAAAATGTGGTTCTTCGGCTCTAAATGTTCAATTTGATCCATTCAGTATGAGTTTTATTAAATTTACTAACCACCAGTAACAAATTCAACTGTAAATTAAACTAACAATCAGGGACAATACAAAAAAATTCATCTTAAAAAACATCAATACACTCATTTAACATTGTCAAATAATTAATATAAATACTTACTTTATTCTCATAAATATATTCAGGATAACATTCATTTCCATCATTTAATAATTATCAACATCATGAAATTTTATCAATTGTATTAGTTCTTTCATCTACCCAAAATGATTCCCAAATACGAATATCATTAGATCTATAATCAATCATAGCATGGTAAACCAAAATTCAATCCACAACTAGATTAGAATCAATCTCCACTAGAGGAAAAAAAATTAGATTATAGGTAAATTATTTCAACATATAGGTATAAAAATATTCTTATAACTTATTTTTTCCCTCATCATTTTTAATAGGTGTTGTTACTATAAGTTCGAGATTCATTTCATAAGGAGTAATTTCCAATTTACTAGAATATTTATCAGAATGAAAAGATTGTGTAGACCCTGCATCAAACAAGAAATTGAAATAAACTGAGTAAACTAGAAATACACCTAATACAAAATTTTTTGATAGCCTATCATCTTCTGAAGTATCTAAAAAAATTTCCCTACACATTTCAAATAATATTTTCGATTCTTATCATCATTCATGTTCTTCATCGTATGATTATTTGCATAATAACCGATATAATTGCGCATAAAACATTTTAATGACTTTAAATCAGAATTTTTCTTAATACATACATTATCATTATCAATGCATTTATGAGCCTTATTCCCCATTCAGCCTCATTGAATGAATATACTTTAATTTAATATCAATTTTTAGTGTGTTTTTTTAACAATTTTCACAAAGATTAAACTTGATTTTTATCATAATAATTATTTGTCAAAATCTACTCTTTTTACTACCACCTCAACCTATTATTATTCTATTTTAAAAGAAACACATCATCACTGAAAAAATACATTTCCTACTTATCCGCATGTCGATCATGTTTTTCTTAACTTTTAAACTCATGAGATGCCAATTCCATTAGATATGTAGTCTTCAATTCTGAGTAAAAATGAACAATTTTATTATCATGATTCCAATGGAAAATTGTAGCCTACCATTACAATCAAGTGAGTTGTTCTTTATATTTCACCACCAAGTCATCATCTTACCTCAATTAGAAGATTTCATTTTCGATCACAAGTCAAACTGCAATAGGAAAATATTTGTTTGTAAACATAATTTTGAATTCATCCAAATCAAAATCATCAGTCCTCTCAGTTCCCCTTATTTTATTAACCATCATCCTCCACTCATTAGATTCACCTTCAAAATGGTAAACATCAAGAAAAAACATTTTATTTTCTGAAAACAACATTACATCAAAAATCTTTTCTAGTGATTTAATCAACCAATCATCTAGCATGGGGTCAGATGATCCTATGATTGATTGAGGTTGTTGCCTTAAGAAATGATACACATTAAAAATGATCCTCTATAGTTGAACTAGATTACCTCATACATGGATAACCAAATTATTTATTTCTCAACTCAACAGATCTAGTACAATAAAAATCTACCCAGTTCTAATTCTAGCCATCTCAAGTTGATGATTTGGAAGGATTTTATACCTTAGGATGTCATCGTAGTATAGCTTACCAATTTCTTATGTGGAAAACCTGTCATAATAGTAATATCATAGATGAAGAAACATCATAATCATCAAATTTATTATCATTTAAAATTGATCATAATATAAAATTCATTTATGGATATTTTATAAACAATATCATAACCCCTAAAGTTATCTAAACTGACATTTGATGCCAACTATAAGTCCCTAACATTAAATATTATATAATCTTGAGATTAGTAAAGAATTAAATTGATTTAATAATTAGGATACTTTCATTTTTATATTTTTATATAAATATTCCATCATAAATATTCATCATCAAAAAATCATACAAGAGAATACTACCAAAACAATATCCATTTTTTCAAGAAATAATTTTTTTAAAATAAAACATGATTTATTTTTTTAATAAAAATCTTCATGAATTCTTTCTTTATCATGCCAATCCTTACAAACAATTGTAAAAATTTCAAAAACATGGGATGTGAATAAAATATCTTAGTAATGGATATAAAATAAGGAATTAAACCAATTAAATATGATTATTTTTTACTTGAGAAAACAATTTCAAAAAATCATAATTTCCACCCATAAAAACATAAGTCGTGAAAATAATGAGATTATAGAAAAAAACTTATAAGTAAACATAAATCATAAAAGGTGACATGCAGAATCATTATCCCACATGCATAGTAGCATTCACAAATACATAGGGAGTAACCTTCATGGTTGTGTTTGGAATACCCATAACATTATATTTGCTAAATCCCCAAGGTGATACCCTATTATTTAACATAGTCTCATAACCCAATCAATTTGAGATATATAATGGGATCACCGACCATAAATTAATCATATAATATTTGTTATAAATAATAAATTCCCAAGAGAAAAATCATAAGAACAACACATAAATAAAGAAAAAAATAAAAATAACATTTCCTCATTACAATCACATGATATCATTTAATGATATTGATATAAACTATCCCTTCCAAAAACCAATTTCAATAAAAAAATATATATGAAATGTTAATATGGTATTTATTTTTATTTTAATAATGTTAAATATTTCTTTTCTAAATATGAAATAATGGTTACAGTGTCAAAGAATTCGTTGTCGTCATATACGTTAAAAACATTCCTTTTGTAATTATTCCCTGAAAGGCAGAAACTCCATAAAAAAGAATCATTTTAAAATAAATTTAACTAAATTCATGATATAAATAATATATATTATATTAAAAATTCATTTCACATGTTTTATTAGAATGTCATAATCAAGAAGTATAAATTTAACCCGAAGAATGGAAATTGGGTTATGAAATTCCGTTACCTCGAGTATGAATGTCATATACGTTCATTATCATCATGAATAATAAAAATATGTATGTTTATACATTAATCAGGAATTTTTTTTGTTTATAATTATTTTTATATCACTTCATACAATATTATAACAATTTCATAACTTTTTAGGTTTATTTCAGACATTTTTTCGGTATTCGGTACATGAGTCGAAAATGAAGTTGGTATGATGTCAATTTTCCATGTGGTAATCATTCCATTATCTATATAATATAAAAAATTATATAAATATCATTAATATTAATTATATAATTATTTATATAAATTATCTAAATGAAACTAAAAATACCATTCATGGAGACGGTTGGTCGTATGTAGGCATGAATGCTATTTTTGTTTTTTCTACCGTATTTAATAATACAAATTAAACTATATTAATATAATTATTTATAAATATATAGTTTCATTATAGAAAATTTAATATTATATATATATTATATATTCATATTAGAAAATCCTTAATTCATTCCACATGATGTGTGAACAAATCACATAATTTTGAGGAGGAGGTAGTCCACACGTCGCCATAAAATATTATTATATTACAACAATATGGAAAGCATGAAGGTATGATTAATATTAAATTAATAGAATATGAAAAACGTTATAATAACATATTTTAGCATTATTTAACCCAAAAATAGTTATATTAACAACAATGAAGATGATAAAGGAAAAGAACGAAAAATATTATTCATGTAGGTGATTAACCCGCATAACATGGATAACAATTTTGTTTCCTTAAATAAGAGGAGGTGACAAAAGAAATAGATATTATATATTACATTATAAAAATATCTCTCCAGTATGTACATTCTCCTTGATTTATCATTAATTTATGGATTAATGAGTTGAGGAGAACGTAGAAAATGAAAATAAATTAAGAGATGTACTTGGAGAAAATTACGTCTTGAATATACCCTATATGAAAGACCGTTGAGGATATTGGATTTGATATTTTTTTAGAACAATATCACATGGACATGGGGAAATAGAGGAGGATTTGTATGGGAATATATTTTTGGAGATTCATTATTTTATGGGTCTAGATAGAGCAGTGGGGAGGTTATATTTGAACATGATGAGAGATTGATTAAGGTGATTAATTTATTTATTATTTTTTATTATTATATAACTGTATAGGGGTGGAATTAAATTAATAGTAAAATTATTGTAAAAAATCTTCCATACAATGGTTAGGGTCGATCCATGCCTCATCTAACCATTAATGTTTTTTAGGTAATTTGAGGTTTTAACTTTTATTTTTAACCCTTGTTAAAATATGACCTTTACCACCGAAAGTAATTTCTTTACAATGGTTACATTTTTATACCAAAAAATGAAATTGATCTTGAAAAAATAATTAGTTAATTAAGATTAAAAATATTTAATCTATTTTAACTAATTCAATTAACATCATTTGTAAAATTATATTTAAAATTAATTCTGCGTACAAATCTATAAATCAGGTTTTTAATGTGAAACGTTCAAAATATATAAATTCTTTTATGTGTAATTTAAACCCAAAACTGACCCCAATGACCAAAATTGGATTACATGACAAAATATAGTTTAAATATACTTTAAAATAGTATAAAAAGAAAATATAAAAATTCAAATAAATTATATAAAAAAATTTCACGACCCATCCCCCGGTCCAGTGTCGTAACTACCCCAAACTTGCCTTCCATAGCCCAGGGGCTGGAGACTAGAAACAAAAGCATAAATCCTTATAACTGGGAAAGCATTGCCTTTATTAAACATATACACACACAACCAGATAACAAGAGGAAGGAAACAATAAGTAAAAACTGTATAACAAATGATGTGTAGGATTGTAAAAGTGACCGAAAATGCAATCCCAACACTAAAGTACAAGGAAAATACAAAACAGGTACAACTTAAAGACAAACAAATTTAAGGTTTCTAGAAGCTCTTGGATCATCCACCACAGATTCTACCTGAAGGGTAAGTATAGATAGCCACCTCAACACTCCACATCTGTCCATCTTTTCCGGATATCATCCTGTCGTGAGGTCCACCTCCGGGTACCATCTTGTCCTCGCTCACTCTGCCTCACTCTGTGATGACCATCATCTGAATCCAACACAACGAGGTGTGGGAATACCGATGTTGTGTTGAGTATATGGATACTCAGTAGGGACCTCGAGACCCTCATGGTCTCACAAAATCCAACATGTATAAACTACAGTAGAGAGATACAATCACAAAGAATCAACCAACTTTACATTGGTATATGTCCATGCATATACCTATGATATCAATCATAGTTTGGATCCAAATCTCAAGCCCAGGCACAACCCCTTAAACAAGGAAATTTAATTCAATCTCTATGATGAAAATGTCAGAAAGACATGACTCAACTCACACATGTATATATCTTTTGTATAGTGATATAAATGATAAAATGAAGTCACTGATTCATATAAGTTGTCATACCCACACAAGATATAGGACCAACTAAGATGTAGGACCCACACAGGATACATCACTAGATATTCATTCATCTATGCTGTCAGACCCACACAGGATACAATACCAGGTATGTTTTCTGACCAACGCAGGATACATGACCAGCTTTTCTTTCAGACCCATATTGGATCCAGGAACATAAGTCAAAAATCTCGGACCCATAGATGATTCCAATATATTAGTCATCACTATCATTTTCATGGAGAATTATAGTACAATATTCATTATGGTCGAAACCACAGAGGAATCCGGTACATATGTCTTGACTATTGGACCCACAAAGGATTCTGGAACAGAAGTCATCACAGTCACAGCTAGCCTTAGGTTTCCCGCAATAAGAACGCTTTATTCTAGGAGATTCCTCTACTAGATCCATGTTTCTATACATCAGCATTCAAAAATTATTGATTTTTCATCTCATCTTAAGGAACCCAACATGATAGATGGTGCGTCAATCCGACACCCGTTCTGTGAGTTATTGGCATTTCCGTTCCAGGGGCCCTATTAGTTTTTAGGTTCAAATCAACCGGAACATACCCCAACTACAGCCAATCCTCAATCAAGGTATTCCAAAAGTACCATCTCTCTCCAAGAAATCCGTCACCGCAGACGGTTATATGCTCGGACACCTGTAACCCATGATGCGGGCTAAAATCTGTAAACGACCATAGCAGGTCTAGGTCCGGTCCGTCCCAGTCGGACTGACCTTTCCCAACCCGGTCCATGTGTCTGACCCGGTCCGAGGAACCATCCCAGGTGGTCCTGCTTGTCCGGGTCCATGACGGATGACCCAGACAGCCGCCACCACTCCTCAATCGCGGCGCGACAGCGTCACGGTCCTTCTGCTCTCCACACAATGTAACAGTGTCATTCCACCACCACCACGACCCGGCTTGGTTGTGGCATTAGTCTCCACCGTGTGCCGTGAAGCCGCCAAATTTCTTCATCTGTCAGAGTCCTCCTTGCCACGGTTCATCTTCGGCGCGGTGTACCCGCAACCGCACCCTTCCAGCTCCACCTACGATGTAAACCAAACAAGAATCGACGGAGGGATGTCGGGCCATGTTTCTTCGGCCCAAGTCCTCTGTATTAGGCGATAACATTTGTCCGTCATTGAACCAAAAAAAAATTACGAGGAACAGGGATATGAATTTAAATAAAAGTATCCCCTACCTCGATTCTGGTGAATGTTGTTGAAGGTGCAGGAAAAGAATTTGAAGACATTGTCATATGTTGCACCTATCACATGTCGCCGATCCTATGTTCAAGTGTCATCCTTGATCTTCAATAGATATGATGCATTTTTTGTTAGAGAGGACGTCGTTCTTCGTTTGGAGTGGAAGTTGTTCTTTTTGGAGAGGATGTCATTCTTCGCTGGAGAGGAAAGTCTCCACCATGAATCTCCCAAGTCTTCTCTCAAAGTTCCACCACAGTGAAACACCAAACGACATAAATCAATAGAGAAACTATTATTATATGGTTTCCATGAATTCCCTAATATAATTAAAAATAATTCAAATTAATTCATTAATTCATTAATTAATTTGTGTTGGCATACTTAAAATGGAATGTGAAGAGGATCCACAATAAATTGGGAGTTCCAAGGGTTAATGGGGGTTTAGAGGGGTTTGAGATTGTGTGTTCCCCACCACATAATATCCTCCCAAGGGAGGTTATGTGTGGGTGGGACCCAACTCCAACCACCCCTTGGAGGATTAAACCGCCACAAAATAAAATATGTTTCACATATTTTTATTTAATTTATTTTGAAACCCCCAAAAATTAACTTCCAACCTCGATAAAACTCAACTACTGTGAAGTTCTCATAAAGAGAATATCAGTGCTGCGAGTTCAACGGTATCCTTAAATTTTAATTCTGAGCACTGGTTCAAAATATATTAAATGAAACTTGCACGTTTACTGAACATACACAATAAAATTTCGTATAATTAATAACAGCCACCATCCACCCACTGCGGTCGAGGTTAGGCTCTACCTAGATGAAACAGGACCCAACAAACCCAACGGTACCCTCGGTTCTCTAATCAGAGTTACTGTTTAAAAGTTATAAATTTTACCATAATATAATTTTCACTTAATTATTTAATTCACGGCCAAAAGCTAACTCTCTATGCTGGCCCTCACTCACCCATGTTATTATCTACTTAATGAAATCATACCCTCATGAGTTTAGTGGAGGTCTGAGATTTTTAATCTGAGTTACTGTTTGTGAGTTATAAGCATTTGGAAAATAAAATTACTCTATTCAATAATTATATTTACAGTTATGCTAATTTTGGGTTTTCTCAAAGGAGGCACGCACCGACTATACTTAACTCATGCCTAGAGTAATCCTGCCATCCTGTGCGCAACGGTGGACTCAGATTTCAGATCTAAGTAATTTTTTAAGTGTTATTCCACATTTTAAGGAAAACTACATATGCACATTAATTTAATCTTAACAAAGCTTCGACAGATCATTACGGGCACTCTGGGCCTCCGAATCGTGTGACCTAAAAAACTTTGGACTCGTAAAATTCCCATATATTTAAAAAAACATACATGTAAATTCTTATGTCTTTACATTATCCCCACATCAAGTATTTATGTCATGTTAGCTACAATTAGAACTAAGGTAACAAATGGGGTTACTAAGAAAGAATCTGAGTCTCCCGCTCCCATGTGCTCTCTTGGAGGTTCCTGTGTTTCCAACGAACTCATACCAGAGGTATCGACCGTCCACAGAGGACCCACTGCCATCGAACCTCAATCTATACTGAAACCTCCGAGAAATTATCCATTTCTTCAACGTCCAGATCGCCATGGTTGATGATGTGGTAGGGGTCTTGTTTGTATCTCCTCAGCAGGGATATGTGGATGACATCGTGCATCTAGTGAAACTGTGGTTGAATAGCTATGTAGTAATCCACCTCACCAAAACTCCATATTCCTCGTTGAGGTGAGACCCGTAGAAAGACGTCCTCGCCATCCTAAAAATCCAGAGGTCTCCATCTATTAGATGTATGTGGAAGACCCGTCATGAATTCCAGGTATATTTGATACTACTTCAACTTTGGGACCTCCAAAGGCTGAACCAAGCCTACTAGTACTTGTTTTCCCGCCTTCAATTGCTAACAAGTGATGCATCTTGAGAAATACTCTACCGCTTATTTATTCATTCTCGGCCACTAGTGTTGTCATCAGAGGTCCCGGTATATATTTTCACTACTCTTGGATGTACCTCTGGAGGAGATGTGTGGAACTTCCTCCACACATCCTCTAGAAATGACACTGGCACCATATTACATTCTCTGTAGAGGATGATGTTCTCCCCACCTTCAAAAAATCCATCAGGTTCCTTTCCTATGGATTTCTGTGCATATTGTGACTCACAGACAGTGTTCCCAGGATAAGCCTCTCTAACTCACGGAAGATGTTGGGGAGTGATGGTAAGAGGCTGAAAAAAGGCTTCTCTATCACCTCTCTAAACATCTAAATGTTTGATATTCTACTTAGTGCATCTGCTACAATGTTCCCTTACTAAGAGTATAAACTATCTCTAAGTCATAGTCCTAGAGTAACTAGATCCATCGTCACTGTATCAGGTTCAGGTCCTTATGCGATAAGATGTATCAAGGACTCTGGTGTTTAGAGTAGACAAAAAACGTTTTTCCATAATATTTTGCAACCACATATTCAAGGAAAAGATCACTGCTTCTAACTCCAGGTCATGGGTAGCATAGTTCTGCTCATGCTATCTCAAATGCTGAGAACCATAAGAGATCACTGCTCACTCTTGCATCAGGAACACCCATGTCTGGTCCTTGATTCATCGCAGTATACTATGTACCCAACACCTTCCTCTGGAATACTCAATATTTGGGTAACAATAAAACCTCTTCCTGAGCCCTTGAAATCTCTATTGGCATCTCTCTGACCACACAGAGCATTTCCCCTTCTTTTCAAAAGATTATAGTGGTGCTAAAACTCAGGATCAGTCTCCCACATAGGTATGTATGGCCAAATCATTAGTGATTGACTGCACCCTCTTATTCATGATTCTATCCTATGATGCCTTGGATTTCCTTTTCTCTAGCAAAGTTAAACCCCATAAAAATGTTGTAGATAAACCACAACCATTTTTCCTAATACAATAATTCATTGTATCAACCGTGGTTTCCCATTCCACACCCAAACTAACGTCGTATAGCCACGATACTTCAACCAAGAGTTTCCCACCAAAACTCTCACCTCAAGGGTCAGATCACACCATCAGCGTAAGGGTGATTATCGAGTCCCCTTCTAATGGTATCTCTAGACGTGAGGGTTAATTCAACAGATTAAATTGAAACTCTAGGTCGGGGACAAGATTTGTGGAAGGAATGAATGATTGGTACCTATGTCTATTGATACTAAATCTAGTAGTAGACATAGTTCGTACCTAAAATCATTCCTAGATCACTTGGGTCACACTCCTTGACCACATGCAGCTAGTCTCTTCCCCTGCCCTCCAGCTCCCTGAGCCTAGTGGGGACTACAAAGGCGTGTGATTGTAACATGACGAAATGTTCACCACCTCATGTTTCACTCCTAGCTCTACTTCCACGTCTGTTTCCCTACAGATTCACTTGTCCTTAACACTTCCTCTTGCTGAAAGATCTGACACACACAATTCTCAAAGACTGACACTATTTCATAGCTTCCAACTGCTAGCATTCACTGGTTGTATTCTCCAAGCCGAAGAACATTCAACCACAAAGGTTCTCTCTAGAACCCTAATATAAGTATGATTGCATAGAGGAAAAAAAGTGCTAGCTAAGATGCCCTTAATCACACCTCACATAGTGGTCCGTGCTCTGAAGCACTGTTCACTTCGTAATCATCGAGTACCAGGAATGGTCAGTATGCTTTGATGAATACTCAATTATTGACAGGTTGTCCTGCCAAAACTGTATAAGCTCTAGAAAACTCTCAGCCACCTCCTCAAGCTAGTCCTCAGCCACCTGTGGGTCGGGCATGCCTCGGAACATGAGGGATATCTTGTTCTGAAACACATATAAGGAACTAAGCCTACATGTTTCAACTATAGGTTCTGTCGGAAGTGTTTTTGGTCCTACAGGCAGTGATATAGTTAGCACACTAGCCGAAGGTACCATCTTAGAAAATGGACCAAGTATCGAATCCTCACCACTATTCGGAGAATCCATAATGTCAATAACTGAAAAAAATAATTATCAAAGATCAAAATCTGCTCTACTAGTGTCTCAAATAGGAAAAAAAAACTCCAGTAATCACCTCCATCCAGTCCTCTGATATATGGGAATCTGTCTCACCTCAAAACCTCAGAGGTCGTTGCCGCTGGAACTGGTAAAACTCGATCAGTTGTTGTGCACCGGTTGCCAGTGCGGATGGGGGTATTTGTTTCCCTATGGGTGGTGGTGATACCAGTACCCCACCCGATGGTTCCAATAATGAAAGAGGGCCCTAAACCGGATCCTTGTCACTCGGTGGGTCATCATCGTGTACTATCTTAGAATCCCTAGATGGCTATCTACACAGTGGAATCTTAATAAGGAACGGTTGTGCCACAGTCAATAAGTTATACTTAGTGAGCTGACCAAAATATTTCATAGTGAAGGCTCTTGCAAACACTCTCACAATCAGTGTTTTTGTGTACTCAGTTGGAAATCAGACATTAGGGTCCTTGTGTATGGATACGCCGGTCACCGTACCAACACTGGACTCCCTGGATTGAAAACCACACTCAATAATCTTAACATTATTTCTTCATAGAAAATAAATATCAGAGTCCTATGTTCAATGGTAGAACCTACTCCTCTTATACCAATTTTTCATGAACCGTCCCACGGGGCCCATGTCGTAACTACCCATAACCCGCCTTCCATAGGCCATGGGCTGGAGACTAGAACCAAAGGGGTAAATCCCTATAAATGGGAATGAATTTCCTTTATTAAACATAGACACAAAATACTAGAGATTAATCAGAAGCATTAAATAAGTAAAAACTATATAAAAAAATATGTTCTGAAAATTAAAAGGGGCCGAAAATATAATACAAATAGTAAAGTACAAGGAAAACACCAAACAGGTACAACGAAAATACAAAAGGTTGGATGGTTTCTAGCTGCTCCTGGATCATCCACCATGAATCCTACATGATGGTTATGTACAAATAGCCTCCTCAGTGCTCCACGTCCGTCTATCTCCTCTGGATACTGTCTCGTAGTGAGGTACACCTCCGGGAGCCATCCAGTCCTTGAACAGTCTGCCTCTTTATGTGTTGTACTTCATTTTCATCCATAAAAACGAGTTACGGGCATAGACTGTGCAGAGGTGAGTATAAGGTTACTTAGTAGGGACCTTGTGACCCTCAAGGTCTCACGAAATTGAACAAGGATAAACCACAATAGAACGATACACTCCCGAAGTATCAACCAATCTTACTTAGGTATATGCCCATACATATAACTGAGTTATCTATCACCGTTCGGCTCCAACTCTCGATCCCATTAACAACCCATTCCTCAAAGGATGTAATGTTAATCTCAACGATGAGAATGGTTGAAATACATGTCTCAGCTCACATAGGTATACTTCTTTTGTAGACAATTAGAGATGATCAGATGTAATCACTGATTCATCAATGCTGTCGGACCCACACATGATATAGTACCAGCTAATCTGTCGGACCCACAGAGGATAGAGGACCAACTATTCATTCATCTAAGTTGTTGGAACCACACAGGATATAGGACCAGCTAAGCTGTCAGACCCACACAGGATACAGGACCAGCTATTCTGTCGGACCCACGCAGGATCCAGGAACAGAAATCAAAACTCTCATACCCACGGAGTATCCCGATACATCAGTCGTCACTTTTGAACCCACATAGGATTCTGGTATAGTATTCATCACTGTCAACCCCATGGAGGATTCCAGTATAGAAGTCTTCATTTTCGAACCCACTGAGGATTCAGGTATAGAAGTCATCACAGTCGCAGCTTGCCTTAGGGTTCCCTCACAAAGCACGCTCGATTCCTATAGAGTCTTCTCCTAGAGCAATGTGTTGATACATAAACTATCATGATTTCCTGAGTTGATATATCCCGTAGTTTCGTCTCATTGTAATAAACCAAACACGATAGATGGTTCGTCAATTGGACGCCCCGTCTGTGAGTTATTGAAATTTCCGTTCTAGGGGCCTAGTAGGTTTTTTGGTTCAAACCAACCTAACCATACCCCAACTGTGTACAAACATCAATCGGGGTATTCCAAAAGAATTATATCGCTCTAAGAATTACATTGTCGTAGACGGTTCGTCGTTCGTACACCTGTAACCCAATATGTGGGCTAGAAGTTGTAAATGGCCATAGCGTGTCTAGGTCCAGTCTGACCTAGTCAGACTGACCCGTCCCAACCCGGTCTGAACCAGGGTCTGACCCAGTCTAAGAAAGTGACCCAATTTTTCCTGCTTGGCTGGCAACACGGCAGCCGGCCTGGCCGGCCGATACCCCTCCTCCACCGCGGCACGACGATGTTGTGGTCATCTTGATCTCTGCGCGGTGCAACGACGCCGCACCACCAAACCCTGGCCCGGATTGGCCGCGGCCTTTGGCTCCACCATGCAGCCTGACGACATCACCCTTACTCATTCACCGTGGCCCTCCCAACCGTGGTTCTTCCCCGATGCAGTGCGACGACACCGCGCCCTTCCGACTTGCCCTCATAAGTATACCAAACAAAATCGATAGAGGGATGTCGGGCCGTGATTGTTCAGCCCACGCCCTCTATATTAGGTGATAAAATTTGGCCATCATTCAATGAAAATAAACAATGAGGAACGAGGGTATGAATTTAATCAAAACAACCCCTACCTTTTTTTTGGTGAATGTTTTTGAAGGCACGATAAAAGAATTCAATGATGTCATAGTATGTTCCACCCATCACACACCGACGATCCCGGGTTTGAGCTGCGTACATGTTCTTCATCGGAGATGGTTCATTATTTATTGGAGAGGATTTCATTTTTCATTAGAGAGGACATCGTTCTTCGTTGAAGAGGAAAGGCTCCACCATGAATCTCCCAATCCTTCTCTCAACGTTCCACTACAGAGAAACACCAAACATCATAAAACAATAGAGATGCTATTATTTTATGGTTGCCATGAATTCCCAAAAAGAATTAAATAGAATTCAAATTAATTTGTTTAGCCATTAATTAATTTTTGTTGGCATACTTATGAAGGAAGGTGAAGAGGCTCCCCAATAAATTTGGAGTTCCAAGGGTAAATGGGGGGTTAAAGGGAGATTAAGCTTGTGTGGTCCCTACCACGTAATATCCACCAAAGGGAGGTTATGCACGGGTGGGCCCCACATCCATCCATCCATTGGATTATTAAACCATCAAAAAATAAAAATATGTTACACATAGTTTTATTTAATTTATTTAGAAACCCCAATAAATTATCATCCAACCTCGATAAAATGAAACTACGGTGAATGTATATTTATGTGAATACCAGCGTTGTGAGTTCAATGGTGTCCTCAGATTTCAATTCTAAGCACCGGTTCAAATGATATGAAACTCCACTCGCACGTTTACTGAATGTACCCAAATATAAGTTCAGAAATTAATAACAGCCACCCTCCACCCACTACGGTTGAGGTTAGTCTCTTCCTAGGTGAAACACACCCCAAAGAACCCAACAGTACCCTCTTATTTCCAATCCTAAAAACCTTTTAAAGGTTATTAATTTTACAATAAAATAAATGTCACTTAATAATTTTATTTGTGGCCAAAAACTAACATTATCTGGTGGCCCTCACCGACCAATGTTAGTATAAGCTTAATGAAATCATAGCCTCATGAGTTTAGCAGTGGTATCAGATTTTTAATCTGTGTTACCATTTGTAAGTTATAAACATTTGAAATATAAAATAACTTTATTAAATTATTTTATTTATGGTTATACCATTTTCAGGTTTTCTCATAGGAGGCATGCGCCGACTAAACATAAGTCAGTCCTAGAGTAAACCTGACATCCTGAGCGTAACAGTGGCCTCAGATTTCGGATCCATGTAACAATTTAAGAGATATTCCACTTTTTCTGTAAAACTGCATATACACGTTAATTTATGATTAAAAAACCAATGGATCATTCAGGGAACTCTGCGCCTCGGAATCGTGTTCCTTCAAAACCTGCAGACTCATAAAATTCCCATATATTTAATGAAAATTACTTGGAAATTCCCGGTCTTTACAAAAATAGGTTTTTAAATAAAATGAATTCTGTTTCAAAATTCATTAAATATATGAATGTTAATAGAAAAATAAATGATTTATCAAAAAAAATTGTATATCCCCTTTCAATTAAGAAGTTTTATTTTTTTCATATATAACATATTATCATGTCAAAAACTATATTTAAAATGGGATCTCCATTAAAAGGTGGTGAAACATCCTTTTAAAAATATTAGTGATTTTATGCATTAAATTGGATATAATATAATTTTTTGTCAACGAAATTTGCTTGAATAAAGTAAAATAAATTAATAAACATATTATAACATATGATAGTTAGTTGTGTTAATTAATACCTAAACTATGACTATGAAATAACTACCATTTAAAATAATATAATTAATAATGTAATATTTTTCGGTATAACTCAGTCTTGTGTGTATTATATGTTTTTAGAGATAATAATTACTGTGTGCTAGGTATGCAATCAATCATAGTGTCCCCTTTAAATTTACATTAATATACAATTAATTAAAATCAATACATATAAAAATGAAATATTATTTAATTACCTGGGATGTTACAGATCCCCTGGTGATGGATGCCATTAGCTATGTATCGGTCTTGGAAACAACTAGCTCTAGGGGATATAGCATGGGATATCATTTGGTGATGGATAATAGTGGGTTACATCCTTTTCCTTCCAACATGTTCATTCTAATTGACTGTGAGAGCCGCTGGGAGGGATGAGTGTGTAAACTTCCCAACTGGAGTTAGGGGATAGACTATGATAGCTCCACTTGTTATGGATACCTTTGGGTACGTCCTAGTCCTACCAGCAGCTTGATCTAGAGGATATTCCATGAGAGATCCCCTGGTGATGGATGATATTGGGTATATCCCATTCCATCTATTTCATTCATTCCAATAGTCCATGAGAGCTCTTTGTGTTAGGATAGGGGCAACGATGTGAGAGATTCCACTCGAATTGGATGATGCTGGGTTATGTCCTGATCCTTACCAATATATATGTATATGTATATATATTCCTAATGATAATACATATATATATATATATATAAATTTACATGAACTGACTCTTATTCTCACTATGGTTTGAGGTACATATATCCATTAGGTGTACCTCTGGAACCTGGATGGTTTGATGTATATTTTCTCAGTATTATTTTTCAGTTCTATGTTTCCCAATCATGATTGGTCTTGACACCATGTATTCTATCCCATAATGATTGATATATCTCCCCACTACCTGGCCTCGATTACATTGGGGTGCCCAATTAGACCTCCGTTGTTCACAAGACTGTGATCCTTGGTTGTGTATCATGTTATGAATGTACCTTCGTGTTTGGAGAAAAAGACGGATATAGAGATTGGGATGCTCATGGAGATCACTCTTAGGTATATTCATCATTTTATTTCCTTTAATATATTGTAAATCATGTTTTATGTTTAAATTTTTGACATTTGTATAATCACCAATAATGAATGTTTGTATAAATAGGCATTTGATAGTTTTATTCAATTTAATATTATTATTCTTCCCCAACTCTGATATCTATTTATTTACTAATATGGATGTTTATTTTTATTTATTTTGTTATACCATTGTGAAACTATGATCACGAGGTTATATTCTACCCTCGTACACCACCTTTACACCATCAGTGCTAGTCAACAGCCTCTGGCGCATGGGGAGGCATGATTAAGTCCATGTGACCCACTAGTCTAGCAATCACTCTAGTGATATGTTGGGATGGGATGTTACAATACGTCCATATTGACTTGTAATATCATTAATACATCATTATTCATGGTAATTTTAGTATCATCCTGAATTTTTCCATCTAAGGGGATTTTAAATTAAATATAACAAATTGTAATTAAATATCATTACTCAATTCATTTTTTATCGGGTTAAATTACTTCCTTGTTTTCATTAACAATAAATAATTGAATTTATAATGACATTAAATATAAAATAATTTCTCTCCACTTATTATATGTGTATTTATATTTCTTACACATAATGAATTTATATATCAATTATCACATCAATTTTATGACCATTTTATGTGTTTATTTCAACATCACATTCTAATCCATATTTTTTTATAAAGGTTGGGTTCGAACCCTCATTTTATTATTTAAAGAAATGATCTCTTTAGGCAAGGTAGAGGGAGTCCCATTACATATCCCGAAGGCCCAAGGCCAAGTGGCCATGAAGACTGGACGTGAAAGCCCTTTTTTTGGATGAAAGAGCCCCTCAATGAATAGTATAGCTACAATACCTTGACTGCTACAGTATTGTAACCGCTACAGTTCATGAAACATTTTTTCCACCGCTATAGTGTCTTCACTGCTACGGTTCCCCTACTTCTATAGTACTGCTACAATGTGCTGCTATAGTACTACTATAGTACCCCTGGGAATTATTCCCGTCATGGATTTGATCCTGGGTCTTTTGGATGCCAAGTAGGAGCCTGTACCACTAGGGTACATGCTCATTGGAATTCTAATCCATATTGGTTATTATTGAAATTGAGTTAAAGAATTTATATGATCACTATTTAATAAAATACATTGTTTTTTATCATATTGTTTTTCATGAACAATTTTTTTAAACATTAATATTTTTAGCACTTTAGTACTTAAATTGGTTAAAAAATTATTTTCAAGAAAAACCAACTTAATATTTTTGTTTAGTCGATGAACATATTTTCTCCAAAAAATAATTTTTGCTAAAATGGTTATAAAATAACTTTTAGCCTTTCCAAAATGATTAAGTAAATCAAATTATAAAATTTTTTAATCTTAAAAATATTTTCAAAGGAAGCTTCTTATCGCTTTCCAAAAAGTCACTTTTCTATCCTTTTACCATGAAAACTGAATTTATTTTACCCTATACGGTTTGTATGGATTTACCTACCGTAGTTTCAATTAATATTATTTTTCAAGTTTAAATGGTTATTTAGTTATGAAATTTTGTAATCTGATTTTGAACAAAAAATGGTTTGAAAACTATTTTCCAAAATGAATAGATTATTTTCCTCATGAATGTATTTAAATTTTTTTTTTTTGGTAGTTCTATAAATAAATTATAAAAATCCATTATTTTTTTACTTCACATAGGATATTTTGTATTGATACCATCCTTATTTTTTCTTCTGGATGGTTCTTGGTTGATTTATCAAAGGACAATACTAACATTCACTTACATGGTTAGTTTATGTAATCCCCTTGAAATATTCCCTTTCATATTTTCATTGTACATTGAATTTACCATAATTATCTATTTCATTTATAAAGTTAACAATCACTGTCTAAAATTAATAAAAAAAATTTATATTGTAATTAAATTTATAGTTATTTCATTTTTTTGGGAAATGTTGATAAATATGAATCCTTTAACCTATATCAATATTTGATTGGGCATGTTTTTCATCAATTATATTGAGTAATCAATATATGAGGAATGATTTGGGAAATTTAAATATGGGATTTGGGTTGGTCAATGCAAGCCCCTCAATACATCAGTATTATCATGAGAGAAATTTGTTGGAAACAAATTCTTTGAGATGGTTTCAAATGAAGAATAGATATGTTTGTACCCAATAAAATTAATCCTTTCATTGGTGAGATGATGAAGGTATATTGTTTTATTTTCTATATATAATATGAATGATAATTTATCATTTCCATTATTTAGATTCATCATTTAATATGTAATAGGTTTTCATTATGAAAAATCTATGGATTAATTTAATTCTCAATTTTTTGATTTGATTTCATGTGTTTTAAGTCAATTACTATGCAATATTCATTATGTTTTATCTAGTTATTTAAATAAAACATGCCTTCACTTATATAAATTTCCATATTTTTGTGAACTATCTTCTAGTTTACTGATTATATGACATGTGTGTTTATTTATTATCATATAATATTGATTAATCTCAATTATTTATTATTTAATCCTTTTTACATAACCCTTAGTGATCATTTGAGACCAACCATATTATTTTCCATAGGAACCCAAGAAGTGTACTATGAACGTGGTCTAATTAATTTTTTTGTGGGATTCAATTAATCCCCAAAAGACTTTTTTTCTAGTAATTAATGTATTCATTTGTAAAACAAAACTCATATTTGTAACCACATTCCCAATACTAAGAAACTCTTTTGTCCAATGTGACTTTATTCCTTGTAATCATTCCAAATTAATTGTATTTGACACCTTCTAGAAGCATTCTGGGTTCAGGGTGCTACACTATTATTCAGTTATTTTATATGTTTTAAATTTTTTTAAATTTTTATTGATTTACTTTATTTTTTTTCTTTAACATGAGTGATTATATAAAATTGAAATTCTCACTCCTAGGAAATTTTTCTGAGTCTAAATTTTCTAATTCTATATTGAATATGTTTTTTAGTTAAATATGAGCATTTATTCTTATAGAACATTCGTTATATATTTTTCAATCTATGACTATAAGAATTAACATTAAAAAGAATAAGGAATATTTTTTAGGATGTTATTATAATACATTCAATACCATTAATCATTTTTTATCTCATAAAATCTGTAAAATTTAGCTTTTATAGAAGATCTACATTCAATCCACCATTATCCTATCCTACCCTAGACTAATTATATTTCACTATTATCAGAAAAATGTGTGTGAGAGAGATTATTCATTATAGGATGAGATGTCAATACTGAAACTACTAAGTGTGGGATTATGATTATATAAATTTGGGGAAGTGGTCGTGGTTTTCCATTCTTTTTATTTTATTATATACCCATCATGAAAAATAATATAAAAAATATAATCATTAAAATAATGGTTATGTCATGGAGGTTTAAAATAACTATTGGTGGACCAATTATTTGTATCATTTGTGGTTGGGTAGTGGATTTGAGGCCCGTAAAATCTCAAAATTTAAAAAAATGTAAGATATAATATTTATATTATTCATTATTATTGATTTGTGAAAATTTATTGTATTTATGGTAAAATGGTAAAATGGAATTATTATTGGAATATTTTCTCATTAAACATTTATTTATTATCATTAAAACTGCTCTAGATATTTGCCTATTTTTTAGGTTTCCTTGTTTGAACTCATTTTCCATCCCACCTGTATACCTTATAGTCATTTTAACATAACATTTTAATTTTCCTGAACCTCTTATGTCTATTCCATTGTGAAAATTTAGTTTTTGAGGTGTTCTAAGAGGTCAAGGTGACTTATTCCCAACTTGTTAACAAATTTCTAGTTTTCTGGATAGTGATTCCAGTTCAACAAACAGTGTCATCAGCCGGTTATATATCAGTAATTCATATATCATTAGGTCATTTGTTAGTAGTTAAACTATCGGTACATCCTCACATGGTAGGTTATGTGTTTGTAGGTCATCTATTGGTTAGTCATCTTGTTGTAGGTCGTATATTAGTAGGTCATCTATTAGTACGTCCTCTATTAGAGGGTCATCTTCATGTAGGTCTTCTATTGGTAAGTCATATTTCAGTAAGTTCATATTTCGGTGGGTCCTCCATTATTAGGTCACCCTTTGGTCAGACATATTTTGGGATGTCATATATCAGTAGATTGTATAGAGTTTTAACCTATCAGTAGGTGTTATAGTGTATCCAATAATCGGTAGCTATACAATGTTTCTAGCTTCATATAGTTTCTCTTTTGCGATGTTATCATTGACAAAAAAAACATTCAATGGATTAAAATACCATATATTATATATTAATTTTCTAAAGTGTTTGGGTGCCTTTACATGGTCAAAATGCGTAATGTTGACAAAATACACCATTAATGGAAAATATAAAATGTATCTAAACCACTCCACAATTTAAATTTTTAAACGTGTCAAGATACCTTCATCTATTAATCATCCTTCATGTTTCCCTACTAATGGATTCCTAGAGTTCATTCTCCCCCATCAGTTGTGAAATCAAACTGCAATTCTTGGATTGTGTTCCTCTTGGTGTTTTTTCTACTACATTCACACCTTCTATTTTGGTGAAACCTGGAAGTGTTAATCTGTCTCTAATATAAGGTATGTTTATCCTCCATTATTTTGGGTTCATATATATGTTTCCTTCTATATCTCCATAACATGTGATAGAATGTGATCTCCATGTATAAAATGGATATTTAAAAGTTGTTGGTTTGTGCGATTATGTCGCGATGTACTCGGTGGATGCAGTCGATGAGGGAGAGGTGACTGTGATCTGTTGTGTAGGCTGATTCACATGAAAATAACGTAGGAATCATTGTGAGGTAGGTTATTTGTGGATTCTCTAGTCCATTCACTTGTAGACATAGAGTAATATTGTTTTATTCTAATTGATAATAATTAAATTGTTATAATAAATATCTGAACTAGATTAACAAATTGGCAATAATTGCATAGTGATGATATTGCCTCTTGATTTTCTAGATAGTGTTATATCAATTTTTTCTCATTTAGAATTTCGTTCTTGATGGAAATTTTTAATGATGATAAATCTGATATTAATTTTAAATTAATAGTGAATGTATAAAGTTTCATGGTAATGAATCTAGATTATGTTGTTTTTATTTGATGATAATCACATTGATGCAGTTACGCATTTTTAAATGAATCAGTTAATTCAATACCGAAAAATGAACTGGTTTTGTGGTAAATATTATTGATTAAATATTTCTGAGGTACCATATATCTTGTAAATTCCACACACCTTATTCTTCAGTTATTTGAGTGAATGTTGTGTGTGAAGGATAAATTCCTTTTTTTAGGTCCATGATCTTAGTTTTGTTGTTATTTTTTTCCATCTTTTTTGGTTGTCATATGATACTAGGATGGATGAGCCTGGAATGTTTTTGAGGTATGTGGGGTTATGGAATCCTAGTGTTTGTGGTAGTAGCAGTTAACTGATGGAATTATGATATGAATCTCCTAATTCTTGTGGGTGTCGTGGAGGACATCCAGAAAGATGGAACATGTTGAAGTTGTGCTCACCTGTTGACATGAAGGTGGTTGTTGTTGAACATGTTATTTGTTTTTCAATTCTAATTTCCCCACAACATGAGGTAGATGTTCTCTCATAACCTCCTTCTAAAAAATGTGATAACGCATGGGGAATTCCTTGTTCTTTCCGTGATCACATTCTCAAGGATGGATGTTCATGTTCACCAGCTATAGGGGAAAAAATGAGGGGTCGTACTTCTAAAAACCGAATTGAGCCCCTTGCATTTCCTTGATCAAAATTATTTAATAGAATAACTAGAATTATAGAAAATGGTAATGATGTTAAATAAATAAATAAATGATGTCTAACCCATGTGTTTGGATTGTGCTGGGATGAAATAATGAGGTTTTGACTTTCTGAAGCTATGGAATCTATTAGGTTACGCCTATAATGAATGGATCTTGGTTGGAGTGATAACTAAATTTAATATAGAATTTTATCATGGTTAATTAATTGTTATGGAATTAATTAATGTAATGTGAAATTGAGGGAAGGGGATAAAGTAACATTATATAGATCATTACATGGTTTTGTGACTATAGGATATCTATTCTTACCAGTGGTGGTTGGGTGTCTGGGAGAAATTAGCTTTAGTTGTGTATAATGAGTGGTTATTCCCATATTGTGGTTTTTATCTCTATTTTATTCTATACTATTTGTGTTTATATATTATACTCCCCCATATCCATTCGAGAAACAGTCAATCAGGGAATTCATGGCCCCATAGGATATTTTCCACAACACCCCTGTAGGAGGAGGGATGGTTGACTACCCCATTTGGCCCCACTATCATCTCATTGTAGTTACTTGTGCTGGTATACATGTGGAACTGTTTTCCCACATATGTGTGTTGAGTTATTTAATCGATTGGGGTTATTTCAGACACATAGGTTCTTGATATAGATTCATATGGACTATTGTATGTGTAATATGGATATGCTATGATGGCTTACGGATCCTAACTCAGTGTATGGGATATAATGGTTTGTGGTATAATACATGATGTATGATACACGCTATGAAAATTATTGTGGCTCTTCGAAACAACCTGTTTACATTTGGTTGTGTGGTTTTGAGGGTTTATTGCATGAGGGTAGGTTTAGGTGCTTCGCCTGGGTGTCTGCAGGTAAGCCTTTTTTAGGAGAGATGGGATGGATGTGTGACATTAGGGAAAATCAGCAATCCAATGAGAATGTGGTGGTAGGATAACTTTGATAATATTTAATATATTATATACTCTATTAAGAAATACATTGTGAGAGAGGACATTGTGGGGCTGGGAATATAATACACTTGTGTTGGAGACGTGTTAGTTTCACTTGTTGTTCACTGTACATTATCATGCTTTCATTACATTTGGATGAGAGGCTCCTGGGAGGATCCTACTCAGTATACAGTTATAATTACCCTATGTTATATAACCTATATTTCTGGAAACATGGATTATGTTTGAGAATATGATGTTTACTATTTGATTGGGTTTTTATAGGAGCTGTTTGAACTTCATGGTCACGGTCATTTTACATTGTTTTGGAACCTTTAGTTTTCCCTATTAGTTCTAGTAGTAATTTTATGATATTAAATATATGTTCTCAGGTTTTCATTTATATTGTAGTATGATCATGAGTTCATTGGTGTCTATTTACCTCTCTCTTTTAGATTATTTCTCTTCGAGGTTAATGCCTCCCATCATTGTGTTTGATATACCCTTAGTGATATTCTCCAACATGGGTCCTACAACTGGTTGGACGTGGTGAAGGTGATAATTATTTATCTTCTCACATTTCTGGATTACGAGGGGTACACCTTGTGTGGAGTGGGTCATGTAATAGTGGTATCATAGGTTTAGTTGAGGTATAACATGGAGTTTGGAGTTTGGGACATGTGATGATTCATGGGTTTGCTGGAAAATTATGTTAGCTAAGTTTAGAAGCCACTGTAAAAATGGTAGATTGGCTGAGACATGGGTATTTAGATCCCCTGTGATCTAATAAATGTACCTTTAAGATTACAACATCTACTAAACAAAGTGATACTATTTGTAGGGTAGATATCTACGAAATTATCATGCATCATTCTTCTTTGCGCCTGTATTTTATTAGGTAGATTGTGGGATAGGTTTTACTATAATGAATAAATGAAAAAAATTAATTAATTTTAAATTATTTCATATGATAGGTTTTGGATCCCTGACTATTTTTATTTTTCAAAGTTATGGCTCTTGATCGACATCCTTATCAGGTTCGTGCAGAAGATATTCAGCAGGGTACACCATCAGATCGATGTAGGGTAGAGATTGATGACAAAAAAAATTGGGGGTGGACACTCCAAGAGTTTCAGTGTGAGAGTCTATATATTATTGAGTACTCTATTTTATATTCAGTAACAAAATACCAGTTGGAGGTGGTTGAAATATATTTCAGTTCAACTCGTGCTTGAAAGGACTATTGGGTATCATTGTTTGTGATGATACTAATTGGAGTAGCGAGTCAGATATGTTTCATATTCCATAGATGTCATGAGGAGTTGATGATCTCATGGTAAGAGTTATGAGACTAATTTAGAGTGATTTCTCATTATTTAATATTGAATTTGGATTGTCTCCATGAGGTTCTAACCCAATGACATGTGATCTCTAGTGTGTGAGGGTTCGAGTTATATTTCAAGATACTTTTATGATATTCTTTGAACCTATTTCCAGACTAGGAATCTAGGTTATGGACTTCAAAGGAGTAATTGGATCTATAGATCAACCTCCAAGTCACCTTCATTATACTAAATACATATGTTTGGGTTCTAGTGAAGGAAGAGGTCCTTGAGAGGATGTTACCAAGAACCGAAACATCATAAGAGGGGATTCACCAGGATTTATGAAGAAGTAGATATGTGGTAAAGGGTTATTAGTTTTCATGGATGAAAAGATTCTAACCATATTGGGGTATGTCCTAGCCCTATATATCTCGTTTCTCCTAGGGTGGAAGCTATCATTCCTATTCTAAGATAATATGAGATTTTTTTCATTTGATGTGAAAGGTATTCAATATTAAGAGTGCCCAAACATTATGAGAAATCAGCATGTGTTAGGTGTTCCACTTCAGGTTCCTCCATTGAGGAAGTTCTCAATGAGACATCAACATTAGGATGCCCTGGTTTTGGATCAGTAGATAGTAGATGAGGCTGGAAGAGGACATCCACAGGATTCTACCCTTCCTTATAGAGTAGAGTGTAACCATTGAGGTGGTCTCTGTTGGGGTCCGAGAGGTCATTGATAAGGTGGTGGTTATCTCCATGCCTTATAATTTCTAACTAAAGGAAATACATACATCATTGGAGGTACCCATTAATTTTTTTCTACTTGGGTGTATTCCTTGTATGATTTAGGAGAGACACAATCCTTCATATCATCGTTTATTGTCCATGAATTGGGACTAGAGGTAGAGGGGCCTCCATCTCTTTTGGCACTGACTACACCATTTGGAGGCTGAAATTATTTGATTTAACTATGCAGAGACTATGATAATGTTCTGGGGAAGCACCACTTTTGGGTAGATGTCCTATGTTTCTAGATACATCCATATGATTGTATCCTCATCATGGATTGGTTTTATTCAGTTTATGCTATTATAGATTTCTTTAGGATGCAGGTGGTGTTCTTGATAGTTGATATGTTGTTGATTTCATCAGAGGATCATAATACGGTGTTTCCTAGGGTCATATAAGTGTACTATAACGAATATCTATAAGCGGTTGTATTGTTACCCCCTCAATGGGAGATCATGTTTGGGATTAATCTAAAGTCAGGAGCATCTACGATCTCAATGCCTCTATATTGAATGGTTCTAATTTTTTTTGAGAGTTGCATATATGTATCGATATGTTTTCAGTGTGGGTATTTGATCCTCCTAGTGTGTGACCATATGGCACACTAGTTTTGGTCATGAGAAAGGATTAAATCAGTTTGTGGTTGTATATTGATTATTATAGCATAAACAGGGTGATAGTGATGAAATGGTATCCAGTGTCATGTATTGATGAATTTTTTAATCAAATGATGTGTGAATGTTGGTTCTTAATGATCAATCTGCGATCAGGATATCATTAGAGGTGTGTGATGGATTAGGATATCTCAAAGACTACTATCTTTTTCTTTCATTAGCATTATGAGTTTTTTTAATATAGTTTAGTGTGAAAAAAATTAGTTTTTATCACTGGGTTGAGGAACAATTTTATTTTTGAGTTCCTGGATAATGTTTTGGTGGTTTTAATCTATTACATCCTTTTGTAATCCATGTATGAGGAGGATCATTCAGAGAATCGTTCATTCATTTTGGGAATTCTCCATCATCATCAGTTGTTTGGGGAGTATTTAATGTGTGAATTTTGGGCCCGAAATTTTTTTTCATGGGGAATTTTATATCCCATTATGGTGTAACTGTGGATCTTCAAATTATAGAATATGTTATGTCTTGGGAAACACCCATTATATTGGATAATGTGTGATGTTTCCTTGGTACCATATGATTTAATAGGATGTTTGTAGACATTTTTTCTTAGGTTTTGACTATTCTAACATCATATACTACAATGTATCATGCATTATTATGGACCAATCAATTACAATAAGATTTTAGTATATGAAGGATATGTTGTTCTGTGCTTCAGTTCATTGTCTACCAGTAGAAGGAGCTCAGTTTGAGGATTTCTGTGATGCATCATGGTTGGTGTTAGGTAATGTTCTAATGTTGTAGATATTGGTAGTTTATTATGGCTATTGGCATTTTCATCCTCACAAATATATCTATGTCAACCAAGATATCATTTTTGTGGCACTTGTGTTTTCTTTGATTTTGTGGAAAAATTACCTCATTATAGAGGTTTTATGGACTTCATTGATCATTAGAGCCTAAGGTACGTTTTTTCCAATCATGACATGAAAATGTTGTAATGTTGGTGGATAGTGTTCTTAAATGATCACGAATTCAAAATTTCTTATGCATCTAGATAGGGGGTGTTTTTGGCCGATGTGTTTAGCATGTAGTCGTGTAGTGATGCAATTCATGAATCTGCTTATTTCTGGAGGGTGATGGGAGAACTCTAAACAATACATATGGTTATAGGAGAAGTTAGGGGAAGAGGTTGTTCTCTACAGATAATGGTGCAGTCATCTCGAGTGCATCAAGTGGATAAATCTCAGTTGGTGAATTTTGAGGTTGATGTATCTAAAGGAAAAGTTGTTTTTTAGGAAGGGGATGGATGGTTGGACTATGAATTAACAACATCAGGTGTTGTTTTAGGGAATGATTTTTGTTCCATCAGTGATTCGTGAGATGGTTCTCATATAGTTCCAAAGTTTTCACTTAGCGGTACCTCCTGGTGTGGAAAATATCTATCGATATTTGAGGAGTCAGTTTTGGTCAATGAATCCTGACTAGATGTAGGAAGACATAACAATGGACATTGTTATTGGTGGATCATGATCATAGGGAATCAATGAAACTATATGTGTAGTAGTGGTTTCTTTGATGAAATCATCCCACTTTTTAAAAATCAGTGACTCGAGATTAGTGGAGGTTATGTTGAGGAATTATTTAGAGGAAGTGGTGAAACTCCACGGAGTCCTAAGGAATATCATTTCAAATCGCGAACCTCAATTTACCTCTAATTTTTGGGATTTTTTCTGCATGTTTTTATTTCTCACATATTCTTTAGTACTTCTTTTCATCCACATAAGGATGTCCAGATTGAGAAGACCATTCATAATCTTGAAGTAATGTTGTGTTCTTGTGTACGAACTTTTGGAGGTTCTTGGATGAGGTGCATACCCTTGGTAGAGTTTAGTTACAAAAATAGTTCTCACACCACCATCAGTATGGTGCAATTTGAAGCCTTGTATAGATGACCATACTTTTCTCCATTATGTTGAACTGGGGCTATAGATTCTGCAATCCTTAGGTCAGAACTAGTACAGAATAGGGAAAATATGTTTCTGGTTATTTTTTAGAGGATGAAAGAACCACTAGATCATCATAAATACTATGACGATTATATGAGGATACCATTGGAGTATGAATTTAGCATCACATTCGTTTGAAGGTGACTCCCCTTCCTAGGTAGTGATAAATTGGTCATGGGAGTAAGATCTCTCCCCCCCCCATTTAGTGGGAATTTCATGGTGTTGGCTTTTCTTCGACCCGTGGTGTATTGGATGACACCTTCTCTATAGATTATTTGGACACAAGATGTTTTGAGGTCTCATAGATTCATCATTATTTTTATGACCACTATCTTGTTGTCTGTTGTGGAAAGATCAATTTTTACAATGATGTGAGAATCTAGAAGTACCCTATATAGATCAATGAAATTACTGAGAAGGTGTCATACGGGAATTCTATCCCCTTGGATTGTGTGTTTCGGTGCCATGGTGGTATGGAGGAGAGTACTTGGGAATGCGAGTCATAGATACGTGCTCATTACCATAAGATGTTTGAAATTTATCTTATTTATTGTAACTTTTTTTTTATATGGTTGTAGGGAATTTCAATTTATGATATGGGTTTTTCTTTTTTTCTTTTTGTGGGGTTTTTTATTTGAGAGGTATCTTCCCAAGGAGAGTAGTTATGATCTTGTTATAGTTTTTGCACAGTTTGACATTGTTCCTTTGATGAATTAGTTGAGATCTTTTGGTGGAGAGAGACTTGAGAGGGGTCTCGAAGTGTTCTGGTTCATCCCATTTTTTGTCTCCTATCTAGCATGGTTTTTGGTTTCCCAATAACGATAATGTTTTTAAAGTTATCTAATTTATTGTTCTGGAACTCTCTTGTCCATTACATTATGAAAATCTACTGGTTGAGGTGTTATGCCTGTTGAATGTGTATTATTCCTAACAAAATGAAAAAAATTCAGTTTAATGAATATTGTTTCTAGTTCAATGAATAGTGTCATCGATATGTCATCTGTCCATTGGACATCTGTCTGTAGGTTATATGACGATATTTAACATTTTTGGTTGGTGTTCTATCAATAGATCATCTGTTGATAACTCGACAATTGGTAGTTTATCTATCTATAGTTCATCGGTTGGAAGGTCATCAGTCAGTAGGACCTCTATTGGTAGGACCTTTAAAATTAGGTCATCTACAGGTAGGTCATCTATTGGTAGGTCATATGTCAGTAGGGCTTCTCTCGGTAGTCCATCTGTTGGTAGGTCCTCAGTCGGTGGGTCATCTATTGGTAGGTCCTCAGATAGTATGTCTTTCATCGTTACGTTCTACAGTGTTTCCAATTATCGATAGGTTCTACATTATTCCTAGATATTAGTAGGTTTATACTGTTTCCATCTTCCTAATTTTTCACTTCTTTGAAATTTTATTTGATGTAAAACACAATGAAAACCATGTTTTGTGGAATTTAAAATATATTCGAAGACCATTACTCCGGTCATAATTTTCCTATGTATCTGGGCGCATTTATGTGGAAAAAAATGTAATGTTGACCAGATACACATGTAATAGGAAATATAATTTCTATCTATGTCGCTGCTCAGTTTAGATTTACAAAAGGGTCAACATACCTTCTTTTGTTGTTCTTCCTTTTTGTTTCCCTTGTACGGATACCCATAGTTCATCTTCTCATTGGAGTAATGCGATTGAACAGTAATCCTTAGATTGTGTTCCCCTTGAGGTTCTCCTACAAAATTTGTACCCCCGTTTCTCCTGCAACAACGATGTATTGATTTTTCTCCGATATATTTTATCATCTACCTCTAGTCATCATTGTTACACTTTCTGTTTCATATTTTTCTCCTTTCCATGTGATAGCATTAGATCTCCTAGTTTCTAAAGGAGATCTCTCAGTTGTTACTGGGTGTGGTTGTACTACGTCATCCTCAATGGTTTCTGTAATTTTGGAGTTCTTTAATATGTTTATTAAAAAATATTTTTTTAAACGACGATGATTATTTCTTTTAAACAACGCATTTCAACTAAAACTAAAAAAATGATTTTTGGGTATAGATATATATAAACTAAAATAAATAAGAATAAAAATTAAAAAAAATCATTTAGTAGAATTTATCTGCTATTTAAAATCCAGAACTACTACCATTACAACAGTCTGGACATTGAAAGAAGCTCTCAACCAGTGATCTCTTTTATAGGAGGTCTTTCCCTAGAAATCTTTTGGCAATTTTGATGTGTGATTATGGTTCCCTCTTTCCTGCACAAAACATCCAACATTTCCAATGTGGGATTGTGTTTTATGTACGTTACTTTGAAAGACTAAAAAATATAAACTACAACCCCAATATAAATGAGACATATAAAATGTATTAAACATATAGGTAACAGTTTAAAACAAAAATAATTTCATTAAAAATGTAGATGGAGAATAATTTATAAGGATTCAAAGTCACCTACTTAAAACATAAAAATGAATTATGTATGTATATTTAAAAGCTTATAAAATATAAACTATGAGACCAACATAAGTGAAACATAATACAAGGATTACAAATATGACTAATATTTAAAAAAAAATATCGTAAAAAATGTTGATGGAAAATAATTTATATGATTTCAAAGACACCTACATGATACATCAAAATGATTCAAGAACCTTACATTGAAAGCCTCTTAAATATAAACTATAAGACTAAAATAATATACTGTTAAAACATAGATTTAAAATATAATGAATAGTTGATAATAAAAAGAATTTAGTAATGAGTGTTCATGAAAAATAATTTATATGCTTTCTAAACCACATACATGAAACATAAAAATGATTCATGTATGTGGCTTTGAAAGACTATAAAATATAAACTATATAACTGATATTATTTAAATTAAAAAAAATATTAAAAATATAATAAATTATTTAATTATTTAATTAATAATATTAATAATTATTTATATGATAATCAATTATTTAATTAGTAATTATATAATAATCGATTAGTAAATTATTATTTCTTATTTCTTATTTATAAATTAGTAATTAGTAATTAGTAATTAGTAATTTTTAATTAATAATTTTTAATTATTTATTTATTAATAAGATAATTATTGATTTAATTATTATTTATATAACTATTAATTTTATAAAAAATAGATATATAATTAACAATAATTAATAATTTATTATATAATAATTTATGAGTAAATTAGTTAAATAATTAATAATTATTTAATAACAAATTATATGACTAATTACCTAATTAAATTAATAATTACCTAATTAATTTTGATATAATTAATTATTAATAATTACTAATTAACTAACTAATTATTATCCAATTAATAGTTATATAACTAATATTTATATTAGTAATTCACTAATTAGTAATAAATAATTATAATGAATAATTATAATGAATAATTAAAAATAATAATTATGTTACTAATTACCTAATTGATTATTATATAATAATATTTAATAATTACTAATTTAAAATTATAATGAATACTTATATTATAAATTAACTAATTAACTATCATATAAGTAATAATTATATTACCAATTAACTACTTAAATATTATATAATAAATTTTAATAAATACTAATTGATAATTAAAATTAAAAAATATAATTTATAATTATATTACTAATTATTTAATTATAAAAAGGGACTCGACTCTATATTTCTTAAGAAATTAATTAATTAACTATTATATAATTAATAATTATATTACTAATTAACTAATTAGTTGTTATATAATTAATAATTAATTATTAAATATTAACCAATTACAAAATTATATAATTAATAATTATATTACTCTTTAACTTATTAATTATTAAATAATTAATAATTATATAACTAAGTAATTAATTACAAAATAATTAATAATTAAATTGCTAATCAACTAATTATATAACTAATTAACTAATTAATTATTAAATTATTAATAATTAATATGTACTAATTAACCAACTAATTATTGTCCAATTAATAGTTATATAATTAATAATTATACTTCTAATTAACAAATTAATAATTATTATTTAATATTTAAAAATTATAATGAATAATTATATTGAATAATTATAATGAATAATTATATTTTATAATTATAATGAATAATTATATTTTATAATTATATTAGTAATTAACTATTTAAATTTTATACAATTATCAATTAGAATACAAATTAACAGATAAATTATTTATAATTTTTTTTAATAATTAAAATTATTAATTATAATTATTAAATATAAAATAAAATTATATTACTAATTAAAAAATTAACTTTTATACACCTAATAATTAAATTACTAATTAATTAATTAACTATTATAAAAATAATTATTAATAATTAGAAAATATCTAATTAAATATTATTAATTAAATAATTAAATAATTAGTTATATGTTTAATCGATAATTTTAATTTCAATTATATCAATCGTATAATTTATATTTTATACTCATTCAAACCCACATACTTGAAACATTTTTAAGTGTCATGTAGGTGTCTTGGAAACCTTATAAATCATTTTTTCATCAATACCTTTTAGGAAATTATTTTTATTTTCAACTAGTTATTAAATATTTAATCCTTATTTTTACATTAAATTATATCGGACTTAAAGTATATATATTATACCCTTCCAAAGTAATGTGCTTGAAATATTTCTATGTTTCATGAAGGTGTCTTTGAAAATATATAAATTTTTTTCCATCATCAATTTTATTAAAATAATTTTTAATTTAACCTATTTTTTATATTTTTAATCCATGTGATATGTTTCATTTTGGTTGGTCTCGTAGTTTATATTTTATATGCTTTCAAAATCACGTACTTGAAAAAAATTTATATTTCATGAATGTTTCTTTGAAAAATTATAAATTATTTCCCATTAAAAATTTTTATGATATTATTTTTGATTTCTAATATTTCATAAATGTTTAATCCATGTTTTATGTTTCATTTGTATTGGTGTTATAGTTTATATTTAATAGTCTATCAAAGTCACGTACTTGAAACTGAATCCTACATAGAAAAAGTAGAATGTTTTGTGCAAGAAAGAGAGAATCAGAATCCCACATTGGAAATGTAGAATGATTTTAGGGTAACCACTCTTATAAAAGGAAGACCCATATGAGAGCTTTTGACTGAATAAATACTGTTGTATTTGAGGTACTTATGGATTTCAAATAGAGGATATATTCTGCTGAAATTTTTTCTTTATATATACATATAAAAAAACAAAAATAAAAAAACAGTTTGAAAAAAATTTTAAATTTTTTTAGAAGAAAGGTTCTAGTTGCGCTGCCACCTTTTGAGCATGTTTTTTCAAAGAAATTAATCTAAGAATTTTTTTAAATATTATAGTTAAAAAATATATTAAAAATTTTGTTATGTTGGCATGTTTTGGTGAAAAGGGCACTGTAAACCTTATGAGTTAGAGGATTCATGTCTTCTCTATTATATTTACATGAATTCATAAAGCTAAAATGTTTTGACCTACTAGATCATAATGAAATTTATAAAATAAATATTTGAATTGGATTATAGAATTGATATCAATTTATTAGCGATGTTATTACCTCTTCATTTTCTAGATAGTGTGATATATATGATTTTCAACTATACCAAGTCCTTCATTATGGAAATTAGTAAAGATCATGAATCCTGGATTAATTATGAAATAATTTTTCAATGATAAAGAGGAATGTTAATGAATCATTTTGTTATTGTTGAGATTTTATGATAATCAAGTGGAGGCTGTTATACATGTTTAACTGAATTTTTTAATTTAGTATGGAATACAGAACTTGTTGGGTGATAAAGATAATTACTTGAAGGGTTTTGCGTCAAATACATTAACTTACTGTTTGGCTCCCAATTCTGTGGAGTTTTGAGTTTTCTTTGTGTGTAAAGGATGAATTCCTTGTTTTGGGCTAAGAGCATTGATTCATTGTTGTTTGTTTCCTACGTCTTTCTATAGCGGTACGTTCCTGAAAAGGGAGAGCCTGAAAGGCTATTGTGGTAATGGGGGTTAGGTAGGCCCAGTGGTGGTTGTGGCATTAGTTGATAGCTACAATAGAGAGATGCGTTAGGTTATTCATATGGGTGTCAGGGAGTACACTAGGGATGATGGAACAGGTTGAATCTAGGACTACCTATAAATGAGGAAGTGGATGATGTTAAAACTTAGCTTTCATTATTTTTTTTAATTTCCACAATTTTTGTGGTTGATGGTATTTCATATCATTACCCAATATAGGTGAAGACGCATGGGGAATGCAACATGATTTCTGTGTTTAGCTTGTCGAGCATGGATGTGCATGCACTCCTACTATAGGTTGAAAATACTCGATGAGTAGTTCATATACTCACCATGTTCATCCCCATGTTCTTTCTAGAATATAATTCATTCATAGAATACCTATAAATTTTGATGTTGTTTCGAGTGGACACTCGAGAGGGGGTTGAATTGAGTTACAATTAAAATTTCGGTTTAAAATCCTTCACAAGATCCCCCAATTTAAAATAAAAATTGAATAGTAGTGAATTTGAACTAAAGAAAACCTTCAGTTAGGTTCTCATGGGATTGATTAATTCCCAGTTAATCTAATCAGAATATCATATTAGCTTTTGAAACTGACCTAATGATTTGAAAATAATGCAAACACTTGTTAATTCAATTATCAGAGTAACTAAGAAAAAACAGGTTTAGTTTTAAAGCACATAGCAGGGGAATAAAAGGTTTAGATAAATCTAAATAAATAACATCAAATTTAACCAAGAGGTTCAGTCTCAAGACGAGACTTAGTCCTCTAAAATTTATATAAATTTTATCTACACCCTGGATCGGGGTTCACAACAGTTTACAACTGTCCAGGACAAAGACCTCTACCACAGTTCTTTGTGGGAAACAAAAACAATAGCAAATACAGCTATCCAGGTCACACATGACCTCTACCACTATCGATAGTGGGAAATAAAAGATTTAAGGTGTTTGAATTAGGATTTACATATCCTCTAGTTAAGGTTCAGGAGACAGTGTGTGTGTCAATTAAAACTGATGTCACACACTGCTCATAATGTAAACAATAAATAACTGAGCATGATATAGAGTTTATAATGGCTCTAGTGATTGTCGTGTAGCTCTGGACTCCTTCGGATTGATCATAAATGGTTCTGAGACCTCTTATGGTTTTTTTCTGGAAAACAGAGTGTCGTTTTCTTAACACCCTGGTTCAGAGACAGTGAAACAGTAGTCGATGAAGTTCTTCAAAATACTCGTGAAAGAACACATCTCTTCTTGAGTAAGCGTGAGTATGTATGAGCTTCTGTGTCTTCTTGGTCGTTCATGTATATCTTTATGATCTCTTCTTGAGTATGTCACTTGTATTACTTCTGTATATCCCTTGTATATTCCTCATGTTGTATATGTGTCATCTCTTTTGCAGCAATAGGGACTTCTTATATTCATAGCACGAGCTCAGGCAAAAGAAATGATTTATTTTTCCAGGTAAGAGGTATGGTTCCCTAACATCCAACAACATTCATTAAATAAATGACAGAGCATTAAAATATACCTAATATGACTGTTGGTTAGATTAAATAATGATAAAGAAATTAAGGCAGCATCAAATTCTCTGGAACAGTAGCTTTGGATATCGGTAGCCTTGTGTATCGGTAACCTCTTGTATCAGTAGCCTTTCAATCAGTAGACTTCATGACTGTCGAAATACTTGATCGGTAGTGGTAGACTTAATGTAATGGTGACCATTCGTGTAACGGTATCCTTCATGTACCGGTAGGCTTACATAACGGTGACTTGTCTGTATCGGTAACCTTCACATATTGGTAGACTTGTTGTATCGGTGGACTTGATGTATCAGTGACCTTCACGTATTGGTAGCATTGTTCTGTAATGGTGACTTGTCTGTATCGGTGACCTTCACATATTGGTAGACTTGTTGTATTGGTAGGCTTTTACGTAATGTTAGACTTGATGTATCGGTGACCTTCACGTAAAGGTAGACATGATGTATCAGTGACCTTCACGTAACGGTAGAATTCTTGTATCGGATGACTGTATCGGTAGGCTTGTTCTATAATGGTGACCACTTGTCTGTTTAAGCATTCTATTGGCAGAATGGGTTAAGATAGAATATATATCCATTTAGTAACCAAATTATCTGATGATAATATAAATATTGTAATATATGAATATTTTCCTGGTGTACATAAATACTGAAATAATTAAATAACCATTAATCAATATAGGGATTATCAAACCATAATTGAGAAAGGAATTAAAATATGATTGAGCATAGTTGGGATTATCAAAATATGATTTCAACTAATTCTCCAGATGGTTCAACAATATCCCGCTTTTTGATAATCACAACCTATGCCAATGTATTATGAAAAATAAAATTGTGGCAGAGGAAAAATTTCCTAAGAAAAAAATGTAAAACAAAGTTATCATTTTTTTCTCCCCCTTGCAATCCCCCCCTTGGAATTTCACTCCCAGTTCTCATTAGTTTCATTTTCTCCCCCTTTGTGATTAAAAAAAAGAAGGGTAGAAGCAGATAAATGTAGAGACTAAAAGAGAACAGATTACACCGAAACATAGAAAATTAGAGAATGTAAGTGTAACTTTCCATTAAATCACAAAATATACAAACTAAAAAAGTCAGTATTACAAAATAAAATACAAGTGAATCTTATCAAAAACATCCCTAATCACTCAATATTCCTATGGATCAAGTGTCTTTCCCTTAGGATCTGAACAGGGTGTAGGGTCAGATTGAGTAGTTTTCTTGGGAATAGCTGAAAAAACAACTAGAGGGCCAGCCACTATAACTGTACCAGATCTGAAATTTGTGGTATTATGTTGGATAATGGGTGTCAAGCTTCAAATATATTGAATTGTATTCAACTGAGGTGTACTCCCAGAGGTAGAGGCATGAAGGGTAGAAGGTACAATCATAGGTCTGCCATCCACATGCAAGAAAGGTATTAACAGGTTCCTTAAATCCATAATAATAATGCCTCTTATCTCCATTGATGACACAAAATCATCTCGATTTTCAATGAATTTATCCAAGGTAGGAGTAAACTCCCTGAGCTTACTAAACTGTTCTCTGAAAGCTTGAGTCACTGGAGGCATCTTCATATTCTCCATCCAAAGCATTAAATTATTGGTCATTTGATGCTTGGTATAAACTTTCTCAAAGTAATCATCCACCTTATTCTTAATTGCCTCTTGAGAAGTAGTAGCTGCCCATAGCTGATCACGAACAAAACTACTAACTTCCCTAGTGGCAGCAAGGATCTGAGTATCTGATGTACCACTGGTACTGGCCTTAGAAAACTCTTCCTGGATAACAATTCTGATCTGATCAAAGTTCACAGTGGATCTGGATGAAGGAAGGTTTTTAACTAAGAAAGATACTTTCTCCTTGAAATATTTTGTCAGATTACTAACTACCTTCTGAACAAGGTCATTTTTACAGTTAAAATGTTCTTTGACTAATTTCATAAAATCCTAAAAAACTTCCACAAACTGCTTGACTACTTCTTTGATATATCCTATATCAGTATGTACTTGGGTTTGAGAGTTGTTCATGTCAGTCAATGAAGAATCTATTGTCTTAGAGAAACCACTACATCGGTCCAACTCTCAATTTAAGTATGGAATACTTTAACTTCATCGATAATTCCCTTCACTGGACTAGAATGAACACATCCACGAGATAGCTACAGGGATTCCTCCACACTCCTCATTTCATCAACCAGGAATTGCTTCAAATATTCCACTGATTCTCTCAGTGTTTCATTCGTTTCAGCCTTTAAGGACTCAAGGTCCTCCTTAGTTGCCAAATTTTCAGCCCTAGTAGGTAGGATAACTGACTCTCTTTGAGGCTGGTCTTCCTCATCAAAATCTTCATAATTATTTCATAGAACCTTATATCATGGATATGATTTCCATCCTTCAATGTCATACAGTACAGAAACTGAACCAAGATGCTCCCCCTCACTTAGAGTATTCTCCTGAGGAATCTCCACCAACTGTTCTGCTCGAGGTAACTCTACAGCCTCCTCTGAAACATCAGTAGATTAAATAGCCAATTTCTATGATAGATCAATGGTGGGGTGAGTCCTATCCTTTTCTGAGTCATCAATGACTCCCTCAATGATGGCGGTATGTCCCACTGCAGCTTCGTGATTAGGCACTATCTAGACTGTGCTATCTATCAGAGGGCACAAACTGAGCTCTTCTTCTTCATTTTCAACATCATCTGCTTCACCAGCTGCCTCCCATTCTACATGAGCAAGCTGATCTGATTCGGTTGCTTCATCCACTTCTGGGGTGCCCTTGACAACATACTGATATACTTATTATTCTTCTTTTGTGGTCTCAGAATCACTGTCCTTCAAAACAGTTTCTCTCCTTAGTAGTTCTTTTGGGGGCTTGCTGCTCGATAAGAAATGTTTTGGGGCATATGACTAAGAGGTAAATCAGGGTCTCCACCTTCAACAACTGATGTCTCTTCCTCCTCATCTTCAGCTTCATTGTCACTGTAGACTGGTTCTAGCTCATCTGGTCTAAGACCAGGATCCCTCACATCCTTTGGTCTAGAAGGATGATCCAAAAAGGTATACTTGTGATAGCTTTTTCCATCATCATTAACCCATGATTTCTTCCAAGTGATCCATCTATCATTCATAAAGATACAATTAGTCTTGGTGATGAAAAAATTGTCCTTAACCACAATAGTTTCATCTTGAGGTCCAGATACCTATTTTGCCTTCAACATAATAGAAATCAATATTCAAAAGAATAGTGCATTGTACATTGACTTCGGTCTAGTCAAATCCTCAATCTGAATCATTAAAAATATGCACAAATTCACCTTTACTCCATGTTTTAACAGATAAAACAAATAAATATCCTGAAATCTGAGGGTAGAATAATATCCTCTCCTTGGACTAATGACATGCTGAATGAACTTGAAATGTAGTTTATCCTCCCCTGCTATCTCTGCAGACATGTCCTTTCCAGAAGTTCTATTTCCTGTCAATTCTAACAAGGCATCCTCATATTTGAAAAATACACTACCAGTAGGTATGGATTTTGAATAAAATGCATAATCACTACTATGAGGAACTCTAAGGTTCTCAGCCCATTCAACTGATGAGAACAAAAACTTTTGACCATTCACACAGGAAATCATCCCCTTCTCATCTTTTGAAGTATCAAAACAGAAAATCTCATAAAACTCTCTTACCAGTGCAGGATAATACGGTCCATTATTGTTCATGAAGCATTCAATCCATCATTGTTCTTGTAAAACCTTTAGAATCAAGGACTTGATTTTTAGCAGCAATTCCGCACACAATTCATTTTCCACTACAATTTCTCACTTCGATAAATGTGGATTCACATGATTCCATTGAAAAAAATCTCTACTGCTTCCACTGGCACCATATTTGGTTAATTTCTGCTTCTTAGCTTGTGGCGCATAACTCCCCTCATCCACTGAGGGTCGCTTCACATGGGCCATTCTGATTCTGAGGCTTAGGGTTTTTTTCGAGCTTGAGTGGTTTGGGTTGGAAGGATTTGAATAGAAGGGTTCAAGGTGATTGAGTGATGTCTAGAGTCAGGTTTAATATCATTTAGGATTCACATATAAAATAAATATCATATTAAAAGGAAATTCAAAGTCTCTGCCTTAATATGAAAATTTAAAACAGCGCGAGAGATGCACCAGTGAGGTGTCCTAATGGTGAGGTTCATCCTAACAGTGAGGTTCATTCTAATGGTGAGTTTCATCCTAATGGTTAGGTTCATCCTAATAGTGAGGATCATTCTAATGGTGAGGTTTATCTAACGGTGAGGTTTATCTAACAGTTTTAAGAGTAAGTTATCATTCTTAATTCGTGTCTAATGAAACTTAATGTTTCTGAACATAAACGATTATTGAAAATATCATCTAATTGGAGTTCAGTGCCTATAAATTCAAGAGTTATATGACCTCTTTGATAATGATATCTTAGAAAGTGGTGTATAACATCAATGTGTTTGGTTCTAGAGTGAGACATAGGGTTCTTAGAGATGTTGATCGCACTAGTGTTATCAAAGGTAATTTAAACATGTTTAATATAAAATCCATAGTCCAATAAAGTTTATTTCATCCACAAAATTTGTGCACAACAACTACTAGCAGCTATATACTCTGCTCTAGCAGTAGATAATGCACCCGAGTTCTATTTTATACTACACCATGATACTAGGGACTTTCCAAGTAAATGACATGTTCCAGATGTTCTCTTTATATGTAATTTGCATCCAGCAAAGTCAGTATCTGAGTAACTTATTTAATCAAATGATTGACCTTTTGGATAAAATAGTCCCAAATTAGAAGTATATTTAAGATATTTGAAAATCCTTTTAACATCACGTAAGTGTGACTATTTAGGGTTAGCTTGAAATCTAGCACACATACATACACTAAACATAATATCAGGTCGACTAGCAGTAAGATAAAGTAAACTCCCAAGCATACCTCTGTAATTAGTTTGATCCAATGGTTTTCCAGTTTCATCAATATCCAATTTACAGGTGGTACTCATAGGTGTATCACTTCCCTTAATACTATCCAAACCAAAACGTTTTAATAAATCCTTAGTATATTTACTCTGATTCAATATAATACCATATTTAGTTTGAAATATTTGAAGTCCATGAAAGTACATAAGCTCTCCCATTAATCTCATTTCAAACTCATTTTGCATAACCTCTAAAAAATCAATACATAAAGAATTTTTAGAAGATCCAAAAATAATATCATCAACATATATTTTTAATATTTAAACATATTTTGAAATTATTTTTATTAAAAGAGTGGGATCAACAATTCCTTTTGTAAATCCTTTTGAAATTAGAAAATTTGTAAGCCTTTCATCTTAAGCTCTTGGAGCTTGTTTTAAACCATATAAATCTCTAGAATGTTTAAAAACATGATTTTGAAAGTGAGGATATGAAAAACCAGGTGGTTGTTCTACAAAAACATCTTCAACAATAAAACCATTTAGAAAAGTACTGTTCACATCCATTTGATATAACGTGAAATTAAGATGTGTTGCAAAGTCAAGTAAGATCCTAATTTCCTTAAATCTAGCTACAGGTGAAAAGGTTTCTTCATAGTCAATTAATTCTTCTTGATTGTATCCTTGGGCAACTATTCTAGATTTGTTTCTAATGATGTTTCCAGATTCATCAACTTTGTTTCTATACACCCACTTTTTTCATATGGTTAAAGTGTCCTTAGGTTGTTCTACTAATTCCCAGACTTTATTTCTTTCAAATTGATTATGTTCTTCTTGTATAGCCATTACCCAAAATTCATCATTGATAGCATCATAGATATTTTTAGGTTCTAACTGTGAAAGTAAATCTTGATGTTCAACCTGATTTCTTAGGGAAGCTGTAGTCTGTGTTCCTCTCTCTAGATTACCTACAACAACATCTAAAGGATGGTTCTTTAGAATCCTAGTTGGTCACGAAACGGTACGGATAGAGATTTCAGGTTCATCAACAGGTTGGGAATCAACAGAAGCAGGTTCTTGAAGTTTTCCAGAACTGGATGTTTTAACTATAGGTCCACTATCTTTATCATTAATGTTCAAAATAGAGAGATCATCATCATGATTTTCAAGAGAGTTCTTAGGTTCATGTGGATCAGTTTCATCACATTTGATGCGAACAGATTCCTCCATGCATTTGGTTCTCATATTGAAAACTCTATAGGCTTTACTAAAAATTGTGTAACCTAGGAAAATTCCATCATCACTCCTTGATGCAATCTTTTCATGATTATCTTTGGTATTAAGAATAAAGACTTTGCAACCAAAAACTCTGATGTAGTTGACCTTAGGGTTTCTATGGTTCCACAACTCATAAAGTGTCCTCTTAAGAACAGGTCTGATCAAGACTCTATTGATAATATAACAAGCTGTATTGATAGCTTCATCCCAAAAATAAACAGGTAGGTCATACTCATTGAGCATGGTTCTAGAAATTTCATGAAGAGTTCAATTCCTCCTTTCTAATACACCATTTTTCTGAGGTGTCCTAGGGGAATATAAATTGTGACTATAGACATTTTGTGAGCAGTAGGATTCAAAGTCATGATTTTTAAACTCACGACCATGGTCAATTCTGAAGGATTTAAACATAAGTCCACTAAGGTCCCCTACAGACATGTAATATTTAACAAATTAAGAACAAGTTTCAATTTCTTGAGCTAGAAAATATACCCAAGTATACCCAGAATAGTCATCTAATAGAGCATAGACATAGTGATTACCATTTAAACTAGAAACTCTAGAAGGTCCAAACAAATCCATGTGAACCAACTCGAGAGGTTGAGAAGTTGAAAGTTATTTCATTGATTTAAAAGAAATGTTATGTTGCTTTACCTTTTGACAGATATTACAAACTTTATCTGCTGGGAATTCAAGTTTTGGTAGGTTTCTAAAAAAGTTTTTTTAGTAAGTTTTATAAGTGAATGTACATTGCAGTGTCCTAATATTTTGTGCCAAAGACAAGACCCTTTATGAAAATCATTTAAACAAGTAATATTTTTCATAGCTAATGAATTTAAATCAACAGCATAGACATTTTCATTTCGCAAGGCAGAAAATACTAAAGCATTTTTAGAATTAAACACAATGCAAGAATCATTTTCAAATTTAACATTAAAACCATCATCACATAACTATGAAATACTAAGTAAATTATTCTTAAGCACATAAAAAAATAAAAATTGGGAAATTTATACTGAGTTAGTGTTACCAATATGACCTATGCTGATGATTTTCCCTTTAGAATTATCACCAAAGGTGAAAAATCCTCCATCAACTCAGACGAAGCTTTGAAAGCATGAGAAGTCTCCTGAAATATGCCTTGAACATCCACTGTCCAAGTACCAAGTCTTTCTACATGAGATCATTAAGCAGGTTCCCTACAAAACAGATTTAGATAGGAAATGATTTTGGTAACATTATTTTCTTGGGTCCAGACAGGTTAGCCAATAACACTTTACGTACCCAAATTTGTCTTATGGGTCTCATAAAATTTGTAGAATAAACAGATTTTGAAACATAAACCTTATTAGATATGTAACTATGAATATAACTAGTTGAATAATATGGTATTATAGAGCTATAACTATCTACATTCTATCCAGATTTAGAAATATATTTGGATTTGGTAATTTTTCTTTGTCCAGGTTGGTATCCTATACCAGTAGTATATCTAGGTGCAATCTAATTACCTAGAATTTGAGTAAGAGTGTCTCTTCCATTTGTGAACATTTCTAAATCCTTTCTAAGTTTCTCATTTGAAAATTTCATTTCAGTGTTTTCTTTAATTAACTTTGCAATATTTTCCATTTCTATGTCAAGATCAGATTTATGTTTAACAGTTAATGCATATTGTTTCTTTAAACCTTTGTATTTGTCTTTCATCTCATTACAGGTTTCTTCCAACATATCACATTATTCAAAAAGTTAATATTTTGACATATTTTCATAATCAGAATCATATTTAGAATAATAAGAATTTAAAGTAGGAGTTTCAGATGTTACATCCTAAGTGTTTGTCATAAAACACATGTTTGCCTTATTTTTGTTTTCAGTCTCAGAAACATCAGATTCACTAAAGCTATCCTCAGAAGCACTCTAAGTAGCCTTCATGGATTTCATATACTTATTGTCTTTATACTAATACTTCTTCTTGTATTTCAGCTTGGGATAGTCTACTTTTATATGTCTTTTTCTTTTTCATTCATAGAAAACAACTTCATCAGATTTGTAAGATTTCTTCCAGTCCTTTTTCCAGTGTCCCTTGTTGTCATACTTAACTTTGTAATTTGATTTTCTGAAAAACTATTTCTTCCTATAATACTTCTTACATCTTCTGGCTATGTGATCCATTTCTGCATCACTTTCAGATGCACATTCACTTTCTTCACAGCTTGAGCTATCACTTACAGCTTAAAGTTTCTCCATATCCTTATTCTTTGATGTAGATGTCTTGAAGGCAACTAACTTTCTTTTTGGTTCTTCTTCTTCTTATTTATTTTACCTTAAGCTCTTCTTCATACATCATCAACTTACCAATAAGTTCCTTGACTGGTAGTTTACCAATATCACAAGATTCCCTAATTGAAACAGAAGCGCCCCTCCATTTTTCAGGTAGGCCTCTCAAAATTCTCACGATCTTCTCCTTTGATGAAACATCCTTTTATAGTGAGATCATTGTATTGAAAACTTAGTTAAACCTGAGATACATATCAGAAATGGGTTCATCAAGCTTCATCTTAAAATTATCATATTTAATAGTATAGGTGTTCAATCTCATTTCCTTAACATTAGTTGTTCCTTCATGAGAGACACTTAAAGTATCCCAAATATCATATGCAGTCTTACAAGTACATATTCTATTAAATTCCTCATCTCCTAAAGCACAATACAGAGCATTCTTAGCTTTGCAATTATTATTGTGAGCTGTCTTAGTAGCTTCATTCCAAGTAGATCTAACAGTAGTGGGAATTTTATATTCTAATTCTATGGCAGTCCAAATATCAAAACACATGCTTTCTAAATGAATAGTCATCTTAATCTTACACTGATCATAGTTAATTCCATTGAAAAATGGTGTTCTGTTAATAGAAACACCGTCAAGTCTGTTATCCATGATAACTAAGTTGAGACAATAATTTTAAAGAGATAAAAAATTTAGAAATAATAGAAATTTTAAGAACATTAAAATACAACAAAAATCACAGTTGAAAAACAGAGTACTTCAGAAAATATTTTAAACCTCTTACACCAAATGTTGGTCGGGGCGGACACTAAAGAGGGGGGTGAATTGAGTTCCAATTAAAATTTCTGTTAAATATCCTTTACAAAAAACCCTCAATTTAAAATACAAATTGAATTGTAGTGAATTTGAACTAATGAAAACATTCAGTTAGGTTATCAAAGGATTGATTAATTCCCAGATAATCTAATTAGAAGAACATATTATATTTTGAAACTAATCTAATGATTTGCAAATAATTCAAACACTTTCTAATTCAATTATCAGAGTAACATTGAAAAACAGATTAATTTTTACATCACTTGGTAGCGGAATAAAAGGTTTTATATAAAACTAAATAAATCACTGCAGATATAACCAAGAGGTTCAGTATCAAGCTGAGACATAGTCCTCCCAAATTAATATAAATTATTTCCACACCCTGGAGCAGGGTTCACAATAGTTTACAACTATCCAAGTCAATGACCTCTACCACAGTTCTTCATGGGAAACAAAAACAACAGCAAATAAATCTGTCCAGGTCACCCACGAACTCTACCACTATCCACAGTGGGAAATAAAAGATGCAAGGTGTTTGAATGAGGATTTACAGATCCACCAATTAAGGTTTAGGAGACAGTGTGTGTTTAAATAAAAACTAATGACACACACTGCTCATAATGCAAACAATAAATCACTGAGCAATATATAGAGTTTAGAATGGCACTAGTGATTGCAATGTAGCTCTGGACTCCATCAGATTGATCAGAAATGGTTCTACGTTTTCTTCTGGTATTTGTCTAGAAAACAGACTGGTGTTTTCTTGACACATAGGTTATGAGACAGTGAAAAGGTAGTCGATGATGTTCTTCAAAATCCTCGTGAAAGTACACAGCTCTTCTTGAGTAAGCGTGAGTATGTATGAGCTTATGTGTCTTATTGGTCGTGCATGTATATCAATATGATCTCTTCTTGTTTATGTCACTTTTATTAATTCTGTATATCCCATGTATATTCCTCGTGTTGTATACGTGTCGTCTCATTGGCAGAAACTGGGACTTCTTATATTTATAGCACGAGCTCCGGCAAAAGATATGATTTCTTTTTGAAGGAACGAGGTACGATTCCCTGACATCTAACAACCTTCATTAAATAAATGATAGAGAATTAAAATAAACCTAATATAACCGTTGGCTAGATTAAATAAAGATAAATAAATTAAGGCAGCGTCGAATTATCTGTAACAATAGCTTGGGATATCGATAGCCTTGTGTATCAGTAACCTCTTGTATCAGTAGCCTTTCTAACGGTACACTTAATGTCTGTCAGTAGGTAGCGGTAGACTTAATGTACCAGTGACCTTTTGTGTAATGGTAGCCTTCATGTATCGGTTGGCTTGTATAAAGGTGACTTTTCTGTATCGGTAACCTTCACATATCAGTATACTTGTTGTACCAGTGGACTTGATGTATCGGTGACCTTCACCTATCAGTTTCATTGTTCTGTAATAGTGACTTGTCAGTATCTGTGAGATTTACATATCTGTAGACTTGTTGTATTGGTAGGCTTTAACGTAACGGTAGACATGATGTATCGGTGACCTTCACGTAAGAGTAGACGTGATGTATCAGTGACCTTCATGTAATGGTAGACTTGTGTTACCGGTGGCCTGTATCGGTAGGCTTGTTCTATAACAGTGACCACTTGTCTGTTTAAGCATTCTATTGGAAGAATGGGTTAAGATAGAAAATATCTCCCTTTAGTAACTGAATTCTCTAAAGATAATATAAATATTGTAATATATGAATATGTGCATGGTGTACATAAATATTGAGATATTTAATTAAACATTAATCAATTTAGGGATTATCAAACCATAACTGAACATAATTAAAATATTATTGAGCATAGTTGGGATTATCAAAATAAGATTTCAACTAATTCTCCAGAGGGTTCAACATTGGAAAATTATAATGTTGTTAAATAAATAATTAAATGTTGTTTAACCCATGAGGTTGAAGCATTCTAGGATAGAATGTTGAGGTTGTGACTTTGAGAAGTTATTGGATTAGTTTGGTTATTCCTATAGGGTATGGATCTTGGTTGGAATGATAATTAAATGTGATGTGGAGTTTGAAAATTTTTCACTAATGGTTAAATAATTTATTGATGTAAAGTGAAATTAATGATAATATATAATGTAACGTAATATATCTATTTAAATGGTTTTTTGATTATAGGATATCTACTCTTAACAATGGCAGTCAGTTGTCCAAAAGACATTATCTAATATTGATTATAAGACTATCTTATGCCCATAGTGTGGTTGTGAGATATATTATATTTTTTACATTTTGTATTTATGTATACTACTCCACCATATATGTCGGGGAAACTAAAACCCTAGGGATTCAAATCCATGGGGATGTTTTCCCCAACATCTTAGTGGGAGGATGGATGGAATACTACCCTATTTGTACCCACTCTCTTATCTAAATCGTTACATCTGTTGGTATGCACAATGGTTAGTTTTACACACATGTGTGTGTAGAGGGATATAATGGCTTGTGGTTATTCCACACACATATGTTCTGGATATAGTTTCTTAGGAACTACTATGTATATGTTGTGTATATATTGTGAAGGATTATGGATATTTACTCTATACAGGGGTTGGGATGGATATTCATATAATACATGTTATATTACGCATGTTATGAAAGCTTTGGTTACTCCCAAAAAATACTTTGTTACTTTTGGTTCTGGAGTTGTATTGGTGATTTGTATTGGGTGAATGTTGTGGTACATCGCCCAGGTGTCACAGGGAAAGCCTTTTAAGAGAGAGATTCTTTAGTTGTGTGATTTTTTGCTAAAGAATAAAACCAATGGGGAAGTGGTTGCAGGGTACCATAGATATTCTATATTATATTATAGACTATGTTAGGTGATACTTGGTGAGAGTAGCAATGGTGAGGTTGGGAACATAATATACATCTTTATGTGGTGGGTCAGTTTCACTTTTTTTTCAATGAGATTTAGCATGATTTATTTACTTTTGCATTAGAGGAAATGGGTAGGATATTAATGAGTATACTATTATACTCACCTTACATCATATAAACTATTTTCAGGTCACATAGAGATATTTGGAGATTAGGCTAGTTACTATTAGCTCTTCGTTTTGTAGTTTCTTTTTGGTCTTCATAGTCTATATTGTTTTACTTTATTTTGGTAATTTCAGTTTATAATTTTATTTTTAGTAGTATTTTCATGAAGTTACAAATGTATACAAGGATTTTACTTAATATTGTATTCTGAGTAAGATTTGGTTGTTGTCTATATTATCTTAGCCTTTTTTTAAGATTTCTCATAGAGTTAAATGCATCCCATATATGTCTCAGTTATACCATTATGGATATTCACTATCCTCTAGCCTACATGAGGTGGGAATTGGGGGTCATTATCTCTCTTCTCCCATTGTCGTCCTTGGAGGGGTACACCTTCTGGGGAGGGGGTTGTGATAGTAGTGAATCATTCAAGATTATACTTGATTTTAACCTTTATATTTTGTATAAAATAGATGATTTTAAGGACTATGGTAAAGCGAATGATATGATATATGTGAATTTTTTAATTTATAATTATTTCATTATTGTTGAGTAAGACATAAAATGAATTATACTAACAGTTCAACGAATATAGAAAATGAATTAAAAAATATGAATGAAATAATGAAGGGGCCTAGTTAATTTAAAGCTAAAAAAGTAATATACAAGTTTGAATTATTTAATAAAAAAATTAAGAGATAATGAAATTTTCATATTTGATTCTTGAACATTTAATTCCGTATTCAGTATGATTATTTTATTGAGTGTGATACTTATATAATGGTTGATGGAATTAAATATTTTTTTGAGAGTTTATTCATGTGGAAAATAATGAGTTTGAGTGGGGATGGGGGTTTAATGTTATAATTTTCTTGAATATACATTTATTATATTTTTAAAAAATATATCTTAGGTGATAAAATAATTAATCAAAAAAATTTATATAATATTCAGTATATAATGTTATGGCATATTTTAAAATTTTTATTCTGAACTAAATAAAAAATATTATTTTTAGCATATAATGAAAATGATTCTCAATGTAATAAGATTATCCAATTCTCATAGAAAAAATTAAACACTAAATATTCATGTAGAAATGAGGATGAATACACTAGAAGAAAATAATTAATATAACAATTTACCCATTCATGGTGTGAAAATCATCAGAAATCCCTGATGGTTTGAACAGTATGGAGAAATTAAACATTGGTGAAGAGCATGAAGAATCATGATGTATGACCCTTTATCATACCATGAATAATGGATAATAAAATTTTTAATTCTAATTTTATAATATTTTTTTCCTGTAACCATATATAAATGCATTATAGCCCCCATAATTGACATACCCACATTCGGAGGACAATTTTATGACATTTAAGAAATCAGAATTGTATTTATTCTAATAAATTAAAATAATGGGCGGAAATCCATCATTAATATAGATATATTATAGCCATTATTAAAAATTCCAATACTTCTGTAGATTCTTCCTCTAGTATTCCTTACAATTTATTAAGGTTTTTATTTTTCTTTATTCCCCTCACACCCTCTAATCTCAACATAAGGGGTAATTCTCTATTTCTGTCAATGATTTAATTCTTGTTTAATTGTGATTATAAATTATTTTACATTTATTTGTCTTCATTTTTAGGTTCATGCATACATTTTTATTTCATAAAATATTAATTATTTTATAATTAATTGTTGGTAAAATTAATAGGAAAGAAAAAACTAAATTAAATAATGGATCATCTTGAATTCCACATGACCATTATGTAATTTTGGTTTATCATGTTTAAAAATAGTACATAGTCAATTAATTCCCTAATATAATAATTAAATTGATTAAAAAAATTTGTAAGTGTTTTGTTAAGGAATATTTACCAAATGCAGTGATCCATATCTCTCATGACTATGACAACAAACATAAAAAAGCAGTTTAATTTATAAATTCATGAAAACACAAATGAAAACATTATAGATCCTATCATGTATTCTCATTTTAAATTATAACCAATTTCATTTTCTACTTCCACTCATACATAAATATCATAAATCAATTAGTTAAAATTTCATAAAATCTACATAAAACATATCAAGGATTCAAACTCAAACTCATAACGTATTACACCTAGTTAGTCATAAAATAATATTTTGACTTATCTAATTCATAAATTTTATTAACCCCATATGAATTAAATATTAATTATGGGATACCAATATCCATATTATTTCTTTATACCTTTTTATATATTATTTTCAATCAAAATATTTTTTTTTCAAATAAAAAAGTTATTTCTATATAAACTTTTATAGAAGAAATATTTATTTCATTTTTTTATGATTTAAAATATAAATAATGTTGTTTTTAAATATGTAAAAAAAATTATTTTCAAAATAAAATCTTTCATTTTTCACCCTAAAATACATAAGAAAAACATTTTTCCCATTACATGTATTCAATATTGGGATATATTTTGTAATGTTGTTTTAAAAATCTTTTTACTTTTCCTTCATTAATTTTTTTTACAGTAGCTCATAATATTATGTTTTTACATACATTTTAAAAACAATTATTTGATAATATTATTTTTAGTTCCACATACATATTATTTTAAAAAATATAATATTTATTCCTCATTTAGTGTTATCTTCAATTAATTACCATATAAATGATATTATAAGTTTTTTTATTTGGGGGATTAAACATTCAATATCAATTGATCTAAATTATTATACTTCCTTATGTTACTCCATAATAAATTTTCTTTATTTTATTATATTTTACATATATGTTAACATCCTTCATTGATCATATATTTTTGTGCTGATATTCACTAAAAAACAATCAAAATTATTTATCTATATGAGTTATAATCTTGTTATTATCTTTATTTCTTCATAAAATTATTGACATGTCATTTCTTTAAATTTCTTTACAGATTTTCCATGATTACTATATAATGTTTTTTAAATGTTTAATTTTCTTTAATTTCCATTAATTATTGTATACAATACATTTATTTTGAAATGTGTTAGACATTTAATTGAATAACCCTCAATTTATTAATAGGCATCATTGGAAAAACTAGCTTGGGTATTTCTTTTTTTCCTTGCATATTAGCGTATGATAAATTAGCATGATTTTATAGATGTAAGATTATAATTTATGGTATTACGAATTCAGTTATTATGAAATAATTTATTATTATTCATATTATTGATTTCATTATTATATCTTCCTTTTCAGATACCCTAGAACATCATAAAAAATCATTACATCATTTTAAATGAATATTGAATTTTTATCACTAATACACACTACCCGAAACCAAAATGGATTATTTCATTTGAGTATATATACATAATAATTTTTTTTTGAAAAATATTCAATATCTCTATTTATCATTACTCATATTAGTAAAAATTATAGTGATGTCAAATTTAAAACTATTTAGTATAAACCATGCTAGGATACCATCAGAAAAATTGGTCTCATATACTCATTAAGGGTAGAAAATGATGATATCAATCAAATGTGAACATAATATTGTCATAAGTACATGATAACATAATCATCATCATGTTCTAAATTTAAATGTTTCATACCTTTAAAATATTATCCCAAAAATTTCAAAATCATATTATATCTAGAAGCATGATTAGTAAATGTTTCAAATAAAAAACACGATTCAATTGGTATAAAATATTCATATGGAAATATAATAATTGGAAATCAAAATCTTTTGAACACAACTATTTAAAAACCTATATATATATAATCATGCGAGAATATCATGATGAAATCACATTCATATAAAAAAATGTGATTGTAACTATTCACAATCATGTCCATCATTATCATAATCATCTCATGAGGTATCTTTATCACATTACCCATATTCATTAGAGTGATTTAATCAAATGATTTATAACATTTAAAATCCATACATATTTATTCTCTATTATCATAAATCATTCATCATTTCATCATAGAAAAGCTGATGGAAATGAAATAGATTTCAACATTATTTAATAATGATACATTCATAATATATATATAGAAAAAACATGGGCAATATCATTCGAGATTATCTCTAGTATAGGGCAATTAAGATAAATGAATATTTTAATAGATGAAAAATTCATTTAAAAGTGTATTTTGACATTATAACAAAAAATATAATTTTTCATTTATATCAAAAAATATCTAGAGTATTCAAGAAATAATTTTATTTGAAATTAATCATGTAAACCTATATGTAATATTCAAATAAATTAATATTTATGAAGGTGTGAATTATTTTTAGGTGTTACATTAAAATAATGATTCCATTTACACTTTTGGTAACAATAACAAAAGTGTGCCATTCAGGGAAAAAATAAATTTAAAACATTAGAATTAATATAAAATACAATGTAACAAGAAATTAAATAAGTATTATATCATATAAAAGAATAATCATGAGATTTTATTAATGAATATCGATATTAAAGAAATTGATCATCTATCAATAAGGGAAAAATTATATTTTTCTAAAAAAATTATAAATAATTTTTACTAAAATAGAGTGTAAAATATTAGTAATATATGAAAATTTTAGGGAAAAGTCATTTAAAAGAAAATAAGTGTGTTTTAAAAAATATTATCCACATAATTTCCCTCTAACGTATTTTTCCCTTTGAAAATTCCCAAAAAATTGGATTGAAACATAAACCATTACCTCAAGTATCATCTGTCATCATATGTATAAAAAGGCCATTCCAATAAATACATATTTATTATACATATGCATGAAGATCATTATATATATATATATATATATATATCAATATATACAACTCCTTGATAATTTCAAATTATCACTTTTATTAACATTTCTTTATCAAAATCATTATTCGAGTAATATCTTTCCATTTTATCATGAATCATTCTGTTCTATAGATTTATTTTCTAATGTAGTCTCTATAATTCATTATATATATATTCATAAAAATTTCCTAAAAAATATTAGTTAATTTGGTATTCTTTTGAAACCAATAATAAAAAGTTGTGGTGAAAAATAATTTACCATACTTCATGGAGATGTTTGTTTGAACATACAAATAAGTGATGTTTCCAATTTTTTATTGATAAAATGAAAATATGTAAACAAAAATCCATTTTTTTAAATCCATACTATATAATAAATATATTTTAAAATTTTTTAAACTGATCTTAATTACTAGTAATATAAATTTGAAATGAAAAATGAGTCACATCTCTTTGGGGATGTGGTAGTCAACATATACGCATAAGCTACATTATCAATTCATAAAGGATGAGAAGATATAATTGAAGATAATGTCTCATAAGTCAATATAAAAAATTATTTAATAAATATTATATATGAACATTATATCCACTATATTAACCAACCATGAATAGTGGTGCTATAAAATTAAATACGTCACTTTGTGGAGACGATCATTCATAATTACAAAAAAATTATGCATCTATTTTACATTGGATGTTATAGGAGATAAAAAATATTATTACCAAAATTATATTTACATATAATTATTTTTATTATAATATATTTTTTTTTTTTTATTATTTATACAGTAGATTTATAGGAAGTAGAAAAATAAATAAACACTGAAAGGGTCGAGCAAGACAATTACACCTTATTGGAGATACCTCCATCAGCTTACACATTTATCTTTTTTAGGATGGTATTAGTTTAATAAAACATTTCAATATTGAAGCTAAGGAAGATATTAAGGTTTTTCCGGTATTTACTGAACTAAAGTTCTCAATGTTAGTGAATAAAGGAAGAGAAAATGTGCCATTATATAAATGAGGGAAAAAATATAGAGGATATCACTAAAGTGATATAAAAAATATAAATTTTCATTAATGTAATAGTGGGACCAAAAAGATAATAATTTATTTTAATGATATTATAAGATCTAAATTTATACAACCAATACTACTTATCCAAGATTAAGTTAAATTTTTACCCTTAACACTTAGTTTAACACCAACAATAAAACCATTTTAACCCTAAACATTGAAATTTTATATTTACTATATTTTATATTTAATGTGAAAAAAATAAAATTAAAATATTTTGAAAATTATTAAATTATGATTGCAAATATAAAATATGATATTATCAAATTCAAATTATATAGGATTCAGAAATAAATATGGTAATAATCATGCAAAATTTTATGAAAATAATTTTTTAGGAAACAGAATTAATTCCCATAAATTTCCTTTTAAAAAATTTATATGAATATTAAATTTTTTTAAATTATATAATTTATACATATAAATGAAATATTTTATCATTAGTGATTAATATTATTCATTATGAAAAAAAGGGCCCACATAAGGCTATTTTTCATAAAAACAACTCTTCTTTAATACTGAATCATTAAATTTTCATTTATATATAATTAATTAAAAATTAATTCATTTTATATATGTGTCAAAAATATAATTTTAGTATATTATTATTCTAAATAATTTTTTAAATAAAATAAACAAATAGTTAATCAAAACATTCATGATTAGACAAATCTCATAAAAATATATAGAAATTAATCTTTAGGTTCAATAATATATCAATTGTGAATTCAAAATTATTTTTGATAATTATAAGTCATTTGAATAAAATATATTATGGTTTATTATATATATTAGTATCATATTAACATAAGTCTATTTTTTCCAATATAGTAAGATATTAGAAAAACCATATTTATTTAAATATAAATCTACCATACAATATTAGTGGGTCACATTCAACACCTTATATGAAGTCAATCAATGAATTTCGGTGAGTCCAGTATAAAACATTATAGAAGCTTCTTTCTCATCACATCCTTGATTTCCCATTTTTATTACTCGAATTTATCATTTCTTGAATAATATTTCCTTGGTGCGTAGTCTTTCTTCACTAGAATTTCTCTATAGAATATTGAATCTCTGTAAGTTATTAGTAATATTAAATTAAATTCTTAAATTCTACTAACTCATAGTTTTTTAAAAGTGAATGTTTAGGATTTACTTCTTCAAAATTTATACATGTAACACATTAGGAATATGAGAATGATTTTGTTTTTGTTTAAAATAATAAGAAACCATTATGATCCAATCTAGAATCACAAAATGGATGATATATCTAGGATCAATTTTAAAATATTTCTGAATACCATAACCTTATTCTAGGTATATATCAATAGTAACACCTTATCACCATCATTGTAATCCATATATCATCTATGTTTGTCGGTTGAACATTTATTTCTTCACTCAGTAGTCATGTGGTCAAACTAAAGAAATCTAAACTTATATTCAAATTTTTCAACTATTGTAGGACCCATTATATTTATTTCTTCAAATTAATTACATCATATAAGAGTTATTCAATTTTATCAATATATGGATTCTTAAGGATCCATTTGATTTATCAATTTAATGACATTATTATTATAAAATTCCACATGTGGAAGGTGTATCACACATTGACCGTAGATATCAATAAAAACGATCTCAACATATCCTCTAGTGTATTAATGATATTTTGTGACTATCCATGAATCTAAGTATGATATGTGGTAAAAAAATATCAACTCCATATTCAATGGTGACTTAATACTTCTCATGAACATTGATGTAAACACCAGATCTTGATCCTAAAGAAGAGAATATGGAAATCCATAAAATCATACTACATATTTCATGTGTATCCTAAAATGTTGATCCATCAATAAATATTTTTCTTGTTTTTATTAATGTTTTTTATTTAATTACTGGAATGATTACAAATTATATATAATTATTTCAGTTATAATTCTTTGGGAACCCCAGAAAAAAAATATTATTATTTTTTCCAATTTACATTATAATATGGGTTACGGTTGTAACATCCCCCTATTATATTTCCTTTCATCTTTAACATTCTAATATCCCTTGAATCACAATATATACTTTATGACATCTCATTTTATGTAGTCACCCATGAAACACTATTTTAGATCACTATACATAATTATATAATCAATATTAATAGATAATGAATAATGTTGAGCTTTATTTGATATACACTTCTTAAAATTATTCATTGTTGAAAAACATGCAGAGTTTTTCATCATTATCATTCTATCACAATTTTGGTTGAATTCGAAAAAAATTTCCACTATCCATTATAATTCCATATCCTCATTATAAACTATCAATTAATGATATCTAGAAAGATTTTCAATTGTTAAAAATATTGAGCACGACATAACTAATATAACTAGTCGTAAATATTGGGCATGTGATACATGTTTTCATACTGATCTTATTTAGTTCTTGATAATTAAATAAATTATTCCTTGAACAACCATTTTTATTAACTTAAATAATTGGTAAACCCCATTTATATGAACTCAAGCATATAAATCATTTCCCTATATTCTCCTGAAGATTATTTTTTTTAAATCCATTGGATCAATTGAATATATTATATATATATTCATTTAAATATGAAAAACTCAATATATGACTTCTTATTGAGAACAAAAATACATTATTTATGAAAATTGTATGCATGTATTAGGTAAATATATCATTATATTAATAGACATAGGGATATCTGTATTGTAGAGTTTCTCAGTAACCACATGATAGGGCCTACTATAGAATCTGCATATTGGCATGGGTGGACTGAGTTCCTTGCTAGGTGGAAAATATGTGCATAGTTCATGTTGGTCAGAGACCTGAAACACATGGGGTGTGTTGGTTGTCAGTGAATTTGTAAGAGTAAGAATTATTGGATGATGAATTGTGTGTGTAGTGTTGTAGGTGTCAAACCTCACTAATGGAATGAGAAATTGGGATCATAGATTGATTTTTAAGAATATTTTAAACATAATGTTTTTGGTGGGGGGAAATCAGTCATTGACAATGTTCTTGGAAATAAAAAAATTTCATTTTAAAATACAGACATCCAATATGTTAAACAATATTTTTTTCAATAATTTCAATAAAATTATTCAACCATTAGGTACCCTAACTAATTCATGGAGTTTTCTTTTTTTCTATACCAACACACTCTTCATCATCAACTACATTCATGGAATAGCTCGAGAAAGAAATTTTGAAAATGAACATCCTTATGATCTCCAAATTTTTTTAATGAGATAAGAAATATATAAACTAAATATACATAATGAATAAAAAATGAATATAGAATTATTTAAATTAATATAAAATATAATTTATCAATCATATATTGAAAATAATGATCATACATAATATGTTTTAGATTTTAAATTCAACAAAACAAAACATTTTTGATAAAAAGAATATATTTAACACTATTTTCCCTATTTTTTTAAAAAAAATTAAAGCCATTATTTTGAACGGTTACAGATGGTTAATAAATTACTAGGGTCTTTGGCCTCTTTTCCATATAATTCGAATTATCATGAATAAAGTAAAATTATATATAAGATTTCTCTATAATTTTAATTTGAAGAACCTTATGATATTCCCACTTTCATGACTTTCTTAAAATATTTTTATTTGGATTTACCCATTTATATATATATATATATATCATTAACAATATTTTAGTAGAATGAACTCGTGTCTTTTTTACTTGTATATGTTGGATATATATAAATATATATTTCTGAATCTTATGAGCAAGGAATAAATTTAAAATATTTTATAGATCGATGATAATACACATAAATTATGATATCTATGTATTTATTCCCTATTTAATGTGCATCTCTCTCCTCTCCAGATATACCCCCTTATACAAAGTCATCTCTCTATCACTCACTCTTCTCCTTCTTATTTTCTCATTCTACTTTTGTATTTAAAAATTTACAAAGATTAAATCATCACCGCCTAAAATCCTATAGGTTTCTAGATCTAATGTATGGTATTTTTTTCAATCTATTATATTTTCAAGACTGTGTTATATTAATTGATTCTTTGTTTTTTTTAAACATTTATTTTTTGAAATATTATCTATTGATGAACATATTTATTTCAAATTTCTTTGTATTAATTTAAAATGTAGTAGTTTATTCAATAGTTAATTTTTAAAACAATAATGATCATTTGTTTTTGATAATTTACAATATATATTTTAGTTTCTGAAACTTTTATTAATAGTATATTGTTTTTTAAATCATATATAAAAAATGGTGAGAATTTTACATTAAAAAAAATATTTTGTTATATGTCGGGAATTTAAACTTTTAATTTCTTTTTGAAATTTATAATTGATAAAGTCTATCATTTTATTTTTAAAATGTTATTTTAGTTCAATAATTTTCATTCATAATCATATATAAGAAAATATGAAATAATTATCATTGACATGTCATTCATTTTAATATAATCCTATGTTTTATTCATTTTCCATATGCATAAAAATTATTCCTATAATTTTTGAATTTCTATTATCATTTTCAATTTCATATAATCATTATGTTTTATTATGAAAAAATATAATGTTTTAAATGATATGAAGTTATTTTCTTAATTTAATATATTTTATCTATGTTTTTATGTTTTTTTGGGGATTATAAATTACAAACGTAGATATGATAAAAAAACACTCCCAAATTAATATTTTTCCCTTGTGTGTTGAATGATTTAATGAGGTATGGGGTGATTAAACAACATTAGAAAAACATTTTATTAAGATTGTTACAACTACAAGGGTCATTTATTTTCTATTATTTTTATTGTATCATTTTAATTCATAAAAATAATTAATCAAAATTATTGTGATGGATAAATACACTTTTATTATAGTGGAAGGTTATTTTAGAGTTAAATGGTTTTTAAAAATATTATACCTTTAACAGTTATTAAATTCATTATCCAATGGTTTTTTTAATCCAAGATTATTATTTGTGTAGATTTTTTTGTAAAAAATATTTTGTATTTGAAATGAATGAAATCAATGGTTTTTAAACGCATTGATAAAAAATGGATTTTCAGTAGTTTTAATAACCTTACTGAAAAATTTTATGAATACCGTACCATTTAAAATGTTTTTTATATGATATTGGGATGTTCTAAACATTTTTTAATTAATTGAAGTATCTATAGTGAGTTAATACAAATATATATTTGGTTTACTAACTGTGTAAACTGTGATTATATGTATGGAATTTTCCAAATCTGGAAAAAGCTAGATCATAAAATATCATTTTGTATGTAATGGACTATATATTTTTCAATTAACTTTTATGAAAATATTATAAAACATGTTTTTTAACAACTTCAATAAGTTAGGGTGTCAGGATTATATATATATATAGAGGTTTTTGGGGTCATTAAATACCAGTATCAATGGTTTTTCAATAGGAAAAAGAATGGAGTTTGGATTATGGAACAATGAGGAAGTTGGGAGTTGTTATAAGAAGGAAACTAGTATATATGGGTACATGAAATATACAAGGCATATAAGGCAGGTATTTGGATTTCGTGTCCCAGTATGATCTGGTTAAAGGAATCTAATCATATAGAATAAATAATTAAGGAGGAACCATTTATTAGGTAGAGACGTATGGGAGGTGCAATCATGAAGATTATTTTTCCCTTGGAATGTGCTATTTTAGGACAACTAAAATGAATCAAATGAATAAATATTGATAAAATTCCACATTACCAAGATTATGATTTCTATTTACTTTTATATAATGAATCCTAGTATCCCTCTATTAAAAGATTAGTTATTACATTTTTATCATTATTATATTGATGAACATTGATGGATTAACCTTACATAGGAGTCTGAGGTTTAGAAATGTGATTTAGGTGTCATTTAGTGATAGTGTTTTGGATTGTATGATGTGATAATCTTAGACCAATAAAAGGATAACTTATTAAAGGATATCAATATAATATTATGTTTAATTAAATATCATGTTTCTTTCTAGGATCTATTTATTGTTATCCCGATTTAGGTGTGAATGTGGAGGATGCTATGTTTTGGTGACCGCAAGGATGATGATTTATTTGGGAAATAATTTCTAACAATGTTATATTTTCAAATTTCAATCATCGATGATGAGTAAAACAAAGATATATTTGTTTCTATCAATTCGATTGGGGAGTTTTATTATATCGGATCTCCAAAACAGCTTCAAGGGCCTCTTACTCTTTTCCCCTAATGTATTTGTAGAAAATAGTCCATTGGATGCCATCAAGAGGAGAATTTGTGTCAAATGATCATGTATAAAGTTACCCACTTCTATATTTATAAGTACCTTGATGTTCAAAATTTTGTAATTTTTATAAAGACAATTAATTCTCTATGTTGTCATCCCTGATTGAGTAAGTAGTATAGTTTCTCAAATATAAGAGATTCGGGCAGTGGGTCATGATTTCGTAGGTTGTTGAGGCTTCATCTAGTAGGTAATCAACTAAAGGTGACCCATTAATTACCAAATGGAGAATGTGTCTTCTAGAAACCTTATGGTTGATTATTATTTTAATTAAATTACCATGGGGAATTGGATACTATAAGGACTAGTTTACACTAATGAAGTCTTGGCATACTGGATAGATGGATCTTGCCCAACAGATGATGGAAAAAAATGATTATTGGGTGAATCCTCATTTTGTTATATGTCATTAAAAACATATAATTGGGAAATTTTATAGAGGTCAATAGTATAAATCTAGATGAGGTGGCCATGGTAAGACACATGTATTTGATGTTGAAGCACTGACATGTTTAATGGTTCACGGAGGTATAGTCAATTTATCTTTTATGATTTATTATGCCTTATTTGATTCAGGATCCAAGTACTTAATTTCATTCTCCTTATTTAGTCTATATATTGTGAATTTGCGTTGAGATAAATTAATTTCCACTGTTATTATATATTCCTTATATTGGAAATGATTCCTTGTTTTATTTGTGATGATTTTTTATATTGGATATGGCACAACACCAGTTAGTTGGGGAAATATTTTTCACTATATATAACTCCATAAAATGATTTCCTTGTCTTGTATTGGTTGGATTACATTTCTTAAATCATCATCTTTTTATTGAGGATGGTTTCATTTTGATGGATATCTATCTAATTATACCTATATTTTTGTACGAGTTGGCATTAATGATTTATGATCTAATGTATATGGGTTTCATCAGACCTAATATGTCACTAAGGGTTCTGCAACTTTATTAAATGAGAATGAAAATGTTATTCATAAATGCATCAAATGGGATATTTTTTGTTTTAAAAATAAATTTTATGTTTGGATGCCACCATATGAGGATGAAAGAAAATATATCCCAAGAACGCCTTTAGTCATAGGTGTGGAATTTTTTAATTCATGTTAACATTGTTTAGTGTCACAAATGAGTTAGATGTGTTATTTGGTCTCATGAACACTATTTTTTGTTAGTTCCTGGACTAATTATTCATTTTACTCCTCAATGATATATATATATATATATATATTATTTATAGTAGGTGCATTTCGATAATATTATAAATGTGTTTGGGACTTTTGACAACACCATCTATATGGAATACTTTTCTTGTGTATGATCTAGACTTGAGAAATTCATTTTTATGGACCTGTGGTGTCCCAAAAAGATGTCTGCATGGGAACATCATAGTTTGATTCAATTTTTTCATAGTATTATATAATGATCATCTCAATGGTTTTTAGTTTATGTGTTCATGAGTGATATTATAAGATGATTACCTTTGATTTCTCTCAGATTTTATGCATGCTGATAATGTTTACCATGAAAAACAAAGAATTTTGTCGACTAATAAGTGTTATACATCATTTTTTTACCTCAATGATAGGTTGATCAATGACAATGTTTCTTATATTATAGTGGATGGTTTGAGGATTTAGGTTTTCTTTTATTAATCCCATCATGTAATAGGACGTGTCTTAATGATGTATATAGATATGTTCACTTACATATCAATGTGGTCACTGCCCCATAATAGTAACTATTCCACCAATGATATGGAGTGTGTGTAAATATTGTTTCAGCTGAAATAGTTTCCAAATTACCTCATTGGTGAGTTCTTTTTGTTTTTCATAGACTACAATGGCCATTATTTTCCATCACATAGTGGGATTTAAATATAATCTATTTGATGTTGATGAATTATCTTAATTATTATAATTTTCTGATATCATAGTACTCATGAAAGGAGATTTTTTTTATATTTCATAAGTCTGAAGAACCATGGTGATTTGGTCCTTCAGTTTTGATATGTTTGAAAAGTGATAGATAAAATTTTATTGATTCATTTATATGTCAGAGAAGTTAGTGACGAGATTTATTTCATAGTTTATTTGTACATTTATCATGGATGCAATAGTTTTTGGAGACATAATGGGGAGATTCAGGGGACAATCTGATGTGTGTTGATGTTGGACATGGTGATACCCTAGAGTTATGGTCATGGGAATTTCAGAACAAGATATTGGTTTGAAATATGTTTCTTGAAAATCTAAAAATTTTAGATGGATTTCTCCATAAATATCACATATCACCTTTACATGTACACCCTGACATGAAGAAAATTTCATGTCTTTATGTGATATATATAATGGCTGGTGATAAAAAATCAATGGCATAGTTTTTAGTGAAGTGTATCTTTTCTCTACATGTAAAAGTTGAACATCATATATGTAAGGATTTTAAAGTCTTGGTTATTTCCAAGTGAAAATGGGTCAAAATTTTATAGATTTAATCACTATTTTTACCCATGATCATGGAGAATATAATATAGATTGGGTGACTGTGAACCGAATTATGAAGTCCGATGATTTTTTAGAGATCCATGTGTATTGTTTCTTGAATGAAATTGTAAGGAGCTATGTGGATTATCTATTTAGAGTTCATTGTGGATAGAGTAAAATAATCTCTGATTGAGATAATCATTTGTTATTATGTCTCTAGAGGGGAATTCATCATGCGATTGGATCCCAGTTTCACATTATAATTTCATTCCACCCATTTAATGATGGGTAATTAGAGAAGACCATCCAGATTCTAGAGTATATGATCATCCTTTCATATTTTACTTTATCAAGACATGGTTAAATTCTTGGACAATAGATTACTTTTTCAACAAAAAAAACAAGTAAATCTCAACCATTTCCATGTCTATGTTTGAGGTATTTAATGAGAGACCATGTCATTCTCCAATGTGTTAGATGGAGGTCAGGGTGTTAATAGTTCATGGTCCTGATGTGGTTTATAGAGTGAACAAAAAAATATAGTTGACTTGATAGTGGATTTGGGATGCACATTATCTTTAGATGTCCTTTTTTTATCATAATAAGAGTCCCCATGTTTTTGAGGATTTAGACCATGCATATTTATTGGTTTCCTCCAATTTGATGAGATATAGGTTTTGAAGTGAGTTTAAGGTTTTCCGTAGTTCATCCGGCCATTTTAGTAGTTTTGTCATGTTGGTGAGAGGGAATATGGGTTGGAACATCCACCATGTGTGGATAAGATCTATGATGTATTACATGATCCCAATCTTCATATGTATCTTCACAATGAATACCACATCATTTATAGTGGAGAATTTCACATTGAGGAAGATAAAACATTCATGGAGTGAGCGTTAGAGATCTAAGAAAATTGAGATAATGTTCTACATAGAAGAACCATCCCCTTTGTTTATATATATTTTAGTATCATAAAATAGAGTAGAGTATATATGAGAATGATATTCATATACATTCCATGAATCCAATGTTCTTTTGAGTTTATCATTGTCTTGTTTTTATTTGATGATGTTTTTCCAAGGCCTTCATGATTTTATGAGATGTGAATTTTTCCTTTGTTTGTGGGCTATGAGATAGCTTTTTGTATATGAATTGGGAAACACACTTTAAAAATTAAGACATTTTATGTATATGGAACATGTTAAAACTGTGTGGGAGAATGAGAATCTGTGAGGGAGGAAAATTTATTGATATAAAGGGAATGTTTCCTTAATTTTTATGTTTGACGAAGTGTTCTATTATGGTTGAGGTGTTTGTGATCCTAGGAAATTCTGAGGTTAAAGCGGTTGTTCAAGTGGATATAAAAAAATATGTGTTATATAGCTGCAGTGAGATGGTTTTTATTTTTTCAAAGTGTGGGGATTGTGATGTGGTCGTATAGAAGGTTTTGTGTATGTTTTGGTTCAGTGAGATAGGTTAGTGATATTGTAAGGCATTTGATGAGTTCCCTACGTGGTATCTTATTGGATGGTATTTAGACCCACCCCTTTATTTTCAATGATTATTTTTTATTTTCTATGAAGATAATTATTTTAGAGGAATCTAATATAATGGGCCATCAATTCTTAGCCTTTTTCATTGAAATTACGGGAGTTGAAGTTGTATAAAGGATGATCATGGGGGGTTCAATTGAGTTTAGTTATTAAAATATGGGTCAATATGAGGACCATGAATTGAACATGCCTTCACTATGTTAGATAATGTTTAATACCTAGAGTATGATGATCCATTACAAGATGTTTATATAGGGTTTTATTCTTGAATAACTCTTGACATTATGTAATTATTTATGACATGTATTGGAACTCAAAAAATGGGAAGATGATTATCAAGTTTGAGGCATGAAGAGTTTATGTATTCAATTTTTTTACAACATAAATTGGAGGACTTAACAAAAATACATGACATGAATATGATTTTGACACTATGAATGTATCTTTTTCCATTTATCAATAAATTATAAGGATTCTAAGTTTTACCCCATTTCTTATTACTTTCCTCTAATATTTTATGAAACATTCAATGAGATTTTGGGAGATCATCCCACAACATTCCACCTACTATTATTCTAGGCTTTTTAAAGGTTTTTCATAATAAATCTAAGGTGACTTCTTATTATTTATCCCTTTTTCTATTCATTTTGGTTTTGGAGATTCACAATGGTGGTTTTTTCTTCTTTGATATTATCTTGATTGATATTTCTTGATACATCGATAAATAAAAGTTGATATAATTTTTCTTATTTCAATTGTGTTTTCTTGGTTGTTCATCCTTTTTCTTATTATGTGCATTGATTCAGAAATAATTTTTGAGGAAGGTGATCCTCTTTAACTTCTTATATATATTAATTTGTAGGTATTTCGTGATTTTACCAACCTTTATGTGGATAGTAATGGTAATATTAATAATTATAATTAATTAATTAGAAAAATAAATTTATGGGAATGGGAGAAATTACATGTGTTTACCAATTTGATGTTATTTTTGATGTGTTTATACATGTTTTAATCAATTATTAAATATAATGGATATCGTGAGACTTTCTTGGGTGTGGGTGAATATATATATGTGATAGAATTTCTATGATTATTATTTAATCACACCAAAAATAATATATAATGAATTTATATATGGAAAATGTATTGGTCATCAACGAGAACAAATATTTTTGTAATAATACCAAAAAATAATAATATTATCCCCTATACATAATTTTTCTTATCCAAGATTTGATTCTATTTTGTTTGGCATGCTAGGATTCCATTTATAAGGACAGTAGTAGTGTAGTGATGATAATGAAATAAACTTTTTTGTTTTGTAGTAATAGTTGATATGTGATAGTAAATATATTTTGTGGTGTTGTAGAGTTAGTTTCCTAGTTATCCATGTAAATTTTTTTGATATTGTATTGAAATAAAAAAATATTGGTAAATGATCTTTAATCTGAGTGAATTGATTTTTAGTAATAGGAATAAATTAGTTGAATTATAAAAAATTTGGGAGTGTAAATGTGAATGATATGGATTATTATGAGAGGTTTAGTGGAAACATGATTTATCAAGAATGTGGTGAAACATTTAGTAGGATGTGTTATTCTATGTCTCAGTGTGGTGTTTTTTTGTCTGATGAATTTAGAGGTTGAATAAGTTATGTTATTTTTTTGGATAAAATTTTTTATAATGGTGTATGCTACAAATATATTTGTGAATTCATAGTTTGTAACATTAATTCAATTTATCTATCTTGTATCTTATATTATTTCTATACACTCCCCACCTATGTTGGATAAACATACAAACACCTAAATGTTTTGGGTTTTAGTAATTTTCTTAAAAATTATTGATGGTGGTTGTATAGATGGCTAGATACCCTATATTTAATTATTATCAATTAGTAGTGATGAAATTACTTTTTATTTGATATTACACAGTGGTGATGGGGATTTGAAATGGAGTGTGAGTCATGTGTGGTGGTATGAGGGAAGAATACTTATTTCCATCATTCTCATGATTCCCAACAACCCTAACTTTGTGATGAGTGTATGATGTGTTGATTAATGATTCTATAGATATAATTTAGAGATTACAAGGGTCAGTGGGTTGGGATGTTTCTTTCAACCCATTAGAGATGGATGGATATGTGATTTGATATTCATCAAACAGAAGGGACAACAATAAATTTTATGTTGGGGGATGAGAGAGGAAAAGAAGTGGGAGACATGATCATGATGTTTCTTTTTTTATTGTTCAAAACTTATTATTAAATTAGATGAGTTAATTAGTGAGGGATCCATATTGAGGATAATTATTGCAATTTGACCACTTTAGGTGCTCGTTTGTTCTTCTATTTATTCACTAGAACTATAGTTTTACTACTCTATGTTTTTGTTAGAAAACCCCTTTCTATGTTTTTTATGGATATAATGTATGATGTGTATATTTGGGAGGGTTTTATAAACTATCAATACATATTGAGGCTAAAGGAGAGGTGAACGGGTTGCACACAATTTATCCAAAACTATATGAAAATCCAAGGAGAAACCATGTACAATAGAATGATTGTGTAAGAGAGCATCAGAACTATGTGTTAATAGTTAAGAAGACTGTGTGAGGAGGTCATTAAAGAGGTTTTATAGATAGTAACTATTGCATGGTTATCCCACAATTTATCTAACAGTGTGAACTATCCATTCTTGTTGTTAAAATGGGATCCTAAAAAGTGGATCTCACATGTTTTATCTCTAATATGCTTTTTTTGATTTTAAGAGGCCTTAACTCTAGATTTATATTCCTTGAATGTAATATAACCTCTCTCATGTGATTTGGATTCAATCCATTGATTTCCCATAGGCATTTGAAGTTGGATTCTTGGAGTATGTTATCATTCTTCATCATTCTTGATTGGTATCATCGATCTACATCTCTTGTATTCACGGTTCCTCATATATACACCTCTTATTGGTATATCTATAAGGTTGGATGAAAACAAAGTTCATATTTGGACTTGATTTTTCGAGGAAAAGATATTTATGGTGGTACTATGAATAATTGACCCAGTTTTCTCATTAGTTCTTCATCCATTGTAATGATTCATCAAAACCATTGAGGAAGGAATATTTACTCGAATAAAAAATCTCTAGAATTTATTTTATTTATTTTAATTTGGTTAAATTGAATATAATTATTTTTTAAATCTTGTTTTAACTTGTTGAATAATTATCTTTAGTGAATACATGTCACATTTGGTGAAATATTAAAATAATGATGAATTATTGTGCTAATTGAATTTGTTTCTTGAATTTGACATGGTGATTTAAAATTAACAAATTAATAGGATATATAAATGGTTTTTTGGAATTTTTTTCAATAATAATGCTTTTTTGTTGAAATGATTTGGTTTTGGAATATTTTTGATGGAAATAGTTTTCTATAAAATTGTAATTTTATAGAAAATCATTTTTTTCCGAATTCTCTGGAATATTGGTGTGTGAGTTGATATTTCATATATGGGGCTTGATTGAAATAAGAATGTTCTTGGCCCCAAAAGGTGAATAGAACATGGGAAAATATTTTCTTATAAAAACTTCGTAGATCCATGACAAAACACTCATTAGTTTGGAAATCTCATAACAAAGAATTCATGTTTTATAGTATGGATCTATGAAATGGTAAAGGTATTCCAAAAAGCATATTATGGAATGGTTTTAAATATTTATCATTATTTTTATGGAATGATTACATTTTGGAAAATTAGTTTTAATAGAACTTGTTTACTTTTATTTTTAACAGTTTTTTGGGCGTGTTTATATTTATTTGAAAACTATTTTGGGAAAATCTTTAATATATATTATTTTATATAAATGTTGACAACCTATATATCATAGTGGCATGATTAGTGAAGTCGTTTTGGAAATTCTACTAATTTTTATTCCTCCCACTGCTTTTCCACTTTGGGGATTTTACAAATTGTATGTTTCAGGACATGGGAAAAGGTAACATTTTTAATGTTTTTAGCACCAATTCATGATACTTGAGCTATTTGGAGATCTTGGAACATGGATCTTGGGGAGCATCGAGTTGGGTTGTATTCTTTGAGTCATTAGATTTCATTATGTTTTTCACTATGAGGGATGGTTTTTCTTCCACATTTGAAAACATTGGTGTTGTTTTGTCATGAATAAATTAGTTGTGTTGTCTTTCTTTTTCTCATTAATAATTTAGTTAACTGTTTGGTTATAGTTTGTTGATTTAGTGGTATGTTAATTAATGGGTAAATCATCCCCCACTTTTATTTGAAATCATTTAGCATTTATTTCCATCATTTTTCATCTTGGGGATGTTTCGTAATGCTATGTAATGATTCATTTCATTAACAAGTTAATGGGAATAATTAGGTCATTACAAATGATATCATCTTGTTTGTCCCTTGCCTTACAATTAGTCATCTGTTTTAGTGGTCTTGGAGTTCAAATTTATTCATCTATATTACATGGGTTGTGATCATATAATGGAGTAGTATTGTTGGGACATGAGATGTATAGTATAAAAGGAAGTAGATAATCTGTTTATTCTGAATTTTATTTTACATGAGATTTCTGTACATAAGTGTTTTGGAGGCACTTATAGGATTTTAGAATCATATTATCAAAGGATTAGACAATGAGAATAAAATGACATGAATGTTTGAGGACTGAATTCCCATTAGGTATGCATATATCATTGTGAGTAATGATTTATGATTTTTGTGAAAAAATATAGATTTTTTATATAATCTAAATTTGTCTTCAAATAAATGTCCTTGAAAAATTTAATTATTGGGGTATTTTGAAAATAAATTACTTTACAAATGAAATAATGTTTATTTAAAAAAATGGTTCAACATGGAAAATATTGTTTATGAAAAATAATTTTGTAATAGTTGATGTGATAATATTTGAAATTCTAAGCCATCTATTCCTTCGGAGTTAGGCATATCATTTTTGTTTTTTGTTTAGAAAATGAAACCCGTTAGACATAGTATAAACCAAATGGAAAAATTTTTATAGATTATTGTTACACCTGAGCTATAGGTGAACCAATAGCTGGTTTAGAGTATCTTCCAGGAATTTTAGGTAGTTGACACTGGAATCCATGGGATGATCCAGGGCATGTTGACCATTCCTTCCAATTCATGAAGCTGAATCCACCCATATTCTGAGGTGATCCTGAACCCAAAAAGGTGGACGTGTGGCTGAGTAGGTTTAATTGTATCTTCATGTTCATTGGCACAATGGCCGAGTTGATGTACAAGATGGATATGTATATAATTGACGATCATGCATGCCATTGCTGGGAACTAGTACTGCTTGCTAAAGAGGATCAAGGTTGTACATGGGATGATATTGAGGAATTGTATAATAATCAAATCTAACATCACACATTAAAGATTAGTAGGACAATATACATATTATCTCAAAGAATTAGAATCTATCTATCATATAATATGAGACCAAATTCATGAATTTTGTACTCATTGCACTAGAGATTTTGGTGAGTTCATCCATGAAGGAACACATCTTTGAATTAGGTCTAACGAATAAAATTTGATAGAAGTTTTTGGTGATTTGTATTAATAACTATACATAGATGGTGAATAGAGAAGTGATGAAAGAGAAAGACATATCATGAGCTTTGTGATGGGGAATAATGAAGATCCCTACAAGAAATGGTCGAAACTCCAATGTTGGGAGAAAGTGAAAGAGATACACCTATTTCTATTATGGGGGAGGGAATCAGAATATGACAACTAGATCAGTAAATCTCCCTAATAGGTATGGTTCTTGAGACACATCATGGGTGTCTATTGCATCATATTATCCTATATAAGGAGGCCATAAAATTAGTCTCATCCACATAGAAAAGATATCCATGGTGATTCTCTGAATACCATGAATCCTCCGCAATGGAAATCTCAACATAGCGGCAATAAGTAGAGTAAGGCAATGATGCAACTGTATGTTGCTGAGAAGATGATTGTTGATGATCATGCTTGAACATCTACATTAATATGGATAATTATTTTTAATTATACCTTTGTGCAAGTACAATTTAATATATGTGAATCACACTCCTTTATTTCTTCTCATGTTATTTACCATCTATGTTCAAAACATTAAATTATTATATCTATGATTAATCTACCAAATCCCCTAGTTGAAATTGAATGTCAATCCTTTTTTGTATAGCATGTACTATAACTATTAATTGGTTTGAGATAAAATGGGACATCCTGATGTTGTAGATGGATGTCTATAATGGAATATTGGGTATAGATTTGTTGAAAATGTTCAAGTCCGACATAGATTGTTATAGAATAATGATTTGTATCACATCGGAAGACAGTGTTGAGCATATCTTCCAAAGAGATAATGTTATGAAGAAGGGTTTAAGAGGATTGATGTCTCGAGTTGTGGGAACAATATCTTACTACATGATATCATTGAATTTTTCATCAATAAAATAGATCCAAGATGATATTTTTGCAGTATTGGTTGATCAATTAATAGATATCTCTCCCAAGAACATGTAAGGGTTACCACCTATATGGGAAGTGGAATTTATGATTGATCTCTATATAGGGTCCCATTCTTAATTCCCTTCCATTTTATTGGATGGCACTAACAGAGTTAAGGGAATTGAATGTGAAGTTTGAGTAATGGAATGCAATTTGATTCATTCAACAATGTATATCTCTATAGGAAGCACAAGTCTATTCCATGATGAAATAAAATGGAACAATTTGGTTGTGCATTGGTTATCATAACATTAACCATGTTATGATAATGAATCCATATCCACTTTTTCACAATGATTAACTTCATTAACAGCTTATAGGAGATCATTAGTTCTCTACAATTGACTTATGATCAAGATATCATCAATTGTGAGTTCATAAGAAAGACATTATAAAGACACATTTCAAAAGTACATATGGCCACTAGAAATATTTTGTCATTTATTTGTGGTCTAAAAAATATACCAGATGTCTTCAAAGAATTGATAAATTGGATATTTCTGGGATATCTGAACTTCTTTGTAGTGGTCTTTTTGGATGACATCGTGGTGTATTCATAGAAAAAAGCTGAGCATGAAGAACACTTAGAGACAGTATTAAAAATCATGAGATATCATCATTTTTATGCGAAAATATCTATGTGATATTTTTGGATATAGGAGGTACTCTTTCATGTCCATGTGATATCCAAAAAAGCTGTTTTTGTGGATCCAGAAACAATAGAAACTGTTATATCATAGGAAACGCTGTAGAATGTCATTGAGATAAAAAGTTTTATTTGTATAGATTATTATTACTGAAACTTTTTTCTTGGAATATAATGAATAGTCTAACCAATGAAAGCTTTTACAAAGAATAATTCTCTATTATAATGGATATATTAATTATATATGTATCTCTAGAAGCCTAATGTTCATCATACTTTAGCACATATATAGTTTTTTCCAGAATAAGGATGTGGATATGTGGTGTACTATGACGCTTCTAGATCATGGTTGTTATATGTTATTTTGAAAGGAGGGAATATTGTGGCTTATGGTTCAAGTCATTTGAGAGTGTATGAGTAGAATTACCCAACACATGATTTGGAGATAGATGCATTCATCCATAATTTAATGACAAAGCATCATTATCTCTTCAGGGGGAAATTCACTATGTTTACGAATTCGAAAATCATGAAGCACATTTTATCCATGTGATATTTATATCTGAGGAAAAGGACATAGATCGAGTATCTCTAATTTTTTATAGTGAATTAATTTATACACCGAGAAAAAGGAAATTAATGAAAGATGCATAGAATAGTAAGTCATATTCCTAGTTGGAGAAAGAAGCTTCTGCTTAATGGAAGTTGACGTCGGTCATAGTAAACATGTGTGTGGAATGTGAAGATTGAGGTGGGATCATGTTGACATATAATCATCCTGATTGTAACACCCTGAGCTTCCAAGCTATGCTTCTCTTTGAATAATATAGTAGTGTGTGTTCTACGCTACTTCGAGTTCTAACACACACCACGACCAATCAAAGTAGCCATTATGAATAGTAATACCTAATTTTTAAAATTTTAGAAAATTTATCTCTCAAAATTGACTTCATTTTTTGATTCGTAGTATCGAATTTAGCCTAAGGTGAAATTTTGGTACTTTTCGGATATCTTTAATATTTTGATGAATAGTGATAATTACTAAATTTTAATTAAAAAACAATTTTTAATCAAAATAATTATTAGTGATAAATTACGAATTTTAGTGGTTTTAAAGTATATTTATAATATAGTTTTACCATTTAATACAATTTTGGTCATTTGACATAATTTCACTATTAAACCGGACATAAACAAGTATCAATCTTTTGATAGTTATTATATCTTAAAAACACGCTTTTTGTTTTGACAGCGGGAATTAATTTTAAATTAATTTCTGCCACTTCGGGGTTTTGAATTTAGAAAAATGGATTCCATATTTGGAATCAGTATGTCCAAATTGTTAAAATAGGTAACTTTTATTTTTAGAAATTTTGAATAATTACTTCGGTAAATATTTCATTTACCATGGATAATGGGTAAATCTGGTAAATAAGGGTTAAAAAATATTATTATATTAATAATAAATTACCCTAAAACAAGTCCTAACCTTATTTATGGATACATGTCTGACAATTGTCATCTTTGGGTCGATTTTGGGACCCCATGAACCCACTTGTATTTGATAGGGACACTTTATTTTATTTAAGTTAAAATAAATTCAAAAATGACATAAGCATATATATTTTAGCAAAACAATTTTTACATAGGGTTTTATATGTTGGATTTTCGACTATTAATATTCATTAAAAATATAATAGTATTTCATACATAATGGTATTTTATTTATAATTTTTAGACATAAAATAAGTTAATTTATTTATGCCACAATGGTGATGTTGTAATTACCATATTAGTGAAAAATTAAAATGATTGATATTGTAGATACCCAAATAAATATAAAATGGGACTTTTAATGAATTAAACTAACTTTATAGGTTAATATGACATGTTAGGAATGATTTAATTAACATTTTTTGAAGTAATAATTCTATAATGAGTTTTACAAAAATCAATTATTGGATAGTTTCAAAATTGACATAAAAAAGTTATTAAAACAAATATTATATTATTAATTGATATTAAATTCCTAAAAATATAAGATTAGTCCAAGAGGCATATATCATGATATTTTTATCATTAATATACCACTTTTAGGTCTCTTGTAAGTATATGGTATGTTTATTATCCATATAATATACAAATACAAAGGGACATTGTAAAAGTGAAACTAATTAACTAAGAGTTAATACATAAAGATACGGTTTTTAAAATGACCCAAACCAGTATAAATTCTATTGGTTGAGTGGTTTTCGACCTATCCCCACCTTAAAATTTAAATAATCCACTTTCGAGCCATTATAAACCGAATATGAATTTATTATAAAATAATATTTCTAGCTTTTCCAAAGGTGCCCCTCACCCCTCTTATAAAAGGGCACTCCCCCTTCTCATTAACTCACACATTCAAAGCCTTTTGGTTCGGCCAAACTCTTCCCAAATAATCTCTCAACATTCCTCACTTCATCTTAGAGGCCTTCCTTTAATCATAAATCCATCTTAAGGAGCCATTTTGATCAAATCAAAAGGAAGAACCCAAAGAAGAGGTAATGATTTCACCACCCGTTTTCAAGTTCCTTTCTTCTTCCACTTCGTCATTCATTGTTATTACCATTCTAAAATAATAACTCCAGTATCATATATATAATGTGATGTTATTATAAATATGTTACAACCATATTCATTATTCTATATATCCTTTGAATAACATGTCACCATACGTGCGTACGTACGGCTTACCATCTCCACGTCGTGGTGTAATTGTTATACAATAAATTATTATTTGGATGGGTATAATAATGATGTGTAACTCATGTAAATAATAAATATAACATGATAATGATTCTGTATATATGATACACCATCCAATTATATATTATTTTAATATCAAAAGAATGATATTTTCGATCATGCGTACGTACGGATTACTGTCTCCACGACACGATGAGATTCAATTCCAAGTTCACCATTCATCGACGATTATAAAAATATATATTACTAATAAGTATGTAATATATGACATAATAATGATACTGGAGATATATATATATATATATATATATGTATTTCTGTACTTACATATATCTTATTCACTTACTTCCGTTCAAGACTATATGAAAACAGAAACAGCGTTTATGCGTACGTACGGACTACTGTCTCCATAAACGGTGTTTTCCATTTCATATATATATATATTATAGATATTTATATTCTAAATATATATGATATATTTATCATTTTTTATATTCTGTATGTATTTAAATCATGATCTAAGTGATACAACCAAGAGTGACAAGTTAAAACACGTACGATAAAGAAAATAATTATTACCCAAAATGATAACTTAACATGGAAATTATTATTAAATGGGTAATATAAAGTCATAAATGAATCATGTATGATATCATAAATATTAATATGGTTCTGGTATAATTTAATAACATATTATGATCTTCGTACAGGAGGTTAAGCATACCCTCGACTAAAGGAATGTGCAAGGTAAGGGGTTTTCATCTCACTCCTTATTCCCGTGAGATACATTCCATATTGCCACCATTACCTTTTTTGTGGTGTATGTACTGCCCATAATTATATTCTTTGTGTAATACACTTTAATTTATTTTTATTTACATATTCATTGTATGCTACCTCTTTCATGGGTTGTATGCTTCGTAAGTTCCAAATTGGTAAGGGTTTATTTCACAATATCTTCATTATCCGAGGTTGTATATAAGTAATAATCTACGGGGATCTCTTTATCATCCACATCCATGTTTCTTAAAAATTTATTTCAAATCATTTTTACTATTTACAAGAATATGGGTTAAATACATTGATACCATTGATTGACTTTTTATAAGATGTTTATAAAGGAATCTTTCCGTCGTTTTCCAAACAAGGTCCTTTTAAACCTTTTTGACAAAATTAAGGTAAGAATGTCATTTTATAACTTATACAGCGGGTGCGGTTATTCTCCACTGTTATTACACCTTTTAAGCTTCCTTCATAAGCTTATAAAGATATTCTAAAAAAAAGTTTTTCTCTATAATTATGCGACTTTTAAATGATTTAAAAAAAGAGATATTTCTCTCAAATAGTATTGATTTCATCTATGTCAACATCCGTTGATAAATTTTAAACTTGTTTCAAGTTGATTTATTATGATACAAATAATCCATATTGTATTTAAGGTTTTGTGATATTTTTGACTATAGATGAATTATTTTTATGCCATTAATGGTTTATGATTAATGTTTTGACATTTTTAATGTTAGTTTTAATACGAATGTTTTTGTTATATTTCATCCTCTTCTTAAGATGAATGTGTTGGACTAGTATGTTCTGGGTTGGAGACCGGTAAAAGTAATCCCTCCGGGTTGGTGTCCGGTTATTAGAGGCACTCCGGTTTGGTGTCCGATTATTAGAGGCACTCCCGGATGGAGTCCGGTTATAGAGGCTCTTCGGGTTGGGTTCTGGTTAAAGTTACCCCTTAGGTCTTGGCACAAGGCCTCGACACTGAAATTAAAGATCGTCATCATGAATTCCATCATAATGAAAGTTGTTAGTGATATTGCATGTGATTATTCGATTAGTAGAATATCCATGTGAATAAGTAAATGACATTATTTCATTTTATTTCTGCCATATTATGCTGATGCTCAAATTTAAAAGGCTTTTGTTTTAGTTTTATACATTTCCTTAAATGTTTATGATTTTTTTAAAAGTGTCAGTTGTATTGCCTACCCTTACTGAGCATTTGAGCTCACCCCTTTCTATGTTTTATTATTCTAGGATTCTAAGAAGTGTAATGTTATTGATATGCAGGGTTAAGACAAGGGAATAATAGTGTTCATAAAGCTTATTTATGTTGTTTTTTATGTCTTAAAGTGAAAATGTAACATTCATATATGTTATCTATTTTTTCAAGACTGCTAAACGGATCGGTCCTTCGGGACATGATTCATTGTAATCATGCCAATGTATTTAAATAATGCACCGACTCTTGCTAACTGGGTTTGGGGAGTTACAGTTGGTATCAGAGGAAGTTTAGAAATAACCTTGGAATGTAGATTTAGATAAACTCGGATTAGAACACATAACCCTAATATAGAATTTGAGGATTAGTATAAGAGAACTTCCTAGAATTTTGGTCTTGTAGATATTTTGTGAGTTTTCCAAGCAATAAATCCATGTCTGGATACGAGCAGGTAGAGGCGGCTCTGGCATAGATGTACCAAGGGGTAAAACCCGAAAACACCGCTTTGAGGTAGACTCGAATGTGAACTGGTGCACAAAAACGAGCCTTGCTGTACTTTTTATTACAACACTCCCAACGGATATGTTTAGGATAATTATCATTTTATTTAGAAACAATTATGAAGGGATTATGAGTATATACTTACTCAAAGAAAAAAAAATTATGATTATGGATTATATCCATAAACTGTTCAATTTGTGATTGGTATTTTACAAGTTTGGTAAATATTCATTGGAAATCATAAAATGAACTAGTTTAGGCTATTGTATAGAAATTGCGCCCAGTAGAAGGAATGTGAACTCTCGTAATACGTATAGTCCAAAGAATAAGAAGGTTCATATCTTTCGTGGACCTAAGCCAGAATATAGAAGTGAAATAGTTTCCCACATATTAACATCATATGATGAAATAGTATCATGTGTTGATAAGATGAGTAATGAATTCTTGGAGTCCTATGGCTTTGAAGGGAAACAAGAGAAGAAAAATATGGAAGATAGAAAGATGGATAAATGTAAGAGGGAAAAGAATAATTTTCCCATATGAGATAACTATAGGAAGAAACACCCTGGAACATTCCTGAAAGGAATGGGAGTTTGTAATTAGTGTGGAGGAAAAGGGAACATAGTACGTTACTGTAAGGGTAAGAAAATGATTTCAAATGTACAATGCTTCATTTGCAATGAGTTTGGACACTAAGAGAACCAATGTCCCAGTCATCATACTATGCCGCAAATGATGCAATTGGTTAATTATCATGTTATGATACTACCACAGATGAAGAGGAATGACTAGTGTTCTTCTGTTGTTATTTTAGAATTATTTCATTTAAGTGTTGTATCAATGATGTTCTGGAAATAAATAGGGATTGTACTGTATTACTTTTTAATTAAGGATTTGAGATTTTATGGTACTATGAAAAGTGACTCTACAGTGAGATAAATTTTTTTTGGAGATTACATGGTTAGAGGAAAGATAAGCCTTAATATGGTCCTAATATTGAAGTAGTGATTTTGGAATAATAGATGGTTGATTTTGGTAATTCAGGATGTTGCGGTGTTGTAAAAAAATATATGAGGAAGGCGTTCACATGTTATTTCATGGAAAAAAATCATCATTATGTTTAAATTCCTTGTAAATTTTGGACTGTGAGTTGGATAATAGTATTTTGGATAAGTATAATGGTAGGAATGGATTAAGTTTGAATGGTTATTTTTTTTGGATTTTTATAAAAGGACAACACGCATATCGTGTGATAACCCGTCGTGTCAAACAAAGCTGCGGGAATCGAACGCACACCCATAGTGAAATTGGGATTTATCGCCTACCATTGTGCTACATGATGTTCCAGGATGGTATAATGTAGTTTCATTACATAATGGGTCTGATATGTGAATTATAAATTCATTATATTTGGAAGCCTATACGATTAGGATAAATAGAGTATTTTTGACTTGTATTATGATTTGGAGTGAAAGATGAGTTAGTGGTAGAAATTTATTAATGGATAAAACACTAATTATAAAGTAAGTATATCTCTTTATGATCTTAGCCAATCTCATAAATAAATTCCTCAAGATTAAAAAAATGAACTTAGAACAAAAATTTTGTCCTAGATGGTACCTTAGATCATCACTAATTTAATTCTTTGGGATTGTTTGCCTTTTCATAGAAATGTTCTCTACCACTCTCTGTCAGATAATTGATGGTTAGATTTCTCTTACAAATCCATATTTTCCTACATGGAACACTATTATGTCTTATTTTAGGTAATCTTCATACTTTCCAATCTTTATTTTAAATAGAGGACAAATTAATTCATTTTTAGATTTGGGATTTCAACTAAGATATTTTGAAACGTCAAAAATGTGTAATCCTATTACCTTATGTTTTGTTGAACCGATGATATTTTAAATCAGCATAGATTGATTAATTTAAAGACCTCAATTTTAAACATGTTTGTGAATGATGACCTCAATCACAACCAATAAATATTTAAGATTTTCCTCCAATTATATGTCTATAATTTCCACCAATGTCCTCCTAATCGAGATGAAATTTTTTTGGTTACCCTTTCATTTCTCTTTTCATATTTTTTAGACTAAATTTTATTAACCAAATTTTCTTATGTGGATTTTTCCACAAAGAAATTTTCTATTTTCAACCTCTATTTTCAAAGAACAATATCAAATTGCGACGACGCAATTTATTGAAGGACGGAAGAATGTAACACCCCGAGCTTCCATGCTACGCTTCTCTTTGAATAATACAATAGTGTGTGTTGTACACAACTTCGAGTTCTAGCACACACCACGACCAATCAAAATAGCCGTTATGAATAGTAATACCTAATTTTTAAAATTTTAGAAAATTTATCTCTCAAAAAGGACTTCATTTTTGGATTCGGAGTATCAAATTTAGCCTAAGGTGAAATTTTGGTACTTTTCGGATAACTTTAATATTTTGATGAATAGTGAAAATGACTAAATTTTAATTAAAAAAACTTTTTAATCATAATATTTAGTAGTGATAAATTATGAATTTGAGTGGTTTTAAAGTATATTTAGAATATATTTTTACCATTTAATAAAATTTTGGTCATTAGACATAATTTCACTATTAAACCATACATAAACAAGTATCAATCTTTTGATAGTTATTATATCTTAAAAACAAGCTTTTTGTTTTGACAGCAGGAATTAATTTTAAATTAATTTCTCTCCACTTCTGTGTTTTGAATTTCCAAAATTGGATTCCATATTTTGAATCAGGATGTCCAAATTGTGTAAATAGGTAACTTTTATTTTTATACATTTTGAATAATTACTTCGGTAAATATTTTATTTACCATGGTTAAAGGGTAAATCTGGTAAATAAGGGTTAAAAAATAATATTATAGTAACAATAAATTACCCTAAAACATGTCATAACCTTATTGGTGGATAAATTTCTGACCATGGTCATCTTTGGGGCGATTTTGGGACCCCATGTAGCCACTTGTAGGTGATAGGGACAATTTATTTTATTTAAGTTAAAATAAATACAAAAATAACATAAGCATATATCATTTAGAAAAACAATGTTTACATAGGGTTATATATGTTGGATTTTCGACTATAAATATTCATTAGAATGATAACAGGATTTACTACATTATGGTATTTTATTTATAATTTTTAGTCATTAAATAAGTTAATTTATTTATGTCAAAATTGTGATGCAGTAATTACCATAATAGTGAAACATTAAAATGATTGTTATTGTAGATACCAAAATAAATATAATTTGAGAGTTTTTTTTTGAATTACACTAATTTTCAAGGTTAATATTACATGTGAGTAATTATTTAATTAACTTTTTTCTAAGTAATAATTCTGTTATGAATTTTACAAAAAACAATTATTGAATCGTGTAAAAATTGACATAAAATAAATTTTAAAACAAATATTATATTATTTATTGATATTAAATTCCAAAAAAATCTAAGGTTAGGCAAAGAGACATATATAATGATATTTTTATAATTAATGGAACACTTGGGGGTCTCTTGTATGTATATAGTATGTTTATTAACCATATAATATAAAAATACAAAGGGTCATTGTAAAAGTGGAACTAATTAACTAAGAGTTAATACTTAAAGATAAGGTTAGTAAAATGACCCAAAACTATCTAAATTCTATTGGTTGAGTGTTTTTCAACCTATCACCACCTTAAAATTTAAATAATCCACTTTGTATCCATTAGAAAATGAATATTATTTTATTATAAAATAATATTTCTAGCTTTTCCAAAGGTGCCCCTCACCCCTCTTATAAAAGGGCACTCTCCCATATCATTAACTCACACCTTCGAGGCCTTATTGTTCAGCCAATATCTGCCCAAATACTCTATAATCATCCCTCACTTCATCCTAGAGGCCTTACATTCGTCATAATGCCAACTTAAGGAGCCCTTTTGATCAAATCAAAAGAAAGAACTCAAAGAAGAGGTAATGATTTCACCACCCTTTTTCAAGTTCCTTTCATCTTCCACTACTTATTTCTTTGTTATTACCATTCTAAAATAATAACTCCAGTATATTATATACACTGTGATGTTATTATAAATATGGTACAACCATATTCAGTATTCTATCCATCCTTTGAATAACATGTCACCATATGTGCGTACGTACGGCTTACCGTCTCCACGTCGTGGTGTAATTGTTATTCAATAAATTATTATTTGAATGGGTATAATAATGATGTGTAACTCAAGTAAATAATAAATATAACATGATAATGATTCTTTATATATGATATACCATCCAATTATATATTATTTTAATATCAAAATAATGATATTTTTCGCTCGTGCGTACGTACGGATTACCGTCTCCACGACACGATGAGATTCATTTCCAAGTTCACCATTCATCGACGATTATAAAAATATATATTAATAATAAGTGCGTAATATATGACATAATAATGCTACATTAAATATATATATATATATAAGGATTTATGTACTTACATATATCTTATTCACTTACTTCCGTTCAAGATTATATGAAAACAGAAACAGCGTTTATGCGTACGTACGGACTACCTTCTCCATAAACAGTGTTTTCCATTTCATATATATATCTATTATACATATTTATATTCTAAATATATATGAAATATTTATCATTTTTTATATTCTGGAAGTATTTAAATCATCATCTATGTGATACAACCAAGAGTGACAAGTTAAAACACGTATGATAAAGAAAGTGATTATTACCCGAAATGTTAAATTAACATGGAAATTATTATTAAATGGGTAATATAAAGTCATAAATGAATCATGTATGATATCATAAATATTAATATGGTTATGTTATAATTTAATAAAATACTATGATCTTCGTACATGAGGTTAAACGTACCCTCGACTAAAGGAAAGTGCAATGTAAGGGGTTTTCATCTCACTCCTTATTCCCGTGAGATTCATGCCATATTGCCACCATTACCTTTTATGTGGTGTATGTACTTCCCATAATTATATTCTTTGTGTAATACACTTTAATTTATGTGTATTTACATGTTCATTGTATGATACCTCTTTCATGGGTTGTATGTTTCGTAAGTTACCGAATTGGTAAGGGTTTATTTCGCAATCTCTTCATTATCTAAGGATGTATATACGTAATAATCTACTGGGATATCTTTATCATCCACATCCATGTTTCTTAAAAATTTATTTCAAACCATTTTTACTATTTACAAGAATATGTTTTGAAGACATTTATACCCTTGTTTGACTTTTTATAAAAGGTTTATAATGGAATCTTTCCGTCATTTTCCTAACAAGGTCCTTTTTAACCTTTTTGACAAAATTAAGGTAAGAATGTCTTTTTTTAACTTATACGGAGGGTGTGGTTATTATCCACGATTATTAAGCCTTTGAAGATTCCGTCACAAGATTATAAAGATATTTTCAATATAAAGGTTTTCTCTATAATTAGGCGACATTTAAATGATTTAATGAAAGAGATATTTCTCTCAAATAGTATTGATTTCATCTATGTCAACATCCTTTGATAAATTTTAATCTTGTTTCATGTTGATTTATTATGATAAAAATCATCCATATTGTATTTAAGGTTTTGTGATATTTTTGACTATGTATGAGTTATTTTTATGCCATTAATTGTTTATGATTAAAGTTTTGAAATTTTGTATTTTAGTTTTAATACGAATGGTTATGTTATATTTCATCCTCTTCATAAGATGAATGTGTTGGACTAGTATATACCGGGTTATGGACCGGTAAAAGTAAGCCCTCCGGGTAGGTGTCCGGTTATTAGAGGTACTCCGGTTTGGTGTCCGGTTATTAGAGGAACTCTGGATTGGTGTTCGGTTATTAGAGGCACTCCGGGATGGAGTCCGATTACAGGGGCTCTCCGGGTTGGGTTCCGGTTACAGTTATCCCTTAGGTCTTGGCACGAGGCCTCGACACAGAAATTAAAATCAGCATAATGCATTCCATATTTATGAAAGTGGTTAGTGATATTGAATCTGATTATTCGATTAGTGGAATATCCATGTGAATAAGTAAATGACATTGTTTCATTTTATTTCTTCCATATTATGCATAAGATCTAAATTAAAAAACTTTTTTTAGTTGTATACATTTCCTTAAATGATTATGATTATTTTTGAATGTGTATGTTGTATTTCCTACCCTTACTGAGCATTTGAGCTCACCCCATTCTATGTTTTATTTTTCCAGGATTCCAAGAAGTGTAATGTGATTGATATGCAGGGTTAAGCCAAGGAAATAATGTCTTTCATAAAGATTATTTATGTAATTTTTTATGTCTTAAAGTGAAAATGTAACATTCATATATAGGATCTATTTTTGAAAGACTGCTAAATTGATCGGTCCTTTGGACTTGATTCCTTGTAATCATGCCAATGTATTAAAATAATGCACCAACTCTTGGTAACTAGGGTCGGGGCGTTACAGTTGGTTTCAGAAGAAGTTTAGAAATAACCTTGGAAACTAGATTTAGATAAACTCTGATTAGAATACATAATACTAAGATAGACTTTGAGGATTAGTATAGGAGAACTTCCTTGAATTTTGGTATTGTAGAGATTTTGTGAGTTTTCCGAGCAATAAATCCATGTCTGGATACGAGAAGCTAGAGGCGGCTCTGGTACAGATGTACCTAGTGGTAAAACCTGAAAACACCGCTTTGAGCTAGACTCGAACAGGAACTGGTGCACGAAAATGGGCCTTGTTGTACTCTTGGTTACAACACTCCCAGGGGATATGCTTAGGATAATTCGCATTTTCTTTACAACCCATTATGAAGGGCTTATGAGTATATACATACTCAAATAAAACCTTTTTATGATTATGGATTATATCCATAAACTACTCAATTTGTGTTAGGTATTTTACAAGTTTGGTAATTATTCATTGCAATTCATAATCTGAACTATTTTATGCTATTGTATAGAAATGGTGCCCAGTAGAAGGAATGTGAACTCTCGTAATACATATAATCCAAAGGGTAAGATGGTTCATATCTTTCGTGGTCCTATTCCAGAATTTAGAAGTGAAATAGTTTCCCATGTATTATCATCATATGAAAAAATAGTATCATGTGTTGATAAGATGAGTAAAGATTTCTCGGAGTCCTATGAATTTGAAGGGAAATAGGAGAAGAAGAATATGGAAGAGAGAAAGATGGATAATGGGAAGCGGGAAAAGAATAATTTTCCCATATTTGATAACTGTGGGAAGAAACACCCTGGAACTTTCCAGAAAGGAATGAGAGTTTGTTATAAGTGTGTAAGAAAAGGGTACATAGTACATGACTGTAATGGTAAGAAAATGATTTCAAATATACAATGCTTCATTTGCAATGAGTTTGGACACTAAGCGAACCAATGTCCTAGTCATCAGACTATGCCGCAAATGATGCTATTGAATAATAATCATCTTATGATACTACCACAGATGAGGAGGAATGACTAGTGTTCTTCTGTTGTTATTTTAGAATTATTTAATTTAAGTGTTGTATCAATGATGTTCTAGAAATAAATAAGGATTGTACTGCAGTACTTTTTAATTTAGAATTTGAGATTTTATGGTACTATGAAAAGTGACTCTACAGAGAGTTAATTTTTTTTGGAAATTACAAGGTTGAAAGAAAGATAAGCCTTAATATGGTCCTAATATTGAGGTAGTGTTTTTGGAATAAGAGATGATTGATTTTGGTAATTCAGGATGTTGCGGTGTTGTAAAAGAATATATGAGGAAGGCGTTCACATGTTATTACATGGAAAAAAGGATCCTCATTAAATTTAACTTCATTGTAAATTTTGGATTGTGAGTTTGGATAATAGTATTTTAGACAAGTCAAATGGTTGGAATGGATTATGTTTTAATGGTTATTTTCTTGGATTTCTATAAAAGGACAACATGCAGACCGTGTGATGACCCGTCGTGTCAAACAAAGCTGTGGGAATCGAACCCACATCGATAGTGAAATTGGGATTTATCGCCTACCATTGTGCTACATGAATTTCCTGGATGGTATAATGTAGTTTCTTTAAATAAAGGGTATGATATGTGAATTATAGATTCATTATATTTGGAAGCCTATACGATTAGGATAAATAGAGTATTTTTGAGTTGTATTATTTTTGGGGTGAAATATGAGTTTGTGGTATAAATTTATTAATGGATAAAACTCTAATTATAAAGTAAGTATACCTCCTTATGATCTTAGCCAATCTCATAAATAAATTCCTCAACATTAAGAAAAGAAACATAGAACAAATTTTTTTCCTATATGGTACCTTAGATCATCACTAATTTATGGCTTTGGGATTGTTGGACTTTCATAGACATGTTCTCTACCACTCTCCATCAGATAATTGATTGTTATATTTCTCTTCAATATCCATATTTTCCTACATGGAACACTGTTATGTGTAATTTTAGGTAATCTTCATACTTTCCAATATTTATTTTAAATAGAGGCCTCATCAATTCATTTTTTCGATTTGGGATTTCAACTAAGATATTTTGGAAAGTCAAAAATGTGTTATCCTAATAACTTATGTTTTGTTGAACCGATGGTATTTTAAATCATCATAGATTGATGAATTTAAGGACCAAAATTTTAAACTTGTTTGTGATTGATGACCTCAATCACTACCTATAAATATTTACGTTTTTTCCTCCAATTATATGTCAATAATTTCCACCAATTTCGTCCTAATTGTGATCATAATTTTGTGGTGACCCTTTCATTTAACATTTCATCTTGTTAAGACAAAATTTTATTAACCAAATTTCCGATGTGGGTTTTTCCACAAAGATATATTTTATTTTCAACCATTATCTTCAAAGAACAATATAAAATTGTGAGTATGCAATTTATTGAAGGAGGGTAGAATGTAACACCGCTAGCATCCACGCAATGCTTCTCTTTGAATAATACAGTAGTGTGTGTTGTATGCAACTTCGAGTTCTAACACACACCACGACCAATCAAAGTAGCCGTTATGAATAGTAATAACTAATTTTTAAAATTTTAGAAAATTTATCTCTCAAAATGGACTTCAATTTTGGATTTGGAGTATCGAATTTATCCTAAGGTGAAATTTTGGTACTTTTCGGATAACTTTAATATTTTGATGAATAGTGAAAATTACTAAATTTTAATTAAAAACAACTTTTTTAATATAAATAATTATTAGTGATAAATTATGAATTTGAGTGGTTTTAAAGTATATTTAGAATATATATTTACCATTTAATACAATTTTGTTCATTGGACATAATTTCACTATTAAACCGGACATAAACAAGTATCAATATTTTGATAGTTATTATATCATAAAAACCCGCTTTTTGTTTAGAAAGCGGGAATTAATTTTAAATTAATTTCTGCCAATTATGTGTTTTGAATTTTGAAAAATGGATTCCATATTTTTAATCAGGATGTCCAAATTGTGTAAATAGGTAACTTTTATTTTTAGAAATTTTGAATAATTACATCGGTAAATATTTTATTTACCATGGTTAAAGGGTAAATCTGGTAAATAAGGGTTAAAAAATAATATTATATTAATACTAAATTGCCCTAAAACGTTTCCTAAACTTCTTGGTGGATACATGTCTAACCATGGTCATATTTGGGTCTATTTTGGGACCCCATGAATCCACTTGCAGGTGATAGGGACACTTTATTTTATTTAAGTTAAAATAAATACAAAAATGACATATGCATATATCTTTTAGAAAAACTATTTTTACATAGGGTTATATACGTTGGATTTTCGACTATAATTATTGATTAGAAAGATAAAATGATTTCCTACATAATATTATTTTATTTATAATTTTTACACATTAAATAATTTAATTTATTTATGCCACAATGATGATGCAGTAATTACCATTATAGTGAAAAATTAAAATGATTGATATTGTAGATACCCAATAAATATAATTTAAGAATTTTTAGGAATTACACTAATTTTATAGGATAATATGACATGTTAGGAATGATTTAATTAACATTGCTCGAAGTAATAATTCTGTTATGAGTTTTTTTTAAAAAATCAATTATTGAATAGTGTCAAAATTAACATAAAAGAGTTTTTAAAACAAATATTATATTATTAACTGATATTAAATTCCTAAAAATCAATGGTTTGGAAAAGAGACTTATATAATGATATTTGTATCATTAATGTACCAATTGGGGGTCTCTTGGATGTATATAGTAGTTTTATTAACTATATAATATAAAAATACAAAGGGACATTGTAAAAGTGATACTAATTAACTATGAGTTAATACATAATGATAAGGTTAGTACAATGACCCAAACAAGTCTAACTTCTATTTGTTGAGTGGTTTTCTACCTATCCCCACCTTAACCTGTAAATAATACACTTCGGAGCCATTAGATACCGAATACGAATTTATTATAAAATAACATTTTTAGCTTTTGTAAAGGTACCCCTCACCCCTCTTATAAAAGTGCACTCCCCCTTCTCATTAACTCACACCTTCAAAGCCTTTTTACTAGGAAAAACTCTCTCCAAAAACTCTCTAAACTTCCCTCAATTTATCCTAGAGGCCTTAATTTAGTCAGAAAGCCAACATAAAGAGCCCTTTTGATCAAATCAAAAGGAAGAACCCAAAGAAGAGGTAATGATTTCACCACCCCTTTTCAAGTTCCTTTCTTCATCCACTTCTTCTTTCTTTGTTATTACCATTATTAAATAATAAATACAGTATATTTTATATAATTTGATGTTATTATAAATATGATAAAACCATATTCAGTATTCTATCCATCCTTTGAATAATATGTCACCATATGTGCGTACGTATGGCTTACTGTCTCCACGTCGTGGTGTAATTGTTATTCAATAGATTATTATACGGATGGGTATAATAATGATGTGTAAATCATGTAAATAATAAATATAACATGATAATGATTCTTTTTATATGATATAACATCCAATTATTTATTATTTTAATATCAAAAGAATGATATTTTCGCTCGTGCATAAGTATGGATTACCGTCTCCACAATGCGATGAGATTCATTTCCAAGCTCACCATTCATCGATAATTATAAAAATATATATTACTAATAAGTATGTAATAAATGAAATAATAATGGTATGGGATATATATATAAGTATTTATCTAATTACATATATCTTATTCACTTACTTCCGTTCAAGAGTATATGAAAACAGAAACAACGTTTATGCGTACGTACGGACTACCGTCTCCATAAACGGTGTTTTCAATTTCATATATATATCTATTATACATATTTATATTCTAAATATATTTTATATATTTATCATGTTTTATATTCTTTATGTATTTAAATAATGATCTAAGTGATACAACCACGAGTGACAAGTTAAAACACGTACGATAAAGAAAGTGATTATTACCCAAAATGTTAACTTAACATGGAAATTATTATTAAATGGGTAATATAAAGTCATAAAAAATCATGTATGATATCATAAATATTAATATGGTTCTTATATAATTTAATAACATACTACGATCTTCGTACATGAGGTTAAACGTACCATCGACTAAAGGAAAGTTCAAGGTAAGGGGTTTTCATCTCACTCCTTATTCCTGTGAGATTCATGCCATATTTCCACCATTACCTTTTGTGTGGTGTATGTACTGCCCATAATTATATTCTTTGTGTAATAAACTTTAATTTATGTGTATTTACATATTCATTTTATGATACCTCTTTCATGGGTTGTATGTTTCATATGTTACAAAATTGGTAAGGGTTTATTTCGCAATCTCTTCATTATCTGAGGTTGTATATACGTAATAATCTACTAGGATCTCTTTATCATTCACATCCATGTTTCATAAAAATCTATTTCAATTTTTTTTAATATTTACAATAATATGGTTTAATGACATTTATATACTTGTTTGACTTTTTATAAGAGGTTTATAAACGAATCTTTCCATCATTTTCCAAACAAGGTCCTTTTTAACCATTTTGAAAAAATTAAAGTAAGAATGTATTTTTTTAACTTATACGGCAGGTGTGGTTATTATCCACCGTTATTACACCTTTGAAGCTTCCACCATAAGCTTATAAATATATTTTCAAAGTAATGGTTTTCTCTATAATTATTCGACTTTTAAATGATTTCAAAAAAGAGATATTTCTCTCAAATAGTATTGATTTCATCTATGTCAACATCCATTGATAAATTTTAAACTTGTTTCAAGTTGATTTTTTATGATATAAATCATCCATATTGTATTTAAGGTTTTCTGATATTTTTTTACTATGGATGAGTTATTTTTATGCCATTAATGTTTTATGATTAATTTTTTGACATTTTGTATTTTAGTTTTAATACGAATGTTTATGTTATATTTCATCCTCTTCTTAAGATGAATGTGTTGGACTAGTATGTTCCGGGTTGGGGACCGGTAAAAGTAAGCCCTCTGGGTTGGTGTCCGGTTATTAGAGGCACTCCGGGTTGGTGTTCGGTTATAAGAGGCACTCCAGGTTGGTGTCCGGTTATTAGAGGCACTCATTGATGGAGTCCGGTAACAGAGGCTCTCCGGGTTCGGTTTCGGTCACAGTTATCCCTTCGGTCTTGGCACGAGGCCCCGACACAGAAATTAAAGATCGGCATAATGCATTCCGTCATTATAAAAGTGGTTCGTGATATTGTATGTGATTATTCGATTAGTATAATATCCATGTGAATAAGTAAATGGCATTATTTCATTTTATTTCAGCCATATTTTTTTGAAGTTCACGTTTAAAAGGCTTTTGTTTTAGTTTTATGCATTGCCTTAAATTTTTATGATTATTTTTGAAAGTGTCCATTGTATTGCCTACCCTTACTGAGAATTTGAGCTCACCCCTTTCTATTTTTCATTTTCCAGGATTCCAAGAAGTGTAATTTGATTGATATGCAGGGTTATTCCAAGGGAATAATGGCATTCATAAAGATTATTTATGTTGTTTTTTATGTCTTAAAGTGAAAATGTAACATTCATATATGTTATCTATTTTTCCAAGACTGCTGAACTGATCGGTCCTTCGGGACATGATTCCTTGTAATCATTCCAATGTATTAAAATAATGCACCGACTCTGGGTAACTGGGGTCAGGGCGTTACACTGATCTTGACCATGAGATTAGATGTGATCATTTTGACCTATAATCATATGCTTTGTTGGTACATAACCTAGTGAAAATTGTGGATAGGAATGAGAATTTCTTGCATGATAAAATCCGCATTCTAGTGTCGGTTCTATGGAAGAATGGTTAGATTTAGGATGAGATATCGGATTATGTGAAGGAAATGAAAGAGAAATGTCGGAAACTCATTCAAGGAAAGGATGGTTTCATGCTTTCGAAGTTCGAAAAGGGAAATTTTTGGGAGAATGTAGTACCCCCAGTTTCTAGTACATAGCCATTTCATTGTGTTTTTGTAGAAATAATGTATAAGGGGTAATGTTTGAAGTGTTTTCTTGAAATTAAGTATGTTTTGGGGGCTAAAGGAGAGGTATATGGGATATGCACGATTTATCCAAAACATGAGGATAACCTATGAGAAACTGTATGGAATAATAGGTTTTTGGTATATAGCTTCAGAACTGTGTGCACATGTTTAAGGATACTATGTAATGAGACCATGTGATGGTCTATCTAGATATTAGATAATGAAAAGTTAGTCTATGATTGGTCAAACCGTGTGATCTAATCGTGCATGTGGTTATATAGATATCCTAAAACGTGGATCTCACAAAGAAATTTCATGGAACTATGTTTTTTCTCATAAGAGGCCCTAACTCTATATTTCATTTCCTTAAAAGTATTAAAACCTCTACCAAGTTATTTTTAGTCGATATTAATGTTTCCCATGGTGATTCAAAGTTGGATTTTTTAGGTATATGATCTTTCTTCATTGTTCTTGATCTGTTTCATAGATCAACTTAGATCTACTTCTACTATCAACATAGTTTTGCAGATATACAGCTATTATGGAAGGATCAATGATTTTTTATTCAATATAAGTTAATAATTTGTCATGATCATTCTAGGAGAAAATATTTAAGGAGGTTATATGAAGAAACCACAAGGTTTCCTTGAGATTTCATCATATAATATCAAGCTTCGTCAAAAACATAAATGTAGGTGGCTTCACTCTCATTTACACATACTATAATTTATTTTAATAGTATTAAATTAGTCAAATTGAATGATATTGATTGTAAAATATTGGTTTAACACAAAAAATAAAAATCATTAGTGATGACTAATTATTTATGGTGAAAGTGTGAAATTTTATGAAATGTTGTTATAAATTATTTATTTTTTCTGGAATATCACATAGTGATTTTATAATGTGGATTTTTTTGGAATATATATATGTTTGTTGGGAATAGGGGTTTCAATAAAAATTGTATTTATCTAAATTTCTTTTTTTAGAATGGTTTTGATTGAAATAGGATTGAATACTAAGGATAAAAATATATTTTTTGGAATGCTCCATGGGGATATTGGTGTGTGAGTTCATATTGATAATACTGGGATATATTGAAATATGAACTTGTTATATGTTCTATATGGTTAATGGAACGTGGGATATAATTACCTTATGATGACTTGGTAGATCAATGAGAAACATATCATGAGTAAGGAACTGTCATAATAAAGCACTCATGTTTGATAGAATAAATGTGTGGAATGGTTAGGGTATGCCCAAAAATATATATTCAATTGTTTTTAAATATTTATTAGTTTTTTATGGAATTATAACTTCATGTAAAATATGTTTTAATGTAGTTTTTTTACATTATGTGGAAAAAAAAATTTGGACGCATTTATATTTATTTATAAAATATTTTGCAATTTTTTAATATAATCTGTTTTATATTAATGTTTCTAACTCTTATATTCTAGTGGCATGATTAAAAAATCATTGGGGAAAGAGTATTGATGTTCATAATAACCTATGATTTTTCAATTTTTTCTTCTCCAGATGTTATAAACCAAAATAGGGTAAAATGTAATGTTTCGCACATTCTAGCACCAATTCATGATACTCAGGCTATTAGGTTATCTTGGAGTACAAAGCTAGTGGATATTGTAGTTATGTAGTCTTGTTGGATTATTTAGTTTTACATCCTATTTTTACATTGGTATTTGTGTTTTATTCATCTGTTTCACACTTTAATGACATTTTATCATGAATAAAGTAGTTGTGTTGTCTTGATTTTCTCATTTATCATTTTCTAGATGGTGTGGAAATAGGGTTTTTGGTTTAGTGGATTGTTTTATAAAGGTAAAATCGTCCCACAAAGGTATATTATACCATTTGACATTTATTTCAATCATTTGGTGTCTTTTGGATGTCGCATAAGGCCATGAAATGAATCATTCTATTCTCAAGCCAATTTGAATAAGTAGGTCATTACAATAGTATACTCATTTCACATTTTTATATTATAAAATGGGTATGATCTTATTGATTCTATATGTAATATTCACCATATTCATATAAACTATTTTTAGGATTTTAGTAGGAAGATAAATATTGAGCTAAAAATTACTAGCATTGGTTTTGGATCTGTTGCTGAGTCACTTCCATAGGACTATCTTTTTTGGATTTTCATGGAGATTTTTTCGATGTTTTTTACATTATTCAAGGATTGTGGGATGGTTTATTTTGTCATTAAAATTATGTGCATTATTTGTTTCATGTTTTTTTAATGATAGATATCATTCCAATATTTTATTTATAGAGGGTAATTGTTTAAATATGTGAGATTTTTATTATACCCTTGGGGATTTTCTCTATTTCACGGACTACTAGTAGCCATACTCGAGGTGGGTTGAATTATCACTCTCCCTTAATTTATGACCTAGGTGGTATGGCTCTATATGGAGGGTCCATGAAAATATATATCATAAAATCTTGTGTTGTTACAACCATAGAATAATTCCATGATCATGTGAATAGTTATATTGATTTATATTTTTTCTAATTGATTCCAATAATATTATTCAATCCTTGTTTACTTTATCATATCATTTCCAATAAGCTTCCCATTATTGGTATTTTGTGACCACCGTTTATAAATTTGTATTTTACCATGTTAATAATGAGATTAATACAAATTTTATGTCTATATGAGAATTATGTTAGGAAAATTTCATTGGAGATATTGATAAATTATTATAGAATAATAAATCATTATTTCAATGGGAAAAATCTCAAATAGAATTGAAATAAATGTGTTCTGTAAGATATAATTATTTTCTAGATCTCATAAACTGTAGACCTAAAAGTTCATTGGATTGTATGTGATTTAATATTTGTTTTTTGATATTTTCATATTTAATGGTTATTTTTCCTCTCTTTAGTGGATTTCAAATCCAATATGTAATATATTATTTTTTTGAGATTTGGAATCCCAGTGTTTTGGGATTTTGGAGCCACAATTTCTATTAATTCATGGTTTTGTTAACATTAAATGTAAAAAATACTAGATTATTAATTTAGGTAACCATTAGGTTTTGAATCTGGTATTATATCAAGGGAATTCATGATATTTTGAAAAGTAAAATAATTTTAGAGTATTCATGAATCATGTAAATATTAATTTTAATGGGATTTTATAGTTTTGGGGATAATGATCATGTAAATATTTTGGGAAATAGGATTAAAATGATTTTTTTTATTTTAAGGATATATTAATAATGATCTTGATTTAATTATAAATTAGCAGTAAGATACATTTTTGGAACCCCTTGGTATAATTGTTAATATAGAAAAAAATTCTATTTTTCATATTGTATAGAGATTTTGATTTAGTTGAAATTTTCTTTTTAATATAAAGGGAACAAACTAATTTATATAATCTAATCAAATAGATAAATATGAGTATGGGGTGAGACATGTCCAATATACCCTCATAAATGAACAGTAAATACAAATTTATTTCTAATCATAATACCAATATTATGTTCCTCATTGCATTTGGAATTCCAATCAGCTCAGCTATACCATCGACATCTATGACCTTTGAGTTCTCTTCCACTTATCCGTGTTTTTTATATAGTAGGAGGCTTTTAATGTAAGTGATCTATGGGCTAATGATATTGTTAAATTGAGACTCCACATTCTAAACCTCAGATCCTTTCCAAATATAAGAATTATATGAGATATCCTCAATGATCATATTTATGGTAGTATGAGGCACAAAACTCCACCATCCAATAACTAACTTATATCACCAAATTTTTTTATATTATCAATAATAATATCATATGAAGCATATAGGTATGCATAATCAATCTACCATAAAAAATGGATGCATGAGTTATTTTATTTTTAAGGTTACACCTATAAAGAAACATTAAAAGTCTATATATATTTAGAAGAACACTACATCATCTATGAAGAAGGTATATTCTCTTTGAGTTTTTGAGTAATAACCTGTTATAATCCCTCATTATCTACTAATTTTTCTTACCCGAACTCCCCATACAAACAATACAATGTTCCTTACTAAACATATACTTATATGTATCATGGGAAGTTAATTCATCATTAAATTAACATGTGATATATTCATAATATATATTTACACATCAACTTTATCCATTAGAGAATCATCACAGACTTCTATTGTAGTAACTAGATGTTAATTCGGATGATCGAAAACTGTAGGAGAAATTTTTGTATCACTTAGACTATCTACTTCCAGTGTTACAACCCATGATCTATTAACATTATATTCCCAAAATTAAATTCTATGAGTTCCAATAGAATGACTCTATGTATCAGTAGAAACCATTACATCATTACATTCACTCAAATTTTATCCTATATGAGCTTTCCTAAAAGAATAATTATGTCATTATCCAAGAGGATATTTTAGGACTATTATTTGGACATACATTTTTTGATTAAGATTATATATATTTACATTTTCATCCCATTTTTCCTATGTTTTTGTTTCATTAAGAAAGAATTCGTGTTTAGTTCATCCAATCATTTCTGGCACACAAGAATTCACATTTTTTTAGAAACATGAGATTTTATTATGTCCATGCATAGATAAGAAAGAACATGAATTTTACTTTTTATGATTGGAATAATCATGTTGTATGACATTTCAACTCATATATAATTGAGAAATATTTTAATATTAAATTCTTAGATCCATTTCATCTTCATATATTGAGATAAAGAAAATATAAAATATATTTCAGGATAATACAACTTCAATTGAGAAATGAATATAGTGTTCAAATATAGACACATCATTTTCTTTGTATAACTTTATATTCTCCCATATTCCCTTAACTATATAATAGAACATATTTTGGTGTCAACGTATCGAATAAAAAACAAAGACCCAAACCCATACTCAAACGAATGAGTTACCTTCTTCAAAAGTGTCAAAATTACCACCCCATTCTATGATGCTCCTAATTCCAGATTTGAGAGAAACCGAGAAAAGTCCCCAAACCAACATTTTCAGATCCACAGTATTTAAAATAAAAAGGAAAAAATCCATATCCCTACCAGAAAAATCCCCAATTCTTGAATACAAAAAAAATCATAATGCCCCTTGATAAGATCTCTCATATTGTATGACATTGAGCTTCTTGGAAATACGACCCAACAAGTAAATGATTTCTATACTATTTTAAGAATTTCGGAGACTTATTCTGAATAATTATTTACATATGTTTTATTTCTATTCTAGAAAAAACAACATTTGACAAACCATATTAATATAGAGAAAGATTGATTTTATGTACTAACTGCAACTAAGGTAACCACATCGTTCTTTCTACACATGAGAATCTCCGACCCAACACCCATATACATTTTGGGGTCAAGTCATCTATAAATATGAAATAATTATGAGTGGTATTGAGATGATGAGTACACAATATGGATAAACCCTAATTACCATTTCAAGGAAAAACAAGAGAGACTCATAGACCCGAAACAATCCTGAATGTGATTTTCTAGTAATGGAGTCAAATCATGGAGAAAAAAATTTGGATGAAGGCTCCATCATAGATTCCAATTGTGTAAAATATATTTAATGGTATGTTTTTGTAATGATATTATATTAAAAAATTGCATGAATAAAAGGTCATAAATTAACAACTATTTTATCACATTATATAAAAATGATTTTTTATTCAATTTACATTTTTTAAATTCCTTGGAGGATTTAAATATAGAAAGTTATATTATAGAATATAATTTGAAATGACTATGGATAACTAATATTGAAACATATATATTCATAAATTATGTAATTCACAATATTTTTGAGATACTTCTTTTATGTTTAACACATTTATTAATTTAATCATTCTCATGAGTCAAATTGTTTTATTTTAATTAATGGCATAAGAATTGAAAAATAAAGTTCATAATAGATGCATTAGACAATATAGTTATTAAACTAATGGATAATCTAATGTAATTAGATAAAAAAGGATAAAATCAATTGAAATTCTAAAGAAGCCATCGAGAGTTATGATAAAAATTTGAACTAAGTCAACTTGATGAAATTTACAAATTATTGGATAATGGAGTCTAATGGATATTTATTTGATAAAAATTATGAAGGAACAAAATTAAATTTATTACATGTCATGAATGTTGGAATAATAACCAAGGGATCTTCCACAAATGAACTATATGTGTTTTGGGTAAATTGAATTATTGAGAAAACAATTTTCAAGGAAATACTGACAGTTCAATTAACCAGATAGTGGAAAATATTTTTCGTTAATGGGTTCTTCTAAAAATGAATATTTTAAATAATGGGAGAATGGAATTTTATCCAAACTATTAGATTAAAAAATTATTTAAGGGATATCCTATGTAAAAACTAAAACTAAATTAGACCATGATAATTAATGCCCTTTTATCCTCCACTATAAATTTTTGAATTTCCATATCAATATTTATTCTCATCATGCTAGTACAAATAATATGTTTTAGAAGAGAATAAGAAACCAAACTTATGATTTTATATTGATTTATCATAGAAAGAGAATAGTAGTGTGATTATTGTATCTCACGTGGATTGAATGACAATAGATATTATATTAAATTCCAAAATTAGTTTTGATATTTCCACATTGACACTATATTAATTTTTACATAATATTAAACGTAATATTATAGTACTATTAGATATCTCCACATAGATACCATATTAAATTCCAAAATAAGTTTTACACACATTATAAAATTAATAAATATTTTATCATTTATCAATAAATTGACGACTCTATAACACACATAGATTTTCTGAAATAATGAATTTAAATAAAATAAGAATATTAAACATTTTATGTTATGGAAAACTCATTATTTTAATTAAACGTGACACATTTCTGAAATAAAATTATTTAATATGTATTTTCAAAATTTATAATTCAAATTTCATTTATGAATATGATTAAATAAATCATTAAAATATATTGTTAAAAAATTTGTATAACACGAATTATTTAGTGTCTAATTGTCTTGAGATGTAAATTAAAACCCTTAGAAATTAAATTATATCCATTTCTAGAAATCATTTTACCTAGGAAAAAATAATTATTATCTTAATAAAATAATCAAATCACATTTTATAAATTATTTTGACCAAAAATAAATTTTATATATTAAAAAGGATGTTTAAAATTCAACATAATTAATTTATAGTCATGAGATAAAAACAAATCCAATTATACACTTTAGAACTATATTTTGTAAAAATAATATTTCCACATTTTGAAGAATTATTTACACATTTATTTTTCAAAGTATTATAAAATATAATTGGAGGAATTAAATTAATTTTAAAATCATCTTGTAAATATTATATTGGAGTTATTTTTCAATAATTTTCTATAAATGTAAAATGCGTCATTGAATGGCGAAAAATATTAATTTTTTTTAATGATCATTTTAATTTAAATATTTTTTGTGATTAATTTTATTTTAATATGGTTATGAATATAACAGTACTTAATATATATATATATATATATTATAAAATTTTATAAAATTTTAATAAATTTGAAATTAATATATATATATATATAAGTTTATTAAACTTTTAATCCAATTCTGTTTGAAAACCCTATTTCTCATCGAATATATGGGATTGATTTTATATTATAATTTTGAAATTAGTTGAATGGAATTTTAAAAAATAGATTTCATAATTTTATTCATCATAATATATTTTTTAAAATAACTTAAACATAATATTTGGGTCAAACTAAATTATAAATATAGTGAAAATTAATTATAACCAATAAGGTTAAAACAAGATTACCTCGGGTGAAACATAAATTGAAAAGAACAAAAATGACATAGAAAAAAATAGAAAACAATATTATATAAATATTTAAACCTAGTAACCTATTACTGTTTTTAATGACACATTTTATTTATTTTTATAATGTAATAAATATGGTTTGACATTAATCTTTTAAAAAATTCAATGTTTTTCCTCTCTCCAACTTATAGAATGCCAACCAAATCTTATTCTATTCACACTAAAAAACCCTTTAGTTCAACCAGTACTTAACCAAACAACTTCCTTGTATCCCTCCCCAAATATTGTTGTCCATTTTTTGATTATAAATCAAATCATTGAAGGAGTCACGTTAAACCTGAAGAGGTTGTTTTAAGTGGATGAAAAGATTCAAACTGTGTGTTTTTTATACATCTTCCACTAATTCAATACAATATTATTAAATTATCAATATATAGCGACACCATTATGTACCATATAATATTATGATATCATCTTAATACAATTATCTAAATTCATCTATTCATCAACAAAATGGGATACGAAATCCTCATTTGTGTGTCTGGTGGTCTACCTCAACCCAAAATATGTTATTCGTTTTATGTCACAACCTCTAACAGTTGGATAGAATTTTTATATGTTTTATTTATTATATTTTTATACTTATATAATTATAATAAAATATCTAACTTCTTACCATAAAAACTATTGAAAGCCAATAATGTCTCTAATGTGTACGAAAGACTACCACCTCAAAAACCAATGTGATGTGTTTTCAATTAAATATTACATGGATTGTAATAAGTATAGATAAAATTAAAATATATTATATATGTAGCCTAAGTAAATTTATTTAATTTTTATATCACATTTACCTTCTCACATTCAATTCCATTGGAGACATAATAATGTCATTAATGTGTATGATGAGTTACCACCATGTAAAAATTGTGATTCATTTCTCACAATCCAATTTTATGGAAGTTAATTAGGAACAATATATTGATTATATGAGATATATATTACTTAAAAAATATTTTTGAATGGTCATAAATTATATAAATTTCTTTAATTTAATCCAAAAGTGTAATGGAAATATATATTATGTGTTCATACAACCTACTATTGTAGGATCAAAATAGTGATGTAGATGCTCAATTTACAAGAGGGGCGGTGAATTGTACACTTTAAAAATTCCTTCAGAACCTTTAAAGTTAGTAAAGAATAACTATGTTTTCCTTATGAAAAGGAAAGGGTTAAGTTTAACAAGGTTAAACTTAAGCAAATTCACAACATCTCTAATACCAAACAAAACTTGGAAAGAGATTCCAAAAGTAGGTTCCGGAAATATGGTTCCGGAAATTGAAACATAAAAAAAAGAATACAATATGATATTCTACCTTAAAGAGTATAGAATCTAAATGAAACAGAGTACAAATAAGGAAGTATAAGAAAGTTATACTTTCCTTATAATACAATATGCAGCAGAATATAAACAAGTAGTAGAACTACAAGTAACAATATATAAGTCTTTTAACCCAAAGATCAGGGTATCCAACAACCTTGGATAAAGGTCCCTTGATTTATACTTTCAAGAAAGTATGTCTTACCCACACCAGGGATAGACCTCGATACGAAGGTCGGAGTCTCTGTCTTGCTATCCCCGCTAGCCCTCAACTTCAAGGTAGTTGGCAACCTCTGTCTTTCTCGGCAAGGAAGCCCTCAAGCTTTAAGGTAGTCGGCACATCTGTCTTATTATCCCCGGAAGCCCTAGAATGTAATCACCAACATTCTGAGTCGCACGAAGCTTTGAGAGTTAATAAGAGCCTCTCTCTCTAGAAATCACTTCAATTATGTAATCACATGAGTCGAAGATCTGTCAGCCTTTCAGCAGCCTTTTCAGCGTTCAGTGTCGAGCTCTTTCAAATGAGCTCCTATTTAAAGGTAAGATCGACCTCCTTCCTAATGGTCATATTTTCCTTAAAAATCGGAGGGACCTGTACACGTGTCACTTAGAAAACTTTTAGGTCATAACAGAATACACGACATTGTTTTATAACTAAACAAGTGTTACAGAATATATGACACCGTTTTAAATCTTAACTAAAAAGATTCAGAGTGAAGGTTCGGAGTTAATGTTCAGAGTGTAAGGAAATACGAAGTGTGAAAAACAAAGATGATCAGATTCTGTTACATAGGTGAATTCGTAATGATAATTCGGAATGAGAATTCGTCATCAGAATTCGTAATGAGAATTCTTCATCAAAATTCATTATGAGAATTCTTCATCAGAATTCGTAATGAGAAATCTTCATCTGAAATCATAATGAGAATTCCTCATCAGAATTCAGGATGAGAATTCGTCATCAGAATTCGGAATGGGAATTCATTGTCGAACTTTATAAGGATTCATATCCTGTGTCTAGAGTAGAACTTAACCAGATTTCATATCCTGAATTCAGAATGAAACTTCCTTACATTTCTTATCCAGAATTCGGATCCTAAAACAGAATGCTTCATATCAATGTTTCAATGATTACGAGAAAATATAAATGAATCTGAATCTCATACTTAAGAAAAAAAATATGGATGAAAATATGATAAGGATAAATTTTTCTTATAAAAGCGATTTTCCTTATAAAAGATATTTTCCTTATAAAAACAATTTTATTTATAAAAGCAATTTTCCTTATAAAATAAATATTCCTTATAAAAGCAATTTTCCTTTTAAAAGCAATTTTCTTAATGATAAGGGGTTTGTGATTTTCAAAATAAGAAGGAATGGGAAATTCATAATGAAAACCCTATTGACTCAACAATCTCTTCCTTTTTAGAAAGCACAAACATCCTTACGAAAAAGAAATTCTAAGAATAAAAACTTATCTCCCTTGTTTAAAGTATATAGATGAATACGACTAACTCCCCCTTAGGCTTTGAAACTCTAGGGATCGTATTCTAGATTTCTGGAGCGATATTTCATTTATGAATAAGAATGTCTTCTTTTAAAAAAATCCCCCCTTAGATAAACTCCTATTAGAGTTCTTTTTCCTTAAGGATCTTTTCCTTCTACCCCTTTGTGATTTTCAAAAAGAATTCAAGGGAATGGAAAAAATAACAAAGTACCTGAAAAATTAATAATAACAAAAATTGAGACGAGATGCACAATTTTCATTAGATTTTAAATGTCGGAAAAAAAGAAAATTAGATACTATAAGAAGATCGGATTTAGATATTTTGGATCTTTTTCCTTCGACATGAGCCCCATAAGAATAGTCTTGATCTTTTTCAGGTCTTTATGATCTTCTTTATCATGCTTCTCTAAGACCGCTATTCTTGAACTTTGAGCATCATTTCTTTCTTCCTGGGCTTGAAGCTTTTATTCCTGAGCTTTAATCTTTTCTTCCTGAGCCTTCATCTTTTCTTGAACCTCAATCTGATGATCCCTTTCAAACTTCCAGTTTTGAGAGACAGAATTTAGCTTCCCATTCAGATCTATGACTTCTTGAATCCGAAAATTCTTTTCATCTGTCAGCTTCTCTTCAAAGGATTAAGTTAACTCATTTATCTTTCTGTCCTCAGTCTCAAAGGAATCTTTAACATTGTCTTGAAATTCGTCCAATAGCCTCATCTCTTCTATAGTCTTCTTCGACCAGTTTGTCATCCTTTTGAAAGATTTTCTATGAGCTTCGTAGCCAACAAAAAACGTTTTGAACTGAGCCTCAGTCTCAACGCACTTGTCCATAACCATAGACATGGAGTCTGTTTTCTGATTCAAAGCATGTTGGAGCATCTGGCATCTTGAATAAATACTTGAAAAGGTCGGAATGGTTCCCACTGGCTTCTTCAAGGACTGAACAACAAAGTCATGCCCCAACGAGGATGACTATGAATCTGAATCTTTGCTTGGAGAATTTTCTTCCTCAACAAGGTCAAGATTTCTTTTTGAAGATCTACCAACTTCTTTTCTTTTCACCACTATGGAACTAGGAGTATCAGCAAGAATTTGCTTTCCCTTGTCTTTTTCTGGAATAGAATCTTGTTCCATAGTTTTCTTTTCACTGTCAGAGACTTGGACAACATTATCTTCCTCATCAGCAACTTCCTGAACACCATCCTCTACATTTTCCATCTGAGAAATATCATGTAAAAGTTGTTCTTCTTCGCCATGATAAGCAACTTCTTCTTCTCCTTTATCTTCTTCCATTGCTGGAGTAACTAACTTCGAAGATTCAGCACTTGAAGTTCTGAGCGATAAGTTTTCCGAAGGTGTCCCCTTGTAATCATCTACTTATTTCAAAACATCTCCGGTTTCACCACTTCCTTCAGCAACATCTTCTTCTTCTTCCACTTGCTCAACGTGCTCACTTTGCTCAAAAGGCTTAGCCACTGCCTCTTTCGGAGCAACAAACTCTCTTCCTGGAGTCTCAGGTAAGGATTCCAATGAAAAGGATCTCAGAACAGGAATGCTCGCAGAAACCATCTCATTGAATTTCAACAATGCCTGAGCTACCTCAGCATCAGACATATTTTTCTTGAGCTTCTTTTCCTTTACTTGTTTCTAGAGCGGATCTGATGTTCTCTCCTTTAAGTCCTTAGCCTCTGCAGGGTCCATGCCAAACTGAGGCTCCCCTTGCACTATCTTTTCTTTCATCTCCCTCCATTTAGCAACAACCTCATCTGGGAAAGATTTCTTCTTCTTTGGCTTTTCTGGTGTGGAATGGACTTCCTTATACATGGGATTCTCTGCTTCTACTTCCACTTCTTTTAGCTTTCTCTTCCTTACTGGCTTAGAGGATTCCGGATCTGCATCTTTCGGAACTACTTATCTGTGAGCAGTAGATCAATAAACTATCCAGACTCCTTGTCAAAGGCTACATACATTCTCTTAAGAGTACCATCGCTCACCAGCATAATCTTGCAAACTCTTGGCTTAGATTTGCAAGCCTCCTTGAATGACTCAAGGCACCGAACTATTAACTTAGAGAGGATTTTTGGATACATAATAATCTGAGCTCTCAGATTTATTTTCTTCAAATTATCAAGAGTGATAAGATTATGCTTCATCAAATTAAACTTCCTCAGATTTATGAGAAAATCTAGGATGTAGATCTCACTCTTCTTCAAGCTGTCTTTGTCACCCTTCCTTGGTACAATAAGACCCTGTACCCATAATTCCAGAATAGGGAAATTTGTAGATAAACTAGCAATCTTCGGAGCCTTGTCATCAGCTAGTCTGAGAGTTTCTAAGGATTTTTCCTTGTCGAAGCTACCCTTAGAATCCGGCAACACATGAGAAACAAAATCAGCTTCACCTTCATTATTTAGCCCTACCAAGCTGGCTGCCTTGGCATATAAGAGCTTATAAGTGTCTCCATAAGACTTAAAAGACAACTTGTCCCTTCCATCTTCCTGAAGAAAAGAAAATGTCTCATAGAATTCAACAAGTATGTCTGAATACACTTCATCTTGGTTCCCAGGTTTTGAAACTGCAACATCTTCCCAACCATTAAGCTTGACATTCTTAGAAATAAGAGAATCGTACTTGTTGAAGAAATTCGGATGAACTAGCCTCTCTCTATATACTAACCACTTTGAAATCGGCTTAGAAGACGACAAGTATTGAGAAGCTGCTTCTACAGACATTCGGATCTTAAGACCTCTAAGGAGTTCGGAACTGAGAAAAATGAAGTTCGGAATGGCCTTAAAAAAGAGAGGTAGAGATTCGGGACGCGAGAGCTTCAAAACCGATGTGTGAAAAGAATTTGAGTCCCCTTTATATAGGCAATGAACCGATGGTTCGTCTTCCTCGGTTGATGGAAAGGTTGTGATAAGCTGAGATCAGATCTGACGGTTGATAACAATTTCACAAGAAAACTTGAATCTGATCTTTTTGAGGTTTTTATTTAAACAAAGAATTAAGAAAACTATAATCCGAAAACATAATACAAGAAAATTTCAGTAAGAAAAAAAAAACTACGAAAACTTGAGTAAGGAAATCATACCATTCGAATTGGCTGAGGAGGATTACTCGTAATGGGTAATATAAACAATGACTATGAAAAAATTTTATTATGAAAAGACAAAGTTCGCAAAAACATTACTATGGAAAACAAACTGAGTACGAAAAACTCAATATGAAAAACAAACTCAGTACGAAAAATTCAATACGAAAAACAAACTCAATACGAAAAATTACGTTATGAAAATACCAGTACGAAATTTTCCATTCCGGATTTTTTCAATACGAACACTTCCATTCCAGAAGTATTCTGTATGAAAATGTCCATTCTGGAAATTGTAGTTCCAGAAATTCCATTCCGGAAATCGTCGTTCCGAAAAGTTTGAAAACATATTTTGAAAAACTTTGCTATTCTATCAAACAAATGTACTCCCCCTATGAAAAAGTGTTTATTGCTGTTAGGAGACTTTTTCAACAGAAAGTTAATTAAGGAGGATTACCTTACAGTTATCATTCCTAACTTCTGTTTAATATATTCAAATCTATCAGAAGGAAAAGATTTTGTGAAAATATCAGCAAGTTGATCTTGCGTTCCAATAAACTGAAAAATAATATCTCCTTTGAGTGTTTGATCCCTAAGAAAGTGATGCCTAATATCTATGTGTTTTGCACGGGAGTGATTTTCAGGGTTCTTACTAAGGTAAATGGCACTTGTGTTATCACACAAAATTTGAGTTTTAGTAAAACTCAAGCCATAGTCTGTGAGTGTGTGTTGCATCCACAACACTTGAGCACAACAACTTCCAGCTGCTACATATTTAGCTTCAGCAGTGGAGAGTGCTACAGAATGTAGCTTCTTGCAGGACCATGAAACTAACGAATCTCCTAAGAAATGAAAAGTTCCGGGTGTACTTTTTCTATCCATTTTACATCCACCAAAGTCAGTATCAGAAAAGATTTTTAGAACAAAATCATTTCAAGAAGTATAAAATATTCCTAGATCCATGGTTCCCTTAAGGTAGCGAAAAATTCTTTTTACCGCCTTTAAATGAGATTCCTTAGGATTGGATTGATATCTTGCACATAAGCATACTGAGAACATTAAATCTGGTCGACTAACTGTTAAGTATAGTAGACTTCCTATCATACCTCTAAAAGATGTTTGATCTACTGGTTTCCCAGCTTCATCAAGATCTAAAGAGTTTGAGGTACCAATACGAGTACTTATACTCTTAGTGTTGTCATAACCATACTTTTTAAGAATATCTTTAATATACTTATATTGAGATATGTAGGTTCCTTCTGGTTTTTTGGAAATTTTAAAACCAAGTAAAAAGGTTAACTCACCCATCATACTCATTTCAAACTCAGATTTCATTAGGCTAGCGAAAGAGTCAGTTAAAGATTGCTGAGTTGAACCAAATATAATGTCATCAACATAAATTTGAACAATCAAAACATTTTTCTTATCTTTCATTATAAAAATGGTTGGATCTGCATTTCCCTTAACATAGTTATTTTGAAGCAAAAATCTAGTGAGTCTATCATACCATGCTCGTGGGGCTTGTTTAAGACCATACAAAGCTTTGGTAAGTTTAAAAACATGATCAGGATATTTGGTATCTTCAATGCCATGAGGTTGTTCAACAAAAACTTCCTCTTGAACATAACCGTTAAGAAAAGCACAATTCACATCCATTTGGAAATGTTTTAATTTAAAGAATGCTGCAAAAGAAAGTAGAATATGGATAGATTCAAGTCTAGCTACTGGAGTATAGGATTCTTCATAGTCTATTCCCTCTTACTAATTTTAGCCTTTAGCAAGAAGTCTAGCTTTATTTCTTACTTTGACTCCATTTTCATCAAATTTATTTCTGAAGACCCATTTTACTCCAATAACAGAAGTTTCCATAGGACTTTCAACCAAGGTCCAGACTTTATTCCTTTCGAATTCATTTAGTTCATCTTGCATTGCTTTGATCCAATCATCATCACCTAAAGATTCATCAGGATTTTTTGGTTTTAATTGGGAAAGAAATGCTAGATGTTCAACTTCATTTCTTAAGGAACTTATAGTCCTTACAGGTTGATTTACATCACCAATGATACTATCACTGGGATGATTCTTAAGAAACACCTGATTTGGGTTTTGTAAAATGTGTTCGTCAACATAAGGTTGAAAGTCTTCTGGGGTAAATGTTTCAGAAGTATCTTCTAGAACATTATCCTTATCAGAAGGTTCTTCTATCAAAGGTTGATAATCAGTTTTTGAAAACACATTTGCAGATGTAGGTTGAGGTGGTTTAAAAACAAAAGGATCTGACTCATCAAATTTTACATGTACTGTTTCCTCAACAGTGCAAGTATTTTTATTAAAAACTTTATAAGCCTTAGAGGTTGTGGAATAGACTAAGAAAATACCTTCATCAGATTTTGGTGTGAATTTATGAAGGTTATATTTAGTATTCAAAATGAATACTTTGCAACCAAAAATCGTGAAGTAATATGGTCTTGGTTTTCTACCATTCCATAACTCATAAAGAGTTTTATTAAGAAAAGGTCTAATCAAAACTCGATTTATAGTATAACAAGCAGTACTTACAGCTTCAGCCCAGAAATGCATAGCTATAGAATATTCACTCAACATAGTTCTAGTTATTTCTTGAAGAATTCTATTTCCTCTTTCAACTACACCATTCTGTTGAGGAGTTCTAGGTGCTGAAAAATTGTGAGTAATACCTTTCTTACTACAAAAAGTTTCAAAATCAGAATTTTGAAATTCTCCTCCATGATCACTATGAATAGTTCTCAATGGAAGGTTTTTCTCATTTTTAACTTGAGATCTAAAAATTTTGAAATAGGAAAAAGCTTCAGACTTCTTTTCTAGAAAATAGACCCAAGTAAATCTAGTGTAATCATCAACTAGAACAAACACATAGTATTTGCCTCCAACACTTCCAGTTTGTGTTGGATCAAAAAGATCAATGTGCACTAACTGTAATGCATCGGTTGTTGAGACTTCACCAATTTACATAAAACTAGATTTATGTTTTTTGCCATATGGACAAGGATCACAAACTTTAGAAGAATCAAACCTAAGCTCCGGTACATCCTTAACTAGTTTCTTCTTAGAGAGTTTACATAGGTTTCTAAGATTAAAGTGTCCTAGTCTTATATGCCATAACCAGGAATGATCTTCCATTACACTTAGGCAAGGTAAATATTGACTCCTGATGTCTTCTAGGTTCAACGTGTAGACATTATCTTGCCTATTGGCTGAGAGAATAAATTCTTCCTTGGAATTGTGAACTAAGCACTTATCATTCCTAAAATTCACAAGGTAACCTTCATCACATAACTGACATATGTTAATGAGGTTGTTCTTAAGACCCTTAACAAAAAGAACATTTGAAATCAAGGTTTTACCAAGAAGAACAATATTACCAATACCAAGAATCTCTCCCTTAGAATTATCTCTGAAATTTACCTTTCCTCCTTTCGTTTTTATAATCTTTTCAAAATAGCTTTTGTTACCAGTCATGTGCCGGGAACATCCACTATCCATGTACCATGTATTGTTGCTGGTACTCTCTTTATTTTCATGAAATTAAGAAGAAAATTAGACTTTTGGAATCCAAACTTTCTTGGATCCGATATTTCCATACAATAAAATTTTAGGAACCCACATCTTCTTAGAGAAATAAGCATTGTGAAATCCTAAAGAATGGGTTTTGTTTAAGGAACAACTCATTGCCCAGTGACCACCACATTGACATTTAGTACAAAATGGGGCACTTTGAGGAACAAAATAATTGTTACTAAAAATTGTATTTGCATGGTTATAACCAAATCCGGATTTATTTCTTAAAGGTTTTATTTGGGAATACATCTTATCAAAATTTTCCTTACCATGGGTAATGTTTGATAAACACTTCATTAAGGAAAAAATTTCGGACTTGAGATTTATAACCAAGTTTTTATCCTCTAAATCATTAGTTTTTGAACTAGAGTTAGGCTTGAAAACATTTTTCTTAGAAATTACTTTTTCTAATTATTTAGAAAGTTTGTTCTTCTCAGAACATACTTCCTCAAGATTTTTTGAAATACTTTCAAAATCAAAATTTTTCTTATCAATATCATTATAAGGATCTGATATCTCTTTCGTAAGAATAGAATTCCTAGAGTTTGCCTTATCAAGATTCTTATTGAGTTTGGAATTCTCAATTTCAAGAAGTTTAGAAAACTTAGAGACGTCTTCATAAGTAGGTAAAGTATTTTCATTATCAGAATAAGATTCTTCATAAGAAGAATTATAATACTTACTATCATTAGAATTAAAAGAAACATTGGTCAATGATTCATAATTTCGTACCTTAGCCATAAAACAATGATTATCATTTGGTATTCTGGCTATAAGACCAATATTCTTCTGTCCTCAAGATTCATAATCAGAAGATTCATCTGAAGAGTCACCACCACTGGCACTCTAGGTGTCCTTAGCTTTCAGAACATTCTTAGATTTGGCTTTATAATACTTCTTTCTGTTCCTGTCTGAATGCCTTTATTCCCTTTCTTTATTTTTGAGCAAAGGGAAATCTGGTCTAATATGTCCAGCTCTCTTGCATTCATAGCAAGTAACTTCTCCATCTTTCTTATCTTTCCATTCCTTTTTATTATACATAGATTGAAAGTTTCTCTGTCCAGCTATCTTGTTCATCCTTCGAGCAAAATTTTCTAGTTCATTTTCTGAGACTTCACTATCACTTGATTCATATTGGAAAATAACTTTCTTAGACATGGATCTGGTTACTCTCTCAGGAGTCTTAGCATTCATCTGATTTGAAGTTGTTGTAAAAGCAACAGTACCATTTCCATTCTTCTTTTTGATATTTTCAGCATCTCTCTTCATTCTTGTTTCATGTTGTAGAAGAGTTCCAAATATCTCATCAAGAGTAATTTGAGTGACCTTCCTGTTCTCATCAATAGCTATTCTCTTGGACTCCCACTAATTGGGCATAATATCAATTATCTTATCCACAAGAGATTCATCGTCTAGACCTTTCTCTCCCATATACTGTAGACTGTTGATGATAGTCATAAATATCTTTTGAAGTTTACATATTGGTTCACCATAAGGAAAATTGAAGCCATGATATTCAGCTCTAAGCATAGCTCTTCTAGTCTCAATCACCTTAGAAGTCCCAAAGTGTGTAACCTCTAACATCTTCCAGATACAGTTAGCTGCTTCACAAGAATAAATTTGGATATATATATATTTCTGATCATTGAACACAATAAAGTATTACGTACCTTATAATTGAGTTGATATTCTTGCTTTTCCTGGTTAGTAAAAGCTCTAACTTCCTTGTCGGGAATTTTATAATCTCTAGTAAGTATAAAAAAGTTGTCTACTCCAGTATTGATAACAAAAGTCTTCATGTGATCTCTACAGTACTCATAATCATTACCATAAAAGATTGGTGGTCTTGTAGGATTCAGATTATCAATTGAACCGACATTAATTCCTGCCATACTAGAAACCTTGGATACACAAACTTGTTAGTAGCAAAAGTTCGTAACAACAATGTTCGGAAAGGGAAAGTTCGGAATGAGGATTTTTGGAGTGGGAAATTTCAGGAATGGAAAAGTGAGAAAGAAAAACTTATTCGTGAGTATAAGTATTTCAGAAACCTCCTCTAATACCAATTGTAGGATCTAAATAGTGATGTAGATGCTCAATTTACAAGAGTGGGGGGGAATTGTACACATTAAAAATTACTTTGGAACATTTGAAGTTAGTAAAGAATAACTATGTTTTTCTTAAGAAAAGGAAAGAGTTAAGTTTAACAAGGTTAAACTTAAGCAAATTCACAACACCTCTAATACCAAACAAAACATGGAAAGAGATTCCAAAAGACGGTTCCGTAAATATGATTCCGGAAATTGAAACTTAACAAAAGATTACAATATGAGATTCTACCTTAAAGCATATAGAATCTGAATAAAACAGAGTAAAAATAAGGAAGTATAAGAAAGTTATAATTTCCTTATAATACAATATGCATCGAAATATAAACAAGTAGTATAACTATAAGTAACAAGATATAAGTCTTTTAACCCAAAGAGAACGGTATCCAACAACCTTGGATAAAGGTCCCTTGATTTATACATTCAAGCAAGTCTGTCTTACCCACACCAGGGTAAGCCCTCGATACGAAGGTCAGAGTCACTGTCTTGCTATCTCCGCAAGCCCTCAACTTCAAGGTAGTTGGCAACCTCTGTCTTCCTCAGCAAGGAAGCCCTCAATCTTTAAGGTAGTCGGCACCTCTGTCTTCCTATCCCCGGAAGCCCTCGAATGTAATCACCAATATTCGGAGTCGCACGAAGCTTTGAGAGTTAATTAGATCCTCTCTCTATAGAAATCACTTCAAGCATGTAATCACATGAGTCAAAGATCAGTCAGCCTTTCAGCAGCCTTTTCAGCGTTCAGTGTCGAGCTCTTTCAAATGAGCTCCTATTTATAGGTAAATCGGCCTCCTTCCCAATGGTCATATTTTCCTTAAAAATCAGAGGGACCTGTACACGTGTCACTTAGGAAACGGTTAGTTCATAACAGAATACACGACATCGTTTTATAAAAAAAAGTGTAACCGAATATACGACACCATTTTAAATCTTAACTAAAAAGATTCGGAGTGAAGGTTCGGAGTTAAAGTTTGGAGTGTAAGGAAATACGGAGTGTTCAAAACAAAGATGATCAGATTCTATTTCATAGGTTAATTCAGAATGATAATTCATAATGAGAATTCTTCATCAGAATTCGTAATGAGAATTCTTCATCAGAATTCATAATGAGAATTCTTCATCAGAATTTGTAATGAGAATTCTATATCTGAATTCAGAATGAGAATTCCTCATCATAATTTGGAATGATAATTCGTCATCAGAATTCGGAATGGGAGTTTGTTGAGGATTCATAACCTATGTCTGGAGTATAACTTAACCAGAGTTCGTATCTGGAATTCAGAATGAAACTTCCTTACAGTTCTTATCCAGAATTCGGATCTTAAAACAGAATGCTTCATATCAAAGTTTCAACGATTCCGAGAAAATATAAATGAATCTAAATCTCATACTTAAGAAAAAAATATGGATGAAAATATGATAAGGATAAATTTATCTTATAAAAGAGATTTTCCTTATAAAATAAATTTTCCTTATAAAAGCAATTTTCCTTATAAAAGAAATATTTCTTATAAAAGCAATTTTCCTTATAAAAGAAATTTTCCTTATAAAAGCAATTTTCTTAAAGATAAGAGGTTTTTGATTTTCAAAATAAGAAGGATGGAAAAGTCATAAGGAAAACCTTATTGACTTAACAACTATCTCAATGAATGATGTATTTTATATTCTATATATATATTTTATGGATTAATCTAAATATATTTTTATGAATATATATAATATTTATATAATTGATAAAATTATATATATATATTTTGGGATCCATGATCATATTAATTGTACTTAAAATAATAAATTGAAACATACACACAAAAATTAGTTATTGCCGAAACATGATTAAAAAAAGTAATTATTAATAAACAAGTAATAATAAATAATAAGTAAATCATATGTGTTTTGATATATATCAGTATGGTTATTAAATGTCTGCATAATAAATTTATATTTATACTATAATAGGTTCAATATTTTGAAAATTCATTCAAGAGTTATTATAATGGATTTCAATTTCACATATATTTTCTATGAGATACATTCAATATTCTCTACATGTTTCTCTTGTTGGTGTATATAATTCAGATGGATATGTTTTATTATCAATATTATGGAGATTATATAGATTTAAATATTCATTTATATGTATCATTCATGTGTTTTATGGTGTCCATTTTTTCACTCAATTTGTTTTCTTTTGGACAAACGTTATGTTATGCACCAATTTTATTTTATGATAAGTAAATAAAAAACCATTGAGATGTAATATACTAAATTTTTTATAAGGTTTATATTCTAATTTTAATTAAATTTTTTTATAGTTATTATGATTCAATGTTACAAAAATTTTAATGGTGGTATGATACAATCTAATCATTTATCAAGAAAATTTATTTTTATACTTCTGATGATAAAATATTATGAACTATATCATAAGAACATTGAGAACTATATTCTCCCATGGTTATTTTTTAATAATATATGTCTCCCTTCTTTTAAATTCATTTATTATTAATTATTCTGAATTAATGTTTTTTTGTGAACATGTAATTCATTTCCATATTTATTCAAGAATCACATTTCCATAGATATCGTTGTTTTCTAAAAAATTAATAAAATATTTAATGGGACCACTAGGTTTTTTTAATGACATTTTTAACATTTTGAAAAAAAATTAATAAAATTTTTAAAATGAATATTCATTTATTTTCTAAATTAAGTGCCATTTTTATTTCAATTAATATTAATAATTAATTAATTTTTTAAAATCAATGGACTTTCATTTCTTCAGGACCATTGAATGAATTAATTGTTAAATTATATGTTTCAAATATTATTTCTAAGGAAAATGCTTTACAAAATATCATAAAAATTTTACTTTGAAATTTTATTTTATATTAAATTTCATTTTCCTTTGGAAATTTTCCATGTTCATTTTCAAAATATTTTTCTAATTAAGGCACATCCTTTGAGGGTAATTATTCTTACTGGGGATGTGATCAAAGTATAAAATTCATATAAATAATTTTGCTGGTTTATGTTTATGATGAATACATTGTTATGAATCCTATTTCATCAGTATGGGTTATGATATGATGAAATTTTATGTAACCCAGTTTTTTTCATGGGTTATAATAATATTAATTATTTATAAAACTCATTTCATTTAATCAGATTAATGATGAATATTGTTTTTTATGATCATCTCTCACACAAAGGAAAGGATTTTTGGAAGGTTGTGTGGTGTATCTAACTTCAGTTCATTGGGTAATGATTAATGTCATAGTAGATCATAGGTTAAATATGTGTTTTATCAAGGCCCAAAAGTGGATATATAAGTGGTTATCTCCCGCTTAAAAAAGGTACAAGGGTGATTATCCCTGACTAAAAATTCATTAATTTCATGGTACATATCTATAACCAAATGAATTCTATGATGACATGTCTTATAAAACTCTATGTCTCAATCCAATAATATTATCTAATATCATATGGTATTTTCTTAATTTTTTATTCATCTCTTATGAACTTCCATGATTTATTTCATGACTAATTTTTATCATCATTGATATTTATGCTATGATTTTATGAAATGATATTGTCATTTTATAATAACATTATGCTTATCTTATATTGATATATATAATTTTTACCCTTATTGAGATTCTGAGATCACTCTTTCTTATATTTCATTTCCCCGTTTTAATAATAAAGGTATTATCATTCATATTTCTAATAACGGTTCTAGTTATGTATAATATTGTGGGATATGATGTAGTTCACTAATAAAGAAGTTGTTGTGTGGTTGTGTTTCCAAATTCATTAGAAATAAATGATTCTCGAATGGACCATTATGATATGTTATGAATATTTTTCTTTTAATATGTCATATTTATTTCTTAGATGTTTGGGCCTTTAGACACTATGACCCCTTATAAATATTACCTATATTATATGTAATTTTATATCATAATCCATGGATTATTTTACATATCATTCCCTATATAGAAATCGTTATATCCCACTTGAAATTATATATTGACTTATTTTTACCTTTTAAATACCCATATAGATTTTCATTGTACAATGATTAAAAAATTATTATATAATTTATTTAATTGGGATAATATAAAAAATTGTTATTTTAATATATATTTTTTCTTTAAATGTTTAGTATATGTCTTTCAAAACATGTCACACCGAGATCAAAATTACCATGATACTTTGTGATAAATTTATATATAATAAATGTAAAAATCTTAATTTTTTCATTATATTAAATTATAAAAATATATGTTAAATCATTTTGAAAAATATTTAATAGTAAATATAGATATCATTTTTAATAACCTTGTTGGGAAAATATCATTTTATACTGAAACATATATTTTATTAAAAAGTGAATTTCTTATGAATTATGAATGGTTATATTAAAATTAATTATTTTCACATATATTAATTTATTATGATACAAAAATTATATTTTTATTTATAATGTCAATAATTTTTAATAATTTCATTTAATTTTTATCAATAAAAGGTAAAAATATTCAAATTATTTCTCATGGTAAGAGTGTTATTTTTTTAAAAATTACTTCTATATATATATTTCTATTTTTATATAAATAAATAATTTTCAATATTATAAAAAAATAATTTTATATAATTTTTAAAAATAATAATATATACATTAAAGATTATTAAATTTGAAAATAATATTAAAAAATTTAATATATAAAAACATTTTTTCTTCAAATCAATCGTTTTCTATATACTATATGTTTAATTAAAAATTATAATATATCATATTTATAAAATTATTTTGAATAAAATATTTAAATAATTAGATTTAACATGTAGAAATGGGGAAATATTGGTTATATTATATTTCATTTAATTAAAAAATAATCATCATAAATTTTAAATCATTGTTTATAAGAGAAAATGAATAACCAAAAGTGATTCAAACTTAACCATGTAAACTTGACACATAAAACATATAGATTATCTTTTTCTAATTTTATAATCACATGTCTCAAAAACCATTCCTAAAATAACTCACCTTACTCTCATGTAATTCCATCGTTACGCCTTACCTACAATTTAATTACAAAGGAAAGTCCATCTATTACACCAAAAAAATGCCACATCCAACAAAATCAAACTTAAACACTATATTGAAATTTCTTTGTTCCTAAACCCATAATAAATTTAATTTTCTTTTCAATTAATAAGAAATTTTTCTTATAAGGTATAATGATTCCTCTTTTCCAAGAATCCCCTCTAGGGATTATTCATGGCCTTAAGGTGAGTAATACCATCTTCATTCTTTTTTCTTCTATAGTTTTATCTGAAAAAAATTATTATAACCAAAATTATATAATTAAATAAGTAATATATATATATATATTATTATGGTAATGGTATACCAATTCTCATTTCCAATCTCATAAATTTACAAAAAATGAAAACAATTCATATTATTAATTCCAGACTACCAAATCCATGAAAAACATCATTATTTTTTCAACATAATTTAATGGATGGTTCTTAGAGTATATTTAATTTATAAATACATTATATATGACATGATTACTATTCAATAATTATATATTTTTACATAAATTAACAAACCACCATATGGGAAATTAAAGTGTTTCTTATGTTACGTATGGAATGCTTCCTCCTAGAGTGACATGTCATATTTTATATAACCCCCATAAATTAATAGTTAAAATATGATATTTTAGGAATTTTTTATCATTATAATTTCTTATTATTCTGTCATGATTAACCATTTTTTTCATTTATCTACTTTCTAAAACAAAAATATCATCTATGCGTATGTGAGGACTAGAGCCTCATTGGAAGGACATAGTTATTTTTTCATCAACACCCTACATGGATGGTTATAAGTGTTTTATTAATAAATAAATATTATTTAGTTTATAAAAAAAAGTACATCATTTTTCATATTAATATATTAACATGTAATTAACAAATAATCTTTTATTCGTCAAAAATTACATAAATAATATTTCATCTAATTTAATCCTACTAAATAGTTATTAAGTAATAATGATAATGGAATTAGATATTTATAAATAACATTAAATAATATAATATAGAACTTTGTATTATATTTAAGTTATCAAAAAAAACATGTAATTACGGATAATTAACATCAAATTTGTAAGTCATGTGTAAAAAAATTATAATCACTAACATCTGATAATGAAACTAAAGGATATCTAATAAATAATTGTTTAATAAATTATTAGAAATGAATTGAAATTTTATTAATATATATATGAAAATAAAATATTATATTGATATTATTATGATTATTATATATGATTTTAATGATATATCTTTCATTTTGGGGGGTAATGGTCACGGTGTTAGTCTCAATTTCCATTTCCTTAAGAAAAGGTTTATGATTCTCCCGAATTTTCAATTACATATTTTATATAACTATTCTTTGAGATTTTATATATTTATTACTATTATATTAATGGCAATTAATTTTTTATTTTCTGATCTCTCTTTCAAGAATATTTTATTGAAAATTTAAAAAAAATTGTATGGGTTTATCTCTAAATTAAAAATTCCTATAAAAACATTCATATTTCACAGTATGTTTTATTTTATATGGTGCACATAGTGAACCAAATTATTCATGTATTATTATTAATCAATATTAAGTGATACTTTCAATTCATTTTAGGATTTAATTTTTAAAACTCTTTATATCCAATGGGTTCTAAATTTCATACGTGTTATATTAACTGAATTTTCAGTCATTGTGTTATTATTATTATTTCTGACCATAATTCTTATTATTTTGGTACATTGATCCTTATGATTTGAGTATAATGTACATATTATTTCATTTTATGTATTTAAATTTCATTATAATGGACTCCTTTATGAAGTATAATTATATTGATTCTTCTCCTATAATGGATTTCATTCTTCATAAAAATAAAACATAAATAAGAATTACCCAATATTATTTTATTGATATTTATCATCTTTTTCAATTTAATAAAATAAAAAGTAATTTATTTTTTTTGGAAAGAAAAATATATATTTTCCCATGTGATATTATTTTTTCCCATTTCCAATTACGAATTGTACTTTTATTATCCATTAAATGATTTTGGGTTTTTATAAAAGATTTTGATATATAAAAAATGGTTTTGTTTCACAAAATCATATCACTAATCTCCCACGTTAAATTTATTTTATAAAAAAATTATTTCTTTTAAGGCTATATTATTTAATTTGTTTTACATAATTAATTAAAAACTATTATATTACATTCCTGGAAATGATTTTGGATTATTTCATGTGATTTCATGTATTTTAAGATAATTTTAAGAGATGTTCTCAAAAATATTTACAACGATTTCATATCTTTTATCCAATCAAAATCAAAATCATCAATCTCCATCGAAGTTATATTCCCTGAATTTCTGTATAAATTATCTTACAATATTTTTATTTTCTGTTATTTTACATTCATCATCAAAATTATCTAATTCTATCTCAATTATAATGTGGCTACATAAGAATATTTTTATTTTATTGATATTTTCATTTATGTTAACACCCATCACTAATATTATGTTTCAGTTGGGATATTACCTATTAATATAATGCTATTTGTTTCTTAACATGGATAATGATCATGTTTTTTTGTAAATAAACATATTTAAATCTCATATGTTTTTATTTCATTACGGATGTTAATTAACTACTAAGATTAGATGAATAATTAATGTATTTTTTTAGTTTTCCTTACATGGTGAATGAACTTGTAATATTAATTAAATAGTGGGGCCATAAATAAATATCACCCAAATGTATTGTTAGGTTTTATGATAAATATTCATTTTTTATATGGTGTATGTATGACCAATTTATGTATGATGTCATGTAACAAGGCATTGACAGTAATAATATGATAATTTGAATTTTTCATTAAATAATTATCAAATCAAATATTTTTAAATATTACATTATTTATATTTATATTTAATCCATGGATTTATTTTAACCTCATGTGCTTAGTTATAATATATTAATAAAATGGTATTTATTCCTCCAATATTATATATTCCATACTTGTATAATTATAGATTATGATATATACTAACCCTTATTTTATGTTTGATCTATAATAAGTAATTTCTTAAACAAAATATAATTATATGATTTATCACATGGATTTCAATTACATGAATTTTATGGATCCTTTTGATTTTCTATATTAATGAACTATGAAGAAATATTTTATACAAAACACTAAAAAATCATGGCATAGAATGATACTCGATGTACCTTTGTTCCCCAAAAACACGTTCATAAGTTTATACTCAATTATTATCAGTGAAATCTATACTAGATTAAATTCATTTCATAATTTACCTTTCTATAATTTATATATATAATTATTCATTGAGAGAAATATTTTAAAATGATAGATGAGAAAAATAAGGATCGTTTTCAGATAAATTAAAAATTAGTAATCCATTTTTTATTCATGAAATCCTATAAATTGTATTACAATTTTTTTTAATATAACATTGTGAAAAAAAATAATATTTTAAGTACTCATGAAATGGACTAAAAATCCAACCGTTTTTGAAATAAAGTTTCACAAAAATACAGTTAAAATAATAATTCTGGAAATAATTAACATGGAATAAACATTTTAAATTTTATTGGATCACATAATTTTCTTCTAAATAATACTTTTAATTTTTACATTTTCAAATAAAAATATATACATGAATACCCATTTTCAATAATAGTGAATCAATTTTAAAAAACTAGGACATAATATTCATCATAATTATATCATTGAATCACCTAAACTGATATTTATAATCTTCTCTTAGTATTAAATTGTATCAATTCACTCTATCACTATATAAAATAAATTATATCTATCAAAATTATAATAGGAGTAAAATAAAATTTTTAACTATAAAACATCATAGTTGTAAATAAATGAACATATATTATCTTAAATATTTAATACATTAGTTAAATCCTTCTATTTATCTATTATATTCAATGTATTTAATAGAAATATGGATCACATGATAGACATAGTCCCCAGAGGGTTTGGGGTTATTCCTTATCCATAGTTTCATTAATAAATCATTGGTCTATTTTTTAAAAATCAACGTGTTTAACAAAATTTACTTTTCACCATATAATGAAATTAAAACATGTAAAAACTCATTATAATAACAAAATCGTAATCATTTCATCACATATGAAAAATAACTTTCATTTATCTCATATAAATGAAATGATCTGTCTTTTTATTTTAAAATCATTTTAAAATTTAAAATTTCAAGACAAATAAATAAAGTTAATTTTTTTTAAAACATAGATATATGTATTGGAATATTTATAATTAATAAATGGGAATAAGGGTTTAAAAATTCATTCATGTGGTATATATTGAAAAACATTATTTTTCAATTCTCAATATTTAGTCAAAAGTTACACATCTAGAAAACATTTAAAAGATTAATTTTTTTAGTTATTGTAAAAGTTAAGGATACTTGAAAATGGAATTTATAAATCTATGAAATAAATTCAATAATATTATTTAGGAATTTAAATACCATATATATGGATGAAAAATAATTTAAAATGTTTAAAAGTGTTTTAAAATAAGTTGCATTATGTATTTACAATAATTTTAGTAAAAATAATAGTGAATTTTACAACTTGATTGGTATTTTTAGAAAACAACAATTTCTACAAATTAATGAAATAATACATACATATAAAAGATTATGAAATAAAAACATAACCATTTAATGAAAATTACAAAATATTATCATAAATGGAATTTAGATTTCAAATCTCATTCATATGGATTCTATATAGTCGGACACTTTGAAGACATATGTATAAAAAAATTATTTTTTATATATCCATTTAAAAATTATTATTTTATATAAAATACAATATACCATTCACTAATACTGTCGTTATAAACATTTACATATAATTCATTAATAAAATAAATATTTATGTGATTACTTTTACGATTCCCATTCTGGTTTGGATTCCATGGTTTTGATACTTTAACCATTATAATTGTTTCATCATCTAAAAAATCATTAAATTTTTATAATTATCATGTTTATAAATTCAATATATTTTTTGAACCATTCTTCTTATTTACTCATGAAAAATGTCTTTCATTGTTTCATAGTGATTGAAATATGTTTTTACATGTGATAAATGAGTCTTTTTTCTACCCTTATGACCTTTAATGTGAGAATATAATGATAAATGAATCAAATAATATTATGAAGGTGGTAGGACACACGTATTCATGGGTGATGATATCATATTTCAAACTGAAAAAGGGTAAATTTGTGGATGATATATTATTCTTCAAGATTCATAAATATTTCAAAACCAAATTAAATATTCATTAATTCTATCTTTGTAACAACTTATGTGGTGACATGATGAAAAATAAAACTCATAATTTTGTGGAGGTGGTAGTCCACATGTATACATGATCTAATTATTTATTTTCTATTAGATGTTAATTGTGTGTAATATTTATTTACCATAAACATAAAAATATTAAATAAATTAGAGATAGTATAGTTATATTATCATAATGTTTATATTTTATTTAATGAATGTAAAAAAATAAAACACATAAATGAAATAAGTTGTTAATTATACATCATACTATTATATGCTCCTTTCGATTAAGCTTATTGAATTTTAATTAGAGGATTATATTATCTAAATAGTAATTTTGAAATGGGAATATATGTTCATAGTGGGATATAGGTAGATAGTTTAAATTCGATCTATCATGAGTTTTATTCTGAAAAGGTTGAGTTCAGTCCTTTTTATAGGAAACATTAAATAGAATTTTCTCTTATTTTTAATATTTTATGGAAATGAATGAAATTATAAATATTCCAAGTTTAAAATATATTTAGAATAATTGATAATCTCAAATAGACCGCATCCATTTGAGTAATTTTTTATATTTTTAATAATTTATATATTATATTTAAAAAATGATTATCATTTAAAGACATTTTCATGAATATTATCATATTTTATATTTAATAGATCATGATAACAATTTAATTAGTATCAAAATACATCAAACATAACTTAATATTTATAATTATCCTTTTAATTAATATAACGCCATTTATTATTGGATATTTTATACTTTTAATATTTCAAATATAATTTATTTTATTTTTTGACTCAACTAATAAGAATTATCTTGCTATTTTATAAGAATTTAAGCTAATTATACTACTAAAAAATTAATAATATACTAATATAATAAGAATTATTTATTCATATTAATAATAACTATTTACAACAATTGTTAACATATTTTTTCCAAATGAAAATACATTATATTAATTTAGTGAGAGAAAATGTCATTTCTGTTAATATAACATTATATGTATAAAAAAATGCAAGTAATAATCAATTTTATTAAATTTAATTATAATTAACCTGGAATAAAATGTGTGTTGGTGAAGTCTAATACCCTCATTTTGAATTTAAATTTTTGGATCATATCACATAGTTTCTACACTAATTATTTTGTTTTTCCTTTACATAGTGATAACAATTTACCATGATCACTATTCAATATGAAAACAAGAAACTAGCCTGAGTGCTAAATTATAACCTAATTATTCCAATATTTTTTTTATTAAATCTATATGTAGTAGTTTAAGAAAATAAATTTAATATGATACCAAAAAATGCAAAAAAAATTTATAAAAAATTGTTTTTAATCCTGAAAACAATTTGTAGAAAATTGATGTATAATTGTGATTCCAATTAAATTTATTATATATATTATATATTAAGGGGAATAATAGTTATTAACAAAAAAATAAAAAAAAATGGACTTTTATATTATTTGATTAAAAGAAAGAGAATTGATTTTTTGTAAAAATTATATATTTTAAATATTTAATCACAAATCAGTCCTCAAAATTATCCCAAAATTTAATCATAAGAATATGATGAAATAATTATATTGGAAATTATTTCAATTTTATGAAATATAATTTAATAAAGATTTATAAATTAATCATAAAATTCACTCACAAAATGATATAAAAATGTATTTTTGAAGTATGAAAAGAATTGACACTAATTCCTTATCTAGTAAGAACCATTAGAACCATTTTAATTTATTTTATTGTATATATTGTCCTTAAATTTAATTAAAATATTTTAATATTGTTATTTTCATGACCCCCTCTCACATTGTGTACCCCTCTTGGGTCAGCAATGTGAGAAGGGAGATAATGACCCTTGATTCCCACCTCCAGTAGGCCCCGGGTTGGCGACTAGTGCCGAGGGTATAGTAAACACACAAATGGGAGGAATTACACTCTAATATAACACATGAAAAAGAGAGAGATAAAATAGAGACCAATCAACTCCAACTCAAAACCAAAATATTAATGAATCACATGTGCATATATGAAATTTCATGTAAAAGTACTACAACTGTAAGGGATAAACTACATGTACCTAAAAGAATGTAAAAACAGAAGCAACCACAAGCCCGAACATCTCCTGCAAACCCAATATAGTAGAAAATAGCTTGATCTCCAACCTTCTCCATGTGACCTAAAAAACATATTATATATACATAGTGTGACAATAACACTATACTTAGTAAGATACTCCCCGAAGCCTCTCGTGAAAAAGTAAAGAAAGAATGATAAAGCACAATGAACATTATGTTAGTCTAACTTGTAAGACAAATAGGGATACTAAGTTCCCAGCCTCAACATGGCTACTCTCACCAAGTAACTCATACCATAATATATCATATAATAAATAATATCAAGGGTACCTCACTACTACATCCCCACCGTTTTTTCGCTTTCCCCCAATGTAACACGTCCTGAGCATCTCTCTCCAAAAATTCTTTCCAATAGACACTTGGGAGAAGCACCACAACGTGCACCTCATGCATGAAAACCACGACGTCCACATAATAAAAGTGACCAGGTAGTTTTTGGGATTCACAACAGCCCACATAAGGTGTATCATACTTACCGTATTATACCACAAGCCATTACATCCCATACACCGAGTAAGAATCATCAATCCATCACAGCCCTTACATGTTGCACCTATATTAGTCCATAGGATACGATATAAAAAATATATGAGTGTGAATAAGAAGAAGTCATTAAATCCCTCTACACACATATATGGGGAAAACTAAACATTGTGCCTACCAGCACAAGTAACTAACAAGAGATGAGAGTAGGGCTAAAGGGGGTAGTCAACCATCCATGCCCCCGCCAGAATGTTGGGGAAAACACCCCCTAGGTCTCAGAATCCCCGGGTTGTAAGTTTCTCTTACTAACTAGGTGGAGTAGCATATAGAAACACAAAAATTACAGGATATATTACATATCACAACCACACTATAGGAATTAACTAGTCTTATACATAACTGCAGCTAACATCTCTCAAACTCTGGGTTGCTAATTCTAAGACTCTGTATCCTATAAGTATACAACCATTTTGAGAGCTTTATTAGATTACTTCATTCCCTTTTTATCAATTTCACATTAAGATAATTAAATTTTTAAACATTAACTAACCATGAACAATTCCACATTAAATTTCATTAGCATCATACCCAAGTCAACCGTTCCTTCAAAATTACATCCTCATCACTATGATCCAGCAACTCTATCCCCATGGGATAACACCATTAATTCAAATATTCATTATAGAATTACATTCCCATATTCCCAAAAATTCTAGAAAAAAATTCTTTGCTACTAAACACAAGGGTATCAACATGTTTAATAGATTTACTACTCGTTGGGTCATTTCCACTTATAGAAAAATCATTCAAACATCCTTCGTTGAGAATCATGACACAAAAAGAATGTGGCATACCCTGTGTGTCTTTGCCTCATTCGGAAGAAGGATAAGTAAGACTATTTTCCTTGAGTAGTAGAGAACATTAAAGCAGATAAACTACCAAAAGAAGAAGCGAGCATCCAACAATTACATCTATCCTATTCCACAATCCCAAGTTTCCTCCCCGACACCCACACGTATAAACTGATGCATCTCACCACTCTAGGCTTCATCTTCTGTCACAACCAAATGCTTCCATGCCTCCACATATGACACTAACCATCCAGGATCACATCACAGCACATGGAGCAGGAAAACAACATCACATCAATAGGGATCTTGGCCCTTTAACAAACAAAAGGGTAACTCAGAACCATGAAATCAATTATATTTTAACAAACAACAGTTCTTTAATCTATCTTGGATTAACCGATTTACTATTTTTTGGTTCTAAATTCGGGAAACCTAATAGAATGCTATCACAAATAAATGAAATTGCTTGCTGCACAAATTTTATTAACGTCAAATTAAATAACAATCAGATTCCTTTACATGCCTCTTTATCCTTATCCAAACAATTATCAATTAATCTCGGTTTACATTCATTACCGATTTCCATCAAGAACAAGGATTAATATCACAAAATAAATAAAAAACAAGAGGCAACAAAATATGATAGATATAAATTAATTTATCTTGTTCAAATATTTATTATTACAAATCCATTTTCATCTAGTGGGATAAAACATGATAATGTTATAGTTGAACATAAAATAAAGAGAAGTTATGAATCCCCTACCTCAAACAGTTCCTCTAGTTCTTTATCCACACAACAGGTCACGATCGTCTTCTTGTGACAACTACATCCACCTGAGGATTCCAAGGTACAATCGCACCAACTAAACCCAATGAAAAACTCACATAGATGTATAGAGATCACATTCCACAACACGAGGAGAAGAAATATGAGTAGATGATCCCCAATGAAATGATGATAAAATATATCTTATATCGAAGATTGATAGATACATCTTTGTTGCATCAAAACAGAGTGGAACCAATCTGAGGAGTAAAGTTTGATTGTGGAATTCCTAAAAAAGGATTGAATGGATCTATCATCTTGTAGCTGAGAACAAAGAGGAAGATATCTAGACCCTTTTGAAGAATTAATCAGGCAAAAGTTTATCATACTCTTAATTTCCCATTAAAAGAGAATCACATTAACCCGCGCGTTTTGACCAATTAATATAATCTCGAGCCATAAGAATAATTAATATATGATTTATGTCCATTGAATCAGCCTTTAGAGTCCTTAAAATAAGTCTTTAAATGTATTTTACGTCAAAGGAAACGTTAAAGGGGTGAAACTGTTGGAAGATGTAAACATTGTACACCTTCCGTTATTGTACACCTACCGTTACTGTACACCTACCTATAGAGCTACCGATAGACCTCACGATTCTAGAAAAATTGTACACCAACCATTATTGTACACATACATTTACTGTACACCTACTGATTGATATTAAAATAGACCTCACTGTTCTGGAAACACTATACAACTACCGTTACTGTACACCTACCATAACTATACACCCACCGATATGGATACCGATAGATCTCACCGTTCTGGAAACACTGTACCCCAACCATTATTGTACACCTACCCTTACTGTAAACCTACCAAAAGAGGTACCGACAGACCTCACCATTCTGAAAACACTGTACACCTACCGTTATTATACACCGACTGTTACTGTACACCTACCTAAAAAGCATCCGATAGACCTCGTGGTTCTAGAAACAATGTAAACCTACCGTTACTATACACCTACCATTACTGTACACCTACCGATAGAGCTACTAATAGACCTCACCATTTTGGAAACACTCTACTCCTACTATTATTGTACACCTATCGATAAAGCTTCCAATAGACCTCACCATTCTGGAAAAACTTTACACCTACAATTATTGTACATATACCATTATTTTTCACCTACTGTTACTATACATCTACTATTAGAACGGTTCATTGAACCTCTCCGATAGAACTGTTCACAGAACCTCACCGATAGAACTATTCACAAAACCTCACTGTTTGAATTGTTCACTGAATTTTAAATTTGGAAATGTTTTTTTTGATAAGTCACCTTGACCTCTCTAAACACCTTAACACCACATTTTCACAATGTAATGGACCAGAGAGGTACGGTCTATTGCATCAAATACCAATGAAAACATTCTTATCCTTGAGAATTCAAAACCCACCTAATGAGTGAAAAAAAGAAACAGGGTCCGAACAACCACCCATGGAGATAACTATCAAAAGATAGTAAGCCAAAAAATCAACAAAAGAAAAAAACTACAATAAAAAATGAAAGGTCTAACCACCAAGGGAACATCATTACATGAAATGAGTTAAACATCAAACAACACTTGGTACTGAGCACATATCTGTGACTCACATTCCCAAGTACACTCATTCATGCCATCGTTTCACCACAAGACATGAACTAAGGGGACAGAATGCATATGAAACCCCTTCTCCTTGTGGTCTTGGATCTCTAAAAGTTTCTCTTCAAAGGTTACATCATTATCAACATCGATCTCTCCCCAATCGATGATGTGAGAGTCATCACGAAGATAAAGATGGATCTGTGAAACATGGAAAACATAATGTATCCATCTCATCTAGGGGGAAGTGCTACTTGATACGCCACACCTCGAACATGAGCTAACACATCGAAAGGCATAACAAACTGGGGAGAAAGCTTACTTCCACGACCAATCCTTCACTTCCCATGATAGGGAGTCACCTTCAGAAACACTTGATCCCCAACATTAAACTCCAAGGTTCTCCTCCTTTTTTAGAATATTATTTAGGACAATCATTCTCATTCTTAATCCTCTCACAAATCACCTGGACCATCTCTATTTTATTATGTACTTGTTCTGGTCCGAGAATTGCTGACTCTCCAACCCCAGTCCATCACAATGGAGAACATCAAGGTCGTCCATACAAGGCTTCAAACGACACCATAACAATGGTGGAGTGAAAACTATTATTGTAAGAAAACTCCACCAAGGGTAAGTGCCTCATTCAGGAACCTAAAAAATCAGGAACACAAGAGTGTAACATGTCTTCCACAGTCTGGAAGGTTCGCTCTGTCTGACCATCCATTTGAGGATGAAAAGAAGTGCTAAGGCATAGTTGAGAACCGAGAGAATTTTGGAGGTCTCTCCACACCCTGGAGGTAAAATGAGAATATAGATCATAAATTATTGTCTTAGGGACTCCATGAAGTCTCACCACCTCCTCTATATACTTCCTCGACAAAACTTTCACTCATATCGACTCCTTGATCACTATGAAGTGGGACGATTTTGTTAAATGATCCACTACCACACAAATAGCATCATGTCCTCGCAGAGATTGAGGTAAACCCATAAAACTTTCCATTGAGTTGTCCTCCCACTTCCACTGAGGATTATCTAAAGCCTGGAGAAGACCACCAGGAACACGATGTTCGGCCCTCACCTTCTGGTAGACTAAACATAGAGACACAAACTACACAACCGCACACTTCAGCCCAGGGCACCAAAACTGACTCATCAAGGATCGGTACATCTTTTTCATGCTAGGATGTACTGCTAAAGGAGAACTATGGAACTCTATAATAATCATCTCACAAATCGTCAAGGGAACAAAAATCCTTCCATGATACAAAACTCAGTGTTCTTCATCATCTGACCAACCATCAGAGGACTCACCACAAACAACTCAGTCTCTCTAGACCTCCACCTCCAGATCTCCAAACTCGGTCTCTTCCACCTTCTACATCAGAGATGACAATACCATCATCTTAAAAAATACAACCTCTACCCCCAACTTCTCCCATATTAAGATGTAATGCTTACAGTTCTTCCATTACTCTCCAAGAATCATCAGATTCATGTACAGCATCACTACGTGACTTTTGGATCAGCACATTAGCTACAACATTCCCTTTTCCAGGTGTATATGAAATCTCAAGGTCATAAAAACTCCATTAACTAACATTATTGTATGTTCGGGTCACGCAGGGATAAAAAATACATCAATCTCTTATGATCGGTCAAAACCACAAAGTTCTCACCAATGAGGTAATGTCTCCAAAACATATGAGAAAACATCATGGCTTCCAACTCAAGATCATGGGTGGAATAGTTGCGTTCATGTGGATGTAACTACCAAGACCCATATGAAACTACTGACCTCTGCTTCATGAGAACACATCCTAACCCCAGATGTGAAGTATCATAGAAATAATCAAACAGAACTCCCTCCACTACTGGAAATATGTATTTTACCAAAGGTTTTGGCCAAACCGTTGGTATAGTTCATTAATTTGGACCTATACTAACAGTTTGGCCAAAACTGTTGCTATAGGTCACATATATGGACCTATACCAACGGTTTTGGACAAACCATTGGTATGGGGGGGACCTATAGGACCTATACCAACAGTTTGGACAAACCGTTGGTATAGGTCCTAAAATCTAAGGACCTATACCAATGGTTCTCAAAACCATTGGTATAGGTCCTTCAATTTTTAATCAAATCTTCTTACCGAGAACATTATATATATCAATATATAAAATTATTAAAACAATACATATACATATTTATGAAATTATGGTCACAAAAGTCATGTTAGGTTAGTGGTGATGTCATTCAATTACAAACTAGAGGTCCTGGGATCAAATCCCACCGAATGTTTTTTTTGAAATACATATACCAACGGTTTTGAGAACCGTTGGTATATGTTTTCATATTACTTATACCAACAGTTATCAAAACCATTGGTATATGTCTATAGCAACGGTTTTCCCAAAACCGTTGGTATAAACCTATTTTCACGGCTTACTTTCCAACGGTCCTCCAAACCGTTGGTATAGCCTATACCAACGGTTTGAGGGCATATACCAACGGTTCCAAACCATTGGTATAGGGTATTTTTCCAGTAGTGCTCAAATGGAAGACAAAGGAATGGAGCACTTACTAAATTCTACATTATATACTCGAAAGCATCCTGAAACTGATTAGTCCATATGAATGCTTAATATTTCTTGGTCAATGAAGTCAGAGGAGTTTCAACTGGTGAAAAATTGGCTACAAACCTCCTGTAGTAGCCTACGAGACCATGGAATCATCGCACCTCTAAAACTGGCTTGGGGGCTTCCCATGACGCAACTGCTTCTATCTTCTATGGATCCATAGCAACTCTATGTTGTGACACAACATGCCCAATGAAACGGACTTCTAGAGCCCAAAACTCACATTTCGACAACTTCCCAAACACTTGATGTCGACAAAGAACTCCCAAAACAACTTATAGATATTGGGTATGATCCTTTTCTGATTTGGAGTACACAAGGATGTCGTCGATGAGAACTTCCATGGACATGTCCAAGAACTCACAGAACACATCATTCATCAATCCCATGAATACATATGAATAATTAGTTACGCGAAACGGCATTACAATAACTCATAATGCCCATGTTGACAATGGAAAGTAGTCTTTGAGATATCATCATCCTTCGAACGAATCTGATGATATCATGACTGTAAGTCGATCTTTGAGATCCAAATTGCACCCTTCAGTTGATCGAGTAATTCATCAATCCACAAGAAGATGATATCGATTATTTATTGTCACTTTCTTTAAGCAACGACAATCAACACAAAACCACAAACTACAATTATCCTTCATCACGAACAAAATGGGTGCACCCCACAGTGTCACACTTAACTGAAAAAAACGCTATATAATAGACCATCAAGCTATATATGTAGCTATCATAACTTAGAAGGGCCCATCCTATATGGATACATAGAGATAGGAGATGTTGCTGGTTGTAGCTCGATCAAAAACATGATCTCTCATCAAGGGGGTAATGCTAAAAATTCATTTGGATAGACATCAGGTACTCCTCTATGACCATAGGAAACACAAACTATTGAACCTCTGAAGAACTCAGCATAATCTCATCCATCTTGGATGATAAGGATGGAACACACCTATGGCCCATCTGAGGGACTCACTCACCAAAAAACACCACTTTCTCTCCATCTGCACCAATGAAAATGACCTTCTTCCTGAAGAAATCAATAATATACTGCAACGAATTCAACTAATCCATGCCGAGGATGACATCATATGGTTGTCTCTGTAAACATAGGAAATATCCCCAAGATCGGTGTTTCCCCAAAACTAGCTCACAGTATCTACATACTTCAAACAAGTAAGATTGAACTCTTACTCGCATAGTGAATACCAAGGGCACTGGAAGCCTCTCTAACTCACATCCCAAATAAGGGAAAAGGTTAGCTGGTATGAAGTATTGTGTCACTCTAGAATCAAACACGACATACCCCAACGTATAAAACATGAAAGTGTACCTCAAACGATGTATGGATTGCCTGGAGATGGAAATGATAGATTATGAAGCTGGCCATGACGTCCTCCATGGCCTCTTTGTCCCTGATGACGGTAACCACCATGGCCGCACTCTGCTCTTAGAGGATGGGGAGCATCATGGGGCAGTCCTCTACATGCTCCTTCTACCCTCTGCGGATCTAAAGCTGGTGCAACCTGCTGCTGCTGCCTCGGTTGGAACTACCTCAATGAAAGAACCTAGAGCGTAGCGCCCGGTGCATGATGATCTCTCTAAAATATCGGGAACTCCCGTTGCTTATGGCCAGAACCACCACAAAAGAAAATCACATGATCCCTTGGTATATGCCTGAGAGTTAATGACTCTGGCGAAACGAGATGTGAAGGTATGGGACCTACACATGACTAAACGAAAAATATTTTTCCCTAAAAATCAGGAACCCCAGACCACAACTCTGCTTTGTGAAGAATGATTTCGATTCCCCTCTCATGATAATCTGGTCCGGGCCAAACTCTTATCAACAACCTATGCCCTCACCAGTACGTCATTATATTTTTTCAGTATAAATTGGGTGACTATGAGATGGATCTCTGGACGCAAATCCTAATCAAAAGGTCTCTCCCTAGCCTCCTCATCTGGAAATAGGTGTGAATCATATTGTAAAAGGATACTGAAACGGTTTCCAAAATCACGAAAACTGGAGCTTCCCTGTCGAAGGGTAAGAAGCTCTTGGCGATTGGAAACCTACACAGTCAAAAAATGATACTCGACTCTAAACATGTATTGGAATGCCTCCCATGAGATCGATGAATAATCACGATCCCTGAGGAACAAGATCCACCACTACCTTGCTGCTCTACGCAGTATCGTCACAACCAAGGACACCAATTACTCATTCTGAGTAAGGATCTAACTGAAGACGATCTCAACCTCCTCTCACCAATAGTTCGTGACTACATCTGAAACAGATCCATCATACTTATTCATACTCTAGAATTGACACTCTTGGAGTTTCCTCCTCCAAGTGTCATCGTCGTCATCCTCTTCACTACATCGATCTTATGGAATATCCTGTTGAACATTTTCTGCACAAACCTTACGAGGATGTCATCCAGGAGCCATACCTGTAAAATAAGAAACTGTTATACCTCCAAAACTTGGAATATTGAAGACTCAAAATTAATTAATTAATTGTTTTCTTTTATTCATTTTAGGATAACATATCCCATAGTCTAACCATTAAAACACAGGCACAAAAAAGAATGATGCATGATCCTTTCCTAGGTCTCTACCCTACAACTAGAATCACCTTGTTTAAAAGCCATTGAAAACATAAAGGTCTATACATCAGATCATAGGGTTCCCTAAACACCTATGTCTCAGTTGGTATCCAATTGTTTCCTCACATGGTAACATGAATGACACTGTTTCCCTACCAACCCATTCAACCTTGTGTGTTGCTAACTCCAAACTCTTTTCTATCCCTCAACCAGATCTCTGATACCACTCTTATTTGTAGACATTACAAATTTATTTATCCATACATCATATCATATGGGGCCCTAAACGCCTATTTCTTAGTCGGTATTCAATGTTTACCTTAATTTCTAAACATAAATGTCATTGTTTCCCTACCAACCCATGAAACCATGTCATTATGTTATAGAAACTCCATCCACATGGGTTAACACCATTTATTCAATTATTCATTATAGAATTACTTTCCCACATTCCCAGGAATTTTGGAAAAACCATCTATGCTACTAAACACAAGGGGATCAACACGTTGAACAAATGTACTACCCGTCGGGTCTTTATAGATTATAGCAAGAGCATATACACTTCATTCCTTAAGAAGCTAGACAAAGAAAGTACATGGTATACCCCACATGTCTTTGCCTCATTCAGAATAAGGATAAGTAAGACCAGATGCCTTAAAAAATGGATAAAATTAAATCAGATAAACTACCATATGAAACAAAAAGCATCCAACAATAATATCCATCCCATTACATCATCCCTAGTGTCCTCCCCGACACCCACATGCCTAAACAAATGAATCTCGACACCCTAGGCAACATCTACTACCACAACCAAAATCATCCATGCCTCTACATATCACCACAACCATCCAGATTCACATCACATCACAAGCAGTAAGAAAACAACATCACAACAAAAGAGATCTTGTCCCTTTAACAAACAAGAGGGTAACTCAGAACCCTGCAAGAAATTAACTTTTAACAACCAAAAATTCATTAGTCCATCTTTTATTAACAGATTTATTATTTAGGTTCTAAATTCGGGAATCCTAACAGTAAGCTATCATAAAAAATGAACATTCTTACTGAACCAATTTGATAAATGTCATATTAAAAAAAGAACCAGATTCATTTACATGCTTCTTTATCTTTATCCAAACAATTATCAATTAATCCCGGTTTATGTTCTTTACCGATTTCCATCAAGAACAAGTATAAATATCACACAATCTAGAAAATACAAGAGGAAATATCATATGATTGATATCAATTTATTTATCTAGCTAAAATATTTATTATATCAATTCCATTATCATCCAGTGGGATAATACAAGATAAAGATACAGTTTCACATAAGATAAAGAGAAGCAACGAATACCCTACCTCAAACAGTTCCTCTGGTTCTTTAACCACACAACGGGTCATGATCCTCCTCTCACGACAACTACATACACTCAAGGATCCCATGGTATGACCGCACCAACCAAAACCAAAGAAAAATCCCATTAGTAGCATAGAGATTACATGATATAACATGGGAAGGATAAACAAGGGAAGATGATCACTAAAGGAATGATGATAAAACATACCTTATATCGAAGATTGATCGATACAACTTGCTTGCATCGAAACAGAGTAGAAAAAATAAGAGGAGTAAAGTATTATTGTTAAACTCCTATGGATAGGATTGAAAGGTTATAGAGTCTCATTGTCGAGAACAAAAACGCAGAAAAAGGAAGGATGATATCTCGTCCCTTATGAAGATTTAATGGGGCGACAGTTTATGGTACGCTTAATTCCCTAATAAAAGCAGACCACATTACCCCACATGTTTTGACCATGTAAAAACATCATGAGCCATAAGAATAATTAATATTAGATTTATGGCCTTTAAATAGGCCTTAAGAGTCCTTATAATAATGCATTAAATGTATTTTACATCAAAGGAAACATCAAAGGGGTGAAACTGTAGGAAGATGGAAACACTGTATACCAACTGTTACTATACACCTACCATTACTGTACTCCTACCGATAGAGCTACCGACAGGCCTCATCGTTCTGCAAACACTGTACACTTACCATTAATGTACACCTACCGTTACTGTACACCTACCAATAGAGTTACCGATGGACCTCACCATTCTAGAAACATTGTACACCTAACATTATTGTACACCTACCGTTACTATACAAATACTAATAGAGCTACCAATAGACCCACCATTCTAGAAACATTGTAAACCTATCGTTATTGTACACCCACCATTACTGGAAACCTACTGATAGAGCTACCAATAGACCTCACCGTTCTGGAAGCACTATACACCTACCATTATTGTACACCTACCGATAGAGCTACCGATAGACCTCACCATTCGGGAAACACAAAATACCTACTGTTACTTTACACCTACTGTTATTGTACACCTACCAATAGAGCTACCGATAGAACTCACCATTCTAGAAACACTGTAAACCTACAGTTACTGTACAACTATCGATAGAGCTACCGATAGTCCACACCATTCTGGAAACACTGTACACCTACCGTTACTGTACACCTATTCATAGAGCTACCGATAGGCCTCATCATTCTAGAAAAACTATACACCTACGGTTATTGTATACCTACCATTACTATAAACTTATCGTTACTATACACCTACCATCAGAACAGTTCATAGATTCTCTCTGATAGAACTGTTCGCAGAACCTCACCGATAGAACTATTCAAAGAGCCTCACCGATAGAACTGTTAACTGAATTGGAAATTTTCCAGTGTTAGGGATAAGTCACCATGACCTACCGGGACACCACAACACCACATTTTTGCAATGTAATGTACCTAACAGTTCTGGCCCATTAGAGTGATAAATAAAATAAACATTGAAAATATATATTTCCCTCATAAATCATTCCTCTAAAAATATATATTTCAATTTTATATGATTTTAAGTAAAAATTAACTCTTTTTTCCAAGGAATTAATCAATATATTTGTGTTATGAAAATATTTATACATGATTTTCATAATTTTTTAACTCATACTCATACTTTATAATCCAATAGCTGGGTTTTAAATAGATTATTTTTTGAATAATATTTCAATAGATTATTATAGTTTTTTAAGAATAATGATACATGTATCATAAACTATTATTCATAGTATTTATAAACTGAATTCATGGTCGATATAATATAAAACCCTTAGTTAAATTCCATCATTGAAGTATTATCTCCTATCAGATGGAATGGTTTAAATTTTTTTAGAATCAATTCTAAGGGGTTGATGATATATATATTTATATATCAATGTGCGTGTGTGTAAAAGTAAATACCTTTTAGTTCACAATAATAACATTTAATATTTTAAAATAACATTAATGTTTATAAGAATAATAGGAAACATATCTTTTCCTAAATATTTATTATTCCATTCAGTTAACATTATGAGACTCATACTTGTGACCATGTTTCCAACGGAATAAAATAATTGCTGAGTGATTCTTCCATAGAAAACTCATTTGATTTCATTTCTACTTTCTTGAGTTAAGGAACTACTTTTTCATCAAGACAATGAATGTTGGATAGAATAATTACAATATATTTTTCCATTACATAAGAATAATTTCAATCCTTTGTGGTTCAAGATAATATTTTTATTTCTATTTTATCTCTTATTTGAAATAATTAATACTCAGGATAAATTTTTCATGTCAAGGATATGAAATTATATTTTAATGGATAATAAGAACCATAAAAGGATGACCATGTTAGTCGTCTTGATTCAATCAATTTAAATTAACAAAACAATCTTATCAAATGTTTTGAAAATATCTATTATTAATAATCATTGATATATAAATCTCTAGAAACTTAATAAAATCTCTCAATGTTTACCAGAAATCATAGCATAAATATTTATCCTTAAAACAATTTAAAATGGATCAAACTAAATTTAAAACCAAAAAATTCATAATTATTGTATCATGTATTCTTCCATGATATATTCATAATTTATCTCTACTATGTTTTGAAGTTATATATAGTAGTTTTACATTTCATTTTCATATTTTTTCAACAATATGATAGGTTTTCATAAAAAAACTAAATCTATATAATTCCAAATATTTATATATTCTTCCAAAATTTAACAAGATATTTTTATAATTAAATAATATCAATCATATTTATAAAAAATCACATACTATCCAAAAATATCACATTTACATTGAATTCTGTAATAATCCAAATCCAAATTAGTAATCCTTCTCAAAAATAACATTAATCACATATTCACTAAATTATATTTCTAACCCATATTTATCTATATGATAAATCATATGATCCAAAAATATATTATCTCTTTTCTAAATTTTCCACAATTACCATAGTATTATAAAATGTATTCATGTTAAAATTTATCAATATTATTTAAATTATGTCCACAAAATAAAAAATCATTATTCTAAAAATATCATCTTTACTAAAATTCATATTAAATATTAGGGTTTTATTCCCATAAATGTATACCTAAATATATTTAATCATCTTAAATTCCCACCACATAAACCCTTTTAATTTGTATTTCTGCGTTTTTACTTATTATTAATTTTAAAAATATTAACAAATGATTATATCTAAAACTCTTAATGTATCTTTTCCTAAATTATCCAACCCACTAATGTTATCTAAAACAGTAATATGATACAAATTATGATGGCTAGAGACATAAAAATAATAATAATTACATTATCTATATTAAGGTCTTCACATTATTTTATTATCACAATATGCAAAATTTTAGAATTTTAAAGAATTAGGGAAAACGCCTACATATTAATCTATTAAAATATAAAATAGAAACTTGTAATTAATGTGAATTTTTCGAAAAAAAATCATTCAATATGTTAAATCTAAATTTCATTAATGACATCATTTTTTCTTTCAAGGCACTTCAAAATTGAAATTTGTACAATTCATATACATCCTTAATATCTATGAAAAACTTTTGAAAAAATAATATGATCAAAAAAATCCCAGTATGTGATATAAAAATAATAGAAACTATGTAATCCATCTGAGACACAATAAATCCCCTAAAAATGTTTTCATTTTTACATAATAAAACATTTATCACAAAATAAATATTTACTTACTCATAAAATCATCTTCAAATAAAAAATTATCATAATTTTTTTTAAATAAATTAATAAATTTAAAAAATCACAATTAAATAATTACTTTTAATATAAACAAACCATTCATCTTTATTAGGTCATAAATATTCTTTTTGAAACATAAAATAATTTTTTACCTTTTAAAAATATATTCATTGAAACCACATTTACAAGAATGGAAAACCCATGTTAAAAGAATTGTATATAATATTCATAATTTTATCATCATGAAATCACCAAGTAGGAAAATTTCAATACAAAATTAGGAGTACATATTATCAGTTAACTCGATCACTTTATAATAGTTTTAAACTCCACCAATATTGTCTTTTGAACAACATTTAATTGTTAACTCTACCAATTCATATGATTAATTTATTCTATTCACATTCATTAATAATTAACTAACATTACATAACTCAATCAAACTACCAAAGACATTGGGGACTTTAACCTACCCAACCAATAAATAATAAACATAGTCCATTATTGTTTTGGGTTAAATATAATTTCATAGCCTCATTAACAATAACCACGTATAATATATTAATATAAAAACATATATAACACTAACTTCATAATATAATATTAAATAAAAAATCATAAATTTCAATTTTCATCATACAACACATTAAATTTGAATTTCAACCCAAAATAAAAAATTTATTCAATTATCTAAGGAAAATGAGCATAGACATTCCCTTATTTTCAAAATATTTATACAATTATCATTCCAAGAATAATAGGAAAATTATGTTTATTAAAAACATAAAAAACATAAAAATTCTTATAAAGATGAAATTAGATGTTAGTGGAAAAATATTTTAATGCCTTATTTATTAAAAATAATTCTTTTTCACTTTGGTTAAAAACATCAAATGTGGTTGTGAAAAAAATGAGTAAAATAATCCCATTTAAAACCATAGTAATAATAAATGTTTATTTGAAAAATAAGTATAAAATTAATTTATTTTTCAATAATAAAAATCATAAAACATATTAATTTCCACAGATATGGAAGAATGTACATTTAAAACTATAAAACAATGTTTTAATGGAATATACCTCATGCCTTTAGTAAAATTCTAATTTAAACCAAATCAAATGATAAAAAATAAATATAATTTTTAAAACACAATAATTTATATAAATTAAATATAAAAATCTTAGGTATGCCTATTAAAACACTACCAAAGGAAACCATATTGTGAAAATCATTTAAGTATCAATGAAAAGTTGTGATGAGTAATCTCTTATGTCATTATTTTATATAGTCGAACAAATTCTAAACTATTATTTTAAAAATTAAGTCATGTTATATATTTATATAAGAACCATTTTCATATATATAATACCATATAACATTCAAAAATATCTTGTTTTACCATTAACTTATAATTATTTGATGAAATTCATATTTATGTCACAACTATTATGTTTCGCTTGAATGTTTTAATACAGAATATTAATTCACTAGTCATTGTTTAGGGTTTCATAACCTAATTATTTTTTGAAACATTATAGTTATTATTTTTATAATGTCAATATAATTTTTTAACAATAAATTTAATATTTCTATTAAATAAAATCCATGTTATTTCTATTAGATTGAAGCCCGTATATACACATGAATGATGTTTTATTTTTATATTAGGTAGAAGGAAAAATATTTATATAATATTTTACTAACATAGAATAATAAATATTTTATAAATTTATATTTATGAAATAATTATCTCCTCATTATAGGATACATAGCTAGTAATAAAAATTAATTATATCGCTTTGTTGAAGTAGTATGCCACACATAGGCATGAGCTATGTTATCATTTTCCAACAGACATAAGGGTAAGATATTAGACGATATATTATCATTACCAAATAGTTATAATTTATTAATAATATTATATATTCATGACCTATATCTTTAAAAAAACTATTTATGAGGTGGTAATAAAAAAATAATAGCAATTATTTGTGGAGGTGGTACTCTAAATGTGCACATGAGAAAAATTTTCAGTTCCTAATGGAAGAAAAATGTAATGTAAATGAGTTTAGCATCAACATAAAAATAATTATGACTATTTTATATATTAATTTAATTAGATATTCATGGTTGTGATATATTTAGTGGTGGAAGAAGAATAAATAAACTTCAAACAAATAAAGTAAGACTTATACACCCACATTCAATATCCTTTTTTCAATTGATCTTATAACCTTTATTGGATTTGATTATGGTCATACTATGGTATTTGGGATACGGGAATGGAATTTTATAGATGTATTTATCATTATATATTAGATAATACCAAATATAAGTTTTGTTCTGAAAATAATGAATGGTTTTACCTTTAAAAAAAATCGAATGACTTTTAACAGATTTTTAATATTTTAATGTCATGAATGTAAATTTAAAAATTTATGTTAGAGCTTCATTGAACCATGATTTATCAGATTAAAAATATTAAAAAATATGGGTATATATTTTGTCTTTATGATTTTATTATTATTTGAAAAAAATCAATATTAAATATAAATTAATGTCATTTCCATAACTATTCACATATTTTCACTCTAAATGAATCATAATAAAATTGGAATTATAGTATAAAAAATTAAAAATGACATGTACTATATTAAAATCAAAAAAAAAATTGGAACACCAAAACTCATTCAAAACATATTAATGTTAATATTTTTTAAATAATTAACTTATTTTTTACTCCTCATACAAGAGTTGCATCAATGTTTCATAAGATATTATGGTATGTAAAATAGTCCATAAAATCCTATAATAATTTGTAATAAAAGATATTCATCTAAGAAAATTACTATATGTAAAATTTCATAATTTACTTTTAACACTGTGAATATTTCTTCAAAATATTTAGTTAGAGATAGTGTAATATTTGTAAAAATAGTTATTAATATGAAAAATGGTGTAATTATTATGACTTGTTGATCAAAAAATGGCTCCTAGTTAACCAAATATAAGGTAATTGTTTTTCCAAACACATTCACCCATATTTTGATAATATTTCTAAGTCTTTTCACAATGTATTAAGCCAAAATAAACTCTTTTGACCCATTACATTGATGATAAAAATTTACCATGATTACTATTAAATATGAAAACAATGATATTGTCCATATTAATAAAGTTTAAACTACAAATTATAAATATTAATTATATTTATATTTTTAAATATTTATATTTGGATAATATTAATATTAAAATAAGACCAAATAAATAAATAAATATTCATTATTTAGAAAATGTGTATTAATTGTAAATACTGAAATCATAAGAAATAAAAGTATAATGAATAGTGATATAACGTTTTATAAAATAATTATTGTAATATGGACAAAATATTTAATTTAAAAAATATCATGAGACTTTTAAATTACATAATTTAATAGTTGTATATGAGTGTTTTGGAAACAACTGTATTTTTAACTATTCACTCTAAAAACGAGTATTTTTTGAAAAAATATTAAACATTCATCGAATGCGTATTTTGAAATTATATTTTTAAAAATTATAACCATTACATAAAAAGTAATTTCAAAAAGTGGTATAATTTAATTATAATATCCATATAAAAAAATATAATAAAAATGTATTTTTGAATTATAAACGATTGTCTACTTAATTATTACCTATTAAGAACCATTAAGTGGATATTAATTTTTGTTATTTAATATTATATGTATACTATTCAATTTAATTATTATTTATTGAAATTAACCTAATTTAAATTGATTAAAATAAATTTCACATATAATTCATTTTTCATGAAATGATTTATTTTAATCATATAAGAATTTATTTAAAATTTATTTAATAATTCCAATTATTTTATAATTATATTTGTATATGGTTAACTTATATTAATATATATATATATATATAATGTTTTTACACCTATTAATACATATAATTCATAATATAATTTATAGTGATCTTATTTAAATAATTATGTTTCAATAGTATATCATTGTTCATTTGAGCAATATTTTGGATGTATCACAAACAATTGTTCCTATTATTCATAATAAAATATATAGGGATGTAACCTGAGCTCACAATTCTATTATTTCCATTTAATATTTTTAATAGGATGAGTAATACATATGATTTATCTTCAAGGGTATCACGTGTGGAAATTTTTTTGAGACACATTAAATTTTTTTATATATAATAAGAAATTCATAGTATTGATGATAAAATACATGTTTCAATGTTAATATATGATAATTTATAGTCAATTTTTTTCATAACACTTTAAAACTACAAACCTATTTAAGGGATTCTATAATTTCTATTTATTTTTCAATAATCATTTAATATTTTTTGGTTTCATTATTGGATTTCAATGATAATTTGTAAGAAAAATATTTATATGTTCTCGATTGCTTGAGTATCGGCCTAGGGTTCCATAGTTGATTGAAATTTTCACTAAAATTTTTCCGGTTGAATCAAGTGATTTTTAGGATCCAATACCAACTATTAAGTAATGGTTCTATATTCAATTAAATAAAGTGATATAACAAATTCATTAAGATTGATCTATATTTAGGATATCATTATATAGGTGTGACATATGAAGATATCACCAAGATATCATTTAGGTGTCAATATAAATAGATTGATTTTTTGGTTTAGAATTTATCTATTATGACCTAATGATATATTATTGGGAATTTATAAATTAATTTTTTATTAAGTTCATAGATCCATTTTTTCTTTTGTTTACAGATGACCTACTTATACATTTGGGACAAGTGGAGGATAATTTTTAGAATTTTTGGATATTTCTATAAGTCCTAAGACAATATCATATTTATATAAAGATACCCCTGTTTGTTTTTTAAACATGAGAGATTCATTTTAATTGGCATATTCCTTTTTATCAAGTAGTATTACTGAATACATTAATGATTGAAGTGGATTTTTTGTGTCTCCACAAAATATTATAGTGGTTTAAAGAATCATTGGTATTCTAGGAAATTATTTTCTTTTCCTAATTTGACTTACATTTTGAATTATTAAATTTTTTTCATTAGGATAGACTCAACCCTTATATCGATTAGAAAATATAATAATGTATTTCATTAACATTTGTGGATGTCAATTAGTTCTATAATACATCGATTTCAAGTGGAATGTGTAATTTTAAAGGAATTATTTAACATTGTTTGTCTTTGATTGTGTTGTCTAAATAGTGTAATGTTATCTATTCTAGTTCTCTATATATACTTATTCAGGAGGGTTATTATGATACCCATGATCACAATTTTATCATAGTAGGGTTTTAAGAAGTTTTGCTATAATTACATCATTAGTAAATGATATATTGTATTGTTAGATCAAATGAATCTAATGTATATATTCTTTTAGTGATATTTGAATTCATGTCAGTGTGGGTGGATGGATTTCATGTAGGATTATGACATTGAGATCTTTTAAATCCAAGGAATGTCATATTTTTTGTTTATTCAATGATCTAGAATCCATCCATATATGTTATTCAAGATATTGAAGATTCAAATAGGGTTATATAGAGGATTTATCGGTATAATGGTTGAATTGCATAAATATATTTTATATTTCACTAATTCCAAATATATTTTTGATCATCTTTGAACATTATGTTGCAGATTTTCCTATGAAACATTGAATGTTATAGGTTTTTCAATATAATTTGGAATGTAAAGATTCTTCTAAGGGGCGTTCGTTGGGTGGGTAGAAACTAGTGTTATTCGAGGGAAATTTTTATATTCCCTATGAAATTTAGTTGGTTTTTCTCTATAAGATTCATATATATTCATAACATGATATATCATGTTTCAGGGTGTCTAATTCAGTGACCATGGATGAAGATGCCATTGGTAGAGTTTGATTCATGTAATTTGATATACATGATGATAATGTTTGAGTATCAGGTTCTTGTATGTCTTCATATTCATTGTTCTATCCTCAGTATAATTTAGTATAAATTTTTGATGTATTTGATTACTTTATCCCAAAAATAATTTTTTGTTATATTACTTCATCTATGATTATATATCCATTTAAAAATTTTACTATATTATTGGTCATCCAGTAGTTGAGTGTACTGTATGATTTGTTGAGGTTGTATATGGATGATATTTTGGATCATCATAGTGTTCCAAAGAATATTATATCTAATTAAGATCATTATTTTACTCAAGTCCGTGGAAGGGTCTTCCTCATGGTTTTGGGTCTTAGTTTTGCATTAGAACTGATTTTCATCCTCATATTGATGCACATATGGAATATATTATCTAGTCACTGGATGAAATGTAATGAGAATATGTTCTCAATCATAATGAATATCAGTGAATCACATATCCTTTATTGTGTATTACTAAAAAATTATATTTCATTTATCTATCTAGGTATTTCCATTTGAGGAATTGTTTTGGGGGACTCGTATATATTTATTGTCCAAGAATGAGGTTTGAGTGTCATTTATTATTAGACTACATATATTGTAGAGGATGGGAATGGAAGTCTATTGCTGATAAAATGAGGAAACCGTTGGGGATAAAGTTCAATATCATGTTTTAATGATTTATTAACTTTATAGATAACATAGGTATTTTCAATGGATTTATATTTACCCATAATGTGTTTGACCATTCAAGGTGTTAGATAACATTTTTGATGAGGCATATCAATAATCTATTCATCCATGGATGGTAAAAATCTATTTCATTTCCATATCTTTAATATCCAATTTTTTTAGTGACTATCATGACACTAATTTTAGTTTGATTATGCAACAACTGTATGTTTTCTGATATATTTCATTTCAAATAAATAAAATTTATTCGATATCGTACGATACATGGAACCCCACGTTTATACAAACTGTGATATGAATAATATTATTTTAGAATGACTATTATAAGAAAGAAATTAAATTTGGGGATATGAATATGAATAAACATATAATGAAAAAGATGCATAAATTTATTATAAAATTTAAATTCATTGATATATAATTACAAAATTCAAAATACAATCCTTTTTTCATGAAAAATCTATTTTCATAGAAAAATATATTATTTAAACCATAATATCATAATTATAAAATAATTACATATATATACTTTTATAAAAAGGCCGATTTTATAATAAATAGTGAAAAGTACTTGTTTTTATTAAATATATTATGTTCTTTAAAAAATTTAAAATGTTTAAATTTTATTACGAAGTTTTAAAAGTATTGTTATTTCATTTATAATATTTATAATATAACTAATTTCATTATAATATGTTTGTTTAAATTTTATATAAAATATTTTTATACCTAAGAAAGCATTTTTGTTCTAAGAAACAAATTTTCATTGCATTTTTTTAGTTTAAATTTAAATAAAATTTATCCAAATATGTGAATTGAATTTAGAAAATTGGATATGTTATTTTGAATCATAAAATTAAATAATGTTAAATAGGTAGAATATTTTTTCAGTCAGTTTTGAATAATAATTGTAGTATATATTGTTCACCTCAATAAAAGCGGTAAATAAATATAAATTGATTATATAAAACCTTTAAATATATTGTATTAAATACATTATACAAATATATGAGTTTTTAAAAAAAATTATTCTTAATTAGTTAAATATTATATTTGGAGTCATTATACTGAATTTGGGAACCCTGAATTGACTTTATTAATTATAGGTTATTTTTTACTAAAATTAAAACTATTTTTGGTCATTTTCATTTAATGACATGGTTTGAAGATTCTATAATTTTTTACCTTGATCAGAAATTATAAAAATATTATTTATCATATTACATAACAGAAAATCCATGTAATCCAATTTATTTCATTATTTTAACATAAAATTATTTTACTCTTAAATTGATAATTTTTCTTCAAACAATATTTTGTGATTATTTTCTTATCTTAAATGTAATTTATAGACACTAAATAAAAATGTGATACAATTTATTCCAAATTTTTAAAAAATATTTTAAATTTTGGGTAATTTTACTCTTTTATTTTATGTCATCTAATTATGTTTTCACAATTAATGATTGTTTTAAATTGGATTAGGATAAAGAGTGTTTAAACATGTTTAACTAGTGGTAAAGTGTTATAAAATATAAAAAATTATTTCAAATTTTATTTTTTATAGTTTTTATAGACCTTATAAGACATTATCCTCTAATTTTCAATGAATTTCCATCTTTTAGAAACTTAAGACATATTTCATGTGTACATATAGCTTATGAACACCTTGTAGATGTGTAAATAATTTTTCAACATCATTTTATATTAATGGTTTTAAAACAAAACTAATTTGTATATATTTTTCTAATGATCTGGTTATTTTTATTTATTTATAAAATATTTATTTATGTTACTTTCATTCTTTTTGTGATAAAATGAAAATAGTGTAAATGTGTCTGTTCGACATAACGTCTCTATTAATATTATAAATTATTTTTTTCTTTAACTTTTATACGTGAATCTAAATATATATATATATATATAGAGGAAATATATATTATATTTCCTATATGGAATAAAATTATAGATATTATAGTACCATAATGTAATTCTATGGAAAATCATAACTGAATAGAAACTATTATAAAAAATAATAAAAGTTAACACTCAGAAGATACAATTTTGATAAATATATTTTCTATAAATGATAGTGTTAATGTTCTAATTGGATTATATATAATATTATACATATTTAAAAAATTCCACTATAATAGTATAATAAATTTAAATTTATGATACTGTTTGTTAGAACACATAAAAATTAATTTGAACTTGAGGCAATAGTCTTATGTTGCAATCTTACTGTTTATTAGGACCGTGAATGACTGAGTTTATGAAGATGATATATCAACATATACATAAAAAACTCATTAATTTTTACCAGGTTTATTCAATATATTTTCATGTAAAAATAACAGTTTACTTTAATTATTACATAAATTGAGTGAGAATTGTTTTCTTCAAAAGTTTAATATATTTCCCCTTTATATGGGAATATTTTTCATATATGCCCAAAATTTAATTAAATACTATCATGATTATTTTTAATACCCTAAAATGATTTTTTTATTTTAGTATAAATTTTATTTTCTTTATTTTTTATTAAAATGAAATGATATGATTAGTTAAAACTGTGTTAACATTTATTTTTTTTAAATTCTTAGTAAATATGTTTTTTAAAATACACGATATGAAATGAATTTCATACCATCTAGAAAACACAAATAGTTAATTAATCCTTCAAATGATTCTATGGTTCTTTTAAAAATAATGTTTATTCCGTAATATTTTCAAAATGAAAAATATTATAAAGATTTAATTACAATAAGAAAATTTTATTTTTTAATAAAATATTCCATTTTGATTTTATGAAAAATTATTAACTATGGTAATATCATTTTTTAACATATGGTGTGTTTGGGATATGAACTAATTATACCATTAAAATACATACTATAAATGTTTTACGATTATAATTATGAGATGTTTATGAAACTATATAATTTTAGGAGGGTTATGGTTTCATGATATTATTAATTGTTCACGAAAAGTGTTTTTTTCATGGTTTCTGATATATGATTTATGATTTATGATATTTTGGAACACATATGATAAGATTATGATTCAGTGATTATAGGGCATCAAATTTTGTATCCCTCTCATTCATTTAATTGATATTGATAAATCATTTGATAATAAGGATGAAAATATGGAGTGAAAATAGTTTAGTAAGGGACATTTTTTGGAATGATAGTTTTAGGTGTAAAACATGACTAAGTATATGATGGAATTTAGAATGAACCTGTTCTACTAATGATTTATTTTTTAGTGATTCATGACTAAGGAAATAATTTTTGATGATTATGTTTGTTGAAAAAACTTATGTAATTTTTATAAGCTAATTGATCGTTATATTTTATTTCTTAATAATTCGTGTATTATGATCTATCCAGATTTATTTTAGGATTTAAATTGACGATCTATGATAAAAAAGAATGTATTTTCAAATTTCAAGATCATTTTATCAAACCCTTATAGTCATGTAATATACAAGTGATAATAGTTATATCCATTTTTACCATTATTGTGCTTGTTATCTCAAACATTTTTTTGTCTCAATTCCCTATATTAAGAATAAAGGTTTTAAATATGTTATTTCGTAGAAGATTAATATGTTGGAATATCATTGTATGTGATGTTTATAATCATTCATAAAATAGGAATATGTTTTATGTAATATCCAAATACACAATATTCTTTTTTCCACAACTGTGTATTGTAAAATATATTGAATATTTATCTATTAAGTTATAGTATATATTTAATGAAATATATGAGTCACTAAAGTTAGTATTCGGTTCATGTGTAGTCAATAAATAGAGTGTTGGATTACAGAACAATAATGAATTCCCTATAGATATATCAATGTATCTGAACACTGACTAATGTTTTTCTATGGTGAAATTTAAATGTTTTTCCTAAAAATACATCTTTTATGGATACTATAAGTAGAAATAGTATTAGGAATAATGAATCTACAATTAATGACCCAGAAAAGTTTTAACAGAGAATATCTGGACAATCCTTATGGTACATGAAATGTTTTTCCATACTATATACCTAGTTTTAAATTCTCATGGGAAATACAAGGAACAATTCACAATTTATTTTTGGACGATAATATAGGATTTTACTCAATGATGACTATTAATGATCTTTGTTAAACATAATTATTCACATATTGAAATGAAGCTATTATGATTTATAAATCCTATAAATTATTTTTCATAACTACATGGTTTCCCACTATGATTATTGTTCTCACACTTTTCAATTTAGTTTAGTTAATGGATGGAACCTTAATAAACAATTTTATTTCAAAATTTCATGGAAAATGAATGAATTTTAATCATGATAATCTAAGTGTTAGGGGATATTGACTAAAAAATCTTATTGTTATTTTTACATAACATTCTCTATATATGAATCAAGATAGTCTTTTAATCACCCAAATTATTGAATAAAATTATATTTATCCCTTAATGAGGAATCATAAAACATATTTTATGGGTCTACTAATCTACATGTTTATATTAAATGGATAATTTCCACTGATAATATATTTATTTTTCTCTATAGATCAAAACGAAAAAAATAATTTTTATCTATTTATCATTTGGAAGGGGAATAATATTAATGTTGGAATCATATGGAGAACATGAGTGAACATGGTAAAATTGACTCCATATAATGTGATGTCTTTAGTATATTTTTTTAATATGTACATTCCCCATATTATTTTTATAAAAATGTGGAATTAATTTCGTGATCTAAAATAGAAGTATAATAAATCAATTTTTGCCTATGACAAATAATTTACTAGTCTTTTAATGTATTATTATAGTATTATCAAGGATGAACAATTTAATATTGGTAGATTCATAAGAATCATTATGTCATGTTTCTTAATGGTTTTATCCATCAGAGACATCAGTATTTATGAAAAAATTATTCACTGTACTACCAATGTGGAAATCTATATATGAGTTACAATTTAATCTCATTGTTTTAAAATTAAATGGATGATAAATTCCATGAAAATATTAAAAATTATAGAGAGAATAAGATTATATTTTCATTTTTTCCAAAATATAGAGCTAATTATATAGGAAATATTCTTATGGGAACTAATAAATGTTATATGTATATAATAAAATGTTATCATTAAATGAAACACCAAAGTTGTGAGAAAAATTATTGATAAAGATAGGGATAAGGAACTAAACAAATGACTATTCACACACTAGTTTCTCAAAGTTCTTAAGAATTTACATTATGATAAATAGTTCTTAAATATTTTTTTTATTGACAATGTTCGAAATCATCATCCACTTAATCCCGTGGATGAATTGAAATCTTATTCAATCTCAATTACTAGCACGAGGAATAATAATGAAGTGGTAAAAGGTGTACATTACATCTACTCTAGAAATACTAAGGCTATATTCTACTTTTTATCCACCAAAACTATTGTATTTGAATAATTATCTAACGGTTTTAGAATACCACCCCAATGAATAGATATTGAATTAAAAACTACATCTATAAATTTTCTGTTTATTTTATCTCATGTCTATGACTATTATTTATTGGAGTTTGTGATAATGTCATATATAGAAATTAATTTATTCTATATATAATGGGTGTTTATATTATTTTAGTATTTTATTAGAGATATTTTTATTAATCCAACATCATGTTCTGTAGAAATGATGCCACATTTGATATTCAGAACCGACCTAGGATCGTATATTTGTTATACGATAAATATGGACATTCAATTGAAATTACATACACCGTACAGATCCTAGTTTCAATGGAGTTTGTTCATTCATATGATGAAAAGTTGATAAAAATATTAGTTTATATAGAAAAATATCTAAGGAATAATACTACCCACCTAGTTAATGTTCTCTGTAGGATTTATAAATTCAAATAAGCTACTTGGAAACCGTAGGATGTAATAAAAATATATATTATCATTTATTTATATCAATGTAATGGAATTTGAAGGGTAAAATTCATTTTACAGTGGTAATATTTAACAGCTAAGGATTTTAATATATATTTATTTCCAAATAAATTTAATTACCTTTATATCTTGTGATATATGGAAAACCATGTTTAAAAGAACCATAATAAACATGATATTATTTCAACATGAAAATTATAACTATACCCCATAATTTGTGGTAACAATAGTAATATCTCAATTACAAAAATATATATAATGTTATTCTATAATTTTAACCAATTGATATATATGTACTCAATTTTTATTAAAATTAGTTTATACTTCAAAAATATTTTTACCTTGAAAAAGGAATTTATTAATTTTTTGAATAATTATGATAATAAATTTATACCATATTAAGTAATTTTTTTTAATAAAAAGTATATAAAATGTTAAACAAAAATATAAAAATTATCAAAGGGTGATATTTTTCGATTTTTTTAGATAATATATAGTTATTGGGTTACAGTTAAATATATGTATTTTTACCTAAAATTTTAATTTAGTTTCAAAATTTTAAAAAGTTTATTTTGTTATATGATTAAATGTAAAACTAGTTGATATTTATTATTAGTAAACCAATTCTGTTCATTGGAATCAATTTTATAACGTATTTTGTTATAAAAACATTTTATATAGAAGAATAAATATTTTTAGAAAATAGTTTTCTGTTGCATTTTGTTGGTAAAATTCTAAATTAAACATAACTACTTTTGCGAATCAAATTTATTAAATTTAGTACATATATATAATAAATCTAATAAATATAATTTAATATTTATTTCATATTTTTTCTATTATAAGTTGTAAACATATTAAATATTATTCACCTACTTAAAAAATTTAATATTTGGTTCAAACGATGTCTTCAAACAATTAAATAAATCTAGTAATTAACATTTTTATATAATATGAGTGTTTTTTAACAAATATATGCGTATAAATTAAATTAATTTATTTTAAATCGTTAATTTGAATTTTGGAAACAGATATTTAATTTTGTGAATATTAGTTATATATTTTTAATTTTTAAAACTAATTTTTTTCCTCTATATTTAATGTCATGGTTGTAAAATTACATTACTTTTTTACTAAAAAGGTTTAAAAATATTTACTATTTTATTATATACACAGAAAAGTTAATTCAAATCGATTTATTAATTTATTTTATGATCACATGACATTAACTCAAAAATAATAAATTATTTAAAAATAATCTTTCACTTATTTTATTTTTATTATATTAAATATAACTTCTATTAACTATATAAATTAAATGTAATAAAATTTATATCAAATTTTTGTTTAGCATATCCAATTTTTTTAATATGAATAATTTAATTTTTTACATAAAATTATGTTATCATGATGAAAACGTAGATTATTATTGTTAAGGGTAAAATGCATTTAATGTTTTTAACTAGGATGTGTACCTTAAATGGATCCAAAAATATTCCTAATGTGATAGTTTGGTATTATTTAGACGTTGTTAGATATTATTATTAAATTTTAGGTACTTTTTTTGAATTTACATTATTATGGTAAATATATTATTTTATATTTTATGTAATTCTATCTATGTCATTTTACTACCTTAAGATAGGATGGCACATTTCCTCTGTTTTCTACACATCCTGAACCTTGTATCATTTCAATTACCTACCACGATTCCATCCAAAATTCATATATCACATCATAGTTTTACTTTTATTTCGAAAATATCATCATATTAAGGAATAATGTGTAATAATAAAGAGGATTCTCAAAAAATACATGTAACTCTTAATCATCTACTTTCAATTTAATTTCCTCTTATACCTCACATAAATATATGTTATCAATTAAAAAATTTAATTTACAATATTCAATATTTTTATATTAAGACTATGGAAAAAACATTTTCAAAATCCTTTATATATTATCTAAAATGATAACATCCCTCATGAGTACGTTCAACTATTAAGTAAAATTACCTGGAAGTACATAATTATTCTATCAAAGTATTATTTTTTAAAAAAAAATTAAAGTAAAATATTTATTTAATTATATATCATTATCTATTTTTTATAAAATATGTAAAGAGGACTTTTTTGACACCCTTGTGAAGAAGATAAAAGCCATTTTTTTATGCTATTATCTATTCTAATTCCTCAAAAAATAAATTTCAATTATAAAAGACATGATAGAATACCATATTAATTTAATGAAAATTTTAATATGTTGCATTTTTTCACTAATGTTAAATTTGTATGGAATTTTATGATTACCCAAAGTGAATTGACACACTATTTATATAATGGTTCTAGTATAAAATTTACTATATCATAATTTATTTATACAGGATCATGATATTTCTAAAAAATGGTTGTTATTTTATAGAGTTTCTATGTTTGGACCCAATATGATACTGATACAATGGTATTAAAGGGGTTGATTTGATATTTTATGAAATTAACACTTATTATATTTGAGATAATTTTAAGTGAATAAATAATATTTGAACTGGTTTTTTAACATTAGTTCCTTTCAAGGTGATATTATTGTGCACTTCAGACTCTCAATGTTATTTTATTACACCCACTAATATAGTGGATCATATTTTTAATAGAATCACAACAATACTCAAATTCAATTTTAACCCCTTGAGAATCAACCCATTTCCTCTATCATTCTAACCAATAAGAACAACCAATAACCATTATTTTTATGTAGAGGATGAAATTTTTTCCATTATCTTAAGCCAAGAACAATTAAATACCATTGAATTAACTATATATAGCACAACCTGATTTCCTAAATTTTTGTGGGGGCCAAACCACAAAAAACCCACCTGAAAAAGGGTTGTATTTCTCCTACATATTTAAACACATATGAAATATATAAATAATTTGGTATAATATAAAATAGTTTTATTAGGAAGTACGAAATATTGTGTGAATAATTAATCATTTATAATGAATTTTTACAATATTGAATTCTATTCATTATTATGGAAAGGATGATCACAAAAGCATAATATTTATAGGATGGGTCACTTATGAAAAGTCCATAAAATAAAATTCATGAATCATTTAAAACACAATTTTATTTTTTACTACAAAATTCTACGTAAAATTGTATTTTTTTCGTGAACAACATAAAAATTAATATCAAATTCATAACAATTAAAGTATTTCTTTTACCATGTTTTAATCAAACTTTTCATTTTTTAGAATAATTTCAGAATAATAGAAAAACTATAAAATTAAATCATCGTAAATGAATATAATACATTAATTATATTCATATATAATTATAAATAATTTCTATGGAATGTTAATAGATATCTTATAAAGAAAAAACCATCATATTTTAAATCATTTAAATTTGAATATCTAATTTTTGAAAGAGTTTTCTCATGTTAATCCTATATATTATTACATTAATTATCTGTAAAATAACTCCAAATTAATTTTCACTTATTTAGAATATTTTATATTTAACAATGAAATAATTTATATAAAGATGATAAGTAATTATAAAGAAAATAAGGATACAAAACTTATAATAAATCAATGAATATTTTTCAACGTTGAAAAATAAATGGTCAAATAGTATGGAATCATAGGTTTCTATATTATTTTGGTTTATTTAATATGAATTTAATAATTTTTTATAACATCTAATGATTCATGTATAACATTAAAAATAAAAATTTTCCTATGAAATTTTTTATAGTGCTTCTAAAATAATTTCATATGAAAGATGGAATTTAAATCTGAATTCATAATTTCATACAACATTTAACATATTTTCAAATTAACATGAAATTTTCATTTCACATTTATTTAAATTTTGTACGCCTTCATGTTTATAATATTACTCCAAAACTTATCCACATTTTTAAAAAACATATTGAATAATGAATTAATAAAAAAAATAAGTAAATACAAAATAATTAATCGAATAATGAAAGAAGATATGTTAGAATTATTTTAGATGTTACAAATTATAAATATTAAATTATAAATTAAAATTTATTTTGTATATTCATTCCAATGGAAATAAAAAAAGGTTTCTATTTATCAAAACATGAAGGTTTTAAGGAGGCATAATAACTATCATCCCATTTTTTTATAATTAAATAACTGAATATTAAATCCCAATAATTTCTACCTATTAACAAAATTATCAAATGAAAAAAATATAAATTTAATACTTCTTGTATTATATTTAAGATTTATTTGAAAAGTTTGATTGGTATTTCATGTTTCGAATGAATTTTACATCATTAAATCATAATAAATTGGATAGTGGTTCACAAAAAATAAATAAATTACTGTAATAAAATTACATGAAATATTATTTTCATAATATTTTTCATATATCCAAACTAAAATTATAATATATTAAAAATATACTCTCTAAATATAAATTTAAATAAATTTTTGTTAATTTAAGTATAAATAATTTTATTAAAATTAAAACTTATCCATAACATATTCCAAGTAACAAATAATTATAATTACATAATTAAAATATCAAATATAGTTTTACAAACCTTAGATAAATTGAAATTTTTAATTTAAATATGATCACATTAATCGTCATTTGATCAAAATTCCAAACATATATAATTATTTTTAACATGATCACTTAAAATGATAACAGTCATAAATATATTTAGTTATCAAATGATGTAATGTAATTACAGAAATAACTATTGAATAGAAAAAATAAAAAAAATACACTTTTCCTTTCCAAATTTGAAAAAAACTAAAATAAAAGGTTCATTTCCAAAAATGATTGATCACAACATGATGATTTTATAACATATTCTAAATAATTTGTTAAAAATGTTATAGAGTTGTTTTTTACCTCCATGAAACGATCCATTTTCTGAGAACAATACAATATCCTGAGATAGATTTTTTATATATATTTTTTGCATGAAAATGTAACTAAAAATAACATATTAATTTAAAAACATATTTAAAATGAAAAACAATCTAATAATAAAAGGAGATATATCGTAATTAATAATCATTTTAATGAATTTCAAATGATATTACTTTGGATTAGATCGATTTATACCAAATAACATGAACAAATCATTTAATAAAGTATCGATTTTAACCAATATAATAACCTAAAAACCATATATATAAAAATATAAAAATAATATATCATCAAGATTCTTCCAAATATAATTTATATGAAGTAATCATTATAGTTTTTCAAATCATACGTCAATCTAAATTAATTATTTTAACCATATATTTTTTATAAATATATTGATTTAATGAAATAGAAAAATTTCAGTGAAATCATTAAATATGAAGAAATAATTTTGTTATTCCATAATACTCATATAAAGTTAAAAATTCACCAAATTAGAAAATGTGTTACATAGATTTTAATATATTGATCTGAAAATAAAATAATCAATATATATTTAAATAACAAAAATAATCTCTGAAATCCATTTTATAAATAAAATGATATATATTATTTTTTAAAAACACACTTTTATATTGAAATTAGATAACCTTAAATAAAAAGATACATGATCTTGTTTCAAATACTATAATTATTTATATTGTTTTAATACATAATTAGGATATTTAGTGTTCTTGAGAAAGAGTGATTGTTTTACATAAACAAAATCCAAGATAAAATTATTTATATAATCAAATATCAAATAAAATTTAAATAGTTTCAATCCATGAGAAAATATATATTATTTTAAATTAATGGCTATATAAATTCTAGTAATTGGATAAAAAGATTAATAAAATTTTGTTCCTTCTTCTTGGGAATATTCATGACAAAAAAATGTAGCCATAATTCAAACAATATTTCCATATTAATATAGTTTCTTACTTAATATAAATTCTCGTGAAATAAATTGAAAATATTTATGTTATATTATCAAAGTATAAATGTTATTTCTAAAAACCGTTTTATATATTATTCTATAGAAAATATCTAGTTTAAAATATAAATATCTTCATCAATATTTTCCAAAACAAATTTTGAAAAAAAACCATGAAAAAAACTAATAAATAATTTTTGTTTTTAACATTAGAATAAATAATTACAATAAAATTTTTATTTTTATTATGTCAATGAATTTCTAAATTTCATTTATTATGGTGTACCACCCCCTCAATAGGAGCATTGAAAATTAAATTTTTATTCTCCATACATTTAAATAACTTTATAACGTAACTTGGATGTCTGAATCCAAGAAATTACAGTCACCCAAAAAATATATAATAAAAAGAAAGAGATCATTTGTGTTAGGGGGTTTTATATAGACTAGAGTGAAGAACACCATTCATATCGACCTCAACCATGAGTTTATCACAATCTGGGGTTATGAAAGTCCACAATATAGTAATTTCCATAATCGTTTTCTTTGAAAAGGAATTTACCACATGATTATCATCCATAATAAATGTTAGAAAATCAATTTAAGGTTCTTAACTAGAAATATACATTAAATCCAATAGGGTAAAATCCTATAGGGGACATCTCTTTTTTTCCCTTCCAAATTATCACTTCAATTTCAAAATTAGAATCCATAAATAGTTTAATCCAATTATATTGTAAATAATGGTTAATACAGGAACAATATCTTATAATTCAATTTTTAAAATATTTATAATGACAATATAATGATGAATTGTTTCTCTCATAAAGCCATGGTTAGTGTGGAAAACCCTTCCATGCCCTAATTGACTAGGAATTTTAGAGGCTACACAATCAACATTAAAATTAATACATTAATTAATTGGATGGATCCATTATACTAACATGATCATAAGGGGTTTCTTATCAATTCCTATTATACCGCCACAAAACATAGTAAAGAGACCATTCACGATGTTTTATATAGTGCCTTATTTAATTGTTATAGCATCATTAATTTCTCTATAAATCGTAATTTTGTAACAAGTCAATGAGGATAGTAGATTTTAAAATGTAGTATCATTACATAACTTCCACATAAAAAAATGAAATATATATAAGCAACTTAGAATAGGTATCTATCCTGAACACTATTTTCATCTGAGTAGGATAACAATATAAGGTCCCCCAACTTCAAATCATTACATAACAGAAATCCATTTTCATATCCACCATATATCTATAGATCTAGTGAAAATCCACATTCCATGGATAGGTGATGGGTTCTCTCTTCATCTTTTAGGCATAAGTAGGAATTATAGACAATATATTGTCAAGATATCCATTATTCAGCTTCTGTGGGAATACTATTTATCCAAATCCTCTGATAAAAAAAATCACGAGGGTCGTATAACGTGAAAAATATATTTAATCAACCATGTTGGTGGTGGAGTATAGCCTTTACATTTCAATTTTTGAACTCCTTAACATTTAATTTACTATTACTTTTGGGAGTCCAGATTTGTGTGTATGCATCCTTGATTTTAGCTTTATCAATATGCATCCTGGATTGATTTGGGCTAAGTCCATCAGATCAATTAATGTACACTGTGCATTTAGTAATGGAGATATGTTCTCTTTTAGGTGGTACACTGATGATATCATTAAAAATACTATTTATAAACAAGATATTCATGGAATTGATAGGAGACATCATACTCTCGATTAAAACATTATTATGCATTGTGATGATAAAGTATTTCCTAATGGACAACCAAATAGAGGTTGAAATATAATGTGGATATCCATAAATAAATTTCATATTTAACCAATTTTAATGAAAATACCAATAATAATCTTTTTATATTCTGATATTATCTGTACATTTTCTATTAATTCCATCATTGAAGATCATTAAATCATGGATTCTAATTCATTCCATTTCTTTAGGCCCGATATATTCATTCCATGAAATAGTTACAACAACCTCTTAGGAACCAACCCAATCCAAAGGATATTCCGTATCATACCATAGAGGTCATTCATATAACTTCCTAGATCCCTATATAACGATAATCATTAATAAAATAATGAGGTAATTACCGAGTTGAAAAGACATACCCTTCCCTATAGTGACATAGCCTTACCTTTCCATCTATCCATTTTAATGATGATTCAAGAGAAAATGATTTTAGTGATATTTGAATTTTCAACATACCATAAAATAAGATGACAAAAATGTAATTAATGGGTATAGATCCTTTCTTAACCTTGATCCTTCACATGATCCAGTTATTCCTTCCCAAAATTTTTCCCCTACTATAAAATTAATACATTTCTTCCAATGTATGAATTTTCCAACCACTTCATTATAATGAGAAAAAATGTCCATGAGTAATGAAATGGATTCCAATGATGTTTGATCTAAGAAGATAATTTCATATTCATATAAAAGTTGTGATATAGTGAAGTCACTTCTACTAGTATTGATTCTCTTATAAATATCAATATTTTCAATATCATTAAATAATCTACTATTATAATCATTTGAAATAGAAAATCGAATACCTAAGACAGGACCCTAATCCCAAGTCCCCTATTACAATAAAAAATCACATGGGTGGCCCACTAATAATAATGTATAAACATACAATGGTTATAATTCTAGTGACTATTTTGATGGAACCATTGGAAAACCCATATTTATTAAGGACAATAATAATGCAAACTACATATCATTGTGTAAAATTACTTTGAAATGAAAATATTCAATGAATATATCCCCTCCATTTTTTCCTCTTCATAATATTAACAATCTATTAGACTATATATATGAAATTTCCAATGACTTTTCCAAGAAAAACCCAAAATTGATTTCGAGTTATATGATCTTTAAAAATTCATCCAAACCATATCATAAGAACCAACTCCATGAATATAGGTATAATATTACCAAAATCAGCAATCCATAATTATTTGATATCAGGTTTCTCTTCGTTCTTTGGAATAAATTCAATAAAGTGTAAATCAATTATATAAGTAAATAAAATTACTCATTAAAGATGACCCTCAATACATTGGTCAAATCATCCAATAGAATATCACAACAAAACATATTGAATTTATTATTAAATCCAGTTGAGCCTTTCTACAATATCCATATTCAATGATAGGAGACAAAATTTGACTTCCTCATTTGAAGGAGCTATGGAGGGATCAGAATTATACATATAATTAATAAAAATTGTTAAAATTTAATCCATTTTATCCATATTATCTACTAATCATCATTGTATAATCCCTGGAAATAATCCATGATTTTCTATGATATTCTATATTTATTGGATTTTAAACATCCATCAATACTAATTGAAATATTCCATGTTCTTATTTTATTCTATTTATGAAGAATGTGAGAAAACATTGAATTTTTATATTTATACATCATCCATTATACATTCATTAGTTTATTGTCTATCCTTTATTTAAGGGAAACAAGACCATCCATTAAGGGATTATTTTTATTTCATATCTAGAAGGAGTAATATGATATTAGTATTTAATTTGGAATTGTTAAAGTATCCCTCTATCATCCCAGAAGTCATGGTTAATTTCATAGAATTTCCTTATTATTTTTTTGTTATATAGAATTATTTCAAGACTACAAAATATGATGGTGCGTAATTTCATGTCTTGGAGTGCCAGGAATGATGAATAAAAAAATGATAAGTTTAAAATAGTGTGCATGAGTGGTTTTCCTGAAAAATTAGAATAACTCTTAAAAGGAGACATGGATCAAAAATCTAAACAAACCACGGTGATTAGGAAGGCGGGTTTACCTTTGGCATAACATATGTTTACTTGGAACAATCATCCATTGAGAAAAACCTTAAATATAATAACCATACATAAAATAATTAAATAAAAATATTTCATTTTTCATATGACTATAACTCATGAATGGTGACTCATAATAAATATATGGTACCACTGTTGAACTTGTGAGGGTAATCTTTCATTAGGAAGATCATAACATTAGTTTCCGTGGGCTAATAGTGAAAGTTATTTTTTGGCTGGAAATAAAATAATTAATTAAAAATTATTTTATTGTTAAATTATATAACTCATAAACGGTAACTCGGATTGGAAATCTGAGAGTACCCTTGATCTTGTGAGAGCATGTTTCCAAAAGGCAGAGCCTAACCTCGATCGGTGCGGGTCGAGGGTGACTATTAATAATTTCTCAACATTTTTAAAGGTACCTTCATGAAATGTCCATGCAATAAATTAATTATTTTGAAACGTTACTGAGAATGGAAATATTAGTGCACTGTTGAACTTGCAGCGCCGAGATTCGTTTAAGGGAGTCTTGACATTGACTGTAGTTGATCGGTTGAAAAGCTAATTTTTGATACATTTTAGAAATAATAAAATAGAAATATTTTTATATTTATCCCACCTCCTATTGAGCGGCTGTGGTGGGGATCACGGTCATAGTTAGACATTTAATATGGGATATTAAATGCTTGGTTACGCTTTGGTTCCGTAACCACACCTTGTGGAATTACGGTGGTTCATTAATTTCATAGATTAATGAATATTATTAATTCCTCGATACCTTTCTCTCCCCCCTCCCCTATTTAAATTGGGCATGTGGTAGAGTTTTTGGCATGGCTTCATCAAGTGAGGAACCTCTGGCGAAGTGATGTGACACATTCCACCGACAGATACGGAAGCTTGGGTAGCAACAAACTTGGATAAATGAATGCTAGTAGCATCATCGAACATGAAATATTCTTCCACCAACACAATGTCTCTAGATATTCTCTTGGTAGGGGTTTTCTTTTAATTAAAGAAATTTTCATTTTTCTTATCCTCGTTATTGAATTTGTGGGTGGTCGTTAAGAGGGATTTTAACAGGGTCTATCATTATTTTAATTTGATGGTTAAATTTACAACACATTTTATAATTATAAAGAAGAGGGCTTGGGTCAAACGAAAAGACCCAAACCCTACCCCACATGTTTTTCATTGCGCTCTTCAGAGGTGGGTAGTTTTAACTTAACAGTACCTTGAAACTGAGAGACATCCAACAAAGACGGTATCCCGATAGGATGGTATGTGTGACTGGAAAGAAGATAAGAACACTTGAGGTCACCCGTTGGCATGTAGAAGAAGAGTAGGTACAACGCCATCACAATGGTGCAGAAGAACAATACCGGTGGATGAGGGTGGTGGATGTCAAACACCTTCCAATGTGGAAGAGATATGTCGCTCGGCACTGCACTGGTAGGACAGACAGTGGGAGCAGTTAGTCATGGAGGTGGAGGAGGAGTGCCATCTCACGCCCCACTGATGGAAGTCTTGGATCAATGATGCAACAATGTCGGGGACCCTCTCCCTAGGGGTCCCATGCGTGATGAGGTTGTACGACCGGCACCACCAATAAAGTATTTGAATGAATAATTGATCCATTCAAAAGAAGAATACCACACAACCCCACATGGGTCACACTGGCTGGCAGGACGAGCCTCGCAGGGCCCACCCCCCCCCCCATCTAGTGTGGGCTGACCCATCGGGGCCTAGCCCCGCCATGGTGGGTTGGGTTGGATCGGCGCAGTCTGGGTTAGGTCACATCGGCCCCGGTCGGGTCGGAATATACATGGACCCCTCTTGGGTCCGGATACGCTTAAAAGGTCATATCATGTGATCCAGATGTTCATTAGATAAACCTTCTACGATGATGGGATCCTTGGAGTGAGAAGGTCCTTTGGAGAAAATACACTTGAATATAGAATAATGTTGGAGTTTGTCCGAGTTGGATCGTTCTCGAATCCTACTAGGCCCTCATCACTAAAATAAATATAGCGTATAGACTGGGTGTCCAATTGACACAACATCTACTGCTTTGGAACCCTTATGACATGATGGATAATTAGGTCACATTCTTGAAGAAAATAGTGTCGGATGAAGTATGGAAGATAACTGGAGGAGTATAACCTTGGTGATTCTTATAGTGAGAGTCATAATGGATACTCCCATGATGACTCAAGGCATGGGTATTCCTTACTCCTCAGCTCTGTTAGAGATGGGAATCCCAACATCATGAGTGTGGTTTTTCTTCCCTCTAATTGGTTTTTCAATCATTGGAGTCAGTACTCTTCTATTGGACTTGGGTGTGGGTCCTCCATATATAACTCACATAGATTAAGGTACTCCCCTACCAGGTAGGGGGCGAGTTGTCTATGTTAGGAGTAGGAACACCCCAGTCATCCCAGGGTGCTGGTCCTCCTTATGAAGTGCTACCAAAGAATTTGTACTCTCCTACATTTCAGGGTGCGGGTCCTCCAGCCTAGGGTTGGTACTCCACTGACGTACTAGGGAACAGGTCCCTCTGAGATAAAAAACTACCATAGTGTTACTCCCCTTCTGGGTTGGGTACAGGTTCTCACATATAGAGTCGATACTCCCCTTCTGTGCCAAGGTTTGGGTTCTCTAGCCTGTGTTCAGTACTCCCGTAATATACTAGGGTGCGGGTCACCCACATCAAAAAAAAATAATAGAGTTATATTCCCCTATTTGGTAGGGTGTGGGTCCTCAGATACGGAGTTGTTATCCCCCATCCCCGTGTAGCGACGAGGAGGGGGTCCTTCCGGGGAGGTAGAGTTCCCTCCACTGTAGGAAACAATGTCGAGGTGTGTGCTTCTTCACTTAGATCCCCTTGGTTAGGCCTCGGGTGCAAGACTACATCTGTGAGACCCCTAGTGTCGGGAACTATAGGTAGTTCTAGAAGAATGTTCTCGATGGAGAAATTTCATTCATACAATCCATTCAGAATGGTGGAGTTTTACCTAATGGAGTACATCTCTCAGACGGGTGCCATCAGGGATAGCCAGTTCATTGAGCGTGTTCTCCTAATTCATGAGATGAGCTTTGAGCCTTATTTGGAAATCCTGGAAATGGATTGTGGTCAGGTACTTATGTTTTTTTGAGGATGAGGTGTGTATATCTAGTTTGAGCTATGACTATTGATTTGTGATTTTTGATTGAGATCATATTTTTTGGATATACTTTGTGTATTTATGAGATACCTTTATGCGTCTCGAGATCCCTATTGGGTATTGTTATACTAACTTTTGCATGGGTTTCACCTGGACCATATTGTGTCTTTTTCAAATAACGAGCAGCTTGGCTGAGACATGAGGGTGTCTGGACCAGGTGGTACACATAGGACCTTGGATGATGTGGAGAGAAGTGGAGACAATTTGTACCTACCATTCAGGTAGGATCCTTAGTGGATGATTCTAGGAGCAGTTTTCTGTTTTTTAGTAATAGTTATACCTTTTACATTGGCTGGTATTTCCCCCCCTTTATATTCAGAACACGCCTTTAATACTAGAGTTTTACTTATTGGTTGCGTCTTGTTGTGTTCATTGATTATGTTTTGTATAGGTTTTATGGAAATGCTTTCCCATTTTAAAGATACACCAATCTAGTGCTAGTCTCCAACCCCATGACAATAAAATAAGGGCTTGGGGTAGTCATGGCACGGGCCCCGAGGGTTGGTTCATGTATAAGTGGTATCAAAGAGAGGTTCTTCTGATTTGCTAGAACTCGTATCATTCCCATAGAGCTATAGTGTTTTGGGTTTCGAGTGTGGTTTTCATTTAAGGGAGTCTTTTGTTGATGTGACAGCCAATATATCCATACACCAGGACTCTAATTTTGGAATTATGACTAAGATCACAAAAAAATTGATTACGTGTGTTTTGAAATTTTTTTAATATGATATATTATTGAGTCATCTCACTATGTATAACATATTGACCATAATACATCATGATTCTATTTCAAGATGCCTCCACATAAACAGCAAGCCACAATTATAATGTGTGACATGGGGATGGTCCATAGTGTGATGAGGCTTCAGTACAAGGACAGTTTCCTGAGGCGGTAACTTTGGGTGTTGTCCTCGCGATACCACTTCCCATTGACTAGCAGTTACGACCAACGCTACTGGTAGAGAACACATGTAGGCTTATTGATCTAAACGTGTTTCAGTGACATGTACCCCTCGGGTTCTGAGGAAAGACTGACTCACAAGAGGCTAAGGACAATATTGAGGTGGTGACCAACATTTCATCTATCCATGGTCCCATTTGACCAGATGGCAGACCAGGAAGTCAGTACTCTGTGTGGCCTAGTAAGGAAACGGTAGGGTTTGTATTACCCCTATCATATGATGAGTTGACTTTTTTCCATGGAACGATCTTGAGAACCTTCCTAAGTGAAGGGGGTCTCTTGCCACAAAAATCTAAGGTGTATGTGTTCCCAAGAGCTTCTACTACTTAGGAGGGACAACATGTCAGTAGCTGAGTATTCATCGAGGCGTATCGACCATTCCAAGCACACGCTGAATATGATACCACCAATGAATCATGTATTGGACCTCCGAGTGAGATGTGTTTAGGAACATTTGAGCTATAAATATTCCCCTATAAATTCATACATATTTTATGGTTCTAGAATGATCCTTTTTGGTTGAAAATTATTTGGCAGAGCAGATACAGTCGGTGAATGTCAACAGTGGGAATGCAGGTAACTGATGTCAGTCATGGAGACCTGGATGCGTAAAAATGTTTTAGGAAGGGAAAGTGATTGGGACAGATGAATCTATTGGGCATCAGACATGGAATATGAGATAATAGAGAAACAGAATGTGGTATACATTTTTATATATTGAAACCATCTCCCCAATGGGGCCCCCACCAGCCTTAGGGAGCTGGAGGATAGGGGAAGGGGTAGTTACATACAGTCATGGAGTGCAACCCAAGGCCTCCAAGAATGATTCGAGGTATGATATATGTCTACTACCACCTACCATATTAATAGATATGGGTACAAATCATTCGTTCTTGTCACAAATCCTGTTCAAAACCTAGAGTTTCTAGTTAGAAAATTGAGTTTACCCTTCCATCTAGAGATAACGTTGGGGGAGACTTGATAGTCACACATATACCAATGTTGTGGTCTGACCCATGAGGATATATTCTCAGATGTAACCACATGGTGGTAAATATGAGCCCTTATGATGTTAGTCTGGATATATACTAGTCATCCATAGTTCATGTTTAGATTGACTGTTTTAGTAAAAAAGTTTGTTGAATATCAGTTAAATTGGAATGGGAATTTCCTTGGATGGAGAAAAAGATAACCTATTCAGAAAGGGTTAAACTAATTCATAGAAGGGTGCACCTGATCACTATTCAGTCGACCCGCCTTACACTTGTGGTAGAAGGAGTTTGGGTTTTTATGTTCCCTATAGTAGTGGTAGAGTGCGGGGAAAACATTTCAAACGATATTTCCAGGATTACCTCCCCAAAGGGTGAGGTATTTATGAATTGTATTGTAACTAGAGACCTCACAGATATCTTCCACTGCATATTGGATGTCTTCCACTGTGCTTAAGGAGCTGAGAGTATAGAAGGGGGATGTGGTGGAAGATTCACTCCACAAGAGGTCTGGTTTATAGCTGCTGAGTGAGGTGTCAGAGCAGCTAGCTGTGTTACAGAAACACTTTATAGATAGGGATGGAGATTCTTAACTCCATTCTAAAACATTCACTCCCCCAACACCTTCAGCGTGTTATGGAGGCACTTCGTGGGGATAAGACTATGAGGACCATTGTGCTCAGATGTCCTTAAGACAGGCTCCTGAATTATTTTTTGAAGGTGGGGAGGGCTTCATCCTTCTCAAAGGATGCACCATGTAAACTGTTACTCTATGAGAGGATGTGTTGAAGGATTTCCACAAAACCCCTTTGGTGGTATATCATAGTTTGAAGAAGATGTATCTGGACCTCTAACATCAGTAATGATTACTAGGGATGATGATTGAATAGATCCGGCAGAATTCTTATGATGAAAGGAGACGAAGAACCTTTGAGTTCGAAGAGAGATACCTTGTCTTCATACGGGCCTCACCTCGATGGGGATTACATAGATTTGTATGGGGTAACAAGCTATCTCAGAGGTTCATCAGACCTCTCTAGATTTTCAGCCATGTGGTCGAGGTGACGTAATTTCTAGCTCTTTCTCCATAGATGCACTGGGTACATAATGTTTTTCTTGTGTCGCAACTGAGGAGATTCATGAATGATTTATTGCACGTTATCGACTAGGGCAAGTTGGACTTGACAATGGGGTGAATTTTACATAGTTCCCGGTGGATATTGTGGATTGATAAAACTACGTTCTTAATGGATGGTGAATCCCTCTAGTTTCATTTCAGTAGTAGCATGGGAATCTCTTGGATAGTACCTGGGAGTGGGAGGCTCAGATTTATCTTCAGTACCCACATTAGTTTTGTTTTCCTTGTTTTGGATTTTGGGGACATAAAGCACAATTGTAGGAGGAATTAAATTTCCTATATTTTCTATATAATTGTTTTATTATATGGAATTATTTATAGATCTCAAAATCTTACAGCGCGTAATTTTGAGACCCGGTGGGCTTGAAATGATATGTCAAATAATGTTATGTTTAAAATTTCACACATGAGTGGTTTTCCATAAAATATAGAATAACGCTTATATGAGTTTCTAGATCATAAATCAAAGGGCTCTACTGTGTTCAGGATGGTGGGTTTTCCCTAGACGTGACTTAAGTTTAGTCGGCACATGCCTCTAGTGGGAAACCCCAAAAATAGAATAACCGTATAAAATATAATTAAATTAAATTATTTTATTTTAAAAATTCATTTAACTCACAAATGGTGACTTGGAATTAAAATTTGACACCAACCCTGATCTCATGTGGGTATTCATTCCTTAGGTGGAACTTATCTTTGGTCTTCGCAGGCCAAATGTAGAAGTTAGTTTATGGCCGCAAATAAATTAATTAAGTAAAAAATTATTTTATTTTAAAATTATGTAACTCATAAAAGTTAACTCAGATTAAAATTTGAGAGTACCATTGAGCATGAAAGAGTTTTTATCATTGTCAGAGCCTAACCTCGACCGGTGTAGGTCGAGGGTGACTGTTCATAATCAATGAACATTTTTATGGTACCTTTACTAAACGCGCGGGAGAAAATTTCTATCTTTTGAACCGATGTTCAGAATTTAAATAAGAGGGAACCATTGAACTCCCTACACTGAGATTCTTTTAATGGAGGCTTCACTTCAACCATCGTAAATCCGGTGAAAAAATTAGTTCTTGAAACTATTAAGAATTAATAAAATAACAAATTTTTATTTTTATTTTTTTCCTACCACCTCGTGAGCAGTGGTGGTGGGGACCACCTAGTTAGTCAGAAATATAATATGGGAGATTAAATGATCGTTTAAAAAAGTGGTTTCCTAACCATTCCTTGTGAAAATAATGTGGCACAATAATTATGTCAATTAATGAACCTCATTAATTCCTTAGTTTGTTACACTCCCCTTCCCCCCTCTATTGAAATGGTGATCGGGGTAGAATTTTTGGGAACAACATTGTTAAGCGAGGAACCTCTAGAGAAGTGATGTGACACCTTCCACTAGTAGATATGGAAACTCTGGTGACAACAAAACAGGATCAAAAATGGTGGTGGCTTCATCAAACATGGAATCTTCTTGCAACACTACTACATATCCAATGAATCATGAGATAGGAGTTGCCTTAAATTCAAGAAATTATAATATATCCTCTCATATATTTTTATTTTGTAGGTGGTAATTTCCGGGGATTTGAAAAGGGTTTATAATTATATAAATGTGATGTATAAATTACCCCCACTTGTTATAATGCTATAACGGATGGTGCGGGCCAATCGAACAAGGCTCGGACCCTCTGAAGCTTTCTTTTCATTATGTTATTCAGAGGCGGGTTGTTAAAACTTGATAGAACCGTGAAACTGAGAGGCACGAAATGACGGAGGCATCCCATGAGGACCATTGGAATGTTCTGTAGGATAAACAGACCACCAAAACTCACCTAGTGGCTAGTAGAAGAAGACATGGTGAAACACGGGAGCGGCAGCACTAGCGAGAGGTGCCGGTGGACGACGACGATATCCAGAAACTACCGACCCCAGTGGAAGAGCGGCACTAGTCAGTGCTGCAGTGGTCGAACAGGAAGCCGATAGCGGCCATCCATGGAGGTGGTGGTGGCACGTCGTCACACGCTGCTCTAATGGGAGTTGCGACATTTCAGAGGTCCCGCTCCTTGTGGGTCCCATGGGTGATGAGGCTGCTCCACCTAGAACCACCAACAAAGGAGTCAAACGGCTCCTTTGAGCTATTTGGGAGAAGTGGACTATATGACACTATGTGGGTGGCACCTTCTTGCAGGGAACATTTACCACGGCCCCGTCTAGCCAGGGCAAGCTGGGCCAGGTCGGCCCGTTCTAGGTAAGACCGGACCCAGACCCCTCTTGGGCCCAAATATGCTTAAAACATCATATCTTGCAAACCAGACATCCGTTTGATGAACTATCTGTGGTGCTGGGATTCATATAGTGAGACGGTCTTTTTGAGATACTCCATGTGACTTCGGTGAACTTTTGGGTTTTCCCATGTTGGATCACACTAAAATTCAATCGGGCCCTTGGCACTAAAATTCCTATAGCATATAGACCGGGTGATAGACTGACACATCATCTATTGAATTGGAACCCTTAGGACATGATAGGTAATCATGTTACTTCCTTGTGGAACATTATGGTGGATGAGGTATGGAATATAACTAGAGGTACATAAATATATTTTTTCGGTTTTTGAGAGTTTGGATGCTACTCCCTTGATGACTCATGGCACAGATATTTCTTACTCCTCTACTCTGGTAGAGACTGGACTCCCCACGTAATGAGTTCGGGTTCGTTTCCCTCTAATAAGTTATTAAAATTTTGAGTCGGTACTCCACTATTGGACTGTAGTGTGGGTCCTCCATACATAACTCAAATAGAGTTAGGTACTCCCCTGTCAGGTAGGGTGAGGTTCCTATATTCATGGAGTTGGTATTCCACTATCAACCCATTGTGCGGGTCCTCCTTGTGCAGTGCTAGAGAAGATTCGGTAATCCACTTCCCTACTATGTTGTAGTTCATTTAGCATGGGGTTAGTACTCCTATAATGTACTAGTATGTGGGTCCCCCACAGTGAAAAAACTACCAGAGTTTTACTCCCCTACCGAGTATGGTACGGTTCCTCACATATAGAGTTGATATGCTCCTACCGTTCTAGGGTGTGAGTTATCTACCCTAGGGTAGGTAGTCCCCTGACATACTAGGTCGCATGTACCCCACAAAAAACAACATAATAGAGTTATACTCCCCTACCGGGTACGTTGTGGGTCCTCAAATATGGATTAGTACTCCCCCATCTCTGAGTAACTATGAGAAGCTGGTTTTTCAGGGGAGTTGGAGCTCCCTCGACTGCAGGACACTGTGTCGAGGAGTTTTCCTCTTCTCTCATTTTCCCTTGTTCTTGCCTCAGGATAAAGCCTACATCTTTGAGACCTATATTGTCATGCACTAGAGGTATTTCTAGAAGAATGTTCTCGGTGGAGTGCATCCTTTAGGACATTCCATTAGGAATGGTCTAGTTGTACCTGATGAAGTACTTCTCTTAGATGGGTGCCATAAAGGATGGCTAGTTCATGGAGCGTGAACTCCTGATCCTTGAGTTACACTTTGATCCTTCTTTGGAAATCCCGGAAATGGACTGAGGTTATTTCCTTACATTTCTTTATAGACGATATGGGTATATCTAGTTTGATCTATACTTATTTCATTGTACATTGTGATTGAGGACATGCTTTGTGTTATTTTTTTTGAAATTATACGTGTCCTTCGGGGGTCTCGGGGTCCCTTTTGGGTATTTTTATACTCACCCCTACACGGTATTTTCCCACACATTATTGTGTCTTGTGTATATGATGAGAATCTTGGCTGAGATGCTAGGGAGCCAGGACCAGGTGGTTCACAGAGGATATTGAATGATGTGGAGAGCAGTAAAGATGATCTTTACCAACCCTTTTGGTAGGATCCTCAGTGGACGTTTCCAGAATCTTTTTTCTATTTTTCATTTATATTTGTACCATTCAGTTGGGCAAGTATTCTGGCTCATTTACATTCAATACACACCTTTAATTCTATAGTTTCACTTGTTGGTTGCATCTTATTGTGTTCTTAGATTGTGTGTTGGACATGTTTAAAGGCAATGCCTTCCCTTTTTAGGTATATACATATCCGATATTTGTCATTAACCCCTGTCCTAAAGAAGACAAGCATGGAGTAGTCATGGAATGGGCCCTGGGGGATGGGTCATGACATCAAGATAGATCTTAGAGAAATATTTTATACTCCATTCCTTTATTAAAACATCAATTTTCTTTAATTTCCCCTTAATTATTTTCAGCAGACTTCCAATCATCTGGGTTTTCCAAGACCCTAAAATAACATCCCATTATCCAGGTGTGACAATCCATCCAATATTAAAATGATGATGGAGAGGTACTGAACATGTAATCTATGTGGATATCCCAATAATGATGGGTTGTTATCTAAATTATTCCTTGGAAGACAATATCCTGAGACTCCATTTGCAACCCTTTGGTATTACATTTTTTAAAGCACCTATCAATCTTATTTGGAAGTATCACATTCAATATATACATACTCTAGTCGATATTAGCCAAAAAAATGTGAGTATTGGAATATTTCACTGATAAATGGAAGTACAGAACTTCAAATCAACTATTTTGTTGATTATAAACCCAATTATATATTCATGCTTTAAAATATAGTTGATGTCTCCCATAACCTCCAATGTATGTTCAATGTTTCAATTAATAAACTCAATATATTTCTATAATATCCTTCTTCTATAAGAAAATTTTTCATCATCAATTAATGAAATATATATATTTCCACATTAGGTGTTAAATGAGACTAAGATATATTTCTCCTATATGATGAACGTGATGATGTGATTTGTCTCATGATTTATTTTCTAAAGATGGCCTATGGTGGAGTCATGTGTGGTTTAAGAAACTAATCTACAACCAAGAGAGACACACTTGAAATGATTCAAACATATAGAATAATTTTGTAGTTCAAAAATCTCAGTCATCAAGAATTTTTTGTCAATATGTAAAACCTAGGGGAATTATCCATTAGGGTATCAAAAATCCATTGAAAATGATAACTTAGTATAATTATTTAATAAGCAATATACCCCTCCTAAGGCTATATTTTTGTTATGACCAAATGGTTTTTATATTTCCATCATATTCTTGTTTTTCCCCTCTTTTAATTATTTACCTTCTGTTATTTCTTCCATTTTAGCTATTACAGTAATATGATGAACATATTTACCCATATAGTCTTTAAAAATCCCAATCATTTATTACATATTTAGTATCATAGGGGGGATCAACCATCGCCTCATCATATTATAAAATACCTCTTAGGGTGGTGAACATGTTACTTGACTTCATGGGATCATATGTTTTCCAATATTTACCATCCTTTTTGACACCATAGTAGAAGATAGAAATGAAAACTTTATATCTACCTTAGTGTCATCAAAATTCTAACCAACCAACCTCCCTATCTTGGTTATTATTCCGAAAAAAGTTTTGATGTCAAATTGGCCTATTATGCAATTTTCATAAGGCACAGCATGGTGATTTTCTAAACATTCATTTTGTCTAGTATATATCCTTATAACCAATATGTTTTTTCCTTCAGAACCATCTCATTTAATCCCTATAAAAATTTAGTCATTTAATATTTGGCTTCATGTTCCTATGATTTTTTCCCTCTAAACATGTATTTTTCAATTTTTACTTCCTTATCAGATCATTGGAAGTAGGTGCTAACATCAAGGCCAACACCATTACCATGATATGATAGTTTGTTCATCAGGACATTATCAGAATTGTGCAGATCCTGGAGATATTTTAAAACCACAACAGCATGGATGATGTAAAAAATATTTAAAATATTATATTCTATCGCATTTTTTCTGCACCTAGAGCTTTTGATGGATTCCCAGTAGTGTAGAGGCCCTTAACATGATCATGTTATAGTTATTAATTCCCCACCCTTAACACATCACCACCATTAGAGAGTCCCACATTCAATCTACCTTTTAAACCATGGGGTATCATCTTATCATTTCACTTCCACCATCAACATAATGAATCATAATGGTTCATTACACTATAGAAGAGACATTATTTTTCCCTAATACATTCTGAGGTGAGATTCCTAATTAATCCACAATTCATGCATATCATAGCATTCTGATCATATTGTATTTAAATCCTTTTTCTATCAACCATTATTGATAGAACTAGATTTTCTTAAAAAGTATTAAACATTTCATCCTTAACCAAAACCCTAGAAAAGTTTCAAAACCTCATATTATTAGTTTCCTTTTTCATTTGAATGGTCTTCTTAATAGATTATGGTTTATCCCAAAGATATCCTAGATTTATTTATATGAAATTCAATCTCAAAATGTGAATTTATATTTGATCATGGGAATTATTTACCTCATCAAGGCCAAAATTCCATTCCCATTTATAGATTATTAGAAAACCAAGTTTTAAGGATACTTTACAAAGAGTCTATTCTCATTCCTTTCATTTGTTATAGAGGAAGACCACATGGTAATATACCTTCCCCATTTCCTTAATTCTGCATTCCTCAAACACCCATATCACTATAACTCTTCATGTAACATCAATGAACATCAATTATTTCACACCATTCATAACTATATCTCACCAAATGATTCAATATATACATAGATGAACTCACACTTCAACTAATTCTTAATTAACGTATACAAGAGAAGTCATACCTTATTGATGACCCTTCCAAGAATATGAGTATCTAAATCTGAGAAAGAAAGAATTTATGCTAATATAACCATATCCATGAAATTACTTTTTAGTGCGACAACATCAAAATATTAAAAATACATTATTTTAGGGTTTGAAGAATCATGTTACATCTATTTATGTCCAACATCATCAATATAAATTTGCAGATATTGATATTTACAAGGATTTTTCCTCTCACATGCTTCATGATCAGTAGGGTTTTCCCATTCCCCTCTCTCCCTTTTCTCATCCATTATCTTATCCCTCCAAATTTCCTTATTACTTCTCCAATATGATTAACATTGACCTAAATATATTTTTTTATGTTTCATAAAAAATTTAACATTAATATAATCATCCACACTCATAGTTATTTGATTATATACTATATAATATATTGTAACATTTTAGTATCGAAAGAAAATACATTCATCATATTTGGAATCTTATTTTTCAAAAGAACCATTGGTATTCAAAATAATTAATTTACAATAAAAAACTCTAAAATAATCAAATTTTTCGATTTGAACCAATCAAAAGATCATAAGTAATAGTTTTCAATAAATATCATAAAATAATTGTATTATATTAATATAAATATTAATTCATATATTTTTTCAAAATTAATTTATGTATATTAAACACCATAATTATTTTTCTACCCATTTTTTAAAGGGTCTTATTTTTCCTTACCAAAAATCCATATATTTGGGTGTCATAAATGCTATAAAATTAGGAGAATATCAATTTTCTTAAATAGACTAGGTTATTTATTGATTTATTAACCCTTTTCCTATATCTATAAAAATTGATAAAATTTATACATATTTTATTATTATTAAATAACTAATTACACATCACAAACCTCATTAATATTTTGATTTGTTTCAAGAAAATAGACCCACATATATCAACTAATATCATATTTAATATCAAGAAAATACTTCTTTCTAAATATTTAAGTTTGTTTATTATGGATAAATAAATCAAAATATTATAGTTCATTGGTCCTTACCATTTTTACAACATTAATAGATCTAAAATATTCTTTGTATTGTTTACATTTTATATATGACTCACATACATATTTGATATCGAGAGTTAAAAACATTCAATCCATTATTTGATTCATTTGTTATGGCCTTTATAAAAACCCAAATTCATGTTGGTGAGCCTCTTATTTTTATAAATTATTATTAGATCATACATAATTTATACACATTATGCTTTGGTTAGTCAATATTGGTAAATTAATTAAATAAATATTATATTTTTTTGGAAAAAATATAAAATATTCACCTTTATAAATAACACAAATATCAAATTGAAATTAAATAAACTTCCCATTATCATAATAATGATAAATGATTAATATAATTTTCCTTAACATTACAAAGAAAATTATTTTAAAATATTTATACATATTCTAAAATTTTAAAATCATTAAATAATATTACTTATAATTTATAAATTCCTAAAAAAATAACATTAGCACTTTTATATGTATTGAATGAATTTTTTTGAGATATCACAAATCTTGTACCATGACTATAAAATATCTATATATAATGTGTCTCTGACACTTAAAATAAAAACATCCATAAAAAATAATTAATATAGTTTAGTCCCAATATATATTTGGTTCAATTTTATTAGTATAATAATTCCTTGATTTGTAAATATATTACATTAATTGATTATATAACACTATTAAATTTTAATTCATGTCCACAATTTTTTACTGAAAAATAATTCTTAATTTTTTTTCTTATAATGTGTTCTAAATTTATTATGATCATATTTTACATCTATTTGATTGTATTTTAATGTCATATATAATTTTAATTTTGAATATATTACTAAAATATGTCATTTTCATTAAGGTGTTTATTATATTTATATATAATGTTATTTTACATTCCCAAAATATTTTTTTATAACAAGATATAATTTATTAATTTCATTAAATAGACTAGTAATAATTTTATACAATAATTATATTTAGAAGAAAAACATTCATATTCAATTAAATGGTTGGATAAATCTATTAAAAACAATTTTCTAACATCCTTCTCAAAACCAAAGTCATATCCTAAATAAAATGTTTTGGTAACACTATATCTATCTTCTATTACTTTCTATTAATACATGTACTTTATTCCCTTATATTATATCATTCATTAATTATATAAATTCAAAAATTATATTCTATTTCTTTCTATATTCATATAAAATAATTTTAAGATCATTATTATGGTTATAATAATCTTTTGTTACTATTTTAAGATAATCTTAGGGTAAAATACATAAAAACATCACCATGTATAATTTTTTAAGTATTACTTGGTAAATAATAAGAAAATGATATTTATTAATTTTTTTATAATTTCAAATCATTTCACAATGTAGTAACATTAATTATTATAAAAAATAAACAAATTTTTAATTTATAGTTTATTTATAAACTATATTCATAAATTATAATTAAAAATGTAGTAAGTAAAAAATAAAATCATCTAAAGTATATTCATTAAAAAATTACATTCATAGATTTCAACATTATTAACCTACAATTAAAGGTAATCCTCTTAAAATAGACTCATCCAAAATAGAATTATCAAGTATTTTTCCAGTTTCACTCAACCCATATTATTTTTAAGTAAATCTATAAAACATTTTATTTATTTATTTTTCCATCATTCAATTTATATTATTTACATTTATCCATTAAAATTAAATTCATAGTTATTATTAGCTTCGCTAACCCGGGATGAGTGACCTATAATATTTTTCAAGTATCGTGTACCTTTTTCATGTATATATATGGATATTAACATTTCTCCAAAATAATAAATTTAGTACATTTATTACAACATATTTTAGAACATATCTAATGGATTAATTTCAAGTTATTGAATCAGAGTAATATTTAGGGGCAATATAATAATTGACTGTGATAGTCAAACTTTCAATTATTATATACTAATGTAAAACATACGGGCAATGGTAAAAATATATATAATATGTTCAATTGAATAATGGATACTTTTATTGAATTCAACATTTATTAAAACATGTTCTAGACTTCTCAAAGTAAATATTTCTCCTCAATGGTTACGTCATAAATTAATTACCATAAATATATAAATATATATATATTATGTGTTTAGCTTTGACAATAATTATTTAGTCTATATTCAAATATTATATAATTTTCATGATGGTTGAATTACCATTATTAATAATTTTTATATACTTATTAAAGTTATTATATTTTATATTATTATAATATAAAATGAAAAAATGGTTTTTATAGTAGATTAAATAAATTTTATCCCCCAATTACTTTTCTCTCTCTTAATTTGAGATTATTGTATCCACTATAATAGTATACCTACTTTTTGTGGGATTCAGATCCCATTAAAATTTATTTTATAACACCTTGATAAAAAAACCTATGTCATTTATTTATAACCATGATTCATAACTCCGAACCTTTATTTGAGGTGATGGAAGAACAATCCTTTCCATTATTGTGATCAACAAAAACACAAATCCCCCTACTTATACTAGATGTGTCATAACATGAAATCATGACTTTTTGGGAGTCCCAACTGAAATAACATACCTTTTAAAGGGTGGTATTAACCAGAAATTTATATTAATATATTTGATTTATATAAATTAGTATAATATATACTAGTTTGAAAATGATGTTATAAATATCGAGGTAGTAATTATTAAATTAGCAGTAATTCTATTTCATGTTGATGTTTAGCCTAAATTGTGGGACTGATTATCACAAGAAATGTTAGATTCATGGAATGGATAACTTATGAACATTCCATATATTATGGTTCATTAATCCTCAACCCAAAAAACTACATTCTGGTTCCTTCAAGTACTACATCAAATAGACATCACTTTAGTCATAGAATCAATAATCATAATCACATGCATAAACAGTGAATTATTTATTTTTCCCCGCATTGTCACACACATTTCTGTTTCAATCAAAACATTTTATAAGTATTTCATTAGTATGAATAAATTATTTTATATGAATAAGAATCATTAATTACATCCCTAAATTTTCTAATATCATTTATTTTCTGTGTTCCATCATATCATGCAATGAAGAATATTAATATTTCAAAACAAACATATTTGAAAATATAATGTTCCAAGAATGTAGATCATCCAAGATAAATACCATTTTATAGTTTTATAATATTAGAAAAACATCTGAAAATAATTTTCACATAATAAAAATACATAATATTATATTATAAAATAACTAAAGCAATTAAAATAAGTTTAACATCCCAAACAAATGAATGGTATTGAGAAGAGATAGACTAGAAATAAAATGTTTTTACATCATAATGACACCAAATTCTTGAAATCAATTATTAGGTATTATATGAATATTGGGGTACTATTTTCCCTTTATAGATAAAACAACCAACCAATTTAATATAAAAATAGCCAATCATCATACATGATTCCTCAAAAAAAGTAATTTAACCCATGATATAAAACCAATTAAACAATAATATCAAAGTGAAATTTATTAAAAAAATATCTACAGAACAACTAGAATATATCAAAACTCATTGAAAACATAGAGACATGATCTCGAGTACTAGTTTATTTTGAAGAAACCCTTTATAAAACCTACAATACCAATAGTATCAAGATATATATCTAGATGAATAATATACCTTTCCCATCCATGTAGCACATAACAAGAAATTTGGAAAAAGACAAAGTTCAAATATAGGGAAGAATTATAAACGTAAGACACAGTACCCAAAGAACTTACAACACATTTGAGTAGAACAATAACTAGTTAGCATATTTCATATTAAAAAAGTTGGAAATTAGTTAATTTTTTTATTATGCCATAAATGAAATCCATATGCAACATCAAAAAAAATTAATAACTATTAGTTTTTATTTTCCATAATCATTCCCATATACAAACTCACTAACATAAATTCATTCAATCAGGAATGGTGTTAACTTTCAAGGTAGTACTTTATGACCATAACACGTTCTACTTTGAATGTGGAATTTCAGACCACATGTTTTCTAATTAAAATAATAAAAAACCGAATTACACAATATTCAATGAAAATTATTTTTTGATGAAACAAATATTACCATAAAAATTTTAATTAAAAATATTTCCTTCATAAAAAATTCCAAAATTTTAAAATTTTTAATTTAAAAACAATAAACTAAAGGGGGTTTACAAACAACCAATAAATTTTACAAAATTTAAAAATCATAAACTAAAAAATTTCTATACCAAAATAACAAAATGATACAATAGTAAATACATGTAAATAATTATAAAAAAAATATTTCATATTTCAAAAAAAATTATATATGTGATTAAATAAACCTACCCTTAAACAGAAGGACAATTTTTTTAAAAAAACTAATAATATCATAATATTGGTTCTCGACAGATTTCCTTCCATATATCCATCATGATATCACAACGATTCAAATTCTTGAACAAATATATTTCTATAAAAAAGTACATATATAGCTTTGGAAGAGAGGTAAAGAGTATATATATAAAGTTAAAAGATGAAAAAATAATTATATATGATTTTGGAATTCTTGATCACATTGATTCATTGAAAATTTTCATTTTGGTTAAGTTAAATTGTATTGGGAGGCTAGTAGAGGAAAAGAGTTAAAGACCTAGGAAGAATAGGTTACGAATGAGGGTTATATTCTATAATACAAATTAAAAAACATTTTTAAGAGTATAGACTAAATATATCATGGTTAGGTCACTCAATTAGATTAATATTGAACCAAATATGTGCATCCCAACAAACATCACCCAAGTAGGCAAAAATATTTTACTACATAATTTGGAAAACTATGTGACAAGAATTAAGTTATACAATCATAAGGAAAAACCATCACATAGCTTTCTCAAATGATTTCATAAACCATGTTCCATTATGATTCTCCCTCTATTCTGACATGATTTTTCCCCTAGAATGTGTATGGTTTGTAAAAACAATCTCTAACCACGTTCCTTTATTATATATTCCATACCATATTACACTTCATCCTAGATGTAGTTAATATATTCTACTAATTGAGCTCAAACCATGAACTGTTCAGACATAATCAAAAAAGTCTACAATCATACTATATACTATTAAAAGTCAATAAATATATTATATATGATCGAAGAACAAAATGAATTGGTAAATTACCAAATATTGGTGTTGTTAAGTTATTCTAAAATTGTTTTTTTATGACCCCATAAAGTGTAAAAATTGAGTTGGTTTTGAAGTGATCATGCCCCTACTCCAACAATTTCTTCACACATTATCGTGTTTATTATTTAATCATTCGAGGGTTTGGTTGGTCGGTTTTCAATTAAGATACATTATACACATTATCCATTCAACTATGCCTTGGTTGTAAATTCCACTATTAATCCACCTCACCCACCAATTCATGTATCTCAAATAGTCCTATATTTAATGGATTAAACATTCATTTCATTCAATAATGAAGGCTCCCAATTCTTGTTGTTATTATCAAGAAAACATGATCACTCGAATAAACTGACAATAGTCACAAATGTTGATCTTTAAGTTATTTTGGATGACTCAAAGTCATAACCATAATCATAAAATAATCTATATTTTCACTATTATATAACTAAAAATCTATTGTTTGATAATTGAAGTCTCACTTGTTTACAACAAAAAAATTGGTGAATATAAAGGTCAATGATAAAATAGTTCTAAGTGAGCCGTGTGAATAATATCTTGCTAACTATTACTATACGAGAACTCTTCTAATGGTATATGATATTCCAAAGAGCCTCCAATGTAAGAATACATGATGTAATAAATGTTTCTAATGTTTTTATCCACCTTCCATGGTTTAATACAATTTGATGAATTAATAATGTTCTCATGGATATCTGTGTTCAGAGGGAATATTAAAATCATTTTCAACACTGAGATGTAAATTTGTAGTCCTATTCAGATGCAATCAAAAATAAAACCCCATGTATATTTAAAACAACCTTAATCTATAGTTAAAAAACATCTTCCATCATATTTTATTCAGGAATAGTGATGAAGTGATATAACATATTGAGATAATACATTGTCAACCATACAAAATAATGTTTCATAGCCATTCATGGTGTAAAAATGAAACAATACACAGTTATCTACTTCCATTTAAATATTGGAAGAGGTAAATAATATACCATACCTACCAGACTATGGGGATCGTCCCTAACATAATGATAGTTAGGGAATCACAACATAAACTATTCCACATTCCTCTTATTGAAATACCATATAAACAATGATGACAACTAATTATTAATTTTATTGATTCACATATGAATACCCATCATAAATGAAGGTAAGAAGAAATAATATGTTCATGACTATTTCGAGGGCCCACTATATAATCTCAAAATGTTGCAAAGATCTCACATCTAATTTACATCCCTTTTTGGTATCGAGACCACTGAATTTTGAACTCTTGGTTAGAAATTCGGTATCATATTTCCAAGAATCTATAAATTGATCAACCAATTTGGGTATATGATAAACCGATAGGAAAATTTAAATTTCACCCTAGTCCAAATTGAAATGCATATTGACTATAACCATAATTAGTTTTCATTATTTTGAATCATATTTATCCAACGGATTATATCACATACTACTTTATGGATCAACTGTAGAATATAATAATTCTAATTTATAAATTATTTCAACCTCAATAATCAGCATATTTTCCATCAATCTTGTTTTTCCTTATATTAAAATCCATTTCTGAGGATTTTTTCTTATGAATTTATGATTAGTAAACATGTAACATTTATCATAAAATATATAATGATTCCATGTCATAACATAATGAATTATGGAATCCAATTTAAAATCATGTTTTACATATTTTCTATCATGAACACATATTTATATTGACTTATTGTCTATACATCGTATCCTTATATGAGAATACAACTGAACCTATTTCTAGATAGAAAAATGTAGACCATATGTCATTTCCCTAATTTTAGAAATTAAAAAAATTGTGTGAATATAATCTCAAGCATGACTTCCTTGTAATATTTATTGAATTACTTTCTCCATTGGAATATAAACCCAATTTTGCTAATAGAATCCACCAGTGAGTAAATAATAGAAAAATCATGAACAAAGCATTGATAGTATTATACTAAGACATGGAAAGTAAATATCTCAAGAAAATTATTTTCTAATTTTACAAGTGATTGAATGCACTACCTTTTCATTAACTATAGAAACTCCTCTTTTAGAAATGGCCCTTCCATGGAAACATAACTCTTGTATCCAAAAAGCACAATTTGAATGAATATTGTAAAGGCGATACTCTTACAAGATATTTAATACTATTAAAGAGTTTTGTTTATTATCATCCATAGTCCAATAATACACTATAAAATCATCACGGAACACCACCACAAAGGAATCAAAATAATTATAAATGATTCACTTAAATAATGTTATAATCACTACTAGATCTTTTATAAGACCAAAGGGATTATCTATTTATTCATTACGATGATAAAATATCTTAAAGGATAAATTTAAAATACCCACTTCAAACCCAACAGTAAGTTATAACTATATAAAGATTCATTAATAGAAAACCATCATTCCCCAAACAATTTATTTAAAAAATCATCAATTCATGGTAGAGGATACCAATTATTTATCATAATCCAACTGAACATACGATAATGCACACTAATATTAAGAGTTCTATATAGAATCTTATAAAAAGTATGTATAGTTTCACACGCAGACATTATTATTCAAAGGAACCCTTTTATTTCCAAATCTTCCATAAGAATATAAAATACAATAATTCCATCAGTGACATTATATAATATGGAATTGAAATTATAATTTTCTATAGTGGGTGATCAATCATAAATTCCACATCTATTATGGGTGGAAACCAAGATAAACTAATGAAGATTATCATAAGTAATTGGTTACAAATGGATATAAAATCTCTTTTTCCAATTCCATTAACATATTCTAATGTATCCATATACAATTGACTTGAGATGGTCCAAAAAAATGTTACCAAATGACATTTTTTTCTGGAATTTATATCTCATTCTTTTTTCAAGAGATTCATAATTCAATTACGTTATTTGAAACCATTTGTACATGAATATTTTTAGATGTGAACCTTGAACCATGTTAACCAAGAAATTTATGAAATTATTTTATAGACCTCCAATTTAATCATTGTTAATTCCCAATTGACTTAAATTCCATCAATTATTTTATAGCACACAATAATTTTGATGGCGCAACACTCTCTTTGTCCTAGAGTCCATTATAGATTAACAAAATAATGTATTATCTCAACATGTAATCCCACATAATCCAAAAACCAAAGAAGTGAAGAAATATTTTGATTGTCACATATCATACAAGACATGCCTGAGGGTGAAAATCAAATGAATCATACCTCTCACTATCAAATGTATATATTTATCATCTGTGATCATATTTTTATCACCATAATTCTACTTACAAGATCCTCTATGATCCAGGATTCCTTGTTCAAATTTAATAACATTAGGGGTTATGTTGTTCTTAGAATAACATTGAAACATTTTGTTTTGAGGATTAGAGTTATTTTGATGAGGTTACTCTATCGAAGCATAGAATTTCAAAGAAAATATAGATGATTCTACAAAATTATATATTTTATTTCTTTCACAACAAAACTAAATATGTCCCATATAATTTTAGTCATGAGATTATTAATTTGTTGTTATATTGATTACCTTTTTATATAAAGTAAAACCAAAATACAAATAGAAAAAAATTATATTGGTTCATGGAAATAAATTAATCGGTCACATGTTGTAATTCTAAGATACTCTTCCATGTTGGTTATAAAAATACCTCTTCCACATTCCCATTTGTTTTTAGTGACATACATGAACCATACAAATGATGTTCCAAAAAAATATCTTTATTCTCCCTTCACTATATTTACTATCTTAATATAAGATGTAATACAATAATCAATTTTCTTATAGAGAATCTCTACTTGAATCTCAAACTAAAATATATATTCATTTAAGAATAAACTAGCATAAGCATATAAGTAAAATAAGATTAAGTAAATAAAATATCTACACAATAAAAAACAAATTATATTTCATTTGGAAGAAAAAATCAGTTATTCTAGATATATTTAATTTATTTGGATAATATTGTTTGTTGACCATTTATTCAATTTCCTCATATATAATCCCTTTATTGAATTTTTCTTGAAAACATAAACGTCATAATTGACTTTAATGATCCTCCAGTATATGTGTTTCTAAGATTATATTGATCTTGGTTGGTATATGAAATAATTTTATGATTTACTTCATCAATTCAACCAAACGTATTCATTTAATGGTTTACAATCACCTTGAATGATGAGTGGATTTTGTTGGAGAAGTTATATGGAGTGGTCCACTTGTCTATGTTCATCATTATGATTCCATATTTCAATCTCTTGAATATCATGGACAATTATTTTCATAGGTTATTGGTTTACATATGGATGATGGGTAACCACATTTTCAATAGCCACTTCGTAATAATTCAAATAAAATCCTCCCAATTAGATTCTAATAAATTTAAGAAATCCAAATTTAATCATCACTAAATAGAAACCAATGTCTTAGAAGATTTCAATTTACAATAAGAAATATGAATTAAAATTATTTACAAATCGAACCATTTTACATTTTCTGTAAAATGTCAAACAGAAATTTAATAGTGTAGTGCTTGTTGTAAATATCACTAACAATGAATTATATGAAAAAATTATTATAAAAACACATAATTATGAAATTAAAAAACACCAAGAAGTTTCTTAGGACCCTTTTGTAGCTGAACCACCCTAGTAAAATGAAATTCAACATAAAAATGTTATCTATATCTTTTTATGCTATAATTTTCTAGTTATGACATTCCTATCTCCATGAAACCACCCCTATACATAGATTAACCATCCTAGAAAAATACCATTGATTAAATTCTGTAACACCCAAAGCATCCACGGTACACTTCTCCTTGAATAATACAACAACGTGTGTTGTACGCAACTTCGAGTTCTAACACAGACCACAACCAATCAAGGTAGCCATTATTAATAGTAATAGCTACTTTTTGAAATTTTATAAATTTTATATTTCAAAATGGACTTCATTTTTCTATTCGGAATATCAAAATTATCCTATGTTGAATTTTTTTGTAATTTTCTGAGAACTTCCATTTTTCTTTGAATAGTAAAAAATATTTTAAAAAAAAAAATTAATCAAAATAATTTATAGTAATAAATTATACTATTAAGTGGGTTTAAAGTATAATTAGAATATATTTCTACCATTTTATCTAATGGTGGTCATTAGAATTAATTTCACTTTGAAATAGGACATAAAAAATTGTCAATATTTTGATTGATATTATTTCATAAAAACATGCTATTTGTTTTGACAGTGGAAATTAATTATAAAATTAATTAAGTAAAATTATATGTTTTTAATTTTGTAAAATAGACATAATTTTTTAAAAAGGAATATAAAATATATCTTAGGGTTAATTTTTGGTATTTTTCTGAAAAACATCAATTTTTGATGAATAGCGAAACCACAAACTGGAAGTTAAAAAACTAATTTTTAATTTAAATGAAACTTTACCACTTATGTTAATTGAATTTAAAAATCCGAAATACATGGTTGTCATTAGTAAGTAAAATTTGGTTCAATGTGATTAAAATAATTTTTGGTGAATAGTAACTTTTATATTCTATTAATCGCGATTAAAGGTAATTAGTGTAATTAAAGTTAAATATAATGTTATAATAATATTAAATTACTTTTACACTTGTCCTAATCATATTTTATGAGTCATGGCCGACCCATAATATCCATGGGTCAACTTGGGGACCCCATTGAGCCACTTGGATAAGAAAATGTCATTAATAACTTTTTGTTTAATGTAAAAATAAAATTGTCACAAACATGTGTTGTTTTACTAAAACAATTATTAAATGTAGTTATATAAGTTAAAATTTTTAATATAAATATTAATTGGAAAGCTAAAACGATTTCCTACATCATGGTAATTTTTTTATAATTTTTATACATTAAATATATTAAATTTTCTTATGAAACTATGATGATGCAGCGATTACCTCATTAATTAACGATTTTATTAAAATGAAACGATAATGAAAAATATAATACTTACACTTGTAAAATAAATATAATATTGGTATATTTCGAACCCTTATAACCTTATCTTCTAAATATATCATTTTGGGACCTTTAAAATCCAAAAAACTTTTCATAATAATGTAACATTTAATGACTTTCCAATAGTGCCCCTCTTCTCCTCTTATAAAAGGCCCCCACCTCTACCACATTATTCCCAACATCAAAGCCATTTGGCTCGGCAAAAATCTACCAAAATACTCTCTCAACTTCTCTATCTTACTCCTACAAGATGCACTTTGGGCAGAAGTCATCCCAAGGATGCCTTTCGCTCAAATCAAAAAGAGTTACCCGATTTTAAGGTAATGTCTTCTCTTATGCTCTTTTGTATTATTTTTCTTCTCCAACCCCATAAACACTTTTTATTCTATTATTTTGTAACAACACCAGTATCATCAACATACTTGGATGTTTTTATGAGAATGATTTTATTTACACTTACACACACCTTCTTCTAGTGGTTAAAGATCGTACTATTTCTGCGGAGGGCGAATTACTGCCTCACGAAACGATGATTGTTTAATATTCTTGTAACACCTCTAATGGTGGCCATTATGATGAAAATATTTTCATATATGATATATATATTATTTTTATGTTTTCCTTATGCTACTTTATTTCTCATTTATGTTATACCTTTATGATTTCCATTATGGGTAAACGCGATAATTTCATTTTAGAAAGTGCAGACTACCGCCCCCTCAAAGTGATTTGAATCGTCAATGCGATATGTGGGATGTATAAAGGATGGAGTAAATGATATTTTATATGATAGTATACTGGAATTATAATATACCTTTATATCATTATTATTTCATTCCATTAAATACGAAATAGAAATGAATGTAGCGTTCATTCGTACGTACGGCTTACCGTCTCCATGAACGGTGCATTTCATTTCTTACCTCTAAATGTTACGTAATATTATGAATGAATGTATACACTAGATATATATGATATATATGATATCTAAATCATGAATATAATTCTGGATATAATGGATATTTTACCACATGAACAACTAGAAATTATAAGAAGTTTATTTTTGACTCAAGTACCAAAGATCAACAAAACAACCGTTATTAACATAAATAATTACATAATGTTCATAACATGGTAATAAGTGATATAAAGGAAATAATAAAATTGAAAAAAGGTTCTTAAGAAATTATAAATTAACTCTAGTTTATTATTCAGGAGGTTAAAGAATGGTCGAGTCAAGTCGGACACGAGGTAAGGGATCTTCTTAACCCAATTTCTGATCATTGGGTTAATCTCCTACATTCAAATTATTTTATGATGTTATTATGTCCTATATTGTATTTATACATTCATTATGTGTACTTATAGTTAATAAACATAATAGATCTATTTTATTTTAAAAATAATCTTTATAAGGGACTTCGTCTCAGTCTTCTTTCACTAAGGCATATTTTGTTTTATACACAACATTGTTTTATATGGTGTATAAACCCCTTTGATTTTTATTTTTATTCAAAAAATCATTTTTATATGAATAATTTTACTAAATGACAAAAGGGAATTTTTTTTTTCATATGTCTGTGGTGACAATGACTTCTTCGCCATCGTGACCATTATTTGAGTTTCATCTTCCTCTATAAACCATAAGTTTTTTTAAATGAAAAATAAATACCCAGTATTAGTTTTCTTTTATTTTGGTATTGAAAATGGTTTTGATAATGTTTTTATTATATCAATGTGTTGTATTGATATCTTGTTATTGAAATGTGGAAATTTTATGTTTCCTTTATGCATTTTTATGTGATACGATTATTTTATGGTTTATGATATGTTTAAACCTGTTCACATGAGGAATGCATTGGACATAATAAGTCATGGGTGGAGCCCAATATAGCTCCTCAATGCATTGGTAGGTCTCATGAGACAAACTAATGTATTGGCACGAGGCCTTGAAAAAATCTTATTTGTAGTCTTGGCACGGGGCCTTGACAATATGGTTATGATAGTCTGGGATTATGAATTCCATCATTTTGAAAGTAGTTATTGATATTGCATGTGATTATTCGACTAGTAGAATATCCATGTTAATAAGTAAATGGAATTATTTCATTTTATTTTTTCCATATTATGCAGATGTTCAAGTTTAAAAGGATTTTTTTTAGTTATACATTTCATTAAATGTTAATGTTTATTTATGAAAGCTTCTGCTGTATTGTTATCCTTACTGAGAATCTGAGCTCACCCCTTCCAATGTTTTAATTTTTTTTCAAGATGTGAAAATTTTATTATGAATGAACGAAGGGGTGGTATGAAGGGGGTGTGAGTGTGGAAAATGGAGACTATGTTATTTTCGTTCATCACTTTATTATGTAATGTAACATTTATGAATGTATCTAGTGTTTCCAAGGCTACTAAACAAATCCGGCTTTTGAGACTTGATCTTTTGTGATCTTGCCAATGTTAAGCAATAATTCACCACCTCTCAGTAACTGGGGTCAGGGTGTTATAGTTGGTATCAGAGGCAGTTTAGTACTAACCGTGGAATCTAGATTTAGATAAACTCTGATTAGAGCACAAATCCCTAAGATAGACTTTGAGGATTAGTATAGAAGATCTTCCTAGAATTTTGGTATTATAGAGACTTTTGTGAGTTTTCTGAGCAATAAATCCCTACCTGGATACGAACAGGTAGAGGCGGCTCTAGAATCTATGTACCTAGGGGTTAAACCCAAAAACACCGCTTTGATCTAGACTTGAATGGGAACTAGTGCATGACAAGAGGCCTTGCTGCACTCTTGGTTACGACACTCCCTGGGGATATGCTTAGGATAATTTTCATTTTCTTTACAAACAATTATGAAGGGTTTATGAGTATATACTTCTCAAAGAAAATATTTTTATGATTATGGATTATATCCATAAATAGGTCAATATATTTTAAGTGTTTTTCAAGTTTGTTATTATTTATTTTGTTTCATATACTAATCTAGGTTTTTCCATTGTTTAGAAATGTCACCTAGTGAAAGGAATGGAAATCGTATCAATGCACACACTCCATGTAGGGATTTCCCTTTTTCTCAAGGTAATTATAATGGAGCTGGTGATACAACTAGTGCTGATCATCTTATCACCATACTGTGACAAGTCACTCAGGTTATTAATAATAACATTACTCATATGGCCCACCCTGATCCTCAATGTGGAGGATCATTGTTAGATCGTTTCATGAGGCAAAAAACGCCATCATTTAATGTGGGTACAAATCCATTAGTACCTGAGCAATGGATAAAATCCATAGAGAAAATATTCAATGCCTTGGGGTGTAATGAATGGGAGAACATTTTCATGGCAGTTTACCACCTCACTGGAGATGTTGATCAATGGTGGTAGCTGATTCAAAACACAAAGGAAGATGAAGATGTATCAAGTATATAATGGAGGGAGTTCAATGAAATTTTCTTATAAAAATACTCTCCACATGACCATCGAGCAAATATGGAAAGTCAATTTCTGAGTCTGAGGCAGAAGGAGGATGAGAATGTCGCAAAGTATGAGGCTAACTTTACAAGGATAGCGAGGCATGCTCCAGATTATATATGTAACCCAAGAAGTACGATTTATCGTTTCATTGATGGGTTAAAACTGTTTCTCTATCTAACATTAGTATCACAATATTTCTCAACGTATGAATATATAGTCTCTTGTGCTATCAAGACAGAAAACGAATTCTCTTAGTCTAATGACAACAAAGTAATTAAGGAGAAGAAGAGAACGGTGGAACAATATACAGATAAAGGGAAAAAGGGAAAGAAGGGTTTTCCATTATGAGATAATTTTGGGAAGATTCAACCTTGTACCTTCCTAAAAGGAAGGGGAGTTTGTTATAAATGTAGAGAAAAATGTCACCAGGATCTTGATTGCAAGGGAAGAAAGAGGATATCAATGTTGAATGCTACAATTGTAGAGAAATGGGGAATTATGAAAATTAGTGTCCTAAGAATCATGGAAACTTACCTCAAAAAAGGCCAAGGGATCAAGGAAAATATTATATTGTTACTACAGATGAAGTTAAATAATTATTCTATTTGTGTTTTTGGACTCCAGAACTATATTATGGTTATAAGAATAATGTGAAATATATATAAGGATTGTACTGAAGTACTTGTAGTTTCATTAAGGATTTAATATGATGAAGGTAATAATATTTTTAGTATTTGAAAATAAGAGAAACTTTAATTTATTTGGGTAATCTGATGTTACAATTGATTTTGGAATTTAGAAACATTTTAGAGAAAGTCTGGACAGAGGTATTTTGGATAACTATAATGGTTGGAATGGATTAAGTTTAACATTGGATAGTATTGTTTAAGGTTAAAACATTTCTAAAGATTAATTTTGGAATATTATAACACAATAGTTTTAGGAAAATAACAACCTGCATGTTGGGGGATAACCTGTCGCGTCGGACAAAGTAAGAGGAATCGAACCCACAACCATAGTGTGACAGGCCTTTATTACCAACCACTAGCCTACAAGAAGTCCCTGGTTATTACAAAATAGTTTTCCTAATCTAAATTGTATGTGTTAATAATTATAACCTTATACTATTAGGATAGATAGAATATTTTTGAGTTCTGTAGCAATTTGGGGTGAAATATGGGTTTGTGGTAAAAATTTATTAAAGAATGAAAGTTTATAAGACAAGTAAGTATATTTCCTTACATTTTTAGTAAATTTCTTAAATAAATTCCTCAACTTTATGAAAGGTAACTTAATACAAAAACGTTTTTGGTTAACTTTTCCAACTGCGGATTCAATGATCATTTAACCAAACACATGTTTTTGATTTTCCTATGGTTAACTTTCTCCTAATCATGTTTTCTACAACTCTCCATTAGACCATGATGGTTTTTTTCCCTCTATATCCATATTTTCAAATAATCCTTGTATGGGAAATCTCGGGTGACCTTTGTACTTCTCTTTCATTCTTTTAAAGTTTTATTTTTATTAACCTTATTTTCGATGTTGGTTTTCCACAAAGGTATTTTATATTTTCAACCATTATTTTCAAAGAAAAATTTCAAATTTCCTTGATGCAATTTATTTAAGGAGGGGAGAATGTAACACCCCAAGCTTCCACGATACGCTCCTCTTTGAATAATACAGTAGTGTGTGTTATACGCAACTTCGAGTTCTAACACACACCACAACAAATCAAAGTAGCCATTATGAATAGTAATACCTACTTTTTGAAATGTTAAAAATTTTATCTTTCAAAATGGACTTCATTTTTGTATTCATAATATCAAAATTATCCTATGTTGAATTTTTTGAAATTTTCTCAGAACTTCCAATTTTCATTGAATAGTACAAAAATACTTAAAACCAACTTTTTTAATCAAAATAATTTAAAGGAATAAATTATAATATTGAGTGGTTTTAAAGTATAATTAGAATATATTATTACCATTTTATCCCACGGTGTTCATTATAATTAATTTCACTTCGAAATAGGACATAAACAATTGTCAATCTTCTGATTGATATTATTTCATAAAAACATGCAATTTTTTTGGACAGCCGTAATTAATTATAAAATTAATTAATTGTACTTATATGTTTTGAATTATTATATATAGACATTATTTTTGAATTAGGAATATCAAATATAGATTAGGGTTAATTTTTGGAATTTTTCTGAAAAACATCAATTTTTGATGAATAGTGAAACCACTATGTGGTGGTTAAATAACTAATTATTCATTTAAATGATACTTTACCACTTATGTGAATTGAATTTAAAATATCTGACATCCATGATTGAAATTATTATGTAAAATTTGGTACAATGGGACGAAAACAATTTTTGGTGAATATTAACTTTTAAGTTTTATTAATCGCGATTAAAGGTAATTATTATAATTTAAGGTAAATATATTGTTATAATAATATGAAATTACATTTACACTTGTCCTACACTTATTGGATGAGTCATGGACTACCAAGACAATCCACGAGTGAACTTGGGGACCCCATGGAGCCACTTGGGTATGAAAATGACATTAATAACTTTTTATTTAAAGTAAAAATAAAATTATCACAAACATGTGTTGTTTTACTAAAAAAATTATTACATGGGGTTATATACGTTAAATTTTTGACTGTGAATATTAATTGGAAATATAAACAGATTTCTTACATCATGGTAATTTTTTTATAATTTTTAGACATTAAATAAATTCAATTATTTATGACACAATGATGATGCAACGATTACCTCATTAATTAACGATTTTAATAAAATGGAAGGATAATGTAAAATATAATGCTTAATATTCTAAAAAACGTATTGTATGAGTATATTTAGAACACTTATCACCTTATCCTGGAAATATATTATTGTTGGACAAATAAAATTCAAAAATAATTTCATAATAATGTAACATTTCATGACATTCCAATAGTGCCCCTGTTGGCGCCAAAAATGTGGCCCGAAAGAAAGGAACGAAAACGGACGGTGTGCTGCCGCGCGAAGCCCCGCCGCGAAGCCCCGCCGCGAAGCCCCATCGCAAAGCGCCCCCACCTTCGCGGCGCCGCGAAGCTCCAGAGGCGGTGATGCTCCGCGATCCCATTTGACGTTCGCGAGCCGCCGCGAAGCACCGAAGGCGGTCATGCTCCGCGATCCCATTTGACGTTCGCGAGCCGCCGCGAAGCACCTGAGGCGGTCATGCTCCGCGATCCCATTTGACGTTCACGAGCCGCCGCAAAGCACCGGAGGTGCTCATGCTCCGCGATCCCATTTGACATTCGCGAGCCGCCACGAAGCTCCAGAGGCGGTGATGCTCCGCGAACGCATTTGACGTTCGCGAGCCGCTGCGAAGTACCAGAGGCGGTGATGCTTCGCGATCCTATTTGACGTTCGCGAGACGCTGCGAAGCACCGGAGGCGGCGCGCGAGTCCTGCATCGCGGCACCCCTTCCCTATAAATACTGTACTCCCCCTGAGTCCCGAGGACGGACAATCGGACCTTTCGGCTTCTCCTCTCCCGAATCGCGAAGCAGGCTTTACCCCAGGAATCATGAGCTCTGCGAGGTACTTCTACTTCACGAGACGACTCTGCTATGTCTTGTTTTGAGCCCCTCCTCCGAGAGGGATTCCCTTTGCGAAGCTCAAGGGCATTCGCGAAGGAAGTGGATTCCCAAGGGAACTCGGGCAGCCGCAGAGCACTTTTGCTTCGCGAAACACCCAACCCATACGAGTGATCCCTATGCTAATGTAGGATCGCTCCACTTCGCGAATCACATTGCTTTGCGGGACCCTGCTTCGCGAGACACTCCTCCTTCGCAAGGCAGTGCTCCGCGAACACTGTCCCACTTCGCGAAGCACCTCCCACTCACACCTATTCCCCATGCTAAGGCCAAGGCACTCCACTTCGCGAAGCACACTCCTCTGCTTAGCGATTCCTCTTCCCGTGCGACCCTCTAGGTTTGCACGATGTGATTTCAAAGTCCCATGGACAATACCACCCGTAGCGTTGCTTCGCCTAATGCTTCTTTGCATAGGCACGCTAACGGCTATTGCTTCTTCACATAGCCATGCTAACGTGGACCCCTCGATGGTTCGTTCCATGACCCCCCTTGACCATGGCCTTACCGGCACCTTCCCTTCCCTAAGGACCAGAGGGTACCGGTTATGTAAGCCCTAGGGGTGTGGAGTGAACCCACCTCGTCCGAGCTGCAGGACGTTAAACTGCCAAGCACCACGTCCTCAACACATGACGTTAAACTGTGAACCAACCTCGTCTCCCTCACGAAGTGTCCCCCCAGGTCGAATATTCTATACACCACTCGTCTCGACAGGAATGGAACTCTTCCGCACATGGAATGAGATCCTCCATGTCGGAGTGGCGTATGTTCGCAGGAGAAGGGCCGCCTCAGAGCGTAAGCCCCTAACCTTTCGTACGGATGATTGCACTCATGCATCTCCGTACATCCCCACTACCAAGGTCAGTGGAGGACGTGATAGGGAACGAGGCACCCCCCTCTGGGCCTCCATCCTGGAGTAAGTCCCAACATCATGGGCCGCCCAACGCGTAATCCCCTTTTCGCTTCTCATGGACGCACCCCTCGCGACGTGATCGTCAGGTCCTTGCAACCTCTTGTTTCTCAAACCGAGCATGACTCACGTGGGCTTAGAGTAAGCACCGACCATGACCACCCAACTCCTTTTCAACTACGAGGACTTTGATCCATGCTAAGGCATGGTACGTAGGAAGCCTCTACGAGGTTAAAGCCCACCCGTCATTTCATGTCGGGTTTTCCCTTTTGAACTATGAGGACTTTGATCCATGTCAAGGCATGGTACGTAGGAAGCCTCCACGAGGTTCAAGCCCACCAATAGTGGACCATGGTCTACTTTCACGTCGGTTCTCCAAAAAACCCCTAGTGAACTACGAGGACTTTGATCCATGTCAAGGCATGATACGTAGGAAGCCTCCCTGAGGTTCAAGCCCACCCGTCATTCACGTCGGGTCTTTCCTTTTGAACTACGAGGACATTGATCCATGTCAAGGCATGGTACGTAGGAAGCCTCCACGAGGTTCAAGACCACCAATAGTGGACCAAGGTCTACTTTCACGTCGGTTCACCGACAAATCCCTAGTGAACTACGATGAATTTGATCCATGTCAAGGCATGGTACGTAGGAAGCCTCCGTGAGGTTCAATCCCACCAATAGTGGACCAAGGTCTACTTTCACGTCGGTTCACCGAAAAATTCCTAGTGAACTACGAGGACTTTGATCCATGTCAAGGCATGGTATGTAGGAAGCCTCTACGAGGTTCAAGCCCACCACTAGTGGACTCACAAGTCTGCTTTCACGTCGGGTCACCCGCGTCCAGCATGACGTTAAACTGCATTCCGGTCCAATGGTAAGCCATTGTGACCCACCCCTTTTGAACTACGAGGACTTTGATAAATGACAAGGCATGGTACGTAGGAGGCCTCTAGGAGGTTCAAGCCACATTGCTCGGTCGTTCATTCATGTCGAGTTTCACCCTCGTCCAGCATGACGTTAAACTGTATGCCCCCCTTTTCCTGCATGACATTAAACTGCCCACCTATTCCCATTTGAACTACGATGTCTTTGATCTGTGTCAAGGCATGGTACGTAGGAAGCCTCCCAGAGGATCAATCCCACCCCTCATTAGACCAAGGTCCACTTTCATGTCGGTTTTCCGATAAATCCCCATTTGAACTACGAGGTCTTTGATCCATGTCCAGGCATGGTACATAGGAATCCTCCCAGAGGTTCAAGCCCAGCTCCCATCGGACCAAGGTCCCTAATTTACGTCGGCTCGCCGACACCCATCGCCCGTCACTCATTCACGTCAGGGTTCACCATCGTCCCGCATGACGTTAAACTGTATTCCCTGAACTACGAGGACTTTGATCAATGTCAAGGCATGGTACGTAGGAAACCTTCCCAAGGTTCAAGCCCACCATTAGTGGACTCACAGGTCTACTTTCACATCGGTACCCTGACGAGGCCCGTCGGACCAAGGTCCACCTTTCCTGAACTACGCGGACATTGATTCCCTGCCACGGGGATACGTAGGAAGCCTCGTCAAGGCTCAAGCCCAACTTCACTGTCACCCCCTGTGATGGTACCATTTCACTCTCCTTCCACTCCATTCATCAACCCACCACCCGTTCCGATTCTCGCCTGGACCGTCTTATCCTAGTGAGACCATGTCGGTACGCTCTTCTTCACAGTCGCCCATGGGTTGGTCCTGGTATCGATATCCCTTCAAGGAGGATCCCTCAATCCGATCTATCCTAGCTAATGCTCTGGTTGGGTTGATCCATCTCCGCTGAACGTTAAACTTGCAGAATACCCTGTGTTGAGCACGGGAAGCTGAGGAAAACCTCAGATTTGTGTCTATGACATATAATTCCCTGCGCTCGATGTGGGATGCCTCGGGCTTCCACGCCCTCGAGAAGCCTTTTACTCAAGGATAACAGACAGACATGCCAGGTACCCCAGCATCCAGACACGCTATTGATGCCTCAACATGACTACTCCCCTGACCGAAGGTTGCTGCCCTGACTGGACCCTTTGGAATGTCCCGACAGAAGCAGTGTAATTAACCGGCGTCCATGGAAACATGGCGCTGGGAAGAATTTCACGAACTACGTATTAAATCTATAAGGGAGACCCGGACTAGGTGATGAGTTATGAGGAGGAATCCGCAAGAGGAAGAACCGACACCCCATCATCCCGTTTCGATCAAGGAGCAGACGTCCCTGAATAAGGAGAAAATGCCGCCCGCCTTTGGAAAGAGGGAATGCTGGGCAACTGAAGCGCCGCGCGTCCTCCCCCACGGACGGACGAGAGCGTGCCCCGACGAAAGCGTCGGAAACCGAAATGGTGAACCCAACGTGTAAGTACTTCTCCTCATTATGGAGATTAGTAGCGTTCGAGACACCAGTAGATTGACGTCTCACCGGATCCAGATATCCGGTGCCTGGTCCCGCCAAGCAAATAGCGGGCCTGTCGTGAAACTCACCGGAAGTCAGGGTAGTAGAACGTGGGGCACTCCGCTCTGCAGCGTGTTGGCATGGATCCTTCTCACAGACATGGAGAATGGAAGAACTCTGGGGCACTGGCTGTTAATCCTTTTCCTCTCAGTACTGATGAGTTGATCCCTTCATTTCTCAGGAACCAGGTTTCTATTTCAGTGATGCGGTCACCATCCTCTCCTCGCCCACGGAGGGGCAGGGGAAACACCACGACCACCCCACATGGTGCCACTACCGCCACGACGGCGGCCACGCCACGGAATGCGGGACTCCCACGTCCCCTTTCCCCATCCGAGGTCATCCAACGAAGGGTGATCAACAGCCTCGTGCGCAGGTACGATGAGGAAGGGGTCATCCCGACCAGGGATATGGCCCGCTTGGACCTGGAGGCCTCCAGGCCTCACCGTCAACGCCGCCCTAACAGGTCGCGCAGGGAGCCCCTGCTCCCCACCCCGACATTCAATAGTTTCGGGAGCCTATCCCCGAAACGGCTTGAAGACTCCTCGCTTTACGCTGAAGAGGCGGGCGCTGTCCGGCTCAGTCCGCTCAGGGCCCCGACCCGGGGGCCCCAGGCGAGAGCTCCCGTCCGGCCGCGTCAGTGCCGTCGTCCGGCCACGTCAGTGCCGTCGTCCGGCCCCGCAGGAAGAGCAGGAAGACTACGTCCCTACACCACCTCCACCGGCCCCCCTGACCCGACGTCAGCGTCGGGCCCGGGCTGAGGACGCTCGCCTAGGCTCGTCCACGTCGACAGCTACAGTGGCCCGAGCCACCGCCGACGTGCATCACAAAGCCCCCGCATACATTGAGCAGGGGCACCCCTTCACCCAACCAGGATCGAGACCCCAACCGCCCCACAGGCAGGCTGGGTTGACTCTCCGGGTTGCAGGCCCAAGTGGTGATCGCCGCGAGCTAACCCGTGGTAATGCCACCCCGTACGGAGGTCCTCCCCGTACCACTACTCCACAGAGTGTGGGCCTTCCCCGCTCTGAGGTTCGTCATGTAGGCATGCCTCGTGCTAGCCCCATCCTGCAGGAAGACCAGCCCCGTGGCAGTGACGCTCTGCGCGAAAACATTTCCCGCACCCACTACACAGGGTACGGAGCCCATTCTCCTTCCCCCGACATCCAATCGGAAGGCACCATGCATCCGACCCTTCTTCAACGTGGGGGCCCTCCCTACGTCCTTTCTGCGACCAGCGAAGGTCCTCCTCGCCCTAGAAACTCGAGGAGTGAAGGTCGGACTCGGTCCACTCGCATTGACCATGGAGGTCCTCCCCATGCTCCTGCAAGTTCCAACAGAGGCCCCGCCCACATGGGTGTTCGTGGAGGCCCTCCCCACGTACCCTTAAATATTTTCCCTGGTGCCCCTCGCACCTCGGACATCTCGAGCGGGGGCCCTCTCCGCCACGGCGCCAGTACCGCCCCGCGACTCCATGATAGGGATCAACCCTGTCCCGAAGAGCCACCCCGGGGCAGGATAGCGGGTCGCCGCCACCACAAGAAGAATCCTGGGAAAGCCAGGGTGGAGGTCAAACCTGCTCGTTTCTCCGACTCTGAAGTGGAGTACGACTCAGCCATGGAACCTTCTCCCAGCTCCTCCGTATCAAGGACCGGGGCAGGAACCAGACACGTTAGACTCGTTCTCCCAGAACATGAGGTCCACCGGATCCACATCTCCCTCTACAGATACATCCAGGAGGAAGAGATTCTGGGAACTTCGCAGGTCTCGACCGCGTAGTCACCGCCATCATCACCCGAAGCGCCCTCTACCTCTACTCGAGATCACATGGAGCTGTTTTGGGGGTCAACGGTGGTAGAGCAACGACATGACCAGGCACCGGTAACGGTGATTCCTGTGCCTGAAGCAGTGGCTGTTAGCCCATCCTATCGTGACATTGTGGTCAGGTCACCTCGCTCTTCAGAGGAAGGCCCAGAATTCAGTGGCCAGTCCGCTCGCTTATCGTATTCTCCACCGCCGAGTTTGCTATCCCAAAGGTCCGCCTCGGTACCGCTACCGTTCCCTCAGCCTCCCCCAGTTGATGAGTGGGGTAATGCAGGGACATACCCCGAGGCCGAACCCAGGAGCTTTTGGAGTATTCTTGCAGCGGACTATTTCCCAGAGAAGTTCTGGCCCACGGCGGTGCTGAATTTCCGCGTACCCGAGTCTCTTACCCCTGAAGAAGTGGGATGATTTTGTCGAACCCTATGGGCGACACACTTCCGCCTCCGTTGCGAACGGGTGGTATACCACAGGAGTCGAGAGCACTTCGAGGAGATTGGCGAACAGTGCCGCCTGATCGATGCGGCCGCGCTCCTTGTGGCCCAGCACCCCGAGTCTCCAGGTCACCAGAGTGCCCTCCAACGAAAATGTGTTCATAGTTTTAAAGCACTCCGCAAGATCGTTAGGGAAGCCACCCCCCATGTGCAAGTCCGTGTTTGGGGACACTATACTTCCCTTCTCTTCGATCCTATCTGACGGCAACCCGATTCACTATGCGACATCGAGGACATGCCCCCGAAAGGAGTCGCGGTCCACATGGCCGACATTGTGGACAAGGAAGACGAACTGGAACTCCTTGATGGAGACTTCCCCCCAGAGGGCACACCGCCACTACTCGACCCATCAGGGAGAGTCACCCGTCAACAGAGAAACCTGCTAGGCCTTCCCGTACCCACAGAGTCGCGGGTACTCAGTCGAAACACCGGGAAGGGTAAAGAGCACGTCGGAACCGTCAAGCACTCCGACCCATCTGCTTCTGTGCAGAAAACAGACGAGGATCCCGAAAAAGCTGTGTACGCCAGCAGCTCAATGAGAAAAAGAGGCTGGTTGATGAACTCTTGGATGAGCGCGCCGCAGAGCAGCGACCCGACTATGGTAATCCCAGGTCGGGGCATCCGGGGCAGGAACAATTCCCCCCCCCCCGGTGAGATGCCTCCGGGAAAACCTGATCATGCTACTGCCGCAGACAGGGAAGAAGCCGGAACGTATGGCAAGAGGGCGCGATACGTTTCGCCAACCCCTCCTGAGTGACGGGGCAATCCGAAGAGCCCAGTCCGGGTTCCCCCAGTCGCCCCGCAAGTCGTTCCGCCAGTTGATCCACGAGCGGCTGAGGCATTCTACCGTGTTGAAGAACCCGGTAATGCACTGGTGGTTAGGGATCCCCGTCAAGACAGGGGCCCCCATCGGGATGACCTTATTGCGGCACTCACAGCCCGTCTCGAAGTGTTGGAGACGCGGCATGTGGTGGTTCCACCGGATGGCAAGCCTTATCCCGCATGGGTGGATGATATGCCCGCGCCTCCGGGTTTTGGAAACCCCACTTTCTCAACCTTCAACGGGACAGGGGACCCACCACAGCACTTGGGACATTTTTCATCCATGTGTGGCCCCATGCTGGGGACCCCGGCTCAGCAAGAAGCCACCAAGTTCCGATGCTTTGTACAGACATTGGAAGGTCCGGCATTCGTCTGGTACAGCCAGCTCCCTACCGGATCGGTGACCGGATGGGAGGATCTCTGTCGGCAATTCATGTACCAGTTCAGCTCCACCACGCGGAAGACCAGCATCGCGGACCTCTCTAAGATTCTGCAGAAGATGGTTGGCCAGAACAAGAAAAGTTGGCCGGACAAGCTCCCCAACTCCCTCTGGGCTTACCGGACGACGACTCGCAACTCTACCCAGGTGAACCCATATTCCTTGGTGTATGGAGCTAAGGCCATCCAGCCCATTAAGATCTAGCTTCCATCGCTATGCACTATAGTTTATGATCACCAGACATCAGATGAGGTGGCCGAGATCCGTCTAGCTGAATTAGAGGCACTGAACAAGAACCGGCTTCGTGCCCTGCACAATCTGGAAAGGCATCAGGACAAGATAGCGAGAGCCTTTGAAAAGAAGGTTCGTCTCCACTCTTTTCTACAGGGTGACCTGGTACTAGCCCTTCGAGCGCCAATGATTCCCAGTAGGAAACCTACCAAGTTAGAACCCAAATGGGAAGGGCCTTATATCATCCATAAGGTTTACCCCAACGGAGCATACTCCTTGGTGACCATAGATAGAGAGTGTATAACCCCTCCCACCAGTGCCAAATTCCTCAAGCGATACTTTGCCTAGGGAAAAATTGGTCCTGCATGACCCTAAACTGCGAGAGGGTCCTGCACGACCCTAAACTGCGACTTGGTCCCACATGACATTAAACTGCATCTTCTTCCACTTTGCAAGACGTTAAACTGCAAGCCAGTTAGGCCTTCCTGACTGAGGCTTAGCCTCAGGCCCCTTGGCCTCCTTGGTCCCGCACGACCTTAAACTGCATCTTCGTCCTCTTTGCAAGACGTTAAACTGCAAGCTAGTTAGGCCTTTCGGACCGAGGCCCAGCCTCAGGCCCCTTGGCCTCCTTGGGTCCCTGACCCCCCGTCATCACCACAAGACATTAAACCACAAGATGGTTAGGTCTCCCTGACCGCGGTCTGGCCTAGGCCCCCTCGTTTCTCCCTGACTTACCCTCTTACGGGATCGTACGGTGCGGTGTAGGACTACGTCCTCATTCATGTCGGGATCATGCACCATACCGTACACCTCCCTGAATGAAATTCCCCTCGTCCCACATGACGTTAAACTGCATGTCAAGAACTACATGTGGCTTGATTCACATCTTCATGGGATACGTAGGAACGCTCGGACGCCTCGTCTTGAGCCCAGCCCCAAGCTTTTCTCTTCCGCTATTCCCCCTGGGAATAGTCTCCTTGGAGGATCTTTGTGTAGCAGGGAGTAGTCTTTCTTGGCCCCGCTCATGCAACCCCACTCGTGCAAATATTGTAAAGGTCGCACCATGCTCCCACTCCCGTTCTTCTATCCTCCCCCGTCCTCACCGCATGACGCTAAACCGCATGGCCTTCAAGAACTACGTATGGCTTGATTCTCATCCTTATGAGATACGTAGGAATGCCCGGACATTTAGTCTGTTGGCCCAGCCCAAAATCCGAGATCTTCCCCTCCGGTTAAGACACGACAGGGTGCACATTTTTTCCCCAACTCACATCAATCAAAAACTCGACCCGGCTGCACATTGCCCCCTGGAGGTGTTCGCCCCTTTCGTGGATGGATACAGCTATGCTTCACCCCCTCCTTGACTGGGATTCCATCATTTTTCATACCCAGAGGGACCACCAAGAACGGCCTGGATACTATGCACAAGGGCTCTCCTAACGATACGGGCCAACGCCCCCGAGGGTTTTCTAAGCAACAAGCTGATACAAGTCCCGCGTTGCGAATTTGGTTAGCGGTCGATGCTCATTTGTTGCTCCCATGTCAGGTTACCATAGGAACGTTGTGTTTCGAACATCGTCAACAGTGTCCTGGATCTGCGGGTCCACCCCGAGATGTCCCAGACATCGAGTGCAGTGATTCATTCTGCCCCATCACGAGGTGGAAAACTTCCCCCAGGGAGGTGCTAGCGATCCGGGCCACGACATAGGATTCTTCATAAGGGTGTACGGTGTGATGTGGGACTACGTCCTCATACACGTCGGGATCATGTACCACGCCGTACGCCCTCCCTTTACGAGGCCCAGCCTCAGGCCCCTTGGTCTTCTCGGGTCCCCGACCCTCGTCCTCATGTAAGACGTTAAACTGCAAACCAGTAAGGCCTTTCTGATTGATAACTTCCCCTTTTCTCCGGGTCACGGCCCAAGATTCCTCATAAGGGTGTACGGTGTGATGTAGGACTACATCCTCATTCACGTCGGGATCATGTACCACGCCGTACGCCCTCCCTTTACGAGGCCCACCCTCAGGCCCCTTGGCCTTCTCGGGTCCTCGACCCTCGTCTTCATGTAAGATGTTAAACTACAAACCAGTCAGGCCTTCCTGACTGATGCCTGACCATAGGCCCCTTGGCCTTTCTGGGCCACAGTATAGGTCCCTTCTTACCCGGAGTGTACGGTGTGGTGTAGGACTACGTCCTCATTCACACCGGGATCATGTACCATACCGTTCGACTCCCCTTACGAGGCCCAGCCTCAGGCCCCTTGGCCTTCTTGGGCCCCTCCACCCAATATCTTGTAGGGGTGTACGACGTGGTGTAGGACTACGTCCTCATTCACGTCGGGATCATGTACCACGCCGTACGCCCTCCCTTTACAAGGCCCAGCCTCAGGCCCCTTGGCCTCCTCGGGTCCCCGACCCTCGTCCTCATGTAAGACGTTAAAACTACAAACCAGTCAGGCCTTCCTGACTGATGCCTGATCTTAGGCCCCTTGGCCTTCTCCCCAATCTATCACACAGAGTGTACGGTGTGGTGTGGGACTACGTCCTCATTCACGTCGGGATCATGTACCATACCGTACGACTCCCCTTACGAGGCCCAGCCTCAGGCCCCTTGGCCTCCTTGGGCCCCTGGCCCCTCGTCCTCATGTAAGACGTTAAACCGCAAACCAGTCAGGCCTTCCTGACTGATGCCTGACCTTAGGCCCCTTGGCCTTTCCGGGCCACGGCCCAGGTCCCCTCTTACCCAGGGTGTATGGTGTGGTGTGGGACTATGCCCTCATTTACGTCGGCTTCTTCTCCATACTGTACACCTTGCTTAGGAGTATATTACTCCCCTCCTCGTCCAGTATGATGTTAAACTGCATTTCAAGAACTATGTGTGGCTTGATTCCCATTCTCATGGGATACTTAGGACCACCTGGATGTCCAAGATTCGGGTCCAGCCCCATCTCTCGGGAATCCCCATCCCATCTAGGCCCCTTGGCCTATCCTTCCTCCATGAGAGGATCATATGGTGTGGTGTGGAATTATGTCCTCATTCAAAAGGTCTCATAATGACCACACCATGTTTCCCCCCCTACTGAGCTGTTTCGTCGATCCCTTCTTTGGCGGTTCACCGATGTGCCTAAGAGTACTCTGGTTTATTACCTGGAATGCCATGCTTTACTCGGACACGTCCGCACCCGCTTTCCAGGCTTTGCGTATCCCCACATCAGGGCTTCTATCATTTTTCACACCCGGAGGGACCCCCAAGAACGGCCTGGATACCATTCCCAAGGGCTCTCCTACCGATACGGACCAACGCCCCCCAGGGTTTCAGACAACAAATCGATAAAATCCCGCGTTGCGAATATGGTCAGCGGTCGATGCTCGTTTGTTGTTCCCACCTCAGGCTAACGCGATACGGACGCTGTGTCTCCATCATGGTTAACAGTTTTCCTCTATCACCACGCCAACCCATTAAGCCCAAATGCCGGATACACGATTCACACCCTTCTTCATTTCATCATGTCCGGGTAGAATCTCAGAACTCACGGTACTTTTCCTTCGTGCACGTCCGCACGTTGGGAGAACAAGCTGCATCGAAGGTGTCACTCGGGGCTCTCTATCAACTCTCGTTTGGCTCCCCCCAGGTATTGCGATGAGGATACCCCCCTTGTTTCCCACACCGAGTTTAGCTCACGTGGGCATAGGGGTTGGGTCGACATCTGTGCTTGCTTGGGAAGTTGCCACCATTCACGGTCCGAGCTCTAAGACCCTAAACAAAGATTCTCATCTGGAACTACGCGTGACTCCCATCCTAATGGAATGCGTAGGAGTGCCCAGACCTCCTGTCTTTGTGTCCAGATTGAGTCCAACTAATTCGCCTTTCTAGTCCTGCTTTCAGGACCTCGACTACGGGACTACGTGGTGTGGTAAGGGACTACATCCTCATTCATGTCGGGTTTGCAATAGCTGCACCACGCACGCCCCCATTCTGAGGTTCATTCCTCCTATTCCTTGTCCTGCATGACATTAAAAGGCACCCTTCAGAACTACGTGTGGCTTGATCCCCATCCTCCTGGGATACGTATGACCACCTGAATGTTTAAGATTCGGGTCCATCACCACCTCCTAGTGATCTCCTGATCTCCCGGTCACCTAGGCCACTTGGTCTATCCCTCTCCAGCAGGGGGATGTGTAGGTATGATACAAGGTTTTGGGCACCGTGCCCCCTTCCCCGGGAACCTGCCATCTCTTGGTCACCCTCAAAGTTGAGTCCCTTGACTCCTTGCTGTGGTTCACCCATGTATTAAGAGCACTCTAGTCTAGGACCAAGAGTGTCAGATTCAACTTGATCAAGTTCCTTCCACTTGTCAAGCTTCGTGTTTCCCTCCATTCGGATTTCCATCACCTTTCACACCCGGAGGGACCCCCGATAACGGCCTGGATACAATGCCCAAGGGCTCTCCTACCGATACAGGCCAACTCCCCTGAGGGTTTTGGACAACAAATCGATAAAATCCCGCGTTGCGAATATGGTCAGCGGTCGATGCTCGTTTGTTAGTCCTCATTTCAGGCTAACGCGACAGGATGCTGTGTTGCGAACATGGTCAGCAGTAATCCCCTGTCGTCACGCCAGCCCCTTCAGTCCTTGAATGTTGGTTGCATGATTCACATCATTTTCCACCCCATCATTTCCAGGTGGAATCTCGACACTTTTGGTGCTATCCCTCAGTGCACCTTTGCATGCTAGGGGGACAAAGATGAAATCTGGCGTCCTTTGGGGATCCCATGGTCCGAGCTCTAAGACCATAAACTAAGATCCATTCGGGACTATGTTCAACTTGATTCCCATCCTCATGGGATACACAAGACCACCCAGACGCCCTGTCTTCGGGTACAACCCATTCAGGAAGCCAGTCTCTCTCCCTATTTCACTTCTGTGTAGGCCCTTCGGCCTAAGGTTTCCCTCTCCAGATGGCATACAATATGATGTGGGATCATGTCTCTATCAATTGTGTTTTATAACACTGCGCACATTTCCCTCCTAGCATCGTCTCTGCTACGTCTGCACTGCCTGACGATAAAATGCATGCTTGGTCCTATCATACGACCTTAAACTGTGACATTATCGTCCTGGCCACACGATGAAAAATGCCACCGCATTGTGGTGACCTCATTGTAGAGGACATCACGTTGGGTATTGGTCACGTGCCATGCCATTTGTCAATTCCCATCACAGCTTGATTCTTGTGGCGACATCACGACCTACTATTCTAGGTCTGTCGCTTCACAAAAAAAAACCATTCACCTTAAAGAACAAACAAGAGTTATCAAATTCCGCTTCTTTTAGTGCAAGGTCCATGCCCACACTTCCCTTTTCCCCTGGCACTGGTACCTTACCGTGCCAGCTTCCAGAACTACGTGTGGCTTGATTCTCATCCTTATGAGATACGTAGGAGCGCCTGGGTGTTTCCCCACGGGCCCAGCCTAACCCTTGTGTTTGGTCCCTCGACTCGAGCATTTCCTCAGAGAACGCATGGTAAGTATGACTATGTCCTCATTCACGTCAGGTTTTGATGCCATGCGTCCCCTGATCCCTTTACTCGTCCATGGTCCGAATTCTATGACCCTAAACTAAGATCTCCCCAAGGGAAAGGAATCTGCTCCCTCTCTCTAATACGTTTCGTTGCCGTATTCAGATGTGTTTTGACAAAGAGCCCCAAGCGTGGGATTTTCACAGGGACATTCCCCTCATCCCATGACCAAGCTTCGTGAGCTCGCTATTTGGATCCTCATCCTCTTCCACATCCAAAAGGACCCTCAGACGACGTGGATATTAATCTTAAGGGATCTCCATGAATTCTGGACCTAAGGGCCCTTCAATCGTTTCGGGCCAACGTCCCTACGGATATCTGACAACATTTGTGACATGGTCCCGTGTTTCGAACATGGTCAACGGTCGACCCTCATTTGTTTGTCCCCATTCTAGGCTAACGCGATAGGATGCTGTGTTGCGAACATGGTTAGCAGTAATCCTCCATCATCACGCCGCCATCATCATGATCCGAATCTCGAGCGTCATGATTCACACATTTCCACTCCCTCATGTTCATGTGGAATTCCATCATACTTGGCTATTTCTCTTCGTGTATCTAGGTGCGCTAAATGATCGTGTTAGTTTTATTTGTTCGGCATCCACCGAGCATCCCTTTGCACTAACCTTCCCCTTTCGTGTCGGGAAATTCCCACCATTACTGCTTGTTTCCCACATTGAGCACGTCTCATGTGGGCTTAGTAGTTTTGGAAGGATTTGTACCAACACGGCCAGGCTCCTCATCATCCTGCACGATGTTAAACTGCATTCCCAGAACTACGTACGGCTTGATTCCCATCATCATGGGATACGTAAAGACACCCATGCATTTCACATAGGGTTCAGCCCCTGGAATCACAAAATCTTGTTCCTCCCCATTTCTAGCCCTCGCCAGAGAGGCCCTATCTAGAAGAAAGAATGATCTGTGATCAGACCAATGCGCCCATCTGGCGTACTCCCACCACGGTAGTGTAACTACCGGAGTGTTGGATTCTGTTTGAACAAACCATCACTCCATATTCCACGCTTTGCGTACCCCTTATTCGGACCCTCGTCCTCTTTCATGTCTGAAGGAACCCCCTAACAGCCTGGTCTCATGCCACATCGGCTCACCTACCGTCCTGGGCCAACGTTCCAGAAGACGGGTCATGTCTGGAAGGACCCCCTAACAGTATGGATGTATGACCTATGGTCCACCAGCTGTCCTGGGCCAACGTCCTGAAAGATTGATCGACGAAAAGTTGATAAAATCCCACGTTGCGAATACAGTCAGCGGTCGATGCTCGTTTGTTGTCCCCATTTTAGGCTAATGCAGTAAGGATACCGTTTGTCCTCCACGGTTAATGGTTTTCCTTTATTATCACGCCATCCCCACAGTGTTCCGAATTTGGGTATCGTGATTCACACTTCCCATTTTCATCTGTTTGGACCGATTTCAGCGCCCCTGGCGTTGCCCCGTTCGTGCATAAGATCACGTCGAAGAAACGCTAATTCGGCTATCCTGGAAGTTCCTTCTCCGATCAAGCCTTCCTCATCTTTCGAGAATCTGGACTGGCTTGGGGAATTGTCGTCAAACGCCCCGCAAACATTGTAGGGGTGTAACAAGGCAATTCAACAGTGGAAATCGTGTGTGCTACGACATTCAAAACAAAGGTAAAATTTGGAAGCACGAAAGTACCAACAAAAGGGTTTTGGATTTGTTACAATACTTGGGGGTTGACTTCCCCCATGGATGGGTTGACCCCATCAAAAGAGCGTTGCAGCTCCGCCACCCACTAACTTGGGGCGTCCAAAGCTTATTGCTGCTGATTCAACTCCTGCTCCTCTTCAGCAGCGGCGGGGTGTAATTCGTCAACTCTGGCCCTGGCCCTTTCTACCTTGGCTTGGATGGCAGCCATCCTTCCAGAGGTTTGCCCCATATGCTCCTCAGCCTCTGCCAGCTGGGCCTTCAACCGTGAGACCAGCTCGGACTGCATATCAAGAGTGGCTGAATGCTCGTTGGCCCGGATCTGCATCTGTTGGACCTCGCCTTCAGCCTCCTGGAGCTTCCTAATGTTGGTAGCCTTCTTCCGCTGCCATCCCACACTCAGCCCATGATCATGCTCCCGGATCTTCTCATCCATGAGGTCTTGGATGATCACGTGAGGGTGTTGGGCATTCACTCCCCGGGAACACAGTTCGCGCAACCGCGAGCGGAGCCTATCCATTTCGGCCATCCATTGCGCTTGGGGAGTGTCCCTGATAAAGAGTGTGATCAGCTTCCACGACCGGCGACGGACTATGTAGTTGTCTTCCTCATCGGAGTCTATTTCGTCCCAATCCGCGCGGTTGGCAGGCTCGTATGCAGGATATGCCTGCAGGAATTTCTCAGTAGGATCTGCATCTGGTGTTGAATCTGGCATGACACCTGACGCCGACGCAAGCACGACAGGACTAGGACCGGCCGGTTGATCCTCTTCCTCAGAGTCCACCTCGATGACTTCAGGTACGGCCCTGCTGGTGGTCCCGCCAGTGATCGTGTGCGTAGAAACTTGAGGAGTTGGGGGGACTATCGCCACCATCACTGTCATGCCCCTAGGAGGGATGCCACCAGACATCCCGACCAATTTGCTACAGCATCCCACGCCAGTCGGAGAACCGTACGACAGAGAGGGACATGAACGTTAGTTGGCAGGCATAGTCTACATATGGCGACAAGGGAACCGGTGGGGGAGACTTACAGAGATCGATCTCCTGGCGCTGCTCCTGAGCCGGTACTAAGGGAACCCCGAGGCGAGGCCCTCCGTATATGGTCGGAAGGTATGGAGACTCCGGGAGAGCCTCCACTGATGCTCTGGTCCCACCAGACGCAGAACTGGACGCAGCCATGGGCGCGGGTTCTGAAGATCCCCCGTCATCACCCGCCAAGGGGTGAGAATGAGGCCTGTGAACAAGTTCCTCCTGCATGGCCTAAACATCAGTGAGAAGCCCATAGTGGCTCAAGAAAATATTGTAAGGAGAGAAGTTCGGAATGCTACCTCGAGAGCCTCCACGAAGTCGTCGGATTCTGTGCTTCGGTCTCCGACCTCGCCCTCCTCTAATGGGCTCCCTCCTCCAGCCTCATCCCCCCGAGAAGAGTCATCTGATTCCTCCGGCAAGGGGAGGCGCTCCCTCAGATCGGCAGCCGATAACTGCAGGGGCACCGTCTGATTCAACAGTACCCCCACCTGATCCGTCATTGGGCGAGGAACACCGCTGGAATGGACGTAATCCTCTAGCTCGCCTAGGTATTGCTCCGCCTCCACCGGAGACACCATGAATCCAGCCCGAACTGGGCCTATGCCCGAAAATTCCATCCCGAGGCGGTTTAAGTGGGCCCACATCTCAGGTGGGCTGAGGAATTTCCGGTTGACATCCCAAATGTCCCAAGATTCCGGAAAGACAGCATCTTCTGCCATGTCAATGTGACGCAACCGCTTCCACGGAGCCTGAGTGGATATCCGACGAAATCCCCTCGGTGGCCGCCCCTCCGAATGGCCCTGCTCTTCCGGAACCACCGGGTCCACCGTTGCTACTATACCCTTGGCTGGTGCGGGTCTCGTCCTCATCACAGCCTCGCTTCCATGAGCGGCCCTAGCTACCCTCCGACCCCGACCTTGAGATAGAAGAGGCCCACCGTCACCAACCCGGATCGTTGGCTGCTTCAGCATCTCCCCCAGATAAGCGGCCTCCCAACTGATGCCATACTCCTTCACTAATCTGAAGGCGGCGGTGGGTGGGGGCAGGACAATCCGCATCTTCCCATCTTCCCGTGTGAACATGAGCCACAACTGCCTCATCACACACGGGTGCTCCTCATGGTGCACCTCCCAGTAGACCTGCGGGGTAAGCCGCTGGTGGCACCGGAACTACCTCGCAAACTGATGCGGAGTGTACGGTTCACAGAGCGGCTCACGATCTATTGGTGCCACCAAAACTCTACCTCGGAAGGCAAGTAGGTAAGCCCGATGTTCTTCCGTTCCCCGTCCGTCATCAGTAAGCATCCCCGTCGGCAACGGGAAGGGATGACAATTGAACTCTTCCGCCCTACACACCCAATTCAGCACCATTGGAACGACTAGTTTGAACGGGAAGCTCCTGACCGCGTTTAGGATTGAGGGGCGAAAGTTTGATCCCAGCGGCGAAATGGGGTTCGGATACTCGTAAATACCCCTGATATGCGCTGCGATCCACCCATACAGGAGGTGGAAGGGCCCGCATAATCTTTGTGGCTTCTTGCCCTCACTAATATGCCGCAGCATTCTATACAGTTTGGCGAGCATCGGGATCCCCAGGTTGATCCACTGCCCCATGGCCAACATCGACGCCCTGATGAATGAGCTGGGCCGTACCCCCATGCTTGTATCTCTCACCGGTAGGATCCAGCCACAGATGAGAGCCGCGATGAACGCCGCCAGCCTGACTATTGGCTGTTGTTCAGTGCTAACACTAAAACCCCAAGTCTTCCATTGGCTGTCCTCCAAGACCCGCCAATACGAGTGCCCCTTTCCCCGTTGGTCCGCCCTCGGACAAGTTCGAGGCCTCGACGGGAACTCTCTATTCTCTGGGAAATTCAGGAAGCATTTCAACCACCTCCTAAAGTGGACGTCCCTCACGGCCTCCTTGTCTTCTCCAGGGACAAGTTCCATCAGCGTCGACGCCAGTCGCGGCATTTGCTCTGCATCTCCCCACGCGCTGACAACGGGGAGGAATACGTCATACATGGCCCCCAAGATCGGGACCCCGGAAATCTGGTGGACATCCCACAGGATGATGCCCACCTCCCCGTGATGAAGGTGAAAAGTGTTGGTCCTGGACGACCATCTACTCAGCAGTTCCGGCATCAGCTGCTTTGGTTGGTAAATGTGGAATTGGGAGGCCCACGCCGCCTCATACAATCCCACTCTCCTTAGCTCGGCCCCGAACTCCTCGCATGAGGTGCCTACCCAGTAGGCCCAGGCCTAGTCGTCGGTAAAATTGCCGCCCTGGGGCAGGTCCCACTCATCAAACCATCCTTTCCTTGGATCCTGCAAAGCCGCCTTTAGCATGGTGTGGTAGAGAGGAGGGGACGTCTCCGGTTGCAGTGGCCTCCCGTCGATATCATTCACATGGTTGTAGAGACAGTCATCGGTGATGGGTGTGAAATCTTCCCGCGCATGACCATCGGCCACCCTGAACCATTGGTGCTGGAACGTTGTGCTCCTGAACCAGCAAGCTAGTTCATCTCTTCTCGCCTCAGGGATGAAGACGGCATCCCCCAGCCCGAAGCCGTACAACAGCAGTTTCTTGCACTGCGGATAATCCTTCTGACCTTCCGACAGCAGATCTGTCAAAGAAGTGTGGTCCGAGTGGCTCTGAACCATTTCCCCCAAGCCTGGACGGTTGGCCATCTGATCTCGAGGAGCAGCATCTGCAAGAACCCCCAAGACACCTTCTTGATGGGCCATTTTAACTTTGGCCCTCAGGAAAGAATTCTTTCGGATGGATCGCGAAGCTCGACCACAAAGCTCGATCGCGAAGACAAATCGTGAAGACGAATCGCGAAGATCGGTCACGAAACCAAGCCGCGAAGTCCAGCCAAGGCAGACAAGAAATGGTTCGCTTGGCGCGGACGCGGAGTCGGAGACCCGCGGTTCGCCGCGAAGCTCGATTCGCGAAGGGCTATCACGGAGTACGCGGAGCTTCGCGAAGTTGAGAGCACAAAACAACAAGGAAGGCATGTGAAGACAAAATAGGTAGGGCCCCCTTTTTATAGGCGGAGACCCCGGAGGATCGCGGCCCGCCTCATCCGCGCGATGCATCGCGGCGCGTCCGGATTTGGGGCCCCAGTTAGCACCGCGGCCCCCTCCGCGAAGCTGCATCGCGAACCACCGGCAATTTTGGCGATTTTCCCTCAGACTTCGACCCTTCGCCCTCCGCGGCTCCAAGTCTGAGGGGGGGCATTTGTTGGCGCCAAAAATGTGGCCCGAAAGAAAGGAACGAAAACGGCCGGCGCGCTGCCGGGCAAAGCCCCGCCGCGAAGCCCAGCCGCGAAGCCCCGCCGTGAAGCCCCGTCGCGAAGCGCCCCCGCCTTGGCGGCGCCGCGAAGCTCCAGAGGCGGGGATGCTCCGCGATCCCATTTTACATTCACGAGCCGCCGCGAAGCACCGGAGGTGGTCATGCTCCGCGATCCCATTTGACGTTCGCGAGCCGCCGCGAAGCACCTGAGGCGGTCATGCTCCACGATCCCATTTGACGTTCACGAGCCGCTGCGAAGCACCGGAGGCGGTCATGCTCCGCGATCCCATTTGACATTCGCGAGCCGCCGCGAAGCTACAGAGGCGGTGATGCTCCGCTAACGCATTTGACGTTCGCGAGCCGCTGCAAAGCACCAGAGGCGGTGATGCTCCGCCATCCCATTTGATGTTCGCGAGCCGCCGCAAAGCACCGGAGGGGGCGCGCGAGTCCTGCATCGTGTCACCCCTTCCCTATAAATACTGGACTCCCCCTGAGTCCCGAGGACGGACAACCGGACCTTTCGGCTACTCCTATCCCGAATCGCGAAGCACGCTTTTCCCCGGGAATCATGAGCTCCGCGAGGTACTTCTACTTCAGGAGACGACTCTGCTTCGTATCGTTTTGTGCCCCTCCTCCGAGAGGGATTCCCTTCGCAAAGCTCAAGGGAATTCGTGAAGGAAGGAGATTCCCAAGGGAACCCGGGTAGCCGCAGAGCACTTGTGCTTCACGAAACACCCAACCCATACGAGTGATCCCTATGCTAAGGCAGGATCACTCCACTTCGCGAAGCACATTGCTTTGCGGGACCCTGCTTCGCGAGACACTCCTCCTTCGCGAGGCAGTGCTCCACGAACACTGTTCCACTTCGCGAAGCACCTCCCACTCACACCTATGCCCCATGCTAAGGCCAAGGCACTCCACTTCGCGAAGCACACTCCTCTACTTAGTGATTACTCTTCCCGTGCGACCCTCCAGGTTTGCACGATGTGATTTCAAAGTCCAATTGACAATACCACTCGTAGAGTTGCTTCGCCTAATGCTTCTTCGCATAGGCACGCTAATGGCTATTGATTTTTTGCATAGCCACGCTAATGTGGACCCCTCGATGGTTCGTTCCATGACCCCCCTTGACCACGGCCTTACTGTCACCTTCCCTTCCCCAAGGACCAGAGGGTACCGGTTATGTAAGCCCTAGGTGTGTGGAGTGAACCCACCTCGTCTGAGCTGCAGGACGTTAAACTGCCAAGAACCACGTCCTCAACACATGACGTTAAACACTGACCCAACCTTGCCTCCCTCACAAAGGGTCCCCCCAGGTCGAACATTCTATACACCACTCGTCTCCACGGGAATGGATCTCATCCGCACATGGAATGAGATCCTCCGTGTCGGAGTGGCGTATTTTGGCAGGAGAAGGGCCGCCTCAAGCGTAAGCCCCTAACCTTTCATACGGATGATTGCACCCGTGCATCTCCGTACATCCCCACTACCAAGGTCAGTGGAGGACGTGATAGGGAACGAGGCACCCCCCTCTGGGCCTCCATCCTGGAGTTAGTCCCAATACCATGGGCCGCCCAACGCGTAAGCCCCTTTTCGCTTCTCACGGACGCACCCCTCGCGACGTGATCGTCAGGTCCTTTCAACCTCTTGTTTCTCACACCGAGCATGACTCACGTTGGCTTAGAGTAAGCACTGACCCTGACCACCCAACTCCTTTTGAACTACGAGGACTTTGATCCATGCCAAGGCATGGGACGTAGGAAGCCTCTACGAGGTTCAAGCCCACCCGTCATTTCACGTCGGGTTTTCCCTTTTGAACTACGAGGACTTTGATCCATGTCAAGGCATGGTACGTAGGAAGCCTCCACGATGTTCAAGCCCACCAATAGTGGACCAAGGTCTACTTTCACGTCGGTTCACCGACAAACCCCTAGTGAACTACGAGGACCTTGATCCATGTCAAGGAATGGTACGTAGGAAGCCTCCCTGAGGTTCAAGCCCACCCGTCATTCACGTCGGGTCTTCCCTTTTGAACTACGAGGACTTTGATCCATGTCAAAGCATGGTACGTAGGAAGCCTCCACAAGGTTCAAGCCCACCAATAGTGGACCAAGGTCTAATTTCACGTCGGTTCACCAACAAATCCTTAGTGAACTACGAGGACTTTGATCCATGTCAAGGCATGGTACGTAGGAAGCCTCCATGAGGTTCAAGCCCACCAATAGTGGACCATGGTCTACTTTCATGTCGGTTCACCGACAAATCCCTAGTGAACTACGAGGACTTTGATCCATGTCAGGGCATGGTACGTAGGAAGACTCTACGACGTTCAAGCCCACCACTAGTGGACTCACGAGTCTGCTTTCACGTCAGGTCACCCGCGTCCAGCATGACGTTAAACTGCATTCCGGTCCAATGGTAAGCCATTGTGACCCACCCATTTTGAACTACGAGGACTTTGATCCATGTCAAGGAATGGTACGTAGGAGGACTCTATGAGGTTCAAGCCACATTTCTCGGTCGTTAATTCACGTCGAGTTTCACCCTCGTCCAGCATGACGTTAAACTATATGCCCCCCTTGTCTTGCATGACATTAAACTGCCCACCTATTCCCATTTGAACTACGAGGTCTTTGATCTGTGTCAAGGCATGGTACGTAGGAAGCCTCCCAGAGGTTCAAGCCCACCCCTCATTAGACCAAGGTCCAGTTTCATGTCAGTTCGCCGATAAAGCCCCATTTGAACTACGAGTTCTTTGATCCATGTCAAGGCATGGTACGTAGGAATCCTCCCAGAGGTTCAAGCCCAGCTCCCATCGGACCAAGGTCCCTCATTTACGTCGGCTCGCCGACACCCATCGCCCGTCGGTCATTCACGTCAGGGTTCACTATCGTCCCGCATGACGTTAAACTGTATTCCCTGAAATAGGAGGACTTTGATCCATGTCAAGGCATGGTATGTAGGAAACCTTCCCAAGGTTCAAGCCCACCATTAGTGGACTCACGGATCTACTTTCACATTGGTACCCTGACGAGGCCCGTCGGACCAAGGTCCACATTTCCTGAACTACGCGGACTTTGATTCCCTACCACGGGGATACGTAGGAAGCCACGTCAAGGCTCAAGCCCAACTTCACTGTCGCCCCCTACGATGGTCCCATTTCACTCTCCTTCCACTCCATTCATCAACCCACCACCCGTTCCGATTCTCGCCCAGACCGTCTTATCCTGGTGAGACCATGTCGGTACGCTCTTCTTCACAGTTTCCCATGGGCTGGCCCCGGTATCGATATCCCTTCAAGGAGGATCCCTCAATCCGATCTATCCTAGCTAATGCTCTGGTTGGGTTGATCCGTCTCCGCTGGACTTTAAACTTGCGGCATATCCTGTGTTGAGCACGGGAAGCTGAGGAAAACCTCAGATATGCGTCTATGACATATAATTCCCTGGGCTCGATGTGGGATGCCTCGGGCTTCCATGCCCTCGAGAAGCCTTGTAGTCAAGGATAGCAGACAGACATGCCAGGTACCCCAGCATCCAGACACGCAACTGATTCCCCAACGTGACTACTCCACTGACCGAAGGTTGCTGCCCTGACTGGACCCTTTGGAATGTCCCGACAGAAGCAGTGTAATTAACCGGCGTCCATGGAAACATGGCGCTGGGAATAGTTTCACGAACTACGTATTAAATCTATAAGGGAGACCCGGACTAGGTGATGAGTTCTGAGGAGGAATCCGCAGGAGGAAAAACCGACATCCCATCATCCCATTTCGATCAAGGAGCAGACGTCCATGAATAAGGAGCGAATGCCACCCGCCTTTGGAAAGCGGGAATGCGGGGCAACAGAAGCACCGCGCGTCCTCCCCCATGGATGTACGGGCGCGTGCCCCGACGAAAGCGTCGGAAACATCACCTTCACTCCTCTTATAAAAGGCCCCCACCTCTACCACCTTATTCACACCATCAAAGACATTTGGATCGGCCAAACTCTGTCAAAATACTATCTAAACTTCCTTCACTTACTCCTAGATTCCTAACATTGGGCAGAAGTCGTCCCAAAGAAGCGTTTGGGTCAAATGAAAAAGAGTAACCCAATATTATGGTAATGTCTTCTCTTATGTTCTTCTGTATTATTTTGCTTCTCCAACCCCATTAACTCTTTGTATTCTTTTCTTTTGTTACAAAACTAGTATCCTCAATATACATGGATGTTTTTATGAGAAGTATTTTATTTTCACTTACATAATCCTCCGTGTAATGGTTAAAGAACATACTGTTTTTGTGGGTGCCGAATTACTGCCTCCCGAAACGCTGATTGTTCAATCTTCTTTTAACACCTACCATGGTGACCATTATGATGACACTATATTCATATATGATATATATATTATTTTTATGTTTTCATTATGCATCTGTATTTCTCATTTATGACATACCTTTATGATTTCCATTAGGGGTAAATGTGATAATTTCATTTTATGAATTTCGGACTACCGCCCCCTCAAAGTGATTTGAATCATTAATGCCATATGTGGGACGTATAAAGGAAGGAGTAAATTATATTATATATGATATTACACTGTAATTATAATATACCTTTATATCTCTATGATTCTATTCCATTAAATATGAAATATAAATTAATGTAGCGTTAATGCGTATGTACGGCTTACCGTCTCCATGAACGGTGCATTTCATTTCTTACCTCTAAATGTTACGTAATATTATGAATGAATTTATATATTAGATATATATGATATATATGATATCTAAATATTTAATATAATTCTGGATATAATGTATATTTTACCACATTAACAACTTGTAATTATAAGAGGTTTATTTTTGACTCAAGTACCAAAGATCGTCAAAACGATCGTTATTAACATAAATAATTACAAAATGTCCATAACATGGAAATTAGTGATATAAAATGAATAATAAACTTGAAAAAGGTTCTTATGCAATTATAAATTAACTGTAGTTTATTATTCAAGAGGTTAAAGAACGGTCGAGTCATGTCGGACACGAGGTAAGGGAACTTCTTAACCCAATATCTAATCTTTGGGTTAATCTCCTACATTCAAATTATGTCATGATGTTACTATGTCCTATATTATATTTGTACTTTCTTTATGTGTACTTATAGTGAATACACATAATAGATCTATTTTATTTAAAAAATGATATTTTTAAGGGACTTCATCTCAATCTTCTTTCATTTAGTCTTATTTTGTTTTACACAGAACTTTCTTTTATACTGTGTATAAACCCCTTTGAATTTTACGTTTATTCAAAAGGAATCTTTTTTATACGAAGCATTTTACTAAACGACAAAATGGAATGTTTGTTTTGTCGTACTTATGCGTCGACAATGACTACTCCTCCACCATGACCATTATTTGAGTTTCGGCTTCAACTACAAGCCATACGATTTTTTAAATGAAAAATAAATACCAAGTTTTAATTTTCTTTTATTGTGGTATTGAAAATGGGTTTGTTAATGTTTTAATTATATCAATGAGTTGTATTGATATCTTGTGATTGAAAAGTGGAAATTTTATGTTTCCTTTATGAATTTTTTATGTGATACGATTATTTTATGGTTTATGATATGTTTAAACCTGTTCATATGAGGAATGAATTAGACTTAATAAGTGACAGGTGGAGCCCTCTATAGCACCTCGATGCATAGGTAGGTCTCATGAGACAAACTAGTGTCTTGGAATGAGGCCTTGACAAAATCTTATTTGTAGTCTTGGCACGAGGTCTTGGATACATTGTTATGATAGTCTGGAATTATGCATTCCATCATTATGAAAGTTGTCATTGATATTGCATGTGATTATTCGACTAGTAGAATATCAATATGAATAAGTAAATGGCATTATTTCAGTTTATTTTTCCATATTATGCAGAATTTAATGTTTAAAAGGATTTTGTTTTAGTTAAACATTGACTTAAATGTTAATGATTATTTATGAAAGCTTTCGTTGTATTTTTATCCTTATTGATCATCTGAGATCACCCCTTCAAATTTTTTAATTTTTTTTCTGGATGTGAAGAAATATATTATGAATGAATTGCATGGATAGAATGAAGGGGATATGAGTGTGGAATATGGATACTATGTTATTGTAGTTTATCACTTTGCGATTTAATGTAAAATTTATGAATTTGTCTAGTATTTCCAAGGCTAATAAACTAATCTTCCTTTCGAGACTTGATCTTTTGTGATCATTCCAATGTTACACAATAATGAACCGACTCTGGGTAACTATGGTCAGGGCGTCACAAATTCTATCCAAAATAATAATCTTTATAAGTTGGATAAAAATTTCATGACTTTGGTGATATACCCAAGACACAAATAGATTTCGATTAATTCTAATTTTATAAGTGAAAATTAAGGGATATTTTTTGCTTTAAGAATAAAAAAACTTTACAAGATAAAATATAATCATCCAATACTATTATATAATCCATAAGAATATGTAATAATACCCAAATATAAATCTAAATTAGAAATAATATCATATTGGACATTTAAAAAATAATATCAACTAACAATCCAAAATATAACATGACTCAATGGTATCATAGTGTTAGGATCCAATGTACCTCTAAATCTTCCCCCAATCCCAACACAACCATTCATGCCAAAGGATTCAAGATGAATGACAAGAGTAATATGATACCTTCCCCATACATATATATAAAAATATAATATCTTAAAAAAATTACATGCCTAAATATAGAGTGAGTATTTATTGAATAGAAAATCACAAAAACCTCCCATTATATTCAACTAGAATAAGAACAGGTTAGACCGTTTCATATAAAAATACTAATAATATGTTAAACTATTTTATTAAAATACATTACTGAAATAAATTATAAAAAATCATGAATGATGTCATTATCATTAAATGATATTTTTCATAACAATTCTCATATTCATAGGATCGCACACATTTTTCCATAAAACATATATTATTTTTACGAGTAATAGTGGTACTCCAGGACCTTAACCCATCAAACATTGATTATAGAAATTACTACCAAACATTATCCACTTCAAACACAAACCAACCTAATTATGATTAATTAATTACCCTAGTAATCTTACAATATTAATTTTTTTATTTAAAACATTTCAAAAAAAATTCATAAATAAAAATAATTCCATAGTTTAAAATTAATCATTATATAAATATAAATTAAAGGGATTTTCTGAAATCCATAAAATTATACAAAATCCCAAAATATAAACCAACAATTTCAATCATGAAATCCAAAAATGATAAAACAAAAAATAAAAACAAAACATTTAGAAAATAATCCTTGTTGTTTAAAAAAAAAAGGTTTAGATGAGAGTAAAGAAACTAGCCTCTCAATGATTATAAAAAATAAAAAATTTCCAAAAGAATATCCATGATCATGTTCAAATTCATTCACTTAAATTTAAAAATATGTGATCTCATAATTATTCATATTAGAAAACATATGTATCTCTAAAAAATAATATATCCATGGATCTAGTAGAGAGGAAAATAGTATATCTATGGTGGAAATGAAATAACAATGAACTACTGACAATTTTAAACCTAAAACTCACAATAATTCATCTGAAAGTTTCTATGGAATCATTTTGAACTATCTTGGGTGATATGGGAGAAATGAGTTCAACAAAAAGGAATAATATGACAATAATGTGAGATTTAAGCAATAATATCTAATAAAAACATGAAAATTGGGGCATTAACTATATGTCACATGGTTTTTTAATAGGGATTTTCAAATTGTGGGTTAACTGTGGGAGTGATAATATAAATCAGTTAGGTGGTTGCATGGTTTTACATTAAATCTTGGTAAATTGGGAACTGAACAATATTTTTTATGGTTTCATGCCTATACCCTCATATTATTTTACAAAATATTTGAAATCAATGCACCAATTGGGCTTCTCCAACTATATCTACCCACATGTTATACCCTGGCATGAACATGATTTGGAAAAATCATTCTCCAACCATACACATAAGTTATATTTATGAAGTATTTAATGGCTTCTACTAACCTTGATCAAACCTCTCACCTTTAAAAATATCTCAAAAATAGTCAAAAACCAACAAGAATCATCCAAAACTAAGCCTGTGTATTTTAAAATGTCAAGTAACATAATAATAATATAATATACCTAATACTTGGTGTGTTTGAATATTCACAAAAATATATAGTAAATATTAATGAAAAAATATAGTAAATATATCATATTATAGAATAGTGAAAAAATTGCTAAATCATTTCAGATTTAAGATATCATTTTGACTTTAGATTGTTCTGTATGACTTCAACAATTTTATAATTACTTATATTGATATTTATATGAAATTACATAAATAATTTGACATTTTTTATTGTTTTATTATTTCTAAAATATATTCATATGAATTTAAAAATTACTATATGACTTCATATTACTTTTAAAATACATTTAAATGGATTATAAATATTCATATGACTCTAAAATCCATTTCTTATAACATCGTGATTTTAATATAAGTCTATACCATGGGAAATTTTTGGGACATATTTTTTCCCTTTTAAAGGATGGTATGATAGTGTATGGCCATGATCTTATATTTATATCGTGTTAATATATATAGATTTTATTTGATCTAAATAAGAATAAATCCATTGTGTTCTTATCTTTACATATCAAACCGCTCATACACTAGTCATATAATATTTTATTTAATTGTATATTCCTTGTATTCATTATATTTTATATTATAGATTATATGCTATGATTTTTTTTAATATAGATAATTGAACCCCTCTCCCACTATATATTATCAGTACCCTAGGTGTGAAATCCGAATTGTTATTGAAACATATTCTTGTAAAGATAGTTTTAATCAATCTATTATAATATGGTAATTGTCATCTATTTTTTTATAATCGATATAATATTATTTACCATTTAGAGGGATCTTATATTTTTAGTAATAAGAGTTAAGACAGTTGAAAATCAAATCCTCCCTGAACACCTCATTTCAATTGTACTGACTATATATATTTTAAATAAATATTGAATGTTGTGTCATGAATATATGTATTGAGAACAATAAACTCATGATTAGTCCTTATAAAATACCAGAAGTTGAAATTAAAAATTGGGTTAGTAATAATACTAAATAGATATTATTTTTATAAAAATGTTATGAATTTAATTTATTTTTCACTTCGTATAATTTTTATAACCATATAACTTATTGTAAAATGGATTTTTAAATTTGATGAAAATTTAAATTACCTCTACAAGGTATTAAAAATCTATTAATAAACATTTTTTGGTATTTTCATTGTAGAATTTCATGAATTGAGGATTCTTGAGTCTGAATGTGTTAGTGAAATGTGAAACATATTTAGTAATATTTCGAATATCTTGGATACACATTTATAGAAAATAAAAATTGATGTTTTTTTTAAATAATACATAGAGAAATAAATAATAATTGGAATTCCAAGAAAAATTTGATTAATTAAATCATCTAACTTTTTGAAGATACCATGATCTAGATAATTAGATCATTATTATAATTTTATTTTGAGATGAATACTATTAGTAATGAATTTAGTGAGATCCAAAATTGATTTTATTTTAAAAAAAATATATGTTTATCTCGTTATTATTTTAATTATATTGAATGTTATATTAATAGTGTGGAAAGTGGTGATTCAATATAACATGATAAATGTACCAATGTAATCATTACATAAATAAATGGTCCAAAGAATTAATTCAACAATATGTAAAATATGGAATTAAAAAAGAATATAAATAATGATAATTTATATTCAGATATTGGACATTATGAATGAAATAAAATAGGTTATACAAATTAATAATATAATATTATTAAATAATGAAATATATGTTGTAAATAAAGAAAATTAAATATAAGAGATTACTGGCTAAAAGAAGAAGTTATAAAAGATAATCTGATTTGGGTAAGGATTCAAAAAATGAGATGTATGCTCCAACTGTTTATATCATGCTAGAAACTATGAGAAATTTTCGTGAGAAAATTTATGATTATAATTATTATAACTTTGATAATTCTTGTCGTGAAAAAAATATGTTGATTTTTAAATTAATATTTGTGATAAGTATCATACAGAAATTGAGTAGTATTAATACATGTATAAGAATATTGTTAAATATAAAAAAAATTTTTTAAAAGAAAAGAAAATTATCATCATAGGAAGTAAAAAATTGAGGGATATTTTTTTCTCTGTATGGTGAAGATAAGGATAAATAAAATTTTATTAATTATTATATTACTAAAATAAAAATAATAATAATAGATTGAATCAATAAACATAAAGTACTAAAGATAAAACAATTACAGAATTGTATTTCATATTAAATCAATATGAGAAGAATATGGATGGGGTATAATGATTAAAATAATTGTATTATATGTTTATTATTATATTTTTTTATAGTACATGAGTTTATATGAGTAAAAATGATTTTCAGAACTTCAAAAAATTTGAATTATTTTAGTTTTTCTAGGATATTTATATATATGTATAAAAGATCCATTATTAGTAGTAAAATTAAAGGTATTTATTCTAATAAATATTTTAGTCCGGCATTAGATTTCCTTTATACAAGTTACTTTTCTACATAATTTCCTCATCATCTCATTCATATGTTATAATTTATTTCTAAATGATCATTCATAGTTAAAAAATATAACCCTTGTACAGTGTTCATTACAAAAGGTTCCTCGATGAATCTAAATAGACCTTATTTAGTATTATGTATAAGTAATATTTTTCAAATATCCATCATTAAAACATTTTTTGTTCTGTTATATAGTATGTTGGCATGCATGAAACAATGTTTTTTATTTTCTTTATAGAGAGAAGGAATTAACTATATTTATTTTATAGTTTACAAGTAAATTTTTAATTTTTTTTAAATTTATTTATTTTCATATCTATTTTATATTTATTTAATACCTTTATCTTATTATTGGATCCTAATAGTTGTTTTACATTTGTTCAGAATTGCTTTTAATCAGTTAATTCTCTAAAAAACAATTCTATAAGTAGAAGCTCATTTATAGGTGGAGTCTTAGTATTTTTATTATTTGTTTATTTTAGAGTCAGTATATTATTTATGTATATATATAATCTTATGGTGAATATGATTTTATGAAATTAAATTGATTTATTATGTTAGTTTTTCTATTTTTTTTATTTAATAAAAATGTGTGTTAAATCCTCTACCTTTTTACATGATTTTTAATTCCTTGATATTATTTTATTTTTTTGTTGATTTATTTTTTTTCATTTAGGGTGATTAAATTATATTTTTATATTGATTTTTTCATTGTAATTTTTTATAGATTATAATTTCATCTTATGAATAAATTTTTACATATTTATTATAATTACTAATTTTATCTTGGAATAAAGTTTAAGTTTTAATATTTTGAATTTGTTTGCTTTATTATTTTGTGGGATAGATATTTTAATTTCAATTATGTTTATTTTACCAATCATTAAATTATCCATTTTATTTATATTCTTTAATATTTACAAAAGAGGGATATTTTTTTCAAATTAATATGGGTTAGTTTTTAATATTATGAAAAGATACAAAATGTTAAATTGATTTTAAGATACTTTTTATAGTATATATTTATTATTTTAATATCTATCAGTACCTAATTTTTCTTATTTATTATGATTTGATAATTTTTAAAATTTTCATTATATTCTACTATTTTAATCTACATTTATTTTTCGATAACAATAATGGTATACTATTATATATTATTCCCTATTTTCTGTATTCTTATTCTGGTTTAATTTTTTTTGTTCTACAATTTTATTTTGATGTATATATTATATAGAATATGTTCAATTGATAGAGGAATATTCTCTAATCATTTTAAATTTTTAAATTGGGTATGTGGTTTTCACTTATAAAGAAGAAAATGACTAGACTCATATGAATGATTACTTACACTTGTGATTATAAATTTAACAAAATGATGTACTATTATGCTATTAGAATATGTGATATTTTAATTCTATATTGTATTATATTGAAAGGTTAATAAATTTTAGGTCTTTTTATTGACACTTATTCATAATATATTATAATCTTATATGTCTATATTTTCTCTTAATTTTGTCGAATTATAATTTTAATTATCTCTTACTAAGTAATGGGAGTGTTACTATTATGTATTGTAAGAATTTACTCTTCTGATCTTCACCTTGAGATCTACTATATCATATGTGATATATGAATTAGTATAAAATATACATATAATTTTGATATATAGATTATCAGATCATATAAACAGATCATGAGGGTTATAATTATACATTATTGTACAATATAACTAAATGAATCCTTGTTATGAAATTATTTATCATAAAATATGATTGCCTATATACATAGATTTTTATTTTAAAAAAATTATGTAATTTTATTTTCATTATATACTTCAATTATATTTTAATTATTCACAGTGTTTTATATGTTAATTATTCATCATTATATTTAAAAAATTCTATAATAAATAGATAAAAGTATTCGACCCAAAAACAAGTGAAATATGATATGAAATTCTTTTAATGATACATTATTAGATATATATATTGTATTTAATATATTAAATGAAAAATTATGATAATAGAGAACATAGTATCCATATGTGGTGTGAGATGTTGTTATGATGCAAACACGCTATTTTGATGAACCCTCAGGTTATGTTAAGATGGACACATTTTCATGAAATAAAATTTCAAAAAAAAATATAATCCAAGACAAAATAATGTTAAAATAAGGTTACCATTTTATTAATTACTTTTTATACATAGTTTTTATGCACACATCTATGAAAAAGATTTTGGAATCACACAACCGAAGGAGACCATATAGACTATTTTGTATCAATTATTCATTTTAATTCATCTTTAAATAATTTTTATTGTAAATAGAGATGATACAACACAATAATTATTTGTTTAAATGTTTTAGAAGATTTATTTTTCATCTTCTGTTTTTATGTGGTGAGCATCAACTTACTACACCATTGTTTCTATATAAAACATCCCTATAGTTTTGTTTTTAACTATAATTGTTGGGAGTTTTTTTGTACTTCATTATAACACTAACATTGTTATAAAACCTATGAAAATGTACTATTCATCCTATCTACCAAACCAAAAGGTAATGATTCAGTAGTTGTGTATTGTAGTGTAAAAAGGAACCATGTTAGGGTTACTACATTGTAAATCCATGGTCTGAACTAAACTCATTATAAATGTAAGGGTAGGGTTTATAGACACATATAATAGTTTATAATAATTGGTACCCATGATCATCTGTTGAGAGTATCATGAGTAAATATAGGATATATTTTATTTGGACTAATATAGATCCCTTATATTCTTTTATAACTACTCATAGTTCTCACACAACGGTCTTATATATTAAATGTTAATATTTTCTTCCTTTTATCCACAAGATTCTTTATTTATGTGTTAATATATTATTTTTTTATTGATAGTTTATTAATCCCCCTTGAATATCTAAAATCGACCCCCTAGATGAGGCCTATTACATGAATTCACACCTTTTGATTCATGTGGTCACTTTTATTAGACATGTGATCATAGAGGCAATAATATAATTTGGTCCAAAGATTGTATAGGTGGTGATATCATGTGGAAAACCCTATAATGGGTTTGATATATGATGTATTAATGGGATTATAAGTTATCATAGATTTATAATATATGATAAATATAACATTGAAATTCCTATGATAGGGATGAATTAGAAAAAAAATATTGTCTGAGTGAACCAATTTGGTGATGAGTCTTTCAAAGAGTAAAATATAAGGTTTTAATCTTTTCTAATTCAGAGTGGTAAAAATAAATCGATTAATTATTTTTTACGGTGATTCTATAAGGTATAATCTAGGTTTTTTTTTTATGAATAAGGATTAAGTTGTTGATAATGGATCCCCTTATCTAATACCCCCTGAAAAACTGTGTTACCCATTACATAGATCTATATGCATTCGTTTATGGGATAATTTGTTGGAATCATTATATATATATTGATTACCTAGATGACTTATCCATTCATTGTTTCCTTATTTCCTATGGTAAAACACTATTAATAAGGTTTGGTTATTTTTTAGAAATTTGAGGATTTATTTACAATCAAATAACTTGAAATTTCAAATTTTATCCGTCAATATTGATGTATGATTTTTTTACAATTTCACATGTTTTGTATAATGATGGATGGATTGAATTTATTAAGGATTATTATGTTATCCATATTGAGTTCTTTTCATAGTATTAATGAGTTTTTTTGGTACATATTGATATGGTATAACACATATAGATGTATTTGAGGGACAATTTAATGGAAATTATAGGATATCTCCCCAATAAATGGATAGAGAATGGGTTTTCCAATATGGTCAATTGGGCTCGAAGTTTTTAATTCATGATTGGTTAAATCTAGGGAAACTTATTATAGTGTTATTTTGGTATGGTTGATAAGTAATCACATTAAAAGTTTTATTTAATTTGATATTATAATTGTTCGAAATCCATAAAGGTTGTTAAGAGAAAATAATAATATAAAATGTCAATACGTTATTTGTCCATTATTTAACTATTGATTCATTCTATATGTCTATTTTAGATTTAGGATTATGAATTCATCTTATGTGATATTTTATTAATTGTATATATTATGGCTGAGATATATTAATTTTTGGAAATAATTATGTAAGAATTTAAGTCTCTGAGATTACATGTGGCTGCGGTTGTGTGAGAACAAGTAGACAAAATAATTATTTCTAAGAAAACATGACTAAGAATGTGTGGTCATAGGTGATATTGTTTAACCATATTTAAGTGATAATGGTGTTTAAAAGTGTTTGGGTGGAGGCATAAATTGGTTTGTGACATGTCTTTATCCCTGTGTGTAATGGTTTGGTTAAATAATTTGCATGTTTTTGTGGGTCACCTCCCTTGAGGGATAAGGGTGTGGTCGAGTGATTGAGATGGGATATGATATGGGATATAATGTGGTACTTTATGAGGGGTCATATCCAAAGTGAAATGGAATTTTTCATGTAATGGATTTTATTTTTGTATGAACATGACTCTTCCCTTTGTAATGTAGCTGATATATGTATGATCTGAGTTCATGGTGACTTTGTAAGCACAAATTGACCTTTAAATGTCATGTGATTGTTATTTATTTTATTTTATTAGTGTATGATACTGAATATATCATCCAATATATTGTTAGGTCATCATTTGGGGTTTCATACAAGGTTTATTACTCATCCCCTTCATGGTTACGCTGGTGCATAAAAATACGTTGTTTTCTGGGAACCATATAAGGGAAAGGATCATCTAATGGGTTTTTTAAAATATGATATTTTATGGTAACATAAGGTGATTCCAGGGATAACACCCAATGGTTTTTCTAAAATAAATTGAAATGCATGAGTAGGTATTTATAACTAGCCTATAGAAATAATTTTTCTACATCTATGTTTTTAATAATGTATGATTTTATTTAAAAATTAAATTAATAATATTTTGAAAATTATTTCCAAGAAATGGAGTTCATTTTCTAATTCTATAAATCAAAAAATGTCTACTGTGAATTTTTCATATTTTTCTAAACTTATGGAATTTTTTATGAAAAGTGAAATATGTTATAATACTATATATTCAAATGAATAGTTAAATACAGTATTTATGACATCATAGATGATGTAATCCCACTTGGTTCGAATTCAAATGCAATTATTAATAGTTGGGGACATACTAATCATGAATATTCATTGTGTTGAGTGAAAATATTATAATACCGATTAAAATAAAGTAAAATCCCTCCCCTCCTTTACAATAAATACCACATTCATTTAAACTTACTATCACACCTTTACCACCTTGAGAATTGACTATGTTCTACCAAATTCCCTCCACAAGGCTCTTACCCACGTCCTAGATCTTATGTTATCACCAAAAGTCCTAATCCAAATGACTTAAAGATGATCTCAAATAGAATAGGTCAAGAGGTAAGAATCATCTTTCTTTATCATGTGTTTTCTTTCCAATTTCATTATTTTCTTATACCCTCATTCCATAAACTTATCCAATAGTTATTAAATAACCACAATATTACATATTATTTATGATAACATGTTCATGTAAAATATATATTGTTATTCTTCCTCTTATATCCCACTTGTTCTAAAAATAAAATCACTCTCCACGATGTGTTGATTTACCAAAATCATGTACGTCTTGTTTTCAATATCCATTGAATCCATAAAATATGATCCTAAAACCATTTTATTAGTTGAAATATAAGTTAATGTTATTTTTGTATCCTATTTTATGTTTTGTAATGAACTTCAATGCATACCATTAAATTATATAATGAAACAAGTTCATGATTATTAAGGAACCGAAAAAAAAAATGATCCAAAAAAACATCATTAATGTTTAATCTAATTATCCATCATGATATATGAAAAAAAAATTATTTATGGTATAATTATATATTATTTATACATATGAATAAAATTACATTAAACTTTTGTAATTCCAATTCCATTAGACAAGAAAATCGGATTCAACCTGTCCATGGAAGTCATGTAATGAACACACATAAAACAATGGAAGGAACAAAATTCTAACAATGAAAGGGAGAAGTTATGTAATAAAACTATCATATAGGTTATTATAAACATTAATATTTTTATTTAAGATATTAATAACATTGTTTTACTATTATACAGGAGGTTTGAATGAGTTTAATGTATAACATGCCCGAGGAAAGAGAATTCATAACTCGAATTATATTCAATGGGTTAACATTCTACTTCATTATTAATGTTGTATTAAAAATGTATATATGATGAATTTTGTTTCTATTATGTTGAATTATGTGTATTTTTAGTGAATATATATGATTCATCCACTCTAATATGTATCACTTCATAAACAATTTATATATTTTCAAGAAGAGAAAGGATGAACAGGAGGGCATGAACACTCTATCAACACCAAGAGAAGAACTAAGGAGGCCTGAAATCATGATGAACAGGGGAATAACCTCTAATCAGATTGAAATCTTAGGGCATCAAGCTGTCCATACTATGAAATCAATAGCCTTTGAACCAAGGACATCCATCATTTCCATTTGATCATCTACTTTATTTCCCTCTCGCCATGTCTGCTTCATGGTGGTAATGTTGTCGAGTAATCTCTGGCACATTCTAATGATGTGTTGGATAAACCAAGGAGAGAAGACAATTCCACGAATGTAATTATGCAATAGAAAAGATCCAGTTTATTCTTCAAGAATAGCCAAGTCTCTATTCTTTCAATGACTAATCCCAATGAATAGCATCATGGCCTCTGCCGGTATACAAGAGACCTGGCCCAGTTTGATAGAGAATTCCAATAAGACCAAACCGCTAGAATCCCATACCACAACCCCACATTACATGACCCCCATGGAGAATGGTCCATCCATGTTGAGATTTAAACCATCACGTATAAGGAAAAGGCCATATAAATTACTTAATCTTTAGTTAAATCCACAATTCACATTGTGGATATTTTTAGATTTAGAGTTTTTGAAAATTAGGCCATAAAAATTACAATACATCTCAAAAAATTACAAAGTAGACACTTCTAATAAGTTTCCAATTTTTTTATAACATAAAAACTATTAAAAAACATAAACATTTATACTTCAATTTTTTATAAAACATGACTTTTCCTTGATCCCATCCTTGACCCTATTCATCTTTATGTCCTTCGAAAAATATTTCAATGAATGGGATGAGCATAAAAATCATAGTAAGGGTTGTAAAACTAGGAAAAAAAACATTAGTCCCCAAATAAATAAAAATAAAAGAAATTATATTTTCCATTCTTTAACATACCACACAAAATAATTTTTTACGAATAACACATGGAAATCATAAATCATAAAGGTAACTTATGGAATATAAAACATAATTACATTATAGATTCCACAACTTCCAAGGGAGTAAAATTTGGAATACCCATAATAGTAAAAACCTTAAATCTCTTAGGAGAAACATTAACATTTACCTCTGTCACGTTACCCAATGCATTGGAGAGTTATCTTGGGCTCACTCGCCCTAGGTTTACGACAAAACAACCCGTATACGTAAACTATTCCCAGTAACCATAAAATATTCATAAGACATAAAACAAGGATAAAAGAAAGGAAAAACTTCCATATCGTAATCACAATATATAATTTCAATATATTGTCATAATCAATTCTATATCAACCCATTTTCATTTTCAATCCCATTTTAATAATTTCATAAGGAGGTTTTTTAATCAATTTTTCCTATACAACATTTAATATTTTGAATGAAATTTTAATTCCAAAACATTCATTTCCATATAAATAAATCCTTAAAACCATTTTCAAAAAATCGACATTAATGAATTTTTTTATAATAATGAATCTATAAAACATTTAAAATAATATTTTACTTAACGAGTTCCAAAACAAATAAGAGATGATTGAATCAAAATATTTGAGGAATAACATTTGTCAAAGCATATAATATAATGAGAATAAATAGATTCGTCATATAATATTTCAAAATGCTGTATATAATCCATATAAAAGTGAATTGGTGTATTACAATAAATAATACATAATGGAATGTAAATGGAGACAATGTCCTTTGAAAATATCATATCCTTATATTAAGGACATATCATTGACATAATTATGTGAGACAAATAATAATACACACAGTATAATAGGATATTAAGATTAAACTAATCAGATTTAATTCACATATATTCATATCATGAAAATAATCAAGAAGTAGAAGATTAACCCAAAAAATGGAAATTGGGTTAAGAAGTTCCTTTATAGAAATTTGACTTCCTAAGGGTGTTGCTTTGAAATTCAGACAATGAATTAATGAGAGAAAAAGGTGTATATCATCCCATGGACATAAAATTTACAAGGATACTAATATAGAAGATCATATCCCAACCAAATAAAATAGAAATTAAAATACATGACATAAAATAATACCTTGACTAAAAGAGTACAATGAAAGGATTGCTTACTGATTTGTTAACTTACAAAACATACATCCCATGTAAGAATAATCATAAAATAAAATGAGAATACCCAAAAGATAAATTCTATTACATAGAAAGTAAAATAATGGGCAGTACATACACCACAAAAAAGGAAATAGTGGAAAATATATCATGAATTTCACAGGGTGAAAAAGTGAGTTGAAAACCCCTTATCTCGTGTCTGACTTGACACGTTTGTTCTTTAATTTACTGAATAATAAAATAAAGATCATTTCTACATGCCTAAAAATAATTTTCAGGTTTTTTATTCATTTTATATCTCCTATTACCACATTATAAACATTATATAATCATTTAAGTTAATAATAGTTGTTTTGTCGATATTTGGAACTTCAGTTAAACATAAACTTATTATAATTAAAAGTTGTCCATGCGGTCAAAATTCCATTGTCTCCACAATGATATTAATTATTTAGATATCATATATATATCATATATATCCAGTATATATATGTATTTATAATAGTACAAAACATTTAAATATAAGAAATGAAATGCACCGTTCATGAAGATGGTAAGTCGTACGTACGCATGAATGCTACTTTCATTTATATTTAGTATTTTATTGGAATGAGAAAAACTGATACATAGGTATATAATAATTCCAGTATAATAAAATATATAATTTCATTCAATCGATCATTTACACATCCTACGTATCACATGAAGGAGTCATATCACTTTGAGGGGGCGATAGTCTGCACTTCCTCAAATTAAATTATCATATTTACCCATTATGGAAACCATTATGGTATAATATAAATAAAAATATATAGAAGCATAGAGAAAACATAAAATAAATATATATATATATATTATATATATATATAGTACCATCATAATGGCTATCATGAGATGTGGTTGGAGATATTTGAATAATCATCATTTCGTGAGGTTGTAGTTCGACGTCCACATAAATAGTATGTTTGTATCCATTAGATGAAGGTGTGTGGAAGTTTAGTTCAAATACTTCTCAAACAAACAACCTAGTATATTAAGGATAGTATTTTTTTTAAATAATAAAGGAATAATGTGATTTTAGGTGGTTAGAGAAGTAAAATAATATAAATTGTTTTATGACAAGACGTTACCTTAAAATCGGGTATCACTTTTTGGTTTAAACCCAAGGGATTACTTGAATTGCCTTCTGCCAAGGATAATGATTCTATGAGTAAAAGAGGTATGTATTGTGTTTAATTGGGCACTGATTGGATTAGAAAAGGTGCTAGAGAGATATAATTAATGGGTTAGAGGTGGGGTCTTTTGATAAGGGATGGAGAGGATTTTTAGGAATGTTTGAAAATATATTTTTATTATAAACATATAATCATTTTAAAAAGGTCCAAAATTAATTAAATTTAATGAAAAGATGTATATGTTTTGAAATAATTCATCCAATAAGAATTGTACAGTTTTTTGATATTTTGTTTTATTTTTATAATCTCATTTATTTAAATCATTCATTAATATGGTAATAACTACATCATTATTGTGTCATAGATAATTTTATTTGTTTGATGTCTAAAATTTTTAAATAAAATACCAAGAGGTAGGAAATATTATTATCATTAAAATAATATTTATAGTGGATGATATAACTTTTATAACCTATTATAAAAATTTATTTACTAAAATATATATGTCTATGTCTTTTTGTCTTTTATTTAAATTAATTAACAGGAAGTCTCATTATCACTCCCATGTGGCTTTATGGGGCTCAAAAATCGACCCAAGGAAGCCCACAGTTGTCCATGTATCAACCAATAGGATTATAACACATGTTAGAGTAATTTAATGGTATTAAAGTAATATTTTTTTCCCTTATTTAGTAGTTTTACCATTTAACAATGTTAATAACATTTTTACTAAAGTAGATATTCACAATGTCTAAAAATAAAAGTTACCTATTTACAAAATTGGAACCACTTAATTCCAAATTTGGAATCTATTTTTCCAAATTCAATACACCTAAGTGGTATAAATAAATTGAATATTAATTCTCGTTGTCGAGACAAAAAACATGTTTTTAAGAAATAATAACTATTAAAAGATTGTTACTTGTTTATATCAAATTTCAGAGATGAATTACTCCTAATATCCATAATTGCATTAAATTGTAAAAATATTATATAATTACACTTTAAAACAAATTAAAAATATAGTCAAACAATATAAATAATTTAGATTAAAAGAATGATTTGAATTAAAATACAGTATTTTTTACTATTCCAAAAAATGAAATTTATTAGACAAATACCAAAATATTATCCAAAGTAAATTTTGATGTCCCGATTCTAAAACAAATATTATTTTTTCAAATATATCATATAAAACTAAAAAACTAGATATAGAAATAGTTCACCATCAAATGTTGGTAAATCGACCTTTTAAATTATATTAGAGTATTTATGCTTAAAATTGGATTCATTCACATTTTAATCCTCCAACATTCATTGGATAAATGTAAAAACATTTAAAAACATGTTAAATCATATTGTAGTTTGTTTTTTTAATTCTCCCTATTACAAAAGTTTTTCATTAACTACCATTAAAAAATAATTATTTTATTTTATTTTTTGTATAACTCAATGTTGTTTTCAATATAAGATTTCAAAGAAACCTGTTGTTGCGTATTGAGTACGCTATCAGACATATCATCCCATTTTAAATTAGAATTAATATTTAATTAAAAAATATTAACACATATGAAAATTACATATTCTTTATTTTTATGGGATGTTACATCATGAGAAGGGCACCAGCGAACCTAGTGAGTGCCAATATTGGTGTTGACATGATTGTTTGCACAGGTTTCCACATGAAGTCGAACAAGAGAAGGGGTATCCCCTCCGGTTTTGAACAACCCTGGTCCAGTCACGGAGGATATTCCTCATTCAAGAAATAATGGCATGACTCGACATGGATCCAACTTCATGGATAATTTTACTCCTCTCCTTCCCAAGACACCGACAACCAGCATGCGGAATTACGGTGCGGGCAATTTTTTCATGGTTGCCTTCACCCAAGCCACAATACCACCTATCCAGGAAGGGAAAATCCGCCATGGAAGGAATTAATATTTTAGTAAAATCAGCAAAATATTTACACAATTCATTCACCAACTCACTTTCAAAGAAATGTTTCCCCCCACTTTTCTCGTTATGGATCTGACAACACACACACTGGGAGGAAAGATTGATCCCACAACATTTGATGTTCTCCTCTATTAGAACTGCCCTATTGTTAAGCCTCCAGGTAAGAAAATTGAATTTGGTTTGATTAAATTTACCTTGGAGAACTTCATCCCAGTCATCAGCATTAAGCAGCATGTTGTTAATGTCCGTAAATCATTTGAGGTGAAGCATCCTGAGGGAGAAGGAGTAAAAAGGCATCAATCTTGTTCAATGTTGATCTCAATAAGATTGAACTGATCCATATGATCATTTTCTAGAACTGTAGTGATTAATATATAAAAAAAACTAGCTTTTATAAAGGAAATATTGGTTGTAGGGCACTATTGAAAACTGAGAATAGAGCCGCACTAGTTTTGATGACAGATGGAGAGCTCTCCATTCCCCACAATCCAGTAGGAGTGCAGGCGGTGAATAGAGACCTGGGGGACAATGATAAACCAAAAGGGGAGGGAACCCCCATCCCATAGAACATCTAATCAATGTAGATGTGAATGGAGATCCCCTAAAGGGTAAAATTCTCAAGGATGATCCATGTATGGTGGGAATGCATGCAGCAAGGGTATCCTCCAGACTGGAGACTTTAATGCCTCATTCACCTATCAGTCATGCCATCTAGTTACAATCACCCTTGTGTATTTACCCTATGAATGAAAAACCCAGATGAATCTTTCTAGTATTCGATCAATGTTTTTAATAACTCCTTTCATAATGTGAAGAGATGATAGGGCGAGAACTGGATTAGATAAAATCACACGGTTGATCTGTGCAATCTGACCTCCAAAAGAGATAAATCTAATTCTTCTTTCTAAGAACACAATCATTCGTCCTATTGAGTAATAGGTCAATGTCATTGATAAATAGCTTTTTAGGTGATATAGGGGTACCTAGGTAATCCATTTGTAGAGTCACTAGTCGCATACCCATGATAGAGCTCACAGTCGAAACCTATGTGGGGTTTCCCTCACTAGAGTGATTGAAGGTACTCTTGATGTAGTTGATAACTTACCTGATCCAGTTGTAATAATGATCTAGTACATTGTTCATGGCATGTATAGAATAGCTCGAGACATTTAGGAACAAAATGTTATCATCATAGAACATCAGGTGATACACACATGGAGTATTCCTACTCCTTCTGAGAGGTAAGATGCCCCCATTGTTAATGCCCCACTGAATGAGTTGGCTCAGAACCTCCTGGAAAAGAATGAAGATACATGGAGATATCTGGTCCCCCTTCATTAGATCATGCATGGCATTAAAATATACCTAGGCATTCTTTATGAAGGACACCGATAGCTATGTGAATCTAAAACACCAAAATATTTTATCAACATTTCACGAATTGAGACCCCTACCTTCAAGAACTCGATTGATGAAGCTCCATTCGACCCTATAAAAGGACTTATTAATGTATAGTTTGATGGAAACATTATAACCATGAATTTTGATATTAATTTTCGTGATCATATCTTGGGATAGAGAAATTGTCTCATGAATACAGAGCCATGTTTCTCTAACAAGACCCACCGCGGGAGGTGAGTGGTCAACCATGAATTATAGATGCATACTGTGATTTTATATTGGAAATTTCAGATGATTATTGGGATTAAATTAATAATAAAAGTTGGTTTCTTGTTCTTGGGGAGGAGAACTATGGTATTGGGACATGCAACTCAGGGAAATCTACTACCTCAGAAGAAGTTCTAGATGGTAGCAATCATTTCATCATTTTCAATATCTCAGGAAGTCCTTTCATTATTTTTACATCCTTTACTATGATTTTTATTCTCATCAAATGTTTTTAAATTATTTTTACAATTAATGTGGATGTATAAGACAAAATAGGTATCCATGTTAAATGTTAGGATGATTTTTCAATGATGTCATGTTTTATTTGAAAAGATTTATATTTTGGATGAAATAAAAACTATTTTTATTGTTTCCAATATTTATTACTGTGGAATGATATGTATTTATTATATCCCAATTCTATAAAATATAAAAATTAAAATATCCCTAATAAGAAAGGAAGGAATTTCTTGACTAAAATTCAAGATTATGTTACATAATAGGGCAGTGTTTTTATAGTTCATATCATAGGATGGTTTAGATGACTTTTTGGGTTATGATTATGTTAATATAATACCATAAACGATTTCTAATTAATGGTCAATTTGAAATGATATAGAATTTAATGATTACAATGACAATTCAACTATGATATGTTTGTTCAGAATAGTTTTCTACAGAAGAAACATAGAAGCAGAAGAGGAGATGAACTGATAGAATGATATCATGCCAATTATGTAGCCCAAAATAATAATGATTGGAACAAAATAGTTTGTGAAAGTAATGGATCAGATAACGATTGATATTAATGGAGGTGGAATCCTTGCAAAAGGAAAAATGGAGAAAAAACAACAAAACATGATGATAGTGGAAGATTTTATGTGACAACACCCTACTTCATTCAATTGATCTTCTTACCTAGTAGTGGAAGATGGATGGATTAAGGCCCGTGAAAATATATTTGATGTTATGGAATGTTCAAATACTCAAAATCTATGTATTTAAATTTATATATTGATTGTTAATCTGATCATTGGTGGTCAATGCTCTAATATATCAGAAATAGAGAAGAGATTTATTCCTTAGAGTGGGATGAATTTAAAAGTATTTATATTGAATTTTTTTTTCTAAAATTGGTGTGACATAGGATAGAGAAACAATTCCTTCAATTAAATCAAAAGAACGAAGATTAAGTGGCCTTGTATGAAGAGAACATCCCCCAACATGCGAGGTATACTATAAATATAATTTTGGATCTTGGTAAAAAAATCAACTGCTTTTACTAATGATTGAAGCCAATGTATCGAAGGGATTTAGGCTCCCATGAATTCAAAAGTTATGATAAACATTTATACTGTGTTGGGAGGGTAGAGATGGAGTATGTTGATGATCACATGCTCATTGAAAATAAGGAGAAATTGATGTTATGATGAAAAGCGATGGGTAATAATCAATCAATGAAATTTCTTGGTAAGACATTCATGTTTCCAATATGTGAAAAGTGTGGCAAGATGAACCTTGGGTAATGCCTTAACAAAATTGGGAGGCATTTTCGATGTGGTATGTTTGGAAATATGGCCCGAGGATATAATGAAAATGATCCTAAGAACAATCCTTATATGAAAATGGTAAAATGTTTAAAATGTTTTATGATGGTTCATTTTGAAAATGTCTTACCCAATAGAGATCTAAATGTTAAAATATTACATAATATTTGAAGAAAGGTGCATTGAGATCCTTTGTGAATAGGTCAGCAGACTTCAAGCCATCCAATGAAGTTGAATCATGTAACTTGTTTGTTTAATCAGATTATTCCATTGTTATCCTTGATAAGGTCTCTAAACATTCCATTATTTCTGAGAAATTTTCTGGTAAATTGGAAATATCACATTAGCAAATAAGACCATGACTTATTTTCAAAATACAATGGGAAAATATTAGGGAAAAGAGGAATTATGATAATCTTTATTCTATGGTTTGTGGAATGACTTTAGCTGAAAAAGTGATGTTTTTCCCTTAGTCGAGTTTGATGTTATTTTTGGAATGGATTAGTCTTCTATTATCATGCAAAGATTGATTATAGAACTAAAGAAGTTCTTTTCAATATGAGTTTTAGTTTTTATACAATAAATAACGTATACAATTTATAACATAACAGGAAAATGGGAAACTACTGAATGATTGAAATTAAAGTTATATTTCAAATTTTTTTTGGAAACAACAGAACTGTTTAGATAAATGTTATGCCAGTGGAAAATGAATTCCTTAATGTTTTTCTTGATGAGTTCCTTAGTTCCATATAATATTGAGGAGTCAAATTTATAATTGACATAGTTCATAATGCTATGCCTATTTCAAAACCCCCATATCAATTGCTCAATTGTAAATAATTTAGTTTAAACATCAGTTATGGGTGTTCCTTGTAAAATGATTCATTCATCCTAGAACATCACCAAGGGGTGATCCTTCTTTGTTTATTTAAATGAAATATGGTTATATGGGACTTTTCATTGACTATACAGACAATAATAACATCAATGTTTTTAAAAAGTATCATTTTCTTCATATCTATGACTTGTTTAATCAGCTCTTGGGAGATCAGTACTTTCCCAAGATAGACTTGATATCAGAATACCATCGCTGAAAAATTAATTGTGATAATATCCCAAAAAAACATTTCATACTAGATATGGTAATTATTAAATTTTTATTCCATTTGGGTAACTTAATTCCTCTACAATATTGATTAATATTTGGAATAGAATAATTCATGAGTTGGAGGATATTTTTGTGGTTGAGTTTATTGGTGAAATTCAATTGTTTTCTAAAAGTAAATAAGAGCATATAACACATCTAATGGTGGTTTTGAAAACCATAAAAGAAAATAAATTTTATGGAAAATTTAAAAAGTGTTGTTTTTTGTTACAATAGATTTTTTTCTGGAGACCATTCTAAATTATGATGGAATACTAGTTGATCGTGCCAAGACAAAAGTGGTTGATGAATGGCCAAGACCTACAAATTTTACCAGGATTAGTAGTATTATTTTATTATAAGGTTATTATAGATGGTTTGTTAAAAATTATCACATTTATCTAGACTATTAATAAGTAATTTCAAAAGGGGATTAAAATTTTTTGGACAGAAGAATGTCATGTTTGTTTTCCGGAATTGAAGAAAAGATTGGTTAACGCTCTGGTTTTGGCCTTGCCTTCTCGAAATGGTGAGTTTTTCTTCTATAGTGATGATTCATTGAAGAGACATAGTTTTGTTCTGATGTAGAGTGATCATGTAATTGATTATGCTTCAAGGCAACTAAATCCTGATAAGTTATATTATCCAACACGTGATTTAGAATTGGCACATGTGAATTTTTCTTTGAAAATTTGGAGACATCAGTTGTACATATCCAAAAGTCAGATTTATAAAGACCATAAAATTTTGATGTATATATTCCCTCATAAGTAATTAAACATGAGGTAGAGAAGATGGATTGAACAAATATAATATTACGAATTCAAGATCAATTACCATCCAATAAATTCATAATAAGTTGTAGATGCCTTGAGTCGAAAACATCATGCATCTTTAATAATGTTACATTTGGAAAATGATCCATTGATTAATGATTTAATGAATTTTGTCATAGAAGTTGTTGGTGCAAGAAAAAAATATGTTTTATCTCAGGTTTCAATTTAGTCATTATTTTCATAGAGAATTAAGCAAGAATAGATGGAATATCGTGAGCTATAGAAAAAGGTAAAATGGGTAAAAATTTGTAAGTTTCACAAATTTATCGATTATAAATTTTCTGGGATCTAGAAATATATAGCGTATGCCTTGTGATAACCATTTGAATTAATATTTGTTGTGTAAATCCCACAATTCTCCATTTTCAGTTCACACTAAAAGTGATAAGATGTTTGGTGACCTTTAGAAGTATTATTTTTGGGAGGGAATGAAATTATGTAGAGAAGATTTTTCAAGGAAATGTTTGACATGTCAATAGGTTAAAGTAGAGTAGTAGTTGCTGGAGGGGGTACTTCAGACTTTTCTAGGGCTATATTGTAAATGAGATAATATATCCATATACTTCATAGTGGGACTACCTAGGACTTCTCGAGGTAACAATGTGATTTGGATTGTTGTTGATCGGCTAACTAAATCTGCACATTCTCTTTCTATTCAAGATTCAATGACATTGGATCATATTTTATTATTATACCTCAAATATATTATTAGGATACACGGATTTCCACTTCCCTTTGTATCTGGACAGGATACCTGGTTCACTTCTAACTTTTGGAAGGTCCTTCAGAAGACATTATGAATCAAATAAAATTTCATTACAGTTTTTCATCCTCAATTAGATAGGTAGTCAGAATGTATGATTTATACATTGGAGGATAATCATGGTGCTTGTTAAATGGACTATTAAGGATTTTGGTATTGTCAACCTTATTTAGTTGAGTTTTCTTATTACAACAGTTTTCTTTCTAGTATACAAATGGATCCTTTTGAAGAATTATATGGGAACCGTTATATAACTCCTTAATTTTAGGATGAATCTATGGAAAGGATGTTTATGGGACTATAATTAGTAGAGGAAGTGGATGAGAAATTGTAGACAATCCATCAACACATGATGACACCATAGAGAATCCAGAAAAGTTATATAGACAAGAAGAGGAAATAATTTTCTTTTGATGATGGTGATCATTTTTTTCTTAGAATATATCAATGGAAAATAGTTTTTAGTTTTTTTACGAAAGTAATCTAAGTCCATGGTTCATTAGACATTATTAAATCTTAGAAAATTTTGGAGGAGTCGCCTACAGAGTAGCTTTTCCGCTAGGTTTTTCTCAGGTACTCGTGTTTTTTTGTGTTTTGATTTTGAGAAAGTATGTGCCAAATTCGTCACATGTCTTAAGCCTTGAATTAGTTCAGCTGTAAGAGATCAATTTTTATGAAGAGAAAATAGTTCATATTCTTGATTGAAGGGAACGTGTATTGTAGAATAAGGAAATCCACTAAGTAAAGGTTTTGTGGAGAAAACACATGGTTGAAGAATCAACATGGGTGTCTGAGAATGCTATGAGGGAAAGGTACCCAAATTTTTTAATGAGAAAATAAAATTGTCAGGAAAAAATTCTAGAAGGTGCTCATGATGCCACACCACAAGGTTTTCTAAAAATAAATTTAAATTCATAAGTATATATCTATAACTGGTTTGTAATCATAATTTTTCCACTATTATGTTTTGAATAACGTATGATTTTATTTAAAAACTATATTATTAATATTTTAAAATTAATTTTAAAAAAATGGTGTTAATTTTTTAATTATAATCATTAATAATTGGTAATGGTTATTTATTTGAATTTCTCTGAAATTCATTAATTTTGGATAAATTGGGAAATACAGTAAAATACTGTTTATTCAAGTTATTAGTTAAATACACTATATATGATATCATAACCAATGTAATCCCACCAGGTTTGAACTCACATGAAATTATTACAATTTGGGGTCACATGAACCCAGAATATTCATAGTCTTGAGCAAATATATTATAATAATGATTAAAATAATGTAAAATACCTCTACTCTACTACTATAAATACCACCCTCATTCCCCTCTTCCTATCACACATCTCAAGCCTTGAGAATTGTTTATGTTCTTCCAAATTCATTCCCCATGTCTCAACCCCACATCCTCAAGCTATTGGTATAAGAAAAATACCAAAAGTAAAGGCCTTAAATAGGATCTCAAGGATAAGAGGTCAGGAGGTAAGATGTCGCTTCTAATTTCATGTTTTTTCATTCCAATTCCATTATTTTATTATAATATTTTTCAATAAACTTATCTAGGTGGTATTAAATCTCAATAATATAATATATTATATATGTTACCATATTCGTGTAAAATATTCATCATCTTTCTTCCTCTCCTCTCCCTCTTGTCCAAAAAAATATCTTCCACGATGTGCCAATTTACAAAAATCGTGTACGATGTGTTTGTAATATTCATTACATCGTTCAAATATGATAATTAGAAATGTTTTAATGGTTTAATAGGTAGGTAAACTTTATATTATAACCTATTTTGTGTTTTATAATGAAATTATATCCATGAAATTAAATTATATAATGAAAAAAATTCCTGATTATTGAGGAACTTCCAAAATTGATCTAAACAAACATCATTAATTTTTAATCTAATGATCTATCATCATATATGATGAAAAAATATATTTATTGTTTCATTATATTTTCTTAAAATATATTAATACTATTTCATTTTGCTTTTGGAATTTCATTTCCATTCGACATGAAAATCAAATACAAACCGTCCATGCAAATCATGTAAACAACACACCCAAAACAATGGAATGAACAAAATACTATTAATTAATGGGTGTAATTATTTAATTAATTTATCATATAAGGTATTATAAATTTTAATGTTTTTCAGTAAGATAATAAAAAAAATTCTTACTATTGTATAGGTGGTTTTAATGAGTTTGATGTAAGACAAACATGTGGAAAGTGAATTCATAACCTGATTTCCATTCTTTCGGTTAACATTCAACTTCATTATTTATGTGGTATTAATTTTTTTTATGTGATCAATATGGATTATATTATATTTAATTACATGTATTTATAGTGTATATACATTTTCGATTCACTATATTAAGTATCACTTCAATTATATTATATTTGTAATGGGATTTTCTTTTAAATTACATTTTTAATGTTCCATTTTAAAAAATTGAAAAGAAATGTTTTTTTTTCAATTTTTCATAACGTATGAATATTTTCATGGTTCTTGGAAATTTTTTATGACTATGTTTGTGACCTACAACTTCCATAAATTCATTGTTCTTGTGTATGATGGAGGTTGGTATTAATGTTAATCATAGTGTAACTGTGATGGTTACAATAATTTTAATGTTGTCATGATGGTTACAAATTATTAGGTAGCCAAGAGGGTAACAATATTATATAAGTAATGCCCCAATATACCATTGTGGTGAAATTTATGTTCTATATGTTTTCTAGAAATCTCATGGAAATATCATTTTTTACAAAATAAGATTATATGGGTGATAACTATGACTTTTTGAAAATGATTTCATACGTTACAATTATTCATGGACTAATGTGTCGTTTCCTTATTTTATTTCCCTAACTAATATTTTTTGTGCTAATCCCATGTTTTATATTATTTTAATATGTTATAATGATGTGTAGTAAAATGAATAATGTAAGTAAATGGTTATGAATATTTTTCTAAAGAAATCGTGTTTTATTTGAAAAGTCTTATATTTTGAATTAAATGAATATATTTTTTATGTTATCCACTCTATATTAATGTGGACTATTATGTCTTTGATATATTCAAATTATCTATAATGATAAACTTTAAACGATCCTAAATTTTAAAGGAATTTAGTTTTTTAATAAAATTCATAATTATGTAACTTAATAAGGTCAAGTCCCTATAGAAGAATATACTTCAGGATACTTTTCTAGTGACCTCTGAAATTTTGTTGTTTTATATTTTTTTTGTATATTTGTTTATATACTACTTTTGGGGATTGTTATTACTTTTTGGTACTAGTGATTTCGTTTTATGATACTTTATATGATTCTTTCCATAGTAATTTTCTATGATTGAATTTATTATTATTGTTTATTAATTTTCCAAATTATATGATATACAAGTTTATCTAATATAAATGGAAAAATATCCAAATTTAATTACAAAGACATGCACCACATATCATGAACCTCTTATATACAGGGATGGGTGTATATTTTATTATTGTTTAATGACATCATTCTTGTCAATTGGATCAGTGTGTTACATAGATCATATATCTATTTGTGGAATAAAATAATTTCTCCCCATTGATTGGTGTTAGGAAGAACCATGAAATAAAATATATTATTTTTACACATTTTATTCCATTACTCAACCTTCTCTATTTACACAGTTTGTTTTATATATTTACACTATTATGGATTCCCATAATATCATTATAAAACACAACTACTTTTTTCAATGTATTCTTATATAATTAGATGAATAAAATGAACAAATTTGATCAAATCTATTTTGGATTCCATGATTCAAATATTCTATAGTTATGAGACTCACTCTTTATAATCATTTTATATACGAACCTATATTTGTAAAATATGTATCATATTCAATGATTGTAAAATTATATAATTACTAGTCAAATAATTATACAGTCTTAGATACTAATTGGGAAAATGATAAAAACATATATTTTTTGGTTTTGAAAACACATCAAATGGATGGATTCCATATAATAAATCCTTTAAATAAAATATACAATATAAGTTTATAAGCCCATCCAACATAAATATTCATAACATTAATATAAGGACCCGACATTAAACATTACATATTCTTGAATTAAGTTAATAATTCAAATTTAAAATCATTTCATGTTTATATTTTTAGAGAATTAAGCCATAACTATTACATTACATCTCAAAAAATTACAAAGTTGACACTTCTACACAGTTTCCATTTTTTCAAAAAATAAAAACTCTTGAAAAAAAGAGTCATGTATAGTTACATGTCTTCGATAGCATGGCTTTTCCATGATGCCATCATTGACCCTATTCATCTTTATGTCCTATGAAAAACATTTCAAAACATGGGGTGATCCTCAAAAGATCAATAAGTGTTATAAAATAAATAAATAAAACATGTGATCATCAATACATACAAAACAGAAGCTAATTAGCATACACAAGGAAATAATAAGGTTTATGAATAACACATTGAAATAATAAATCATAAAGGTAACTTGTGGTTTCCATATCATACGTACATTGTAGTTGTCACGGAAACATAGGGAGTTACATTGGAATACCCATTATTATATATTCACTAAATATCTAACTGGAAACATTAATGTTTTCCTCCATCACATTACCCAATTAATTGGAGATCTCTCTCAGTCTCACCTACCTTTGGTTTATCACGAAACCACCCATATACATAAACAATTCCCAAGAACCATAACTTATTCATAACACATAATATATGAATAATGGAGTGATAACATTTCCACATTGAAATCACAGTATTTTATTTCAATATATTGACATAATCAATGCATTATCAAAATCATTTTCAAAACTATTTAAAACATTTAATAAAGAGATTTTTTAATCAAATTGCGTTGTAAAACATTGATACTTTTAAAGGATATAACATTTTAAAACATTAATTTCCATATAAATAAATCCTAAAAAACATTTTGAAATCATTGAGATTAATGAGAGAGACATAGAAGAATAATTTTGTAAATCATTTAAAATGATATTAGAGTTAATGTGTTCCTAACCAAATAAGAGATGCTTGAATAAAATTAATTTCTGAATGAAATTAATTAAAGATTACAATATAATTATAATAATGAGATTTGTGATATAATATGTCAAAGGGCAGTATATACACCATATAAAATTTAATTGGTGTATAACAACAATAAAAGTCTGAATGGAATGTATATTGAGGCAAAGTCCTTTGCAAAGATCATATCCTTTGATTAAGGAAAAATAAAATAAAATAATTAATTTTTAGAAATAAGAATACACAAAATATAATAGGATATTATGTATAAGAGTTCTATTGTTCAAAATAAAATAATCCACTATGAATTGGGCTGGTTTTGGATTTTTTTAATTTTTATAATATTATTTATTTAATTCATTCATTAAATAGGTAAACACTGCTTCATTATTGTGTCATAAATAATTTTATGAATTTGATAAATAAAAATTATAAATAAAACATCATGATGTATGAAATCTTTTTTATATTTATAATGAATATTAGTAGTCTAATATATGAATTATAGAACCCCACATTAATGTTTTTTAGAAAAACAATACATGTTTATGGTATTTTTATTTTTTTATTTTAATTAAAAAGTTATTAATATCATTATCCTACCCAAATGGCTTTCAAAGACCAATATTAATACCCATTGATTGTATTGGTTGTCCATTACTCATCCAATAATGTTAGGAAAAGTGTTAATGTAATTTATTATTATTATAAAATTATTTCTTCCTGGAATTACTATATTAACCTTTGACTGCTGTAAATTAAAGTCAAATGTTACAAGTCACAAAAAATTATTTTCAACTTATTGAGCCACATTTTAAATATTGATAACAAAAATATGTGTTGTATTTTTGATATTCAATTCACCAAAGTGGTAAAATTTCATTGAAAATAAATTCAGTTTTTAACTACAACTTAGGGTTTTGACTATTGATCAAAAATTGAAAGTTTTTAGATAAATAAAAAAAATTTAAGCTGAAGATATTTTTGATGTTCCAAAATAAAAAATGATATCTATTTTACCAAATTAAAAAAATTTATGTTTCCTTAATTAATTGAAAATTAATTCCCATTGACAAAAATGTGTGTTTTTGATAAATAATAACTATCAAAGGATTGGCACGTGCTTATGTCATTTTTCAAACTCAAATAACTTGCAGTGACAATGATTTTATTAATGGTAAAATATAAACTAATTAAACTTTAAAACAATTTAAAAAGATTATCTATCCATATATTTAAATTAGATTAAATTGTAGTATTGAATTAAAATGTAGTATTTTTCACTATTTATTAAAAAATGATCTTTATCAGAAAAATACTAAAAGAATTACCCAATGTAAATTTTTTTGTTCTATTATAAAGAAGAATGTTATTTTTTCAAATAAAACATATAAAAGAGACCAAAACTATATTTAATGTGGGATATCCACCAATTGGTGGTTAATTGTACTTTTAATGCATATTAGAGTAGTTATGCATAAAATTAGATTCATTCACATTTTATGTCTCTAAATTTTGTTGGATTAACATAAAAACACATCACTAGCATGCTTAATCATATTGAAGTTTATTCTATTCATTATCACCTTTACAAGGGCTAAGAGTTAATTACAATTTAAAATAATAATATATTATTATTATTCATTATAATTCATCATTGATTACAACATAAGACTTCGGGAAAACCCATTGTTGCATGTCAAGTACGCCATTTAATATATCATACCCTTTAAAATAAAATTATTATTTAATTCAAAAATATTGATAAATAAGAAAATTTCATATTGTTTATTTTTCTGGGATGTTACATCCTTCCCCTTTTGGTAATTTCATCCACGCATTTATAAAATTAGGCTTGGATTGTTCATTGAAATTCCTAGATCGGAAAAAGAGTAAATAAAACTATCAATTTAAATGAATTAATGAAAAGATCAATTGTAACCCTAGATTACCCATACTTGGATTCCATAAAAACATGGAAATGGAGGGGAAACAAAGTGTAATTTTATGATGCTGAGTGATAGAAAATATGATTATGAGAATGTTAACAACAAGATAACAACAAATTTAGGATGGGTTAAACAATTATTGATTTGCAAGTAGGAAAAGTAAATGGACAACATTTTTTACTTATGTTCCTTTTCATAAAGTTTTAGAATTTATTGATGATATTGAATAAGAACATAAGGGAACTTACTTTGTTGACATGTAGACTTTCATCGTTTACAAAATTTCTACCACAATCTCATCTTTTCTCCAAATTATGATTATTCAAGATGGATTGGTCACATAAAATGTTCTAGAATCAACATCTTCAGAATGACTTGATCCAAAAAATATCAACCATATATTTCCCTTATCATTATACATTATCCAAAACCAAAATTAGTTAGTAATAGAATAGATAAACCCTAAAAGGATAATCCTTTATTAAAATTAATACTACTCCTAATCTCCAAAATTCAACTAAGAGTACCCAAAGTTCAAGAAATACCATTCAATGTATTATTTTCCTTAACATTCATCCAAATAATAAAATCTAAGATTGAAACCCAAAACTCAAAAGGATTTAATCACATATTCTACCAAGTTAAATATTAACATTTATCTCTATAAACATTAACTACTCTTAAAGTCTCATACTAAAGTGTAATCAACATAATGAAATATACTTTATGATAGGTTAATCAGTTCCATAAATAACAAAAAACACATTATTTTCACAATAAAAACATAGATTCTTATTAAAATAATATTTAAACCATTACTACACAAATTAATTCTACTAGTATTCTATTTATTTAAACATGTAGTGTTTCTAGTATAGAGAATGTCTTCCAAAATATCCTTTATCACATAATCACAAAATCATTTTTCTATACTAATGATTTCCAATTGAAAAAAAATAAGATCCCAAATAAACATATTCTTGATCAATAATATAATTTAACAAAAAATAATAGTCATACTAACCAGGGGCTTCACGTAGTCCGGTGGTAGGCAAAAAATCCCAATCGCACTTTCGTTGTGGTGTCAATTCCCGGAGCTCTATATGACATGATGGGTTGTCATACGGTCTGTGTGTTTTTCATTTTAAAAAACTATACAATTTCATAACATTCCAAAAAAAAGATACAAATTCCTCAAAAATAATCCTAACGTATTTAGTCTTCAAATTTTATTGAATACCTTTCATTTTCCACCTCAAAATGTAATATACAATTATCACATCTAAAATAACTATAACTATTTCTAATATGAAAACTGTTATAGTTATGTCAGTTAGGGATAAATAACTACCAAACCATTATATTAATCTAAACCGACCTTTGATACCAACTATAAGTACTCAGCCTTAAACATTACATATTCTTTAATTAAGTTAATAATTCACAATGATGATGTTTTCTGGTATAGAGTTTTAGAAAATTAGGACATAACTATTACATTACATCTCAAAAAATTACAAAATATACTCTTCTATATAGTTTCTATTTTTTCCGTAAAATAAAAACTCTTGAAAAAAAATCCACGTCTAGTTCCATGTTTTAGACAGTATGGATTTTTCTTGATCCCATCCATGACTCTATTCATCTTTATTTTCTTAGAAAAACATTTCAAAACATGGGATGAGAATAAAAGTCTCAGTGATAGTTATAAAATAATGAATGAAATCATTAGATCATAAATACATAAAAAACATAAGATCTTTAACAGACCTCGTGAGATCATAAGGTTTATGAATAACATATATAAATAATAAATTATAAAGGTAACTTTTTGAATCTAGAATATTCTTAAATTGTTTCTATAAAAAGAATATATGGAGTTATGTTGGAATGCCCATCAATTTATATTCACTTAATGATATTATAAGAAAAATTAACTTTTACCTCTGTCATGTTACCCAATGCATTAGGGAGTTATCTCGGGCTCACCCACCCTAGGTTTATCACAGAACCATCTGTATACATAAAAAATTCCCATGAACCATAAAATATTCATAACATAAAAAAGCATAAAATGAAGATAACATTTCCATATTTAAATCAAAATATTCCATTTTAATATATTGACATTATCAATCCTTTATCAAAACCATTTTCAAAACCATTTAAAAAATTTAATAATTTGATTTTTGAAACAATGTGTATCGTAACAAATTGACAATTTTAAATGAATTAACATTCTAAAACATTAATTCCCAAATAAATAATTCCTCAAAACCATTTTTAAATCATGGACATTAATGGGAGGATTTGTAAGAATAATTATTTAGAACATTTAACAGTATATTTTAGTTAAAGTTCTCCTATCCAAATAAGAGATGGTTAAATAAAAAAAACTGAGGAATAACGTCAATAAAAGATTATAATATCATGAGAATAAGTATATTCCTTATATAATATGTCAAATGGAAGTATAAACAACATATGAAAGTGAATTATCGTATGAAAAACAAAAAATTCTCAATTGAATGTCAATTGAGGCGACGTCCCTTAGAAAGATCATATCCTTAGATTAAAGAAAAATAAATTTCATAATTATGTGTCAAAAAAAAGAATACACCTAATATAATTGGATATAAATTATAAAACAATTAGAATTCATCCAAATATATTCATAGCACTACAAAAATAAGAAGTAAAATGTAAATACCTGGAAATTTCAAGGAAATTTTTTTCTTATTTTTCTTTGAAATTTTACAAGAACGCAGTTTCTGACGGCGCCTAATTCTGAGGCCCGGTGTGCCCGGAATTAATTTCCGATGTCTGGCTCGGGTACATTCAATGAACAAACGAGCGGGAATTTCAAACATTTTAACCGATGCTCAGAATCAAATTCTGAGGGCACCGATGGAACCGCAGCGCCGGTTTTTGCTTAGGAATGCCTATTCTGCAGTTGCGTTTTATTGAGATTGGAAGTTAGTTTTCAGGGGTTTTATTTTAAACTGAATATAAATATGTGTTTGCCAAATTTTTATTTGTAGTGGTAATTAGAACCTATAAGGAGAGGTTAGTGGAGGGGCCCACCCACACATAACCTCCCTTGAGAGGATGTTATATGGTGGGGCCCACATGAGTATCAAACCCCCTTAACCCCCCTTAACTCTTGAACTCTCCACTTATGTGGATGAAACTCACTCTCATTAAATGAGTCTCTCCACCTCCCTCTCATTAAATTAGAACAACTTATGTTATTAACTAAAGTGAGTTAAATGTGGGTTTTCAATTTTCTAACTCTTGAATTTCAAAAAACCTATGTTCGGTTAATAAAATAATTGAGAGGCTTGTTTTATTTTGGGGTTAGTTTTCATGTGGTGGAGACTTGGGGAGAAAAAGGCTAAGAATTTAAGGAAGTCTTCTTCTTCTTCTTCACCGGCAAAGAATGTGAAGAACACCAGATTTCTCGAAGGTTGACGTCTTATTATGTGATGTGACTTCCTCCTTCAATGACGTCCCCTTCCGTGACGCCAACGATGTTTTATTTCCGCGTCGGTTTTCGGCGATGAATCATCCACAACGAATCTCCGTTCAATCCACGCTCGAGGTAGGAAATTTAAATTGTGATTGTTGGTGAACCATCGTTTACTCCCTTCTAAATTTAAGAACATGGATCAACTAAATATTATGTTGATACGTGAAGATTATTTTGCGGGTTGGGATTATTGTTATGATTCTTTTTATTTAAGAGGTTTTAGGTGAATTTTATTTGTTTCCTCTTAACATTGAGAAAAGAACAACGAGTGCGGACCAACCATTACCCGGTTGATCCGCGGACCGTTCGTCCATGCAGGTTTACTTTTGTTGGGTGTCGTCTAATTTCATGGTTAAGTATGTGCTCAATAATTTGTTGCGAACAAATGTTTGATTTGCCAATTGATATCACTTAACGCGGAGGGTGCGGGCCGAACGCACACGGCCCGACAACCCTCCGCAGTTTGTTTTTGATGTGCGGTTTTGGAGGCGACGAGAAAGCGGACCCGTATTGGAGTTTTGAGGCATCCATTCTGAATATATTGATCTTAGAAGACTTCTGGTGAAGACCGCATGCGAATCGGACCACCAGAGCGCGTCCGGTGGTCCGCCGAAGGCGGCGGCCGCGCGCCACGTCGGCGTGGCGGCGGTTCAGCAAGTGGACAGTTTTGCCGGCCGTGGGTGATCTAAAGGCGGGACCCTGAGGGTCCCGCGTGTGAAGTAACAGCCGGCCATAGGACGGCCGAGTTCCGAAAGAACCAGGGGTTGAAACCCAGGTGGTGACAGCAAGGGTGGGCCCCATGTGGGGGGGGGGAGGTGCTTAGAAGTAAAGGAGGGGCGTAGCCCCTCCCTTGGGTGAACTCGCGCGGCGCGCTGGCCACGCTGGCCACGCCGCCGGCCGGGCTGGGCCGGGTCGTCGGGCCAGGTCGCCTCCCGGGCCGGGTTGACCTGGTTCGGCCGACCCAGGGGGTACTGGGTCGGGCCAGGTCGGGCCCAGACCCCCTATTTTCGGACTAAGTTGGTTCAAACGCCCATATCTTGTGCTACAGACCTCCGATCGATGCGCCATCAGCAGCAACACGGTCCTTGGATCGAGAAGTTCGTTTTGTTATATTGAACTCAAGGTTTCAGAATACTTTGGGTTCGGATGGGTTGGTTCGTACACGAAACCAACCAGGCCCTCGGAGCGGAAACGCTAATATCTTGAGCTCTGGACGTCCGATTGACGTGCCGTTGACTGGGCTGAGTTCCTCTTAGTGAGACAGATCTTTTTGCATACTCCACTCGAGGTTTTGACGAAGGTGGAGTATGGTCGGTTTGGTTTTTCCTTAAAAACCAACCGGGCCCCTGGAACGAAAAAGCCAATAACTCTCAGACCGGGCGTCCGATTGACGCGCCGTCTATTGCGTTGAGTTCCCGTTGATGATACAGAACTTTTGGATACATCAACTTCGGACTATGTGAAAGTTGATGTATCAGCCTCTCGGCTCATGGCGTGGACCCTCCCGAACGAGCTTGCTGTGAGCGGGAACCCAAGAGCTGGCTGCGACTGCGACTTCGACGACGACTCTGCAGAGATCCTCAGGGGATTCGACGGCGATGACTACAACACTCAGCGATCCTACGGGGATCAGTGCTACAGTTCATGTATGGGTCCGATTCTGTGTGGACCTTTGCGGGGGTTAGTACCTATCAATCCTTTGTGGATCTGACAGCTTAGATGATTCAGTACTGGTCTTGTATCCTATGTGTGTCCCAGTATAGATGAATCAATGAAGACCGCTGGTCTTTTATCCTATGTGGGTCCTAGCTGTGCTGGTCTTGTATCCTATGTGGGTCCCAGCTTATATGATTCAGTACTGGTCTTGTATCCTATGTGGGTCCAGTATAGATGAATCAATGAAGATAGCTGGTCTTGTATCCTATGTGGGTCCTAGCTGTGCTGGTCTTGTATCCTATGTGGGTCCCAGCTTTGATGATTCAGTGCTGGTCTTGTATCCTATGTGGGTCCCAGCTTAGATGATTCAGAACCTATGTCCGATCATCTCTTTCACCTTTTCGATGATGTATACCTGTGTGAGTTGAAACCTGTTTTGCTTCCTTTGTGGATTGAGTTGTGCTATCTTGAGTGGATTACGTTTTTCTTTCCTGTGTGGAATATGTTTTTCTTTCTTGTGTGGAATACGATTTGATTTCATCTGTGGACTGGGATGTACTTTGGCTCAGAGGTTTTAGCGTATTGGAATTGATGACTTAGGTATATGTATGGGCATATACCTAGGTAGTGTTGGATGTTATTTCATGATTTATCCTTCCTTTTTGATTTATCCTTTGTTGATTTTGGGAGACCTTAGGGGGTCTCGGGGTCCCTACTGAGTAGCTTATACTCACCCCTGCACGGGCTATGCCCGCACTAAGTTGTGTTGGTTGCAGACGACGGACAGCGCTGATCACGGTTGAGGATTTCAGTGCAGGTCGGTACCCGGAGGTGGACCACTGGGCGGACGTACTCGGAGTAGACGGCGGGCCCCGAGGAGATTTAGAGGCTATCTGTACACACCCTTCTGGAGGGACTTCCAGTGGACGGCTCGAGGATGCAGTTTTACTTTTAGTTGTTGTTTTCCATTTCAGTAGTACTTTACAGTTGGGCTTGTATTTCCGGACCCCTTTACTTTCTGCACCTACTGTTGTACAGTTTTACTTAGTGTTTACCTCTTTCCTCTTGCTTACTCTGGGGTGGTTGTTTACTTTAAAAAGGAAATGCCTTCCCTGTTTATCGGGATTTACGCCTTGGTGCTAGTCGACAACCCCTGGCCTATGGAAGGCGGGCTTGGGGTAGTCACGACACGGGCCCCGAGGACGGGTCATGACAAATTGGTATCAGAGGAGTTTGGTTCTACCGCAGAATCTGATCATTTTTCTATGTGAAGCAATAGTGTTAAGCGTATTGAGTGTGGTTATCAGTTCAGGGAGTCCAGTGTTGGTGTAGCGGCCGACGTATCCGTACACCACGACCCTGACTTCTGATTTCTGACTTAATGCACGAAAACATTGATTTCATGTGTGTTTCATGTTTTCTTTGTGATTACATGTGTCAGCTCACCAGGTATAAGATGTTGACCGTATTGTATATGTTTAGGATGTATCCACACAGACAGTCAGTTGGAGTTCCGAGAGAGTACTCGATGACGGCTCACCGAGCGACGAGGCTCTGGTGCAGGGCCTTTTTTACTATGTTGGCACCCTCTGGTGGTGTACCAGCAGCACCACCACCTGTTGGGCAGCAGATTCCAATAGCTATACTAGCAAACTTTGCACGCTGGCAGAGCGAGTTGCACATGTTCCAGTAGTAGAGGCCTCTGAGGTTACGAGGCGAGACAGATTCCCAGATAGTAGAGCAGTGGCTGGAGGCGATTGCTAGAGTTTTCCGCCTAGCTGAGACATCAGTAGAGTGGATGGTGGACATGGCCACTAGTGTTTTCCAGTTAATGACCATGAGGATAGTCCGCATAGTGATGAGGCTTTAGTAGGTGGAATGATGCCTGATATAGTGCCTTTGGGTAGTGTGTCAGCTATACATCACTACCTGTTGGTCAGCAGTTACAACCGGTGGTACCGGTAGGTGACACGTGTAATCATAATGCCTTACATGTGTTCTAACTTCAGATACCCTCAAGTTCCGAGGTGAACCTGACTCATAGGTGGCTGAGGACTAGCTTGAGGAGGTGTCCGAGAGTTTCCTAGAGCTTATACAGTTTCGGCATGACGACGTGTTTATAGCTGAGAATTAATCGAGGCGTACCGAACATACCGGGTACTCGATGAATGAATTTCGATCAGTGCAATAGAGCTTAGACCTTTGAGCGTGGCTTGTTTAAGGACTTCCGAGCCAACACTTTTTCTCTATGCATTCCTACTTAGGCTAGGGTGCTAGAAGGAACTTTTTTGGTTGAGAATTCTTTGGTGATCGAATACAGCCAGAGAATGTTAAAAGTTTGGAAAGCAGGAAACTGACGCCAGTCTCGGAGACTTGGGCATGTAAAATGTTTCACGTAGAGTAAATTTTAAGGACATATGAATTTTCAGAGAAGAAGACATGGAGGCAGATCTAGGAGAGCAGCTTGTGTTGGTGTACATTTCAACATATTTCCATCACCCGCCTTTGTTGTCCCCGCTAGACTGAGGGAGTTGGAGAGCAGGGGAAGAGATTAGTTGCATGCAGTTACGGAGTGCGACAAAAAAAGGGCTCTAAGGATGATTCGAAGTGCGAACTTTGTCTTCTACTAGCTGTCGTAGCCACAGACATCGAAACAAATCATCATTTCCTTCCATGAATCTAGTCCCAGACCTATAGTTTCCGGTTAAGCCGTTGACTTGACCCTCAAGTCTGGAGATACCTTTGGGAGGAGACTCGATTGTGACAATTACGCCGATGGTGTGATCTGACCCTTGAGGCGAGAGTCTCGGTTGGAATCTCTTGGTGGCAGTTTCGAGGCCTTACAATATTAGTTTGAGTATGAATTTGGCAATCACTATTAATACTCAAATTGACGGTATTAGGGAAATAAAGGGATGGGTTTTACTTGGTCGGTGAAAAGGAAACCCTGGGAAGCACATGTTAAACTCATGTACGGGAGGGTGCGACATATCACTCTTGAGTCGGCCAACCTTACCCTCGTGGCAGCAGTCGTTTTTAGTTTCAGTTCTAACAGGAATTGGAGACCTTTTTAGTTCGAGTATGACGATCATGTTCTTATACGGGTCTCACCTCGACGAGGTTTACAGAGATGTAGCCGAGGCGGCGAGAGATCTCTGAGGTTCAATGGACCTATCTAGGTCCCCAGCAGGGTAGGTGAGGTGGTTTACCACTTCACCATTCCACCTCAGTTGCACCAGGTGCCTGACGTTTCCTTGTATCTCAACTGAGGAGATACGTTCTTGATCCTTCACACATCATCGACCTCAGGGAGTTGGACGTCGATGATAGGGAGACATGAACGGAGGTACCAGTGGGGATCAAGAATCGACAGGAGCAGATCCTACGAGGACGACCGATTCGTTGGGTGCACTTTCTTTGACAGTACAAGAACCTCTAGGTGAGAACATGGAAATTGAAGGCTCAGATGCGTGATCTGTACAGCTTTTGTGACCCTAGTTTGTGATGGAGCTTTAAGGGGACGTAAATCCCTGAGGTGGGAGTAATGTAAAGACCCGGAAATTTCGAGGAAATTTTTTTCATATTTTTCTTTGGAATTTTACAAGAACGCAGTTTCTGACGGCGCCTGATTCTGAGGCCCGGTGTGCTCGGAATTAATTTCCGAAGTTTGGATCGGGTACGTTCAGTGAACGAACGAGCGAGAATTTCTAACGTTTTAACCGGTGCTCGGAATCAAATTATGAGGGCACCAATGGAACCTCAGTGCCGGTTTTTTCTTAGGAACGCCTATTCTGCAGTTGTGTTTTATTGAGATGGGAAGTTAGTTTTCGGGGGTTTTTATTTTAAACTGAATAAAAATATGTGTTTTCCATATTTTTATTTGAGGTGGTAGTTAGAACCTCCAAGGGGAGGTTAGTGGAGGGGCCCACCCACACATAACCTCCCTTGAGAGGATGTTATAAGGTGGGGACCACATGAGTATCAAACCCCCTTAACCCCCCTTAACACATGAACTCTCCACTTATGTGGATGAAACTCACTCTAATTAAATGAGTCTCTCCACCTCCCTCTCATTAAATTCGAACAACTTATGTTATTAACTTAAGTGAGTTAAATGTGGGTTTTTAATTTTCAAACTCTTCAAATTCAAAAACCTATGTTGGGTTAATAAAATAAGTGAGAGGCTTATTTTTTTTGGGGTTAGTTTTTCTTGTGGTGGAGACTTGGGGAGATGAAGGCTAAGGATTTGAGGAAGTCTTCTTCTTCTTCTTCACCGACGAAGAACGTGAAGAACACCAGATTTCTCGAAGGTTGATGTCTTCTTCTGCGACACGAATTCTTCCTTCCGTGACGTCCCCTTTCGTGATGCCAACACATTTTTCTTTCCGAGACGGTTTTTCGCGACGAATCCTCCACAACGAATCTCTATAAAATCCGCACTCGAGGTAGGGAATTTAAATTTTGATTGTTGGTGAACCCTCGTTTACTCCCTTCTAAATTTAAGAACGCCGATCAACTAAATATTATGTTGATCTGTGAAGATTATTTTTCGGGTTGGGAATATTGTTATGATTCTTTTTTTAAGAGGTTGAAGGGTAATTTTATTTGTTTCCTCTTAACCTTGAGAAAAGAACACCGAGCGCGGACCAACCATTACCCGGTTGATCCGCTGACCGTTCTTCCATGCAGGGTTACTTTTGTTGGGTGTCGTCTAATTTCATGGTTATTTAAGTGCTCAATAATTTTTTGGGAACAAATGTTGGATTTTCCAATTGATATCACTTAACGCGGAGGGCGCGGGCCGAACGAACACGGCCCGACAACCCTCCACAATTTTTTTTTGATGCGCGGTTTTGGGGGAGACTTGAAAGCGGACCCGTATTGGAGTTTTGAGACATCCATTCTGATGATAATGATCCGAGGAGACAGCCAGCGAAGACCGTAAGTGAATCGAACCACCGGATCACGCCCGGTGGTCCGTAGAAGGCGGCGGTCGCGCGCCACCTCGGCACAGTGGTTCAGCAAGTGGCCGGTTTTGCCGACCGCGGGTGATCTGGAGGCAGGACCCCGAGGGTCCCGCATGTGAAGTAACAGCTGGCCTTAGGCCGGCCGAGTTCCAGAAAAACCGGGGGTTGAAACCCCGGTGGTGACAGAAAGGGCTGGCCCCACGTGGGGGGGCCGCCGTTTAGAAGTAAAGGAGGGGCGTAGCCCCTCCCTTGGACACACTCGCGGGGCGCAATGGCCACGCTGGCCGCGCCGCCGCGCCGCCGGCCAGGCCGGGCTTCCGGGCCGGGCCGAGACGTCGGTCCGGGTCACCGCCCGGGCCGGTTCGACCCGGTTCGGCCGACCCAGGGGGTACTGGGTCGGGCCGGGCCGGGCCCAGACCCCCTATTTTCAGACTCAGTTGGTTCAAACGCCCATATCATGGGCTACGGACCTCCAATCGATGCGCTGTCAGCAGCAACGTGATCCTTGGATCGAGACGGTCGTTTCGATATATTGCACTCAAGGTTTCGGAATAATTTGGGTTTGGCCGGGTTGGTTCGTACACGAAACCAACCGAGCCCTCGGAGCGGAAACGCTAATATCTTGAACTCCGGACGTCCGATTGACGTGTCAATGACTTGGTTGAGTTCCTCTTAGTGAGAAGGATCTTTTGGAATACTCTTCCTGAGGTTTGGACGCAGGTGGAGTATGGTCGGGTTGGTTTTGCCTTAAAAACCAACCGGGTCCCTGGAACAAAAAAGCCAATAACTCTGAGACCGGGTGTCAGATTGACGCACCATCTATTGCGTTGAGTTCTTATTGAAGATACGGAACATTTGGATACATCATCTTCGGAATATGTGACAGTTGATGTATCAGCCTCTTGTCTCATTGAGCGGACCCTCCCGAACGAGCTTGCTGTGAGAGGGAACCCTAGAGCTGGCTGCGACTACGACTTCGACGACGACTGTGCATGGATCCTCAGTGGATTCGACGGCGATGACTACAACACTCAGCGATCCTACGGGGATCAGTGTTATAGATCCCGTGTGGGTCCGATATTGTGTGGGCCTTTGCGAGGGTTAGTACCTATCGATCCTTTGTGGATCTGACAGCTTAGATGATTCAGTACTGGTCTTGTATCCTATGTGGGTCCCAGTATAGATGAATCAATGAAGACAGATGGTCTTGTATCCTATGTGGGTCCTAGGTGTGCTGGTCTTGTATCCTATGTGGGTCCCAACATAGATGATTCAGTACTGGTCTTGTATCCTATGTGGGTCTCAGTATAGATGAATCAATGAAGACAGCTGGTCTTGTATCCTATGTGGGTCCTAGCATTGCTGGTCTTGTATCCTATGTGGGTCCCAGCTTTGATGATTCAGTGCTGGTCTTGTATCCTATGTGGGTCCCAGCATAGATGAATCAATGAAGACAGCTAGTCTTATATCCTATGTGGGTCCCAGCCTAGATGATTCAGTACCAATGTCTGATCATCTCTTTCACCTTTTCGATGATGTATACCTGTGTGAGCTGAAACCTGTTTTGGTTCCTTTGTGGATTGAGTTGTGCTATCCTGAGTGGATTACATTTTTCTTTCCTGTGTGGAATAAATTTTTCTTTTTTATGTGGAATACGAATTGCTTTCTTGTGTGGAATGGGATGTACTTGGGCTCAGAGGTTGGAGCGTGTTGGAATTGATGACTTAGGTATATGTATGGGCATATACCTAATTAGTGTCGGATGTTATTTCATGATTTATCCTTCCTTTGTGAATTATCCTTTGTGGATTTTTGGAGTCCTTTGGGGGTCTCGGGGTCCCTACTGAGTAGCTTATACTCACCCATGCACGGGCTATGCCCGAACTACGTTGTGTTGGTTGCAGACAACGGACAACGCTGATCACAATTGAGGCTTTCGGAGCAGGTCGATACCCAGAGGTGGACCACTGGGCGGACGTACTCGGAGTAAACGCCGGGTCCCGAAGAGCTGTGGAGGCTCTCTATACACACCCTTTAGGAGGGACTACCAGTGGACGCCTCGAGGATGCAGTTTTACTTTTCAGTTGTTGTTTTCCCATTTAGTTGTACTTTACAGTTGGGCTTGTATTTCCGGCCCCCTTTACATTCTTCACCTACTGTTGTACAGTTTTACTTAGTGTTTACCTCTTTCCGCTTGCTTACTATGTGGTGGTTGTTTACTTTACAAAGGAAATGCCTTCCCTATTTATCGGGATTTACACCTTGGTGCTAGTCGCCAGCCCCTGGCCTATGGAAGGTGGGCTTGGGGTAGTCACAGCACGGGCCCCGAGGACGGGTCATGACATAAATATTTATCCGAAATAATTCAAATTGTGTTAAGAAGTTCTCTTACATAACATCGACGACCTGACAACGACATATTATTAATCAAAAAATAAGTTTATGAGAAAAAAATTGATTATCATCACATTGACATAAAATGTACAGAAATAAAGATAATTAATATCATATCCCTACATTATAGAATGGAAATTAAAATACAAGACATAAAAGAAGTCTTTATCTAAAATATTGTGATGAATGGTTCCCTTACCGATTTGTTAACTTAAAAAACATACAAACCATGAAAGAAGGATCATAAAATGAGATGTAAATACCCATAAATTATATTATTCTTTAGAAATAACAGAATAATATGAAATACATACACCACACAAAATGAAATTGTGGAAAATATAGCTTGAATCTCACATGAATAAAACGTGAGATGAAAACACCTTACCACATTGTAATCAATCGAGTTGTAAGACAAAAAGTTATTAACTACCATATTAAAAACTAAATACTATGAATATAAATATAATCATGATAATATATATCAAATGGAAGTTCATAGTACAACAAATTAAATAAATAAGTGGTTAACAATTGGATACTCACAGAATTAAAAGTGAGATAAGAATCCTCATACCTCATGTCCGACTTGACCCATTCATTATATAATCTCTTAAATAATTAATTAAATTTAATTTCTACATTAATAAATACATTTTTCATTCATATTATTCCTATTATTTCACATATTACATTGTTATAAACATTATGTAATCATTTAAGTTAATAATGGTCGTTTTGTCGATATTTGGTACATGAGTCAAAAATAAACTTCTTATAATTACAAGTTCTTCATGTGGTCAGAGGTACATTTTATACATAATGATATTCATGATGTAGATATAATATATATAATATATGTCTAGTATTTATATATGTATTTATAATAGTACATAACATTTGGAGATAATAAATGAAATGCACCATTCATGGAGACGGTAAGTCATACGCACGCATTAACACTACTTTCATTTTTATTTCATATTTTAATTGTATGAAAACATAATAATACCTAGGTAAATCATAACTCCATTATTATATATATGTAATTTAATTTAATTAAATCCATCATTTATATGTTCCACGTATATCATTAACGAGTCATATCACTTTGAGGGGGCATTAGTCTGCACTTCCTCAAATGAAATTACAATATTTACCCCATATGGGAACCATAATGGTATGATATAAATGAAAAATAAAGAATTATAGATAAGGTGTAAATATAATATATATCACTTTTATGTACAGTTCCGTCATAATTTTCATCATAAGAGGTGGTAGGATATCATTAAACAATCATCATTTTGTGAGGCGTTAGTTCGCCATCCATACAAACAATATGTTCATTACCAATTAGATAATGGTGTGTGTATATTTTGTTCGAATACATATCATAAAAACAACCTATTATATTTTGGATAAGGGTTTTGTTATAAAATAAAGTAATACGAAGAGTCAAGGGGTTGGTTAATTAATAGAAAGGAAAAGAACTTAAGAGAAGTCGTTACCTTAAAATAGGGTAACTCCCCTTTGTTTGTACCAGAAAGATTTCATTAAGTGCCTTCCTGCATAATGTTAATATTCTAGGAGGAAGAAAGGAATTTTAAGAGGTTTATTGGTTAGAGGTTGGATGAGCCAAAGGACTTGAGATGTGTGAGTAATGGGTTGGAGATGGGGGCTTTCTATAAGGGGGAGGAGGGACTCTTTAGAAATGTTTGAAAATATTATTTTATTATATAATTAATTTCTGTTTCTAAAGCACCAATTATTATTAAATTCTTAGATTACATGACTTTTGTTGGAAATAAAATAATCCAATATGAATTCGATAGGTTTTGGATATTTTTATAATTTTTATAATCTTATTTATTTAAATCATTCATTAATAAGGTAAATGCTATATCATTATTGTGTGATAAATAATTTGATTTATTTGAAGTCTAAAATTTATAAATAGAATACAATTATATAGGAAACTATTTTATATTTATAATTAAAATTTATAGTCAAATATATCAATTATATAACCCCACATTGATTTTTTTAGAAAAAATATACATGTTTATGATATTTTTATTTTTACTTTAAATAAGAAAGTTATTAATGTCATTATCTTACCCAAATAAATTTAAAAGACAAAAAGTCTTACCCATGGATTTTCATGGCCATCCATTTCTCATTCAATAAGGTTAGGACAAGTGTTATGGTAATTTTATATTATTACAATACTATTTTTCCTTAAAGTACCCTATTTAACTTTAACCGTTGTAAATACAAGTCAAAAGTTATTATTTACCAAAAATTATTTTCAATATATTGAACCACATTTTACATAATTATAAAAAGACATATAATTAAGAGTTTTGAAATTTAATTAATATAAATTGTAATGTTTGATTTAAATGAAAAAGTCAGGTTTTTAACTACTACTCGTTGTTTTTACTATTCATCAAAAATTGAAGGTTTTCATAAAAATATAAAAAAATCAGCCTAAGATATATTTTATATTCTGAATTAAAAAATGATTTCTATTTTACCAAATTAAATACATAGATATTTCGATAATTAAAATAAAATAAAATCATATTGTTAATATGAAAAACATGTTTTTAAGAAATAATAATTATAAAAAAATTGACACTTGTTTATGTCCAATTTCAAAGTGAAATTACATATAATGACTATAATTGGATTAAATGGTAAAAATATAATCTAATTAAACTTTAAAACAAATTTAAAAAGGTAATATAGCCATATTAATAAATTTGGTTAAAAGACAATTCTGAATTAAAATGTAGTATTTTTTTCACTATTCATTAAAAAAACTGAACTTTACCCGAAAAAATACCAAAAATTTATCCAAAGTACATTTTTTTGTCCTTATTATAAATAAAATGTTTTTTTCTCAAATAGAACATATAAAAGAGGGAAATCTTGATTATAAGAGGGTTCTCCATCAAAAGGCAGTAAATCGACCTTTTAAGAAATATATTAGAGTATTTTTGTTTAAAATTATATTCATTCACATTATAAGCCCCTATCCATTATTGGACAAATGTATGACCATTTAAATAACTTTTATAATCATATTTTAGTTTGTTCTATTCATTCCCTCCATTATAACGGCTAGGCATTAACTACCACTTAAAATAATAATATATTACTATTTTGTAGTATACCTTAGCATTGTGTGCAACATAAGACTTTTGTGAAACCCATTGTTGTGTGTTAGGTATTCCATTGAATATAGAATCCCCCATTAAAATAAAATTAATATTTAATTCAAAAATATTCATAATTTTGAAAGTGTCGCATTCTTTATTTTACTGGGATGTTAGATTTAACATGATATATTTATGATCGTCAATATATTAAAATATGTTTTCTATTTTTCCAAATCAATCATGTTAAACTATAAGACCTATATCACCACAAAAGACATGTATCTTTCCCATTTAAAACTCAGTTGATTGATCCATATAGAGAGTTTCTAGATTTTTTGATTACCTACCCAGCATTATCAAATATAATATTATTCTCTTATGTTTTTTATCAAATAGATTGACATTAGGTAAAATATTTTTGTCAACCAAATCATTACAATTAATAAAATTACTTCATGGAGACATCATTATCTAATGATCATGAAAAATGTTGAGTTTAAAACATAAAACAAAATAAATTTGAAATTCAAAAATCAGTCCAAGATCATAAAATAACTCCAATAAAGGATCGATTACACATTAAACATGATTGTTTACTAACCTATAAGTCATTGTAAAAATAATTTCTTAAATATCAACCAATGTATAAAATAATTTTAAAATATTAAAATTTAACAAAATAATTTTATAAAAAACATTTCATAATCAAATTCTTTTATCAATGGCTACAAAGAATGATTGTATATTTTTTCATGAATTATTACATTATTTATAAATATAAATAATGTTATAAAGTATACCTTCACTATTAAGTTAACAATAAATTATTCAGGTTTTGAATAACCCTTTTTTGAACTATCACATATGAAGAGTTCATGGTTAATAAAAAATAAATTATATATACCAATTTATAACTCAACCAAGTATACCAACTAAACAATATCAATGAATACATCACAATTGAATGAAATTAACACTATTTTTAATGACTTAACCCAACCTAAATATCAAACCCAACCCCAATTACAATAAAGAATGTTTCTCAGCCTTAATCGTGCCCCTCAACCAATAAATTATAGTAATTAAGGAGAAAGTACTAAAAAATACAATTACATTAGTTTTATATAAATGAAAATCTTCATCCATAAGTCAGTTTCAATAGAAATATTCATTAAGAGTTTTTTGTAGATTAATATTTTGGATAATAAGAAACAATCGAAAATTTTAACCACAAAAAGATTAATCAATAATTTTTATATATTCAAAACCATACATTTTTTATGAATGAACATTAGTTTGTGTACAATACATAATATAATTTTGAATGAAATATATCAATTATAGTATATAATACAAAAAATTCATTATGTTTTTATATAAAATTTCCATAATAAATATGATATAATTTAAATAATATGAATTGATTCTATATATAAAAATATGAAATTTTTATAAAATTTGATAACAAGGAAAATAAATTCAAAAAAATATTTATATAAATAGAATATATGCAACATAATGATTAATTAAAATGATCAATTTTATAGATATTTTAGGAAATTTACCCATTACAGATAGCGAAATCGGTTAAGAATGAGTAAATCAAAAGGTAATATATAAATACCTTCAAACCCAAAAAAATAACTAGAATATAATCGATAAGTGTTTAGAACCGAATGGGAATAATTATTATTTAAATAATATTGAAAAAAAATCTTAAATAATATTGTTTCTTAATAAAAACCTATTAGGGAAAGTATACTTTTTAAGGTAATATAGATCAATCAATGTGATTATATGAGTAGAGAAGTAAAAAACCAAACATTTTAATGAATAATATATTATTAGTTTCTCATAGGATAGTATATGTTTAGTCAATAAACCCATTCCACCCATTTTTTTAAAAATAACAATACATCCATCTATGATCTTCATTTAACATGATACTTGTTTTATCTAATAATTTTTATAGGGAAATGAAATCTAGTGATCTTACATTTGGTGATTTAAAACTTCGGTTGAAGTGATTGAAAATTTTATTAATCTATGGAGTTATTAAATATTTCATTAATTGGGTGATGGGTCAGGTTGGGGTGCATATTAACAGAAATAAAAGATATAGATCTTTTTACCATGAAATGGATAATGGAGGTTTCTTCTTCCAATGATATAAGAACTAAAAATAATGTCTATGAAATTATAATATTATATGTGTTTCTGTAAATTAATATGCCGCTTCGAGGGGTAGATGAAAGAATACACAATATTCCTCTGACTGTGTTTCTATAAGTAACTCTGAGAAATTAAACTTCATATTTTCCAGTTTACATAGGATTTGTTTTATTTCAAATTGTATCATCATTTAGCATATGCTTGTTTCTGGTATCCTATAATTGATCTTTATTTTATTATTTAATTATTGTGTTATTGGACAATATATTGAGTATATTAAAATTTTTAGAATTAGGTTTTTTTATATAATATTTCATGAGGCCTACAAGGATATGATTTTTTTTATTTTCATTTAGTTTATGAATATATTTCAATACTATGAATATTTTATATAATATCATGTTGAAGGTTATTTTTTGTTCAATATTGGATTCATTGATGTTATTATTGTTTCATTTTTCACTTGGATTGGGATACCTACTATTTATTTAATGACACATACTATTGGAAAAATATCCAATACCAATGATTTGGAATTGTTCACATTGGTCCCCGAACTATAGGTTTTTCATATACCAATAGTTTTGTGGTAAATTTTTTGATTTTTTATTAGTATATTCATATACCATTGGCTTTGGTAAATTCATTTGTATAGGATTACAATAATAGTTTTCCTAAAACCTTTTTGATAGGTAATGTTAAATAAAAAAGAATGCTAAAATTTTAACCCATGACCTCATACTCATATGTCAAACACCTAACCACTATGCTAAAATAGTTATTGTGAATATAAAAAGTTAAATATATTTATATATATATACATTGATTTATTTGATGATATATGTCAAAATAATTCATAAAACATCCTATTACCTATACCCACAATTCTCAAAATCGTTGGTATAAGACTATACCAATGGTTTTAAGAACCTTATGTACATGTACACGGAATTTTATGACCTACTAAAACAATTTTAAAACTAATTGGTATTGGTTCTTTAATTGGAGGCTATACAAATGTATTTTTCCAATCCATCGGTATACCCATCACTTATCCACATGGTTTTTGAAAACCCCTTTATATTGTGTCATTTTATCGAATCTATGCCAACATATTTCTAAAACTATTGGTATAGCTATGACAAATATCAATTTGTTTTTCAAAAACTATCATCATAGTGTCATATTATGGTACTAATACTTAAAATTTTGGCTAACCAATTGGGTTGGAGTCTTTAATTGGTACATATACCAATTATTTGGTCAAAACAATTTGTTTATGCTGATTTCCATGGGTCAGTTCCTAGTAGTGACCTACACTAGTTTAATTAATGAAAATATACCCCTAATTAGTGGTTTCTCTATTAATAAAATATTTTAATGGATTAAATTATTTTTTAGCCTATAATTTTTTCATTCATTTAATTTTCATTGTACTTACATGTTTTATTACTTATTGTATATATTATTATTTTAATATTTTCTTTACCAATTATATAATATTCGGTTCTTTTACTAACTTCAACATATGAATATTTATAAACATCATAACATTTTTTTATTTAATTACCCATGTGGAATACAAAATTATATGTTTATTTTAAATTATAATATACACCAATCTATGTCTTCCCAGCTTATTTGTCGAGAAAATTATTAGAAATTGATTTTTGAATTGAACCCAAAATGTTGTTTTTACATAAATTTGAATGAAAATGATTTCAATTATATTTTAAAATAAAAACATTTTGGACTTTATTTAAGTTAATTAATATTTAAATATACTGTTAAAAAATATTATTATTCTTATTAATCTATCTTATTAGGATCAAGGATCTTGTTGAAGGATACAAAGAAATTGTTTTAGTTTATATACATATTATATAAAGTTAACATCATTAATTAAAATTTCATCCTTAATATGAACATCAAATTGAATTTTTCAATTATGAAAAATAATTTTATTATACCCTTTTAATAAATTAAAATATTTATGTGATATGAATTCTAGAAGTATTAAAATAGACAAGAGGCTATCTACTGTTGAATAAATATCTCTAAAAACTTTACTTCTTCTTGAAAATAATCCATTGAAACAAGTCATAATCTATTCCAAATAATATTCCAATTTTCATCATATTAATTTATAAAGATACTTTTTAATTATATTACTGGAATTCCATTGGAACATTACACCAAAATATGAACTCTATTGTATTGAATTTTATTCATTTATTATTGTATAACCCTTACTCAACTATTTGCACCCAATGCATGTTATTCTATTTTTAAATAAAATTTAGTTATAAATTCATGATCCCCATTTCTATTTCATAATGAACAATGAGTTTAATGGTTTATCTACATTTATAGTATAATTATGACTTGGATTATTCCATGCGATTTAATGGTTTCTATTAACATAGTAATGTTTTTCGATTTTATTTTTATTTTTTCAATTGTTGTTCAGAATTTCAAAATATGGTGGCATAAATTATGAATGATATAAATCCTATTATGTATCATTGGGTTATAATAAATTAATATAAATCATTTTATACTCAAAAATTATTGGATTAATATTTGGATGTATTATAAAACACCAATTATTGATTTCATCAATGATTACATAAACTATTTCTTAATAAATTTTATTATATTTAAATATATATATTTTAAAACTATTTTAGAGTATCTATGAAAAATAAATCCATGATCCTAGTGATTAAACAAATAAATATTACATTTATTATTTTTAATTATCCATTTATACATAAAAACATAAAGTATAAATTTGTTTATCTACCAATACCCAACTTACATGTATTTTTTTTGAATTTTTTAGATAAAACATGATTTATAGTATAAAATTATGTGGTCCTGAATTTATCCTAAATTTTTTAGTAATTTAATATTCATCCAACAAGGTTCATTTAATTAATTGAATAATTTCATTCATTTATTCACCTAAAACATTTTACTTTGGTGTTTCAGGTGACATGAAGTTATGATGAAGAACATTCTTACAATAAAAATATTCAAAATTAAAAATATTAAAAATAAAATTGAAGAGATTAATCTCCTAAATAGTAATCAAATGTATGTTTTTACCATTTGTAACAAAATCTTATGAAACTATGAAAGAAAATAGGTATTTTTATTTTCAATTCAGAAAATAGATCCATGTAAATGTAGTGTAACAATAAAGCAAAATATTATTTTACCCAATACACTTTTAGTTTTGGAATGAATTCATAATTTCTTGGGCACTCACTATATATATTTAGAAAATATAAATTTACTAATGGATTTAAAACTAGAATTAGGTTTTATTTCTAAATTAAAAAGGATCAATAATTCTTGAATATAACTAATAGTCTGGTAGAGAAATTTCATGAAATTTAGTATAATGTTTTTATAAACACATAATTATAAATTTTCAATTTATCATATTCTGAATCCATGATAAATATTTATCTAGACATAATCATTAATTTTACATGTCTATACGATCATCCAGATGTAGTTTTTAATCATCGGAAGATAGAATAAAATTACATTCTAAACATCAAAAATAATATTTCCATTTCTAAATCTCACAAGATAACCATCATTACATAATGGACTAATGATTAAAATTTTGTTCTTATGTATTATGTTATAAAACCCATTTTAAATAATGTTTTCTCAATTAAATGAATCATTATGGATTATATTGCTTTTACACTGTCCAGTTTTACTTAATGTAACACATCCATCATTCTATTTTTTAAATTTTAAAAAGTTATAATTGTATATTTTCTTATGATGAGAAAAAAATATGATCTATATACCCCTTATGACCACTTCTGGTACTCATAAATTTTTCTTTAATGTAATAAGACTAATTTTCTAGTACCTAATGTTACTTCGGTATCACTACATTATAAATTAAACCCTTAAGACCCACATATATATATATACCAAAATATTTAATCTTATACATCTAAAATATCTAAATAAATAAATGGATTATTAAATCCAAAGTATTGAACTTGATTCAAGGACAAAATTATTTTTCAATTAACTTCCTTTTTGACATTTAGTAAAAATGGTTCATGTTCCAGAACAAAACACTTAGAAAACATGTAATTCACTATATTTATAAAATATTATGGGTTATTCTCAAGATAATCTCATAAATTTAAATATATTATAATAATTGTCATTATATGATTTAAAATTTGATAAAATAATTTTTATGCCAATTATATTCCAATTTATTTTTTTGACTAAATTTTGATCATTTGATGTTTAACTAAAATTAGATTTAAAATCTAATTTTTATTAATTTTTTTGATATATTTGATTTAATTATTTAAATAATATATTTTTCAATGAAATATACTTCATTAGAAAAATAATAGAAATTGATGAAGTCGAACATTGTTTTTCCTTTCAAGGATATTTACACATTTAGTCATTTTCTAATTGTTTTGGAATATATTCCTCATCTTTAAATAAGGGGACGGTTTCATATAGAAAAGATTTTTATTCTTCATATGAGTAATAATAAAATTTAGAAGTCAAATTTAAATCAATGGGGTGTTTATCTATCACCTAATTTGATTAACATTTAAAAAATTTATAATATGAGTGTGAATTTAAATAATATATTAATTTTTATATTTATCTTTTGAAGAACTATTTTATAAGGTTTTACTAAAAATTGTGATCCATGTGTCTATATCCTTAAAAAACTCATTTTATACATGTTTAAATGATCATACATATTTTTACTTTTTATTTATAAACATTAGTCATTTTTTCTTATCTGACTAGGGTTTATGCATTAATAACCAATCACATGATAATGGAATTTCATTACATGTCTATCATTTCCATATTTTCTATAATATTGTTGAAAATATTCATTTTAACAATTCTATTAATCATTGTATTTTGTTTTGAATGTACATTTACAATATCATCATAATTTTAAAATAAAGTGGATTTTTCAAATTCTCCATTGAAATAAAAGTCTTTGAAACATTTTATAAACAATAAGTATTACATGACATAATGTAACAAAAAGTTGAAGTGAAGGTTATTAATATATTCATTTTTACTTTGGTATCATCCTTATTTAAATTACTCTCATAATATAATATTGTTTTAATAAAATCAGCACAACTCATTATTTTTCTCTACATGGATTCATCTATAGATATTCTATTATATTTTAATCTCAATTAAATTATATGAATAAATTTCTCACTTATATGATCATCTAATAATCTATTATTTCTATGACGTTGAATTTTATTTATTATTTTTATAATATTTTTATGTATTTTTTCTACATTTTCACCAAAAATAAAATAAAAAATAATTTAGTAATACCTCAAATATTCCCTAAGAGATTAAATAACATTTTTAGTTCCAAAAATATCGATTTCATGATTCTTCTAAATTCCATATTTAGTTTCAAATTGCAGTATTTGACAGTATATATTCTGAAATATAGAACATAATAATTTATTCCTTATATTTTAGTTTAGATTTTATTAATTATTCTCATCCTAAGATTAATTATATTGTTTCTTCTTTAGAATAATACTATTTCTGGTCATCAAAAAAAAACCAACACCATGATGGATGAAAAAATTATTCAACTGATGAAAAAATATTCATAATTACCTCCCTTTAATATTGTAGGATATTTAGGTTTTAATTTTTTAAATTTTTCAATTGCAATTCATATTATAAACAAAAAAACAACCATGATACTTTACCAACAACATATTTTTGTGAGTAAACATAAAACATTATTGGGTAAAATAAATATTATTATTTAATACAATGTACATTACCATATGGATAAGGTATAAAGACCTATAATACGGAGGTTAATTATTGTCTTACATAAAGTTATAATTTTATATTCCTCTCAAGTAATCATTTATTCAAAATATTTTTTAGTAGAATATACTCAACAATATGAGTTGATAAATTTATAAAAATATATAATATTATTTAATGCAATTTAAAATATGGAAATATAATAAAAAATAAAACATCAATGAATAATGGTAATTAAAGAAAAGTATGAGGAGGTAATCAAAATAATCACTCTTATAAAGGATATTATTAAAATAACACCAGCAATTCTAAGAGGACATTGATTAATCCTAATGAGAAAATGGATTCCATAAACATACTATCTCAAATTCTTTCGCCGGGGTGCGCGTGTCCATCTGCTTGAGTGCAACATGTGCAGCTTTTGTTACCCTGCATTCCTGCTTTCCAAAGGTGGACGACATTTGTTCCTTGTTCAGGAATGTTTGCTCCTTGATCAAAACTGGATGATGGAATATCAGTTCTTCCTTCCATGGATTCCACATCAGAACGCATCACATAGTCCGGGTCTCCCTCATAGATTTAATACATTGTTTGTGAAACTCGTCCCAGTGCTATATCCTCATGGACACTAGTTAATTACACTACTTCTCTTAGGATATTCCAAGGGGTCTGGTCAGGGTAGCAACATTTGGTTAGGGGAGTAGTCACACTAGGGAATCACTGTCATGTATGGACGCTAGGGATTGGTGTGTCTCTCAACCATCCCTTATTATAGGGATTCATGAGGGCGCGAAAGCCAAATGTATCCCACATCGAATGCGGGGAATCATATTTCATAAGCATGTATCTGATGTCTTCTTCAGCTTCATGTGTTTAACACGAGGTGTTCCATATGTTTAATGTCCTGTAGAGATGGATCAGACTGATCGGAACACTGATTATAGTGTATTAGATGGAGGAATCCCCTGATGGGAATATTGATATTCGGGCCAGCATGTGGGCGGCTTCCAGAATGTTGTGGAGGAGAATGAGGTGGCATGATCTCATCAGGATTTGGCGGCCTAGGTAAGGATCGGGATGGATGATGGTTTGGGGCTCGAGCCTCAAAGGGACACCCTACATACCATGCCTTGACATGGATCAATGTCCTCGTAGTTTGTGATGGGTATCGGTGAACCAACGTGAAGGAGGTCGGAATGAACGTGTGGTGGGTTGAACCTCGTGAGGCGCCCTACGTACAATGGCATGTCATGGATCAAAGTCCCCATAGTTCGTGAGGGGTGTGGTGAACTGACGTTAAGGACCTAGGGTCCAAATGGATGGTGGCATTGAACCTCGTGAGGTTTCCTACATAACATTCCATGACATGGATCAAGGTACTCGTTATTCGGGATGGGTTGTGTCGGTGAACTGACGTGAAGATGGAATGGGGTTCTAGTGGGTTTTGGGCTTGAACCTCAAGGAGTCTTCCTACGTACCATGCCTTTACATGGATCAAAGTCCCCATTGTTCGGGATGGATGCCAGTGAACTAACGTGAAGAAAGACAGGGGGTCCGATGGGTGTCGGGCTTGAACCTCGTGGAGGCTTCCAACATACCATGCAATGACATGGATCAAAGTCCTCGTAGTTCGGGATGGGTTGTTTCTGTGAACCGACGTGAAGATGGATCGTGGGTGCGATGGGTGTTGGGATTGAACCTCGTGAAGATTCCTATGTTCCATGCCTTAACAAGGATCAATGTCATCATAGTACCGTTCGTGTATAGTTTAATGTATTACGGGACGGGGGTGTTGTCATGGTCGATGCTTACTCTAAGCCGATGTGAGTCATCCTTGGTGTGCAGAACAAGAGGTAGCAGAGACCTGACGATCACATCGTGAATGGTGTGTTTGTGAGATGTGGAGTGGGGATTACACATGGAGTGGCCAAAGAAACATTAGGGATTACTATAGGATGGAGGCCTGAGGGTGAAAAATTGCAGTGGGAGAGGGATTTGGGACCGAAGAATGAAGGAGCCTCGTTCCCTTTCACACCCTCCACTGGCCTTGGCACCGAGGAAGTGAGTAAGAGTAGGGGTGTTGGATCCTGCATGAAAATTTAGGGGCATACACGATGATGTCTACCATTCCACATGAACAAACACCGCTCTATGAAGGAGGATAAAGTCCCCTGTAGAGGCTAGGGGCGTGGAGAATTCCCAAGGCGAGGGACCCTACATGCGGGGCACGAGGTAAGGTCACCGTTTAACGTCTTGTGTTGTAGAAGAGGGTGCTTGGATGTTTAATGTCATACATCATGGATGAGGTGGGTTTTCTCCACACCCATAGGGTTTACATAACCGGAACCCTCTACTCCATGTGGGAGGTAAGGCACTGGCAACACCATACTGAGGGGGTGCTGCAGAGCAATCCATATAGGGTTCCATGTTAGCATGGCTATGTGAAGAAGAAATAGCCATTAGCATTTCTATGAGAAGAATCATTAGATGTAGAAACACTACAGGTGGAATCATCCATGTGACTTTTAAGTCGCATTGTGTAAACCTAGAGGGTCGCACAAGTAAATGATTTTCCAAGTATAGGGGTCTATAGGCAGGGGCCTTGTGGAGCTCTGTTGCTCCGCGTGGTGGAGGGAACGTTCCAAGAGGTGTTCATCACAATGTAGGTGCCTTATTCATTTCATGGGGCAGAGGTTCAAATGGTAGGTTCTTCACAAAGTGGAAGGGAATTCACAGATCACAACCTCACGAAGCGTAGGTGACTCATGATGAAAGATGTTGGGAAACAATGTGCTTCGTTAATTATAGTGATCATGCCTTTGAAAATATAACATGTGTACATAAAGGGTGTTTCACGAAGCCTAAATGCTCTACGATGACATGGGTACCCTTGCAGATCCCCTTTCTTCGCGAAAGACCTTAGGCTTCATGAAAAGGAATCCATCTCAGAAGAGGGGATCAAAAAGAGATAATGGGGAGGCACTTTTCGAAGTAGTAGTACCTCACACAGCTCATGGTTCACCGAGAAGAAGAGTTCTTTGGGATTCGAGAGATGAGAAGCCGAAAGGTTAGATTTTGCATCTAAACAACTCAAAGGGAGATCATTATTTATAGGTAAGAGGGGCCGCAGATTGGAACTCATGCGGAATGAATAGGGGCATGGGGGCTTCATGGCGAGCTCATGAATGTCAAATGGGTTTGTGGAGCCTCTCACCTCCATCACTTCATAGTGGAGTTGCAGGCATCAAATTCGTTCGTGGCGTCGCGAACGTCAAATCCGATTGCAGATCCTCCCACCTTATATGCTTCACGGCGGCTGCGGTGCTGCGGGACTCCACGAAGGTGCTTTGTGAGGAAGTCCATGGGACCGTCTTGGACCCTTTTCTTTATTCCAAATTTTGTTTCCAAAAAATGCACCCCCTAAGACATGGAGCTACAGAGGGATCAATGGTGTATGTGTGATGTAAATCTCCTAATTCCTCGGTCGTTAGAGGTGCTGACTCGTGAAGAGGGCTCGTGAGGTGGACATGGGCTACGCAGGCCGGGCACGCCGCAATGATCTGTGATGCTCTGTGGGGACTGGACATGCCACAAAGCTCCGATGGTCGTTGCCTATAAATATGGGTCATTCCATCTATTTTGATCATTCCCTTCTCTGTGATATTGTCTTCTTGAGCTCTCGATTCGTGAAGCTCGGTGTACTCTGAGAGTGATCTCAATGAATCTAGTCTTCACAGCCCACAACGAGCCCTTGACTCTGCATTAGCCCTCCGTGATCAGAATTCGAACACTGAGGCAACGCCCCGTGAATAGTCTTCGTGAGCGGACTTCAAAAAAATGATTTGAGAACAATCTTCGTGAACCATCCATAGAATCATCATAGCTTCAGAACAAATGGCCCATCAAGAAGCTGCCCAAGGGGTCCTTGTAGATGCCACCTGGAGGGACGAAGTGGCGAATAGGCTGGGGCTAAGAGAGCTAGTCCGGAGCCACTCAGACCATAGTTATTAGGTGGAGATGTTTTAGAGAGCCAGAAGAAATATCCGTTGTGTAAGAGGTTTCACCTATAAGTCTTTCAGCTTAGTGTTGACATCTTCATCTCTAAAGCAGGTAGCGATGAGCCAGTTTACTGGTTCCTGAGTATTTCATGTCAGCACCGATGGTTTAGGGCACACAATGGTCATGTCTGTGAGGAATTCATGCCTATCATCGCTGACTTCCTATACAATCATCTGAATAATGTCGATAGGAGGGCATTTCAACCAGAGACGTCCCCTCCACTATACTGAACCATCATTATGGTGGAATTTGGAAACCTAAAGAAGGGGTGGTCCGAGGAATGGGGCTTGCGCTAGGGCAGAAACATTTCATATGATTGGGCTTGGGAATACTTGGTAGGAACCTCATGTGAGGAGTTTGGGGTAGAGATGAGAAGAGTGGGCATGTATGACGCAGCTTGGGCTTCCCAGTTCCATATCTACCAGCCAAAACAGTTAATGTCAGATCTGTTGAGATAGTGGTCACTGGGGACCAATACCATTCACCTACATCATGGGGAGGTTGGCATCAGCCTATGGGACATGCATTAGATCTCAAGGGTCCCGATACTGTGGGTGATGTACAATGAATTCTTCTTGACTATGGGTGCGTGGGAGGATCCGGAGCAGATGTTTCATCTGGCGATGGAATTGATGGAGCTCGTTCTTGGGGGGGGATAAGGAGGCGGTGGGGGTGTCAACATCAATAACTGGTTCAAGAAGTTCTTGATCTTCCCAGAAAATAGGCAGATCCCGGAGAGGCCTCAAACATGCCCGAAGGGTGCTCGGAGTAAAGAGAACTCATACTGGCAGATGCTGGAGGATAGCCAGTGGAAGGCCTAGGGCTTCAGTGTCAGCATTGAACAACGACCAATAGTTAGGATGGCAGAATTCATCACTGCCATCATCTGTGGTAGGATCCTGCCAGTGAGTTATACAAACATGGGAGTGCGTCCAAGCACTTTCTTCATGGTATCCACCTTGACGATAGGAGGTCGTATCTACCTGGGGATCCCGATGCTCACCAAGATGTACAAAATGTTGTGGCACATTAGCAAGGGGAAAAGTCCACAGAGGGTATGCGGGTCATACCACCTCCTGTACGGTTGGATGGTGGAACACGTCAGGGGGATCTGCGAGTAACTAAACCCCATATCACCTACGAGGTTGATCTTCTTTCCCTCAATCTTGAAGGCCTCAAGGATATTTCCGACCAAGATGACCACACCATCGGTTCTAAACTGGGTGTGGAGGGTGGAGGAATTCAATTTCCACCTGTTCCGATTGCCAAATAGTGCCTTTACGGATGATGGGCATGGAATGGAAGAGCACCTAGCCTACCTATTGTCCTTTCTAGGTGGTGAATTGGAGGCCAGGGTGGGCCGTGAGTGACTCTACGAGCCATACACCAGACACTGGTTCACTAGGTAATTTTGGTGCCTGCATCGGCTGACCCCGTAGGTCTTCCTGGGTTTGCACTACGTGGAGTACATGTGTGTGATGGGGCAGATTTGGCTCATATTCACATTGGAAGACGAAAAGATGTAGAATGTGTTACTTCCACCGACCACCATCCTTGGGCTGATTAAAGAATACACCCAGAGCTGTGAGTTGGCCTATCCTGGGGAGTTTCTGAAGCAGCCTACCGTCTTGGTCGACGAGAGTGAGATTCCACGATTTCGGGTCCGTTCCCAGAATGTGAAAAGGGAATCCCGTAGTGGTAGGGAATCTGTAGCGATAGCGCCCACACCAGTTGAGAAGGGGGTAGCAGCAGTGGATTCGGTAGTTGTAACGGAGCCGGTGGTCCCAAGTGAATAGAGTCATCCAGAAGGGCGGCCACCAACAGGGTTATGTAGTATTTCTAAAAAGACCCCAGTGAAACGACTAAGCTATATTGACATGCTAAAGAATTCTATCTTCCCATAGGCCTGGGACATCTGGGAAGTCAACCGATAATTACTTGTCGCATCCGATTTATGGAAGCACTTTAACCACCATGAGATGGACATGCTAGGAATTGGCCCTTTTAGATCCATTTTTGCAATATCCCAGGATGAGGTAGAGAAATACATAGTAGAGCTGGAAGACTTCATCCCCTCCTGGGTTTCCCTTCACCCAATGAAAGTCTGAGGCAGGGTGTTGTTGGATCACAAAATCCCTCCACATATGTCAATCTCTCATCTAAGGGAGCACTTCCCCCTGCCGGAAAAATTTGACAAGTCATTTTATGGAGACGAGGCTACTAGGGAGATTCTGCCAGTGGAGGGTGAAGTCGGTGACCAGTAATCGGATCATGATGATTTCGTAGAGTCTCTTGAGGTATAATCCCTTGTTCATTCATCATATTCTTTCTTTAGGTTACTCTGGATTCCTTAAAATCATCTGTAATCAGTAGAAGGAACTTGTGCACAGACATCATTCTCTCCCCTCAATGGGTGCTGACGCGGGACCTTCAGGATCCATGCCCATGGATGCATCAACATCCATTCCTGGAGGGGCTGGGATAGTCGAGGCGGCTCGACCAGAGTCTCAAGCCCTACCAACAATATATGGGGGCCGTGTCTTGGGGTTCCAACGACATTATCCCAACAGTTCGACTAGGGATATGACCTTTGTATGTTTTCTCTACATAATTCACAACTGACATCCCCTGAACACATTATCTAACATTCATGTACCTTTTTTGACATCTACAGTCCTTGAATTGTTCTGGGCTGCTATGGCGAAGATGGTCGGTGTTTCTGGTAGTGCCTTTCCCCAGGGTATGCAGATGGTCATGGAGGTGAACATCCAGCCTGACCGAACTTCAACGCTCATGATAACTGGTTGGGGTGCCAATGGGACTGCACCTGAGATTATAGAGGTGGGATCTAATGATGAGTATCAACCAGACGATTCAGGCCTGTCCATGCCTAATCTAATTCCATATGTGGACCCATCTGAGGAGTTACTGGGGGCATTACCTGCATACGATCCTGCCAATCATTCTAACTAGGACGAGATGACCTTTGACGAGGAGGACATCAAAATATTATGTCACCGATCATGGAAGCTAATCGTGTGCTTCATAAATGACACCCCCAAGAACTATGGTTGGAAAATATGGACATACTTCGCTCATGACTACGTGAAATATGTGTTGGGGGAGTATATGCCCGACGTCCTTACATGATCATCCAATATCTTGTAGCGTGAAAGATTCGAGAGTATGACTGTGGCCTCAATGTGGGCTGGTAGTGGATGAATGTGGTGAACACCAAGAGGATCTAGAAGGCTGAATACAAGGTCCAACTACTATATAATCAGGTGGACAAGAACTTGACCTCCCTCAGTACGCAATATAAGCTGATGTCATGACTGAATTCCTAGCTGGAAGAAGCTAAAGAGGGTCTGAGGTGAGCTTCTAGGGAGATGATCGCCATCCGGGATGACGTGGAGCGGGCTCAGATTGCGGCCAACAAATTGTGACCTCTCGCCGCTGAGGAGGACTGGTTGTTGAACATGTGGCAGCATCTTCAGGATGCCACCAGTCATAGGGTGGCGGAGCTACAATGTTCCTTCGACGAGATCAATCCTTCCAAGGGGGAGTCGACCCCTGGGTAGTGTAATGATTACAAACCCTTTGAATGTACATTCATTCTTTGATCATTTTAATGTTGTATCGTGCACGAGTTTTGTTGTTTACATTGGTTTATTTCATCTTTATGATGTTCACGAAGTGTCCATTGACCATTCCCTAGGCTCACGTGGGTCAGGCTCGAGGTGACAAACAAGGGACAACCACCTCATTGCCCAATAAAAATGTAGGAATGCTAACCAAGAATTTGGCATCTGGGGTTTAAACAACTGCTCCATATTTCTAGGAGGATATGGGAGAGACCTGGCTAGAGAATTATGTTCTCAGACTAGCCAAATTACTGTTTTTCCAGTGTGCTCTTTTCCACTAATGGGGTAACTCCATGGGTGATAAAATCGATCCGAATAGATGGTAATGGGAAGTATGAATCACGATACCTAGGATTTGGAATATTGGGGGGGTGTGACAATAAAGAATAACTATTGACTGAATTCAAATAACTGTATTCTTATTGTATTAGCCCAGTGTGGGGATAACAAATGAGGATCGACCGTTGACCATGTTCGAAACACAGGAACTGTCGCAAATGCCATCCATAAGTCTTTCGGAACATTGTACCAGGACAATATGAGGGCCATAGGCCGAGCATCCATACTATTAGGGGGTTCCTCCAGACATGAAATAGTATGAGGGTCTGAATAAGGGTCACCCAAAGAATGGAACATGGAGTGAGGTTTTGTTCTAATAGAATCCATCACTCTCGATGTGATGCAACCGTGGTGGGAGCACACTAGATGCATGCATCGGTTTAATCAAGGATCCTTCCTTTTTCAGATAGGGCCTTTCTGGAGAGGGATTAATTTCTTCCCAATGTCATCATGGGGCATCCTGAACATGTTTAGGGAAACATTACAGTTACATGGTTCCCCGTAAGGGGTCGGGCCAGGGTGATGGAGATGGGGAGGAACTTGACATTATGATTCATGGGGTTGTACCCTGGATGAAATACCGTGGTCTCTCTACATATCACATAAAGATGGGAATCGATCCATATATAGTTCTAGAATCATAGTTTAATGTAATGCAGGACGATGAGAAGCATGGCTCCACCAGTGTACATCCTACCAAAACTACTAAGCCCACGTGAGTCGTGATCGATGTGGGAAACAAGTAGTGGTGGGAATTTCCCGACATAGGAAGGAACATGTTAGGTAAAAGGGAAGCTCAATGTATACTAGCCTAATGATTCTAACTAGTCCATGTAGAGCACCTAGACGTGTGGAGAGACAAAGCCATGTATTTCGGAATTCCACTTGAACCTAAAGATGTGGAAATGTGTGAATCATGATGCTCGAAATATGGACCTCAATGATGGTGGTGTGATGATGGAGGATAACTGTTGACCCTCGCAGAAATGTAGCATCCATATCCTGTTATCCTGAAATGGGGACATAAAAACGAGGGTCTACCATTGACCATGTTTGAAACACTAGACCTGGCATAAATGTCATCGGAGATATTAGGGATGTTGGACCAAAATGGCAGGAGAGCCCTTAGGACTAGAATATGTGCCACCTAGGGGTCCTTTTGGATGTGGAAGATGATGAGGATCCAGATAGTGTTCTCACGAATCTTGGACATGGATCAAGGGGAATTTCCCCATGAAAATTCCAAACATCGGGCTCCTTGTAAAAAGAATCTAAATACGACAACAAGGAGAATTTGATAAAGTGTTTTGAGCCCCTTCCCCTAGGTTGATCTTATTTTAGGGTTTTCGAACACAGACCATTGATGGTGTGAAACACGGGATACATGTGGTGGGGTAACTACAAATACCATACGTGTATGGGAATCGGGGGTTCCGTCCACCACCTATTCCTTGGAGAGGTCCTAGGTTATGGGGCCAGAAACTGAGAGTTGAACTGGGCCTGAGACAAAGTGCACAAGCATTCATACATACCGCATGAGGATGGGCATCAAGATGCATGTAGTTATTGAGGTATAATGGTAAGGTACCAGTGCAATGGAAAAAAGTGGAGTGTGGGCATGTCCCTCGCACCAAAAGAAACAATATTTGATGAATCTTGATTTTCCTTTAAGGAGAGTTTTTTTATGAAGCGACAGGACCTCTGTAGCAGGCCCTGGCATCGCCACGAGAATCAAGCCATAACTGGAACTGAAAAATTGAACGACGTGTTAAAAATACTAAACATGGTGTCCCCTAGAGTTAGTACATCACCATGTAGTTCCATATATTGTCATGAAACCATGATGATCATGTCATAGTTTAGGGTCATGTGATAGGTCGCGGCATGAATTTTAACGTGGTGCTACGCAGACGTAGCAAAGATGGTGCTAGGTGTGGAATGTGTACAGTGCAATAAAAAATCCCCGTCGTGAATGGTGACATGGTCCTGTATCACACCGTATGCATTTCAAAGAGGGGAACCTCAGGCCAAGGGGCCTACATATAGGTAAGAGGGAAAATGGGAAGGATAAATAAGAACCCAAATGAGTTGGACCCAAATATGATACATCCACATGATCCTACATATCCCATAATATTGGGAATCAATACATACATAGTTCTAGGCGAGGTCTTAGTTTATGGTCTTTGATCTCAGACCATAGATAGATGGAAACCACTCTAAGTAAGTGTATAACTCGACCCGATCCCTAAGCCCATGTGAGATAAACATGGGGTGGAAAACAAAAGAGGAAAATGTCTTTTGCAATACCTGGAATACACGCCAAAGGGAAATTGGTGTGGATCCCTGAATGACATCTCTATCGCGGCTTTGGTCCTCCAAAAGTGTGGATACGCACTGAGGAATAGTACCAAGAGTTTCTAAGCTCTACTTGGACATGAGAAGGTGGAGAATGATGTGAATCATGTAACAGAAATTTTTGGCTTAATGGGGTTAGTGTGCCGACAGAGGTTAACTGTTGACCGTGTTCGAAACACAGTATCCATATCGAGTTATCCTGGTGTGGGACAACAAATGAGAATCAACCACTGACCATATTCACAAGACGAGATTTATATCATCTTGTTGTCTGTAACCCAAGGGGGAGTTGGCCCGAAGTGTTAGGATATCCCTTAGTCCTAGAATCCATGCCAATAGGGGGTCCCTTCGGGTTTTAATGGTGATGGAATCCCTAATGAAGTGTAACATAAATCCTAAAAATTGAGTGGAATCATGTCTGAGATGATTCCGACATTCTAGGTACTAAACCAGAGTACCCTTAGGCACATTGATGAACTGCATAAAAGGGTTTATGAGGGTGTCTAGGAAGGAGAGGCTAGGACAAGGGGCCAAGGTGAAATTGAGATTTCAAGGAGATGGGGTTGGGCCCAAAGTCTAGACATTTGAGTGGTCCTACATATCCCATAAGGATGGGAATCAAGACACACATAGTTTTTATGACATCTAGGGGTAAGATACCCCAACAAGGGGGGTTTAAGGCAAGACGAATAACCCGATGTGAATGGGGACATAATCCCACATCACACTATACAATACCATAAGAGAGAACCTAGGCTGGGGGCCTAAGAAGGCCCAGGGGCCCAAGGCTGGGCCTCAGTCAGGAAGGCCTGACCAACATGCAGTTTATCGTCTTCTAGTGAGGATGAGGAGAGGGTAAGGTGTCTCATATGGGGATGTGTATGGCACAGTGAGAAACTCGTTGTGAATGGGGACATAATCCCATACCACACCGCACAATCCCAGAAGAGGGAACCTAGGCCGGGGGACCGAGAAGGCCACGGGGCCTGATAGTTGGCACCGCCCGGAGGGAGTTTGTTTCTTGGAGATACAACATGTTAGAATAAACCACTATACTTGATGTTTGGGACATCTTGGGGTGGCCCTAATGATCTAGGACATCTGTTGACCATGTTCGAAACACATCATCCCAATAGTGACCTGAAATGGGAGCAATAAATGAGCAGCGATAGCTGACCATATTAGAAATGCAGGACTTGTATCAATTTGTTGTATGAAACCATTAGGGGCGTTGGCCCGTAATTTTAGGAGAGCCCTTAGTCATGGTTTCCATGCTATTTTAGGTGGTCCCATCAGGTGTGAATGGAGATGAAATCTTAGTCAAGGAGTGGGTGAAGCATAGCTCAACCCATCTCTAAAATTGGTGAATGTCTCCTGGGAGTGGGACGTATGGATGGATCGAGATTAGCTCGACGTTAATTGGGGAAACAATGCACACTTTCCATACATGATGACCCAGGGGGGAAGATTCCAGCATTTGGGCAGGTCTAATGGAAGAAATGTCTAAGAGTTCCTATATATCCCATGAGGATGGGAATCAGGCCACATGTTGTTCTTGAAGGCCATGCAGTTTAACATCTTGTAGTGAGGACGTGGGATGATAAAATAACGAGAGTGGGAACATGGTGATACTATTATAACCCCTATAAGAGTGGGTCTGAGGAAGCTCATATCATGCAAGGATCCTCTGAGAGAACAATACCCAGGGGGATAGTCGAAGAGAAGAGTTTGCAGCTGGGATCAAAACGAGGCATCTAAGAATTCCTACGTATCCCATAAAGATGGTAATCAAGCCACATGTAGTTCTCAATATGTAGTTTAACTTCTTGCAGGATGATGCATGGTTTAAAGTCATGCAGGACTAGACAGATTAAGGTCATATAAGACCATCGTGCGGTTTAGGGTCATGTGGGACAGTCCAGTTTAAGGTCGTGCAGGACCAACGTGCAGTTTAGGGTTATGTAGGACCAAGGGGCTCATGCATAGTATTGCTTGTGGAATTCGGAAATGGTGGGAGGAGTTATACGCTCACCATCCATGGTCACCAAGGATTATGTTCCATAGGGTTAAACCTTGTGGACTGTGTAAGGACAGTCTCATTTGGGCTCCAACATGGGTAGTTTCCTAACGAGGATCATTGGAGCTCGGAGGGCCATTACCATGTCACCTTGTAGAGAAGAGTGGAGGTGAACCTTCTCATTGAAGGCTCAAGTCATCTTATTTTGATTCCATTCTAGATTGGGCAGGGCATGAAGCCTATTCTCATCACGTGATTCTAATTCAGCTAGATGAATTTCATCTACCTTATCTGGCATCTTTCGGTCATAAACCATAGTGCGTAATTATGGTAGCTGGATCTCAATGGGAAAGACGGCCATAGCTCCGTCCAGCAGGGAATATGTCGTCACCTGGGTGGAATTGCGAGTCGTTGTCTGATAGAACTAGAGGGAGTTTGGGAGCTTGTATGACCAACTCTTCTTATTCTGAATAATAGTTTTCTACAAAATGATATAGAGGGTTTTGTTGAACACCTTGATCTATCTTGCATGCGCTTGATAGTGAGAGGACTGGTTCAAACAAATATTGTACATGGTGTACGATTTCATCAGCTCAGCTGCTCAGATGTTGGTGCCGTTATCGGTGAGAACAGCATGACAGACACCAAACTGGTGGATTATATTGGAGATCACAAAGTCAGCGATGGATAGGGCCTTGAACTCCTTGAGTGAAACTACCTCTGTCCACTTGGAAAAGAAATCTATAGCGGTCAGGATGAACCTTCACGGGCAAGATGTCAACGGTGGGTATGGTCCCATGACATCGAGCCCCCACACTACAAATGGCCATTAGTACCTGGTGAATTGGCGAGGTTTTGACAGCCTATGTGGGAAATTAGCATGAACATGGAACGTGTGACATGTCATGGAAAACTCAATACCATCATTGTTCATAGAGGTCCAAAAGAACCCCAGTCTCCGGATTTGATGGGATAGTTTCGGTCCAACCTGGTGGGCCCACAAGAACCGGCATGAACCTCTTGCATTACCTATGGAATATCAACCCATTTAATGTAATAGAGGAAAACACCGTAGAAACTATGCTTGAGAATATTGGGACAACTCTGGAGGGTAAACTGCAGTGTGCTGCGTCAGATTCGCTCGCATTCGGCCTGATCAGCCGGGAGGCAACAATTTGGAGATACTCAATAAATAGGGATATTTAGTCAGGAGTCTCATCAACCACTGGATTTGAAGGGCCTTGCGGTCCTGTCAATGAGGATCCAGTGGTACGATGGATTACTCATAGGTCGTCGTCATCCTCTGGGTTGACAGGGGAAATGATTCGCTAGTGTGCCAATTGTATAATCAGATAATCATGCTCGGGCAATGCAAGTGATGCGGCTAAGTTGGCCAAAGCATCTGGTCGACCATTATGGGATTTTGGGATGTTGGTAACCTCTGGTCAAGAATGGATCTGGGCCATTAGTTGAAGGGTGTTCTCTATCAATGGTGAAAGCATTGACATTCTGACAACATAGTCACCGTTGAATTGCTTGATGACTAGATCGAAATCCCCTTTCACATAGAAATGGGGCAACATGATCTCGAGGGCCATCTTGAGGCCAGCAGTGAGAGCCTGATACTCCGCCTATTTTTTGGTGCATCCTTCTGACAATAGGAATGAGTACGGCAGAATGGCTTGCACCGGGGTAATAAAGACGATACCTAGTCCTAATCTGTTGAGCATGGGATCATCGATCCTCCTACTGGTAGGGCTCCGTGAGGCACCATCAAAGTGCATTTGCAAACATGTGACGACTTGATCGACTGAGAGGATTGCCTCAACAGGAAAATATAGGTATAGGACTAATCTACAGAGGATGAATGGGTAGCTAGAAAATCCACCAATTTCTGCCCCTTGATATCCTTCTGAGGCATGATCCTGATGTCGAAATGCTAGAGTATCACCTCCCACTGTGTTCGTCAGCCAGTCAACATGGGGCAGTTCATAATATACATCAACGGGTCTAACCAAGTGACCAAATTTACCTCATGGTGCTGTAGGTAATGTCGCAACTTCTATACAAAAAAATGAGTGCATGTAAGCTCTCTCGATGGGGATGTATCAGGTCTCCGTATCGAGGAGCATGTAGATGAGGTTGTTCTCTGTACCCTCTTTGTTCTTCTGGGAGAGAAGGGTGCTAAGAGATCAATCCAGGGAAGTGACATAGAGAATCAGTGGCTTTCTAAATACGGGTGGCCTCAGGACCAGAGGCTAGAGCAGATACTTCTTCATTTCTTTGATGGAAGCCTGCCACTCTTCATCCCATTCGTTGGTAGAGCATTTCTTCATTAGCCAAGAAAAGGGCTTACACTTTCCAGCAAAATTAGCAATGAATTGGCGTATGTAGGCTAAGTGTACTTGAAAACCTAAAACTTCTCTAATACTGCTTGGGGGAGGCATTTGGAATATGTCCCTAATCATCTCTGGGTCGATCATGATGCCTCAGTACCTGAAAAAAATGACAAGAAACTTCCAGTATGTGACCCCGATTAAGCACTTCAATGGGTTCATCATCAAGTGGTGGGAATGAAAGAAGAAGAAAACATTCTATATATCCTTGATATTGTCCTGGAACTAGGGATATTTTACAATAAGATCATCCACATATCACTCTACCAATGTCCCAATGATTGGATTGAATATACGATTCATGGCCTGCTGATAGGTGGCACCTGCACTCTTCATGTCGAAGGGCATAACCTGGTAAAAGAAAGTACCTTGGTGTGCCCTAAAAGAAGTGGAATCATCATCCTTAGGAGAAATCTAGATTTAATTATATCTAGAATAACTATCCATGAATGATAGGGCTTGGAACCTGGTCGTATCATCAAACAACAACTATGTCACTTGAAGGGGGAAATCATACATCAGACAGTGATGATTGAGATATTGGAAGTAAATACAGACTCTGATATGTATGTTCTTCTTTCTGATTGGCACAATTTTGTCTAGCCACTTGGGGTACTGGTCCTCCTTGATGAAGTTGGCTCGGATTTTCATGTCAACATCAGCCTCAAAAATGTCACCGTGAGAAGGGTGAATCTTTCTGGGAGGTTTCTTCTACCAGCGATGGTTTGTCGGGAGACCGAGGCAGTGGAATACTACCTGAGGATATAGTCCCAGTATCTCATCATAATTTCAGGTAAACACATCACAATTATATTTAATAAATTCCACGTACCACTAATTCTCCTCAATGGACATAGCAGCACTAATCAATGTGGGTCTCGGATCTTCCTCGATACCATGGTTCACATGTACCAGTTCATCGATCTTGGCAGAGGTACCTTTTCAAAGGTAGGGGGAGCATCCTCCAGATCCTCTTCTTCGCTTACAGATGAGTGATTCCTAGTGGGTGAGGCTTCCCCTTGGTCCGAACAACCTAACGGGTGGCTGGTACAAGCCTGGACAACAGTGGATAGCGCATCAGGATATTCACGTGTCACTGAGGCTATAGCGACGAAGGTAGTCAATCCAATCCAATCTAACATTCGACCTAGTGGGTCACACTTGATGATATCAAAGTAGTAGTAGTGTGTTGGATTAATCCGGTTAATCATAGCCCTGTGAAATAGACATGTATAACGTATTACTGTTCCCATGGGGTGGATGTCTTGATATTTTACGGGAGTAGGAGGTTCTGGGATCACCTGATCCTGGTTCTAAGTAGGAGTACGAGGTGATTTTCCACCATCACATAGACATGAAAATATGCCTTTCTATTTTACTAGAGACAAAAAATAATTTCTCTATGTTGAGGGTCGTGGCCTCCGACTGATGGATTGGGAAGATGTAGGGGTCATCCATACCTACCTAGGGGTATGTTGTGACCAGGGTGGGCTCAACCTCACTTTCCAAAATCTATTTATCCTTGCTTTTGTAATAGTCAGCTTTCAGATAACGGGCATCACAAGAGGCTAAAGTATATTCATCTCTTTGAATTATTCCTACTCAACCATTATGTGATTTCTTGAGGCCTTGGTGATACGACGAGGGGAATGTCGCGTGCAGACGGATCCATGGACTACCCATCATTGAATTGAATGTGGTATCATGTGATAAGACCATAAATTTTGTACTGGAAACTAGGACATTGAAATGGGTCTTCAAATGAATATTTCTGACCGGGGTCTTTTCTATCCTATCATATCCCTAGATCCTTAAATTAGAGGGAGTTAAGGTCATCCTTGGATAACCCCAGCTTTCCCAGCATCTCTGTTTGGATAAGGTTAATCCCAGAGCCGGTGTCAACGAGATAGTGGTGAACCTCAATGTCATTGAATTGTTGGGTGATGTACAACAGGTGGATTTTCCCTTTTATGGTAGATCCTTCATACTATCTAGAGAACAAAATGATGGATTATCATTCGGTAGTCTCAACTGCTTCAGTGTGACAGGCTTCTGTAGCTGCAACCTCCATCTCAAACTAGAGGGGTCTCCTTAAAGCCTCAGTGAGGGCCACCTGCATATTTTATGACAGGTGGAGGACTTCAATGATAGGAATCATCACTGGGATTGTTGCAAGATTCTTGATAAAATCATACTTTTGTGCCATGCGCAATCTTCTACTTACCGGAGGTTGCTCTATGATTGGATCCCCGATGGGCCCTATTGGCTGGACGGGTGGTTGGCCGGTGCGAGGCATGTTACACTGTTCACTAGTCAAATCATGATTATTAGTTGTAAGATGAGGTCCGGACAAATGAGGTTGACTCGTAGAGGGGCGAAGCTGGTCGTAGTATGGCCGAAGTAGCTCTGCCTGATCCAGTAGCACAAACGGTGTTGGAGGTGGTCCTAACAACACCAGAGGAAGGGGATGCGCATGCTGAGCTCTATTCTAGGCCAGCTATTTGGTCTCTACGGCATGAACGAGCTGGCTGGAAGTGCCTACTGATGTTCCTTGATGACCCACATAGACATGGATTCACCGACGTTGGGGAGGTTCGCCTAGCGTTCCTCCTATTCAAGAGCCATATAGGTGTTTACCAACTCTACGGTATTAACCGAATTGTACCCTCGACTGTAACTTGACGAATAATACACCACTAGGTGGATTCTGGGAGAGATCCCCATCTCAGGGTGCATGATGTTTTCGAGAGTGCGGGATGGAGATGGAATTGGCGGGACACACTGCTTCTTCTTGTGCCACTGATGCTTGCTCTTCTAGGAAGAGGTCAGCTGAGATGATGATGTAGATGTGGTGGTCAATGCTTCTGAAGGGTCCGGCTGATTCAAGTGTGCCCGAATAATTCCATGGGCATGAGGAACCATTTTATGAGCCATCCAGTAGTCGTACTTCTGGGATCTACGGCTGGGAACCTTCTTCCACTCACCTTCACTATCGCTATGGATTTCTGACCTCACAAAGACACCTGCCACTTGTGTCGGGGCCAGGCCCAACCCGACTATGTTTTTTTCAACCATGTCTTGAAGCGAGTTCTTAAAAACATATAAATTTTTGAGGGTGTGCCCCAGAATCTGATGATAGGGGAAATAGTTGGGGAAATCAATTAGATTTTCCTCTACCGACCTTCTACGCTCAGGCAAGCATACAATCCCCTGCTCTATGGAACTAAGGAAGTTACTGGGGCCTGATTCTCATTGAACGAGAAAGTATGGTGTCTTATTTATAGATACGGAGATCTTGGATCCTAGCATTGATGAGTATTCAGGGGGCCTGTTTAGGAGGTGGACCCTGATTGTCCCACCATTGTGGTGACGGCGCATTACGCGGAGGCACCTGGAGATTCTCAGGATGATGCGGAGCCGGAGGTCATGCCTGAGGTAGAGGGCCTCTATGAGGCTGTGGGTCCGGTGATACTATCAAAAACTCTAGCTACCTGGGGGACTCTATCTAGGACACTATGGGGGGTTCCCCTCTGGAATCCCTCATTGTTGGGATGACAGGTGGAAACAGACGTGCCTGTCTGGCATGTTGAAGATCTTCTTCAAGGAGCTGGGCCTTTTCAGAGAAGTCTCAGAACCTGTCTGGATAGTTCTGAGTAAACTGGGAGGGAACCAATTCCTTCTTGACATTCCCCATGCACATTTTATGTAAATGCTCCGGAGTTAATGGAATGTCAAGAGAGTATGTGGGCCACTTCCACCAGGCGATAAAGTTCGCGACTCGGTCATTAGGTATTTTTTCACCTCAAGAGGTATGTGATTCTGGTCTTCTGGGCGATAGAGCTGAACTAGTATAAGAACTTCTTGTAAAGGTCGTCCCAATTGGTAACTGATCTGATAGGGAGCTGGCTGTACCAGACGAATGTCGACCCTTCTAGCGTCTGAAGAAAAAAGTAGATCTTAGCAAACTCCTACTGTGCTGGAGTCCCCCACATAGGCTCGCACCTTGAGTTTAAGTGGGCCAGAAGTTTTGGCAGGTCTCCAGTACCATTAAATGGATAGAATGTGGGATTCCCAAAACCCAAAGGCACTGGTATATCGTCCACCGAGGTCGGGTATGGCTTGCAATCTGGTGGGATTACCACCTACTATTTTTACAATGCCTCAAGGTGGGAAATGAGTGCCGCCAATTAATCATCTAGGTGGGATTCCCTATCGTGAAGGGGATCCCTAATCACGACTGGGTTGTCGGGATCTTTGACATGGTAGATGGGTTCAGCAGCTCCTGAAGTGACTTGTGGGATGTCCTACGGGGCAGTTGGGGGGGGGGGGGGGCTTGGGCCAGATTCCTATAATTGCTACACCACTCGGGAGGGATCGGTGAGATATATTATTCCCTCATTCCATGAGTTCCAACATCAACCATGTCAGTGGGAGTGGTATGATCATTGTTTTCTGGACGCATCTTGTTGGGGGAAGTTGTTCCTGCCCATGTTGCCATGACCTAAGACATCCATTGTTGGCCCGTCTCTCTACCGCGTGTTCAAAGAAGTGTTTTTCAACCAACCACTATTTCTCGGCACGTTTTTGGCGCAACACAGCCTTCTTGGGGTCCTCCTACGTCTTCTTCACTTAGGCAGACGGGTCGGAGTGCTTGGCAAATCCGACATTCTCTTTGCCCATACCGGCTATGTACCAATGACTCGGTGGGCAGAGGGAGGCCTAGGAGGTTCCTCTTCTGATGATTAATCCTCCTCGATGGGTCCAACATTAGTGTCACACCCTTAGGGGGTATGTCTCCATCTAGAAACTCCAACTCATCCTACATTCCAATGACGTCGTCTATGTGGACCGTGACACTTCCCGAGGGCATGTCCTCAATATCGCATAGAGAGTCAGGTTACCATCATATAGGACTGAAGAGGATGTCATAATACTTCCCCTAGCCATGGACTTGCACATGAAGGGTTGCCTACCTGAAAATTTTGCAGAGTACCTTGATACACTGAACGCACTACTGATGGAGAAACTCACGACGACCTGGTGACTTGGGGCGCAGGTCCATAGGGAGTGCGGCCAGATCGAGTAGACGTCATTTCTAAATGATGTCTTTGAAATGTGTTTGGCTCGTTGGATAGACCATGCACTGATGAAGGATACTAAAATTCATCACCCAATGGGTGTAGCGGAAACACTCAACTTCCCCTTGGGTGAGGGACTCGGGTATGCTAAAATCATGCACTGCTACGAGCCAGAACATCTCAGGGAAGTGGGATGCTGCACGGAAACTCCAGAATCTCCTCGACATGAATTTATCATATGGCCATTGATTTCCACACTCACCAAATGGGGGTGGTTAAGGAACTGGCAGCAGTACTGAGGCAGACCACTGGGACGTCAGGTAGGCCAGTGGAGAATACGACAAACAAGATGACTGGCCACCGATTCTCGGGCTATCCTCTGAAGAGTGTAGTGACCTGGAAACTAAGTCGTGATAGGATGGGTTGATGATAACCATACGTGGATCATGTTCCAGGGATGCTGGTCGAGGGTCTCACTGCTACTTTCCTACCATAGATCCCTATAATAGCTCTTTGTGATCTCTTGTGGTGGTAGAAAGTGCTTCCCGTGATGATGGTGGGGACTACACGACCCTAACCTACTGTGTCTCCATATTTACATCCTCCTGGATAAACCTACAGAGGGAGGGGGAATCCTGTAGACCATGTATTCTGGGAGCACTACGATGATGTGCCTCGTCCCTTCCCCAACCCTTGACTCGGATGAGTGAGGGGAGGTTTCCTGAGCTGAGTCACATTCTTCTTTAGAGTCTGAGAAGCGGAATTGTTTGATCTCCATTAGGGCCTTCCCAGGATTCTTATTATGGTGGCGATGACCCATACTCCTGCCCTTGGGAGGCTCCTCGAGACAATTTTAATTTCCAACATGTGGTCCTTTGGCCATACTGATGTTAGGGTGGAGAGGGATTCTACTTGAGATAGACGAAGTGCGAGGAGAACTGTGAGTAATGTCGATGGGGACATGGGGAGGTCCTCCGTGAATAGCACTAGAGCATGAAAAACCTCTATTAGAACCGGTATGTGAATGGGGAGGACCTCCATGCATGGTGCATGTAGAGCAAATATGGCCTTCACCCCTATGGTTTTCGGGGTGAGTAGGTCCATCGCCAGCTTCTGAGAGGATGTAGGGAGGATCCCCACATTGGAGAGGGACTGGATAGGTAATATCTCCACGTCCACGGTCTACGTCAGGAGGAAAGGCTCAATACCCGATGTGATGGGCACTAAGAGAGGCTTCCGTATCGAACATCACTACCGTGGGGCATACCATTATTTGGATTGGGGGTATTATGGGGAAGACATCCATGTCAAGCCTCAAAGCGGGGTAGATCCATGCTCTCGGTTGTAGTGGTACGAGGAGGACCTCAATACGGGGTGGCATCACTGTGTGTTAGTTCACGACAACCCCCACCCATGCCTGTGACCTGGAGAGTCAACCCAGCCTACTCATGGGGCAGTTAGGGCCTCAATCCCAATTGGGTTTATGAGCACCCCTGCTCAAGGTCTACATAGAATTGATGATATGCATCAGTAGTGTCTCGGGCCATAGTAGTCATCGATGTTGACACCCCTTGGCAGGAGTCCTCAGCTCATGATCGACGCTGGTATCGGGTCAGGTGAGCCGGTGCTGGTGGTGTTGGTCCATAGTTATCATGCCCCTCCGGTAATGATAGGTATCAGCATTGATGTGGCCAGATGGGGGCCCTCACTGAGAGTACCTGGACTGAGACTCTGACAGGGTCGGGCCGGATGTCTCCCACCTCATCAACATAAGGCAAGATGTCGTCAAAGTGCTCCAGGGATAGGCTCCTAAAATGATTCAATATTGTGGTGGGGTGTTGTGGAACCTTGCATAGCCCTCGAGGATGGCATTGACGGTGGGGCCTGGATGCCTCCAGGTCTAGGCGGGCCATATCCCGGGTTTGGATTATGCCCTCCTCCTCATAATGATGTACAAGGTTGTTAGTCATCATTCGTTGGATGCATTTAGATGGGGAGATGGGGTGTGGTTGCCCCACGGTCATGGATGCAGATGCCGTTGTAGAAGTAGTGAAGCCACACAGAGTGGCTGTGCAGGTGTTTCCTAAGTCCCTGGTTAGGTGGGCATGAGATGATCACATTTTTGTGGTAGAAACCTGATTCCTGGAAGTAGGGAGATTAACTCATTAAGACTGCTAGAAAGAGAAACCTACAACCAGTGCCCCTACACCATTCTTTCTTCCGGGGCCAGTAAGAGGGATTCATGTTGACAACGTTTCAGAACTGGATGCCCAACATTCCACTGCCCCAACATGTGGTGAGTTTCCTGGAAGGACTACTATTTCCATGGAGGGACCTGGTGCAGGATAGATGGATCTAGTGAAATGTCAATCCAAGGATTCCCCAATCATTACTAATATCCATATTGAGGAGAAGAAATTCATGTCGGGCTCACTATTTCTGTTTCTGACTCTTTTCCCAGGGCGCAAGCATCATTCTGCTTGACTGCGATAGGTGTGACTTTTTTACCCCACATTCCTGCTTTCCAAAGGTTTCAGGCATCTATTCCATGTTCAGGGATGTTTTTTCCTTGATCGAAATGGGATGATGGGATGTCGGCTCTTCCTTATGTGGATTCCTCCTCAGATCTTGTCACCTATTCCGGGTCTCCCACATAGATTTAATACGTTTTTCATGAAACTATTCCCAGTGACATATCTTCATGGACACAAAATAATTAAATTGCTTCTATCAAGACATTCGAAGGGTTCTAGTCAGGGAAGAAACCTTCGATTAGTTGAGTAGTCAAGTTGGGGAATCACTGATGTGTCTGGACACTGGGGATTAATGTGTCTCTCTTATGTCCCTTATTATAGGGATTCTCGATGGTGCGGAAGCCTGAGGAATACCACATCGAACGCGGGGAATCATATTCCTTAGGCATGTATCTAAGGTTTTCATCAAATTAATGTGTTTATCATGGGGTATTCCTCAAGTTTAATGTCCAACGGAGGCAGATCGAACTTATCAGAACTCTGATTATAGTGGATCAGACGGAGGAATCCCCTGAAGGGAACAACGATATTGGGGCCAGAACATGGGCGACTCCTAAATGTTGTGGAGGGGAATGAGGTGGAATGATTTCATCAGGATGTGGAGGCACGGGTAAGGATCAGTATGGATGATGTTTTTGGGCTTGAGCCTCAGAGAGACTTCATATGTACCATGCATTAATGTGGATCAAAGTCTCCATAGTTCGGGATGGGTGTCTGTGAACGGACGTGAAGGAGGCCGGAATGACCGGGTGGTGGGATTTAACTTCCTAAGGCATCCTACATAGCAAGAATTGACATGGATCAAAGTCCTTGTAGTTCGGAAGGGGTGCAGTGAACTGATTTGAAAAACCTGGGTCCAAATGGATGGTGGGCTCGAACCTCATGAGGTTTCCTACGTACCATGCCTTGACATGGATCAATGTCTACATAGTTTCTGATGGGTTGTGTCGGAGAACCCATATGAAGATGGCCCGGAGGTCTGATGGGTGTTGGGCTTGAACCTCATGGAGGATTCTTATGTACCAAGCCTTAACAGGGATCAAATTCCTCGTAGTTTGGTATGGATGCTGGTGAACTGATGTGAAGATGTACCGAGGGTCTGATGGGTGTTTGGATTCATCCTTGTGGATGCTTCATTCATTCCATGATTTGAGATGGATAAAATTCCTCATAGATCGGGATGGGTTGTGTCGGAAACAATCATGAAGATGGACCGGGGTCTGATGGGTGTTGGGCTTGAACCCTGTGAGGTTTCTTACCAACCATTCCATGACATAGATAAATGTCCTTATAGTCTATGTTGTGTATAGTTTAACATCATGTGGGACAAGGGGGCGAGATACAGTTTAACGTCGTGTAGGATGGGGGTGTTGTCATGATCGATGCTTACTCTAAGCCCACGTGAGTCCTGGTCGGTATGAGAAACATGAGGCGGTAGAGACCTGACAATCATGTCACGAAAGGTGTGTCCATGATATGTGGAGTGGGTCTTATGCATGGAGAATCCCAAGAAGCGTCAGGGCATACTCCATAATGGAGGCCTAAGGGTGACAAAGAGCGGCGAGTGAGGGATTTGGGACCGAAGAAAGAAGGAACCCCATTCCCTTTAATTCCCTCTGCTTCCCTTTCCACCGAGGAAGTGAGTAAGAGCAGGGGTGATGCATCCTGCATGAAAAGCTAGGGGCTTACACCAAGGTGGCTTCCCTTCCCCACAATGAAATGCCACTCCATAAAAAAGTATATCATTCTCTATAGAGACCAGGGGTGTGGAGAATGCCCCAGGAAGGGGAGCCAGCATGTGGGGCACGGGGCGAGGTCACAGTTTAACGTCGTGTGTTGAGGTTGAGGGGGCTTGGCAGTTTAACGTCCTGCCGCTCGGATGAGGTGGGTTTGCTCCGCACCCCTATGCTTACATAACCATTACCCTCTACTACTTTTGGGAGGGAAGGCAATAGAAACACAGTACTGAGGGGGTGTCACAGAGTGAACCATCGAGGGGTCCACATTATTGTGGCTATGCGAAGAAGCAATAGCCATTAATGTACCTATATAAAGAACCATTAGGCAGAGCAATGCTATAGAAGGTATCGTACATGGGATTTTGAAAAGACATCGTGCAAACCTGGAGGGTTACACGAGGAAAGGATTTTCCTGGAATAGGGGTCAATAGGTGGGGCCTTGTGGAGCTATGTTGCTCCACGCGGCGGAGGGAACTTGTGAACAATTTTGCTTAGCGATGTGGCGTGCCTTAGCCTTAGCATGGGGCATAGGTTCAAATGGGAGGTGCTTTACGAAGTGGAAGGGAATTCGCGGAGCATAGCCTCACGGAGAAAAGGTGTCGCGCAAAAAAAGATTTCAGTAAGCAATGTGATTCGCAAAGTACATTGATCATGTCTTAGAAAATGGATCAAGTGTACATGAACGGTGTTTTGCGAAGCATAAACGCCCCACAATGACCCGGGTCCCCTTGGGGATCCCCTTCCTTCGTGAAAGCCCTTATTATTCGCGAAAGGCATCCATATTGGAAGAGGAGATAAAAACGAGACAATGGAGAGGCACTTCACAAAGTAGATGTACCTCATGCAGCACAAGGTTCACAGAGCAGAAGTGTACTTCGCGATTTTGGGAGATGAGAAGCAGAAAGGTCGGATTGTCCTTATTGGGAGCTTAGAGGGAGATAAGTATTTATAGGCAAGAGGAACACTGGAGTGGAGCTCCCACGGTGCGAAGAGGGGCTTGGGGGCTTCACGACGGGCTCTCGAACATTAAATGGGTTCGCAGAGCCTCCCGCCTCCTTCGCTTCGCGGAAGAGTCGAAAATGTCAAATTCGTTCGCGGAGCCTCCTGCCTTATTTGCTTCGCGGCAGCGGTGGTGCTGGGGGACTCTGTGAAGGGGCTTTTTGAGGTAGTCCATGTGGCTGTCTTGGGGCCTTTTCTTCATTACAAATTTTGGTGCCAACATATAATAAATTTATCTACTTCCAAGAATGAATATCATTGAAAAAATCCTAATAAACTCAATGATGCAACCACGAGAAGCACTTTTGATGCAATATTGGGAAAGTGATTTCTATCCATGGAATCAATTTATCAACATGATTGAAACAATGCATTTACTATTCTTAGAGTCCACTCAAACTATCAATTGGAAATCCCCATTTTATACAACAAAAGACCCTCGACACCAGTGTTATAATCACAATAATTACAATAAAAACATATAGAATTTACTAGATATACCACACAATAAATATAATAGTTAATAATGTTCATCATGAAGAGGAATCAAATATCAAATTACTACGATTGAGACCTGAATTCCATATTGAGTTTATATTAAACATTTAGAGTTACTGAAAAATAATATCTTAAAATGAATAAGAGAAATTTAGTAATATAGTGATGTTATTTATAACATTGGTTATAAAATAAGAATGTGTATGAATAATGAAATCAAAATCAAAAGAGATATAATGTGTGAAGTAACAAAATAAAAACATCATAATGGGATAATTATAGAATAATAAAACGGATAAAATATTTATATATCGAAAAAATTAAATATAAGTCAATGAATATTGGGAATTTAAATAGATTGTATATAAAAATATTTTAAATTATTAATAAATTTAGAAAATTTCAAATATGAAGATATATCAAGATTCAAAATTTATAAAAAATAATAAGAGATATTATGAGAGGGAGATTAATTGAATTTATTTAAATATTAATATAAATTATTATAATAAAATGGAGTGTATTTATATATACCATAAAAGGAGAGAAAAAGATAATATACCTCAAAAGGATCGAATCTATAATAAATTGTATCATATTATAAATTAACAAAGAATACTAATAATTAGGTAATATATTAAGATAGGGAACCCTTACCAAATCATTTTCTATTAGGTATGAATCATTAAAAATTGGATAATGAGAAGAAATTGTAAAAACATATAATTAGAGAGGAAGTATAATATAATTTATTCAAATGAAAACATTTACTCAATTGTATGAGAATATAATAATATAATTATTTTAATAAATCATTGTGAGAAAAACTATTTCTAGATTTCTCATACCATAACTCCTTGGTTACAAAAAACACAATCATGCTCCAAGAAACAACATCTATTTTTCATATGAAAACCTTACATGTTTAGAATAAATTCTTTTTATAATGAATCAATGTGATTTTATTCATTTCAGAAACCTAAAGACAAATTATTATTTTTTAAATTATACAGAACTGTACTTTACTGAGTCTCTAACAAGTATAGTAAATCCCCTTTTTATATTAGAATGAGTAGGAGTTATGAAAATGATCGATAATTAATATAAAAGGAATTTAATTTTTAAACAAAAGTGACACATAAATGTAAATATATGTAATATAGATTATTCATTACATTACCACATATTTAATTTATATGTTTTAGATACATTTTATTATATTATTTATTATTTAAAACTATTATCACAATTTACTCATTACTGTCATAACTCACTTTTTAATTCATTGTCATATTTTTTCTCCTTAAATGACATATTCCCACATAAATAATTATTTTATCCTAATTTTGAATATGATATTAATTTTATTAAATTATGAACTAAATGTAATACATTTATTTTCTAAAAAAATTATATCTTATTTAAATAAAACTTAATATAAAACAATTTCTTATATGATGAAATATAATATTTTTCTACCTTATGAATCATTAAATTTTCAATGATTGTTAATATATATTTAAAAATATATTTTTTATCATTTAAATTAAACTATTAACTTTTTCGCAATTCCACTTACCATTTATAAAAACGTTATTATTCTAATATATTGTGAATATACACAGTGGCTATGTATACAAAAATATTATATATATATATGGAGTGAACATATAAAATACATAATACCATTTTAAATTTTTATATATTACATTTGATATTTCATTAAAATTAACTCATTATATATCAAAATTCTATTATCTAAATTTTCAATTACATTGTAAATAATATGCATTCTATCTACACAGAGAGTATGTTTTATGATTTTTAAAGGAGATCATGAAAAAGAATATTTCAATATTGTTTAATTTCTTACTTATAGTTATTATAACATTATGTTATTCAAATAATGTCACATATATTATTATTAAATTTATTGATTTTTATTTCATTCTCAGATTTAAATGTACTACCCTATTAGCTAGGTATTCATTCTAAATTGATTTTCTATATGAAACAACTTATTATTCATCAGAACATAAATATTCAATAATATGAAATTTTTTATTTGAATATGATGTATTATTTTTCACCCCCTTAAAACCCCAATTATTTATATTATATATTCCTCTCGCTACTGATAAATAGGTGGGGTTATCCTTTAATTTGAAGGATTATTTTAAAAAATTATATTGATAATGAATCTTGAGTATCTTGGTTAATATTAGATAATATATCATATTAACTCATAATATTGATACAGTCAGAAGAATATTAATATCAATAATTATTTATTTTTTTCAATTATAGGTAATAATCATAATATTTTTAAAAGAGCTTCTAGAAGTGTATCATGAATGTTTCGTTAAATTGTTTATAGGATTGTAGATTTATCATCATTTTTAGTGAGTGTAATTAATTCATTAATAATTTTTAATTAATTATAATTTTGAAATAACCCCATTATATATGAAATTTTTTATCCTTTGATGACAAATTAATCATTTTCCACAACTTATTTAGTTCACACTCAAATGGGAGATTACAAATATGAGTTTTTTGAAATGGAATCTTTAAAATAAGACCATTTTAATCATATTGATAAATTATCCATCCATTAATGGATACGAAGGTCCAATATAAGATAATATTCATAATTTTATGAATGAATAAATATTATGTTTCTTCCTATTCAGTGTATTTGGGAGTTTCATGTGACTCATGTTATTATTTATAAATAATGATAGATGTGTAATCACAACTATGAGATTATTTATACCAAATATCATCCCCTTTAGTTGTTCAATATAAATATAATTTTTTTCCCACTGAATTTATTTTCTATATTACTCCTATATTCATTAACACTAAAATAGCTAGTGTGAGTTATTATAATATCAAATAAAATAAATTAAAACCATTATATGAATATGAAATATTATTATAAAGACATCTTAACCTAAGAAAAATTTTATTATTCCAATTTTACATTGTTTTTTACCCTATACTTCTTATCTTAATTCTTAAAAAATAACTATCCCAAATTTTGAAAATAAATTATGTTTCCCAGTATATTAAATTTAAAATAGAGTGATCAAAATTAATACTACAGAGTCATTATCTAATAGAGATATAAATAACCCAATAAATTTTCATCTTATGACATGTTCTTAAATAATAAATCATGATTAAAACGCAATCCAATTACAATATTTTTTATTGGGTTTAGTTATTAACTACAAATAATTCATATTTATAAACACAATATACAATTATTATAATAAAATACATCACACTTTGTTTCACTATAGACATCCCACTACATTAAAACATATAAAAATCTGAAAATTTAGGAATTAGTCTAGCTCAAATACATAGTAAGTTAAAAACACGTGGGATGCTAATTACATCAAAATGGGGGATCGTAGAAGACATAATAATAAACATCCCAAATAAAAAACATATATGTTTGAAAAAATAATCATGTTTAATAATATTAACATAAATTAAATACCTTTTTTATAATATAAAAAATTGAAATAAAAAATAAATGATAATATATTTTTGGTATAAAATAATCATTAAATATCATATATAAAAGATAAATCACCAAAACCATTATAAAATAGTGCATTAAGTTTACTCCACAAAACTCCTGAACATTTTTTATTGGATTTACATCCCACATTAATAAATATTTTGTATTGGTTTTACTACATATTTATTATAAATATTATAGAATGGGTTCCTTACATTCCATAGACAGTATTTATTGGGTTTATTACCCACATCCAATAGACATAATGGACTATGTTTAGTCCCCATATAAAATAATAAATATGAATTAAGGTAAATAAACTTTTATTTCAATAATCTCATGGTATTCAATTCTTCACCGAATGTATTGATGGTCTTAATAATTCTATAAACATATATATAAAAAATATCCAGAAATATTTTACGGAATGAGAAAAATTAAACCTATACAGTATAATAATCCATTTATGGATTTAAAATGTGTCCAATATATAATTATAGGATATATTATCATATCAAATGTTTTCATTGGTCAATTCAATAGTGTGGATATCTAGGTGAATTCCCTTCAATATTAAGAACGATGAATATGGTATTATCAATAGATAGGTATTGGAAGAAATGATTCTTTTTTAAATGTTTTTAATATGGTAAGACTAAATTAGTAATGAACCAATTATCATATGATACATAATCATATTCATAATGAAAAAAATGAACTATTATTGTTATATAAAAGATTATGATTTTTTTAAATTAATTGTAATATAAATAATATATTTTATTAATGTGAAAAACAAATGTTTATACACAAATAAAAAATTATTTCATCTAACTATAATAAATTATGAATGATTTATGAAATATAATTATTATTTTTTACACTATATTTAAATAATTAAAAATAATAAAAACATAATATTTTGGAGAATACATAAAATTAAGAATATTTTAGTCAGAAATTGATATTATAAAAATGATCAATGATTATAATAAGTCATGTAATTTTTTTTATAAATATGAATATATATAGTAAAAAATAAGAAATTGTTATTATATTTTAAAATTACTTTCTCTCAAATATTTGTACTATATAAAATATTTCGTAATAAAACTAATTGGGTGTAAAAAATTAAAAAAATTCACTGTACTAAAATTAAATAACATGATAAAAATATATTCCTATAAAATATACTTAAATAGATTATAAATAATATAGATATAGGGGATATTGATCATGTAAATATATATTTTAATAAAACATTGTTTCACAATCATATATATCGATTAATTATATATAAATAATTGGAGAAAATAAAAATTATTTTAAAACATTGGATGAACTAAAGATAATGGATATTGTTATTTAAATAGAAATTGGATACAAGTTTGAAAAATAATTTTAGATATAGATATATAAATAAAAAAAGTATATTAATAAATAAATAATAATGAACAACATAATTTTTAAAAATTTATATCATTATGAGGACAAATACTCAAATGTGTAATGATTGAGATTCAAAATCACTTCCATGGATGATAATAATGAAAAAGGGCCGTTGAAGAGAAGCAATATCTCAAAATGAATAGGAGAAATATAGTAACATACATGAACTATGAAGATCCAATGATATAAAATAATAATAATAATAAATAATACTGAATTTGAACAAATAAGATATTTGATTGATGAAGAAATCCATTATAGACATAATAATAATTTAATTATGGAAAAATCAAGGGGTGGAAAAATTATAAATCAATAAAAAATATGATGGGGGAATTATAGGTATATTCAAAAGGAATTTTATATAAATAATTGAAATAATAAATAAATATATAAAATAGAAATAATTTAGAAATTTTAATAGATAAAATAAAAGAATAAGAAAGATTTATATATAGAATTCATTTCGAATATATGGTAAATTAATGATTCATTATGGAATTGAATTTATATATCCCATAAAATATTTGTGAAATAATGTAATATCCATAAAAATTACAGAATTATCAATATATAAATGTGTATAGTCATTGACTATATAATCATAATATTAAAGGAAATGATTAAGAAAGATAACCCCGTATAGTGTCTTATTTTTTGAGGTAAAAAAATTATTAAAACAATTATGTGAACGAAATGTATACCCTATGAAAAAAAATTAATATAATAATATAAAATGGTAGAATATAAAAAATCATTAAAGAATATAGTATGATAATAATATTATATTCTTGATGAATTTAAATTGAGTCTAGAATCCCCTTGTTATATTTCAAAAAAAATTCAACCATGCTCGTGCTTTAAGGAGTTACTTTGAATTCTATATTGGAGTGAATTATTTCCTGGGGGAAATAAATTTAATTTATGAATCTAGGGATATAAAAATGTGATAGTGATGTTAATATAAGATATTTGTGGTAGTGTGTATATAAATGATCCCCTGGAGTGTCAAAGATTATGAAAATACATTCCCTATTAATAGGTGACAAAGATTAACATTTTTACAAAAAATTATTATATAATTTATATTAAATATTTAGTTACATGGAAAGTTGCTAAAAACTATATAAATAATGATTTTAGATAAATAATATCTATATCCACATATTTATTTATACATTTCTAAAGATATTTTATCTCATTATTCATTTACTCTACCATTTATCACGCCTTACCCTTTTTCTTGATAATTCACTTATTACTTAAGTAATATATTTTCTCACAACAAAAATGATTTTTATACGCTATTTAATCGAAAATAATTTTAAGGAAAAATCTATTACTTAAAGGATGATAAATTAAACATATAATGAAAAAATTGAAATAATGAGTTCTCTGCATATTAAGTATATGATTTTGTGTTGAATTCTCTATCTCCAAGATTTTGTAGTCCCCCTAAAATCACCTCAGATTTAAATTTGGAAACTATAAATGAGGAAAACCCATGTTCCTACATAATTAATCTATATAATAAATGTGGACAACCTTCAATCTGCCTATCCAATGTTCAATTCCCCAGAAACATCCCTTGTGACATTTAAATATCTATACAAGAATCACTCTTATGAATTTATAAGATTATATCCAAAATGGGAACTCAGTATATATGTAGAAATTTCATGTCAATAGACATTATGTGAACACACTCTATATTCTTAGACTATTTATTTGTTGGACTCTCATTTTGGAAATCATTTTAGTAATACCTTATAGATAAATACCATTGTTACCATTTTGCGAATGTAAAAAATAGTTTCCATATATGGACACTATGGAGAAATATAGGATTAAGGAATAGATTTAATCTCTATATTTTATAATGAAATACCTAGGTAATTCTCTAACCTTATAAAATAAATATTAAATCAAGAGTAGATGTTCATTCCATAATTATTCTTCTGTGAGGGATTTTCATTAAGATTACTACTTGGGATATCATTTTCAATGAACTTTCAACACATGGATTCACATGACAACTTTTCTTCTTTATTTTCCCCCACATGATAACTCACCCACACTGTTTTTGCATTTATCTGCATCCTCCACATACTCCGTACCTTAAAAACTACCCAGATCATTATACCTGATAGGTGAGCCTCTCCCCTCTATAGGCCTACATAAAAATTTCACATCTTATATCAGTTATATGCACTAAATCAATCTCATGAATGCCTCCCAGATGGAACAACCTCCTTCATATGACTAATTTTTAAACTTCCCACTTATATAGTTTCTGAACCCCTCCCCTTACTGATGAGAAGGCACAGAGTATCTAATCATCCAACAGTATCTCTCTAAATAATGATAAATATATGTGGACATTAGAGTTATCTTGTGTCATAATCGCCATCTAAATTGTCTTCAAAGGTAATGAAAATTAATAATACCATTTTTTACATCCACCTAGGTCAATGTTATGAAAAGTAAAAATCCATAACTCTTCCAAAACCACCCATTACACCTGTTCGTGGAATGAAAAGTAAAATTTACTCCTCTGATCAAGTATTCCCTAGATAAAAATAATATTTATAATTGACCTACAAAATATTAATAACCCTATAATGAATATAATAATGAATTACCCATTATCACAAGGTCCCCTATCTTGAGTATATTTGACTATTCTCTCTTATAATAACATCCTAATTTTAGTGTAAATAATTGGCATGTGTTCTCTCAAATAATGGGTAAGTTTTAGTGTTTAGGTGGAGTAGATTGGTGGGAAAAGTCATCATATCAGAGTGAAAGAACATAAAAATAAAATAAATGTATTATGAAAACCTAATAAAAAATTATGTTCTCAAAACATGGGGTATTGTTTTATGTTTATAACACAAGAATATGTATACAGAAAAGAATATTTTTTGAAAATTAATTTTCTAAAATTATATATGATGATTATTTTTTAGAAAATATTTTGAAAAGACATTATCAATATTACTCTACCAATCAATAATTATGTAAAAATCGTCAATGTAATTAAAATAAATTTTATTACAATATTCTATTTTACAACTTCCAAACTATAATGAAATTAACATAATCTATAATATTAATGTGATTGAACATTATTCTAACCATGAAATATACAATCATAACACCCTAAAATAATTTTCATTTATAGAATAACATATTTATTTGGATAAATATGTCACAAAAACAAATAAAAATTTAAATAAATTTAATCTAGTAATTATAATTTAACTCTAAAAATGATACTATGTTGTTTTTTTTCTGATTAAGGTTTTGTTCACCTAATTCACAAATCACATGACCTCAAGTGAACGTTTTTTTATCATTTTTATTCAATTTAAATTAAAACCCATTTTATATAATATATTTTTGAGAATTAAAATTATATTATGGTTTCTAATCAAATCACTAATGGTGGAATGAATAATATGGATTGCTAAGAAAATATATTATTCTATTAGAAAAGTTGTCATCAAAGAAACAACATACATGTGAAATGATCTAAAAAGTGTATTTTCTAATAAAATTTTACTTCTAATTTAAAACCAATATAGTGAATCAAATAATAATAAAATTTATTATATAATAATAAGTATAATATAATAAGATAATTTCATGAAAATAAAATAATAATCACAACAAAGACGTCGAATAGAATTTAATAATTGTGTATAACCTATCATGGGAGATCCCCACCTCCAGTGCTGTGAAAAAATTGAAGGGAATCACTTATCCTATACTCCCAATCCTCAAATAAATTTCCATTTTTATTTAAATAACAAAAAGACACATTATAATGTGTATGGGTGCTAGGGATATATGTGGTTTTAAAAAGGAAGGGTAATTTAAACATAATATTTTAATTAAATTCAATAAACCATTTATCATTTCTAAATAATTATTTTTTTAGAATTGGATCATATATATCATTTATAAATTTGATACTAATCTATTTAAAAATGTATTTTATATTTCCCAAAAGGTGAATTGGTTTACATGCTGATGAGTATGGTCCTTCTTTGACTGCATGGCCCAATTTTTCAAAAATAATTTAAGATAATTCAATGATTGTTTCAAGGAATATTTTGTATCAGAGAATAAATAATATAATACTGAAATATCATGTCTTAATAAATCACAAGAAAACATTTATATTTTAAATACTATAGTTAATATTGAAGTTTTAAAGCATTAATTTTAATTAGATTTTGAAATTCAGGCTCTTATCCCCTATTCTCCATTAATAATTATCATTATCATAATTTTGGGAAAAAAATTTATCTCCAAAAAATTTAATAAAAATATTTTTTATAAACTCTCCCACAAATACTATTTTAACTCATAGGAATAGTCATAATTATTTAATACCAAAACCATTATAAAAATATATAAATATTTTCATTTTTTAATCTATTAAAAAAATTTGAGAAATGAAACAATCACATGAATATGTAAATGTTAATAGATATTCAATTCACTGATTCTTAAATTATATCAAAACACTATTACATGATGTAATGACACTAATAAAAATTAAGCATGTTGTGTGTCTTCTACATATAAAAATATATTTATTTCCCTATGATTGTGTGTGACTACAATTTCATTAAATTTTTCATATTTATTTAGTATATTCATGTAAAATAAATTTTATTGTCTTAACTATTTATTTTTAATTTAACTGTTTCTCAATATTTATATAAAATGCTAGAACCCACTCACTTAATAGTTCTCAATGATTAAAGTCTAATATCTCAACCAATATCTTTATTAATTTTTTATATTATATAACTCCCAAATTTATGATTATATTTTACTTTTTTTTATTTATTTATGGGTGTAAAATTGTTGAATATTACTTATTCACGTATAGGAATATTAGGTACAGTGATGAAGTTGATCAAAAGTGAAATGGTCATACTGAAACAATATTTTTGAAACTTCAAACGATACTTTAAATTATTATAAATTCAATAGAATATAAAAAATTCCAAAATACATATTCATGTGTGATGTTGTATAAAGGAATTAAATGAAATAATTCCCCATAATCTGGTATCAAAATAAATTTTGTCAAAATCTATATGGTTTTGTAAGGATACTATTGATCATATAATATATATATGTATATATTATAAATCCATAATGAAGAAAAATTACTTATTATTAACATGATATGAATTATATTTGGAATGTCAATGTTTAATTTTTAATATATTCCACATATAGATGAAAAAGTGGCATGATTTTATTTTATTGTTTTCATATTTTTTTTTATATAACCTAAAATTATAAATTTAAAAATACTAAATATGATTCCAAAAATATATTCCCCTACCCCACACCTAAATGTAACATTATCCTTAATGTGGAATTATTATATAATATATTATCATGAAATGATGTTTTATAAATAGGAAATATAACACATTATTTAATGGTTTAGAGACATAAATTTCATTTTTTTGACGTCCTTCTATTATTAATTCATCCAGAACCCATTTAAAATAAATATATTTCATCCTGACTCATGTGTGGCCATTATTACACTATAATAAAATAACATAAGATATAACAAAAGATCATAACTATCTAAATTATATCTTTTTTGGAAAAATATTCTTTTTGAACTATAGATGTATTTGTATCCCTCATGAATCTCTATATTATATATCATCATATAATGACATAATATTTCATATAATTTGTAGATCCTTGAGTTCTTGTATCATGGTAATCATATCTCCTTAATATCTAAATTTTTTACACCCATTTGATCTTCTATTATGCCAAAATAATGGTGTAATTTCATTATCATGCCATGTTCCTAATGCTTGAAGAACACAAGGAGATGAAAGGTATTATGTAAGATAGTCTTAATGGGGGTAATATGGATGGATGTTTTGTAAACTATAATATCCAATCAAAGTGAATTGTTATAGTTATTTTTCCATTCCTATCTATTTTTCTACACAATTTTGTAAAAATATGATTTATCTCTCTATTTAAAACTATATCGTAAACATTTTTTAAGGTTGTAATGAAGTTTATATTTTTTTATATAACCACAATATTTATAAATTGAAGATTACATGTTTCAATTAAAAATGTGTATCCCTTAAATACTGAAAAAAACCTTCAATTATCTATACATATAAAAAAATCCCTATAAAATATTCCATAACAAGAAAATCATTAGTCATGGTGGACATGGCCTCTAACTAAAATGTTTTTATTATAACACATAATATTGAATAGATTCTCCCACAATAGAGATTATATGATCATATGAGTGGTAGTATTCTTCCTTATGCCATCAAATGATTCTCTGAAAGAGTCATATAATTGGTGTTACTTTATTTTTTTTCTAACGATGGTAGGGTTCTATAGATATTACAAATATATCTGATGATGCATTGATATTAATTATCATGAACATGGAATGATTGAACATCTCATAATAATGTTATATAATTCAAGGATTAAATAATTTTTACCTTTTATCTATAAAAGATTATTAAATTATAAATAAATACATGACAATGTAAAATTACATTCTTTTAATGAAATTATATAATTCGAAGTTTAAAACCACAATTTTCCCAACACACCATTGAAAAACTATTCTCATCAATGAGAGATATTGACCAAATAAAATCAATATACTATAAATTAATCTGTATATAACACCATGATTGTTTCAATTAAATTATAAATTATTATCACAACATATCTGTAAAAGGTATTTGATGTTTTATAAAGTCAACCTGATATTTTTCAATAGGAAAAAGTACTGAACTTAAAAGTAATTATCATATTCACTTGGTTTTCTACTAGAATGTGATACTAATAATATATATAGATACATAACAGAAATATTAGTGTTTCCTATCTATGACTATCTCATGTATCTGTTTAATGAATGTATTGGGAAATGGTCATTATGTGTTAATAGATTTAGTTTCCTCTTGTAACATCTCATCCCAGGTGCCACCCACTGGTGCCCCGAGCCGAACCACCACATAACCTAAGGCACACCATAATGTTTTTAGAGGCTGAAAATTACTAGTGATGGTCTGATAAGTCGATTATACGGAAAATATACCCTCTTTAATCTGAGTAATACACAAGTGGAAATAACAAAATGTATTTAAATCATATATAAAAATAAAAATTACAATTATTTCATGATAATTTAAGCATAAAATTCAATATGCAACTAAAAGAAAAAAACATGTCATGATCATGTACATGTCAAGTGTCTAAAATAAAAATCCAAAATAAATACATTGATTACTCCAAATATGATACACCCAAAAGACTTATAAATTAATTTAATATTTAATGCAAGAAACGCTAAGTCTCCATAAAAATACCACATTGTTATAAACTAGCTGGTAAACTTAATTTTTGTACCACATCTGGGATTTGAATTTTGGAAAAATGATATACATGTCTGCATTCAGTTAGTTATTTAGGGTCTACAACGATAAACTTTTTTTTGGGTATATAGTAACATATCCTAATTAATAGTAATATGAACTTTATGAATAATAAATCATTTTATTATTTTATTTTATTAACGTTATAATATAATGAGATATTGATTAATTTTTCAAAGTGGTATAAATGCCATTATAGTTTTAAAATTTTTATTTATCAAATAAATTTTTATTATCCTTCAATATTAAATTATTCACAATTGGAAAATTATTTTCAAAAAATGGTTTTCATTTTTGAATACTATTCATTGAAAAATTGTTAGGGTGAATTTTTAATATTTTTTTGAAATACTCAATTTTTATTGAATAGTAAAATACAATAATTTAACACATATATATATACATTATCAGTTAAATTAACTATTCCATGTATCATGAATGACATAATCACACTTGGCGTGTACACAAAATCACTTATTAATATTATGAGTCACATTATATAAAAGTTTTGGTCGTCTTGAGGGAAATAATAAAATAATGTATAAGATATTCAAAAATCACTCTCCCCCCACTATACCACCCCCTCCCTATTCTCATTACTTTTATCAAGACTTTTTCTTGTAAAAATTATCCTCAAATATCATCTTAAGCTCAATCCCCACATTCATCCCCCCATGATCTCATTAAAATACCAAAACCTCTACTATAAAGAGGCTCTCTAGGAACATAAGTTTAAGAGATAAATTCCCCTTTTCATTTATTTGATTTCAAGTTCCATTATTTTGTTTTTCTTTCCTTACCTCAATTGATCCAAATATTGTGATTAATCCAGTACTATAAATGTTCTATAATTTTTTTCTGATAAATAAATAATTATTTATAATATCCCTTTTACCATTTTGTATACTAGAAATGAAAACACTCTCCGAGATGAGCTAATTTATCACATTCAAGGATGTCGAGTTTTCAATTTTAATACTATCTTCAGTTATTGTCATGAAACATTTTTTATGGTTGAACCAGAGTAAGATATATGTATTATAACTTATATATGGTTTTTTAATTCTTATTTACACGTGATATAAATCTACAAATCAACATGAGTTTGTTGTGATCATGAACTTCATAGTAACCCAATCAATTATCATGAAATTTTTATATAGTGATCCATCATCAGTCCCAATTACCCAAAAAACAAGAACACGTTATCATATAGTTTTACAATAATAATTATTTTCTTATTTTGGATAACTATACTCATTCAAAATGTTTATCCGTACATGAATATAATTAAGCCTATCCTGAAAACCAAGGTAGAAAACACTCCCAAAGAATGTAATTGAATCTATTCACCCATCAAAAAGACATGAATGAACCCAATAAGGGTATAATAAATAAATTACATGTATATAATTTTTTTACTCATTAATTTTTGAACCAAAATTTGATTATTGAAGTTATTAATATCAAATGAGAAGCACCTTCAGACTTATGGTAAGGGTTTTCAACATGATCCTCCTTTTTCAATCAGGTTACTGATTATCTCTCATAACCCCAATTAAATTATTATTTATATATATATAATAAAAAAATAATGGGTTGATTTTATTTATATGTGTACCAAAAAGAATACTTTTTTTGTTTATGGGGATTTTCATGTTTTAAAATGATCATTCAAAAATCCATCCTGATAAACAAGCCCGTTTCAGGGGAATTTCTCAAATTCTTACCTATATTCAAGGGAATAATAAAATCATTTTCTAGAAAGAATTATATTTATAAAATCACTAATTTTATTATGATATTAATATCTAACTTCACTTCTTGTTTTATACAAGTATTATTAAAAAATAAATATTCTTTTCAATGTAAAAAAATATTTATCTCCCAAATTGCTCGATAATTATATAAGAGTGTATTCGTCTATTTAACCACTCTGGTTGATTATTATGTATTATTGGGTTTAATATTTCATAACATCATCTTCCATGTTTTATTTAAATCCATATAAATAGTTTTAATATGGATTTTCTATCTTAAAACTATTCATAAATTTACTCTAAATTGTTAGTGTTTATGCCTAATGTTCGAGGAAAGTTTTATGCATTTCATATGTTTGTTTCAGTATGAATGTATATGTTTTTCAATCCTTCACCCCATTCATATGAGTAACGAATTGGGCTTTTAAGTGATGTGTGTGGCCTAATATATCCCCTCTATATATATGTATGTCTCATGAGACAAACAAAATTCTTGGTATAAGGCCTTGGAAAAATATTATTTATACTCTTGGAACTATGCCTGGAAATTATGGTTATGATGTCCAACATTACACATTCCCTCATAATTAAACTATTAATAAAATGTTCACGCGGATATTCGACTAGTATAATATAAATTATTATTCTTCATTATGTCATTATTAATTCTATTCTTATTCCATCCATTATGTGTTCAAGTTCATGTTTAAAGCCATGTGTGATTAGTTATTCACCATTAGTAATGTTTATGTTTATGATATCTTCCATTGTGTTTCTTACATATAATAATCATTTGATCATTTCCCTTTCTTATGTTTCATTTTACCAGGACATGAAGAGGTATATTATAAATGACATTCAGAAATAACCATAGATTTATGGATGTTTTCATCGTAGATTATAATTTTTTTCCATTCAAGTTGTAATATTGGACATTTGTATGTATCTGGTTTTCCAAAAGTAATCAAATATTCGTTCCTTCATGATATTACTTTCTTGTAAGTATGCCAATGTAATAAAATAAGGCACTAACTTTGTGAAGCTGGGTTCAGGTCATTACACTTGGCGTTAGAAAAATTCTTGTATAAAATGAGGAAACTGGATTTGGAAAATTTAGATTTGGGGAAAAACCCCAAGATAGTCTAGGAGGATAAAACAAACAATAACGTCCTATAAATTTTGGTAAAGAAAATATTATGATCATATCAATAGAAAATAATTAATTTTTTGGATTCATTAAATTGATGTGGTTTAGGAAAATATGTACCTAGGATTGAAAAATATGACATGGAGTTTTAGGTTTGACCAATGGTTTCCTGGTACACGATAATGACTCGTATTGCACATCTAGTTTGACAATCTTGTGGTATATGCTTAGGGTAAATCACATATTCATTACAAACCATTTTCATGGATTTAATGTATATTTTTCTCTATGAAATCATGATTATGATGATGAGAATATCTATGTATAGAATTTCAATTTATGATAAGTATTATTATATGTTGAGATTATACATTATGAATCATAACTTAATCAAGTGTATGTCATTATTTAGAAACGATGCCTTGAGGTAGGAATGGAAACTGCATTAATGTGTGAGTCCCTTGTAGGTATTTCCCCTGATGAATGATAATGATATTATATCATGTTTTGTGACAGGTGATGAGCATATTATAACTATATTGGGACAACTAACTCTAGTTATGAATTATAACCATACCCATATGGAGCATCTAGATCCAAAACATGGGAAAGATATGTTATAATTTTTTATGAAAAAACAACATCCATTATTTAATGGGACTAAACTACCAATCATAGAGGATAAGTGGATAATTTCATTAGATTATATATTTCACTCTTTGGGATAATGTGAATTTTATAAGTTTTGCATGGAAGTTTATTAACTTTTGGGAGATTCATATTAGTTGTGTTATTTACTACAATCTAGAAAGTAAGAGGAATAAATTTAGGAAATTTAATAGAGGGATTTTAATGATATATTCATAAAAAATAATTTCTTTGTTATAAGTGAGTACATATGGGAATGCGGTTTCTGAATATGAGGAAAAAAGAGAATGAGAATGTTGAAAAGTAGGAGGATATCTTTACAAAGATATCAAGACAGTCCTTATACTACAAAGGTAATTCATTTGGGAAGATTGATCAATTATTTTTTAGTTTAAAACCATCCATCTGAAGGGATCTAGTCTCCCAATGATTCTCATTATATGTAGATATAGTCTCATGAGTAAACAATATGGAATATGAATGGTCTATGTATTAATATTTGTAGGGAATAAAAGAGAAGAAGTGGGAAGAATAAAACATTGTAAAAGGAAATAAGGAAATGGGGAATGGTATAATTGACATTACACCTTTTTATAATTATTGTAAGATACACCTTATTACTTTCCTGAAGGGTATGGTTGTTTGTTACGAGTGTGTAGAAATGGACACCGATCGCATGATTGTAAGGGGATGAAAAAAGCTACCAATTTTCAATGCTATAATTTCTTAAAGAGGGTAAATTATGTAAATGATTTTCCTTGGAATCAAGGAAACATTTCCAAAAAAACCCCAATGGAGAAAGGTTAAGCTAATTAAATCTGAGCTGCTTACATTGAAGTCCATAACGATTTAGTGAAAGGTATATTAATTTTTTCCTCAGACATAACCAATTATTTATTTGATTTTGGGACATCATATTCTTTCATATATTCAAATTTTCCATGAAAATAATATATATTTCAATTTTATTTAATAAGGAATTTTTCAATTAAAACTCTTATGGGACGTCAAATTGCAAACAATTTATCTCAGGCGGTCCCCATTATGGCATATAATTGTTCTTTATCTTCTAATTTTATTATCATACACATGATTTACATTGATATAATACTTAGTTTGGATTGGCTTCCAAACTATGATGTGAAAATTTACTATAATAATAAGGATGTTAATCTTTTAGATGATGATGTGGAATTTCATATATTTTAGGAAGAAACATCACCATTTGATTTTCATTGGGATCCACCCTAGTAGATCTACTAAATTTAATTATTTGGGATAAAGTGAATACAATAAAAATGGTTAATGAAATGATTTTTCAAATAAAATACATACCTATTGTGTAAGAATATGTTAGAGTGTTTTAAGAGTATTAACCTAGAAGTCACCCATAGTGGGAAATTTAATTTTCCATTGACTTAATTCTTGATTCCAGGACAATATCAAAGACCCTTTAAAGAATGGACAAAACCGAATTTGTATAACTGAAGAAAAAATACATGAATTGAGGGACAAAGGATTTATTCTCCACATTATTTCTCTATGGGGAGCCCCTGTCCTTTTTATTAGGAAAAAAGATGGATCTCTGAGGATGTTCATTGAATAGAGGGAGATCAATGCTAAAATAATAAATACCAACAATCCCTTATCTTGCATAAATTATTTATTTGATTAACATAATGGATCCCACTATATTTCAATGATTCACCTTCGATATGGATATCATCAGTTGTAAGTAAGGATGGAATAAATTTAAAATCTAGGATTTCAAACAGGGCATGACAATTATGAGTTTCCTATAATGTCTTTTCGAATGACTAATTCTACCTCTATTTTCATCGATATAAAGAATAGAGTTTTCAGGGAATATCATGTTGAAATTTTGGTGTAATTTATTGATGATATATTTTTATACTAAAAATATATGAATATCATGAAAATTAATTGTACCCTACTATGCAAAATCTTAGAAGAAATTAATTATCTGGGAATTTTATAATGTGTGAATTTTTGTGTTAATAAATTATCTTTCATGTCCACATAGTCTCTAAGGATGGATTATCTATTGATCATGTGAAGAAAAAGGTTATGAAATAATGGAATAATCAAATGAAAACAAACAATTTATATAGTTTTATTCGTTTAGTAGGTTATTATCACAATTTCATTGAGAAAATCACCTGTTTAGCCAACCCAACGGCCAATATTGCATGTAATGGGGTTATGTTCATATGGAAAAAAGAATGTGAGGAATTTTTTGGGGAATATAATAGGATATTAGTGAATGCTCTAATCCTGAATCTACTATCGAGGAATGATGGGTTTGTGATCTACAGTGATTCCTCAATTAAAGGTCAAGATCGTGTCTGTTTGCAGATTTCTAGAGTTATTTCCCATGAATCAAGGATGTTAAAAATTCATGGAAAAACTATCTTGCTCATGATCTTAAGTTAGAAGCTATAATATTTTCTCTGAATATATGGATACAATATCTCTATGGAAAAATATGTGTGATATATTTGGATAATAAGAGCATGAAATATATCTTTTCATAGAATGGATGTAACATGAGGAAAAGTATATGGCTTAAACAACTCAAAAATTAATATTGTCCCATACAGTACCACCAAATCTAGTAAAATAAGGTAGTTGTTTCATTATTTTTGAAGGATCATTGAGTACTAAACAAAATGAGTATTAAAAAGTGATCACAGGTTTAAAGATCTAGTAAAATTGATATGGGAATTATCAAAGAAGGTGAATCATCACTAATTTTTCATTTGATTTTATAACCATATCTATTGGAAGGGATTAAAACATCTCTATTTGATGATGATTTTATATTAATTAAAATTAAATGCTTCAATGATTGTATATTCTCTCACTTCGTGTGTGAAGATAGAATTTATAAATTTGGGAAGGATATTTTTTTCCCAACTAAAATCTATATAATAAATGGAGTTATTGGATGATTCCCATAGTTCAAATTTCTCTATAGATCTTGTATAAATAAGATGTATAGATATTTGACGGAACATTTCTAGCAGTTCAACATGAAGGGGGAAATTTTTGATTTTGTATCAAGATGTTTAGTTTGTCAATAAGTGAAGGATGAAAGAGAACATCCTAGAGGAGTCATGAAACCAATACATATTCTTATATGAAAATGTGATGACATCACCATGGATTTTGTAATATGAATACACAAAACTCGAAGAAAGAATGATGTAATATGGGTAATTGTGTATCTACTTACAAAATATGCACATTTCTTTGCAATAAGGGAGGATTTTCCATAAGATAACCATACATTACTCTATATAAATGAGGTTTTATGTCATTATAGAGCATCTCTTTCAGTAGTTTATGATTGCGATCCTCGGTTTACATTGAAATTATAGAAAAGTATTACGAAATATTTGGATACTGAAAATTGTATGAGTAGTTCTAATCATCCTCAAACTGGTGGTAAATCATAATGGACGATCAAATAATTAGAGTACATGCAGATATCATACTCCCAGTATTTTCACAGTATGTGGGATTAGTATTTACCTTTGGTGGAGTTTTCCTAGAAATCGAGTTTTTATTAAATAATTCAAATGGCACTATAGGAAAAATTTTATGGAAAGAGATGGCATACACTAACATGTTAGCATGAAGTTAGTTAAAGGAATGTAGTGTGTCTAGATCATGAGAATAAAACAATGGTAACAGTAAATATTATTGAAACCCATATCATATAAGCGCAATGTAGAAAAAAGATTTATGTTAATAATTGATTGAAGGATTTAGATTTTCAAGTTGGGGATAATGTTTTATTACAAGTATCTATATTGAATGTTTTTATAAGATTTTAGAATAAAGGAAAACATAACCCTACATACATAATCAATTTGGAAATTATAGCAATAATTGGAGTAATGGATTATTTTTTGGAAATGTTGTCCCTCCTTTTAAGGGTTCACAATGTGTTCTATGTCTCATTGTTGTGAAAGTACATTCCCAACCCAACGCAAGTCCTCACTTCTGAAGGTATAAAATTTGAACCAGTCTAATATTATTATGAAGAGCCTATTTGGGTTCAAGACACTATATAATAGGTGTTCAAAAATCTAATAACTCAATTGATAATGAAAATTTGTAAAATCATAAAATAGAAGAGGCAACATAGGATCCTAAAGTGCTTATGATAATGATATACCCAAATCGTTTTCTGAGGAATAATTCTATTTATTTTGAGGAAGAAATTTTTGTAAGGAGGGGAGAATGTAACACACCATTTATTTAAAAGTTAATTTAACATTGAATGCGTGAATCATTATATCTCAACAAAACACCACTTTTTTATAACCTATCCAATAAAAAAAAATTCCCTTTTTTATTTGAATTTCAAAAAACCGACACACACTATTTCATTCTGTAAGATATTTATTGTCTGATAAAACAAACATAATTTTGGTTGAATTGTAACATACTATTAAGAATAGTAATATGAAGAGTAATATGACATGTATGAATAGTAAATTTTAATATTATTTTATTATATAAAGGTTATAATTTATTGAGATATTGATTAATTTTTTCAGTGTGGTATAAAATTGATTATAGTTTTAAAAAAATTGAATAAATAATTATTTTCTATAAAAAATAATTTAATCATATTTAAAAAAATATTTAAAAAACTGGATTTAATTTTTTAATTCTACATATCAAAAAATGGTGAGAGTGAATTTTTGGTATTTTTTCTCAAATACACGAATTTTTGATGAAAAGTTAAATAGGGCAATTTACCATATATATATAAATTGACAGTTAAATTAACTATTAATAGCATCATGAATGATGTAAGAAAACATGGTTCAAACTCAAATGCACATAATACTGTTATGGGTCACATTAATCAACATTATATATTGGCTTGAGGTAAATAATAAAATAATGAATAAGATATTCAAAAAACATTTCTCTCTACCAATATAACCCCCCACTACCTCTTCTATTTACTCCTCTAAAGCCTTATGCCATGCATAATTTAGGATAAAAATATCCTCCCAAAAACCTCCCACAATTACATCTACCATTAGTCTCATAAAAATGTTAAACTGTCACTCAAAAAGAGGTTCACAAGGAAGTTAACTTCAAGAGGTAAATTCCTCCTTTAATTTCTTTTTTTTCACGTTCCTTTCATTTAATTTTCGTTCCTCAAATACTTTCACCAATTTTTGTGATGAATCTAGTACCTTACATGTAATGTGATTTTTTATATTAAATTAATAATTCTTCATCATCTCTCCTTTTAACTTCTTTTAAACTATAAATGAGAACAGCAATTGAGATGTATTAAATAATCACAATCAAGGATGAATGGTATTCAATTTATATTTCCATCATCCATTCTAGTCATGAAACCATTTTTATGGTTGAACAAGACTTTAATACATGTATTATAACTTTTATATGGTTATGTAATCCTTTTTTACATATTGTATTAAACTATAAATTTAAATGAGTTTGTTGGGATCAAAAATCGCTAAATAACCCACACTATTTTCATTAAAGTTTTATATAATGATTAATCTTCACTCCAAATAACCAAATTAATTTTGTGACAATGTAATCTTCTAGTTGTTCACTATTAAAATGCCAGTTATATTCGAGAAAAACATTATCATTTAAAATTTTTATTGGTACATGAATATACGTAAATCGATCATTAAAATAATGGAAGAAAACAAACCCAATCAATGATATTGAATCTATTAACCCATCAATAGACCATGAATGAACATAATAAGGTTTTAATAAATTAATTAAATGTTTATGAGATTTTTTAATGAATACATTATGAACATAAATTTTATTATTCATTTCATTAAGATCATGGGAGGAATACCTTTGGACATAAGGAAAGAGTTTTATACCCGAACCTCCATTTTCATTCGGGTTACTCATTGTCTCTATTAAAAAAATAAAATTTATATTTATTCTTATTTAATGATCATAAAATAAATTTTAAATTTCTATATATGTGTGTGAACCATAATTATTCATTCTTTTAAGGGTAGTTAAATGTTTTAAAAACATATTTCAAAAATCTTTCCCAATAAACAATCCTATTTCAACAGAATTTCGGAAATTATTTTCTATCATCAAGGACACTACATAATATGTTTGTGGAAACAATTTTCTTTATAAAATCACTCATTTCTTAATTAAAATAATATCTTAATTTACTTCTTGTTTAATATAAATATTCATCCAAAGGAAGTCTTCTTCTCAAAGTAAAAGAGTGTTTAAATCAAGAATTACTCAATGATTTTATAAGAGTGACTTCATATATTTCAACACTCTTGTTGATTCACATGTATTATTGGGAATAATATTTTATTATTTCAAATATCAAATTTAATTTAATTGTTTATGATTAGTTTGAATATGTATGTTCTTTCTTAAAACAATTTACCAATTAACTTTGAATGGTTAGTGTTTAGGATTACTGTTCAAGGAATGATATCTATATTTTATATATTAGTTTAAATTTGAATGTATATGTTTTTTATGTTTATCACATTCATATATGTAATTAATTGGAATTTTTATGTGATGGGTGGGTTTCGTTATATCCTTTTTATTCATCCGTTGGTCTCATGAGACAAACTACAGTATTTTCCCAAGGAATTGACAAAATGATTATTTATGGTATTGGTATGAGGACTTGGAGGTATAGTTATGATATCCTGATTTATGAATTCCCTCATTATGAAACTAGTCATTTAATTTTCATTAGTTTATTCAACTAGTATAATACCCATGATTATCGTTTATTAAGTAATTTTTTATTCGACTCTTATTCCTACCATAATGTGGTCATGTACATTTTTAAAGGCATCTATTTTTACCTATTAACCATGCCTAATTATTATAATTATGATATCCTCTACACTATTTATTACACTTACCATGATTTTGGGATCACCCTTTTCTTATGTTTCATTTTACCAGTACATGACATGGTATATTATAAAGGACAAGTAAAAGTAACCTAGGATTTATAGATGTTTTCAATGGCGTTTCTAAATTATTTTTACATAGAATTTGAAATTTTGAACTTCTCTGTGTATCTGGTTTTACAAATAAACTAAACTATTACTTCCTTTGAGATATGACTATCTAGTAATCATGTTAATGTAATAAAATAAGGCATCGATGCTGGGAAAGTGGGGTGGGGTATTTACAACAGAAGTCTCCAAAACATTTTGGGTTCCCTTATCCCTGATCCATCCCAAAATCTACAATCTAATTCATTGAATTTCCCAATAACCTATTCTATATCACTGAAATCTATTCGGGTACCAATCCAGAGACAGAATTATGGTGTGACTACAACCTAGTGTTCCACCACAATAATGTCTAATCAAATACTATCAATAATAAGTATATATAGTTGTATAAATAAATAAGTACTATGTTTAAGTATATTGTTTATCACTTTATTAAATATTATCTTTTCATCAACATGAACCCATGGGTTCTCGAGGACACCCTAACATCAATACCTACATAGGCTTGTTTTGGAGTCCGAACAATCCCCATTGGATATCATAAATTTGAAATCCATATTTCAATTGAATATCAAAATTTATATCTAATACAATATATAACACATGTAAATTAGTATTTCATGTGTAATGTGATCCTAGGTCTTGAACATCAACTATATAAACTAAGTAAGATTAAATAAAGAATAATTTCTTGATTGGAAAAGGGGTAAGATCTCACAATATTTCCCATGGCCAAACTTTGTGATTTATCATGGTTCCTTGAAAAATTGAATAGAATATATCATGGTCTTCCCCTAAAATGGCTCATAGGGTCCCTCTTAATACACTCACACTATCCTTCTCAACAGGCTCTCTTGTTAATTCTCAAAAAATAATTCACTCACACCATGGTTATCTAATGTCCTAATCCATTAAAACATAATCACAAATCATTGCATTAATTAATTTATCAACTAATTAATTGTGTAAATTTCAATTCATTAAATATATAATTAATTAATAAAACCAATTCCATTAATTAACCCAATGATTAATTAATCACATTAATCCCTTTTATTGATTCAATAATTAATTAAAAAATCTCTTCCATTAATTAATTTTGGCCTTAATTAACAATATGTGTTCCAATAATTAATTTAATAAATCATTATTTAGTAACAATCTCTATATCCAATAATTAATTCCAAAATTAATTATTTCTAATTTATAATTCATTCTTCATACATTTAACCCAACATTTATATATACCCAAATCAACAATTAAATATTTTGATAATTAATACACCAATTAATTATCTCAATCCCATTATTCAATTATTTTATCAAAATCCTAATTTCCACATTATTTAATTTACGGCACTAATTTTTTTATTTTATATATTATAATTTCTATATAAAAGAACTTTTACATCATTATTGTATGAAATTAACATCAAAACTATGTTTTTTGAATTATAAACCTCCTACCATGATACATTGATGAATGAATTCCCATCCTAAATACCCAAAATTGAGTAGCACAACGATGTTGATCGGGGTCTATATCTAATACCCTAAATCAAGATTAAACCACAAACGATCTCTTAATTATACATCTAAATTTGTAATACTATATCTAGAATAAATATATCTATATCTAGATCAAGAAAAACTAAGGATTATATTCCACCAAAATAATCAATTAAAGAAATAGGATGAATGGGAAATGAATTGGATATAATCCTATTATTCGGAGAGGAAATGATCTTAGATCGAGGATTTGGATCATGATTAATGGAGGTTGGATGACATTGGAATCCCTCTATAATGGTCAAGAATAATCCAATGTTGTAAGGTTTAGAGTTTGGGACAAAATGGGAGAGTTTTTGTGGTTAGAGGTAATTAAAAACTAATTTATGGGCCAATTTAAAAATCATCTATAGTTTCGTGGGAAGGGTTTCATGATTTTTCCCAAACCATGTGCCAATCATACACCATTTATCTTAGGGGTTCATGGTTTATCATTTTAGGATGAATGGTTTTACAAAAAAAAATTCTATTTTTCATAACTCCCCCTATCTAGGGTTGTAATGTTTGTTGAATTTGGGGACATGGTATTCTCTAACCACGTGCCAACCATGAATATCCCTCTATCCTTCAATTGTTCAAAAAAGTCCACCCAAACACATCCCATGTTATAATAAATATAATATTTACTCAAATGAGGAAAAAAGAGTAAATGAAAGAAATCATGATTTAACTCCCAATAATATTGGGATTATTCAATCTCCCCACCTTATAAAAACTCTTACTCAAGTTTCACTCCCAATAATATATATGATTCTGATCCAAATAGATTAGGAAATAACGATTTCATATTTTCTTCCATTTCCCATGTTTCTACCGACACAAGGCCATGTATCCACAATACATGAACTAGTAGTGTTGAATTTCCTCTCAATACATTTTCACTTTGATCCAACACATGGATTTGATGCTCCATAAGAAACATATCATTCCCAATCTCAACATCATCCACATCACTCACATGAGAAGGGTCAAGGTGATACTTATAATGTTTTTAATATTGGGAAACATCATCCATAGAAATTTATTTCCATGGTGTAGACAATTATTATGCCACTATAAAAATTCCCAAAACAACAAAAATGGTTGAAAAAAACAGGGTACCATCATTCTATACATCAATATCCAGTTTTTAGCCAACCTATGTGACACTCGATGTAATACACGATTACCCTCTATAAGATATAGGGGGTGTCAATGTCAATTTGCATACAATTTTTTTTCAACTCTATGTTGTGGACTTCCCATTCTAACTTGATACACCAACTCTGATTCCTCCTTCACATGACTCTATCCAAAGAATTATGATTCCCCTATCACCATACAACATAATGGTGATCTGCTAGGTCTACCATAATTATCCTTATATTTTTATATCTATATTTATTTTTGATTACTTTTTATATATACAATCTGTAGTAAATATTTTTCCTTTTTACACGACCCACTGAAGTCAACAACACATGCCTGTAGGATATCCTCATGAACTAGTATAATACACTATGACCTCCCATATTTCTATGGATAAAAATCCATGTTTAATAAAACACACATTCCACATAACTTTTTCAATCCCTACTACATGTGTGTAGAGAATCATGAGTAATTATCTAAAAATATTGTGTGTGGCACCCCATATAGATGGAATATATGTTGAACATACAGTTCTCTCAACTTCTCTACTATGAATGTATCCCATATCTGAAATACATGAATTTTTTTTTTCAGTTGATACACAATAACACATATATCATCATTATTCTTAATAATTGAATAAAATTCCACCCATGAAAACCATTATCACAACATCCCACATCCATTATAGATTGTGTAATGGATGCAACAAACCTCCATGTCATTGATTTTCTACCATCACAAAATGATTGGTATATTATCATTTCATGAACCCTACTACTCCTTTTTGATTTCTGGCCACCAAAACTATCATTTTTTACTGCACAATTTTTGACACCATGATGTACTACCCACCTTTTAGAATTAAATTCCTACATCAAATCCTCTTGAATACATGAAGGAATAACTTTTTCATTCTTGATGTATATGATCTCATCCTCTTGTGTGCCCCAAATGTAAATGAGAATATACACCTTCAAGGATTTATATCATGGTAAAACACTCCATATCCACATATTTCCTATATTAGATCCACCTAAAATGTGTAGGATGCACTAAAACTAATACAAGAGTTATTTAATCCTGACTCTCCTGAACCACCACAAGTATTTCATCCAATAATGTCATAATATTCTACACAACACTAGAATCTTGAACGTCCGAAGTATGCTTTTTCCTACTCAAAGTGCCAAAAACACTATTTCCATTTTTGGTAATATATGATATATCACAATTGAATAATAAAGTTTACTCTACCCATCACTGATATTGAATATTCAAATCTCCCTGAAAAAATATTTACGTCGTTTTTTATTGATAACACCATCAACCTGTTTCTTAATAGATAATAATGATGACACTTAAAATCATAAGAAACAACTACCAATATGAGGTCATGCATATGATAGTAAAAATAATGGGTCCTCTAATTCCCTGACCAATATTCCACAACTTGATCTCTTGCATCCAAACATCTCCGTGTCCGATCCATAATGCTTCAAAATACATTGTGCACACCACACCTAACACAGGTCGGTTCATGATTGGTTGTAATTCCATGTTCTTATTTAGCTCATGTAAGGCATTATTAAATCATTCCAACCAATAAAACATTATCCAATTCTTTTTCAATATCGAAAAAAGGAACTACCCAATGGGAAAATCCCATATGAATATATTATAATATCCAGTTATCCCAAAAAATATCCTGATATCAAAACATTTCATGGGATGCTCCCAAAATGCAACTGCCTAAACATTCTCTTGGTCCACAAACACTCCCTTCACTATGATGTGGCCCAAAAATTAATCCTAATAAATACAGAACCTAGAATTATATATCAAGAATTATATACTATTCTCTCTAAGTATACTTAGGACAATTTCAATGTGTTAGTAATGAACATCCTGAGTCGTAGATTACAACACGATATCATCTACATACATTACAACTGAATTATCTAGGTACAAATGGAATATTATTTTAATCAAGTCCATAAAAAGTAATAGTGAATTCGTCAACCCAAATATAATTAATAAAAACTCATACAAGGACATACCATATTCTAAAAGAAGTCATATATCATCAGAAGAATGAAATATTAGCTGATGGAACCTCAATCTCAAGTTGATCTTTGAGAGCATTCAAGATCCTCTCAATTGGTCAAACAAATCATTGATATACATAAGTGGACACCACTTGTCTACATTCATCCGCTTCAACATCTGGTAATCAACACACAAGAATAGGGTAGTTCCATAGTTATTTTAAAACAACAAATGTGGTCCCCGTTGCTATATACTTGGATGGGTAAATCTATTAAAATATAACTCCTCCAGGTGAGTATTTTGATGATGAAGATCATATGTGTCCATTCTATATGGATCAATAGAAACAAGATCATCTCCCAATATGATCTCAATAGTGAATTCAACATCCCTCTATAGTAAAAATCAGGTCATGTTTCCAGAAAAAAATCATAAATATTTTCTACTACTAGTTGAAATATGGCATGATATACTCCTCCTTCATCTTGATATGAGATAGAAACCTATGATGTGAGCTATCCCATTTGTTGAGTAATTGGCCCTGCATGGCCTGCCTGGATATCCAATTATTCGTGGGGAATATTTATATCACCCTTAGGATTTGTAAATGTATATCATATATGATAAAAATTAATGTGGTGTCGGTATGCTCCTATCTAGTCCATACCCCTAATTAGGTTGAATCTTGACGTGTCAAGGATATAGAGATCACACCAAAAATGGTACCCCCTTATCTCAAGAGAATACCCCTTACAAAAACATATTTATGTTGATCATACTACGAAGGGTTTATCTATCATCATCACCCCAATAAAATAAACCACTACCATACTCAAACAATTAATAATTTTTTAGATATAAAGGAATTACAGTAACCACTATAAAATATGCCACCAATTAATGTTGAAACTATTATAATAAAACCCCTCACCATTGATGGACCTTCCTATTTATCTATGAGTGTATTAGGATATGACTAATGTAATTTTTCCCATATTCCTTGTGATTCCATCTAACTCCCTTATGTTGCACCACTCAACTGATATGGGTGGACTTTCAAAAAATCATCACACCCACAACCTCTACCAGGTCATCTTGTAGACTCTAGCTCCTAGACTGATATAGTGAAACAGATCCCCCTTCCACACCCTAGATATGTCTAGATCATACATAACTAACCTTTTATCTTAGGTTCTTATAGAACCTCTATAGATGTCCGATATTTCCGAAGCCTTGGAACACCATTGGTGGTTGTGTAAAATGTTTTTGAAATTATCCTGACCTACCACGGTAGTGGAAAATCATTAGATAACAGACTTTGGTAACTAAATTATTCTCTTGCCACTATTTTTCCAATCCATTGGTTAATTATCTCATTACCACACATCCAAATAACTAAAAAAGTACGTCTTGATCATCTAGAAAAGAACACATGTATACCAAATGAATCCTCATTCAGTTTCTCCTCATGAATGAGAGATTGATTCACTAATTCCTAAAAATTAATCAGCCTTATAATATTAATAGGGTATATAATTTCACACATAATCCCATCCTGAAATATCTTTTTTGTAGAATCTTCATCTTTTTCCAATACTGGTGGATATCTTTATAAAATTGTAAAATTTCCATCATAGTCTATTAAATACATACTACCCAAATTAAACCATGTGAACTAAGATACTCCATCCATTATCAACATATTTAGGTATTCATTCTCTAAGAACTTATCATAGAACACCATCAATAAAATAAAATTATCATGTTCATTCAGATCAGGGAAATCACACATGTGATATTCTGATCCTCATGGCATATAATAATCCCCATTGACCCTATTATTAGAGAATTATCCAAGAGATCAAGTATATTCTGGATAATCTTAATCCAGAACTCAGCTCTTTCAGGTGCACCCTCTCTAGAAAAAGATCAAGGGTGTTGTAACTAAAAATACCTCATCATGTAATACAAACTCTCCATAACCACCCTGGGTCACTTCCAATGAATTAAATAGAGTGATCAATGTTCTCTTGGAACATGTCCCTTGCTTCCTCACATGGAACTATCAGGGCCTCACGTTCTACTATGGGTAAACTCCATATAGACATATCCTCTTATCATCACAAATATAGGAATAATCATAGAGTCATATCATTCATATTCCAAACACACATTTTAGGGATCATCTACACAACATTATAAAATTTACCTTAAAGGAAAATCAAAACATGTGAAAGAATTTTTCATCCTTGTACCTCAACACGTAGTACAATCCATGGAATTATCACTAACCATATCCATATTACACCTCGGTATAATTCAATAAGAGTAAACACATCTCATTTATTTTTTCTCATTTAGAAACACATTTATTATCATTTTTCATCATTTTATGGATTTTAATTTTATATTATGCATCAATTATATTCAATTTTCCATGAATGAAAAAATATTTCAACTAAAAAAACATATTCAAAACACATATTCACATGTATGCGTCAAATGATTATTGTCACAAAAGAATCCTAACTGCCAACAGCAATGCATGTGACTAAACACTCATTCAATAAAGGGCCATGAGTCAATTATCAAAAATATTAGGAAACAATCATCACACCACACAACAAGTGTTACAACCAATGTGAAATGATATTCAACTAAAATAGAAAAATTTAATAATAACAATCTCATCATTATTAATTGGGTCCCCCTATATATATATTTGCAACACCGATGAACGATCTCATTACCATGTCTGAATCATAATTAGTCTCCTATCTACCTTTCCCAACTAGTCAGACAAAAAAAATTATAAAAACACCTCTGATAATTATTAGTATCATCCCATTCCTGGTTCCACACACTAGTTCCCTATGTCAGACAGCCAAAAAACCTCATGAATGCCTTCCCATACAATAGAGGTCACAGACTAGCAGCGAGGGCCTGATAAGTCTATCATGTGGAGACTATTCCCTCTTTTATTTGAGTAATACCCTGACATAAATAACAAAAAATAGTTCCATCATATATAACCATAAAAAATTCCAATATCTAAAGATAAATAATATAGGAAATACAATATCCATCTAAAGAAGAAAACATTATATGCTAATGTATGTGTCAATTATCTAAAATGATACCCCAAAATAAAGACACTGGTGAATCCTAGGTGGGTCCCAAACCACATTTGGTGCCTTAATCCAAGATACATCCCTAAATCATTCATCTAATATGCGGCCTACACCCTTAAAATATCCTATAACCATGAAATTTATTCAGTTACAATTCTGGAATCCCTAGTAGGATTTGGGTAAAATGTAGTATTCCACTACCAACGATTTATAAAAAATCATATAAAAAATAAATGAATGTAGTTATATAATGTAATAATTACTATGTATATTTAAATAGTTTATCACATTATTAAATATTTTCTATTTAACAACAAGAACCCATGGGTTCCTAAGGACAACCAAACTTCAATACCAACTTCGGCTCATGTTGTAGTTTGAACTATCACAAAGGGATATCATATATATGAAATCCTTATTACTATTCATTATCACAACATGTATATGATATAATATAAAAAACATTTCAATAAATCTAGAACGGGTAATTCGCACATAGGGATCAAACCATAATGGTCTAATGTGATTAAGACTGAACGAAGAATAATTTCTTGCTATGAAAAGGGGGAAGCACATATGGTCATTAACTTGGAAAATGCTAAGAGTTATCATGGACCATTGGAAAATGAAAGGGAAGATCTTAGGGTATTCCTATAAACAAGATCACATGGTCCAACATAATAGTTAGTCACATTCCATCTTGTAAATTCCCCAATCACACCACATTAGTCACATATGCCACTCTATACCAATATACTCACAGATCGTTCCATTAATTAATTTTGGAATTAAATAATCCCATATTTTTATATCAATTAAATATATAATTAATTATTATACCAAATTTCATTAAGAATCCACTAATTAATTAATCACATTAATCTATTTAATTGATTAATCTAATAATTACTATATCTCATTCAATAATCAATTAACAAATAAATAACAATTTAAGGTCCAATAATTAATTTCACATCAATTATTCAATGAAAATACCAACATCCAATAATTAATTCAAAATTTAATTAAAACCAATTTTCAATTCATTGTTCAGGAATTTATCTAAGCTATTAAATATTCTGAATTCAGCAACTAATTCATTAGATAATTAGTTCCCCAGTAAATTATCTCAATCCCCCATTTCAATTATTCAATAAATCCCCTAATTTCCTTATTAATTAATTGACCACCTTAGTTAATCATAATTAAGGAATTTAATATCTAAAAACCATTATAATATATACAACATTCCCAAATTAAATAAATATATTTATTATGAGATATGAATTATATACCACCTACCTCGATTCATATATGAATGATCGCCAAATAGGTATCCCCAAAATTGAGTTGCATAATGACATAGATCGAGATGCTGATCTAAACCCCAAAATCAAGATTAACCAAAATGATATAACTTATTTCTAATTCTCAATCAATAATAATATATCTAGATTCAATGAATATAGATCAATATTAGCAAAAAAGAAGATTAAATGCCACTAAAAGAAATAGAGATGTTGATTCATGGGAATGCAATGAGATATAATCTACTTATCAGAATATGAGAAGATCACGGATTCTAGATTCTAATCTAGATGAATGGAGTTTCGAAAACCATGTAATCCCTCTATAAATTTTTGAAATCATCCAAAATCACAAGGGTTTTATTTTAGGTAGATATGTGTGGTTTTGGGGTTTGGGGAAATATAAAATGAATTTTTAGGCCACATTAAAAACCCATACAGTTTCTATGGTATGGGTGCATAGAGATCCCTAACTATGTTAAAACATTACACCTATTATTTTAAGGCTACATAGTTTCTCCTTTTAGGGTGAACAATTTTACAAAGTGAGTGCTAGTTTTGTGAACCCCCATTTTCCAAGGTTGTATGATCTTCTGGTCTGCATGAAGATATTTTTATAACCATGTGTCAACCATAGACACCCCTATTTCCTTCAATTTTCATAAAATTCCACCCCAAAACCCCACAAGTTATAACACAAAGAATACATACTCAAATAAGGAAAAATAGTACCTTGAAAGAGGCCCCAATCAACTCTAGAAATGGTCAGGATCATACACATATAATATATGCACACTTTCTAAGGATATTCATTCTCAGGGGAACTAAATCATCATTTTCATTTTTATAATAGTGAAATCCATTTTAATTTTCTCGAAATGGATATTTATTACATTGTACGTGTCCAAAATAGGGAAAATCATACCCACCATGATAAAATTTTCAAATAAATTTTTATAAAATTGAAAACTAGTGAGGGTTATATCACCTTCATAGATGCCATACTAGTTTATCTATATCCTATAATAGAATCATATAGATGAAAACAGATGGGAAAAAACCCCATATGTTTTCTAATGTAAACACAATTTTCTTAATATTCTATCTTGAATATTTAAAAAAAATCATGTTGAGGAATGATTTTATTAATAATATTTATATATTGTGAATTTTTCTTCATTTAATAGGTATGAATATTTTAAATCATTGGGTAATTCCATGTGTTCTAGATTTCTAGGACCATTATTGTTTGAAATATCTTTTGAAGTGAGAAATTTCGACAATATATGTTACAGTATAAATTTAAAATCATCAAAATCAATGAATAGAGCACCAAATCCATCTTTATGATTAATTGTTATGTCATTATTAGATATTATATTCATATAATATGAATTAAAACATTTTATATAATTAAAACAGAGAGTGGATTGACCCTATGACATTTTTGTGTAAAATATTTGATACATCAAACCACCCCCATTTATTCAAAATTTACTAATCATTTAATGATCGATGTATATAATGGATTTAAAATCAATAATTTTATAATCATTACATGATAGTTAGAATTTAAAATAAGGATACTGTAATTATCTTATGAGGGGTACTTTGGGGATTAAAAAATATTTTACTTTAAGATCTCATTCGTAGACCGCATAGAAATTAAACCTTCATTGAAATTTATGATTGTATTAGATTTTTTTAATGAAATTATTGATAGGAGTGATGGAATCATGAGAGAATAACTAATAATATTCAATATTCATCATATAATAATTAATAGGAAAGATCTTGTATTTCACACAAATAAGAATATCGTCAATTAATACTCCTAGATATGTTGTGGACCTATTTACTAATGACACCATAACCCTCATTGGCAGCACCTCACCCACATAGAAGTAAGAAAAAATAGGCTGAGAGAAAAAATTCTTGGAGGCACCAAAATAAAATAATGAAATAATAAAATCAAACTATCTTATAGATCATGGAATATTTAATGTCATTGAGCCCTTTAATATTATTTTCTTTTAACATTTTTTTTGTTTTATTAGTAAATATACACTCCTCTAATGATTTTTTCTCATTAATTTTTAAAAGACCTATATTCATACATAAGTCTTTTAAGATCATAGAATATTTTATCATATAACTGATCATTTCAAGTAGATATGTTTTCATATAAACAGGATTGAAAATATCAAAACCCTATTTATTCGTAGCCTCTTGAACAATATTCTTCGTTTGTACATCTCTATTTATAATGTGAATAGTTATAGGAGGAACAACATCAATATTTATCTTAACATTATATTTTTCTTTTGGTTCTCTTCGAATGATATCATATGAGGATTCTTATGACCTGAGTTTAATCTTGATAGATTGATATCAAAAAATCCCATAACAATTTTCTTTTAAAATCTAAATTTGATGGTGATAAGACACCCTTTTAGATTTAGTGAATTTTGTGAAGTAATATCTTTAATAACCAATCCTAACAGTTTATAAACGGTAGTCATAAGATGTCTCATTTTTATATTTTTTTTCGTTTAATGGTGTACCATCACTCTTCAACTCGTTATATAAATTAAATGATTCTTTTTCATAATATCATAAACATTACAATCTACTATGGATTTAGAATTAATCTTTTTTGATGTATTGTTAATAATAAGGCTTTAAATCCGCTTTGGGGATATTGAAATTCTAGTTTCTGAAGTTTATGTTGTTGGATGTTTTTATCAAATGGGGTCCCTTTATATTTTCTTGACTTATACCTCAATTGTGGATGACCTCTTCAATAATGGATTTATTTATTAAAAATTATATCATACATACTATTTATGGGTGTTTTTTGTTTTTGAAAATATATTCTTCTAGGGAATAAAACTAAAAAAATGATATTTCTATTTTAATTAGGGAAAACCGTAGTTATGGAGGTATAGTTTAGTGAAAATGAAACAATAAATAATTAGTGGGGGTAGGAATGTGTTTTGATAAAAAAAATATATCCCACCATGGTGTTAAATTAATCAAATTTACTATAAATAATGTAATTTTAAAGAGAATTAGGATTCATTAATTTAGTCCTCTAACATGTGGAATATATTAATCCTCAAATTATTGAGAGTATTGTTCAACATTTTTATTGAATTCATATATGGTTATTGGTGTTTTCTTGACCAATTCCCCACAAGATATGGATTCCACCATAATATTTTAGGTGTGATGATGTTTTTAAAGTAATCATTGAAATTATTCTCACTCATTTGGTGATGAAGGAAGATTGCACAGAACTTCTTTTGTCACTCCTAGTACTCATACACTGAATCCCATTGTACATTAGTAATCGTTGGGATATTTTTCCAAATAGTATTTTGAAATAATTTAATAATTAAAAAGTAATTTAAATAATTCCAACTTCTTAAATAATGAGGTTGTGAATAAAAAAATACAATATTTTATAGTTCAAATGTATGAGTATGGGAATTAACTTGTTTTATTTTTTCTTCCTGGATATTTTATGGGTTCATCATCATGAAAATGACATTAAATTGTTGGATATGTTTTTTAGATCATCACTAGACCTAATATAAAATTTTCGGAGAATGTTAATTAACCCATATTTTTGTTCATTGTATAAATATAGGGTGTGATATGAAACATGTATTTTATACAATTAAATCAGGTACAAACTCCTATTGTATGTTTCAATAATGATTATTGATGTCATTTTAGCCATTATGTATGGTTTTTTATTAAATTGAGATATTATACCTATTTCTATGTTCCATCAATAGAGGAATTTCATAGATAGATGAATGTAGAATCATCCCATAGAGTGAGACTGTTTCATTCGATTACTAAGGACACGTTCAGTGTTGAGGTCATGATCAAATTGGTCCTTAGGATTATTTCATGTCATAATAAAAAAAACAAGAAAAAAATTATATATAATATAAAGATAATATGATTTAATTTATTTTTTAATAAATAAATAAAATATAGAAGGAAGATAAGGAGTAATAAAAGGAGAATAAAATAATGAAATCAAAATAAATAAGTGCCTCTAATAGGTTGAATAAAATATTTTCATCCCAGAAATGATGAAAATTTGATAATTGCGGTCATCATTTATCTAAAATGATGTCATGTTTTTAGTCTTTATGTGTAGCAGATATGCTGGAAAAGGATATTCTTTGAACTATAAATTAAATAAAATAACTCAGTAAATTAATTGTGATAAAATAAACTTCTAAAATGGGTGTGGGATAACCTTAGGTTTATAAGAAAAGAACATCTATGTTAGAAAGTGACTGTTTTTTAAATTTAATTGAAAAAATTATAAGGTAATAATTTTTTTCAAAAACATATATAAAATGTGAAATTTTTATAATAGTAACACTTCAATATTAACTAATATTTTTCTTTTTAATTATAATTTAAAAATGTATAATCTCTAAATTTAAAAACAGCAAAATCCAATGGAATTTTCCATCGCCATGAGGATGAAAAAGAGAAAACTATTGGAAAATATAAAAATATACAATCTTAGAATCATACCCTGATAATCATTATTATTATAATATATTGATTATGTTTAATTATGATGAAAACACATACTATAATTATGAATGAATTATGAATGGGTATTATATTTTTACTCTATAAAGTGATCCTAGGTTGTTTTTTTCTTAGATTAATATTTCATATTCAAAATTTAAACATTGATGGTCCTCACATACAAAGTGATTATTATTTGAATTATTTTGAAATTTAAAACAATTTTCACTGAATATATTTATGTAAATTAAAATGAGATTTTTTTTCAAAACCATCTTTGATGTAGGAATCAGTTATATCAATTACTATGAAATCATACTCTTCCAAAGGTCGTGTAGTCATCCTAGAAATAAAATATATTTGAAAAATTCCATAGATTTTATAACTAAATAAAATTTCTATTCTTAATATTCAACCCATTGAGTGAATAAATTTAGAATAATATTGAATTAAATAGAATAAATAGAAGATAATTAGACATTTTAGTACGAGAACAAAACCATTTCAATAATGAAGTTGATGGGAATGAAATTAGAGAGGAGTTCATAGAATGGGTGATTCACTCCAATAATGGTGTTGAGAAAATGAAATTAAACACTTATCCTACTCTCCGAATAATCCAATACATGGAAAACACACTATAAATTAAAACACACAAATATAGAATTTTGAGGGGTGGCGGGATTTATAAGAGGCTTCCAATGTGAATGGTAATCACAATCAAACTTTTTTATCTAAATTTATCTAACATGTTAACCCCGATAATTCATATACCATATATACTCCTATAAGGATGTGTTTTGTTAATTGGATCAGGTATATATATTAAAACTTTATTCTCAATAGATGTCTAAATGAAAATTTTAAGGGTCCATAGCAATGTAATGTCTTTCTTGATGAGTTTAATCAATATTTTTTTCATCACCCATTCTCTCTCACTAAATTTGAGATACCATATTGTTTAAATATTTGAAAATTGTTTACTAAGTATTTGATGATACTTTAATGATATATCATTATGAAATAATTAGATGAAAATATTTATGAAAATTTGAGTAGAGTTTGATTTAATGCTTCAAAATATTAAGTTAATCAAATTTTTAAATGATTTATATAATCCATTATTTTCCATAAATAAAAATATATATCAAAACATAGGGAAAATGAAATATATTATTAGAAAACATTTTAATAAAAACAAATTCATCACATGGATATAAATTCAACTCAATGATCCATGTACAAATGGGCTTCCTTCTATGTCAATGACCTATCCACATATTCATTGATGATTTAATCACTCTGAATCATCAATGGTGATGGTGAGAGATAAATCTATATGGGAAACAACATACCATTTCTTCTTGAGCACTTTGAGGGAATAACTCATCCATGTGTAAGCCCCACTAAATCACACCAAATTTACAAGCTACATTAGTGTTCTCTAATAATATGTATACCATAACCGTAGAACATTAGTTGTAAACCATCCTACTCAAAAAAAATCATTCATAATACTATAGGTTAGCTCTGTTGTTTACGTCCCACTAAATAATATGTTTTTCCACATTCATGAAAATATCTTCCATACATGAGGATGTTAAACTACATGTTATCGTTTTTTCTCATGACACAAATATATTCAACATAGATTAATAGGAATTTGATTCCTATTAATCATTTTACGTTGGATGCAACAATGAGGATCAACCAAAACACCAACATCCTTTTAGATCAATAAATATGAATATATATTTTTCATAAATCCATTTAAATCCTTATATATAGGGTTTTATTCACCACATGATTAAAAAACCATCAACCAGATCTATATTCCTTAGTGAACCATCCTTTTATGTTATATTCCTAATAATCTCTATTCTAGAGAAGTAATCCATATTCTCATAATCCAAACTATTATTTTATTAGTCTATATTCTCAATAATGTAAAATCCCCTCGCAAATGTCTATGTACCATCTTGGTGGTCACCGATAATTTCTTCATAGTACCATATTTTATTTGAAAAAAAACTCAAAAGGACCCTCATGTGTAATTATTATACCAACCATGGATTGTAATATTATTCCTAATCTTCAACTAGTTATACGTACATAACCTTAAATTGAATAATAATTGTTTTAGCACAAAATACTAATATTTAGGATGTTCCCTATTATTTAGAACTAAACTATATGGTTTTTGATTCATTTAATATGGATTTTAAGGTATCCATTTCAACGGGTCTAATAGCAGCTTCAAAGAAATCACTACATTCATAGAAATCAATAAACTCATGAGTTCCCATGTATATGTATTTGAACCATTTAATATTAAACTATTAATCATGAAGTAATACTAATAATATGAAAAATATATGATATATATTTTGCTACACCCTTAGAGAAAATATTATACATATAGATATTTAATATTATTGGGAACCACTAACACATAACATAAGGTCACATATATTCAATCTTATAATACATTCCTAGCACGGGGGTATCTATTCCTGTACTATGATTTGGGGAATGTTCTTACATTTTACTAAACCCTATAATAGTATCCATGGGTTGAAAAAATTGCCACATAAATATGTTTTTAAGAGCTCAGTATACTATCCTATCCCACAACATACAATCCATGGTGATACTAGAAAAGTACTAGAGATAACATGCATATTTAAAGAAGAACAATAAAAGGTAAAAATCATAAGGGCGTAAAAAAATAATCCCTTCAGAAAGAAATGATGAACATGAAATGAACAATTTAGACAATCTCAACCTTTTATATTCAAATGATATACCTTGTTCATTATAATTCTAAAACAAACATAGAACAGTATATGAATTCTTTAAAAAAAAGTGACCAATTGGGAGTGATATTACATTTGTTTCTCCAATGATGTGTTTTTTTATTGAACCCATAAGAATTTCAATGAAATAAATCATTATGATAACAAACCAATTGAAACATTAAGATTTAAAATAGATGATTCATTATTCAACCATGTTATAGCCCCTTCAAATAGAAGTACATTATCACCAAAATAATTCTATAAAAAATAAGTAAATAATTGTTTGATGAGGGTGTATCCCCTCTTTGGTATTGTCATCCCCCTAGAGGTATAATGTGAGTTCCTCCATAACATTAATCACTTTTGGTCATCGCCCCCTTTAATGATTACTATGATAATTCTACTAGTTCCTACGGGCACCTAAAATCTATTTGGTATCCATATCCATATAATATTAAAAAATGAAACTTAAATGAAATTGTGAGATGAAAAAGGGGGTTGTTTAGAACGTCAACCAATTTCATGGATCACTTATGAGGGCCACATTGAACTAATGAAAACACCAATTTTTTCAGCCTATAATCCTAATATTATATTGTGTAGGGTTATAAGAATATCCCAACCACTCCACATATTCCATGGTATCCAAAATGTGCTAATATTAGGAAACATTGTCCCACTAACTCCAAGAGAATGTGCATATCCCAATTCCCGATGATGTTATTCAGTATATCAAACCATGGAAGGAAGAACATGCCCATTATTACAATCAATATTAACATATATACATGAATTCACTTGACGGATCTCAATGAATAATTCATAGCATCCCATCATCTACATGATTTTATTCTCAAATCCCCACCATTGCATCTGAATCCCATCACTATATTCCAACTCAAAAATGAGAATTAATGTGGACTCATATTCCAACTCTCACAATGGAATTAACTGACTTCCTTATTCCCACTATATATTCCCTCTATTATTTCATCTATTTGTTAGATGTATGTGAACATATCCTTACATTATGCTTATAGAGTTAACAATATATTTGTGTACAAGTTAAATATGACCAATGTTGGAATATCTTGATGGCTAATAGTGTAAAGGTTATATTACTATCCCCAGTATAATAATTACACATTAGAATATAGTGTGAGCTTATGAGGAAGTGGTTCATATTCCCTTACCCATTAAGGATGAATGTAATAGTATTCCATAATAAAATTGTGAGAAGAATTGAGTTTATATCCTTGTCCCTTGTAGATTTCACTTTCTTACATCATAAAAATAATAATGTTAGGCTCCTATCCATTCCAACATCATAAATGTTCCATATATTATTTTGGAAGTATATTCATGGATAGATAATATCATTTATCACAACAGAGTGTAATGTCACCAGTTTTTGGAGTGTGTCAAATTCTAAGTCCATTTTTATTTTTTTGGAGTTTGGTGGGCATGACAACTCATTTATCAATTGTCAAAACTAACTTAATTGTTTTCCATTGAACCAAGATTTTGTTTTGGGATGGTTTTGGTGTTTTTAAAAATTCTAAAACATTCATAAAATCGTTGGACCTGTTAAGGGTACATAATCCTAGTTTTGGAGAAGTTTAGGGTATGTCACACAATTATATTTTACCATGATACATCCTAGAGAAAACTTTGTTCCCATTTTTGTGATGATCATACTTTGGTAAACTATGTATGAGGGGGTGCAAGGAAATTCATGAACATCTACAATTTTCTGGATGGTATCTATGACGTTTTCACACTTTTATGGAATTCTATGTGGAATCCAAGAATCTAGGGACATTTAGGATATACCATCGTATATTTGCATTGATGGTTTGGGCATGGTTTTACCCAACGATTTTAGTACCCATGTGGGACATGAATCCTTTAGAGTATAAGCGACATAGTTACGTCAAGATATTCAAAACAATCTGATCTAACGATGTTCTTCATTTAATGAGTGAAAATATAATTACCACTCTTTCTATTGACCAATATTTATTCATCTCCACCTCGAAATTGTGTATACTACTATTGGGGAACCTTTACTCTACTCTCCATAGTTAATATCCAGGTCCTTCATCTATCCCGCATTCTTAAATATGATTACATATTTGGATCTTTCTTATTAACGCAATATCCCATCATAACTCCATTTTTATTGGACCTCACCTCATTGACAGGTAAATCTATTCTAGTCATTTTCACCAATATTCAAAGTGAATGAACAAAACATCAATTTTTACCTAATAGATTAGAGATAGAGGATATGATTCTATGTGTTTACATATAACAACCCTAGATAAGTGGTGCATATTTTCCATTGTGATTTCATGACTATTTCATGGGGGCGGCTTTTATTATGCCATTATGTTGGCCAATAAAGACCCCATAATTTTAATAGTTTACATTAATTATTTAATTGAAAATAATTATATTACTATGGGCTTCCTCAAAAGAGTTTAATAATATTTCATCGATTTGTGAGTCTAGAGTCTTTCGGCAGTTGGTTTGGGGTTATTTTCTTGTATTAAAATTAATTTTTTACTAAATTTTTTCTGTTAATTTCTAGTCTGATGATCTATTTAGCTTTGCTTGAATTGGATTATAAAAATAATTTATTTTATCATATTTTGAAGGGTGATTCCCAAGGGTAGTTTTGATAATGACCACATAAGATAGGATATTGTGATTTTATTGTTGGGAGAGGCTCCAACTCCATGAGTGATGATAATCATAGGTCAGGTGACTCGATCATTAGTTAATTTGGTCATGAAGTATAGTTGTTGGGATATTCTTGGATATTTGGGATATCTTGGGTATTGTATTTATTTAATTATTCATAGGGGAGCGGGGTGTCAGTTATAGGTGTGGATTAAGTTCTATTTTGGTTATTATCTCTCATATGTATTGGCCATATCACCATTTGTAGTCATGGGATAATATGTTGAATTAGTGATTATGTAGTTTATCCACTCATGTTGGTAGAGTCCACAGGTGATGTGTATTATATAAATTATTTTGGGTTATTTCCAAAAAAATAAATGCAGATGGTGGGTAACCATCATATGATAACTTTGAGGCTATAACATGGGGGCTGAGAATCAAAGTTATTGCTTCTCTTGGGCCTGGATCATTTTGGAGAATGAGAATCACCATTCCTTGAGATTTTGGTTATTGAGCCGATGATGGTTACTTTTTGAGGATAGGTATCATTGAATCTCTTTTCACTTGTCCTCAATCAAATGGGTTTATTCATGAAGGGGTCAGAGAGACTATATTCTTTATTGGGCGTGCCTTTAGGGTGTCTGTTACACAGTATATGGCATGAGGTGTAGGGTTACAAATAGAAGATGAACTTAAATATTTAATTTTTCATATTAGATATCAGAGGATTCTTTGATATATGAACTATGTATCCTCTCCACATTAGTTATTTGGGAATAAACCGATGCAGGTAACAACATCTTGGCAGATGTTGTGAACTAAAGATGCCTGTGGTTATTTTAAATTTCTTCATCTTCTTTATTTATTATTTTATTATTTTCTGAATACACCAACTTAATAAAAAGTGTATGGTTGGATCATGTTGTTGGTGGCATACTTAGACTCATTCTCAGACCCTACATAGTCCATTATGTACAGAGGTATATTTCATGATTGTGTGATATGGTAAATTATCGGGCCGAGTTACTAGGTCATAATGTCATTTTAACAAGAGATGTTATCAAGGGACCATGAGGTTTATTCCATAGTTGAACATCCATTTTGATTTCCTTTTGAACCATCATGTTTTATATATATTTATATACTGGTATTCATCCATTAGAGACCATCTTATTCTTATTCATTTGTATGACCTGTTTAGATATGCTTTATTCGTAGTAAATTGTATGTTGGTTTGTTCATTTATATTAATGCAATTGTTTATTATCTTTATCCACTCTCATATGATATTTTTAGGCTTCCTCCATGGCTGGGTTATTGTTTTGATTTTTTTGGTTTTTAATTCCACTGATTTATATTTATATATATATATATATCTATATCTATTATATCATCGCATAAGGGTATATTCTCCCCAATATCACCTCTTTACGCCCTCACATCTAGATGTAAACCTTTGAGGCATGTGGAAGCACACTAAAGGCCTAGTGGAACTCGACCCATTACACTATTCAAGAGAATAAACTTGAAAGATGCTACAAATAGTGTTTATTGAGTTTATTTTACCTTCTTACTTGTCTTAATATTTGGGTTATGGTATATTGGAGGTTATGATGTTGTCTTAATGGGGTGTAGAAATTGTTTTTGGTTTCTGGAAACCCTACGCACTAGGGAAAACCAATTTTACCAAGGGTGGGGATTTCTATTTTTTCACATCTTATGTTTGTTCTTATTTCCACATTTAGTGTGTCATTTTGATGTTAGTGTCACTGGTTATGAAATTTGATACTTTCCTAGTTCAAGAAGAAAGTATATTTAGACCCCAGGTTCAGTATGGAATGTGGAAAATTTTGGTCCCATACTCCTTTGAAATCTGCAAAACATTCTCTCAACATATCGTCTAGTGTCCGAATAGTTTCCTCAGATTGGGGATCAGTTTGAGGATGATAGGCCATACTGATGTTCAATTCAATTATTAGAGCATGATGCAGTCTTTTCCATGACATTGAGGTGAATCTTAGACCTCGATCAGATAAAATGTATAGTTGTAGTACATGTTTCCTTACCACCTCTTTCATATACACATCTGTTCATGTTGATCCAATGAGAAGTCCTCTCAAATCATTATTAATTGAGGTTCCTTTGTATGATGAACCACAATGACCCATAGAGAATTGTTTCCTCTAGATTCCCTTCGTTGTCCAGGGAAAATGTCTATGGTGATGTTCTCCAACTTCAATATTGGTATGGGTTGTGATTGCATCATACCCTTAGACTACTTTCATTACTACTTCACTTATTGACATACCAAACACATTGATTTATACTCATCAATCTCATTATTCATATCGTTCCACCATCTATTCTCTCAAATAACTCGATACAACATTGTGCTCCCTAGTAGAATAGAGATGGTTGAGCTATGTGCATCATTAAAAATATCCTTTTTTATTTGTAGATCAGAGGGTATAGATAATCAAGACCCCAACCATATGACTCCATCCAGGTGAATCTTGAACTTAGAGGATTTTCTAATAGCTTCCTCCTTTTTCAGAATTTCCACATATTTTCTTTGAGAATCCTTTTTGTTCTCTATGAGTTATGGTTGATCAATCATTTGAGAAATTATTGATGATGCTCCCCATTAATGATTCCCATTTAAATCTTTTGAAATTCTAATAATATCAGATCCTTTTCAATTATCATCAATTATATAGATGCAAGATCCTTTTTACTTAGAGCATCTGCCATATTAGTTTCCATACTCGGATGGTAATGGATTGAGATGTCATAATACATCATTAGCCTTATCCATATTCACATATTCATGTTAATATATTTCATTGTGAATATATATTTGAGACTCTTGTGATATATATTTATCTCACACTTCTCTGCATAATGATAATACCACAAGATTTTTAATGTAAATAGCACAACCACCAAATCCAAATCATGTGTAGGATTTTTTGCCCAATTACTTTCAACTGAATTAAGGTATAGTGTATCACCGCAAGCATCCATAGTACAATTACCTATGAATAATGTACTATCTTTTGTTGTACACAACTTGGAGTTATAACACACCACAACTAATCTGACTAGTTGTTATGAATTGTAATACACACTTTTTAAATTTTTATAAATTTTTTTTTCAAAATGTACATCATTTTTGAATTCTAAATATCTAAATTAGCTTAGGGATAATATCTGGTATTTTTTTGAAAACATTTAATTTTTTATGAATAGTGAAAAACTCTCCGTTATTGGTTAAAACCAACATTTTATTTAAATATTTTTTTATTTAAATTTATTTTAGGTCAAAATAGATACATAATACCTATATAAGTTATATTAAATTCATTGGTGTAATTTTATAATAATTTTAGATATATAAAATATTTATTGAACTTTTTACCATCTTTTACCAACATCCTAGAAGCATTTGCGAATTTGCATAAAAAATAATTTTACCATTTCTGTGAGTTGAATTTAACAAATCTGAGAGAAATGATTGATATCATTAAGTAAAATGTGGTTCAATAAGTTGAAATTAATTTTTTTGAATAGTAACTTTTGACTTTTATTTACCACTGTTAAAAGTAAACATGGTAATTAATGGTAAAAATGATATTATAATTACCCTAACAGATTGCATAATTTAGATGGATAAGTATAAATAGACCAAAAAAATCCTTAGTAATAAAATATGATCTGCTTTGGTCCACATAGATTACATTAGGTCATTTATTATTATTTTATTTAAAGAAGATTTAAAAGAGTTAAATTCAAATTTTAATAACTAATCCATTTTTAATATAGGGATCCATACAATATAAGCTTAACTATAAATATTCATTATAAAGATAAAACAATTTCTTACATAATGGAATTTTATTTATATTTTTAGACATTAAATAAGTTAATTTATTTATGACACAATTATGAGACAGTAATTACCTTATTAATGAAATATTAAAGTAATTGATATTATAAATATCAAAATAAATGTAAATTATTACTTATGATAAATTAAAATAATTTCATAGATTAATATGACATGTTAGGTTTGTTTAAATAAATTCTATTCAAAGTGATAAAGTTTTTATGGCTTTCAAAAAAATAAAATACTAAATCGTGTCAAAATTGACATAAATGACTTTTTAAAACAGATAATATATTATTAATTGATATAATATTCGTAAAATTACAAGGATAGGGAAAATGACTTAGATATGTTTTTATATATTAATAATGAACCCAATGGGGTTATCTTGTCTTGTTATAGTATGTTTTTAACCACATAATATAAAAATAGAAAATGAAATGGTAAATAAAAAACTATTTAACTAAGAGTAAAATTAAAAAGACAACGTTAATATGGTAATGTAAACTTATCTAAAAACTATTGGTTGAGAGGTTTTAGACCAATCCCCACCTTATCCTAGAAATAATTTATTTTTGATCCATTAGTAACAGAAAAGGATTTTATTATAATATAATATTTCAATCTTTTCTAAAACTGACCCCCACCTCTCTTATTAATGGGAACACCACCTTCTCTTAATATTACTCCTCCAAAGCCTTTTTGGCTCAGCCAAAACTGGCCTAAATATCCTCCCCACTTTCCTCCCTTTATCCTAGAGGCCTTACATTGGTCAAAAATCCCACCTACGGATCCTTTTAATCAAATCAAAAGGAAGAACCAGAAGAAGAGAAAAATATTCCATCACCTCTTTCATGTTCTTTTCTTCTTCTGCTTCCTATTTATTTTTTGTTTCCATTCTAAAATAATAACTCAATTATCAAAAATATGTATTGTTATGTTACTATAAAATCATTACTACCATATTAATTATTCTATCCATTATATGAATGAAAATGTCACCATGTGTGCGCACGTACGACTTACTATCTCCACGTCATGGTGTAGTTTGATTTTTAAAGACTTAATTATTCAGATGGGAATAAAAAATATAACTGATGTAAATAATTAATATAACATATTAATGATTCATTATATATGATATACTATCTAATTACATAATATTTAACCATTAATATAATGATATTGTCGCTCGTGCGTACGTACAGATTACCATCTCCACGAACGCGATGAGATTCATTGCCCACTGTAATCATTCAAGAATATGTTTTTATTCTATGATTAATAATAATATTTTTTAACATAATATCATTATGTATTTGAATCTAATACATCTTATTCATTTCAAAAATTGCTTACGTAACCATGAAAATAAAGGAAAATGAATTTTTGAACACCTGAAACGATGATACTACTAAAATATTACTAACATAGAAGTATTAAAATATCATATATGATATCATATTTATGTATATGGTTCTTGTATAGTTTAATAACAATGATTTAACTATTATACTAGAGGTTAACGTACCCTCAATCAAGGAAAAGTACAAATTAATGGTTAATTTCACAATCTCTTTATTATCTAAGGTTGTTTTTATGAATGTATCTACTGGGACATATTTATTATCCATGTCCACATTTAATTAATGAGTTTTCAAAGAGATTTTTTTAAGGGAATTTTTACTAAATCAAAATTATAAATGTTTTAATGATTTATTCTCTTAAACCTATTTTTATTATTGTCCATGTTTTCAAAATGGTTTTAAGGAATTATTTATATGGACATAAATGTTTTAAAATGATAATTCATTTGAAATGTTCCAATGTGGTATGGGAAGCTTTGATTCAAAACTATATTTTAAATAACTTTATAAATTATGTGACTTTTAAATTATTTCATTAAAAATGGATATTTCTATCAAATATTTTTTACTGATCATTTTCAACTATGGCCACATCCTTTATGAGATATTATTCTTGAGGATGGTTGATTTATTATACAGATATTCTATATTTTATTGAAGGTTTTGTGATATTTTTGATCATGGATATGTTATTTTTATACCATAAATTGTTTATGGATAATGTATTTACATTTTGTATGCTTGTTTTAATAAGAATGTTTATGTTATGTTTTTGCCTTTTCATTTTAGGAATGCATTGGACTTAGTACCTGACGGGTGGAGCCCGATATAGCTCTTTGATGCATCAGTAGGTCACATGATATAAACTAGTGTCTTGGAACAAGGCCTTGAAAAAATATTATTTAATGTCTTGGCACCTGGCCTTGACTATGTGGTTATGATGTCTGCAATTATGCATTCTATCATTATGAAAGTGGCTATTGATATTTCATGTGATTATTCAACTAGTAGAACATCCATATGAACAAGGAAATTGAATTATTTGATTTTATCTTTGCCATATTATGTTGATGTTTATGTTTAAAAGGATTTTTTAGACTTATACATTGCCTTAAATGTTTATTCTTATTTATGAATGTCTCTGCAATAATGTTATCCATACGGATTATCTAATCTCACCCATTTCAATGTTTTATTTTTCCCAGGATGTGAAGAAGTATATTATGGTTGACCTATAGAGATATCCGAAGGATATAAGTGTGTTCAAAAGGTGACAAAATTGTGTTTATGTTTCTATTTCATTATGTAATGTAAAACATATGAATGTATCTAGTACATCCAAGTCTACTAAATTGACTGGTCTTACAGAATATGATTCCTTATATCATGCCAATGTTATGTAATAATGCATCGATGCTGGATAACTACGGTCAGGGAGTAACAATTAGTTTCAAATAAATGTTAGAAAAAACCTTGGACGATTGATTTATAAAAACACTAATGAAAGAAAATTATCCTAAGATAGAATTGAGGGTTAATATAGATGAACTTCCTAGAATTTTGGTATAGTAGAGATTTTGTGAGTTTTCCAAGAAATACATCCCTGTATGGATACAAGTTGGTAGAGGCATCTATCACATAGATTTACGTAGGGGTAAATCTCAAAAACACATTTTTGAGTTAGACTCGAAAAGGAACTGTTGAACGACAACATTCCTTATTGCACTATTGTTTACAAAACTCCTAGTGGATATGCATAGTATAATTATCGTTTTCTTTATAAACCATAATGAAGCATTTATGAGTATATATTTCCTCAATGATTTTTTTATGATTATGGATTATATCCACTAACTGTTTAATTTATTTTAACTATTTTACAAGTTTGGAATTATGTATTGTGATTCATAAAATAATCTAGCGTATTCCGTTATATAGAAACGGTGCCTACTGTATTGAATGGAAACTGTATCAATGTATGTAATTCGTGTTGGGATGCCCTCTTACTCAAGGTAATTATAGTTGAGCATGTGATGCAACTGGTGCTGATCAACTTATCACCATATTTGTAAAACTCACACAGGTTATGAATAATAACCATACCTCTATGGTGCAACCTGGTCCAAAAATTGGAGAATCAATGTTAGGCCTACTCATGATGCAAAAACCAGCATCAATAAATGGGACTACAAATCCCTTTGCAGACGAGCAAGGGATATATTCCTTAGAAAAAATATTTCACACTTTGGGCATTAGCGAAAGGAAAAATTTTGCATGGCAGATTATCACCTCACGAAAGATACAAATCAATGGTGGTAATTGATTCAAAAAAAAGAAGATAGTGAAGTATCAAATATGGAATAGATGGAGTTTAAATAGATTTTCATAGAAAAATAGTTACCTCATTACCATCGAGTGGATTAGGAAAGATAATTTCAGCGTCTGAGGAAAAAGGAGGATGAGAATGTCGCAAAGTATGAGACTAATATTATATGGATATGAGGGCATGTTGATGATTGTATATGTCACCCAATGAGTAAGATTGATCGATTATTTAATGGGATAAAATCATTTCTCTGGAGAGCAATAGTCTCACAATCCTTCTTATCATATAAAGATATTTTCTCCTGTGCTATCTAGACAGAAAAAGAGTTCTATACGTCTTAAGAAATTAAAGAAATGAAAGAAAATAAGAGATTTGTTGAACACTCTAGAATTGGAAATAATGGGATGAAGGGAACGATTGAATATCCATCTTGCGGTAAATGTGGGAAGAAACACCATGGTATTTGCCTAATGGGAATGTGATTCTGTTACAAGTGTGGTGAAAAAGGACACCATGTTCGTGATTTCATGGGGAAGAAAGAGGATGTAAATGTTGAATGATACAATTGTAGATGAATGGGGAATTATGGAAATGAATGTACTAAGTGCCAAAGAAACATACCCCTAAAATGGCCAATGGGGAAAGGTCAGGCTTATGTGATCACTATTTCTGAGTTTAATGCTTCGAAAGATGTGGTGGCAGATAATTTAATGGTTTCATCAAGTTTAGAAAATTATTTATTTGATTCTAGATCATAAAATTGTTTCATATCTTCCCATTTTGTTAATAAAATTAGATATTTTCAATTTGACTTAACTAGGATGTTGTCAGTCAAAACACCTAAGGGAAGTATCATCGGAAAAAAGTTTTGTGAATCAGTTCCCATTATGAATATATATATTCTTTATCAGCTGATCTCATCCTCACACCCATGATTGAATTTGATTTATTCTTCATAATGGATTGGCGATCAGACTATGATTCTAAAATTTATTGTAATAAGAAGGAGGTTGCAATTTTTTATGATGATAAGATGTACATTATCTTTACAGAATAAACATCACCACCTAATTCTTATCAAGATCCACCCATAGTAGCTCAAAAAAATTCAATTATTTGGGAGGAAGAGAATGAAATAGCTATTTCTGTGGAGGGGAATGTTCAAAAATATGTGGACGTGTTTCCAAAGGATTTACATAGACATCCACCAGAATGAGAAATTGTGTTTTCTATTGATTTAATTCCTTGTTTAAGGAACATATTGAATACCCCATATATAATGGACACTGTGGAATTTGTTAAACTAAAAAAAACTAGATGAAATGATTAATAAGATATTTTTTCCCTAGTGTTTCTCTATGGGGAACCCCTATCCTATTTGTTAAGAAGATAGATAGATCTATGAGGATGTACATTGACTATAGGGAGATCAATGATGTTATAATAAAGAACAAGTTTCCCCTACCATCCATTGATTATTTATTTGCCCAATATCATGGAGCTCAATATTTTTCCAAGATTTACCTACGATCTGGATATCACATGTTTTGTGTGAAGAAGGATGACATTCTGAAAACATCATTTAAAACCAGCTATGGGTATTACGAGTTTACAATAATGCATTTTGGTCTGACTAAGGAATCCTCAATTTTCATAGATCTAATGAATAGAGTTTTCAGGGAATATCTTGATGTCATTGTAGTGGTTTTTATTGATGATATCATGGTATACACCAAAATCTATGAAGATCATGAAATTCACTTGTGAATTATCTTAAAAACTCTTAGATGAAATGAATTATTTGGAATTTTTAGCATTTGTGGAGATTTCTTTTCTTGTCCATATTATCTCTAAGGATGGAATCTCTGTTTATCCTACTAAGACAGAGGCAATCCAAGAATTTCCAGCACTGACAAGTATAATTTAGGTAAACTGTTTTATTAGTTTAGAAGGTTATTATCAACCTTTCATCCTAAATTTTTGCCGTTTGGAAAACCCATTAACAAACCTCACACCTAAAGGGGTTAAATTGGTTTTGAAAAAAGAGTGTGAAGAATGTTTTGATGAACTAAAGTGAATATTTTTCAATGCATGTATATTGACTCTACCATCGTGGAATGATGGGTTTGTTATTTATAGTGATGATTCAAAGAAAGGGCTTTTTTGTGAGCTTATGTAGAATGATAGAAATATTTTTATGCATCAGGACAGCTAAAAAATCATGAACATAACTATTCTACTAATGGTGTTAAGATATAAACTGTAATCATTGCTATAAAGATATTGTTACACTATATATATGGTGAAAATAAGAGATATATTCTGATCACAAGAGTATGAAATATATTTTCTCACAGAAGAAACTTTACATGAGGCAAAGGTGATGGACTGAACAACTCAATTATTATGATTGCCCTGTAAACTACCACCCGAGGAAGTCAAATAGGGTGGCAGATGCTTTGAGGAGAAAGGATCATTGAGTTTTGAACAAGATGTGAGTTTAAAAGGATCCAATATACATTGTTCTAGTAATGATTTATATGGGAATAACCATGGAAGGTGAAACATAAATAAATTTTTAAATGGTTTCTAAACCAACTTTTCAATAAAGTTTAAAGTTTTTTTAGACTGATGATAATGAATTTCAATAGAAGATTAAAGTTGTGAATGATTGGAGATTGAGTGAATTCATATATGAAGATGGAATTTTTAATTTTGGGATGAGGCATTGTGTTCCTAACATACCTGATCTAAAAAGGTAATTGTTGGATGACTGTCAAGACCTGTCCTCAGGATGCATGCCATGATTACCCCAAGCCTGCCTTCCATAGGCCAAGGGTTAGCGACTAGCACCAAAGGTGAATTCATGATAAAAAGGGAAGGCACTACCTTTAAACCTATAACACACATAGTCTGAACACATGTAGTGGAAGAAACAAGTACTAATATAGAAAAATAAGTGTGATGAATGTATGTGGGCCAGAATACAAACCCAACTAAATTACAAGTACAAATACAATTAAAAAGGGAAAACAACTCCTCGATCTTCCACCGAGAAATCCTACATGAAGGGTATGTATAGAACTCGAAAAACTTGTCCTTGATGTACATCCCATCTAGTCCAGCTCCGTGCAGGCTCATGTCCATCACCCTCATCCTTGGTCACTGATGACCATCGTCTGCACAGAACACAACAAGGTGCGAGCGAGGCCCATGCAGGGGTAGTATAACAATACTCAATATGGGACCCCGAGACCCCCGTTGGTCCCCCAGAATCATCTAAGGGTATAACAAATAAGAAAGATATAATCAAAAAGTATCTACGAACCCTACTTAGGTATATGACCATACATATACCTAAGTTACCAGTCATAGTCCGACTCCAAATCTCGAGCCCAAAACCACCCAGTCTACAAAGGAAATAAATTAAATCATCTATTTCATAACAACTGAAAGTCAAGGATTTTCCCACACTAGTATACCACACATGAAGAGGGATAGAGATGATTAGATGTAGCCTCTAAATCATCTCTTCTTTCGAACCAATGTAGGGTCCTGGAACAATATATGTCCTGTCGAACACATGCAGGATCTTGGTATAGAAGTTTTCATTGTCGAACCCACAATGGATACCGACACAGAAGCCACTAATATAGAACCAATAGATGATTCTGGTATAGTAGTCATTTATGTTAATACCACGAAGGATCCTAGTATAGTGTCGTCGCTATCGAACCCACAGAGGATCCTGTTATCTCAGTCGCAGCCAGCCATAGGGTTCCCGCACACAGCATGCTCGATTTTGGAGGGCCCACTCCTCGAGCCAAGTGTCGATACATCAACTACCACGATGTCTCGATTTGATGAATCATGTATTTCAATATCATCAAAAGGATCCCAAATTAATAGACGACGTGTCAATCGGACGCCCAGTCTGTGAGTTATTGGTGTTTTAATTCAGGGCCCGGTTGGTTTTTAGGCTCAAACCAAACTGACCGTATACCAATTGTGCCCGAACCTCAAATGGATTATGAAAAAAATATTCTCCTCACTCAATTAATTCCATCACCCCATATGTTTCATCTATCGGAAAATCATAACCCATGATATGGGCTAAATGGTGTAAATGGCCATAGCGGGTCCGGGTCTGGTCCAACACAGTAGGTCGGCCCGGCCCGACACGAGTGGTCAAACTAGCCCGAGTGGTTGGTCCGACCAGAGTGGGTGGCCCGACTGAAGGGCGGCTCGATCATGGCGGCCCATCTAGCCATGTGTGGGAGGGGGTGCCCCCCCCACTGGTTTGTCGAACAGAACTGGCACACTACACCGGTTCAGGAGCCATGGGACCCGGGTGGTCCCGATTGACCGACTCCATGGCAGCCAGCCCGGACGGCAACCACCACTCATCCACCACAGCGGGATGTCACCACGGTCCTTCTTCCCTCCGTGCGGCATGACAGCATTGTGACCCCACCACCACAGGCCAACCTGGTCACGATTGTCGGCTCAACCGCGAGGCGGAACGACACCGCGCTTCTTCATCCGTCGGAGCCCTCCCGGCCACGGTTTATCTCTAGTGCAGCGTGATGGTGCCACACCCATTTGTCGCAGCCCACCCTAGCCACGAGTTTTCAACTCCGGAATGGAGCAGTGCGAGGGTGACCCACCTCTTTCTTCCGCCACGACCCTCCTGGCAGCGGTTCTTCTCTGGCGCGGTGCAACGACATCGTTCCCTTTCAGCTCTACCTCTGGCATCAACCAAAGAAGAACCAACGAAGGTACATCGGGATGTGTTTGTTCATCCCACACCCTCCATATTAGGTGATAACTTTTGATCAAAATCAAACCATAATAAACGATGAGTAACGAGGATTTAATTTAATCAAACTAACCTCTACCATGATCTCGATGATCAATGATGGATTCACGAAAGACGGATGTCGCAGGAGACGGACGTCGTTCTATCAATTTCATATGAGGAAGTGCCCAGTGAAACAAAGTTGATATGATGTTGTCAGTTTACTTCATGGGCGGCAGAGCATCCCTTCTTCGCCCTGGGAGAAGAAGGAAGAACTTGAAGTTGATTGTTCTTCAGAGAAGAGAGGGTTTCATTGTGGGAATAATTCATTTCTCCAAGAACTCCAAATATCCACCCAAGAGAATCACCAACCCAAATTAAAAAAATATATTCTCTATTAATTTATTATTGTCATGCATTCCAAATAGAATTAAAAAGTTTTCAAACTAAATTAATCTTCTTCACTTCATTAATGGGTGAAGTTTTCTTAATTAATTTTGGGGAGTAAGGTGAAGAATTCAATTCATCCATTAAGTGAATAGACACATTAATAAGGGGAAGGTGGAGATTTGACATCCCTCATAAATGGGGGGTTAAAATGGGGTTCATGCTCATGTGGGCCCCACCACATAATATCCTCTAAGGGAGGTTATTTGCGGTTGGGTCCCACATCCAACATCCCCTTGGTGGATTAAACCACCACAAAATAAAAATATGTTACACATATTTTAATTTAATTTATTTAGAAAACCTCCTAAATTAATTCCCACTCTTGTAAGAATGCATCTGTGTTGAAGGCGTCCTTAAGAAAATAGAGGCGTTGTGAGTTCAATAGTGCCCTCAGATTTCAATTCCTGGAACCGGTTCAAAATATATAAAATCCTGCTTGTACGTTTACTGAACGTTCCTGAACAAAACTTCATAAATTGATTTCGGGCACACCGAGCCTCGGAATAATGCAACGTCAAAAACTACGGACTCGTAAAATTCTGATGTATTTAATAAAAAAATGCCACAGAATTTCCTGAATTTTACATTCTCCCCACCTCAGAGATTTACGGCCCCATAAGCTACAAATCACACTAAGGAAACAAATGGGGGTACTGAGAACGCATATGAGTCTCATTCTCCCATTTGATCTATTGAAGGTTACTGTGATGCCACCAAAAGAGCACCAACGGAATCGACATTCCACGTAGGAACTACTCTTTTCGATCCTCAATCTCCACTGGAACCTCCATCAATTTTTCCTCATCAACTATGTCTAGCTCCCTGTGGTCGAAGATCTGGGATGGGTCGTGCACATATCTCCTCAGATACGGTACATGGAAGACATCATGCACTAGGTGGAACTGAGGTGGAAGATCCAAGTTGTAAGAGACCTCGCCTACTCTAGTGAGGACCTGGAACAGTCTAATTAATCGTGGAGATAACTTGACTCCTTGACCAAATTTCTGTAGACCTCATCGAGGTTGGACCTGTAGAAAGACGTGGTCACCATCCTCGAACTCCAGTGGTCTCTATCTCCTATCTTCATAAGAATTATGCCTACTCTGTGTAGTATTCATCCGCTCATGGATGATCTACACCTTTTCATTCATTTCCTGCACCATCTCCAGTACCATAAGTGCAGACTCCCATGGGTTAGTCCAACACAGAGGCGATCTGCAAGGTCGGTCGTACAGTGCCTCGTAAGGTGCCATCCCGATGGCATAGTGGTATCTGTTGCTATATGAAAAGTCTAAAAAGGGTAATTGATCCTCCCAGTTATGACCAATGTTAAGGATGCATGCGTGGAGCATGTACACAAGAGTATGAATGGTCCTCTCAGTCTGACCAACTGTATGAGAATGGAAGGCAGTTCTCAAGTAATAGAGCATCACGAAAGCCTCCTGCAACCCCTTATATAGCTAGGATGTGAAATGAGAATCTTAATAAGAGTTGATCATCGATGGAACACCATGAATTCATACGATCTCCCATATTTAGAGGCATCCCATTATCACTACTGAACCCTACTCTCTGATCGGTAGGAAGTGGGTCGACTTGGTGAGTCGATCGATAACAACCCAGATAGAGTCATGTCCTCTAGATTTATGTGGAAGTTTCATAACCAAATCCATGAATATCAGGTCCCACTTTCACTATGGGACCTCTAAATCCTAAACTAATCCTGCTAGAACCTGGTGCTCCACCATCACATGCTGACAAGTGAGGCATTGTGAGACAAACTCTGCTATATCCTTCTTCATACCTGGCCACTAGTGCTGTCGTCGGTGGTCCTGGTATGTCCTTTCCAACCCTAGATATACCTTTAACAGAGATGTGTGGAATCTTTCAAAACATCCACCTGAAGTGAAGATGCTACCATGGTATGTCCTCTAAAGATAATGATGTGCTATCCACCTTTATGAAATCCATCAGGTGCCTGAACTATGGATATCTGAGCACATCCAGCCTCCTAGTTAACATCACGATATTGCATCACCGTGAATCTCTGAAGAAGTGGAGGAGTGACTGTGAGAGATTGTATAAAGGATACTCCATCTCTATCCACAAAGGATATTTGCAACATGTCCATCATCTCTGTTTCCTATCCTAGTAGCTGAATACCTGATCTCATACAGAGAGAATCTGCTACAAAGTTCCCCTTCCCAATAGTATAGACATTCTCGATGTCATAGTCCTGGAGGAACTCAAAACATCCCTGCTATATCAATTTTGGGTCCTTCTAAGAGAAGATGTACCAAGGACTCTGGTGGTTAGAGTAGACTATAAAATGCTACCCATCAGATAGTGTCACCAAATCTTCAAGGTGAAGACCACTGTTGATAACTACATGTCATGGGTATCATAGTTCTGCTTGTCCTGTCACAACTGTCGACTACCATATGTGATCATAGCTCTCTCTTGCATCAAGACACAACTGATTCTGGTCCCTTATGCGCCATAGTAAAATACGTACCCAACGCCCTCCTCCGGTAGCCTCAAGATAGGTGCACTAGTCAACCTCTACCTCGTCTTCTTGAAATCTCTAATGCTATGTTTCTGACCACACAAAGGGTTTCCCCTTCTTCATCAATGCTGAAAGCAGTGCTACAACTCTAGAGAAGTATGGAACAAATCTCTGATAGTATCGAGTCAGTCCTAGAAAACTCTTTACCTATGTCACACTCCTTGGTGGCTTCCAAGCATGTACTGCCTCAATCTTCGCTGGATCCACTACAACTCTCGCCTCTGAGATGACATGTCCCAGAAGTTATACCTCCCAGATCCAGAATTGGAACTTCGAGATCTTACGATAAAGCTGGTTCTCTCAGAGTGTGTCCAGTACTACTCGAAAATGGTAGGCATGCTCCTCCTCAGTAGTGTAATATATTATTAGGTCATCGATGAAGACTATGACAAAGAGATCAAGGTATGGATGGAAATCCAGTTCATGAGACTCATGAACACTACTGGAGTGTTGGTTATGCTGAAGGGTATAACCAGGAACTCGTATTGGCCATAACGAAACCTGAAGGATGTCTTATTCACATCATCATCTTGAACTCTGAGTTGGTGATAGCTTGACCTATGGTCTATCATTGAGAAACATCATGCTCCCTTGAGCTGATCGAAGTGGTTGTCAATCCTCGAGAGTGGGTACTTGTTCTTAAAAATAAACTGGTTTAGGCGATGATAATCAACCAAAAAATGCAATCTCCCATCCGCCTTCTTTTTGAACAAAATCGAGGATTCCCAGGTTGAATCACTGGGTTAGATAAATCCCTCCCCCTGCAAGTCCTCCAGCTGTACTGGTAGCTCACGAAGCTCGATGGGAGCCATCTGATATGCTTGAGTAGATATATGTTTCGTCCTGGGGTGCTGGTCAATATAGAAGTCCACCTACCTATGAGGAGGTAGTCATGGTGCATCGTTAGGGAAAAAATTTGCATACTAATCCACCACATCAAGAAAAATCGGACTTCACACATCAACCACTCTGAGGATGAGACTTGCAAACTGATGTGTGATCGGGTACCCCCTCTTCTTGGTAAGTCCATTCTATGTTGAAAACGTTCCATTCTCACCAGTGATGGTAAAATGTATCCCATCCTAACGAACATGGCACACTTTCCAACTAGTACAGTCAATATGAGCATGAATTGTGGATAAACAGTCCATTCCCAAGAAGTCGTCAAAAGGCCTCGACGTCGCTACGAGGAGATCAAAGCCGAAACTATTGCGTCCTATAGTAATATCACACTACCAGCACCAGTGCGTAACTATCGAGTCTCCTTCCGAGGGATTCTATAGTTATAATGACTGAGCCAACGGATCTGTCGGATTCACCGAGCTCTGAACAATGGCTACGACAATAAAATAATGACTCACAAATGTGTCTATAAGTACTGCAGCAACAGTTGAGTAGACACAAATAGAACCTCGAATCATCTCAGGTGTGTTGTAGTCGTAGGCCTTAACTGCCTGAAGCTGATCCCACCTCTTTCCACCATCTCCTTGTGGTTGGGGTGGACCTCCTTGTGATGGTACTGGTAGGGCCTCAAAACATCATCCACCACCTGCTTCTTGGACAACTCCTCTACCACATCCACTTTCTCTTAGTGGACCACCATGGTCCAAACTCTACCTCTACCTCGGATGTACCTCTACTATCTTCTTCTAATCTTAATTTAGGGTTGGGTTGTCTCGAGCCATATGACCCTACCCACAACAAGTAGAAAACTGCCTACTCCTCATATGGCTGGCTCTGTCTCGTGTGCCCCGCAGAACCAAACCTGTATCCTGGGGTTGCCCACCTAAAGGCCTGGTCTGCTTAGACCTCCACGACATCTGTCTTCCACTGGATTTAGAAGAGTCCGCTACGTGTCGCCATGTGGGGGGTCTCACTATTGGTGACTACTCAGAAAGAAAACTCTCCAAAAGAAGGGATTGTTATAGCACACCCACATGCGTCGGGATGCTGAGGGAGATCATCGAATCATTGATCTCATGCCTGAGTCCCTACTCGAAGGATTGGGACCTAATGAGTGGGTCACAAAACATATCTGTGGAGTAGCATGAGAGGTCAGTGATCCAAGCTGAGTACTGATCTACTATCATGATGCCCTGCTGCAGATGAAGTAATTCTTGAATTCGCACCGCACGATGGGTGGCTAGAGCAATCTATGACTGGAATAGACTCTAAAAGTATTCCCATAGTAATGTTGCCTCGTCATGTACCTAGAGAATCAGGCTCCACCATCTTCTAGCCTCTACATGCAAGAGACTCACGAAAATGATCACCATAAGGTCAGCTGGTGTCCCTAACAATCTGAAAACTCTCACAATATCCTCTATCCAATCCCCAACTACCTTTGGGTCCGTATCTCCCGGGAACATGGGCGACCACTGTCACTGTAGCTCATTCAATGCACTTAGATAGCGTGCACTCTCTGCTGGTGGAGATGGTTGTATCGGTGGTCCAGCGGGTAGTGGCTCTGCTGGTACCTCATCTTTGATGGGGGCCTTCATCGAGGCCCCGTCGCTCGGAGGAATAACATCACATAAAGAACATGGAACCCTAGTTGGCTGCCTTTGTGGGGCCATCCTGAAAAGAAATAGGTTATCCATGGTCAAAAAAATATACCTGGTCAGATGACACAAAGTAATCATGAAGAAAAATCTTCAAAGGAACACACACACGCAATCAGTGTTTTCATGCACTGAATCAGAAATCAGAAGTCATAGTACTAGTGTATGGATATGTCGGCTACCACACCAACACTATTTTCCCTAAACTTATAACCACGCCCAAAACACATTACACTATAGTTGTTAAAAGTATCAGAGTCTCTGTTCTATTGTAGAACCGAATCCTCTGATACCAATTTGTCATGACCCATCCTCGGGACCCGTACCGTGACTACACCAAGCCCACCTTCCATGGGCCAATGGCTGCCGACTAGCACCAAAGGAAAATTCTCAATTGAAAGGGAAGTTACTGACATTAAACCAGTAAAACAAATAGTCTGAACAAAAGCAGTGGAAGCATCAATTACTAATATAGAAATGTAATGTGTGATAAAAGTAAGTGGGCTAGAATACAAACCCAACTGAACAACAATTACATGTACAAGTAAAAAGGGAAAACATCTCTTGGATCATCCACTAGGGAATCCTACCTGAAGGGTAGGTACAAAACTCGAACAACTCATCCCAGAAGTACATCCCATGTAGTCTTTCTCTGAGCATCCTTCTTTCCATCACCCTCAGCCTCGATCACTGCTCTTCATTGTCTGCACAGAACACCACAAGGTGCGGGCGAATCCTGTGAAGGGGTGAGTATAACAATACTCAGTAGGGGACCCTGAGACCCCCAAAGGTCTCCTAGAATCCACTAAGGATAAACCAAAAAATAAAAATATAATCACGAAGTATCAACAAGCCCAACATCAGTATATGCCCATACAGATACCTAAGATACCAGTCACAGTCCGGCTCTAACTCTCATTCCCAAGCAAAACCTAGTCCACAAAGGAAGTAAAGTCAATCATCTCGTTGATAAGAACTGAAATACATGACTAATCTAAAATTGGTATAAGACACATGAATAGGGATAGAGATGATTAGATGTGGCCTCTGAATCATCTCCTCTGTCGATACCACATAGGATCCTTGAACAATATCAATGTCGTCGAACCCACATAGGATCCTGGTACAGAAGTCGTCACTGTCGAACCCATGAAGGATCCCGGTACAGAATTCACCGCTGTCGAACCGACGGATGATCCCAGTACAGAAGTCATCACTGTCAAACCCACTGAGGATCATGGTAAAATATCATCTCTATTGAACCCACAAAGGATACCAGTACATAATTCATCATTTTCTAACCCACAGATGGTTTTGAGTACAATATCGTCGTTGTCGAACCCATGGAGGGTCCTGTCATCTCAGTCGTAAACAGCCATAGGGTTCCCGCACACAACATGCTCGATTCCGGGAGGGTCTTCTCCTTGAGCCAAGTGTTGATACATCAACTACAACAAAGTATCATGTTTATGTATCTCATAGTTTTATCTCATCAAAAGTATCCCAACACAACAGACGATGCATTAATTTCACACTGGGTCTGTGAGTTATTGTTGTTTTCGTTCCTGAGTCCCAGTTGGTTTTTTGGATCAAAAAAACTCATCCAATCCCCCAACTATGCATGACCCTCAAGTGGAATATTCCAATAGAATATTCTCCCTCTATGAATTCCATCACCGTAGACGGTTCGTCGATCAGACACCCGTAGCAAAGGATACAGGCTAAAAGGTGTAAATGGCCATAGTGGGTCTGGGTCCGGTTCGACCCAATCAGACCGACCCAGCCCAACCCGATTCGAACTAGGGTCTTACTCGGTCCACGGGTGCAGACCTATAGAAGTGTTCGGCCTGGACCGAGTGGTCAGACAAGCCCGAGTGGGTGGCCCGGCCGAAGGGCGGCCCGACCCTGGAAACCCAGCCCGTGGCGGCCCAGATGAAAGGGAGGCTCGGCCGTATCAGCCCAGATGAAGGGCGGCCCGAGCATTGTGGCCCGGCTGAAGGGCTGCCCTACCGTGGCAGCCCGTCCAAAGGGCGGACTATCCGGCCATGCATGGGAGGGGAGTGCCCCCCCCAGGTTTTTCAAAGGAAACCAGCGCACTGCCCCGGTTGAGGAGCCGCAGAACCCGAGTGGTCCCGCGTGAACGGCTCCATAGAGGCCGGCCCGGCCGGCCGCCTTCACTCCTACACCATTGTGCGATAGTTCCGCAGTCCTTATATATTCTATACGGCACGACGGAGTCGTGCCTTCACCTCTATGGCCTGACCTTTCCATGACCTTCGGCTTCGCCACACGGCACGACGGCGCCGCACGTCTTTATCTGCCACGACCCTCCCATCTGCGGTTCTTCTCTAGTGCGGTGAAACAATACCACACCCCTTTTCATCGGCCTGTGCTGGCCGCGGTTTCGGACCTCCAGCATGGAATGACATGCCGGCACCCTACCTCTTTCATCTGTTGCGGCCCTCTTGGACATTGTTCTTCTCCGGTGTTGTGCGACAGCACCGCGCCCTTTCGGCTCTGCCTCTGACGTCTACCAAACAAGAACCAACAGAGGGATGTCAGGTCTTGTTTGTACATCATGTGCCCACTATATTAGGTGATAACAATTGGACAACATCGAAACATAATAAACAAAGAGGAACGCAGATTTAATTTAATCAATCAAACACCTACCATGATTTCGATGATCAACGATGGAGTCGTGGAAGACCAATGTCGTGGGAGATGAATGTCATTCCTTCAATGTCAGAGGACTAAGAGATCGGTGAAAACGAGTCGAGATGATGTCATCGGTGTACTTTGTGGGTGGCAGTGCTTCCCATCCTTGCCTTGGGTGAAGAAGGAAGAACTTGAACCTCATTGTTCTTCAAAGATGAGAGGCGTTCTTCGTTGGAATAAGTAGATTCTCGAAGAACTCCAAAGCTCCATCAAAGAGAATCACCAACCCTAATTAAAATAATAGCTTCTCTATTATTTTATTGTTTCCATGCATTCCAAATAGAATTCAAAAGTTTTCAAATTAAATTATGATTCTTCACATTAGTAATGGGTGACGTTGTCTTAATTAATTTGGGGGAGGATGGTGAATAATTCAATTAATCCATTAAGTAAATAGGCACATTAATGAGGGTAAGGTGGAGAGTTGACAACCCTCATAATTGGGGGGTTAAAAGGGGGTTCAAGCATGTGTGCCCCCCCCACATAATATCCTCCAAGGGAGGTTATGTGGGTGGGTGGGCCCCACCTACAACCTCCCCTTGGAGGATTAAACCACCAAAAAATAAAAATATGTTACACATATTTTTATTTAATTTATTTAGAATACCCCCAAAATTAACTCCCACAATTGTTAGAACGCAACTGTGGTGATGCTCTCCATAAGAGAATATCGGATCTGTGAGTTCAATGGTAGCATCATATTTCAATTCCGAGCACTAGTTCAAAAGATATAAAATCCCACTCGTACATTTACATAACCTACCTAAACAAAACAACATAAATTGATTCCGGGAACACAAGGCCTTGGAATCAAGCATCGTTAGAAACTACAGACTCATAAAATTCTCATTTATTTAAGACAAAACAATTCCACCTAATTTCCGGGTCTTTAAAATGATTCTTATAGCTCCAATTTCACTACAACCCTTAGGAGAACCAAGATGTATAGAGAATTGAAGGAACATTTTTGGTGCGACAACATGAAGAGGGTGATTGCTGATTTGGTATCAAGATGTATGGTTTGTCATCATGTTAGAGGTGGAAGGCAATAGTCTGGAGGATTAAAGAAACCTCTTCCCATACCTGGGTGGAAATAGGATAATATTATGATGGACTTTGTCATGGGGCTACCAAATACTCCTAGAAGGAATGATTCAATATGGTTCACAGTTGATCGTCTTACCATGTCAGCACATTTTCATACTATAAGAGAAGATTTACCACATGAACTTCTTGAAAGACTATATATTAATGCAGTTGTTAGACTCCATGTTGTAACCCTATCGATTGTTTATGATCATGATCCCCATTTTACATCAAGAATCTAGAAAAGTTCTCAGAAGGCCCTGGAAAATGATCATTGTTTGATCACTTCCTACAACCCTCAAGGCGATAGACAATCATAACGGACTATTCAAACATTTGAAGACTTTTTGAGTTCTTTCTCACTTGACATTCAAGGTATGTGGAATCAATATGTACCTCTAGTAGAATTTTCCTATAACAATAGCTTCTATTAAAGTATTCAAATGGAACCATATAAAGTGTTATATGGAAAGAGATGTCGCACACCAACCTTATGGGATAATATTGGTGAAAGAAAACACGTTGGCCCAGAACATATTGAGGAAAAAATGGGAATGGTGAAGGTTATCCAAACCCACATCAAAGCAGCCCAATGTATCCATAAGAGCTATGCTGAAAACCGAATGAAGGATTTGGATTTTCAGGTAGGAGATCAAGTTTTTTTTAAGGTATCTCCATGGAAGGGTGTTACACTTTTTATTAGGAAGGGTAAATTTAGTCCAAGGTACATCAGATATTTCTAAATTCTAGAACGAATTAGTGTTTTAGCTTATCATTTGGAAATTCCTCCAAGTCTTTCCAAAGTTCATGATGTGTGCCACTTATCATTATTGGAAAAATAAATGCCTGACCAAACGTATGTACTCATATATGAGAAAATTGAACTGGAACCTAATATGTCTTATTGTAATTATGCTGTCACGATTCTTGATACAAGAGATTAAGTTTTCAGATACCGTATTACCCGTCTGGTAAAATTTCTATGGAGAAACCATAATATGGAAGACGCAACAAGGGAACCCGAGAAAGTTATACTGAAGAACCTCCCAATTCATTTTTTGCAGTATTATTATAGAAATGTATAGGAAAAAATTATTTTAAAGAGGGGAGAATGTTACACCCCAAGATTTCACGGTATGTTTCCATTTGAATAATTTTGTAGCATGCATTGTACTTTACATGGAGTTTTTACACACCACGACCAATCTAACAAGCTTTTATGAATAGTAATACCCACTTTTTGAAATTTTATAATATTTTTTTTAATATGGACATAGTTTTTTAATTTGGAATATCAAAAGTAGCTTAGAGTGAATTTTTTGTATTTTTATGAAAACTTTCAGTTTTTGATGAATAATGAAAAACACTACATTATTGGTTAAAACCGCCTTTTTATTTATATAATTAATTATTTTATTTAAATTTATTTTAGGTAAATATAGATACATAATACCTTTATATGTTTAATTTAATTCATTGGAGTACGTTTTAATATGTTTTTATATATAAAAAGTTTATTGAATTGTTTATCGTCTTTTATCATCCTCCTAAGAGCATTTCCAAATTTGCATAAAACATAATTTTATAGCTTCTGTGAGTTGAATTTCAAAAAACTGAGAGACATAGTTTATATAAGTAAGTAAAATTTAGTTCAATAAGATGAAAATAGTTTTTGGTGAATAGTAACTTTTGACTTTTATTTCCCACAGTCAAAAGTAAATACGGTAATTAAGGGTAAAAATGATATTATAATTACCTTAACACATGATCTAATTCAATTGGACAATTATAATTATACCAAAATACCATTGGAATAAAATATGATCCTTTTTGGTCAACATGGAAAAGATTAGGACCTTTACTAATACTTTATTTAAAGAAGAGTTAAAGTAATTAAATTCAATGTTTAATAACTAAACCGTTTTTAATATAGGGATACAAACAATATAAATTACACTATGAATATTCATTAGATATATAAAAATATTTCATACATAATTTCAATATATTTATAATATTTTTGACATTAAATATGTTAATTTATTTATGACACAAAGATGATGCAGTAATTATCTTATAAATGAAATATTAAAATAATTGATATTATAAATATCCAAATAAATGTAAATTAAGACTTATGAGTAATTCCACTAATATTATAGGTTAATATGAAATGTTAGTGTTGGTGAAATAAATTTTATTAGGATTGATAAAATCTTTATTGATTTCAAAAAACTGAAATACAAAATAGTATAAAAATTGACATAATTGAGTTTTTAAAACAGATATTATATTATTAATTGATATAATATTCCTAAAAAGATAAAGATTAGCCAAAGAAAATCGATATGGATATATATATTAATAATTAACCACATTTGGTTCTCTTGGCTTGTTATATTGTATTTATTAACCATATAATATAAAAATACAAACACAAATGGTAAATGGAAAACGGTTTAACTAAGGGTTAAATCTAAAAGATAAGGTTATTATGGTGACCTAAAGATATCTAAAACCTATTGGTTGAGAGGTTTTAGACCCATCCACACTTTAAACTATAAATAATTCTTTTTTGAGCCATTTGAGACCGATAATGATTTTATTATAAAATAATATTTCAAGGTTTTCTTAAAGTGACACTCACCTCTCTTAAAAATGGGAAGTTACCCTTATCCTAACATCACTCCTCAAAATCCTTATGGAATGGCCAAAACCTATGAAAATATCCTCCCTACATTCCTACCATCATCGTAGAGGCCTTTCATTGTTCAAATATCCATCCTATGGATACCTTTTAATCAAATCAAAAGAATGAACACGAAGAAGAGGTATATACTTCATAACCTCTTTTAAGTTATTTTTTTAATTCAACTTCCACTTTCATTGATGTTTCAATAATGAAATAACAACTCCAACATCTTATATATACTATTATGTTATTATAAAAATATTAGAAGCATATTCATTATTATATCCAACATATGAATGACAAAGTCACCATACGTGCATACGTACGGCTTACCGTCTCTAAGTCATGGTGTAGTTTGTTATTCAATCACTTCATTTTTTGGATGAGTATAATAAATATAACTGCCGTAAATAAAAAATATAACATGTTAATGATCATTTATATATGATATAACATCCAGTTACATACGATTTCCACATTAATAAAATTATATTGTCGCTCGTGTGTACCTACAGATTTTAGTCTCTACAAACGTGATGAGATTAATTCCCCATCGTAATAATTCAAGAATAATTTATTTTATGATTCCAAATAATTTTTATGATCATAGTATCATTTTGAATATGAATCAAATACATCCTATTCATTACAAACAAGGATTATGTAACCAACCATATAATGGAAAATGAATTAGTTAACACCCGAAACGATGATACTTCTAAAATATTATTTACAAAGAAATATTACATGATGAAATATGATATCATATATAATTATATAGTACATGAATAATTTAATAACAATTATTTAACTATTATATAAGAGGTTAAAATACCCTTCATCAAGGAAATGTATAGGGTAAGGGTTAATTCCACAATCTCTTTATTATCCAAGATTTTGTTTACGTATGTATCCACCGGGACATTTTTATTATCCATGTCCATGATTCATAAAAGAGTTTTTAAAGGGATTATTTTATATGAATGTTTACTAAAACCTCATTTTAAATGTTTTAAAGATTTATTCTTCTAATCCATTATCATTAATGTCCATGTTTTCATAATGGTTTTAATGATTTATTTATATGGACATGAATTACTTTAAAATGATAATTCTGTTCAACAGTTTCAAAGTGGTATGTGACACTATGATTTAAAAATAACTTTCAAATGATTTCCTTAATAAATTATTTGACATTTAAATGATATCATGAAAACATGATATTTCTCTCAAAAATATTTTTCTGATCATTTGAAACTATGTCAATATCCTTTATGGGATATTATTCATGATTAAAGTTGATTTATTATACAAATATTCCATATCATATTTAAGGTTTTGTGATATGTTTGACTATTGGTGTGTTATTTTTATACCATTCATGGTTTATGGAAAACGTATTGATATTTCATATGCTAGTTTTAATATGAATTTTTATGTTATGTTTCAACCTTTTCATATGAGGAATGTATTGGATATAGTATGTGATGGGTGAGCACGCTATAGCTCCTCGATGCATCTATAGGTTTAATGAGTCTAACTAGTGTCGTGGCACAAGGCCTTGACAAAAACTTTTTTATAATCTTGTAAAAAGTCCTTGACTATGTGGTTATGATGTCTGCCATTATGCATTCTATCATTATGAAAGTGGATACAGATATTTCATATGATTATTAGAAAAGAATAATATCCATGTGAATAAGTAAATGGAATTATTTGACTTTATCTTTTACATATTATGTTGGAGTATATATTTAAAAATATTTTGATTTAGTCTTATACATTTCCTTATATTTGTATGCTTATTTATACATTTTTCCGATATATTGTTATCCTAACTGAGCATCTGAGCTCACCCCTTTCTATGATTTATTTTTTCAAGGATGTAAAGATATATTTTATAGTTGACCTCTAGAAATTGGATAAGGATATATGTGTGTTCAAAAGGGGACAAAATGTGGTTGATGTTTTTATTTCATTATGTAATGTAAAACATATGAATGAATATAATACATCTAAGGATACTAAATTGATTGGTCTTTCTTGGACATGATTCCATGTATCATACCAATGTTAGGTAATAATTCACTGACTCTGGGTAACTGGGGTTTGGGTGTTACATATAGGCTATCACGTTATCATTTTAGATCAGCACATTACCTAATCCCTTTTTTGAAGCATCACTATAACCAAAAAGAGTACTCCACTTTTTCGAGTGTGAGTATTGCCACTCGGATAAGACTTTTTTTCAACTCCTTAAAATTTTATTCACATTCTTATGTACAAACAATATTTTCTTAATTCCATGTAAGCTTGGTCAACTTGATTGATAATAGAAAAACTTTTTACAAAAATCATCGACAATACCCAGCTAGTGCCAAAAAGTTGTGGATCCCCATAAAATATTATTGGCCTAGGCCACTCTTCAATATCCTTTTTCTTGTATGTGTGCATAGATATCCCTTTTATGGTGATAAAATTACCCAATAATGTCACTTAATCCATCCATAACTCATATTTACTATTCATTTCATAAATATTCTCGGTTCCTAAATTCATTAACATTGTATCCAGATGCTCCGCATGTTCCTCCTTGCTCTTGAGTAAATATGAATTTCATCGACAAAGACAACCATAAATTGGTCGAGGTAATATCTAAAGACGTTATTCATTATATCCATGTATATTATTGGAGAATTAGTTAATCCGAAGGCCATCACTATGAAATCATAGTTTTCATACCTCATTCTAATGTAATTCTTGGGAATATCATCCTTCCACACCTTTAATTGGTGATATCCCCACTGAAGGTCCACCATAGTGAAATAAATAGCACCACAAAGCTAATCAAACAAATAATTTATCCATAGAATGTGAGAATTTATCTATATTGTAATTTCATTGAGCTCAAAATAATCAATGAATAGGTGTGTCAATCTATCCTTCATCATCAAGAGCACTGGAACACCCCATGGTGTATCACTCAGGTGTAAAAAACCCTTCTCTAGATTCTCCATTAACTGCTTATTTATCTCTTCCAGCTCTAAGGTGGCAATTATATCAGGTTTCATTGATATTTTAATTGATCTATGAAAAAGTTCAATTGAGAACTAAACCTATCTGTTAGGAGGAGGACCAAAAAAACCTTTAGGAAATACATTATTATAATCCCTCATGCTGGGAATATCTTTAAGAATTATTCTCTCCTTTTTCATAATAAATTGATTCAAACATGATTTCTCGTAAGAAACTAATATCCAAAATTGAGACAATGGTTCTAAATAATATTCATCTTCCTCATTCGACTTGTAACGAACTAGTGGATTCTTTGGGATGTGAACAGTGATCTCTCTTTCCTGACAGTTTATGTTGGATTTGTATAAAGATATCCAATATTTTCCCAGGATAACATCGAAATCCACTAAAGGATGTATAAGATGATGTTATGGTAGGCTCATACCAAAAAGATTTATTAGGGAGTAGTTATAAACATTATATGAAATAATTTATCCATTTTCTATTCTCACAGATAACATGTCCTCCAAATATTCATGTGGTGTTTGAATAGTTCCACTAAACCTGGATGATATCAAAGAAAGTGTGGAACCATAATAAAATAGTATGTTTGTTATTCCTGAATGAATAACTAGTGTACCTATTTCAACATCATTGACTGACTCAACCTCAATAGTATTTATAGCATAAGCCATTACATGTTACCATGTATGTTGTTACTGATTTCCTCCTAAAACCCTTTTCTTTGGGAAATTGTTCACATATTGCTCATGCTACTTGCACTTATAGAAATTTATTATAGTCTTATTATTGATCTAAACTATACATTATTCTTCCACATTAGTGGTTTTCTTTATAACATATTGATAGTTTTTAGCCAGATACCCCATCATTCAACATTTTAAGAAATTCTTTTTTCTGTTTTAATAGTTCCCAGGAAGATTCTTCAAACAATTTTTACACGTTGGTCTATGAAGCTTCATGACATCATTGAGTTTATTTGTAGAACCACCCAAATTAGATTCCATTTTCCTCTTCTTGTCACCAGTCCCATGATAGCACTGTTAGTCTCAAATCACTATTTTAACATTGAGGGAAGAAAAAATAATCTCCTCATAGCTATCAATGTCTCAAATCACCAACGATTTTTGTATACTCATCTTTAGTTTGCTAAATAAGCGATCCACCTTCAATTAAGAGTTCATGAGAAAGATAGAGGTGTATATTGATAGCCTTGAATATTTTTCTTTGTAGCCAAGATTGACTCATCTTCATTCTAATTCAGTCTAAGGAACTCTCTTTCTATATTTATACATGGGGTTTGGGGAAAATATTTATTAACCAAATTCTCTTGAATTCCTCCAAATACATGGAATTAATATCCTCTTGGGGATTCATATTCTTGATAAGTATCCACTACTGATCATCATCACCATCAGAATGATAGACCGCCAGTAAGACATTCTCTTATTCTGAGAACTGGTGGACATGAAATATCCTTTCAATGGATTTAATCCACTATTCCACAAGGAGGGTATCCAAATACCCACTAATCATTGAAGGCATTTTCTGTATGAAGGATTCAACAGAAACATTCTCTATCCTTTGAAGAGTAGGGTGATATACATGATTCATGTAATTATTGATAATTTAATCTAGCTAAGCAAGTATTTTTATGATGTTTTAATCACCCATCCCCATCATATAAGGCATATAAATTGAGAAATAATCACATTCCCCATAATATTTATTATTGGATCGTGTTCTTCAATTTCTAGCCACTATCTAAGAAAAAATGTACAATTAGGGGGCTTTAATACATAGCTATTCAGTATAAAATGGAAACTTTGAATATAAAATTAAAAAGTTATAAATGGGAAGTATATCCGAACTTGTGATTCCAACTGATTCAATATATGTAATCCATGATCATTTTCATAACATATATTCTTATGTTTTTTTTTCATTCCCTAAATATTTTTTTGAATCAATATGATGAATTTACCAATGAAAATCCCTCGGGAGTGTCAAACTAAGAGTGTAGAAAGGCACATTTTTTCACTAGTTCCCTTTCGAGTCAACCCAAAGTAGAATTTTCTGGTTTTACCCCTAGATACATCTTTTCTATAGCCACCTCTGCCTATGTGTTTAAATATAAGGATGAATTTTCCTCAAAAACCACTTACTCTATACGTACCAAAATATAGTTGGCTTTTCTTATAATTTGTCCCATCCTTAAGGTTATTACAAAAGGGCTATATTCCTAATTTCCAACAATAACTAGAACATACGCTAATAACAACTATAGTAACCCTAGCCTTTAACATATTACATTAAATGATTTTAAGAATAAATATACATCAGATTACATGTCAAGGATTGTAAATTCGAGTGTCTTGGAGGACTTGGTACATAAAACTAAAAATATGAAACTAAATATAAAATTTCATTATTTAATATTCATATTGAGCTCATAACTGTTATTGTTCTTATACATCTGTATAGAATACCAACTATTTAAACCCTATCCTTTTACATAAAAAACATTACATTAGTTTAAGAATAAATATACGTCAGAAAAATGCCAAGGATCATAATGTTTAGTGTCCTGGAGGACTAGGTACGTAACACTGAAAACATGGATATGAAAATAACTCATTATTTAATCTTCAAATTGAGCTCATAACTTCTATTGTGCTCAAATATCTGCATAGGATACCCAAGGGAACACATGAATAAATGAATGATATAAATATCCCATTAAGGTAATATACATAAGAATAAGTCTTTTACACATGGGTTATGATGCATGACATAATGATAAAAACATCAGGGAACATATGGAATAAAAAAATATAAATAGAGGATCATAGTACTATAGATGAAACATAAAACAAGAATTTTTAATAAGTCAAGTAAAACCGCCAAGACCATTTCACATGGTAGCACAAGTCAACGCTAACTTCCAAGACCTTCGCACATGGTAGCACAAGCCAAGTCTAACCACCAAGACCGTCGCACATAATGTCTCAGGATACTGAACATTACCCAATGAATTGGAGCACTATTTATGCGCACCCAAATTAACATTGGGGGAATATGTTTTCCACCTAAAAAATAATAAAAAATCAATCATAAATAAATATAACGCTCAACCATGTAAAGAATTGGGTACCCCACTCATGCCATAAAGCATAATAATTGGGCATGTCATAAAATTGTACATGAAAGAAAGGAACTAAAATATACATGGAAATTATAAATTTAAAATGGAATATATCATGATAATTGATTTCAAACAAATTAAAAAAAATTAAAAAAGGTTTTTAAGAAACATTAGAATTAAAACATTTTAGCGTGGCTTTAAGGAAAATACTAAAAAAAATTAAAATAGAGAAAGAAATAATATACTATAAAAAACGATAACTAAACTAAGATGTTATTCATAATAAAAATAACAATTTTATTAATGTAATTGTGGAATAAAAACAATATAGGGTGCACATGAAATCGGGTATGAATTCAGGATGATCCCTTAATTCATGTTAGCTTATCGATAAGTATTGAGGAGAGAATCACTTAAAAACATGTATATCCCTAAAAGAGAATGATGAAAGTATCTAGATAAATGAATTTATTACATGTAATTATAGTATAAAATAATCACATAATTTGATAATATAACTTCATTTTGGTAGAAATAAGGATAAAGAAACTATAAAGAATAAATGAGGTTCTGGTAAAATTCCTTATTGATTATTATCATTGTATAGAGTGTACCTAAGCGGGAATAATGAGAGAGAAAACGAGTTTATCATCCTCTATATATAATTATGGAAGTATGTGGGTGGTGCTAAATAATACCTCATCATTAGGTATAACACATAAAATGTCATAAAATATAGGAAATTATTGAATAAAAGTGAAATAGTGAGGATCTCTTACCTTAAGTCTGATGGTGTTCACCACATGATATTAATGACTTGAATAATAAAATTAGGTTCATTAAATAATAAATCCAAAATGTATTTCATATATAAATGATTTAATATAACCGTTTGGGTTTATTCATATACATTTTCATTGGTTAAGTGGTTCACTTTAATTGTTCGGGTCTGTTTTTATCATTGATTTTAATGATCAGTTCATTTATATTCATGTTAAGACACATGTATGATGAGAGATGTTGTACAGATTTGGATTTATATTTTGTTATTGATCATCCAGAAGAATAAACTTTTGTAATTTTATTTGGTTACATGTAGTAAAGATTAATCATGATGTAAAACATTAGTGATAACCATTTGGGTTAATTGGTTGATTCAGACAACAATGAAAACGTCTTGTTTTATAAGTCATAATCATTTGTACAAATGGATTCCAGAACCATAAAAGAGACGTTATATATATATATATATTGGTTTGGTTCTACCATTTAATTTTTTTAATCACCATAACGGAATCTGGTAATGGAAATTGAAAACCTATCGTCCTTGAATGTGGCAAATTAACACTTCTCGGATAGTGTGTTTACTATTAATATAAAATAAGTGTAAAGGAGATATGATAATTAATTATTACATTAGAAGAAAAAAATTATAGTTCATGTTTGGTATAGGTTTTTTATACCATTAGGATGATGAGATTTAATGATAGAAAATAAAACAAATGAAAAGGAAAAGAATGTAAAATGTTTGAAAAGTGGAATTTCCCTCTTGAATCAATCTTCAATGAGAGCATATTAAGGGGAGAGGATTTGGTCTTTTGAAGAGTTTAAAGGATTTTGGAAGTGGGAGAGGATCATAGGGATATATTTTTTCCTACATTAGTTAAGGCACAATTATTTATAGGAGTGAAGATAAGTGGTAAGGAGGGGTTGTATTTATAGTTTTGGGGAGATGGGTTTTCTCAATAATATATTCATTAATTTATTATTATTCAACAAGAAAAAATAGTGATTATTAAATTACAAATAATAGAAATAATTACATGTGAGTTATAGATTGGGGTTCTTATATCGCTTATGATGTCATGAATAGTGGATATAATTTATAATGTATTCATACGGTAAATTTACTATTCACCAAAAATTCTTGTATTTCAGAAATATCTCAAAAACTCACCCTATCCATTTATCAATGTGTAGAATCAAAAATCGAACTATATTTTTCAAAAATATTTTTCTAAATATTATTAATTTAATTTTTAATTAAAATCATTTTTTACATGAAAAATATGGATTTTAAAACTATAACTGATTTTATAATGCTTTCAATAATTACATAAGGTCATGTAAATTTATCTTAAATATAGAATACATAAAAACTGTGAATTTATGTTCAAATTTTAGGAAAATATAGTGTATTTTAAATTAATTAATTATTTATGACATATAAAAATTCCACTACTTTACTATGCTCATGTTATCACTTATAAATTTCATAAATTTTATTTATACATTCCGGGATGAGGTTACTATTCTTTTAGACAATTTACTATTCATAAGTGTCATATAACTTTTCATAAGGGTATGTTACTATTAATAAGGTAGGATACTATTCATCAAAAAATTATGATAGTTCTATTAGGCTCAAAATATCTTACGGATCACAACTGTGCATGTTAGATTTTCGAAATTTAAATCACAGAGGTTATAATATTATGTTTAAATGACACATAGCACTTATTAGATCATTTTTTGTAATTTAAAGTGATTTTATGACATAATTATAAGAATATATTTTCAATTGATTAAACATTGGGTCGTTATAGAGATTAATCATGAGCATGAAATACTTCAATATAGAAATTATAACAAAATAGCACAGAGTAAACATGACCATATCTGTAGTGAATGTCATTATTGGAATATTGAAAAAACATAAACATTTCATTATAATCATAATTCAAGGAACCCAACCTCATTAACATAATATATTTAAATTTTCTATCTATCCACCCACATATTTGGCTTGGGTCACATCCCAAATACAATGATATCTCATGAGATAGTCACAATACCTAGTGCATTGGAGTGATTTTAGGGAGAACCCATCCAAATGAAAAAACATACATATATATGTCAAATGATTTTAGTCGACATATCATAAAAATTAAAGGAAATAAAAGGGTTTTTATTTCATTTTGAAGTGGTTATCTAATGAATAATTCAAGATTTCATCAATAAACAGAACATGATAAACCCATGGAAAATAAATTGTTATCCAATGATTTGAGAAAAATTGATAGAAAAAAACACTCTATAAAGATAATTATTCTTATTGTAGTTACACCTTATACGAAATGGTTATATTGTTTATGAATTAATTTCCCATAATTCAACGTATTGAGTATCTAGGTGAACTCTATTCAATCATAAATAGGAAAAATAAAATTTACCAAGGAAATGAATCATATGTAAATCATTCCTATGAAAATGAATGATTAGGAAAGACCAATATAGTTATTTATAATACCATTTCTTAAAATATAATTTTATAATCCATCTAGATACATATGTTGTATGGTATAATTTGTTATATACCCTTGATCTATCATATGACCTAGATATAAACATTCTTAGAAGAATGGAATTATTTTTACTAAAATAATAATTTCTATAATCCTTTGAATATTTTTTGAAAAGTAGATATTTTTTAACCATGAGAATATGGATTGTATTTTTCAAATCCTGAAAAAAATTGAGTTATTCCCATTTAAATAGATAAATGCGATGAAACGATAAATTTATATAGAAATCTGTAATAGATATTCCATCCATTGAATAAGAACCGTGTGAAAAATGTTAAAAAATTATTCTAATTTATTATAAATAAATATAATATAATAGAAAATAATATTAAAATAAATTCAATTACTTTTGAAAACATTTATAACATTAACTTATTAGAAATCGTTTTTTAATATATACATATAGAAAATGTTGAAAATTATTTAAAAATAATATATGAAACCCCAATAATAAAAATGGTTGATAAAAATCATAATATGAAAATTGTGAAGGGAAAATAAATTTTCACTAAATATATATCATATTTAGTTTATATATCACACTTTATATGGTTAAAACATATACATATATCATAAATACTCATTGGAATGAATAATAGTTATTATTACTAACGTTGTATTTTTATCTGAAGAAGTTATTCATTGAGGTGGAGGAAATAAATTATGATATGTAAAACCTTACGAGATAAATGAAATAATTAATTTGAAAATAGATTTTGAAGATTAAAATTAATAAGATATTTCACAAATCATGGGAAAATATTTTTGTTCCATGAAATAAAATATGAATTGAGTAACATTTTAAATAAAATATTTTTTTAATATCATGAAAATAAAACTGAAATACCATGAACTAAAAAAATAATTATAATATAAAAATGTGTCATCATGTACCCCATATAAATATCAATTAGAGAATAAATTAAAATATTTCTCATCAAAGTTTTTTTTCAAAAAAAAATACTATATATTTTAAGAAATATAAAATTAAAACACCTGGGATAAATAATTTATAGATATTAATGTTAATATACCATTAATAATTATAATAGATGATATTAATAAATCTATTGTAATTATATAAACGATTAAAAATAAATTATGTTCATAATATAATGAGTGTGTAATGAATGATTTTTTTAGAACAAACACTTACATCAATAGAAACTTATTAACCAAATATATATGAGAATGATAACATGATTTTTAAAATTATATGATCTTGCCTTTTTTATATTGATTATTATTTTTTGGGATTAAATCTTCCTTTTATTTATTTTTTATCTTAGACCCTAAACCGAGTCATGGGCCTATTGGTTTGTTTTCTAAAAGGAAGGGTTAGAGGGTTTTAGGTTGGCTGCAGACCAGTTACATGATATATAATTGGAATACATGATGTGTATTCAATTACATGATGTGTAATGGTTTCTCGAAAAACATTAAATCCAGGTAAAGTTTTTTCCAAGAGGAAAACATTTATATATTGACATGACCTATATAGAATTTACATGTCGTGTAAATTTTTGATTTTTTAAATTAGGTAGGGCCTCCTATCATTTTTTGATAAAATATATCACCTAAATTATCAAGGAAATGAGAACCCAAGAGACCCTAGGGGTGGATCTATACAGATTATAGATTAGATGTATATTTCATTCATCATCATTCTTATTAGATCTCTTCTTGTAAGTTCTCAATTAATTTTTAGTAACTCATCAATCCCATTGATATCAGTTGTGATTTTTGGGTGCAAGATATTTTCCCTATTTTCTATTTCCTCCTCCATTATTCATTATTTTTTCCAATATATGTCTAATTACATGTTGAAACATGATGATAATTCTACTGCCGATCTATAGCAGGTTGTATATACTTTTCTTATTGGCTTTGGTGCTTTATAAGGATTGCAATTATTGTGCCTCCCATAGAGATTTCTAACATGAAACAAAAATTGAAGTATTTAATTCAATTAACTATATTGTTGACCATTTAGGGATTCTATAAGGATCCCATAAAATTTTTTAGTTTTGTATCTCACACTCAAGGATACCAATGGGGTGAGCCAAATTAATTTACCTTTTTTATAACATGTTTAACAACCTATGTGGTGAATTGATGCATTTCTATATAGAGGAGGCCCCTTAATAAATTAATTTTATTTAAATATATGTTTATGAGATTGGTTTACACCTTTTCCATGTGATATCATGTTTACAATGAGTTTTTAAATGATTAAAATTGAACATAAATTTCATAAATTTATTATTTAAAAAGTTGTTGAAATAGTGTGTTAACTCAAGTGTTATGTTTCTGTATGAATTGTAAACTATAAGGGTGTATACACATTCATTTATTTTAAATTATAATTGTCATATATTAGTGGGTATAATCGTGTGATAAAAATGAATGTTAATTGGTTATATGAGGGGTAGACTCGTATTATGTGAAATGGTAAATGGTATGAAATAGTGAATGAAGGAATATATGCATTGGATGATGTTCTATGGATCTTGAAAAGGTATTGGATTCATTGGATAGAGTATGATCTATATGCCTTGATATTATGGGATTCATTGGGCCTTACAACCCCTTAGACCTGACATTCCTGGACTCTCATAGGACATGATTTGTAAGAAATTATCCAAGGACTCTAACAAGTTCCTAACCAAGATTATATTGAGATAATCCTATGACTCGAAGAGGATAACAATGTATTCTACCCTGTGGATCGAGGACATTGTTTAATAACACTTCTATTATTAGGAATTACCATTGTATATTGCAAAATTCTTAATTGTATGGTGTAACTATGGTTGTGATAAAAAATCTGGTTGTACGAGAAGCCAATGGTTGACATTTTATTTGTGGATGTATGATGAGGTAATGTTGGATACATCTATTCTATTGTAGTTACATTGTAAAGGATATGAAAATTTTTAGGGATCCTTGAGAGGTTATTTATTTTTACTTTGTTAATGGTGGATACACCATTGGTGCTTGACATTTCGTTAATGCTTACAAGATTTACAGGGACAATGATTATCTCATTACATTGCACATCCTAAAACTGTATAGTCCCTTAGGTGGATTCCCATTGAGACAGTTGAAGTTCCCAATCAGGATCTAAGTATCACTGGGAGGGGGAGGGGGTGAATCAGTGATATCTTATTCTTTTTAAGTATCCCCCTTTTTTTGAAACAACCTCCGCCTCCTGTTAAAGAGATTCTTCCCTACTGAACACACACAACCACAGGAACACAAGATTTACAAGGTTCACTACTCAACAAGAGTAGCTACGTCCTTGGTATGGTACGAAAACAATTCAGTACCACACAATCCACTAGAAAACAATCCTTATATGTGGAATACAACGAGTAGGATATACCCTTACACTCGTGCAGCACTTTAAAAACAATCTAATAGTGCATGTGCTCCCTCTTAGCACAAATAGGGTAACACAATGTTTCAGTGCTTCTTTACAATTGAACAAATGTATTATCTGAAGTACAAATCTTCACTTTCTTACCCAGAAGCCGGTAAGAACTCTCTTACGCACTACTGAATACGTGCGAAGACCCAAAATATTTCGCGCAGCCTTTAGGGTGCCTTGCGCGCAATTCAAATGGATTGCGCGTAAAAATCCCTTTTTGGCGTGAAAAACGTTTTCGCGCAACTTCCCTTTTGCGCGCAACTTTTTCTCTTATCGCACAACTTCTCAATTTTCCGCGCACCTATCCTCTTTTCATGCAAACTTATTTCTTTTCGCGCAACCCACTTAGCGTATAATTTACGCGCACTAGAGCTCGGGATTTCTTCTAAGTGTCGAGCATTAACAACTAACAAGGATTAGCCTCATATTTATAGGCATTTTTGAACCCGCGCGAAAAACACTAATCCGCGCGTAAAACCTCCTCCATGCGCTTAAAAACTCTTTTATGCAACTTCATATTTCGCTCCATGCTTCAATATTCCGCGCACCTCATGCCTTTGCCATCTTTCATCCTTCTAAGCATGAAGCACCAATTGCGCGCAAAATTCCGCACCGCGTTCCACATTGCGCACAAACCCAATCTTTCCTGCAACATCAGATTTCGCGCACTGCTCCAATATTTCGCGCATTTTATGCCATTGCCAATTTTTGATCTTCTGATCTCTAACCATAATTTGCGCGAAAACTTCATTCCTCAATTTTGCGCACCATGCCAATATTTCGCGCATCCCGCAGATATTGCACGCACCACTTTATTTTTGCGCGAAACGTGCCTAAATTTCAGCGCACTCCATTCCTTTGTTATTTTTCATAGTTCTGACCTTGAATAACTCTTTTGCAAGTATAAACCATCTTCAATCCTATGCGCAACATCCATTGCCAAGCACATTTCTTCATCTCCCGATTTTCAGGCCCTAAAATTTGGCAAACACTGGAAAACGGCGCCACCTTAAACTGTGCTTTTCTACCATCCCCAGATTGTCTATTGCTTTGTCATGTTGTCTCTTTACTGCTTCCCATAACCATTCTTCTGCTCTTATCATGAATCCCACTATCGTGATACTTATCCTTTGATAGATCAGCTTAAGCATCGTCAGAGTTGCAATGGGAACTGAGTCTTTCCTATCTTCCAGCAGCATCATTCCTTCCAATCAAAACATTATCTGACTGGCATCATCATTTATCCCCCTTTCCTTCATAAGGCTTGCATCACAAGTTCTCTTAACGCATGATTTGTGTGAAATACATACCAGCAAAGCATCGTCTGATTTATGATCCTTCTACAAAGTGAATTTATTTATCGCCTTTCACAACAAAATACAACACTCTGCAAAAGCTAACTCTTCAAACTTTCATCTTCATTCAACCTGGTCCCAACAACAGTATCTCACATAAATTTTTTGGACACCATTTCATACCTAAAAGCACTATATATATGTAGGTAGATACCAGGGAATTAACACATAATTCTAGAGTAGATTTTGTATGATACACAGGAGTAGGGGAGCATAGGACCAAGCTGAGTCACACTAAGTTATTTAAAAATAACACATTTTGTTCTTTATTGTATTTTGGAAACATGTATTGTGCTATAATAATATCTACCTGATTTTTATTCTTTCAACATACATGTATCATAATCATTTTATATGAGGGACTTCTGTTTTTGGTTTTAATTACTGCCATGTTTATTTATCATTTTTCTTCATGTTGTATCTTCTTGTTCTATTAATTTTAATTATAATTCTATTTTGTTACACTATTATAATGAGGTTATAGTGTCCCCATGGACACACCCTGTGACCTCTATTCTAGAATGTAGTCTCTGGTTTTCAGTGAGATGCAATTGAGGCCATGTGACGTACCAGGCTTGGGGCACCGTTCAGTTTCATCCAAGTATGTAATGTTACAATGTGGTATGAGAGCAATTATATTTTGTTTTTCATTACTATTTGGATATATTATATAATAATATGAAGGTATTAGAATTTTGTAAAGAGAAATTCTTGGGCATATCTTACCGTCGTATTGTGAAAATCCAAATTTCTTTGATTGAAATGGGTATTTTCTAGATTCTCACTATTACAGTTGATTTTATTCCACCATTGGGTGGCCCACATAAATGATGATTTTATTTTTGATTTTAATTTATGTTTTTTCCTATTTCAACTTATTGATATGAAGGTATTACATAAAATTAATCATAAAATCACCTATTATAAATCGCATTCTATGCATTCTTCTATTCTATTAATGATGTAGTAGTTATTTTCAAGCTATTACATTAATTGTTGTGATAGATGAGCCTGTTTTGGTGATAGATTTTATTGATTTGATAGATAAAGCAACATCATCATTCAGTTAAAAAGTATTTTGGGTCCTTATGGAATGGAATGTAATCCTCCTGTTGATTCATATATCTTATGTAATTTTATGTTGAATGGATTATATGGGAATCGAATATTGGTTCATGATGTGTTATGGGTATTAATGGATTAGAACATGGGAACACATTGTTTATACCATTTGAATAATATAGTGAGACAATTTAAATTAAAAATTAATATGAGTTGACCATGAGATGTGATCTTGTAAATAACGACTCCACCTTGTCCCATTTTTTGAGTGGGCATGAGGTAGAGTATCTATTGGTTTTGGGTAACCGTTCATTTATAGTACTGGATTTAAGAGGAAACTATGGGTTATGACCTAGTATTAAGAGGTTTTGGACCTCTACTATGAGTTTTGGTTGTGAACATTTATGTTTTTATTTCCTGAGGCATGTATTTTTTCATTTTATAAGCATGTTTCCATGATGATATCTAGTCAAATTATTGGAGGGCGGTGATGACGACACTCCAATGGAGGAGGGTCTTGGGATACTGATGGTTTCTCCTTTTGTTCCTGATGTGTTACAAGATATATCTCCATACACAAGTGCTAAATCACAATTAAAGAAGGTATTATATCACTACATGTAATAATTTTAGGTACCACTACAGTTGCCCCTATCTTTGGATGATCTTATGTGTGTGTTCTAAAAGAATCATCTTCGTATTTTTTCTGGGGATGGTGATCTATAAGCTATTGATTTATGGAAAGATACTACAATTTTTATAATCAATTACCTTGAGAAACCTCTTAATAGGAGAGTGAAGCTCATGACTTGTATGATTAATGCATTATCAAATAATTGTGGTGTTTTAAACCATGATGAAAGGTTGTGAGATATGTTCAAGGATAATTTCCAAACAATGTTATATGACTTTTTCTACCCCAAGACATTGTGGGAAGAGTGTTATAGCAAATTCATCTGTCTGGAGAGGGTAGTTATTACTTTTATGGAGTAATCGACATGATTTACATAGATGCAACATTTTGGGTGGATGTTACATACTGATGAGCTATCAAGGTACAGAATATTGGAATAATTCCATTGATATGGTATCAAATATAATGACAAAACATTCATGTTGAACTCTATCATTGAATTTGTGAATGAAGTGTTGATTATTGAGACGAATTCGAGGGAATTTGGGGGAGTGGTGAAGGGTAGTTCTGTCTCTTGACATAGTAGTTCGACATCCAGTTGTAGGAACCGTGGTTTGATACATCATGTTACATGTGTCCCAATTGGGTTGTGGGAACTGGTAGAATAGTTTTATATCATTGTTTCTACAGATGAATCCATATAATGAATCAGTGTGATCATGATTTAATTGACTGATAAGATTATGGAATGATGGGCCAGTTGAAAAATTTATTCGAACAATCACTCCAACTGTGAGTGGTGGAGGTCATATCTCACACTAGTTTATGAAACATGTTTCTCATATATATAGTAGTAAGGGATCTGGAGTCAGTCTAGTCTAGTAGGCCATGGAAGTGGTGGTTGTGGATATGGATGGTGAATAGTAGTTACATTGTGAAATTTTTGTGGGACTACTTTAGGGAATGGGGTTGTGTCACAATGCCATGGTTTATTCGAGGAATATTATTTATAGACTAACCCTATGGATCAGGGTTTTGGAAAATTTATGGTGAGAGGAAAGATCTTAGATTCATATATTATTGAATCATCTCTTTTGGATACAGGTGCATCATATAGTTTTATATATGCAGCTTTGGTGAAAATCCTTGGTCACGTTATGATATCTTTTGAGACGGTTATCACCATATAATTTTTTTAGGAATCATAATGGATTGTGTATGCCAATGTAGGGAGATCCCCCTTGAGGTAAGTGGGTGTCACATTGTCCTGAATCTTTATTTCCTTGATATAACTATGTTTCATGGAATACTCCATATGGACTGGCTAGTATCGTATCAAGATTATATTGAACATTATTAAAATAGAGTGACTTTAAAATCACTAGATAATTTAGTTTATACTAACAAGGGTGGTTAGGATGTCCATGTGATCCTACCAAGACTATAACATCATGGTCTTTGAGGGATGAAAATCAATATCACTTGTTTGTACCACTCTATATATGGAGTTCATTTGGTGGACTTTCCTTATGTGGTTGATCATTTTAGGTTTGTGTTCCCAGATGACTTTTCCAGTTCACCTCCTAAGTGAGTGGTTGAGTTCTCCATCAATCTAGTTCCAAGATTTGTAAATGTATATATTAATTTATATTGGATGGATATGACAGAATTACCAGACCTCAAGATGAAACTAGAGGATTTGGGGGAAAAGTGTTTTATATAAACTAGTACTTCTCCATGGGGGTTACTGGTCCTTTATTAGAAAAAGTAAGACCAAAATCTTCGAAAAATTCTTGAATTATTGAAAATTTAACCATATGATTGTTATGAAACGATATCCCCTAATAGGAATATATTACAAGTATGATTAGCTTTGAGGATATTGATTTTTCTCAGAAATCAATTGGAGGTCCGGATATCACTAGGTACATGTTCGACCTGTAGAAATAACTCATTGTGATTTTTGGGGTAGTTATAGTCTATATGAGTATCATGTTATTCTATTTTGTCTCATGAACAATTTTTTCGTTTTCATGTAGCTCGTGAACTAAGCCTTCCATCCTTATTTGGATTATTTTTTGGTGGATTTTTTGGAAGAAATATTTGTGAATTCTCACAATCTACATGACCATAAGAAGCACGTTTAGATCATTTTGGATACACTGAGAGAGAATCATTGATATACTAATAAAAAAAAGTACCAATTCTGGAGGAATCAAATTGGATTTCAAGATAACATAATCTTTGTGAAGGTAGTATCAGTTGTCCTATAAAAGGTGAGAACTATAGTTTCATGGAAACATTCGAAGAATTTCTTTGACATATGATATTTCTTGGGGATATCTGGTTACTTCAAGTGTTTCATATTGGTCTTTTAATTCTTATTAGAACTATTTATAGTCTTAAATATGTGGGATGTGATGTTTTTATGGTTTGATTCCTATGATATATCCTCTTAGGAGATGAATGGAAGATTTATTTTAGTGGAGTCAAGATACCACTTGAATAGGGGAAGAGCTACATAGTATTATTATTCCTTGTGTATTGGTATTGGAGCAGTGTTAGTGTGTGGGTATATTTTTGGAATACATTTCTCATTAGTTGAGGACTCATTAGATGAATTACCCAAATCATGATCTCAATTTGGCTATTGTTTTTCATGGAATTTCATATTCGATACATTACTTACTGGGAGAGTGTTTTGGGGTGTACATGGGCCAAAAAATAAAAAAGTACAATTTTACATTTTATGACATCAATATAAGGAAATGAAGGTGTGTGTAGTACATAATGTCTTTTGACGTCGAGCAGACCTATACACAAGGTAAAGGAATAAAATTTCCAATAAACTTAGTAGGAGGACATATATATAGGATTTTCAACATGCCTATAGTGAGTAAAATATTATAGATTTGTTTTATGACATGAACATAGATGTTAAACCAAGCCAAAGGCTGATATTTATTTAATATTTTTCTATGACCTCTACCATACTAGGTAGAGTTTGGTTGGTGTAGCTGTTTAAATCCGAAGGTCATGTACTACAGGAGAGTGTGGTTGGTGGAGACCATCTTTCTTATTAGACCATAGGGATGGATGAGATTAGCTATAACCGTGTTCATGTTTGGGTCGTAGTGGACATAAACGGGGAGTTTTTTCAGGGGTTTCATGCCTCAACATGGGAAGTGAATCCCAGAGTCACCGTGATGTATTGTTAGATGTACCATTAGTACTGACGGCCAAGTACAATATGAGAGGTATTTATGATTTTCTCCACCTATCAGGAGGTGATGATTTAAAATCATGTACCATCCATATTATTATATAATTTTCCTATTTTTTTGAATAGGTTGGATTATGTCATGAACGGTTTTTTAGTGGTTTACTAAGGTTTTCTTTAGAGAATGATGTTGTGTGAGTATTTTTATATAAACTCGTGAAGGTTTGTCATTTCTTACAAATCAAGGATACCATCTGTGTGGATGAGATTGGGTTGTATTATAACTTTATGATATTATGAATTTAGGGTGTCCCATAAATTATCATTTCTAGTAAATATTCCCAATTTAAATCTTATTTTGGGAAGAGTTTTTATAGGGTACTGGGTACACATTTGTCCTTAAGTACAACTTATCACCATCTTATTAAAGGCCAGTTAGATCTTAATATATAGGTTCTTGATGAAATTATTATAGCATGAATCATATATTTTAGAGGCTTATTGGAAAGGAACATACCCCTAGATGAGTTCTCATACTATAACAACTATCAGTAGACTATAGAGATTAAACCTTATAGGGCCTTGTAAGGTAGGCCATATTGACCGCCATGTGCTAGTTAGAGATAGGCTATGTAGCTTTACTTATACCACATCTTGTGCATAAAATTTTTAGGACTTTTTTATTTAGAAGTAGATGGCTACGTAACTGTCTTGAATGAAATATTCCACCGATCGACATAGATATCCTCTAGATTTCTAGTTCAAGGATCATGTCTTCTATCATGTTTCCTAGAAGATGGGACATAGACAGATCAAGATTCAAGGTATTATCTCACCATGATATGTTAAGATATTTAGGATTTGACAAAGAGTTTTATGGTAGCCTATCACTTGAAATTCCTCATAGGTACAAATTCATTCATAATGTCTTCCATGTATCTCAGTTGCACCTCTTTCACTCAAACCCATATCCTCATTTTTACCAAAACTAGGTCCATTTAAAAGCAATATGTTACCTTTTAGGGAAAAAGTATATATGTTATTTAAAGTATAATAATGGTTATCCAATGATGGTTAGTTCATCTAGTACATGTGCAATAGAAGAACATCCATATACAAGAGTTGTGAGTGGGAGGTGAATGTACAAGATTTATTGGAATAGTTGTTATCATAACAATATGGACCAACCATGAGAGGTAAATTTGATGCTAAAAATAATTATGGGATAATATTTTAAGATACTATTTTTCTATTGATGTAATTGTTCTTTGGTTTCAAGTTGAACTATTCCTTATATTAATTTTTGGCTTTAATACTATTTAAGGTCATAGGCCAGTTGGGGTGTTTTAATTAATTGGAAAAGGATTTTAGGTTGTATACATGATACTTACTTGATGTGTAATTTTAATACAGGATGTGTATTCAATTATAATATGTGTAAAGTTCTAACCATAAGAACTCATGTCATGTAGATTTTTCTCCTATGAAACATATCTTGATATTTACACGATGTGTAAGGCATTTACACATCTTGTAAATGGCCAAGTTTTATATAAAAAATATTTTAGGGATTACTGTATTTTTTTTGGATAAAGTCCCTCACCTACCTTATCATGCACATGAGAACCCATGAATGATAAGGGGTGGGATTATCACTAATTTGTGTACCCAAACATCATTTATTTAACATGATTATCATAAGATCCATGTCAATAATATATCAATACCTTTTTATCCATTATTCATTCTTATAGATATCGACATCACTATTTATCTTCAAGATCATTTTCATTATTTTCATGTTGTTCATATGTTCTTCAATTTTTCTCCTGATTTGTGTCGAATTTGGAGTTGATACTAGCCCATTACTCCACTTTCGATCTATGGTAGGTGGTCTATAATTTTCCCATTGGTTTTGGTGATTTACATACCTAACATCCATTTTGATTCATATAGGAATATACAACTTTGTCCTAAAATTGAACTAGTTAATTTAATTAGTTTTATTTGTACCATTGATGGATTTTCTTAGGTTCCTTTGAAATTCATTTTTAGTATTTTCACAACCCATGTCCACCCATGGGGGTGAGCCATATTAATTTACATTGTTTAATCATTATTAAACCAACCATGAGATGATTTGATGATTTTGTTGATAGAGTAATCTCTTTAACAAATGAATTTCATTGAATGAGATTGTATATATATGGTTAGCATACTTTTCCATTTTATATAATGTTGATGTTGAGTAATAAAATGGGTTACATTGAATAGGAATTTTATAAATTAATTATTTGTAAAAATCTGATCATTAGTGGGTTGAATCATGTGTTATGTTTATATCTGAATATTGAACCATGAATGGGTATACTAATTTGATTCCATTGAATTTGAATTAAGATATATGAGGGGATATAATAATGAGATAAAATTTAAAGTGAAATGGTTATATGTGTTGGTAGACTCAAAATATATGAAATGTTAAATGGTATGAAATAGTGAATGAATGAATGGATACCATGGAAAATATTCCATGGATATTGACATGGTATTAGATTCTTTGGATTGAGTATTCTTTTTTGGTATAGATTCCATGGGATTCCTTGGTCTAAGAATCCCCTTGGGATCGGCTTCCTTGGAATAATGTAAGACATGATCAGTATGACATTATCTTAGGACTCAAACCAGTGTCTCACATACATTCCATCGAGATGCTGCAGGACTCGATTAGGAGGCCTTGGTATTTTAAAACATTTATTTGACACATCATGTTATAAAAAATTGATTATAATTCATGGTCATGGTAAATTCTTATATGATTGGTTGGATGGTTCAATCGTGGTTGTAATGAATCATCTTTTTATATAGAAAGGTCATGGATGACTTTTTATGTATGGTTTTATGGTGAGTTTATGTTCAATAATTATATTTCTATTATAGATTCCATATATAGGATCTGTAGCTAGTTTTTCAAGGTGGCTTGAGAGGATATTTTCTGTCACACTATTTTTAGTAGATATTCCTTGGGCACTTTACATTCCTTTACTACTTCCCTTCTTTACATTCACATTCATAGATACTTATATTGCATAGCCTATAAACATATATACCATTAGGTGGAAAAATCTTGTGATTGTATCTCACACATCTTCAAGCCACCCATGGGTACTCGATGAATATATTTGAATATAGGTAGAGATAGGGGAAAACACAAATAATTCGAGAATCGATGTTGTACCATGCAAAGGATCACGGGTGTAAAGGACTGAGGAGATGCTTGAGATTCTATTTTGAGATAGAATATTTCATCATTTTTTAATATTTTGGATACATGTGTTATAATATAGTACATTGTACCTAATTTTACTACTTTCTATATTCATGTTTTATCATCATTATATATGAGAAAGTTCAAGTTTTGATATGATTTCCTACCTTATTTAATTATTAGTTGTATGCATATTGTATTTTCAAATGATATTGAATTATATTACTATTCCACTATGTATCAATCTGGTAATTAGGGAATAATCTCCCCCTGAACACACTATGGGCCTTCACTTCTAGTTAGAATCATTTGGAGTTCAACAAGTTGTGCTTGAGGTCATGTGACCCACTGAGCTCAATTAACATTTTATTGCTTCCATACATATGGATTAAAAAAGAATAATATCATAAAATAAAATATAATAATTATATAATTAAATTTTATATTTATTAAATCATAAAAATTTAAACATGTTTTATAACATAAAAATATCTTAATTAATATAAATTAATAGGGAAAACTTATCCTATGTTAGAAATATTTTTTTTGTCTCACATAACATCATGAATAATTAAATTTTGGTTATTACAATACATAATAATAAAATTATTCATATATAATTATTTCCCTAGGGTCTATTTTTTATAACTTTTTTATTAATTAAAGGATTTCTTCATATGTCAGTTCTATGAGAATGACTTATAGAATTTTTTGAGTCTATTGATTTGTTTAGCATGGGAAATAATATATTTCATATATATATAAAACATCAAAAATATCAATATTTTTGAAATATATTAATTAAATATATATTATTTGATATATGATTTTCTGTGATGGAAAAAATAATAGATCGTTATGTGAACACAGTAATCAGCACACGTACAAGGACAAGAAAATTGTTTTCAATAAAATATGAGGGTAAGAAGTCAAATTTCATAATTATTAATTATTAGAATAGTGTTAAGAATATTATATTTATTTATTAAATCCCTTTTTTTATCTATCCATTCAAGTTAGTGATGATAAATAAGACATGTTATTAAAGGAATTAATAGTCCAGACTTAATTATGATGATTTTTTCATTCATATAGTTTAGGAGGATGTATTTAAAGTGTTATAACATTAGTATAATAAAATACCTGAATATAATTTATAATTATGTTATAATACTCCCATTAATAGTAGATATTATTGGTGGGATACAAAATAATTAATAAGGAATAAATGTTGTGAATAAAAAGATATGATCATTGAGACATTGAAATTTATCTTCAATGAAATTAGAAAAATTGGCCTTAGGCTATCATAAAATGACTAGAGGATTGAGGGGGTGTAATGAAATTATATTAAAGTTAATTATAGTATATATACAAGTGTAATTATAATTGTAAGTTAATCATGGAAGGGAAGGAAGTGGTATTCATTTATATGTGACGTAAATGGGACATTCCATGCAATGAAATGTTAAGTAAGGGGTAATAATTTATGTGAATGAAATATAGGTGATTTAGGTGTCATATGGATTCTCATACATGGGAGTATTACATTAAATCCTGAAAAATTATTTCTAAAATGAATAAATGTCATCTAATCTTAGGAAATTTTATGCCACATTGGATCAGTCATTTAAGAACATATTACTATTAATTAAATAGTAATCATGTCAAAAAATTTATTACTAAAAATATACGGTGACCCATAATACCAAATTTTTAGATTCCAAATCTGATATTGGGATCCTCTTAATCGAATTGGATTTCTGAGTAGTATAAAATTTACATTTTAATCAAAACATCTAATGTGATTGAATACAAACATGTTTTGAAAAAAAAATAAATTATTTAAATAATTAAGTTTAATAAATTATATTTTACATTTTTGTCAACTAATTGTGTGTATATTAACGTGTATTTATTTTATAAACATCATAATTTTGGATTTTATTTATTATATATTGAAAATAATTAATACAATAGTTAATATTTAGACTATTATTTATTCTTTGAAAAATACAGGTTTAACCAAGGTAAATAATATTTACCAAAGGTTACATATTCATTATAAATAAAAATAAATTTACCTTTATTAGTAATTATTAATTAGTTATTTTAAATTTAATATCCATATCAACTAGTTTAATTAGAAAATATATATTTTTAAAATACAGATGTTTAATTTATTTATGACATTTTTTTATAAAGTGTTATTTATATTACATAATATAATATTTTGGTTTTTAATTTAGATATTATTTTTCAAAATATAGAATGTAAAAAAATTATTTTATAAAGAAACACTTTTCATGAGTTTTAGATTTTTTTTGTACCCATGTGATGAATTAAAATCTACTTTATTTAAAAAAACTGTATTATTCAGTACACAGATTAAATAAATTATTTTTTAAAAATTATTTAAATTATTCATAAAATAATATTACCCTAAAAATATCAAAAATCAGGTTATTTTTTAAATGTTCACTATTTTTTAAAAAAAAATTAACAATAAAATTAAATCATAAAATATAATGAAGTGTAGTTTTTTTTAAAAGGATTTATTTTTTTATGTGAATTTTTTTAAGAATGGATCTATTCATAAATATATTTATGTCAAAAATATATTCATTTTAACAAATAATTGTAATGCATAAAAAATAAATTTAATTAGTTTCATATTTATTCTAATTGAGTTCTATGTTTATGGTAAATTTTAATTTCTTTTGTTCTTATGTATTTATATCCTATTTTTTACCACTATTTTTACATTTTAAATCAATGGATACATTATGCCAGTATATACTGTATCTATTTTTAGTATTTTATGTGGAGAAAACCCGAGAATACTTTATTTATTTAAGAAAAATATATGGGTATTTGTATTGAACCCCACCCCTCTCCCCCAGATAGTTTTTCCTAAATATTTCATATTAATAAAATTTTAAAAATGGATAAAGGAAGTGAAAATTTCAACATGCCATGTGATATTTTCTATAATGATATTAGATCCATAGCATCGTAGGGAATACTTAAGAATTCTTATTTGTACTAAATATTTCATGGGAATGTATATACTATCTAGGTTTTATGGTCCATGTGAAATATTCCATTTTATTATTGGATAAATCAATGTTGGACTTTCACTAATAAATGATCTTAGTGGATTTGGAATTTTTTTCAAATTATAGAAATTAATGTGATGTAAGTGTGAATATATCCATTCTATTTCATAAATTGAATCATTTTTTTACATGGTATTATAATTTGTGAAAACATTGTTTCTAAAAGCATTGTAATAATACAACTATATATGATTAACCAAATAAAAAACATATATTAGTGACATTGTGATCTTAGAAAATAACATAGATTAAATAATATTGATAAAACTAGAGTATGTACACTAATTTTGGGTTGCGGCTAAGAGAAACACTTTCACAACTATCCTATACATTGGTATTATTTTTATTGATTCATCCATTATTCGTTTCATTAGGATGTTGAGGTTTAATTCCATGAAACAGAATCCTTGTACTAATGCGTAAACATGGAAAATTATTGAGTACTCTACACATAAAATGTTTAATTACTAGTTGTTCCCTTGGATGGAAAATATTAATTTTCCTCATGTTAAATGGACTCATCATTTTCCCTAGATAGTTTTATTTTTTATTTCATTTTTTACGACATGAAATGTATCTTATAGTCCCATTAATGAAAGTATATTATGTTTTATTCAAACATTTTGGAAATATAAAAAATTGAATTTTGCATCTTTCACCTTATTAATAATTTGATATTTCATTGCAATTCATCGTTATCTTCTTGGGTTTGTTTGATAATTATACTATGTTTACGTTGTTAATAATATTCCAGTATTTATAGTTTGGTATAATATCATGGTTTCTTAGTCATGGTCTATTTATGATGGGATATACGTTTAGGAAATCCTTATGTTTCCCCATGCATTCATGGTTTCTTCTAGTTTCATCCATTTATAAAACTTAAATGGTAAACATGAACAATGAAACATTTAAAATAATGGGAGATTATCATATTCATAAAAATTAATTTAACATTAGTTATTTTTTTCCTCAATATAACATTTTTCATTTCCAATCACTTTTAAGGGGAAGTGAGACACCTCATAGGGGAATAATTTAAGCACCAAATAATATTAAATTATGGTTGAATAACATTTTTAGATGATTAGAATCCAAATCCCCAAAAATTATCTGGGGAATAGAGTTTACCTATGGTCCATGATCATCCATATATATTTCATCATAATGATTCTCCAATAGGTCTCAATATTTCATGTATTCATTCATGATAATAATCTCCATTTTGAAATCACTTATCAAGAAGCGTTTCTTCCTATTAATCCATTTACCTTTTCCCTATGTAGTTTCTATTCGAGTAACCATTCCAATAATTTGTTTTATTCCTTCCTAAGATGCCTTAATATCCATGACAATATCCAACATTTCATTATCTGAGTTCAGTAGAAGGGCCATGTGATTCATCATCGAGGAAATCTATTTATGAGAGTCAAAAAGAGTTCCCACAACATTCTTCTACCTTGCAGGATATAAAACTCTCACTTCCTCATGTTGTAGCCTAGGAGGATGTGCAACCTCCATTGGGGGAGGGCATGCATCCATAAAGGGCACCTGAAAAATCCCTTCTTGAGATAAAAAATCAGACCTCTCAAGAATTTAAGCACCATTACATGCCTTTAGAGAGGTTTACCTTTACTTGTGGGCATAATTAAACGAGGAATAGGAAAGTTAGAGTAGTCTTTCATTGGTCACGTCTTCTAGGTATTATTGATAAATCCTTCTGAATATATAAAGGTATTCATTCCCTTCCATGAAGAGGTTCTAAAATAATACTCCTCAATCCCCATTTCCTTGTACTAGACAAGGTAGTCTGATGTTGGATCCATATCCAAAAGATAAACCACCCCTCCAATAATGGAATCCTCACCAAGGAAGATCTCTATATCTAAACCTCCATCACGAGAATGACCATCACCTTCTCCTAGAACAGAAAACATGTCTTCAGAGTTATTGTAACTACCAATAGATTTACCCTTCTTATAATTGGATGTTTTTTCCGGTGTTTCTTTCATTAAAATTGTTGGACTACTTGAATGTGTCAAACCATGTCAAATGTATTGGAAATTCATAGGATTTTTTTATGATTGAGCACTGTGTTTTCTCACCCCTAGATATATCCTCATCAACTGCCTCATTAACAGTATCTTCCTTAAGTGGAACCAGTTGAATACCCATAACGACATCCATTTTACCTCCATCTCCTTATTCCCCTACACTTTCTAAACCATGCCTTCCTTCATGGTGACCCCGGCCCTCACTTCATGAAGCCTACTAGAAGAGAAGGGAACACCCAAATCCATTTTCAGATGGTTAAATATATCTTAATTTTTTTGTTCAGTTAATTATCCATTGAAGCCTTCTGGGAGAATCCACTTTATTCTCATCACACTCATGCACTAGAACCCTATTAACACCCCAATCACAGTTCAAATTCACGGAGTTAATTGTGATCCCCAGTTTGAAATTCAAAAGTATTTTTCCTTTCTGAAGTGATTGATTATACACTTAATCCACGTTCTATTAAACACATGAGGCTCATACATGTGATTCTGACTCTCTTCGAGTAGTAGGAACAGCCACCCCATGATGAGAATGGCTATGGATGAAAACAAATGATTAGTTCCTCAATAATTGACATGAAGAGCAATACTATGACCATGAGTCAATGATACCCATTATATTAATACTCCACCACCACTATGATCTGAATTCAATCTATAGGAAGAATAGAATGTTCCACATGCACACACATATTTTGGGTGATGTGGTGATACATTGAGTTGGTTTGGATATCCGTGCATAAGAAACACCTGAACATATTTCCAATAATTAAAATAATGGAGGGGTTTTGAAAAGGAAAGGGACGACCAAGAAAAAACACCCAATGAGATGGAGTTGACATATCGTGTTTCATATGGAAGTCATAGGAACATCATAATAGAGTTATCCTAACTCACATAGTACCACATAATGCTTCATTGGATTACATTGGGAAATTGATAAGGAAAAGGGGGAGCTAAAAATCTGAATTAGATAATTAAGATGATAATAGAGTAAAAAATAGTTGAAACAAAATTATATGAAAAAGAGGATAATCATAAGAGATGAAGCGTCTCAAAATGAAATGATAGAATAACACCCTATATTAAACATGATCATATCATAAGAGAAATTTTTCATTAGTATATGAAAAAAAACAATGATTCATACTAATATTTTAAGGCTCATTGCCTCTCTATTAAAATATAGTTGCCTATGATGTCACCCTATTACGATATTTAGTTAGGAATAGTACAACTTCACCATGTTATCTCTCAATAATGTTACATTACCCAATGCATTAGAGTGGAATATAAACACACCAAACATAAATTAAAATCATATAGAAGTGTGGCATATTATTTTAGTGAACATATCATAAAACCCCACGAAAAGTAAATGGTATTTATATCTTTTTATTAGTTTTAAACTAATGAATTAATGATTTAATCAATAATTATGACATGATAAACCCATGAAAAATAAATGGTTATTTAATGAATTTAATCAGCATTCTAGTTAAATAAAACTAAAACATTATGATTACACATATGTAATTTATGATTAATGTGAAATGAATTTATTATTTAAAAAACAATTTTCAAATTCAATTGTTGTATTAGGAATATATGTTAACACTCTTCAATCATGTAATGGAACACATGTTATTCATTGGGGAAATAAATTTGAAGTAAATCATTCTAATAAAAATACGTAATTATGAATGAATTAATCTAATATGAATCATACCATTGATGTAAAAGATTATATCATAACACATTAGTATAAATATGGTAGACTGTATCATTTTAAAAATATTATTAATAGACTATAATATTGGGATATCGAATATTCATATATGAATTACAATATTTTTTAAAATAATAATTTACATTGTTTTTTGAAAACATTTAAAAAATAATTTTTTCTTAATCAATCATAATATGAATCATAATTTCCAATACATGTAATCATAGAGATTAAGTTTCTTATATAATTAAAAAGGAAGTGTAAATATAAATTCACATGAATACCTGTAAATTATATTACTTTTATTGAAAATGACCCATGATGAAATATATTTTTATTTTTATTTTAAAAACATATTAATGTATCATAAGTTATGTGGAAAAAAATAATCAAAATTTAATAGAATTGATTTTAAAATATTTTAAGCATTACTTGAATATATAACTATCTTTTAAAAACTATCCATGTGGGAAATGTTAATAGTTTATTAATTCCCATTTATGAAACCCAAATAATAAACAGTATGATGAAATTTTGATTTGAAAATAGATTTATGGAAACAAGATTTCCATATTTGAAAAACTTTATAGGGGTAATAGATCAAATTTTTCATATTTTAAACCTGAAAATAGAAAAAATAATAATTGGGAAGTATATGATACTTACATTCAATCATCGTTATTTTATTTATGGTATTTTCCCACAAAATTGGAGGATATACATGATGATAATTAATATCCATAAATAAAACTATGTAATTGAAAATATATTTTTTTGAAAATATACATGGAAGATCAAAATCAAAAGGATATTTATTAACTAAAAGGAAGAGTAACTTGTGTTGAGAAAGTAAATTTGACTTCAGTAACATTTTAATCAAAAAATTTATAAATAATATTCCTGAAATGGGCCTAAAATACATTGAGAAATCATAATTGATTATTGAAAAAACATTGGGTAAAATATACATCATAAAAAATGTATATTGGTGCATAAAGTAAATAAAATCCCAATGAAGGTAGTTTTAGAATAAAAATTACCTCATATCATAAGAAAAATAAAATTAAATCCATTTTCAAAAATATATTTAATTTTAATATTAAAATACAATGACTAAATAAAATAATTTATAATAAATAATAAATATTTACACAATTTTAATGAAATCAGGTGCATCAAAAACATGTGTCTCAAAGAAGTATGTTTGGAGCTGAAACATTTAAATCATTTGAACCAATTGATCCAAATCATTAGGAGAATGATACCATGAAATGAAAGTTTTAATATCATGAAATATAATATATATATCATATAAAATTTAAAATTGTGTGAAAACAACACCATGTAACCATAAACCTGGTACATAACAAAAATGTATCTCAATAGAAGGACATTGAGATAGAAACCCTTACATGCTTCTAAAATAGTCATGCATGTGAATTTAACATACATTATAAATTACATGGTTTCATTATAAAACTTGATAATAATTTTATTCATCTTTCATTATTTTGTTAAGGTCCATTATTTATCATTTTTTTAGTTATTAAATTTTTTCAAATTATTTTGTTGAGTTGAGGTTGTTCAGATGATTATTAAAAAAAATATTTTCATATTGAACAAGGGTAATTTTATTTTTAAAAAATATTCAAAACCTAAATAATATATTTAAAAAAATCAATTCACATTCATAAAAATAGTTTTTAGTTAAAAAATGATATGAATTAATGGTAAAAAAATGTGTCTCCACGTGGAGGTGGTAATCATCATGTAGATACAATTAAAAGTTTTTTTTTTCATAAAATAATAAGGGGTAAAAAGTAAAATTATATATTGTTTGAAAATAATAATCTGAATAAAATATTATATTACCAAAAAATTAACAATACGTTCCATGTTGTGATGAAAAATATTATTCTTTTTTATAGAGGTGGTAGTCCTCACATATGAACGGTGATATATTTATTTTTGAGGGTTTTTAGAAGTAATGAATAAATTTGATATTCCACTAGTATAATAACATACCAGAATATAATTTATGTTTATATTATCATAGAATAATGTAAGTAATAGATTATATTTTTTAAAAGAAATAAATAATAAGAATTAAATGTTTTGTAAGGCCAGATACCATCATCATGAATTTGAGAAATCTCTTGGAATTACTACTTAAAAAGAATTAGTGTGTCTAACAGATAATATAGGATTTTGGTCATTTAAGGTATTTTTAGGAGAGGTATGTAGAGTCGTTTCTCATGCATAATTTTAATGCAAGGCGAATCCTTTAACTAGTGGAAGTGGTTTTCTTTTATAATTGAAAAGGTTAACATTCTATTGAAAATAATACAATGTATTGGGAAATAATAAAAGTGCATGAAATATTGAAAATATAGGTGTTCTTAAGTTGGTGATACATGTTGGTAAGGCATTTAAACATATAAAAGGCTTTCTAGAAGTTCAATATTATAATTAAACTTATTAAATTCCACACTACTTCATATTACTCATTTAAACACTTACAACAGTTAATTAAATATTAAAATTGTCAATTATTTTATTCCTATAATTAGATGGTGGCCCTTATTACAAAATTTCTACATTATTAATTAGATTTTGGAATACATTTAACCAAATTAAATTTATAATTAAGATAAAATGTACATAAAAACTATATATTGTGTTTAAAAAAAATTGAGAAATAATTTTTTAATTATTATTTTTTCGTAATCATATTTGACCTTAATTATCAATTAAATGGTATTTAATTAATTTATATATGATTTTAAAAATAATATTTTATTTTTATTTTAAAATTTATATATTTAATTCTCAAAATACCCAATATTTAGAAAATTATTTATTATTTTAAAATAATTGTTTTACTAGGGTAACTAATATTTATACATTGTAACTTAATTTTCTAATATAAACCTAATGTGGAACTAATTATAAAATTTAAAGAATATTATTTAAAATTTAAAATAAAATTTATTTGATTTAATTTATAAAAACAAATTATGAAATATTATTTTGTATTACATTTAAAAAAACTGATAAAATATTACTTATCTTCTATAATATCAAATAATGGATTTTTACTATAAGGATGTTATTTTGAAATATATATTGTTACCTAAAAGGAATATTTATGATTGAGAAAAGAATTTCCTAAATTTTAGCATATGGTTATATCCATGTTATGTATTAGAAACCATAGTATTTTAAAAAATTGTTTTTTAAAATATTCACCTTTAAAATTTATTTTATTAAAAATCATTTAAATCATATTAAACTTATATAACGATAGTAACTCCAAAAAGGTTGTTAATTTTCATAAATTGATATCATAATGTTTATAATATTTCTATTAAAATAATATCTTAAAATGTCATGAGAAATTTGTTTTTTGTAAGGAATGAATGTTTTTATATATAAAAATTTATTTACAAATAAGTTCAAATAATAAATAATTAAAACTCAAAAAATACCCAACTAATAAAATAATTTTTTTGATTAAAAATATTATTTTTATGATTTTTTGTTAATTTATTAAGGTAAAATTTTAATTTAATATATATATATATATATAAATTCCCTAATTATGTTTTCATTTTTTATACAGTAATGCAATAAGACATAATTTTCAATTACATATTGGGTTTTCCAGTGTTTCACGTAGTGGAATCTACAGAACACAATATCTAATTGTGGAAAAAAACATGGGTCATCTGTACCCCATTATAGTCTGATATCTTGTGGCATTTTTTCAACATAATAAAAATTCATCAAATAATTATATTCTTTGATATCATAAAAACAAAAGCAATGATTCTAATATTGTAAGCAGCAATTCCTTGCATACTTACAAAATATCATCACTTATAATCATAAAACCATGACATACAATTTACGACATCATTATTACATGTTCAATTATTATTAAGGAATTTTGTACCCTTCAACCTCAATAGGATTTTGTTTTTCACACATCCCCCCAAAAAATTCTTCCAAGAACGATCACCTTAAACAATATGAAATTGACCAGAAATTGGTATATATTTTTATTGGGATTTTCATTGATGTTGTGTTTTATAACACCATTTTTTATTGACACTATAAATCTATGGAACAAGAACAATAACCTTCAATAATTATCAAAAAATTATAATGCTAAACTCAATACACATTGATCAAATCCAATGAATTTTAACTCTTTATACCAATGTTCTAAATCAGTTGACATTAAACTATGAGTTAATGAGACATAAAACATATCAATTGAAAGTGATTTAATGTAAATGTAAATAAATATGTATTTTCCACAAACTAATATTTCCACTTTAAATTATTTGTAAAATATTAATGTCAAAAAAGGAAAATTAAAATATTTATTGGGACCACCAAATGGATTTTAAAAGAAATGATAAATTATTATTGCACTAACCAGTTTAGAAAAAGTTATAACTATGTAATATTGTATCCCTTTTTCCTAATGATATGTTTCATACATGTTTGAAGAACTATTACTGTACAAGAACACTCCTAAAAGGAACACACATTTATAATCCAACATTATTTCACAAGTTTTTTGAATCCTCAAAGCCCACCCCAGGCTCTCAGTATTCAGTGTGCTCAAGTTCAAGTGAAACCTCTTTTGGATATAGTTATATACACCTAATACTACTCTACATAAACACCACCAATATTGATTACAAACTATATTCTTTTTATTTTCTAGATAAAAAGGTCCTCTAATATTCAAACACCCTAACAACATTTCCGAATAACAAATGTTTTGAATATAGTTATCAATCATCCAAAATAAATTTATCCCTCGTCATCATATTTTATTCATAATACTTGGTTTTTTATTTATATAACATAAAATAGAACTATTCAAGTAAATGTTAAACCATATATATTTTTCATTTATTCATTATGGTCACCTTTAATGTAGTAATTCAAAATTACATAAAATATATTTTCATCTTTCCATGACATGTGTTCCTAAACCACATGAATCAATAGTAAAAGATTCATGAATATAAGATTAATTACGTTATTTATAAATAATTATATATTAACAATTTACTTGGAATTCATGTCATATATTATTTTACTTTTTCGGGGTATATTATCATCTTATCCCTTTTTATGAAAAATATATAACCTTGATCTATAATGAAAAGTTGGCCAGATATGTTTGACCAATATCAGGAAAAATATTTGTTTCAATCACATAGACAATATACTATATTCAATATCCCTTTATGTTTTCTTCATTAATTAAAAAGATCTTTCTATTAATGATGAGATTAATTCACTAGTTTTAATTTACAAACCACCTCATCACATTATGTTAAATACTTATAGAATTAAACATCATCTATGATGTCTCACTTTCAAAGGCCTAAAAATACCTAGGATAATTTTCATGAAACTAATCCACTAAATCCTAAAAATCTAAACATGGTAAAAACCCATGTCTCTTATAACTAGAAATTATTCCATCATGATCCATAAAAAACCAAGAATGAAAATTAAAAAATAAAATGTATTAAAATTATCATGTTATATATCTAAAAAATATACCTTGAGAAAAATTCATGTTCATAACCAAAAATTCCCTTTAATATAATATTCAGGGGAATATTATTGATAACAAGAGGATAAAAAATTATTTGGGGGTCTTTTATGTGATCCCCATTTCAGTCAAGTTATAATTTTTAGGTGACTTGTCCTAAGAAAAGATAAACAATCCAATAACACAAGGTGTATTGCTTCATAGTATCATTGAGAAACATAATATAATGATTCATTAATTTTCTCCAATACTCTTGATCATTGTAATCCCCATTATAGGATCCCACTTATTGATACTCAATAAAATTGAGTAGTCTTATTGATGTTCCTATAGTTCAACTCTGGGTTACAATATTGAATGTTATACATACACCCACAAATGATCCCTTCTTAGAAAGATTTCATCCTTATACAAATAGACAATCTGTAGTGTATTGTGATAACCCCTATTCATGCACCCATCTATGATCCACTCCTAGAATGGTGAAATCAAATCCAAATGGACTATATAGTGTTCAGTTATGGTATTTCTTCTTATATAATTTTTAACATACTCCCATGATGAATTCATTCCAGGCCTTGTTTTGGGAACCATAATTTACTTTTAATATCCCAATTCAATATTAAAGTTGATAAATTTATATTAATAATTGTTTTATAGGTTCTCTGGTTTAATTATATTTGATAATAAATTATTAATATAGTAAAACAATAGAAAATGATTGACAAAACAGCAGGTTTCAGCAGATATAAAATAGGAAGATGAGAACCCACATGATTTAGTCTATCATGATTTTAAAAATACATCATACATTTCACTCCACATAGATGCATAATCAATTAATTTACTATATGTATTAAAGAATATAGTGTTCTATTCTATCTAAATCTCTAGGTCTTAGCTTCAATAGTAGATTCGATATCATTATCCTTAGTAGAAACACTCTATTCCATTATTTTTTCATCTTTCGGTTACTTATGGTTATTTGAAAAATCCTCATTCAAATTTTATAGTTAACGTAAAAGGATTTATCATTAAATAATTGATTTATAAGGCTTGTTTCTTTATTATATTACTAATTTAGTTTAATGGGACAATTATTGATATTTCATTAGTTTAGGGACAACATAACATTATTGTTAATTTTTTCCATAAGACATAGTTCCTATAATGCCTCCTTTGAAAACCACATCTGAATAACATGATTCAATGTATTATAAATCATTCATTATTTAAATCAATTCTACCCAACTACTGATAACAAAAAATGTATCTTGTAAACCATCACCAATATTGCCTTTATCTGATTCGAACAGATTATCTTCCATATCACCTTCCATATTATTTTTATGTTGGTAGGTAGTCAATCGAGAGTATTATAGTAATTTTCTACGTCACTATCAAAGGGTGAGATGATCTAAAGTTTTAGCTATCTAAAATAGGCCACTTATGATACACCCTTAAAGTTGGATGGCCTTAAAAAATAATAAAATTTCAGCATTCTGAACATTGGGTAGTGGGAAGAGAGGCCTTATTGATGAGCCTTGTTTCTTAACATGGTTTCATTATCGGTAAGAAAATTTATGATAGAAATAAAATTAAGGGACTGCCATTTTATAATTAAATAAATATTCACCATTCTCTAGATCATGGATTTTTTTTGGTAGCAACCATCACCGAGAATGGTAAATTACGAGAATCATCTTTGCATGATTTATGAAAAGTATGTTATTGGTATCCCCGACCATTACCGATGGATCAATAGGTGAATCAGGATTCATTTTCTTTTCCTCCTATGTTGGTGAATGTAATCTCTCTTATTCATGAAAGTCAATGTTGTCCCATAAAGTGGAGGAATCCTAGTGAATATGACATTCTTGACGTAACAACCAAATGTTTTTAATGGAAATTCCCTTCTTATAAATATACCATAAAATCTCATAATAATTAACTACTAAGTGACAAGTGACCTTTAAACATAAGTTTTTCACTTCTATGCTTGGGGTTTTGAAAATCTGACATACACGGTTGTGTTCGAGATGTTTTTTGGAGTTCGATAAGAAAAAAATAATTTTTTGGTGAATAATTACCTACCCTAATGAATAGTAACATACCCTTATGAATAGTGATATACCCAAATGAATTGTAACCTCACCTATGATGTTATAAAATTAATATTCTTTTTGGAAGTACAATATACCTATGTTTTTTAATGAGTTAATTCATGTTTTAAATCTGGTTTATGATAAAAAATTATGATTTCAATTAAATATTAAAATAATCATATTTAGAAAATTTTTTCTGAAAAATGGACTTCAATTTTGGATTCTATAGGTAAAAAAATGGATAGGGTGAATTTTTGAGATTTTTCTGAAATACTTGAAATTTTGATGAATAGTAAAATAAGGTAATTTTCCGTATATAGACATTATAAGCTATATAAACTATTCCTAGCAACATTGATGATGTCAACACCCATGTTTCTAATTCACATGACCCATTTATTATTCATGGTCATGGAATACTTACTATTATTTGTCTTGTGAAGAAATAATAATTTAAGAATTATACTATCAGGAAATCCCTCCTATCCTCTACTATAAAAACTCCCCTTCACTCCCTCTTCTCTCCACTCCTCTCAAGATTCAAGACATCTCTAAATTCTACCCAAATATATCCCCAAAGTCCTCCCCCAAGTTAAATATCTCTAATCCTCCTCAAAATTCCAAAACCACACACCTTAAGAGGTTCTCAATGGAGGAAGTCTAAAGAGGTAAATTCCTCTTCCCAAATTTCTTCTTTTCTTTTTAGTTATTTTCTATTAAATTTATTTCCTCACCTCCCTTAAAAATAATAGTATGATAAATACAATAGAATACATTTCGACAAATTTATTTATACTAGTGCTATATTTCATTATCTTCTCTCATTTCCCCACCGTTTTATTTGAATGAAATGAACGAACCGTTTGAGATGTGTTAATTTATCACATTCAAGGACAACACTTTATCTATTTCTATTTTTATAATTAATTAGGTTCATGAAACCATTTGTGTTATGGTTGAACCAGATTAATATATATGTAATATATCAGATTTTAGGTTCTGAAATCCTTTGGTACAAATGTAATTACGTTATAAATCAAAACACATTCTTTGTGATCAAACCCACCAAATAACAAAAACGGTTATCACAAAGGTTATATATGTAATAATTCAACATCACTATAAGTAGCATAATTAAAACTAAAACAATGTAATTTCATGGATAATAAAAATATAAAATAACTTCAATTTTGTACAGCCACTTTCATCTTTCATATAATCCAAACTTGAATATAAGTGAACAGTTCTTTTAAAGCCAAGTAAACAAACGAGCCCGAACAGTGAAATTGGACATTATAACTAATAAAAAAGGCTTTGAATGAACTAAAATGGTTTATGATAAATAAATTGAATTTAGAAGAGGTTATGGACTTATTAATTAATAAGACTAATTTTTCTATTCAGGTCATAAGAACAGGTGGAGAACACTAACAGATTAAATGAAAGGGATCTTCCCCTTTTCACTCTTAATCAAGATTGTTCTCTATTCTAGGTATTTTTTGTAATACCAAGTGATGGGGTATGTTTATACACCATCCCCATACTTGCCTAATGTTTTATAACTGATGATAAACCCTTTATATCTCTTATCCAGTCCTCTTAGGTACACCTGACACTATGCAGGTAAAATCCGAATGAATTATACCCAAACCTTCTTCGTTCTTTTGGGTTTCCTTATATTTCATTCTAAATGGTGTTGTAATATCTATTTATATGAATATTTTGAATTATTTATAGTTGTAAAATATTATGATATCAATACCCTTTCATCACTTTCCTTTTTGAATATACATGTTTTTTGAATGATTCCCCCCTTAGAACTGTCTGATTAGTAAACCTGTTTTAGGAGGACATCCCGAATTTTTACCCAAATCTCATGTTAACATTATCCTCTATTTGAAGACACCATTGTCTTTATAAAATCAGTATTTTTATTAGGAAAACCTGTTGGGCTAAATTATGGTTTTATATAAAAGTATTTAATCTTCTATATTTGAAAATCTCTAGAGTGTTTTCCTTAAAACCGCACAAAAATGTTTTGATGCTAATGCTTCTAAAATACATTTCTAATATGTTTTAATTTCAATTTGAAAATACTTACCATGTTATAAGACTATTTTAACTTATGAATGTCCATGTATGTTCTAATAAATTTCCTTCATTAACACTTTCATGATACACCCATTGGATATGTTTTATGCCATGACTGTGGTACCCATTTCTTTCCATTGGTACCCTTATGTTTGTGTATGGTTGATTATGTATGATTGTATATGTGGTAATAATTTTTATGTGGAAAGAATATTCATGAAAATTTTTATATAAGTGCACCCAGATAGCGCTCCAATGAATTGTTTAAGTATAAGACTCATGAGATGTGATGTGAAATATGATTGGTGGTTATCCTTGACCCGTACTAAAATGGGAAACAGGATTGGTGGTTATTCTTGACCCGTACTAATGATATGATTTATGATTCTTCCACATTTATATGATTCCAATCTTATATGATCCCATGATTATATTAAATGATTTCTTAAGTTCCATGATTTTGATATCATTATGTCATGACTCTTGACTCATGTGCTTGAGATGTATTCTTATGTTAATTCCCTTGCATGGAATTTTTAGATCGTCCCATTGTTCGTGTGTTCCCTAGGGTACCCTATATTGATGTAAGGGCTCAAAGGATGTTTGGAGAACATTATGAAGATTAAATAAAGAAGTGTTTTTTAGATCCATGTTTTATGTACCTAGTCTTCCTAGACACTAGACTTAAAGATCCTTGTATTGTACTCTGATGATTAATAATTCTTAAAATAATGAAATGTTATATGTATAAGGCTCGGGTCACTATAGTTAGTATCAGAGGATGGTCTAGTTATTTTCAGAGGTTAGGAAAAGATAATCCTAGTTAGAACCTTAAGGATGAGACTAAGTATAAGAAAATAGTCCTACATTTAGGTAAGTATAGATTTTTTTGTTTATCAAAAAAATACATACCTATCAGGATACAAGTAGGTATAGGCTACTGTGGAACATATGTATCTAGGGGTAAAACCCGAAAGCACAAATTTGAGCTAGACTCAAATGGGAACCGGTGCACGATAACGTGCCTTGGTCCACTATGGGTTATGACACTCCCGGGGGATATGCTTAGGTAGATTCACGAGATTAGTAAAAACCATTATTAAGGAAAACAACCCCATAAGAATATAAGTTAATAAATAGATCATGGATAACCTAGATATAAACATAAGAATCACAAGAAAGGATGTACTTGTTCTTTGTAATTTTAATATTTAATGTACAAAAGTTTCCTTTTATGCTCAATAGATAAGTATTTAAGAACCCTAATTATACATTATTTTTCTTAGTTAATGGCGTGAAATAGAAGAACACGTTCCAACAACCAATGTGATATTCAATGTGATGGTTTCCCTAATGACATGCCTGATGTGACAAAAGCAGGTGCTCAAAACCTCATGGTAGTACTTGCTCAGCTGGCCCAAGTTATGAATAATAACTTGAATCAGTTGAAACATCCCCCTCCCCCAATGAAAGAGAAATTTGTTGTAGAATCCTTCATGCAGAAAAGGACTCCCATGTTTAGTGGGTCTTCTGATCCCCTCCTCAAAGAATAGTGGATTAACTCCATTACAAATATTTTCTCTGTCCTCCAGTGCTCGGAAGAAGAGTATGTTGTACTGGAAGTCTATCATTTTGATGGGGAAGCTAATAAGTGGTGGACATTGATCAAGAATACAAAGTCCCAAGAGGAAATTGATTCCATAGAATTGGAGGAATTCAAGAGGATGTTTTCCAACATATAGTTTCCTCAATCCCTCCATCTCAAGATGGAAAGAGAGTTCCTCGGACTCAAGCAGAAGGAAGATGAGTCCATCGGGGCCTATGAAGCGATCTTCACATGGCATGCAAGGTACGCCTCTAGATTTTTCATGAACACTAAAAGCAAGGTGTATCAATTATTTAGCAGACTAAAGCCAAGTCTACAAAAAGCATTGGAAATTCAATACTTTGACAACTAATGGGAGATTTTCTATTATGACCTCAAGGTTGAAATGGAGATGGGAGACTCTTAGTGGTCTCATGTGCCTAGTGACAAGAATCCGAAAATGGAGAACAACATGTGTGGTTCATCAAACAAATCACATGATGGGAGGAAGCATCACTTTCCCCTTTGAAAAAAATTTGGGAAGAAGCATCGTGGTGACTATCTCAAGGGAACCAGGAATTGATTCAAAGGTGAAAAATTTGGTCATCTGGCCAAAAACTGATGAAGGGTTATGAAAAATCCCACTAATGTTGATGAATAAAGGAAGGTTCAGATCAACACTCAGCCTACAGTGCTATGTTATAACTCCATGTTTCTTGGGCATTATGAGAATAATTTTCCTAAATCAAGGGTTGTTGGAGGCAATCAGCAACAGCATCCAAGGTAAAAAAGAAGGGCTTATGATATTTCTACAGCTGAGGTGGAGCCATGAAATGATGTGGTAATGGGTATGATAGTTATTCATTCAAGAATAGAGAACAAACTATTTGATTCTGGGCCTATAGATTATTTCATATCTTGCAAGTTTAGTAGAACTATTCAAGCACCCCCATAAAATTTGGAGGAAAAGTTATCTATGAGAACAATAAATGGGGAAATCGTTGAATCCATGGTTTATAACTCCTCCCTGGATAACATTTGTGGACTAAACCTCCCAAATAATCTCGCGATACTTCAATTAGTGGAGTTTGATGCTATCTTAGGCATGCATTGGCTTTCTTTATACAATGCCAATATCTACTATCGGGAAAGGTAGATCCCTCTTCACATCCCGATGCATCCTTTGATTCATTTCTACCTCAAGGAGGAAGATGAACCTCTTTTCAATTCATCATCTCAAGGGTGGATATTGCTTCATTATAACCATGAATATCTATCTTAAATGATTGAGATGAAGGAGAGAATCATGCTTGAAGACATGTCCATCATGAGGGATTACACTAATGTATGACCTGAAGAGTTTCCTAGTATTCCCCCTGACTAGGAGGTTGAGTTCTCATGTGAACTTATCCCTGGATATCAACCAATCTCAAAGACACCTTACAGAATGGCCACCATAGAGCTCGAAGAGATGAAGAAGCAGTTACAGGAGAATATAGAGAAGGGTTTTATATGCCCGAGTGCTTCACAATGTAGTGATCCAGTCCACTTCGTCAAGAAAAGGGATAGATCAATGTGCATCTACATTAATTATTTTGAGCTCAATATAATCAATCAAAAGAAAAATATTCCCCTTCCACGGATATATGAGTTGTTCGATCAGCTTCGTGGGGCTAGTTATTTCTCTAAGGTGGACCTTCGGTAGGGATATCACCAACTAAAGGTGAGGAAGTAAGATATTCCCAGGACAACATTTCAAATGGGGAATGGACACTATGAGTTCATATTTATTCCCTTCAGACTCACTAATGCTCTGTAATTTTTCATGGATTTAATGAATTGAGTCTTTAGATATTAAATTGAAAAATTTGTGGTGGTCTTTATTGATGATATTATGATATACTCAAAGAGAAAGTAAGAACATGAAGAGCTTTTGGAAAATGTGTTAATGACATTGAGAAGGGAGAATTTGTATGACAAGTACAATATATTTCAACTCTGGATGGAGAATGTATGACTCTTGGGGCATATTATCACCAGGAAAGGGATATCTGTGGACCCTTCCAAGATGAAGGCAATTGAAATGTGGCTGAGCACAACTTATATAATGGATATCAGTAGCATTTGAAGTCTACCTGGGTATTATCGATAATTCATGAAGAACATTTCATGATTTTCAAACCAAATGACCAAGTTGACATGGAAGTGAGTAAAGTTCGTCTCGACACAAGAATGTGAAGACTGTTTCAAGGAGTTGAAAAAGAGGCTTATCACTGTGCCGATACTCACACTCCTTTCAAGTAGAGAACTCTTTATGGTGTATTGTAATACTTCTAAAAGAAGCATAGGTTGTGTGCTAATGAAAAATTATAATGTGATAGCCTATTCCTCAAGTTAGCTGAAAATAAATGAGCAAATCTATCTCACACATGATCTAGAGTTGGTGGTAGTGATCTTTGCGTTGATAATCTTGCTGCATTATCTCTATGGGGAAAAGTGTGAGATATATACTGACCACAAGAGTCTCAAATATATATTCACAGGGAAATAGCATAATATACACAAGTTAAGATGTATAGAGCTCATAAAGGATTATAACTACTCAATCCACTACCATCCCTGTAAGGAAAACAAGGTTGAACATGTTCTAAGAAGAAATGATCCTCCATCTTTATCAATGATGCGAATTAAAAAGGATCTGATCTTCTTAGATTTTCAAAGGATAGACATGGGAATAATTAATGGAGGGACATCATCAATCCTTTCTCAAATGATTGCTCAATCATCTCTCTTGGAGAAAATAAATGTTGCTCAAAGAATGGATGTGGAAATTCAGAAAAGGGTGGATGCTGTTAGAAATGGGAAATCCTATGATTTCAAAATTTACGAGGAAGGTGTTGTATGATTTGGGACATGATTATGGGTACCATATGATATATATATAAAGAATGATCTGTTGAATGATCCACATAGATCGACCTTCTCTATCCATCTTAGGAGTACCAAAATGTACTGTGATCTCCCAAAACACTTGTGGTGGGATAACAAGAAGAAGGATATTGTGGAATATATTTCAAGGTTCTTGGTATGTCAGTATATTAAAGCTGAGTGAAAAATTTCCAAAGGTATGATGCAGCCATTGACCATACCCATGTGGATATGGGAAAATTATATTATGGAATTTTTCCTGGTTCTCCCGAAGGTGTAGAAGGGAAATAATTTGATATGGGTTGTGGTTGGCTGACTCTCCAAGACATCCCATTTCATCGCTATTCTGGAAGATCTCTCTCTTGAACAATATGGAATGTTATATGTGAAGGAAGGGGTGAGACTGATCGGTGTTCCACTATTAATATTCTCTGACCGTGATCCAAGGTTCACATCTAAATTCCGGAGGAGCCATCAACATTCTTTGAGTATTGAATTTAATTTCAGCATGGCCTATAACCCCCAAACTGAGGGCCAGTCTGATAGAACTATTCAGATGCTTGAAGATTTTCTTAGATGCTGCTCTCTAGAAATAAAATGTGGATGGGATCATCATATCCCATTGGTTGAGTTCTCATACAACAATAGCTTTCACTCGAGTATTTAGATGGCTTCATTTGAAGCTCTATATGTAAAGCAATTTATAACTCCAACCTATTGGGATGAAGTTGGAGAAAGAAAGATACTTGGACCCGATATTGTTCAAGAGATGATAGAGAAGGTTCAAGTCATCCAGAAACACATCAATGATGCTCAAATTCAGAAAAAGAGTTATTCTGACAACCTTTGAAGGGACTTGGAGCTCGACGTTAGAGATAAATTCTTCCTTTGAATAACTTAGTAGAAGAGAGTCATGGGATTCAAGAAGAAAGGCATGTTAAGCCAAAGGTATATTGGACCCTTTGAGATCCTTGACCAAAAAAGATCCATGGCCTATCGTATTGCACTTACACCAAATATAGTTAGAGTTCCTGATTTTTTCCATGTATCAGTTTTAAAGATGTTCATACCTGATCCCTCACATGTACTAAACTCAGAAGTGGTGAATCTGGAAGATGATCTCTCCTATGAGTAGTATCCAGTAATGATTCTGGATTGGAGAGATATGTTTCTACTCAAAAAGACAACAAATCTTGTAAAAGTGTTTTGGAGGAACCATAAGTTTGAGGAAGAATCATGGGAACTGGAGGAAGCAATGAAGGAAAAGTTCGCACATCTGTTTTTGGCCTAAAATGTAAAATGAAATTTCGAGGGTGAAATTTCTTAAGAGGGGGAAGAATGTAATGACCCAATGTTTTTAATGGAAATACGCTTCTTATAATTATGCCATAAATTCACTTAATAATGAACTAATAAGTGATAACTAACCTTTAAACCTATGTTTTTCACTTCTGTGTTTGGAATTTTGAAAATCTGAAATACACGATTGTGTTCGAGAGGTTTTTTGGAGTTCAATAAGAATAACATAATTTTATTGGTCAATATTAACATACCCTTATAAATAGTGATATACCCTAATTAATATTAACCTCACCTATAATACTATAAAAATAATATTCAAGTAGGAAGTACTATATACCTATGTTTTAGAATGAGTTAATTCATGTTTTAAATCTAGTTTTTGATAATAAATTATGATTTTAATTAAATATTAAAATAATAATATTTAGTAAATTATTTTTGAAAAATGGAAATCATTTTTGGATTCTACACATTCAAAAATGGTTAGGGTAAATTTTTGAGATTTTTCGGAAATACATGGTTTTTTGATGAATAGTAAAATACAGTAATTTGCCTTATATATACATTATAAGATAAATAAACTATTCCTAGAACCATGGTTGATTTCGCCACTGGTGGTTAGAATTCACATGACCCATTTACTATTCTTGGTCATGTAATACTTACTATTCTTTGTCTTGTGAAGAAATAATAAATTAAGGATTATAATATCATGAAATCCCTCCTCTCCTCCACTATAAACCCCCCCTTCATTCCCTTTCTCTCCACTCCTCTCAAGCTCCATGCTTTATCTAAAATAGGCCCAAATCCATCCCCAAGGTCTTACCCCACGTCCAAAATTTCCCATCCTCCTCAAAATAACAAAACCTCTCATCTTATTAGGTTCTCAAATGAGGAAGTGTGAAGAGTTAAATTCCTCTTCCCAAATTTCTTCTTTTCTTTTATGTTCTTTTCTTTTTACTTTATTTCCTAACCTCCCTTCAACATAGTAGTATGATAAATCCAGTAGAATACATGTACTGGAATTTTTTCATTCTAGTTGTATATTTCATTATCTTCTCCCCTTTCCCCACTGTTTTATATGAAAGAAATGAAAGAACCGTTTGAAATGTGCTAATTTAGCACATTCAAGTACAATTGTTTATCGATTTCTATTATTATCTTTAGTTATGGTCATGAAAACATTTGTGTTATGGTTGAACCAAATTACTATATATGTAATATATCCTATTTTATTTTATGTAATCCTGTGGTACAAATGGAATTATGTCATAAATCAAAACACATTCTTTGTGATCAAACCCACTGAATAACAAAAATTGTTATCACTAAGGTTATATATGTAATAATTCAACATCACTCTATGTGACCTAATTAAAATTGAATCCATGTAATCTCCTAGATATGAACAGAATAATTTAACATAAATTCTGGAAAACCACTTTTATCATTCATATAATCATAACATTAATATAAGAGAACTTATCTTTTAAATCCAAGTAAACAAACGATCCCGAACAATGAAATTGATCATTGTAACTAATCAAAAAGACTTTGAAATAATTAATAAGAGTTATAATATATATATTTAATTTAGGAAAGGTTATGGACTTATTAATTAATAAGACAACTTTTTTTAATCAGGTCATTAATAAAAATTGGAGAACACCGATAGATTTATGTTAAGGGATCTTCCCCTTTTCACTATTAATCAAGATTTTTCTCTATGTCATGTTTTTTTGTGTAATACCATGTGATGGGGTTGGTTTATACACCTTTCCCATACATTCATAATGTACTATAAGTGATGATAAACCTCTTCTCTCTCATAAAGTCCTCATAGGTACACCCGACATGGTGCCGGTAAAATCGTAACAAATTCTACCCAAACCTTCTTCGTTTTTGCAATATTCCCTCCTTTTAACATTCTAATAAGCAACCCTATTTTAAGGGGGATTCCCTAATTTTTACCCAAATTTCAGGTTCACTCTATCCTCTTTTTTAAGAATCCATTGTCTTTATAAAATCATTATTTTGTTATGAAAACCATCTTGGTTCAATTATGGTTTTATATAAAATAATTTCTTCTTTTCTACTTGAAAATCTGTTGAGTGTTTTCCTTAAAACTGCACAAAAATGTTTTAATGCTAATGTTTCTAAAACACATCTCTAATATTTTTTCACTTATATTTGAATCAACTTGCCATGTTATACTCCTATTTTACCCAAATAATTTCCATGTATGTTCTAATCTATTCCTTTCATTGGCACTTTCATGATACACTCATTTTATATGTTTTTTGTCATGACCGTGGTACCAAATTCTTTCCATGGGTACCCTTATGTTTCTGTATGGTTGATTATGTATGATTGTATATGCGGTAATAATATTTATGTGGAATTAATATTCATGAAAATATTGAGATGGGTGTGCCCATATAGCGCACCAATGCATTGGGTAAGGATAAGTCTCATGATATGTGATGTGAAATGAGATTGGTGGTTAGCCTTGACGCATACTAAATGGGAAACGGGATGGGAGGTTAGCCTTGACCCGTACTAAAGATATGATTTATGATTCTTCCACATTTATATGATTCCATTCTTATATGATACCATTATTATATTAAATGATTTCATAAGTTTCATTCTTTGGATATTATTATGTCATGCCTCTTAACTCATGTGTTTGAGATGTATCCTTATGTTCATTCCCATACTAGGCATTTTTAGCTCATCCCTTTGTTCATGTGTTTCCCAGAGTACCCTATGTAGATGTAAGGTCTCAAAGGAAGATAGGAGCTCATTATGGAGATTAAATAAAGAAGTTTTTTTAGACCAATGTTTTATGTACCTAGTCTTCTAAGAAACTAGACTTAACGATCCTTGGCTTGTACTCCAATGATTAATTATGATTAAAATAATGAGATTTTATATGTATAAGCCTCGGGTTGCTATACATGAAGACCTTTGGGGTTAACCATATTTTATCAAGAGGTATCCCCCACTTTCTAGTCTCCAGGAGAGTGAACCCTCTAATGAAATATAATGGATAACCATGGTCTCTCTCTTAAGATATATCTTGTTGAAATTATCTAATGATAAGGCTAAATGGTATTGAAATTTAACTCATCAGACCTCACATATTATTGATCATGTATGTCATTAATATAGAAAACATATGAACATTCATCTCTTTATTGATATTCTTGAACACTTCTAGGTAGATGGTGCCATAAAATCATGAAAATAACCCATCCATTATTTCCAATGCATCAGACAATGTAATGAGCACTATAAAAATAATGGAAGTCAATATATTTTATATAGAATCATGATGGTGTTTTGTTTTCATATGTGTACCTCTTCTCTCTACAGCAGCAATAATGTGAGTTTTCATATTCTAGTTTATTTTTAATTAATTACCCTCTTGAGTTTTTTTCATTATTCCCACGGATTCTATCTTGAGAGGTACACCATCTACATGGATCTAGGGATAAAATATTTATATTTTTGGAGAAAATTCTAGTGTCTACACATATAAATGGGTCATTATGTAATCAATATTAGAGAAAATAGGAAAGAGTAAATGAACCATTTGCTGATCATCCTTAATAGGAGTATGATTTCATATATAATTTCATGCTTATACATGAAGAATTCCTAAATATTCAAAACCCAATAAAGAGAATAATATAAAAGTATTAGAAACAAATCATTATGGATATAAATCATAGATCATGTAATTAAGCAAAATTACATTAATGTAGTTTTCATTTTGTCTATATAATTCTGTCACAAATAGTAACATAGAATTTTATAATGCACATTCACTAGATGATATAACCAAAAAATTTATTTTACATTAATTTTAACATAAAATATATAAAATAAATATACCATTAAATTTTTTAAATATTATAATTAGATAAAAATAATAAAAAGATAAATATAATAAGATAATTTTTATCTGTTCAATTCCTTAGAATGAAATCACTGATGAATAATAGTATAGAGATGATAAATAATATTTATATTCTTGTATTCATCGAGAAAATGAAATTATTTTTAACCTGGTGGGAAAATAGAATTGAATGATTAAAAACTAAAAATGAGGTATTTAATTAACTAGATTCCTCATATTATTTTTAAAAAACAAACAATTGGAATTGTAATCAAATTTTTAGAATAATACTCATACCATTGAAATAGTAATATGACTATTATAATTGTAATCTAAACATAAAAAATAGTAATCTGACCATCAGTATAGTATTCTAACTTATAGAAGTGTAAAATTATATTCAATAATTTTTAAAAATTCATAATCTGTAATATACATATATATCATGAAATTGGTAAAATTGTTTTAAAATGATAAAATAAGTGTCTATATTTTTTATAAACATAAATTATTTATTTGAATTATTATAAATAATTTATAAAATTAAAATAATTTTTTTCATCAAATGGTTTTATAAATTAGAATTAATTTGTATTAAAATGATAATATTATTTTATGATATAAGAAAAAATTTTCTATGAGAATAAAAATTTATCATTATATTTAAATTATTATTTTTAAAATAAAAATGGATTTTTTTAAAAAAATTAAAATTTATATTAATTTAAAAAATATTTTCTATAAAATAAATACTTTTATTGACTCTATAAAGCAAAAATTATATGTTTATATATATGGAATTTTACCAAAATAATGGATTTTTTTTGTGAATTGTAATGTATGATAAGGAACTATTTTTAACATTTGAAGTAAAATACATGATTAATTGAATTAATTCTTATGTACAAACACATTTTATTGAAATAACATGAATAATATAATATTTATAGTCAGAATAATCAAAAATATTTTTAGTATGGATGACAAATAATAAACTAATGAATATAATATTCCAAATCACCCTTATCCTACCCTTATATATACCACCCCTCACCACCCCATATCTTTACATCATCAAATCCTTGGATCCTATCTGAAAATCCACCAAACCCACTCCTAATACATCTACCATATCCATATAATTGTTTTTCTTCTTGGAGACCAATCCATGTTTTCTTAAGTATAATCCCAAGAGGATACAACCAATGGAGTAGGTAATACCTTCAACCGAATCGTATATTTTTTCTTCCAACCCATCCTCCAAAAAAATCCATCAATCAAAGAATTATTAAACTATTATCATATATATTCTATAATTCTAAAAAAAATTTATCTATCATCAATTCTCCTCAATTAGCCTCTTATTTTAAAAATGATATATCATTCATATAATGTCACATCTATACCTCTATGGATAATGAGTTTTTGATTTCTGTTAGAAAATTCAGGATAGGTTTATATTTACATATCATGTTTTAAAAGTCATAAATATGTGTGATATATATTTATTCTAAATCTATATTGAATATATAGTCATAATATTTAAAAAATGAATCTAGTTCATAAAGTTCGGTAAATATGCTTAAATTATGTAACCATATAATATTAACATATTTTCTAAATAAATCGTCCTTATGAAAAAAATATGTGTATATATGACGGAATTTAAATTTATAAATATTTTGGAATAAAATTTTCTTTGGCATTTATATTTTTAGTTTTATTTGAAATGAACATAAATAATTATCCACAAGTGATCCGACCATGGAACCATGGAATAAACATCCTCAACACATTCAAAATGAAAATTATATCTTAATGAAATAAATGTAAATGAACATAAAATAATTATTGTATATCATATATATATAAGGTTATAAATTATATAATTAAATAATATAATTATTTAATTATTGACATCATGTGTATATGAAGAATGATTTTGTAACCTATGTTAATGTATATTTCTAAACCATCCCATTTTCATTAGGTTATTCTTTCCACCATTTTACCTCACATTATAAGTATATTATGAGTATAATATTCATGTTTGTGAGATGGGTCATGACTCTTTCACTCTAGTTGCAGATTAGGGTTTGATGGGTTCTTCAGATTATTTTCCTTGAGGGTGATTTGATAACTATCGATATGGTTCTGATTGTATCCCTATGGTGGAGTGGGATGCTTCAATCATGATGGGAGCTGTTGTAGGTGGTGTGACCAATGCAACAAGTGGTGTGGGAACATTGGTAGATGTTGGGGCCGGTGTGAGCACAATGGTGATGACCCGATCTATGGTTTTGGACGGTAGGAGTAATCTGGTGAACGAATTGGTGAGCAGAACTGTGGTTTCAAGCACATTGGAGAACAGATTTTTGGTTGGAGGAATGGTTGTGGTTGGGGAACACAAATATATGGACCCATTACTGGTTTCAGGTGGTGTTTCATCTACAGTGGTGATGACCGATCAGACCGATACAGGCGATGTGAATAAAGTGGCGGTGATGACCGGTCCAGGCGGTGCAGGTGACAAAAATAAGGCGACGATGATGACTTGTCCGCGCATTGCTGGTGAGAAACATAAGGCTATATTTGCAGTTGGAGGACTGTAGTAGCATTGAATTTTTTAGGTCCACAGTGATAATTTCCGGCATAAATGTCGATGGTTGGGGGGTGAGGGTTATGGATAAGAAGCACAACTTGGATGGAAAGGATGCAACAACTGAGATGCCTCATTAAGGTATTTGGAATAGGTCAAAGATGTTATTTTGGAGCATACAATCAAGAAATTATACACTTCTCCTTTTACTACTAACAAATAGGAAATTTATGATAGGTTTAAAATTTGTGAGTATTCCATATTTTCTAGGATTATTCTTCTTGGTGGAAGGAAGCCATGGAATGTTGATGAAATAGTTATAAAGTTGACTTTTGTATGGGTTTTTTCTAGGTGGAGATGTATTCCCCTAGGTCGGGGTTTCTTTCGTATTGTCTTTCCATTAGAGGGTATTAAGATAAGGGCATGGGGAATCTGTTCAATCTCCTTGAAGCTTGGTATGATTTTCTTTCAAGAGTGGGATTTTCGCTTTAATCCCCTTTCAACAAAAAATAATAAATCACAAGTCTAGATTAAAATTATTGGCCTCAATTGGATTCTATGAAATCCTTAAATATTATTTGATATTTCATCATCTATGGGAATTCCTATTAAAATGGATAGGAATACTGAGATTTATAAATTTGGTCACATTGCCCCGGTACTGGTGGAGGTTGATTTGTCCTCTTACTTAATTCACAATGTGGGTTTTTCAGCATTGGATGATGATATTCCTATAAAAATATAATATTAATGACATCTTGATTTTTTTCATAGTTCCATGTTATTTGTCATTTCCAGAGGAAATTTCAATAGAATTTGGTTTTCTCTTTCTGTTCTTCAAAGGGGCATCCTGAGTCCTCTTGTAGGAAGAAAATGAGGAACCAAACTTCATACAATAATCCATGAAAACTCACTAAGGACAATGGAAATGTATTGTTCAGTGATGGTTCATCAAAATCTATTCGGGATACACAATAAACTCATGAGCCAGAGAATATGGCACTGATGATAGTGCCCAGACTCAGCGAGAGTGCTCAAGCTAATGAGGGAGGCCTTATGGAGGGGATGGAAAACCCGAGTAATGAAGATAATCTTTCAAAATCCATGAGGAAATTAATAAATTAATGGAAACTCAGGGAGCCCATGGATGGTGGTATTATATCAAGGATGAATCCTTTAAAAAACCACCATATAGTCAGGTTTTTTCAAAAAAGGAAAAATTTCATTATGGATGATGGTGAGTTTCAATCTACTCCTCCCAGGAAAGCAAGAAGTAATAATGATAATTCCTATTTGAAGCTAGCTATGGTCACCAGGTCTTACGGTCCTTCCGAATTTAATTCTGACTGGTATGATGATTATGATGATTCACATGAGTTTGAATATGAGGTTTCATTTATTTTAATATTTCTTGGAATGAGGAAATGATTCTTGTATGACCCCTTCTTTTTTCACTTTTTGTATTGTCTTTTCCTTTTTTAATAAAATGGCTCTGCCCGATCTTTGTTCTATATGTATATTATTCTTTTTTTACTCATATATATTCTCTATATAAGTATTAAAGATATATAAAACATGTTATTTTCCATTTCTTGATGAGGATATACAAGTTTTAATGGTTCCCTTCTCATTTTCTTTCATTATGAAAATCCAATTAAAGATAATCATTATGTTTTCATTACCTCTTTCAATGTACCTATCAATTATATTTTTAAAAAATTGCATGTATTATAAACAATGATTCCTATTTTAAACATTTTCAGTTCATTTTATTGTTACATTGAAAATGTTATTCTCTTACCCACTTAATATACTCTTTAACCATATCAATAAAATACCTCTTCAATTGTACACTTCTAAACTTACACATCCACTCTTTTTTCATCATCACTTTAGTTCAAAATACATTTCATGAACTTATTTTTTTAATCATTTAATGGAAATGAGTTTTTTAATCCATTCATTCCTAGAAACCATCTTGATATTCCATCTGGATATGATAAATAAATGATTATGTAACCCATTTCATCTCATGAATAATTATTCTATTTTTACTATATAGATGATTTACATTTGTGTAACACATAAACATGTATTTGTAATTATGGGTGCACCCATTTAGAGCTTCATTTCATTTTTTAATGTTTATAACACATGATATGATATTTATGGGATCAGGTAGTAATCCATGTGTATGTGGGGCCTTTATCTACCATGTGAAGTTCCCTTAGAATATAGTCGTGACTTATAATTATTCTGTAATTTAGGATTCCTCCACATTCTAGTGATTTCATGTTAATAAAATGTTTTATTCATTATATGACTCTCTCATATGACCATCCATGATTTTTTTCTTTTATGGAATCATGAATTACCTTTTGACACATGTGTTATGTTTAATTTTCATGTTTATTCTATTACTATTATGATTAGGACAACCCATTTGTATATGTATTCTTCATGTTATCTTTTATAGTTTCATGAGATATAATTACATTAGGATATCATTATTATGGTTAAAATAATGAATTTTTATTATTTATTTTATACATACTCTAACAAATTTACTTGGCCTCTCAATATTTGGGTTGTGTTAATTGGTTATTTATTATAAAAATTATCTAATAAAATGTGTAAATGGATTGAAATGGTATAATTGGTATTAGGTATTAGAATTTTTATCTTTGTGAATTATGATAATAATAAATTAGAAAACACCAATAGATTAGAATATATATAGTAATATTACATTAAATTTTGGTAAAATATATAGTAACTTGTTTTCAAAATTTTACATCCATATGTGGATACTATTTCAAGATGCAGATCTATATATATTTTATTGAGGGGAAATTACCATGAAAATTGTGTAAATGGTATTAAAAAAATCATTACATGGTGAATAATAAATAATCATTTATACACACCAATTGTTATATTATCTAGTGATATTATTTGTAAAATTAAAAAAGACTTTAAACCCCTTTATGAATTAATTGAATTATTTGTTAGGTTACAAAACATAGTAGGATAATTGCCATTGATAATCTATATTGAAACATAAATACATTTAATTTAATATTTATATGTAATTTTTTTTTAATATGTATGTTTTCATAGTTTCAATTTTTATATGATTTTTTGTTTTAGTGTTATCATCCAAATAAATTCTATTGTGTTAAATAATAAATTGAAATATGAATAACCATAATAGCAACAATTGTAGTAGGAACTATAACGATTTCCATTAAGATATTACAAACTATAGAGTTATGGTAGTGAATAATTTCATGTCTATACTAGTGAAAATGTCTCATGGTTTGAATAATATGATAAATCATGTGGAACTACCTCATTCTCTGAAGAATCAACATTTTTTATTAGGTTCTTTAAGTGAAAAAATCTTCCATCATTTAGTGGATCTTTTGATCTCCTCATCAATGAACAATGGATTAACTTCATATAGAATATATTACATATCCGATAATGAGAAAATTAGAATAAATTTGTATTTAATGTTTATTTAATGGTGGGAGAAGAAAATTAGTTATGAAAAACAATCAATGACATGAATTATAAAGTGGAAAATTATTCCATGTAATGGGAATGATTCTAGAAAATAATATTCAATAAATTTTTGACACTGACTCTTCCCATAAATTGTGGAGGGAGTTCGTAATATAAATGAAAAATGAAGATGATCCTTTCTAATAAATTGAATAATACTTCACAAATATTTCATCATATACCTCAGTATTTTTTGTCAATAAAATATTTAATGAGGATTGTTTATTTAGTGGCTTAAAGTTGAGTCTGTGAAAGTAATTTAAAATTTGATGATTTGAGAGATAGTAATTTATTTTCAATTGGACAATTAAGATCAATATGTAGATTGATGAGTCTTTGTTATCTCATGTTGGTTGGATAAAAATCATTTAAACGGGATTAATTTATGAGGATCAATAGATATATCCAATGATGGAAGGAGAACTGAACTTCCTATGTTCCAAAAAATCATAGACATGAATTGTGGAAAATATCTTAAGGGATACATGAGATGCATTATGTTATTGAAGGAGTGTATTAATGATAATAAATACTAGATGTAAATGAATAATCTCACTATTAATACATATTAAAGGAAAGGGTATATGTTATCACTACTGGTGAATTATATCTTGACAATAATTTGGTGACATGTGCACAAATTATTCATTCAGGAACAAAAAAATACTATAGCATTATGGTTCTATGAATTCATTCATATATTTTGATTTTAGTTGTAATATTTAATATCCTCCACAATACAATGTTACTAATATATCTAGGGGTATAGAAAATGTTGCAATTATTTGATCCCCAATATATAACTCATCACCATTCATTGTATATGGAGTGAACCGCCGAATAAAATTGAAATACTTTTATTAATGTAGTTTTATATTATGTTGTGAATTTATTAGCAGCCCTTAAATAATTCCAAAATCAATTATCTAGAGTGATAAATCTCTCTTCACATCCCAAATTATTTAATTATTTTATACAAATATATGGAGGAGGTTGAGTGTCATATATAACTTTCTTCTCAAGAATTGGTAATATTTCCTTACAAGAAAGTAGTTCAAGATAAAATAATTAAGATAAATGTGAGAAACATAATCAATGATATTCACATTCTGAGGTAAAATACTGATATATTTCTTGAATAGTTTTTTGTCATATTACTCAATAATATGTTGAATTATCAATTGGACTTGTACCCTTATATATACCCATATCCAGGAATCCTTATAAAATATCCACCATAATGTTGTAATAAATAACAGGTAGTTACATGAGAATATAGAAGTGGGTTTTATATGACTGAGTACATAACTATGAGGCATAAAGGTCCTCATCATCAGGAAGAAGTATAGATATGTTCAATTCATTATTTATAATCTAGAACTCAATGAAAACAAGATAATGAACATGTAAGAATAGATACATATAGATGATTTTTTTAATAAACTACATGGGCCATAGTATTTAATTTTGATCAACCATCAGTTTAGATATCACCAATTAAAGGTGAATAATGAGTATATTATTAAGAAAACCATTATAATAGTGTGTGAACACTATGAGTTCATGGTTATGCAATTCAAACTCACTAATTCTTCCACAATATTCATTTACTTAATGAATATAATCTCAAGATATTCCCTCATTATTTATTGGTAGTATTTGTAGATGATATTAAAATATACTCTAAAATAAATGGTGATCAAGATGCGAATTCAAATAATATATTAATGACATTATAAACAGATAATCATTATGAAAAGTACAATAAATGTGAATTTGGGATGGATATATTTTCATTTAGTGTGAATGTTATCACCAACAACGAAATATATATGTCCCCTTGTAAGAGAATAGAAATTTAGTAATGGACTAGAATATAATTTTTATGTAGATTCATATATTACTTTGATATGAATAATGTTATCCATTATTTTTGAGAAAATATTCATATTACCCAACTAATTATCTAAATTCCATTTAATAGAGAGAATTTGTTTTGGACAAGTATATGTGAAAATACCTTCAATGAAATAAAAAATTTATTTTTCCTAGCACAAGTACTAACACTGCCATAAAGTGTGAAACACGTTTTTGTGTAAAATAATTCTTAAATAAAGGGATTGGGTTATGTATTGATGTAAAATAAAAATTTGATTGACTACACATCCAGAATGTTTATTGATCCTTTGAAAGACTAGGGAACATACGATATGTAATTTACCACTGCTATATTATCTATAAATATTTGGATTCCTTATATTTATGGGGATAATTTTGAAACATATATGGATCATAATAGTGTAATGTATTAATTCACAAAAAAGAATTTAAATATACATTTTATAAGATGGTTATTGTGGAATATGGACTATAAAATATCCAAACCTTGCTATCCTAAAAAATAAAATAATTTTTTATATTCAATACATAGAAAGGGAAATGTCTCCTTATAAATGATGATAGTATATAAAGATCCAAGAATTATATAATTTGAAAGGACATAGAAGGAAATTATAATGTAATAAGAATCCTCATTCATTTCCCAAGTGATTTTTCTACCATTGTTCAAGAGAGGATATATTATTTTTAAAGGGTTGATGTGGAAAGGCCTAATATGGAGGAAGAAATAAGAATAGGTAAATCCTAAAAGTTAAGAGTGATAAATAAGGGTAAATATTACCTTGTTAAAAACATTGTATAACATCAAATCCTATGAATTAGATGTTTTATTTGAATGATTCACATAGATAAACTAGGACAACTGATGCCTTTATTAGTCATTTATTCATGAATTATTTCATAACAATACACATAATAAAACCCATAAGATCAAAAATTATATTTTAATTGGGTAATTATATACATTATATAATAATAAAAAAGGAGGGAACATCAAAATTAATGATAACTTTATTAACATGATTATAATTTTCTATCATGCCTAAAACTATATGGGATTTCCCCAAGACATACATATGAAATGGATTAGATATGAAGCCAAGTAAGAGAATAAGTAAAGTATAACATGAAGAATGTATTAAATGTTTGAAAAAAACATCATTTTTACATAATAGTTATGAGAATCATAATCAAGAACAATGTTAGATTATATTTGATTGTCATATATGGTAACATGGTAATGTATAAAGAACATTAAACATGATATAAAAAACACAGGTTATGTTTTACCTCAAAAACATCATAACATAGTGAAACATGTATCATAATAATTTAGGTCTACTCCATAATATCATGAATTAATACTCATGAGACTAAAATATTACCTAATTCCTTAGAACACAAATTAAATATGATCTCACCCATAACATTCCTATCATTTAAATGCATAAGTGTGTTCCATAGATCATTCATCATAGGATCATATTACATCACAAAAAATTAATGAACAACTAATCATTGGTAAATACGTGGAAATGACCAATAAAATATGTTTATGTACATCTATATGAATACCTTTGAGTATAAATAGTGGTGGTATTCAAAACACTAATGTTAGTAATTGGAAAATCACAGTGATATTTTGTTAGCCTAATGTAAGTAAATAATGATTCAAAAAAAATATTTAATTAGGGATAAATGGGTATACAATCATGTAGAAATAAAAGTTATAGTCATTAGAATGTGAAAAATAAATTTAGATCATTTTCAATTGGAAATAAAATGCATAAAATGTAAATTTTCATTGAATAATGAGAATATGGAGAGGATCCCAAACTAAATTTCTATAAGGTAATAGCTTAGGTTAATGATATATTTAGAGGAAATAAATGATCTTGAATTTTTAGTACATCAGTTGGACTATATAACTATTACTATAAATTCATTAAAACATAACCAATTGACATTAAAAAGGCTAAATAAAAATAATTGTATTGAATTGAAAATATGATAGAGAGGTCCCTTACCATTTGAGGGTGATTTCAGAATCTCAGTAGCAGCTACTTGAGAGCTATAGGAACCATGGTAATACATTAAAAAGGTATGGTAATAGTAATAATATTATCCAATATTTTTTAGTTAAGAATAATTGGATCCTCAGTGGTGTTATATAGGAAAAGATAGGGGAGTTCTTTGTTATTTCCCAAACATTGGTTTTAGAGTCTATATAATAAAAAAAATAAAAAATTAATAAACCATACCATTTTCAATTCCCATTATTCATGAAAAATATGATATTTTTTAATTTTTATATATTTAAAGGGGCATACCCTTGGTGATGTGGAAGTGCATCATGTTTATTGATAAATAAATATCAATCCATAAAAAATAATATAGTTTACAGAGGATTCAAAAAGGATTTATAAAATAAACATTTTACCTGAAATCAAATAATTTTTAAGTGGAATTATATTTTGCTTGTGAAAAACATTTACATAGTTTATTAAATTTCATTTGATTTATTATGAGGTCATAATAGACATCATATATTTATAATGTTTTTAATTTTTACACAAATATAAGACTGTATCAGAACAATATGAAAAAATAATTAATGGAAACATTCTTTTTTTAGATTCATAATTTAATAATTACTTTATCTTGAAATTTTGTAAATATGTTAATTTTATCTTTTAAAATAATAATCTAACTTTATTGAGATATGATATGGTTTTTCAACAATAACAATTTTCAAACCATTATAGCAATTTTCATTTGACTTCATAAAAATTACTTTATAATTCAAATATAATAAAATTTATTTAATAATATTATTTTATTAAAAATTATTTTATTTTTATAATTAATTAATTCATTAAAAATGAAGATAAATATTTAAATTACATATTACACACAAATAAAATATTAGTTTTATCATTCCAACTTAAAAAAAATAAAATATAAAAAATTAAGAAGAAAATCTATTCATTATTATATACAATATATATATTAATATTATTGGGGTATTGAGACATATCCCTTTATAACACTCTAAAATCCCATAATAGTATGGCGAATGATGGTTAGTTTTTCGTGGGGTGGTTTGGAGTACATGGTTTGGGACATGATCTCAAGGATAGTGAACTTCTCCAACAGACAGTTTCACTCATGATTTAGTTGTTGGATATCAGCTTTTCCTTCATGAAGAGAAAATCCAAATGATTATATATCACTCATAAGATATAATAATTCTAAATCAAAGTGTATTAACCTACTGGTCGGGGCCACTACTTCATATGCCAATGCTAATTGTAAATATCAGAACCATGTATAAATATTAATAATATGTCCCCTGTTTAAAATCTATGTTTTTAACAGTTCATGATTCTTAATAGTCTAAAAAATCTAATACAATATAATAAAAACATAATATTTTATGCATTTTAATTAACCATTATAGGGTAATTAATTCAATAATGATATTTATTTTAGTTATTAATGTTTGGGTCATTACAATATTATCCATATAATATTTTCACAATAAAAATATTTATTGCACACACTAAAAGAGGTGAGGGTATTTTAATTCCATCCCCTCATATAGTTCCAATACCGGTCATTCAAACCTTTAGTTTTCCATTTCACTTTTACAAGGTTCATTATCTTATTTCATAGAAATTGGTCTTCATGATCAATGATTTTGACAAATTTCACCTTATATGAAAGATCATTCTTCAATGGTATCATGTCACGATCTAAAATGTATTGTGGTCTCGTATGTACTATTAATGTGGGATATATGGAAAATATTATTCAATTTAGATAGGTTATGTTTATTTTCTTGTCTATATCCCACAACTTGGATTCAATCAAAGATTTGAAAGGGACCGATGTATCTTAGAAAATGATTACCTTTTCGCCAAATCTCATGAATTAATTCAATATTTATATGAATAATGGTATCTTATGTCCAATATCAAACAATATTTCTCATTATTTATTATCATAATATCTCTTTTGTTGACTCTGAGGAACTATAATGTGTTACTGAATGGTTATGACTTTTTTCATTATTTCCTCATCCATTTCAGGACACAACAGTCAGTGTTAACAAACTTCAACCTGACATGATGTAATTTTGAACCTCTTCCCTTAAAGGGAATCATCAGTTCAATTTAGATTCATGAGTGGTAATAATTATTTTCATGAGAACATGACCATTGAAAGATTATAATTCCAAAAACTTATGAAGTATTTTGATCATAATCTAAAAATTCACATGAATTTATGGATTGTCTTCTAAGATAGGCCATCAGTTTTAGCGTGAGAATCAATTTTAATGTTTAAATCATTATTTAAAAAGTTATGGATAATATTTTAGAACATTGAGGTAAATCATGATTCTCGATAAAATAAATTTTATAGTGGTGTTACGTGAAGAATGCAAACATCTATAATTTATATCCTTGAAATTTTACTAAGTGATAAGTTCACTTGGATTTTAATGAATAAATTAGTATTAATAAGAGGATCCACCACAACCCATATAGCATTATTTCCACTTGGTGTTTTTAGAATACTAATGATAAATTCCATGATTATTTTTTATAATTTATATGTACGTATGGATTATGTTTTCATCATCCCGTAGGGTTTTTTCCATTCAACATTCACTTGTTGACATACATGACACCGAGATTTATGTACCGTGATATTATTCTACATATTATCATACCAATAGTGGTCATAAAGATGTAAATATACATTTTTTCTCTATAGATGAATGGATAATGTTGAGATATGTGCATCATGCAATAGCTCATTCTATAACTAAATATTTTATTGTTCACACACTCAGGACCAAAATCATACAACTCATTCATTATGTTTTATCTATGAGGATTTTAATTTTATTATAACTAATCATTTATTTTTAATTTCTCTATATTCTCTTTAATAATCACTTAACTAGAATAGAAGTGATGATTGAGAAATAATTTGTGAAATGATTAATAATTTTCTATCTATTATGATTTATATATACATCTATTTCACATCTAAAAAGATCAGATCCAACTAAATTATCCTCAATGATAAAGTTATTAAATATTTTGAACATTGTGTGTTTGGAACATTATTTTATGTACAAGGATAGTAGTAGATCGCGTAGTCATAATTCTTATTCAATTATAAAAATCATATATGGAGTTTATTTAGTTCATTGTGATAGAATATATATTTTATATTCTTATAATATTTATACATTTCACTCATCTCCCCAAATATATATTGCTGCCAGATATTCAACAGAAGAAATAATGTGTCAAACTCTATATCATTTGTTGAGGTGTTTTGTTCATAAAAAATAAATTTCCCTAAGACATAGGCTATTAAATTAACAATATAAATTAGTATAAAACTCAATCCCTTCATTGAAACAATATTTTATACCACTAAATGTTCCTCAAAAGCAGGTAGAATAAGAAAAGGTGCAGTGATGAGCCTCTTTTTATACTACCTGAAATTATCTTCACATTCACTATAATAAAAAAACAATACTACCTTTTGAGTTATATTGGTTATAGGGATCTGAATTCAAGATAAACATCATAGAGATCTCCGATAAAACCCAACCATTCTAATGATACTATGGAAATCTATAATGGATTTGGCCTCAACCATCCACTTATGCCTTTATTTTTTATGGGTATATAGATATTCCATTTTTAGAGACATAATTTCTCTTCCTCCCACAAGAAATCACATTTTATATAATTTTACAAAATCATTTCCATTTGTAGGGCCTTTAGAATAATTATAATATTATTAGTATACACCTCCAAATATTTAGAGTATATTTGAATATCATCTATAAAGACTACCAAAAATTTATAAATGTAATATATAAAGATTATACATCATGTCCATCATGATTTATAGTTCCTCTATGAGTCTAAATTGAAACTAATTGAAATCATAGTTTATATAACATTTATGAAAAATCATTCATGGGGATGTCCCCCTTCTTCACAATTTCATGATAATAACCCGACCAAAAATCCACATTTGAGAAGTATTGGGCTCCATGTATTTAATTAGAAAGTTCCTTAATCTATTTAAGAGAATTCTTTTTATTCATAGTGACCTTACTAATCATACAATAATCAATACAAATGGACATTTACCCATCCATATTCATGATGAAAAGGACAGATAAACCCTATGGTAGTGCAATTGGGTGTGGGAACACTTTGTCTAGATTAATTTTTAGTTGTATCTATATCTCTTCGTGTTCCAAAATATCCATTCTATATGGATTATTGGAAAATGGATGCACCCCTTGTATAATATCGATATAAAATTCAACCTATCAGATTATAGGAAGATATTGAAGCTCTTTAGGAAACAAATACGCATTTTCCCCCACAATAGGAAGGTATTCATGGTTGATCTTTTCCTTTGAACTAATCATTTGAGTTAGATATATTTTCTCATAGAGAGATAATATAAATTCTTGACATATTGGTTATAAAGATGAATCATCCTCATCTGTGAACTTTTACAAAATTAGAGAAATCGTCACGATATTGAGAGTGATTTTCATATACTGAATTTTTTTCTCTCTTTATATAAAATTCCAATCCATACCAAGAATTGTATAATGTTCAACTACACGGAGTATAATATGTTTTTATGAGATGTTTTACCTAATAATATTAGTATGGGTGGAGTTATGTACTTTGGATACAAAAAAGTTCCCCATTTTCCATTTTAACATAGAACTCTACTTTAATACAATGTGGTGGTGATTAAATAGTTATATGAAACTTGTGTGATATGATAGAATTTGTAGAACCTGAATCTAGAAAGTATGTTAGATATTATTGAATGAATAACTAGTATATATTTCACCACTTCATTTTCCTGATCCAGATTACTATTTGTGGTGGAATATTCTCTCCTATTATGCCTTAGAGGATGTTGGTGTATATTTTCACAAACCACCATTGGGTTAGTTAATTTGTTTTTCAAATTTCACTTATTCTTTATTGATGAAAAGGTTAAAAATATGATGATATTGGATTGGTTCATCCATTTATTATATGGTGGTTTTCTACAACCGATAATATCTATCTAGCTTCCCTTTCCCCCTCATAACATCTTCCTATTTCCCATTCATGAAATTTATGGTCTTTTCTCGTAATGAAATTTATGGGTTTTGACATTCCACACATTTAACAAGTTGTATTTTTACATTTTTCACCTATTTATATTTATCCATGGTACAATAATAACTAAATACAACTTTACACGTCGTATCCACATGATTCCCTTGAGATATTTTATCTCATTTTTTTACTTAGATTTTATATAATGTTTTTCTTCATATCTATCAAAGTCTCCATTTTTAGGGAATTTCTTGACTTATTTTTATAACACCAATAATATGGTAAATTATTTATTCTGGGGAAATGAAAAAATTTGTATGTGGATCATGCATGTCTTGTGATGTTTTCCTCATATACCCCTATAGATTCATCATATTGTTTATTAAGGGAAGGAAAATCATATTAATTTTTAATTTGGAGATTAAAAGGAAAATATTTGTCAAAAACCAGTTTAGTAAATTCCTTCCAAACCATAAATATTATCTCTTACTTAGAATTCTTATTCTTGAACTATGTAAACCCTTGAGCAGAATCTCAGTCCATATGATAGACACCAGCATGAACGTCACTTTCATGAACGTTTAAGGATATAGAAGATATTCTCAATTATGTTTATTGATTGTACACTATTAATGGATTTTATGATCCATTGAAATACGAAGGTATTTGTCGCATGAAGGTCTCAATTTTAACTTTTTATTTCTTAGGGGTATTTTTTTGTTTCTAATAATTCAAGATTCAATTAATAACCAATGAAAAATGGAAATTATCATCACAAATTTTTTGATTCCTGATCCAATCTTGTGGAAATCTCATTTGGGAAGCTACCACATTTCCCTTCACAATTTTTATGAAGCTTATCCTATTTATAGAAATTCAATAGAATAAAAAAATTAGGGTTGAGTAATTTTAATACATTAAACACAAAAATATGAATCAAATAATATTACATAGATAACATATAAATGACATTTATTTTATAAACATTTCCTTTTATAGGCTTAAATCTATTTTTTCTATGATCTATTTCATATTATATTATCATATTGGACTTTTTCTCATTAATAATGATTTTTACTGATCTTATGAATTTATCAAATAATATCCCCTATGATTTTCATATATGAGTTTAATAATTCTCATTATTGTGCACTATGTGAGGACCATTCCAAAATCAATCACCGTTTTTTGAAATAGTCATCTTAGGAACCATTTATCCTTAGATACATCACCTTTTTTCATCCATATACTGATTTATTTTCACATAAACCAATTAATATTTAATTTAAAAAATTATGAATGTTTTCTTATATATAGTTATATCCCAAATTCATTATCTTGATTTTCTAAATCTTAATAATGAAAATAACTAAATCTTCATATGAAACAAACTATGACAACCCTTTACATTAGTACACATTATGTAAAGATATAGCACATAATAAATGATGATAATAAAAAATAGAAGATATATAATTATATTTTCATTGGGAATGTTGATAGACTACATAAAAACAAAATACATGGGTTAGATAAACATTATTTAAATCTTCCTTAATATTCTTATAATTTTAAATCATTATTAAAACTATATAGATTAACATAGGGACACACATAATAAAGGGGGAGATATAAGGCCCAGAAAATGAATAAGAAAATATAATAAGAATAATATATCACATGTTTTATTATAGGGATTTCAATGCTATGTAAAAAAGATAAGAATAGAAACATGAACAAATTGACATGATATAAAGTGATAATATAATTTCAATTTTGGAAAGAAAAAGAATTTAAAACATGAAAAATTAATCATCAGCAAAGGTTAAACACCAATAAATCATAAAAATGTGTAAAAGTACCATAATGTGTTTGGTTCACTCGCTAGTCTCATGCATGATGTCTAATGAGACTATAAAAATTACCGAATTCATTGTATTACTATATAATATCAAGCACACCGATTGCTTTCATATAATGGAAATAAGATAGTGGCTTACATAGATCATTCAAAATTGGATAATATATCATCAAATATAATTAAATATTCATGGATTTGGACTACATACATATATTTTACAAATAAAAAATGTATTTCTATGTCTAGGTGAATAAATGTGAGTGGGAATAGTGATGGTATTTACAACAAAGAGGTTTGAAATAAAAAAAATCATAGTGAAATTATTAATGTATAAGGAATGTTCATTATGATTCATAAATTTAATGAGAGAAAAATGAGCCCCTAAATATTTAGAAAGAATTTTTATAGCTATAGGGATTTTTAAAAACATATCACAGAATTATGAATTGGATAAAAAATGCATAAAATTAATAATATTCTTCAATAAATAGGCGAAGTATATGATACCTTACTAAATTTAGGGATAATAATTGAATGTTTAAATCCACTAATGATAGTGAGTATATGAATTATATTTATTAGTACGTCTGTTGGATAGTAGGTGTTCTTAATAAATTCATGGGAACAAAACCAATGGTAATTTATATGTCAAAATACAAAGAAGGTGCTCTTTTTGAAAAGAGGATATAGAGGTCCTTTTCATTGAGTGGGTGATTCCAAAATCTTTGTAGAATTATCTTGAGTGATTATAGGCACCATTTGAGGAAACTAGAGAGGTTATGGTAGAGTGAGGATGTGATCTATGTTTTTTTAGAGAAAATTAATCGGCGGTTGGGATGGTTTATATAGGAAAATTGAGGGGACTTATTTATTATTTTATAAACAAATATTTAAAAATCAATAAATAATATAATCAAAACCATATACATTTATAATTATTTTCCTTATGTTTTTTATAATTATTTTATTTCCCAAGGATAAAACTACTTAAAATATAACCCTTTTGTGATATAGAAGTGAGACATTTTCATAATGAAATTGGTTTAAAACCATGAAATATAATACAAATATTTGATGATTAATAATGGATAAATAAAATTAATAAAATAATCACAAAATCAATTTATTTTGAATGGGAATCATATATTTCGTCGTATATACCCATTATTGAATTTATAAAATGCCTTTTTCTTTATTATGATGTCATAATACACATTGTGTATATATATCATATTTAATTTTTACCCTCAAATTCAACTATGTCATAAAATTATGAAAAAGATAAATTTTGGATATTTTTAAATTTGTTAATCCCATGAATAATATTAATTTTACCAAAATAATTTTTTAATATGTGATTTTTATCGTTTTTAAAAAGGATTGATAGTTTTTGGATAAATGTTGGTTTTTTGGACAATAAAAGTATTAAAAAACAAATAATAATTTACATCTGACATCATAAATATTATATTACTAATTATAATCTAAAACTATTACATAATTTTAGTATTTTACTAATAATTCATTTAATTTTAAATTTCTTGAATCCATGAAAAAAAAATTCATTTAAATTGCATATTACACCAAAGAAAAATAAATTTAATAAAAGAAAAATTATTTACGATGTAATGACAATAAAAATTAAATAAATTTATTATTCTAAAAATTACATATTAAAATTGTTAGGGTCTAGATACGTACCCCTTTATTATAATAGAAAACTAATTATGAGTAAGGTGTGCATTGGTGAGAATTTTTTGGGGCGAATCAGTGTACATGTTTTGGGTTGTGATCTCAATGATATTGAACATATATCATAAAAAATTATCATTATTTGAAAGTGGGATATAAAAATAGTATTTGACATTGGAAAATCCCTGTGGAGTTGTATCCCTCAGAAGAAACAATAAATGGGATTAATTAGGTACGATCATAATGGTAAAGGTCATTACTTCCTTTATCTATTTCAATTGGATTTATCAAAAACCAATACTTATAATAATCAAAAGATCACTGTTCAACAAAAAAATTATTAATGGCTATTATTTTTAAGGATATTATAAATTTTATAGGATATAATAAAACTAAATAAGTCCATGTGTTTTCTATAACCATAATTGGAAATTAAATTCAATCACAATGGGAATTTTATATAAAAAATATTGGGTTATTACACTGATTGTCTACATCCTCCTAGGGAGAATGAAGATGTATCAAGATATTACATTGAAATATTGGTGTGAAAATAATAAAAATGTTGTCACAGAGTATACATCAAGGTTCTACACATGTATTTATGTGAAGGTACAAAGTAAAAAAGTCCAAGGGGATGATGAAACCATTTCCCATAACTAAATGGAAATGGAAAAAAACACCATGGAAATTTTCATTGGTCTTATTGAAAAAACCTTAAGAAATAACAATATACTAGTTGTGGTGGTTCATCGTAAAACGAAAAATCACTTCATGGAAATTTTATAGCACTAGTCACTCAAATAACATGTAAGAAAAGGGATCAGATAAGTGGGGGGATACAAGAAACACCAAATTTAATTTTATCCAATCTAGATCCAAGGGTTGTATTCATGTTGTGAAATAGTCTATAACCTTATATAAACACTATTGTTAACATCATTATGCCTTCTCACCCAAAAAACTATTTCCAAATATGAGAAGACTATCAAGGAAATTAAATAAATTTTATGATATTTCACATTGTTATTTATAATAGGATGTGATCATTTTATGCCCTAGGTATCTCATACAATAGTTGTTTTAAATTAAAAAAACATCCCTATATGAAACCCTTTATGGGAAGTGGTGTAGAGAGCATACATGTTTGGATGATGGGTGTTTAAAAATTCTTATAGGATATTAAATAGTAAATTAATTTGAAGAAATGATCATGACCAATAAACTACACATTATACATACTCATATTAAACAGAATATGTATTCTGAGAACAGTTATAAAGACATAGATTTTTTGAATAGGGATAAAATATTCCGTCACATATCTCCACAAAAGAGAGACCTGAATTATTGATGAACCTAAAGCTCTGTACCAGGTAAATAAGACTCATTCATTTCTTTAATTCATTAGTGTTGTGGACTATAAACTAGAATTACCAACAAACCGCTCTCAAGTACATGACGATATCATTATACACCTCTTGAAACAGTAAATACTAGATACATATTCTTCATGTCATCAGTTTTGTGGCCTATTTTCTAACATTACTACCAAACCATTCTCAAGTATGTGATAATATCCTTGTATCCCTCTTGGGGAAGTAAATACTAGATCCCAAACATGTACTGAATTCATAGGTTTTAAAAATAAAAAATGACCTCTCTTATAAGGAGTAGTTCGTGAACATTATTTACCACAATGATAATGTTTTAAATAACAATAAAACTCACCTAGTCAAATTAATATAGATAAAAAATAATTACATGGACAAAATATGGGAAATAGATGAAGTAATGTAGTAGAAGAACCATCAATTATTTTCATGTTAATATCTAAATTGAAATTTAGAGCATGAAATTCCATATAGTGGGGACAATTAAATTGCACACAATGTTATCCAATGAATTTACCTTCTGATTAGAAAATTGTTTCATATTTAGTTATATAATATTATATAATGAACACACACCGACTAATTAGTGTAAAAAAAATTTATTTTATTATTGTGAATATTAAATTTAGAAAATAAACATATTCATAAGATTTTAAAATAATATATTAGGGCCAAATATAAAAATCATATAACTATAATATGATAATTATAATTTTCTGAACACCCTAGAATGGTTTCACATATAAACCATTATTTAGAAATAAAACAGAATATTAGAAATGAAATATTAAAATTGAATAAAATATATATATATATATAACCATGAGGGAATATATAATTTAATAATGATATAATTAAATATCATTCATTTATAGAATATAGGAAACCCATTTTACCATGAAAATTATGACCATGAAAATCATAATCTAACAATTAGAATAAATATTTGAACATTATAATGGTAATATAACAATTGTAATAACAATATAACATTTAATATTTTCCTCACTCTTAGAATAGTATCCAAACTAATATATGTGTAAAATAGTATTTACTAATTTTACTAAATAAAAATATTACATATTTATGTACTGATTCAAGTAGGTTTTTTTTAAAATATTTATAAAATAATAATTAATATAATTTTAAAAGTAAGTATTTGTTTTCATTTAAATAAAAATATATATAATATTTTAGTTGAAATTTTATTTTCATAAAATGTATTTATAATTCATAATGATTTATATTTTAATTATAATATAATTTTATGAGACTGTAATTATTTTTTCAAAGTGCTTAAAAATTGATCATAATTTTATACCATATATTTTCAAATTAATAAGGATTTAATTTAGATATTAAAATTTTCATTTTTAGAAATAATTTTATTAAAATATATTTGTTTTTTAATTAAATATGTTAAAAATTCTTACACTGAGTTTTTTTATTTTTCTAAAATAGTTGAATTTTTAATGAATAGTTAAATCCGATAAATTATTGTATTCGTCATTATAACATTTATACTTGATCAATTGTATAATGGATTATATAAGAACAAATTATTTATAACTCAAAAAAACAATATACTATATATATTCACAATAATAAAATATATTTTTATTATTGAGATAAAATTATAAAAAATTAATATATTATTAAAAAACACCCCTCTCCTCTCATTATAAGTTCCACCTTTTTCAAACATTTTTATGATTTTATCTCAACCTAACACTTCTAAAATCCATTATAATATATCCCACACATACCTACAGTATTTTTTTCATCAAATAATATTCCAATGTTTTCTTAAGTGGAAGCCCACGCGGAGACATGAAAATGATAAGGTAATATATTCAAATGAGTCTTTTATTTTTTTTCCTCCCCATCATAAAAAAAATCCCATTCAACAGGGAATAATAAGTCCAGTACCATATCTATTTTTTGTTTTTAGTTTTTAATGTTTTATCTACCATAAATCATCTTAACTTCTCCATGTAATCTAAAAATGAAAACTTCTTCTACATTATGTTTGTTCACCACCTCCAGGGATGATGAATGTTTGTTTTTCATTACCACATTCATTGAATATGTAAAATTATATGTGACTAAAATATTTTTATTATGCGGTGGTCCTATTATTTCATATTATTTATTTCATGATATCAAATTATGATCCATTAACCTTACCAATTTAATATCATTTTATTAATGTTTACACATGTTTAATACTTTTTTATCATCTTTATTCCCTTGGTGGAGATTTTATGCTCATTCCATTTCTATATGTAATTCCAAGGATACCCTATGTCGTTTTAAGAAAACATGATGATTTAGGATCTCTATTGGGAGATTAAAATAAATATTATTTATTTTAATTTAATCATGATGTTTTATAAATATAATATTCTTATGATACCGGTCTTCTATTTATTTGGGTGTTATCTATTAGAAATTTATGAAAAATATTATATAATAATATATGTAAAATTATTGTGTGTATATATCTAAAATGTAATCCTCTAGACCTACTGATCATGATCTCTCTTAATAATTATCATCTGATTGAGTGCTTGAGTTAATTTAGGCACCTAAAAAAGTATATATTGGAGAAATGTTAAGAGATAAAGCCTCTTGTAACACTTTTAAAAGTCTGAATAATTGTTAAAGACCTAAAAATATCAATGTAATTTTTAAATCCTCATGCTTCTTCATTATCCATACCTTTTATTGAGTAAAACATTGACTATTATAATCTTCCATGATTTTTGTTTCAAGCTATAATATGTTTGTCTACTGGTCTATATTACTTTGTGTAACCACCAGAAAAAATGATTTTAACCTATAAAAATTTGAGTAATGAATATAATTTATAAGTATCATATATTTATGAAATACCAAGGGGGACTAATACCTATCCAAGACAAGTCAAAATAGTATCCAACCACTAAAGAACATCCTAATCATTATTTATTGATATAGATTCCCCCAAAGAATCTGACAACCTCGTGGCTTATAAAAATATTTGTGTTGGTAGGATGTGGGAATATCATCCACAATTCTCCCTAATGGTGATAAAAATAAATTATTTATCTACATATTAATAATCTAGTAATAGTATATAGCCTTTAAAACAACCCTTCACAATAACTACAAACCCCAATTTATTGAGACAACCTATCTGTCAGTCTTTTCATAACAACTAGTTTATATTATTCCACATTATTTTTGTTTTTCGATGGGGCCTGTAATTTCATCAAATTCATGCCTCATTAATTTTATAGATATGAAAAGATATATTTTTCCTATAATACTAAAATACCATTATTGGATCCAGTTAGTGGAAAAGAAAATTGGGTCCCATTCTCCTCCCCCATCACCATTAGTTATAATTGGGCTACTAGCATTGGATGCATACGAGACGGAAACTATAAGGATAATTGGTACACTTATTATAAACACAAAAACTAACTTTAATAAATAAAATGAATATAACCATATCACGTGACATCCCCATCAGTCTAGTATTCTAGTATTCCCAACTACAAGGATATCTAGTTGGAAATTTCAATGAGAGTCCCAGTCCCATTATAATTGATGAAATGGGTTAGGAATTCAAATGAAATTTAATAATGATAGTTATATTATGACATTTTTTCTATCATAAACTGAAACATTAATGATCTAGCTCCATCCCCACTGATAATATGAATATATGTTTGCAATGGAGCATTGATGATTTCCTAGGTGTCGAAAAATTTAAACATGCTGACAAGATAATCCATGCACCCCAAACCTCATGGAAGGTACTAAAATACTGATAATGGAACTTCAAATTATAGATATTTTAATGTTTCATTTTGATTTTTTCTGACACCATAACCACGAATAAAATATATTCTTATTTTACTACATCTCTAGACATTATTTATGTATTGAATAATACATTTTCCCTTGACTCTTATACATGTAGAATTTATCTACTGATATATGATTCCTAGAAGGCTAAAAAGTATACTAATACTTCCACTTTAAAAGTAACATTTTATCCCCATCTGTTGAATTCAAAAACATCATGAGTTGTTCAATAAGATTTGAAATTTCCATGCTTCTAGTGAACCTGCCACATCTTGGGACTCTGGAATTTTGGTTCTTGCCTCTTTAGCTGGATGAATAGGTCAATAAATACTCAAACATGAACATTAAACTTTGGATTAATATCTAAAATATGTCATAATACATACATGATCAATAATATCCAAGGAATGTGTTTGTGTCCTTTCATAATTATCCATTTATAGGATGGAGAGGAAACATATCATGCATTACTCCCATAATTGGTTCCCCACGGACTATATGTGCATGCCTGAGGAGGAGTCCTACCTCTATGTTTTCAAATTTGAAATTATTGTTTCCTAGGACCAACATATTAATAATTTATATAATAAAATGTTTTTTTGGGATGCGAAATATTTTTTTGAGGCCTTTAATGTCTTGTATAGTCAACCATATGTTGGTTAAAGTATATATTATTTACCTCACCATTATACCTAGAATGGTAAAACAAAATCTTTCTTCAAAGCTTCTCTAGATCAGATGTTTTATTTTGGTGACTATCCAAAATTTTTATTTGATTCAAACATTCACTTAATTGGATCATATGTTTTAAAATGTATCTTACATGTGTGGCGATCCTCCTCAAAAGATAGATGGTCATAACCAAGGATATAACAATATAGACTACAAATCTCCATGATAAAATTCCCAACTGGTCAAATTCTTGATTTCTATTCTTATTTGTTCCCTATAGTCTATTAAATTGTTTGGTTGTCTTCCCATTATATAGAAATTACTAATTCACATATAAGAATAAATCTATATAAATTACACATATATAAAAATGGATATATTATAATTATCTCACCAATGAGGTGTACTAAAACAAATTGAGTGAATTTACAATTATATAACTACCTCAATTCTCTAAAAAAATATCATCCCATTGAGTATTCTGATATTAGGAATGTTTATGTTGTTGTATAACAATCATCATCAAAGGATGATAAGAATATTTTAAAATAAAAAATTGTTCTAATTATGCACGTTTATGAAGTAAGGGTATTCATGTCATGTAGTGACATTACAGATGATATCCCAAACAATGTTGATATCCCAACACCACATAGTTATCTAGTGAGTGGTATAGTAGTAAAATTAGTATAACAATTTCAACATGTTATATTTTGGACCATGAAGTAACCACAAGTTGGTGAGAAACTAATTATGATGCATGAAGAATTAATTTATTCATGTTGAATATTGGTGGTGTTAAGCTCATGTGTGATCATTTCTATGATAGAATCAGTAATATAAAATGAAGGTGGGAAACTTTTATGGAGGGTATGATATATTTATATAATCAATCAGATCCTTGCTATAATCCATACGGTTTCCTCTATGGGGACCACACACATTTCGATATAGATTGATATCTTTGATGAAAATAACTTAGTAACCATTAAGGATTAAATATATTCCTTGGATTTGAATTTTATTTATTTCAATTCGACTATATTGTGGGGGGGGGGATTTTTAAAACCCATTAAATTTCAAGGATTGAAAAAAAAATATTAAAATTAAGAGAAGTTAAAATTATTTAAAAAAATATGGAAACCATGAGTTGGGTACATATTGATGATGTGATCACATAGTGAATTTGTATAAACCCTTTAATAATAGTCTCCATGACTTAATAAATTAATTTAATTTGCAAACCACCATTGAGAGATATATAGGGATCCATATAATTAATATATGCAATAAAGGTGGGACCACTACATGGATGCCTAACCACTATGTGGTTCACAACAGGGATACATTATGGAAACTGACAAGGCCCATGAAAATCACACATATCTTGTTCTGAGTTTGTGACATTAATGAATAGTCTCCTTGTTGATAGGAATACCTCACAAATTGATGATATGTGAAAAGACTACATTGTCATTCTCTCTACAATTTCTTCCCTCTCATTTTGGAATGAATTTTAAAAAATCATTGCATAAAAACTAATGATTCTAATTATATAAATATAATACTAGAGGAAATTATAGTTGTAAAAAATGAAGGAATAATGTGAGAAAATAATTTATCCATTGAGGTTCTAACAAACAAAAATGTAATTCATAGGCCCATGAAATCCATGAGTAAATCACAAGAATATTCCTACAACAAAACTTCTTCTATGAGGTCATGTATACAATATTAATATGTAGTATTTATTTTTTTATTAAATCCATATAAACATATTTACCAGGTTGTAACACACTTGAAATATTCACCATGAAATAACTCACCCAATCAATTATCATAGGGAGCCTCCTCCTTCATTCTCTGTCCACGTGATAAAATCACGTACAAAAGTATACCTAAAATTTGATACTCCTCCCTTTATGAGACTTCCTCGAAAATGATCCACATTTATAATCTCCCATCAATTAACATAAATTGTGAAAACCTACTATATAGACTATCATTTCAGCCATACCTACCACATTGACTGACCTTTTTTGGGATACTCAAACCCCACCTCTTGTTAAATCCAATGAATAGAGTATCAGATCATCCTATGGAAGCTTAAAAAATATTCATAAAAATATGAGGAAATATTATATATCTTATTTCATAGTGACCATCAATAATTTATTCTTAGGTAAAACAACTTTTAAACAAATTTTATCTTCCTTCAACCAATGTTAATTCCCTGAAAACGATAAATCAAAATGTAACAGCCCGAGATTTGATGAAAAATATTATTTTTAATTTTATTAATGTCTTGTGTTGTACGCTACACCAAAAGGAGCTTGCATAACACGCATCCTTGACTTTCCTTGCATTACACGCAATCGCGACCTTCCCCGATAGCGTGTGTAATACGCAATACCGAGTTTCACTAAACAACGATATGCTATTAAAATATTATTAAAACTAGCAGTTATGAACAGTAATAAACACTTTTTAAAATTCTTTAAATCTTATTTTTCAAAATGAACTTCATTTTTGGTTTCAGAGTATCTAATTTAGCCTCAGGTGAAATTTTGGTACTTTTCGGATAACTTTCATATTCTGATGAATAGTGAAAATTACTAAATTATAATTAAAAACAACTTTTTTAATCAAAATAATTAATAGTGATAAATTATTAATTTGAGTGGTTTTAAAGTATATTTCGAATATATTTTTACAATTTAATACAATGTTGGTCATTAGATGTAAATTCACATTTAAACCAGACATAATCAAGTGTCAATCTTTTGATAGATATTGTTTCTTAAAAACACGCTATTTGTTTTAACAACGGGATTTAATTATAAAATTAATTAATGCAACTTCTATGTTATGAATTTGGTAAAATAGACTTCATTTTTGAATTCGGAATATGAAATATAGCTTAGGATGAAATTTTGGCATTGTTCTGAAAAACATCAATTTTTGATGAATAGTGAAACTACTAAGTGGTAGTTAAGAAACCGAATTTTTCATAAAACTTAATTTTACCGCTTCTGTGAATGGAATTTCAAAAATCCAACAGAAATGGTTGATATCAGTAAGTAAAATGTGGTTCAATGAGATAAAAATAATTTTTTGGTGAATAGTAACTTTTTACTATTTTTACCGCAGTTAATAGTAAATAGGGTAATTAAGGGTAAATATGATATTAATATTACCTAACACATGTCCTAATTATATTGGACAAGTGTAATTCGACCAAAAACAATCTTAGGAATAAAATATGACCATTTAGGCCCACTTGAATTAGATTAGGACATTTATTATTAATTTATTTAAAGAAGGGTTAAAATAGTTAAAATCAAAGTTTAATAAGTAAAGCATTTTTAATATTGGGTTATACATAAGATAAATTCAACTATAAATATTCATTAGAAAGATAAAAATATTTCCTACATGATGGTATTTTATTTGTAATTTTTAGACTTTAAATAATTTAATTTATTTATGACACAATGATGATGAAGTAATTATCTTATTAATGAAATATTGACATAATTGATGTTATAAACACCAAAATAAATGTAATTTAAGACTTTTTATGAATTCCACTAATTTTCTAGGTTACTATGATATATTAGTGTTGATTTAAACAACTTGGTTCGAACATATAATTATTTTATGATTTTCACATAAATCATGTATCAAATAGTGTAAAAATTGACACAAAATAGTTTTTAAATAAAATATTATATTATTAATTGTTATGTTATTCCTAAAAATCTAAGGTTCGGCCAAATGACTTATATAAGGATATATGTATTAATAATATACAATTTGGGGTTCGTTTGGCATGTTATAGTAAGTTTATTAACCATATAATGTAAGAAAACAAAAAGACATCGTAAAAGTTAAATTATTTAACTTAGAGTTAAATAAAACTGATAAGGTTAAAATAATAACCTAAACTTGTCTAAATCTTATTGGTTGATAGGATTTAGATCCATCACCACTTTAGCTTCGAAATAAGACCCTTTGGAACCATTATAAACCGATTTTGACGTTAATATAAAATAATATTTTGAGATATTCCTAAGGTGCCCCTCTCCTCCCTTATAAAAGGGCACCTCCTCCCCCTCCTCCTCACACCAATTTGAGCACTCAAGCTCGGCCAACCCCTGCCAAAATCACTTCTCCACTTCCCTAGAAACATCCTAAAGGTTCTGGTCTTCCTCAAAGACCAATTTTAGTGCCCTAAGAGGAGGTCTCAAAGAGGCGCTTCAAAGAAGAGGTAATTACCGTTACCAATTCTTTCATCTTTATTTCTTCTTCCACTTCTTCTTATTAGGTTTTTTCATTATGAAGTAATAACATCAGTATCACTCATATACTGATATGTTATTATAAGTATGAGACAACCCTTTTTCACCATCTATCCATCCTACGGAAAAGAAAATAACCACGCGTGCGTACGTACGGAATACCGTCTCCACGCCGTGGTGTAATCTATTTTCCACCACCACCTTACATGGATGGGTATAATGGTGTAAAGAATAACTATACATAGTTATTACAACATAATATTGATTCTGATATATTGTATAATCCACTCCAATTCAATTCAATATTTATGGAAATGATATCATCACTCGTGCGTACGTACGGACTACCGTCTCCACGACGCGATGAGATTCATTCTCCATGTTAACCATTTAAGAATGATTATAAAGTATATATAAGAAATAATAATGAAATATATGACATTATAAAGCTACTGGATTTATGTATATATATATATATGTATGTAATCTACTTACTTCCATTCAAGACAATAAGGAAAGGAAAACAACGTTCATGCGTACGTACGGACTACCGTCTCCATGAACGGTGTTTTTCATTTCATTTATCTATCTATTATATATATATATACTGAATATATATGATATATAAATCACATTTTATATTCTGGAAGTAAGTAAATCATGATATAAGTAATAATAATGTCAAGAACAACAAGTCAAAACACCTATGATAAATGAAACGATTTTACCCAAAACGCTTCTTTAACATGGAATTTACAAAAGAACGGGTAATATAATGTCATAAGTGAACCATATATGATATAATAACAATGAATATGATTCTCTAATAAGTCAATGACATTATTTAAATCATTATACAGGAGGTTCGGACACTTACAAAGCAAGTCGGACCTAAGGTAAGGGAAATATCACAATCTCATTTTTATCCGAGATTGTTTATTCGTAAGTATTTACTGGGGTGTATTTTATCATCCACATCCATGTTTACCCAATATGTAATATTATTTCCATCCACCTAAAATTGTTTAAATCCATTTTTACCCTTCGGTGAGTTTTTAGTAATACGTATGAAAGGATTCTTTTGTCGTTTTTCGTACGAGGTACTTTTTGACTTTTCCGATAAAAGTACGAAGAATGTTTTTTTTAACTTATACGGCACGAACGGATTTCTACTGTTTTATAAAGCCTTATTTTCATGAAGCTTCCTCTAAAAGATTTCATGACTATTATCAATAAAATCTCTTTCTTTTAAAATTTCATGATGTTTTGTGAAAAGAAATTGATTTTGAAGAAGAAAGGATATTTTCCTCAAGAATTCAATTCAAGTGTTTTATCAAAATTATTTTCCATCTAAGATAATAAAGGGTTCTGTTTCTATCCATATTTTTACATTGATTTGACTATGTTGTGATGGAATTATGTTTATGAATTCTTTTATCTTATATGAATTGATTTATGATGTCATGATGTTTCAAGAATCCCATTTTTGTTACATGTGTTATGCGATGATGTATGTTTTATGATTATGTGGCACACATAAGAATGGATTCATTATAAGATGGGTGGGACCTATATCTCCCTCCAATTCATTGGGTAATGATTTTATATCTCATGAGATAGTCATGGCTGGAACGGAAGGTTATTTCGGTTCAGTGATACAGGACTGAAATGAGGAGTGAACTCGGTTCAGAAAGGGACTTTGTCCATTAAGATAGTCTTGGCAATGAGTCATGACTTACAAGAAATGATTTTCCATGATTATGTGTGCATGCCACAAAGTATCAAGTTTCATGTTATGATTATGGGGATCTCATTTTCACTTCTATGATTTATCCCATGTTATGATATTATGAGCTCTTTTGCAGGTTAAGATTTTCAAAAGCTATGTTCTTATGTATATGATGTGATTGATATTTCTTTTGTTTACCCTTACTGAGCATTTGAGCTCACCCTTTTATGTTTTCTTTTCCCCAGGATATATAGAAAGGTTTTTAGGTAAAAAAAGGGAAGATCTTTATGGGAGATATTGAAGATCTTTCCCCATGATTAGAAGATTACGTTCCGAGTTTCCAAAGACACTAAACTATTACGATCCTTGTGTGTGTTTTTTTGTTATGTACTAAGTATTCCGCAAATGTAATGTAATGTCCATGTACGATAAGCTTCGGGTCTTTACAGTTGGTATCAGAGGAAAGGTTTAGTCAACCTTTGGAAACTAGGATGCGATAACTTTAGTGAGATCCCTAGAGATATTTCTAAGGTATGTCTAGGGATGTCCCTAAGGTTAAGTATACGTATAGGTTATAGTACTAGAATTACGCTAATGATCATAGAATTAAACCTAAGATGTTAGATATTGAAGGTACTCCCCCTTTATTATGTTGTTATCCCTAGCATGATTTTTGCCTCTCACACTATTCTTTTTGGGTTTTAGAAGATGGCTGGAACCCGAAGGAACCGTGTTGATCAATGCAATGGACAATGCAATGATTGTCCTCCTGAACAAACAAATGTTATGGGAGATGGAGTGCAAAATATTATTGATATACTTACACAAGCTATGAATCATTCTGGACTTCCAAATGAGCAGAGAAGGGAACAATATTCTATTGAGTCCTTCATGAGGCAACATCCACCTTCTTTTAGTGGGTCTTCTGATCCACTTGTTGCTGAACAATGGATCAGTACCACTGAAAATATATTTTCAGTTCTTCAATGTTCTGAACATGATAAAGTCATCTTAGCAGTGTATCGTTTGGAAGGTGATGCTGATCAATGGTGGAATCTTATTAAGAATACGAGGCAAAGGGATGAAATTGAGTCCATGGAATGGGATGAGTTCAAGAACTTATTTTTCAGTAAGTACTTCCCCCGTATTCTTCGAACAAAGATAGAGAAGGAGTTTCTTGAACTAAAGAAAAAGGATGATGAATCTGTTGGTATATACGAAGCGAATTTTTCAAGACATGCAAGGTATGCATCTGGCATTATCATCCAACCTGAAAGTAAAGTTGATCGATTTTTCAGTGGCTTAAAACCAAGTCTTCGAAGGGAATTAGCTATAAGAGACTTCAGTAGCTATGAAGAAATTGTGCGTTGTGCTATCAAGGTAGAAATGGAAGTTGGTGTTACATATCCATCTCATGGTTTTGACAAGAAACGAAAGATGGAGTTCATGGAGAAATCTCAGAATAATGGTGAAAAGAAGATGAATGTTTCCTTATGCACAAATTGTGGAAAGAAGCATGGTGGAGATTGTCTTAAAGGGAATAGAAAATGTTTTAAGTGTGGAAAAGAAGGTCATCGAGTAGCTGAGTGTCGAAGTAATGGAAAAAGGGTTTCTAATGATGTGAATAAAGCAAACACTGCAGAGAACGCACCACCAACACATCAATGCTTCAAGTGCAAGGAAATGGGGAATTATGCTAATAATTGGCCTAATCCAAGGGTTAGTGATGATCAACATGAGCAACCACTGAAGGCAAAGGACAAAGGGAAGTCACATGCCATCACTATTGGCAATGTTGAATATGACAACGATGTGGTGGAATGATTAAGTGTTTATGTAATGGGATTTCAAAATAATGTTGTATCATTGAGTATTGAAATATTTATTGATGTGGTATTCAAAGTGATTGAGATATTTTTTGGAAATAAGATGATATGCGCATAATGAAGACGAGAAAATGAAATGTTTAATAGTATTCATGAGCTCATGATTGATATAAGGACTAAGTGATATCATGGTTTGAGTATATAGAATTTTGAGGATTTTGGTATGTGGAAAGTGTTAACTTTAAACTGCATTCATGTTATCACTAAGGTATTCAAGAGAATACATGATTAAGGACTTTGAATGTTTGGAATGTGACCAACAAAACATATCTTATGATATATGGGGATCAACGATGGTATTAAATCTCTGGTAATCGTTTCCACTATGTTATGAGAGTGGACTGCAGTATTATGGATAAGCCTAAAGATTGAAATGGATTATGTTGGACATAAGTGAGTATTTTTTAAGGATAGAAGTTTTTTTTATTTCGATATTATTGATGGGATGTTATAGTAATGTAGTTTTAGAAAAAAGACAACATGCAGGACGAGCGACAACCCATCGCTTCGGACAAGGCTGTGGGAATTGAACCCACAACCGAAGTGCGACTGGCCTTTATCGCCTACCACTGGCCTACAGGAAGTCCCTGTTTAGTAGAAACTAGTTTTATTATATTAAGCAGTATGATGTATGAAGTATAAGTCCATTTTAGGAACCATATATGATTAATCTCACTATAGATCGACTTATGTATATAATTTTTTCTAACCTTTTGTTTGAGACAGATGGAATGACCTGTCATTCTATCACATGATCTGCTAACACTTCACGAATAACAAATTCAACTTAATTTATTTAAGAGATGAAGTGGAAATTGTTAAAGGCACGAACAATAGTGAGATTGTACCAAAATAAAGTAAGTATTTATTCTAATTCAAATTCTTTAACTTTAGGGAAACAATCTTGAAAACCAAAATTGTTGTCCTAGTGCTCTTATATCTGATTAATCATATGATACCTTAGATCGTCACAAATTTATGGATTTGTGATTGTTGTCTTTTCCATAGCCATGTTCTCTACCACTCTTCCTCAGAACATGATGGTTAGATTTTTCTTCCATATCCATATTTTCACCTATGTGGAAACCCAGTGATTAGTTTATTTGGGTAAACGTTACGTTTCATACTTTTGTTTTTAAAGATTGGTTTTGATATTCCTTTTTACGATGTGGGTTTCTATTAAAGAAACTTTCGAATAGTAAACCATTTATAACCCCGACGAATTTCGAGGGCGAAATTCATTTTAAGGGGGGTAGAATGTAACAGCCCGAGATTTGATGAAAAATATTCTTTTTAATTTTATTAATGTCTTGTGTTGTACGCTACACCAAAAGGAGATTGCATAACACGCATCCTTGACTTGCCTTGCATTACACGCAATCGCGACCTTCCCCGATAGCGTGTGTAATACGCAATACCGAGTTTCACTAAACAACCATATGCTATTAAAATATTATTAAAACTAGCCGTTATGAACAGTAATAAACACTTTTTAAAATTCTTTAAATCTTATTTTTCAAAATGAACTTCATTTTTGGATTCAGAGTATCGAATTTAGCCTAAGGTGAAATTTTGGTACTTTTCGGATAACTTTCATATTCTGATGAATAGTGAAAATTACTAAATTATAATTAAAAACAACTTTTTTAATCGAAATAATTAATAGTGATAAATTATTAATTTGAGTGGTTTTAAAGTATATTTAGAATATATTTTTACAATTTAATACAATGTTGGTCATTAGATGTAATTTCACATTTAAACCAGACATAATCAAGTGTCAATCTTTTGATAGATATTGTTTCTTAAAAACACGCTGTTTGTTTTAACAACGGGATTTAATTATAAAATTAATTAATGAAACTTCTATGTTATGAATTTGGTAAAATAGACTTCATTTTTGAATTCGGAATATGAAATATAGCTTAGGATGAAATTTTGGCATTGTTCTGAAAAACATCAATTTTTGATGAATAGTGAAACTACTAAGTGGTAGTTAAGAAACCGAATTTTTCATAAAACTTAATTTTACCGCTTCTGTGAATGGAATTTCAAAAATCCAACAGACACGGTTGATATCAGTAAGTAAAATGTGGTTCAATGAGATAAAAATAATTTTTTGGTGAATAGTAACTTTTTACTATTTTTACCGCAGTTAATAGTAAATAGGGTAATTAAGGGTAAATATGATATTAATATTACCCTAACACATGTCCTAATTCTATTGGACAAGTGTAATTCGACCAAAAACAAACTTAGGAATAAAATATGACCATTTAGGCCCACTTGAATTAGATTAGGACATTTATTATTAATTTATTTAAAGAAGGGTTAAAATAGTTAAAATCAAAGTTTAATAAGTAAAGCATTTTTAATATTGGGTTATACATAAGATAAATTCAACTATAAATATTAATTAGAAAGCTAAAAATATTTCCTACATGATGGTAGTTTATTTGTAATTTTTAGACATTAAATAATTTAATTTATTTATGACACAATGATGATGAAGTAATTATCTTATTAATGAAATATTGACATAATTGATGTTATAAACACCAAAATAAATGTAATTTAAGACTTTTTATAAATTCCACTAATTTTCTAGGTTACTATGATATATTAGTGTTGATCTAATCAACTTGGTTCGAACATATAATTATTTTATGATTTTCACAAAAATCATGTATCAAATAGTGTAAAAATTGACACAAAATAGTTTTTAAATCAAATATTATATTATTAATTGTTATTTTATTCCTAAAAATATAAGGTTCGGCCAAATGACTTAGATAAGGATATATGTATTAATAATAACAATTTGGGGTTCGTTTGGCATGTTATAGTAAGTTTATTAACCATATAATGTAAGAAAACAAAAAGACATGGTAAAAGTTAAATTATTTAACTTAGAGTTAAATATAATTGATAAGGTTAAAATAATAACCTAAACTTGTCTAAATTTTATTGGTTGATAGGATTTCGATCCATCCCCACTTTAGCTTCGAAATAAGACCCTTTGGAACCATTATAAACCGATTTTGACTTTAATATAATATAATTTTTTGAGATATTCCTAAGGTGCCCCTCTCCTCCATTATAAAAGGGCACCTCCTCCCCCTCCTCCTCACACCAATTTGAGCACTCAAGCTCGGCCAACCCCTGCCAAAATCACTTCTCCACTTCCCTAGAAACATCCTAGAGGTTCTGGTCTTCCTCAAAGACCAATTTTAGTGCCCTAAGAGGAGGTCTCAAAGAGGCGCTTCAAAGAAGAGGTAATTACCGTTACCAATTCTTTCATCTTTATTTCTTCTTCCACTTCTTCTTATTAGGTTTTTTCATTATGAAGTAATAACATCAGTATCACTCATATACTGATATGTTATTATAAGTATGAGACAACCCTATTTCACCATCTATCCATCCTACGGAAATGGAAATAACTGCGCGTGCGTACGTACGGAATACCGTCTCCACGCCGTGGTGTAATCTATTTTCCACCACCACCTTACATGGATGGGTATAATGGTGTAAAGAATAACTATACATAGTTATTACAAAATCATATTGATTCTGATATATTGTATAATCCACTCCAATTCAATTCAATATTTATGGAAATGATATCATCACTCGTGCGTACGTACGGACTACCGTCTCCACGACGCGATGAGATTCATTCTCCATGTTAACCATTTAAGAATGATTATAAAGTATATATAAGAAATAATAATGAAATATATGACATTATAAAGCTACTAGATTTATGTATATATATATATGTATGTCATCTACTTACTTCCATTCAAGACAATAAGGAAAGGAAAACAGCGTTCATGCGTACGTACGGACTACCGTCTCCATGAACGGTGTTTTTCATTTCATTTATCTATCTATTATATATATATATACTGAATATATATGATATATAAATCATATTTTATATTCTGGAAGTAAGTAAATCATGATATAAGTAATAATAAAGTCAAGAACAACAAGTCAAAACACCTATGATAAATGAAACGATTTTACCCAAAACGCTTCTTTAACATTGAATTTACAAAAGAACGGGTAATATAATGTCATAAGTGAACCATATATGATATCATAACAATGAATATGATTCTGTAATAAGTCAATGACATTATTTAAATCATTATACAGGAGGTTCGGACACTTACAAAGCAAGTCGGACCTAAGGTAAGGGAAATATCACAATCTCATTTTTATCCGAGATTGTTTATTCATAAGTATTTACTGGGGTGTATTTTATCATCCACATCCATGTTTACCCAATATGTAATATTATTTCCATCCACCTAAAATTGTTTAAATCCATTTTTACCCTTCGGTGAGTTTTTAGTAATACTTATGAAAGGAATCTTTTGTCGTTTTTCGTACGAGGTACTTTTTGACTTTTCCGACAAAAGTACGAAGAATGTTTTTTTTTAACTTATACGGCACGAACGGATTTCTACTGTTTTATAAAGCCTTATTTTCATGAAGATTCCTCGAAAATATTTCATGACTATTTTCAATAAAATCTCTTTCTTTTAAAATTGCATGATGTTTTGTGAAAAGAAATTGATTTTGAAGAAGAAAGGATATTTTCCTCAAGAATTCAATTCAAGTGTTTTATCAAAATTATTTTCCATCTAAGATAATAAAGGGTTCTGTTTCTATCCATATTTTTACATTGATTTGACTATGTTGTGATGGAATTATGTTTATGAATTCCTTTATCTTATATGAATTGATTTATGATGTCATGATGTTTCAAGAATCCCATTTTTGTTACATGTGTTATGCGATGATGTATGTTTTATGATTATGTGGCACACATAAGAAAGGATTCATTATAAGATGGGTGGGACCTATATCTCCCTCCAATGCATTGGGTAATGATTTTATATCTCATGAGATAGACATGGCTGGAACGGAAGGTTATTTCAGTTCAGTGATACAGGACTGAAACGAGGAGTGAACTCGGTTCAGAAAGGGACTTTGTCCATTAAGATAGTCTTGGCAATGAGTCATGACTAACAAGAAATGATTTTCCATGATTATGTGTGCATGCCACATAGTATCAAGTTTCATGTTATGATTATTGGGATCTCATTTTCACTTCTATGATTTATCCCATGTTATGATATTATGAGCTCTTTTGCAGGTTATGATTTTCAAAAGCTATGTTCTTATGTATATGATATGATTGATATTTCTTTTGTTTACCCTTACTGAGCATTTGAGCTCACCCTTTTATGTTTTATTTTCCCCAGGATATAAAGAAAGGTTTTTAGGTAAAAAAAGGGAAGATCTTTATGGGAGATATTGAAGATCTTTCCCCACGATTAGAAGATTACGTTCCGAGTTTCCAAAGACACTAAACTATTACGATCCTTGTGTGTGTGTTTTTGTTACGTACTAAGTATTCCGCAAAAGTAATGTAATTTCCATGTACGATAAGCTTCGGGTCTTTACACAAAACCTCCTCCAAAACCACCAAGCACCCATGATTTTGTCTTAAACACCAGTGTGAATCCCTTCAATCATTTATTCCCATGATAAAAATAATCTCAATAATTATCCTCCTGGATATCTAAAACCCTATGGCTGATCATCATTATGAATTCCATTTATAACCAATAGGATAATATATTATAATCTACTATGCCAACACTCTAACCCTAACACTAGATTCAAATCAACAAGCCTTCTTCTATTGGTATTTCTTTCTTAGTGTAAGAACCTTATATGATACCATTTATTATTTCAACACTATGAATTATCAATTTAAATCGGGGAAGATAATTGTTTTGGGAAACTTCAATTATGATTGCACTCAAGAACTAGTCGGGTATCACTCTTCCATACCTAATCCACACTTAACATCTCCCAATTCCTGAACAGCATTATGGGACAATATTGATGTTTAAGCCCCAAGAATGGCATCACCAAGGGAAACCACCATAGTCTACCAAATGATCCATGTTTATATAGGGTATCCCCAATTCAGAAACCACATTTAATTCAATATTTTATCACCAGTTATGACACAATAATCCTCACTAGATGATATGAAATTTCATTTCATGGTTATATTTCATGTCTTTAAACATTCATAGTCAAACAATGTTGGGATTGATTATTATTCACATGGATATTTTTTATTCCATATGATGGATTAAATCTAACTCCATAAACAATGTATATCCATACTTATGTGTCCACCTTCATCATGAATAAACATCCTTCCTTCCCTTCCAATCCATATTCAATAAAAATTGAACTTCATTCCAATACGGGATTATTACATGGTGAAACATACTATTATGTCCACATTCTTTATGAGATCATATACTACATAGTGAGAAATATCCCTATGATCCTAAATAACTATATCATTCGGCCATATTATTTAGAAATCCATGCCCCATTTGAAGTCATTTGCCCCATTCAGGAAGACATATAATCCGAATTCATATGTCCATATTCACTTTGAAACCAACTTGAAAGGGATTCTCATGAATGACACACAAACTAACCATATTAATAGATTTTTTCAATATATTAATCCATTAATTTATACATAGACATAAATGGAACCATAACAGCCCTTGTCCCTTGAAAATAAATGTTACAATGTGTCCCTTTGACTAGAAAAAAACTATATGGGTTTTGATTCCCCAAATAAATATATACAGAAATCATTTTCCATGGGAAATGTCCCAACATCACAATGAAAACTAACTTTAGGATTTAATTAAAATATAGAATTCCCATCTATAAGTATATAAACCATAGTTTATTAAATAAAGAATCATTACATAATAAGGAAGAGATAGAGAGCCAATAATACCTAGATAGGATTCCATATACATTAATACATTGATTTATAAAGGTGTATACATTGATGGGTTACAACTGATTCATTATAGAATGTATAATCAATGGATTGTTGGGATAAATATCTAGCATGGGGGTAACGAGTACTAAATCGGGGTTTGGTATGTATACAAATATATGAAATAAAACAATAATAGAGACTCATATTGTGAAAAATTCACCATAAAAATGTGGGGATTATCTCTACCTTCCATCCCCTATACTGACATGTATTTTAATTTATGTTTAAAAAATTCATAGCGACTACCTGCTTCTGGAATGTAGGTCTACAGTAACTCAAAACACCTCATTGAAGTCTCATCATAATTTTTTGTTGGAAACATCATATAAAAAAATTTATTTTTTTGATTCCAAATATGATATCCATTTTATTTATGTAGGATTCCAAATATGGTATATTTAAATATTTTCTAAAAATTAATATATTTGAAAGTAATATTGAACAATAAACCAATTTATTATGTGTAAAATGGTAATATATTTCTCTTTTATCAATCCATAATTATTAAATTTATGATTTTATTTACATAAAATTTTTAAAATATTTCATTAATAACAAAATATTCAATAATTGAAAGAGTATTTTTACCATTTATAACAACATTAATATTCATATTAGTATAATTTACACCAAATTTAACATATATTAAATGATTATATATATACCCATTATACATATAATGATCATATTGACCTTTTCTATTTGATAAAATATCCTGACATACATCCCTAAATATAAATCATTATAATATATCTCATTTAATTCTCTAAATATGTATCTTGTATATAATTTTTTGATTATCTATACAGTAATACATTGTAATGCTCTTCTCATGGAAATACATTAAAAAACAAAATCAATCTTGAAGTATTTTTATTTACATTGGGCAATTATACTCTTATAGTTTTAATCATTTTTCTCCTTACTTATATCTTATAATTTATCAGTTTTTTTGTCCTTTTATGTTATAATATGAAATAATAATAATTTATTTTCAATTTTATATTTTTTATAATATTATTATGTTATTAAACATCAAAACATGTGGATTATATTGAAGGTACATGTGTATTAAAATATGAGATTCTACAACCAACCATTGATCTAGTGTTCTAACACTTATGAAATGAAGAGTAAGGCCTAAAGAGGGAGTAAAGGTTCGAAAATATCAAAACCTATGTATAATAAACTATAATATTTTTGGTGTAAAATTATTTAAATTTTAGAGTGGCCTATAAAAAATACTATATATATGAAATGTTTAGGGGATTGATGATTAAAAATCATGATCATGAATCTCATATCAATTAAAAATGATAATAAATTTTCAAAATGTTAATGTCCTTTAAGAAACAATCTAGCACCTAGCCAATGATTCATATTTTTAGTAATACACTCCCAATACATGTTTCAATGTTTTCTCCACTAAATATTAATATTCCTAAAATATTCTCAAAATGATATAATTTTATTTCATAATCATTAATCTTTAATAAATATTTAAAATTAACATTTTTAACTCAAATGGTGGTTCTACAAAAGTGTGTTGGGATTTCATATTCATAACTAAGTGCTTGAATTTACAAAAAAAATTCGATGTTAAAAAATATTATCATTTTAATATTCTTATATTTTTAATATTTTTTGGTATAATATAATTATATTTACAATTTGTAATAATATTAATTCATATTTAAAAAATAAGACAAATAAAAGTATTTCGTGGTCATACACATTGTGGGTCATACTATCCATAGAGGATAAAATTTCCCATGGTCTAAAAAAATTACTATGGTCAGATAAATAATTTATTTCATAATAATAATAATGGTATAATATTAAAATGAATGATGCATGCATCTATGTCTAATGAAATTATCTGAGGTATACAAATTAATGTAATTAAAATGTATAATGAACCACATAGTGGTATAATTCACCTAATTTTTTTATGGTAGATAATTATAATAATCTACATATTATAAGATATAGAGATGATTAAATTTATGTGTTTCTTTTGATAATATAAGAGTTAGTGAAGGTAAATGGATGGAAATTAAAACGATGGACTTAGTGTAGAAAAAATTTTAAATATGAAATAGGGTACCAGGTGGCATGATACTGAACACATGGTGGCCTAGGTAGAATGGTGTTGGTCAGTTGGGACCACCAGCCACAAAATGTCCCCTCAACAGGTGCCCAAAAGGGTATTGGGTAAGTCAGAACAAGGTATCTAGTACCTATTTGAAATATATATACTTTATTTTATAATTGATTAATTATATTATATAATTATGAAAATAATATAAAATTATGACCCTCTTATTTTTTATCCACTTATACCACATGAGAAATATCCAATCGCCCTTATACCCTCCAAATTGAAACATGAATTCTCCACCATCAGTTCTATGAATTGATTTATATCTATCCTAGATGATTTTTTGTCTAATTCATAAACTTATCCTCTGTCTATTCTTTGTGTTTCTATATATCTATTAATTTTTTTATAGAAATAGATAATTTATAAAATTGTGTTTGGTATTCAAATGTATTTTAATAACATGATATTTTTCCAAAGATCACTAATGACAAAGGTCATACAATGATATGTTAAGAGTTTCTTATAAATTCATATCAATTCATCTCATTTTATAACTGATGTTACCTGTATTTCTTATAGTGGGAATCTACATATGACTACAATATTCCAAATAAATAATTCTTTTTTTATTATGTGTAGTTAATGGACGATTAGTTCCATGAGCTATATCATGAGAGTTAATATTTATTTATTCATTGTCAATTATCATGTTCCTTAAATAATGTGTCTTATGTCCTTCATACTGGGACATAATTGGTTCATTTTTTGATTGTGATGACAGAGTCCAACATTATAGGTTCCTTTGAGTTTCCTTTTTTGGAAGGGAGATCTGTTATATATATAAATAGGCGGTATAATTAGAACCTTTTAATAATGATGCACATGTCTTATAACTAGTATGATAGTTATTAAATATAAATAGATGATGGTTGCACTAATTTTGACTATATGGTTTTAGGTTTTTTTAAATTCGATATGGGTTATATGGATCAGTTTTTTTATGAGATACCCAACCCAATATTAAATTAAAATTTCAGTTAATTAACTTGACTAAACAATTTTTGATAATTACGTAATATATTTGATGAGTTATTTAATATTACTGATAATTTAAAACATTTAATGTGCTTTACTAAGATATATTATGTGGTTTGAGAAAGACATGGAATTATATACCCATTTAAACTTAATATGTGAATGTGATCGATAATATAAAAATTTATTTATTTTTTCCAATGGTGGGAGAGAATATTCCCTTTTATATTATTGTTTCCAATTTCAGGGGATGGAATAAAAATTTATTTTTATATTACCTATATTGAGGGATGATATTCCCATGAATATGATATTATCTTTGGTGTGAGGATGATATTAATATTTTTAAAAAAAAATAATTATAGAATTGGATGGAATGAATGATTACAATGATTTCGCTTAAAAATATGATAATATTCCCAATCGTATAATATTTCCATAAAATGTGATGACACTCTAACATGTTCATGATATGTTTAAAGGTATGGTATGATACAACCACTTGGACACACTATTTTTTAATGCTTGATATTTTATACCTATATGGTATTAATATTGGATAAGTATTGGAATTTTATTCTGACTAAACATTATATAGTTAGAATATATGATTTTATACCCAAATACTAAACATTTTGATGGAATAAGTTTTTTCCAAAAATAATTGGTTTTGTTTATTCATCAAATTTACTTCCCATTCACTGATTATATTTTATGGGGGAATATTTTTTTCAAATGTGTTGTTAATGTTGATATTGGTTTGAAATCACACTAAGCCGTGGATATTACTTGTGATATTTTCAAACCAATACCAAGATGGGATGAATTTGGTATCATCAATAATATATTTTATAGAATGAAATGGATGATGTGACAAGTGAAATTATTATTATTTCCTATTTTAAATTTTAATCATACCATATTTGACATGAACTTTAATATACTTGATTTTTCAGGAACACCATTATCTGGTGACCAATTGAGTTATTATCAAACCCTACATTCCCTTCTTAGTGTGTATACAGTTTCTATATGTTGTGATACAGATAATGATAATGTAAAAATAATTTATGGATTAAATGGATTGACAAGTAGAGTTTGTAATCAGATATTGAATTTCTCCAAACCATGATTATATTATCTATCTCTTCTATTTTGTTCATTTTGAGAAACTTTTTACATGTTCAACCCTTATGTCTATCTTATAGTGTGTTGATGAATATGTGATTATACAATAGTATATAGTTTTTTTCATATAATGTGGTTTAATATTTTAATAGTTTCACATTATCTACAATAAATACATTATATTGTTCTGTTGATTGATAATTGCTTGCTGATACTTTTTTATTTATTGTTCAATTTTCCAATGGGTACAGTATCCACACATTACATATCATCCCTATCAACTTTTCAATTTCATATAACAGATATGGAGTTGTCCTTAGGGATAAAAATTGGAACTGGATTGGTACTTTTTTAGGATACAACCTTATTGATTCTAAAAATGGTATTAATTTTTTTTCATTACTAGTTGGTGATTATTATATGTAGATAATATGTTTATTGACTTTAGATCTACCCTATTATTGGTCATAAACACATTAATATATGGATGTATCATTAATCAAAGAATGTTTATATTAATTATCTTTTATAGTTTTTATGACATCGTTATTTTTGGAATGTTGTTTATGATATATGATTTATGGGTTTCCTCTTGAAATAAGGTGAAATGACATTCTGAGCGAGTGAAAATTTTTTATTATGTTTTCTTCTCCTGAAATATTTAGGATTTTTTTATGATTGATTAATTTTTTATGATATAGTTTTAGTGATATAATGTGTTAAAAATAAGTTATATACAATTTTACGATAGATAGTTTTAGTGGCACTAAACTAAACCGAACAAATTTGTGTTGATGAATTTATTTTTATTACATGATAGTTGATTATATGAATCTTTTGTGTGTCATAGACTATCCATGGAGAGTATATAAGAGGATCTAATGTGTTATGTATTTCTATGGGTCCCTTATATAATTTGTTTTTTAAATATACTAGAAAGATGCAATTAATCATCCAACTTGTCCTAAATAGTGATATCATGAACTATAGTAGGGTTATTTTTATCTGTGTGTGTGTAATTTCAATTATTCTCCCCATTTAATCGTATAATAAAGTAAAAAGAGTGTAGCGATGATCTTTCCACAATAGTACTAGTATTAGAGCATCCCATTTTTCAGAAAATTTTAATGATAAAAAGATTCGAGAGAGAAAATATTAGAATCTATATAAAATAGGATATAGGGCTCTATGAGCTGGGTTATCCAAGACAAATTTGAAAATAGATATTATGATATAGAATACACCTCTATTATTGAATGAGAGTGGGCCAAATGCTAAAAATTATCAGATTTAGTACCAGCAAACCGTCTTTGATAATATATTTAGACCACCTTAAAAGAGGGTTAATCTAGTCATGCATATACTTTGTATACTATTAAATTATTTTTACAATATAATAGTTTAATATGAAAAGAATGAGGCACGACCTAGAGTATTTTAATTATTTTTTAATTGAATATATTTTTCTACACCTAAATAGTTGATATGGATTGGGAATTTATAAATATTTTCAAAAAGCACATTTCTGTAATTGGAAATGTTTCCAAATTCACTAACATTCATTATTTTTTTTAATATTTTATGGGTAATGAAAATTTCAATGGTTTATATTTTGAGGATGGATTTAGTCATATGATATAGTTACATGTAAATATTTTCCAACTAAATTTATTTATTGATGAACTTAGTAAAGACCTAATCTCTAATAGGATCTTATTGGGCAGTTTTATTCTCAAATTATAGTTCATATAATAGAGTTTAGATTGGTAAATCTAGAAATAATATGAGTTGAATTTGTGATTCTCATAAGGGAAATGATAATAAATATAATTAGGTTTATTAATCATATCCTCCCATATGATGTACAACACTTATAGTGTGTTATCGGTGTATTTGTTTGGGCCATGATCTATCATAGTTCAATTTCAATACATTAATATGTCATTATTGATGTTAGAGGGTATCTAAAAAACATATTAAAGATATTTTCTCAACATGGATGTGTTTATGGTAATGGGATATTTTGAGTATCTGAAACTCGGTCAAAGAAGCCTACTCAAATTGGTTCATATGGTTCCTCTTTTCTATAAAGGCATGAGAGACGTTGTGGTGACCAGGTTAGGGGGTGGTAGGGTTAAAAGTGTAGGTCCCATCTGTGGAATAATATGAATATATTTCATAAAATATGATATAGAAAATCGATGATTAATTCTATCATGATAATTATTTTTTACCATTGAGAGGGTCCGTCAAATATTCATTGTATTATATTAATGAAATGAACTAAATAAAAATATTAATATGGTAATGGTTTATTATATTCATCAATTTATTCTCATTTGGATGGTGACATGGGTAATTTAATGGAGTATCCTTTAGTAGTGATGAAAATTTATAAACCAATATATGTTTTATCTAAAGATATTTGAATATGCATTGGGTGGGTAATTATGATAAGTAGTAATGAGAATAACTAGAAAAATATACTTTTGATGTGGTCATTGGAATGGATTCTTTGACTCTATTAATAGAACACAACAAAAATAATCATAAATAATCATATTTTGTATTTCATTGTGTCAATTATTATACATTTATATGAGTGGGTTATTTTCATGAAGGTTATTCAGGAAATTAACTTCTATAGATGTGGATGATTATAACATTAATTTGTGATCATGTTTCAATTTTATTAGTAGGAGATAGAATATATATTATTTACCTTAATCACTTAATATTTATATGATGTTTTACTTGAGGGATTGTCTGGGTTTCATCCAATGAGATGGATTAATTTTATTATTGACATGATTTCTATTGTATATATCTTATATAGTCCCCCCAAAAAATAGACTCAATTATATATTATATTTATGAAGGTCTAACTATAAGATCTTAAAGTGAATAGATTAATTTAATTGAGAACATCCCCTTATTGTGATTATATTTGTATTTACCATAACTGAAACATAATTCTACACATATATACTAATTAGTCAAGGTAAAACCAAGTGAATTTATGAACCATTACCACATAATCATATAGTTAACTGACATTATCGGTTAAGGGGAGCAAAGATGTTTTCAATTATAGATTTATAGTATTGATATAAATAGTTATGTATGAGTTATGAGGATGTTCCTAAGACTAATTTAAAAAATAAATATATCCTATATGAGTTTTCAATCATATCATCGGGTTTGATGAAAATTTATGTAGTTTTCATAGACATATTTAAATTTTATTTAATCCATAAATTGGTTCATTCATAGTGATATTAATTAATTATATTTTGGTGAAATCGCATACATAATAGAATAAGTTTTTAAATCTATGATTCATATTCGGTATACTAAGAATGTAGAAATATTATTTGGAATACTATATTCGAGAGGTATACTTATTTGGGAACATTATTTTTATTGGATGAATATTTGTAACATCCCAGGTAAATAAAGAATATGACATTTCATATTTATCCATATTTGTGAATAAAATATTTAAATGACTTTAAATGGGACGCTATGCTCGATGGCGTACCCAACACGCAACAACGAGTTTCTTGGGAATCTTACGTTGCACTCTAATAATAAAATAATATTATTTTAAATGGTAGTTAACATGTAGCCGTTGTAATGGCGGGAATGGATAGAAATAACTGAAATATGATTATATATGTTTTTAAATGTTTTTACAATTATCCAATAAAGGATAGAGGCTTAAAATACGGAAAGAATTCAATTTTAGGCATATATGCCCTAGTTTTCACTAAAGGTTCACTTATCGCCTTTTGATGGAGAACTGTCATTAAATATAGTTTTGATCACTCTTATACATTCTTTTGGACCAAATAAAACTCTTATTAAGAATCGGGACATCAAATTTTACTTTGTGTAAATTTTTGGTATTTTTCTGATAAAGTTCATTTTTTTTAATGAATAGTGTAAAATGTTGTATTCTAATTCAAAACCTCTTTTTAATATAATTTATTTATATGATTATATTATCTTTTTAATTGGTTTTAAAGTGAAATTAGAAAATATTTTTACCATTAAAACCAATAGTTGTCATTGGAATCAATTTCACTTTGAAATCGGACTTAAACTAGTGTCAATCTTTTGATACTTATTGTTTTATAAAAACACGCTATTTGCTCTGACAGCGGGAATTAATTATTAAATTAATTAATGGGACTAATATGTTTTGAATTTTGTAAAACGGACTTCATTTTTGAATTCGTAATATCAAATATAGCTTAGGGTGAATTTTGGGTAATTTTCTGAAAAACTTCAATTTTTGATGAATAGTGAAACCACTAAGTGGTACTTATAAAGACTGATTTTCCGTTTAAATGAAATTTTTCCATCATTGTGTTTTTAATTTCAAAAATACGACATACATGGTTGTCATTAAGAAGTAAAATGTGGTTCAATGGGATAAAAATAATTTTTTGGTGAATAGTAACTTATTAAGTTTTTAATCGCGATTAGTGGTAATTAGTATAGTTTAAGGTATAAATAATGCTTTAATAATATGAAATGACCTAGACACATGTCCCAACCTTATTGGTTGTGTCATGGCCGACCATGACAAGGCATGTGCCAACTTGGGGACCCCATGGAGCCACTTTAGTTGGAAAATGACTTTAATATATTTTTATTTAATGTTAAAGTGAAAATTACACAAACATAATATGTTTTACGAAAACAATTTTTTATGTGGGTTTATTCAAGTCCAAATTTTGATTATAAATAGTCATTGGAAATCTAAAAAGATTTCCTATATCATAGTATTTTTTTTAATAATTTTTAGACATTAAAAAAAATTTAATTATTTATGACATAATAATGATGCAGCGATGACATCATTATTTGACGATTTAATTAAAATGGAAAGATAATGGAAAATCTACAACCTACACATTTCCAAAACCAATTGGATGAGTGGATTGCGAAGCCTTATCACCTTATCCACTAATTCTATCAATGTGGGACCTTTTGAAATCGAAACACATTTTCAAATAATGTAATATTTCTTTACTTTCCAAAAGTGCCCCTCCTCTCCTCTTATAAAAGGCCCCCACCTCTACCTCATTCCATACACTTCTCAAGCCTTTGGCTCGGCCAAACCCTGCCCATTTTCTCTCTCCACATCCCTCTCCTCATCCTAGAGGAATCCCTTTGGGCAGAATCCTTTCAAAGGAAGCCTTTAGGCTTAAATCAAAAGGAGTTACACTTTTAAAGGTAATACTTTCTCTCATGTTCATTTGTTTTATTTTGCTTCACCAACCCCCTATACTCTTTTATTTACTTATTTTGTAACAACACCAGTATCTTCAATATACTAGGATGTTGTTATAATATTTATTTGAGCTACACTCTCACACAACTGCATCAAATGGTTAAAGAACATACGGTTTCCGTGGATGGCGAAATTCTGCCTCCCGAAACGATGATTGTTCAATACTCATTTAACACCTTCAAAGGTGGCCATTATGATGTCACTATTTTTATATATGATATATAATATGTTTATGTTATATTTATGCTTCTGTATTTTTCATTTTTGTCTTACCTTTATGGCTTCCATTATGGGTATACACGATATCTTCATTTAAGGAAGTGCGGACTACCGCCCCCTCAAAGTGATTTGATTCGTTAAATACCATATGTGGGATGTATAAAGGATGGAAATATGATATTATATATGATATTATACTGGAATTATAATATACCTTTATATCATTATTATTCCATTCTATAAAATATGAAATAGAAATGAAAGTAGCGTTCATGCGTACGTACAGCTTACCGTCTCCATAAACGGTGCATTTCATTTCTTACCTCTAAATGATTATGTAATGTTATAAATGCATGCATGTACTGGATATATATGAAATATATGATATCTAAATAATGAATACAATTCTGGATATAATAAACATTTGGCCACACGAACAACATGTAATTGTAAGAAGACCACTTTCGACTTAAGAACCAGATATCGGCAAAACAAATATTATTAACTTAAATGATTACATAATGTTTGTGACATGGTAACAAGTGGTATAAAAGTAATAATGATCTTGAAAAAGGGTTCTTAAGGAATTAGAAATTAACTCAAGTTTATTATTCAGGAGATTAAAGAACGATCGAGTCAAGTCGGACCCGAGGTAAGGGATCCTACTCCTCTATTTCTTTTTAAGTACACACTTTTATGCCATTCCTTTTAAAGCTCATATTTCTTGTTATTGGGATGATCTTTTATATTAAATTTACTGTAATTTTTATGTTCATGTGATGAGAGACCCTATTCTCTCTCATCAATCCATTTTTGAAGTTTTTAGTGGCGCCGTTAGGCTGCCGAACTTTCGTAAGAGATCTAACCTCTCTCGTTCTTTTTAAGTACTCTCCTTTATGTCACTTCTTTTAAACTCCTCCTTGCAATGTTGGGGGATTTTCTTTTATATTCCACTTTCTGTAAATTCTATTGTAATATGATGGGATACTCTATTTGATCTCATCAATTCATATTCGGAAGTTTTATGTGGCGCTGTTAGGCTGTCGAGTTTTCGTAAGGGATTTTTCATCTCACTTTTATTTCCGTGAGATTTATGCTACATTTGCCAAAAATTCCATTGAGTGGTGTATGTACTGCCAATTATTCTACTATTTGTGTAATATACTTTCGTTTATGAGTATTTACATCAATGACCTATTGTCTTTCTTTCATGGGGTGTATGTTTTGAAAGATACCCAAGTCGGTAAGGGGACCTTTCACCCTCCTCTTTTTTAAAAAGACTTCTTTTATTGGGTCTTTTAATTTACATATTTTTATGTTGGGATATGTTCTCAAACATCCTTATTGATGTAAATTTTATGTCCAAGTGATGAGATACACTTTTTATCTCTCATCAACTCATTTTGATGTGATGCCGTTAGGCTGTCAAGGGAACTTTTTAACCCAATTTCGATTTCTTTGGGTTCAACATGTAGTCATTGAATATGTCATCCTTTGAATATGTGTGAATGACCTTTTATTGTTTTACACTTAATATCCAATTATATTGGGTGTATTTATATTTGTCACACATAATTTTGATATTGAATTATCCTTAATTTAAGGATACCTTCTTTATAAGGGATTTCATCACATTTGACATTTCTATTGAGGGTTCATTGTTGTTATGCACCAATTCACTCTTATATGGTGTATATACTGTCCTTTGGAGTATTATATCATGAATCCTTTTATTCTCATGATATTATAAAGTTCTGAATAAGTTTTATTCCTCGATTATTGTATTCAAGTGTCTCTAATTTTGGTAAAACCCCTTTAACCAAAATATCGTTTTAAATGTTTTAATTATTTGTTCTTATTAATATCCATGTTTTCAAAATGGTTTTCAGGATTTATTTATATGGATATTAATGGTTTAAAATGTTAAAAGCTTCAAGGTGGTATGGGACACTTTGATTCAAAAATCTCTTTATTAAATGTTTTAAATGGTTTTGGAAATGGTTTCTTTTTGAATGGATTCATTATTTCAATATCCTAAAATGTTATATTGTGATTGAAATGTGGAAATGTTATGTTTCCTTTATTCATGTTTATGTGATACGATTATGTTATGGTTCTTGGGCATTGTTATGAAGAACGGGTGGTTCCGTGATAAACTAAGGGCGGGTGAGCCCGATATAGCTCTCCAATGCATTGGGTAACGCGAAGGAGTGAAACGTTAAGGTTTCTCCGAAGAGATTTAGGGAATATACTGTGATGGGTATTCCAAACGTAACCAAGAGGGTTACTCCCTACGTAAGAATGTTATGAATGCCTCAAGTTACCTTTATGTCTTATGTTTTCTATGATTTATTCATGATTTGATATGCCTATGTTTTATGGGTAAAGTATGATTTCATTCTTATGTATTTCTGAACTCATGTTTCCTTTCCATATTTTTATAACCCTTACTGAGCTTTTTATGCTCATCCCAAGTTTTTGAAATGTTTTTCACAGGTCAAGGGAAGGGTACATGATGTGATGATAGTGTCAAGGATGTGTCAAGAAAGAATCCGTGTTTTATTTTAAATAGGTTTCTGTTGATGGGAAGAATGAATATTGTCTTTTATGTAACCACTTTGTTTAAATGTGGAATGTAATACAAGTTTCATGATCTAATTCTCTAAAACTCTAAACCTGAAAAGATCCTCAATGTGTAATCTTGTAATAACTCAAGATTAAGTAAGGTTTAAGGCTGGGGCCTTATAGTTGGTATCAAAGGTCGGTTTAGATAACTTTAGAGGTTAGGGTACTCTTTAAGCATAAGTGACATTACCATAATGGTTAGGATTTCAGAAAGAGTCCTAGTTTTAGATAAAGTGAATGAGTAAGTGTATCATAGTGTTTATCTTCCTCATTAGTACATAATGGTTTTGTTGATATACTCACACTGACCTTTTTTGGTTTTAGTAAATGGCTGGATCTAGCAGGCACCAAAGTAACAGTGGATGTGAAGGAAACTGTGACAGTTTTTTGAGCAAAAAACTGAATGATATGGGAGCTGTAATGAGAACTCTTCTGATTATCCTCAACCAACTATCTGGAGTCATGATTGACCACCTAAACCTTGGAGTTTTCTCTAAGGCATCATATATGCAAGAAACAAATCCCTACGGAAGTACAGGTAATAATCATAAAGGTATGTGTGCTCAAAAACCTATGTGTCAAAGATGTGGAAAGAAACACCTAGGAAAATGTTTCAAAGGGACAGAAATATGCTATAGATGTGGAAATGAAGGTCATAAAGCAATAACTTGCCATGGAAAAAGGAAGCATCCAGTTGACTCGAGGAAAGGGAAAGAAGTTTTTTCTGAGGGATAAATTGAATGTTTTAAATGTGGTGTGCATGGTCATTATGAAAACAAATGTTCTATGAAGAAGTTTTGTGAATGGGGTCACCAAGAGCGTACAAATGTTCGTTTACCAATACCTAATGCCATTCCAATTGAGGATGAAGAAACTGACAATGACCAATCAAAGGTATGTACTATTTCATGACTATTGTTTTCTTATTTTGGAATCTTGGGATATGATTCATGATTTTGTTTGTATGAAAGAGGTATTTCGGAATAGGTTGGAAAGGAATGGATAATGGATCATGAATAATGTTGAATGAGTAAGATGTCAACATATAGGGGCTTCAAGAGTTATGGTGAAATTCTTAAGATTATCAAGTCTCTTTTGATGATGGGGTTACATTAGAAGACTTTTTATATTATGTGTAACCCTGATGTTTAATATAGGCAAATTTTATCCAAGGAATAGTTTTCTTTTCTTTTGTGGACATAGTTATAAAGAACCATTTGGGTTTATATGATCCTTACTTTTGAGGAAATTATGGGTTACTAAATGTTATGATTGAAGTGGAAGGCATGAGATAAAATTGAGGTTAAAATATGTAGTGAATATTTCTGAAGATTTTATCTAGTTTTGGGGAATGTTTTGAGAATTATATAGTTTTGAAAAAAGGACAACACGCAGACCGTGTGACAACCCGTCGCGTCGGACAAAGCTGCGAGAATCGAACCCACAACCAAAGTGCGACTGGTATTTATCGCCTACCACTGGACTACGTGAAGTCCCTGGTTAGTTTGACTGATTCATTCTAGTTATATGATTTTATGAATTAAGAGTAAGTTGATTTTGGGTTACTTATAAAAATGATTAACCTATCATGGAGGATATGTGATTAGGTTAATTACTTTTCAATATGAGACTTTAGGAGCAACTAATGTTGTTTGGAGATAAATGTTACGATTTAACTTGGAAGACAATGTGACTAAATCCTTCAAATATTTGGGTTTCAATCATATATTGGTTTACTTTGAAGAATTTTATGGACAAATTGTTTATCGGATGGTCCTCGTTGAACTTTGGGTTTTGTTGGACAAATTTTGGAGATTAAGAATAGATTTTCTTTTTATAAGGGGTTATCCTTTTCTGGATTATCTGATCTTGTACTAACCTTTTTGGTTTTGGTTCTGGTTTAAGCCTAAAGACATAGGATGTACATAGTTCTCTTTTGTGGATTAGGTGATCCCTTAGAAGTTGATTATAGTACTCTTAATGTGAACAAGTCTTCCTAAATACTCGTCTTTTGGAGAAAATATGAGTTTGTGTAAGGAATATAATAATGGTTGAAAGTCAATATGATAAGTGATTATGTTTCCTTATGAATAAATTCCTCAATAAAAAGTAACTTAAAACAAAAATGTTGTATATTAACTTTTCCTACTGGGGAATCGAATACCGTTAAACCCATCACAAGTTTGTGATTTTCTCATTGTTAACTTTCTCCTAAACATGTTTTCTATCACTCTCCATAAGAAAATGACCCTATGTTTTCTCCTCCATGTCCATATTTTCATACTTGGAATCCTAGTATGGGTTAACTCGGGTGACCTTTGTACTTATATTTCTTTATTTTAAAGTGTTTGTTTTACCGACTTTTGTTCCGATGTGGGACTTTCAAGGATGTTTCCAAGCGCAATTTTAAAATTGCGAGGACGCAATTCCCAAAAGGGGGGAAGGATGTAACATCCCTGGTAAATAAAGAATATGACATTTCATATTTATCCATATTTGTGAATAAAATATTTAAATGACTTTAAAGGGGACGCTATGCTCGATGGCGTACCCAACACGCAACAACGAGTTTCTTGGGAATCTTACGTTGCACTCTAATAATAAAATAATATTATTTTAAATGGTAGTTAACATGTAGCCGTTGTAATGGCGGGAATGGATAGAAATAACTGAAATATGATTATATATGTTTTTAAATGTTTTTACAATTATCCAATAAAGGATAGAGGCTTAAAATACGGAAAGAATTCAATTTTAGGCATATATGCCCTAGTTTTCACTAAAGGTTCACTTATCGCCTTTTGATGGCAAACTGTCATTAAATATAGTTTTGATCACTCTTATACATTCTTTTGGACCAAATAAAACTCTTATTACGAATCGGGACATCAAATTTTACTTTGTGTAAATTTTTGGTATTTTTCTGATAAAGTTCATTTTTTTTAATGAATAGTGTAAAATGTTGTATTTTAATTCAAAACCTATTTTTAATATAATTTATTTATATGATTATATTATCTTTTTAATTGGTTTTAAAGTGAAATTAGAAAATATTTTTACCATTAAAACCAATAGTGGTCATTGGAATCAATTTCACTTTGAAATCGGACTTAAACTAGTGTCAATCGTTTGATACTTATTGTTTTATAAAAACACGCTATTTGCTCTGACAGCGGGAATTAATTATTAAATTAATTAATGGGACTAATATGTTTTGAATTTTGTAAAACGGACTTCATTTTTGAATTCGTAATATCAAATATAGCTTAGGGTGAATTTTTGGTAATTTTCTGAAAAACTTCAATTTTTGATGAATAGTGAAACCACTAAGTGGTACTTATAAAGACTGATTTTCCGTTTAAATGAAATTTTTCCATCATTGTGTTTTTAATTTCAAAAATCCGACATACATGGTTGTCATCAAGAAGTAAAATGTGGTTCAATGGGATAAAAATAATTTTTTGGTGAATAGTAACTTATTAAGTTTTTAATCGCGATTAGTGGTAATTAGTATAGTTTAAGGTATAAATAATGCTTTAATAATATGAAATGACCTAGACACATGTCCCAAACTTATTGGTTGTGTCATGGCCGACCATGACAAGCCATGGGCCAACTTGGGGACCCCATGGAGCCACTTTAGTTGGAAAATGACTTTAATATATTTTTATTTAATGTTAAAGTGAAAATTACACAAACATAATATGTTTTACGAAAACAATTTTTTAAGTGGGGTTATACAAGTCCAAATTTTGATTATAAATAGTCATTGGAAAGCTAAAAAGATTTCCTATATCATAGTATTTTTTTTAATAATTTTTAGACATTAAAGAAATTTAATTATTTATGACATAATAATGATGCAGCGATGACATCATTATTTGACGATTTAATTAAAATGGAAAGATAATGGAAAATCTACAACCTACACATGTCCAAAACCAATTGGATGAGTGGATTTCGAAGCCTTATCACCCTATCCACGAATTCTATCAATGTGGGACCATTTGAAACAGAAACACATTTTCAAATAATGTAATATTTCTTTACTTTCCAAAAGTGCCCCTCCTCTCCTCTTATAAAAGGCCCCCACCTCTACCTCATTCCATACACTTCTCAAGCCTTTGGCTCGGCCAACCCCTGCCCCTTTGCTCTCTCCACATCCCTCTCCTCATCCTAGAGGACTCCCTTTGGGCATAATCCTTTCAAAGGAAGCCTTTAGGCTTAAATCAGAAGGAGTTACACTTTTAAAGGTAATACTTTCTCTCATGTTCATTTGTTTTATTTTGCTTCACCAACCCCCTAAACACTATTATTTACTTCTTTTGTAACAACACCAGTATCTTCAATATACTAGGATGTTGTTATAATATTTATTTGAGCTACACTCTCACACAACTGCATCAAATGGTTAAAGAACATACGGTTTCCGTGGATGGCGAAATTCTGCCTCCCGAAACGATGATTGTTCAATACTCATTTAACACCTTCAAAGGTGGCCATTATGATGTCACTATTTTTATATATGATATATAATATGTTTATGTTATATTTATGCTTCTGTATTTTTCATTTTTGTCTTACCTTTATGGCTTCCATTATGGGTATACGCGATATCTTCATTTAAGGAAGTGCGGACTACCGCCCCCTCAAAGTGATTTGATTCGTTAAATACCATATGTGGGATGTATAAAGGATGGAAATATGATATTATATATGATATTATACTGGAATTATAATATACCTTTATATCATTATTATTCCATTCTATAAAATACGAAATATAAATGAAAGTAGCGTTCATGCGTACGTACGGCTTACCGTCTCCATGAACGGTGCATTTCATTTCTTACCTCTAAATGATTATGTAATGTTATAAATGCATGCATGTACTGGATATATATGAAATATATGATATCTACATAATGAATACAATTCTGGATATAATAAACATTTGGCCACACGAACAACATGTAATTGTAAGAAGACCACTTTCGACTTAAGAACCAGATATCGGCAAAACAAATATTATTAACTTAAATGATTACATAATGTTTGTGACATGGTAAAAAGTGGTATAAAAGTAATAATGAACTTGAAAAAGGGTTCTTAAGGAATTATAAATTAACTCAAGTTTATTATTCAGGAGATTAAAGAACGATCGAGTCAAGTCGGACCCGAGGTAAGGGATCCTACTCCTCTATTTCTTTTTAAGTACACACTTTTATGCCATTCCTTTTAAAGCTCATATTTCTTGTTATTGGGATGATCTTTTATATTAAATTTACTGTAATTTTTATGTTCATGTGATGAGAGACCCTATTCTCTCTCATCAATCCATTTTTGAAGTTTTTAGTGGCGCCGTTAGGCTGCCGAACTTTCGTAAGAGATCTAACCTCTCTCGTTCTTTTTAAGTACTCTCCTTTATGTAACTTCTTTTAAACTCCTCCTTGCAATGTTGGGGGATTTTCTTTTATATTCCACTTGCTGTAAATTCTATTGTAATATGATGGGATACTCTATTTGATCTCATCAATTCATATTCGGAAGTTTTATGTGGCGCCGTTAGGCTGCCGAGTTTTCGTAAGGGATTTTTCATCTCACTTTTATTTCCGTGAGATTTATGCTACATTTGCCACAAATTCCATTGAGTGGTGTATGTACTGCCAATTATTCTACTCTTTGTGTAATATACTTTCTTTTATGAGTATTTACATCAATGACCTATTTTCTTTCTTTCATGGGGTGTATGTTTTGAAAGATACCCAAGTCGGTAAGGGGACCTTTCACCCTCCTCTTTTTTAAAAAGACTTCTTTTATTGGGTCTTTTAATTTACATATTTTTATGTTGGGATATGTTCTCAAACATCCTTATTGATGTAAATTTTATGTCCAAGTGATGAGATACACTTTTTATCTCTCATCAACTCATTTTGATGTGATGCCGTTAGGCTGTCAAGGGAACTTTTTAACCCAATTTCGATTTCTTTGGGTTCAACATGTAGTCATTGAATATGTCATCCTTTGAATATGTGTGAATGACCTTTTATTGTTTTACACTTAATATCCAATTATATTGGGTGTATTTATATTTGTCACACATAATTTCGATATTGAATTATCCTTAATTTAAGGATACCTTCTTTATAAGGGATTTCATCACATTTGACATTTCTATTGAGGGTTCATTGTTGTTATGCACCAATTCACTCTTATATGGTGTATATACTGTCCTTTGGAGTATTATATCATGAATCCTTTTATTCTCATGATATTATAAAGTTCTGAATAATTGTTATTCCTCGATTATTGTATTCAAGTTTCTCTAATTTTGGTAAAACCCCTTTAACCAAAATATCGTTTTAAATGTTTTAATTATTTGTTCTTATTAATATCCATGTTTTCAAAATCGTTTTAAGGATTTATTTATATGGATATTAATGGTTTAAAATGTTAAAAGCTTCAAGGTGCTATGGGAAACATTGATTCAAAAATCTCTTTATTAAATGTTTTAAATGGTTTTGGAAATGGTTTCTTTTTGAATGGATTCATTATTTCAATATCCTAAAATGTTATATTGTGATTGAAATGTGGAAATGTTATGTTTCCATTATTCATGTTTATGTGATACGATTATGTTATGGTTCTTGGGCATTGTTATGAAGAACGGGTGGTTCCGTGATAAACTAAGGGCGGGTGAGCCCGATATAGCTCTCCAATGCATTGGGTAACGCGAAGGAGTGAAACGTTAAGGTTTCTCCGAAGAGATTTAGGGAATATACTGTGATGGGTATTCCAAACGTAACCAAGAGGGTTACTCCCTACGTAAGAATGTTATGAATGCCTCAAGTTACCTTTATGTCTTATGTTTTCTATGATTTATTCATGATTTGATATGCCTATGTTTTATGGGTAAAGTATGATTTCATTCTTATGTATTTCTGAACTCATGTTTCCTTTCCATATTTTTATAACCCTTACTGAGCTTTTTATGCTCATCCCAAGTTTTTGAAATGTTTTTCACAGGTCAAGGGAAGGGTACATGATGTGATTATAGTGTCAAGGATGTGTCAAGAAAGAATCCGTGTTTTATTTTAAATACGTTTCTGTTGATGGGAAGAATGAATATTGTCTTTTATGTAACCACTTTGTTTAAATGTGGAATGTAATGCAAGTTTCATGATCTAATTCTCTAAAACTCTAAACCTGAAAAGATCCTCAATGTGTAATCTTGTAATAACTCAAGATTAAGTAAGGTTTAAGGCTGGGGCCTTATAGTTGGTACCAAAGGTCGGTTTAGATAACTTAAGAGGTTAGGGTACTCTTTAAGCATAAGTGACATTACCATAATGGTTAGGATTTCAGAAAGAGTCCTAGTTTTAGATAAAGTGAATGAGTAAGTGTATCATAGTGTTTATCTTCCTCATTAGTACATAATGGTTTTGTTGATATACTCACACTGACCTTTTTTGGTTTTAGTAAATGGCTGGATCTAGCAGGCACCAAAGTAACAGTGGATGTGAAGGAAACTGTGACAGTTTTTTGAGCAAAAAACTGAATGATATGGGAGCTGTAATGAGAACTCTTCTGATTATCCTCAACCAACTATCTGGAGTCATGATTGACCACCTAAACCTTGGAGTTTTCTCTAAGGCATCATATATGCAAGAAACAAATCCCTACGGAAGTACAGGTAATAATCATAAAGGTATGTGTGCTCAAAAACCTATGTGTCAAAGATGTGGAAAGAAACACCTAGGAAAATGTTTCAAAGGGACAGAAATATGCTATAGATGTGGAAATGAAGGTCATAAAGCAAGAACTTGCCATGGAAAAAGGAAGCATCCAGTTGACTCGAGGAAAGGGAAAGAAGTTCTTTCTGAGGGATCAATTGAATGTTTTAAATGTGGTGTGCATGGTCATTATGCAAACACATGTTCTATGAAGAAGTTTCGTGAATGGGGTCACCAAGAGCGTACAAATGTTCGTTTACCAATACCTAATGCCATTCCAATTGAGGATGAAGAAACTGACAATGACCAATCAAAGGTATGTACTATTTCATGACTATTGTTTTCTTATTTTGGAATCTTGGGATATGATTCATGATTTTGTTTGTAGGAAAGAGGTATTTCGGAATAGGTTGGAAAGGAATGGATAATGGATCATGAAGAATGTTGAATGAGTAAGATGTCAACATATAGGGGCTTCAAGAGTTATGGTGAAATTCTTAAGATTATCAAGTCTCTTTTGATGATGGGGTTACATTAGAAGACTTTTTATATTATGTGTTACCATGATGTTTAATATAGGAAAATTTTATCCAAGGAATAGTTATCTTTTCTTTTTTGGACATAGTTATAAAGAACCATTTGGGTTTATATGATCCTTACTTTTGAGGAAATTATGGGTTACTAAATGTTATGATTGAAGTGGAAGGCATGAGATAAAATTGAGGTTAAAATATCTAGTGAATATTTCTGAAGATTTTATCTAGTTTTGGGGAATGTTTTGAGAATTATATAGTTTTGAAAAAAGGACAACACGCAGACCGTGTGACAACCCGTCGCGTCGGACAAAGCTGCGAGAATCGAACCCACAACCAAAGTGCGACTGGTATTTATCGCCTACCACTGGACTACGTGAAGTCCCTGGTTAGTTTGACTGATTCATTCTAGTTATATGATTTTATGAATTAAGAGTAAGTTGATTTTGGGTTACTTATAAAAATGATTAACCTATCATGGAGGATATGTGATTAGGTTAATTACTTTTCAATATGAGACTTTAGGAGAAACTAATGTTGTTTGGAGATAAATGTTACGATTTAACTTGGAAGACAATGTGACTAAATCCTTCAAATATTTGGGTTTCAATCATATATTGGTTTACTTTGAAGAATTTTATGGACAAATTGTTTATCGGATGGTCCTCGTTGAACTTTGGGTTTTGTTGGACAAATTTTGAAGATTAAGAATAGATTTTATTTTTATAAGGGGTTATCCTTTTCTGGAATATCTGATCTTGTACTAACCTTTTTGGTTTTGGTTCTGGTTTAAGCCTAAAGACATAGGATGTACATAGTTCTCTTTTTTGGATTAGGTGATCCTCTAGAAGTTGATTATAGTACTCTTAATGTGAACAAGTCTTCCTAAATACTCGTCTTTTGGAGAAAATATGAGTTTGTGTAAGGAATATAATAAAGGTTGAAAGTCAATATGATAAGTGATTATGTTTCCTTATGAATAAATTCCTCAATAAAAAGTAACTTATAACAAAAATGTTTTATATTAACTTTTCCTACTGGGGAATCGAATACCGTTTAACCCATCACAAGTTTGTGATTTTCTCATTGTTAACTTTCTCCTAAACATGTTTTCTATCACTCTCCATAAGAACATGACCCTATGTTTTCTCCTCCATGTCCATATTTTCATAATTGTAATCCTAGTATGGGTTAACTCGGGTGACCTTTGTACTTATCTTTCTTTATTTTAAAGTGTTTGTTTTACCGACTTTTGTTCCGATGTGGGACTTTCAAGGATGTTTCCAAGCGCAATTTTAAAATTGCGAGGACGCAATTCCCAAAAGGGGGGAAGGATGTAACATCCCAGGTAAATAAAGAATATGACATTTCATATTTATTCATATTTGTGAATAAAATATTTAAATGACATTAAAGGGGACGCTATGCTCGATGGCGTACCCAACACGCAACAACGAGTTTCTTGGGAATCTTACGTTGCACTCTAATAATAAAATAATATTATTTTAAATGGTAGTTAACATGTAGCCGTTGTAATGGCGGGAATGGATAGAAATAACTGAAATATGATTATATATGTTTTTAAATGTTTTTACAATTATCCAATAAAGGATAGAGGCTTAAAATACGGAAAGAATTCAATTTTAGGCATATATGCCCTAGTTTTCACTAAAGGTTCACTTATCGCCTTTTGATGGCGAACTGTCATTAAATATAGTTTTGATCACTCTTATACATTCTTTTGGACCAAATAAAACTCTTATTAAGAATCGGGACATCAAATTTTACTTTGTGTAAATTTTTGGTATTTTTCTGATAAAGTTCATTTTTTTTAATGAATAGTGTAAAATGTTGTATTTTAATTCAAAACCTCTTTTTAATATAATTTATTTATATGATTATATTAACTTTTTAATTGGTTTTAAAGTGAAATTAGAAAATATTTTTACCATTAAAACCAATAGTGGTCATTGGATTCAATTTCACTTTGAAATCGGACTTAAACTAGTGTCAATCTTTTGATACTTATTGTTTTATAAAAACACGCTATTTGCTCTGACAGCGGGAATTAATTATTAAATTAATTAATGGGACTAATATGTTTTGAATTTTTTAAAATGGAATTCATTTTTGAATTCGTAATATCAAATATAGCTTCGGGTGAATTTTTGGTAATTTTCTGAAAAACTTCAATTTTTGATGAATAGTGAAACCACTAAGTGGTACTTATAAAGACTGATTTTCCGTTTAAATGAAATTTTTCCATCATTGTGTTTTTAATTTCAAAAATCTGACATACATGGTTGTCATTAAGAAGTAAAATGTGGTTCAATGGGATAAAAATAATTTTTTGGTGAATAGTAACTTATTAAGTTTTTAATCGCGATTAGTGGTAATTAGTATAGTTTAAGGTATAAATAATGCTTTAATAATTTGAAATGACCTAGACACATGTCCCAACCTTATTGGTTGTGTCATGGCCGACCATGACAAGCCATGGGCCAACTTGGGGACCCCATGGAGCCACTTTAGTTGGAAAATGACTTTAATATATTTTTATTTAATGTTAAAGTGAAAATTACACAAACATAATATGTTTTACGAAAACAATTTTTTAAGTGGGGTTATACAAGTCCAAATTTTGATTATAAATAGTCATTGGAAAGCTAAAAATATTTCCTATATCATAGTATTTTTTTTAATAATTTTTAGACATTAAAGAAATTTAATTATTTATGACATAATAATGATGCAGCGATGACATCATTATTTGACGATTTAATTAAAATGGAAAGATAATGGAAAATCTAAAACCTGCACATGTCCAAAACCAATTGGATGAGTGGATTTCTAAGCCTTATCACCTTATCCACGAATTCTATCAATGTGGGACCTTTTGAAACCGAAACACATTTTCAAATAATGTAATATTTCTTTACTTTCCAAAAGTGCCCCTCCTCTCCTCTTATAAAAGGCCCCCACCTCTACCTCATTCCATACACTTCTCAAGCCTTTGGCTCAGCCAACCCCTGCCATTTATTCTCTCCACATCCCTCTCCTCATCCTAGAGGACTCCCTTTGGGCATAATCCTTTCAAAGGAAGCCTTTAGGCTTAAATCAAAAGGAGTTACACTTTTAAAGGTAATACTTTCTCTCATGTTCATTTGTTTTATTTTGCTTCACCAACCCCCTAAACTCTTTTATTTACTTATTTTGTAACAACACCAGTATCATCAATATACTAGGATGTTGTTATAATATTTATTTGAGCTACACTCTCACACAACTGCATCAAATTGTTAAAGAACATACGGTTTCCGTGGATGGCGAAATTCTGCCTCCCGAAACGATGATTGTTCAATACTCATTTAACACGTTCAAAGGTGGCCATTATGATGTCACTATTTTTATATATGATATATAATATGTTTATGTTATATTTATGCTTCTGTATTTTTCATTTTTGTCTTACCTTTATGGCTTCCATTATGGGTATACGCGATATCTTCATTTAAGGAAGTGCGGACTACCGCCCCCTCAAAGTGATTTGATTCGTTAAATACCATATGTGGGATGTATAAAGGATGGAAATATGATATTATATATGATATTATACTGGAATTATAATATACCTTTATATCATTATTATTCCATTCTATAAAATACGAAATAGAAATGAAAGTAGCGTTCATGCGTACGTACGGCTTACCGTCTCCATGAACGGTGCATTTCATTTCTTACCTCTAAATGATTATGTAATGTTATAAATGCATGCATGTACTGGATATATATGAAATATATGATATCTACATAATGAATAAAATTCTGTATATAATAAACATTTGGCCACACGAACAACATGTAATTGTAAGAAGACCACTTTCGACTTAAGAACCAGATATCGGCAAAACAAATATTATTAACTTAAATGAATACATAATGTTTGTGACATGGTAACAAGTGGTATAAAAGTAATAATGAACTTGAAAAAGGGTTCTTAAGGAATTAGAAATTAACTGAAGTTTATTATTCAGGAGATTAAAGAATGATCGAGTCAAGTCGGACCCAAGGTAAGGGATCCTACTCCTCTATTTCTTTTTAAGTACACACTTTTATGCCATTCCTTTTAAAGCTCATCTTTCTTGTCATTGGGATGATCTTTTATATTAAATTTACTGTAATTTTTATGTTCATGTGATGAGAGACCCTATTCTCTCTCATCAATCCATTTTTGAAGTTTTTAGTGGCGCCGTTAGGCTGCCGAACTTTCGTAAGAGATCTAACCTCTCTCGTTCTTTTTAAGTACTCTCCTTTATGTCACTTCTTTTAAACTCCTCCTTGCAATGTTGGGGGATTTTCTTTTATATTCCACTTGCTGTAAATTCTATTGTAATATGATGGGATACTCTATTTGATCTCATCAATTCATATTCGGAAGTTTTATGTGGCGCCGTTAGGCTGCCGAGTTTTCATAAGGGATTTTTCATCTCACTTTTATTTCCGTGAGATTTATGCTACATTTGCCACAAATTCCATTGAGTGGTGTATGTACTGCCAATTATTCTACTCTTTGTGTAATATACTTTCGTTTATGAGTATTTACATCAATGACCTATTGTCTTTCTTTCATGGGGTGTATGTTTTGAAAGATACCCAAGTCGGTAAGGGGACCTTTCACCCTCCTCTTTTTTAAAAAGACTTCTTTTATTGGGTCTTTTAATTTACATATTTTTATGTTGGGATATGTTCTCAAACATCCTTATTGATGTAAATTTTATGTCCAAGTGATGAGATACACTTTTTATCTCTCATCAACTCATTTTGATGTGATGCCGTTAGGCTGTCAAGTGAACTTTTTAACCCAATTTCGATTTCTTTGGGTTCAACATGTAGTCATTGAATATGTCATCCTTTGAATATGTGTGAATGACCTTTTATTGTTTTACACTTAATATCCAATTATATTGGGTGTATTTATATTTGTCACACATAATTTTGATATTGAATTATCCTTAATTTAAGGATACCTTCTTTATAAGGGATTTCATCACATTTGACATTTCTATTGAGGGTTCATTGTTGTTATGCACCAATTCACTCTTATATGGTGTATATACTGTCCTTTGGAGTATTATATCATGAATCCTTTTATTCTCATGATATTATAAAGTTCTGAATAATTGTTATTCCTCGATTATTGTATTCAAGTGTCTCTAATTTTGGTAAAACCCCTTTAACCAAAATATCGTTTTAAATGTTTTAATTATTTGTTCTTATTAATATACATGTTTTCAAAATGGTTTTAAGGATTTATTTATATGGATATTAATGGTTTAAAATGTTAAAATCTTCAAGGTGGTATGGGACACTTTGATTCAAAAATCTCTTTATTAAATGTTTTAAATGGTTTTGGAAATGGTTTCTTTTTGAATGGATTCATTATTTCAATATCCTAAAATGTTATATTGTGATTGAAATGTGGAAATGTTATGTTTCCTTTATTCATGTTTATGTGATAAGATTATGTTATGGTTCTTGGGCATTGTTATGAAGAACGGGTGGTTCCGTGATAAACTAAGGGCGGGTGAGCCCGATATAGCTCTCCAATGCATTGGGTAACACGAAGGAGTGAAACGTTAAGGTTTCTCCGAAGAGATTTAGGGAATATACTGTGATGGGTATTCCAAACGTAACCAAGAGGGTTACTCCCTACGTATGAATGTTATGAATGCCTCAAGTTACCTTTATGTCTTATGTTTTCTATGATTTATTCATGATTTTATATGCCTATGTTTTATGGGTAAAGTATGATTTCATTCTTATGTATTTCTGAACTCATGTTTCCTTTCCATATTTTTATAACCCTTACTGAGCTTTTTATGCTCATCCCATGTTTTTGAAATGTTTTTCACAGGTCAAGGGAAGGGTACATGATGTGATGATAGTGTCAAGGATGTGTCAAGAAAGAATCCGTGTTTTATTTTAAATAGGTTTCTGTTGATGGGAAGAATGAATATTGTCTTTTATGTAACCACTTTGTTTAAATGTGGAATGTAATGAAAGTTTCATGATCTAATTCTCTAAATCTCTAAACCTGAAAAGATCCTCAATGTGTAATCTTGTAATAACTCAAGATTAAGTAAGGTTTAAGGCTGGGGCCTTATAATATTAGAGGAAAATTGAAAATGGAATCTATTGTTTCTCATGAGTGACACCACTGTGTTTTTTAGATCAATATTTTCCTAGTATTTGTTAGTTAATATAATAGATTTATTTTTTAATACCTTTGATATGAAACATTGATTACGACTCAAGCTATGAAGTGGTAGATGATTGAGTTGTCTGATTTTAATATGTGTAGCCTCTCCTAGATGAATGGAGTGGTTCAAAACAATGTTAATCCAAACATTAATGGATTCTAGTATGTATTATATATTTTAATAGTATACATTTAGTGTGGTACATAAATTTATGCTTATTTATGATGGGTGAGGGTCCACTTATGGGTCCATATAAATTAGATTTCCGGATAAAAACAACCAGATGAATGACTTGGAACTATAGATGATATTTTAATTACTAATATATTCACCAAACATTATTTTTGGTAAGTTATAAATTTTATATATTAAATAATGGACCATAATATATATATTTTCATTATGTTACACAACCCATTGATATAGAAGGTTGGTAATGTGCCCACTAAGTTTATAGATTACGATGATATATACACCAAACAAAGGGAATGGGATTCCAACTATTATGGAAGTATGTATAAGGATCCATTAGTAAAAGTAGATTTTATAGAGTGGTAGTTGACTATAAATTTATCTGATATGCATCTTTATGTGTCGGTGTATCAGATATGGTTAGTGTTTAGGAATATGAGTTTCTCATCTTTACTTTTAAATAGGTTGGGGAGAAATATTTGTATGACCCCAATTGAAGGGCTATGATATATAATACATATAGTGGGGATATAATGCTATATAAAACCCCATATAATAATTTTTTCATTTATCTGATATTTTTATTTGTGATTCAAATGAGCATATGAATGGGGTTAATTATGGAATCACATTCATTGTAACCTATCATTCAGCATGTTTTTAATAAAGAAGTATCATTTCCTCTAATAATAGTATACATATATTAGGATAAACGGGGTATGGAATGGTTCATTTGTTGTTTCTTCACATGTTAGGTTGTGATAGTCAATCAAAAAATACCGAATCCTTTTATACATCCACCATATATTCCTATGTACAACCTGGACGATGTAGTGAGGTATTTGTTATGGGTTTTCTGAAGTCACCTTGAGGTAGCAGTGTGGTATGGGAAACTATAGCCAATATAAAAAATTATTAAAATTTCCTACCAATCAGATATAACCATTATATTAATGAAATGTGTAGGATAAATGTTTATGATATTGTTCATTTAAATGGAATTATAATAAGTATAACATAAAATTAGTACTTTCAATTTATATACCACTTTTATAATGGAATATGAAGGTACTGGATTCTTAAGATCATCTTACCACAATATAACATCTATTTATCAATTCGATATTTAAGAGTTAATTTTTATATATATAATAATCTTTTACCCTATATTTTGGATGTTCATTGAACCAAATTCTTTCATTGGCTCAATTTTATCATTATGTGTTTGATAAAAAATGAACAAAAATAAGTGAATTTAGTGGGCCACGAACAACTCATGCCTCATCAAAAAGTGGTATGGTGTGGCACCTTATTTTGGAATCAGAAATTTGATGATTTTATGATGATTATGGGGGTCCATTATGAAGGGATATGTGAAGGAAAAAGTTAAAATATTGAAAATCAATAATAATTATCATTTTATGATGTTTATGGGTGTCCATTAGGAAGGGATATATGAAGGAAAAAGTTAAAATAATTATATTGAGGAATCATGATGATTAAGATCAAAAACATTGGAAACATACTTTACAGATCACGTAAGTCAATCAGAATATGTAATCTGACTAATTACACAATGTAAAAACAATCAAATAAAATATTTTTCATCTCAAACACATTTCATGATTCCACTATTCATGATCTGAAATCTTTTGGATGTTGTGGGACCGGTAATACACCACATATTTCGTGGATATCACTTACACAACATGAAACATTATAGTGACCCAAAAATTGATCATTTTGATGAGAATTTTTTTCTTCTACTCCCATTATGAAATAAGATTACCCATGGGGATTTAATAGGACATTTATGGCACCTCAGGTTTTATCTATTATTAAAAATAAAAGGTATATAGTATTGAATGGTATTGATCTATGAGGGAATTCCTTGATGATCACATGCTACAGATTTATTCCCATTATTCTGTTTTTGACTTTTCTTCATTCTATGACATCAAACATCTATAGAATAAATTGAAAATTAAAATATAATTAAGGATAGATTATTTTAGTGATTAAGAAAGGTGTATTATTTACCAAATATTATGTTTTATTTTCAATATTAAATAGGATAAACATTTTCTCCTCCATCCAAATATTTTCCATTGTTTATTCAGTTTTTAATTACAAATGAATCTATTTGAGAGTTTGATTATTATTATTTAAATTTCCTAGGTCATTGATCCTTAAATACATATAAAAATTTCTTATCTATTTTCCATGGAATAGATTTAGTTTTGGGTGTTGATCGTTTGGTGATCTCCCTCATGTGTCAGATATTATGATGATCATTTTTACTCATTAAAGAATGGTAATTCCCAATTTTTTATTTCAATAATTTACCAAAAAACCCATTATAACTCCATGTGAACAAGAAGGAGGTTAGAGTGATTAATACTTGATTAGTAATTCCATTAACATCGTTATCTGGCCAAGGGGGGTAGATGAATTAGTAGAGGTGTGTCTCTCTCACCGTCCAATATATGTATAATTGGTAAAAATTAGAAACAAAGATAACATATGACCCAGGAAAGGAATGAATCACCTTATATAACAGTATGTTATCCATCACATATATGGTGGTTATAGGTCTTTGGGAATCAATTATTGGGTTTATTCCCATGTTGGAGACATCACAGCATACATAGTAGAGTTGGAATTTGTTAGAGAGAACTCAATTTTGGAATAATGTTACACCTCTAAATAATTACATTCTCTTGAGAAAACATTCTATGACTATTTGACTTTTAGAGTGTAAACTGCATTAAGAAGAATATTTTTTCAAAGGTAGGAAAAATGTTGATCCCACATTAGATGTATTATATTTTTGGTGGACTATTATGTTTTGCTGATACCCTAAAATGGCCTTCATGGTATTATTTTAGATGTAATATTTAATAATACATGTTATGTAAATGTCCTTATAAATTATGTATCACATAGATAGATAGTTATTATTTTTTAAGAGATATGGCAATGACCCATACCGAGTTTTTTTATGTGTCTACATTTTTTTATTTATTTTAAAAAATTATGTATATAGTCAACCCATAAAGATATCCAGCCATTGTGATGACTACGCGATAATACAACAATATTTGTTTTTTCTACCAATTGATATATTATTTTTGTGGTTTCACATTATCAATATTTTATGTTTAATATTATTTTTTTATTGATAGTTTTTTATTGAATATTTTTTTATTTTTTATAGTCCACATTCCAATGGGTATAGTATCAACAAATTATATATAGAACCTCTAAACATTTCAATAGCATGTGACATATGGTGAGTTGTCCCTAGGGATACATTGTGGCACGAGATTGGTGCTATTTGATAACACAATATAATTGATGCTAAATAAAGGTAACAAAACGTTTTTTATTATCATTACTATTTGAGAATGCTATTTAAATATAATATGTTTTCTGGAATGTGGGAAAGATCCCATGACTAGGAAAAAAAACCCTCATATTTGTATGGATAACGATTTCATGGATGGTTTAATGTTCATATTTTTTAGTTTCAATGTTTTTTTTCATTTTAACAAATATTTTGTGGGGGTTATTCTTTATGGTTTTCATCTTACATCTATGTGGAATGAGATTTTGTATTCATATTTTTTTGTTATGTTTATTTATCAATATATATTTTGATTTCATATGATTATGTAATTTGGTATGATATAAGGTTTGCTTATTCTATGTGAGAAAAATAATTTCAATTAAAGGTTTCTATATATATTTTTAGTGGGAATCAACTTTACTAATAAAATTCTTGTTTATTTTTTATGATTACTGATATTTGATTATATAAATCATAAGTGAGTAATATACTAAACCCATAAGGTGGGTAAGAAGATTTAGAGTGTTCCTTAGCTGTATGATACCATTTTATCAAATGTTATGTATATATAGTAGTATGATGTGATTGATGTTCCTACTTATCCTAAATAGTGATATCAAGTACTATAATAGACTGGTATTGATACATGTTTGTAGAATTGTAATGATATTATACAATATATACCATTAATAAATCACAAAGTGTGTAGTGATAATCATTCCCCACCCATAGTATCTTAGCAGTAACCAATTTAGTTATAAATTCCCATCGATCAGTAACTTTATGAGATACAATATTAAAATACATAGTAAATGGGTTATTAGGATCTATGAGTTAGTTCCCCCTAGTCAGATTTGACATACGGTATTTAGATATAGAATCTAACGCTATTAAGTAATGAGGTTGGATGATTGGCTTCCATGTATTTTATTTATTACAAAAAATCTTCTTTTCTCATATAGATACCAACCCAAAATGGAGGGTAAATTTCCTATGTCTATAATTTGTAGACTAGTGATGTATTTTTGGGATTTCCTATTCTATCCTTGAAGTATTTTCAAAATTATTTAATTTATTATATTTTAAATGTAATTTATAGTTGGTATGGTTTTATAATTTAAAAAAATTTAAAGAGGAATATTTATGTGATGATCTATGTTTCTAAATTCACTAACCTTCGTTTAATTGAAACTATTTTTTGGTAATAAAATTTATAGGTTTTCTATTTTTAGGAGACTTTATTCATATGATATTGGTTTAGAGGAATATTTTCCACATAAATTTTTTTATTCAGGTACTGAATCAAGACCTCATCCTTGAGAGGATCCCATTAGGGGTGTCATCCTAGGAAAATACAGTTCATAAATATACATTGGAATGTTTAACCAAGTAATAGTATGTGTATATTTAATGATTCAAATAAACTAGGTTATAAAAAGATAATTAGGTATAGAGATCATATCATCCTCCATGATAGAGGAATTCTATAGTATGTTACTGTTGTATTATTTTGGTCCATGATCATTCATAGTTCAATTGGAATCTATTATTTTCATTTGTGTAGGAAGATTGGATATTGAAAACATTTTTTAATAGGTTTTATTATATTGTTAATTGTCATTGTGATGGGATTTTTTAATGATATGATGTTAGGTCAACCACCAAATCTAAATGTGGTTCATAGGGTTATTTTAGTTGATGATGGCACGACTGAGGAAATAATTCCCTTGGAATGGGGTGGTCGGGTCAGTAGTATAGTTCTCTTTAGTGGAGTAAAATTAATAGAGTATTTTTTATGTGTTAGATCATAGACAAGATTCATGCTATCAAAAAAACTATTTTTGACCATTATGGAGTCCATAAACTATTCAATGTTTGATACTAGTGATATTAAATGAATAATATTTTATATTTGATAAAGGTGTATTATTTTCATTAATATCTTCTCCGATATATGGAAACTTATGTCTAGTAATGGAGTATCTTTATTGGTTTTGGATATTTATATACCATTATATTTATGATCTAATGAAATTTTAAGATGTATAAGTTGGGTTATTATGATCTATAGTAATTAGAATCAATGGTATTGTTTTATAGATGTATAGTTTGGATGTTATCATTGGAATGGATTTTTTGACTTGATGTCGAACAAACATCAACATTTATCATATATGATCCTATTTCTCATTTATTGAGGTCGATACTCATAAAATTATATGAGAGTGGTACATTAAATAAGTTTATTCTATAAATGACCCTCACAATCTGGTCATGATTATAACGATTATTATGATAAATAATCTAAATGAAGAGGAGGATATGACATATTTTTTATTTCATTCAATCAATGAATAGTTTTAAGATGCTTTCCCTGAGTAATTCATATGATTTCTTCCAAAAATATTGATTTATATTATTATTTATATGATTTATACTCTATGTCTAATATTTATTCCCCCAAAAAGAATGACCCATGTAAAGATTAGATTAATAATGATCTAATTATGTGATATTCTGAAAAAGTGATTCATTTACATAAGAAAAACCCATTGGAGTGATTCAGTTTTATTTACCAATATGGGAAATTACTTTTTACACATATATATTGATTACTCTTGTTAAAAATAAATAATTGAAGACCAAGTACCACACACTCATATAGATGAACTACATGATTAGCTGAGGGGATCCAGGTTGCTCTATATGATTGAATTATAGAAGGCGTTGCAATAGTTGCGAGTTAGGCCCGTGGATCTTCCTCAAACTAAATGTAAAATAAAATATGACCAATATATGTTTTGTGTTATATAATTTTGTTTGATGAACATGGAAATAAAATTCATTTACATACTTAAATTTTCATTAATAAATACTTGTGTTTATTCATGGTCATCTTCAGCAATGATATTTTGTTGGACTTCCAGACATAATAAGATCATTATAGAAAACCGAATATCATATATGGTATAAAAAGACGAAATCAATATTATTTTAAATATTATATAAAGTAGATATTATTCATGGATAACATGATGTTAAAGGTTTGAAAATTAGATGATCCTAAGAAAATTGATTCCATGGTTTCTCAAGAGTAACCCCATAATATTTTTGATATCTATAGCTTCCAAGGATTGGTAGGTTATTACAAGAGTTTTATTTCATAAGTCCATTGAATGTAAAACATCAATAATTTCAATGAATATGAAATGTTTGAAGATTCTGTGGTTAGATTTTTATAAGTGTGTTCTATCTGAGATGAATATAGAGGGTTGAATCAATGTTAATCCCAACAATACTGGATTTCAGTAAGAATTATAAATTGCATTTTTTTAAAGTCAGTGTCTGTCATAATGTGTTGATGATGTAATATGGGTAAGAGACCAATTATGAGTCCTTATAGATGATATATCATGAGAATAAATGTTGATGGATTATTCGAGACTAGAGATGACACTATAATAATAGATATATTCACATCCCTACCTTTTTTGTGGGTAGTAATTTGTATATACGGAATAATAGATCCTAATGTATATATTTTTCTTCTATGCCATAATCCTTTAATATATATAGATTTTCATGTGCCACGTTCTTTTATAAATTGTGATGATTTTTACACTAAGGAAAGTGAATGATATGGTGGATATGAGGATGATGAAGAATTATAATTAATTAGTGAAGGTGGATTATATTTTTTTGTTGGGGTCGAAGCCTCAATTTATTATATTATGAGAATACATAGTTAAGACTAGGTTGAGGGAGTCCCATTACAAAGCCGGAAGGCCCAACCAGTAATGGCCTGAATAAAAGTCTTGAAATCCCAATTTTGGGCCAAAAGTACCCATCGATGAATAGTACTACTACAGTACCCGCACTGCTACAGTCCCCGCTACAGATCATCTGTCGTAATAGTACCTTCTACAGTTCCTCTTCTACTACAGTTCCATCACTGATACAGTTCTACCGCTACAATAGTACTACTATAATGCACTTATGTAGTATCCTGGAATCTGGTGGTGTTTATGAATCTGGACATTTCATCGTTACTCTTTAATAGGGTGTAAGAGAAAACATTTTTTTGACTCCAATTGTTAGGTTATGTCTGAGAATACATATAGTTGGGATATAAATACCAGAAAACCCCCATATAATTTTTATATCCTTTCTATAATAGGTTTATTTGTGATTTATAATTTCATAATAACGGAGAATATGTCAAAATCACATACTGTTATTTAGTTCATTTACTGAAGTTTGATATTGAAGTTCAAAAACCTCTGCTAATAGAACTGTTTGATTAGGATTATGAATGTATAGAATAGTTCATTTAATGGTGATTAAAATTTTAATTTGTAACATTTGAGCACTAAATACCCACAATTCATTTACATCATCTATATATTACTGAGTATAAATGGGTTGATGTAAAGTGGAATTTATTATGTGATTGTTAAGGTCACCTTTTTTGTAGTAGTGGGTTATAGGTAATTATACAGATGATAATAATGATTTTTCATTTCATACCAATCTGATTGGCCCTGAATATTTACAAACTACGTAGGATACATTTTTAACATATAGTTCATTTAAATGGAATTCATAGAAGTAGAATATCAAAATGGGATTCTAAATTTATGTATCACTTGTGGAATGGAATTTAATGTAATTGGATACCTAAGATCATCTTACCACAATATAACATTCATAGATTGATGGGTAGTTTAATCATTCATTTATTTATATAATAATATAACATAATGTGTTGTATTTTTTGGTAGTTCATTGGACTACATTCTTTCATTGTCTAAATTTTATTATATAAATATTTATCGGTAAATGATTTGTATAGATCCATTCAATTCCATATGAAAGGGAAATATCTTTCATGATTATTTTAAAATAAAACATATTTTATTTACATGTTAAATGATTTATTATTCCATTATTTAATTTTTTATTTGTTTATAATAAATAAAAGGTTTGATATAACATGAAGAAAAATAAATGATATAGTGATCCAAAAATACTTCACGACTCACTATAAAGTTTCACAGAACGAAACAATATTTTCGAAGCTATAAGATGGTGACTTTATTACTTATATGGTGTCCCGTGATTAAGGTAAAAGTTAACTTCCATGTTAGAATCTTTAAAATGATGAACCATGATAATTTGGAGTGAAACTGGTGGAAATCAACATTACTCATCATGCAAGTCATTCACAATGTGTAACATGAAGAAATAAATAGCTTGAAAGAAATCACTAAAATGTTTAACCTCAAACATTTCACATCATTATTCATCTTTTCATGAAATGAGATATTTTTGGAAATTATGGTATGGGTACCACACATTATAGATCCTGAATATTTCTTATAAGACACAAAACATTCAAAAATACCATGAAATTATAGTTTTGATGAGAATTTATGTTTCTTCCTCTCATTTTGAACCAGTATAACACAATATGATTTAATGGGACATTTATGGAATCCCCATAATGAGTTATTCCTATAGATATGATGAGGGGGATGGGATCATTTTTATTGATGAGGGAAGAACTAGGTGGATCTGTAATTTTGATTTATTTTCCTTTTTCCTTTTTTTTTATTTTCTTAATTCTTTTATGAATCCCCTCTCTCAAATCAACTCAACATACCCATATATGGAAGTTTAGTTTAATTGATTGATGGAGAGCATGTTAGGATTTACCAACCACTATGTTTTAGATATTCATTAAATGGAATAACCCATTTCTCTTAATTGTACAAATTTTTCAAACTTTTTTTTGAGTTTTTAATTTTAAATGACTTTACGCTCGGGTTATATTATTTTCATTTAAATTTCTTTTTTCAATAATCCATTTCTCTCTTGGAAAAAATCCTTTCTATTTGTTATATAATATATTAGGTTTGGGTGGTGAGTGTTCTGTGATCACCATCAAATGAGAGGAATTGTGACGGGGATTATTTTTAATTTGTGAATATGAAACCCCGGTTATGAATAACAATAATTTATCATAAGAACCCATTACAATATTATACAAACCAGAAATAATCTAATCCTATTTAGAAATTTATTATAATTCCCTTATTAATAAAAAAAATGAGATGTGGGAGAGAAGAACGTATAGAGTTGTCTTTCTCTTAAAATCTAGAAGCTCTAGAATTGGTAAAAATTTGAAACAATGATATCATACCTCTAGGGTTAGCTAGAAATATTTCAATCTCCATCATTCCTTAATTTTTTAATAAATCAATTTAAACATATTTTTAATAAGTAAAATTTCATTAATTCAATTAAAATTAAATTTTTATCAAAGAAAATAAAATTAACAAAATCATTTTGTTTGAAGTCGTCATTTTTAGACTATCTTGGATAACTACTATAATATACTATGTAATAAAACAATTACTATTCCCACTGACTTAGGTGTATTACCTTATATAATAAATTTTTTAGGTCACCTCTATGTTGATTAGTGGTATGGAACTTCCATTATTGGGGTATGTATCTTGTTATAGAAATTAATTCTTATTCAGTGCATTGGGAAGTCCTCAAAGACAAATCAATGTAGAAATGTTTTTACAGCTCTTGGAAATACCATCCTCTCAATCCAAAGTTGGTTGATTAGGTATTTTGGATAGTTTTTACTACATTTTATATAATTTCAATTATAATGTAGGTAATGTGTTTTTACAATTTTTTATTTCATATATATTTGGTTAATGAATTTCAACATATTAATAAATATGAGCTATCTTGAATGGTAAATGAATATAGTGATTATAATGTATTGATTATGTATGATAAGGAATCCAATTTTTTTACCATGAGAAGAAATTATTTTAATGTATTTTCTTATTCTAAATGATTAATGTCTTCATGGTACATATATGGGAATATTTCATTACAATATTATTTTGGAGTTGTTTCCTTAACTAATATATTGGTGATTTGGATTAAGGAATAATATTTTTGAATATTTAATGAACCATATATATTTATTAACAGTAATTATTAATAAAAATGGATAATGTCTTAGATGGGTTTAGGTGGAATAAATAAGAGAAAAGATAAAGGTGGATATAAGGTGGCAATTCTTGTAAATAACGTAAAAAAACTATTTTAATAGAAATATTATAGGAGTGAAAAAAATTTATCCAACTCAAACTATCACTTCATCCCAATTAGCTGGGGATATCAAAAAAAAGTATTTCATAGCTATGGTTAAGGTTGGAAGATAGTACTAAGTATCTATGTAGTACATGTATTAGATGTAAGGGAATTATGTTGGTTAGCATGTGTTCATAAAAGGAAGAGGTTCTTTTCATGTCATGTGTGGGGTGGCACTACATGCCTTAAAGAGAGCACTGACTCACATCTGTTCATTTTATTTAAAAATATAGAGAGTGAGTGATTATAATAAAGTTGCATTTCCAACAATATTTTTGTTTGGTATCACAAAAAAAGTGACATTATTCAACTTCTCGTCAAGTAAAAACAATCAGGCTAATGGTGTTTAATTCATCTTATGCATTGAGATTTTATTTTGTTATTTTTATAAAAAAACACATACAATCACAAATCATCAAAATAATCCAACATTATAAATTAAAAATATCATACCACATTTTATATTTTTTTATTAAATATGGGTATTGAGATATTTATTAGTTAAGATGGATAGAGATTCAGTGATATCTGTATCATGATACAATGGGTGTCAAAATTAATAAAATTTAAGAGTGGTGAACCTAAAATTATTATATTATTAAATTTTAAAATAATTCCTAATTAAATATTATGATCATGAATTTTTAATCAATTATTTTGGTTTTATAATTTTCTAAAATTTATAGTCCTCTAAGAAACCATATATCACTTGACTACATAATCATATTTTATGATACAAACCCAATATATTATTTCACCAAATTGTTCAGTAAACATGAATTTTCCAAAAAAATTCCAATAATACTTATATTTTATATTAGAATCCAAAATAATTAATATTACTCATAATTAACATTTTTACCTAAAATTGGAGCTGTACATAAGATTTTAGGAGTTTTATATTCATAACTATGTGCTTGTATTTATTAAAAATTTAATTTAAATTGAAATCATTTCAATAGAAGACTATTATATTAATAATAGTTGATAGTATATAAGAGTTATCTTTAGGACATGGAATGTGATTTGTTCATATTGAAATAATAATAATAATAATATGTTTTAGTGGTTGTAAAAATTTTGGATCAAACTGGCCTTAGAGGATAAATATTATAATATTCTAATAAAATAACTATGGGTAAATAAATAATTTATCTAGAAATAAGTCTAAGGAAAAAATAAATAAATAAATTATGCATGTAACTGAAACAAATTACAAAATCCATCCTATATGTATAAAAGTAATTATGATATATATAAATCCTCACCATGGTATAATTGTACTAAAATTGTTTTATAGAGGATGATTGTAACAACCTCTATATTATAAGAAATGGATATGATTGAATTTATGTGTTTTATTGGATTATAGTGGATTTATTTGAGGTCAATGGTTAGAAATTAAATTTTTCTACTTTTTGATGATGGAAATATTTGGGTACATATGGCATGGGGTTCCTAGTGTCCTAATACTAAACACATGGTGACCCAAGTGGAGAAGGGTAGCCCTATTTGGGCCACCATCCAGTTGGTGTCCCAGGTGAGGGTATCTAATAGGGTAATGGGTACATAACTACATGGTACTGAGTACCTAGTTGACATATATATATATATATTTTTTATTTGAAAACTATTGAATTAATATAATGTTTAAAATAATATAAAATTATCAAACTTTTATTTTTTATCCTCTTAGATCACACGATACATATCCCACCTCCTATGTGTTTTCCGTAATGAAACTCAAATCACCCCTAGTGCTCTTATTTGAGTTAAATATAACCAAAATAATTTTTTTGGCTATGTCAAACTCTTATCCTTAGTAAATTCTCAGTGTTTTTATATATAAATACATTTTTAATTGAAATATCAAATTTATAAAATCATATAAGGTATACATGATTGGTCTAATTAGGTGTCATTTTTATGATGATCATTGATGAGTATGGTCATATAAATATATGTAAATTTTTATCTGGATATGATTATCAATTTTTATCATTTTATAAGTTATGTTTAATTTATTTTTTTAAATTCTAATCTATATATGACCAAAATATTCCCAAAAAATAATTTTTGTTTCCTTATGAGTTATGAATAGACCATTGGGGACATGAATGGTACATAGAGAGTTATAATTAATTTATTCCTCATCAATTATCATGTTCCTACAATAATGTGTGATAAATCCTTATTTTTGGGACCTAATGGTGGGATTCCTTGATATTTGATTGTATATTATAAATTTATAGGTTCCTTTGAGTTTCTATTTGTGGAATAGAGATCGGTCTTGAATATAAATATGTTGTATAATTATAACCTTATAATGTGGATGCAGTTTTCTTATATCTAGCTAGACAGTGATAATATATAAAGAGGTGAGGGTTACCCAAGTTTTCACTACATGGTTTTAGGTATATCATAACATGGATTTGGGTTAGTTGGAAGGGGTTATGTTTAAGAGACCTGGACGAATACAAAATTTATATTATAGTAAATCTCTATGCCTAACCATTATATGATAACTATGTAATATGAATGATGAGTTATTTATAATTATTGAGAAATTAAAAACTATGTTTTTATTTATTTTTAGATATATTTTCTAATTAGTTAATGTCATGGTATGATATACCTGTTTACCCTTAATATGAGAATGTGACGGATGATATGAATAGTAATTCAGTATTTCCAATATTGAGAGATAGTATAGTCATTTATTTTACTATTTCTAATGTCAGTGAATGATACACACATTTATTTTTAAATTACCTAATTTAAGGGATTATATTCCGATGAATTTTATATTATCTATTGTATGGTTATTATATTCCCCTATTTTTTAAAATGATTTTAGTATGAGGCGGAATGAATGATACCTTGATGTAGTTTAAGGAATCTGATGATATTCCAAGATTCAAAATATCTCTTTAGTATGTGAAGGAACACAATCATTTTCATGCTATGTTTAGATACAATGGATGATATCCCCCATAGATGTAGTATTATTTAATACTTGGGATGTTATGAACACATTTTCTTAATATTAATTAAGTAATTGATATATATTCCCACATAACTTGATTTAGTTATAATAGAGGATGTTATTTCCATTTACATTATTCTAGGAGGAATAGTTTTTCCTTACCATTTTTTGTTTTATTTTTTCATCAAATATTCATTCCCTTCACATGTAGTTTTTATTGGAAATTTTTTTATAATGTATGGTTTATATTGTGATTGACTATAATTTATAATAACAAATGGTTATTACATGTGACTTTTTTACACCTATACCACTATGACATGAATTTTGTTTCATCTCTCATTAAGTGACTTATATGAAACTGATGATGTTATGTTTATAATTATTATTTTTCAAATTTTTAATTGTAATCATATCATATTTCAAATGAACATAAATATTCTATATTTTTTAGCCACACTATATTGTGGTGACCTATTTAATTGTACTAAAAAATATGTTGTATGCTTGGTGTGTTTGTTGAATTAATATTTAAGGATATTGGTATGAAAAATGTCCCATTAATTTATTTTTGATGTGGATGTACATATAGATTTTTAATGAGATATGTAATAGAACTAAACATATATTATATTATGTTTCTTGATTATTTTTTTCATTTTGGGAGAATATGTATATGGTCAACCTTTATGGTGGTCCTTTTTTGTGTTGTTTACCTTGATATAATACCATAGTATTTAATTTTTCTCATAGCATGTGATGTATTATTTTTATGTTTTCATATTATATATAATATATATTTCATATGGTTCTTGTTATTGAATGTTTTTATTAATACATTTATTATCATTTATAGTCTATTTTAATGGTTATAGTCTCCCGAAAATACATATAAACCCTCTTCACATGACAGTATCCAGTGTCATATGGTGAGGTGACCTTGAGGATACATAGTGGCAATGTATTAGTACTCTTTTGGGACATTATCTGTTTGATGTTGAATTTCAACTTCAATCATTTTATATTATTATATACTATCTAATACATAGTATATAGAGATAAAATTTTCTTGTGTCATGGGGTAGAATATATATATGGGAATAAAAAACACTAATATAGGGACGAAGCAATATTTATTGAATGAAATTATTGTTCTTCATTTTTAGTTGGTATGGATTTGTTATTTGAAAAAAAAAATTAGTGCGGTTTATTACTTTTTATTTTCTTCTTGAATCATGGTGGAAAAAGATTTTGACTTCGTCCGTTGTTTTGGCAATTTTTGTTTCTCATAAAATCATTAGGATTTTTTTATTGACTATTTGGTTATCATATAGGTTTTAGTAATTTAAACTGTAAAATATATGTCATATATAATTTTACTATTTATTTATTATGTCACTCAACATAACTATAAAAACTATTACATGTTTTTTATGATTACTTTATAGTTGATTTTATGAATCCTAACTATATCATATACTGAACAGGAAGAGTGTAAAAGAAGAGATACATTGTTCTGAAGTTGTATGAGAACCTTATATCATCATTTTTTCTATATAGTATATGGAAGCGATTGATGTTCGTAGTTATCCTAAACGAAGATATCAATAATTATTCTATAATTTTATTGATCGTTGTGTCTGTAATTTTATGATATTTGACCTTATAGACGTCTAATAAAGTACCATGAGGTTATCAATTAGAATTACCCAATAATAGTGGTGTAGAGAATCCTATTTTGTTAGAAATTCCTAATGATCAATAGCTATGAGAGAGTAAATTTCACAATCTCTAAAAAATGTGATATTTGGATCCATGAGTTTGGTGATCCAATTCATATTTTTTCGAAGAGTTTTAGATATAGCATCCACCTCTATTAATGAGTGTGGGTAGACTATATGAAAAAAATAATTGATTTAGTACTCACATACAATCGTTGATAATATATATACGCCCCATAAAAGGTGGTTAAATATTACTATGTATATACTTTTCAGACTGGTGAATAATTTTTTGGATGTCTTAGTATAACATGGCCATCATTAGGGACATACCGATATGTATTTTTTTTCACATTTCATTAATTATTTTTTTCCAGATATATAGAGTTGATATGGATTGAGAATTTAAAAATATTATGTAATGGAACAATTCTATAAGGGGACATGTTTCCAAATTAGCTGAATTTCATTATTTTGAACCTAGTATTTGGGTTATAATATTTCTATGTATTTTATATTGAGGATGGATTATTTCATATGATATATTTGGTAGTGAATATTTTATACCTGATTTTTCTTAATGAGGTAAGGAATCAAAACCATATATATGATAGGTTCATATTTGGGAGTTTCATTCTAGGGAATTATGGTTTATATAATAGATTTTGGAGTGGTTAATCAAGTATCAGTGATTGATGATTTTGTAATTACCAAAAGGGTAGTGAAAATAAGTCTGACTAGGTTTATGGATCATATCTTTCCCCATGATGGAGGAATCTTCTAGTGTGTTATCAGTGTATTATTTTTTACCATGATTTATCATAGTTCCATTTAAATCCATTATAGTGTCAATCAAGTTTAAAGATGGGAAATGAAAAAAAAATTTCAAGTGTTTTCTCAGTTAGTAAGTTTTCATGGTGATGGGATGTTTTATAGAACTGTAGCAACATCATGTACCCCACCCCAAAGTTGTTATTATGGTTATTCTACATGATTAATCCATAATAGAGGTTGTGTGGACCAAATAATGGGGTGTAAGGGACTAAATTTTGGAGATCGTTTGTATAATTAGCTGAATAGAGTCTTGACAATATGCTAGATCATAGAGAAGATTCATGCAACCAATAAAACAATATTTGACCACTATGAGGGTCCATACACTTTTCAGGTTATCATATTAGTGACATGAACTGAATAAAATATTTTATATGATGAAGGTGTATTCTATTCATTAATATATTCTTAGTATGATTGTTACATGAGTATATTAATGGAGTATCTTTTAGTGGTGATGACTACTTATATAACCCTATGTGTTTGACCTAATTATATTTTAAGATGCATAAGGTTGGTTATTATAAAAATAGTAATTAGAATTAGTGAGACATTATTATATTTATATAGTTTTTATGTGATCATTAGAATAGACTGTTTCAATCAATATCATGAACGAATTAATAGTTTTCTTAAATAATCATATTTATATTTTTTGGATTAGTATACATTATTTTTAGGGAGATATATTCAAGGAGTTCATTCAGAAAATTACCCTCCATATTATGGGATGATAATAAAATTAATTATTATCATTTAATAGGGATGAGGGGGATATAGAATATCTCTTATTTCATTCAATAATTGAATAGTTCTATGATGATCCCTCTATTGAATTCTTAGGTTTGCTTTATAAGAGATATATTTATTTTATTGTAGAATTGTTATCTATTATATATCTCATATAATGAAACCCATACATTATGAATCATAGATGTATATATCTATTATAATCATGAAGTTATAACTAATGTAACTTCAGACGAAGGGAATCAATTTATTGTGAACATCCCCCTGGGGTTGTTCTATATTCATTACTAATAACAGAAATGGAATTTTACACTTATATATTCATCACACTTGGTAAAACCATGTGAATCATGTAACCAGTACCACATACTCATATGATTACCTACTTTATTAATTTATGGGAGACATGTGGTTCTCTATGGATGAATTATATTATAGATATCAATAGTTATGGGTGAGGTAAGTGCATTTTCCTATGACTAATTTTAAAATAAAATATGGCCTCTATGAGTTTTATGTGATATCGTTTGGGTTAATGAACATGTCAGTTATGTTCATGGACATATTTACATGTTTCTTTAATCCAAACATGGGTTCACAAATGGTTATACTTTTTGATGGTATCTAAGTGGACTTCCAGATATAATAGAATCATTATTGAAAAATAAATATCATATTGTGTATACTGCGAAGAATCCAATATAATTTGGAATACTATATTAAAGATGTATTCCTCTAATTGAATGTGATGTTAAATGATATAATATTAGAGGACCCTATGAAAAATTAATCAATTATTTATCAATACTAACTTTATAATGGGTTTAGGATCTATAGTGTCCTAGTATTTTTAAGTTACTACACGTTATTTATTATTGAATTACATTAATAAGACACATTAATAATTAATATAACTATGAAGTGGTTGAAGATTGAGTGATTTTAATTTTATAATATTTTATTCTCGGAGATAGATAAATTGGTTGAAAATCAGGATATTCTAAACATTATTGAATTCAAGTAAGGATTATGCATTTTTATTTGATACATTTGGTGTGGTTCTAATAGTTATTATGATATAGGATGGATGATTAGACACTTATCTGTCCATATAGATGTGATTTCATGAGAAAACCTACCTAATAAATGATTTATAATTAGCGATGACATGTTAGTTACTTGGATAATCACATCACAACCTTTTTTGTGAGTGGTACATGGTATATATGAAATAATGGATCCAAAATAATATATTTTCCTTCTATAACATAAACATTTAATAGGGAAGGTGGGTAATGATGTAGCTACATGTATATATTATGAGGATTTATACACCATGGAAGGGGAATAGGATGGTGGATATGATGGGGGGAATAATTAGGATCACTTACTACCAATTTATTGTATTGAGTGGTAGTTTATTTGAATATATTATAAAATTAATCTTTATGTCTAGTTGAAATATTGAGTTGTGGTATTTATGAATTTGAGCATATAATTCTTACTCCTTAATAGTATATAGGAGAACAAGTTGTACAACTCCAATTATTTGGTTATGATGGAAATTAAATATACTGGGGAGACAGAGCTAGATAAAACCCCATATAATAATTTTTTTATTTGATTTTATTTATTTTAAGATCATATGGGCATATCTCTGGGGTTAATATATGACTCAAGTGAATTATGTTGGTCTATTCACCCAGGTTTTACAAAGAAGTACTATAACCTCCACAAATAGTATATGTATATTCGGATGATTAAGGTATAAAAAAGAATCATTTGATGGTGATTTACGTGTCAGGTTATGATCGTTGAGACCCAAATACCCCCTATTATTTTATATCTATTTTATATTCATGGATAATCTAATGAGGTATTTTTTATGGGATTTTTTATATCACCTCAAGGTAGCAGTGTGGTGTGGGTAACTATAGAACATATAATAAGGGTTTTACAATTCCTACCAATCAGATAGACTCATTGTATTAATGATTAGGGTAAGATATATATATTTATGATAATTTTAATTTCAATGGAATTCAAATAATTATCATAAAAAATAATTATTTTTAGTTTATATGTCACTTCTCCAATGGAATTTGAATGAATTGGATTCTTATGATTATCTGAACAATATATCACATCTGTGGAACAATAGGATGTTCAAGAGTTCATTTTATGTTGTATATAATAATATATGGTAATTTTTCTTGTACATTGGATGTTATTTAGATGGAATTATTTTGTTATCTCATTTTTTTATAGAAATGGTCATTAGAAATTGATTTAGATAGAACTATTCTCTGCCATATGAAAGAGAAATAATTTTAGGATTATTTTAACATATAAATTATTTTTAATGCATATTAAATCCTCAACTCGCTAATTATTTAATTATTTTTCACTTCTATAGAAGAATATGAAGATTTATAGAAATATAAAAGAAGAAATTAATATAGTGATCTAAAAACACATCAAGCTTCATCATAATGTAGAGCGATGGGACAACATATTATTGTACCGCAAAGATATTGATTTTATGATTTATAAGATTCCTCATAATGAAGGTACATGTAAAGGACTAATTTATATAATTAAAAATAATGATTCATTATGATTAGAATAGAAACTATAAGAATTAATCTTTTCACACTGTGCTAGTCATTCGTAACATGTAACAAGGATAATTACCTAGTGTGAAAACAAAACATCAAAATCATTCCCTTAAAAATTAGATGTCATGAATTATGTATTCACAACATGAATTTTTTTCAAAATTAGGGGACTGGTACCACATAGTACATGTCATTGATATCACATAAAACATGTGAATCATTTGTATAGACACAAAAAGTAAATTTTAATGATAATTATGGTCACCACCTCAATTTATGGAACGAGACGACCAATAATTATTTAATAGGAAATTTATGGAACCTTAAAATTATCATTAAAAATAAATAATAGTCATGATAACATGTTAGAGTATTTATTGGTGGGTGATACTCTAGATTATGGCCCACTAAGGATTTATTTCACATCTTTTTTTTTCATTTCCTCATTTTTTGATGTCACCCCTCTCCTGAATCAACTCTATATCCCATTATATAGAGGGGTATTTTTTATGAGTTCTTGGGAAAATGGGAGGTTTATAAACTACAATGAGAAAATTAGGTTTTGGTTTTGATTATTTGGTGACTGCTAAAACTGTTGAGTAATTGTGATGATGGGTTTTGTTAGTTATGAAATAGAAATTCCCATTTTGGAAATTACGTAATTAATCAATGGAATTTGCTACAAAACAATGCACCCAAGAATGAGGGTAGATCTTTGGATATATTACTAGGAATCACCTTACCATCACCTTTTGGCCATGGGGGATACATGAATCAATAAAGGGATCCCTATCATACTAGCCATTACAAGTAAAATTTCTAAAAATTGGAAACAATGATATCATAGAACTATGTTTAGAAAACTAGTTTTGGTCACTACATTTCATCATTTTCTTAAATCAGTAAATTTAATCAACATTTCATAAATCACAATTTCTAAAAGTTAACTAAAAGGTAATTTTTATGAAGATTAAAAAAATTAAAAAATCCCTTTTTTTGAACTCCAGTTTGGGAGACCAGTTGGATAAATGATATACAATACTATGCAATAAAACAAAATTTCATGCCCAAGGATAGGGTTGGACCACATTGTATAATAATTTGTTTTGATAACTTCTGTAGTGAGTAGTGATTGGGGGACTTCTATTGATCAGTTGAGTCTCGCTTTGGAGACATTGAGGTATATTTAGTAGATTAGGAAGTTGTTGGAGACCACTCAATATAGGATACATTGTACACCTCTTTGAAATTACATTCTCTCAAAACAATGGTGGGTAATTATGTATATTTTTAGAGTGTTATCTATATATTGAAAATGATTGATTCAAATGTACGAAATTTTTTGATCCAACATTCTATATTTTATACATGTGATGACCTATTAAGTCATACTCACACAATACATAGTATTATTGGTGTTCTTGTAGTATTTATATTTAAGGGTACTTGTAAGTGAAATGTTTCTAAAATTTATGGGGGACATAGATGGATAGTTAGAGTTGATAATGAGATATGACAGGGACCCATTCATAGTTTCTATTATTTGACTCCATTATTTTCTTCATTTTTTGAGACATTGTATACAGGAAATGCAGAAGGCAATGCAGTTGTTTATTGATTAATATCTGAAAATTAAATACAATTTCATTTGTTTCAATGCATGTGGTATATTATTTTTATGGTTTCCTATTTTCTATAACATCAATTTTATATGGTTCTTATTATTGATTATTTTTATTGATAATTTTATTATTATATATTGTAAAATTTCCATATTTTTACGATCTTTCGCATTATACATACACCATATACACTTCTATGTTTCCGAAAATATTTAGTGGGGTGTATTTGGGGTTACATTTGGAACTATATTGGTGTTATTTGAGGACCCAATAAAATTTATGTTGAAAATTTGTATCCAATAATTTATTATCTTCCTTAAAATTTGGGACATGATATTTAAATAAAATTTGTTTTTTGGAAATAAGATAGACCCTATGACTATTCATAACAGTCCCCTATATATTAATGATTAATATTTCAAGAATGGTATTATTTTTATTCATTCTTATTTGTTATTATTTAGAGATTTTAAATATTATTTTGTGTGATTTTGGATTTATAGTATTCTTCATGCATCAAGGATCAAAGAGATTTTGGGTTCATGAATTATTCTGGTTATATTAGTTTCTCATGAAATAATAATCATTTTAATTGATTGATTATTTGGTTATGATATGGGGTTTATAAATATAATGTGTTAAAAAAATTTGAAGAATTATAATATATATATATTTAGTGGAACTCAACATAACTGAACAAAATATTACTTGATATCTTTTTAGGATTATTTGATATTTGATAATAGAAAACTTATGTGTTTTATAGACCAAACACGATGAGTGGGTAAGAAGATATAGAGTGTCACCTAACTGTATGAGACCCTTATATAATATTTTATGTGTATATAATAGCAGGATGTGATTGATGTTACTACTTATCCTAAACAGTAATATCAATAATTAGACTAAACATGTTTTCAGCCATTTCTGTGGACATTTGATGATATTCAACCATTAGTACCTCTAATAATTTACCAAGAGTGTAGTGATGAGCCTTAATCACAATTATTAGTGTTAGAGAACCAAATTATGTTGGAAATTCATATTGATCAATAGCTCTGAGAGTGTCAATTTTAGAATCTACAGTGAATGGGATATAGGGTTCCATGATCTAGGTCATTCTAGTAATATTTTACATAAGAGATACAGTTATAGAATCAACCTCTACTAATGAGATTGATTGGATCATAGGTTACCAAGTATTATATTATTACATAAAAAATTGTTTGATCATATAGAGTCACCCCCTAAATTTATGGTGAGTCTTACTATGTATATACTATAGAGACATGTAAAATATATTTGTGTTGTCATAGTCTAATAATACTAGAATGAGGGCTTAACCTAGTTGTATATTTACAATTATTTCATTGAATATTTTTTCGAAGACATAGATAGTTGATTTTTATATGGTATTTATAAATAATTTTTAATGTAAAATTTCTATGATGGGAAATGTTAACAAGTTTGATTATGTTAATTTTTTACCTATTTTTGTGGGTAATAAAATTTAATAGTTTCCTATTTTGATAATGGTTTAGTCATTTGATATAGGGTCTCGGGTATATTTTCCAAATAATTCAATTTTTTTATTAAATGAATCAAGGCCCCATCTATCAGAGGATTCTAGTAGGTAGTTCCATTATAGTTATGTCAGTTTCTTATAATTGATTTTTTATTGGTTAATCTAGTAATAGTAATTGGGGATTTTTTTATTTGAATAAGGTTGGTGACAATAAATCTAATTAGGTCTAAGGATCGTTTCATCCACCATTATGGATGAATTCTCTATTGTGATATCAGTGTATTATTTGGGAATATTGTCTGTCAAACTTCAAGTGAAATCCATTATAGTGTAATTCATGTGGGATCATGGGATATATAAATACTTTTTAAGATATTTTATTATCCATGTAGTGTTCATGGTGATGATATTTTTTAAGGATCTGAAGATATGTAAAACATCCCACCACAATGTTGTTCTTATTGTTCTTCCAGTTGATTAAGGAAAGGGAGATGTTATGGTTTCCGGTGAATGGGGTGGTAGGGTAAGTAGTGTGGTTCTTTATAATAGATCCAATAGAATACAATCTAGAAAATATGATATATCGCAATGAAGAATCAGGCTATGAAGAAAACTATTTTTTGACAATTGTGAGGTTCCATGGACTATTAAAGTTATGATATTAGTTACATTAATTGAATGAAATTTTTATTTCATAATAGTGTATTGTATTCAATAATAACTTCTAATTTGGATAATGACTTGGGTCTCATAATTAAGTATCTTTTTGGGGTAATGAATACTTATATACTCATGTCAGTTTGATCTAAGGATATTTAATTATTTATAGTTTTGTTTATTAAGAGTAGTAGTAATTAGTATCAATTTAATTTTTTAGATATGTACAGTTTTTTGTGATCATTTGAATGGATTAATTGACTAAATATTGATCACAAATCTACTATTATCTTAAATGATCTTATTTTACACTTTTTAATCCGTTTTTATTAATTTTTTGAGAGTATCTATTTTTTAGAAGGTCATTAATGAAATGACCCCCCAGTAGTAGGGGATGATTATTACCTTGATTATGATCAATTCTACAAGGGATTATAAAGAGATAAAATATTAGTTATTTCATTGAATCATTGACTTGTTCTTGGATATTTTCCCAGAGGACTTCTCATTGTTTCTTCCAAGAACACAGAATTACATTAATATTGAATTGATGTATATAATGTAAAACATTTCTATCCACCCATAGATAGTTAATCATGTATATATTTGATTTTTTACCACCTATAAATAGGATCTTTAGGTGAGGGGATTAATTTACTAGAAAACATCCACGTTGAGTGATTCTATTTTCCTTACTTATAATAGAATAGTAATTTTACACATATAAATTGTTTACCATTGGTAAAACCATGTCAATTGATGATGCAATGCCACTTAATCATACATATGAGCTACATGATTAGATGAGGGGAGCCATGTCATTACCTAAGATTTATTTATAGTTGGGATATCAAAATATTTTTTTGTTAGTATAGTGGATGTTTCTAATAATAATTTAAAATTAAATACGGCCTATATGAGTGTTTCATGATATCATTTGGTTTTATGAAAACTCATTAGTGTTTATGGACTTATTTAAAATGGTCATTAATCTATACAAGGGTTCATTCATGGTCATATTAATTGATGTTATTTGGAAGGATATCTATCTATAAAAGAATAATTATTGACATCTTAATTTAATATTTGGTATACTGTGAGAGAATAAATATTATTTTCATTCCTATATTAGGGATGTGTGCTTCTTGGGAACATGGTGTAAAAGAATGAATATTAGGGGACCCTATGAAAATTGAGTCTAAGTTTTCTCAGGTGTACCCCATAATTTTTTTTGATATATAGATTCATAGGATTGGTAGGATATTAAAAGATATTTATTCTAGCCTTTCATTGATTAAAAAACCGATAAACTATCTAATTATGAACTCATTGAAATTTTATTCGTTTTATTTTAAAAATTTTGTCCTCTTAAATATTAATAAAGTGGGGGAAAACCTTGATTATCCCAACCTTAATAGAATTTATTAAGGATTATACATTTTAATTGGATACATTTGGTGCGGTAAATAAATTTATCTTCTTGTAAGATGTGTGAGTGGTCACTTATAGGTCCATATAGATGATATTTCTAGAGAAAAATGTCCTGATGATTGATTTAATATTTACGATGATACTATAACTACATATATATACACATCACAACCTTTTGGGTGAGTGGTACACAATATATAAAGAATAATGGATCCCAATGTATATATTATCCTTGTGTGGAATAATTCATTAATATAGAAGGTGGGTCTTCTTCCTACTGCCTTTAGAGATTCTAATGATGTGTACATTAAAGACTATGAATTTGATGGTGGATATTATGTGGAGTAAAAATTATGATATATTATTGAATGAATATTATATTGACAAGGAGTTTATAATCTATTTTTCTAATATTATTTTGTATGTCTTAGTGTATCAATTTTAAATGGTGTTTATAACTTTGGTAATCTTATCCATTCTCATTAACAATGTGTAGGAGAAAATTTTATTCGACCCTAATAGTTGGGTTATGATGAAAAATTAATATAGTTGGAAGATAAAGCTAGATACAACAATATTTAATAATTTTATCTTTTAACTAATAGGTTTATTTGGGCTTCATATGAGAATAAGTTGTGAGTTTATATAGAAATCAAATAAATTTGAAAGAGTCACACATCCAAGTTTGATATAGAATTATTATGACCTCCACTGATAATACAAGTATATTATAATGAAGATGGTATTGAAAGGTTCTTTTTATGTTTCTATAAATATTAGGTTGTGATAGCTAACAACCTAATACCCACTATTTGTTTACATCCACTATATATTCCTGAGTAGAAATTGGATGTTGTAATGAGGTTTTTCATGGCTTTTTTGAGGTCACCTCGTTATAGAAATGTAATATGTGTAATTATATAGAAGATAATAAGGGTTTAACTTTTCCTTCCATTCAGACAGACCCATTATATTAATGATATAGGTTTGATATATGTTTAAAATATAGTAAATTTTAATATTATTCTAATATATATCATCTCAAATCAGGATTTACAATTTATATATCACTTCATGAATGGACTCTAAAAAAAATTGATACATAATATATTCCTAAAATAATATAACATCCTCAGATCCCTAAATATTTTATAAATTATATTTGTATTCTATATAATAATATACTGTAATTTTTCCTATATATTGTATGTTAATTAGACGGAATTCTTCAATTAGATTAATTTATTTATATATATATTTAATGGAAATGAATTCAGATGGAACAATTCAATTCCTTGTGAAATAGAAATATTTTTAATGTTTATTTTTATATTAAAAATGATTTTGATATTATTATTATAGTATTTATTTTGTTTTATGTTCCCTAAATTAATATGAAGATTGATAAAATAGTGAACCAAAAGAATCAAATATAGTGATCCCTAAACACTTCAAACATCGCCGCAATGAGGCGCGACATGACATATAATTTATAAATCTAATAGGTTATGATTTTATTACTTATATGGAGAATCATGATGAAGGGAAAATATAATGACAATGTTTGAATCTTGAAAATGAATAACTTGGCTGATTTGGTGTGAAACAAATACAAATCATCTTTACACATTATGTGAGACATAATAGGTGTGTATAATGAAGAGTTACATTGTGTGAAAATAGCCATTAAATCATTGGAACCACACATTACAAGATCAAAATTCACTATTATCAACCCTTAAATTTTGGAAATTATGGGACTAGTACCACATGTTACACATCATGAATATCACTTAAACAACATGAAACATTTAGAAAGCCCCATAAATGAAAATTTTGATAAGAATTTATGTCTCTACCTCTCATTATGATCCATGATAACCCATTAAGATTTAATGGGACATTTATACCACCTCGATCATTATCTATTCGCATAAACAAAAGGATATATATTTAACTGTTTAGATTGGGGAGGGATGCTATATATGATAGCCTATTGTAGATTTAATTCCATTCATTTAATTTTTATTCTTCGATATCCTGAATCAACTCAACATCCACATCAATGGATTTTTACATTCATTGAGTGATCGATAAATGGTGAGGCTTTATTGACTACTATGATTGAGTTTAGTGCACTAAATGGAATAAAGCCTTAATACACCTTCTACCACCATTTTATTATTGGTCATTTAGTTGTTTATTCCAAATTCATCTTTTTTGGATCATATTATTCTTATTTTGATTTCTTTGTTCAAAAATCCATATCTCCTACCACCCAATTCTTATCAGTTTTTACAATAGAGAATTAGGTTTTGATGGTGAGTGTTCAATGATCACCATAACATGTGAGTAAGTATGATGTTAATTTTTATAAATTATGAAATAAAAATTCCCATTTATGGATTACCTCATTTTATAATAATAACATGTTAAAATTTCAAACACATAAGAAGGAGAATACACAGTTTAATATACAATTAGTAATTCCCCTAAAATCACCACCTGGACAATGGGAGAGATGAATTAATATAGGTATCTCTCTATTACGTGCCAACAAAAGTATAATTAAAAAAAAATAAAACAATGATAAAAAATCACTAGGATTATCTAAACTCTTCCAAATCAATATATCTTATCATTTTTTTATAATCATTAAGTTTAAATTGATTTTCAAAACCGAAAATTTCTAAAAGTAAATTCAAAAAGAAATTTTCCTAAATCAACTGAAACACTCAAACCCATTTTATGTGTACACCTCTTCCAAATACTAACTATGTTATCTTATATAAATGATAAGTAATAAAATATTGTTTTTACACACCTTGTGAAAGGCATTAATCAACTAATATAATACTGTGTGTTGATCACCTCTACGGTGGTTAGTGTTAGGGGACTTCCATTGTTTATTTGAGTCTCATTTTTTAGACATCAAATCACACTCTATTGATTGAGATGTGTATGAAGACCACATAATATAGAAAATTTTTAGAAACCAAATATAAATACACTCTTCTTATATTGATGGTAGTTGAATATGTATTTTTCAAAATGTTAACATGATTATGAAAATGGTGGATTCTAAGGTAGTTTTTTTGTCAATAACACATTATTGGTATTATATTTTTGGATAGTGAATGTCAATATATTGATTAATAAATATTACCATAAATGTTTAATAAATATGGTGATGACAAAGTAATTATATTGTATGATAATGAGTCCAATCTTGTTTAAAAATATAAGATTTTCCCTAGAATGTGTATTATTGTTCTACATATTTATATATTTAATGTGAAATATCATGGATGATTTGTTTTGAAAACATGTTTGTAGTTATTTTCTAAGCAATTAAATAAATGATTTGTTTTATGGATGATTAATTTGGATGATTTTATGATCCATCTATATTTATATATGGGAATAATTAAAAAACATGTATAATGGGTTTTTTAGTTCACAAAAGAATAAATAGATGTAAATTTGAATGTTGCTGGAAGGTCGCACATTATATTAATAAGATTTAAAAAATATGGTAGTGTAAATGTTAAAGGATTTTGGGAAAAAATATTATCCAACAGAGACTATAACATCAACCCTTGTCGTTGGGTCTGTCACAAGGTTATTTCTTGTCTTAGCATAAGGGAGCCATCCAACAATGAGTGTCTATGAAGTATATTTACTGAAAGGAATGGGATTGCGAGGGTAATCATGTGTTTGGATGTGGTATTGGTTCTTAGCCTCTCACGTTTTGGCTAGCACCAAAGCCCATATAGGGAGAGTCATCTCCCATTTACACTTTATCTTTCCAACTAATAGAGTGTGCATGATTATTAGGGATTGGCATACCCATTATTCTTTTTGTGTGGTGTCACAGAAAAAGTGATATTATTAATCCATTTAAAAAATATAGAAACATGGTTTAATGGTCCTTTATTCTAATCATTGCTCGAGATTTTTGGTTTTCATAGGAAACCCATACAGTCACATCCCAATGAAATAATTCACCATGGGAGATTGGAAAATACCATGACACATTTTTGATGATTGAAAACAATTGGGGACAGAGATCTAGATGATGATAGGTGGAAATAGCCTTAGTGAAATCAACATCATAATAATGTTTTCAAATATCCATTCAACGTGAATAAGAAAATTCAATTTTAAAAAGTGTAAAGTGAATCAAGTAAAATCATTTAATAATTTTAAGAGGATGGATTGATCATCCATCTTATAGTAAGACAATAAAAAACCTAGTTGATTTGTCTAGACTATTAAACTCATGAAAATTAAATATTGAAAGTATCATTTAATTCACTTAATGAAATGTGATACATTTTTAAATGAAAACAAATATCATGAATTGGTTGTTTTGGTTCTTGAATTTTTTTTGAGATATTCTCTAACTCAATGATCACTTTTTATTCATTCATTAATTTACTCATATATATCTTAAATAAATTCTCATTATCATGGACACTATTGGAAGATGTGATCTATGAAATAGTCTCTCCTTATTAGATAATGAATAATTATCTTAAAGTCTATCTCCATGAAGAAAATCCAGAAGTCTTTTTCATGAATGTATAAATTTGTATAAATTTTTAATTGAATATAATTTTTTTATATAGAATGGTATGATTTCATAGAGAAATTAGAATGAATGAAGAATAAAATTCTTGTGGGAGGTCATCACCATAGATTATGGAAACTACGAGACTATGTTTCTTAATGCTTGAATATTTATATGTAATTAGAAATTTATTGAGATTATTCAAGATGAAGGAAGTGGAAATATACTCTGATTGATGAGAGAAGAAGAAAATGTGATCTTTTTACACAAATTATGAATCAATGATTTTATATAGTATTATAAATATGATTAATGAAAAAAAAATTGAATCCATGCATCATGGATGAAATATATGACTTATAATTATATGAGGAAGAATTGCAAGATTGATGAAGGAAGAACCCTTGATTATATCACTGTATCAATCATGTTTTCAACTATGCATGGTTATTTTAAATCCATGAATCATATATTAATGAAGGATAAATACCACATAGCTTTTTTAATTATATATGTAGTTATTACGTGTAGTATTGAGACTGTTATGAAGATAGTGAAATGGTAATTCATATATGAAATTATATGTTTTTTAATTATAGAAAATCTATGAAATTAATCATATTAATTCTCTCAGTATAGTAATGAAAAATATGATTGAATGGAGGAAAACGTAACTAGAACTTTAAACAAAAAATTCACACACACACACATATATATATATATATATATTAGGTTAAGATAATAAATTATAAGAGATCCTCAATACTATTATTTAAAGATAGAATAATATATATTTGGTCGGATGATACTCGATAGTAGATACACATAATAAATTAATATGTATCTTGAAATATAATAAACTGGATAAATTATATATTTACATTAATGTTGAATATGAATAAGGGAATAAGAAGTTAAAATAAAAATAAAAATAAGAATAAAGTGGAAGAGTTGGCTATGAAGTTAGCCAAAAGAAAAAAAGATATGGTCACATCTGTTTATATAGATGATGAAAAATAAGAATCATATTTGAGTGAAATAATAAGAGGAAACATTTTTTATAAAGATCATATAAGAGGTGTCATATACATGAAGAAGAAGAAGGTGGTTTATTATGAGGAGTGGTGTATAAAAATTTAAAATGGTGACATTTTATTCTACATGGAATGAAGGAGGATGATGATAATGAAAAAAAACATCAATAATATGTAAATTTTCTAAATTAGTAATAATATCTCTTTTTTGAATAACCAAATTATTGTAAATGTAGAAGGTGAGATTTAGTATATAATTTAATAATCATATTTGTGTGATGAAAACTCTAAAATAATGGGATACAATAGTGTAACCCTCATAGGTTTCTAAAAGTGGATTGTGTGGACTCTTGTTTTACATGATCACATAAAGTATTATCCTTGTTATACTGATAGGTGAACCATGTAATTTAACGTTCTCTTTTGTAGTGTGTGTTTTTTCATTTGGATTCATTTCATGATAAGATGAAGGAGAAAATTTTGAACAATAGAATCATATTATTAATAGTGATTGACATAAAAAGGAAAAGGTATCAAAATATTAAATTCATAATTTGATTACAAGTCACCAACACTAATTCATTCCTCCTACCTCTTATTGTTGTATATCTTACAATTAATCATTCAAATTTGTATCAAAATAATATCATCAATGATTAGATACTAAAATTATTAAATTATTCTCTATTAAATATTTTAAGGATTCGTTCTTGTTTTCTAATGAAGTTAAGTTATAATGGGGAGTTTTCTATATGATACATGAAATCTATTTCAGAGTTGATTATGTAAAACATTAAAAATAAAAAGAATAATATAATGAAAGTCATCCCAATATTTCAAAAGAAGAATAAATATTAGTTTCTACCAGTTAAGACACTAAATATGGAAAACCTAGATTAGAACGTGAAGAAATGGAGGTGGATAAAACTAAAAAGGTGTTTGAAATGTATTTTACCCTTACATACTCATGGGATCCAAGTGAAAATGAGTTATGTAAAAATTATTATGAAAATATATTAAACAACAGCCTTGAATCCAAGGGAGTTATTCTACATTTTTAGATTCACATGACACATTTTTTGGAATGTTAAGAGACATGATGTATTCCTTTCCCAAATATTTTATTCCTCAATTCTGTGGGATATTTAATAGAATACATGATTAAATCACCTATATTGAATATGAATCATTGTATATTGAGAAGGAATTGTAGGAAAATATTTTATTTTTCATAAATCAAATTAAACATTTCATACTGATCTATGATATGAATTAGGATAATATATACAGATTATTAAAATTTATAGAGGTGGGTCTCATTATTGTTTAATAAAAGGATGAGTCTACTAAATAATTTGATAATATGATGTATGTATTAGAGGAAAAACGAAAATCATTATTGATGTAAATATTTCAAAATTATATTTTAAATCCAAAAGGCTCAAAAAGCCTAGTAAATTGAAAAACAATATCATTATGAATGATGGTTTTACTCAGTAGTTAAAAATAGATTGAAATGATACAATGTTGTTGGTTGAGGATCATAAAATTCCACGAAATTTCAGATAACAATAATTTGATGTAAAAAAACTTTTAACCTAAAACTGAATCATATTTACTCTTCATAATAGAGTTAGAGTGGAAATTATATTACTTATAGTCTAATAGAGTATTTCTATTTTAATATACCTTTACTATGTGGAAATATGATTGTTACAACATCTGATTACCCTTCACTAGTGGTTTTTAAGAAAGTGGCATCATATATAACATTATTTATTAAATATTATAAATATATTTCTTTAAATAATTTTGTTTTAAAAATTAAATTCTATATAAATATACATGATTATAAATAGAGATAAATCATCCACCAAATATAGGGTGAATATAAAAAAATATTTTTAGTGGTTCAGTTAGATAGGAAGAAAAAGTGCAATGGAAATCACAAAAAATAATACACTATAAAATAAGGATAGAAATAATATTTAAAATGAGGGTGTAGATTTATTGGTATTTGTTGTTTTTATAATAGTTATTAATAATTTTTTCTGATTATGGGAAAAACTTCATTAAATTATGAAAATTATAGTAATCCTATATCAATGGGGAGAAATATTGATAATAACAAACATCCATAGGAGTAGAAAAATCATTTTTTATTTTTAAGTTGATTCAATGTGGTCAAATATATTTTTGATTGTGAAATAAGATTGGTCCCAAAAATAACTCATTATATTATTTTTATGCATCAAATTCCAATAATCATAGAAGGAAACAAGATATAAATGAGGTTCTTAACATTAAAATGAATTAATAAGTGATAAAAATCTTGATTCACATAAGTTGATTATAAAGAAGGTTAATGGATTATCTTTAGTCTATTAAAGCAAGAAATTAAATATGAGATATAAAATCAAAATAAATTTTATGAATAAGACCACTAAAAAATTTACACATAGAGACATAAGAAGACTATAAATTTACCTAAATATATCTTAGTAGTTTTTTTAGTGGATTTTAAATATATAATTAGGGTGAAAGAAGAAGAATAAAAATCTATTGGAAATGATAAAATGAAATATAACATGATAAAGTCAAAATTCATCATCGATTTTAAACACATTGAAAACCATGTGTCTATGATAGAATATGGTAGTGGTTCATAGAGGATATAAAAACATCTAACGGTTCATTAAAACCATTTCTATTATAATAATAATCTTTCAAATGAATTTATATTTCACTATCTTGTTCATAGATTTAATGGATTAGGAAAGAATAAATATCCTACACAACAAAAGGTATGTTTTTTAGTACCAAGCTCCCTAAAAATTATTTTTATATGATATATTTTGTATAATGATGTGTGAAGATAATATATTGAGAAAATCCACCAAACCATTATATTCATATTGACTAAAAAGTAGATCCACAAAATTCCATTGTTCATTTTTGAGTTTTATTTTTTCTATTAAAATATAATCACTAAAGGGTAAAACATTGTCATAGGGGGGGATCCGCGTTGATAAAAATTCCATAAATAATTTGGAAACATAGATGATGAATAAACCATGTTAGATAAATCCATTAATTGGTATTTCAATGTACAAATGAAGAAAATATCAATCATTGTGAATATGTAGAAATTATAAAATAATCAAAACCATAATAATAATATCCATTTCTGAGAATTCATAAAAAGTATCATATTGAATTAATTTTTTGAATAATTTTACCATTATGATGATTGTATGGATAAAACTTAATAATGATGAAGAAGCTTCACTAATAATAATTCAATTAATATATTATATTTATTGAATATTATTGAATAAATATCATCGGTGATTTATGTTTGATTTCTATCACGTGATTTTTAATAAAGAATATAATCATAATATTAATAGTCAGACAACATTTTTAGTTAATGAAATAAAGGGAATGATTAAATAAATTTCATGTATTTCTTCTATTGTCTCATTTGTACATGAATTTTTCAAACTATGTGTTAAAGTGAGTGCATGTAATTTCAGTTGATATTCATCAAAAAAATTACTCTATAAGTTTCAAACATTTTCCCACATCTTTATATAGTCTAAACAAAACATTTATAAAATTTATTTTTTGGTTTATTTCATATTGGTATCATATTATTTTTATAAAGAAAAATATTTTTTCAAATAACAAACTCGATTGTTATCTACCCTAAGTGTGTCTTACAATCACTTATTTGGTAATGGTTGATGATATATTTCATAAGTGAGAATTGATACAATTTATCTTAATCGCATATTATTTTTTTATCTATTAGTGGAGAAAGTAAATTGATAAATAGAGATGCCCATATCGATAAGTCATTTTATTGTTTTTTAACAAAAAATTTAATGATGGGGATTATTAATACTACTTTTTTGTGTAGTATTTGTAGTAAAAAATAACAATATATGGGGGAATAATCATTAGTGTTGATGTTGAATGAAAATGGTGATGATTAATTATTTATTATGAATGATGATGAATACAAGCTTGTTGAAGAATAAAATATGTTCCTAATAAATGTTCCCCGTGCTCTATGTATTTAAATATTATCTATGAGATATCTTTTATAATTGTTCCTGAAGATGAGTTTAGAATTCATATATTAATTATTTTTTTGAATATTTTTTGACGAAATATTATTTTAAATATTTTATGATCAACCCATATTTATTTATGATATTAATTAAAAAATTTGGTTGAATATTTTGAATTTCGATATTGGAATAAATTAATGAAAAATTTATGGTGGTTAGAAGTTTCTAACTCTTGTGAATATTATGAAAAATATTTTTAATGGAAATGCTAATGGATTTTAAAAAATATATATTATAACTCAATATATAAATTCCACCAAAGAGGTTGGGTTTATCCTATGGGTGCACCCTAGTTAAACATGAGGGTGGAAACTAGTATTGACATTCCTTGAAGGTCACATATTAGAAATAATGTGATTGAGAATCCCGAAGAACATATAGATAATGTAGCAGTACATATAATATATCGTTAAATTTTCAATGAGAGGACATATGCTGATTAATGATACCAATTTGGTCTTATTATAACAGACCGAGAGAGCATACTTGTTATTAAAAGGAGTCATCTCCATCATTTTTTCAATGTGAGGTCACAAAAATAGTGCTACATTTCATCTATTAAAAATATATAGATATAAAAAACCATGTAATTTATTTCATGTTCTACATTATGATTTTATGTATTTTATGTTTATAAGAAACCCATGTTGTCATATCTTAGTGAACTTATCTACCATGTAATATCAGAAGGGGCCATGATGCATTGGATGTGATTGAATAATGAAGGGGATTTAGATCACAATATTGAAAATTTGGAAAATAACTGGAGATATAAACATCATGATACTATTATCAAGATCCATGAATAATGAATAATAAATTACATGGTGAAAATGAATTTAAAAATGGAAATGTATTTATATATTTTATGAGATTGGATCAACCATGGGTCCTTTGGTTGGTCTATTGATCACCAAATAAGGTAATTTCCTACATGGTAGGATGACTGACCACATGGTAGAACATCAATGAACTTATTATATGAAAAACAATCATGGTAGATCAACTAACCATATAATAGTATGGTTGATAATTCATCCAGATTTATGTCTCGATGGGAAATTAAGTATGAGAGGAGGATATTTTTCTGTCAATGAAATGATAAGAGTTAATAAATTTAAATAAACATAAAAAATGTGTTGGAATGACTCTTATATAACTAGGGAAGAGTACCATTCATATGTTTCTTTCTAAAATCACAATATTGTAATGCATGAAAATATTCATATGACCCTTAAATGGATGAATATTATCTTAGATATATGAGGAATGTTTTTTTTTGTGAAACTATAACTCATGCATGAATAATGATAAAATTTTAATTGGTCTTTAACTATGAGGTTGAATCCAAAACAATAGTTGTTTTAGGAATGGATATACCAATATGACTTTTTATGAAAATTGAATTATTTTATAAATAATTATATGAATTAATACAGAAATTTTGAGGGATAAATATGGTGATCATGTGGGGAGGATAGCACACCAGAGTATTAAAATTTCACAACATAAAATATTACTTGCATTCATATTCATATGTTAGCTTATATGTCTTCAAATTAATAGAGTATAAATCAGAGAAATAAGGGAAATATTAAAAAGGGAATGGTAAATTATGAAGATTGTATGAAAATTTTAAGGTCACATATTTATAAGAAAGTGTATATATCTTGAAATCGTAAATAAATATTAGTCCACATATCACAGAGGAAATACAGGTTGGGTATTTTTATGATGAAGAATAACATGATTTAAGAAGTAAGAATATATATTTGAGTCATTGTATCATGAATTTAATCATTAATTATTGATTATTTCAATTTCATTAATCATGGATTGACGAATGATGAATACAACACTGTTTTTGTATGCCTAATATAGTTATTACATACTATTATCATGTGGATATGAAGATAGAACAACTAGAATTATAGTTTGATATTTTATGGGTTTTCTAATTTTCTAAAATATAGGTCACTAAAAATATTATTTTATTCACATATATATATGATTGAAATCAATTTTTTTAGGATATCCTCAATATTATTATTCAAAGATAGAATTAAATTGTTATATCAATAATAGGATCATAACTAGATACAACTAGAGAATATAATTGGGTATCATAGATGGAAACAAACAAGTGCAATTTTATTTTATCACTGAAAAAGTAAAATAAGAGTATAATAATAGGAAAAACTATGAATAAAAAAACTGTGGATTAGTTGGCCATGAATCTCAACAGAATATTAATAAATTTTTTCCCAACATTTTTCACTCATGAATATGATGAATGGGAAGAGAAATAATATTTCAGTGAAATAAGAATATGTTTAGTATTATATGAATCTCAACAGAAGAATGATAAATTTATGCATTATAGGTTGTGAAAATATAATAGAATGATATTTCTATCGTAAAAGCTAAAAAAGATGAAGTGTTTTTATATAGTTATATTTATACAGAGAAAAAATGGATGACCTACTAATATTTATGGGGTGAATAATATGAAATAATTAACACTAAAAACCAATATAATTTCATAATTGATAATTGAATATTATATTTTTTAGCCCATATTGTTGTATAGGTACTTCATGTATGGGATATAGTAAATAGGTGTGTTAGACCCACATTATACTCTATTGAGAAACTATAATGTTACACTAACATGGATTTAAAATTTGATTCTGTGAACTCTTGTTTCACTAGATCACACAATGGAATGTCCCTCACACATAAAATGACGAACCTTGTAAATTTATAATCACTTCATGTGCATGTGTGTGAGTGGTTTTAAAGGCATTTATCATTATGATGAATGAGAAAAGGTAGAAATATTATATTAGGAACCTAATATAAACTGAGGTAATAATAAAAAGGTATCAAAATAATAATTTTACGATTGGTTTAATTCTCACCAACAATAATTCACTACCTCCACCTCTTTCTTTGATTCTTATTTTATACAGTTATTTTAATAATTTGGAACCATGGTTTTTATGAGTACATACTTTGTGGAAAATGGATTAACACATTCAAAATGGTATACTCCAATACATGAAATATTAAAAATAACTCAATATATAAAATATCATACATATCCTTCTCATGAGATACGCATTGAAAATGTAGAGCTAGAGGCTTCACATGTTTCATGAAACAACTGGATCACAGAATAGACTGGAGTTAAAAAATACCACGTGGGAATATAATAACCCTAGAATGAATTATATAAAAATATGTGAATAGATTTTAATATACCTGGGAGTGGGATAAAGATATAAAAATAGAATTGATATATCTTTTCACTTGTGACGATCATGATGTATCATGAGGATGATCAACCCATTAGTGGATATATTTTAATAATCCACATGTATTGAAGATGAAATATCATAAATTTTTTAACAATAAATATTTATATCATTGGTTTATTTAAGATAACAGGGGAGTTTTAAATATTCATCATAATAAATGAAATATTTTTACTTGAAATTGAAATAATTTACTTTGTGATATATGGATCCAAGTACATTTATTCTTGATTCTTGGTACATGGTGTCCTGTTTAAAGAGGGGGTATGACCAAGGTCACCACTAACCCCTCAATTAACATTAAATAAGTACCTGATGTTGTGTTATGTGTCTAGTGATAGGGGACTGAGTTTGAAATGGTCCCCTTAGTAGTTAATTATTTATTAAAAATAGTAATTATCTAATTACAATATTAAAATATTACAAAATGATTATGTTTTTTGTTTAGTTTTCCTCATAGGATGCATGGGAAACACCCCATCTCTAATTTTTTATTCTCTATAATGATGTATTACTCTATTTTACCTAATAATATTTTAGTTTTGTTTTTCTTAGATGATATTTTTTGTTCGTATAAATATTATTCAATTTATTCTTGGTCATTCTTGAGTTTTTATTATTTATTTCAAAAAATCAATATTTTGGGGAATTTTGTTATGTATTCCAATTTATTTTGATTGTGGATGATAAATTTGATGATCGCTGATTAGTGAGATCATAAAAAGATGTGTTATGTCTTCCCAAGACATTTAAATTTGGTTTTTATATTTTATCTAATACATTATGTGTGGGTTGAAGTCTTCATCCATTTATTTCCAAGAATGAGCCAAAAATTTAATTCTAATCACCTTTTTAGTTGATCATATATAGTTTGGTGCATGATATCATAGACAATAGGTAGTTTTAATTCATAAATAACAAATTAACATTATCCAATTTTAATATGTTTTGAAACTTGTAATGTGGAACCCAAATCGAGTGTTCCTCTATATGTGATTATATAGTTGTCCTTCAAATGTTCCATTAACTTTCATTAGTATTATAGTCAAGAGGCTTAAAAATCCCTTAGAATGGGAGAATTATGATGGGAAATATTTATAATTTCATGGTAGAACTTATTCCAAAATTGGTTTAACCTTAACATAATTATCAATGCTTATCTCACATCCACCACAACTTCAAATATATACTAAAAATAAGGAACAAACACTTTACTCGGACCATCACCTAATCACATGTTCATGAAGCACATGCTAATTATGTTTAGATGTTCGAAAATATAGTAAAATTTATACTATTGGTGGATAAATATTTTTCATCATGGTCACTCTATGCCAGGATAACTACCATTTCAATAGTGTTTAAGACTTTTCATACTACCTCCCTTGGGATACTCTGGCTAACTCCTAATTTTCAGACTAGTAATAGATAAATTCCAAGTTAAATTGATGGTATTATCGATGTCAAGAAGGGTGTTAACTAATATCTACATTATGAAGTCATGAATATGATTCCGTAATAAGATCCATGATTTATGGAATAATCTCAAAAAGAATTATATATGTTCAATGTGTTATATTATTCACTATATAAGTTATTCACTCAAATCTTGCATTAAAAAAATAATTTTTGGTTCAACCATTCCTGAAATTACATCATGATGCATCATATAATATAATTATTATTTATTTATATATATATATATTTAATTTTATTCACATTTATTCCTTTCGAAAAATTTATTTCATGTCTATCATACATGAAAAATCGGCACGATTTATTGTGATGAACATCGGATGATGATGTTTATTGATAGTGAAAATAAGGGATTTCTATGAAGAGTTTTTTAAAAATAACCAGTATCTTATATTCAGAACAAAAGATCCTACACATCGACATGGGTAGAATGCATAATAATGGTCTAGAAGCCCCCACCTAAACACCATTGTAGATAAGAAATCCTCTCATCTAATCAATTCAGGAGGACTCCCATGGGAACTATCTTTGTTGGCATCATCCCTTATCAGGACATAAAGAGATCTTTTAACATGAGAGACATGTGGGGATGTGGCGGTTTTAGAATCCAGGGATTTTGTTCCTCTATCCATTACTTCTCATTTCAGATTTGGGAACACTATTTAAGGTGATTCCAAGGAAATTCTAACTAGTTTATACATATGATGAAAAAAGAATATAGCTCTCACAGAGGTGGAAACTGATTCTATCATTCTTTATAGCTCTCTACAAGAAGGAGTAACTATCCCATGGTCGATCACATATATTTTTAGAATGTTCAAAATCCATCGGGACAAAAATATCCCTATTATTCACACCTAGTACGAGGGAACTAGTGATGCAAAACATCTTTCATACATAGTGTACCAACAACCTAGTGTTTCCTACGTCTCATATATGAAAATATTTTGTCCTATAGGGGTTGAATTTTGTAAGAAGGGATTCCCTCAGACTGCACTATTTTAGTACTTCATATAATTGGGTTCAAGTTTTTTTCTATTTTTTCTCCTTGTTCTTTTTATAAATAAATGATGATGATGATACAAAATCGTAATATTTTTTGTGTGAGGGTATTGTACTATATTTTAGATGATTTTAATTGTTCTTTATCATAAAAAATGATCATCATTGGTTTTTTCACTTATTCTACAATCTCTAACAATTTTTTATTTATCCCTTGAAGTTGAGTGGATTATTTGGTCACTGACATATATTTTTCATCTACCATAATAATAGATTTCTTCTCTTAGATTTTTACTCAACCAACCAACAAATTTATTTCCAATGATTAATATACCACAAATTTTGGTCTTTATTTCTCATACATAACTATCCTAGTATGTATCCTAAATATGTGAAAATTAATTATCAATTAATTTAATAAAGATTAATCCCAAATTTAGGGAACCATTTATATACATCGTGTTCCTTTTTTGTAATGTCTCAACCTTGATGGCACTGAACCGGTTCCTAGAGCTGGTTTTCTACAATATCTCAAACAAGAATCCTCATATTCCAGAGGCTACCGACTAGTGGTGAGGATATAAGATAGTAATACGATTGGAAAATACCCCTAAATAAGAGTTTGAAACCATAAAAATTTTATACAAATAATACACATAAAAGTAAAAAAAATAAATAAATAAACTGAAATATAAACATTTTTTCATAAGATAAATTAAAGAAAAAGACTAAATATCTATTCCATATATAAAACACCGATCACCCACTATTGTGATCACATATAAAAAATAAATCACTAAAAATAAATACATCTAGTTCCAGTAAAATCTTCAAGCCATTCCACATTCCCAGTTTATAGTATCATATAATTCACTACCATATCAATCATCAAAATCTAAATGAGTGGATATGCTAAATCATGAAATCATGGTCCACCACCCTATCTATCATACATTTTTTGACAACTTGAAAGTATACATAAGATCATCATTAACATATAGGTGAATGTATAGTGGGTTATAAATAAATGATACGAGGTCACCCCCAACGGTGACCCTATAATCTACTATCACAAGTGTATTGCTAAGAAATGTGATCATCATTGATAAAATTTAACTAAAATAAAGAAAAAATACCACCATCGATCATCTGGCCTATTTCCCAGATCAAACATACCTATTTTTTCCAGTGAAAGAATGTTTATGAATATGTATAGATGATTGTTCGTCCCCACTAACATGTGGGAACCATATCCAAGTAAGACATAACCAAACCATTTAAATTTCATTTTTATCTAATCTTTGGAACCTGGACACCACAATTCTTGGAACTCAAACAATGTTAGAGAAAAATTAATCCCCAAAGTGTTAATATAAATTCTAACCCATGTATCATAAACAAAATTTCCCAGAGGAATAATCCAATATCTAACTATGAATCAATGCTGGTGGTTACCAGAATTTCATTTTGAAACAATATAGATTTTAAGAGAATAATTTATACTTCATATTGTAAATTTTATTTCATTGTTTCACATGATCAAATTATCGGTTTGGAATCTCAACTACATATGAGGGTCACCATGTCCATACTTCTCAATTATATATGTGGAATTCTATGTCCAAAAATCTCATTGATATCAAAATTCATTCATTCCTGGAACCTATGTCCAACACTCAAAACATAAAAAAACTATCATCACTGATGTGGAGTTTGTAACTTCATGTAACACATATAGAAACATAAATGTGGATAATAATGTCCAAATCTATTATTATTTGATGTGGAAGGTCATTTCATACAAGCATAAAAATACATGTGAGCGATCTTGTCTAAATATCCCAACGATGGAAACCTATATCTATAAACCATGATCCAAAACATATACATCCATCCTTATCGTAATAAACCATCATTCAAAAACCATGTATCTACATATACAACAATGAAATTATGAATCAATGGATGGATGAAAATTCATTCCTATCTTTAACGTCTCAAAATCATTTTCTCCCACAACATTTTTGTCCCAAGTGGACTCTTACACTAATTACTACCTAAACACATGAAACCAATCTTGGTCATTCTGTCACTCATGCACCCACATTTACCATTAGGTAATCATGTAAATAGAAGAATCTATTTCTTGATACATATAATTGGCACAGCGGTAGTGAGTTACCACATTGTATCCATTGTATTAGTACATAATTTGAGACATTCCTCTCCCAATACATGGTAACAACAGACCCCTCTTTCCAATGACCTTCCCCTGATGCGACAAATCCCTTAACACGGTATCATTCATATCATAACCTAAAATTCCTAAAAGAAGGTGGAAATAAAAAGGTGTATTTCCACAAGACAAACCCCTTTCCATACAACTATAGCTAGAATTTACACCCAACAAATAAATCACCCCAAGTCACAACCCAGTCTTGTTAATTTTGGACAGTCCTACACCTAAACTAATTTAAATCTTGGACAAATACAACATACAACCTCCAATCATTTCATGAACCTCGTGTAGGTCTCATCCCATGTTTCTCTCTCAAGATATTTTTAGACTAAATAGTGTGGAGTAAAACCCTCTTTCACAATATAATCATCCATATACTCCTCTTTGAATTCCTCAAAACATATTAAGGGATCTAAATCACATTATATGGGAAAAATTACTCAAAATGGACTCCTCTTATATCCAATCTTGGCTATTTGATGAATAATCTACCAGATCCCTCAAAATAGTCAAAAACAGGTAATACAATGTATGTGACCTAATAGTAAGGTGTGTTACTGGAGTACATGACATTTGCTCTAAAGAACCCCTAAACATGTACTATATGGGATGGGTACACCCAGGTTCTGATCATGTTATAATACACAATCATAACTTAATGGGGTAAGGTTTTGTACTAGTGCATGGAAATTTAATACCTAGTGTATGGTTGTAATCTTCAGCATGATAATTTCACCCTTACACTGGGGTTTTCCCTTAAGCATGTCCACACAATCATGTCCCACAACATGTTGTGTACATCAACAACATAATATACATACCCAAAATTCCATATGTATAAGTGCTTGAAAACATATCATTTTCCAACTAAATAATGTTTTCTACAATTACTGAACAAGTAGTTCCAAAAAAATACATCTTATCAAAATAGGAATAGCAAAAAAATGTCCTCTAGAACCACTTTTCGAGTGATCGAGTTGCATAAATGGGAAACCCCTACAAACCAATTAAAGCTCATGTTTATCCTTGAGTAAGAAAAGATCAACCCTCATGGGGTCATTTTTAGTCCTAAAATTACATTCCATCTTAATCCCAACATATCTATGGGGATCAGTTCATAAAATTAAAACATTGGCCTATCTCATGGCCAAAAAATAGGAGATTCATTACTATATAGTCTCCCAAAGGCCATTTTATCTTGATAAAATCTTAATATCCACCATAGATGGTGTCTGATAGAAGATCCTCCCCCTTACATCTAGTTTCATACACATCATGAAAATGTGGAACAATCGTCCATCCTACCATATGTAGGAAGCCAAAATGTAGTGGGTTGTGATTTAGTTAATTTTCTTTAATTATATAATTATAATAAATACCCATTTAATTTCCTTTATTGAGTCTGAAAACTAAAATTATGATTATAAATGACATAAGAGAAACCCATATTCTAGAATAAACCAAAATGATAAAATCTTAATCAAAATAACCAATTATAAGATATCTCTAATCGACCCAGCATGAATAATTGAACATTTGAAAAATTAAATATTATATATTTCAACCAAATTCAAACATATTTGAATTCCCTCAAATTTAGGTCCAAGGTTAAAGACATTGTTTGGGACAAATAGAGTCTTCAAAAAAATTATTTAATATCATTTATCAAGGGAAAATGCCTATATTTCCCCTCATAAGAATCTGAAACCAAAAAAATAAATATTCATCTCAAAATAAAAAAAACATGGAAAACATTGGTCTTTATAACCACCCCACTAAAAACATCACTTCCTCGAGAATCCTCAGTGGTCCTCAATCCAAACATATCATCCCACATTTTTCATAAATTTATACTCAAATCATTGAATTCTTCATGAGGGTAAAAAATTATTTCTTTTAAATAACTCACAGATAAGGAATAAAACTCATTTAAGGTCATGACACCTATTTCCAACATCAGTTAAAAACCAAGATGATTATTAACTACATTAATATGTCCTGGTATTTCACAACATCACCAAAAATATTTCATCGGGTTCTTGGTTCATTGATAGCATTGTCGATTATTTCATATTATATGTTTATTTTCAACAATAATTTCTACAGTATAGTAAGAACACTATGTTGAATCTTAATGAAGACATAGGTCATTAATTCCAAGGGAATTATATGATTATAAAATAAGTTAGAGAATTGAAATTTATAAATATTTGGGTATGTTGATTTTAAAATAGAAATTGAATTTGTATTAAAGATTATGAAAAATAGGATGTTGAAATCATAATGACCCAGGTAAGTGTCCCTTGATGCTCAATCCAACATCACCCTTTAAGGACTGGTAAGGATCGTTGATTCCTTGATTTTAGACTCCCTAAAAATAGTATATTATGTGATTATGTACTATAATACCACCTTGTATTTGATCAATCAACAATATTGATTAATAAAAATCTTTCAACATCAAAAAACCCGACTCGATGTAAATAATGAACCTCAATCTAGGAATATAATCAAAAACATTATGTGTAACGCGCCAACCCTAGTTACCCAGGGTTGGTTCATTATTAGATAACATTGGAACAATCCCAAGGAAATAATTTCTCAAAAGACCAATAAATTTAGTATTATTGGAAACAAGATTCATGCACAAGTTCAACATTACAACATGAAAAGAAATACAACATGAATTTCTTCCATTATAAACATCCAAGCCTCCTGTATTATGCCTTCAAGTCACTAATAACTAACTTCTTTGTATCTTGGGAAAATGAAACATAAGAAAGGGATGAGCTCAAATGCTCATTAAGGGTATGTAATAATGTGAAAAATAACATAAATATTAAGCATGTTGAATATTTGAAGACACATTCCTTTACCAGTAATAAACATGAACACTTTTATGGTAAGAATATGTGCTTTGTAAATAATGACATAATAAAACATAATCATGATTATTCTACTATTCGAATGACCACATGAACCATCAACATTATTTTCATAATGAGGGAATGTATAATGCCATACATTCTGAAACATTTCTTCAAGGCCTCGGCCAAGAAGTCAAAAAAGGATTAATTCGTCTGCCAAACCCATATATCAAATTGAGAATGGCATCATCAAATTCCATATCTAGTTGTTTCATGAGACCTACCGATGCATCGAGGAGCTATAGCGGGATCCACTCATCACATACTAATTCCAATACATTCCTCATATGAAAAGGTTTAAATATAACATAATCATTTGTATTAAAAATATTATAAAAAATGTCAATACATTAACCATAAACCATGAATGGTATAAAAAACAGAACATCCATAGTCAAACATATCACAAAACCTTCAATACAATATAGATGTTTTGTATCATAATAAATCAATTTCAAATAAATATAAATTCCATCAGTGGATATTGACATAGATGAAATCAAAACAACTTTTTAGAGATATATCTCTTTTTATTTTGAAATCATTTAACAGTCACATAATTATAATGAAAACATTTATTTTTAAAATATTATTATAAGCTTCTAAGGGATGCTTTGACAATTTTATAAAGTCTGAAAATAGTCGCACCCACCGTATATGTTAAGAAAAACATTCTTATCTTAATATTTTCGATAATTTCCTTAAATACCTCGTTTGGAAAATGATGGAAAGATTCCTTTCAAAACATATAAGGTTAAATATGGTTATAAATTACATTACCCCTTCTTCTATTAATTTTTTTTGATGTACATTTTTTACAAACATGGATGTGGATGATAAATAGGTCCATGTAGATACTTAGGTAAAAAAACCTCAAATAATAAAGAGATTGTAGAATTAACCCTTACCTTGTAATTTTCCAAAGTTGAGGGTAGGTTAAACTCTTTTATAATAGTGAAATAATTGTTATTAAATTATAAAATAATCATATACATTAATATGACATCATATATGATCTTTTAACAATGCATTGTTAATAATATCTTAGTATTATCGTCATTTCAGGTGTTAACTGATTTGTTTTCCTTTATATGCTTTGTTACATATGTAATGTTTTTTATGGATACAATGTATCTAATTCATATTCAAAATGATATTAAGTCTTCAAAAATAATAATTAATCATCTAATGATAATTATTCTTGAATGGATACAATGGGGAATGAATCTCATCACGTTCGTGGAGATGGTAATTCGTATGTACGCACGAGCGACAAAATCAATCATTTGATATTTAAATAATATAAAATTGGATGTTATATCATATATACAGAATAATTATCATGATATATTTATTATTTATACAATTACACATCATTAATATACCCTTACAAATAATAATGTACTGAATAACAATTACACCACGACCTGGAGACGGTAAGCCGTATGTATACATGTATAGTGACATATCATTCATGGGATAGATAGAATAATGAATATGGTTGTACCATATTTATAATAACATCACAATAAATAAAAGATACTGGATTTATTATTTTATAATGTAAACAACAATGAAATAGGAAGTGGAAGAATAAAGGAACTTGAAAGAGGTAATGAAATATTTACCTCTTCTTCGGGTTCTTCTTATTGTTTTGATTAAAAGTGCTCCATAGGTTGGATTTATAACTAAATTAAGGCCTCTAAGATGAAGGTATAATATTTGGGAGGCTATTTGGGCTGGTTTTGTCTAAACAAAATTGCTTTCAGGGATTGAATTATAGAGAAGGGGATGTTCCATTTTATAAGAGGGGTGAGGGGCACCTTAGGAAAAGCTAGAAATATTTTTATATAATAAAAAACATTCGGTTTCAAATGACTCCAAAATAAATTATTTAATGGATATGGTGTGTGTGGGTCAAAACACACTCATCAAATAGGTTTTTGACAGGTTTGGGTCAATATATTAACTTCATCATTTAGATTTAACTCTTGGTTAAATAGTTTGACATTTAACTTGTCTCTTTGTATTTTTATATTATATGGTTAATAAACATAATATATACTTCCAAGATAACCCCAAGTAGCTCATTAATGAGACACCTATCAATATATAAGTCTTTTGGCCAATCCTTATATTGCTCGGAATAGATTATCAATTAATAATATAATATTTATTTTAAAAACTATTTTATGTCAATTTTGACACTATTTGGTATTTTGTTTTTTCTTAATTCTTATTAGCATTATTACTTAAAAACAAATTTATCTAACCAGCCTAAATATGTCATGTTAACCTATATTTTTTTTAATTCATATAAAGTCTCAAATTACATTTATTTGGATATTTATAATGTCAGTTATTTTTATCATTCATTAATTAGATAATTACTGCATCATCATTGTGTAATTAATAAAATAAATTATTTAACGTATAAAAATATAAATAAAATGAAACTATGTATGAAATATTTTTATATTTATAATAAATATTTATTGTAGAATTTATCCTATGTGTAACCCTATATTAAAAATGTTTTAGTTATTAAACATTGATTTTAACTTTTTTAACTCTTCTTTAAATTAAATAATAATAAATGTCCTAATCTAATACAAGTGGATAAAATAGGTTATTATTTTATTAATACGGTTGTTTTTCTCCGATTTATAATTATCCAACAGAATTAGGACATGTTTTTGTGTAATAATAATATCATTTTTACCCTAAATTACCCTATTTACTTTCAACCATGGAAAATAAAAGTAAAAAGTTTCTTTTCACCAAATATTATTTTCATATTATTGAACCAAATTTTACTTACTAATATCAACCAGGTCTCTCAGATAATTAAATTCAACTCACAAAAACATTAAAATTATTTTTTATACAAATATGAAAATGCTCTTAGAAGGTGGGTAAAAGACGGTAAAAAGTTCAATAAAATTTATATATATATATATAATTATTATAAAATGAATCCAATGAATTATTTTGAACATATATAGGAATTATGTATCTATTATGACATACAATAAATTTCAATAAAATAAATTATTATATAAATAAAAATTTTGTTTTAACCAATAACTCAGTTCTTTTCATTATTCATCAAAAATTGATGTTTCTCAGAAAAACACCAATAATTAAGACTACACTATATTTGATTTTATGAATTCAAAAAATGATTTCTATTTTACCAAATTGAAATCATATATGATTAATTAATTAATTTAAAATTAATTCTCATTGTCAATACAAATAGCGTGTTTTTACGAAACAATATCAATCAAAAGATTGACACCAGTTTATGTCCAATTTCAAAGTGAAATTAATTATAACAACCTAAATTGTATTAACTGATAAAAATATAATATAATTATAATTAAAACCAATAAAATTCATAATGTAAGACTATAAATTATTGTCACAACCCGTCCTTGGGACTCGTGCCATGACTACCCCAAGCCCGGCTTCCATAGGTAAGGGGATGGCGACTAGAACCAAAGGCATAAATCCTTAAGCTAGGAAGGAATTTCCTTTATAAAAATTAAACACATAAAATTAGAGTATACAACTAGAAGAAGAAAACTATGTAAAACTGAATACAATGTTAGTGCTGAAAGAAAAGGGGGCCGGAAATACAAGCCCAATAGTAAAGTTCAAGGAAATGACAAAACAGATACAACTAAAAAGCCAAACAACTTGAAGTTGTCTTGCAGCTCCTGCATCATCCACCACAGATCCTACCTAAAGGGTAGGTATAGATAGCATCCTCACCTCTCCACATCTGACCATCTCATCTGGGTACCGACTAATCATGAGGACCTCCTCCGGGTTCCATCCTATCTTCATACACTGCAACTCAGTCAGTGATGTCTGTCATCTGCATCCAACAAAATGAGGTGCGGGTAAAGACTGAGCAGGAGGGAGTATAAAGATACTTATTAAGGACCCCGAGACCCTCAATGTCTCACAATATCCAACATTGATAATTCTCAAAGTATCCAAAACAATGGATAACCAATACATAGGTATATGCCCATACATACACCTATGTTATCTAGTACCCCATCTCAATCATAGGAAAAAACAATGGTTATGGACTCATCTAAAACCAAGATTTTAATTATCAAAACCATGTCTGCTCGAAACACCTCCACTATTGAGAATAGTGTGTCTATCGTGACACTAATTCGCTTCTTACAAACCTTGGATTGCTAAGGTACTTCTCCTATCAAGTATCGCGGTCCTGCCGCCAAATACTAGGCGCTCCTCCATAGAAGGTATGTCGTCAAATACATGGCGCTCCCCCTAATAGCCTATAGAGGTACTCCTCCTATCGATTACCACAGGTATGTGGCCAAATACCAAGCACTCCTCCTATATGGGCCTGCCTACATGTTCCAGGCACTACCCATTGGGCTAGTCGAATCACTCCGAGTCAAATCGGTCATGCAGTCATCAGGTCTTTCAGCTACTAGGTCTCTACACCCTGCCTACTCTTCACTGCAAGGATCTGCTCCATGAGCTCCTAGAAATACTCCACCTATCGCGAAGTGACATGAAGAAGTATCCCAAGGTATTCCACATCATATGGTTATCAACGCAATAGATGGAATGTCAATCGGATGCCTGTTCTGTGAGTTATTGACCTTTTAGTCCCGGGGGACCGGTTGGTTTCGTGTACGAACCAACCTGACCATATCTCAACTATACCCCGAACTCCCATGGGGTATTCTAAAAGGGATGGATTCATTCCAAAAATATTTGTGCCAATGATGGTTCATAAAACGGACACCCGTAGCCCAAGATATGGACTAAGTGGTGTAATCGGACTATAGTGGGTCCGGGTCTGGTCTGACCTAGTCGGACCATCCTGGCCTGACCCGGTATTAGGGAACGGTCGGGCCTGAAGGTGGTCGGCCGGCCGGAGGGAGGACTGGCCAAGGGCGGCCTGGCCAAGGGAGGCCTGGATGGCTAGCCCTTGTGGCCCATATGGCCATGCTGTAGGGGGCGCTAGGCACCGATTCGGTGAAACTCAGGACTCAAGGGCCCCCTCCTGTAGTGTGTATCGGCGGCCAGCTCAGCCGGCCCCCTTGGTTCCCCCACAGTGGTGCAACGGCACCACGGTCCTTCTGGCCTCCGCGCCGCGCGACAGTCCGCGCCTCCTCTGCCGCGCACCGGCTTTCCCGAGGCCTCCCGCTCCTCCTTGCGGCGTGATGGCGCCGCTCTCATCGTCCGACCGCCACATCCCTTCTGGTCACGACTTTTCCTTCCGGCGTAGTGCGACGACACCATCGTGGCCCGCCTAGTCGCGACATGGTTCTCTACGCGGCACGATGGTGTCATGCCCCTATGGAAACCTAGCGGCCTTCAGTCTTCTTCTTCTACACGGCCAGCTCGTTGCTGGTCGCCGCATGTACCGCCTCTATCGTCATCAAATAAGAACAAACAAAAGGGGAGGGTTGGGCTATGTTTGTGTGATCCAAGCCCTCCTCATCATGGCAAACAATAATCCAAAAATTTTAATGATGAATAATGGAGGTTTATAATAGTATATAAATTAACTCAAAACTCACTACCTCAAGTTCGGTGATGTTGGTGAAGTTGCGAGATGGCGACGTCATTTCATAAATGTCGCAGCAGGAAGAGGATACTTATTGATGGCGAATGAGCATTTGAAGGTGATGAAGTCGAAGATGTCGTCGGCATTATTTCTGGGCATCACTTCCATTTCTTTACCTATTTATAGAAGGAGGAAGATGACATCAGTTCTTTGGTTTCTACATTGAGAGGATGTTCTCTCAATTCTTCTAAGGCTGAACCAAACAATTATGATAACCTAAATAATGTAAGAGAAAAACGTTTATTTTATATGGTTTGCATTGATTCAACGGATTCAAATAATTAATTAATTAATACATTAATTAATTTTTTTGGAGTGGCACACATATGATGGAAGGTGAAGAGTCTCCCCATATAATTGGGAGTTCTGAGGGGTTAAAGGGGGGGTTAGAGGAGTTAAGGAGTTCGAGTGGGCCTCGCCTAATAACATCCTCCAAACGGAGCTTATGCTCGGGTGGACCAAACCAACATAACCTCTCATGGGAGGTTAGGGTGTAGTGGCCCCCACCTCCAACCTCCTCTTGGAGGTTTTAACCACCAATAAAGAAAAATAAGTTAAGTCTTATTTTTATTTAATTTTATCCAAAACCCCCAAAAACTATCATCCACTCTCGTTAGAACGCAACGGTGGTGAAGGTATCACTAATCAATTATCGGCGCATAGATTTCAATAGTGCCCTAAGATTTCAATTCCAAGCACCGGTTCAAAAGTTATAAAATCCCGAACATATTTTTACTAAACGTACTCGAACAAAACTTAAGAATTTGATTTCAGTCACACCGGGCCTCAGAATCAAGCTCCATCAGAAACTACAAACTCGTAAAATTACCATGGATTTGAAAAAATAATTCCACTAGAAATCATGGTCTTTACATTTTCCCCACATCAGGGATTTACATCCATGTAAGCTACAACTCGATGTATGGGAACAAATGAGGGTACTGAGCATGCATCGGAGCCTTCTGCTCCCATGTGCTCTCTTGGAGGTTCTCGTGATGCGAACAAATGCGCACCATAGGTATCTACCATCCACGTAGGACCCGCTCCTTTTGATCCTCGATCACCACTGTGACCACTGTAAAAGCGGCCCCGTCATCAATATCTAACTCACCGTGTTTGATGATGTGGGATGAGTTGTGCATGTATCCCCTCGGCTAAGATACATGGAAGACATTGTGAACCCGGTGCAACTGAGGTGGAATAACAAAGCAGTAAGACAACACGCCAACACTACTAAGGACCTAGAAAGGTATGATGATTCTAGGAGATAACTTACCGCCTCAGCCAAATCTTCAGATACCTCGTTGAGGTGAGACCGTAGGAAGACATGGTTTCCATCCTCAAACTCCAGATGTATCTATCTCCAATCATCATACGACTTCTACCTGCTCTGTGCAGTCTTCATCCGCTCTTGGATGATATGAACCTTCTCCATGGTAGCCCATACCATTTCTAGTCCCACTAGCGCTGACTCCCCTGGGTCTGTCCAGCATTGAGGCGATATGCAAGGCCAAACATACAAGGCCTCAAAAGCTGCCATACCGATGGTGGAGTGATAACAGTTTTTGTAGGAAAACTCCACCAATGGTAAGTGGTCCTCCCAGCTGTTACCAAAGACAAGGACACATGCATAGAGAATTTCCTCGAGGGTTTGAATGGTCCTATCAGTCTGGAAATCTGTCTGAGGAAAGAAGGTAGTGCTCAGACGAAGTTGGGCCCCAAAAGCCTCATGTAACCCCTTCCATAGCTGGGATGTAAATTGTGTGTCACGGTCAGAGATAATAAAATAAGTTACTCAATGTTAATGCACAATCACTTACACGTAGGGTCATCCCAAGCTCTCTACTGATCCATGCTCTCTGATCTGTAGGAAGTGGGATGACATGGTGAGTCGGTCAACGATCCCCCATATCGAATCGTGACTCCTGGATGTACGTGGAATGCCCATCATGAAGTCCATGGATATCCCAGCCCATTTCCATTCTGGGACCTCTATGGGTTGTACCAAGCCTACTGGTACCTGGTGCTCTGCCTTCACTTGCTGAAAAGTGAGGCATCATGAGACAAACTCTGCTTCCGACTTCTTCATACCTGTCCACCAATGCTATAATCAATGGTCCCAATACATCTTTTCCACACTTGGATGTACCACTAAAGCGGATCTGTGGAACTCCATCAACACCCCCTCCTGAAGTGATACTAGTACCATAGTTCTTCCTCTAAAGAGGATGACGTTCTCTTCACCTTTAGAAACTCCATCTGGTTCCTTCCCTATGGATATATGAGCATGTCGCATCTCACAGCCAATGTCTCCACGCTGCACCCCCTATCTTGCTGAAGAAGTGGAGGAGTGACTGTAAGAGGCTGAAGATAGGCTCCTCAATCCCTATCGACAAATAATATATGTAAGGCAGCTAGCTGGTCAATCGACTCTCCTAGAAGCTGAATGCCTGATCTCCTGCTAAGAGCATCTGCAATAACATTCCCTTTCCCAAGAGTATAGACTATCTCGAAGTCAAGGTCTTGGAGGAACTTAGGCCAGCGCCGCTGTCTTAGGTTCAGGTCCTTCTGAGAGAAGATATACCTGAGAATCACGTGATTAGAGTATACGGTAAAACGTTTTCCCATCAGATAGTGCCGCCACCTATTCAAGATGAAGACCACTACTATTAACACTAGGTCATTTGTAGCGTAGTTCTCCTTATGCTGTCTCAATTACCAAGAACAATAAGCAATCACTGCTCGCTCTTACATTAGAATAGACCCATGTCTGGTCTCTAATGCATCGTAGTATACTACGTACCCAACGCCCTCCTCTAAAGGCCTCAAGATGGGGGAAGTAGTCAGCCTCTTATTTAGCTCCTGAAAGCTCTGTTGGCTTCTCTCCAACCACACGAAGGGTTTCCCCTTCTTCTTCAAGGCTAATAGTGGTGATGAAACTCTCGAGAAGTCTGGTACGAATCTCTGATAGTATCCAGCCAATCCCATGAAACTTCGTACCTCCGTCACACTCCTGGGTGGCTCCCAAGCATGTACTACCTCAATATTCACTATCTCTACTGCCACTCCAGCCTCAAGATGACGTTTCCCAAGAAGTGAACCTCTCGAATCCAAAACTGGGACTTTGATATCTTAACATAAACCTAATTCTCTCAGAGTGTGTTTAGTACTAACTTCAAATGGTAGGCATTCTCCTCCTCAGTAGTCGAGTAGATCAAAATGTCTTCTATGAAGACCACGACAAAGCGATCGAGTTATGGCAGGAATATCCTATTCATTAGACTCATGAACACTGCTGGAGAGTTTGTTACACCAATGGGCATAACCAAGAACTCGTAGTGGCCATAACAACACCTGAAGGTCATCTTCTTGCACATCCTTGTCTCAAACTCTGAGCTGGTGATATCCTGATCTGAGGTATATCATCGCGAACCGTCATGCTCCCTTGAGATGATAAAAAAGGTTGTCAATCCTTTGGAGTGGTTAATTGTTCTTCACGGTCACCTATTTTAGGTGATGGTAGTCGACATAGAGCCTCATGCCCCTGTCCACCTTCTTAGCGAATTGAATCGGGGCATCCCTGGGAGAAACATTGGGCCGGATGAATCCATTCGCCTGCAAGTCTTCTTGTTGTACCCTCAGCTCTCAGAGCTAGTTGGGAGCCATTAAATATTCTGGTGTAGATATTGGTCCTATATCGGGGTACAGGTCAATGTAGAAGTCCACCTCTCTATGTGTAGGTAGTCCTGGAACATCGTTCGGGAAAACATCCAGGTACCGGTCCACCACTATAGGATAATGAAGAATTTCCACTACAACTGCTCTGAGGGTAAGGCCAGACAACTGGTGAGTGATTGGTTGCACCCTTCTCCGAGTAATTCCATCCTATTCTAAAATGGTTCCTTTATCACCGGTGAAAGTGAACATGGTCCCATCTGTGCAGACACACCACACTATTATCTTAATACTGTCGATCTGAGCATGGACTGTAGAAAACGAGTCCATACCCTAGATGACGTCCTAAGGACTCAACGCCACTATAAAGAGATCACATCATAAGACCTTGTCTCCAAGAGTAAGCTCACACTGCTGACACCAGTGCGTAATCATCAAGTCTTCTCTCGTAGGAGTCTCTAGCTGTAAGGATCGAGCCAACGGCTCTGTCGAAATCTCCAAGCTCCAAAATTGGGAAGTTGATATGAAACAATGATAGGAACATGTGTCTTTAAGAACTGAAGCTAAGGTGGAGTGGACAAAGATCGTACCTCAAATAATCCTTGGAGCACCATGGTCATATTATTCATCTTCCAGAAGCTGATCTCTCCCATGTCCGCCAGCTACTCGACAAGCTCCTTTGCCACATATGCATGTGCCCTGCAGACCACCTCGATCGAAACTTTTCCTCTATCTGGGAGGTTCCTCAACTGTCTTTCTATCGTCATAACGATGGGTCAAACATTCAAAAATCCATGTGACCAAGACTACCTCATGGGTAACACTATCCTCTCCTGGTATGACTGGCATTGTCTCCACTCTGGGTGCCCTGCACAACCGATCATGTGTCATGTTGTGGTCCACCTATAGGTTATGACCTCTTGGACCTCTACGACAAATGTATATTGCCAACTGTAGAATAATTTGATATGTTTTGACTAGTAGGATGTCACATTATTGGTGACTACTCATAAAGGACACTCTCTACCATGAGGGCTCTCTCTAACACCCATGCCTATGTCGGGATGTTGAGGGAGATAATTGAGGATCTTATCTCTCGCATGAGTCCCTGCTCGAAGGTTCAGGCCCTGAATAATGGGTCACGTGCCATATCTATGGAGTAGTGCGAGGGGTCAGTGAACCTCACTGAATACTGCGCTATTGTCATGATGCCCTGCTGCAGATAAATTAGCTCCTATATCCACTCATCTATTATGGTCTATGGAACAAACTCCACCTTAAACAGGCTCTCCAAATCTATCTAGAGTAGTACTACCTCATTGTGGACATGGAGCATCAGGATCCACCACCTGCCTGCTACATCCTAAAGGAGGCATGCATCGTGGATCACCATGTAGTCTGATAGTTTCCCTACTACCTTGAAGAATCCCACCAAAACCGTCAGCAAATCCTCATCTGCCTATGGGTCCATCTCACGCCTGAACCTGGGTGGCCTCTGGCGCTGGAACTCATGCAGTGCGCTCATACGGCGTGCATTGTCTGCTACCTGGGATAGTGGAATCGGTGGCCCAACGGGTGGTGGTACCACTAGTGCCTCTGATGGTTCCTCAACTAGAAATGGGTACTATACTGAGGCCTCATCGCTCCAAGGGATATCAGAGCGTAAAACTCTCGGGGCTCTAACTGGACTTCTGCAGGGAGGCATCCAGAAAAAAACAGATGTGGCATGGTCAAAATATTATAATGGTTGAGCTGACCTGGTCGAGTTGACATAAAAAAACATTTGAAATAGACACATAATAAGTATTTTCGTGCACTAATTTAGAAAATAGTAGTTAGGGTCCTGGTGTACAGATACGTCAGCCACCACACCAACACCAAACTCCCTAAACATAAAACCACACTCAATACCCTTAACACTACTGTTCCACAGAAAATAAATATCTAAGTCATAAGTTATGTGATAGAACAGACACCTTTGATACCAATTTTTCATGACCCATCCCCGAGACCCATGTCGTGACTATCCCAAGCTCGCCTTTCATAGGCCAGGTGCTGGAAACTAACACCAAAGGCATAAATCCCAAAGCAGGGAAGGAATTGTCTTTATAAAAAGTAAAGACACACAATAACAGTACACAACTCGAAGTAGAACACTATGTAAAACATAATACAAAGGTAGTGCTGAAAGTAAAGGGGACCGGAAATACAATCCCAATAGTATAGTACAAAGAAAAGACAAAACATATAAAACTAAAAATAAAAATAGCTGGAAGGTGTCGAGAAGCTCCAAGATCATCCACCATGGATCCAACCTAAAGGGTAGGTAACGATTTCCTCCTCAGTGCTCCACGTACGACTGTCTCCTCTAGGTACCGACTCATCGTGAGTTCTACATCTCGGTACCGAATAGTCCTCGTACACTTCGCCTCGGTCAGTGATATCCATCTTCTGCATCCAACACAATGAGGTGCGGGCAAAGCCCGTGCAGGGGTGAGTATACATATACTAACTAGGGACCCCTAGACCCTCAACGACTCACAATATCCAACAAGGATAATTAAAAAAGTAAATGAAACAATGGATAACCATTACTTAGGTATAATACCATACATATTTTTAAGTTATCTATTAACCCATCTAAATCATGATAAAAACACAATTGTTAATGACTCAGCTCAAACCCGGGTTTTCCTTATCGAAACCATGGCTACTGGTGAACTCCACCTCTATTGAGAAAAGTGGGTTTGTCGCAACACTAAGGCGCTTCTCACTAACCATGGAATGATGAGGGAATCCTCCTGACTTGTATCTCGGGTCAGCCGCCAAATACCAGGTGATCCTCCATTGTGGGTCTTCGACCAAATACCTGGAGATCCCCCTAATATCCTGCATAGGTACTCATCCTTTCGTGTACCGTGGGTCTGTCGCAAAATTCCATGAACTCCTCTGCCATGGGTCTTCCACCAAGTACTAGGCACTCCCCACTAAGATAGTCAAATCACTCAGAGTGAAACCAGTCAAGCCGTCGTCAGGTCTGTCAGCAACTAGGTCTATGCACACTTCCTGCTCATCACAAGAAGGATCCACTCCATTTGAAATTCGGAAATAATACAACTATCATGAAGTGCCACTAAGAAGTATCTCAATGTATTCCACATCATATTTGTCTCATCACAACAAACAACACGCCAATCAGATGCCCGATCTGTTAGTTATTAGACTTTTAGTCTCGGGGGTTCGGTTGGATTCATGTACGCACCAACCAGACCGTATCTCAACTATATCATGAACTCATTTGGGGTATTCTAAAAGGGATGGATACATTCCTAGATTATTGGCTCCGCTGAAGGTTCATGAAATTTATCTCGTATCCCAAGATATGGGCGAAGAGGTTTAATCGTGCTATAGTGGGTCCAGGTCCAGTCCGACCTAGTCCGACCATCCTGGCCCGACCTAGTCAGAGGAAACGACTAGGCCCGAAGGGGACAGCTCAACTCAAGGGAAAACCAACCTAAGGGTATCCCGACTGATGGCGGCACGGCTGGCCATGCCACAGGGGGGGGGGGGGTGGCCCCCTGGGTTTCGAGGGAACTAGTGGTAGGAACCGGTTTGGTGAACCGCGAAACTAGAGGGGTCCCAACTATAGCGCGTACTAGTGTCCATCTCAGCCGGCCTCCCTGGTTCCTCCCCCGTGACGCGATGGTGATGTAGTCTCGCTGTCCTCCACCCGGACCGACGGTACTGGGACTCCTCTGATGAATCCTGGACTTTTCACGGCCTCTTGCTCCTCCGTACGGCGTGACGGTGCTGCCCTCATCGTTCGACCCCTGCGGCCCTCCTGGATGTGGCTCTTCCTTCCGGAACGGTGCGATGGCACCGCGCCCCTCTGGCACCTCCATGGCCCACATGGTCGCAGCTCGATTCTATATGCAGCACGGTGGTGTCATGCCTTTCTGGCAACCCAGAGGCATTGCACTGACGACTTCTTCAGGGTCGGCTCATTTCGAGTCGTCGCATGTACCGTCTCCATCATCATCAAATAAGATCAAACAAAAGGGGAGGGTCGGGCCTTGTCTATATGGTCTGATCCCTCCTTTTGAGGACGAACCATAATCTAGAAATTTGGGTGACTAAGAATGGAGGTTTGTACTCATATATAAATTAACTCAAAACCCCCTACCTCGAGTTCGGTAATGTTTATGGAGTCGTGGGAAGGCATAGTCATTCCGTCAATGTCATAGGAGGAAGAGGATACTGGTCATTAGCGGACGAGCGTTCGAAGGTGAAAAATTCGAAGACGTTATCGACATTCATCGTCGGCGTCACTTCCTTTTCTTCCCCCAGTTATAGAAAGAAGAAGATGGTGTCGGTTCATCAGTTTCTCCATTGAGAGGATGTTCTCTCAATTCATCCAAGGCTCCACCAAAGAATTATGCCAACCAAAATAAATTAACAGCATAACCTTTATTTTAAATGGTTGGCATGAATTCAAATGGATTCAAATAATTTATTAATGAAACCATTAATTAATTTATGTGGAGTGGAACACTTATAAGAGAAGGTGAAGAGGCTTCCCAATTAATTGGGAGTTCCATGGGGTTAAAATGTGGTTAGAGGAGTTAAGGGGATCGGGTGGGCCCCACCTGAAAACATCCTCCCAATGGAGGTTATGCTTGGGTGGGCCCGAACACCATAACCTCAAATGGGAGGTTCAGGTGTGGTGGCCCCCACCTCCAACCTCCCCTTGGAGGTTTTAACCACCAACAAATAAAAATAAGTTAAGTATAATTTTTATTTACTTTTATTTAAAAATACCCAAAAACTATCATCCACTCTCGTTAGAACGCAACTACAGTGAAGGTCCCACGAAGCAATTACTGACACTATGAGTTCAACAATGCCCTCATATTTCAATTCTGTGCACCAGTTCAAAAGTTATAAAATCCCAAACATATGTTTACTGAACGTACCCGAGCAAAACTTCAGAATTTGATTCCAAAAACACCGGGCCTTGGATATCAGAAACTGCGGACTCGTAAAATTCGAAATTTTTTAAAAAAAATTCCATGGGAAATCCGGTTCATTACAATTATTTAGAATAAAAAAGTTTTTTTAAATTAAAATTTAGTATTTTTCACTATTCACCAAAATATGAAAGTTATCAGAAGAATAAGAAAAATTTATCAAAACATAATTTTTAAGACCTGATTCTAAAGAAGAAGTTTATTTTGTTATATTGAATATATAAACGTGTCAAATTTTGGATTTAAAAATGGTTCTCCATCAAAAGGTGGTAAAATTGAATATTCTAAAAAACACTTCCAATATATAAAATTGAATTTTTTTCATATATTATGTCTAAGAAACAGATAATATGGATGATAAAATTATATGGAGTTTTTAAAATTCACATTTCAGTTAATACTATTCATAAACACTTTTGAACGGCTAGTTTGGTAAGTCGTGGGGTGCTTGAACTCGGTGTTGCGTATAGTTCATGTTATTGAAATAATTTTATGAAATAGCATACTATGAAATCATTTGGTGTCACATTCATCCCTCTTTCAATAAATTACATCCTCATATTTTAAAATTATTCTTTGAAATATAAGGATGAAAATAGAAAATACCTTTGTGGGAAAACCCACATCAGAAATTGGGTTAATAAAGTTTAGTATTAATAAATGGAAATGGGGAAGGAAAATGTCACCAAAAAATTATGATCTCAATAATTATAAAATTGGCGGAAATTAGAGACACATAATTGGAGGGAAAATGTAAATATTTATAGGAAATGATTTAGATCATTAGTCACAAACAATTGTAGAATTGAGGGCCTCAAAGCCATCAATCTATGATTATTTAAACTATCATCAGTTAAACAATACATAAGGTATTAAGATAACACATTTTTTGTTATAAGATTCCTAACCTAATGTTTAAGAATTAATTTCATAATAGAATAAGAGAAAAAATATATATACTTGACAAGTAGAGTTCCATCCTTTAACTGATTTCTACCACAAACTCATCTTTCACTATAAAATATAATAGGATTTTAAAAAATATTATATTTAAACTATTCGTATAGGGTTCCAAAAAAATGAATTTATAATTCACCTATCAGACCCTTTAAAAAAGAAACTAAATTATACAATCTAGGGACATCAGCTATTCCAGTGGTAGGGGATAAATCCCAATTTCAGTTTGGTTGTGGGTTCGATTCCCATAGCATTGTCCAACGTGACGGGTTGTCACACAGTATGTCTGTTCACCTTTTATCAAAAACCACAAATAACCTTAACAATAGTATCCAATTCCAAACTTAATTCATTCCATCCTTTAGAGTTATCCAAAATACTTCTATCCAAAATCACAATCCAAAATTTATATGGAAGTTAAACAAAATGAGGATCAATTTTTCCACATAATAACATGTGAACACCTTAATCATGTATTATTTTAAAACATGGTAACATCCTGAATTACCATAAAACCTTCTTGATTACATTCATTATTAGTTATCCTTTACATAATAATAGATATATTCCTTATATCAAAAATATTTAATATTCAAACAATGATGAAATAAAAAAAACTATTAATTAATTCCAAGGAAGTCAAGAATATCCAATATAATTTATCCAAATAAACCATATCTTATTCCAAAATCACTACCTCATTATCAAGAAAATATTAAATATTAAATTTCATTAAACCATGTATTTTTACAAAATGTGTATCTTTCTATTAAGTATCATTTCTTAAAACCATATACTCTAAAACCCCCGATAAAATAGTACTGTAGAACAATCCTTATTTATCTCTATAATTCATATAACAATTATATTGTTGATACAATACTCAAATGAAATAATTCTATAATAACAACTTAAGAACAATACTCATTCTTCTTCATATGAGGTAGTATCATAACTTGATTATTATACCATATCATCATTTAAGGTATAATCTGATGACTGGGACATTGATTCGCATAGTGTCACAACTCCTTTAAGATAAAACATTGTACATTTGATTCTTTTTTCATACCCTTGCAATCACATACTTGTTGTCCTTTTTCTCCATACTTATAACAAACTCCCATTCCCTTCATGCATTTACCAAGGTGATTCTTTCCACAATTATCACATATGGGAAAATCATTCTTTTCCCTCTTCCATTTATCTATCTTTATCTCCTATATTCATTCCTTCTCTTGCATCCCTTCAAAGTCATAGGACATAGATAAATATTTACATATCTTATTAAAACATGATACTATTTCTTCATCTGTTGAGAATATATGGGAGATTATTTTCCATCTAAATGTTTTCTTAATACCATGAAAGATATTATCCTTCTTACTCTTTGGATCATACATATTGTTGGAGTATACATTCCTTCTACTAGGTTCCATATCTATACAATGGCATACACTATGTTAGTTTATGAATTCCAATGAATAATTCCAAACATGTAAAATACCTAACATAAATTGAAAAGTTTAGGGATATAATCCATAATCATAAAAAATTATTCGTTGAGGACGTATATACTAATAAACCCTTTATAATTATTTGTAATGAAAATGTAAATTATCCTAAGCATATCCCTCAAATTTGTCTTAACCAATATTTTAGCAAGGCCCGTTGTCATATACCAGTTCATGTTTGAGTTTAGATCCAAACAGTGTTTTCAGGTTTTACCCCAAGGTATATCTGTGCTAGAGCCACATCTACATTCTCGTATTTAGACAGGTATGTATTGGTTGGAAAAATAACAAAATATATAGAAAACCAACATTCATGGAAGTTTTTCAACACTAATCCTCAATGTATATCAAGGGGCTATGTTCTCTATTCAGTGATTATCTAGATCTACTTTCCAAAGTTTTTACTAAACATCCTCTGATACCAACTGTTACACCCTGACCATAGTTACATAGAGTTGGTGCATTATTACATAAAATTGTCATGATCACAGGGAAATCATGTCTCGAAAGACCGACCAGTTTAGTATTATTGGAAACAATATTCATACATTAGTTAAACATTACAACTTGAAAAGAAATACAGTATGAATTTATTACATTAGAAACATTCAAGCCTTTTAAATTATGCCTACAAGTCACTCATAACTTACTTCTTCATATCCAGGGAAAATGAACCATAAAAAATGGGTGTGCTCAAACGGTCAGTCAGGGTAAGCAATATAGTGGAAAAAACTATAAATATTAATCATGGTGAATAATTAAAAACAAATTCATGTACCACTAATAAACATGAAGACTTTTATGGAAGGAATATGAGATCAGTAAATAATTCCATAATAAAACATAATATTGGTTATTTTATTAGTCAAATGACCACATGAACCATCAATATTATATTCATAATGAGGGAATGTATAAAGTCGGACATTCTGAATCATTTTGTGAAGGCCTCAGCTGAGATTTCTAAAAATGAATGAGGCCTCAAAAAATCCATATATAAAATTGGGAAAGGCCTCATCCAATTCCATGACTCAATGTCTCATGAGACCTACAGATTCATTGAGGAGCTATAGAGGGCTCCACCCATCACGTAATAATTCCAATACATTCCTCATATGAAAAGGATGAAATATAACATAAATATTCAAATTAAAACTAGTATAAAAAATGACAATACTTTAACCATAAATCATGAATGGTATAAAAAAATAGCACATCCATAGTCAAACATATCACAAAACCTTAAATGCAATATGGAAGTTTTGTATCATAATAAATCATCTTCAAATAAACATAAAATCCTTCAAAGGATATTGACATATATAAAATCAAAACATTTTTTAGGGAAATATCTCTTTCTATTTTGAAATAATTTAAGAGTCACATATTTATAATTAAGACAATTAATTTTAAAATATTCATATAATCTTTGAAGGGAAGCTTCGACAATGTTATAATGGCGGAAAATATTCACACCCTCCGTATCAGTTAATAAAATCATTCTTATCTTAATTTTTTCAAAAAAGTCATAAGGTACCTTGTTTGGAAAATGACAGAAATATTTCGTTCAAAACATATAAGGTTAAATAAGGATATAAATTACCTTACCAATTTATCTAGTAAAACATGTTTGGAAATAAATTTTTAAGAAATATGGATGTGGATGATAAAGATGTCCTAATAGATTCTTAAGTAAAAACAACCTCATATAATAAAGAGATTATATAATTAACCCTTACCTTATACAATTACTTGGTATATGATAGTTTAATCTATTTTATAATGATGAAATAATTTTTTTTAAATTATACAGGAATCATATACATTAATATGATATCATATATTCTCTTTTATCATTGATTTTTTTATAATATCTTCGTATTATCGACATTTCGGGTGTTAACTGATTCGTTTTCCATTATATTATTTGTTATGTAAGTAATGTTTGGTATGAATAGGATGTATCTTATTCATATTCATAATTATATTAAGTATTTTATCATTATTGTTATTCATTTAATGAAAATTAGTCTTGAATGGATATGATGGGGAATGAATCGCATCACGTTCATGGAGATGGTAATCTGTACATACGCACAAGTGACAATATCATTATTTTTATATTAAAATAATATATAATTGGATGGTATATCATATATAAAGAATAATTATCATGTTATATTTATTATTTACATCAATTAAACATCATCATTATACATATCCAAATAATAATGTTTTTAATAACAATTACACCACGACTTGGAGACGATAATCCGTACGTACACACGTATGGTGACATATCATTCAAAGGATGGATAGAACAATGAATATGGTTGTACCATATTTATAATAATTTAACAATATATATAATATACTTGAGTTATTATTTTATAATTTAAACAACAAAGAACAGGGAAGTGGAAGAAGAAAGGAACGTGAAAGAGATGATGAAATATTTTCTCTTCTTCAGGTTCTTCCATTTGATTTGATCAAAAGAGCTCCTTGGGTAGGCTTTATGACTAATGTAAGGATTTTATGATAAATGTAGGACAATTTAGAAGTTATTTTGGCATGTTTTGGATGATACAAATTTCTTTACAGGTGTGAATTATAGAGAAGGGGAAGTTCCCTTTTATAAGGGGGTGAGGGGAACCTTAGGAAAAGCTAGAAATATTTTTTTATAATAATATTTTTTTCAGTTTATAATTTCCAAAAATGAATTATTTAAATGATAAGGTGGGGATGTGTCTAAAACCACTCAACTAATAGGTTTTAGACAGGTTTGGGTCACTATATTAACTTTATCTTTTAGATTTAACTCTTAGTTAAATAGTTTGACATTTACCATGTCTCTTTGTATTTTTATATTATATGGTTCATAAACTTTTTATATACATACAATAGAAGACCAAGTGGTTTATTAATGATACCTATATCATTATATAATCCTTTTGGCTGATCATTAGTTTTTTAGAAATAGAATATCAATTAATAATAAAATATTTGTTTTAAATACTCTTTTATGTCAATTTTGACACTATTTGGTATTTTGTATTTGGTAAATTCATAACAGCATTATTACTACAAGAAAAATTCATCTAACCAACCCCAATTTTTCATATTAACCTATAAAATATTTCTAATTCATAAAATGTCTTAAATTACATTTATTTGGTTATTTATAATTTAAATTATTTTAATATTTCATTAATTAGGTAATTATTGCCTCAACATTGTGTCAGAAATAAACTAAATTATTTAATATCTAAAAAATATAAATAAAATATAATTATAAAGGAAATAGTTTTATTTTTCTAATGAATATTTATATTCGAATTGTTACTATTTTTATCCCTATATTAAAAATGATTTATTTGGTAAACATTGATTTTAACTCTTTTGACTCTTATTTGAATTAAATAATAATAAATGTCCTAATGTAATCCAAGTGTACCAAAAAGGTTCATATATTATTCCTATTGTTGTTTTGCTCGAATTATACTTATCCAATAGAATAAGTACATGTGTTAGGGTAATAATAATATCATTTTTACCCTAAATTACCCAATTTACTTTTAATCATGGTAAATAAAAGTAAAAAGTTGTTATTCACCAAAACAAAATTTCATCTTATTGAACCCCAGATTACTTACTGATATCGACGGTGTCTCTCAGATTTTTGATATTCAACTCACATAAGTGTTAAAATTATGTTTTACATAAATTTGAAAATGCTCTTAGGAAGTGGGTAAAAGACGGTAAAAAGTTCAATAAAATTTTTATATATCAAAAATTATTATAAAATGACTCCAATGAATTATTTTGAACATAAATACGTATTATACACCATTTTTTCCTAAAATAAAATTAAATAAAATAAATAATTTTTTATATAAAAAGTTGGTTTTAACCATTAAGTTAGTGTTGTTCACTATTCATCAAAAAATGATGTTTCTTAGAAAAATACCCAAAATTCAGCCTAATCTATATTTAATATTAATAATTAAAAAATAATTTATATTTTACCAAATTCAAACCATATAAGTTGCATTAATTAGTTTAAAATTAATCCTCTTTGTCAAAACAAATAGCGTGTTTTTAAGCAATAATATCTATCAAAAGATGGACACTTGTTTATGTTCAATTTCAAAGTGAAATTAATTATAATTAAATAATTTTTATTAAATGATAAAAATATAATCTTATTATACTTCAAAACCAATAAAATTCTTATTTTAACATTATAAATTATTTCTATTAAAAAATTTATTAAAATTTAGTATTTTTCACTATTCAACAAAATATGAAAGTTATCGGAAAAATACCAAAAAATTATCAAAAATAATTTCTTATGACCTGATTATAAATAAGATGACTATTTTGTCGAATTTAATATATAAAAGTTTCAAATGATGGATTTAAAAATGGTTCTCCATCAAATGGTGGAAAAATTGCATTTTCTGAAAAATACTTCCTTTATCTAAAAATTTTAATTTGTTCTTATATTATATCTTAGAAACATATAATATGGATGTTAAAATTATGTGGAGTATATAAAATTCAAAATTCTGTTAATACTATTCATAGACTCTTTTGAACCGATAGATTGGAATTTCGTGGTGCGCTTTAACTCCATGTTGCGTGTAGTGCATGTTAATGAATTACAATGAAGAAATAATATACCATGAAATCATGCGGTGTTACATTTTGATATGAGATGATTTGTTTCAATGATAAAAATTTTCAAAAATAAAATAGAATTCATAATCATGGGTTCAATATCTTTGAATTTATCGACCGACATAATCCATTTTCACACTTATGAAAGTGAAGGGGTGAGAAAAGAGGCCACCGCACTCAAATCATCACAAGATCCACGTTTGGCATGGAAAAATGGTGATTCTCTTTCATTTTATTTATATTTTATCATACCAGAATAAACACAAATTTAAAAATTAAAAATTAATAAAAATATAAAACAAACGAAGAAAATCAATTACATTATGGATATTACGATTTTGGAACTCAGAATTGCAATAAAGGACACCCCCCAAATTGATCACTATGAAATTTAGCAGCACGTGATGGAGTATATAAATAAAATTTATTAATAAAACACTAAATTTCAATTCACCATTACCCCTGAACATGTAACATGATATAAATCGGTTTATAAGTGATTTTATGGACAAATACATCACACATTCTACAAAATAAGTCACATGCCTTGGAGACTATGTGACTATTCATTGAAAACGTATTCCTAAATATTTATCCATCTGTCTAAACAACCGAAATGCATTAAAATGGATAAAAATTAGCTTTAGAGGTTGTTATGTGAGTTAGTTATCCAATTGATTTATAATCAACCAAATTGGAGTCGGTGGTCCTAAGATATGACCCAAATATAGAAGGGTAGTCCCATCACGCCCGCCCGAAATTTTATAACAATGTTAACCTATTTTGGGCTTCCAAATTGATGAATTGGGATACATGGTCTTCTTCATAAATGTATCCCACATTGTTTTGAACATGTTAACCAATTACTAACCTAATTGGATTTTTATATTATCCATTGTAGAAATTTAAATCCAAAAGGGTCCTCAATATCTCTTTATGTTTGGATTGTTTTGATGGAATTCTATCATGGGCTATCTAAATCACCTCTCCCAACAAGGTAAACACAGAAAAACGTAAAATTTATATATTAAGAAACGATTAATATTATATAATTTGAACTAACATTATGTTAATTTTTTTATTATAGCTGAAATTTTCTATTCTAAACCAATTTGAAATAGTGGTGTAAGGGTGGAAATAAATAATTAATTACTATATAATCACACCCCACACCTAAAAATTTCCACTTTTGGGAAAATCCAAATTTTCTAAAAAATGATGCACATTGAGATTCCCATCTTCATGAAAATTTATCATTCAAGGATATTGTAATTTATTAATGAAATGTTATCAATGTATAAACATCCCCAAGAACTTATTCCTAGTGAAAAAAGAAAAAGATACCTCATAAATCAAATCCCAATGAAATTCAAAGAGATTCATGATACTAACATAAAAAAGGTATTCAAAAGTTAACAATACCACTAAATCTCTGTGTGTGTGTGTGTGAAAACAAGTCCTTGATATTCTTCCCACATTCCAGAAAATAAATTTAATTTAATATTTTTATGTTAGATTAATTTTTCCAAAAACCTGCCATACATCCTTTGCAATCATATTTCAAGACCAACTCCACTAAGAATTCCCAAAACATAAACCATAAGACCCCAACTATGATATTCCCATATGTGGTACATTTCAACTCTCCCCTCAATTATTATTATTTTTGTTATTTTAAAATGTTTCAATTAAAACAAATCTCACACTCATCTCTTCAACCTTCTTTGAGCTCCTTGTGACACTAATAATAATCGTTATAACAGGATCCATGTTTGAGGAAGAGTGGTTTTTGACCATCAAAAGACACAGCCCAATTATTATTATTATTATTATTATTTAGGGTATATAATAATCAGATAATAGGTACACAAACATAGGTCAATCTGGAATAGTAATGAAACAGATCAGATAAGAAATGAACATATAGAAAAATAATTTTATAAAGATTATAAATAGTAACCTATAATTTATATTAACATCTATTATGTAATGAATATTCCCAATATGTGGTTTTGGGTTAAAATGTGTAGATATAATAGTGAAACTATTATACTAAAAACTACTCACAGAAGGGGTATCAATCATATCAATGGTTTTAAAGAGATTTAACCATAAATATAATTTACATATGACCAATTTATTAAAAATAACTCCCTGATGATAAATTGAAACAAATAATTAATCAATAATAGAGGGAAGTTTTCATCAAAAATTTAAAACAAAATAAATTAAAAAATTTCAACTTAATTTGTTAGTATGGTCCTTGATTAGTAGATCATAATGAGGGGGAGTAAAAATACAACCAAGAAGGTAAAAATATAAGAAATAGGAATGATTAAAAAAATACGAATGAACTCAAAAATATAGAGAAAAGTCAAATAACATTAAGAATGTGAAATATTAAGAAGAAATTTGATCACAAATACTAACTATCCCATGAATTTAACCCCCCCCCCCCAACACCTAGAATGTGTACTGGCCTTGCTGTAATAAATGAGAAATTATGAAGGGAGGATAAAACCTTGTGTATTTCACTGGTTTGTTACTTCTACAAGGTTCATTTTCTCCACAGGATTCTTTTCAAAATCATCATAGAAGTGTTTATGTTTCTGGACTTTAACGGTAATACATTTTTCACTATACTAAAAAAACATTTATTCCACTAATAGGGTAAACATTGGTGAAAATATAATGACGGAGCCATCGGGAAAAAAGATTACTTATGTGGAGATTTTTCCTAGAATTGTACATGAGGAATGTCTCACAAACATTGAAATTCTAGTTATGTGTCATGCTATCATGGATGGCCTTTTACTTTTTTTTGATAATATGGGAGATCTCATATGCATCACATAAAATTTCATCCAGCTATATAATAAGTAGCTTCCTATAATCACATGTTTCTGAAAGATTCATATTAGATTTTTTAACACCCATATATGCATGGGATCAACCTCCACTGTGACATGACATGCCTATCCATACACAATTCTATATTGTGACATTTTGATGGGGGTTTTAAAAAATGTATTATACTCCCAAAGTGCATCATCCAGGCGCAAACACTAATCATTCTTATTGGGATATACAATATATTCCATCGAAAATATGGGCCATCCCAAAAGTACCATAGAGAATCATTCTTATGACTCTGTGATTTTGAAGTGATGAAATCAATGTGGACCTAAGATGATCCTATAAAATTAACAATGTATGTATACTAGGGTGTAAGGTACACAACCTTACAAAGGTTCATGTGAGGGAATAATTCTTTAATGGGGATGGATGAGTCAACATGGTGATACAATGGTGTAGAAATCCTACTAATCTGGTTATATAGTAAATTTTATACTCCTCTCTTATCTCTAATATCAATATCAAATTTCGGGAGGAGGAACATCCACTATATGAGGTGGGTATAGCTTCAGGTTTCTTTAGAAGAAACTGAAGGGTTTCATGATCAAAAAAGACAATGAATTTTTACATAAGAAGATATTAATGAAAATTTTCCATAAAAATACCAATATAATGGTTTCTGTGTATTTTACATGGGAAGGGTCAAGGGTAGATGAGGAATATAATATTACATGAGGATAATTCTCAAGCCTTTGTGATTAAACTTCCCAATCTGTAATGTTAGTGCCATCAAACAAATGTCTGAAGAGTCGTATACCACATTGGTGGCTAGATGATGGGAGGGGATGTGAGACTCCATTTAGTGAAATGAATGCAACGTCACAATATTTATCAAACAAGAACTCAAAATACTTTTTAATAACTAATTCAATGGATGTTTAAAATTACTAATGTTTTTAATGAACTGGTTATAAAAACAAGAATCACTCAAGAAATATCACACTTCACAAACACATTTTTGATATATCATGGTTCAAATTAATTCAATTTTTTATTTATCCTCTTAAATTACCTTATTTGATATAACTTTCCGTTAATCTATCCCCAACTAAACCTTGAAATGCACTTTCTTATAAATTAATACCAAAACATCTTCAATGCAATGATGAAGGACAGAACCTAGGTGTTCCAAATAGTCATCAAAATAAGATCCATACACCTTGAAATTATCCATAAAGACTTCTATACATTTCTCACTGTACTTTTAAAAAATATTGAACATACATCGAAAAAATGCACCAGAAGCATTAGTTAAACAAAAATAAATAATTGTGTTGGAAAATGTGTGTAATGGATGGGTAAAATTTTCCTTATCTTGATCTTCAGGGGCTATATGAATTTTTATATAACCCAAATAACCATTAAGGGAACAATAATGAGACTTACTAGATAAACATTCTATCATTTGGTTAATGAATAGTAAACTAAAGTGGTCCTTCTATGTGGCTTGATTCTGTTGATGGTAGTCAATACAGACTCATGAACTATTTTTAACACATGTTTGGACCAATTCATCTCATTTATTTTACAAAACCATTATTCATGTTTTTAATGAACAATTTTCACTGGCCTAACCCATTAAATATAAAATATAGTTTAAATGCCCCTTGAAGCGTGTAATATACTGGCATAAAATTTTACCACTTCAAGGAAAGTGAGATTCAACTAGAATTGAGTATTTATAATTGTATTATCCTCATCATCCAAATATTTATAGTGCATTCAAAGTATTGGGCTAATCTAGGTAATATCTTCTTATTCACATCATATCTCCTTTTTACACTATTTAGAAAGGAAAATTTTTTTGATTCCTACTATAGAAAAGGATTATATGAAATAATCATTGTAAATTGTGCAATACTCTCATGGTATGTATATTTTAAATTAGAAGAATGTGGTTTTAATTCCAACACTGCTGGTTTTTTGGATTGATGGGGGGGAATTAGGGGGAGTGAGGTCCATAAAATAGTCTATTTGAACTTGTTTATTATATAATGGAAGAGAGTCAATAGAAAAGATATTTAGACAATTATAGACGGTCAAGAGAACATTATAATGAACACACTCATCAGTTAAATAACAAAAATTACATTTTTCATAGCCCACACAATACTCAAAACATGAATCAAAACTCAAATAATTACTAGGTGGATAAGAATAAATTGATTCTGAGTATCTGTCCAGGAGATAATTTTGTGTGTGTGAGGTTATTTAGAGAGCACATATATCTAATAAATAGTAAGAGTGGAGTACTTTTTAACAGGGTGCTTCCAAGCAACAAAGATATTGAAATTTACTATTTCTTGGTCGAACTCCATTGAGAACGTACAATTTTGAACATTTATGATCATCATTTCTATTTTAAGGAAAGGCCTCCCATGAATAAAAGAAGTTTGTTTTTGGGTTAGGGTATATTCCATATTATGATTTTAAAAACTGATGGTGAATATGAGATTCATCACTCTGAGCAAAGATAACAAGACAAATCCTCTCCTCTTCAAGAAGATCGATGATGTCAGATTCTTAGTGGAAGCGAACCCAGAGGCAATTCAATAATGTAATCAAATGTGAAACTTCTCTATCATGGGACACATCTCCTATCATAAAGGTGATCATCTTTAGCCTCTTATTGATTAGAATTACCAAATTTCACATTTTTGACATGTCTCAAACTGGAAATTGATTCCAATAGAAAATAGTTATTTCCATATACTATTAAGCTCACAAGATGATCTTGACAGGGTTTGGAAAACTAGAAAGTTTAATATAAAATTGGGAATTCATAGATTATCTATGTGGATTTTTTTAATCCTCATACTTATAAAAATACCATAGAATAAATTTCGAATAAACTACATTAAATAAATTGGTTCTTTTGGCACCCCAAAATTCTGAATGATATTGCCTCTTGTATAAGAACCCCTCTCAAAATAGATCAAAGAACATTAAATGTTGTATAATTCCTCTTTGAGAGAGTTATGTTTGAAATTAAATTAGATTCAAAACTATCCAACTCCATTATTTTCAATTCCATTAATTACAATAATGATATTAGAATAAACTGTGAGTGAAATCCCCCCTTTTGTGGTCGTTGTAAGATCATTGGACACATAATATCTAATTACAGGGTGATTAAAAAACATGTATGTCCATTGATTGAAAATGAATGAATGGAAATAAGTAAAAACAAAAACACCAATTATCCTATTTTATATATAAATGAAAATGTTAAAATGAAATCTGAAATTTGGGTTAACAAACACACCACATGGGAAATATAGTGGATGAATCGAGTAAAACCTGGGCTGAAGTAGTTGAAGAGGAAGACGACTCCAACAAAGAACAAAACCACCTAGTAGAAATTAAAATAATGGTTTTATATAACATATGGAAATACATATAAAATGATATTGGATACTATATCACTAGACAGAGCTAGGAACCCTCACTCATGGATAACTTGGAGGCTCTATGGGTGAAACAAGGAAATAGAAACATGTTAAAGAACACAGGTTCTTCTCACCCTATGAATCACTATTCTGTGAGTTATCAATCACAAGAAAACACTACTAGAAATGTTAAAACTAGAAATTCATTTACCAAATAGAATGATGATCATCTTTATCCTCAAATCATTATCAATATCATGACTCAACTTGGTGTCAATCCCATACAACCTATAATGAAATCAGGTTATGCTCATCATATGCTTTACTTGTTTGTTAGTTCTCAAACTCCAGAAAACACTACTAGAAATATTAAAACTGGAAATCTAGTTACTAGATAGAATGCTACTCATGTTGATCCTGAGACAAATATTAATATATTGTCTCAAACTGCTGTCAATACCCTGTAATATATGAACATCAACCAAACATTCATAGTAGAAAATTCACCCTCAGCTAATTTGGTAGTGAGAGCCATGAATGATCTTGGTGTCAAGGAGACAAATGATTTTGGAACACCCAGTAGCAGCTCGTTAAAACCTGGAGAACTACACACTATCCAAAATTATATTCAAGACGAAGAACAAACCAAGATCACTAAGCTTAAAAAATTTTATGACCAGGTAATCTGTTAAAATGTAATGGGAAATAAACCATCGGTGTAGGATCCCTTTCCTATGAAGGCTATTAATGACACCATGGAACAGATGTAGTCTCTTCCATCTGATTCAGGAACAATCTTATAGAAGGACTCAACTTTTTTAATGAATCTATTTAAACCTATTATTCTATCTATAAAACTCCATTTTGATCGTAAAAAGCCTATTGATTTTGATTGGGATGAATTTTCTGAACATCCAAAAAAATTATTATCTAACCTAAATGCCAATTCATTATTGATTTCTAATTAGAACTCTACAAAATCTACTATAAGGTTTTCAAAAAATGAACATATTAAGAAGATCCATGTCATATGAAATAATGATCATGAACTAACCAATAAAAGTAACAGTACTCAAAAGGTTTTAAGGTCTTATAGAAACAAGGGTTTTAGAAAAAAGAAAAAAGGGAGTTCTAACTCCAAATTCATGTTTAACTGAAGATTATATTTTGGAATTGTCTACGTACTTCCAACTCTGACATGTTCACTATTATAAAATGAATGTTTAACACTCATCATTCTATCTTATTTTCCATTGATGAGCTGAACATAACATTTTCTTCTAAATACTCTAATTTGTGCCACCATGATTATGTTTTTACTCGTGAAATCAAAACAACCTCTAATACTAATTCTCTAGGGATATTTTCACAATCTATTATTCAAAATTACAGTATTTAGAATTTCACTGATGATGTATTTACTTGAAACATGAATAATGATGACACAAATGTTTTATACTCATTTATTTATGCTATGAATAGATACCAAGAAGTTAGAACACTTTGGAATGATATTTTATCTCTACGATCTAATGTTAATGTTCTTTGGTTTCTTATTGGAGACATTAATTCCATTCTCAATTCATGTGAAACAATTGGTCCATCTCATTCTTTTATTTACATAAGAGAATTTAAATATTTGATTTATGTTAAAAATATCGTTGAAATCAATCTCACTGTTATGAAATACACTTGGTATAGAAGACCTTGCAATAGTGTGGTTTCTTCCAAGATGGACAGAGCCTTCACAAATTTCATTGCTTTGGATGAATAAGACAATATCTATAGCACCACTCTTCAGAGGATGAACTATGACAATCACCCAATCCTGGTTAATGTCTCCACCAAAGACATGAAACCCCATATACCTTTTAGATTTAATAATGTGTGGTTATCTGATGTCGATTTCACTAGTATCATTCAACACTATGGGTCTTCAATTTCACAAAACAAGTATGAATTTTTCAGTACTGTCAAATTAAAACACCTCAAACAGATTCCTAAAATTTTTTGCTTCTCCAAATCCAAACAATTTTATAATGACATCCTTGTTTTTAAGGAAGAACTCGATGATGAGAAAAACAACAACGCCAACATTGAACTCATCATTGATACAACTCAATAATTAAAACTTGGGGATAAACTATACTCTTTGCTAAATTTTAAAAAAAATATGAGGAATAAATCATTTAATGTTAAATGGTTTACAGATTGTGATAGAAATAGTATGTTCTATAATTCTCTTTAATGAATTAGGAAGGCTCCCAAGCCATTAACTATTCTAATGGATAGGGAGAAACTTCTTAAAAATTATGATGACATTACTCCTCATATAGTCTCTTACTATGAATACATTTTTAATGGTATTGATATCAATAAATCACACCTTTATGAGGTCTTTCCGATAGTGATTACTAATGAGGACAACACTTTCCTTCTCAACCCTTCGTTGGAGCATGAAATCAAAGACATTGTATTTAGTATGAATCCAGATAGTTCTTAATGTCATGATGGATTTAATAATTGTTTCTTCCAAAATTATTGGGATGTGATTCATGCCGATATTTCTAATCTTGATAAATAGTTTTTTTACCAATGGTATGCTTCCTCATTATCATAATTATTAATTTCTCTCCATGATCCCTAATATGGAAAATTCCTCTAAGATTCCTCTGTTTAGACCCATTTCTATTTTTAACACTTCATATAAAATCATCACTAAAATCATTTCAAAGAGTCTTTCAAATCATAGAGACAAAATTGTATCTTGGAGACAATTTGGTTTTATTAATGGTAGATCCATTCAAGACGACATCTATCTTAAATATATGTGTGTAAATAGCAAGAGAAAAGCCAATAGAGGATGACATATTTTTATTAAACATGAAATCAAAAAATCTTTTGACACCATGGATTTGAGCTTTATCTTCACTGTTATTCAAGGATATGTTTTTAATGCATATTTTATCAGTCTAATCAGAACATTTTTCAACTCGGCATCTATTTCCATTTTGATCAATGGCTCTCCCCTGGTCTATTTTAAATGACCCAAAGGTGTCATGCACGGTGACCTCTTCTTTTCCATTCTCTTATTGATTGCGGAAGACTATATTATTAATATGATCAACCATCTGGTGTACCAGAATAAGTTGAAACACATCTGTGTCTCTAGGATCATGAATGCTCTTAATCAACAAGTTTATGCTGATGGCATCATCCTTTTTAATGTGATAAATTAAATATTATTAACTTCAAAGTACAGCCCTCGCACTATGAGTAGGTTTCTATTCATACCATTGGTTGTAAAAAATCCCATATCTTATTTTGTAGGAAGATCCCTATAGGTATAAAATGAAACATTATTATTGAATTAGGTCTGAATAAAGGTAAAATCCCTTTCAATTATCTTGGTATTCCTGTATTTTGGGGCAGACCCAAGTCATTCGAAATTGAATCTAGTTGACCATGTCCTAAAACATCTTTCTTATTGGAAAGATAAATCTCTTTCTATGGCTGGTAGGACATTCCTTGTAAAATATAATATTTTCATCAAGATGTATTAATCCATGATGGTCTATAAATGTCATGTTGGTATGATCAAAAAAATTAAACACCGCTATAGATAATATCATTTATACTAGTAGAACTTTATAAAGGAATCGTGTGACTATCCCCTGGCCAACTTGTTGAAAGCCTATTGAGAAAGGTTGTATTAAAATTAAAAATATAATGTTCATTAATGTATCCCTTCATGATAGACTTACTTGGAACCTTTTTCACAATTCTCCTGATGATATTACATTCCTTAAAAATAGAATTCAGGAAAACCTTAAGATGGGAATGTCAACTATATTTAACACATTTATATATCCATTCATCAAATATTAATTCTCCGACATTATGAATAATTCTAATTTTATGGTCCCCAGAGACTCCTCCATGAAATTATAGTTGGATAACTGGACTGGAACTCCTTCAAATTCTATGATTTCTCCCAATAAAATCCCCAAAAGTACTAAATACTTGATTAGTGAAATTCTAAACTCTCATCATGATCACCTCCTCGATACTATTTTTAATGTTATTGGAAAAATTATTTATCTTTTACTAATGATTTCTTAATTTGGGAACTTGATAACAGTGGGAATTTTAACTCTAAAAATTTTAGCAACCATTATTTTTTTTACATTGAATTTGATTATAGTTTGATAAAACATTTCAAAAATCCTTTGGTAAATCTGTCAAGATGAAATCTCATCTGGTGACTTGCTCACAATAATGTTCCCATGGAGATTTTATTTCATACTTTTGGAATCCATAAATTCTTTAAGTGAAGAATCTGTAATCAATGCAGAGAATAAGTAAACCACCACTTTCTTTATTGTGTTACTGCTTCTTCTTTTTGGAACTATATTCTAGACATTTTTTAATAAATATGGTGGATTAATGACTCTATCAAAACTAAACTAAAGGAATGTGTAGAAATGGAAAGATCTCAAGAAAATCAAAAACCTTTACCCAGCTACACTTGTTGAGATACACCATGTTATCTCATACGATCAGAATGCTATTATTCATAAAAATTACTCAATCATCCAAAATGCATGTCGGATGCGGATCCCTATTGCCATATATGAAGCTGATTTGATGCAAATGGAGCAATTCCTTATCACTATCCATGATTTTGGAATCCTGTAAATAATTTGGATTAGTGGCAATATCTGTCAACTATACCGAACATTGGAGGTATTTAGGAGAGCTTCTCTTCCTGGTTGGTTAAAAATTAATATTGATATTACTCCAATGGAAAACTGGTCCCTGTGGGGTGTGGTGATATCTTTAGGAATCACCTTGGTCAAATGATTGGTTGATTCATGGGTATCTGTGTCATGTACACCTCCCTTGAAGCGGATATTATGAGCTTAATACACTATATTTCTTTATCCATGAACATTGGTTTAAAAAACATCTGGATTGAATGTGACGCGACGACCACTGTGCATGAAATTTGGAATCGTGTGACACATCTTGGTTGGCCGATTACTACCCTCTGGATAGAATTCACCCACTTTCTTGTTGACCTAAACTATGTCATCACAAATTTTTGATGATAAGTAAATATTATTGAAGATTACATGGACAACAAGGGCATAAATCAAGACATCACCATGTCTGAAGACCTCCCCGCGAATCTTATTTCCTTACATTAAAATTATTGTAATATGATCATGTATTTTAGACTCTTGTAAACTTTATATTGATAATAAATATGATTTTTTTAGTTTTGGGCCAAGGTATCATCTTTAAAAAAAATACATTGATTGAATAATTACATTCATGGAATCACCTAAATCTAACATATCATTCAAAAATAATGTCTCCCCTGTGGTATATGGTATCATTGAAGTGGAATGATCCTTGAATTTTGTTGGCATTACTGGTTGAATGAAGGTCATGAAATTCCTATCTAGGTTAAATCTCTTATCCCCCATAATCATCCATATATGAGTGGAATTCTATATAATACATTTTTCATATCGAGGGACTTGTTTATCTACATCTAGTAAATTAATTTTATCTTGATCCATTTTAAATGTATCCAGTGTTTCCCTAACATTTTCATTATAGAAATTATTCTCACAATTAGAGTGTTTTTTTGGGAAGGAAGAGGAATCGATTGTTCATGGGAATTATAAACGATAATTAAAACACTTTTTCGTTTTTATTCATGGGAATATTTTATGGACGGAGATAGTTATTTTTCCAGAGTTGTTGATACCTATTGGGTATAATAATTATATTAAAAAACTTATTTACCCCTATTAATTTTGATTAAACAAACATACCATTGACCTTTGGATTAGCAATAGACTGGGGAGGTAATTCTTTAGAACAATTCATATTTACCTCACTAATGCTATTCTCCAATTGTACAACCTATGTTCTTAGGTTATGAATAGCTGATTTTGTCCTCTATTAGAACTAGAGGTTTTAAGTTTCAATTTTAATCACCATATCCTGGTGAATAGATTTAAATTTTCGAAGTGGAGGAGGAGGATTGTTTTCAGAATATGAATAATAAGAAGATTGCATACCTTGGCCTTATTGGTACCAATTCTGCTTGGGGTAGCTTGAGTTTCCTCTATGTCGTTTCTATGGTTGTTCATGCCACCCAAGGATTAGATATGGACAAAATGGTTTTTTCATGAAGATATGTTCTTGTTATAATGGACGTCAAAGGAATACTAATAAACAGGACATGTGGTATTCTTGATGATGTGGGAATTGGTAAAAAATGAGCATTGTCCGAACAAATATCACGGTTTAATGGAACTGAAGTAGGGTGTGAGGTACCTTGTGCTTAATGGAATTTCCTTATAAGGTTATTCATCTCGTCATGTTTATTATCTACCTCATTATAGGGATGAATGACTTACCCCATGAACACCATGGGTTTGTACAATTTCTCATGTTCCAAATCTTTTAGCATTTTTATCTACGTTAGCTATTATACAATGAGGGAAGGAATGATAATTATCTTCTAGGGTAGCAATATATGATGAATCAATTATTATAAAATCTATGCAGATAAGTTACTCATAGTAGTATTGGATAAATAGTTGTTCACTAATCTGGTGGTGGGGGCATCTTGAGAAATTTATTTTGAATCCCTCCTAGTATTCATGAAGGATCTCTCCATGCGATTGCCTAATGAAAAAAAATGTATTTTCTAATTGATGTATTATAGGATGAATGGAATTAATTCTCCAAAAAAGTGTCATTTCAGATCATTCTAGCCCTAAATTGTGGTAGCCATATAGTATATCCAGTCTTTGGTTACACCATCAAGGGAGAAAGGGATCTCTATATACTTAATTAGGTCCTTAGACAGATTTGGGGTTTTCATGAACATAATATGTGAAACTCATTGGAATGTTTGTTAGTTTCTTCACTAATAAGACAATGTAAATAATGATGGCAGTGGATGTGGCTAGATATAAACATAAAGATAGATTCTTCTTCATGATATTGGATGTACACAGGTCGGTCATCCACATCCACGGATGTTAGTTATTTTACGGTTTTGTTATTTTCATCCTTGTTTTCGTGGGTTTGAGTTGGTTTGGGTCCAACTCAGGTTCAATAATGGGTTCTTAGAATTTAATTTATTGTCCTAATTTGGATAACATAAATTTTTACTGATGTTTTTTTCAATTTTAGTGTCTATATTGAATATTATTACTTTTCCTAATTGATTCATGAAAATAAGTAGTGATGTTTGGTTGTTTGTTTTTTTATGGTTTTTTTCATTTTATCATAGATGATGGATAAAATAAAAATACATTAGAATAATTAATGGATAAAATAAAATTGAAATATAGATTATAGAATTGTAGAGAGATGAAGAAGAATATTTATAGAAAGAGATTAAAAACAAACAAAAACATAAACATATAAAAAAAATAAAATAAAAAGGGAATATGTGATATTTAAAGGATTAGAAAAAGATAATAAAATAACAAAAGGGGAAAAATTATCTTGGCTCCTTAGAAATGGTGAAAAAAAAATTTTCTCATTGTTAAGCGTGTAAAATTAGATGTTTATTTTTAACAATAATTTCTGAAGAATAGTGGGAATCCCAAGTCGTCTCTCAATAGTGACATAGATCATTAATTCAAAGAGAAGGTTATGATTAAGAAAATAAAAGAGGAATGAGAATTTATTAAACCATATGGTTTTTTGATTTTAAAATAAAATTTGAATTTATATTAATATGTAATGGAAACATGATGGAGAAATCAAGATCAACTAGATCATGTGTCACTTGATACTCAATTTATCATCTATCTCAAGGGAATGAGAAAGATAATTTGTTCTTTTATTTTATAAACACTAAAACTAGTTTTTTTTATTTGTTTCTAGGTTACTACCTATGAATTTATTGATCAATTATATTGTTTACTCACCACCACTCAAAATGAACACACATGAATCAGTGTAAAAAAAATAGAACTCAATCAAGGCATAACATCAACAAAATGATAATATGAGCAAATTTATATAAATTATATACTTTTTTACTAGACAATAATATGCATAATCATGGGTTCAATCTTGGGTAATTTATCAACAGACATAATCCATTCACGCATTCATTAAAAGAAATGGGTGAGAAAAAAACACACTCAAATCATCACAAGATCCAAGTTATGCATAGAAACGTGGATATTATTTGTTGTTTTATTTGTATTTGATATTACCGAAATAAAAAAAATCAAAAGTAAAAAATGATTAAAAATACAAAATAAACCAAGAAATTAAATTACATTATGAATATTCCAAGTGTGGAACAATGGATTGCAACAATGGACAACCCCCAAACTGATCACTATAAAATTTAAAATCAAATGATGGAGATGAAGAAGAAAATGGATGAATAGAGTTATCTTCTTTGACTCACCCTTACCCCTATTATTTCAAGATTAGATAATTAGGTTGAGGGTTGATTTTTTGTAAAAATACATCACACATTCCACAAAACAAGTCAGGTGCCTAAGATACAAGGGGACTATTCATGGAAGACTTATCACTCCTTATTTATCTATCTCGTTTACTAAAAAATGGGTGAATATGACTTCAAATTCAGATAAGAGAAGGAAATTAGGGTTAGATGTCTAATGGATGTGGAATCATCCCCATTTGAGTTTTGATTCCCGATTTATGGACCAAATAGAGAAGGGTTGGCCTATCTGGACAGCCTATAATTTCTTTACAATGTGGACCTCATTTGGACCTCCAAACAGATTACTAGGGCTCCATTGTATTCTTGAAAAATGGATAACATGCGGTTTTGAAAATGTACACAAATTCCTATCCCAATTGGTTTCACATTTTATCCACATGAGAAATTAAACTCTACAAGTGTGCTCAGGCTCTCAGACATTTTGGACCATTTTTCTTTAATTTTATCCCGGTCCCTTCAAATTACCTCCTCCTACAATGAAAACACAAAAATTAGTCAACTTTTCATATTTCACAGTCATAAAAATTGTATAATTTAATCTAACATTATGTGAAAATTGTTATTATGTTGGGAATTTTTAATACAAAACCTATTTAAAACCTTTGTTTAAGGGTGGAAATGAATAGTGAATCATGATGTGATCATTGTCTCCAACATATAACTCAAACTATAGTGTCATATTCTAATCTCAGACACTTCCCACCATTAATGTCACCAATCCCAAACACATCCCTATAGGTCCACCAACCCACCCAATGTGGCTAGTACTACTTGCTCAACCCTACTCGCAAAATGATAAAGTCACTATGATAGGTCTTATACTCCCCACCATAGGGAATCCTTATTTTATTCTTATAACTAAACAAAAATCTAAGGACTATAATCCAATAATATTTGAACCTCATACCTAGATGAGGAAATCCTAATATCACCCAAGAGACAAAACAAAACAGAACCTGTCCTATTTTCAATGATTCCATTAATGTAACATGAGGAATTGGTCAACTTATGGTCCATTATGAGGGCCGAAATAGAAAATGGATGATGGTAAACATCCAACCATACAGATTCACATACACTAACCCATAATTGTATCCTCCCATGGATCCCCTTTTCCTGCCAAAGAATACATTTTTATATCTAGGCATATAGAAAACACCCTCTCAGTACACCCAAGATGATGTTAGAATATGGGGCATGATCATATGTTCATGAAGTGTATGATAAGATATATTTCATTAATTATACCATAAACCAATCCATTAATGGGATATCACATGTCTATCCAGAGGGAATTTAGAAACCATTACCATAAACCTATTGTCAACCCCCATAAATATATCCCTTTATTTTTCTATAACCAATTTAAAATAAACAAGATAAATCCATAGGTATAAATAATCAAAACCCAATCAACAATCAAATGTTCCACTATTTTCATTAATGGTCTAACCACTTTCATAAATATGAATCTTGTGATAAAAATGTTATGAACCTAACCAATAATACACTTAAAACCCACATATTCATTTAATGAACCATAACTCCTTGTTATTTTCAACACAAGTGAACCAAACATCTTTACGACCCTGCTACTATGAACATAAATGGTGAAACTCATTGGTTTAGTCTCCATCTATTGAATACCTAAATTTTGAAACCTAGAAAACACTCAAAACCACTTCTTCTCCCACTCCATCTCATAACCATCAAGAACATCATACCTGTAAAACCATTACCAATGATAGTTACGCAAATGATTCACTCCCGATGGAATCCAATCTTCAGGAAGAAAAACTATCACCCAATTGTCCCTTTGAATAGAAATGAAGATAACTTACCTAAAATTTATCCTTGATTTTAGCCTTCATGTGAACCTTTAAAAAGGTTCATATAATCCACTTATGCATCACTGTGTCATCCCATATATCTCTCTTAGGAGATATCAAAACACAATTAGTGGATAAAAAATCTCAGTCACAACTTTCTCAACCTAAAAACCTCTTATAAGTCCTAAAATCATCCAAAGGTCTCCATCATGACATTATACATTAATATTAAATTCAAAATGGTCTCCTCCTGTGTCCTATTATGTCTGTGGGCACTCAATTTTTCTAATCCCTCAAAAGGATAACAAAGAGGAAGTCTATGGCATTTAACTTGAGTACATGATATGTAATCCAAAAACATCCCTCATTTCATGTACTACTACATTGCCATGACATAAATGGGATATACTGGTGTACTCCAACCTGGCCATGACATACATGGGGTTTGTCCTGATAATTCTACATGTCCATGTATCCCCCCATGGATTCTTTGCCCAAGTGCACAACCCCAAAATCCTATTGCACTGGATGGTGTGTGCTTTGATAAAACAGAGTGAAGTCACAGAATTACATAAGCCCATGTAATCAAAAATATTACCATGTCCCACTATATAATAATTACTAAAACTCCATTTTTTTGGTTAAAAAAATTATATTGTCCCCAAACAAGAAAAACAAATTGCATGTGGTCCAGAACCATACATCATGTGATCATGATTCATGAAGGTGAAACACATATAAACCTCGTGAGTACCCCATTTTTCTCTAATTAATCCTAGATAGACCCCTATGAAGTCATAAATAGTACTAAAATGTCTTTATTACTTAAAAACATATATGGGGTTTATGGTGTAAAACTGAAAAACTACCCAACCTCATGATGAAAACGTCGATGCTTCGAGTCCAAATATTCTTCTGGATGCCACTAAACCTCTAAACAGTCTCAATTTCCACCATTTATGAAGTCTAATGGAACATCCTTACCCCTTCACTCTCTTTTTATCCATTTCATGCAAGGGAGGAATCCTCCCACCACCTGCAATTTATTGGAGGCCAAAATGATGAGGTGTTTTAGTTAATTTAATTATTTAATAAATTAAATTGACTACTCATTTACTCACTTATCTCAAGACCTAGATTCTTATATGGGTTTATACCTTACCTAATAAACAAATCATATTTTAGACTACGTCACATATTTATTATCTAAATCTGATACACCATCAAAATCATATCACAATCCAAACATACTTGATTATGTTAATATTTAACAAAATAAAGATTAAATATTATCCAAAGATATGAACTACTATTAATACATCCAAACTCATGTAATATAGTAATAAATATATTCTAGTTAAAAATAATGGGTAAAAACTATCCATTTTCTTTTAATAATATAAAATAAACTTTTTATCCCTCATGATATTATGAACCCAAAGATTTAAAAGAAATTTCAATTTCCTCAACTTGGAATATATGGCTCAATAAAATTTTATCGTTAAGATATTGTTTTCATTATTATTAATTTAAAAACTACATTAAAGAAATGTTTTATTACTAAATATGATTTATTTGGTGTCAAATATAAAAAAGAAATTAATGATTCTCTTATAAAAGTTACAATACAAATGTTTCCCATCCATATTATTTTTATTCATGGGTTGGATAGAAATTAGTGTCTGAATTGATTTGGAATCACATATCCCAAAATTTTTCAATAACTCTGTTGAATACCTAACAATAGAGATAATGGTATTTTTCCTTTAATGAACAAATCATATCCCATGAATGAATGTGAGTTCTCAAATCCCAAAAATTTCAAAATCTGACCTCATGAGATCATAGAACTATTATTTATATCTCTTTCTAATCCAACAAATTAGGATATCATCTAGATTAATGAGGACCATGAATTATTCATACATTGTTGTATTTTCATATATATTTTTAAAAAATAAACCCCATTTCAATTCCATAGTATTTATATCTTAGATTAGTAGTTAATTCAATTCTAATGGATCCTATATCAGTTGAATAAGACCATGTTTATCCTTGATAATTTAGATTCAACATTTCTAATTATGATTCCAACTAAAAGTTCAAAATAATCCTCTAAATTTAGTATTCCATTCAATAATTCAATTTTTAAAGAAATATTAGTTATTAATATTCATCTTCAAATCTTAATCACTATAATGATTTTGATTATCTCACGTCAACCCACTTGTGTAAAATTTTCTTCAACATCAACACATTTAATTTATGCATAACCTTTATTCACGAGACATGCGTTATTATTAATCTAATTCCCATGATAGTTTCATTTATTCATAAATATTCATATTTTTATGATCCCGTTGAGATACTATCAATTGTCTAAAAGCTCGATGTTTTGATTTATTTCAATTTCATCTAATTCATCATTCATGTATGGAACCCATTACTTGACTTTAAATTGTTATTAAAATTAAATTGGTTATAATTTTTACAATATTGTTGTGTGATCTAGACTAATCATTATTATTTTTTAGATGCATCTCTAATTAAATTTTATTGATAGACTTACATTTTCTTATTTACCATCTAAGATGTATATTGACTCTCTTTAGTAATTATCTACTCCCCTATGTTAGGATCAATGTATTTATCATTTGATGAACATTTTATAGATTTATAATATATAAAAAATAAAAATATTATATATATAATTCAAAAATATTTTAATTTCTAGAATTATCTCCCTATTTTACCATGACAACCATGACATCATTTATATATAAAATATTATTCAGATTTTTTTGATGAATATGTCAGTATTTTTTTTCTCTTGTAACCTAAAAAATGCCTCTATCTGCTGCATATCCATAAATTCAAATATTTCCATCATTATTCAAAAAAATTTATAAACATCCAAAGACTAAAAAATGTTTTAGTGAGGGATTTATTCTACGAAAAATTTGATATGTTATCCACTAATCCCCACGTCTTAAAAATTCCAAATTTTGAATATACCCTATAATATATACTAACACCATTACAAAATGGAGAGAGATAATACTTGAGCTAGGAAATGTCTTCAAAATATTATTCACCATATTATTATTTCATTCCAAATATCCATTCCATTTATTTTTTCTCACTGAAGATACCTCATTTTTAATGTCTATATTCTCATTATAGTTTTCTACATCAATAGATGTGTACTATATTCCATTTAATGGATTAAAGAAATATTGATTGTGAAATTTTCTCATTTTTTATGCTCCTAAGTATAAGTTAATTCAATCCATGAATTCTTTCATAAATTGTATGTACATAATATAGGTCATTATACAATATTCTCCAATTAAAATATAAAATACCTCTCCCTTCATGATTCCAGTGAATTCATTTGACCAAATAAAATTATGTAAACTAGATAAAAGTGATTTGATGAGAATTTTCATTTTACAAATATGTATTGTTGAAAATATTTCATGAAATACCTAAAAACATGTATTTTAAAGGCCACTCCTTCTATCGGAAATGTCCACCATATTTTATTTTTCATAGATATGTTCTCCACACTCTATTAGTAAATATGACAGAGACTCTAACGTCACTTGTTTTTCACATATTACACTTCAATGATACATGAGTTTTCTATATTTTATAACTAGTATAGATTAAATTTTTTTCTCTTTCATTTAATGATATATTTCCTAGTGATTTATTTCATTATGAACACTTTTTTGATAAATATAAACACCAATAAAATGGCACATTATTGAATCTCACTCTTGAGATTATTTCATAATTGACCTATATATTACTATTCTATATTATTTAGATAATATCCCTTAAATAAGATATTTCAAAATCATTTGGTCATGAAAACGCCATAATTTAAAAATTTAACCACTCAATTAACTCTACCCATCTAATTTGACAGGTGGCTTGATCTCCCTATAATGTGGGATAAATATCCATTATTAAGAATCTCAGTGGTGTAATTGTTTGTAACATTAAGATTAAATTTATAATGGTTTAAATTATCAATCTTAATTTTTTTCAATTGAATCAAATTTATTTCAAATATAAAATGAAATCTCATATTTCTCTTCATCATTTAGTTTATCCATACTTCTATACTTCTTCAAATGGAGAATATTTATTTTTTTAATTGAACTATTTTCATATGTCTAGCATTCATCAATATTTTATTTCCATGGGAGTAATACTCTAAACTTATTTTTCTAAAATAAGTATATATATATGCCATAAATTTTAATAATGATTGGGAAACTATTATAAATAATTTATTCATTATGATAAGTGATATAGTATCGTAGTTATTTATGGAGTTTCAAGTGATTCCCACAATTAAAATCATTATTCCTCTTCAAAACATCACATGGAGTGGCCAATATATATTAAAATATTATACATCATTATATGAAATATATTATCACCCTCATCACCCCAAATGAATCTAGCATTTAAATATTTCTTCATTTGGTGTTTGACCCTCGATGTTTGAGGAATACCACCAAAACATCTTTTAAATTTCTTCATAGTTATCATTTTTCATTATATTGGTGTATTTATATTGAATTCAATATCTCCAACCATATATATTACATTATACTATGGAATTAATACATCTACATTTTATGTATCAGTGATATGGACAACCACAATTTTACCTCTATATCTATGTCTGTATTCATTTATTAATTTTTAAAAGGCTATTGGACTAATTTTTTTCCATTCCAGTATCTATTGATCTTTGAACATTCAAGACATTCACTTATTATTTCATCCTCATGTATTAATTTTATATTACTTTTTAATTATAAAACTAATCGCCTTTTAATCAAGAGATTCATCCTTGTTTTCTTTATATTTTTCATAAGAATAATAGACAAAAATACCCTTCAAAAATTTAGGTAACTTGATGTTATAAATTCACTACTTATCTTATGATTCATTGACTAGTGGATTGATATTCTCACTAATTTACATGGTATGCATCTCATAATCAATATAATACAAATATATAAAATTTTCTCTCAATAATCCCCTGATATTTATATCTTTTTTCCATTGAGTATGAAAATAATCAAGACCCTATCAAATTATAGGTTTAAACCAATAACTCTATCTAGGTGATATTTATACTACCATCAATATTTTTCATTTTAAATAGTATTCCATATAAAATATTTTGTATCTGACATAAATTTAAATTCTATTTCATTTAAATAATCTTTACTATTATCCTCTTATTTTTTAACTAATATATTTCTATGAAAATTATTTTGATTAATTTTATAATTTAAATGATCCATTAAGAGTGAAATTATTTATTTATTTCTATTGGATTTATGATTTACGTTCATCATTATCATAAAATACCATTGGAAACCTCATTTAATTGATCCCAACTCTATCACATTGATAACATGTTATGGATAGTTTATTTCAATCCTTTCATTTCCTCTATTCAATTGTTATAATAATGGAGATACAAATAAATCACATTCATCTTCTTCCTTGTGTCCAATAAATATTATTTTTGATATTATTTATAACCATAAATGTTCTCTTATTATATGAGTTATTTTATATTTAATTTAGATTTTTTTACATTTCATATGAAACCAAAAATATTAGAAAATTATCCAATGATATTGATACCAAATTATTATCTTCATGAACTGATACATTTTCAATATAATTTGGCAGTGTTAAAATACAAGATAGTCTAATAGGGTATAAATCTGTGTGATAGTAGATTTAATCTTTTTCACCTTTAAAATATCAATTCCCAAATTATTCCCTTATTAGAAGGAACATTATTGAATGATATATTATTTATGATTAAAAAATTCATCCACATCAGATATCATGCATATGTGTTCAATTTAAAACTTATATAAACACACATATTTTACAAGTTTCACCCAAATGGGAAATATAGAAAGAAAATACAATTATTTTTTGTGAATTTCACTAAAATCCACAATAACTCTATAATTTTGGTGGATAAACATTTTATGTGAAGTCACTCCTCACCAATGCTCATTACATATACATGTTTACATGAATTTATTCATCATCATAGCTAAATGCATATTAAAGTGTTTAGGTAATAGCTCACTACCTTCCATGTCTCACTCCCATCCCACTCTGACATAAACCACAATAAAATATATTTGTTTATAAATATTCTTCTATCTTAAAAATTTATTAAGATGAAGGTCAATCATTGATCAGATATTTTGATATGCTTCAGAACTCCAAATGTTGATTGGACAGTGAATTCAAAGTACTAATTCAAATTTCACATCTTTATTTAATGAAATCTAAAACAGAATATTTCAGTCTTAAATATTCAATAGAAATTCACACAATATCAAATATATATATTTTTAATAATTTATGTATGTATCTATTTTTAATTCTTTTTTACCTTCTGTGAAAAATATTATTGGGTCCATAATAATAGACAACATTGATCTTCAATGGAAATATATTCCTAAATAAATCATCCTCTCTTATTTAAATATGTAAATAAAATTTGATAAACATCTCTTATAATTCATTCTGAGAAGACTACTTTATATTTATCTTTCCATATTCATTTTTTCTTATATGTAATATAAGAAAATAACTCTTTTAAATCATGAGTATTTCTAAATAGAAAATTAAAAAAATAACACAAAACATAGAACTACTCCTTCTTCAAAACCATCCATTTGATTATCTTAAATAATATATCTTCCATTAATATTATATTTAGAAGTTAATAGTTATCAAAAAAATTAATGTCCTTTTATTTTTAAATATTATCAAGTTTAATAAAATTTATATAGACTATAGAAATTATAGAAGAAGAAATTACTTCATGGTATGGATGGTTGGATTCATATTCAACTTTATTCATTTTTCATATGTGTAATGATATGAAATTGAACATCATTGTAGAAACATGATTTATATTTTAGAATAGACTAAAGAATTATGATGATGTCGATTTTTCTTTATTCATAGAAGATACTTCACTATGTGTTTTCTTCAATATTGGCTTTGAATTGTGCATAATTACATGGTCTTGGATTTTATTACTATATATTATAATACATATCATTCACAACCTTTCTACATTAATAATGGAATGAACATAATGAAGTAGTATCATTTACCATGACTTCTCTTTTCTCAGTAATTCTATGATAAACAACATTAATTTTAGAACTATATAAATATTGTGATTTGTATCACTTCCATAACATGGGAGTGAAAAAATAACCAAGACCAATATAAATTATCAATGTATCCTCAGAAAAGATTATTTACAATATAACATATATATTGAATAATGAAAACCCTGTATTTTAAATATCTATGGAATAATAAATTATTCTCCATGATAATAAAGAAGAATAAAATCTAATTCATGGAAAAAAGAACCTTATACATCAAAGTTAATGATCTCCGTCTACTTTATTTTACAATATTTTCAATAATAAAAACCATTTATATAAAAACTAGATTATTTGAGACCATTCAAATGTTTTAAACTTTAAAAAAATTTATGCAACTACCAATTCACTACATAAGTACATAAAATTAATAAATATCCTCGGACTTAAAAAAAATTAAATGAAATGTCCATAAAATACACTAATTCAATCTCTATGCGTCCAAAATCCTTTCTAAACTTCTAGAATCAACATTAACCTTGAAGAAATATACTGAACTAATTTATAGAATTTGGGCCTTCAATACTACAATAAAATACTCCTACGGATATTAATTTTCAATCATAAAATTTAATTATCCACTATAATTATATTTTTGGAATGACTCTTATACTATAGAAAACAAATTTCCCAACATTTAAAATTATAGAACATAGAACTTCTACAATACACAATAATTTTGTATATTTCACTATAATATTATACTAAATCCTATATTTTCAACCACTATAAAAAACCATTACTGATCATATGATAATCCAATATATGGCATTATATTTGAAATATATAGAAACCTTTACAAGATAATTATAATTTTAGTATCATTTATTTGACAACCAATTCCAAAACTAGATCTAACAACATTAATCATTCAGCTGAATAATTCATCAACATTTTCATAAGGCTATATTTTGAAATCATTAAACAAATGGTGTGGTAATTGAATTTTATCCTCATTTAACTTGATTCCACCATCGTATATTTTATAAAATTTTCCAACTTGAAATTGGAAAAAGTAAAACTATCACTTTCATTATACTTTAGAATGATAATTCGAAAAATAAATTTTTTAATATTTAAAATCACTATTTATTAGAATTATATTTTCCTTGGTCATGTACCATTCAAAAAAATCATTAACTTATATCCCAAGTATATACGTAAAGAAAACATCAAGCCCAATAGATTAAAAAATGTTGTCCCATTCTATTCAATAGAAAACTAGTATTTGAATATTTCAAACATGGGTACATATTTTTCATTCTATGGGTTATCTATAATCATAAACATAAATTTTCATATTCATGTCAAGGAACCTATGAATTTAACACAACATATTACATGTAAGAATTCAAGACATTCCCAAATATGGGGTAAATTAGTGTGTGAACTTCTTCCAACATCATCATGGATTTTATTCCACATTGGATGAAACTAATTATAAATTTAAAATTTAATCTCGAATCCATAACAATAAAAAATTAAAAAAATTAACATTAGGAATAATAATTTTAAAAAGATCTCTACTAATATATTCATTTAAGGATTACATACGTGATCCATCAATATTCTAAAATCAATAATGTATCAATAATTTAATGGATATAACTTTTTATTAATTTTAACTCTATGAAAATACCAATATGTTTAAAACATTTTCAATATATTATCTCACTTCCTCCCTTGGTATAATCCTAATGACTCATCTTCATTGAATACATCATATGCATCTTTTCTTAGTTTATCAACATGAATGTTAATTCTATGTCATCATGAATATTTCCTAATTTATCCATAATAAAAGATAGAATATTATTCTATTATTCAATCCATGATATCTATAATAATATCTACCAATAGTCATGTATCTTGTATAGTTTATACTATTAATTTTATAAATTATATGCCCAATTATTCCTCTCACGGTATTCCATCTTCACTCATCATTTTAATAAATTATATTGAAGTCCAAAATTTATAATATTACACTTATATTAACAATTTATTATATAAATTTTCATTAATAATTCATTTCTGTCACACTCTATAAATATAAAATAGTGGTTAGGGATTAGAACACTTCATCTCCTAGGAAAATGCAACGGACTCCTCCTTCACCAATTACATCAGATGGATTTCTTCGTTATTTAGTAACCTGATGATTAATTACATTTCATATTGTATATGTTCTAATATCTCGATCATGGAATATATATTATGATTCTCTAATTGAATCCATGATCTCTATAATAATATTCATTAAAATAATGTATGTTTTATATGCTATTTTATTCTCCTTTTATATTCTACACTAAAATCATACTTTTATGTAATTCCTAATTCTCTATAACTTTTAATAAATTCATTAATAGTTTTTCCTTTCACACAATGATGTTGTATTACTCCTTTCTAAACATTCCTCCATTCTTCTAAATTTTAAAAAATAATTAATGGGAAGCCTTATGATAAATTTATTTTCAATTTACCGTATAGAAAACTCCTCCAGAGTCCTTCATTTTGTGAATAAATAGATCATATCAATTTTATATTCCATTAATTACATCACTAATCATAATGGGGTAATGAATTCCCAATTTTTATTAATATTCTCTCCCAGAAATATCTTCTAATAAAATTACATTTTTTTCATCTATACAATTCATCTTCTCATAAAAACATATAATTTTATTCAATTCTTTGGTTTGACCGCAAAGAAAATTAAATTTTAGTTTCTTATAAAGACTCACTATTTTATTACAAAGAACTCTTAATCTATTCAAGATAATCCTTCTCTAGAACATATAAATTTCTTAAAATTTTATTTCAAATCGAACCCTTTGAAACTATTCAAAATTTTCATCCAATATGATGGGTTTTCACAAAATTCCATAAATCCTTTATGAAAAATCATACATGAAATTATTTTACGAATACTCTGTCAAATAATTCATTTATTAAAAATTTTCCACATAATTATATTTTTAACAAGATTACACATAGATCCATTGTTAAAATATTTTCTTTAATCTATATTTCCCAATAAACATTCCCATATACTCAAAACATTCACTAAACATTACCATTTACACCAAATCAAAGGTACTTAGAGAAAATTTATTTTTATAGTTTTTTTTCTTCACAACAAAAATATAAAAATTAGATTTAATATTTTCAATAATTTATATTCAATTTCAATGTATATATTATTAAAAAAAATCCCTTTTACATAAAACTACATATTCGCTAGGAATTTTAACGTGAATTTGGCTTGAAAACAAACACAAAATTACCACTATATTTATCGTACATATAATATCATCCTTTTATTTTAAAAATTCACCCTAAAATAATAAATATTCCTTAAACCATAAATATAGATAACCTTATTTCCAAGAAATATATGGAGATAGTCACAATTAAGTATGTTGATATATTGTAGGTAATTTTCTTTCTAGTAGGGTTCTAGTAGGGTTACAATTGGTTGGATCCTTATAAAATATGTAGAGGTGGTGGTGAGACACCATTGAACAGATTTGGTCCATATATATTATAATATTGATAATAGTTTAATGGAGTTAGTTTTATTTAATAAAACAAAAGTAATATTAAATTAAAATTTGAATTTTGATATATTACAAACTTTTTTGTGATAATTTTATGATATATTTTAGGAGTTTGTTATTATACATGAAACCTTATTATATGTTATCTAACTGACTTATGATATATATTTTTACATTCAATATGATAAGAGTAAAATTTTTTTATTCTAAAAAAATTAAAAATTGATTGATGATATACACAATTTATCAATGTTTTCTATGGAGAAAGATGATATTCATATTTATTTTTATTTTACCAATGTTGTTGGATTTATGATAATTTATATAGATTTTTCTTAATGAGAGATATAAAATAACCATGATGTTGATATTTCCTATGTAATGGTGATTATATTCCCACGTATCTCGATATGATTAAAATATTAGACGATATTATCACTAGTAATTTTTTATTGTGGTACCAGAGGGTGTTCCAACTTTTATGATATTACCATTAAATGGGATGATATAAACACTGGGATATGATAATTTGAATGGGATGTGAAGATATCCCCATTCTTAAGACCATGAAAATATAACCTACAACCAGTGGATACCTTAATACATTGGCACTAGAGAAATAAATCTCATCCCAAAGTGTTTAATGGTTCAATAGTCTTGGTAAACTGGATATATACTTGAATCTCACATTTTCATTTGGAAACATAAATTAAAATATAGTATTTTAATTGAGAAAATAATTTTCCAAATTACAAAATACCTTTGTATTAACAATAAAACATTTCTTGGTATTCTATTGAAAAACTCTATAATGGAGAGAGCTCATATACTCAGTTAAGATATATGTATAGTGTAATCTTAAAAGAATATGGACAATATGAAAAAATTATTATCAAATAATTCCATGTAATTAATCACATGAGATAAGACATACACAAGGATATAAAAAATTAAAATAAAAAAAATGAAATAAATTAATGATTTCATAAGGACTGAATACATATTTTATGATATGTTAAATTTACTTTTTATGCCTCATGCCAAGAAATCATAATATTACTATCATGGAAACTTATAAATAAATCACTAATAAATGTGTAAGTTCATATCCAAAATCGAAACAAGTTTTTCTCAAGAGACCTACAGATGCATTATAAGGATATGTAATTTGAGGCCCCTTCCATAACATATTAATTACAATGAATTCGTCATATTAATAAATAACATATCATAAAAAACTTCTTTAAAAATAAATAACAATCCATATTCTATGATATATGATATAAAATATCAAAACATTCCCAAATGAAACTGATCATAACCCATCCATAAATATGTGATGAATTATAACATAAGATAATAATCTTAGGCAATTATAAGATTAATAAAATATATTGACATAGATGAATGTAATTTTAAAATATCAATTTAAATTTCATGGGGAAAATACATCTTTTCACATTGAAATCACATATATAAAGACTTTGGAAAAATAAATGAAAATATTTTTATTCAAAATAACTATATAAAATTATAAAATATTCATAAAATGATATATTATCAGGGATATGGAAATTTACATTCATTCCATGTAATTTAAAAAATATTCTATCCACACTTTCATGAAATGGTCAAAAATTACCTAGTTCAAATAATTATAAGAAGAATCTTTTCAGTGAATTTTGAAATAAAATTAACATTGGTAAAAATTTCATTGTTAGATAAATTATAGAATGATTGAAATTTTTTAATGTATTATTATAACACATTAAAATGGAAGAACGAAATTTCCCTAGAAATGACATAAACTTAATTAATCCTTAATAATTATGGGATTGCGATTTAAACCCTTACGGCGTGGGTATACTATTAATCATAAGTGTCGTGAACGAAATAACTTAATATAAATATATTAATACAATGAACCCACATATATTAAGGATATAATATATTAAATTTTCAGTATATATAAGACATTAAATAAATAAGTGGTAAATACAGAATATGTCACACAGAAGTAAATGTGAGACAAGAAACCCTACCTCTAGTTTGAATTATTCCACATGTGCCAAAATATAAAATATAATTAATATATATTTGTTATAAATATATTATAGACCCATAAAAATATATTTAATACTATATTTTTTTACTTATAATCTATTGTGAAATATTTACAGACCATTCATTGTTAAAATCACTATTCTGGTAAATAATTGCTTCATTTTTATGCAAGTTTTAGTTTGGTAGTGTAATTATATATAATTTGATAATTTATCAATAATTATATGAATTTTAATAATGAAATAAATATCTTATATATTCATTATATTTTTATTTATAGTAATTCATAAAATATAGAGACATGGAAATTAATTACACAATTCATAGAGTTGGTTTTCCCAACATACACATGAAAGTTATTTTCACCATTCAATTGATTGAATAAAACAAAGGTAAATTTCAATAACCCTATAAATAAAAATTTTTATATCATATAAATCTAATAAATTCATTATATATTTCCGTATTATTATCCATGTAAATTTTAAATGAAAAGAATGGATCTATTAACTTTATAGAGAATGTGCCATTAAATATTCATGAGTGATGTCATGATTTTTCAAAGGATTGGAAGGTAATAATTTATATATAATATTATATTTATGGAACCATAGTTATATAATAATTATTATCTATAATAATTTTTTAAATCATTATAATCATAAAATTTTAGTGGTGATGATAAAAAAATCACTTCTATGTGGAGACAGTAAGTCGTACATACAAACAAGTGATGTTTTCACTTTTCATTAGATGGAAATGAGATAGAATATGGGTTTACAATAATCATAATAAAATAAAATGTTATTGATTATAATTGTTCTATAAATTATATGATGGCTACACAACCTCAAGAGTAAGTAAAAGAATAAATAAACTCGAAGGACTTGGTAAATACGATTTTCTCTTTCTCGGTAAACTTCAATTAGTTCTCTTCATAAGGGGATTAAAATAGATATTTAGGAATAACAAAATTATACATCATGGAGAAATATTTTTATATGATTAATGTGTGGTATTTTTATAATGATTTATTTATAAATGTTGTTTTAATAGGTGAAGGAGGAGATGTAGTTTAATAATTGAGGTAACAGACAGTTTTCAAATTTCATTAAAGATTAAATTATAATAAATTCATTATCTATAAAATTGAATAAAAATTTTCACATATTTAATACTAATGTTTTATTTTATTAATATATAATAAAATTTTACTTTTTTTTTGTTTTGTGGTGTTTTAAACCATATCCATTCGTTTAACCCCTTAGTTAACCTATTTTAACATTATCCCTGGTAACATATTTTTCACTCATAATAGATTGTAGTTCTTTAAATAAGGTAAACATTGACTCATAAATGTAAATTTTATTCAATTTTATACCATATGATTAATCATTTTACCTTATTCACGATTTTAATAAATTTTAACTAATTTAATAATATATTATTTTTAGAAAATATCATTTTTCTCAATTTTGACAATATTCATTTATTTGGACTTGAAACACATCAATACATATTTATATACAGAATATAATTATTTTGAAAATAAAAATTATGTCATATTAATCTAAAAAATTCTTATAAGACTTTAAATATCTAATATTATATAACTTCTATATTTTCAATATCATTTATTTTAATTTTCTATTAATTGACTAATTATTATATTAGCAATTGACAAAAATTTAAAGTAATTATATAGTCACTAAAGCTTTTTGATAAATTATAACTCATATTATAATATCATTATTCAAAAAATTCACTTTTATAATCTTCATAAATTTATTTTTACCTATGATGTCTCATAACATATTTTTAAAACTAAGAGTGGAATATTATGTAAAATTACTTTATTTAAATATTATTTAGTTAATTTTCATAGAAAATTGTCCATTAAACATATATATTTTGTTTATAATTTTATGGGGTTATAATTAAATTCTTCCAATAAAAATAATGATTTAATATGATGATCTTATCGATTATTTTTAACCTAATATAACCTAGGTTACCCTTTATTGAGGTGAAACATTTTAGCACGATTACTATTCATAATGCCCATAAATAAATTGGGCCTATTTAACAAATATGGACCTCCTGATTCAATATATGTAATCTATTTTATCCAATTCAATACATATAAGTTTCATGAAATATTTTTCTTAATTTTTCATAAAATGAGATGAAAATTATTTTTTAGAAAAATTAAGTCTTTCAGAAAACACATTGATTTATATCCTTTTCCCATTCCAAAAAAAATTATTTCATGAATGATAAAAAAAACTAATATTTTATATATAAATATCATTAAAACCATATACCCATAGTGAAAATTTTAATTTATAATATAATAACATATTTTGAGTATGAAAATAGTTCTCCATAAAAACAGAACCTTTATTTCATAAGTTTTTTATTCAAATAAATTGATAACTTATTAAATTAATTTGCAAATGTATAAACCATATATGTTTAATAACATAGTTATACCTATTCATACATTTTACCTCAATGTCTAGGTGATATATGTTACATAATTTTCAAATATAATGTATTTTTTGTTGGAACTCAATGTTTCATGTGTCATAATCTATTGAAGAAATACAATTTATTAAGTTGAAATATATTTTAACAATTAGGGGTGTTGTTTTCTACCCCCATAAAATGAATTTATTTCCCAATATTTTGTTATTGTGATAAAAATATGTGAGTACACTTTGTCCTCAATACATCCTCATGCTCCCACATAACATCATCAAATTTATGGATTCACGGTGACACTTTTAAAAGATGAGTAATGTTATTTCTTAGAACCATGTCTCTAAAATATATAATATCCACTAGTTTTCCATTTTATAAAATATATTTCCCAAGTGTTATTTCCTATTATTTTAGTAAATTTTATGTATTGGGTATGTTCTTTCTCCGGAGAGATACATGGAACACATCACGATGATAAGATTCATTTCGAGGAGGATCGAATTGATGAACTATCATCACAATATAATTAAGAATTTAAAAGGGGTCAATACACCAAGGTATTATATACCCCATCATTCTAAATATCCTCACCCTATTCGTAGGAAATATTCATTGAAATTAATTATCACTAACTTCAAACTCAAGATAACTATATTGATTCTAAAAATAACTTTTCTTTCCACTATGATATACTATTAGGTGAATTTGCATTGATTTATGTTTATCAACATTTTCTTCAACATGGTTTGGTCCTAGTATAATTATTTTTCAACATCATTCTACCTTATTGGAGTTCTCTACTTTTTTCTATATTGGGCTTCATAAGAAGATATATGAATTCACATGATAAATCTATTATTATAAAAAAAATTACACCAAAGTAAGGTGTTGATCCCAACAACCTTCAAAATAGATAAAATAATATAAATATGTGTTTTATAGTTTTAATGGTCCTATCATACATACTATTTATCTATAGATGATGAAAACTTTTGAAACTCAACTATATGTCCAAATATCACTAAATATATTGACAGAACATCAATTTAATCTATGGATCTATATCCAATAAAATAAATTTTGACACTCCATAAAATATTAACACTTCCTTAGTATAAAATATGAACTGTTTGTCAACATATAAGTATTATAGAGGGAAATTAATTCTTTAACTTTATAAATTGATCAACTAAAACCCATGTATAATTATTCCATTTTGATGTTTTGGGGATCCTAATAATAAAATCCATGGTGTTGTTTTCCAATTTCTTTTTGGGAATGGTTGGTGATTGTAAAATCCCCTTTAATTTTTAACTCTCTATCATATTGTTCTAACATACCAAACACTGATAAACATATTCTACAATTTATATATTTTTGATGTCCCACTATGTATAATCATTGAAAACTCAATACGTATTCATAATTCGTATATTAAAAGGGAATTAATAACTATGATCTTTATAAATAATATATCATTCCTTTAATTTGGTATGGATGGGACAGATACATGGTTCTTAAACCATATCATACCATCATAATAATTATTGAACTCATGAATACTTCTCATTATTTTTAGTATCACCATCATTATATTATTCTTTAATCCTCACATTGATAGATTGTTGTATTATCAATCACGAACGATATGATTTCTCCCCTTTTATGAATTGTTCAACATACATCCTTTTCATGTTTAAACTTTTTGGATGTTTTTTGATCATCATCATGTATAATTTGGCATGATCCTTTCATCATTGTTCATATAACACCATGTTCACATTCCCAGGATTTTAATGCACTGAGTAGTCATAATCCTTAATTAGATATAACCATTTTTTTGTCCCACATTAAAAACATTATCTGTGGAAATATACATTAAAAACTATTATTAGAATATATGTCACAAAGTTCCCATTAGAAATATTTCCTCAATATTTTAATGTAAAAATTATTGTTTCCAACAAAAAATCCTATATTTGGTAATTTGTTTCTAGTTCACAGTTGATGTGGTACATAAGATATCATAATGACATATTTTATTAGGAAACATCCCAATAACATCATCAATGCATCACAATAGATTAGATATACATCAATTCTACTGAATAGTGTAATAATAGGTGTTCTAAAAACAATATCTTCAGTTCCTAAAAGTATTCATGAAATTTCTATCTCTAATTGAACTTGCATCCCTTACAATATGACATAGTGACTATGTTGGATAGTTATGATAAATTATTTTCAAATCATATATAATCCCCATTGAAACTATGGTATCTATGGGCCTATATTACCATCATTTTTATAGGATAATGATGGATAACATCAGTCTTTTATGGATACACATATATACCCATGACTGATATTATGTGACCCAAAAATTAAATACTTTGTATCAAAAATTCAAACATGGTAAACGTTTGAAACTTATTTTCTTTCCATTGGGTATTCAGTAAAATTCTTAAGTGGTCTTCATGATTTTTCTTTTTTAGTGAATATATAATAATTTATTCTATAAATAATATGAAAAATGATCAATTTAGTCATTATTGACTCTATTTATTAAATCCATGAAGATTTGTGGAGAATTAGTATAACCAAATCAGATAACTATATATTAATAGGGTTTGTACATTGTATGGAATTTTAAATTGGGTATATTAGACTTTTTTAACCACAATTTATTATATTTGTAATGATTGTGAATCTAGGAAAATTACTAAGATCTATATAGATTATTAAACAATTCATCAATAGAGGGTAGATGGTATTTTTTCTTGATAATGTTCTTTTAATGCTCTTGCAAAACAATAAATAAATACATTTACTCATATTTTTTCTTAAAAAAGAAAGTGGACCACAAGGTGATTATAATGGATAAATGAATCCCTGATCAATATTTTCTTGGATTTTTATCTTCAATTAAATAAACTAAATAAAAAAATTATGGAGGCATTGAAATATGTTTAGAACCATGTATGAGTTCTATTAAAAAATAAACATTAAAATTCAATGGAAGACCGAGAACTTGCCCATAAATACATAAAAAATCTCCCACAAAAAAGTCACATCATTGATATCTATATTATCTCTACCCATAACCAATCAAAACACATTTTAATTATTAATCCATACCTATATAATGGATTTTATTCCCAACAAATCTTCATATTTACCATCACATTGATAGATGCTCATAGATTAGTTTTTAATAAAACATGCGACTTCACATTATCATTAATTTATGTGGTGATTATATATATAAAGAAAAACCACAACTAATAAAACATAAAATTTTACTATATAGTGAATAATATGATTTTCATGAATCACATTCCAAAAAACATCAACCGAAGAGGAACTGTAGACTTGTGATACAATCATCATAATATTATAATTTTTCAATGCATACTCAATAACTAATTATTCAGTAAGTGATTTTATACACTTATAAAATTATTTAACATAAAAAATTGTTCGTAAAACCTGAATAAAATAAAATATTTTCAATTATGTAGGGAATGATAAGTGAACCTTTCAACAAATCATTATGAACATCCATATAAGATGTAGAATTTTCATAATCTTGGTATCACACCCATCACTTATTTTATAGAAATATCCCTTTACTTTATGGAAATTGTTTTTCATCATGCATAATGAAAAAACGTTACCTTTTAATCATGTACCAAGGTGTTTATTTCCACATGTATCACATGCTATAAAATTTATCTTTCTCTTCATCACCTTATCAATTTTTTTCTTTACCATCTCCATCTTCACTGGATATCCTTTGAAGCAATAAAGCATGGATAATTATTTCTCTATATTGAACCTATATTATACAGTATAATCATATAATGAGTATATATGGGAGACTTATTCACTTTGAAGTATTGACTTAAACCTTTTAATTAAGTAGTCTATCATGGTCGTTGGATTTCATGCATAGTTCACAACTAGCCTTTATAGCAAATTAAAGTTAGCATCATAATTTTTAATATTTTCCTCTTCACGTTTCCTAATATATAAGAATTTTATTTCGATATTCTATCATTATTTATGAGGAATATAAATTACAGTGAAAAGTTTTCTAAAATCCTTCCATTCCATGATCTATATTTCTTCCTCATCCTTTATGAATTGGATCAATGATCAAAATTTATTAGAATCCCCTAAGATTTGATAAAATTGCATGAAAATTGTATCCCCTTCATTACATCCTAAAAAAATATATTATCTACATAACTTATCCATTACTTGGTTACAAGATTTTTTTAGACCCATTAAATGGTTGAGGATTCTTATCCATTAAGTGTTCTATCATTTTCACTCTGTATTGTGGATCATTATACTTCTCTATAAATGCAAGGTTATTTCTCATAAATTTTGTCATATTCCATATTTTATTTATAATTTCTTCATCACTATCTATAAATGATTCTCCAACATAATTATATTAGTAATGAGGGAAATCCCTTCATGGATACATGCATTGATATGGTTTCTATAAATTCTTCTAAAATCTATTTATAAATAACAAAATAAACATTTTATATCATAACATTATGAAACATGATGTATAATAAAAAAAATAGTGATGAAGATAACATATATTGAATAATGTATGAATATATAATCTCAAAATCATAAAAACTATTTTATTTGTAATATTCTCAATTTCAATCATAGGGTTTTGTTTTATAATTGTTTTTTCCTAAATATAGTTCCAAAAGATTATAAAAAACATTATCTAATACCAAAATTTTAAGAATCTGACCCAAGTAGCCTGGGTTTTTTGGATACCATTATAGATTGGAACTAGATATAAGAAATAACATCCCAAAGTACCAAATGGATTATTAGTCTTTGTGAAATAGTAAAAATACCTGAATTCCACATTTATATTTGAAAAAAATATATCAAAATATTTTTGTTGAGAAAATTTCCACCCCCTTTAAAATATCCCATAAAATTAACTATAAAAAATTTCCTAGTAACCTAGGTAAAATAGACATAAGACATTAGTAAGCCCAAATTCCTATTTAGGGTATATGTATAGTGGATTAAAAATTATGAATGAATAATATAGAAATAAAGAAACAAAAATAAAATAATTAGATACTAATAATCACAGGAGGTAAATTATATCCATGGATATAAAAAATATGTAAATAATCACATGTAAATAAATAAATCTGTTTATAATAATGTAATTCATAAAATTTTTAATTTTAAACACACCATATAGTTCTCATGAAAATACATCATAAACATAATATCAAGTCCTAATATGGAATCAAATTACATAAAAATGTATGGTCTTAGCTAAAAACCCAAACATGTTTTTCTCATAAAACATATTTATGCAACTAGGGGGATATGTAATTCTAGGCCCCACCCATAATGTAATTAGTAAAATTTATTCCTCGTATGAATAAATAATACCATATAATCAACTACCTTACAAATAAAAAATATTCATATTTGTAGAACTAGCATATAGAATATCAATACTTTTCCCAGTCAAACAGATCATAAACCATTCATCAAAATATGATGAATGGTAACATAAGGTAAAATCATAAATAAATTATCATATTTAATAATTAATGATGAAGTATATTAAAATAAATAAAATTTATTATAGGTAAAATTATTTTAGAAAATACCATTTTTACTTTGAAATCAAATATTTAATGACCTCTCAAATATGAATGAAGAATTCTTCTACTAATATAACCATGTAAAATTATAAAGAAATGATTAAATAAAATATTACTCATGATTATGGTAAAATTAATTCATTCTAAATAAAATAAATAAATTCCCTCCAAAACTTTCTGAAATATTAAAACAGTTACTTATTTGGAAAATGCTATGAAAAATATTTTCAACCCATTTTTAAATAAAAAACATATCTAAATTTTTCATAAAAAAATAATTTATATAATGTTTCAAAAAAAATTTAAATATTTATATCAAACCATGAAAAAAAAATATATACTTTTAGTGGTGTCATAAATATAAAAAATCTCTAATAATGATTAGATTGTGAAATAAATCATCAGCATCTAGGTATCATTTGAGTTATAATCCCCATGAATGAAATAAATTCTGATAAAACTTTATATTCATTAATCTCAAGGAGATCTATGATATGATACATAAAAGGGGAAGTATATAAATCACACAGAATAAATATATGGTGAATATAGCATATTTCTCACTGAAATTAATGTGAGACAATCAAACATTACCCCAGGTTTGAAATCATTAATGTGTGTTTGAACCTCATGTATAAAGAATATAGATTTATTATACATATTTCTAGATTAATAAACATATATATCTTAAAATTTAAGATTTAATTAAAATTTATTTCTACCCATTTAATAATAATTTTTTGTTAAAATCATTTTTATGGGTAATAACTTCTTGAATTCACATGCATGTTTTTGTTCATTAGTTTCAGTATTTGTACAATGAAAATTTTTCTTTTATATTAATAGATTTACTAATGATTTAATCTTCATATATATTCAGTATTTGTTTATTTATAGTAATTTATAATAGTTTTTAATAGAAAATTATTTACACTGTTTATGGAGATGGAAAGCTGTATGTATGCCAGAAATTATTTTCACCATCAATTGTTGGGAAAAAAGAAAGCTAAATAATTATTTTTCATTGTATAGTAATTATTGTATCATATAAATCATATATATTCATTAAATATAACCTTACAACCATCAATTTAATGTGTAAATTATAAATGGATCAGGTCAAATCATGGAGACAATAGGTCGTACGGTCGAATGAAAGATATTATCATTTTTCAATGGATTGGTTGGTATAATGATATATATAATATTGTAGTTACATTACTATAATTATTTAATAATTATCATATATACTCATTAATTCCATATTTACAACCAGTCAATTGAATTGGGGATGAGAAAAAAATAACAGTTCTACTTTATTCCGAGTATTATTAGTTATAGAGGATCAATTAGATGTAATTACTTCAATAATACAGTAATAATTATTATTAATAAAGTTAAAAAATAAATTTGATTATATTTTTTAATGAAAAAATTAGTTCAAAGTATTTTTATATAATTTAGATCATTTTGTTTTTGTTAATAATTTTATTGTTTTCTTCATGGAGTTATAATAATTAACTCTTGTCTAGTATTACATGGATATAACAATTATTTTAAAATAATCCCTAATATTCCATGAATACACTATAGTTCTAACCATAATCAGGAAATTTTACACTCTTTCGTAATTTAGTATTATAAGGGGATATATAACATTCAAATTTTAGAGGTAGTATGAAGTAATTTTACTAAATTATCTCTAAAAATCATTATTGTTGACATACATGCATCATTAATGGAATACTTTGTCAAGATTTACATATATTAACAAAAATTAATGTATGATTCATCCATTATAGAATTTTATAATTTATTTACTAAATTTATTAGGATTACAAATTATTTATTATTAAATATATTGTAAATTTCGAGTCATGATTTTTAAAACATAAGAATAAACATTAGTATATTTTTTAAAATAAATAAATTTTGATTCAAAATTTATAATATAAATATATATGTGTGTGTGTAGTTTATTGTATGAATTATAATAAATATAAAAATGATTTATAATAGAAATTATATTTTTAACACACTAAAATGAATTGTATTTTAAAAATAATTTATTCCAATGTGTTTTATTCAACTTAAAAATTATTAAGTAATTTATAAATCATAAAGAAAATATTTTATTTTTAAAAAATGTATTTTTTGATTAATGTCAAGGTATTTTTAACTCTTAAAAGATAAATTTTTTTAAATATATAAATTCAAGAAATATTATCTAAAAATAAAATTCCAATGGTTGTTCATTCAATGTTGGTATTAGAACCCCATCTATGTTTTTTAAAATATGAATATTTTATAACCAATAATCCAAAGCTATAAGCAATAATTGTGAAGTGATTTCTCGGGTATTAATATGAATACCCCATCTAACCACCAATTTCTATTAATTAAATAGATCTTGATATTTATTGGCCTTATTATACTATAAAAACCCCCATTATGATCCACTCATAGTTTTAATGTGTTCATTTAAAACATCTCATAATCCATAGGTAACTTAAGTGGATTTGATTCCATTATCTCATTAAATTTTCCATTGAATGATCATTTATTAACAAGTACCTCTTAAATTGTTCTTCATAATTTCTAATAAATATTATTTAATGAAATATTATTATATTGCACTAATGATATGGTTTTTATGATAAATTAATGAGTAATATATATTTGAATGTTTTTTGAGGTACACTTTTAACATTTGTTGCTCATGAAGCTATGATACAAGATCACTATGAATGTTTCTACTCTCTCCATGCATATTGCCTACCATATTTACAATGTTTAAAAATTTCATTTTTACATAAAATCTCAATATAGGGATGATAGAAACTCCATGATATTTGGATATAATTCAAATTGGATCTTGGTATTTGTGGAATTCTCTCATTATTATATTTAATCTCAATATGAGGGTTTTATGGTATATGTGACATAAAACATAAAGGATTTGTGGCTCCCTCTATTATATTATAATCACATTAAGATAATTTATTTCCATGGAAAATTACCTTAATATGGATCCTTTATTTCATCATTGATCTATTTTTCTGTGAAATAAAAATAGGGTCATGCTTATATTGGTAAAGTATAAATCAATAGTAATTTTCAATTTCCCAGAAAAACATGATCATTCACATGAGCCTTTAATTTATCTAATTAGTATTGTATAAAATAGAGTGGGTTACCACCAATGATTTATTCATACCATTAGGGATGGAAGAAAACATGTGAATTCATTTTCTTTGGGAGGCACTCCAATAGAATGATTTCAAATTGTTTTCTTATATTAGGCCTGATCTTCCAACATGTAAAATTAATTTTACTATAGATACACATGGGAATGACCACATTAATACCCTATAATTATATCCTATCATGGAATTTAATTTTTTTTATTTTGAATAAAAAATTCTATTATTAGCTGTTAACTAGTTCAAAACATTTCGTAAAACTTCAGGAGTACTCCTATAACATAAAATATCTAACCATTTTCTATTTGAGTTGATATCTTGTTACAACATCCATTAATGATTTATATATATCAATATTTTTAATATATGTATATTTATATGTATTTTTTAAATATAATTAATTATTTTCTGTTTTTATCATATCAATCTTATATACTAACCATTGAAAAAATGCACATCCCTGGTTTTTGGTTCCATCTACTACCATTCATTATGTGTACCATATATTTAGTTTTATTTAATTCTATCTCTAAGGAAATCATGATTACATAATTTGATATTTGATAACGGGGGTATTCGTATTGTCATTCCATTGACTATAAATTATCTTAACTTAATTCACTAATCATTTAATTAAACGCATGTAAAAATTATAATATAAACATTGTTAAATATTATATCAGATATTTATAACCCTGTTTATAAATTTCTTTATTTGTGTATGGATTTAGTAATCTATGGGTCATTCTTAGAATTATATATCCCTTAATGCATTTGTTGGTATTGTGAGATAATTAATCTAAGATTATAGGTGTAACTATACCATTTATGTCCGTTTTCCAAGTAACAAAACATGGATAATTATTTTTTATATATATAATTTTATAACATATGAATTTTTAATATTTATTTTATAGGTAATATTTATCTATGATTATATTTTTTCAATCATATAAATAATTCCATGAATATTAATTAATGTATATGTTGATTTTTGGATATTTTAACCCTTTCTATGAATCTAAAATCACTATTTTCATAATGTTTTGATATTTTCATGGGAACACAATATAAATATCACATGTGATAAAACATTATAATGATAATTAAAATAGATATAAATGTAATAAATGACTTATATTTGTCATGTGAACTATGTTTTAATGTGAATGGTTTTATGTATATATATTCATGTAGAAGGAAAATAAAATATAAATACATTTGAGTGATCATATTTTAAATTGTATTCAGAAATAATTAAACCAAAATTATATGTGAATTACTTTAGGTTATATAAATATTTTATAAATTATATTTTATGAAACCAAATGAATTTAATTTATAAGGAAATGGGTAACTGGTACTGTCTTTATCATGATCCTTATATAAATTCTAAATATTATTCTACTCTGGGTTTAAAATAAGACATGAATTTATTTAAAACAAAAAATAATTAATTATATGGTAAAAAATGATAAGATTATTGCTTATAGTTGATAGATTCAAACAATATACTATTATTATATGAATTGTTTTAGTATTTTTTTTTATCATTATGAAAATGGTATTGTTCTAGAAACCGAGAGAAATGTCTGGATTTTGTACACAATCCACCCAATAAATCTAGAGTTCTTGTTGTTCAAATCAACAATATTATATGGTATTTGACCCATGTAAAAAAAATTTAACACTATAATATAGATATATAATGTTTCACTAAACAAGGAATAACTACCACATATCAATTCATTTGTTGGAAACCCCTAGGAATTAGTGGGACCACTAATCTGTTAATGGTAAATCAATGGGTATGGTCACCTAAAAGTGGTGTGTAACTTGTATATATGTAGAAAAAATGACATAATGATTTTATATTGACTATGTTGAAATTTTGACCTATGGAATATTTTAATTTAAACACTAATTCTGAATATAAAATTGATAAAAAAAATTATAATAGAAATCATTCAAAATTTTCACCTACGGAAAATATTACCCTTGAAAAAAAGTTGACATGTAGAAAAATAAATATTACTTTCTGGTATGGGTAAAATATATAGTTTATTATTATTAATATAACATTAATTTTTTGAAAATTCCTGATCCATATTATGATTTATCACAAATATTAATATTATTTATTACTTTTCTGGGATAAATATATTTCCCTAATAGAAATTAATCTCATAATCAAGTTTTATATATGAGGAGATTTTTATGAGTATTATAAAAAATGGAATTTTTTAAATTTTATTTTCAAAAGGGTAGGGCTGAAAATAATATTATGTAATAACACAATGTTTCATGATTTTTGGAAAAGGACATGCAGAATATGTTGTAAGATTTAGTCAAGGGATTATTTAAAATTCTCCAACATGGGCTCCAAATATAGTAAATGTGGATACTAGGAACACAAATACAATGATATAAGATACAAAAATATAAAATAACTCCAATATAATTATAATGGGAAATTTTTTTATCATATTTTATTATTCATATAAATTGACATAAAAGGATGACTATTTAATAGAGCATTCATTTAATGTTACAGTGGTTGATATTGAATCTCAAAATTTCTTGATAACCAGTACTGTAATTGTGTAATCAATTTTATCTAAAATACTATTTGATCCTCATTCCATAATATCATTTATTTGTTCTATGTATTCAAGTAATATTTAATAACATCATGGGATATTAAAATTATTTATTATTTTGTATATCATGTGTCATTTTTATTGAAACGAAAATGTATCATAATATTAATATTATATTTTAATATTTCATAGTCACAAACATGGTAATGATATTGATTTCAAATGATTATATAATTTTTTTAGATATATTACCACTCATATTATATAAATTAAATTCACACTCTAAAAAATATTTTATAATTCATGTCGTATGTACGATAATAATTATTTATGGATGAAAATTATCTATCAAATTTTGGAAAATAATAATTTCAAATGAAATATATTATTAAATTTTTTGGTGATAAATTAAATGATATATATAGTAGTGTAAAGGGGTGTGAGAAGAGAACATGTACACATTTTATAGGAACACATTCTTGTATTTCCAAAATTGTTAAATATTTTTCTTTTAGAGTGAAATTTGGAATTAATTATGAACATTATTCTAAATAAAAAACAATATCCATATTCCATTTTTATATAGATATTGAATATTTTGAGAATACTAAGAATAAAATACAAGAATTGTGTGATAAAAGTTTAATTGGTCATTGTTTTTTGTACTCAGGATAACCTATTTTGTACATTTAAAATTATTATACATTCATGAATATTTTCATTAACTATAACGTAATCCCAATGTCAATATGAATAAAAACATCCAAATTTTATTATTTTATAACTTATTTTATTAAATTAAAAATAAATATATATGTTTAAATTATTCATCTTTGGTCAAGGTACACAAAAATTAGTGTGAAAAAGATAATATATTAATGATGAAAATTTATACACATATGGTAACTCTCAGTTCAAGCGGATTATTTTTGGGTTAAAAAGATCCACCATTATAGTTTAATATTAAATTATTTTAGTTCTTAGTGATTATATAGATAAATTTATATTCCTTTTATTGATGACATTTTTTTATATTTTAAAATCATAGAGGATCATAAAACCTATTTTTTATTATTTTGGAAACCATAATGAAAAAAGACGTTATTTAGAAAATTTAATTCGTATGAATTTTTTATACAATTGGTTTATTTACATGGTTATGTAGTCACCAACTATATGATTTTTGATTACCCATCAAAGGTGGTCAATGAATGACCAATACTTAAAAGTCTAAAATAAATAAATGGGATTCTAGGATTAATAGGTTTTTATCAATTATTTATTCATAAATTTTCTTGATTGGAAGTAAAATTAACCAAACTAAAAATTAGGGCATTAAATTATCAAATTTAAAATAATCAGAGTATATTTTCTAGTTAATAAAAAATACTAGTTAACAAAAATAAGACTAGTTATTTCCTTTTTATTAACCATTAAAATAATATATAAATCATTTTTATCTATAGTTGGGTTAACAAAGGATCCTAAATATTTCATAATTCATAATAAGAGATTGGTTTCTCATGAATAATGATAGTTAATTCTCTATGGGAAGAATTATCTAGTGTTTAACATACATTCGGTGAGCATCATAATTATATTAATGATATGGGGGAAATTTATCTATGAAAGAATGTGTGACATATATATAGACTAATAAATTTTGATTTATATATCTATGAAAAATTAAATCCAAAATATTAAAATAATATATTTGACACTCTCAAAGGATTAAGATTTCATTTCATACTATCACACACACAAAAATGAACAATAATTGTTGGATGCATTAAGGTGAAAGGATCATAGTGTTTTATTAATAATCAGGATTGAGAATGACACAATGCTCATGTATATTTTAAATAAGTATAATGAATTATTTCAGAATGATTCACATCATAAATTTAATATGTTATTTCCTAAAAATATTTGTTAAAAAAGTTAAAGATGACATAAAATTGACTTTATTTTAATAATGATGTATAATTTTTAAAAAATGGGGTGTTTTTAGAGTTATTCATCGATTAAACTAGAGTATTGGGGGCTGAGAACATATTTCATATGTAATTAGTACCATATCAGTAGAATTGAATGTTTGATCTGGATAATAAATATAAATTACAAATATATCATAATAACATTGTCATGTATTTGAATATTGGAAATAATTTTTTATGGAAAAAATGAAATAATTGATCCTTTATTACAATGAAAATCACTTTTTGCACCAAAAATTGTTTCCTGGTAGAAAATTACCAAAAAGATTAATAAAAAATGAATCATAATTATATAATAGTTTAATAATTTAATCATGGATTTTATTGATTTGTTTTATAAAACTCTGTGTAAAATAATGAAATATTAATTATTTCATATAATATCACAATTATTTTCTATGATTCACCATTCATGATGATTTATTCTCTAGTATCCTTTCTTCAATTTATATAAATTGTGTAATAAGACTACATGATGATAAATAGTCAATTTTATTAGACAACAATGTAGTTAATAATAATGAACATATTTTAAACTATAATGGCCTTTATCAATGCTACAATAAATTGCTGATTAATGATCCCTATATCAGCACTAATAAATGTGATGATAATGTAATCCTTTAGACGTAATTTTTTAGTGCCGATCAATGGTTCCCTTTGTTATCCCATTCTTTTTACCACTGTTAAAATGTATAATTTATCACTTCATTGTTGTTAGCGCTGATAAAGTATATCTTTTATCATCACATTTCTAGCGTTGATAAAGGATTCAATCATTGGATGATTTCTACATCGAAATAACTCATGGGAGGGAGGTATTTTATATATCATTATGCCACATCAAATTACCATAATTTTATTGTGTGGAAAGGATACTACATAGAGTACGCACACTTTTATGGGCCCACCACAGGACAATGCGGGCCTTGGCCCACCTTATAAATAACTCGGGCCTTCACTCACATTCATATTCATGTACTATAATGCTAGAAATTCTAAATAACAAAAAAATTATACAAACCAATAGAAATTAAATTATTAGAAATAGATAAAATTTGAGATAATTAAACAAATTAAAATTAAATATAAATAAATTTTAAAAATATGATTTTTTTAGTTAAATTATTATTAAAAAATTTAGTTTGTCTATGTATGTATATATATATACATTATATTAAAAAATATATATATATACTAATTATAGATATTTAAAATGAATAGAATTTACTTTTTAAACTAACGAAAAAAAATCTACAATTAAAAAAATATATTACAATTATTGATTTTATCATTGTTGATAAAAATGAATAAATTTAATAAACATATATAAAAATTATAAATATTAATTAAAATTATAAATTAATAATATATATATATATATTTAGTATGATGAAATATTAATTAAAAATAAAAAAATGAGTACTTTAAGAATAATACTAAGAAAATTATTTATTAATATTATTAAATTTCATATAAATATATATATAACATAAATATTAATAGATATTATATATTAAATATAAATATATGAAATGAATAAACAGTAATAATTAAAAAAAATAAAATGAATATATTTTGATAAGTAATAATTCATAAATGAATAAATTACAAAATTGTTCAAAATGTAATTAATGAAACATTTTTGAATAAAAATGAATATGATTCAAATTTATATATGTATACGAATTATAAATACTAATAATTAATATATATTGAATAAAATATTGATATTGAATAAATTAAAATATTTTAAAACATATTAAAGTCTTATTCATTTTTAATGGTTTTTATTATAATTATTAACTAATAAAATTAATATAGAAATATATACACATATATTTATATATATGTGTGTGTGTGTGTGTGTGTATATCAATATATATAATATTTCTTAAAATATTATATATATATATATAAATTAAATAATAATTATTCTTACATTAAATGAGGGATATATTTACTCAGTGTTAACTTATAATTAAAAGTTAATATTAACTAAAAATATTGGCTAATTGAATTGAGTTATGGAAATTAATTGATTGACTTTTTATTTATCAATTTAACATATAAAAAATTTGTATTAAATTTATTTAATCGATACATATAAATAACCCATTCATTTTTATATACAACTCACAGATGCAAATATTTACTTAATTAATGAAATCTCTGAAAGAAACCCAAACACATAATATTTATGTAATTTATTCATATTTTCGTATTCAATTTGTAATTTCAATTAGTAACATCCTAAAAATAACATATTCATTTTTTATTCGTAGAAAATTATTTATATTTAATATTATTTCAGTTAGGTATCCTTTTATGATTTTTAATATTTTTTTAATTTAATTATTTTCTCAAAAAAATTTAATATTTATTGATTTACTATGATATAATATTTTCAATATGTATTGAAATTTATTTCAATACATATCCATATTTATATAATCATTTATTCTTAATTACTTATATTTTTCTATTTTATCAGTATTTTTAATGTGTACTCATTTTTAATTATTTAATTTCAGTCATTTTTAACATGTATGTAGTTTAGATAACACAGTCATTAATAATATGAAAAATATATTTATTAATTTATAATTAATATTTGTATAATTTTTTATATTTTTAATTATAAATAAATATTTTTAAATTATTTATATAATTATAAATAAATATATTTATTTATATATTTATTTATATATTTATAAAATTATAATAATTTATTTAAAATAATTTATATATTTAAAATATTTATTTTTATTTTTATAATTTTACAAATTTTCTATATACATATAAATATATAATAATTTATAATGATGTAAATATATAAATATTATTTTTTAAATGTATTTATACATTTATAAACAAATAATTTTATGTGTATAAATAAAAATGATAAAAAAATATATTTAAATAATATATAAATTTACATTGCTTAAACTTATATTCATAAATTTTTATTACATCAATATATATATATATTAAAATAATAATATATAATTATATAAATAATTTTCTAGTTATAAATTTATAATAAATATATTTATTCAATGCGGCGTAGACTATGGGTTTTATCCCATTGTCCCAAAACATTATTAAAAAGAAAAGTTCAAGGAAATGGTGTTGTGGAACATCAATTACCCCCAAGCCCAAATTTGAGCAACAAGTGACACAATACAATAAGACTCAAAAACCTGATTATTACACGACCCATATAGCTACAAAACCATCCCAAATGGATAGTAGGACCAAAACCGGTGCCAGCAAGAAAATCCAACACCAAATAAATGGCTTAGGGGTCAAAATGCAATGAATTATGATCGATGTCCGCCACAATTAATTTTTTACCAAAGAGTCGCCATCCCAAAATCTCTTCATATGGGCCACAAAAAACATTATCCATCCAGGCTTGGTGACACTCCTGAAGTTCACCACATTCGGTTTGTAAAAAATGTTCATAAAAAATTATTTATATGTTTTCCAAACAACCAACGTGAAACATAATATTTTTTCAATTATGTGACTTTGAAAGCCTTTAAAAAACTATATGACCTATATAAATGAAAATTAAATCATTTATTAAAAATATTTGAAATATTTGAAAATAAAAAAAAATTACGTAATAAATACTTATGAAAAATAATTTATAATCTTTCAAAACCACCTACTTCAAACAAAAAAATGATTCAAGTAAGTGGGTTTGATATACTATAAAATGTAAAATATAAAACACATATAAATGAAATTTAAAACATATATTAAACATATAAGAAATAGTAAACAATTAATTACTTAATTAGTAATAAAATTAATAATTATATAAATATTAATTAGTTAATTATTAATAAATTTATTAATTATTAATTATTAAATATTAATTACTAATACAAAATAAATAACTAGTTAATTAGTAATATAATTATATAATAATTATTATTTTTTAATTTGTTTCTCTTCTAATTTTCATTGTGTGTCTCTAGATTGGGGATTTATCCACATCTTATTTCACTCATCGGATTTAAACTCATGATCTTGGGGGTTTGGAACTGTCTCCTGGGAGCTAGGATTTCATCATATTAAATAATGGGACCATTTTTCATTCTTCGAATGTAGGTTGTTAATCTGTGTAGGTTTGGGATCTGGTTTATGTATTTCATTGGATGGTTTGGAATCCCAGAATCCTTCATGGTGTGGAAATGTCGCTTGGGATACCCATACAGAATAATAATGAAATAGAAAATGAATGATATGGGAATGTTTCTAGGTTTTTGGTTGAAATTTAATTTATCTCAACAATGGTTAATATAGAATTCATATCTACTGCTGATGAGGAATATAGGAAAATATTGTCTATGAATGTTTTCTAAAATTCTATCTAAAATGTGGGGTAATTAGACCTGAAATTGACTATTGCGGGAGACTTATGGTTTGTGGTCTGTGTTATGCTTGTAGGCATGATGAAAATCATTGTGTAAAGAAAGGCATGAAGTCATCTCAGCCTGGTCTAGGTGAATAGAACCATGTTGGGGTTTCATCTAATACTACTACAGTAAATGAAGCCAGTGCAACTAACCTGAATAATGCAGATGAAGAGATGGAGACTATTTACGTAGCTGTGAATGCTAATGCCCTTCAAAAAATAAATGAGGACCTTAGGGATGAGAATATTATTGTTGAGCAGATATATGTTGATGATTATGTGTTGGAAATTGATGCAATGCAAGAATACATCACTTCAGGAACTAATACTCAGTGCTCTCAAGGCATAGAGGTATCCCCACTTAATGCTGGTGTAGTACCTACGCTGCACTCTGACAGGGATAAATTATGGTCGGATATTATTACTGATAAAGAACTCAATGCAAGTGAGTAGTCTCTTAGAAAAAACTAGATAATTCAAAAAATTACTGTCATTAATGCATCTACTATGTCAGAAAGGATGGAACTTATTGAGATAAAAGTTTCCATGAAAAAAAAACGGAAGCTGATTGTGGATAATGAATAGTTACAAATGATTCCAAGGACATTTGGTCTCCTACATGAATCAACCAATGATTCTGAGAAAAACATTGATTTGGAAGTTGTCAATGTGGTCAATAGTTTTAGAGTTCATGATTAACATAATGATGATGTTAGAAATGGGTCTAAGGAGATAGATTTTGTTGGAAAACATGAGCATGATGTGATTGTGCATCATCAAACATAGAGAATGGGTAGGCATCCAAAGGGTTGTGGCCATAGACATGGCCAAGAGGAGTTTACTCAAGGGAGTGGATGAGGTGGTTCTTCTAGATCCTCTAGGATTATGCGAGATCATTTAGCGCTTAAGGAGAAGTACAGTGTGCTTCTCAACCAGGAGATTTCACAGTCAAAATGGGAATCCGCTGATGCTGAAGGTTTTGATCATGACTTACATCATGATTATGGAGATGTTAGATGTGTTGTTTCTCTAATGTTTTAGGGTGTGACCTTATTTTCTCTCATTCTCCTTCACATGTTCTTGTTATCTTTTCTTCAATTAAATTAATTGTCAGAATCAATGTCTTCTGGCTGGACCCGATTTAGTAAATTAGTTAATTAGTAATGTAATTATTAATTATAATTATTCTTTATAATTATTTATTATAATTAATGATTAATTAGACACTTAGTAATATAATTATTAATTATAATTAGTAATACAATTACTAATTATATTTAGTAATTCATAATTATATAATAATTAATTAGTTATTTATTAATATAATTATAAATTATAAATTAATTTATTAATTAATTGGTAATATTATTAATAACTATAAGTATTCATTATAATGACTAATTATTAATTTTGAATTATATAATAATTTAGTAGTTAATTTGTAATATAATTATTAATTATTATTTCTAATATGATTATTAATTATAGTTATTAATTATTAATTATATAATAATGAATTAGTTAATTAGTAATATAATTTTTAATTATAATTATTAATTATTAATATATAATAATTAATTATATAATTTTCAATATGATTCTATATTAATTAATTAGCTAATTAGTAATATATTTATTAATTATAAAATAAATAATTAATTAATTAGTAAAATATTTTGATATATTTAATTATTAATTTGTATTTATTAATTATATAATAATTAATTAGTTAACAAGTAAAATAATTATTAATTATATAATAATTTATTAGATAATTATGAATAAAATTAAAATTTATATAATAAATAATCTATTAATTATAAATATATATTTTAATTATATTTAGTAATTTAATTATTACTTATAATTAGCAATGTATTTATTAATTATTATTAGTAATATAATTAAAAATTATAATTAGAAATTATTATTTATAAAATAATCAATCATTTATTTAGAAATATAAATTTAAGTTATAATTTTTAATTAATAATATATAATAATTAATTAGTTAATTATTAATATAATTATATATTCATTAACTAGCTAATTATTATTGTAAATATTTATTATAAAACAATTAATTAATTAATTAGTTAGTAATATAAATAATAACTAAAATTATTTTTTATAATTATTAATTATGAATTTTTAATTATATAAAAATTAATTAGTTAATTAGTAATATAATTTTTATTATAAAATAATTAATTATTTAAATTCTAATATAATTATTATTTATAAATATTAATGATTAATTATATATTAATTATTAATTTGAATATTAATAATAGTTTTTATTATAATTAATAATATAATTATTAATTATAATAAGTAATTATATAATATATAATAATTATTTAGTAAATTAGATATATAATTATTAATTATTATAATTTACTAAATTATAATAATTTGTTAATTAGTAATATGATTTTTAATTATTATTATTAATTATATAATAATTAATTAGTTTATTAGTAGTATAATTATAAAGATTAATTATTACTTATGTAATAATTAATTAGTTATTTTGTAATATAATTATTTATTTTATAATTAATATTTAATATTTTATAATTAAAAATGATATTGCTAATTAACGACTTAAATTTTATATAATATATAATTATATTACTGATTAAATAATTAAATATTATATAATTAATTATTAATAATAAATAATTAATGAATATAATGAATAATTATAATTATTAAATATATTACTAATTAACTAATAAATAATTTTATAAATAATATTTATATTAATAATTAAATAATGATTTATTATATAATTAATAATTATATTAATAATTAAGTAATTAATTATTATTTAATAAATAATTATATTAAGTAATAACTAATGGATTATTATATAATTAAATATTATATTAATAAGAAATTATAATATAATTACTAATTATATTAATAATTAACTAATTAATACTATAATTAATAATTATTTTACAAATTATCTTATTAATAATTATATAATTAATAATTAAATAGTTGATAACTATATTAATAATTAACTAATAAATTATTAACTACTTCTTATATGATTAATCAATGTTTTATGTTTCATTTATATTCGTCTTGTATATTATATTTTGAAGTCTTTCGAAGCCACATTCTTGAAGCATTTTTGACTTTCATGTTGCTGGATTTTGAATCATATAAATTACATTTCATCAATGTTATTTAGTAAATTTTTTTATTTAAAATATTTTTTATATTTTTAATCCATGTTCTAAATTTAATTTATATTGGTCTTATAGATTATATTTTATAGGCTTTCAATTTCACATACTTGAATTATTTTTATATTTCATGTTGTTGGTTTTGAATGGTTCAAAATCATTTTTTATCAATATTTTGTACGAAATTATTTTCATTTTTAGCTATTTATTATATTTCCAACCCATGTATTAATTTTAATTTATAATGTATAGACCCTCATTTTTCTAAATAATTTTTTTAAATTATATAGAATTTTTATGAGTCTGTGAAAATTGACAGTGCATGATTTTGATTCTTGGTGTGACCAGAATGAATTTTTGAACTTTTTTTAAGGCATTTTCAATAAACACGCGAGTGAAATTTTATAACTTTTGAACCGGTGCTCGGATTAAATATTCTAGGGCACCGTTGAATCCACAGCACTGAGATTCGCTTAAGTGACGCTTCACTTCAACAGGTTTATGTTAGGATAAAAAGTAATATTTTGGGGATTTTTAAAAGAAATAAACAAAATAACTTTGTTATTTTGTTTCCATTCTTTTCCTCCAACGGAAAAGCAGAAAAATGGGACCATTGACCAGTTAAGGCAATAAATGGATTGACTTTTCAATCCAATGTAACAACATCATTTTGAAATTAGGACGTTTTTAATTAATGGACCCCATAAATTGAAAATGTCATTAGTTTACCTCCCCTATCCTATTTATATGGAGCTTTGGAAGAGGTATCAACACTAATTCACTAAGAAATGAAGTGCTGTCAATTTCCCGAGATGACCAACCTTTGGAAGACGATGCCGGTTCTGGTGAGCGGTGACGAGCGACACTGAAACCAAAAACCGAATATCGATGATCAAGCGAAATTGGTTGATGCTAGTTGTGGGGAAGATGAACACCAACCCCATTCCTCCATAACATGCATTTTACATTGTTCATGTGATAGGGTTTACTTTTGGTTTTAATTTAATGAGTTGTAAAATCACTTTTCCTCCCTCCTGTTGATTGCATGCTATCACAGAGGGAACGGGGCTAACAAACCCAGCCCAGACTCTCTATTACCTTGTTATACATGCGCCCTCTATGGAAGACCGTCGGTGCCGCGGCACCGAATAGAAACATAGGATGCGGCGTGCTGTCATGCGCTGCAAGAGGAGGCCGCGGTACTAAGCTGCAACGGTCATCGGAGCGGACGGCACCTGCCGACCATGGAGGAGGTGTGGCTCACCGTCGTAAGCTATCGATGAGAAAGGGGTGGCAGTTGAAGCTGCGATGGGTGAAGGCGGCGGCCAGCACCAGCCAACCGTGAAGACGGAGGGCAGCGGACCAATGCCTACGGAGGAACCAGTCACGGCAGGTCAGTCGCAGCGGGTAGATGAGGCGGTCATCACATCAGCTCACCGCGAAAGGGAAGGGTGGAAAGACCAGCGTGCCATAGGTGAGAAAAAGGGGCTGTTATTACAGCAACGGTGGTGGGGGAATCGGCGCCTTCAACATGTTTCATTGCGACCAGGTGGAGACCATGTGGCGCAGCCATTTCACAAGCCGAATGGGCAAGAAGCTGTTTGGGAAGGATGGGTATCACACCCCACGTGCCGGCTAGGACAGAATCCACTACAGGCGGGACCGACAGGCAACCCCACCCTTACAGATAGAGCCAAGCCCACCATGGCCTAGTCCTTCCTGGTGAGACATGGACCAGGTCGGCTCCGCTGAGACAAGGTCGGATCGGGCCCAGGCCCAACCCGACCAAAAAACGCTTGAAGGGCCATATCTTGAGAACAAGACATCTGTTTGTAAAACCGTCTACAGTGATGGTAACCTTGAAGTGAGGTGGTCCTTTTGGTATACTCAACTTGATTTTTAGAGAATTTTGGAGTATGGCTGGGTTGGATCAAACCCCATTTCAACCGGGCCCTCAGAAATAAAACCATTATAAGTCACAGATCGGGCATCCGATTGATGCATTGCCTACCACATTAAAACCCTTACAACCAATCAGTCTTCAGGTTACTCCTTTATAGATCTATTAGAGGTCAATATATTACAGATATCTTGAGGGACAGATTCTACAGAACTTGAGCGCACCGGGTGTGAGGAATCCTCAGGCTGGATGTAACGCAATGAAATAACATTGATCCTGTGTGGGTTAGCATATATCAATCTGGTGTGGGTCAGATTCAATCAGATCCTATGTGGTTCAGTGCTCAGGGATCCTGTGTGGGTCAGCTCATACTGATTCAATGTGGGTTAGATCATGTGTGGGTCAGCGATGGTTAGTTCCTATCGATCATGTGTGGGTCAGCCGTAGTGCTTCTTAATAGAATACGATGATCTAGCCATACAATCAATCATATCTACATCTATAAATGAGTTTGACCTGATTGATAGAAGTTTCTTTTACCTTCATGGTTTTATCTTTGTAGTGCTACATATGTGGTACTTTTATCATCGTAGTGTTACCTGTGTGGTACTTCTACCTCCGTGGTGTTGTCTTTGTGGTGTTACATTTGTGGTACTTTTATCATCATGGTGTTACCTATGTGGTACTTCAATATTTGTGGTGTTACCTATGTTTTAATTCTACAATAGCGGTGTTTTATTCATGGTGTTAATTGTGTTGTACTTCTATCTTCGTTGTGCTAATTGTGTGAAACATTATCTTGATAACATAGGTATATGTATGGGTATAAACCTAAGTAGAGTGGATTTATAGCTTTGTGGTTTTTTACTTTATGGAACTATGGTAGACCTAGGGGGTCTCAGGATCCCTACTGAGTATCGTTATACTCACCCCTATATGGGATACACCCATACCTTGTTGTGTATTGTGAAGATGACGTACAACATTGATCGAGGATGAGGGTGCAAGGACAGGACGATGCTCATAGGTGGACTATCGGGCATGACCTGAACCGGGGATAACATATCGTGACTTATACCAACCCTTCATGTAGGATCATCAGTTGAAGATCAAGGAGTTGTTTTCAATTTTTAGTTCTATTGTTCTTTTTAGGTGTATTGGTACTTTATAGTTGGTCTTGTATTTTGTCCCCTTTACTTTCAACAAACTTTTAAAATAGTAGATTACTACATGGATTCTTCTTGTTGTTTTATTGGATTGTTTGTCTATTCAGGTTAAAAATACAATGCATTCCCATTTTTTGGATATGCCATTCTGGTGCAAGTTTCCAGCCCCTGGCCTATGGAAGGCGGGCTTGGGGTAGTCAATACATGGGCGCTGATGGACGGGTCATGAAAAATTCATATAAGAGGAGATAGTTCTACTGAAGAATTAGGACTCTGATTGTTCTATGTTGCAATAGTGTTGAGTGTTATGGGTGGGGTTTTCAGTTTGGGGAATCCAGTGTTGGTGCAGTAGCTGACGTATCCTTATAAAAGGACCCTGAATTCTGATTTATGTCTCAGTTCATGGAAACAATGATTGTGTGTTTTTGAAAAGTTTTTCTTGAGAGATCTTTGAGTGAGATCACCAGGTATAACTTATAGAGAATGAAACATCTACCTTCTTTCTTGATTCCTCCACATATATAGCCATCTAGGATTCCCGAGTGAGTATGCAATGATGGACAACCTAGAAATGACGCCTTAGTGTAGGGCCTTCTTATGGTGTTACCACGTTGGAGTGGTGTACCACCAGTATCACAACCTGTTGGTAGCCATTTCTACCAGCCCCACCTATATAGCATGCAGGCTAATTGAGCGCATTTCACGAGTTTCAGTAGTAGAGGCCTCCATGTTTCCAAGGTGAGATAGACCCGCATGCGGGTAAGGAATGGTTGGAGGTGGTAGTAATATTTTTCTTCCTTGTTGGGACACAAGTTGATCTTATAATGATCCAAGCAGCTGGTATTTTTTAGGCAGCAGTTGAATGATTGTGGAGCTTGATTCTCCAGATACACAACATGGTGACCATCATCTGGGTTGACATCAAGATCCTTCTCTAGGAAGAGAATGTCTCAGATACCATTCACTACATGCATATTAAAGAGAAAATGTTCTTACAATAGGGAAGAATGGCTGTGGACGAGTACACGAATAGATTCACGGATCCCTCCTGCTAATCCACCGACATGGTACGAGACCCTTTCTTTAGGGCATGATCCTTTGAGTAGGGTCTCTGACGGGAGATCATTGCATTGATGATATCTCTCATCATTCCGTTATTGGTTGGGATTCTAGAGTGATCACTTTTGGTGTAGAGCTTCTTACCTGAGTAGGCACCGACAACTAGAGCCACCACTAAAAATTAGGTAGTAGAGTCATCTGTAGTAGGAAGTAGATGGATGACGCAAGGGTCCAAGTTGTTCAGCCCTTCTGGAGGCCGACCTCAGGATACATGGTCGGTGGTGCGGGGCTCACAACACAAAAGAGGAAATCTTAGGAGTAGGAAATGCTACTCATGTGGCGATCGAGGTCACATGGCTTGTGACTGCCCGACCCGCCATATGGATGACCAGCAAACAATTGAGACACCACCATGGTAGTGGTTGAGATTTCATTGAGGAGGTCTACAGGCAGCAGGCAGTCGTGGCAGTGGAGCTGTCTCTTTTTCAGGCAGTGGGCGGTGATTTGAGGTTCTACCACCACCCCCTCCCGGTGGTCCACCCCAACTACAGGGAGTAGATGTCCAGGGATGAGATCAGCTCCATGTAGATGCTACCTACAATGATGACTCTATAAAAATTATTATAGGTATGATCATTGTCTACTCATCCTTACCTGCAGTACTTATAGACACATGTTCCTATAATTCTTTTTTTCATGGCCCACATTCGGAGCTCGTAGATTTTGGTGGAGCATTTGGATCGATCCTTACTGCTAGATACTCTTACGGGAGAGGAATCGACTATTACACACTGGTTCTGGTAGTGTGAGATTACTCTAGGAGGTGACAGCTTCGGGTGGGATCATCTAGTAGCAGTATTGAGGCCATAATGTCATCTTTGGTATGGACTAGTTATCAACAGTCCATGATCAATTTGACTGTAATAGACGCAGATTGTGGTGAGTCTGGATGGATGGGACCATTTTTTCCTTCAATTTCAAGTAGGGTACCTTTGCAGTACATGATGGACTTGCCTAGAGGGGGGTGCAACAGATCAGACATCTGTTGGATAGCCTTACCCTCAGATCAGTTGATGTTGTGATTTTGAGATTTCTTGTAGTAGTGGACCAGTATGTTGATGTCTTTCCAAATGATGTTTTGGGACTAACTTCATGTAGAGAGGTATACTTTTACAACGACTTTTACGCCGAGATGACCCTGATATCTACACCAGAGTATCAGATATATCCCATGGAGCTTCATGAGTTATGAGTATAATTAGAGGACTTTCAGAAAAAGGGGTTCATAAGGCCCAGCGATTCTCCATGGGAAGCCCCGATTTTATTCTCCAAGACAATAGATGGGAGTTTGAGAATCTGTGTGGATTTCCATTGCCTGAACCAGGTGACCATGAAGAACAATTATCCACTTCCACGGAATGGTGATATTTTCAATTAGCTGAAGGTAGCTCGCTGGTTTTCGAGGATAGACCCTAGATCAGGCTATCATCAGCTTAGGGTACGAGATGAGGATGTGCATAATAAAGCCTTAATATGTTGTTATATCCACTATTAGTTCTTGGTTATGTCATTAGGTGTGAAAAATTCCCCGACAATGTTGATGGGACTCATTAATAGGACCTTCTAGCCAAAGCTCGATCACTTTTTGGTAGTTTTCATCGATGACATCTTGATATACTCAGCGACGGAGGAGGAGCATGCCTATCATCGACAGATAGTACTGGATACACTCCGAGAGCTCTAACAGTATGTTATGATCTGTATGTTCTAGTTATGGATAAAAGAGGTCCACTTTCTAGGACACATTATCTCAGGGTTCTGGAGTTGTAGATTATCCAGTGAAGATAGAGGCAGTGTTTTCTTGGGACTCACCTAGGTGTATGACCGAGGTGTGGAATTACCTGGGGTTGGTCGGAAACTATCAGAGATTTGTTCCTGAATTTTCTAGAGTTGGGGAAAATTTTTCAGTATTAATGAAGAAGAGACAACCCTTCTTATAGAAGGAGAGATTCCATCAATGATTTTAGGAGTAGAGGCAGAGGCTGACGAGTTCCCCTGTCTTGAGGATACCAGAAGAGGGTGTTGGGTATGTACTATACTAAGACTAATTAGGGACCATACATGGATGTGTCCTGATGAAATAGTGAGCAGTGATCACTTATGGTTAGTTACAACTGAGACAACCAGAGTAGTATTATGCGACCATGACCTAGAGTTAGTAGCAATGGTCTTCTCCCAGATGATGTGGCGACATTACATGATGGGTGAATATTTCACAATCTACTATGACCACTGGATTCTCAGGCATATCTTCTATCAGAATGAGTTTATGGCTATAGTTAATCTAGGATTATGACTTTGAGATAGTATATACTCAGGGGAAGGGGAAATTTGTAGTAGATTCACTTAACAGGAGGTCTGGTTTGCAGTTGTTGAGTGAGGCGATAGAGAAGATATTCATGATGCAGATATCCATTATGGATTCAGATGGAGAAACATACATCCAGTCTTTGACTGACAATCCCCCACTCTATCAGTGAGTTAGGGAGGCGTATCATGGGGATATTAACCACGTGTCTTGATGTGCTCATATATCCTCAGGACGTGGACCTGTTGGATTTTCTGAAGGTGTAAAGCACACAATATTTTTAATAGGATGTAACATGGTACCGATGGTGCTTCAGGAGTAGGTATTGAGGGAGTTCCATATGTCCCCTCTGGCGGTACATCCTAGTGTTGTGATGATGTAGAAGGAACTCTGGAATCAGCACAGGTGGCCTCAAATGAAGAAACTAGTATTAGAGTTTGTTTCATGATGACTCACTTGTCAGCAAATGAATACCGATCGTCGTGTTCTAGTAGGATTAACGCATCCACTAGAGGTTCCATAGTGGAAGTTATTGAGCAAAGTACAGTTTTGAACAACACATGTTAATGTTATTTAAAGGGGGAATTTATTGAAAATAATACTCTCTCTCTTTATGATAATTTTGATGCTCACAAATACCCATAATTATTTTCGAATGATTTCATTTAGTATTTTACATGAATTTATTAATTTATTTTACTATTGAAATAACGAGATATTATTACTTATTCAGAATCTGCTTTATCACGTTTTGAAATCACTATTCATACCTTATGTAGATAAATATAGCGTGGAATCTGCTTTAGCACGTCCTGGAATCACTATTCAGACCCTATGTGGATAAACGTAGCGTAAGGACGAAAAGTGTGTATACCATTTGAGATAAGAGAAAAGTATGGTTAAAAAACCATACATTTTCAGAAAAGTATTGAAGGAGAACCTTACGTTAGGAAAGAACCTTACATTTTGGTAATCAACAAAGTATGAAAGGAGAACCGTACGTAAATTCTAAACTTTATGTTTGTGATCAACCTTATGTTTTCAACCCTACGTTTCTATTCAACAATACGTATTTAATCTTATGTTTGAAGACTATGTTATTAATCCTATGTTTTGAGGTCACGTCATCAACCTTATGTTTGGCATCAGATATTTTGACAGACGATGTTTATGTGGAACGATCAGTAAACTGATTTCTGGGTGGATTTCAAGTCGTATTTAAGGTAGTTTTTTAAAGTACAACTTTGACTGATTCAAAGCTGTTTTATTAATGGTTTTAAGATCGAATTAAAAGGAGATTATTATGCCGAGTCTTAAGAAAAGTTACAACTTCTCTATAAATTCAAATTTTTGAATATCGCGAATCAGAATGAGATTTTTATGGATCTAAATGTACATGAGATATGCTTTTCTTTAATATATTTATGTTCTCTCTAAAACACCAAAAAAGGAGTGTGTATGTTGATCAATCTATTATTGAAAAAGTTGGAAAATAGATATTTCAACTATTCATGTTCATCTGCTGATTCAAGAGGAGCATCAAAGTTCTGTTTGTTTAAGAAGAAGGAACTCGATAAGAGATTCACCTGTTCAACATCGAATTTCTAATGTGGATCTACTACTGCTGAAGTTGTGAACTACATATCTATATCAACTGCAACTGGATCAAATAAAAACTGCTTCGTCTTGAAGGTCAATATTTCTAGAGACTTTGATCCATCTGCTGTCAATTGTATTATATTTCAATTATTAAGATCAAATAGAAAATTTCTTTCTGAAATTCTTTATATTCTTGAGTAACAAGATTCCCATTCTATGCTGCATAAGTTATTGTTTAAACCAGAAGGCTTTGTTTTCCCTTGGATTGTAAAAGTGTCAACTGCCTGTACTCAGTTGTGAATCGATCTGTGGAAAAGATGACCATATAATGAAAATCACCATGATCATGGAGTTGAGAATTGGTGGAGTGGGCTAGGGGACTTATGTTCCCTGAACCACTATACATGTTTGTGTTCTTGATTTTACTTATTTTTCTGCATGGTAAAATCTGATAAAATATAAAGGACAGAACTCGTTCAAGAAAAGAGTTATCGAAAAATTGCAAAAGACACTATTAACCCCCCTCTTGTGTATAATCTATATATTCAGATCCAACAATTGGTATCAGAGGGAGGTTCTGATAGATCCTTAGAAAGCTAGAAGAATTTAAGGATTATACAACAGAGCATCATGACTAATACAAGAGAAGGGATGTCGATGGTCATAGCACCATATTTTAATGGAGATAACTATTGTTGCTAGAAATCACGCATGATAATATATCTGAAAAACCTCAGATATAGAGTCTATTCAAAGATTATGACTTTGTATGAAAATTCCTGAAAATCCTTAGACATGGAGTGCTGCTATAGAGGCAGAGTATGATATGAACTCAAAGGCTATGAGTGCAATTATCTGCGGTCTAGGACAAGATGAATTTAACAGAGTATCTTAGTGCCCGACAGCATATGAGATGTGGAAAAAAATAGTTGTGTCATATGAAGGAATATACAATGTGAGGAAAATGAGATATGAAACTGCCAAATTGGAATTTGATACTTTCAGAATGGTTGAAGGTGAGAGCATTACCCATATGAATGGGAGATTGAGAGAAATTGTCAAAAACATAAAAACTCTAGGAGAACCAATCAAGCAGGTTGATCAAGAATTAAAATTACTGAGAGTACTTCCTACTCGATGTAATGGAATCTCTGCTACAATCAGACAATAAACACCCATCAAAGATCTAACTATGTGAGAGCTCATTGGTGCACTGATGATGTATGGAGCTGAATGCAAGATGAGTCTAATGAACATAAAGTTCTTATCAAAATAGAAGATACTAACATGAAGGTAACTTTACAAAAATATAATAGAACGAAGAAGAAAAAATAAGTCAAAGCTAAATCAGAAAGCTCTGACTCATCCAACTCAGATGAAGAACTGGCTCAACTAGCCAGAAAATTTAGAGAATTCTACAGGAAGAAAAGAGGCTTCAAAAACTCCCTTAATGGAGATAATAATGATGTAAGATGTTAAGAATGAAAATATATGGGGCATATCAGACTAGATTTTCCACAATTGAAGGATGAAAGAAGAATAAATTCTTCAAAAGAAATGATTTTGAGCAGAATGACAAGAAATCTATGAAAGCCAGTTGCAGTGTATCTGAAGACTACAGTAGCTCTTCTGAGTCAAGCTCAAAGAAAAAAAAGTCAATCTAAAAGAAAACATGTGTTTTATAGTATAAATTAATGAGGTACACTCATATTACTCCTCTGAATCAAATTCTGAATCAAGCTACACAAATGAAAATCTTGCAGCCTACTGCAATATGCCTGAAGAAATATATGAATCACTATTTACGAAACATAAGTCACTAAAAAATATACATAAAGCTATTTCAAATGAAAGAGATACAATGCTAAAAAATATAAGGAATTAACTGATAAATACAATTTTATTAACACTAACTATATTGATTTTGAATTAAGAATAAAAACACTGTAGGATGAAGTTGAATATTAAAAACAGTCTGCATTGGTTTTTACAAAAGGAGAGAATTCATTAAATGAAATTCTTGGAAAATTGTTTATTAAAAACGAGATATTTGGAATTGAAGTAAAGGATAAAAACCAAAGTTATATAAAAATTATTTTGTTCATAGCACTAAAAATGTTAATTGTAATTTTTGTGGGACAAAGGGACATGTTGATAAAAATTTCTTCTTATGACAACCTCAAATTTGTTGTATTAAGAAAGCCTACATTTCAAAAGACTTAAATGATTCAACTAATTTTAAAAGAACAAAGCAAATCTTGATACCCAGATCATTTCTAGCTAACACCCCTGGACCCAACAAAATATTGGTACCAAAGAAATTTGTTTGAATGTGTCTGCAGGTAGTAGGCCACCAGAGAAGAAAAGATATATGGTACATGGACAGTGGCTGCTCATGACATATGAGTGGAAACTCATTGAATTTTTCTTCACTCACTCAAAATGAAGGAGGAATTGTCACATTTCTTGAAAATGACATAGGAAAACACATTTGTTTTGGAACTTTTGGAGATCCAAAAACTATCTCAATTAACAAAGTGCATTATGTACAATGACTAAAACACAATCTGATACGTTTTTCTCTATTTTGTGATGATGGATATACTGTTGATTTTACTAAAAATTGTCGTACTGTTTCTAAAGATAAACTGTTTATATTTAAATAACCATGCACTGAAAATATTTGTACATTAGATTTAAATTCCATTTGTAAACAACAAGTAAACTGCTTGGCTGCTAAAGTAAGTGAATCGTAGATCTAGCATAGAAGACTTGGTCATTGCAATGTATATGTTTTACATAATTTATCTAAGAAATATTTAGTTTTTGATTTACCTAGTCTCAAATTTGAATGTGATAGATTTTGTGATGTATGTCAACTTGGAAAGAAACACAAATCATCCTTCAAATATGTTAATAAGGTTGCTACGTCTAACCCTCTGGAACATATTCATATGGATTTTTTTGGACCTTCATGAGTAGCAAGAATAGCTGGTAAATTATATGTATATGATTTTGATGATGACTATCCAAGATTTACATTGATTTTCTTTTTGAAATTTAAAAATGAAGCTTTTATGTTATTTGAAAGTTTCTGCAAATCATTTCAAAATAAAAGGGGTTCAATATACTCTCATTGAGAAGTGATCATGGAAGAGAATTTGAGAATCTGGAATTTAATTCCTTTTTCTCAAATATGGGTATTAAACACACCTTCTCATCACCAAGAACACCTCAACAAAATGGGATTGTAGAAAGAAGAAATTGAACTATTCATGAAATGGATAGAACTATGTTAAATGAATATAGCCTACATATAGGTTTCTGGGAAGAAGCTATGAATACAACTTGTTATATAATTAATATAGTTTTAATTTTACCTATTTTGAAAAAGACACCCTAAGAACTGTGGAATAACAGAAAACCAAAAGTAAATTACTTTAATGTTTTTGGATTCAAGGTTTACATCTTCAAAACAAAGGATAATCTTGGTAAGTTCGATCCAAAATCTGATAAAGTTATTTTCATAGGATATTCTGCTACCTAAAATTCTTATAGAGTTTATAATAAGAAGTCAAGGATTGTTGAAGAATAAGTTCATGTAAAATTTGATAAATCTGATCCCTTTGAGAAAAAGAAAAAACAAATGGATGAACATGACTCTAATGATAACATGAGACTTGAGAATTTAAAGAATGATTTTGAAAATGATATAAAATAAATTCAGTCTAGTTGAGTGGAACATGATACTGAAGAACCTTTAAATATATTACCTAGACAGTCTAGAACCCTAAAGAATCACCCTTTAGAAACTGTAATAGGTGACCTAGAAACTGGTGTTCAAACTAGAAGAAACTTCGGAAACCTAGTGGAATTCTCTGCCTTCTTATCTCAACAAGAACCCAAGACTATAGAAGAAGATTTAGATGATGAAATCTGGGTAATAGCAATACAAGATGAATTAATCCAATTTAAAAGAAACGAATTCTGAGAATTAGTGAAAAGACCTAAGAATTATCCTTTAATAGGAACCAAATGGGTCTTTAGAAATAAATAGGATGACCAAGGTACAATAACTAGAAATAAAGCAAGATTAGTAGCTAAAGGATATAATCAAGAAGAAGGAATAGATTATGATGAGACATTTTCACCTATAACTAGGTTATAAGCCATTATAATCCTTTTAGCCTATGCATATTATATGAATTTTAAATTATTTCAGATGTATATTAAATCTGGATTTTTAAATGGTTATTTAATGGAGGAAGTTTATGTTGAGAAACCTCCTAGTTTTGAAAACTCTCAAAAATATGATCCTATTTTTAAACATACTAAAGCTCATTATGGCCGTAAACAAGCACCTAGAGCTTGGTATGACAGATTTAGTTCTTTTCTTTTGAAAAATGATTTTACTGTTGGAATGGAAAACCAAACACTCTTTAATAAAACTATGAAAAATAATGTTTTATTGGTTCAAATTTATGTTGATGATGTAATTTTTGGATCAACTAACAAAACTCTTTGTCATGAATTTTCAAAATTAATGCAATAAGAATATGAAATGAGTATGATGGGAGAATTAAATTTCTTTTTGCGTCTTCAAATATTGCAAAAATATTTTTGAAATTTTTTAAATCAAATAAAATACATTAATGATTTACTTAAGATATTTGGACTTGAAAATAGCAAGCCATTTACAACTCCTATGTGTACTAATATATAAAATGATTTGGAAAAACTGGGAAATCAGTTGACAACAAGCTATATAGAGGTATGATTGGTAGATTGTTATATATTACTGCTAGAAAGTCATATATAATGTTTTCAATATGTCTTTGTACTACATTTCAATCAAAACCTAAAGAATCCCAACTAACTGCTGTTAAAAGAATTTATAGATATTTAAAAGGAACTGTTTTTCAATCTCTTCTATATCCAAAAAAATCTGATTTCAATTTGATTTCATATTCAGGTGCTGACTTTGGAAGTTGTATATTAGATAGATAAAGTACATTAGGTACATGTCACTTTTTAGGAAACGCTTTAGAATCATGGTCTAGTAAGAAACAACATCCAGTTGCTATTTCAATAGTTGAGGCAGAATATGTTTCTGCTGACCATTGTTGTGCACAAGTGTTGTGGATGAAAAATACTCTTATGGAATTTGGATTGAATTTTAATAATACACCTATTTTATGTGATAATACAAGTGTAATTAATATTTCAAAAAATCCTATTAGTCATTCTAGAACTAAGCACATTGATATAGGGCATCACTTTTTAAGAGATCATGTTACTAAAAAAGATAAGTTTTTAGAATTTATAAATACTGAAATTCAATTAGCAGATATTTCTACTAAACCACTTCCCACTGTAAGGTTTGATTTTATTAAGGGGGGGCTAGGTTTATTTAATTTTAAATAATTTTTATTTTTATTTTACTTTTATTTATTTATTTAAATTTTATTTTGTTTATTGAATACTGTTTAAGATTTTATTTCTTTCTCCATATTCAAATTTTATTTGTTTTAAATATATGTAATGATTATTGATTACACGGGAATCAAGGTCGTCAGAGCCTTTTTGACTTCTAAACCCTTTCACTTCTATCGATACCCTTTCGAATTCTGAAAATCACACTTCCTCTCCTAAACCCTAACCTTCGAACCTCTAAAACCATAACCTTCATACCTTAAGAGACTCTCGCAGAAATGGTAGGGACTAAAATAGCCAGTGAAGCTGAGCCAAGAAATGCACAGAGACAATGCTCCGAGGGAAGAAAAATATTACAGGGCAAGGTAATTTATCTTGACTGGTTATTTCAGACAAATCTTTTGCTGAAGCAAGAGTTTTCATTTCAGAATCTTCAACAAATGTTCAACAGTGAAAATACAAAATTTCTGTATGAAGTAGAACTTAGATACTTCTTAAAATCTGTACAGTTTCGTCTGGGAGATACCGAGGAGAGTATGTTGGCTAAGATATAGGATAGATATTTCTTAATCTCTTCAGTAGAGATTAGTCAGATTCTCAACATCCCTCACGAGGGAGTTTTTTATTTTGATTTGAAAAATATTGGAGATTTTGTGCATAAATCTGAAGACATCATGTCTTTTCTATTTGGTAATAAGACAATAAAAAAATGGTTTTCAAGGATTTGGAGCCTAATCAGAAGATTTTGGTCAAATTTATTCAGACTGGAATAGCTCCACGGATGGCGGAAATGGAAAAGATTTTGTACCCAGATATATATATAATGTTTCTTATGTTAAGCTATATTAAGTTAAACTTTCCAAGATACATGATAAGGTATCTCAGTTACTGCTGTCAAAGCAAGGCCTGGTTGAGTTTCTACCCTTATAGTCAATTTATTTCTAAACTATTGTTTAGGAAAGACATGGTGAGATTAGTGGATGCTCAAGTTAACTCTCATCATAGTAATACGTTTAATGCTGGAACTTTGAGGAAAGTTGGATATTTCTGGAGCACAATTAAAGGAAAACATTTACCAGTAGGAGCTGAGGAAGTCTCACAGTGTGCTCAGGCTCAACCTGCTATGTCCAAGGAGGGATAAGCTGAATCCAGAGTTAGAAATGTAGCTAGAAGGATTCTCTTTAAAGTCGCAGCTTTTGATGAAGACAGAAGTCAAGAGGGACTTCAATCAAAAAGAAAAAGACCATTAAATGTGGAAGTCACTTCCCCTGCTTTGGAAACAACCACAGAAGCTTTATTTTCTTATTATTTTGTAAGGGAAGCTGTTGTTGACAAGACCATGTAAGATGTTACTGAAATAACAACACCAGTAGAGGGATCAGGATTTCTAGAAAAAAATCAAATGGAGAATCAGGAACAGATTGTAACTGATGTTGAAGTTGCACTTCAGCAGGAACAAGAGATGGAGGCAGTGCTTGGTGACGAAGTGTCCAAACCTCGAGAAACTACTGAAAATATTGTTCTTTAAATTCCAGTGGAATAAAAAGATGCATATGAATGTGATGAGCATGATTCTGAATCTCAAACAGTGGTACTTCAAGAGGATTTTTCTGTGGAGGAGTTTGAAAACTCTAAAAAAAATCTATGGACCAACCTTCTCAGGATAGAGAAAATGAAAAATCTGATTCTGAATCATTGCATTTGGTACTGCTGCATCATCCTGAGACTATGAATCAAGCACAGTGTGCATCTGATTCATGGAAAGAAGAATTTGAAGAACTGTACAGAAAGGCATCTCAGTTGGAATCGGAGAACGTTTCTCTGAGAAATGCCTTAGATTTAGAACATTTACACTTTCAAAAGCAGGAGTGTACAGTTTTAAGGCAAGAAGTTGAAATTTTTAAAGAGGATATGTTTACTACTATTACACAATTGAAATATGAAATGGTTATAAAGTCAGATTTATCAGATCTGAAGTTGTTTATAGAGAATCAATTTTCATCAGTTGTAAATAATGTTGTTAGTGGATTAGGTACTTCACCTGATTTAATCAGAAGGTTGCAAGCTATCCCAGCTGCGATGAGCAACATGAATGACAGGATACAAGATCATCAATGTAACAATTCTCCTTTGTCAGTGTTTCTAGAAAATCAGAAGTTCTTAGTGGATCAACTGACATCTAGTGAGCCATTGATCATAATTCTGTTAAATAAATTATCAGAGAAGCTGTCAGTATTTTTTGAAAAAGAGGAAAGGATGCATGAGTTGTTTAGAGTCAATTTAATTGAGGATATTCATATGAATCAAGATAATAGAGATCTCATTATCAATATTGGAGATGGGATGTTGAAGAGACTTCGGGAACAGTTTACAGAAATCTAGTCTGTAATTCAGAGGAGATAGAACCTGTTTCCTATCCTACCCAAACCTTGATTAATGTGTATAACATTTTCATATATATACTACTGTTTTTGAATGAAAATTTCCATCATTTTTATTTGTTTCTTTCTTTATTTGTTTTACTGTCTTTCTTTCTGATATGTCATTACTCCAGATTTAATTATTGATAAATAGTTAATAATAGAATTTACTAACAGTTCAGTGCAATATTAAAAGTGTTAAAATCCCTGATTTTTCATTCTTTTTGATATCACAAAAAGGCGGAGAATTTGGATAAACACAACATCAAAACCTCAAAATTTTATTTAGGGGGAGAATTAAATGAGAAATTTGGTTTTATAATTATCATTTTGGTGGAGATGTTTTTATTTAACAATTTATAACTAATTTTGAATGTTAATTTTGTTTAAATAATTTTAATTATTTTTCTATATTTTGATAATCAAAAATGTTGAAATAGTTTAAAAAAGTATTGTTTTCAACAATACATGTTAATGTTATTTAAAGCGGGAATTTATTGAAAATAATACTCTGTATCTTTATGATAATTTGGATGCTCACAAATACTCGTAGTTTTTTTCTAATGATTTTATTTAGTATTTTGAAAGAGTTTATTCATTTATTTTACTCTTGAAACAATGAGAATTTATTACTTATTCGGAATCTGCTTTAGCGTGTTCTGGAATCACTGTTCATACCTTACATAGATAAACATAGTTCGGAATCTGCTTTACCGTGTTCTGGAATCACTGTTCATACCCTACGTGGATAAACGTAAGGTAAGGATGAAAAGTGTGTATACTTTTTGAGATAAGAGAATAGTATGGTTAAACAACCATACGTTTTCAGAAAAGTATGGAAGGAGAACCTTACGTTAGGATGGAAACTTACATTTTGGTTATCATCAATGTATTGAAGGAGAACCTTACGTTATGATGGAACCTTACGTTTTGGTTATCAGTAAAGTATGGAAGGAGAACCGTACGTAAGTTATAAACGTTACTTTTTTGTTCAACTTGACGTTTTCAACCCTACATTTGTGTTCAAACTTACGTTGTTAATCTTACATTTGAAGACTATGTTATTAATCCTATGTTTTGAGGCCACGTCATCAACCTTACATTTGGAATTAGAAATTTTGACAGACGATGTTTATGTGCAACGATCCGTAAGCTGATTTCTGGGCGGATTTCAAGCCAGATTTAAAGTCATTTTTAACGTACGACGTTGACTGATTCAAATCCGTTTTATTAATGGTTTTAATATCGAATTAAAAAGAATCTTTTTATGTCGAGTCTTAAGGGAAGTTAGAACTTCTTTGTAAATTAAATTTTTCAATATCGCGAATCAGAAGGCGACTTTTATGGATTTAAATGGGAAGGAGATATACTTAGCTTTAATATATATATGTTGTCTCTAAAAAAACAAAAATACAGTTTTTATGGTTATTGATCTATTATTGAAAAAGGTGGAAAACATAGATTGAAACTATTCATGTTGATCTGCTGATTCAAGAGGAGAATCAAAGCTCTGTTTGTTCAAGAAGAAGGAACTGGATAGAAGATTCGCATGTTCTACATCGAATATCTACTAAGGATATACTACTGGTGAATTTGTGAACTATATCTCTATATCCACTACAACATGATCAACTCAGAACTGCTTCATCTTGAAGATAAATATTTCTATAGACTTCGATCCATCTTTTGTCAATTGCATTCTGTTGCAATTGTGAAGATCAACTGGAAAATATCATTCTGAAATCCATTTTATTCTAGGGTAACCAGCTTCTTGTTCTAATTTGTGTAGGTTCGTGTTTGAACAAGATGGATTTGTTTTACCTTGGATTGTAAAGTTATCAACTGCATGTACTCAATTGTGAATCGGTCTGTGGAAAAGAGGACCAGATAGTGAAAATCACCAAGCTCGTGGAGTTGAGTGTTGGTGGAGTGGACTAGGGGCCTTCTGTTCGCCAAACCACTATAAATCATTGTGTTCGTGATTTTACATATTCCATTGCACGGTCAAATCTGATAAAATATAAAGGATAGAACTCGTTCAAGAAAAGATTTATCAAAAAAATTGCAAAAGACACAATTCACCCCCCCCCCCACTCTTGTGTATAATCTGTAGATTCAGATCAAACAGAAGTGGTATGTTATCTCCACGGAAACTGTGATAGGGCTTCCATTTATGTCTAGGGGACATGATTCCATTTGGGGGATCGTTGACCAACTCACCATGTCGTGCCACATCCTACCTATTTGATAGAAGGTATCATTAGAGGGCTTGGGATGCCTCTATGTACAAGAGATTTTAGGAATCCATGGGGTGCCATAAAAAATCATCTCTGACCATGACACGTGTTTTACTTCTCAGTTTTGGAAGGGATTACTAATGTTGTTTAGGACTCATCTACATTTGACCTCTTCCTTTCTTCCTCATACACATGGTAAGACGGAGCACACCATTCAGACGCTGGAGGATATGCTACATTCTTGCATCCTCAATTTTGTCCATTGTTGGGAGGATCACTTGCCCTTGGTATAGATTTCATACAATAACACATATCACTCCACCATCAGTATGGAACCATTTGAGTCCCTATATGATCATCCAATAAAATAAACTCTATGTTGGACAAACCTAGGGGGTCATCACTTCTGAGTCCAGAGTTGGTATGGGCTACAACTGAGAAGGTGTAGATCTTCTAGGAACAGATGAAGACTACACAGAGCCGAAAAATGTCTAATTATGATAGCAGTCGGAGACCATTGGATTTCGATGAGGGAGGCCAGGTCTTCTTATAGGTCTCAACTCAACATGTTTTAGGATGATTTGGTTGAGGTGTCAATTTATCACTACGGTTTATCATGAAATTAATGATACCTTGGAGTATATGTGAGGTGGCTTACCACTTGTAACATCCACCATAGCTGGAGAGGGTGCACGAAGTATTCCATGTATCCCAGGATATGAGATATGTGCATGACTCATCTCAGATCATCGACCATGGCGAGTAGGAATTTGATGATGGGGTGACGTTTACAGAGGTTTCAGTGGAGATTGAGGATCAACATGAGTGAGTCCTTCATTGGAAGTCGATACCTCTGGTTCACATTCACTGGAAACATGGGAAACTCTAGGAGAACACATGGGAGTGAGAGGCTCATATTCATGCTCAGTACCCCCATTTGTTTTCATAATCTATGTTGTGGATTTTAGGGATGAAAATCCCTAAGGCGGGTAGAATGTAAAGACTGGTTTTTTATGAATTTTTATAATTATATGGAATTATTACGAGTCTATGAAAATTGACGATGTGTTCTTCTGAGGCCGACTGTTCCGGGAATGATTTTGTGATATCTTTTATGGTATGTTAAATAAATGCGTGTGCATAATTTGTTATGTTTCAAAACGGCGCTCGTATTAAAAAATTTATAGCACCATTGAATCCACAATGCCGTGATTCTAATAAGGGAGGCTTCCCTTAGACCAAAGTTGGTTTGGAGAAATAGATCGAATTTGGGACATTTTAAAAGAAATAAATAATATAACTTTCTTATTTCATTATAATTCTTTTCCTCCAACAGACAAGTGGCTACATGGGACCAAATGATGTGTCAAGCCAATAAATTGAATGAAATTTCAATCCTAAGTAACAAAATCATTGGGGAATTAAGAAGGTTACTAATTAATGAACCCACCTAAATTCCAAACATCTTTACTTACCACCCCCCCCCCATTCAATTTATATGGAGCTTGGGGAGAGGTATCAACACTACTTCACCAAGAAACGAAGTGATGGAAAAGTGTCGAGACGCCAAACACTTGGAGGACGGCGCCGATTCCGGCGAGCGGTGAAGAGCAACATCAAAACCCCGAACCAATGATTGACAATCTAGCAACCTAGTTGGAGGCTAGTTGTGGGGATGAAGAACACCAACACACTTCCACAATCACAGGCCTTATACATCATTCATGTGGTAGGGTTTAGGTTTTGTTTTAATTTCAAGAGTTGTAGAATACTTTTTCCTCCCTCATGTTGTTTACAGGCTAACACGAAGGGCACAAGCCTAACGAACCTAGCCCATACCCTTCTCTACCTTACTACCCATGCACCCTCCATGGAAGACTACTGGTTAGGTGGCACTAACCGGATATAAAGGATGTCGCACGCCACAAGGGGAGGCCACACACTAAGTCGTGGTGGTCATCAGAGCGGGCAGCACTGACTGTCTGCATAAAAAAGAGTGGCATGCTGTCACGCTCCGTCGGTGATCAAGGTTTTGCAGAAAACTCTGTGGTGGGTGAAGGCAGCAACTGGAACTGGTCGTCCGTGAGGATGGAGGGTGGCACACCCGTGCCGTTGGAGGAACCGTGTGAGGGTCATCAGCCACGACGGTTGAAGGAGGCGGCTGGCACATCGTCCGTGCATGGAAGGGAAGGGTGGTGCGACCAGCATGCCTCCGGTGAGAAAAAAGGGCCACTACCAATGCTGTGGTGGAGGTGGAACCCACACCTCTTCCAGGTTCCACGACGACCTGGCAGTGCACACGTTCCGCCGCTGTTTCACAAGCCAAACAACCAAGAGGCTGTTCTATAAGGATGGGGGTCTCAACCCCTGCTCTGGCTGGGGTAGATCCCATCGTAGTCCAGGCCGGCGGGCCACCCCATTGCGGGTCAATCAGACTCATTGTGAGTCAGGATCCCCTCTGCAGACCGGGATGAGCCCGCCACGGCCCAGTCCGGCCAGGTCGGACATGGACCGTGTTATCCCAGGGCCGGGCCCAACTGGTCCTAGAAATGCTTAAAAGGCCATATCATGAGAATCGAACATCTGTTTGACAAACCGTCTATGGTCGTGGGAGGCTTGGATTGAGATAGTCATTTTGGTATACTCCACATGAGCTCTGGAGAATGATAGAGTACATACAGGATGGATAAAACCCGAATCCAATGGGGGCCTCAGAACAGAAATGCTTATAACTCACAGATCAGGTGTCCAATTGACTCACTGTCTATCGCGTTGGAACCCTTACGACATGGTGGTACTTTAGGATACAATTGTTTTAGATATTACAGGTATTCAAGTTATGAGTGGTATCTTGAGTAAATATTCTACAGAACTTGAAGGCACTGGGTGTAAGGAATCCTATGGCAGGATGTAACGGGAAGAAAGAACATTGATCCTGTGTGGGATAATATCAATCAATTCTTTGTGGGTCATGTTTTTTCTGATCCTATGTGGGTTTATGATCAGCGATCCTATGTGGGTCAGATACTCTGTGGGTCAGCGGGGGATTGTATCAATTAATCATGTGTGGGTCAGTAGTAGTGCTTCTTAACAGAATAAGATAATCTTTCCTTATGACTAATCAATTGTATTTCTAAAATTAAGTTATTCCTGATTGGGAGATGAGTCTTTTACCTTCGTAGTGTTATAATAACTATGTTACCTATATGGTAATTCTATCTTCATGGTGTTACATGTGTGGTAATTATACCTTTGCGGCATTGTCTTCATGGTGTTACCTAAGTGGTTATTTTATCATCCTAGTATTACCTACGTGATACTTATATCTTCATGGTGTTACATGTGTTTTACTTATACCTTCATGGTGTTGTCTTTGTGGTGTTACCTTTGTGGTACTTCTATCATTGTCGTGCTACCTATGTGATAATTCATCTTGATTAATTAAGTATATGTGTGGGAATATACCTAAGTTTAGTTGATATATTACTTTTTGGTTTTTCTGTTGTGGGAATCCTTGAGGCCTATGGGGTGTCTGGGGTTCCCTACTTAGTATTTTTATACTCATCCCAGCACGGGATATGCTATCACCTTGTTATTTCTTGTGCCTATGACATAAATTGTTGATCGAGGTTGAGAGAGCAAGGACAGGACGGTTCTCAAAGGTCGACTATATAGCTTGACATGAAGCAGGGACTACTGATCGTGAGCTATACCAACTGTTCAGGTAAGATCCTCATTGGATGATCTAGGATCTGTTTTCACATTTTAGTTGTATTGTACTTTTTATATGTACATGTACATTATAGATGGGCTTGTATTCCAACCCCATTCATTTCAGCATACTTTTACTACAACGGTTTACTTTGTGGTTTCTTCTTTTTGTGTTCTTGGACCGTGTGTCTGTTCAGTATAAAAAGGCTATGCCTTTCCATTTTAGGGATAAGACATTCTGGTGCTACACACCTACCCTTGGCCTATGGAAGGTGTGATTGGGGTAGTCGTGGCACGGGCCCCGAGGGATTGGTCATGATATATATTAGTCTTATAGTTTCCAGTTTGTAGGCTTTATAAGTCACATACTTGAATCATTTTTATGTTTGAATATGGTGGTTTTGAAAGCTTATAAACTATTTTTCATCGACATTTTTAACAAATTATTTTTATATTTAACTATTTATTATATTTTTAATCCATTTTTTATGTTTCATTTATATTCATATTACAGTTTATATTTTATTGCCTTTCAAAGCCACACACTAGAAACATTTCTCAATCCCACATCAGAAATTTTGAATGTTCTATGCAGGAAGGGGAGAAGCTGAATCCCATATTGGATGTGTGGAATAATTTCTAGGGAATTTCCTATTATATAAGGGATTACTAGGTGAAGGATTCTGCCAGAACACAGACTATTTTAATTTAAAAATTTCTAGATATTAAATATAATAAAAAGTTTTCTAAAATGTTTTGTTATATATATATACAGACGAAACAAAACAAATATTAAAAATAAAAATTAAAAAAAAATTAAAAAATTTAGTTTAAAAAATATATGGATAAAGAATAAAGGGGGTTCACTCTTCCTTCAAAAAAATTTCAAAATAATCAAAAACCTCATTCACACTTCTTGGTGAGTGGAGATGTGTGAGTGGGTTAATGCACATTGGGTCCTGTTTTTCGATATTTTCATAACCCCGACCTAATTAAAAAAAATATACAACCCATTAAAAATACCTCATTTTTCCTTAGAAATATTTCATGAATAAGATACACCTTCAGATATACACCCTTAGTAGCCACCAAATCTATCTTCTCTCACCAATTGGATCCTAGATAAGTCATCTCTATACATTAGAAGACCCACCTCACTGCATGAAGAATGTTATATTGCCTACCCCACAGTTGGGTCACCATTTCTAGCCCCAATCGATCATCAACGATACATTAACTCCTCTTACCAGATGTAAGAATCTCATAATATTTACACATGATCATTTCCCAACCAGACCAAAGTACCCTCTCGATGCCCCACTATGATTTCTAGCACCCTTCATCACCTCTCGACTAGATCGATGTCCGCTACCAACACTTTTTCGACATACCAGAGCATCACTCTCCCTCATATCCTGATCAAACAAAAGATCGATTTCACTGATTAAGAGATCAATGATGCCTTCCACTTATTCACCATATTGAGAACCACCCATTTCATCACAAGAGACAACCTTATCATGAGGTTCAAAGATGCAAAAATAACAGTGTGGATAACATTTCCATCATAGATATTTCTCGAATACCCAATGCCATCCACCTTGATATATAGAGAGGGAGGCTCTCGATTTATGTGGGGGAGACTTTACATCATCAAATAAATCTATTTAAATAATGAATATAGTTACTATATTTTTATTTATATTGTTGTATTTAATATATATATATATTTAAATACATATAATTAGATAAATATATTTATAAATCTATATTTACTATATTTATAAAATTGTATATTTATAAATATAAATGAATGAATATAGTTTTTTAATATAATATTTATATAATTATAATCAAATAAAAAAATATTATAATAATTATAAAATTATAATCAATATATTTCAGTAATTAATATATATATATATAACGATATAAATACATTTATAATCATATAAAATATTTATAAATATTTATATAGGTATTTTTACCTATAATTTTAATTATAAATCCATTACCATTAATAATGTTTTAGTACTCATAAATATGCCTTTTATGAACAATTTTTTATAACTAATAATGATGGATTTTAATACTACTAAATTATTTAGCACTGATAAAATGTATATTTATCATCACTTTTTTGGATGCAATGATAAACCCCTCCCCAATATATTTAAAAGTACACTAATCGCTCTAAATTCCTTCATGATTCTCAAGAATTTTTGAAATTACACTATTATCAGTGCTCCCCTATATCTTTTACATGGAAAAATAAATCCTTATGTCCATGGTCTAATATTTTTCCCCTCTTATCTCATTTCATGTTTTGTTCATGTTCCATAGTTTTTTTATTGTGGATATTTTGTGGCTCACTTCTATTGTGGTTTCAATTATTTAGTATCTAATCCTTCTTGTTCTACTCTTATAGATTTCACCAGACTGAATTATCAAACAACCACCCTTTTGAGTTCAACTAAACCCTAGAAATTGGTTAGTGTTCTTTACATAGACTATCTCCGGTACCTAGAATTTTAGAGTGTAAATGCTAAAATGGGATAGATATTTTGATCCAAACAGGTGACATTAGTTGTACTATTTTGAATTGGATATATGGTGTAGTTACATATTTTCTGATTCACTATAACAGTGGTATTTTCCCCCTTTTTTCCATATTATTTTGGTACAAATTTTCAATATTTTATGTAATATTAATATTATAGTGAAAAAATGACACACTGGAAGGAGATCCTATCACTATATCAATGCTATTTTATATCAGTGGTTACTTAATTTTTTCTCTGTGGATTGGATGTGGTCTTTTAGCTTTTTCAAGAAATTGGTTTCTTTCTCTCTTTTTTAACTGTACCGCTAGTTATGAAATCTTTACATTGATAATGTCCAAAATTTTAATCATTTTCATAGGTGGGGTCTGGTTATACCTTTTCATTTATTCACTATGAATTTTTTTTTCAAATTTTACAACTCATCATGTTTGTGCTCTAGTCTGGTGGGTTCTCTATCTTTTGGTTGATCTGTTTTGTTTCTTTTGTTAACATTCTCACATAGGAAGATGCTTAGTTTGACTTAGTTACTTTGTTTTTGGTGATTTATATTAAAGTTATCACTAAAACAATAAAATGGTTTTTCTAACTTAAAAAATATTTAATATTTACTAAATGAGTGGGTATGATATAAAATTTAATTTATCATTTAAATATCGATAGAAATTAGGAACAATCATTAATGATCAAATACCCATATGTTAACCAGTATAAGGAAAAATATGCATTGTATATATACTTTAAACATCCCTAAAATTTAAAATATCATGTTAAAAAATATGTAATAATAAGTAACGGATGAATCGTAGTATTTAACTAGGTAATGTATGAAAAATATAACTAATTGCAACCAATTATTAGTCATAATAACCCAATGAAATAATAGGATGTGACTCAATCACCAATTAAGATGTTCTAACAGATAAAATGAATGATTCTCATTTAAATAAATTTTCTAAATTGTAATCCCAATTTAATAACATCATTTTTAGATAAAATATTTCATTTAATGTTAATATGCACATGTATAACTCATATTTGATGAAAATTAAGTTTTACACTTTTGATCCTTATAATATACAATGAAAATGTCAGGATATTATTGTAAAATTATTATTTAATAAATCTTCTTAAAGAACTAAAATAACTGATGTTGTGGTTTCATTGAAAAAAAATCTTTATTTATTTATTTATATAAAACCAAGTCCATATACAATTCATTAACAAAACATACACATTTAGTACATAAAAATGTTCTTAGTTTAGTTTCAAACATAAATAAATTTAATGATACGTAAAATGTAATCCTAAAAAATCGTTCCATTCACCTTCATCAAATATTCCATTCTATAATCATTGATGAAATCACTAAATCATGTGTATGTATTATTCATGGACCTATAATTAATTTAGGTTATAATGAAAGGAAATTAATTTCTTTGTAATACAAGATAGATATAAAATGGAATACTTAACAGAGTATATTCATACATTTAAAACACATGATTTAAATATTAATTCAGGTTCACTAAATGTACACATGATATCAATACATAAATATATTGTAAATAGTAATTTATTTTCTTAAAAAAATATCTAAGATAGGTAAATATTCATGTTATTTTATCAAAATAAAGCGAGTTAACATGACCTATACATATGATGTTGGTGAAGGAATATAAAATTTCTATTGATTTTTTCAAAATGAAAAAGATTAAGGTATATACGGAAATATTTAAATATCAAAAAATTTCAGCATAATTTAATTATTTAATGTTTTTACAGGGAGTAAAAAAGAAAATGGAAACCAATGTGGATATTGTATTTGTGAATTTATGATAGAGATCAAAAACCATTAAAATACCATCATCCCTGAATAGGTATTTTCCAACGGCAATTAAAATTTCATTATGAATATTTATTAATTATATTTTTTTCCATATTTTCTATGTACTAATAATATTTCCTACAGCATTTGTAGTCATAATTAAATATTAATTTTTTATAGATGATTGGGGAGTGTATGTAGTGTAAGAATGTTTTCCAACATTAAATTATTCTTATTAAATAAAATATTTCATATTTAGTATGGTCTATATACATAGAAATATATTTGGCATGTGAATAATTATTATCTGATTGCTTATATATTATTTATATCAAGTTCCCAAATGAGAGGTATAATTGTGGAAACCAATTTAATATAAATTTAATTGGAAGATACGTGGTGTTAGAATGTATATAGGAATCATGAAGAGGTGACTTAATAATACTTATTTGGTTAATCTAATCATCATTTAATATAGTTTTTTTAAAATTAATTAACTTTTCATATTTATCTAAAACATATTTTGTTCAATTTAGACATTAGCTCAAAACACATGTTACATTCTCAAAACTCTGCAAACATTCTCATATTGTTATGAAACATTTTGGAAATAATACATAAGTCACATGGGATATGTAGGAATTGACTATATATTAATTAAACATATTATGTGGTCCATATGACTCAATGTATGTGTTTTCAATAAAAAAGTTTCATTATAGTTTAAAACAAACATCAACTAGTAAAAAGTGAGAAGACAAGCGGATATTTTATTCAAACATTAATAACAATCTATAAATAATTTTTCATCTTTATGAATTATCAACACATTAATATGACACCTGATGTGGTCATTATGTCTGGATGTATGCTTTTTCTATACAATAATGTCATTTTAGTATAAAAAATACATAAAATAGTCAACATCAATAATATTATGTCATATAATTTAAAACATTATAAAAATGATCCACAATTCGTTTTTCAATTGTATAAATTCATAGCACTTCAATTTGATTAATTTTGTATCTTGTATTTATCGAATTGAGTGGTTTGAATTTTAAAATGAAATTTTAGAAAAAAAATACAAGTGATATACTATAATTTTTTTTTTAAAATTATTTCTTTGATTACTTTAGAAAATGATCCATCAATTATTTGTGACAAGTAGAAAACATCCATACCACAATCCAATACATATTGTACCTGGTATGACCCAAATTGGGTGGTGTTAGTTTATAATTTGAATTTTATTAATGAATTATTTCATATTATTGAATTATTATTTTATTTATACTATTACTAACATAATAATTATTTTCTTATATATGGGTGTTATTTTTCTCATGTTGGGGCAGTTAGTTCGAAGCATTATGTACCCATGAGAGATTGCACATTAAGAATGTGACTCAAATTATGAAAACATGTAAATGGGTCAAGAATGTATAGAGTAATTTTGAAATGAATAATTCCTATTAAATATTTAGTTTTTTCACCATTCTATGTTATATTTTTTGTTAATTTACATAGAATCTTTATTTTAAAATTAATTCATTTTTTTATTAATATTTTCGAGAAATAATTTTTTTCTTTCCACTATCTAATACAATCCATAAAATAGAGAACAATCTCATTATTTTATGGCTATTTTATGATTGTTGGTATAAAAACACACATCACATAAACAATCATTTTTACCTCAATCCAATAAACAGTCTTCTCAGTACTACTCAAACAATATGGTTTTAGTATATAATTTATATTTTAGTTCATAACACACATCACAAACTCAAAACAAAGAAAATAGATACCTATTGTATTTGTGCATTATAAAAATAATCCATATGTAATTTAAGATGTGTTTGAATCAACCACACCTAAATCAGACACACCGTGTGGCTGGTATGTCTCAAAGTGTCTCTTTTTATTTAAAGTTGACATTTTTCAGAAAAACACTAGTTACAAACTCAAAATGGAAAAAAAAATTAGAACTATTTTATACATCAATACTATGATCCATAAGTAATTTCTAATTTTTATGAATTATATGATCCTTAATCTGATACATTATGTGCCTGGTGTGACTCAATGTGTTTGTTATTAGATTAAAATTTACATTTTAATTCAAAAAGCATGACTCCCTAAAAATAGAGAAAACCTGATCAAATTTTATTGTTAATTTTATAAAATGATTGATAAGTAATTTATTATGTGTAACAATTATTATCACATCAAACAAACACAACGTGTGACAGATTTAATAGAAAATGATCCTTCTATAAAAAAATATATTTCAGTAAAAAATAAATGTGTTCTACTCGAAACTAAGATAACACATTCATAATTTTTTTGATTCTTTATAAAAAATGTTCATATGTAATTTATGATATTTTGGAATCTTCCTAACTTCAATATAATTCATGTTGTTAGTGGTATGAATCCATGTGTGTCTTTTTATTTAAATTTTATATTTATTTTCATAAAAAAGATAAGTGACATACTCAAAATAATGTATTCGTATTTTTTTAACATTATAAAAATTGTCCATATTCTTTTATTGACATGTAGGAATCATCTACAATATAAAATGATAATAGGTGTACTCGATATTACTCCAAGTGTGTTTTTATTTAAAATTGAAATTAATTTCACTTAAAAGAAAATAGATACACTCAAAATTGAGCAAACACATTCATTTTATTTTGATACATTACTGAAATGAACTATACGTCATTTTTTATCTCTATAAATTATTCACACCTCAATCTTATGCACATTGTTAATAGAATTACTCTAAGTGTGGGTAATAAATTTAAAATTTAAAATTTTGTTCAAAATTTATGTCACTCACTGAAAACTAATAATACAGGCTCAAATTATCTCAATAATTTAGGGAAAATATTACTAATTCATTTTTGGTGTGTTTTAATCATTATCGTGTAAAAATATCAAATGATGTTACTGGTATGACTCAAAGTGTGTGTTTCTAGTTTAAATTGACATTTATAAAAAAATTACAAGTGGCATACTCAAAATGAAGGATTTTTTTTATTTTTTTGAGAAAGTAGTAAAATTGTCCATATGTAATTTTAGATGGTTTTTATTATAATAAACCTTAATCTATTACATGATGCGACTGTTATGACTCTAGGTGTGTCTTTTTATTTAAAATTCTCATTAATTTTAGAAAAAAGAGTCATGTGACATACTCAAAACAAAGGAAAATGCATACATATTCATTTTAAACTTTTGTAAAATTATCAATATCTCATTTTATATATATATAAAAAATTTCATCACCTCAAACCTATACAAAATTTTCCTGCTATAACTCAATGTTTCCATTATCAATATAAAAGTGACATTTCTGTTCAAAAAGATTCACTCTATGAAAAACAAAGAGAAACATTTTGATTACCTTGATAATTTATAAATATGAATAATTAATCATTTTTATTTTTAGGAATTATTCTCACAATAAACTAGTGAACGATGGGATTGGTATGACTCTAAGTGTGTCTTTTTATATAAAATTGACATTTTATTAAAAAAAGTGACAAACTCAAAACTAATAAAAAATTCATAATGTTTTGATACTTTATTAATAAAAATCAGACGAAATTTTTTATGTTTAGGAAGTAGCGACAACTCAATTTGATGCATGGTGTTATCGATATGAGTGAATGTATGTATTTTTATTAAAATTGAGATTTTTTTTTCAAAAAATAAAATCTACATACCAAAAACCAATAAAACACATTCATATTGTTTTTATAATTTATTAAAATGATCTATAATTAATTATTAATGAGAAAAAATCATCTTCACCATAATCTAAAAGATGGTTTTACTTGTAAGTCTGTAAGAGTTACTTTCTATTTATAAGTTAAAATATTTTCTTCTAAAACAAACAATTGATATACTCAAAACCAATAATATTGTTTCATATTGTTTTGACACATTATTAATACAATCCATATGTAATTTTTTAAATTTAAGAATTAGACTCATGTCATTCTGATGCACGGTGTTCTTGGTATAACTCAAAGTGTCTCTTATGAGTTACAAATTGAAATTTTAGTTCAAAAAGTGTTTCACTGACTGCAATACTAGAAAAAATTCTAGGATTCTTATTATATTGTAAGGAACTAATTCATTAGTCATTTTTTGTGTGTACTAATGAGTTTCATATTAAACTGAAACATGATGTGACTGGTATGACCAAAAGTGTGTTTTTTCAGTTTAAAGTGACATTTTATTATTAAAAAAAATGTCATATTCAAAACTAATAAATTAGATTCATATTTTTTTCTAAAATACGAAAATACACCTTATGTCATTTTCAATGATTATCAATCAATATCACCTTAATATTAATCACGGTGTGATTAGTTTGACAACATGTGTGTCTTTTTATTTAAAACTGTACTTTCTTTTTTGTAAAAAATTCAAGCGACTTAATAAAATCTGATTAAAAACGTTATGTTTAAATTTTTAGTTTTTGAAAATTATTCGTAAGTAATTTTTGACATGTAGGAAACATCCCTAACTCAGTCTAATACACAATACCCATGGTATGACTCAACGTGTTCATTATCTGTTTAAAGTTTATGTTTTAGTTTAAAATGGTTTACTCCCTCAAAACCATGAAAACACTATCATAATGTATTTTTAATTTTATAAAATGATTTACAATTCAATTTTAAAATTTATTAATTATTCTCACATAATAATTACACCATGTGTGACCAATAAGACTCAAAGTGTGTGTTTCCCATTTAAAATGGCATTTTAGTAAAACATACATGTGTCATAATCAAAACCCTGGAAACTAATTCAGATTGTTTTTCTGCTTTAGGAAAAAGATCCATAATTATTTTCTGACATGTATTAATTAGCCTCACCTAAATATAAAATTTTATAAGGTCTATATTACTTGAAATGTTTTTTTTTCAATATATCATCTCTATTTTAGTTTAAAATGGGAATCACATCCCTTGCACCATAATATCTCTATAAAAAATATCTAGATTATATGAGACTACCCATGGAAATATGGAGGGTATTTCCATGTATTGGTTAGATGGATCATTTAAATTCTAATGCAAATATTCCTTCAATGGTGTCCCAATTATGAATCCCCAAATATCACTATGGAATAACATGAAAATAGTATGAACAGAACATGGATTACATACTATGACGACCCTGCTTTTATTACAAACATAAACATCATTTATTAAATAAACTATTCACTTGATAAAACATGGAATATTGAGAGTTCTAGGGTTTTGGGGTTAGGATCATTACATAAAAACTTAAAACATGAAATACAACATCTTTAGTGAAAACTTCCTTTATATGACTACTACATTCCCTCAAACTAAGCATTGCCTGGGATAACCTGAGGACATGCATAAGAAAAGGGGTGAGTTATAAATCCTAGTAAGGGAATTAACATGGAATACATGAGGAGTAAAACACATATTCGACAATAGGAATATCAATATAGAATAATAGAAACATGAATATAAAGGCATGATAAATCATGATAATCATAACATGGAAATGTGGCAACAACACCGAACATGGAATTATCATGAGCCAAGGCTCATTGCACATAGAGCATGAGTAAATCCTCAATGAACATGAAGCACAAGTAAACCTTCATTGCACTTGAATTTTCATGATTCAACACTACTTTCACATGACATATCACGATATTATACATTACACAATGCATTGGAGCTCTATAAGGGTTCACCCTTCTTAAACATTTCATTTCAAGCCTAAGTGTACTACATGGATCATAAAACATGGATTCATAAAACATAATCATTTATTAAATGATAAAGGAATGTGGAATTCATACATGAATATTTATAATAAATATGTAAATGTGTATAAAGTTGAATACTCTTGATGGAGAAATCGGCATGGTATTCATTGCAAAATGGCATTGGCATAGAAAATCGAAGCAATTTCAGTAGCGTAACAGTGTGACATAAGAATTCATAAAACTTATTGATGAGAGATAAAGGGGTTCCTAATAATATTTACATGTAATGAAAATAAAGTAGATCATATAGATACAGGTCCCAACAATTTTAATGTAATTTAGATTAATGATACAAATGTATTGATTGAATGTAAATGAGGAGAGAGAAGTTCCTTTTTGAATTTCGGCATAGTAACAGGTGTACATCAGAGGCATTAAATGAGAGATAAAGGGGTATACCATCATTCAAACATAAATAGGGCAGTATGTGGGAGGTGAAAAACCATACCACAACATTCATTATTGAATTTAAAAGGGAAAAACAACTTAAATAAAATTAGACAAAATGAGAATGGAAGAAAAAACCCTTACTTGGAAGTGTACTTCCAAGGCTTGAGAGAGGCTAGAGAGAGGATTCTTCGGTTCTTGGGGCACCATTAGAGGATTCTAGAAAGAGTAGGGTAGAGGTTGGATGAGCTCCAAAGGCTTTGAGTGAGGAGGAAGTTGGAGCATGGGTGGGTTTATATATGAAAGGTGAGGGAATTCTTTACTATTTTGGGTTGGGACACCTTATATTAAATTAGTTCAAACCACAAACCATCCCCTGCGTTTTGCCCATGTTTTCTAGAAATGGGAATATGAAAACAATATTTTATAAGGCCAATGTCAGAACATCTTAAAATAATCGGGTTGCTTATGTGGAGGTGAGTCACACTCCCATGAAAAATAATTTTAAAAGACAAGATGTTTAATAAGTTTGGACGGTTCCATTAATGATTTAAAAAGTTAGTAAACAAGACCCAAAATCACATTATTTTAATGGTAAAACATATACTGGACGAACATAAAGCTTATATTATTTTATTACATCACTATTGGGTCATTATGATGTCATTAAACACATTATATTTTAAACGGTATTTAATTTTTACCCAAAAATTTGAGTTTCTCAAAAAATTATGAAAAAATCACCATTGGATAATTTCGACGTACTAATTCTAGAAATATCATTTATTTTATCTAAAAAAAATCTATATATGTTAATTTTTTTTAATATAAAAACCAACATTTATCGAAAATTCACGGGTTTTGACAGAAATGGCTTTCAAACCTTAATAATAATTATAATTGCATTCAAAAAATTATATGTAAATTTATATTTAATAATAATTAATTTAATAACAATAATAATATTTTATTAAAATATTATTTAATTCAAAAATCCCTTAATTTAATAAAATATAATTCTTAATTAAATAATAACTAAAAACACTATTTGTACTTTAAAAACTGTTTACACTATATCAATAATGACAAGAAAGTATATTCATTATTATATAAAAAAAATTTACATGAACATAGTACTAGATATTTGTTACATAACCCCTTAAAATAGCCACATAAGACCTAAGGGTAAAGTGTTCGATGGTTACAGACTCTTGGGGTGGCTCAGATAACATCGCTCGAGTGGTAATCTCTCTCAACTTCCACTTTTCTCGTAGACGGTCCTATTCGAGCTTGACATGATAAAGCTCAACCTGGGATTGGTCAACAGCGAAGCCCAATGATGCCACCTCTTTTCTGAGCTCCGAAAAATGGGTATCATATGGGGAAATTGTACTAGATGAGTCCATCGCTTCTTTTGTCTAAGTAAATTGGGTTTGTTAAAGCCTTATATTTATACTAATCATGTGATCACTGTTAAACAGATATAAAATTTACAATAAAAATTGTAAACATAAACCAAAGAAGTTTGCATTTTATATAAACATTTTATATAATAATTTTATATAAAGATACATTTAATTAGATCAAGAGGGATTTCCATTAATGAAACTTTGTGTCATTACAATATTCCCCCCTTTAGAAATTTCTCACTTGAAATTTACTTTTTCCTACACTAAAACAGATGTGGGTAACTCAACTTCATCATTTCCTCCGATTTCCAAGTCGCTTCTTCAAACATGTGGTTTCTCCACTACACCTTGACGAGGGGCATTGTATTATTTTGTAGAACTTTTTCTCTACGATCTAAGATCTTCACTGGTACCTCCTCATAAGAAAGATCATCCACCAACTGTACCACCATATAAGAGAGTACATGTGAAGGGTTAAGAATGTATTTCCTTAAGAGGGATACATGAAATACAACATGTACATTTCCCATGGTAGGTGTAAGTTCTAGTCGATAGGCCACAGCCCCGACATGATCAAGAATCTCGAAGGGGCCGATGTACCTTGGAAATAACTTCCCTTTCTTTCTATTAGAACTCGATTCTTATTTTTGAGGTACATGCTTCTTCTTTTCTATTTTATGTGAGTGTTTTTTATAAAATATGGAAAATGGGGAAAATTCTAATTTTTGGAAAGTACACGCTGTGTACCTTGTCCACACGCTGAGTACTTGTGGTCGTGTGGGATAAGTACACAGGGCGTGTGGTCGTGCCATGGATTAAGGGTGTATGAACCGAATACACACCGTGTAGTGGTCCCTTACACGCCATGTAGTCAGTTGACAGGTGAATAGTAAGGTAGTGGCTAGTTGTGTGACAGAACATGCCATGTACTCAAGGAGACACGCCGTGTAGTCTTGTTGGCAGGTGAACAGTGCCATGCTGGAGGGAAGCCACCAGAGGAACAGTTAAAAAAGGAAGATTACACATCTTGTACTTGTAAATAAACGTCGTGTACTTTTTTCGCTAAAATGGGTTGTAGCCTCCCCTATTCACAGGGAAGGATTAGAACCGAAGGAAGGATCGGGAGAGGATGAACGAACATTTGAAGATCCATCGGGTGTTCGTCTGGAATCTGATTCTGCTTCGGACGAACTCGTTGGAACCGCACGGGTAAGCCCTCTCTTCTCCTGTTGTGGTTCATACCAATTCTTTCCCGAATGAATGTTATTTAAGTTTGAGCTGGATTTGTTCTTCTTCAGATCTACATCGTTCAGGGGCGTTTCTGGAACCAACGTTCATGTAGAACGTTATTTGACGTTTAAGGTAGGTGGCTTGGTGTAAAATTTTCCAATTGTCATGTTTTTGGTGCGTTTTTATACCATGAACCCATGTTGGAGTGTCGTGTGGCTGAGGTCGTGATTATTTTGGATACCTATAATTGAATAGGTGATAAATCATGATAATAAAATATTGGTTAAAATCATTGCTTCTATCTAGGACCATCCCGAGGGGTGCATTCCTCTATTTAGTGATTTGGCCAGAATACCTGAGGGTATTCCATGTTTATTTATTCATTACCTTTTCCTTGATAGGAATTGTGTTTAAATTTCATGTTTATATACTGGGAATGGCCTGGTTATTTATGCCTAAGGGCTGTGTTTTACTATAGCCTGAGGGCGTGACTATATTAGCCTCAGGGCAACGTTCTTTTTCACCTCAGGGAAACCTTTCGTGCCCGAGGGCTTGACTTTTGTGCCTGAGGGTGACACTTCATATTTTTGAAGGAAAGAATTATGTTAGGCCTATGGGTGAGATTCTGATATGCCTGTGGGAAATTCCTGAGGGTGAGATACTTTTACGCCTAAGGGAGAGATTCTGCATACCTGAGGGTAAGGTTGTGCTTGCATGAGGACGTGGACTATTTACATAGACATGCACTGTGACGATTTCTATTATTTAATGGATTAAATGAACAATAAAATGTCAATTTAATTGTTATGTTAGTTACATTTCAGTACATCTTACTTTATTGCATTTTACTATTGCACACTATTGTTGCATGCTTATACGCAGTTGGGAATGGGCCTTTTGTCAGTGCCTATTGAGATATACTTCTCACACCCTATTTGGGTCACACTCTTCAGCCCAAAAAGATTATGTTGCTGCAGGTGTGGATAGGGTCAAGAGTCCCTATACAGGTACATGATTGCTGTTGTGGAGTAGGAGGGCATGGGACCGAGCCTAGGCTCGCGATGGCACTACCAGCAATTTTGATTTGTTTCATTGTACTCTAATTTCGGTTGTACTGTAGTGATGTATAACATGTTCTGGCTGTTTTCGTAGAACTTGATACATGTATCATCGTTATTTATATATTGTTGGTTGTATCTAATGTTGTTTTTTAATTCGATCGTGTATGTTTAACTACATCCGTTGTTTTTTGTATGTTTTGATTCATATTCCACTATGCTACACTTTGAAAAATGAGGGCATAGTTTCACCGCTATCAGACCTGGCCCCTAGCTGCTAGTCGGAAGCCTCTGGCATTTGGGGAAATTCACTTGAGGCCATGTGGCGAACTGGGTTCGGGGCACCCGTTGCGTGGCACCTAGAACCGGGATGTTACAATGTGGTATTAGATGTGCTCTTTTCTTTGACTTATTATTTGGAGTCGTAGTCAGAGATAGGATGGAACGGTAGTTGGTAATAAGCTGTTCCTGGGAGTACCTAACCTGTGTATAGGGAAATGCCAATTTACCTAGTATTGCAATATTACTGATTTTTCATGTTACAGTTAATATGATTTCACCATTGGGTGATGCACTTGTATTGTGTTGTTTATAATTTATTTGTGGATTCTATTTAGTCGCAACCTGATGAGATGAGGGTATGCCATCTCATGCATCATTTTGGAACATGCTAGAAATCACATTCCATGAATAGTTCCATGCCATGTAGGTGCATTTGAAATTGCATGTTGTTGTGATAGTTGATGTATTAGAAAATCATGCTATTGTGATAGCTACGTAATAATTACCTGCTATGTGATAGGGAAATTTTGTATGAGCCGGTTTAAAGAATGGATGCCAAACATTGGTTTTTGGGGAGTATGGGCCCCCATTTACCTGAATTTTGTGGATAATTGACTGTTTTATTTTGTTATTACACAGATAAGATGCCAAACTTTTATTTGTGGGGAGTATGGGCACTCATGGGTCATAATTTGAAACTTAGGTGTTGTTTTTCAGTATTTTCTAGATTTCGGAGAAGTTTCTAAGGAATACTGTTAGGAAATACAGTATACACACCGTGTGGTACTGTACACATGCCGTGTATGTTCTTCTGTTCGGGAAGAAAAATAAATTTTTTTAGTACACACCGTGTACTCAAGGAGACACGCTGTGTAGTCTCTTCCTGTTTCACAAACCGTGTGGGATGTGACACGGGGAAGGGGTGAGCTTGTGGAAAAAATGCCGTGTAGTTTTTGTACACGTCGTGTAGTGTTGAACCAGTGTCCTCCATTTAAATTCAACATGAGTGGAGGAATCCTTAAGACCTACATGTTGTTTCCACTATAGAACAAGCTGTGTATTGTGACCTGGGAACCCGGCCGTCTAACTAACAACACGAGTCCAGGTAAACCTTTTGAGTACCCGCCGTGTGTATATAGAACACGTCTTGTAGTATGAGCCGTATAAACCGGTCGTGTAACTAACATCACGGGTCAGAAGAGCTCGTCTAGAACATTCCTTGTACCGTTGGGACATGTCGTGTAGTCTTGTCTGAGGATAGACCGTGTGGAGAAATCCATGTGGCTGGTAAACGGTGTAGTGTACATGCCATGTGCAGGTGTAACATGCCGTGTAGTGTCAAGCCGAGTAGTCGGTCATGTCACAAACGACAAGGGCAGTTGGAAATAACATCATACATGTCGTGTAGATATTATACACGCTGTGTAGTTTTGTTCAAACGGATGCAATGTGGCTTAGCCGTGTCAAAGGATTCGGGCAGGGGAAGGGAAGCCATGTACACACCGTGTAGTCAGAATACACACCGTGTAGTCTTGTTTTGAAAATCATGAAATTCCATCATCCTCTTGTTCACTTTTGGTTCCTTCATTTTCGGTCTTTCAAAATCATGAATTGAGGGCATATTTTTGACCTTGTAGTGTCATGCTGCCTAGAAGACCACGCATTGTTTTCCAGGAGAGAGTAAATGAGAATACAACAGAGATGGTGGGACATGGGCTACCATTTGATCATCGAGCAGAGCCAGATGTGGCACCAGCTGCTATACCAGACACAGGCACGGAGGCGCTGTTCCGTGAAGGCTTATTGAGGTTTATACAAACCATTCAGGGAGCACCACCGACTACCAAATATATGGCTGAGCTGACGCACATATTCTAGCAGCAGCATCCGTCGATGTTTTCAACGGATGGCGTACCATAGGCTACGGAGTCTTGGATGGGATCGATGCAGACTATTTTCGAGCATCTTGAGACTCCTCCATGGCGGATGGTCAAGCTCACGACATATATGTTGCTTGATTCCACCAAGAGGTGGTGGGATCTTACCTCTCAGTCATAGCATCACAGAGACATGGCGTGGGAATATTTTCAGGTATTTTTCTATGAATTCTTCTTTCCCTAGATGCAACGGGCTGACAGAGCTCGTGGGTTGATGAATATGGAGCAGGTCACTATGTCAGTGATGGACAATTCTTCTCGGTTTACCGAGCTTCAATGCTTTGCACCCGTGCAAGTGGATGATGAGACGTTGAGATCAAGACGTTTTGAGGTTGGTCTTCGTTATGAAATCCGAGTGCTGGTGAATGTTTCCAGGTAGCCTACTCTACATGCTATTGTAAACCAGGCACTGATTATAGAGAGGATCCTACGGGAAGCTAGCGGTGTGGGCTAGGTTGGTTCAGCACCAGTTACAGGTACTATTTCTACTACCAAGAGGAAGACATAGACGGATTTCTCTCAGGGTGGCAGTACTGGCCAGGCAGCTTCTTCAGGTGGCCCGATAAGGTGCTACCTATAGAGACCCGAAGCCTGACGTATATGGACATTGCATTACTTTTGCGGAATACTTAGAACATAACAAAACACACACACAAGGACCATAATAGTTTAGTGTCTTTGGAAACTCAGAATATAATCTTCTAATCCTGGTGAAAGATCTTCAATATCTCCCATAAAGATCTTCCTTTTTTAATACCTAAAACCTTTCTTTATATCATGGGGAAAAGAAAATATAAAATGGTGAGCTCAAATGCTTAGTAACGGTAAACAAAATAAATATCAATCACATCATAATCATAAGAACATAACATTTTGGAAATCTTAACCTGCAAAAGAGAGCATAATTTCATAAATGGGATAAATCATGGCAGTGAAATGTAATCACAATAATCATAACATAAAACATTAAACGTTGTGGCATACACACATAATCATAGAGAATAATTTTTTGTTAGTCAAAACTCATTGCCAAGACTATCTTAGTGGAAAAAGTCCCTTTCTGAACCGAGTCACCCTCGTTTCAGTCCTGTTTCACTGAACCGGTATAACCTACCATTCTAGCCATGTCTATCTCACGAGATATAAAATCATTACCCAATTAATTGGAGGGAGATATAGGTCCCACCCATCTCATAATGATACCATTCTTATGTTTTCCACAAAATCATAACCATACATCATAGCATAACCCATGTAATAAAAATGGGATTCTTAAACATCAAGCCATCATAATCCCTAAACATTTGATAACATTTCATCATATGAAAATTGAAACCATTTAAATCATAGAGACATTTTACTTGAAACATACATATCAAATAATGTCATCTTAGATGGAAACTAGTTTTGAGAAAAACACTTGAAATGAATTCTTGAGGAAAATATCCTTTCTGCTTTAAAATCATTTTCTTTTCACAAAATTCCATGCAATTTTAAAATATAAGGGTTTTGTCGAAAATAATCATGAAATATTGTAGAGGAAGCTTCTTGAAAATGAGGTGTTATGAAACCGTAAAAATCTGTTCGTGCCGTATAAGTTAAAAATAACATTCTCCTCGTACTTTTGTCGGAAAAGTCAAAAAGTACCTTATATGGTAACGAAAGGAAGGATTCCATTCATACAATGTGGTAAAAATAAAATAAAGGGTAAAAATGACTTTAAACATTCATGGAAGAATGGTAAACATTTTATAAAAACATTTTTAGAAAACATGGTCATGGATGATAAACGTAACCCCAGTAAATATTTACGTATAAGCAATCTCGGATAAAAATTGAGATTGAAAATATATCCCCTACCTTAGGTCCGACTTGCTTTGTACGTGTCTGAACCTCTTGTATAATGATTTATATAATGTTATTGACTTATTACAGAATCATATTCATTGTTATGATATCATATATGGTTCACTTATGACTTTATATTACCCATTCTTTTGTAAATTCCATGTTAAAGAAGCATTTTGGGTAAAATCGTTTCATTTATCGTAGGTGTTTTGACTTGTTGTTCTTGACATTATTATTAATTATATCATGATTTACTTATTTCCAGAATATAAAATATGATTTATATATCATATATATTCAGTATATTTATATATATATATATATATAGATAAATGAAATGAAAAACACCGTTCATGGAGACGGTAGTCCTTACGTACGCATGAACGATGTTTTCCTTTCCTTATTGTCGTGAATGGAAGTAAGTAGATGACATACATATATATATACATAAATACAGTAGCTTTATAATGTCATATATTTCATTATTATTTCTTACATATACTTTATAATCATTCTTAAATGGTTAACATGGAGAATGAATCTCATCGCGTCGTGGAGATGGTAGTCCGTACGTACGCACGAGCGATGATATCGTTCCCATGGTCGTGGAATTGTGTTGAAGTGTATGTATACTATTTCAGTATCAATATAACTTTATAATAATCATATATAGTTACTCATTACACCATTATACCCATCCAATTAATGAGGTGGCGGAAAATAGATTACTCCACGGCGTGGAGACGGTATTCCGTACGTACGCACGCGGGGTGATTTCCTTTTTCCGTAGGATGGATAGAAGGTTAATTATAGTTGTTTCATATTTATAATAACATATCAGTATATATGAAATACTTATGTTATTACTTTATAATGAAACAACTAAAGAAGAAGAAGTTGAAGAAGAAAGAAATTGAAAAAGATCGGTAATGGATATTACCTCTTTTTGACGCGCCTTTTCTTAGCCTCCACTTAAAGAACTAAGGATGGTCTTTTAAGAAGACCAGGACCTCTAGGATGATACTAGGGAAGTGGAGAAGAGATTTTGGCAGGGTTTGGCCGAGCATGAAAGCTCAAAGTTGTGTGAGGAAGAGAGGGAGGAGGTTCCCTTTTATAAGGGAGAAGAGGGGCACCTTAGGAATATCTCAAAATAGTATTTTATATTAAAGTCAAAATCGGTTTATAATTGTTTAAAAGGGTCTTATTGCAAATATAAAGTGGGGATGGGTCGAAAGACTGTCAACCAATGGGATTTATACAAGTTTAGGTTATTATTTTAAACTTATCAATTAGATTTAACTCTAAGTTAAATAATTTAACTTTTACCGTGTCTTTTTGTTTTCTTACACTATATGGTTAATACACTTACTATAACATGCCAAAAGAACCCCAAATTGTTTATTACTAATATATATATCCTTATCTAATTCCGTGGGCTGAAACATAGATTTTTAGGAATAAAATAACAATTAATAATATAATATTTTATTTAAAAACTATTTTGTGTCAATTTAGACACTATTTGATATATGATTTTTGTGAAAGTCATAACAGAATTATATGTTCTAAAAAAGTTGATTGAATCAACCATAATATATCATAGTAACCTATAAAATTAGTGGAATTCATAAAAAGTCTTAAATTACATTTATTTTGGTATTTATAATATCAATTATGTCAATATTTCATTAATAAGATAATTACTGCATCATCTTTTTGTCATAAGTAAATTACATTATTTGATGTCTAAAAATTAAAAATAAAATACCATTATGTCTGAAATCTTTTTAGCTTTCTAATGAATATTTACAATCGAATTTATCTTATGTATAACACTATATTAAAAATGTTTTAGTAAATAAACTTTGATTTTAACTCTTTTAACTCTTCTTTGAATTAAATAATAATAAATGTCCTAATCTAATCCAAGTGGGCCTAAATGATAATATTTTACACTTAAGGTTGTTTTTGGTCGAGATAAAATTGTCCAATAGAATTAGGACATGTGTTAGGGTAATATTAATATCATTTTTACCCTTAATTACCCTATTTACTATTAACTGCGGTAAAAAAAGTAAAAAGTTACTATTCACTAAAAAAATTATTTTTATCTCATTGGACCACATTTTACTTACTGATATCAACCGTGTCTGTCGGATTTTCGAAATTCCATTCACAGAAGCGGTAAAATTAAGTTTTATGCAAAATTCAGTTTTTAACCTAACACTTAGTGGTTTCACTATTCATCAAAAATTGAAAGTTTTCAGAAAAATACCAAAATTTCACCCTAGGTTAATTTCGATATTCTGAGTCCAAAAATGAAGTCCATTTTGAAAAATAAAATTTTTAAAATTTTAAAAAGTGGTTATTACTATTCATAACAGCTAATTTTAATAATATTTTAATAGCATATTGTTTTTTAGCGAAACTTGGTGTTGCGTACAACACAAGATATCATGGAAGGTCGTGATTGCGTGTAATTCAGGCCATGTCAGAGATGTGTGTTGTGAAAGCTCCTTTTGGTGTAGCGTATAACACAAGACATTAATGAAATTAAAAAGAATATTTTTCATAAAATCTCGGGGTGTTACATTCTACCCCTCTTAAAATGAATTTCACCCTCGAAATTTGTCGGGGTTATAAATGGTTTACTATTCGAATGTTTCTTTAATCAAAACCCACATTGTAAAAAGGAATACCAAATCCAATCTTTAAAAACAAATGTATGAAACGTAACAGTTACCCAAATAAACTAATCACTGGGTTTCCACATAGGTGAGAATATGGATATGGAAGAGAAATCTAACCATCATGTTCTGATGGAGAGTGGTAGAGAACATGGCTATGGAAAAGTTAGCAATCACAAAGCCATAAATTTGTGACGATCTAAGGTACCATCTGATTAATCAGATATAAGAGCACTAGGACAACATTTTTGGTTTTCAAGATCATTCCCCTAAAGTTGAATAATTTGAATTAGAATAAATACGTACTTTATTTTGGTACAATCTCACTGTTGTTCGTGCCTTGAACAATTTCCACTTCATCTATTAAATAAATGAAGTTGAATTTGTTATTCGTGATGTGTTAGCAGATCATGTGATAGAATGACGGGTCATTCCATCTGTCTCAAACAAAAGGTTAGAAAAAGTTATTAAATATACATAAGTCATTCTATAGTGAGATTAATCATATATGTTTCCTAAAATGGACTTATACTTCATATATCATACTGCTTAAAACTAGCTTCTACTAAACAGGGACTTCCTGTAGGCCAGTGGTAGGTGATAAAGGCTAGTCGCACTTCGGTTGTGGGTTCGATTCCCATAGCCTTGTCTGACACGATGGGATGTCGCCCGTTTTGCAGGTTGTCCTTTTTCTAAAACTATATTACTATAACATCCCATCAATAATATCGAAAAAAACATCTATCCTTAAACAATACTAACTTATGTCCAACATAATCCATTCCAATCTTTAAGCTTATCCATAATACTGCAGTCCACTGTCATAACATAGTGAAAACGATTACCAGAGATTTAATACCATCGTTGATCCCCATATATCATAAGATATGTTTTTTTGGTCACATTCCAAACATTCAAAGTCCTTAATCATGTATTCTCTTGAATACCCGTTGAACCTTAATGAAAACATGAATGCAGTTAAAAGTTAACTAAAATCATCAAAATTCTATATACTCAAACAATGATATCACTTAGTCCTTATATAAATCATGACCTCATTAATACCGTTAAACATTGAATTTTCTCCTTATCCCTTCATTATGTGCATATCATCTACATTCCAAAAATATCTGAATAACCTTTCATGGATACTGGTAACATTAACCATACACTTTTAAAACTCAAGGAAAGACAACAATGTAACAATCATTAGATGTCTCTTTATTCCATAGTACCATGAGACTTCTTATACAACATTACACATGATAAACATGTAATCATTTCACTACATTCTTAAACCATTAACCAAGCTTCAACAATTCTTTCATCTCACATATCATTTGTAGTCTCTTCATCATCATCCATATAAATACTACCCATACTACCATACTAATTCTCTTCATGAGTCTTTCCCTTAGGGCATTGGTTTGCATAATGCCCATACATTCCACATTAAAAACACTTAACCATTTTTGATGTCGTAGCAATACCATTATCCTCATCCATGGTGTTAACTGAACCTTTTCCTTTGCACATACATGCTTTGTGTCCTTCTTTTCCACACCCAAAGAATCTTCCAGTTCCCTTGAGACATTCTCCTTGATCCCTCTTCCCACATGATTTACATAGGGGAAATTGTAATTTCTTTCCTCTATGATCATCATGAAACTCCATCTTTCTCTTATTAGCAGAGTTAGGAAACTTACCGAATTTTACTTTATTGATCATATTATGAGATTGCTGATTCGGAATAATAATGATGTTTGGACTTCCAAATCCCATTTCATTTGGTTTCTCATGAATAATATCATTCCATTGTCCATCATATCCTCCATTATCGTGAATCATCTTGTTTCCAGCCATTTTCTAAAACCCAAAAAGAATAGAGTGAGAGGCAAAAATAATGCTAGGAAAAACAACATAATAAAGGGGGAGTACCTTCAATATCTAACATCTTAAGTTTAATTCTATGATCATTAGCGTAATCCTAGTACTATTACCAATACGTATACTTAACCTTAGGGACATCCCTAGACATACCTTAGAAATATCTCTATGGATCCCACTAAAGTTCTTGCATCCTAGTTTCCAAAGGTTGACTAATGCTTTTCTCTGATACCAACTGTAGAGACCCGAAGCCTGACGTACATGGACATTACATTACTTTTGCGGAATACTTAGTACATAACAAAACACACACCCAAGGACCGTAATAGTTTAGTGTCTTTGGAAACTCGGAATATAATCTTCTAATCCTGGTGAAAGATCTTCAATATCTCCCATAAAGATCTTCCTTTTTTTTATTCCTAAAACCTTTCTTTATATCCTGGGGAAAAGAAAACATAAAAGGGTGATCTCAAATGCTCAGTAAAGGTAAACAAAATAAATATCAATCGCATCATATTCATAAGAACATGACATTTTGGAAATCTTAACCTGCAAAAGAGAGCATAATTTCATAAATGGGATAAATCATGGCAGTGAAATGTAATCACAATAATCATAACATAAAACATTAAACTTTTTGTCATACACACATAATCATAGAGAATCATTTCTTGTTAGTCAAGACTCATTGCCAAGACTATCTTAGTGGACAAAGTCCCTTTCTGAACCGAGTCACCCTCGTTTCAGTCCTGTTTCACTAAACCTGTATGACCTACAATTCCAGCCATGTCTATCTCATGAGATATAAAATCATTACCCAATGCATTGGGGGGAGATATAGGTCCCACCCATCTCATAATGATACCATTCTTATGTGTGCCACATAATCATAACCATACATCATAGCATAACCCATGTAATAAAAATGGGATTCTTAAACATCATGCCATCATAATCCATAAACAATTGATAACATTTCATCATAAGAAAATTGAAACCATTTAAATCATAGAGACATTTTACTAGAAACATACATATCGAATAATGTAATCTTAGATGGAAAATATTTTTGAGAAAAACACTTGAAATGAATTGTTGAGGAAAATATCCTTTCTTCTTTAAAATCATTTTCTTTTCACAAAATTCCATGAAATTTTAAAATATAATGGTTTTGTTGAAAATAATCATGAAATCATGTAGTGGAAGCTTCTTGAAAATGAGGTGTTATGAAACTGTAAAAATCTGTTCGCACCGTATAAGTTAAAAATAACATTCTCCTCGTACTTTTTTCGGAAAAGTCAAAAAGTACCTTATATGGTAACGAAAGGAAAGATTCCATTCATACAATGTGGTAAAAATACAATAAAGGGTAAAAATGACTTTAAACATTCATGGAAGAATGTTAAACATTTTATAAAACATTTTTAGAAAACATGGTCATGGATGATAAACGTAACCCCAGTAAATACTTACGTATAAGCAATCTCGGATAAAAATTGAGATTGAAAATTTATCCCCTACCTTAGGTCTGACTTGCTTTGTACGTTTCTGAACCTCCTTTATAATGATTTAAATAATGTTATTGACTTATTATAGAATCATATTCATTGTTATGATATCATATATGGGTCACTTATGACTTTATATTACCCGTTCTTTTGTAAATTCCATGTTAAAGAAGCATTTTGGGTAAAATCGTTTCATTTATCATTGGTGTTTTGACTTGTTGTTCTTGAAATATTTATTACTTATATCATGATTTACTTACTTCCAGAATATAAAATATGATTTATATATCATATATATTCAGTATATATATATATATAATAGATATATAAATGAAATGAAAAACACCGTTCATGGAGACGATAGTCCGTACGTACGCATGAACGCTGTTTTCCTTTCCTTATTGTCTTGAATGGAAGTAAGTAGATGACATACATATATATATACATAAATACAGTAGCTTTATAATGTCATATATTTAATTATTATTTCTTATATATACTTTATAATCATTCTTAAATGGTTAACATGGAGAATGAATCTCATCGCGTCGTGGAGACGGTAGTTCGTACGTACACACGAGCGATGATATCATTCCCATGGTCATGGAATTGTGTTGAAGTGTATGTATACTATTTCAGTATCAATATAACTTTATAATAATCATATATATTTACTCATTACACCATTATACCCATCCAATTAATGAGGTGGCGGAAAATAGATTACACCACGGCGTGGAGACGGTATTCCGTACGTATGCACGCGCGGTGATTTTATTTTTCCGTAGGATGGATAGAAGGTTAATTAGAGTTGTTTCATATTTATAATAACATACCAGTATATAGGAAATACTGATGTTATTACTTTATCATGAAACAACTAAAGAAGAAGAAGTTGAAGAAGAAAGAAATTGAAAAAGATCGGTAATGGATATTACCTCTTTTTGACTCGCCTTTTCTTAGCCTCCACTTAAAGAACTAAGGATGGTCTTTGAAGAAGACCAAGACCTCTAGGATGATACTAGGGAAGTGGAGAAGAGATTTCGGCAGGGGTTGTCCGAGCATGAAGGCTCAAAGTTGTGTGAGGAAGAGAGGGAGGAGGTGCCCTTTTATAAGGGAGGAGAGGGGCACCTTAGGAATATCTCAAAATATTATTTTATATTAAAGTCAAAATCGGTTTATAATGGTTCCAAAGGGTCTTATTTCGAAGATAAAGTGTGTATGGGTCGAAATCCTATCATCCAATAGGATTTAGACAATTTTAGTTTATTATTTTAACCATATCAATTATATTTAACTCTAAGTTAAATAATTTAACTTTTACCGTGTCTTTTTGTTTTCTTACACTATATGGTTAATACATGTACTATAACATGCCAAACGAACCCCAAATTGTTTATTATTAATATATATATCCTTATCTAAGTCATTTGGCCGAAACTTAGATTTTTAGGAATAAAAAAACAATTAATAATATAATATTTGATTTAAAAACTATTTTGTGTCAATTTTGACACTATTTGATATATGATTTTTTTGAAAGTCATAACAGAATTATATGTTCGAACCAAGTTGATTAAATCAACCCTAATATATCATAGTAACCTATTAAATTAGTGGAATTCATAAAATGTTTTAAATTACATTTATTTTGGTATTTATAATATCAATTATGTCAATATTTCATTAATAAGATAATTACTGCATCATCATTGTGTCATAAATAAATTAAATTATTTGTTGTCTAAAAATTAAAAATAAAGTACCATTATGTAGGAAATAGTCTTAGCTTTCTAATGAATATTTACAATAGAATTTATCTTATGTATAACAGTATATTAAAAATGGTTTAGTAAATAAACATTGATTTTAACTCTTTTAACTCTTCTTTGAATTAAATAAAAATAAATGTCCTAATCTAATCCATGTGGGCCTAAATGATAATATTTTACACTTAAGGTTGTTTTTGGTCGAGATACACTTGTCCAATAGAATTAGGACATGTGTTAGGGTAATATTAATATCATTTTTACCCTTAATTACCCTATTTACTATTCACCACGGTAAAAAAAGTAAAAAGTTACTATTCACCAAAAAATTATTTTTATCTCATTGGACCACATTTTAGTTACTGATATCAACCGTGTCTGTCAGATTTTTGAAATTCCATTCACAGAAGCGGTAAAATTATGTTTTATGCAAAATTCAGTTTTTAACCTACCACTTAGTGGTTTCACTATTCATCAAAAATTGAAAGTTATCAGAAAAATACCAAAATTTTACCCTAGGCTAATTTCAATATTCTGAGTCCAAAAATGAAGTCCATTTTGAAAAATAAAATTTATAAAATTTTAAAAAGTGGTTATTACTATTCATAACGGGTAGTTTTAATAATATTTTAATAGCATATTGTTGTTTAGCGAAACTTGGTGTTGCGTACAACACACGCTATCGTGTAAGGTCACGATTGTGTGTAATTCAAGCCATGTCAGAGATGTGTGTTGTGAAAACTCCTTTTGGTTTAGCGTATAACACAAGACATTAATGAAATTAAAAAGAATATTTTTCATAAAATCTCGGGGTGTTACACTACTTGTGTGGTAGAGAGGGACACAAGAGACCGTAGTGTCTAGGAGACCCAGTGCAGTGTCAAGATTGCGACAAGATGGGTCATATGCAATGCTTCTGAAGGGCGTATCCACTAGTGGCTAGTGAGAGGGGTTCTGTGCAGACTCTGTGTGCGGGAGTAGGACATGTGGCTTCATACCAGTCAAGGAACAGGAATACATCAGGGAGTGTAGGTAGAGATGGTGGTTGTGGTCGTGGTAGCCAGACACTAGGATCTCAAAGGCAGCAGGGTGGGACAACTCATGGTGGTTAGGCTATGATGTAGGGCAGCGACACTGGGCAGGCTTGTGCATTGAAACTGACCCAGAAGGAGTAGTATCCCGGACCTTCTACAGTCAGAGGTACTATCCTAATAGATTCTGTTTTATCTTCAGTACTTTTTGATATGGGTTCTACACATAGTTTTATACATGTTCCCATTATGAAGATCTTTGGGATTTGTGTCTCTACTTCTTCTGATATCATGATGCTAGAAACTCCATTGGGGATTAGAACGGATGTTGTGCATCAGTGTAAGGAGTTCTCCTTTGAGGTTGTTGGGTGTTACTTTCATTGGGACCTCTATGTCTTAGATATGACGAGCTATGACATTATTCTCAAAATGGACTGGTTGGTTCCCTTTCATGCCTTTGTAGACTGCTATCGTCGTAGGGTGAGTTTCACGTCACTAGAGGGAGGAGAGTTTCTATACAAGGGCGAGTGGTATGTTTAGGCTAGTTGAGTAGGACCAGAGCATCACGGGTGAGGTGGAGTCATATCCCAGATTGCGAGCATATATCTGGATGATCAGGGGACTTGTCTGATGGATTTCCCTCCAGTGGTTGACCGTTTCAGGGATGTCTTTCCAAATGACTTTTGAGGTCGACCTCCAGAGAGTGAAGTGGATTTCTCTATTGAGCTAGTTCTAGGGGTAGTACTGGTGTCCAATCATCCTTATAGGATGGCTACACCTGATCTGTAGGAGCACAAGAGGCAAGTAGAGGAGTTACAGGAAAAGGGTTTCATTCGACCCAGTACTTCATCGTGGGGTTCATCGGTTCTTTTTGCGAAGAAGGTGGACTATACCCTCAGACTATGTGTCGATTATCAGAAGCTGAACCAGTTGACGGTTAAGAACCGATATCCATTGCCGATGATTGATGATCTTTTTAATCAACTTCACGGAGTACGAGTGTTCTCGAAGATTTACTTGAGGTCAGGATATCATCAGTTGCACATTAGACCATTTGATACACACATCACATCCTTCAGGAGTAGGTATGGTCTATATAAGTTCTTGGTTATGCCGTTTGGGCTCAAAAACATGCCGACAGTTTTCATGGATCTGATGAATCATCTATTCCATCCATATCTTGATTATTTTTTGGTAGTATTTGTGGACGATATCTTGGTGTACTCTCACATTCGACACGACCATGACACCCATCTTCAAATCGTATTGAGTACACTAAGAAAGCATCGACTATATTCTAAGCTATCAAAGTGTCACTTTTCGATGGATTAGATTCACTTCTGGGGTCAAATTATCTCAGAGGCAGGAGTTGCAGTAGACCTAGAGAAGGTGAGAACAGTAGATTCGTGGGAGCTTCCAAGGAACGTGTTTCAGATACAGAGGTTATTAGGGCTGGCTGGTACTAAAGATGCATCATACAGGACTTCTCCCTCTTATAAGAACCATTGACGGGTCTGACTAAAAAGGGTGTGATGTTCGTTTGGTCGGAAGCTTGTGAGGCGGCCTTTCAGGACCTGAAATGATGGTTGACATCAGCACCGATCCTAATACACCAAGAGAAGGGGAACATCTATACATTCTACTACTATACATCAGGCGTTGGGCTGGGAGTAGTGTTGATGCAGGGCGATCGATTAATTGTGTACAGGTCTCGGTAATTGAGGTCACATGAGAGGAATTACATGGCACATGATCTATAGTGGGTTGTAGTTGTTCATGTGTTGCGCTATTGGATACATTATCTATTGGGAGAAAATTTTGTGGTTCTCACCGACCACAAAAGTCTCAAGTATATCTTTACTCAGCGTGATGTGAATCTGAGGTAGAGAAGTTGGGTTGAATACCTTTAGTCCTTTGATTTTGATCTTTCCTATGCACCTGGTACAGGTAATGCAGTAGCTGAAGCACTGAGTAGGAAGACTCAGATACAGGCAGTGCAGGAGGCTAGTGGTGAGTGGCAGCTCATGGATTTGTTCTCTGAGATGCATTTGGAGGTACACGACAGTCAGGGGAAAACTTATCTTTTTTCATTTTTTTGTGACTTCTACCCTCCTAGATAGAGTGAGTATGATACCGCTATCTAATTCCTCAAGCCTAGTTCTATAGGATTCAGTGTCATGTGAGGACCCTCTTCTTGGTTGGACGATAGGTGATGATGAGGTTTTGCGTTTCCATGGACGAGTGTGGGTTCTAGGGGATATAGGTGACAAGCTGATGCGAGAGTTTTATGCTTCATCTTAGGTCGTTCATCCCGGGGTTACAAAGATGTACCGTGACTTGAGAAGTCAGTACTAGTGGTCAGGTATGAAGAGAGAAGTAGCTGGTTTTGTTACGAGGTGTTCCGCCTGTCAGCTGGTGAAGGTGGAACATCAGAGGCCAGCTGAACTGTTATAGCAGTTACCCATTCAGGAGTGGAAATGGGATGATGTCGTGATGGACTTCATGACTGGTTTTTCGAGGTCACCTCGAGGCAATGATGTCATGTGGGTTGTTGTGGATAGACTCACTAAGGTAGCTCACTTCATGATGATGAAGGATACCTTCGGTGTTGAAAATCTCGGAAGGTAGTATATTCGAGAGATCATACGTCTTCAAGGGGTCCCTCATTATATCATTTCAAATAGGGATGACCACTTTACGTCACGTTTCTGGCAGAGTTTTTAGAGGGCACTGGGTACACAGGTTCTTCTGATCACAACATACCACCCTCAGAAAGATGGCCAGTCAGAGCATACTATACAGGTTATTGAGAACATGATGCATGCATGCGTCCCGGACATTGGGGGATCTTGGGAGAAGCATATAACCCTAGTCGAGTTTTCCTATAAAAATAGTTTCCAGGAAACTATTGAGATGGCACCATACGAGGTGTTATACGATAGGTCGTGCCGATCAACTTTATGATGGTTAGAGGCAGGTGAGGCAGCTTTGCTGGGACAACGTCTCATACAGGAAACTTCTGAGCAGGTCCAGTTGATTCAGAAGTGGATGGCTACTGTACACTCACATCATAAGTCATATGTCTATTTCCATAGACGTCCTTTGGAGTTCGTTGTTAAGGATCGGGTTTTCATGTGTGTTTTGCCGAGGTTGGGGCACAAGTGGATTAGGAGACAGGGTAAACTCTCAGCAAGGTATGTGGGGAAATTTGAGATCCTGGAGAGAGTCAGGCCAGTTTCTTATTGGTTGTAGTTACCTCAGAGGTACCAGGCCATGCATGATGTCTTCCATGTATCTCAGTTGCGCCGCTATCATTCATACCCATCTCACGTCTTTCAGCCCAAGGAGGTTGAGCTCGAGTTAGATGAATTCTTTGAGGATAATTTGATACATATCATTGATAAGAGTACCAAGGTTCTCTGAGACCAGTCAGTTCCTCTCATACAGGTGATATGCCAGCATGGCCGAGTGTAGGATGAAACCTAGGAGTGGGAGACTGACATACGTGATCAGTGGCCAATGTTTTTCACAACCATATCTTCTCCATCCTTGTAAGGGAAATTCAGGGACAAATTGCTATAAGGGGGATGTTTTTAAGAACCTGGTTCTTATTTTTGAGGTACGAGCTTCTTCTTTTCTCTTTTCCTTGAGTGTTTTTTAGAAAATATAATAAATGTGGAAAATTCAAATTTTTGGAAAGCACACGTCGTGTACCTTGTCTACATGCCTTGTACTTGTGGTCGTGTGGGATAAGTACACATGTCGTGTGGCCGTGCCGGGGATAAAGTGTGTAGGAATCGACTACATGTCGTGCAGTGGTCCCTTACACGCCGTGTAGTTAGTAGGAAGGTGAATAGTAAGGCGGTGGCCAGCTGTGTGATAGAACACAACGTGTACTCAAGGAGACATGCCGTGTAGTCATGTTTGCAGGTGAACAATGCCACGCTGGCGGGAAGCCGCCAGAGGAACAGTTTAAAAATGTGGAGTAAACTCCATGTCCTTGGAAATACATTCTGTGTACTTTGTTTTTTTAGCTTAAAATGGGTAGTAGCCTCCTCTGTTCATAGGGAAGGCTTAGAACCGAAGGAAGGAGCTGGAGGGGATGGTCGAACCTTTGTAGATCCATCGGGTGTTCTTCTGGAATATAATTCCACTTCGAACGATCTTGTTGGAACCACATGGGTAATCCCTCTCTTCTCCTGGTGTGGTTCATACCAATTACTTCCATAACGAATGTTATTTACGTTTGAGCGGGTTTTGTTTTTTGTCAGATCTAATTCGTTTCTGGGGAGTTTCCAGAACCAGCGTTCATGTATAATGTTCATTGACGTTTAAGGTAGTTGGATTGGTGTTAAATTTTTCAATTGTCATGTGTTTTGTGCATTTTTGTACCACGAACCCATGTTGGGGTGTCATGTGGCTGAGGCCGTGGTAATTTTGAATACCTAGAATTGAATAAGTGATTAATTATGATAATAAAATGTTGGTTGGGATCATTTTTTGGATCCACGACCAACCTGAGGGGTGTGTTCCTCTGTTTTGTCGTTTGGCCAGGATACCCGAGGGTATGCCACGTTTATTTATGCATTGCTTTTGCCTTGAGAGGAATCTATATATATTGTAAAATTGGTTTTTTTTCTACGACGTATCACCACCAAGTAAAGACACGTCTCCCAAATCATGTATTCATTCCTCTCAAATTCCTCCGCACCCCGACACCCTCAATCCACCGCTCTCATTTTCCTTCCGTTTCATCTAGGGTTTCAGCGCTCTGGATCATTCGCTCCTGCACGCGTCTTACTTCTACAGCTGCCTCTACAATCTTCACCTCCATCCACCACGCCTACTTCTTCCTCTTCACCTCCTTCCCTATCGCGATGTCCCTCCCCCTAATCTCTATTATCTGCTACTCCAGTATTTTTTCATCGTTGTCAATGTATCTCGCTCCGCCTATCCACTTCCCGTCGATTATATCCATCGTATGCACTAGGTGTCATATAGGGTTTCTCCTCCCCCGTGTATCCACTCCCCATGGATTACCTCCGGCGTATCCAGTGCCCGGCGAATAGGGTTTCAGATCATCCATCAAAATCCAGTTGTTTCATATCTGCGGCTACCTATGCCTTAAAGGTATGATATAAACTCTATCCCATCGTTTCTGGTCATATGTTTCTACCTGCGATTAGTATATTCAAACATTTGGTCACGGTTTCAGCAGGTGGGAAGGTACAGTGCGCATTGTCCTCCTGTCCTCCTGTACTACACACAGACAAGGTATTTCAGATTCCGTTGTTGGTTAACCCGTCATAAAGCTACAGTTTGAATTTATTTTTTGTACCTCCATCTTCACTGCTTAGAAAAGCATCGGCCTGGAAGCCGATGCTGATAATTTATGTGTATACAAAATCATCGGCCTGGAAACTATTGAGAATTAATCTTGCCTAAACTTTCTCCAATATTCTCTGTTTCAGGAGTCCTATTTCTCTACTATAATTATTGTTATAATTTCAGTGTAATTAGTAATTTATTGCACCTTACATATCTTCTTACCTTCACTGCAACACAACTAGGACAATAACTTTCTTTGTATGAAAATGAGGATGCAAGTGCAATACTGATATGTCTGCGCTCATATAGTGACCAACATAAATTCATTCGGCTACACAACTAACGGTAAGCCTGATAAAGTACTCTGCTCCTAGTAGCTGGTTAATCCTTTTGAATGTGTACTAATAAGAATGGACAATTTATTCAGGCTGTCATTGGTTCAGCAACTGCGGTACCTACTGCAAGATCTATTATCTAAGTCCATTAAGATATCTATCCATTCAATTATATAATATATTGTTAACAGGTTTACATTACTTTACTAAACTATCATAGTACCTAATCCTACTTCAATAAGATTAAGTCTCTTTTTTTGAAGGAATATATGTTCTTATATTCTAAGTATGTGAGTACAACTGTTCAACTAACCGTATCACTTACTACAAGCACAATCTAAGTAACACTTGACTGCTGATTTTTACGTGAACTATGTTATATGCACATTAGAACACCTAATTATACATAAATAGTAGTACCGACTATTTTTTATTTGAAAAACTGTTACTGTAATGGTTTACATTATATTTCTCGTATTATGCTTATTCTTTTAGATATGACAACACTGTTTACCATGGTTACGCGGTCCTATTCAGTTTCTTAACACGCAAAAAAAATAGATAAACTGAACAAATATGCACTCGTCGTCAAGATATAAAGACGCACCTAGGACATTAACTTTTTTTGTATGAAAATGAGGATGCCAGTGCATTACTGATATGTCTATGCTCATACAGTGACCAGCAGAAATTCATTCGGCTACAAAACTAACGGTAAGCCTGATAAAGTACTCTACTCCTAGAAGCTGGTTAATCCTTTTGAATGTGTACTAATATGAATGGACAATTTATTTAGGCTGTCCATGGTTCAGCAACTGCGGTACCTACTGAAAGGTCTGTTATCTAAGTCCATTAAGATATCGATCCATTCAATACTATAATATATTGTTAACAGGTTTACATTAATTTACTAAACTATCATAGTACCTAATCCTACTTCAATAGGATTAAGTCTCAATTTTTTGAAAGCATCTATGTTCTTATATTCTCTATATATGAGTACAACTATTCAACTAACCATATTACTTACTACAAGCACAATCTATGTACTACTTGAATACTGATTTTTACATGAACTATGCTATATGCACATTAGAACAACTAATTATACAGAAATTGTAGTACCGACGATTTTTTCATTGAAAAAATGTTACTGTAATGGTTTACATTATATTTCTCGTAATATGATTATTCTTTTAGATATGAAAACACTATTTATCATGGTTACGCGGTCCTGTTCAGTTTCTTAACATGCAAAAAAATAGATAAACTGAACAAATATGCACTCGCCGTCAAGATATAAAGACGCACGATTTCAAAGAAGATTACTACGGAAACAACGTCAATCAGGTTATCTTCTAAATTCTGTCCACTACTTAAATTGTTTCTTTATTTAAGAATCAACAACTTACATGTTTACTATATTAAAAAATCGACAGGTAGAATGACCACTGAAAACATTACTGCACCTGAACCTCTAACACCAAATGAGCGGAGACAAACACAAAGTGGTATGTCTTCATTTTCCATGACTTTTTCAACACTGATCAATATAGCGAAACATTATCTTCAAACTATTTAAACAAGTTCAATTATGTCTGATAGAGTATAATGTTACAGTAGTTATAGTTTTATGTTAATAATGCCTAGAGGAAATTGTATTACACCAGAAGTGGTCACACCAGCTACTGACACAGTATTACGTCGCCACATTCCTTTATCGTCTATATCCGTCAACGTTTAGTTCTGCTTATTGTCTCCCATTGAATTATTTACAATTACAATCGGAAAATATACTAACCATGTATTCGTACAACTATGTCGTTCCCTGTTCCACAGTCCCACAAGAGTATTCAGAGCTATCAACGACATATGGTGGCTCAAAGAACAAAAAAACGAACAAACACCACGATACAACAAGGGCTTCCATTCAGTAAACATCTCTGCATTTAATGTTGTTTTACATTTATTATAAATAATATACACTATAGTTTCACAAATTGCAATCCTAATACCAATATTACAAGGTACGGATTCTGATGGATGTACTATTAGGGGGTCCAATTATGCATCCTCATCACAGTAAGCACCAAACAACCCACTACGTGTAGTGTTCTATACAGTACACTATTCACACTTACGAATACTTCTACTTTTTCAAATAGTGATAATTATACTACAACTGAAAACTGTATACATCTTCCATCCACAGGTTTGTTTCACATTAGAACTTTCATCTCACTTTTATTATGTATAAATCCCTTCATATGTACGCCCTTTTTATATCGTCTAACATCTTAACATATCATTTCTTCCAAAGGAGATATTACCAACCAAGCAATATTCACAGAAACAATTGATGAACAAGTTTCAATGATAGGTATATACATAGATACTACCCCTTCAATGACGAACGTATGTCAACTTGGACATACTATTTCCAATATTACACTTTTTAACTCTATATAATAATACTAAATATTCACCAGCAGCAACTAACAAGATGATTAATGATGCAGCTATGCCAATACATCATCAAACTGATGAACAGACAGGTGGTTTACATTAACTATAATCATTAATTACTACACATATTATTTATGGGATTTAAAGATTAACATAAACTATGTTTTACATTTCATATTATCTATTCCAATCCTTTTCTGTTCAGAATATTTTGACTGCGGCGACCCTTCGAACATAAGTGAAAACTGCGGTTCTACCTTCTGGATTGAAGAGAGGAATAAAAAATATAGCCATAAACATGTCCCCCATTACTCAGTATGTTGCTCACTGGGAAAAATATCCATACAACCTTTGCCTGCATGTCCATTATACATTAGAACTTTGCTATTCAGTAAAAGCTGTCCAACTTCTAGATCATTCTAGGATCACATACACATATACAACTCTATGTTTGCATTCATGTCATTGGGAGGAAAAGTAGACAAATCTCTGAACTGTGGTGGGTCTCCAAATATTTTTAGATTAAACGGAAAAAACTACCACCGCATTGGTAGTTTGTGTCCTTCTGATGGATAGCCACCCAAGTTTTCTCAACTCTATGTATATGATACTGCAAATGAAGATCAAAATAGAGTACGGGCAATCAGGTATGTAATGTTGTATATAGTAATACATAAACATTGTCTCCTGCATTTATGACCACTACTTGACACTATCTTATGCAGTTTTGATGAGAAAAACAAAGAGTCTAATATTGATGTCAATATTGTTCAAAAGCTACAGAATATGCTTCATCAACATAACAGTTTATCACATCATTTCAGAACAGCAAGGGATATTATTGAGACGAAGGGCATTACAAATTTAAAAATCTGACTACATAGAAGAAGAGGAAGGGATGTACAGACATACAACATACCATCTACTTCTGAGATTGCAATGCTCATTGTCGGCGACATTGAGGATCTGAATAATGAAAGAGATATCATCATTCAAGGAAAAGATGGAGGCTACCAACGAATTGATGAGCTTCACCCACTATACCTTCCTCTTCAGTATCCATTGATTTTCACGGGTTGAGAGGATAGATATGTTGTCAATATACCCCATCGCACAACACCATTTAATGAAAACACAGAAGTCGGGAATGTTACAATGCGAGAGTATTTTTCCTTTCACCTTCATACCCGTTCCAATGATTCTTTGAGCCTTCTATTCTCTGGGATGATTCTTCAATAGTTTATTGTAGATGCATACACAATGATTGAGTCTCAGAGATTATCTTTTATTCTCTACAACCAGAAGGGGTTAAGGGTAGAACTATACAATGGATTGCAAGATGCTTTCCTTAGGGGTGATCGGGATGGTTCCTTATGTGGGAATCCTATCATTTTACCTTCAACATTTACAGACGGACCAAGATATATGATTCAGAATTACCAAGATTCAATGTCAATATGTAATTGGGCAGGGTATCCCAATCTTTTTTCTAACATTTACATGCAATCCAATGTGGTCTGAAGTTTATCGATATGTTAAAGTAAAAAACCTACGCCCATCGGACTGACCTCAAATATTGTCGTGAATTTTCAACGTAAAGGTCCAACAACTCATGAAAGCTTTACAAGAAGGATCTTTCTTCAGAAATTCTCGAGCAGGTGTGCAACTATGTCGCCATGCTATTCGTGTTTTTTAATTACTACCTCATCCAGAATTTTTTTAATGTTTTTTAATTTGTCTTATTTTATATAATTTTCAATGTAGTTGTTAGTACAATAGAGTTTCAAAAAAGAGGACTGTCGTATGTGCACATTCTATTAATTCTTAGTCAGGAAAGCAAGGTCATCACTTCATTAGACATTAACAGGATTGTTTCTGCAGAAATACCAAACAAATGTGACTTCCCAAAACTACATACAGTGGTTGCCAATTTTATGATCCATGGACCTTGTGGTGAAGCCAACCGTCAGTCGCCTTGTATGAGGAGTGGAAAATTCTCAAATCATTATCCAAATAAATTTTCTCCCCATAAAAATTCGGATGATGATGGTTATGTTGTCTATCAGAGAAGAAATATTGGTTGTACTGTTATCAAAAATGGTTTAGCATTAGACCATCAGTTTGTGGTGCCGTACAATCCTACTTTGCTCTTAAAATATAAAGCTCACTGGAATATCGAAGTTTTCAATCAATGTTTCTCTATCAAATACCTTTTCAAATATATTAGCAAGGGGAACGATCGTGTTACCGCAACACTCTTTGACAGCAGCAATAAAGATCTTCAGGACATGGGTGTCGATGAGATAAAAATGTATTATGACTGCCGGTACATCTCACCTTGTGAAGCTTCTTGGAGGATTTTCTCTTATGATATCCACTACAGATATCCTCCAGTTGATAGACTGCAATTCCATTTACCAGGAGAAAAGAATTTTACATATTCAGACTGTGATAAAATTGAAGATATCTTGAATAAGGACATCATTTATGATACCATGTTCACAGCGTGGTCTAATGCAAATCAACTATATCCAGAGGGCAGAAATATTACTTATGCAGAATTTCCAACACGGTTTGTATACCACTGTCGTGAAAAGAAATGGTACCCACGAAAACAGGGTTTCAGTATTGGGAGACTTTACTATGTCGCACCCTCTTATGGTAAACTTCATTACTTGCATATTCTATTAACAAAGGTCAGAGGATCAACATCGTATGAATCTATCAGAATAGCGAACAACATTACTCATCGTACATTCAGAGAAACATGTTCAGCAATAGGACTTTTATCTGAAGACAACGAATTCATACAGGCACTACAAGATGTATCTGCTTAGGGAATGAGATATTATTTGAGAAGACTATTCCCTGAAATGTTATTCTCAAATTCTGTTTCTCGACCTAACATTGTATGGTTTTCAACCTAGAAAATCTTAACAGAATACATATTATATTCCCAACAACAGCGACTACAACTAAAAGGTACAAACATCATAATCTATTGACTGTAATATATTGAAATTTTCCTAATACTTTCTAACATTAATACACTATCTTTTAGACTTGACATTGACAGATCATAAAAAAATGTATACACTGTCTGAAATAGACAACATTCTTCAAATCAATGGAAAATCTCTGTTGTGTTATCCTCCAATGCCCCTTCTAGAGTATACAGTGTCTCCTCAATCAAATCGACTTATTATGGAAGAGCTTAATTATGATAGATATAAGATGCATCTTGAATACACAACATTAGACAATATGCTTACTGATGAACAGAGAAATGTAATTCAAGAAATTATGTCTGTGTTATCTTGTCCTAATGGTGGTATATTTTTCTTGCATGGATTTGAAGGTACGGGTAATACTTTCATAGGGAGAGTTTTAATATGTCTACTAAGTTCCGAAGGAAAAATTGTTATAGCAGTTGCCTCGAGTGGAATAGTCTCCTTACTCTTACCTGGAGGTAGAACAACCCATTCAAAATTTCGAATACCAATTTCTATAAACAAACAGTCAGTCTATAACATTCAACAGGGGAGGGATGTTGCACAACTACTACAACAAACCAAAATGATTATCTGGGATGCGGCTCCAATGATTCATAAACACTGTTTTGAAGATATTTATCGAACATTAATAGATATTATGTCATTAAATAATGACAACTCTTCAAATATAGATTTTGGTGGTCAAACAATGGTCTTGGGTGGAGATTTCAGACAAATAATACTGGTGATCCCTGGAGGAGACAGAAGTGACATTATCATTGCATGTATACGATCATCATATCTATGGCACCACTGTCGGGTTTTAACATTGACACAGAACATGAGGTTGAAATCACCCGATACTGTTGACGATCCTACAAAAGTTCAAGATTTTGCAATGTAGATTTTAGACATTGGCAAGGGTCGCATTGGAGAGCATGCTGATGGGGGCGCGTGCATTGAAATACCATCCACCTACCTTCTTGAAACAGATAAATACCCTCTAACAGCATCTGTTGCATTTTCTTACCCGAATTTGATTGAAAACTATTCCGATGTTTTGTATTTGAAAGGTCGTGCTATATTAGCACTAACACGTGACATTGTTCAATAAATCAATGACTATATGTAAACTATTACTACTTCTGAAGGAAAAGATTATTTCAGCTCTGATTCTATTTTCAATGCAAGTTTGGATACAGATCAGCCAGAGAACATATATACAACGGATGTCTTGAATGGTATCACTTCCTCTGGGTTACCTGGACATAAAATTACTTTGAAAATCGGAGTAACCATTATGTTGCTTCAAAATGTTGACCAATCAGTGGGGCTATGCAATGGTACACGTCTTATCGTTAGACATTTGGGTAACCATGCCATTGGAGCAGAGATTTTAACTGGTTGTCATTCAGGATTTCATGCATTCATCCCAATAATAAATATGACACACAATGACATCAGATGGCCTTTCAAATTACAAAGAAGACAATATCCTTTGACTATTTCTTATGAAATGACTATTAATAAAATTCAAGGCCAGTCTCTATCCTCTGTATGTTTGTATCTTCGCAGACCTATGTTTTGTCATGGACAACATTATGTTGCCGAATCTAGAGTGACGTCACCTGGTGGTTTAAAAATTGTAGTTGATGATAGAGAAAAACACATCACTAAAATTACAGAAGACGTTGTCTACAGGGAAATGTTTGATAACATATGATAGATATGTTTTCATTTTAAATTAATAAAATTCGATTCTTTGATTATTTCCTTATATATCATCACAAAACATTATAATGGATGCATCATCTGTCATATCTGTACAATATTTGTAATCATGCAGAACTGTAAGCATGTCAGGCAGAATCTGTCCTCTGAATGAGATTACTGTTGATGCGGACAAAACATTGAAAATAGAAGTGCATGTATTGAATTTGTGGTTGAACTCGTCACCCAAATACGATGTTGTGGCTATCGATCTGATTATCTATGATGCCCAAGTGAGTTTATCCATTGCAAAAATTACAGTTCTTGTGCTGTTTCTATAACACCAACTATATGAATTTATTCTGTACTAAGTTATTTCATGTCTCATAAATGTGACAGATAGATTTTAAATATTCACCTAGAAATTTTATTGTTTTATACAGGAGACAAAAATACAGTGAACAATAAACAACCACCATGAAATTAACAAGTACAAACAAGTCTTGTGCGAAGGACTTTGCTATATTATACAGAACTTCCAGATATCTCCTAATCAAGTAAGTTATTTGGGGGCAAGACATGCTTGCAGATTGTTTTTCACAACAACAACATTTTTTCGACCGACGGATGCTCAGTTACCATTCTTCTATTTCGAGTTCATTAATTTTGATGACATCATCAACAAATCCATTACGGAACATCATCTAATAGGTACATTAAATAACACCAATTTTTTATTTAAGTATATGATTCAGAAAACATTAGTTCATGCATGTTAAAATTATTGACTATGTACAGAAAATTATGATTCTAATTCTATTCAATCTCTTTATATTCTATAGTCTTCATACATTACTTAACAGTAATGCACTCTTCTTGAAAAACTACTCCTTCAAAATCATTCATGCCTGTTTTATAAATTATTGGACATCAACGAAAATCATACCCCACACATTCTGCTGGTACTACAAAACAAAAGTGTCAAGTCATTTTAGAGGATGACAGGAATGTTTCCTCCTCTTCCCACTACAATTGACAAGTACTATTGTTATTACCAAAACATCTACTATGATTTCTTCCCGAGGATTTCAAATAAATTGTATCTTGTGGGGTGATTTTGCGAACATCATGTTAGAGTACTTGGAGATCAACATGGAATCCTCTACAGTAGTGATCTTGCAGTTGGTCAGGGAAAAGTGGTTGACATGTATGAAATCTATCTATGTGTTAAAATAATTCATTACATGTTTATCCTAATGAACTGTATTTTTCTTAATATACAGACTTCATTTCCATCACATTTTGTTCTACATGTCCCAACTTCTGTTATTATCACCACTTCAATTAATGCTTCGATAATACTACTCATCCTTGACATCCCAGTAGTCCATGAGTTTAGGAGCAGGTAAACTATCAACTTCGGTTATTTGCAAACATATTCTTCCTTCAAATAAGATCCAAATGTATAAAATTAACATTATTTATGTTCCATAATAATGGTTTTACTTCATTAATCAGAACTGGCTTAATAAGTCATTCCCTTTTTCAAAGTCCTCCATTAACAAGATCAAACAAATGCATTATAATGATTCCTTATTGGAATAAAAAAAATGCATTTCAGATGTTAAACAGCTACTGCAGGTCAGTATATTATCCATTACCCATTATTTCAGGATGTCAACTACCATGCACTACATGTAATATCTTCTTTGATAACTGTATTAATATTATTAATTATTTCATAGCTGACATGGTGTCTGATTGATGCAACAATAGTAGAACTTCAAATCACTCATCACTTGTATTTTGAATCGTGAAACTCATGCACAAAAAAAGTACAAGTATCTGATGGAAAATTTTGGTGCCAATGTTGTAAGAAAACACCAGCCTTTACTACTCCTAGGTATTCATTTCTTTTCTACCTTATTTTCGAACTATTTATTCATAAATATGGTTTTTATATGATAGAATTTGTAAAGACAGTACACATATATAAATATATCAGGTTTAGAGTACAGCTGCTAATTAAAGATGAAATAGACTCGCTATTTGTTGTTCTCTTTGATAAGCAAGTCATGCAAGTTATAAGCAAATCATCTTGACAGTTGAGAGATGATATGATACAAGTAAGCTTATTCACGTTTCTGTTTTTTTCATGTAAATAATGTTATTTAACTCACTTTCCCAATTTATTATAACATAGGACCATGATGAGTTTGGTTTCCACCCTGAGATAAATGTTTTCAAATCAAAGAATGTTTTGCTCTCACTTGACGTGACAGAGTACAACATTGAAAATCAAAAACGTAGTTCTGAACAGAACACTTACACGGTGCTCTTTATCAGTGATACTAAAGATTTTATCATGAACAATAATCAGAGTTTTGTACACAACCAGGTATGCAGTCTCAAACTTCCACGACAATTTTGAGGCAGCATGCTGAAGATTACATAACAACAATGTTTATATAGTTAATTTTTTACAATTCAATTTTCTATGAAAAAATAGACCACATACTTGAAATGTTCTAATCTCTTTTCACCATCTTTATTAGGAACATCAAAGAGCTTCTTCATCAGAACTCATCTTGAACATATGTGATGCTGTTGATAATATTACTACTGCTGTCTCTTTAACCCAGGTATAAATTTTCAAAATTCTAACTTTGTAACACTGATGTTTTACATCATCAATACAGTTCAGTATCTTTCTTCATATTTTTTTTCCCATTACCTATAATTTTCATAATACTCTATTGTTGGTGATTTTCCATCTATTCAAAAATAATTTCATAACCACTTTTAACCATCTTTATTAGGAACATCAAAGCGCTTCTTCTTTAGGTCTTAGCTTGAAAATATGTGATGCTGTTGATAATAGTACTACTACTGTCTCTTTAACCCAGGTATAAATTTTCAAAATTCTAACTCTATAACACTGATTTTTTACATCTTCAATACAGTTCAGTATCTTTCTTCATATTTTTTTCCCATTAGCTATAATCATCATAACACTCTATTGTTGGTGATTTTCCATCTGTTCAAAAATATTTTCATAACCTCTTTTAACCATCTTTATTAGGAACATCAAAGCGCTTCTTCTTCAGGACTCAGCTTGAACATATGTGATGCTGTTGATAATAGTACTACTGCTGTCTCTTTAACCCATGTATAAATTTACAAAATTCTAACTCTGTAACACTGATGTTGTACATCTTCAATACAGATCAGTATCTTTCTTCATATTTTTTGCCCATTACCTATAATATTCCTAACACTCTATTGTGGGTGATTTTCCATCTGTTCAAAAATAATTTCATGTTACATTGGTATTACTAATACGTATTGGCTTCTTCTCATTCATTAAAATTGAAATATCATGTAGAAAAAATTGATGACTCACTTCGATGCTGAAGCTACTGTGGAAGGCTCCCTGTCTCCAAGCCCGAAACCTGCATCATCCTTTTCCAATGAATATCATCTCCAAACAGTGCTAATGAGAAACAAAAAACAGCAAAAATAGACTAAATGTATCTATGCCTAACCGACGGTAATTCTTAAAACTAACTCTATCTAATTTTTTGAAAATTCCATTATAAATTTATATCCATACATAATTCATGTGAAGTCTCTAAAATGTATTAAGGTTGTGTTTGTAAACCTTTTGTCATTCAAAGTTCCTTGTCAGTTTGTTTGTTTTTCATATATCAAAAGTGCAATAACTACTATATTCTATACAATATAATTGGTTTACTTATGTTTAGTTAGTCTCATTCATTAGCATTGTTGTGTCATGTATGATGTTGTCTACTATATGAATAAGGTTTTCATCATTCTTGAGATATGAAGAATGTCGATTTTTTTTACTTTTGTTTCATTTCCAGCTATCTTTATTTAATTATATTGTAAAGCTTGTTTTTTGTTTTTGGTGATTAATTGGGTGACTGCACTGTAGTGTGTATTTGCATCATTATATGGATGTCTACCAATGCCATTCGACAACTTCTCCCTGAAACCTCTTCAATGAACTTTCTGTTCAGCATATTAAGTTGAAAACCTACATTCTGGTCTTTTTTTGGATACATGACTATTATGTAATCTATATACGTTATCGTATCAGTTTTAAAGGATCTTTATGGATATGTTTCCCTATTTATGTTTTTAATTGCTGTTTGGATGATAGTCAAACTTAATTATGATTTATTTTTCAGGGTGCATTCCATCGTATTCTTCTAAGGTCAAAACATGTTTTCGAAATACTAAATCATTTGAATACCTCGTCATTTGCCATATTTTTCACAGGGATTATGCGTTGAGGTACCATTAACAACCATATTTGGATACAGCTGTAATTTTTCTACCTGAATAGTATGACCACTCTTAAAATTTATTATTTATATGGGTGTTTCACTTTGATGAATCAGTAGTATTTATTATCCTTTCGTTATATTCAGATTGTATTATTAAACCTTCTGACCTTCTGGTTTTTAACACAAATATTCTGGTGCAAACAACATTCAAGGATGGGGGTTATTGATACTTAAATGACATGGCAGTGTTTAGAATTCCTTAGTTTAAAGTACATTGAATTAATAAATAGATCAGTTTTTAAGAGTGATCTTCATTTTACTGCGACTAACATTGTTTCAGCATTTGAATTATGCATTATTTTGGGGTATTGTATCATGTTTTATGTTCATGCAGTGTTTATGTGTTTTATTAGATCAATGAATTATTTTACGAGAAAAATATGGTATTGCATGGGTGTTTAAATTTTGTACAGATTCAACTCCTATGAAAGGAGAACACTAGCATATGCCAGCATGTGGAAGCATTGAGATGACATTTGACTGCAAGTTATGATCATATTCAACTATACTGGTACAACTTATTACATATGATACTGTTCATTATTCCAAGGCAAGATTTCAGTTTTGATTATGTTCAGATTCATTACTCATTGTATTTCATTCTATATGGGTTCATTTATGGTATTTCATGGGTGTTTGCATTCCTAAAGGTAAGAATCTCTAAATTGAATCTATTGAGATTCATTTGACAGTGAAACATGTAACTGGGTTTCTATTTTCATGATATCTGCCTAATTGAACCTTGTATTTTATCAATTTTTTTATTTATTAATCTTCGATCATCATATGCCGGTGGATTATCTTCATCGAATATGTTTCCTATTGCTTCAATTACATATGGTCCAGGTTCACAGGTTTCTATTTACATTTTGGTTTCTACTTCAATTTATGGTGGTGCTATGAACGTCTGTCGTGCATCGTCAAACTGTAATCGCACTTCCAGTTTCCATTTCTAGGAAAAAATAGGACAACAGGTACTGATTCTTATAGTACCTTGATTTCTTTTTTCCTTCTGTTGAATATTTCCTATGTAAATATGTGCTCCTCGAATCGTTTTCAGCTCATGAATGATTACAGAGATACTGTACACACTGGACTTTTAGATTTTTCATGTTTTCATTAGATTTATATAAATTATTTTTATGAATTTCTATCACTACTTACAGTACATAGTGTTGTATACACTGTGAACTTTTAAAATTTTTTATGTTATATAAATGAATACAGTACACATATCCGGTTGTATGTGTCCTAGTAGTATATAGTACATATACAATGCTGTATACACAGAAATTTTGTAATTTTCATTTTTGCAACATATTTATCTAAATATATCCATATATTTCTATAAATACAAACATTACACAATGCTGTTTACAAGTGGTATTTTCAAATTTTTCCTTTTCATTTTCTCTGTTTCTCACCTTGAAGCTGATGTAATTGGTTGTAGTTCGGCATGGATTATATTACTATGTGTACTTAGATGGAGTGTGACTGTTTTTTCAAAGCTTTGACTGTCTTGCATGAGGTAAAATTTATTTTGAACTGATTTTATCTTCAACTTTTAGTTTGCAGGCCCTGTTAGCTGATTACCTGTCAGAAACATGAGAATAAAGATGACCATGTTTGTGATTTGATTCTGTCATTGCATCAATTATTGTCTTCACTTTTGGCCCGTGAGGTGCATTTGGTATCACTGGCCCGTGAGGTTCATTATGTATCACTTGAACTCAACCAGCTGAGGGCATGCATGGAAGGAGCACACTGGTTTTCATTGTAGGATTGAAAATGTAAATTGCGACTACTTTTAATTTGATTTTTAATTATTACATCTATTTAATTGTTTTTTTATTCTACAAATTATGGTGTTCTTATTGTAAGGATTTACATCTATGCAGAAATATTTTTCAGGCATTTCAAGTTTATATTTGTACACTATGACATAGTTTCTCGATTAAATAAAAAATTCTGATGTATGTCTTCAAATGTAATTGTCCATCTGACTGTTATTTTCATTCATGTTCATTGGAATATTGTGTTCTTTATGTAATTAGTGTATAATAATTCTTTCATGTACTTATCATATTATATCTGTGACATTAATACTTATTTAATTTCATTCATGTTATTTTTATAGCGTACTTTTCTAATTGTTGTCCATTTCTTCTTTTTATTCATGTATTTCAAAATTTAAACTTCTGTTATTTTTCGACATCCTGATCTATTTACTTTTCCATATTCTTTAATGTTTTCATGCATGTTCATTTCATTTTTTTTATAAAATTGTTGTTTTCATTTTCAATTCACTGTTATTCACTATATTCTCTATTATGTTTTATATGTTTTCAAATAATTTTACTTCCATTATATATTCTACTATATCATTTCCTTATATTCTCACTCATGCATTTGTATGGTTGATTTTGTACAGTGATGGTAAGATTATGTTTTATTATGTATTATCATATATTCTCTAATATGTTTTCAATATTATCCTACATATTCTTCTATGTTATTTTATTATTCATATTTTCTTATATTTTTTATTCTATATATTATATCCTATTACAGTTCAATATTAAGTATCGCTATTTTTCTCAATATATACAGTATTTAAGTTCTTTATTAATATTGAAGTACAATTTTGTCTTCTTGAAATTAAGCATTGAATGTGTTGTCGTTCGAATGCACGGGTAAGTACTAGTTGTATTTAAATTGCATGATTATATATTGGGCATGGCCTGGTTATTTAGGCCTGAGGGCGGTGTATTACTATTTCCTGAGGGCGTGACTGTATTATCTAAAGGGAAATGTTATTTTTCGCCTTAGGGAAACATTTCGTGCCTGAGAGCTTGAATTCTGTGCCTGAGGGAGACACTTCATATGCCTGAGGGAGAAAATTCTATTATGCCTGTGGGTGAGATTCTGATACGCCTGAGTGAAATTCCTGAGGGTGAGATACTTTTATGCCTGAGGGCGAGATTCTGCTTACCCGAGGGTAAGGTTTTTCTTGTCTTTGGACATGGACTATTTACCTAGAAATGAACTATGGTGATTTGTAATATTTGATGGATTAAATTAAAAATAATATAGCAATTTAATTGTTATGTTAGTTACTTTTCAGTACTGCATACTTTATTTCATTTTACTATTGTACACTGTTGTTGCATTCTTATACGCAGTTGGGTACGGGCCTTTGGTGGGTGCCTACAGAGATATATTTCTCACACCCTGTTTGGGTCACGCTCTTCAGACCAAACAGATTACGTTGTTGTAGGTGTGTATAGGGGAAAGAGTCCCTATATAGGTACATGATTGTTGCTGAGGAGTAGGAGGGCATGGGACCGAGCATAGGCTCGCGAGGCCGCTACCAGCTGTTTTTCTTTGTTTCTTGGTACCCTGCTTTCGGTTGTACTGTAGTGATGTATAACATTTTCTGGCTGTTTTTGTAGAACATGAGACATGTAGCATTGTTATTTATATACTATTGGTTGTATCCACTTATGTTCTTTATTTTTATCATGTATGTTTTACTGCATCCACTGTTTGTTGTATGTTTTATTTCGTATTCCGTTGCGCTACACTTTGATGAATGAAGGAATAGTTTCCCCACTATCAGACCTGGGCCCTCACTACTAGTCGGCAACCTCTGGTGTTTATGGAAATGTGCTTGATGTCATGTGGAAAACTGTGATTGGGGCACCCATTTCATGGCACCCGGAATCGGGATGTTACACTTTCAAAACCACATGACCATCTTCCATAGAGATATGCATAGAAAAATCAAGTCTCTAACTTTAAACAAATGGTCTCGTCGACGATTAATGCATAACTCTTCTGTCGACTCTAGGCTGCCTTGATATGTTGTTTAATGGTTTTCACATTCTCCACCATTTCCTTGACCATTTCCAGTCCAATAATTTTACCTTCACTGACCTCATCCCAACACACCGGTGTTTTCACCTTTTCCCATAAAGGGATTCATATGGTGCCATTTAGATGCTCGAGTGGAAACTATTATTATAAGAGAACTCAAACAGATAAGGATATTTATCCAATCATCCTTTAAAGTCCATTGAGAAACCTCTCAACATTTCTACAAGCTTTTGGATAGTCTGCTCGGATTGGCCATCAGTTTGAGGATGATAGGGCTTACTGAAGTACAGTTCATTATTCAGAGCATGTTGAAGACTCTTCCAAAACATAGAGGTGAATCTTGGATCTAGGATAGATACAATAGATAGTGGCACTCCATGCAGCATTACCACTTCCCAGATATATATATGTGCCAGTTGATCTAATGAGAAATCCTCCCGAATAGCAATAAAGTGTGCAGTCTTTGTAAGATGATCCACAACAACCCAGATTGCATTGTTGCCTTCGGAGGACCTTGGAATTACGATGACAATGTCCATGGTGATTTTCTCCAATTTCCATTCTGGTATGGGTAAAGGTTGCATCATCCCCTTATACTTCTGCCTCTCTGCCTTCACTTACTGGCACACCAGGAACTTTGATTTATATTCAGTGATCTCCTTTTTCATATTATCCCACCAAAAGTTTTCTCAGAGATCTCGATCATCTTTGTGCTCCCTGGTTGAATAGAGAAATTTGAACTATGTGCATCATCCAAAAGTTTCTTGTTCAGCTCCGGACTTGATGGAACACATAGTCATTCCCCAAATCGCACAACTCCTTCATTAACATTAAACTCCTAGGATTTCTTCTTTTTTGATAGCTTCAATTTTTCCTAAATTCCCACATCCTAGTTTTGAGCATCCTTTAACATTTTCAAAAGAGACGGTTGAGAAATCATTTATGAAAGGATTTATTATGTTCCCTTCTTTATGATTCCCATGTCCATCTTCATCAAGTCCAAGAAGATTGGATCCTTCTCAATTCTCATCATTGATAGAATCACGGGGTCCTTTCTACTTAGGGCATCTGCCACCTTGTTTGCTTTCCCAGGTTGGTAATGTGTTGAACTATCATAATCCTTGATGAGCTCTATCCATATTCTCAGGTGTATATTATGCTCTTTCTGTGTAAATATATATTTAAGACTCTTGTGGTCAGTATATTTCTCACATTTCTTCCCATAGAGATAATGCTGCCGGATTTTCAAGGCAAAGATCATCTTCGCCAACTCTAGATCATGCGTTGGATAGTTTCGCTCATGGATTTTCAACTTCCTTGAGGCATAGGATGTCACATTATCATTCTGCATCAGCACAAAACCTAAGAACTTTTTCAAAGCATCACTTAATACCACAAAATTTCCCCTCCTGTGGGTAAAGTGAGCATGAAAGCATTGATAAGCCTCTTTTTCAAGTCCTTGAAGCTATATTTTCATTCATCACTCCAAGAAAACTTTACTCCCTTTAGAGTTATCTTTGTAAGAGTGTTTGACAATCATGACAAATTTCCCACAAATCATTGAAAATATCAAGCTAACTCCAAGAAACTACGGATATCTGTTACCGATGTTGGCCTCAGCCATCCCTCAATTTCATGTGTTTTGGAGGGATCCACAGATATCTCATTGCTTGTGATGATATGGCCCATGAATGAGACCTCCTGAAACCAGAACTCACACTTGATGTACTTTCCATAGAGCTTATCCTTGCGCAATGTCTCTAGTACAGTTCATAAATGCTCCTCATGATCCTCCTTGGTTTTCGAGTATATTAGAATATCATCTATAAAGACTACCACAAATTTTTCTAGGTAATCTTGAAAGACTATATTCATCAAGTCCAGGAAGTCTTCTGGAGCATTGGTGAGTCCTAAAGGAATTACAATGAATTCATAGTGCTCGTATCTTGTACGAAAAGCAGTCTTGGGGATATCTTCCTTCTTTACCCTTACTTGATAATATCTTGACCGTAAATCTACCTTGGAGAAGTATTGTGCTCCACACAACTGATCAAACAAGTCAACGATCCGTGGTAGAGGATACTTGTTCTTTATCATGATTTTGTTATGTTCATGATAATCGATGCAAATCCACATTGACCCATCTTAGTTCTTGACGAAGAGGACTGGTGCACCCCATGGTGAATCACTTGGGCGTATAAAACCTTCATCCAGATACTATGGTAGTTATTTATTAATCTCATCAAGCTCCATGACAGCTATTCTATATGGATTCTTGGATATTGGTTGCGCCCCTGGTATTAGTTTAATTGAAAATTCAACATCTCTTCTATGAGAAGACCAGGCAGTTCCTCGGGAAACACTTCAGCAAATTCCTTCACAATAGGCATTTTTTCAAGGTTGGTTTCTTCGTTGGACTCAATCATCTGAGCAAGATATGTATGCTCATAGGGCATTAATATCCATTCTTGAGATGATGGAGCTAATGGAGATTCATCTTCCTCCTTACACTTGTAAAGAATCAGGGGTCGATTCTCCATATGGAGTGTGATTTTCCACTCCTGAAAATTTATGTTGGCTCTATATAAGGAAAGCCAATCCATGCCAAGAATTGCATAAAATTCTAATAGAGAGAGTATGACGAGGTTCTATGGGAAATTAAATCCACAGATTATAAAAGGGGATGACTTATATTCACTAGATCCAATGATTTCTCCATTTTTCATACTCACCGACATCTTCACTTACATGATTTGTGGTGGTGCTGGGATTGTTCTTCTAAACATTCGAGATATAAAAGAAAGTGTAGAACCTGAATCAAAAAGTATGTTAACTATTCATGAATGAATAACTATTGTACCTATCACCACATCATTTTTGGGGTTCTCTTTGGTAGAAGTGAAGTAAAATATCTTACTTGCTGCCTTGGAGGTTGTTGGTTTCCTCCGAAAACCCTTGGTTTAGGGCACTGATTTGAAAATTGCACCAGTTCTTTGCAGTTATAGCAATGAAAAATGTGTTGAAGTTTGAACGGAGCATTCATATCCTCTATCACAACCACGGTTCTTTCTTTCTAACAGTTAACAGAAAGTTTCCCTTCTCTTCCACACCTAAAGCATTTCCTCGTCCCCTTGAGGTAATTTCTAGGGTGCTTCTTTCCGCGCTTTTGGAAAGTGGGGTGCTGGATCTTCCTAGAACCGTTGGATTTATCCATCGAACTGCTGAAATTTATGTCCATATTACACATCTTGTCCCCATGATACCCATGTGATTCCCCGATATCCATTTTGACCTTGAGGGCACATCAGACAATTTCCTCATAGCTATCGAAGTCACAGATCGCTAATGCTTTCCGCAGGCTAGGCTTCCTCCCACCAAAGAAGTTTTCAACCATGAATCCAGGGGTAACGAAAATGATAGAAGCGTATCGTGAAAGCCTTGTGATGTTTTCCTCATACACTCTAATAGATTCTTCTTCTTTTTTTTTGAGGGAAAGGATGTCCCTATCCATCTTATGCCGGAAGGTGTGCTGAAAATATTTATCGAAAAACATCTTCCAGAAATCCTTCCATTACAACGCCTTGATCTCCTCTGCAGGCTTCATATTTTTTATCAACGTCCACCATTTATGAGCCTCACCCTCCATACGATAAAACACTAGGAGGACCTTCTCTTGTTCAGGACATTGAAGGATGGATAAGATCTTTTCAATGGAGTTGATCCATTGTTTAGTGATTGTGGGATCAGATGATCCACTAAAAGTAGGAGGCCTTTGTCTCATGAAGCTCTCGATAGCGACTTGTTCTTTCTTGGGGGGGTTGAACGTTCCTCTTGACCCGTGTTTATCTTCAAAGCATGATTTTTCTGAGAGATTAGAATGAAAAAGTTCGTGATTCCACTCTCATTGGATTTGGAATCTCATTAGTACAGTCATCACACTGAACTTCACATCAGTTGTTAGCCCGGGTCCTCTTATTACTGGACATTGGATGGAATTAAAGGAAATTTAGTGGGTAACACATAAAGGGTAATCCAAAGACAAAAGTTGATGGCTTATAAATAAACTTTTATTTCCTTAACTCATGAGACTATATGCTTCAATCTAGGCTTTTCATGATCTAATTTATAACATATATTCTTAGGGGATTTTTTTTAATTCCCTTAATAAGGGTTCATACTAGGATTGTGAATTTATCAAAACATATCCCTCGGGAGTGTCGTATCCAAGAGTGCATCAAGGATTGTTGTCATGCACCAGTTCCCGTTCGATTCTAGTTCAAAGCAGTGTTTTGGAGTTTTACCCCTAGGATAAATCTCTGCCAGAGCCGCCTCTACATGATCGTATCCAGATAGGGATGTATTTTTCTTATAAACCACTTACATAGTACTTACCAAAATGTGGAGATGATTTTATTATACTTAGTCTTGTATCTAAATATTTACTAGGGTTTTCTAATCCTAATCCAAATAATAACTAAACCTATCCTCTGATACCAATTATGACAACCCTTCTTTAATTACAAACATAAACATGATTAATTACATAAACTATTCACTTGATACAACATGGAAGATCGATAGGTCTAGTTTCTTTGGGGATTAGGATCATTACATAACAACTTAAAACAATAAAGACAATATCTTTATTGAAAACATCTTTTACATGACCACTAAATTCCCTCATACAAAGTATTGCATGGGATAACCGGAGGACATGCATAAGAAAAGAAGTGAGCTATAAAGCCCTGTAAGGGACTAAAAATGGAATACATGGGGAGTAAAATACATGTATTACAATAGGAATATCAATAGATTACCAGATAAACATGAACATAAAGGTGTGATAAAGAATGATAATCATAAAATGGAAATGTGGCAACAACACTTAACATGGAATTTTCATGAGCCAAGGCTCATTGCACATAGAGCATGAGTAAATCCATATTGCACATGAATCATAAGTAAACCCACATTGTACTTGAATTAGAATGAGTCAACAGTCATTGCACATGACATATCATGATACTATTCTATAACCAATGCATTGGAGTGCTATAAGGGAGAACCCTTCATAAACATTTCATTTCATGCATAAGTGTGCCACATGGATCATAAAACATGGATTCATAAAACATAATCATTTATTCCACCATAAAGTAATTTTGAATTCATACATGAAACATTATAATCAATAATTAAATGTGAATAAAGGTGAATACCCTTGATGGAGAGATGGGCATGGTATTCACTGCACAATGGTATTGTCTTACAAAATCGGTGCGATTTTGACAGCGTAACAGCATGACATCAGAATTCATAAAAATGATTGATGAGAGAGAAATGGGTTCCTCATCATATTTACATGTAATGGATAGTAAGGATATCATATAGACACATGTACCTAAAATTTTAGTGGAATTTAGATTCATGATACAAAATTATTGCTTGAATGTAAATGAGGAGAGAGGAGTTCCTTTCAGAATTTTGGTATAGTAACGGGTGTACATGGGAGGCATTAAATGAGAGAGAAAGGGGTCTCCCATTATTAAAAAAATAAAGAGAAAAGTATGAGGGAGTTGTGAAACCATACCCAAAAATTCATAATTTAATTTAAAATGAAAAAACAACTTAAATAAAATTGGATAAAAATGAGAAAGGATGAAAATACCCTTACTTGGAAGTGTGCTTCCAGAGCTTCAGAGAGACTTGAGAGAGGATTCTAGGGAGCTTGGGGCACCTTGAGAGGATTATAGAGATAGTAGGGCAGAGTTTTGATGAACTCAAAAGGCTTTGAGAGAGAGGATGTGGGAGCTTGGGTGGGTTTATATATGAAAGGTGAGGAAATTCTTTATTACTTAGGTTTGGGACCCCTTATATTAAATGAGTGCAGACCACAAACCACTCCATGGATTTTTCCCATGTTTTTTGAAAAAGGAACGAGGAACAAAATATTTTATAAGGCCAATGTCCAAAATTATTTAAATAATGGGGTTTCGTAGGTGGAGGTGAGTCACACTCCCATGGAAAATAATTTAAAAACACAAGATGTTTAATAAGTCTTGAGGGGTTCATTAATGCTTTGAAAAGTAAGTAAAACAAACCCAAAATCACATTATTTTAATGGTAAAACATATATTTGCCGAACATAAAGATTATAGTATTTTATTACATCACTATTGGGTCATTATGATGTCATTAAACACATTATATATTTAAACGGTATTTAATTTATACCCAAAAATTTGACTGTCTCAAGAAATTATCGAAAATTCACCATTGGATAATTTAGACATCATGATTCTAGAAATATCCTTTATTTTATATAAATAATTTTCTAAATATGTTAATTTTCACTTTTAAAATAATAACCAACATTTATCGAAAAATCATGGGTTTTGACAGAAATGGCATTCCAACCTTAATTAAAATTATAATTGCATTCATAAAATTATATTATCATTTATATTTAATAAAAATTAATTTATTAATAACAATAATATTTTAATAAAATATTATTTAATTCAAAAATCCCTGAATTTAATATAATATAATTCTTAATTAAATAATAACTAAAAACACTATTTGTACATTAAAAACTATTTACACTGTATCAATAATGATAAGAATGTATATTCATTAATATATACAAAAATAATGTACATGAACATAGTACTAGAGATTTATTACATAACCCCTTAAAACAGGATTATAAGACTTAAGGGTAAGGTGTACAATGGTAGAAGACTCATGGAGTGGCTTAGATAACATCGCTCGAGTAGTAATCTCTATCAACTTCCACTTTTCCCGTAGAGGATCACGTTCGAGCTTGACATGATGAAGCTCAGCTTCGGCTTGGTCAAGAGTGAAGCCCAAGGATGCCACCTCTTTTCCAAGCTTCGACAAATGGGCTTAGTATGGAGAAATTATACTGGATGAGGCCATCGCTTCTTTTGTCAGAGTAAATTGGGTTTGTAAAAGCCTTATATTTATACTTATCATGTGATCACTATTCAACGACTATAAAAGTAACGATCACCATTCTTAACATAAACCAAAGAAGTTTACATTTTATATAAACATTTTATATAAAGATGCATTTAATTAGATCAAGAGGGATTTCCATTAATGAAACTTTGGGTCGTTACACATACCCATTATCACACCTAGGGAACTTAGTCTCTCTCATGGCATGGTATTAACCATCATGTGACCGGGACTAGATAAGGGATCTACCCTAGGGAGTTAGTGTCACTCGTCTGTAATAAATATAGATAACTTGTAACAAGCCCATAATAGGCATAGGTGATTTCTCTGTTGAAATGTTGAACAACCATTTATAATATCCAACAAAAGGCATAGGAGACCTACCAAGGGGTCCTTATTTCAGAACCCCCAAGGTTCACCCTCGAAATTATGGTAACTACACTTAACTAAGCATAACTTGTATAACATGTTCAACAAGGGCAGTTTTAACTAGTTAATCATTTTACTTTTAAGTCTCATTGGTCTAGGAGAAACCATTTATCAATATCATTTATGTCACATGGACAACTACCTAATAAATTTATAAATATATTCATCCCAACCAACCATAAGTGGCATGGGTAAATAGCTAGTAACTCCACTCAAACCAATTATCATTTTGAAACATAGCTCAATTGAGGGGACTTTACATTTGATTCAATCTATTAGATCATATAGGAAATAATTTTTTGAGATATGTCATTTGGAATATATCATAAAAGATAGAAGGCATAAGGAATAATAATTTTATCAAATCAATTTATGTCCAACCAACCTCAAGTGTCGTGGATCAAGGTCTTCTCACAAGGTTTGTCCTCCAAACCGATTCAATTTACAACCCATGTCATTGGACATGTAATAACAAACTTTAATGCGGTGTTAAAAAATTAGAACAAAGGGGAAATAAATTCCTCTTAAATATATCTCTCTCAAATGGTTAACAAAAGACAAGGTAAACAATGAATAATGATACTCCCCACTAGTTACGGTTACATCACATATTTGAAAAAACATAGATTAATTAAATTGACATAGTGGGGGCTTCAATACAATAGCCCAAAAAGTGTCATTATGGAAAAATTTATGAAATTCAATAATGGGACAGGATAATGAAAAGTCCATATACCATTTCCACATAGAGCATAGCTTTTACATTATCATTTTATTTTAGTTAGATTGAATGAAAACACTAAATCTGTGAAACTCCTTTGAAATAGGGAAAAAGATCTTGCACGTATGTAGTCAAATAGATGTGAAGAATAACTTAAAAATGATTAGAGAGGATTGTAGATCCTACCCAGAGTTATATGTAGGATCTGACGATGGAATTATTAGAGGGAAGATGTTGGCTCCACCTTTGTTCACTGATTAGGAGTGTAAAAGAGATTCAAAGAGGGGTAATAGATTAGATATTGGAGGTACTATGGATAAAGAAGAATGAATGATTTAATTCATTAATTATGGTTATTTTAGTAATTTTACAAAAAAATTACACTTATCACATTTTATCTGATGGTTTTTTCCAAAACAAAACCCAACTACATACCATTCACTATTTTGAAGGGTACGTTATGGGTATTTATTCTGGTTTTGATTACCCATGAGAAAACTGTAAAAAATCTCTCTTCCAAGAATTATAAATGGCTCACACAGGCAAGCACTTTGGGTTTCATGGTTGCAAACTAACTTTGGGGCCATTCTATTCCCCCGTTTATCAGGTTTTTTCCACTGAATAACCCCTGGACACACCCAATGCCTCTTTGACGTGATTAGATACCATATATTGGATCATTTAAGGGAATGAAAACTAAAAAGTAATGGTATGTGCCACTACAAAAATCTATTATGTTTCCAAAAAAATTAACCAAGATATATTTTTATGATAAAATGAATTATTTTGGGATAATAAAGGGGGTTTAAAATATACTATGAATGTTACTTGAAAATTGGTAGGAAATTTTGAAGTACCAATTAATCGGGTATTCTTACCGGTAGGACCTGAGGATAGAACCTTATAAAACATGTACTAACCCACAAATAAAAAATATTATTGACATATGTTAATTTTTCTTGAACATGCATAGATAATTTAGGATTATTACATAAGAATAATTAAAAATTAGAACATGGTATATAGAGGGAAAGCATATCCCAATGGAAAAATGGGGGCTCAGAGAGAATCTATTACCTAGTGTCTGAAAATATTATCTAATTGAACTTAATTTATAGGTTAATATAAATAAATCCATTAGTTAATGATTTCATATCAATGTTTTAAAGTATTAAATTTATTATAATATTATTAGGTTCATTTATAGCCATTTCGTTTAATTATTGTGTTTAATTTCATCATTTTGGGTGTGTTTTTATCATGATTTTATGATCTCTTCCCTTGAGATTAATTATGGTAGATAATTTAAAATAAAAGACTAAATATAGTGGTGGAATAAAAATAAAATTATAAACCTCTATAATTTTAAATGGTTCCAAATGTCTTTTTATTTTTTGTTATGAGAATACGTCATTAGATTGACTTTAATGTTGAATATCAGTTTATTTTAGTAAAATTTTTATCATCATGGACTATTTTTGTTTTATGATTTGATTTTTTTGTTCATATACTTGTTCTAGAAAATTAAATAATTTTTAAGGTATATATTATAATACTTTTTACCCGTAAAATGGTTTTTGACGATCTTTAATGGAGGTAATGGAAAATAAAGATTTATCATTCATGATTGCAGTACATTGACACACCATAGGGGATATTATCATTTTTAAAATAAAATGATTATGGAATATATTTGATGATGGATTATTGTATTAACTCAAAAAAATAATAGTATATAAAATATATTAGAGCTATCACACCACAAAGGAATATGGATGTAAGGTGTGCATAAGAAATGAAAAGAAATAAAAAATGAAATTAAATGAAAAGGAAAAAGTATATTAGCTATTGAAAATATTCTCCATGAGAGTCTCATTAAGGAAGTATGATTTGGTCTTATGTTTAGTCCAAATCCTCTTATATGTGGGAGATAGAATCGGGGGAGGAATTGGGATGAATATAAACAAGCTCAAATGATTAAAATGTGTTCGGAGAAGAGGTGGGAAGGGGTGTTATTTGTAGTGTCAATGATGGGTGATTTTTGATTTTTTTTAATTCATTTGTTTTTATTTTGGAACAATACTATCAATAATAAGGATTATTGTTACTAAATATAGTAACTAGTTCATTTTTGTTTAAACTAATGATTCTTACATCATCAATACATAATTCCTGACTTAATAATTCTTGTATTTACCTTATACCGTAAAATACTCTATTTCATTATTCACCAAAAATTCAACTATTTTATAAAAAAATCCAAAACATATCACTGTAACAATTATTTGACACTTTTAATTTAAAAATTAACTCCCTTATATTAAAATAATTATATATATTAGATAAATTTAATTTTAAATCAAAATCATAATTTATTTGAAAAAATAATAATTTCAAAATTATAACAGATTTTGTCGAATTTTTAAAAACTAGTTAATTTCTAATAAAATTATTTTAAAACCCTAGAAAATAAAATCAAATTTATCTATATATTTCTTAAAAATAAATTTTATTTAAAATTATTATTTTAATCATATAACTATAAACAAAATTTTACTTCTCACAAAAATACCAATACTTAATTTATTATGTTTAAATCATTTATTTACTTCTTCCATGTTATAAATATATTTTAATTTAATTTATAATGATCCAAAATATTTTTTATATATTCCTTTTCTATTTTAATATTATATTGTTCAAGTTACTATTCATAATAAATACATTATTATTTAAATGGTTATATTACTATTCTATTTCCATTAGATCTTTAGTTTCTAGAAATACATCTTTTTTATTTCATTATTCATTTATAAATTATGTATTGTGTTATCATTGTTATTTTGTTTTATTTTTAATATACAAAATAACTATAATAAAGAAAATTTCATTGATATAAATTTTTGTTGTTACATTCTTTCCTCCATATATAAGTTCACCCTTGAAATTTCATTTTATAATTTAATGGGATAATAGGTTAGGGTACTTCTCCTTTATTTATTACTTCTATTCTCTTGTTTCCTCTTCATACTTAATATCCTTCCATAAAATTTTTAATATTTGGGTGGTATTTTGGTGTAGAACATAGTCCCTATAGTTCATGATTATTAGTACATTCAACTCATAAGAGAGATGATTTTCCAACTTTTCCACCTCTAAATTTAGGACATGTGAGGGTTTTGAAATGTAATTACTCAAGAGGGATATGTTGAATAAATCACGTACCTGATACATGGTAGGTAGAAGTGCCAGTTGATATGCCAAAGGTTGGACACTATCAATAATTTTTATGGGGTGGATGAACTTCGAAATCAATTTTAATTTTTTTTCCCAAATATTATGATCCTCTTACATGGAGATATATATTAGAATTCCATGTCTCAATCCTTGAACTCTAGGTCCCATCGATTATTTTATACATAGCTCTTCTGGGAAACTTTGGGATACCTGGATGTGTTCCTGAATGTCTTTCACCTTTTCATCCATTTATTTTTCTATTTAAGACCTAGAATCTTATATTCACTAGCTTAACCCCATAATGATAGTGTTATGCATATTTTACAATAAAGGGCTTCATAAATATCCATTTCGATTCTTGATTAGAAACAATTGTTGTAACCGAACTTGACCAGAGGTGGATGTTGGTCCCATCATCCCTCTATGTCCATATAACATGCTCTCACCATGTTTTCTAGTTTCTAAATTATCCTCTCAGTTTGGCCATTAGTTTTATGATTATAGGATGTATAGAATTGCAACTCATTATTTTGATCACGTTGAAGACTTTTCCAAGACATTGGGGTAAATCTTGGATCTTGATTAGATATAATTGAAAGTGGCACTATACAGTGTCTCACTATTTCATTGATGTACATCTATGTAATTCAGTTGAGTTATTAGTCCTCCCGAATTGTAATAAAGTGATCTATCTTTGTATGATGATCCGTAATGTCATTTATAACATTATTTCCTATGAATTCCTTTGGAATTGTAGTGACAAAGACCAGGGTGATGTTTTCAAACCTCCAAGATGGTACTTATAACAATTTAATCATACATATATTTTTATTACTTTCATCATTAAATTTCTGACATACTAACCACTTCAATGTATATTCTAAAATATCTTTCTTTATATTGTCTCACCAATAGTTCTATCGATGATCTAGATACATCTTTTATATGCATGGTTGAATAGATAAATTGAAGCTCTGTGCATTAATAAAAATATCTTTCATTATATCTATATTTGATGAAACAAATAACCATATCCCAATTATTTTGAATTCTTATACATCAATTTTAAACACTGGTGATTTCCTATTTATAATATCATTCACTTATTTCTAAATTTCATAATCACTTATTTTCTATATATAGGATGATTGATAAATCATTTGAGAAATTATTATTGATGTTCATTCCATAATGATTCCCATGTTCCTCATTCTTAGGTATAACATGATTGGATCTTTCCAATAATCATTAATTATAAGTTCATAAGTTCTTTTATACATAGATCATCAATCAACATATTTCTTTTACCAAGATAGTAGTGTATTGAGATGTCATAATCCTTGAGGATCTCTAACTATGTTATATAGTGCATATTAGGATCCTCCTATGCGAATATATCTTTTTGGTAGTAATAATCAGTTCATATCTCACCCTTCTCCCCATACAGATAATGTCATCATATTTTCAACACAAAGATCCCTATTTCTAACTCCAGATCATACATGGGAATGTTTTTCTATTGAATTTTCAAATATCAATTTTTTAGGAAATAAAATTATCGTTTTTTAACATTACATATCCTTATTTATTCTTTGATGAATTTTCGTACACCAAATGTAGTTCCCCACAAGTCAGAAGTACCAGTACTAGTGTAATTATAAGCCTCTCATTCAACTCCTTGAAGTATTCTTAACATTAACTGGTCTTGGAAAACATTACTTCCTTTGGATTATTATTTAGTAATAGGTTTTAAAATTTTTATAAGTTTATAATAAATTATTATTAAAACCCATTTTATCTAAAGAAACTATTGGATTCATTTACAAATATTGTCATAGGCCACTCTATAATTTAATTTATCATGGAGGGCTTCATAAATATTCCATTTTTTGTGATAAAATTCGCAATGAAAGACAATTACACCATCCATAACTCAAATTTTCATTACTTTTCATATATTTAATTCCACAATATTGATTTTAGTATAGTATTCAATGTCTTATCATGCTCCTCCTTGCTTTTGTATGTTATCATAAAATCATCTATAACTACAACCATACATTTGTTGTGGTAGTATATAATTAATATATTTTTTATGTGCATGACAATTAATGGATAATTTGTGAGTTTTAGGGGAATCAAAATAAACTAATAGTGCCCATACCCCATTCAAAAGAATGTTTTGGGAATATCACCCTTCTTCATGTTTTTTTGGTGATATGCCGACTGGTGGACCACCTTATAAAAATACATAACACCACATATATGATTAAAAAAGTAATATATCTATGGTAGGGGATAATTTTGATTATTCATTATTCTATTAACTTCATGGTAAACAATGTAGTGGTGCATTAACACATTATTTCTCTTGACAAAGAGGGATGGTGCACCCCATGGTGAGGCACTCGGGAATATAAAACCATTTTCCTAATTACATGGTATTTAATTACTACAACTCAATGGATACCCTTCAATAAGGTTTCTTTTATGTATGAGTATTTATGATTATTAGGTAAATTCACAACACAATTTTATGGTTAGGAGGAGGACTGTGAATTTTTTCAAGGAACACAGAAATGTAGTCCAATATAATGTAAATTTATTTTATAATGATTCTCTCCATTATATCCTTCATTTAAGATAGATAAATTTTTTATAATGAAAAAATATCCAAAAGTGAGGTGATGTTTCAAAAGGATATTTATCTTCCTACTTAAACTTTTGAAGAATTAGAGGGTTCTTCTAGATGTGAATAGTGATATCCCTTTCTTGAGAGTTGATTTCGCCTTTTTATAAAGATATCCAATCCATTATCAATATATAATCAAACTCCACCAAATGAATTATGAAGTTATTTTTTGGGAGTTTTGGTCAACATACATTAAATAAGTTAGATTTATAAACATTTGATACAATAAATTCAACTTTTACTAATCTCAAATATAAATAAACCTCCAAATATTATGGTGGTTTTTGAATAGTTTTACGAATATTTAAAGACATGAAGAAATGTATATAACCATAATCAAATATTATGTTAACTATTAATTAATGAATAACATGTGTACTTCTAACTACATCATTATTGGGCTCCACCTCAGTGGTAAGGATGACACATTACCTTACTTACAACATTGGAGGTTCTTTTTGTTGTTGTTGATTTCATCCAATAACTGTTAGATTGAGGAAATAGACAACATAAGACCTTGTTCCTTTCAGTTGAAACATTACACAACATGATGATTGTTTATTTGATCTATTATTTATTATTCCATATTAGTGGGATTATTCATATCAAATTAGTACTTATTAGCCATATTACCCACTCTTCGACATTTAATGAATCTTTTAGTTCACATTATAATGTTCCTAGGATTCTTTTTCCCAAATGTTTGTCTTGTGGGATTTTGGGTTTTTTGCATCATGGTATTTATCTATTGATATTCCCATATTAAACTCCATTTTACACTTTTAATCTGTATACCCATGAGAAAAATGGGATTCTATTATCTCCATTGCACCCTTAAAGGCACAATTCACAATCTACTCATAGCTTTCAAATTATTCAATTACTAACTCTTTTTTTAGAATCAGATTTTGTCTTATAAATTATAAATCCTCCTTTATCTTAGTGCTCATAACATATCTATTGGCACATCATGAAATCCTTGTAATTTTTTCCTCATATGACTTTATAGAATCTTCCTCAAATTTTCTTAGTCTCAGGAACCCATATCTATCTTAAGATAGAGTGTTATGGGAGTATATTTATTGAAAAATATTTTATTTAAATAATCACATTCCATTGAATCAATTACCTACTTGTAATTTATATCGATGAATAGTTTCCACTAATGATCAAATTCCCCATCAAAATTAAAAACTTATAGTACTACATTCTCTAATTCTGAGAACTTGATGATAGAAAATTTCTTCTAAATGTATTAAATCCATTTTTACATGACGAGGGGATTGAAAGAGAACCGAAAAATTGGAGGCCATTGTCTCATTATGTATTCCACTATAACATTACCTTTATTGGGAGAATTAGTTTTCAACCTAATTCACGTTATTAATCAGAGCTTAATCCTTTTTATAATATAATTTTCTCATGCTTTTATCCCTCGTTCCCATCAAAATTTGGGATTTTATTAGGGAAATCATCACATTGGCTATCACATTTATAAGTGGAACACGCTTTCCAATTTCTATCAATTAACTAAGAAAACGAAAGTAACATTACTTGAAATTTAATATTTATCTAATAATAATATTAAAATGAAATATTAAACATAGAATGAAAAACTTTTAAATTGAAATTATATCATATCTTTTGATTACCTAACATTCAATATTAGTTATCCATGTTGATAGAATTATACCTAGTTTTCATAAAAAATCCAATACTAATACCTAATAAAAAAATTGTCATTTGAAACCAACTTTAAATTAATTATCATTTTACACATATTATTGAATGATTTTATGAATATTTGGCATTCATATACAAACCAATGATCATAAAGTCTCGTGTGACTGCAATATTTGTTAAATAAAAAATAAAACATGGAAAAAAAATAAAAACGTATTTTATTTAAACTATATAATAAAATCCTAATTTACTTTGAGATCATAGATATTCATAGTGTAGTTTGTCTAAGACATGAACAAATGGATCAGATAAAAGCCTAGTTATGGTATAAACATAGAAATAATTCATAAGACATGATTTCAAAGACATGATATGATGGCATAAAAAATTAATGGAACCTAAATAAATATAAGGAAGAATAACATGTTTAGAATGGGATAAAATAATAATGGAATAATAGTAATGAGAAAAAAACAAAAAACATGACTTAATCGTGTGTCGGTACTAACTTCCAAGGCCATTACACATGGTGGAGAATGATTTTAGGGTATCTTTATAGACCAGTGTACATGGTGGACCAAGTCCCCTAAAGGAATCAAGTTTCCTCTATATTCAAGAATAAAGTCTCATGATACTTAAAAATACCCTATTCATTGTATTTCTATTTTTTCAAATCCTTAATACAATGTTCATGCATATTTGTGTCACATGAATAATCCTACATAAGGGTTACACATGGAACGTATTGGGCATATTAATCATGTGATATGGCATAAAAATTAATATCATAGAAGTGTCCATGAATGAATGGATTTAAATCACATATGGAAATTACTAAGTGAAAAAGGAATAAATCCTTATAATGGATTTTAAAATGACGATAATTTATTTAAAATAGTTTTTAATAAACATTAAAAACGAAATCATGTTTAGGTGGTTTAAGGAAAATATTATAGATAATTTAATGAAAAAATGGATTATAATTTATATAAAACCATGAATTAAACATGAAATAAATTGATATATTTTATAAGAATATTGGTGGATTAAAAAATATTATGAATGGTACTTGAAAATGGCTAAGAATATGGGATTTTACCTTTTATCATGTTAGCTTATTAAAAGGAATTAAGTAGGGATCCTCATAAAATATGTATTTACCGATTAATGGATCAATAATTGAGCGAGATTAATATGTTTAAAAAATAAAAATAGAATATAATAGGATTACAACAAAAATAATTATTAATTCAATTTGGTTAAAGAGACAAAAATTGTAACCTGAAGGGAAAAATAGGGGTTTAGAGAGAACCCCTTACCTTATATCTGAAACTGTTATACAATTGTACTTATGGATCTGAATAATCAAATTTCGTTAATTAAATAATTAATTCTAAACATTTTATATATTTATTTAATTTATTATGATTTTATTAGGTTCAATTATTCCCATTTTGTTGACATATATTGTTTAATTTCAACATTTTGGGAGTGTTCATATCATGCTTTTACAATCGGTTCTATTGAGTTTAATTTGGAGAGTTATTTCCAAGAGAAATAAGAAATATGGATAATGAATTTTAAGATATTAATGGACCTCGATAATTTTAAATGGAATCCTATTTCATTTGATTTTCATATATGATAATAACTCATTAGATAAAATGTTATTGGTTAATATTAGTTCATTTTGTTGAATTTCTCATCATCAAGGACTAATTTTATTTTTTTATTTAATTATATGTATATATACTATTTCTATGAAATTAAAATGGATGAAATTAATATATTATTATATTTTTTAACCATAAAAACGGTTTCATGACCATCTTTGAAGGTGGAAATTAGAAAATGTAAATGAATCATCCATGTTGTTGGTACATCGACACATCACAGACAACGTTTTCATTTTTATAATAAAAGAAAGAGGTAAGATATTTAATGAGTAATTATACCAGTAATATAATAAAAATATTCCATATAAATGATAATTGAGTTATCCCACAACTTTGTAATAGATAAGTGAGGATATGATAAGAAAACTAAATAAATTGGAATGAAATTAATAAAATGAAATAGAATTTTACCTCATGAGCTTCTTCTCCTTGAAAGCCTCCATATGGAAATTGGGTTTGGTATTTTTTTTATGTCCAGATGATCATAGAAATGGGGTTATATTTTTTGTATGAATTGACTATATTGTCAGAAATATCCATGTCTTAAAATGTTGGAGGATTAGATGTGGTATTTATATTGGATGAGAGGGGTGTTTTTGATTATTTTATTCATTCATTTATTATTTTGGCTACAATATATTAAAAATGATTATTATTATGACTAAATATAGAATCTATTTCACATGAGTTCCAAATTATGGTTTTTTAATCATCAATATGTCATTCAGGACTTAATAAATCAGGTATTTATCTTATACCCTAAATTATCATATTTCACGATTAAAAAAATCAACTATTTTTGAAAAATAACAAAAATTCACCCAATTTTGTTTATTTCTATGATTAAAAAATCGATTCCATTTTAATCAAATAATTTTCTAAATTTTAGAAATTTAATATTTAAATAAAATCATATATTATACAACAAATTCAGTTTTAAAATTATTACATATTTCATGACACTTTGAAAAATAAATTAAGGTCCCATAAAATTATCACAATATAATAAGACAACAAAATATTAATTTTTTAATATATTATATAAAAAATATATCTTATTTTAAATCGTAATATTAATTATAAAATTTTATACAAACATTTACGATTCAAAAAAATACCAACACACAATTCCTCATTTTTAAAAAATTTATTTACTTATTCCATGATATAAATATGTCGTATTTTCTTTCATTGGACGCCTAATTTTTTTTTATTATTTCAAAGGTGTGTTTACAACTCTATATTTCTAATTAATATTCCTAGTGGTCACATTACTATTCTGATGGCCAAGATACTATTCCATTAGTATGAGTTCCTTATATTCTAGAAATACCTAATTTTTCATTAATTTTTTATTTATCATATTTTTATTATTTTTCATTGTCATTTTTTGTGATTTATAATATATGAAATAATTATAGGAAGATAAATTTAATTGGTAGAATTATAGCTTGTTACAGATTCCTTATTGGATCTCAACTTCCACTAGTTCCCTATCCACGATTTTATATATTTTTAAATATTTTTGGGTTACTAACCAACACATTATAGTTGATTAACCATATAGAATCTATAATTCAATCCATAATTACCACAAAAAATATCACATATAACACCATAATTTACTTGTATTTTATCATTTTATTATGTATATTTATTTTATATATTACTTTAGAAAATTTTTTTGAGTTTCTTGAGGGATTCATATATTTTTGGAAGGGTATTTAATGGTGTGTGGTTTAATCATAGTTTGAGGAAACTGTAATAATTTCCTATGATATTGTTTTAGAGGAGAGTTTTTTTTGGACTATAGCTACACACACATAGAATAAAGTCTATCAAGCTGTGTGGTATAAATTAGTGGGCCTTCTTGTTAATGGATAATAATGGCACAAAGTTGGGAATTGTATGCCAAAATGTGGATCACAACCATGTGGATCTATATTTGGGAGACAATATCATGCACACTTTTGGTGTGTATTTTGTAAAACTGTGAAGTCTAACAATGAGACATGTAGTTGAGGCTCTGAATATTTATTTTCAACTTATTTTTTCACCCCAATGTCTCATTTTCCCCTTAATTTCAGATAATTATGAAGTCTCTATCTTCTTTATCCTACCATAGAAATTTCATTTGATCTGATTGGAGATTTTTTGAAATTAATGTTTGTAGGATCTCTAGAATCAATAGTAAGTCCTTGTTTTTACTATTCTATCTATATATACTCATTTTTTCCCATGAATCCATATATATATATATATATCATTTTTAAGAGATATAAAGGTTCCATTATGTGTATCTTTATGAAATCATATTTTATTTAATAATGAATATATGATTCATGTTCGGATCTGATGTTTTCTTTTGTGGTATTCCATTTTCTTAAATCATCGTTATCTAGGTGGATTCTATCCAATTTTCTAGAATTTTATATCATGATATTTTATGATTAAATTCCTCTCTAAATCACTTTGTTTTTTAATATTCTAATGGTTTTACTACCCATGTCCTCATTTTTTTAATATTTTGAACAATGTGTTTGATAAAATTACTAAATGAAAGTGATATTCAATGGAATTTTTTAACATAGTATGTGTGGCCTTCATGAATTAATGTTCATAAGGATTGATAAATGTTGTAACTTACACAATCAATAAAAAATGTGGGATGGTATATATTCTTATGTGACACCATCAATGTGGGTCACCAACAGATGACTTGGTGACAAGATAACTCACCATTTTCACGTTCTGGATGATCTTTATAATGAATTCATACATTTGTGATAAAATATGGACATGGGTTGGTTATTCTAAATTATTTGAAATAGTGATAAATTTTTATTCTTTCCATACCTATAACTTATTTATATATTTTTATTATATATGTTATATAAGTATCATGTGTCTGATAAAATGTGTTAACTTCTTCTTATATTACTAGTATTTGTTGGGAATCCTTTTCAAATTACTTTTTTTAGTTTGATACACACCCCCTTCTTGGGAAGTGTTTTAAGCTTTTATATTTTTTATAATGAGACCCAGGCATGGGAACTCTATCACGTTTCCCTAGTGGTGAATAATTATTCTTCTTTATAATCTTTGGGTTTAGAGTGTGGATTTATCTATTGGTGTAATTGGATTGATTATAAGTCATTTTTCTTGTGTTGGGATGTCCAATGTTTTCATTAAACATTCTTTTTTTACTTTTCCACTCCTACACTGATTTTATTTTTTATTTTGTTTCATTCGTGATGAATTATTTTTACTCATGCATCATATGGTTTGTGTGGTTTTTATTATTTTTCCTCACATTGTTTTGTTGATTCTTATAGGAAAATAATCTAAAAACATCTAATAAGCCATTGGAATTCAATATGGGCCTTTGTTGTAATTGGAAGGTCACCTAAGTTTAGTAGCACCTCCTATCATGTCCATGTTAATGGGATGGAATGGGATGTTACAAATGGTGTCATTCATGGTTGGTATGTCTTCCATTGGGGGATGGTATTAAGGATATATAAAAGTAAAAACATGAAATGTATGCTATAAAAATATGAGGCAATCCTTTTTATACTATAAATAATGTTATCATAATGGTCTAGGAAAAAATATGTTCTAAATACTTCATATTGTTTTTCCAACTCATTATCATTGGTTTTGCCGATGATTGTTTCTAACGCCCTGACCTCATTTAACCACAGTCAGTGAATTATTACATAACATTAGGATGATCACAATAAAGATCAAGTCTCGAAAGACGGATTAGTTTAGTAGTCTTCGAACCGGTAGAGACATTCATAAAGTTTACATTACATCATAAATTGAAAACTACAACAACATCTTGTCTCCACACTCATATCCTCTTACACTATCACTATAGGTCATTCATAAAATAATTCTTCACATCCTGGAAAAAATACAACATAGATATGGGTCAGATCAAATTCCCAGTAAGGATAACAATATAGCAGAAACTTTTATAAATAAGCATAAATATTTAAGGTAATGTATAACTAAAAAAATCTTTTTAAACTTGAATTCAGCATAATATGGAAAAGATAAAATGAAATAATGTCATTTACTTATTCACATGGATATTCTACTAGTTGAATAATCATATGGAATATCAATAACCACTTTCATAATGATGGAATTCATAATGCCAGACTATCATAACCACATAGCCAAGGCCTCGTTCCAAGACTTCAAATAATATTTTGTCAAGGCCTTGTTCCAAGACACTTGTTTGTCTCATGAGACCTACTGATGCATCTAGGAGCAATAGCAGGCTCCACCCGTCACTTATTAAGTCCAATGCAATCCTCATAAGAACAGGTTTAAACAAAACATAAACATTCGTATTAAAACTAGCATACAAAATGTCAATAATTTCTCTATAAAACATTATTGGTATAAAAATAACACTTCCATTTTCAATCATATCACAAAACCATCAATATAATAAGAAAATTTTGTATCATAACAAATAAACTTCAAATAAGCTTAAATTCCATTAAAGGATGTTGATATAGATGAAATCAAAACTATTTGAGAGAAATATCTTTTTGAAATCAATTAAAAGACGCATTATTATAAAAGAAAACAATTAATTTTAAAATATTATTATTTTATTTTAAGGGAAGCTTCGATGATTTTATAATGGTGGACAATAGCCACACCAACCGTACAAGTTAAAAAAAGAAATTCTTACCTTAATTCTGTTGAAAAGGTTAAAAAGGACCTTGTTTGGAAAATGATGTAAAGATTCCTTTATAAACCTCTTATAAAGGTAAAACAAGGGTATAAATGACTTTAACCGATATTCTGTAAAATATAAAGAAAGTTTTGAAATACATTTTTAAGACACATGGATGTGGATGATAAAGAGGTCCCAGTACATAATTACATATAAACAACCTCGGATAATGAAGAGATTGTGAAATAAACCCTCACCTTGTACTTTTCCTTGGTTGGGATAGGTTAACCTCATGTATAATGGTGAAATAATTGTTATTATAATTTAAAAGAATCATATACATTAATATGATATCAAATATTATCTTTTAACTTTGCTTTGTTAATAATATCTTAGTATTATCGTCGTTTCGGGTGTTAACTTACTCATTTTCTTTCATATGTTTTGTTACATAAGCCATGTTTTTTATGGATAGGTTGTTTCTTATTCATATCCAGAATGATATCAAGTCCTTAAATACTTTTATTAATCCTCAAATGATAATTATACTTGAGTGGATACGATGGGGAATGAATCTCATCGCATTCATGGAGACGGTAGTCCGTACGTACGCACGAGCGACAATATCATCCTTTTGATATTAAAATAATATATAACTTGATGTTATATAATATATAAATAATAATTATCATGTTAAATTTATTATTTACATGAATTAAAAATCATTATTATACCCATCCAAATAATAATTTATTGAATGACAATTACACAATGATGTGGAGACGGTAAGCCGTACGTACACACGTATGGTGACATGTCATTCAAAAGATGGATAGAATACTGAATATGGTTGTACCATATTTATAATAACATCACATTATATATAAGATACTGGAGTTATTATTTTATAATGGTAATAACAAAGAAAGAAGAAGTGGAAGAAGAAAGGAACTTGAAAAAGGGTGGTGAAAACATTACCACTTCTTCGAGTTCTTCCTTTTGATTTGATCAAAAGGCCTCATTCGGTTGGATTTATGATCAAAATAAGGCCTCTAGGTTGAATTTAGAGATGTTGAGAGAGTATTTGGTTAGGGTTTGGCCTATCAAAAATGCATTGAATGTGTGAATTAGTTAGAAAGGGGAGTTCCCTTTTATAAGATCGGTGAAGGGCACCTTTGGAAAAGCTAGAAATATTATTTTATAATAAATTAATATTCGGTTTCTAATGGCTCCAAAGTGGATTATATAAATTTTAAGGTGGGTATAGGTCTAAAAACACTCAACCAATAGGTTTCAGACAGGTTTGGGTCACTATATTAACATTATCTTTTAGTTTTAACTCTTAGTTAATTAGTTTGGCATTTACCATGTCACATTGTATTTTTATATTATATAGTTAATAAACTTACTATATACCTCCAAGAGACCCCAAGTGGTCCATTAATGATTCAACTATCATGATATAAGTCTATTGGCCAAACCTTAGTTTTTTAAGTATTTAATATCAATTAATAATATAATATTTGTTTTAAAAACTCTTTTATGTCAATTTTTACACTATTTGGTATTTGATTTTTTTGAAAATAATAACATAATTATTACTTCAAAAAAGTAAATTAAATAAATACTAACATGTCATATTTACCTATTAAATTCTTGTAATTCATTAAATGTCTCTAATTACATTTATTTGGGTATTTATAATATCAATTACCTTAATATTTCACTAATAAGGTAATTATTGCATCATCATTGTGTCATAAATAAATTAAATTATTTAATTTATAAATATTATAAATAAAGTACTATTTTGTAGGAAATATTTTTAGTTTTATAATGAATATTTATAGTTGAAAATCAAACATATATAACCCTATGTTGAAATTGTTTTTCTAAAAGATATATGCTTATGTCATTTTTGTATTTATTTTAACTTAATTAATATAAAGTGTCCCTATCACCTACAAGTGGCTCCATGGGGTCCCAAAATCAACCCAAATATGTAAATGGTTGGAAATGTATCAACCAATAATGTTAGGACATGTTTTAGGGTGATTTATTATTATTATAATATTAATTTTTTACCCTTATTTATCAGATTTACCTTTTAACCATGGTAAATAAAATTTTTACCGAAATAATTATTCAAAATGTCTTAAAATAAATGTTACTTATTTACACAATTTGGATTTGCGGATTACAAATATGGAATCAATTTTTCCAAATTCTAAACACAGAAGTGGTAGGAATTATTTTAAAATTAATTCTCGTTGTTAAAACAATTAGCGTGTTTTTAAGAGATAATAATTATCATAAGATTGACACTTGTTCATGTCCGGTTTAATTTTGAAATTATTTCTAATGATAAAAATTTTATTAAATGGTAAAAATAAATCCTAAATATTATTTAAAACCACTCAAATTCATAATTTATCACTATTAATTATTTCGATTAAAAAAGTCATTTTTAATTAAAATTTACTAATTTTCACTATTCATCAAAATATTAATGTTATCCGAAAAGTTCCAAAATTTTACTCTAGGATAATATCAATATTTAGAATCCAAAAATTAAGTCCATTCTGAAAGATAAAATGTATAAAATTTTAAAAAGTGGGTATTCCTATTCATAATGGCTAGTTTGAATGGTTTTGGTGTGTGTGTTAGAACTCAAAGTTGCATACAATACACACTACTGTATTATTCAAAGGAAAGCATACTGTGGAAGCTTGGGATGTTACATCCTCCCCTCCGTCAAATAATTTCATCCTCAAATTTTCTATAATACTACCTCATGAAAAGATTCGGCTAGTTCTTCATCATAAGTTCATCGGGTTCCCACGTTGCCTCTTCCATCTTATGGTTTCTCCACAAAACTTTTACCAGACGTGTCATCCGGTTTCTCAGTACTTGTTCTCTCATATCAAGAATCCTGAAAAGATCTTCGCAATAAGACAGATCAGGTTCTAGTTCTAATTCCTCATAGTTGAGTACATGCATTGGGTGAGGCATGTATTTCCTCTACAGTGATATGTGGAACACATCGTGAACTTTGGAGAGACTTGGCGTCATTGCCAAACGGTAAGTTACATCCCCAATCCATTCTAGAATTTCGAAAGGTCCGATGTACCTAGGACTCAATTTACCATTCTTACCGAAACATATAACTCCTTTCCATGGATATACCATCATGAAAACATGATCTCTTACTTGAAATTCCAAATCCTTTATTCGGTTATCGGCATAGATCTTCTTCCTGATTTGAGCTACTTTGATGTGGTTTTGGATTACCTTTACCTTTTCCATTGTTTCCTCCACTAGTTCTGGGCCTACAAGTTTTCGTTCACCAACATCATCCCATCAGGTTGGTGTGCGACATCTCTTTCTGTATAATGCTTCATATGGTGCCATCTGAATACATGAATGGAATCTATTATTATAGGAAAATTCTACCATAGGTAAATATTTATCCCACATACCCTGAAAGTAAATCGAGTAGGATCTCAACATGTCTTCTAAGGTTTTAATAGACTGTTCTGATTGTCCATCTATTTGAGGGTGGTAGGCAGTGCTCAATTGAAGTTCAGTATCTAAGGCTTTCTGAAGACTCTTCCAGAATCTTGAAGTAAAACGAGGATCATGATCAAAAACAATTGATAGGGGTACTCCATGAAGTCTCACAATTTCATTAATATATATTCGTTCTAGACATTCTAGTGGTAGATATTCTCTTATAGCAAGAAAACGTGCTGACGTGCTAAAATGATCAATAATAACCCAGATTGCATCGTTCCTTCTAAGAGTCTTTGGTAGCCCCCTGACAAAGTCCATCTTAATATTGTCCCATTTCCACACTGGTATGGGAAGCGGTTGCATGACTCCTCTAGACTGTTGTCTTCCAGCTTTCACTTATTGACAATCCATACATCTCGACACAAAATCAGAAATCTCCCTCTTCATGTCGTCCCACCAAAAATGCTCCTTCAAGTATCTATACATTTTGGTGCTCCCAGGGTGTATATAGAAATTGGAACTATGAGCATCGTCCAAAAATTCCCTTTTTAGATCAGGTATATTGGGAATACAAAGTCTCTTCCCAAGTTTCAAAATTCAATCATCATACCCAAAGTCATTAAATCTCCCATCATTCACAGCTTTAATCTTTTTTTGAAACTCTTCATCGTCGGTCTGAGAACTCTTAATTCTTTCTAGTAAAGATTGTTTGGCATCCATTTAAAAAATAACTGTTGTTTCAACTTCCATGGTTATTTCCATTCCATCTTCACTAGATCCATGAAAATTGGATCTCTTTCGATACTCATATTGTTCAAAACACCATGATCTTTTCTTCGCAAAGCATCTTCCACCTTATTTTCCTTCCTCGGGTGGTAGTGTATCGTACAATCATAATCCTTGAGTAATTCAAGCCATCTTCTTTGCCTCATGTTGAGTTCTTTTTGTGAGAAAATATACTTCAAACCCTTGTGATTATTATAAATCTCCCATTTTTCAACATAGAGGTAGTGCCTCCATATCTTCAAAGCAAAGATCACATCTACTAAATCGAGATCATGATTAGGATAGTTTAGCTCATTAATTTTCAACTGTCGTGATGCATATGCAAAAACCCTATCATTCTGCATAAGGACACAACCAATTCCTTTCTTCGATGCATCACTATAAATAACAATCCCATCATTCCTTGATGGTAGAGTCAATATATGATCATTGACTAATATTTTCTTCATTTATTCAAAACATTCTTCACACTCTTTTTTCAAAACAAATTTAACCCCCTTATGTGTGAGCTTTGTTAATGGGTTATCCAATCAGAGAAAATTTTGGACAAAACGTCGATAATAACATGCTAAACCAATAAAACTGCATACCTCAGTTATACTCATAGGTGCTGGACATTCTTGGATTGCCTTGGCCTTGGAAGGATCAACATAGATTCCATCTTTAGAGATAATATGGCCAAGAATGGAAATCTCCTGAAGCCAGAATTCACACTTTCTAAACTTGCCATATAATTCATGTCGTCTTAGAGTATTCTGGATAATGTCTATGTGATTTTCATGATCTTTAAAGATTTTGGAGTATACCAAGATATCATCAATAAATACCACAACAAAATCATCGAGATATTCCTTGAAAACTATATTCATTAGATCCATGAATACATAGGGTGCATTAGTCAGCACAAAAGGCATTACCGTAAACTCGTAATTCATGTACCTTGTTCGAAATGTTTTCTTCATGATGTCTTCATTCTTCATACACAACTGATGGTATCTTGATCGAATATCAATATTTGAAAAGTATTGAGCTCCATGTAGTTGGTCAAATAAATCCTCAATGCGAGGTAGGGGATACTTGTTATTTATTGTTATAGCATTGATCTCCCTGTAGTCGATACATAAACTCATAGATCCATCATTATTTTTATCAAAAAGAACAGGGGATCCCCATGGAGAAACATTAGGGCGAATAAATCCCTTATTACTCAATTCCTCTAGTTTTTTCTTTAGTTAAACTAATTCCACAGTGGCCATTCTATAAGGTGTCTTCGATATAGGCCTTGATCCAGGAATTAAATCAATGGAGAACTCAACTTCTCATTCTAGAGGATGTCCAGGTAAATATTCTGGGAAAACATCTATATATTCTTTAACAATAGGTACATACTCTATTTGAACATTCCTTCCCTCACCCATAGTCATTTCATTCTCTTCCTCCCCAATAATTGAATTTATTTGAGCTACTGTGGGTGGATCTAGATAATAATTAGGTGGTGACGATTATGAACTAAAGATAAGGTGTTACTTATCATCATCATAAAAAATCGTAACCTCCTTCATCATAAAATAAATCGTCACATAATGGTCCAAAATCCAATCCATACTAGGGGTTATATCAAACTCAATCATAGTTATGACGATGAGATCTGAGGATAACGAACATTTATGTGAACTAATGGGGACTGATTCACAAAGCATCGTTGCAATGATAAATCCCTTAAGAGTTTTAACTAACAACTACCTTGTCAAATCAAATTAGAAATATCTAATTTTCTTAGAAAACTAGGAAGATATGAAACAATGCGATGATCCGGAATCAAATAATGCATTTTCTAAACATGAGGAAACCATTAAACTACCTACCACCACGTCTTTCGGAGCTTCTACCTCAGTAGTAGTGATAGCATAAGCTTGGCCTTGATCCCTTGGCCTTTTCTGAGGTAAGTTCCCTTTGATACTTAGGACATTCATTTGCATAATGACCCATCTCATTGCAATTATATCATTGGAAATCAGTATCTTCCTTCTTCACCTTGCAATCACGAGCTTTTAGGCCTTTTTCTCCACACTTGTAACAGACTCCCATTCCTTTTAAGCAAGTACTAGGGTGTTTCTTCCAACATTTACCATAGGATGGATATTCAACTTTTCCATTCATCCCCTTATTTCCATTCCTGGACTGATCAACAGATCTCTTCTTCTCTTGCATTGCTTTAAAATCATAAGATATAGAGAATTCCTTTTCTATCTTGATAGCACATGAGACAATGTCTTCGTACGATGATAAAGATTGTGAGACTAATGCTCAACGGAGAAAAAATTATAACCCAAAAAAGAAATGATCAATCTTACTTCTTGGGTTACATATATAATATCCATCATACCTTTCTATCCTTGTAACGTTAGCCTCATACTTTGCGACATTCTCATCCTCCATTTGTCTCAAACTCAGAAATTTCCTTTCTATATCTGCTCGATGGTCATGAGGAAAGTATTTTTCTAATAAAATCTCTTTGAACTACCTCCATTCTATATTCGATACTTCATTATCATCCTTCTTGTTTGAAATCAGTGACCACCATTGATCAGCATCTCCAGTGAGATGATAAACTTCCATGACAACTTTTTCCCTTTCACTAATCCCCAAATCCTAAAATATTTTTTCTAGGGAACTTACCCATTTCTCACCTAATAATGGATTTGTACTCCCATTTAATTTTGGTGGTTTCTACCTCATGAAGCGATCTAACATTGATCCTTCACGCTGTGGATCAGGGTGCTCCATACGGGTAAGGTTATTATTCATAAACTGAGTGAGTTTTCCAAGTATGTTGATTAGTTGATCAGCACCGGTTTCATCACCATCTCCACTATAATTATCTTGAGCAGGAGGGAAATCCCTACATGGAGTGCGTGCATTGATATGGTTTCCATTTATTCCACTAGGAGAAATTTCTAAATAATGGCATAAATAGGATCAATTTATGAATCAAAATACATAATTCCATACTTATAAAACACTTAACATAAATTGAGCTATTTAGGGATATAATCCATAATCAGAAAAATGTTTTTGTTGAGGAGGTATATACTCATAAACCCATCTTAACGATTTTTAATGAAAATGAGAGTTATCCTAAGCATATCCACTGGGAGTGTTGTAACCAATAGTGCAGCAAGGCATGTTGTCATGCACCAGTTCCCATTCGAGTATATCTCAAAGTGGTGTTTTCGAGTTTTACCCCTAGGTACATCTGTGCCAGAGCCGCCTCTACCTGCTCGTATCCTGACAAGTATGTATTGCTCGGTAAACTCACAAAATCTATACAATACCAAAATTATAGGATGTTATTCTATACTAATCCTAAAATTCCATCTAAAATATATGTGCTCTAATCAATGTTTATCTAAATCCAGCTTCCAAGGTTTGTACTAAACTTCCTCTGATACAAATTGTCACTCCCGGACCGTAGTTACCCAAAGACTGTGTATTATTACAAAACATTGGCATGATCACAAGAAATATCATTTCTCGATACACCGATTAGTTTAGTAGTCTTGGAAACACTACATACATTCATAATGTTTACATTACATCATAAATTGAAAACTACAACAACATCTTGTCTCCACACTCATATCCCCTTATAGTATCCCTACAAGTCATTCATAAAATACTTCTTCACATCTTGGAAAAAATACAACATAGAAAGGGGTGAGCTCAAATTCCTAGTAAGGATAACAATATAGCAGAAACTTTTACAAATAATCATAAACAGTTAAGGAAATGTATAACTAAAACAAAATTATTTTAAACTTGAAACTCAGCATAATATGGAAAAATAAAATGAAATCATTCCATTTACTTATTCACATGGATATTATACTATTCTAATAATCACATGCAATGTCAATAACCACTTTTATAATGATGTAATGCATAATTCCAGACTATTATAACCACATAGCCAAGGCCTCGTTCCAAGGCTACAAATAAGATTTTGTAAAGGCCTTGTGCCAAGGAACTAGTTTGTCTCATGAGACCTACCGATGCATCGAGGAGCTATAGCGAGCTCCACCCATCACTTATTATGTCCAATGCATTCCTCATATGAACAGGTTTAAACATTAAAAAAACATTTGTATTAAAACTAGTATACGAAATGTAAATACATTCTCCATAAACCATGAATGGTATAAAATTAACACTTCCATGGTCAAACATATCACCAAACCTTCTTTACAATAAGGAAGTTTTGTATCATAATAAATAAATTTCAAATAAGCATAAAATCCATCAAAGGATGTTGACATAAATGAAATCAAAACAATTTGAGAGAAATATTTTTTGAAATCATTTAAAAGTCTCATAAATATAAAGAAAAACATTTACATTGAAAATATTCTTATATGATTTTATGGGAAGATTATACGATTTTATAACTGTGGAAAATAGCCGCACCCACCATATAAGTTAAAAAAAATACATTCTTAGCTTGATTCTTTCGAAAAGGTTATAAATGACCTTGTTTGGAAAATGATGGAAAGATTCCTTTATAAACCTCTTATAAAAGTCAAACAAGGGTATAAGTGACTTTAACCCATATTCTATAAAATTTCAAGAATTGTTTGAAATTCATTTTTAAGAAACATTGATGTGGATGATAAAGAGGTCCCAGTAGATAATTACGTATAAACAACCTCGAATAATGAAAGGATTGTAAAATAAACCCTTACCTTGTACTTTTACATGGTTGGGTAGGTTAACCTAGTGTATAATGGTGAAAAAATTGTTATTAAAATATAAAATAATCATATACATTAATATTATATCATATATTATCTTTTAACATTGCTTTGTTAATAATATCTTAGTATTATCGTCCTTTCGGGTGTTATCTTACTCATTTTCTTTCATATGTTTTGTTACATAAGTCATGGTTTTTATGGATAGGTTGTATACTATTCATATCTAGAATGATATAAAGTCCTTAAATACTATTATTAACCATCAAATTATAATTATACTTGAATTGATACGATGGAGAAGGAATCTCATCGCATTCAAGGAGACGGTAGTCCGTACGTACGCACGAGTGAAAATATCATCTTTTTGATATTAAAATAATATATAATTGGATGTTATATCATATATAAAGAATCATTATCATGTTAAATTTATTATTTACATTAATTACACATCATTGTTATACCCATCCAAATAATAATTTATTGAATGACAATTACACAACGATGTCGAGATGGTAAGCCGTGTGTATGCACGTATGGTGACATGTCATTAAAAGGATGTATAAAATACTAATTATGGTGGTACCATATATATAATAGAATCAAAATATATATACAATACTGGATTTATTTTTTTACAATGGGAATAATAATGAAATAAGAAGTGGAAGAAGAAAGGAACTTGAAAAAGGCTGGTGAAAACATTACCTCTTCTTCGGGTTCTTCCTTTTGATTCGATCAAAAGGGCTCCATAAGTTGGCTTTTTGATCAAAATAAAGACTCTAGGTTGAATTTAGGAAAGCTTAGAGAGTATTTGGTTAGGGGTTGGCCGAGCCAAAAGGCTATGAAAATGTGAATTAGTGAGATGGGGGAGTGGCCTTTTATAAGAGGGGTGAGGGGCACCTTTGGAAAGGCTACAAATATTATTTTATAATAAATATATATTCGGTTTCTAATGGATACAATGTAGATTATTTAATTTTTAAGGTGTGTATAGGTCTAAATCCACTCATCCAATAGGTTTTAAACAGGTTTGGGTTACTATATTAACCTTATCTTTTAGCTTTAACTCTTAGTTAATTAGTTTGGCATTTACCATGTCACTTTGTATTTTTATATTATATAGTTAATAAACATACTATATACCTCATAGAGACCACCAAGTGGTCCATTAACTATACAGATACCATGATATAAGTCTCTTTACTGAACCTTAGATTTTTATTCATTTAATATTAATTAATAATATAATATTTGTTTTAAAAACTCTTTTATGTCAATTTTGACACTATTTGGTATTTGTTCTTTGTTCAAATTATAACAGCTTTATTACACAGAAAAAAGTTAATTAAATCAATCCTATAATGTCATATTAACCTATAAAATTATTTTAACTCATTAAATTTCTCAAATTACATTTATTTGGGTCTTTATAATATCAATTACTTTAATATTTCACTAATAAGTTAATTACTGCATCATCATTGTGTCATTAATAAATTACAGTATTTAATGTCTAAAAATTATAAATTAAATTAAATTATGTAGGAAATCTATTTATCTTTATAATTAATATTTATAGTTGAAAATAAAACATATATAACTAAATGTAAAAATTGTTTTTCTAAAAGATATATGTTTATGTAATTTTTGTATTTATTTTAACTTAATTAATATAAAGTGTCCCTATCACCTACAAGTGGTTACATGAGGTCCCAAAATAGACCCAAAGAAGACCATCGTCGGAAATGTATCAACCAATAAGGTTAGGAAACCTTTTAGTGTAATTTATTATTATTATAATATTATTTTTTTACCCTTATTTACCGGATTTACCCTTTAACCATGGTAAATAAAATTTTTACCGAAATAATTATTCAAAATGTCTAAAAATAAAATATACCTATTTACACAATTTGGACACTCTGATTTAAAATATGGAATACATTTATCCAAATTCTAAACACAAAAGTGGTAGAAATTATTATAAAATTAATTCTCATTGTTAAAACAAAAAACGTGTTTTTAAGAGATAAAAACTATCAAAAGATTGACACTTATTCATGTCCGGTTTAATTGTGAAATTATGTCCAATGATCACCATTGAATTAAATGGTAAAAATAAACTCTAAATATAATTTAAAACCACTCATATTCATAATTTATCACTATTAATTATTTCAATTAAAAATGTTTTTTTAATTAAAATTTAGTAATTTTCACTATTCATCAAAATATAAATGTTATCCGAAAAGTTTAAAAATTTTACCCTAGGGTAATTTCGATATTCCGAATCCAAAAATGAAGTCCAATTTGAAAGATAAAATTTTAAAAAATTTAAAAATTGGGTATTACTATTCATAACGGCTAGTTTGATTGGTTGTGGTGTGTGTGTTAGAACTCGAAGTTGCGTACAACACACGCTACTGTATTATTCAATGGAAAGTGTAGCATTGAAGTTTGGGGTGTTACAGTGTTTCACAACATAAATTAATATGATGAATTTCCACTAGGAATACATTATTCATAATGTGTTTTTTTTATTATCATAAAATGGTAAAATGATTAAAATTGGGATTATTTCACCACCGTTGGTAATTCTTATGCAATATACTAATTCCCAATTTTCTGTAATTTAATTACAAATGATTTATGAATAATTGATTTGTTAATATTTCTATAATTAAATAGAACTGGGTAGGTACTATATAAATAAATATGAAACTGTTTGGGAAAATGTGGCTTCACATGATCCACATGTGAACCAATAACTGATATATACCATTGTTCAATTTATCAAAACCATTAAAAATGAAATAAAAATGGCGAACCTCAAAAATTGTATCATTTTGAGATGTTTTTTAAAAATTATCCACGAATATTTTTGGGGGATTAGGAACCAAAAATCTAAAGTGTGGATAAATAGTATAAACTATATTTTCTATTTCCTTGTTTCTCCAAATGAGATAACGGGTTTTAAAGGTATATATGTTATGGTATCTTTCTTGGAAGCGGGTGGATTTATCTATCCAAAACAAATTTTACAATGTACATAAAAGGGAGTATCCTATAGTATTTTGCAATTAAAAATTCATTCCTTAAATATTAAAAATATCCCAGATAATATATTTCATCATCTAATATAAAGAAAATCTATGAGTGATGGGGTATAATGCTATGTTTGTGGATCATTTTTTTCTCTAGATGTAACCGTTAGTTCATCCCTGAAGGGCTGCATTTTTTTATCCAGATTTTATCTAGATATTTATTCAATTATTTTCAGCCTATGTTTCATTGATTATGATGGGATAGATTATAACGATATAGTGTTGAAAACGGGTCTAGTTTGGGACCCTATAATAAGAATTGTGTATTTATCTATGGGACCAAGTTGTAACTCTAATTTTGGGAACTAGTGAAAGAGGAACACCTATTCTCAAGGAGATGGAACTCCTTATACATAGACCATAGTATCAGTTAACTTCCATATCAGACCCAATATCATGCCTAGATTTTTAATATGTGATCATTTTTATTCATAGGAATAAATATTTTATGTAATCACCTTGATCTTTAAATAACTATAATTATATGGGGAATATTCAATATTATTATCATAATTCTCCACTGTCAGATATTGGAAATATATCTCATGTATCTTAGCTATTTTATGGATTAAATGGATAATGTAAATAGAAGAACTCTCAACCTCAAAACATGGAGATCGATGGTTATTCATGAATCACCATGACTACTTAGAAAATAAAATCTTCACATGGAATCAATGATAAATGAGGACTGAGTAAATAAATTATGTGTTTATGACTATAATATTATGGAGGATCATTATGATCCAAAGATGATGCGAGTTCTAATTCTAGGGAATTATACTTTTATGAGATTCATATTATGTACTAGAACTTCTCACTCTATTATTTCTATATTTTTTATTAAACATATGGTTATTTATATTTAAATGATTCCTCATTTCATTAAAATTCAAATACCGCATGTCCATTGTGATTGTTGATCTTTTAAGTTTCCATAATGTTCTACAATTATCAATATAGGTCAATTTATTTTAGATTTATCTTTTCTTGAGATGGAAATTTATGAATTTATTTTTTGTCTTTATTCGTTGAAATTTTTCATGGCCCACATAAATTTTTTCACCGGAATGTTAGTTTCACAATATTATATGGTTTTTGAATCAATTTAAGGGATATTGGGATACGAATGAATATGGGGGGACTATTAGAACCATTAGTTGGGAAAATCTATTACTAGTTTTTAGTAGTTATTTTGGTCTGTTATAATGCTATCATACTTTGTTATTTTTGAATAATCATTGACCAATTTCTCAATATCAATCTAGATATTTTTTATGGCTTCCACAGAGATGAGAAGTGGAATTTAAAATTGTTCTCCTACTGAGGAGAAGTTTTATTCAATTTACATAATATATAATCGGACAAGTATAATTAATTTATTATAATTTTCAAATGGAATATTTAGAAATAAAATGTTTTATTCCACCGATCCTTCCTCTATGGGGACCTATAGTTTTATTTTTAATGAAATAAAATTTAATTCTTCACCACTGTATAGATTAACATAATTTAAACAATGTTTTGATTAAAAAAACATATATCCTCTTCCATGAAGTGATGGTCCATTTAATAAATTTATGGGATCCAAAAATTTCTCTAAAATTGAATTATGGTCTTAGAATTTTCAACATCTAGTGAGGAAATTGTGATACTTAGAATAAAACATTACAGAGTTATTATGATCATTATAAATATGTATTAATGCATTACATATTAAAACATTCACTAGAAGAGTTAATATATTTGATTAATTAGAAATTTTAGAAGTATATAAACTCCATTGTGGAAATGTTCATGGATGATATTCTTATATATTATGGGAATAATATTGATCATGAAAAACACTTGAGCATATTTTGGGTATCGTATTATAAAATCACCTTTTTGATAAGCATTAAAATTGTGATTTCATGATAAATGTGGTACCTTTTCATGGTCAAAACATTTACAAATTTGTATTCCTTACTTATATGAAAAAATTATAGGTTTATTACTCTTGGAAGCCACTAAATAATTTCATTGAGATAAAACATTTCCATGAAGTTATGAGATATTATCGATGATTTGATCATTATTTTTCAAGAATTTTCACACTGAATAAATACTTTTAAATAAAGGGTGCTCCATTTTAATTGATAAATGGAAGAATGAAATATTTATAAGATATAAAGGTTTTTCTTAAATCATAAAATATCCTTATGTTTTTATATTTAGGATAAGGATATGTGGTTTATTATGATTCATCTAGATCTAGGTTTGGATGTGTTATTATATTTGTTGATCATGTTTTAGCTTATGGATCATCAATGTTATGGATGCATGAGAAGCATTACCTAACGAATTATTCATAATTGGATATTGTAGTCCATGACATGAAAAAATAGTGTCATTACTCATTGGTGAGAAATTAATAGAGTTCCAAGAACATAAAATCATGAAAAACAAATTTTTCCAAAGCTATTTGAATCTTGGTAAATGAAAATTTGTGTAATATCACTAGATTTCTAACAATAACATGATGCATATATTTGGAAAAATAAATTTATTGTATGGTGAATTGACTAGAAATTTATATTTTCAATTAAATAAAGTTGATTTTGGTTGTGGAAATTATTGTAAGTTATAGCTGATATATATATGAATTATTTAAGACTAGGTGATGTTGTTTTTTTTTTCATTTTTCTCTAGTACAAAATTAGATTCATCATATTAAATATGATTACACATATGATAAAAAAGATCAAAAAATGATGTTAATTCTCAATGCTGGGGATACCATTGAGTTATGGACTCTTGGTGGGATATCTATGTTGTGTTTTAGAGATAGATTTTTGGTTCATTCAGTGTATAATGATCTTTTACTTTATTCCAACAACCGTTCGAGACGATATTTTCATCATTGAATTTGATAGAATTATATGGTGATTATAATGAATTTTTTGAGGGATGGAATGAAAATAAATGTTATAAAATATTTATCATGATGCCTCAAATGTCAATAATTCAAGATTTATCACCAACAGACAAATAGAATGTTGAATTATTTACCCATTATTTTGTGAAAATGGGAGTATATAACAATGGATTTTTTCACATATCTATCAATAACTAGTTTTAAAACAATATTACATATGGTTGATTGTAGATCAGCTCATAAAGTATGACTACAAAATCCCTATTGATGAATCATAGATGTTGGAGGTATTTTTAATACTCAACATTTGGTATGTTTTAAATTTTCATGGCATGAATGGTCTAATTGTTTCTAACCATTCCCCTAGGTTTACATATAAATTTTTTAAATCCTTGATGTGTACCCTTAGAACCCATCTCACCTGAACATAACTTATCATCCAGGAATGGATGGATAATCCAAATGGATGATCCAAATATTGGGAGACATTTATATAGATTTTGTTATTGATTTTTTTGTTGCATGGTATGATCGTATATAATTATTGGTGTTCACATAAACTAAAACATACCATAAATTGATACATATAGATCATTTCAATGATTTGAATTTTCATCATTTTCATTCCCCATATTATTGGGTTAAAACATATGATATTTCTCTAATTAATCATATCATTAAATAAGAAATAATATATAATATATAGATGAATGGAATGAGGATTGAGAAAACAAAGAGATGTAAGAAATAATATTTGGATCATCATCTTTGGTTTTTATCATTTAATAAAGGTTAACATGTTTTTCGAAGAATCACACCAAGGCTAAGACATAAACTTTTTGGTAATTAAGGAAAATGTCTCACCAATAAATTTGGCTTTTTAGATATATCAGTGAACCCGTAATGTAGATTATCAGGGGGATTTACCTCTATGGTTCAAATAATTTCACAAGGCATTTCATTTATCCTAATTGAAGCGGGGTTAAACTGGTTATATCCACTTTATTCAATGGGACCATATTTATCTTGATGCTGATAATATTTTGATTTGTGATCTAATATAGAATATGGATATATGGGAGAATCTCTATCGTTGGAAATATAACGACCCATACTTTACATACATTGTTAATACTTCAAAATTGAAGCACACTTATTACAACATATGACAAAACCACAAAGAACCGTATAGGTATATTGTCTTTAGAAACTGGGAAACATAAACAACTGGTTCATAAATATTCTACAGTGTCTCCCATTTATTTCATCATATATAGGGTCCCTTTTAGAATATTCTACTTAATATCCATCTTCCTGACCTGGTGAAAAGAAAACATAAAAGGGTGAGCTCAAATGCTCAGCAAGGGAAAATAAAGGAAATAAAAATCATATCATATCTTTTTGAAAATCAAAACCTGCAAAAGAGATCATAATATCTTAACATGGAATAAATCATAGAAGTGAAAATGAGATCCCCATAATCATAACATAAAACTTGAAACTTTGTGGCATGCACACATAATCATGGAAAATCATTTCTTGTTAGTCATGACTCATTTCCAAGACTATCTTAGCGGACAAAGTCCATTTCTGAACCGAGTTCACTCCTCGTTTTAGTCATGTATCACTGAACCGAAATAACCTTCCGTTCCAGCCATGTCTATCTCATGAGATATAAATCTTTACCCAATGCATTGGAGGGAGATATAGGTCCCACCCATCTTATAATGAATCCTTTCTTATGTGTGCCACATAATCATAAAACATACATCATCGCATAACACATGTAACAAAAATAGGATTCTTGAAACATCATGACATCATAAAACAAACCATATAAGGTAAATGACTTCATAAAAATAATTCCCTCACAACATAATCGAATCAATGTAATAATAGGGATAAAAACAGAACACTTTATTATCTTAGATGGAAAATAATTTTGATAAAACACTTGAACTCCATTCTTGAGGAAAATATCCTTTCTTCTTCAAAAACACTTTTCTTTTCTTAAAATGTCATAAAATTAAAAACTAAAAGAAGTTGATTAAAAATAAACTTGAAAAATTTTAATGGAAGCTTCATGGAAATAATGTTTTAAAAATCCATTCATGCCGTATAAGTTAAAAAAACATTCTTCGTACTTTTGTCGGAAAAGTCAAAAAGTACCTCGTACGAAAAAACGACAAAAGATTCCTTTCATATTCTTTACAAAAAACTCACTAAAGGGTAAAATTGGATATAAAATATTGTAATTGTATGGAAACAATACTAAATATTAAGGGAACATGGATGTGGATGATAAAATGCACCCTAGTAAATACTTACGAATAAACAATCTCGGATAAAAATGAGATTGTGATATTTCCCTTACCTTAGGTCTGATTTGCTTTTTACGTGTCCGAAGCTCCTGTATAATGGTTTAAATAATGTTATTGACTTATTCCAGAATCATACATATTGATATGATATCATATATGATCATATTCTTAGCTTCTTGTTAGTAATATTTCATTGTTACTTGTTACTCGGGTCTTTATTGCCTTTTGTTCTTATCCGTTTTTTTCCGAATACATTCTTATTCTTCTTTTAAGGTTATATATACCTTATATCCAGAATGGTATTAGTGTAACATATATCATATTTATTCATTCAATTCATTTATATAATTACTATGTAATGATGATCATGTAGAACGAGTCGCATCACATCGTGGAGACGGTATTCCGTACGTACGCATGAGTGATGATATCGTTCCTATGATCGTGGAAATGTATTGGAGTATATATATATTATTTCAGTATCAATATTACTTTATAATAATCATAAATAGTTACTCATTACACCATTATACCCATCCTTGTAAAGTGATGGTGGAAAAATAGATTACACCACAGCGTGGAGACGGTATTCCGTACGTACGCACGCGCGGTGATTTCATTTTTCCGTAGGATGGATATGAGGTGAATTAGGGTTGTTTCATATTTATAATAACATATCAGTATGTAAGTAATACTGATGTTATTACTTTATCATGAAACAACTAAAAAAGAAGAAGTTGAAGAAGAAAGAAATTGAAAAGATCGGTAATGGATATTACCTCTTCTTTGGAACGCTTCTTTGAATCCTCCACTTAGGGAACTAAGATTGGTCTTTGAAGAAGACCAGGACCTCTAGGATTATTCTAGGGAAGTGGAGAGGAGAAAATGGCAGGGGTTGGCCGAGCTTGAGTGCTCAATTTGGTGTGAGGAGGAGGGGGAGGAGGTGCCCTTTTATAAGGGAGGAGAGGGGCACCTTAGGAATATCTCAAAATATTATTTTATATTAAAGTCAAAATCGGTTTATAATGGTTCTAAAGGGTCTTATTTCGAAGCTAAAGTGGGGATGGGTCGAAATCATATCAACCAATAGGATTTAAACAAGTTTAGGGTATTATTTTAACATTATCAATTAGATTTAACTCTAAGTTAAATAATTTAACTTTTACCATGTCTTTTTGTTTTCTTTCACTATATGGTTAATACACTTACTATAACATGCCAAACGAACCCCAAATTGTTTATTATTAATATATATATCCTTATCTAAGTCATTTGGCCTAACCTTATATTTTTAGGAATAAAATAACAATTAATAATATAATATTGGATTTAAAAACTATTTTGTGTCAATTTTGACACTATTTGATATATGATTTTTGTGATAGTCATAACAGAATTATATGTTCAAACCAAGTTGATTAAATCAACACTAATATATCATAGTAACCTAGAAAATTAGGTGAATTCATAAGAAGTCTTAAATTACATTTATTTTGGTATTTATATTATCAATTATGTAAATATTTCATTAATAAGATAATTACTGCATCATATTTGTGTCATAAATAAATTAAATTATTTGATGTCTAAAAATTTCAAATAAAATACCATCATGTAGGAAATATTTTTATCTTTCTAATGAATATTTACAATAGAATTTATCTTATGTATAACCCCATATTAAAAATGATTTACTTATTAAACTTTGATTTTAACTATTTTAACCCTTCTTTAAATAAATTAATAATAAATGTCCTAATCTAATCCAAGTGGGCCTAAATGGTCATATTTTATTCCTAAGTTTGTTTTTGGTCGAATTACACTTGTACAATAGAATTAGGAAATGTGTTAGGGTAATATTAATATCATATTTACCCTTAGTTACCCTATTTACTATTAACTGCGGTAAAAATAGTAAAAAGTTACTATTCACCAAAAAATTATTTTTATCTCATTGAACCACATTTTACATACTGATATCAACCGTGTCTGTCGGATTTTTGAAATTCCATTCACAGAAGCGGTAAAATTATGTTTTATGCAAAATTCAGTTTTTTAACCTACCACTTTGTGGTTTCACTATTCATCAAAAATTGAAAGTTTTCAGAAAAATAAAAAAATTTCACCCTAGGCTAATTTCGATATTCTGAGTCCAAAAATGAAGTCCATTTTGAAAAATAAAATTTATAAAATTTCAAAAAGTGGTTATTACTATTCATAACGGCTAGTTTTAATAGCATATTGTTGTTTAGTGAAACTCGGTATTGCGTACGACGCAAGCTATCGAGGAAGGTCGTGATTGCGTGTAAAGCAAGCCAAGCAAGTGTTGTGTAGAAAAAGATTCCTTTGATAACATAAAAGTCTCAGGTGTTACATTCTACCCCCCTTAAAAAGAATTTCGCCCTCGAAATTCGTCACTTTGTAAAAAAACAGATGAGGATACTTCTCCCTCATCATATCCTCAAGCTCCCATGTAGCTTCTTCAAGTTGGTGGTTCCTCCATAAAACTTTCACCAATCGAGTGGTCTTGTTTCGTAGGACTTTTTCGCTACGATCCAGAATCTCTATCGGCTGTTCTTCATAAGAATGATCTTGCTCCAGCGGTACAACTTCTGAGCTGAGTACATGTGAAGGATCTGGTATGTACTTTCTCAGGAGAGATACATGGAACACATCGTGAACTTGATAGAGATTCGGTGGAAGCACCAATTGGTAAGCTACCTTCCCAACATGATCCAGTATTTCAAAAGGACCGATATATCTAGGGCTCAACTTCCCCTTCTTTCCAAATCTCATAACCCTCTTCCAGGGAGATATTCGTAAGAACACTTTATCACCCACTTCAAACTCTAGGTCTTTTCTTTGGTTGTTGGCATAACTTTTCTGTCGACTCTGAGCTACTCTTATGTGTTGTTGAATAGATCTAACCTTTTCTGCCATTTCATCAACGAGATCAGGTCCTAATAGCTTTCTTTCCCCAACTTCATCCCAGAAAGTTGGAGTCCTGCATTTCTTTCCATAGAGAGCCTCATAAGGAGCCATCTGAATACTGGAGTGAAAGCTATTATTATAAGAAAATTCCACCAAAGGTAGGTGTTGATCCCAACCTCCCTTGAAATCCATAGAGCAAGATCTCAACATATCTTCTAGGGTTTGAATTGTTCTCTCAGACTGACCGTCTGTCTGGGGATGATAAGTAGTGCTGAAACTCAACTCTGTATCTAGAGTATGCTGAAGACTTCGCCAGAACTTCGAGGTAAATCTCGGATCCCGATCAGATATAATAGAAAGTGGTACTCCATGAAATCTTACCACTTCCTTTACATATATCCTGGCAGGCTGATCTAGAGAGAAATCCTCTCTAATAGGAATGAAGTGTGCAGACTTTGTAAGACGATCAAATATGACCCAAATAGCATTATTGCCTTTGGATGTTTTAGGAAGTCCTGTGACAAAGTCCATAGTGATGTTTTCCCATTTCCATTCGGGTATGGGTAATGGTAGTAACATCCCCTTAGACTTTTGTCTCTCAGCTTTAACTTGTTGACAAACCAAGCATCGAGAGACATATTCAGCAACATCTCTTTTCATGCCATCCCACCAGAAGTACTCTTTCAGGTCCCTATACATCTTCGTGCTTCCAGGATGAATAGAGAATGAAGAACTATGAGCCTCATCCAGAAGCTCCTTCTTCAATTCAGGGATGGGAGGAACACAAACCCAATTCCTGAACTTTATTATCCCATCACAATCAAGGTTGAATTCAGGAACATTTCTCACCTTCTTTTGTAACTCGACATCTTCTTTCTGTGCCTCCTTAATCATCGCATGTATAGATGGTTGAACATTCATTTGAGAAAGATAATATTTTTCCCCTTCCATTATAATTCCATGATCCATCCTTTGTAAATCCATAAATATTGGATCTTTTGTGATCCTCATCATGGATAAACTAGTATGGTCTTGTCGACTTAATGCATCTGCCACCTTGTTTGCTTTCCCAGGGTGGTAATGGATTGAGCAGTCATAATCCTTAATCAGCTCCAACCATCTTCATTGACGCATATTCAACTCCTTTTGTGCGAAAATATACTTTAAAATTTTATGATCAGTATAAATATCACACCTTTCACCATAAAGGTAATGCCTCCAAATCTTTAATGCAAAGATTACCGCAGCCAACTCCAAATCATGTGTTGGGTAATTTTGCTCATGGATTTTCAACTGTCGTGAGGCATAAGCTATCACCATATCATTTTGCATAAGAACACACCCCAATCCCTTCTTGGATGCATCACTATAGATCACAAACCTTTCTCCACTACAAGGTAGTGTGAGCACAGGTGCACTGGATAACCTTCTTTTCAACTCCTTGAAATTCTCTTCACATTCCTTTGTCCAGACAAACTTAACTCTTTTCCGAGTCAACTTGGTGAGTGGATTAGATAATCGTGATAAATCTTTTACAAAACGTCGATAATATCCAGCCAAACCAAGAAAACTTTGGATCTCAGTTACTATTGTTGGTCTTGACCATCTTTCGATAACCTCTGTTTTTGCTGGATCCATAGATATCCCCTCTTTTGAGATTATGTGACCCAAAAATGCAACTTTTTGAAGCCAAAATTCACACTTGGTAAATTTGGCATAAAGCTTCTCCTTTCTCAGGGTCTTCAACATAATTCTCAAGTGATCTTCATGCTATTCCTTTCTCTTTGAATAGACAAGAATATCATCTATAAAGACTACCACAAATTGATCAAGATAGTCTCTAAAGACTCTATTCATTAGATCCATGAAGATAGCAGGGGCATTAGTAAGACCAAATGGCATCACTATAAATTCATAGTGTCCATACCTTGTACGGAAAGACGTATTTTGTATATCCTCCCTTTTGACCCTTAATTGATGATACCCTGAATGAAGATCAATCTTGGAAAAGTATTGAGCTCCGCGTAGTTGGTCAAATAAGTCATCAATGCATGGGAGAGGATATTTGTTCTTGATAGTGATCTTGTTAAGTTCTCGATAATCAATACAGGGTCTCATTGATCCATCTTTCTTCTTAACAAATAGAACAGGTGCTCCCCAAGGTGAGCACTAGGGCGTATGAATCCCTTATCAAGATTATCTTGGAGTTGCTTCTTCAATTCCTGCAACTCAATTGGGGCCATTCTATAAGGTGTCTTTGAAATAGGCAAAGCACCCGGTACGAGTTATATTGAAAACTCAACTTCACGATTTGGTGGAAGACCCGGTAATTCCTCCGGAAAGACTTCATCAAACTCCCGTACAATGGGCATATTCTTAATCGTGAGTTTCTCACCAACCATTTGAGATAAATAACCTTCATTTAGTGGAATCAATACCCATAAGATGGAAGAAATTTCCACTGGAATATTATGTTCATCCTTGCATTGATATACGATCGTAGATTGATCTGGAATATGAAATGTGACTTCCCTTCATTGGCAATTGATATGAGCTCCATGTAGAGAAAGCCAATCCATGCCAAGAATCACATCAAATTCCACTAAAGGAAGGATCACAAGATTTGCAGGAATCACTTTCCCACAAACTTCGATCGGAGAAGAATTATAAACTTTTGATGCGACTGTTGTGCCATTAGGTGTTGTCACAGCTAACTCAACATCTAATTGTTGAGGTAATATGGTGATACCCTTAGAAAATTCTTTAGAAATAAAAGAGTGGGTGGATCCAGAATCAAATAAAACATTTGCTACTTTAGAGTGGATGGTAAGTGTACCTTTCACCACTTCGTTATCGTACTCCACATCGCTGATAGAAATTGCATGTGACTTTCCTTTGTCTTTAGCCTTAAGATTTTGTTGACGTCAACCATCATCATCAACCCTTGGATTTGGGCATTGATTGGAATAATGCCCCATCTCCTTGCACTTGAAACATTGAAGTGTAGTAGGTTCATTCTGTGTATCCCTTCCTTTGTTTGCGTCATTCGAAATCTTCTTCCCATTATCACGGCATTCAAATTCCCGATGACCTTCCTTTCCACATTTAAAACATTTACTTGTCTCTTTAAGACAACTCCCTCCATGTTTCTTTACACGCTTTGAGCATAAGGAAAAGCTCATCTTCTTTTCCGTGTGCTCTTTAGATTTTTCTTTGAATTCCATCTTCCTCTTCTTATCAAACCCATGTGACTGATGGGTTATTCCAATCTCTATATCAACTTTGAGAGCACATCGAACGATTTCCTCGTAGCTATTGAAGTCCCTTATGGCTAACGCCCTTCGAAGACTTGGTTTTAAGCCACTAAAGAATCGATCGATCTTACTCTCAGGTTGGATAATAATACCAGAAGCGTGCCTTGAAAGTCTTGTAAAATTTGCTTCATAGGTACCAACAGATTCATCATCCCTTTGCTTCAGTTCAAGGAACTCTTTCTCCATCTTTGTTCGGAGAATACGAGGGAAGTACTTATTGAAAAATAAGTTCTTGAACTCGTCCCATTCCATAGACTCAATTTCATCCCTTTGCCTCATATTCTTAATAAGATTCCACCATTGATCAGCATCTCCTTCCAAACGATACACTGCTAGGATGACTTTATCATGCTCAGAACATTGAAAAACTGAAAATATCTTTTCAGAAGTACTAATCCATTGTTCAGCAACTAATGGATCAGTAGACCCGCTGAAAGAAGGTGGACGCTGCCTCATGAAGGATTCAACAGAATGTTGCTCCTTACTTTTCTCGTTTGGAAGTCCTGCATGATTCATATCTTGAGAAATTTGTGTGAGCATGGCTACAAGATTTTTCATTCCAGCTCCCATATCGTTTGGTTGCTCTGGGGGACAATCATTGCATTTCCCATCGCATTCCGCATTAACACGGTTCCTTCGGGTTCTAGCCATTGACTAAAACCAAGAAGAATAGTGTGAGCAACACTAATTATAATAGGAAAACCACATAATCAAGGATAAAATTTAACACTTATGGTTTTATCCTAGGGTATTCATGGCCATTTCTAAAACACTAAGATTGTGTTCTATGCTTAGACTTATCGTTAGGGTTCTTACTAAGGCTTTCACATCCTAGTTTCCAAAGGTTGACTATACCTTTCCTCTGATACCAACTATAACGACCCATACTTTACATACATTGTTAATACTTCAAAATTGAAGCACACTTGTTACAACATATGACAAAACCACAAAGGACCGTATAGGTATAGTGTCTTTAGAAACTGGGAAACATAAACAACTGGTTCATTAATCTTCTACAGTGTCTCCCATTTATTTCATCATATCTATGGTCCCTTTTAGCATATTCTACTTAATATCCATCTTTCTGACCTGGGGAAAAGAAAACATAAAAGGGTGAGCTCAAATGCTCAGCAAGGGAAAATAAAGGAAATAAAAATCATATCATATCATTTTGAAAATCAAAACCTGCAAAAGAGATCATAATATCATAACATGGAATAATTCATAGAAGTGAAAATGAGATCCCCATAATCATAACATAAAACTTGAAACTTTGTGGCATCCACACATAATCATGGAAAATCATTTCTTGTTAGTCATGACTCATTGCCAAGACTATCTTAGCGGACAAAGTCCATTTCGAAACCGAGTTCACTCCTCATTTCAGTCCTGTATCACTGAACCGAAATAACCTTCCGTTCCATCCATGTCTATCTCATGAGATATAAATCTTTACCCAATGCATTGGAGGGAGATATAGGTCCCACCCATCTTATAATGAATCCTTTCTTATGTGTGCCACATAATCATAAAACATACATCATTGCATAACACATGTAACAAAAATGGGATTCTTGAAACATCATGACATCATAAAACATACCATATAAGGTAAATGAATTCATAAAAATAATTCCCTCACAACATAATCAAATCAATGTAATAATAGGGATAAAAACAGAACCCTTTATTATCTTAGATGGAAAATAATTTTGATAAAACACTTGAACTCCATTCTTGAGGAAAATATCCTTTCTTCTTCAAAAAAACTTTTCTTTTCTTAAAATGTCATAAAATTCAAAACTAAAAGAAGTTGATTAAAAATAAAATTGAAAACTTGTAATGGAAGCTTCTTGGAAATAATGTTTTAAAAATCCATTCATGCCGTATAAGTTTAAAAAAACATTCTTCGTACTTTTGTCGGAAAAGTCAAAAAGTACCTCGTACGAAAAAACGACAAATGATTCCTTTCATATTCATTACTAAAAACTCACTGAAGGGTAAAATTGGATTTAAAATATTGTAATTGGATGGAAACAATATTAAATATTGAGGGAACATGTATGTGGATGATAAAATACACCCCATTAAATACTTACGAATAAACAATCTCGGATAAAAATGAGATTGTGATATTTCCCTTACCTTAGGTCCGATTTGCTTTGTACGTGTCCAAAGCTCCTGTATAATGGTTTAAATAATGTTATTGACTTATTCCAGAATCATACATATTGATATGATATCATATATGGTCATATTCTTAGCCCCTTGTTAGTAATATTTCATTGTTACTTGTTACTCGGGTCTTTATTGCCTTTTGTTCTTATGCGTGTTTTTTCGAATACATTCTTATTCTTCTTTTAAGGTTATAGATACCTTATATCCATAATGGTATTAGTGTAACATATATCATATTTATTCATTCAATTCATTTATATAATTACTATGTAATGATGATTATGTAGAACGAGTCGCATCACATCGTGGAGACGGTATTTCGTACGTACGCACGAGTGATGATATCGTTCCTATGATCGTGGAACTGTATTGGAGTATATATATATTATTTCAGTATCAATATTACTTTATAATAATCATAAATAGTTACTCATTACACCATTATACCCATCCTTGCAATGTGATGGTGGAAAAATAGATTACACCACGGCGTGGAGACGGTATTCCGTACGTACGCACGCGCGGTGATTTCATTTTTCCGTAGGATGGATAGAAGGTGAATTAGGGTTGTTTCATATTTATAATAACATATCAGTATGTAAGTAATACTTATGTTATTACTTTATCATGAAACAACTAAAAAAGAAGAAGTTGAAGAAGAAAGAAATTGAAAAGATCGGTAATGGATATTACCTCTTCTTTGGGACGCTTCTTTGAATCCTCCACTTAGGGAACTAAGATTGGTCTTTGAAGAATACCAGGACCTCTAGGATTATTCTAAGGAAGTGGAGAGGAGAAAATGGCAGGGGTTGGCCGAGCTTGAGTGCTCAATTTGGTGTGAGGAGGAGGGGGAGGAGGTGCCCTTTTATAAGGGAGCAGAGGGGCACATTAGGAATATCTCAAAATATTATTTTATATTAAAGTCAAAATCGGTTTATAATGGTTCCAAAGGGTCTTATTTCGAAGATAAAGTGGGGATGGGTCGAAATCCTATCAACCAATAGGATTTAGACAAGTTTAGGGTATTATTTTAACCTTATCAATTAGATTTAACTCTAAGTTAAATAATTTAACTTTTACCATGTGTTTTTGATTTCTTTCACTATATGGTTAATACACTTACTATAACATGCCAAACGAACCCCAAATTGTTTATTATTAATATATATATCCTTATCTAAGTCATTTTGCCGAAACTTAGATTTTTAGGAATAAAATAACAATTAATAATATAATATTTGATTTAAAAACTATTTTGTGTCAATTTTGACACTACTTCATATATGATTTTTGTGAAAGTCATAACAGAATTATATGTTCGAACCAAGTTGATTAAATCAACACTAATATATCATAGTAACCTAGAAAATTAGTGGAATTCATAAAAAGTCTTAAATTACATTTATTTTGGTATTTATATTATCAATTATGTCAATATTTCATTAATAAGATAATTACTGCATCATCTTTGTGTCATAAATAAATTAAATTATCTGATGTCTAAAAATTTCAAATAAAATACCATCATGTAGGAAATCTTTTTAGATTTCTAATGAATATTTACAATCGAATTTATCTTATGTATAACCCCATATTAAAAATTATTTACTTATTAAACCTTGATTTTAACTATTTTAACCCTTCTTTAAATAAATTAATAATAAATGTCCTAATCTAATCCAAGTGGGCCTAAATGGTCATATTTTATTCCTAAGTTTGTTTTTGGTCGAATTACACTTGTACAATATAATTAGGACATGCGTTAGGGTAATATTAATATCATATTTACCCTTAGTTACCCTATTTACTATTAACTGCGGTAAAAATAGTAAAAAGTTACTATTCACCAAAAAAATTATTTTTATCTCATTGAACCACATTTTACTTACTGATATCAACCGTGTCTGTCGGATTTTTGAAATTCCATTCACAGAAGCGGTAAAATTAAGTTTTATGCAAAATTCAATTTTTTAACCTACCACTTAGTGGTTTCAATATTCATCAAAAATTGAAAGTTTTCAGAAAAATACCAAAATTTCACCCTAGGCTAATTTCGATATTCTGAGTCCAAAAATGAAGTCCATTTTGAAAAATAAAATTTATAAAATTTCAAAAAGTGGTTATTACTATTCATAACGGCTAGTTTTAATAGCATATTGTTGTTTAGTGAAACTCGGTATTGCGTACGACGCAAGCTATCGAGGAAGGTCGCGATTGCGTGTAAAGCAAGCCAAGCAAGTGTTGTGTAGAAAATGATTCCTTTGATAACATAAAAGTCTCGGGTGTTACAGGAAAATTATTTTTTAGTTTTACTATTATTAAGAAATTTTAGAATTTAAAAGGATACATAGAAGTGTTAGAAGGAAGTGTTGGGATAATTGCATGAGCTCTTCAAAAACAACACCAGTCTACAACTATCCAAGGATAGAAACACCAATGGTAGTGAAAATTTAGCACCATTATTTTCATATATATTACCTTTTTATTATGTATTTTAATCTTATATAATAATTTTTTGACATTATGGAGTTTATATAGGGTTTGGGTGTTTTTTAGAGTATTTTTCTATGAGAACACAATTGGAAAATGGTTAGGGTAGACCATACACTTCCCAAGAATCCTTCTCAAATAGGAGTATTAGGGATAAAATCTAAACAATGTCGAAACACATTTAGTCAAATCATTTACCACAATAGTAAAAGGCTTTTGGTTGATGGGAATTAATAGTGTGTGGTTGGTGCATGGTCATCCAAAAAATTAAACCCAACCATCTGGACATCTATTTTGCAGATATTAGCATGTGCATGTATGGTGGATAGTTTGTAAAATCGTGTTGTCAAACCCTATAATGTGAACTTATTTTTCTGAATCATAAGTTTAACTCATTTTTACACACCAAAATTATCAATTTTACATAATATCTTAGTTTCTGGAACTTATCTTCTTCACTATACTCACTTGTTAATTCCCGTTGATCATGAAGGGAATTGTTTCTAATAAAAAATTGGTATCCCTATAATTGATTATATGTCCTTATTTTTCATGTTTTCTAATGATGTACTCATATTCTCTACCATCAGTACATACATATAAATATTCATTGATATATATATGGTGTATGATGTGTATATTTTTTACATATTTTTGGATCCAATGAATAAAAGATTATTCAAGGTTAAATACATAGGTTTAATGTTCATTTTCCAATTAAATCAATCATTGTAAGGTATGTTTCTTATATCCCATTATTACAGTTCTATTACTTTAAGTCATGATTTTTAAAAAGTATTTCAATCATTATGATGAAAAACATTATTGGTTTTAGTACATAAATACTTTGTTTTGGTATATTTTACACAAGGTATTTGATAAAATTCTTGAATGAAAATGGTTTTCAAGGGAAATAATTTTTATTAAAAACCTAGAATGTGTTGTTTGTGTGTTTTCATGTGTATGTGTTTTGGTCTTGTTTAGAAGTGAAATCATAAATAAGTAAAATTTATGTTGAGTTATTTATTGAAGTTCTACTTTAAAAGGGGGTCACCAAGTGATGAATTTGTTGAAGGATGACTCACCAATCACAAGTATATTGAGATCCATGGTATGCATGCATTTGTGTGTGCGAGTTTGTACATGGGATGGTTATCTATGTGGTCATAATAGTGATAAAATATTTTTTAATTTTTTTTCATATATTTAACAAATACATGGATTTAAATTAAACTATTTATATGTTTCTTTTATATTTGATAAAATTTGATAAAATGTTCTGGTCCTAGTGGAATGTGTTGGAATGTAACCGGGGATAAACTACAATGTTTTATGCACACCCCCTTCATGGAAACAATATTTTTTTGTATATTATTTATATCAAGACACATGTAAGGCTAAGGATTCAGATTTACCTAGTTGAACATCATGATGTATCATAATTAGTTTTGTTTTTAGACCTTGGACGTCACTCTTGGTCTTGTTGGAGTGATGTCAAATTAGGGTTACTACATTGGGATGTCCTTTGGATTCATTGTATCTTGTTTTATTAATTTATTATAGATAAACTAAATAAATTTATAATTTACTTTCATTTTGAGTATTATTTTTATTAATAATTAATAATATATTTAAAAACTTAGTTTTTATTTTATTTTTAATGTTATATTGATTCTACAAGGGAGATCATCCCAAATATTTTACTAAGACCTTTTAGTTAATTTCATAAATTTGGTTTCTTGATGATGTAAACTATTGTTAGTATCACCTCTGACCTAACCCAATCTAATGGGTTGGGGTGAGATGTTATAAAACTAGCTTATATTAAATAGATAATTCCATATAGTGTGTCTTGAATATCCACATTGGAAGCATCACATTAGTGATATCCTAGTGAAAGAAAAAAAATAAGAGTTGTTTTTTTTTTGAAATCCATATAAATATCTGACTCAAATAATATTCTCTTTTATTTGCTCATATACACTCAACAACCATATTCTAAAAAGGACTTCAATAATATCTTTTGCCTCACTTATAACTTATCTCAGCTAACACTACATTATTCCCTTGGTTAGAGAAGAAAATGGGTTGAATAATATAACATTATTTTATGTTTTCTATTTATACCCACTATTGAATTATATATCCTCATATTCATCATCAATACTTAAATATAGTTAGAAATAGATTTGATTATATAACATTGATATTGATTTCACCACTTTTATTATTTATTGTTTTTGATTTATAAATTACTGATATTTAACACATAATGGTTATTGGAAAAAATATTTGAAAAGAAAAACATGTAGAATTACTTAATATTCAAGCCTTGGTCCTTATTCGATTTGATCATAACATTCCTACATTATTAAGAAACGCATTGGTCTATAACAGTTTCCAATTGATTCTTATTTATCACATGGGTCATTATAATCTAAAATATTTAAAAAATTTATTCAATCCATTGAACTACCTCATATATAGATAAATCACCCTAAATAATCACATGACAATGTAATTATAAATCTCATATAACATTGGTTATTTAATGTTCTTATACAGGTACTCTTAACATTAAAATTTATTTTGTTGAGAAAGTCCCCCTAAGACCTACCAATTAGCTGCTGGCATAGTGGGAGGAGTATAATCACAATGACGTTCCTGCATTTCTAGAAGTGGTCATAATTTTGATATATTATACATTCAAGTATGAAATCATATTTTATTACTATTCCTAGTATAGATAAATTTACTAATATTAGTGACAGTGTAACAATGGTTAGGTGAAAAAATTCACCTTCCCTAATATATTTAATTTTTTATGCTTCAATAATAACATTTAAAATATTAGGTTCTATAATATAATTTACGAACAAAATATTATTTTTATAATTTTAATTATTAATGAAAAATCACTAGAAAACTTATAATAATAGTATAATATCCAAATATCATAAGTGGAAAATGATAGTGACAGTTATCCTAAAAAATAAATGAGATTCATTTTTATCTACTATGATTATTCATTGATGTAGTTATAAACAAATGATTACCTACTTATGATGAATTTCATCAATTTTATAGTACTGAAAAGTGGTTTAAAGGAAATGTTTCATCATGTTCTTAGATATTTCACCTTATTTCTTTCATAGAGAAGAGGTTAACTCTCATACCATCAAATATAGACTTTCGATAGTATAAAAATTTGGTAATAGTCTCCAAATTCTCTAAAATATAAAGAAATAACGTGAGGAATTGGTTTTCTTAGGGTTTTATGTTTGAATTATTGATTTTTGTTAATGGTTTTTAAATTTTTATTGTATATAATTTAATTATCTCTTATATATTAAATTTAATTAGCTTATTCTTATTTTGGAATGAGAATTTTTAAATAACCCATTGATATTCACCCTTTCATTGATTAACCTAGAGTTATGATATGTTTTTTGATCCCCATGTTTCTAGTTTACCTTTTTGGTGTATCTATTTTTTAGGAAATTGAATGAGGTTTTGGGAAATAATCAATATTGTTTTAGGAACATATAATGTATCTTTACCATGAGTTTCTAACATCTAGCTAGAATGGGATGTGTCGATTCATTTAACCAACATGATCTAGATAGTTGATACAATATTTATTTTCTTATAATATAATATTTATTATAAAATTAATTCTTATTTAATCCATTATAACTATATTTTCTAGGATATATGGTAGTGAAATTCAACTGATGTTGGGAGAATAAAAGTTAATTACTCCAATAATCAAGTTAGTAAGAATAAGTTGTTAGTTTACTTAACTAAGGTTTTCCCTATGAGTGTTTCTGCACATAATAAGTGAGTTAAATAATCAATCCAGGCAGAATAATGGTTTTAATAGATTATTCTAGTTTAGGTAGGGAAAATTTAGCCATTGGAAAGGGTATACCTCACCCTATCCAAGGGTAATCATCATCAACCAATGGGGAGTAGTCTCTATACTAGTATAAAATCTCTCCTGTTTTACGTGCACTACCATAATACAAGGTGATTAAAATGTAGTGGTGATCAATCCCAGTACCAAGCCCATATTAAATTAATTACTAAATTATGTCATAATATTCACAATGAGGATAAATCAAGTTTTTATGGTGATGATCTAGAATATTGGGATTATATACCAATTGAATGTTTTAAAATCAATATACCTGAAATGAATTTATTTATGACTCAACAGTGTAACTAGGTTGTCTTTATTCATTATTTATAGGGCGTCTCATATAAATCCTCAGCATGGATCATTAAAGTTCCATATCCAATTAAATTCCCATTAGATGATTTTTTTCACTATGTGCTTAGAAGATTTAGTGTTTGGTTCTTAAGGATATTTAAAAACCATTTTAATATATTTATTCAAGTGTGGTTAAAGTTGAAATCCAATCTAAATGAAAATTTATTGATCAATGTGAACTAAAATTAGTTGATCAAGTTAATATTACTTATATAGGGGTGATCACATCAAATCATCCATGACTATACAATTTGATAATTTTTATTGATCATATAACTGATTGGGCCCATAGTTTATTCACTAGGATTTAAAATGTATCTATAAAATTGAGTTCATGGAAAACTTATTCAGTGATGTATCGCGAAATGGGCATTACGTCCACTAGTATGAATTTGGATAAGAAAAATTCATAGAATTTATATTCTTCTAATTTTCTAGAGAGATAATATTTGTCCCATAATTTTACAGGTTCATTGATTCATATAGGGTTGTTTTATGTCTATTTTTTTTATCAATCCTTATATGAAAATTATATTTTGGACAACAGTAATATATTTAAAATGAAGAAAAATAACCAACATTTATGTTGGAAAATATTGTAAAGAAATATCTTCATACATGTTGTTAGTGTTAAGCACATTATACTTTATAATTGAGTCATGGAGTTATGAACTGGCCTTGGATTCCCATAAATTATACACCCGAGTCATCTCATGATAGTGCTCAAGGGGAGTATATGATACTTTTAGGATAAATATTAGTTACATTGAATCATATAACACTTTTTTGGAATGATTGAAACCAATTAAATTAGACACTGTAGTGTTATCATGTAAGCGTTGCAGGATCCTAGTAAGAGGCACATAGTTGGTACATAGTTTGTCCAATTGTGTTACCAAACTATGTGAAGTTCTCAAATGTTTAATTTTTTTATTTTTATTGTAAATTAACAAAATTAAATCCCTTAACCCCTTCTCACATATTTTTCACATGACTTAGATGAGAGTTCCATCTATGTTTTACATCTCACATCCAAATCCTCTCATCCTTGGTTATTTTGGGGTTGTTTGTTCTCTATTCAATGAATAATTTTTAGTTATGGTTTCCACATCCCCTCCTCTCCAATTTTCACCTATTTTCATATAAATTCACTATAAATCACCATGTTTGAAACACTGGTTGGTTTTTCTATGAATTTGGTTCTGGGTCTAGATATTATTGTGTGTGATGTGTTCACCCTTAATTTTTCATCATATATTGGAAGCATTAAAACATAATCTCTTACATTGAAGTGGTATACCCATTTAATTAGTAATTAAATCCAAGAAATAAGTATTTTTTAACATGATTATTTGGGTATTAAATATAGTTATTGACTATATGTAGTGAAATTACTATTTATCTTGATTATCATTTGAAAACCTAACATTTCATCATTTATAAATATGTTTCAAATTTCTTTTACTCAATTTTTTATATCAAATATTTTTTAGAATAATTGAATTGTCATTGTAATAGACTTCAAATATTTTAAAATTTATTTTAATATTAAAAATGATTTCAAATTTTATTCTTAGATTTTTATTATTTTCACTGGAATTTAATAAATCCTTATAACTATTCCTCAAGTTTTTTTAGGATTTTAAATTCTAAGTATTGATGATAATTCCTAATATGAACCATTATATTATTTTTTTGAAAATGAAATCCCATTGATTTTTTCCCATTTATGTTATCTAGGTAATGAACATTTTAACATTATTCAATGAATACTCTACTTACGGAATCATATATTATATCATAAATTTTGATGAAAGGGGTCCAGTTACGTGAAAGGTGTTTGAAGGTGAGATAAAATAATTATTTTCCAGGTCATATTATTATTTTATGTATATTTTTATATATCTTAAATTATCAAGTTCATTTTTTTCTCTTAGTAAGAACACGTACTTGTGTATGGAATCCTTGATCAAGACTGGTTTCCCCAACACATGCTATTTTCATGAGGTAAATGTGATATTTTCATTAGAAAATTACATAATACTATTTCAACTAATGTATGTTGTCTTTATTTAGTGATTTATATGTTCAATGTTCCCCTATCATTTCAAAAATTATGTTCTTTATCCCTTTATGATTGTTTCAAACTATTTCATACAAGGTTTTTTCTTCACCCAATATTTTGGGATACTACAATAATATTTTATTTGTGCCTTAGGTTATTCTATTATATTTATCCTAATACACATTTTGATTAAATGATTTTTTTATTTTACTTTAGTAAACAAAATTATAATCTGTATTGTATGGTATATTTTAAAGTGAGCGTAAGCTTGTCTTAAAATGTGTTTTTTAATATTAGATTATTTTTCATGGAAATTTTTTAAATGTGATTATTTCTATTCTTATAAAATATAATTTTATTTTTATAAAATATTTTTTGAAGGGAAATTAGTTTTTGTGACATTATGTATGACAACACTACTTTAAATAATTTATTTTAAACTAGAATTAAAAGAATCATTTATTTAAAGATTACTCATGGGTTATGTTGTTATTTTTATTTCTCATTTGGAATTAATTATAAATTAAATTAACTACCTAGTATTAGTTTTTTCGCCTATTTACTTATAGATAATGTTTTCATTGAGGTTGTATGGTGACTACTGGATTCACATTTTGGTATGTTGGTTATTTTTTTATTTAGTTTCCATGTTGCATTAGCCTAATAATTGATTCATACATTCTATTATTTAATATGTGGAATACTATATTTTAGGAGTCCTAGATTATTTTTTATTTTATTTTTTTTAATGTGAGTTTAGAGGTATCATTTAGTTTAAATTTTTTACATTTTCCTTCCTGTTTCAACATATTTGATTTTCATAGATGTTTGACTTATGGTGAGGAAATTAAATAATTTATAGTGTTTTGAAAATATTTTTTTATATTATTTTCTTTCTTAAAACCATTTCAACCTTCTTATATATGATGAATTTGTTATATTTTTGTAGGGTGTGTAAATTGGTAACCTTTCATTGGTATTTCATAGTTTTGTTGTGGCATAGTGTTTAGGGGTGGCCCGAATATGGACTGTGACTTACAAACTAAATAAAGAAAAAATAACATTTCATTGAAATAATTTTAGTCCTTAATATATTTATCTAATTATAAATTAAAATTATGAAAGTCACATAAAAAACCAAAATAATAATAATAACATTGAATAGAATCATGAAAAATATAATAGTCAATTATTAAAACTAAGAAATGTCAAACCTAAAACATAGTCTTTGATGAATCCAAATAAAATTGTTCTAGGTCATAAGTAACTAGAGAGGAAGAAGAAAATGTGTCATTAGTAACCATTTCCATATCATCATTTTATATAGTTATTGTTGTCTCATATTCTAAGGAATCGGGCGAGAGGACATTTTTCTAGTGTACTTGTCTTAGTCATCTCTCCCAAGTACTACTAGTGTTCCCTTGACGCATGTTATGGGAAATGATAAATCATTTAAAGTTATTCCTATAATATTAAACCCAAAATTTTAGATGATTAATTTTGCAACACCATATATTTTCCTTTCAAAATTATTAATGGACCTTAATTCATATATTAATAATATATGTTATAAACCCCCTTTGGAAAACTCAATTGAAAAAATGAATCCATAAATAATATTTAAATTGATAAGATTCTATATTTATTTGTATGCACATATACATATATTGATATATATTTATCAATAAAATTTATTTAAATACTCCATTGTGAATATGTGTCTGTGTACATAAACCCATGAATATTTGTGTGTGCACCTGGAAAATAATGACTCATTCATAAATATAGATTAATAAATAAGATTAATGAAATTTCTTAAACCTAGAAACCCTAACCAATTCAACATCTTAAAATCGCAGAAAAAATATAATATCACATAAATATTCAAAAGAAATTATAAAAAAACATGACTTATATATAAAAAATTGATAATTTTATCAGAAAAAAATATAATTATCCTATTGGATATGAAAATTTACATGGAAAGATCCATAAGAAAAAACATTAAAATAAACCATATTTTTTAAAAACAAATATATCAATATGGTTATTTAAATGTAATTATACACAAATATCATATATTATTAAACAAAAACGATTTTGAAATCCCCAAGAACACATGGAACATCATTTAAAAGGGAAATCATGGAATCACCTATGTATAACCAAGAGAAGATGATGCAAATATATTAATTATGTAGAAAAGTTGGCCTCAATAGGATATCACAAATAATGTGAATCAAAACCAAAAAATTTAAGAACCCCAACCACACCAAAGGATTTTTCTAGAGTATAATAAAATATTATTTAGATAAAAATGAGGAGGAAGAGGAGGGAAGGGTAAATTGAATAATAATAGAACATAATATAGAACTTATATTCTTAAAATTTAATGAAGAATGGTTGTAAATCATTGTACAGTGAGGGGGTGACATGTTCAGGGGTCATCATGGCCTTCTATTGCATCGTTCATAGAACAAGAGGGGGAATGCCTAATATTGGGTTTAATTTTGATGTGATTTATTTTTAAGAATACCTTTGTTTTTTATTTTTTTATTGAAATGGAAAACATGTCTATGGTCAATGTATTATTATCTATGCCAGAAGACATCCTCACACAGATATACAGTGTAAATTAATTTTAAAACGTAATTTATGGGGCATGAAATTGATCATGTGTTGCAAACCTTTCTCCTATAAAATGTTGTGTGGCCCATAATCAATAATACAGTGATGTAAGTAATTTAAAAGTAATTACCCCTTACTACACACCTCCATAGTGTAGACCATTGTTTTTGTATCATGGGAATCAAGGAACATTACCATCATGTCTTAATGAACCCAATTTTTATAATGTTGAATTTTAAAAATGTAGATTCCCTAAATATAAAACTAGGAACGTCATCAAAAAAATTTAAATAGACAATGTAACATTGGTATCAAAATAAACTACCAAAAATTAATAAAATATCATTGACATCGTGGTTAGGATATGAACATTCTCTCATCTATACATCTTAATCACATAGAAAATTACCATACTCAGAGGAATGAAGAACAAGCTGAAATTTTAAAAAACAACTAAAATAAGCATATGAAAAAAATATCCAAGAAACCCCACACCCAATCAAACACACATCTATTTTCCCAAAACAAATCATGCATGACTATTTATTGAAATAAATAAATTTATTAATATCTATAGTGAGTCTCCCCATCATTTAAAAATTCTTTAATCCTGGTGGATATATAAAGAAACATTCACTATGTGATTACCCACACAAAACCAAAGCCACCGACCATAGAGACTGAAGGAAAAGTATCCCATCAGGGGTCAACAATCATATAACCCCCTTTGGGTATTATGTGTTCTGAATTTCAATATTTTTATATATATTTGGATGTTATTAATTTTCTTATTATTTAGGTATTGAGAATTTGGAGGTTTTGAGAAAACCTGAAAGGTGTAGGATCTATTATTGATTTTGAGTAATTGTGCAATAACAATGGTATATAGATCTATGAGTTATAATTGAGATTGTCATCATTTATCTAACTATGTAAGTCTCTAAACAAATTATGAGCGAGCATGAGTTTTAATTGATATTATATTACCAAGATTGATCATGATTTTTCTAACCATGGTTTTATTCTAAGTAAACCATGTTATTTACTTTTATAATGGTAGTCGCTACCATAGGGTTAGAGAATGGTTTGTCAAATTGTATAGCCTAATTGTGCATCCAGATCCAAATATAATTAAATGGTAAAATTACCATATTTCAGTATCTAGTTTTAACCTCTAACCTCCTCATAACATATTAATATCTCAAATAATCCATTATATGATTCTCTAAATTATTATGCTTTTTTATCATTTCATGACCCATGATCATTTTGGATGGATTTCACCATGGTACATTCAATTTTTGCGCATTTTATAATATTCTCTCTAGATTGATTATTGATACTTATTACACCTGATCAATTAGAACATAATAAGAGCATAAATGTAAAATATGTGGTTTTGGATGGGTTATTTTTGATGTGATTTATAGATCTATGATTCTAATAATTATATCTTCTTTCTCCTATTATTGATGAGTAAAAAATTGTTTTTTCATAATTCTTATTGTTGTTCCCTCAATATAATAGTATATCCCTTATTATTCCATGAATTTTTATGCTTCTATTTGGTTTAAATATGTGAAATTAATGATTTCAAATCCAAGAGATGTGAATTATTCTTTAAGTCTATGGAAATGTTTCTAAAAAAGGGTGTCTTATTGTAAATAATTTTAAGACCCAAGATTTGTTTGATAAATTAAATTAAACATTATTTTAAAAAATATACTATTTTTAATCATTGATGAGGTGTGGTATCCATATTTATTTAAAAATTGTTTAAATGAAAAGAAATGGATTTTCGTTGAATTTTTATGAAACATGTTTTTTCATCAATGGCCTGATATTATTTTAGAAAAATAAGAAAATAACCTAGATTATGGAAAAAAATAGACATATGTGAGACTATGTTTAGAAATATATCTCTAAGGGAGGTTTCTATAATTCTAAGGGTTCTTGGATTTTCATTTCTATAGTATTATGGTTCCCAGAAATTTGAGTTCACATATATCAGCAAGTTTATTTTTTATTCATTGTTGTGTACACCTAAGTGTTGTGATTTTTTCTTTTGTGTTTTGAGGATATATATGTTCTTGATTACATGATATTACTATTTTCAATATGATATGGATATAGATTATTGATAACTATTTAATTCAAATGTTTATTACTCTTATTTAACATCTATGTCACCTATCATTGTTTGTTGGAATTTGAAATATTTTTTACAGAAAATCAAAAGTTGATTTTACCTGGAAAATTATTTCAGTAGATTTATTTTTAAATATATCTTCTATAAGTATTAATGGAGTAGATAGATTAATATTTTAAATACTACATGGTTTTATCCTACAATTCTTCAATACTCACACCCTAATTTTTTTCTTTTTGGTGGTTTTTTCCTCGGTTTTGTTTGATATAAGAAAAATCAAAATCCTTATATAGAGGAATTCTATCTTGGATCTTGTTTCCATCAGTTGGGATTGGATAGTGATGACATTTGGTCAGGTGGATATCTACCCATTATTGTTTTGGGTCCATTTTGTATTTCAGCAGTTTTAGATCATGTTATCCATTCCATAGAGGTTTCCTTTTACAGTTGTTTTTTTAATTAGTTATTGTAAAAATCAGAACTATTATGAATAAAATTTCCATTGTGATTTAATTAAATTCCTAATTAGGTATTATGTTTATTGAAAACACATTCACTTATTTGGTTTTATTACATACTATCAATTTTAAAAAACCATTATGTATCATTATCATTGGTAACATAGGCATTTAACTATGATCACATGATTAATATAAATATTGGGTTTTAAAAAATCCTACTGAGACAGAAAAAGGATGTGATGGCCCTAGAAAGTAGGATCATACCCTATAATGAACATTTATTAGGGCATCAAAGGTATATAAAATCTATGTTATTTTCTCTCTACTAATCCAATGTTGAGATGCATTAAATAAAACATTACTGAAAACATTAATGAGAGAATTTCAATCTCATATAGATCACAGACCAAATCCGGTATGATGAACCACCCAACGAATATCTCACCATCATGTACCTCTATATTAGAGAGTTAGAATCTATATTAAAGGAATATGTACCAGGACCATAGATATATGAGTATGTAGATTATTTTTTATATAATAATTGATATATTTTCATCCAATTATTATTACTTTAAAAATGAATTTTTAATAAATAGTATTATTTTTTAATATTTAAATTCAACTATGGAATTTATTTTGATTAATTAATGGATTTTTTAAATAAATAAATTTTTTAAAAATATTATAATTATAGAATTTTTGTTAAATTTAAATGATATTATGGTTTTTATGACTTTGATTGTAATTTTATAAGGGTTCAGAAAATGTTATTTTCAAAAAAAAACATAGAATTTCTTCCTAAAAATAGATTTTATATTAAAAGTTATAATTCAAATATTAAAAATATTATTTGTATGAAAAGAATAAGATTTTATAAATCACAACATTAAAATTATCTAATTGTGGATTTTTCATAATAATCTAAGATAGACATATATTGATGTAAAAATTAAATATCATATACATATAAATTAAGTATAATGACATAATAATGTCACAAAAAAATGTATTAACTACTATAAAAGGAATACATGGAAAAATGTCAAATATATATTTAATATATTTTGATTTTATGTTTATTTTATCAGTTTTATAATGAAACTATGAATCCCCCAAAAAAATTTATTTATTTTATGTTTTATAAATAATTTCTTTAAGATTATGGCTCACCTCCACATATGAAATGGGTTAATTATATTAATTTATTATATTTGACTTAAAAAATAATTAAAACCACTCACATTTAGAATAAATGATATGAAAAATCAAGGTATTGTATTTGGATTTCGTTATTTATTTATATAGATTCCAAAACCTATTTTTAAGGAATAATATATAAATCCCTACTCATTTCAAATATAAACCCACCAACTAACCACAATTAAATTCACTAAAACTCTTTATAAAACATTCTTACTCTTCCATATTCTCTATAGAGTCCTCATATGTTTCCCCCAATCTCTCAAAGAGATCCTCCCAAGCATTTGGTGTCACACACTCAAATAAGGGATCTTTACCTTCTCTTATTTATTCAAGTTTCTTTATTATATTACGACTTCTATTTAAACATCCTAATTATGTTACATGTCATTTAATGTCCCTATTACCATAAATATGATCTCAAAATGTTTATACACCCCTTCATTTATCATTAACATTATTTATGAATTTTTAATTGACATTTTTATGTTATAGAAATTTCACCGGGGTTTTCCATTCCTATGCAATGGTGTAGTGAATACCATACCCATTTTTTATATAGGGTGTTAAAATTTATGAACATTTAAATCCTAGACATGGGACATACATGTATGTATTACACACTCCTTGACTGTATAATAATATATTATTATGAATGAATCCAATTTCTATGATCTTTTTTCCACAATTAAGCATGAGAATGAATTTAATGTGATGGGTGTGCCTAGATTTATATAGTACTGCACTACATTTGGCAATGTTTAGACTCATGATATGTAATTTTTGGAAATATAGTAAACATGATTCTTTTATGGTACATTATCTGCATTGATTTATTCACATTTATCATTGACATATGTTTATAATGTAGTGTTTTATGTTGTTTCCACATTTCCCATTATGACTTTATGTATTTATGTAATATAATTCATTTTTATGAATCTAATTTATTTTCTTCAACATTTTGGTGCCCATTTTCGAACATTTATTACTTTATTCTTTTTATTTTATTTTTATTTAATTACATTTCTTATATCCAACCCTTTCTTATTTCCCCCCATGTTTTAAGAAGTAGTTTTATGTACGGCTATAATAATGAATTATTCAGTAAATATGATGTATTTTCCTATTTTAAATCCTTATGTATTGTACCCAATTCCCAAATACACTACAATTATTGATCATCCGTGTTTTATTAAGTGTTATATTACATAATAAATACTGTATTAATATGTAATAAAAATTGAGGTTGTTATATATATGATATATCATTGATATTTACTAAGATATTATGTTATTTTTATCCTTCATAAGTTTGTTGAGGGTAAAATAATTCCCACATTACTTTGCAGGATACATTGGTTCTCTTCTCCAGACCACAGAGATCAATGTCCTGATTAACTCTTTTAGTCGGCCAATTTAAGTGAAATATTGGTAAAACAAGGTTATGCTACTTGAAATTATTATCAAGGGGTTTTAATATTTTAATGTATTCGTCACTTTCTTGTAGATCACCATATTTTTTATAAGGTTGGTTTATAGACTAGTGGTATGATTATCATATCTAAAGAGGTAGTGTGGCAGAGTTCCTAGAGAGCTCAATTTTATGAAAAATCATGAATTAAAATAGGATATATTGGGTTTTCTAGCATCCTTTTTGTAATCTTTTCCACACAGAATTTTATTTTCTCAATTTAGTTTTTGATAAAGGAATAAAATTATATTCTAAATGTTTTCCCTATTTTTTATAATATATGGATCCTTTCATAAGACTATATTTGAATAATAGAGATGAATTTTTAATGTAATCCCCATTGCTGAATCCTATGGTTTACTAGTTTTTTGTGGAACTGACTGTCTAAACAACCCAGTAAATGTGTCAGGTCTCCAAGGGTGAATCAAAATGAATGGTGTATCATGATTAATAATTACATAAAAATAATACATTAATATTTCATTATGAAAATGGAACCTAGTATTAAAGAATAATAGATTTAGTTAATTAATAGTATTTTGTATTTCCTAAAAAATCAAGAATATTCAATGGTTGGTTTCCTGAGTTATATTATTGAAGGATCGGTAAGGAAGTGGTGGGAATCTCTTATGCAGGTAAATTTGTAAAAAAATCATCTAAAGAACTTTAAAGAAATAATTAAATCAAATTTTCTATCTTGAGACACTGAGATAAGTGAAGGCATGGGGTTTCATCACTTTACAATATGTGTATGATACAATATTTTCTAAGATAGTGCACATATATCCTGATCTTGTATCAAATGGAAATCTCAAGTAACATTATTTTTAGAAGCTATGGAAGCCTAATATTTGATATATATATTGATTATCATGTTCTTACCCAACTTCACAGAGGTTGTGGATAAAGAATTAATGGTTTACATAGATATAGTGGTAAGATAATACTCATAGGTGCAGTAGTTACAGTAAGAGGTAGCCAGAGTAATGTTTTTGGCCAATAGTGGATGTGGGGTAACCAGTAGTGGGTCAGTGGATGGAGTGAAATATATATATATTAGTTAGTGGTTGGTACTTTCTTACCAGTTGAGAAGAAAAGGTAAACCTTGAACCTAATTATAAGGAAGCACCCAGGGTATGTCACAGGTGTGGGAAATATGGTCATCATTGTCATTTCAATAAAAGAGTGTCCCATGGATGTTAATATTGATACAATGTTACAAAGGTCTCTCATTTTAGTCCTAATGTGTAATAATGGTTTAGATCTTATCATTGTTCGATGTGTCATGATAAGGTAGTGAATAAATGGATGAATAAGGCATGACATCAATATATAGCTATGTTTTCTCCCCAAATAACCATATGTAAGACAGTTTACCATGGGAGGTAATGTGTGCAATAAATAATCTCTGGTTATTGAATTAGTGTTTGCAGGTGAAACTCACTCCTTTATCTCAACCAATATCATTTATGAGAGGGGTTTGACATAAATATTATTCCTTTCATAATGAATCTTTAAACTACTTTTGGAAAGAAGTAAAATAAAGGTTTCAGATAACCAAAATTTCATGAGAGGATCACTAACTATGAAACCATATTTTTATTTTTCATTATAGATATTTATATCAATGATCTTATCATTAGAATGGATTGGATGTGTAATGAACCCAATCCCTGTAGCCTAGGTATGGTTCCTTACATAATTACAGTGGTACTGTGTAGAAGAAATCACATCTCAAAGGACCAAATAGTTTACTAGATTTGGAAAACCAGATAAATGATAATAGTTACATTAGAAAATTAAAGAAAAAATATAAATTATAAATCCATTAGAAACATCCATAAACTCTTATACTATCCATGAACATCATTCATAAAATACATCATCATATCCTGGGATAAAATAAAACATAAGAAAAAACGGATTCCATTGACATATAATCATGAGAATAAATCGGAATGAATATATGCTAAATAAATAAATACATATAAATAATCAAATTTAGAATGAAACTTAACCATGTATATACTACTAGTCAAATAATCACATGGATTTTCAATTACTAATATTATAATAAATGAATCCATAATTTTGGACATAGGAAACAAAACGTTGAGCCCATGAAAAATAAGTCTTAATGTAAATGGTTATGGTCTCAACCAAAAACATATCTGAAAATAAAATGGAATGGTCTCGACCAAGTCTATATATGTTTTATCTTATGAGTCTTGCTGATGCATCTAGGGTCTATAGTGGTATTATCCAATCACTTACAAAGTCCAATTAATTTCTAATATGAATGTATTGAATCATAAACAACTTATAAATATGATATTTAAAAAACATTCCCCAATAAATAAAATAATCACTAATCATTCTGAGTATTATGTTGAATAATATCAATATAGAACATCAATAGTCAAACTGATCATAAACCATTTAGTAAATTATGGTAGGTGAAATCATGGAAGATGCATCCAAATTATTATTATGATTAGAAAAATAATTACAATATAGATGAAAATACTCTAATAAAATCATCAAGGAAATATTGATGGAATTACCCATTCAAATATCTATACATATTAGTGATATCAAGGTGTATAGTAAATTGAAGCTATGAGCATCATCAAACAATTCCCTTTTGAGATCAGGTATATTGGGAACACAGATTCTCATCCCAAATTTCAAAATCCCATCTTCATATATGAATTTGATCAATCTACCATCATTAATAGCTTTAATTATCTTTTTAAACTCCTCATCATCATCCTGATAGATTTTTATCCTTTCTAGTAAAGAAGGTTTGGAAAATATTTTAAAAAGTGTTGATGTTTCACCTTCCATGATTATTACCATATCAATTTTTACAAGACTCGTGAAAATAGGAACCATTTCAACTCTCATCTTATTCAAAACACAATGATCATTTCTGCTCAAAGCATCTTCCACCTTATTTTCCTTCCCCTGGTGGTAGTGTATTTTGAAATCATAATCCTTTATTAGTTCAATCCATCTCCTTTGTATCACGTTGAGTTATTTTTGTGAGAAAATATACATCAAACTCTTATGATTAGTATAAATATCACATTTTTCACTATAGAGATAGTGTCCCCATATCTTCAAAGAAAATATTACATCTTCTAACTCAATATCATTAGTGGTATATTTTTTCTCTTGAATATTTAGTTGTCGTGCTCCATAGAAAATAACTCTATCATTATGTATGAGGACAGAACCACGTCCTTTCTTTGAAGCATCACTATAAATAACAAACACATAAATCCTTGATGGTAGAGTCAAGATAGGATCATTAACTAATCTTCTATTCAGTTCATCAAAACATTCTTCACACCCTTTTTTCCTAAATAATTTTAACCCCTTTAAGTGTGAGCTAGATTAATGGGTCTTCCAATTGGGAAAAATTTTGGGCAAAACACCGATAATAACCTTCTATCCCAATAAAACTATGTAACTTAGTTATAATCGTTGGTGTAGGATAGTCCTGTATTGCCTTCATCTTATAAGGATTCATTGAGATTATATCATTAAAGGCAATATGTCTATGAAAAGAAATCTACTGAAGCCAGAATTCAAACTTGCAAAACATCCCATATAATTCAGTTCTACTAAGAGTATTTAGAATAATGTTCTAGTGATTTTCATGATCTTCATAGATTTTGACTATACCAAGATATCATCAATAAATACCACGAAAACACCATAAATATATTCCATGAAAATATTGTTCATTAGATCCATGAAAATAGAGGGTGCATTAGTCTATCCAAAAGGAATTATTGTAAACTTGTAATACTCGTACCTAGTTTGAAATAATGTTTTCAGAATATCATTCTTCTTCACACAAAACTGATGATATCTAGATTGAAGGTAAATATTTGAAAAATATTGATCACCATTGTCGAATAAATCATCAATAAGAGGTAGGGGATACTTGTTCTTTATTGTTATAGCATTGATCTCCAAGTAGTAAATGCACATCCTCATAGATCGGTCTTTGTTTTTAATAGAAAGTACAGGGGATCCCCATAGAGAAACAGTAGAGTGAATAAATCCTTTGTTACTCAATTCATCTAGTTTATTTTTTTCCACCAATTCCATAGTGTCCTTTCTATAAGGGGTCTTTGATATGGGCCTTGAACCAAGAATTAAGTCAATGAAAAACTAAATTTCCCATTCTGGAGGATTTCCAGGTAAATACTCTAGAAACACATCAACAAATTCTTCCACAATAGGTATATCCTCTATTAAAATATTATTTTCCTCACCCATATTTATTTTATTCTTTTCCTCCACAATAATGGAATTTAGTTGAGCTACTGGGGTGTATCTATATAAGAATCTGATGGTGATTTTTTTTCTCTAAAGATAACATACTCCTTATCATAATTCAAAATTGTAACCTCCTTCTTCTTATAATAAATTTTGACATCATGGCCAAAAATACAATCCATGTTGAGGATTATATCCAATTCAATCATGGGTATGAGATGAGATCAACAGATAAACAACATTTATATGCCCTAATGGGAACAGACTCTCAAATCATTGTTGTGACGATAATTCCCTTAGATTTTTTTACTAAAAACTCCCTTGTTATGTAAAATTGAAAATAACTAATTTTATTAGCAAACTGGGAAGATATGAAACAATGCGATGATCCAAATTCAAATAAAGAATTGGATAAACTTGAAGAAATGATTAAATTACCTGACCCATGTCTTTTGGAGCTTCATCCTCAGTAGTAGGGATCGTATATGCTTGTTTTTGTTCCCTAGTCCTCCTTTTAAGTAAGATACCTTGGCACTGAGGATATTAATTTTCATAATTCCTCTTTTCTCTTTAACTGTAGCATTCATCATTGACATCCTCCTTCTTCCCCTTGGAATCATGAGCTTAGTGGCCTTTTTCACCACACTTGTAATAGACTCTCTTTCCCTTCAGGCAAGTACCAAGGTGTTTCTTCCCACATTTACTGCAGGACATATATTTAACTTTTCCCTTCCTCCCCTTATTTCCATTTCTAGAGTGTCCAACGGATATCTTCTTCTCCTTCTTTGCATTAATATCGTAAGACATTGAGAATTATTTTTCTGTCTTGATTGCACATGAGACGATATATTCGTATGATAATAAGTACTGTGAGATATATTCTCATAGTAGATATGGTTTTAACCCATCAAATAATTAATGTATATTACTCCATTGTTTAATTATATAATCTACAACATGCCTTCCAATCTTTGTAAAGTTAGCCTCATATTTTGACACATTCTCACCCTCCTTTACTCTCATGCTCAAAAATTGATTTTTCATATCCACTCGATGGCCATGAAGAATGTATTTTTCTAAGAAAACATCTTTAAACTCCCTCCATTACATATTTGATACTTCATTATCTTACATTGTGTTTTGAATCAATGACCACCATTGATCTTCATCTATCGTGAGGTGATAAAATACCATGAAAACGTTTTCCCTTTTTCTACTCCCCAAACCATGAAATATATTCTCTATGGAATTTTTCCATTGCTTATATACTATTATATTTGTACACCCATTTAATTTTGGTTTTGGTTGCCTCATTTATCGATCTAAAATTGATCCTCCGGATTGGGGATTAGGGTGTTCCATATGGGTTTTCTTATTATTCATAACCTGAGTGAGTTTTTCCAGTATGATGATAAGCTGATCAACACTAGTTGCTTAACCAGATCCACTATAATTATCTTGAGTAGATTGAAAATCCCTACATGGATTGCATGCATTGATATAGTTTCCATTCCTACCAATAGGAACTATTTCTAAACAATGGCATTTACTAGATAAGTTTTTGAATCACAATACATAATTCCAAACATGTAAAATAGTTCACATAAATTGAATAGATTATGTATATAATCTATAATCTTAAAAATGTTTTCTCAGAGGATGTATATACTCATAAACCCTTCATAATCATTTGTATAAAAATGAGAATTATCCTAAGTATATCCCCCGAGAGTGTTGTATCCAAGAGTGCAACAAGGCCCATTGTTGTGCATATGTTCTCGTTCAAGTCTAGCTCAAAGCAGTATTTTCAGGTTTTACAACAAGGTACATCTGTTCCAGAGCTGCCTGTACCTGATCATATATAGACATGGATGTATTGCTTGGAAAACTCAAAAAATCTCTACAGTACCAAAATTCAAGGAAGTTCTTCTACACTAATCATCAACGTCTATCTTAGGGTAATGTTCTCCAATCAGATTTTTTCTAAATCTGGTTCCAATGGTTTGTACTAAACTTCCTTTGAATCCAACTATAACACCCCAACCAATGTTACCCAATGTCGGTGGATTATTACCTATCATTGGCTTGATCACAAGGGATCAAATACCGAACGACTTATCAGTTTAGTAGTACTGTATGATAGATTACATAAATGAACATTTCATTAATCATTAGAAAAAAAACACAACATAAATGATCCTTTGAAAAGTCCATTAATCCCATATCTTAACCCTTATTATAAATCAAAATATAATTCTTGGAATCCTCAGAAAATAAAACATAAGAAAGGGATGAGATCAAATTCCCAATAAAATTAACAATATAGCAGATACATTCAAAAATATTCATAAACATTTAAGGAAATGTATAAGACTAAAACAAAAGCATTTTAAACATAAACTTCGTCATAATATGGAAAATATAAATCAAATAATATAATTTACTTATTCTCATGGATATTCTACTAGTTAAATAATAAAAGGTAATATGAATAGCCAGTTTTATAATGATGGAATGCATAATGCCAGACTTCATAACCACATAGTCAAGGCCTTGTGCTCAGACTACAAATAATATTTATTTATGGCCTTGTGCCAAGACACTAGTTTGTCTCATTATAACTACAGAAGCATTGAAGATTTGTATCGGGCTCCACCCATCACTTACTATGTTTGATGCATTCCTCATATGGAAATGTTTAAACAAAACATAAAAATTTGTATAAAAACTGACATAATAAATGACAATACATTATCCATAAACCATGAATGGTATTAAAAAATACATGCACATTCAAACATATCACAAAACCTTAAATACAATATGGAAGATTTGTATCATAATAAATCAACTTTTATCAAGAATAAGATCCTATAATGGATGTTGACATAGTTGAAAATGATCAGTAAAAATATTTGAGAGAAATATACCTTTTTCATGAAATCATTTAAAACTCACATAATTTATAGAGTAAGTCATATAAAATATAGTTTTTAATTAAAGTTTCCCAAACCACTTTGTAACTTTTGAAATTAATTAACATTTTAAAACATTCATGTTCATATAAATAAATCCTTAAAACTATTTTGAAAACATGGACATTAATGAGAAAAGTTTAGAAAAATAAATCTTTAAAACATTTAAAATGATGTTTTAGTAAAAAGGTTCCTTAAAAATAATCCCTTTTAAAACTATTTTATGAATCATGTACATGGATAATAAATATTTCCCATTAGATACTTGAGTAAAAACAACCTCGGATAAAAATGAGATTGTGAAATTAACCCTTACTGTGTACTTTCCATTTGTCGGGGTACATTTAACTTCATGTATAAAGATCATAGTATAATATTAAACTATATATGAACCATATAAATATTTATTATATCATACATTATTCATTTATGACTTTAAACTACCCATTTAATAATAATTTCCATGTTAAATTAACATTTCGGGTGATAATTGCTTTCTTTATCTTACGTGTTTTAACTTGTTACTCATGATTGTATCACTTAGGCAATGATTTAAATAATTCCAGAATATAAAACATGATTTAAATATCATATATATTTAGAATGTAAATATGAAATGGAGAACACCATTTATGGAGATGGTAGGTTGTACGTACGCATAAACGTTGTTTCCATTTTCATATCGTATTGAATTGAACTAAGTGAATAAGATATATGTCGGTACATATATATATATCCTTTTTAATTATTATGTCATATATTAGATACTTATTAATGATATATATATTTATAATAATCATCTAATGGGGAATGTAGAAATAAATCTCATCGCGTCATGGAGACGGTAATTCGTACATACGCACGAGCAAAAATATCATTATATTGATGGTGAAACCCCTAGTAATTGGATGGTATATCATATATAGAGAATAATTAACATGTTATATTTATTATTTACATTATTTATACTCATTATTATACCCATCCATATAAAGAAGTGTTCAAATAACAAACTACAGTACGATGTGAAGACGATAAGTCGTACGTACACATGTATGGTGACTTTTTCATTTATAGGATGGATATAAAAACGAATATGGTTGTACAATATCTATAATCACATCATAGTATATATAATATGATGTATTTATTATTTTAGAATGGAAACAACAAGGAAAGAGGAAGTCAATGAATAAAATAACATAATAAGGGTGATAAAATCATTACCTCTTCTTTGGGTTCTTCCATTTTATTTGATCCAAAGGGCTCCTTATTACGGATTAATGAAAAAATTATGGACTATGGGATGAAGGGAGGAATTTTGGGAGGAATTTTGGGTAGGGTTTGTCCGATAAAAATGGCCTTGGATGTGTGAAATTAAGACAAGGGGAAATTCCCTTTTAAAAGAGATGTGAGGGTCTCTTTAAGAAAAGCTTGAAATATTATTTTATAATTACATAATTTTGGGTTTCTAATGAATCCAAAATTAACTACTTAGTGGAAAGGGTGACGATGGGTCGAAAACCTCCCAACCAATAGGATTCAGACATGTTTATGTCATTATATTAACCTTATCTTTTAGATTTAACTCTTAGTTAAATACTTTGACATTTACCATATCTCTTTGTAATTTTATATTATATGGTAAATAAACTTACTATAAAAAGACAATAGAACCCTAGGTGGTACATTATTAATATATATATACTGTGTCTTTGTCCTTTGGGCGAACTTTATATTTTTGTAAATATTATATTAATTAATAATATAATATATTTTTAAAAAAACTCAATTATGTGAATTTTAACAGTATTTAGTATTTGATATTTTTGAGAATGATAAAAACATTATCACATAGAATAAAATTTATTTAACCAACTATAACATGTCATATTAGTCTATAAAATTAGTTTAATTCATCAAATGTCTCATTTTACATTTATTTAGATATTTATAATATTAATTATTTTAATATTTTATTAATAAGGTAATTATTGTATTATCTTTGTTTCATAAAGAAATTATATTATATAATGTATAAAAATTATAAATAAATAAAAATTATATATGGAATATTTTTATATTTCTAATAAATATTTATAGTTGAATTTATGTTTTCTGAAACCCAATATCAAAAATTGTTTAGTTATTAATCATTGAATTTAACTCTTTTAACTCTTCTTTAAATAAAATAATAATAAATGTCCTAATCTAATCCAAGTGGACCAAAGAGGATCATATTTTATTCCTAAGGTTGTATTTGGTAGAATTATACTTATTCAATATAATTACGACATGTGTAAAGGTAATTAGGATATCATTTTTACCATTAATTACCCTATTAACTTTTAACCTTCGTAAATAAAAGTCAAAACATACTATTCACCAAAAAATATTTTCATCATATTGAACAACATTTTACATACAAATATTATCCATGTCTCTTGTATTTTTGTAATTAAACTCAAAAAAAGTTGTAAAATTATGTTTTATACAAATTTTCAAATGCTCCTAGGAGGTGAGTAAAGGAAGGTAAAAAGTTCAATAAAATTTTATATATATAAAATTATTATATAAGGACTCTAATGAATTACATTGAATATATATAGGATGTATGTATGTATTAAGACATAAAAAAATTAAAATAAAATAACTAATTATTTAAATAAAGAATCGGTTTTAACTAATAACAAATTATTTTTCACTATTCATCAAAATGTTATTATTTTCAGAAAAATACCAAAAATTCATGCCAAGATAACTTCTATACATTGAATCAAAAAATGAAGTCCATTTTAAATATTAAATTTATAAAACTTTAATAGGTGGGTATTAAAATTCATAATTGCTTGTTTTATTAGATTTGCTGTGTTTGAACTCGAAGTTGCGTAGAACTCAAGCTATTGTATTGTTCAAATGGAAATGTATCGTTGAAGCTTGGGGTGTTACATATGTGGGATGGTATAAGATGTTCAGGATTAGGTGGAGAATTTTCACTCCTATAGGTTTTTTGTTCTGTCATTACAGTGTTTTGTTTAATACTCTTTTTTGATTAATGATGCATTGTTTTACCCTCGAAAAGGCTATTTGAATTTTAGGTCATTGAAGCATGTTGGACCAGTGGTTCTGGGTTGAATCAAAGGTAAATGTTGGTTATGTTTGTTAAATTCAATTTCATAATTTATATTTCGGAGCATGTTTAATCTATTTAAACAGTAGAATTGCAGTGTGGGGAGAACATGTGACACTACTAGAACATGCTAGGTGATGATCATACTGGGTAGATATTTGTAGACATAGTTTTTTCTATTATAGAGAATAATCCAACACTAGTGATAGGTTTTATCGGTAGTATTTTGTTGACAAGAACCCCATTAGTGTATTTTTTCTAATATTTAAGAGGGGCGATTTGTGAAATGTGGTTTTCCAATATTAAAATAGTGGTTTTAATTTTCAGGAAAAAATGTTTGTTATTTGTAAATGAAAAAATTAGTTTGTTTTTTTATTATTTTCAAAATATAATTTTTTTTGATTCTGGACCATTAGATATTTGTTTTAGGGGGCTTCCTGATTGGATTGGATTCCATGTGTTCTATTGTTTTTTCAGGTGGCCAGTTTTATAAGTCCCCTTTACCTCTTTGCTACCATTGTGGTGATCCTACTTCCCCACTTCACCTTGGTCATTGTTGCTTCAGAATTTGGTGGTGTTGATTTACCTGTGTGTCATTATTCGATGACCTACCGCCATCTCGATAAATGTTTTGGTGGTTTTCTTGTGGAGACTCCTCCAGAGATCTGGGATGTCAAACATGTTAGAGATCTATGCATTTTTGAGCTTTTGTTTTTATGAGAGGGTTCATTATTTTCTTATTTGATATTTTTCTTATATGTTCCTAGTTTCACTTCGTGTCTATTTCAAGTAGGGGATGCGTGCGTGAGTCTGTCTTGTTCTAAAAAGAACTCCAGTATCTCTGAGCCAGGGTTCATCACTGACTCTTGGGGTGTAGAGGTCTTCGTTCTTGGACAGCTTTTGTGGTCTATGTGTGTGGTCTATATTTGCTGGTTCTCTGCTTGTATGTGATATGTTGTTTTCAATTTTCATAATAATAAAGAAACTATGGAAGTGTTCTTTCTTTGGACTAGAAAAATATGTTTTGAACCACATAAATCATCTTGTGCCTTTTTTACATTGAAATGTGTTTCGTTTTCTATTTTTTGACATTTTCAATAAAATATTTTATACACAGCTGTGTTTACTTTGCATTTTCATTTTGAATTAAAATGATTTCATGATAATATATACAGTTTTCCATGTAATATGTTTTTCATCTACCAATGTATGTCTCACATTGAATGATGTTTAAGTAATTCCTTTATTCAATAAAGAGTCTTACTATCTAAATGAGTTCGATTCGGGTTAATCAAGGATGAAAATTGGTCGTAACTTTTTGTGATCAATTTATTATATCCCTTGACAATTTTTGAATCATATTATTTTAATCAATGCAGATACATTTTTACCCACATTGAGGATAAACCATATAATATATATTTGTTCATATTGTGTTTGAATTATTTCATTATAAACTAATAATGGTGATATTAACTAATGATTTTTATTTTAATTTATTAATTTTGCAGAAGATAATTTAAGTAATAAATATTAAAAATATATAAAAAATTATTCCCCCTCACCACACTCGAAATTTCATCAACATCCATTCATATGTTCTAAATTTGTATTAGAGAATCCATTAACCCTTTATTTGATCCATTGTGATATTATCCAAATAATATATAATGATGGTTATTATACATATGAATAAGTATTCTAGATGAAATTGGAAGGAATTGAAACTCTAAATAGTAGTGGGATACCTATATTTGATGAAAATAATTATCACGTGTATAAAACCTGATTTAATATTATGTATTATCTTTTGGGAGAAACATTTTTGAATATTACACTTTTAGAATTTCTATAATAGAGAACGGGATATCTATGATAATTAAATATAAGATAAAAATTGATTATAATGGGAAAAAGGGAATATTATTTGGATCTATCTATTATTAATAGGATTCATAAAAGTGATGGGCATGAAGACTATTAAATTTGTATGGTAAAAGCTTGAGAACATTTATCATGATAATGAATCTAAAAATTAGTTACGATAAAAACATGTATAGCTCTGTTTTAATATTTTAAAGAAGATTATAATATGGAAATTGTTTTTTATTCACTATCATAAGTCAAATTTTATAATATTTTATAGATTTTGTTTCGAATATAGAAGAACCCACTATAGTTAATGAGTTACTGAAAATAATTCTGATTATTTTAAATTCTAAGATTTCTTATCAAAATTATGCTGAGACAGATCAATTTCCAATTAAAAATATTAAAAATATTTAATTACATATTAAATAATAAAATATTATTTGTTAAATAATAATACTAATATAGATAATGATATTGAATTTAATTCTTTGGTGAAGTTAATTATATAGGAAAATGTAGAAAGAAACTTTGTAGATAATGGGAAAGAATAATTTAACGAATGTGTGGATAATATATTTTCTATAAAATAATAAAATAAAATAACAAAACATTATTCAGAAATTTGAAACAAAATTATCATAAAAACTGATGCTGATAATATTGTTGAAAGGGACTTATTTTATATTAAAATGAGATTAATGAAAATCATAAGATATTAATAATTTACGTTGAAGGAAAAGAAACTATCAAATAGTGCGGAATATAAAAAATTAGAAATAAAAAATTATGAGTTTGAAATAACTAAATAGAGAATCAAAATTTTTAGATGGGGGATATTATTGACCAAACATTCATACACAAAAAAGAATTCAGGATGATAAATAAGTGAAAATAAAAGACAAAACAAGGAAAATATGGGTTTCATTAGAAGGAGGTATATTTTTTTGAAGATATCAACATATTAAATATTCATGTGAATATACATGAAAGGAAAAAGGGTTTACTTTAAATTGAGTTTTCTTTAATGGATTAAGAGCTACTAGATATTGAATCCTAGTATGTCAAGGTTACAAACATTTATGAGGATAAAGGATTATTTTAATTAATTAAATGAAGTCATTTTAGAATCATTAATGGTTATAAAGAATATAGTTTATGTTATATGTGTTTTTATCTTTTATTTTTGTATTCAAAAACAATTTTTATAAAAACTAAAGATTAATAATTTATGGGAAAATATATGATGTTTTCAAAATAATAATTTGGAAACATTTATTAATGAATATTTACTGAATTAATAATTTAATTCTCTAATAAATAAATAAAAACACTAATGGATAATTAAATGTTTATATTAAGAGGTATAATCGATATTGTGTATAAAAAATTCATCAAATATTAATTTATTTGTTGAATCTAGAAAAAATATATGGAAATAAAACTTATTTTATTGTATAGTTTCATTTGAAATGTAATGCATATTATACATTACTATTGGAATGTAGGGATTTAGGATCTGTATGGAAATAAAAATGACTGAAGAAATATGTTTTACTAAAAAATAATCAAATACTTAGTTGAATATGTATATGTAGATGAATAAATAATATTAGGGGATAAGAATGTTTTTTGTTAAATTAAGTGTTGTTTATAATTTAAAATTTCATAAAATAGAAAAATATAATAAGAGGTCAGAAAATATTATTAAATAAAAATTAATTGTTTTGTGGAAAAAACGTTTTATGGGAAATATAGAATAATATATTATTGTTGTTATTATATTTCATATTTTGATAGAATTTTAAAAAATGTTATAAGAATAAAGGGTTATTTTATAATTAAATAAAAAATTTATGATTAAAATGAAAATACCATTTGATAATTTTTTTTAAAAGAACTTATTTTGATTATCTTGAAGGAGTGTATTAGATATGTTATAAGTTAGATTATAGTGTGGTTAATTGTTTATTAATCAACATGTATAATGATAAAGGTAAACTAATCTAATATATACATAAAAGGGAGTAAAATAGAATAGTTATTGAGTCTTAATGTGATACTGAGTTGATTTTCCATACATTATTATGAAATTTGTAATCTCACCATTCAACTTCAGGAAGGAGTCCCACCCTTCGTCGATCCTCCACTAGCTTTGCAGTTACTTGTAATTGCACCATGTCCAACCATATAACTAGAAACTATCATTTTTCGTTGGAGTCTCATATCTGTTATCTATATAGTGATGTTCAATTTTTTCCTCTCATCACCTAATAGTGGATACTTTCATTATGAAGATGAATTTTGGTTGCTATTTAACACGTCCTTATCTTATTGAATGTATTATACACCTATCTAATTTATTCCTCTTGTGTAAATTTTTTTTTCTCTAAACTCAATCTCATTGATTCCATCCCTTCTCTAGTGGTACCCTTATAGATTTATTCATTAAATTATCCTAAATGGCTTCTTTATATATGGTGAGAATTTTTTCCCATCTTGGTGGAGGTGATGATTATTTATTGATGATAATTTTATCACAATTTATCCCTACCAATGATTATATAAATAGTGTGGTAATTCCTTTCCATCATGCTTAGAATTGGACATCTTATTATAGTATCTCAGTATTTATTGTCTCCCTATATTTGGAAAATTTCAATATCTATATATATCTCACCTATTATTTATCTATTCATTATCTCTTTTTCTTGGATCCCAAAACATTTATTAATTGTAACCCAATTGTAAAGGATAGCCCATTGATGTAATCCTCCGTCATGGGTTTTTACATTTTCTTCTATCATTACATATAACATATCAAAGATCATATTTTAACAATAAATGGAATTGAAACTGTGCCTCTCCAAATGTGATTCCTCTATTATAGATGGTCATTTGTAATCTATCAATGCATTGTGTGGGTTTTGGCCTATTTTCGGTCCCTTATTCTGGTTTTATACCAGGCCTTCTCTTGTAATTGTAAAAACATCAAGTCATATGCAATGTGGATGAAATTTATAGAATATTTGTTGTTGATATTCTAGATTCTGTTAGTTCTTTGTAACAATAATAGGTTCCTTATATTGGGTTTTCAACATCTCAAATATGTATAACTCTATAAAATTAAATAAAATGTTCAATGAAAAAAATTGACAGTGTGATGATAGTAAAATGATGGTTCGATATATATTTCATAGATCATATAAGAAAAATATTATTTTAGTAAAAATATTATGATCTATACTAAAATTATTCATTTTTTATGAATGAATTGAATAGTATAAAGAATGATATTTTCACTTGTTTTATTATTCTAAATATTATCTCATCTAGAGCTGCAAACATTTTTGTTCAGAAAAAAATTCATCTATCTCTATATAATAGATAGATTTATCTATAAAAAACCACAAACCAATGAATTTATTGAATATATATAGTTTTATTTAAGAGGATAAGAATAATAATAGATATATTAACATGGTTAAGGGTGGTTAAAAAAGGTACATGATGGAATCTCATGGTATACTCTATATTTTCTTATTAATATGTTGAAACTTTTTTCTAATAGTATGTTTGAAAAAAATCAACAAAATATGTGGAGTTTATTTTTCAAATACAAGGGGGTTATAAATGAGAATCATAATATGAGTATGTTATTTTAATGTAAATTATTAAAATATCATTTAGTATACCTTATTTACTGTAAAGAGTTTTCTTATACATACCAAGAGATTAATGGTTAATATCTCAATATAATAAGTTAAATATTTTCTCTCATGATATAGATGTGTAGAACTATAGAATTATTCTTTACATTAATTTAAAATAAGGATGCGAAGAGAAATTAAACATATAGTTTGTAATGAATTCATATTTTATAAATAGCAACATTTGATAATGTTTTAAGGTATACCAAAAAATAAGTATTAATAACTAATGAAATTGGGATTATTTAATTAAACATGTATTTATTTTTTTCATTTTACATAAGTACGGTAGTGAAAGATTTTATGTGTTGAATGTCAAAAAATACTCAAAAACTGATAGAAGTTAATTTGTATTTGGTACAGATAATATGGTGTGTATGAAATAGACATATTTTTAATAATAAAATATATTCCATCTATTTTTTATTCTTTTTTACATTATAATCAATACTAAAATTTGAATGTCTTATGAGTTTGAGCTATGTACAAGATAAATAAAAACAAAACTAAGAAAATTGAAATAATGTTTTCTATGAAGTAATCATTAAATATTTTTGTAGTAAATTCGTCTAAATCCATTATTTAGTAATTAGATAGGTTTTATTTTACTAAAGTAGTTTTCATTTATATCTCATTGTGTTTAGAAAAAATATCATCAATTCATTAAATCTCTTCTGAAATTATGAATCTTTTGGAAACATAATGATAGTATGATGAAAAATACCCAAAAACCATTCATATAATTCACATGAAGTGAAAATAAAGGTTATAATGACACACAGTCAAGGTGATTATGATAATTTACTTTGTATAATATTTGGAAAAATGTGAAAATTGAAATTTGACATTATAGTTATTTATTTTTTAAGTACATCAGATTCCATTTATTTTCCCTTAATATTTGGATAAGGAATTTAAAAGTGATGAAATGTTTAATATCTTCTAGATTATTTGACTATAATTGGTTTATTTTAATGGTGATATAAACTAGATATATTATTATTATATATGGACTAATGAGATTTATTTTTTATTGGTATTTCGCGATTATTTTAATTGAAGATATTATAAATAAAATATATTTAATATTCTAAATGAAACTAAATAATGATCTTTCAATAAATATATTGGTTGAGTTTATAAAATATATATATATTGAAAAACAAATTCTATATAAATGGTCAATATTTGTTTTATTTATTACGAGAAGAAAAAGAAAAATATATGGAATTAAAAATAAACACACTTAAGGAAATTAAATATATAATAAATTTAATTTAAATATCTTATTATAAAATGTATTGAGTTGATTAATAGTTTATAGAGATATTGGCACTCCTTATAAAATATAAATAATAATGTACTATTGAAGACGGTGGTATTTTACAATAAGATCCTTAGAAGATCGATATATGTTTGTTTTGATTTTTTTGTGATCATTATTTGTTAAAATATATATATATATTAGGTACTAGTTATTTCATATATCATCAAAAATCATGGAAATTGATGAAACTAATAAGAATCTATATATATTTTTTAGGGTATTATGGTTTATTTCATGAAGTTGTAATTTCTAAAAGTGATTTAATGATATTTTTTCAAGAAGATAATAGTGGATATCCTTTTGATTGAGGTTTATTTATAATAATATATTTCTATTATTCCACCATTATTTGGTTTAATTTAGTTTGTTGTCATGGGTGGGTAATTTTCAACAACTAATTAACTTTTTATATAGAATAAAATATGAGGGATTCTAAAAATCTAAGGGGAGTATTGTAATCTTTAATGATTCCATTAATGTGGAAAAAGTATCATGCCTTAAATTTATTCCATATAATATATTTATTTTATGTTTATATATTCTATTATGTTAGTGATTCCAATGAAAATAATGATATAATCACCCATATATGGGGAGAAACTTGTTAAAAACCAGTTTTTTTATATTTTTTACTTATTTCATTAGATACATGTAATATTTATATAAAATAATGATATGATATTAACTCAAATTTTTAAATAAAGGATTATTTAATATAAAATAGTTAAAAATATCATTACTTTCCCTCCCTTAGTTTTTTATTTACTTACATTCCAAGGAACAACAATACATATAAATTAATTCTCATGAATGATAATGAGAAAAAAATATATCCTTAAGTATTCTTATTGTATCTTTAAAATGTATTTATTGATATAATAAATAATCCATGGGATTAGTTATTTATTTAAAAATTATGTTTCTTAATTTTGGTTTGTTGATATTTTCCAAAATATTCCTCATGTTTCCTAGAAATTGATAATCATCAATTGATGTGATACTACCACCTGACGTCAAAATATTCATTTCAAGATCATTTAATTTATTATATGTTAATTTTCACTTAAATTTTTATGTTTTAATTGTGTGAATTAAGATAAAAGAGACAATGGAATTTAATTAACTACAAATTATGGATAATGTGGGACTTTTTAAATTAAGAGAATTTTTTATTAATTAAGAGTTGGAGGTCATGAAATTTGATAGAAAATTAAATATTTTAGCAGCTTAGTTATTTTAAAAATTCATTAAAAATTAAGGGAGTTAATTATACTATAAAGGATTATTTTAAATTATATATATTACCATCAATATTTTATATTTAATTTCGTTATGAATTTATCTTTGATCAAATAATGTATTATGATGAAATTTTTTATTTGAATGATGGTTGTAGTTATTTAATTTAAAATTAAATAGTTATATCAAAATGGAGTTAATTATTTCACATTATGTCAATTATTTTTCAGGATTGGGGTTCTGGTATGGTCATTGTTTAATGATTTATGATAAAAATAAACTGTATAATGAATTATATAATGATATTTTTATAAGGGAATAATTTTATTATTTTTTTATTTATGAATTTTTATGTTTCTAGAACTTTGGTATTATTTATGTTTTTTGAAATTAAAATGAGAAATATCCTATTTTATTCCATTCCCATTTATTATGGATCTCTCCATTATCTCATAATGTTTCTTCTACTTCACTATATTAACCACACAATAACACTTTCACCATAACCCCTATATTTTTCATATTCTCTCCATGTATCATTAAGGATTGTATTTGACTTATCTACTCTTCCTCTCTATACTAACTTATTCATCAGATCTTTTGTGAATTGTATTTTGGAATATTTTACCATAATTTGAGAGGAAATTTTTATGAATTTTTTTTAGATTATAAAAAATTGTTCCTACAAGTATTCCATTTTTTCCAATAGATTCACCTTTGTCAAATCAAACATTCCTAAAGCTATATTTTTATCAAACATTCATTTGATGGTTCAAATTTATTTCCTTAAGATGGGTTTTGTGTGTCAAATTATAATTTTCATCTGAATGATAATAATATATTGGAGTTGTATAACTATGATATTTTACTTTTTTCAAATGTATTCAAGGTTTGTGTCCTCAATTTTAGTGCATGATTTTATTCATTTAGGGTGTCAAAAAATTTATAAAAAAATTATCAGGATAGAAATTTACTAAGAATTAATTTTAAGAAAAAACCATAGGGTTAGTGTTAATAATGATACCTATATATAATTTATTGTGATTTATTTATAATTAATTTTTAAGAATTTTTTAGCCTTAAATTATATCGATTTATTTAATTTTTTTCAATATTAGAAATTAATTTTATTTTGAATAGTTTTTAAATAAAGAACAACTTTTGTGGGATATGATGGAACTCATAAAACACCTAAAACAAATCCAATAAAAACAAACACCAAATCCAAATCCAAAATAAAACCATAAAAACTCACATTAATGGATCGTTATTCCAGGTAATACCAACAAGAATCCATGGTAGTCGTAGCCTTTAAAAGGAGTCCAATGGGTGGTCTTCTAGTGAAACAATGGGATTTGGATTCGTTACGTCCCTAATCCTCAACATTAATGGATCAAAATAAACTACAACTTTATTAATAAAAAGATACATTTGGAGAGTTAGAATATAAATTTAACACCGCAAGGATTTAAAATTAAAATGAAATGCATGAACCACTGAGTCTTTAAATAATGAAACTTTTTTATAAACTAGCTTTTAAAACTAATATTTCATCTTCTATGATTCGAATTTCCTTAACAGACATACATGGTTGAGATCTGTAAGTTATTTGGAGTCTGACAGGACAAACATAATTTTTGATAAATAGTAACCTACCCTTAAAAATAATAACCTACACATATGAATAGTAATATAAACCTTATTAATAGTAAAATATTAAAATTAATAGTAACATAAATAATTAATGTATAACAAGAAAGTGTATTATAAGTGACAATAAAACCATAGTATAAGTGTTTTTGTTTTTGTAAGACATAAATATTTATTTTATTTATTTTTAATAATTATATAATTTAAATTAATATTTATTTTCATAAAGTGTAATCATAAATCATTATTTTTTTACTTAGGGATATAATATAATTTTATGTGACCTTGATTAATTTTTCAATGTGTTATAAATTGAGTTAGAGTATTAAAATTGTATTTCTTGGAATAAATTATTTTTTTATTTAAATATTATATTTCTCATATTTATAGAATATTTTTGATAAAATGGAGTTCATTATTTAATTATACAAATCAAAAAATGGTTAGGGTTATTTTTTGGGATTTTTCCGAGATGCATAATTTTTATTGAATAATGAAATGCAAAAAATATACGAAATACGCTAACTACATGATTTATTGAGTCATTTATGATGTTATAGTGGGGTAAAAACACTTGGTTCGAACTAAAATACATATATTACTATTTTTTTATTATTATTCATTACTAATCATTTTCATTAGAACAAATAAAAAATTACTGATTAGAATAATGTAAAACCCCTCATCTCCTCAACTATAAATACCATCCTCTTCCTCTAAAACTTTTCATTCATTTTTATTGTCTAAATTTTGTAAAATAGACTTTCTAAGGTGCCTCCACATGTTCAATTCATTTTGGATTCACCAAATTTCCATAACCAAAGGCGTTAAGGTTGATCTCAAGGAGAAGATATCAAGAGATAAAAATCCTCTTTATTTCCTTTTGTTTTCTCTTCCAATTCCTTTCCTTCATTTATACTCTCTTCATCTCATTTTATCTAAGAGGCATGAAATCAATTGTATCTTATATATTCATGATTTTATCAGGTAAATAGAAAAATTCCTCAACATAATACATATCCACCCTCCTTTAAAAACATCACTTGTGATGTGTCGGCTTCCAAAATCATAGATGATGTGTTTTTAATTTTTATTACATCTTTATATACTATTTGTAAATACCTATTAATGGTAAAAAAAGATTATATAATTTATTATATAACCCCTTTTATATACTATAATGAACAAAGATGAATGAAATTAAATTATATAATGAATTATGTTCAATATTATCGATGAACCGCCAAAATGATCTATACAGATATCACTAAAGATTTATCAAATTATTCTTCCTCGTACCACATAAACAAAATAAATTATGGAATCATTAAATATTACTGAAAAATATTAATACCATTTAATTCCACTTCTATAATTTCATTTCCATATGGATGGAAAATAAAATTAAAACCGACCATAGAAACCATATAAACTGCGCACCTGAAACAATGGAAATAACATAAAATTATTAATAAATAAGTAGAATGATATTATAAAATGATCATATAAGTCATTATAAACATGAATATGTTTCATTAATATATTAATAAAACACTTTTAACCATTATACACAAGTCTTAAGAAATATTGAAGTAAGACAAACCTAAGGTTAAGGAATTCTTAACCAAGTTTCCATTATTTAAGTTAACCTTCTACTTCATTTATTATATGGTTCTAGGATTGATGGTGTAATTAATTTTTGTTAATATTATGTTGAATAATGTTATTTTAAATTGTATACACATATTAAATTTGATTTATTAATTCTCATATAATTATATGTTTCTGTAAGGGGATTTTCTTATAAAATCCTCTTTTAAACTTCTATTTTTACAAAATCCAGAGTGAATTTTTTTATACAGGTATTCTTGTTTGATTATTATGTTATGGTTAATGAGAATTGTTTATGAGAAAGTTTTATAAATATATCTCCCTCCAATTAATTGGGTATGTTTATGATAGAGGTCGGTTGTATGGTTACTACAAGTGTAACTGCTATGGTTACACAATAAGGTAGACGTGAGGGTTGTAGTGTAAGGTAGTCATGAGGGTTATAATTAATAAGATAACTGAGAGGGTTACATTATTATATATTTAATGAAAAACTATGAATTTATTGCTATATTTATGTTCTATGTGGTTTTAAGAAATCTCATGGAAATCTCATCATTCACAATGATAGTATATAATGGTGAGGAGTATATCATTGTGAAAATGATTTCATACATTTATAAGTTCAAATGAACAAATTTTTTCTTTCCTTGTTTTTTATCTATTATTGATCTGTTTTTCTCATACAATGTTTTTAAATTATTTCAACATGTTATTAGAATTCGTAAGACAAATAAGGAAGTCATGTTAATTGTTTCTATGATTTCTCAAGGGAATCATGATTTATTTGAAAGGATTTATATTTGGGAAGAAATTGATACTATTTTTTTCTATCCACTATTTATAGAGGGGGAACAATTTATTTTTATTTTGTCTTGAATATCTAAAACTATAAACTTTTAAATTTCTTTTATGTGAAATAAAGTGAGTTCTGGTCTGAAATTCAAGATTAAGTAATGTTATAAGGCTTGGTCCTTATAGTTGGTATTAGAGGATGGTTTAGATAACTTAAGGGGTTATTATGATGTCAAAATAATAAAAGGAAATATTTTTACTCTATTTTTAATTTGAAATTATATAGCATTCAAATATTACCATGTTGCTTCAACTAAGATATATTTTTTCCAAAATGGTTTTCCACAGAAGAAACGATGAGTATAAAGTGGAAAGGCACCGACAGAATGTTATCCTTCTGAATCTATGACCTGGAATGGTAGGGATTAAGACCATGGTGTTTTCTATAGTAATGGAACATATGAAGCATGAAATAAATGGTGGTCTCATCGATGAAAGAGAATAACCAAAGCTACCACAATATAACCTGTTGGTAGTGGAACATTTTATAAGAAAACACACTCATACTTACATTTGATATTCTGACTCAGTAGAAGATGAAAGATGGATTAAATCCCTTGAAATTGTATTTTATATTATGGGATTTTTTGATAATCAAAAGATAAGTCTTTCAAATTATCTTTTTGAAGGTGAAGCTGATCAATTTGGGTCAATGGTCAAGAATATCATAGAGAGAGAATATTAAATCCAAAAATTAAGATTTATTTAAAAAATTCTTCAAAAATATTTTCTGAGGTGTTTAAACATAGGATAGTCAATAAATTAAATTAATTTAAGAAATTGAAGGAATATTTAGTGGATTTGTGTGAATAAAACTTAACCTGACTAGTGAGGTATGCTCCAAATCATATTCTGGATCTTGAGAGATAAATAAAAAAAATTTCATAGGATTGAAGAAAATATATTTATGTGAATTGGATTCCCATGAGGTCAAAATTTATGATAAACTTATCTAATGTGATGAGATGGTAAAAATGGGGTTTTTTGATGGTACGTGCACTTCGAAAAAAAGAGAAGGATAGGTCTAGATGGATAGTGATGTGTTAGAATCAATCAATGAAACTTGAATTTAAGAAAGTCCATTATCCAGTTTGTGGAATGTGTGGAAAAAAGAACCCATGGGAGTGACATAAAAAAATAGGGAAGTGCTTTTGATTTGGTATATTTAGAAATATTGCACGATACTGTAAAGAAAATGATCATATGAATAATCCTATAAATAAAAGTATAATGTATTTTAAATGTGGTGATATGAGTCATTATGAAAATGCCTACTTAATGAAAAAATTTAATGATGAAAGGAATCCAGACTGTAAAGAGAATGATGTAGTGAGATCCTTTTCAACTATTTCAGTAAATTTCATGCCATCCAACGAAGTGATATTAGATACTTTTTTCAGTCACTTAGATTTTTCTAAAATCATGTTTGATATCGGGTCTATACAATCCATTATTTTTGAGTAATTTTCTACTAAATTGGAAAAATCACCTCATAAAAATTATTCAAAAAGTTATTATTAAAACTTTAGGGGAAATGTTACAGTAAATAGGAATTTTTAGAATATTCATATTATTATCTATCAAAATACATTACCTAGAAACATTTTTTTCCCTCATTAGAGTATTATGTCATTATAGAAATGGATTGTCTTCCTGTTTGTTATGCTAAGATTGATTGTAGAGAGAAAAAAAGTTTTTTTTCAGAAATAGTTTCTATTTGTATACAATAACTAACCCATACATTTTTTTAATTATTAGGAAGCTGATAAACTGTTGAAAAATGGAAATGAAATTTATCTGGATCGTATTGTTGAAAACAAGGGAACTATATAGATTAATTGTGTTTCAGTGGTAAATGAATTCCTAGATTTTTTCCTGATAAGTTACCCAGCGTTATAGTTGATTAGTAAGTTGAATTCACAATTTCTTTAGTTCGAGATGATAATCCATTTTTAAAATATTCTTATTTAATATATCATGTTGAACATAATGAATTGGAAAATCATTTGCAAAAGTTTATTAGTAAAGGCTTTATTCATCCTAGAACATCACCTTTAGGAGATCCTTTTTTTCCACTACAAATAATGATTGGTCGATGATACTTTTCATTAATGATAGAGACTTTAATAAAATTAATGTTATGAATAAGTATTATATTCCTCATATCAATGACTAGTTTGATCAGCTCTAGAGAGCTCAATATTTTTCCACGAATGACATGAGATTTGGAAACCATCTGTTGAAGGTGAAGGGGGTGACATCGCATAAATGGTTTTTTGTACTTGTTATTGGCATTATAAATTTATTGTTATGTAATTTTGGATAACTAATGAATGTTCCATATGAATTGATATTATGAAAATAATATTTCATGAGTTCTTGGATAAGTTTTTAGTTGTGTTTGTTGGTAAAATTTTGTTTTGTCATAAATTAATGATGAGCATGAAAAACATATAAGGGTTATTTTTCAAACCTTTATGTAAATGAAACTATATGGAAAATTCAGTAAGTGTGATTTTTGGTTGTAATAGATTTATTTTATTATAAACACTGTAAATAAGGATGGAATAAATGTTCATCCTACTAATAAATTTTTTTAATTAATAGACAAGACCTAAAAATGTTATAGAGATTCATATTTTTGTTGGATTAGCATGTTATTTCCGATGATTTGTTAAAAACATTTCATGGTTATATATCCCACAAACTATGTTAACATAAATCTGTATTAAAATGTTTTTGGAAAAAAATATGGTGTTAGTTTTTAGGAAATGAAGAAGAGATTAGTGAATTCTCTAGTTTTGGCATTACCTATCCGAAATGGTGAGTTTTTCATCTAGAGTGTTGTTCATGGAAAGGACTTTGCTGGGTTGTGATGGAAAATGATCGGGTATTTTTATATTCTTCAAGACAACTAAAACCTCATGATTTAAATTATCCCATAAATGATTTTGAATTATTAATTTCCGTTTTCCTTTGACAATTTTTTGGAATCTTTTATATTTAAACAAATTTAAAATATATACTGACTATAAAATTTAGATGTATAATTCAATCGGGAAGAAATTAATCATGAGGTAGAGAAGATGGCATGAATTGATAAAGCATTATGATTGCATGATCAATTACCATTCTAGTAAGGAAAAAATTAGTTGATGCCTTTAGTCCAAAACATCATGCTTCATTAACCATGTTACATATTGAACATGATACCTTGATTAATTATTTTCTGATTTTTATCTTCAAAGTTGTTTTTATAGGAAATACCTCTATATTGTTTCAAGATTCATTAAATTCATCATTATCAGATAAAATTTAGTAAGAAAATAAGACAGTGAGCTATAAGAAAAGGTAGAATTGGTTAAAATGGGAAAGTTTCTAGAATTTAACCTTGATAAATATTGTGTTATAAGATTTGTAAAAATATTGTGTGTGCCTTATGATTCCCAATTGACGGAATATTTATTGTCTAAAGGTCATAGTTCTCTATTTATAGTTCAACCTGGTAGTACTAAGTTGAACATAGAACTTTAATAGTATTACTGGTGGAGTGGAATAGAAATTGATATTTCATATTTTACTATGAAATGTTTGACATGTCAATTAGATAAATCATAGTGGTAGTTACAGATATGCATTCTTCATCCCTTTCCTGCTCCATAGTGGAAATGGGAAAATGTATCCATGGACTTCGGGGTGGGAAAACATATGACCTCTAGAGGTAACAATGTGATTTGGGTTATTGTTGATCGGCTAACTAAATCTTCATATTTCCAACCTATTTGAGATACAATGGATTTGGATCAGCTTTATTGACTGTAGTTCAAAGATATTTTTAGCTTAAATGGAGTTCTTATTTCCATTTTTTCTTACTAGGATATCAGGTATACTTCTAGTTTTTTGAAGGGCCTTTGAAATTAAATGAGATGATAATTAAATTTTCATACATGTTTTCATACTCAATTGGAAGGGAAGTCAAAACAACATATTCATACATTGAACAATTTTCTTCAAGCTTGTTCGATGGAATAATAGGGAATTTGGGATCATCATATTTCATTAGTTTAGTTTTTTTATAATAATAATTTTCATTCCAGTATACAAATGGAACCATTTGAGTCATTTTATGGGAAGTACTATCGAACTCCATCATTTTGGGATAAATTCAGTGAAATTATGTTAAGGGGACCATAATTAATAGAGGAAGTGGCTAAGAATGTGAAGATGAACCAGGAATGCTTGAGGATAACATAGAGTAGGTAGAAAAGTTATGCATACAACTGGAGGAAAGGAATTTGTATTGAAGTAGGTGATCAGTTCTTTCTTATAATCTCGCAATGTGAAAGTGTAATGAGTTTTGGTAAGAAAGTAAATCTAAGTCCACAGTTCCATAGACCTTATGAAATAAAGGATAATGTTAGACAAGTCACCTACTGAATATATTTACTTACAAGTTTATCTAGGGTACAAAAAGTTTCTCATGTTTCTATGATAATAAAGGATGTGTGATATTTATCAAACTTCTTAATCTTCAAAATAGTTCAGTTTCATGAAAACCTTTCTTGTGAAGAGAAACCTCTTGATATTATTAATTAATGTGATCATGTATTATGGAATAATGTAATCTTCCAGGTAAAAGTTTTATAGAGAAACCACATTGTTGATGAATCAACATGGGAATATGAAAATAAAATGAGGGAAAGGTTCCCTCACTATTAAAATAAGAATATAAAATTGAAGGGGTTCAATTTCTTAAAGGTGGGGAGAATGTAACACTCCAAAGTATTAAAAATCAATTGAAATGCAAGAACAATTGAGTCTCTACATAATGAATCATTTTCAAAAAGTAGACATTAAACAAAATTTTTTTGCTTCTATGTTTGGAATTTCAAAAAACAGACATACATGGTTGCGATTAGTAATTTATTTGGATTCTAATATGAAAAACATATTTTTTAGTGAATAGTAACCAACCCTTATAAATAGTAATATACCCTTATGAATAGTAATTTGGCCCTTATTAATACTATGTTGTCCACATGAAATGTAACATCACCAATGATTGTATACTAGTAATGCATTCTATAATTGAAAATATCACATTAGTATAAGTATTGGTATTTTTATAAGACATAAATATGTATTTGAACTTTTGTGATTAATTTATTAATTTAAATTTACATGTATTTTCTTAAATTGTAATAATAAATTATTATTCTATTGACTTATGGTTATTAAAAAATTTTAGGAGACATTTATTAATTTTTCACAGTGTTATAAAATGGGTTATAATTTTATAATTTTAATTTTTTGAAAAAATTATTATTTTATATAAAATTTAAATTTCTCATATTTAGAAAATTATTTTGATAAAATAGAGTTAATTTTTTGAGTTCTACATGATGAAAAATTGTTAGGGTGAAGTTTTTGTTTTTTTTATACATGATTTTTTAGTGAATAGTGAAATACAATAATATTGAAAATAAGCCAAATACATGATTTATTGAGTCATTGATGATGTTATGTTGTGGTAAGAAGAATTGTTTAAAACACACATGAAACGTTTTATAATTTCTTCCACAAGACTCAATACAATTCATTATCTTGAGAAAAAATAACTATATAATTATTAAAATAATATAACCCCCATCATCACCTCCACTATAAATACCACCCTCACCCCACTCTTCTTCTCATACATATAAATATTTTAGAATTTTCAAAATTATGAAAAATATTATTCTTAAGGATCTTCCCGAAATCCAGGACTTTTTGGTCTAACCAAAATTCCAAAACCAATGGTCATATGGACAATCTCAAGGATAATAGAGAAAGAGGTAAAAATCCCCTTTCTTCCTTTTGTTTTCTTTTCAATTCATTTCCTTTTCATATAATATATTCACCTCCTTTTATCCATAAGAAATGAAATCTATATTATCTTATTTATTCTAGATGTTATCATAATTATGGAAATATTCCTCAACATACTTCATTTCAATATGACAAGAAAATCAAATAAAAACTGACTATAGAAGCCATGTAATGTACGAACCCAGAACAATGGAAATAACAAAATATAATTTACAAATAAGTTGAATGATGACATAAAATGATCATATAATGTGTTATAAACATTAATATTTTTCTATAATATATTTATAACACTCTTTTAATAGTTATATTGTATGTTTAGACATGTTTTACATAAGATGAACCGAAGGTAAGGGAATTCTTAACCCAGTTTCCATTCTTTGGGTTTACATTCTACATAATTTATTATATGGTTCTAATATTATTTTTATAATGAATATTATTCTATATTATGTTTTATATTTTTAATTTATAGTGTATAAACATATTCCTTTTTTTCTATTGTTTCATATATGAATTATATGTTATTTGTAAGGGAAATTTCTTATAAAATCTTCTTTTAAACTTATAGTTTCACAAAATAAAAATTTAATGTTTTTATGAGAGTATTCTTGTTTGATTATTATGTTATGCTTATTGGGAATTTATTATAATGAAGGGTGGGACCAATATCGTTCTCCAATGTATTGGGTACTTTTATGTTGGAGGTTAGACATATGGTAACTCCACATTTAACTACAATGGTTACATAGCAAGGTAATCATAAGGGTTACATTGAAAAGTAATCTTGGGGGTAACAATTAATAAGGTAGCCGAGAGGTTTAAAATATTATGTAGTTAATTCCCAAGATACCTTTATGGTTATATTTATCTTCTATATGTTTTGTGGAAATCTCATGAAAATCTCATGTTCACAAAGTATGTATATATGAGTGAGAAGTATATCTTTTTGTATATATCTTCATACATTTACAAGTACTCAAAAACTAATGTTTTTTCATTTTTTTATAACCCGTATAGATCTTATGGTTATAATACTATGTCTTTAAATAATTTTCATAGGTTATAAGGATGTTTAATACAATGAAGGAAGCCCAGTTAATTGTTATGATGATTTTTCCAAGAAATAATGTTTTATTTCAAAAGTTTTATATATTAGAGGAAATGGGTATTGTTATTGTGGTATTTTTTGTGTATATATGTGAAATTATAAATATGTATTATGACATGAACCCTTAAACCTATAACCATTAAAATATACTAAGTTTTAATTGAAGTGATTTCTTGAATAAATTTCAAGATTATGTAAGGTTATAAGCGTGTGTCCTTATAATAAAAACACTAGAGATACATGGTCATAATGATCAATTATTATTATGGAATACTATACTATTCATATATAGAATTATATGGTAACTCATGGTAATAAAACATAATATATGTAATTTTTTTAGATTAAAGAATCATTAGGCTTTACTATTTTATTTGTATTGGATTGGATTGATTTCAATGTGACTGATTAAGGAATGAAACAAAAAAATAATGAATATCGATAAAACAGTAGTAATTAATTATTATTTAGAAAGGAATATATTGAATCCAAATTAAAAACATATAAGTCAAGAAAAAATATATTATTTTTATGGTTATCATTATTTTTAGTGAAATTATAAAATAAAATTATGAAAATGGATCAAAATCTGACCATATTTCTAAAACCGATCGAAAATCTATATATATATATTGTATTCATAAACCAATTTTTCGTCATTTATAAATTAAGTTTTATATCACATGAATCCATAATTATGATAAGATGGATATAGTAAATTATTTCTTTTTTTCAATGAATATATTGTTTTCTAGGTAAAACTGTAAATTTACACACCATTCTATGTCATTGTTGAAGAAATATTGTTATGAAATATCAGTTCTGACTATTATTGTACTTTTAATCATGTATTTCATATATCATCATATATTTTGTATTATATATAAATTATTCACATTTTGAGTTACACTACAGTAATTTTGTTTCGTAGGTAGTATTTATTTTCATTATTTTTATAATATGTTTTAATTTTTCAATAAAATATATAAAAATTAAGTAATAATTTCATTAGAGTATGTTCAACCTATATTTTAAAAGATTAAATTAGATAATTTTTCATTTTATTTAATAAAAGATATAGTCACATATTTTTTAATTCAATTTTTTCACATCATAATTAATTTTTTTCAATTTGAATTCCTTTATTTTTTTATATTCATAGTTTTTGTTAGATTGATCATGACTGAAACAATATTTTAGGATTGAATATAATTAATAGTGGAATAATATGGTTTAATATATTTAATAAAACTATAAAAAAATATGAAATATTTATTATAGTATATGTTGAGAGTGATTAATATAACAAATTTCTAATTATATCATTATCCAGAATATTTAATACTAAAATAAATAAAAACTAGTTGACTGGATATAATCCTGGAAGTTATTTTAAAATAATAAATATCAAAAAAAATTGGATCATTATAAACCATAAATAATTTTAATTCTATTTATTATGAATCATAGAATACAAAAATTATATGTAATTGAAGATGACCATATATGTTATTAAAATATTGATCTACGGTCAATTAATTTTAATGAAATTCATAAGTGAATGAAATTTATATTTTTTTTAATAACACATTTTGAATTAATTTTCTCAATTATAAATTCCATAAAAGAGGTCAACTATATTTTAGTGTTTTATTTAAGATGTTTTATCAAAATTTTGGGTTAGTTTTGAAATATTTGACATTTTTTGGAAGATGGAATATAATTTTCACATTGTTTCATGTAAATTTGATATTATAAAATTAAATATTTATTATTTAGTAGTTTATTATTGGTAAGGTTAATAATAAATTGCAATTTTAAAATCAACATGCTTAATGATGTTGTACAAATATTTTGGAAATTTGGAATTATTTTTCGGAACTAAATCTAAGAAATTAGAAACTATAAATTATATATATATTATATGACAATTTTAAAACTACATTCCTAGTTTAGATTTAAAAATTTTATATTTAAGTTTCATTTAATTATTCTTTTAAAAAATTTCGATGGATGAGAAACCACAAATCAATTAAAAAAAATTCTTAGTTGTTGGATTGTCATTTTATTTTAATATATATATCAAGATAATGTTATTAAATATCAAGGGATAAATAATGCTAAAATTTGACTAACTCATTTGATAAAAATCATTGGGGTCATTACTCCATAGGAGATCAAATAATTATACCCTATAGAATGAAAGTACTCTTAAAAATCATAAACTATGGTCTCAATAAAAAAATATATAAAATAACCTTGAATTGTAAAAACCTTGGTGCATATTAATCAATCTGAGTCCAATATAAGTGATTTCATATGATTTAGGATACTTTTAAATTCAATAATATGAAACATGAATATCCCTATTTACACTTTTCCTTTTATCTATAATTATATCACACATTCAAGTATAATGAATTTAATAATAGTATAAATTAGATTATGGGACTTTATATTTTCAATTATAAATATATAAAGTGTCAGATAAAAAGAATTCTACTTAGATTAACTAATAAATTGTATAAATTATCCAACAATTTGAAAGCTATGTTATTTACTACAAAAAAACATGATGAGAAATAATTATAATTTCATGTAATACGATAGGGAACCAACACATGAATCTCAATAAAATTTTATATAATCATGGATGAAGTTACCATTTCTTATCTCGGATCAATGGATTCATTTTTAAAACTTTTACTATAATTAATTTGTTAATGTATGACTAGTTTTTTATGCTACATCTAATGGAGGACTAATGATACCCAAAGTCACTCAATATCACATTGTTAAACTGTTAAATCATTTTTTCGGTTGTAAAACTTTATGAAACACATCATGAACGAGGAATCCATTAGGTATATGAAAAGATAAATCTTACATATTTATTCAATTAATTAAATATAATCCTAAACCATAACAATCAACATGAAATTTATGAGAATTACCTCATCATATGAATAATGATTACGTATAATTTGAAGATAAAAAACTAATAGATTAAAAATAATTTTTTACAAAAGAATCCAAAAAATAATTCTAGATTTCATATATTTAATAGTTTATGTAGTAATTCCAAAATAGGGGGTTTAATTAATAATTATCTTTGTATAATTTCAATCATAATCATTTTATTTCTTTATATTAGTGACAATACTCAGGTTTGGTTCATTTTTAATAATAATATAAACCTACAATTCCCAATTATAATTAAAAAATATTTTTTACAGAAATTTAAAAGATTAAATCTAAATTTCAGTACATATTCACTAAATACATTTATCATAATGGTTAGTGGTATCAATATTTTCATAATTTTCTAAAGAATACGGATTATTTGATATGGAAAAAATATATATCTTTTGTAAATTGGAATTGAACTCATGTTGAGTCTTTTTTATATAGTATTTATTAACACAAAGAATAATTTATGTGATAATAAAAATTATATTACTCATAGTAGTTGTAAAAAATTATAATACATTGTTATATTTGAAGGATTCAAGAGTGAGTTAAAGAATATTTCATAGATACAATATAGACAAATTTGAAAAAAATGGATAATGAATAAGTTATCATAAACAATATAAGAAAATAATAATAATATAATAAATAATAATTACATCAAAATGATGAGGAAAAATCATACAAACCTACAATTCCATTCCCATTTATAATTGATAAATGTAAATTTTAGGATTAATATAAAATAATTACGGGGATTTAATTTCCAATTTCACATTAATATATTATATTTCATTATACATTTTAACATTAGAAATATCAAAAATAAATTAAAATGAAATAAAAATGAAAATTATTATCTGGTATTTAAATCATTAAGTGAGGAATTATCAATAATTACACAAAACAAAACATACAAATATCTACAATATTAGGATGATAACCTAATGAAAAACTGACTGTCTAATTCTTTGAAATATTAATTCAACATTATGGTATCAATGTCATTACCCTATAATTTTTTACATTTTTATGATTCTAATATATTAAAAAAAGTTAAAAATAGAAAATATATAAATGTAAATTGAATAAACAAGAGAAATCATAGATAATGAACTAGTATAAATAGTAAATTTTATATTCCCTAATGGTATATTGATTTTCAAAACTAAAATTTTTTGGGTAATTATCTATAAACAAAGTATTAGATTTCTTACATATTTGTAAATCCATTATTGGAATAAATCATGGGAGGTTGTTGTTCCCGTTTAGAGGTCATAATATCACGTTATACCTCATGAAAATTATTAATCACATAATGTAATCGATGGAATTTTTTTTTATTTTCATTCTTGATGACATTAGAAAATAAATTTATATAAATATTAATAAGATAAATAAGATTATGGAAGTTATTAATTATATTTAAAAAATCATTAATATACATATTAATATAGAGGAAGATAAAAATTTAGATTCATTGTGGGTAAAACATTTATCAAGACACTCATATATAGATAAATCTTCATCTCAAAATAATTCTACTATGTTTGAATCAAACAAACTATCTAAAATATTTAGATACTCATTTTTATAATATGATAACATATTATTAATATTGATTTTAGTAAAAATTAATATAAAAATTGTTTGAATGATAATTGAAGAAGAAAGTGAGTACAATGATTATAACCATCATATAAAGAATATCTCTAAAAAACTACTCTTAAGTTATTATTATTAGAAGAGTGAAATCCAAGTAAATAGTTATGAAGGAGGTTTAATTATCTAATTAATGTCATATTCAATAAGGTAATCATTAAAGTTCACTATTTTTGAATCATCCATTACATTTTCAATAATTATTGTTTGATTACATTGTGAATAATCATGAACAAGGGTGGATTCATAGTGATCCACAATGATAATATAAATTTTTCTCAGCCATGTATTGTCATAGTTTCGGGATTCTATATGTATTTTTTGAAGATCAATGATAATAAGAGGAAATTTCACTTCCTATCACCTATTTTTATTCATGTATTGGATTTCCTCAAAAAATTTATATTTTTCTATGAATATAATTAATATATAATCAAATAAAAAGCCATTTTTATGAACAATGAAAAATGACTATCACATATTCACTTGGTAATTCTTCCTATTTTTTCATGTCCTTTGGGGTGACTAATTCCCCCATGAATTTTAAACTGTGTATGAAATTTATCACTCATGGGATGTTACAAATGTTTATATATATATATATGGATGAACATTACACTTATTTAAATTGATACAATATTGTCATGTAAAATATAGATGTATTCATTGATATATTTGATGAAAAATGTTTAATGCACAATTAAGAGATGTTTCATGTTTCAATGATTGGAGGAAGTACACTTTGTTGAAAATAGTTTTATATTATTGAATTCATGTTTGTCTGGTAAAGGTCATGGGGATTAGTGAGATTTTGTAACGCACATCATTAAGGATTTAAAATAGCTTTAGAGTCCATGAATGATTATACCTAGTGTTCATTAATGATTATACATATATTTCTTCATCAAACACACATAATTTCGAAAAATAACACCCATTTATATATAACGATAAGTGGAATTTAAAATTTAGAATTTCATGAAAGAATTATTGGTTTCCAAAATAATTATCCCATCTAATTCATAAATTCCCTTTAAGGTGATTTTCATTGCTCGTGATTATATAGTTGGGGTAGGCATAGAGATAAAGTTTATAGAATTATAAAACATATTTTTTATGAAACTTTTATCATATTTATACACTATAGAACTAAATTAACTTGAATATGGATCTTATTATAGTGATCAATGATTTTGATAAATTTTGACAATACCCTATTACCTTACAAAAGTCATATAAATGGTTCATGTCACTCTCAAGTATTTTTTAACCTTAAAAGTAAAAATATGATGATTTTTTTAAATGTTTGATATCAATATAATGGATAAGATGGGTGTAAGAATTATTATGTTGATGACATGTCATCCCAAGATCTTCCACAGTTGAATGATAAATAATATATGAATATTAATGATGTGTTCTATGATGGGTTATATTTAAAACATTAATTATGTTCCCATACATAAAATTAAAAATTTTTGATTTATTTTTCCATGATATCCATTTATCCTTAATTAATTATAGTATAAAAATTATTTCCTATTAGATACCAAAATCTATTTCTAGGATAATATTGTTATATTCATTAATTATGGAGACTAATTTATAAGAATAATTTTAGAAGAGTTATATGTGAGAATCCACCAAATTTATTTTCCATTTATCATCCAGTAGAGGAAATCATGGGTTGAAACAAATAGTCTCAAGGATACTCATTAGTTGATTCCTCTGGACCACTTTTTATATGGTTGCTAAAGACTTTTTTATGCATGTGATCATTTCCAATGTAAATAAACCATTATAATGATAAGGGATATGTTTTACAATATTGTAATTGAAAAAGAGGTTTTTACATATGGAGTATTGAAATAATGGGACACATTTCTAATGGATTTATTTTTTAGAAAATAAAAATGATGATGAAAAATATTAAAACTATATATGTACTTTTTTGTTTTTGGTTAAGTTTTAAATTTTTTGAATTATTTATAAATAACATGGAATTGATAAATTTATATAAAATGATTATGTTAAATATTTTTTCATACAAATGAGTAAAAGGATAACTAATCAAGATCATGGTCAACACCACAATACTAGTTCATTATATCTACTTATAGAAATTAATGGACCATTATGTTACTTGTGAATTTTATATCAACCTCAGGTTAGTGTAATATTTACTCTGTATCATGAGGTGAATAAAATTGAGAATATTATGAGACCAATTTTTAAACATTAATCAATGAATCATGATGATGAACAATTGGAATACATGAAAAATATTCCAAGCACTGTTTAGAACCTCTAAGTGATTTTTTTAATGGTAAACCATGTAAAATCCATGTATATATAGAGTAAAAGACCTAAATTTTACGTAAAAATTCAAATTGTTATGTTCAATTAGTAGGAAAATATATATTATAGTAATTGAACGTGATAGAATGACTTGACAGGAATAAAAAAATAAAATTCCTTAACTAACACATTATAGAATCATAATTCAATATTAATTAAAATTAAAATATATTTTAAACTCACTTATGTGTTTTTATCTAATTAATATCCAATTTTGATTGTCTATATCAATAATGATTTATAGGGATATTTTGCATTCAATGAGAAGAATGAAATTCTTTCATGGTAAATGGGGAATGTATAAATATTACATTGATCATTCTCTGGTGGGATAGATCATCCACAACAAACCCATGATCTAACCAGAATGTCATGAAATGGAATCTCTATCTATTATAGACTAGGATATCCACAACAACACCATGAAATACCCTTATCCAAAAACTAAGGGCATTCATCATAACTACCCTAAAAAATCAACACCAGTCACTAAATTTTGATATAAATCTATTTTCCACAGTTATTTTCTAATTTGAACATCGCAAAGTGTATATAAAACCACAAACAAACCAAAAATGATTTATTTTACATGATTTTATTATTTAAAATTATATGGAACACTTTTCTCAAAACATACCATTCCATTATTTATGTCACACTCTTAACCAAGATATCAAAAACCACCCAAGACACAATAATAAAATTCCCTCGCCTTATTCATCTCCCCATTACCATTTATATCAATAAAAATGATCTTTTTTCTAAATTTTCATAATTTTCCATGTTAATTTTAATTATTCGCAACTTGAAACAAAAAGGAATTATCGTAGATGTATGAAACCATTTTCATAAACATCAAAAAAAATTAGATTGGTATCGAACCAATACTAAATAATATCATTTTCACTGCCCTAAATTTTGACCCAAGACATTTTAAAAAACTAAATACCCACTAATTATCTGTATCATGACACATTAAATAACATTAAATTTTTTTCATCCTACTCAACCAACATAACCATTGAAAATTTCAACAAGATAATTTCATCAATAAGACTCAAATATGACCAGTTCCAATAATGAACTACACATATCATACATATATATTATATCTTCGTAGAAAAAAATTTAATCAATTAATCAATTATCCATTTAGGAATTTTTTATGTCTAGTTTCCTTTGATATTTGGATACATAAACAACTAGTTCATAATTGAAATACACCATCTCCCAATAAGTTCATTATACCAAGGACCCTTTATAGAAATTATATATCTAAAAATTTTATTCATAATATAGGGAAAGAAATCATAATAAATTGTATGCATCGATTCTCAATTAGTGTAGTAAAGGTATATATCAACATAATATGATCATAATGGTATGATAACATGAGAAAATAATATTAAAATCATACCTATCATATCATATATCATATACAAGAGTCATAGAGTAAATCTTGGTAGTTCAAGATACTTGAATCGTAATATAATTAAATAAAATGATATAGAGAAAATAAAATTGTCATAATACATATTTTTTTAGTACACACGTGAGAAAATAAAATCATTTCCTTTTTTGTACTAAATCATTACTAAAACTATCAAATTGTAATGGTGTCCTGACCAAATCCATCATAGTAGTCAAGGTTCACACCCAAGAGTATCACAGTAGACAATATATATTACTAAACTAGGTCGACTCCCCATTCTAGACCTAATTATTTGTGGATTTATCAATATATACCCAATTAAATGGAGCTAGATATAGTTTCCACCCATCCATCACTATAACAAATTCACCTTCAATCATTATAACATAACTACCATCCTCAGTTATAACATAACGACCATCACAAAATAAAATCCATACATATGTTTGGAAGAAGATTATAAAACATTCATCTTTTTAGATCCTATGAAAATAATTAGGTTTCATTAACATTTTAAAATATTATAACCCATGGAAATGAATTGAGGTTCAAAAATATTACATCATTTCATCACATAATAGACAATGGAAAAGGAAAATGTTTCATAAAAAACCTATCATCCTAAGAATTGACCATAAAAATAAAAAATAATCATTGTATCCTTGGATTATATCACTAGTAAATATTATGTAACATTAAAGGATATAATATTATATAAAAAATAATTTTAAAATACCACATTGGTTACTTAAGGAGGAATATAATCTCTTTACATTAAAAATGGACTTCTAAAACTATAAGTTCACAAAAAGTTTTCAATATAATTTTATTTCAAAATAATATTCCAAACACAGAATTCAGTTTTTAAAACATAATTTGGTCATCATGGCATAAAATATCATTTCTTATGTAAACATTAAAACAATGATTCTAATCGTATTTTTATTAAAATAGTAAAAAAGTGTCCCATTTGGGATATGATAAGAAAAATCATTTAAACGGTTAAAAAAATCAAACATGGTTAATAATTTCTTTAAAAATAATTGTATATTTTTTAAATGTTTCATTAAAACATTATTTGAAATCATAGACATTAAAAGAAAATAATTTTCCAATGAATAGAGAAAAAATGTCAATTTTTATTAAACAATAATATTGAAATTTTGAGCATAAAACGAATGGATAAAATTTATTAGATTGAAATAATAATAGTATAATAAGATTTATGTTTTTATTGAGACATATATTATAATATTTCATCATCAGAACTTAATTGTTAACAACCATGATAAAGAAAAATGTTGTAACATAAAACCTTTACCACTTTGTATATTTTGAATCATAATCCCCTTGAATGAAATAAAATTATATGGATATATATATATTTATCCTATAATTTAGAGATAATAATATTAAAATTATTTTATGGGCAGTATATAAACCATAGAAAAGAAGAAAATGTTTTGTCACGACTCGTCCCAGTGGTACTCATACCAAAAATCCCCAAGCCTGCCTCCAACAGGCCTAGGCCTAGTGACTAAAACCGAGTAGGCATGTCACTAACATGGGAGGAATTCCCTATAAACCTGTACACACACACACACACACATATCCAATCCCAAAAAGATGAAATGTACAAACTACTAAAAATGGAAATTCATGCATACACTAAAAACCCAAAAACAAAGTACAACAGGAAAGTAAGTATAGTAATGTAAATCCCTTGTCCAAAATTACAAGCCCACCAAAATAACGTCTACAAAAAATCCTTACCTGTAAATAAAGGTACAGGGACTACAATCTATAGTCGTAGAAACACACCTCGGCCTACCTGATCTCACAAAGCACCATCTGGTCCTGGTCCACCAAGAATCATGTCAAAGGCTCGCTCATCTGCACAAGACATGAGACGTGTAGGCAAATCTCGTGCAGGGGTGAGTATAACAATACCTAGTAGGACACCCCGGAAACCAAAATGGAATACAACAAATGAAAATACCATAAAGGAATGATACAGTCAGCTTTATAAAGTATATGTTTATATAACTTATAACAAGAATATCCAGATATGCTCATACACGATCGTCTATCGCAAAAACACCATTAAGATCCAGCTCGAAGATTCCACTAAGAACATATCCGGGAGAACACACTCCTAGGTCTAAAGATAGAGATATGAAGTACTTGTTTCTGGATAAATCACTCCATATTTACTTAAGAATACGATGCTCAGAAGAGTATCAAAACCACTGGCTATGGGGTGATTCAAACAACTCAGTCTGAACGAATCCGCTAAGTAAAGGATTGGTGCCTGGGTAAGGTAGGTCACGTTGATAACAAGAACTCAACATAGGGTACCAGGAAGGAATAAAATATATATATATATGTCTTATAGAGGGGATTCCAAAAAACTCTATTTAGGAAGTCCTGCTAAAGGGGTCATACTCATGTATGTAAGAAATGATACTAGAAACCTTCAGGTGAAAGACCAAGGGTACGAACCCTAAGAAAACTAGCCAATGTCATGGAAGAAAAATGGCTCATTCCATGAAAAACATGTTACATGGTGTGTAGTAGTATTACATGTTGTGTTCCTTGACTCCGAGTACTACCCGTGTAAACGGCCCGTGTCATCCGTCCAAGCTATGTAAAACTCAACTACATGGTATGTAGAAGTATTACACGTCATGTTCCTTGACACTGGGTACTGCCTGTGTAAACGGCCCATGTCATTAGTATTTTCATATAAAAGTAACTACACAGCATTTATAAGGATTAAATGTTGTGTCTGAGTGTCCGGGGGTCACTCTGTGTACGCTGGCCATGTGCCCGTACACAGTCTCAACCTGTGTCGCCCTAATCGTGTACCAGTACACGGGGTATCCCATGTATCTTGTCGGGGCTATCCGGGATAGGGTATACACGTTGTGTCCTTGGCCGTGTACCCAACCCATGTTCGTGTACTCTCAGAGTACACACAAGGTGGTCCTTCGACAAACACACGCCGTATATCCCATACTACACGCCATGTAGTCAGGATTTCTCAAGAACCGTCGTCTTCCTCCACACACCTCGGCCGATCTTCTGTATCTCGATTCTGTTGTCTATTTGCCGCAAAACGCAAGATCCTTGTTCATTTTATCATCCTAACACTAGATCTGAGTGTTTCAGACCTTCAATCAACTTGAAAAACAAGAGTTGATTCACCCAAAGGAAAACACCCAAAACTCATATCTCTCAATCCACTCGGAATCGTCTACCGAAACCATTGTCGCAACTCCGTACCATTATTCCGAGATTGGATCTTCAATCTCAGATCATCACGCCAACATAATAATGCGAAAAAATAAATTTCCTCCCAGAATGCGTAGAATTCACATGAAGAACGTGAGAAATTGGGGGATAAAGGCATAACAAATCGAGAGGGAATAACCCTGATCGATGTTCGTGTTGATATTGGTTCATCACCATTATAAGGATAAACAAAACCAAAACAACCTTCAAGAATAAAATCCCCAAAATCCCCAAAAAATCCCATCCTGCAAATATGATAGATCTGTGGGAAAATCTGTTCATGGATTATTCTGTGTTCGTCGTCAAAATCATTAATGGGGAAAGAAAAAAAAAACAAACATCCAACATGGATCTGTGGTGTTCGTTGTAGAAAATCCAGTTGTGGGATCATCGTTTCCTGCAAAACTCGTCAAGAATGTCTTCACCGCATTGGGGTTTCCCCTAAAGCCTCCAATATTCTAAGGGTTATGCGGTTTGTAACCATGTACCCCTGTGAAAATATCTATTTAAAAAGATAAAAGATTTTCGCTGAAATAATATTTAATAAAATATTTTTATTAAATATTTAATTACAATTACATCCATAGACTAGATTTCACCACCGACCTGTACCAAAAAATGTTAGGCCTTGACTAGGGTAAAATCACCGCTATGAACGCAATGGTGCCCTCAAATTTTCGATCCGAGCACCCATTCATGAGTTATTAAACTTTTTTTAGGAAGACCCCAGGAGCATGTTATTTAATTACTTAATTAATTTCAAACATTTTTTTTGGGCTCACCTAGCCTCTGAACTACACATTGTCTCAAAGCCTAGTATCAAAATAATTCTAATATAATATTAATATAATACATGGGAAAATCTGGGACATTACATCCTCCCCGCCTTAGGGATTTACATCCCTAAAAAGAAAAAAAGGATACTCAAAAAGTTGTGGGTACTGCACACAGATCTGAGCATCCTGCTCCCACGTGCACTCCTGGAGATTCTCGTGCTTCCACCGAACATGCACCAAGGTAATAGCTCATTCATGAAGGATATTCTCCTACCGATCCTCGATATCCACTAGGTACTCAGTAAAGGTTGCTCTATCATCGATGTCTAGCTCGCCCCAGTCGATAATGTGTGATGGATCATGCACATACCTCCATAGCTAAGACACATGGAAGATGTTGTGTACCTGGTCCATCTAAGGAGGTAGAGCCAAGTAGTACACCACCACTTCAACTATACTCTGAATCTGAAAAGGGCTAGCGAACCTCAGAGATTTCCTGCAGCCTCGTCCAAATCTCAGCAATCCCCGTCGAGGTGAGACCCGAAGAACACATGTTCTCCATCCTTATACTCCAAGGGCCTCCGTCTCCTATCAACATAAGACTTATTCTAACTCTATGAAGTCTTAATATTATCATGGATGACCTGCACCTTCTCTGCAGTAGGTCACACCATCTCTGAGCCTATGATTGCTGACTCACCTTGGTCTGTCCAACAATGTGGTGACCTGCAAGGTCACCCGTACAAATCCTTGAATTATGTCATACCAAGAGTGGAATGATAACTATTTTTATAAGAAAATTCCACCAGTGGTAGGTAATCCTCCCAGATATGACCGGTGTAAAGTATGCAAGCTCGTAGCATATCCTCCAGAACATGGATGGTCCGCTCTGTCTGACAATCAGTCTATGGATGAAACATTGTGCTAAAGCGTAACTGAGTCCCAAAAGCATCCAGTAATCCCTTGCACAATTTGGATGTAAAATGAGCATCACGTTCTGAGATGATCGTTGATGGCACTCCATGAAGTCAAATTATCTCCTACACATAGAGGGGTCCCAATCTCACTACTGAACTATGCTCTCATATGGATATGAAGTGGGACGAATTGGTGATTCAGTCTATGATCACCCAGATGGCATCGTGTTCTCTAAAAGTACGTGGTAAACCCATCACGAAGTCCATGGATATACCATCCCACTTCAACTTTGGAACCTCAAGGGGCAGAGTCAAACCTACTGGAACCTGGTTCTCATCCTTTGCTTGCTGACAAGTAAGGCACCGAGAAACAAACTTTTCCAAATCGTTGTTCATTCTTGTCCACCATAAGAGACGTCGAAGGTCCTATTACAACTTTTCCACTCCTGGATGCATCACCAAAAGAGATGTATGGAACTCTCTCCGAACATCCTCCCACAATGTCACTTGCACTACTGTACACCCTCTAAAAATAACAATGTGCTCCACACCTTTTGAATATCCATCAGCAGAATCACCTGCATATTTCTGAGCACAGAGAGTATCACATCTAGCATACTCGAGCTATGCTTCCCTTACTCACTGTAAGAGTGGAGAGGTAACAACCTTCTACTGAAGGTAAGCTCCCTCATCTCTATCCATGAAGGATAACTGTAAAGAGGCCAACTACCTTTTCACCTCATCCAGCAACTGGGAACTGGATTTTTTTCAGATAGCATCTGCCACAATGTTCCCCTTCCCAGTAGTATAAACAATCTCAAACTCATAATATTGGAGGAACTCAAGACACCGCCTATGTCTCAAATTCATATCCTATTGAGAAAAGATATATATGGGACTCTTCTGATCAGAGTAGACAATGAACTGCTCGCCCATCAGGTAGTGTCGCAACATCTTCAATGCGAAGACTACCACTTCCAACTCAGGGTCATGGGTTTCATAGTTCTAATAGTGTGGCCACAACTGACATGAGCCATAGGAAATCGCCGCTTGCCTCTACATCAATATACAAACAAGCTCGGTCCCTGATGTGTCGCAGAACACTACGTACTCGACAGCCTCTTCTGGTAGTCTCAAGACCGGAGCACTCGTCAGACACTATCTCAACTACTGAAAAGCCTCTTGGCATCTCTTGGTCCATAAGAAAGTATGCCCCTTTCAGGTCAAAGATGTCTTGGGTGCTGACATCCTAGAGAAATCCTGAACGAATCTCCGATAGTAGCCTGCCAACCCAATAAAACTCCGCACCTCCGTCACGCTCCGGGGTAGCACCCATGCTAACACCACCTCTACCATGGCTTGGTCCACTGCTCTACCATCTACTGAGATAACGTGTCCCAAAAAGAGAACCCCCTGTATCCAAAATTGACACTTCGCTATTTTCCTGTACAACCCGTGCTCTCGGAGTGTGTCCTGAACCATACTTAGTTGCCTCATGTGCTCTTCCTCAGACGCAGAGTACACAAGGATATCGTCGATGAAGACCACCATGACCCGATCTAGATTGGGCTGAAAGATCTGGTCCATGAGTCCCTGAATCACTATCAGGGAATTCGTCACGCTTAAGGGAATCACTATGTACTCATAGTGACCGTAGCGTCATCTGAAAGTTGTCTTCAGTATATCCTTATCCTGTACTCGCAACTGGTGATAGCATGATCATAGAACAATCATCGAGAACCATCCTTCCCCTCTTAACTGGTTGAGGAGGTCATCGATCCTTGGTAGTGGATACCTTTTCTTCACTGTCACCTAATTTAAGCACCGGTAATCCACATACAACCTCAAGCTCCCATATTCCTTCTTGGAAAACAACACTGGGGCTGCCCAGGGTGAAACACTGGGTCTCACAAAGTCCTTCCTCTGCAAGACTTCCAGCTACACTCTCAACTCACGAAGCTCTGCAGGAGCCATCCAATATGTTGATGCTGATATCGGTGTCGTCTCGGGTTACAACTCAATGCAGAAATATATATCCCAATGGGAAGATAGTATGTGGAAATCCTCTGGAAAGACGTCCCCATACTCAGCCACTACTATTGTAAACTAGAAACTTGTATCATCTGCTATGCCAATGGCTAGGCTAGCCATATGATGTGAAATTGGTTGTACCTTCCTACGCAAAAGTCAATCCTGTGCTACCTATATCTCCTTTTCACAGATGAAGGAGAACCTTGGTCCATCCCTATGGAAACTCTGCCCCCTTCGGCTAAAACAGTCAATCTGGGCTTGAACTTTGGATAGCCAATCCATTCCAAGAATGAAATCATAAGGTCTCGACGCTACAACCAAGAGGATCTAGCTGAAACTCTTGCCTCCAAGGGTCAGGTCACACTATCTGCAAAGCAGTGTGATCTCTGAATCTTCTCCAGTTGGTGTTTCTAAGAATAAGGGTCGAGTCAACAACTCAACTGGAATATCAAGGTCTCAATCAAGTTAAGATTCTAGAAAATAATGATGAGAACATGTTTCTATTAGCACAGAAACCAAATTATAAAAAATATTGATTATACCTCTAATCATTCCGGGAGTACCTGGGTCATAAGACTCCACTGCCTGAAGCACTCACTGCCTCTATCCACCAGCTCCCTGAGCATGGGGTGGACCTCATCGGGGTGGTGGTAAATGGTCAAAACACCGACCACCTCCAGCTACTCTCCCAACTCCTCTCCCACGTCCACCACCCTGCAGATCTATCTACTCCACAAGTTTCCTCTACCTCGGTGGTCCATCCACTTCTCCCATGTCAGTAGTAAGGTAGGACAGAAAATCATGAGCAAGATGTCCCCTACAATCACATGAGTAGCATCGCCTCTCTTGAGGATGGCTGGATGCACCTTGCAAACCATATACGGTAGATCCTCTATCCTGGGATCTCCTCTGAAAACGTCTCCCACGCCTGGGTCCCTGACGTCAGCTCCCTGCAGCCCAGGTCTCTGCTCCATCTCGCTGAATACTGAGAACATCCGGCTATCTCTTCTCTTCCATGAATCTCTCTACAACCAAAGCCTATTCAAGCACCCCATCATAAGTAGGAATTCTCATAGGGATGATGCTACCTCGGATGTTTCTGTGTAATCCTCGCTCACAAGTCTGAGCTCTAAAGTACTGATCCCTGACTATATCCCTTGAGTACCGTGAGAGGTCGGTAAACCTCATTGAATATTCATCAACTGGCATGGTCCCCTTCTGAAGCCGAAGAAGCTCATGTATATGTACTTCTCTTAGTGTAACCGATGAAAACTATTCTTTGAAGGGATTCTAAAACTACGACCATGCAAGAGTCACCTCGTTGTGAGTATGGATAAACAATCTCCACCATATCCCTACCGATCCCTGCAGAAGGTTCGCTGCCAGGATCAACATATGGTCTGTTGGTGTCCTAACCAAACAGAACACCCTAGTCGCTGCCTCAAGCCAGTCCTATGCACCATAAAATTCATACTCTCCTCGAAACCTGAGGGGTATCTGTCTCTGAAACTCTTGGAGTGCCCTCATCCAGTGCTCCTCCTCTGCTGACACAGTAGGAACTAAACACTACTCCACACGTGGTGGAATAATTGTCACACCACCCAGAGGTAAAACAGGGGGATCTGGTCCCTGTATCAAAGCTTCATCACGGAGGGGGTCATCCTCGTGATCGAGCTGTTAGATCCTATCGGGTACGCGTCACGGTGGAATCCTGTAAAGAATCAAGATGTATCACCTCCAGTGAGTGTATCTAGAGCGCTGACTCAAGAAGGACATGGAAACCAGAACCCATTTTGATATGATTCATGTACCACAATTTTCCCCTGCAACTAGTTTTATCATGTTTCGAGTCTCAGTGCAAGTTATCAGAGTCCTAGTGTGTGGATACGTCGGCCGCCCACACCAACAATGGAGTCCCTTCTTGAGAGCCAAACTCGAAACAGTTAACACCATTTCCCCAAACCAACTCAGAGACTTGTGGTCTTAAGGTAGAACCAACCACCTTTGATACCACTCTATCACGACCCGTCCCAGTGGGGCCTATACTGCAACTCCCAAAGCCCGCCTCCAATAGTCCAGGGGCTGGTGACTAGAATTGAGTAGGCATGTAACTAACATGGGATGAATTTCCTATAAACCATCACACACACACACACACATATCTCCAAGCCCGCAATGCTGAAAAGTAAAATATACTAAAAATAGAAATGTCTGCATACACTAAAAACAGAACCAACAGATTACGACTAGAAGTTAAGTATAGTAATGTAAAACCCTGGGCCAAAATTTCAAGCCCACCAAAAGAAATTATGCAAAAAATTCCAACCAATAATGAAAGGTACTGTGACTGAAATCTGTAGCCGTAGGAACACACCTCGGCCAGCTTGATCTCACTGAGCACTATCCGGTCTTGGTCCACCTAGAATTCTGTCAAAGGCTCACTCGTCTGCACAATACATGACATGTGCTCGTAAAGACCATGCAGGGGTGAGTATAACAATACCCTATATGACACCCCAAAAACCACAAAGGAATACAACAATGTAAAATAACACCATGTAATGATACAGTTACCTCTACACAGTATATGTTTATAGAACATATAACAAGAATATTCAGGTATGCATATACAAGATCGACTATCACAAAACCACCACTAAGATCGAGCTCAAAGATTCCACTATCCCTGTAACCGGTAGAACACACTCTTAGGTCTAAAGAGGGAGATATGAAGTACTCATTCTGGGAGAACTCAATCCACAAGTACTTAGTAATACGATTCTCAGATGAGGATCACAGCCACTAGCTATGGGGTGATTCAAACAAGTCATTCGAAGCTAATCTTCTAAGTAGAGGATCGGTGCCTGGGTAAGGTAGGTCACATCGATACCAAGAACTATACTTAGGGTACCAGAAAGGAATAGAGGATCTAGAAACAAGTCTCACAGAGGGTATTCCAACAGCTCTATTTAGGATGTCCTGCTGAAGTGATCATACTCATGTATGTATGAAATGATACCAAAAACCATCAGGGGAAAGACCAAGGGTATGAACCCTAAGAAAAATATCCCAAGTCACAAAAGACAAATGGCTCATGCCATGTAAGACAGGTTACACGACATGTACAAGGGTTACACACCATGTTCCTTGACTCTGAGTACTTCCCATTTAAACGTCTCCTGTCATCCATCCAAGCTGTGTAAAACTCAACAACATGTCGTGTAGAAGGATTACATATCGTGTTCCTTGACTCCAGGTACTGCCTGTGTAAATGACCCATGTCATAAGGCTTTTCATATAAAAGTAACTACATGGCGTGTAGAAGGATTACACACCATGTCTGAGTGTCCGGGGTTCGCTCCGTGTACACTGGACATGTGCCCATACACGGCCTCAACTTGTGTCACCCTGCCTGTGTACCAATACACAGGGTAACCCGTGTATCTGGTCAGGTCTGGCAAGGGAAGGTTATACATGCAGTGTCATTGGCCGTGTACCCAACCCGTGTCCGTGTACTCCCAGAGTACACGCCAGGTGGTCCGCTGAAAAACACACACCATGTAGCCCATACTACACGTCATGTAGTCGAGATTTCTCCAAAACCACCGTCTTCTTCCTCACGCCTCGGCCGATCTTCCAGATCTAGATTCTACCGTCCATTTTCCACAAAACTCACGATCCTTGTTTGTTTCATCATCCTAACACAGAATACGTGTGTTTCATACATTCAATCAGCTCGGAAAACAAGTGTTGATTCATCCGAAGAAAAACGCCCAAAACTCATATCCCTCGATCTGCTCCGAATCATCCACTGAAACCGTCGTCGTAGCTCTGTACCATCATTATGAGGTTATATCTACAATCTCAGATCATATCGGCAACATACGAACACGCAAAGATTAATTTACTCCAAAACACGTTGAACACTCGCGAAGAATGTGAGATATTAGGGGAAAAAGGAACATCAAATCGAGAGGTACTATCCTCAATCGATGTCCATGATGATCCTTGTTCATCACCATTATAAGGATAAGAAAAAAAATTACATTCTAAATGGATCTGGGGAATTAATTGGCGAAGATCTAGTCGTCACATCGTCATTGCTAGTGAAACTCATCAAGAAAGTTATCGCCACGTTGGGGTTTCCTCTAGAGCCTCTAGAGCCTCCAAGAGTCTAAGGGTTATGTGGTTTGTAACCCTGGACCCCTAAGAAAATCACTATTTAAAAAGATAAAATATATTCGTTGTAAGAAGATTTAATAAAATATTTTTATTAAATATTTTATAACAGTTACGTCCAAAAACTAGATTTCACTACCGACCTGCGTTGACCAATGTTAGGCCTCTCCTATGGTAAAATCGTTGCCCAGAACAAAACGGTTCACTAGGATTTCCAATCCGATCACCCATTTAGGAGTTATTCCACTTTTTCATGAAAACCACATGCACGTGTTATTTAATTATTTAATTGAAGTCAAACATTTGATCTGGGCTCACCGGGCCTCAGAACTCCACGTTGTCTCAAAGCATGGTCTCAAAATAATTCCTCTATAATATTAAAATAATACACGGAAAAATTCGGGGCATTACAGGTTTTATAAGGCATGTGTCCCACAGAAATAAAAGTGAGAAAAAATGCTTACCTCAAGTCTCAAATTTCATTATACATGTTCAATACTAATTTATAATAAATATTTTATAATTATTAATATCCTAATGAACAATAATTATTTATATTTTACACTATATTATATAATTGTTTCCATTTATTGATCATTTTTTTATAATTTATTTGTTAAAATCACATTTTGGAAAATAACAACCTATTTTTCCTGTATGTTTTGGATTTGTTTTCATTGTCCTTTTGCATTGATCATGGTTCCAATAACTCAAAAATCAAATAAAATTATAAAAATTATATATATATATATATTATATAAATCTTTAAAAGTTAGAGATAGATTATGAATTACACTATATAAGGAGACAGTAGGTCATACAGATATATAAACATTGTATCCGATTTAATGATAATGGAAACAAAATAAACATAAATAACATAAAAAAATTAAAAAATAATTATTATTTCATATATATGATATATATTATTATACTACATACATAATTCTATACCTATCAAAATAAAATGAAAACCATTTCACATTAGATGATTGAGGTGGTATTCCAAAGGAATGCTTGAGAGATGATATCATTTTCCAATGGATTGGAAAGTATGGAAGTAGATATATAATTATAATTAAAAGAGTATAAATATTTCATTAATATAATATATAAATATTAAATCCATCATGATCTCCATCCATGAGAGTTAGTGAAGGAAAATTAATTACATCGGTTAACAAGGTGGTAGTCTGCGGTACACATCATCGACTGTTTCGTATTCAATCTTATGAAAGATGAGATGGATGTCAGTTCCGAAATTAACATATTAAAATATAATTATATGGTATATATGGTTTTTTATATCATCCTATTTTAGTAATATTTTATGGTTGTGGAACAAGAAATAAAACAAAAACCAAGGTTTAAAAATTGTACCTCATCTTCAGAGAACATTTTTAGGTTTATAACCAGTTTCTTCATTGGATGGTTTAATAACCAAAAAAAACCTCTATTATGTGATTATGGATATATAATAAAATATTTTGGTAGATATTTGTTGAACTAATGGATAGTTAAATTATTAATAAGTGAGGATGGTGGGTTCCCTTTTATAAGTTGGGGACAGGACAAACATGAAATGTTTAAGAATATAAAGATGTACCCACAGTTTAAACAAGCCAAAATGCTCCAAAATGGTTAATTATATAAATATATATGAGCTAATATCTCAATATTTACATGAAATATAAATTTTATGAAATTTTATTTCATTTTAATAAAAAATCATTTTAGTTTAATCCCCAATAGAAATGTTTTAAACTTAACCACGATAGTTAATTTTTACAATTTTTAGTTTTCATTTTGAGAAATATTAAATTGAATTTTTTTTTGTATATTCACTATCCGGGTTAAAATTAATTATTCTATTTTTATAAATTATATTTCTATAATAGGTAAATTTTAATTTAAATTTTAACTCATATAAGTGGCGACAAAATGGCTTCCAGAACAAAAATTTATCATAATTAATGAAAATTTTAATATAAAAATTATATTTAAAACTTATTTTCACAACATAAATTTTTATAATAAATATTAAATTTAATTATTTTTCTTTTAAATCAATAATAAAATTATGTGTATTATGTATGTTCTATAAAATAAAGGTTTTTTATATAAAATATTATTTTTTAACCAATCTCCAAAATATTAATCATTGTAGAAAATTATCATGAATTCTCACAAATTTAAATTTAGAATATGGATATAAAAAATTAATTTTATTTGTTCAACTATATTTTCTAAAATTAATAAAAATCAATTTTATTATTTATTCAAAAAAATTGATAAAAACATTTTTTATAAAAATATATATTTTTTGAAATATATAATGATTTTACTAAAAATGTGTATTATTTTATCAATATGATTTCATTATATAAATCCATTATAGTTAATTATCAAAATTTGGATACACATATTAATAAGAGAAATTATAATGTCTAGGTTATAATGGCCACAATTAATAATAATTATAATGAAAATAGTATATTTGGTTTGTTAAAACTCTGTGTTGCGTATAATGAAATCTATCAAACAAGTCAAATTATTTAAAAAATATATTTCAAAAAACATTAAAGATTATATTATTCTACCTTAAAATGAATTAAATACATTAAATTATTTACTTTGATTCAAATAAATGAGGGTAATTTTACCATATCATGTCCTTGGGTTTCCACATAGCTTCTTCAAATCGTTGGTTTCATAACAAAACATTGACCATGTGAGTGGTCTTGTTTCATAGAACATTCTCTTATTGATCCAAATTTCCATTGGTTATTCCTTGTAAGAAATATATCTATCTCGTTGAATTAAATATATGTTCTTTACATGTGAAGGATCAGTCAAGTAATTTTATAAGATAGCTATATGGGACACATCTCAGACTTCAGAGATGTTCAGTGGAAGGTTCAACCGATAAAATAATCTCTCAATATGATCATGAATTTAATGGAATTGATATGCCTAGTGATTAGTTTTTAATTATTTACAAATATAATTACCCTCTTCCATGGAAAATTATAAGAAACACTATTTCACCACATTTAAATTCCAAATCATACCATCTATTCTCATCATTAATTTCTATCCAAATCTATGTGGCCCTAATGTGTTTCTAAATGGCTCTAACCATATATACAATTTCATCCACTATAAATGGTCATAATATATCACTTTATCCCACTTCATTCTATCACATTGAATTTATACACTTATCTAATTATATGAATTCATAATGAACTATCGGAATTCTCGAGTGAAAGTTGTTATTGTTTAAAATCTCAAATAGGGAATGGTGTTGATCATAACCATACACCAAATACATAGAACGTGATATAAAAATATTATATAGGATTTGAATTATCTATCATACTGATCTTATATCTATGTATTGTACATAGTGTTAATAATCAACTCTATTTCAATTACATAATGAATACTTTCCTATACCGTTGAGTTAATCATCAAATCCCAAATATATACAATCGAATGTGGTACTCTATAAAACATTACCATGTCCTTAACATATGTCATATAAATATAATCATTGGGAAATATTATCTAATAGTAATAGAGTGTGAATAATTTTTAACACAATCTACTAAAATCCATATAGAATTATACCCTCCAGACATTTTTGGGAGTCCTGCGACATAATCCATGGTAATGTTTCCAAATTTACAATCATGTGTGGGTAATGGTCGTAACATCCTCATAAAAATTTATCTCTATAAAAAATTTTATTACATACCATATATCTAGATATATATTATAAAATATATATCTTCATTCCATCCAACCATATTCAATATTTCAAATATCCATACATCTTTGTACTTTCAGTATGAACATAGGATGATGAAATATGATCCTCCTCTAATAGATCCTTCATAAAAACCAGTATGTAGGGGACACAAACATGGTTCTTTAGCTATACAAACCCATCACAATCATTGTTATACTCATGAATATTTTTAACCTTATTCTTCATGTCAACATCATTCTTCTTCATCTATTTTTATATTCACTTGTGTAGATGGATGAAAACAAATTCTGAAAGAGAATATATATCCCCCTCTTTCATGATTTCAATATCCATCCTTCAAAAATACAAAAATATTGGATATTTTTGTAATCCTTACTCTGGATAATATAGATAAATACTTTTGACTCAATTCCTCTACCACCTTATTTGGTTTCCTAGGTTACTACTATATTGACCAGCCATAATCATTAATCAGCTCAAACACTCTTTTCTGGTGCATGTTAAAATTCATATGTGTGAAGTTATACATTAAAATATTGTTATTCATATATATAAATATATATCATATGTTTCTCCATAAATATGATGCCTCAATATATTTAATAAAAATACTATAAAAAATAACCCCCAAACAAAAGTTGGGTACTTTTACTCGTGAACTATCGATTATCATGAGGAATAATCTATCCCTATATCATTTTTAAATCCCATGGTTATATCTATGATAAAGAATAGGTTATTAATATAAACATAATATTTATTTATCTTATCAAAAAAATCACTCTAACTAAGAAATAATGTAGGAATGTGGTTGTATTTTCACCCTTATCACCCATCAGTGGTGGGTTCAAGCCCCATGACATTTCTTGATGAGATATGTTGTCATATTAACTTAAAAATTGTTAATATAATTATTATAAAATCCTGAAAAATATATTTAATATCCATAATCATAAATGTTCATATAAATACTAAAGTTTATACATAAATATTATCTTTTAAAAATATCATTCATCCTAAAAATAATAATTTTGTTCCTGAGAGTTATATATTATTAATTCCAATAAAATATCTCCCTAAATGTCATTAATCAGATTAAAATTTCATCACAGACAACCTAAAATTGGGTTTATGATAAATTGAACATATTATCATCCTTAAATTAATAACCCCTTGACGGTAACCATAAATCTTAAGGGAATATTATGTAATTAAAATAAGAATCCAAAATTAATACAATCCTAAGATGTTTCATGATTCTTATTAGAAAAATAGCATTGGTAATAATAAATCTGGAATATAATTCATAAATACTAATAAATAATAGTTAAATTATTTCATATTAATGGTTGGAATTTCATAATTTTTTCCTTGGTTTAGGGGTTAACCCTTAGTTTATTGAATTGACTCAGATAATTCCCATGTTCCCCATATATAAGACATCAAATTCCTATATAATTCATTGATATATTACCATTAATTTTATATATATAACATCTTCTTATACAATGTATACATTCTTTAAGGTGGTCCTCCCACATTATATACATGTAGTAAGCCTAATAATCTTTCCTATGTGATCCTCCTTACATCAACTTTCATAAAATTCTATCTTTGTTTTATTTGATGAGTTAAGAGTCTAAATAACAATCACATTTTTAACAATATATTATGATTACTGATTAGTAAAAATAACAATATATTTATCTCAGTCATCATCAAATTTTGTTTCTCATAGTCATAAAATTGTCCTTAAATTTAGTATTAACATCATTCTTCTTATTTTCGTCCATTTAATAAAACCACAAAAACATAGTATAAGTAATAATAATCATATTGGGTGCAACATGAATATCCAAAATCACTTTTTAAATGTATAAATTAGTAAAAATTCTTTTCTTGTTTTTACAACTTAGTATTATCCAATGTCATTCAATGTCATTATTCAAATAATTCATGATGTAATGTAAAGAGTTTGTGAATTTCAAGAATAAATCCCCAAGGAGTGTCAAAATAGGTGTGTAATACTTCACATTATCATGCTCATGTTGATGACCGAGTTAATATTAATGTGATCTTTTTGGACTTATTTCCCCAAGGGGAAACTATTTTGGAGCAATATGCACTAGTAGAACTCCGAAAATGGTTGTATGTTATCGAAACCCATACACTCTATCGTCCACCATAATTCAAAGATATTTTCATATACTTATACATATCCTTATGTCTCTCACTAATGTGTTCTCATCCTAGTTTCTATAGGTTTAACTAAAACACTTTCTGATAATAACAATATTAACCCACAATTTTTATACCTATATATTGTATCTTATTAAATGAATTATCACTATATAAAAATGATTCATTCTAGAATAATTTAGGTCTAATGAAATTGGATACATGGATATAAAAATATGGTTCATGGTGGAAAAAACAATCTCCCACAAATTAATTTATGACTGGAACACTTCTTATAAATTTCAGACATAGTATATTTCATTATAACATACAGAAATTGATCATAAAAATAGAGATATTAAATACTAAACAAAATTAACAAAGGATATATCAATATTACTTGAGAATAAGGTTATGGTAACTAGAGAATAACATTCAAAAACCATTCCTTGGATATCATAGTTCATACAATTTATTGATCGAGTAAATATTTGCAGTTCATAAGATATTAATCATAAAGGAATCAAAGAACATCATCCATTAGAACCTAAAAGTAGAATAAAGGATAAATTTTTGGCATAATAACAATCATATAAAATCATTTTCTGGTTTTCATGTCTCACTTCCATAAATATCATAGTTGAATTCGATCACTACAAAAACCATTATTGCATTCATGGTTTACACACAATACTATCATAGTAGACCCATTCCCTTGATAAACTGTGTTTAATCCCCATTCCATTATTGTTTATTTCATGATATATAAATAATTAACAATACATTGGAGAGAGATATAACTCTCACCTCACCTTGGTTGTAACATAAACAACATATATGGTTATAATGTAACCACCATCATTGGTTATAATTTATCCAATTTCCTGGGTTATAATTTTTCAACCGTCATATAATAAAAATAATATCTATGTGTTCCATAAGATCCTAAAAAAATAATCATATAAGATCCCTAGAAATAAAATGGTTTTCATAAACGTTTAATCATAGCATAACCCATGGAAAAGAAATAGGATGGTATTCTGGGATCAAATCCCTCTAAAATCATATGTAACCTCAAAGGATTTTTCCGTATGATAAATTTGATTTTGAAAATAACTTGGGACATTTTTATGGAAAAACATTTAATTTTCAAAACCATCTTTTTGAAACTAAAAGTTCATAAGATTGTTTGAAAATAAATTTCTTTGAAAATAATAATTAAATATTATAAAGGATTATTTGAAAAATTTATTTTCTAGTATTTTTGGAAAATGTTGATCATGTAATACATGTTAAAATAATGATTCCTTTCACATTTTGAGTATAAATTAAAAAAACCACTTTTGGAAAATGAAATGAATATTCCAGTAAAACTGTATCTTAAAAAGTAAAATATTTATACAAATTTCATTGAATATACCTTATATAAATGTAAAAACATTATATAAACTATTTTAATAAAACATAGATCAGTATAACAAATAGTTTTCGACTTAGGGGAGAAAAAAAGTTTATTTTTATTTAAGAAAATAGTTTGAATACATTAATGAAAAATTATTTGAATGCATGTAATTTTAAGAAATATCTTTATGATATAAAAATTCATTAGTTTCTCAGGAAATTTTTCATTATATTTGATCAATAGAAATTAATAAAAAACAACCCAGAAAAAGAATGAGTTTTTGATATTAAACCATTTACACTTTAGTATATCTAGAATCAAAAGACTCCTAAAATAATTAACATTATATTGATTTTTTATATCCCATAATTTCATGAGAATAATCTTAAAATACCTTCAATTTAATTATACAAACAACACAAAAATCAAGAAGATTATAATGCATGTGTCCCATGAAAATAAATGTATGATGAAAATCCCTTAACTCAAGTCTCGATTTATTAATAAACATTAGAAACTCTTGTATAATAAATATAGGTTTTTTATGAATATATTATAGATACATTAATATATATATCATACAAAATATTATTTACCTATTGCTTTTTATTTCTGATTTATTAAAAATGTGCTTATTTAAATCACCTTTGGGGTAATAACGGCTGCATTTTTAATGTATGATTCGGTTTTTTTGTTTTGCTACATGTACATTGAGCATGTTTCAATGATACATAGAATTTTAAATAATTTAATAATATAATATATATTCATTAAATATTTATTTAGAGTTATCCATAAAATTTAGAGATAAAAGATGAATTACACCATTCATAGAGATGGTAGAATAAATGTATGCATAAATGATGATTCATTTTCATAATGATCTTAATTAATAAAATATAAATATTATATTAGATATTTGGTTGTACAACTATAATAATACACACACGCTACACACCCACAAAAAATAGACATGTCATAGCCCCCCCCCAGGGGTAACCCACCTATCAATTGTTTATTATTTATTCTATTACTTGGTCCATAGAAACACTTTTTTATAACACTATCCTCAACCCAAAAAATCCAATATATACCCCTATTTAAATTAGTAATTATCTACCTACATGAGAGTTAGTGGTGGAAAATGGATAATATTAGTTTTTGTCGTGGTAATCTTTGGATAACATGATCAATAGTTTAGTTTCCACTTTTATGGATGATGATATAGACATAAATTATGAAATTAACATTATAACATATAATTATTTTATAAATAATTGTTTTATTATATCATCAGTTTTGAATAATTTTTTAAGGTGGAGGAATAAAAAATAAAACAAAAACCTACATTTAAGATGTTTACCACTACATTGGAGAGTCCCTATAGGTTTATACATAAAGCCTTTATAGAAGGGTTTAATAATAAAAATAATTTCTATAGGATGTGAGGAGAAAATTATGGAATATATTTGTGTAGAACATTACAAAACAAAATGGTTATCAATCTATTAATAGGAAAGGATAGAGGTTTCCTTTTTTAAGTGAGGGATGTGACACATTTGAAATTTTTGAAATGGTAATGTGTTTGTGCATTTTGAACTTGTTGAAAGGATCCAAAATATATCATTATCGATTTGTTGTTGTGATAAGGTTGAAATATTTATAGAAAATAGTATTTGGAGGTGTTTTTATCTCATTATAACACTGAACATGCTAGTTTAACCCACTATAAACATGTTCTAACAAGAACCCTAGTAATTAATTTTAAATATTTTTACTATTAATTTTGATGGTAAATGAAATTAAATATGATATATAATTTTTATAATTTTTATTTAAAATATGCAATAAATTTTTCCAAATTTCATTCCCAGAGGAGGAAAATTTTAATTTATAATTAAACTAGTAGATAAAAAAATAGTAATCTTTTAATGATTAAATGATGATAAATAAAACAAATAATATAAAAATTCAATACGAAATTTATTTTAGTGAAAAAAATATATTAATAAATATATAATTGAAATAATATTATTTTTAAAACCATTTTTAAATAAAATGGATTTTTTATTTTCTTTAAAACAAAATGTGGTTCTTAATAAAAATATGTATTTTTAATATTTATCAAAAAATATATATTTTTTGAAAATTTTCAAAAATTCACAAAATGATAATTTTTAATGTTAGACTTTAAAAATTAAGTATATTTTTTAAAATAAAATTTCTAAAAGTTTTTAAAATTATTTTTATTAATTGTTCATAAAATCAATGAAAACATTTTATTCAAAATATTATTTTTTATCTTATAAAAATTTTACTAATTATAATGTACTTTTTATCAACAAGTTTTTATTATATAAAACTATTATAAATTATTTCTTAAATTTAGTTGTTTATTATTCATACCACAATGTATAATAGCTTGGTTATAATGGTCATGATTAATTGATATTATTAATAGTATATTATTGTTTTTTTAAACACAATATTTCATTTAAGGAATGTTATCAAGGAAATTAAATTTTTTTTAAAAATATATTTCATATAAACATGGGTTATTAAGTTTACTAAACAAATAGCCAAAATATTATCAGAAACAATTCGACTTTATAAAAAAATGAGTCCTATTAAAAACAAATAAAATATATTTATAACAAGAAATATTCATGAATAATATATTAATGAAACTATCACATTGACAAATAATAACCACTTACTATATCATATTATATCCATGAGTTATAGTATATGAAAGCCAAATCAAAAAACCAAAATTAAAAAAAAAATTGATCAATTATATTTATAATCCAAAATCCAAAAAAACTACACACATATACCTTTTCCAAAAAAATTATTGTTTTGGAAAGTTTATAAAAACAGATCATAATCATTAGGTTAAGATGTCCATTTTTTAAATATATTTCATTATATCCAACTTTATCCTTTGATTGGCTATCAAATGTTATCCATGAACTCAAGGTAATGATTTCACAGTTTATTTTACATTGTAGAATGATCGTATTTTTAATTACTATTGAAATTCCATTACATATAATATCTTAAACCCAAAAATAAATACTTCCTAATATAACATAGTTATACTCCAATATACTCCATAAATAATAGAATTTAGTATGACCATTATTTATCATTTCTTGTAGATTCACTACACATCTAATAAATAATTGTTTCATAAGATGTAGAGATGAAAATCACAGAATAAATATTTTTTGGATCCAAAATCATTTTCACCCAATGTTCAAGAATAATCCATTAGGAAAGTATTGTAAAAAATTAATTGGTATTTTATTATTCATATAAAGGAAGTGGTTTTAAAGGAACTCATATTGGAGTTACTCGTCATATTTTCATATAAACTATATATAATTATCTTTATTTTGGAATGATAGATATGTAAAATATTCCTATAAGATTTCATAAATAACATATAATTAATTATCATAAGTTAATAAAATATGTATATTATGATGTATACATTTTGAGTTATATTTCCTATTTGAGTATGAATATTCCATGAATATAATGAATAACATATTTCATATAAAATATTGGAAAAAATGAATAGAGCTTTATTTTATTTGTTTATAATATAAAAGATGAAATTAAAATAAAATTTATATTACATGAAAGCTATAACGAATACAATTAGTTATATTCAAATGGGAATATGAGAAAATGTAAAATGAATGATTGAAATATTGAAGTATTCACCATTGTGATCTCCCATGGAAATAATAATGTCATGTATAAATGTAAAATAATTAAAAAAATTAAATAAGGTATAATGTTTTAGAGATAAAAAAAGAATCAATATTTATTGTTTTTACAGAATTATTCATGTTTTACATAATAATGAATTAGATCTAAATGAATATTTTTAAAAAGATGGTGCATTTTCCAAAAATACCAAAGCACAGATATAATAAAATAAAGAGGTTACATGTGTCTAAAAGACGATATCATGTTAGAATATTTATTTTGAAAAGGGTGAAGATCAGTGGTGGTATCATTGATCTGGGTAATGTATTGATTTAATCCCTTGTTTCCCAAGATGTCTGTAACCATATTTGCTTCACAATATACATGTGTGATGATGTAATTAGTGACAAGAAGTGATAAGATGAAATTCATCCAATGGGTTGTAATCATCTATGTATGATTATTCTCACTATTCCAAATCCCTTGCACAATTCCAGTCATGTCACATTTAATCCAGATATTATTCCAGCCATATATCATGGAAAATGAAATAGCATGAATCAAACTCATCATTTCTGTCTCTAGAGAGGGGGTAGCGTTGTAGCTACAAATAAATCATACAACAATATACGGACATAATTATTGAAGATAGTGACACTACCTATAGGGTACGTATTTCTTTTAGAGGAACTATCCACATTTACATTAATCCATCCTGGAAAATGAGATCTACAAAAAACATCTAAAGTTCGATGAGGTTGGAAAAAATTTCCATCAACCCAAAGACGTCATATGATTCCAAGTTCATGAATAGAGTTGTTGCAGTTTCCCTCATTCATCAGATCGGCTTTAAATATGGCAATAAGTATATGCGTCTGACTGGAATTTTAATTAAATATGTAATTTTTATGAATAAAAGGATTTCTATCATACTAGGTCACAAGGTGGATCTCAGTGAAATCAGTAAGTAAACTATTATTAATTTATTTCAAACTATTAATTTCTCCAAATATCTTTAGTTAAGATTTGATGGAGTCAAGAATCAACCATATTCAATAAAATATATCAAGAACTTAGTTCCATAGAGTAGAAGTTGTGGCACAAGAAATAAAAAAATGGTTAGCATATTCTTTGTGTGGGTTACAAAATCTAAATGTAGAGCAGAGTTGGATTCCAAAAAAATAAAGGCAATTATATGAGGGGACTCTGTTTTGAGCAAGGCTCCAAATAAGATATAATCTTGACTGCTTAATGCAGGGTTTATTAAAGTGTTTTTTCCATGAAAAGGAATTACTATAATTACAAAAATAGTGATTATAATTTTTTTAGTTAATCATACCATTATGAGTAGGATTCGAAATTAAAAAATCCTTAGTGTTTGAGAAAGGGTAGTTGTCAATGGAATGCATAATGGCTTCAAGTAGTTGATCATGTTGATTGATTGGCATATCTATAATTGAATAATTGCTATTATAATGGGATTTATTAGGTGGGGTAAATGATATTAAGGGTGTGATATTCCTGTTATCTAATCCAAAATACATAGAGGAGATCCTAGAATCCATCCATCTATAATTTTTCATAATACTGGAAATTGATTGTTTAGTAAAAGGCTATATGTAAGAGTTAATAAAATTCAAGTTTCCAGCCTTATGTTTTTCAAGAAAACATTTTTTGATAAAATAAATATAGTCATAGTTGTTATAAAAATGATTCCAAGTGAGCTTGGTTTGTAGGGCTACATTAATGTACTTAAAATTTTTTATGTCGACAGAATATTTTTATATAGTTTTGAAACTATTCAACTATGGGATAGTGCCATGTTTTCTTTCTAGAGTGTTACCAGTCCTGATAAATTTTTTTACAGTGATATTAAAATTTTTTATAAGACCAATAGGCCATTTATATGTCATCATGGATTAAACCATATTATAAAAAAATGGTATATTTAACGAGGAAATTATTTTCTACCATGGTGAGAGATTTTTTTGTCCAAGAAGAGAGTTGGTTTAGCACTTAGACAACTATAGTAGTAATGTAACATGTTTTGGCTCTTCCCCAAAATATGGTAACACCATGAAATTTAAATGGAAAATTACCATCTTTCAGACCTAAATCCTTGATAATGTTACATTTTTTATTGGATGTAATTTTTTTCCCAAAGAAGATACATGATTTTATCCATCTAATGGTTTGAGCAGAAACCACTTCAAAGTGGGAGAGAGAATTTTTAACGTTTATATTTTAACATTTATCACTTAGTAGGAATAATATGATGTCATTATCATATAACAAGTGGGTGGGAGAATTCACTTTCCTATAAACATGAACGGTCTTTAGCATATCATGATCTATAAGACAGGTGAGTAGGAGACTAAGATAGTCTTCCAAAATCGAGAAGAGAAATGAAAGTAGGGGATCACCCTACCTTAATCCCTTTTCACATTTGAAATTGACCTTGGGAGAACCATTAAACATAATGTAAATAGAGTCCGAATTGATTTTTTTTTATTATAGTGGTAAATGAATCACTATATGAAAAACCATGAAGAACCTTGAATAAAAATCTCCAAACCATGATATCAGAATAATTCTAATTTCAATTTTAATAGCAATATTAACTTTTATATAAGCTTTTTTCATGGTATTGACGCATTCAGAGGAAGTAAAAATAATTTATTGAATGGATCTACGCTTAATAAACCAAAAATGTTTATATGAGACAATTTTTTCTATGACGGTAGTAAGTCTACTAGAAATTATTCCAGTGGGGATTTCGTAGAGAGTGTTAATGAGGGAAACAGGTCTAAATAAATGAATCTTAGAATCATTTTCCACTTCAGAAATAAAGGAGATGAATTGATCATTAATATATTATTGTAGGATTCCATTGGAAACGAAATATGTGAAAATATTTTAAACATAAAAACATATAACATCATAATTGAGCTAAAAGAATCCATTGTTGAATCCATCAGGATCCGGAGCACTATCGGGGTTTCAACCTAAAAAAATTTCCTTAATTTTATGATCAAAAGTGATTTTTAGAATAATATTTTTATCCTCTTCCTTTAGTACCATCATAATGGCCTTAGGTAGGATGTATTTATTGATATCAGGACCATATAAGATGGATTTAAAATATGAAACAATATTATTTTCAATGTCATGTTCATTGTATAACAGATTTTCCCCATTATTTAATAGAGTAAGTGGTCTACAAGACTTTCTGACTAATTGACGATAGTTGTACAATTTATTATTTTTGTCACCATCTCATAACATTTTAACAATAATGTCTTGTTTCCTCATGTTTTCACTAAAAGTGAGAAAGGATTTTAGTTTAACAAAAAGGTAAATTTTCTGTGGCAAATTATTATTGAATTCAGAACTATAATTGTTGATTTTAAGTTTATTGAGATACTTCTCAAGAAGTAGAATGTCATTGTTAAATTACATGGATTTAGAGATTCACTAACTTTTTAATGTCTTTTTGAGGAATTTTAATTTCATAGTATAGGTAAAGGAATTATTGTTGTGTGACATATAAGACCAAAATTTTCTTATGATAGAAGTGGAGTAACCATTAGAAAAACTCACATTATTAAATCTGAAAGGTATCAAGGGTTTTTTGTCCTCTATGTAGACATTGACCAAAATGGGTTGGTGATTAGAGTTAATAATTTTAACATTGGTTCTAGATATGGTGTCCCATTTTTCCAAGGCAGGGATATTCATGAAGTCACTATACAAATTGGAGGCAACCACGTTATTGTAATGTCTTCTATAACAAGTAAAATTTTCCCAATTGAAATTAATTTGAATGAAAATATTTTCTTCAATAGATTTTTTAAATTATCTCATGGAAATAGTAGAATGGGACAGACCAATTTTTTCACTATAGTTAAGGATATCAATAATGTCTCTAATAAAAAACTAGGGATAATTGATATTAGTACCTACATAAGAGAGGTCATTCCAAAGAGGCCTCCATTGTTAGTATTTTTTTCCATAAAAAAAATAATAGAATAAAATTATTCCATCAAGAGTAAAATTTTATATGATTCCTTGATTAGAGACATCAAAAATATTAACATATATATTCAACATTGGAGGTATTTTTTATTACAATTCAAAATAATCATTACCATTAAGCTATGGATATTTTCAAATACATCACCCAAACTAATTTATAAAAGGATCCCTCATTTACCCCTTCGTAACCATATATCTATTTTGTTTTTTATCATTAATCTATACAAAAATTTATTCCTTTAATGTAGTTTTAAATTTTTGGGTTTCTTTTTCCATAATAAGGAGACATAAATTATTCATTATTAATGAAGTCATTTTAGGGAGAAGATGTTTCTATCAAATTATTTTTTGAGTTCTTAATTATCATTTACATTTATCTTATAATTTATACTCTTATTATATATTATTCTCCATGAAAATAATATATCATTGAAATCATTATGATTCTATAAAAATTATATTTAAATTTTATAACTTTATACTCTTACTCTTTTATTTGATGTATCATGTTATCAATTTGGCCGGTTCAACCACCTACATGAATGATGTTTTACTATCATCATTATTTTCAACAAGGATTAGAATTAAAACATTAAAAGATGAAATATATGATATTAAATTCTAAAATTAAAAATTATTATGGTTTTGGAGTAGTAAAATCCAAATGAATGATCAATATAAAGTAAAATAAAATTATTTGTAAATTCACCCAAAACAAAGACATTATAAATTTAATATAAAAAAACCCTACCCATAACATCAATAAAATTAATTTTTTAATAAATTACTATTTATAAATGTAACGTTATTTTATCTTTAATATTTTGGATATGATGAACTTATTAACAATGAATGATGTTCAAAATCATCAAACTGAATCCACTAAAAAATAATAAAAACTACTAACATGTAAGGATTGAAGAAACATATTACTTATAAACATATTTGTAATAAAAGGATATAATTGATTTTTCCTAAATTAAGTAAATATAGATTGTTTATAAATATGAGATTAATAAATTGATGTTTATAAAATAGGTAGTTGAGATACATTTCGATAATGTCATGAGTAATGTTAAGGGGACTCTTTCTTGATCTCCCTTCTTCATTTATATTTTCTGTGATTAAAATTCATTTTCGAATAATTTTTATGATACTAATATTTAAATAACCACATTAATTAAATTATGTTAAATTTTGTATCAAATTAACAATTCTATTTTCTGATGTTGAGTTCGTATATCTCTATTGTGAATTTTCCAAGTGAAATTTTCCTACCTCTATTTTCAGTTGGAATATTTCTCTTCCATATTAATGTTATTTAAATGTTTTCATAGGTGTACTTTATATCTCAAACTCTACTTATATTATATATTAAGGTATATATCTATTGATATTGAATTACAAAGGTAGGTGGGAGGGGAATGATTTTCTCTCTCTTTATTTATGCAATGAGTTCAATCACTTTATTTAAATAATTTCTTATATTTGAATTATAGGTATTTCATTTGATGTTTTCATATACCATAATTTTTTAAAATAATAATTATTTTATTTATCCTTCCCATTTTATATTATTTATTCATAATCAATTCTTTTAAAAAGAATATTTAAATTTAAGGGATATTTCATCTTGTTTTTTATAAAATTTATTATCATCATATGAATGATTTTTTATGTATAATATTATGATTTTATGTTATAATCTTTTAGTATTTCTCATGTTTAATTGTCGATATGTTATAATTTAATTATTCACATTATTTATCTGGGTAATTTTTTTTATGACTTGTCATAATTTATATGGAACATATTTTAATCAATAAGGGTTAAAAATTAATATGATGGATTTATGATTATTGTCATGTTCATGTGTAATAAATATGTGTGGTAATATCATGTTTTTGATGGGTCGAATAGATTATATATCCCTCCAATGAAATGGTTAATTATTTATAAATAATTAGAATATTTTTATATGTTTCAAAATATATAGTCAAATTTTCTCACAACATTATACATTGGACATATGGCAAAAAATATTTCAATTCTACTATGGTGGTCACAGTAGAGAGACTTATTTTTTTTATTTTCTATATGTTTGGACATTACATGCTATTATGTTATTAAATAATAATTTTTTATGATTCATTTAATTTTCTATAATCTTATTCATTTTTTTATGATTTGATATTTTTTTTCCAACCTATATGTCTCTTTTCTGATGAAATATTGTATGATATTAGTTTTATTAGCTATGTAAATACTTAAATTATTTGAAAAATATATTTCAAATAACATAGGGAGTAACATTTTACCCCACCCCCCCCCCCCATTAAATCAATTTCATCATTGAAATTATTCACTCTCATACAAATAATTGAAGATACCTCTTATTCATTGTATCATCAGGTTCCCACATAGCTTCTTAAAATTGATGGTTTCATCATAAAACATTGACCAGGTGGGTGGTCTTCTTTCATCGAATGTTATATCTATGATCAATAATCTATGTCGGTTATTACTCATGAGAATGATCATGATCTAGTGGTATAAACTCTTAGTACAATACATGTGAAGGATCGGGTATTTCCTTCCTTAGGATAGATATAAAATACACATCATGGACTTCATATGAGTTATATGGAAGTTCCAATCAATGATCTATCATCTTGATATGATCACAAATTTAAAAGGGAGTTATATACCTAGGGCATAATTATCTATCATTCACAAATATTATTACCTTATTACATCAAAGATTCTCAGAAACACATTGCCACCAACTTAAAAATCATGATCACACTAGTGATTGTCATCTTAACTTTAATTCCATATTTGTGCTTCCCATATGTGTTGTAAAATGAATGTATCCTTATCTTCAATTTCATACACTATAAATACTCCCAATTTATTTCTCTATATATCATCATCCTATCACATGGGAGATCTTTTATTTTTATTATTAGAGGATTCATAAGTATGCATCTGAATGATAGAGTGAATGATGTTGTTGTATGAAAACTTAACTAGTGGAAGGTGTTCATCCCAAACACCATTAAAATCCATTGAACAGTATATCATTATATACTATAGTATATAAATGTTTTCTCAGAATTACTAATAGTGTAAGGATGATATGCAGTACTAAAAATCACTTCTATATCAAGTGCATGTTGAATAATTCTCTATAACTTCGAGTTAAATCTTGGATCTCGATCAGATACTATTGAATGTGGCATTCGATGAAACCTTAACACATCCTTAATGTATACAAAAGAAATATTATACAGAGGGAAATATTATATGATAAAAATATTGTGTGAGGAGTTTATATGGTCATCAATTTGATCCCATATAGCATTAAACCCTTTAGATGTTTTGGTGATTCTCACGAAAAAAATTCATAGTGATGTTTTCTCATTTCCATTCTAGTATGGGTAATTCTTGTAACATAAACATATTCTTTTTTCTATCATCCTTAACATTATAACATACCAAGAACAAATAGGGAGGTTTTATAATATCTCTCCTCATGAAATCCATGTAGAAATCACTTTTAAATCACTATAAATCAATGTACGTTCATAATGAATAGATAGTTTCAAGTATGTGCCTCAGCTAATAGCCACTTCTTAAAAACGATTATTTAGGGGACACAAATATGGTTTCAAAATATTATTACTCCATCAAAATCAATATTAAACTTCAGAAAATATCTAATCTTCTTCTGAAACTCAACAACATCCTTATTCACATATTTAATCTTCACTTGTACAGATTGTTGAACAGTCATTTTGGAAAGAAAATATTTATCCTCTTCTATTCATATTTCTAAAACCCTCCTTTTAAAATCCCCAAATATTAAATCTTTTTTACATCCTTATCATGTATAATATTTCATTATTTTTTTGACTCAAATAATATTTCAACTTGTTATATTTTTTAGGGAGGTAATTAATTGTGAAATATATATCCTACATATTCAATAAATCTAAATCCATTCTTGGAAATAATATCCATGTGACCCACACATGGCACGTGGGTAATAAAGTTGTGGATCACATGGCTTCCATGATAGTCCCAAGCTTCAACAACACTAGTTTCCATTCTGTCAACATTTTGAAACTAGAGGGTGTTAATTTTATTATAGGGTATTCACTTGGATTTCATTATTTTAGAGCTTCCTAAATCCTTGGGTTTTCCTTGTTTCCTTATTTGTCTTGTTGTCTTGTTGTTTTCATTAATTGAATAAAAATATGATTTTGATGGATGTAATGTATTGAGTAATAATATTCATTAATTATCTGTAACTATCTTCTCTGGCATATATTAAATTCCTTCTATGTGAATATAGACATAAATTTTTTTTGATCAGTATATATATATATATCACAATTATTCCATAAATATATTTCCTCTATATATTTGATGAAAAATTTACCCCAAGTCACTGAAATTCATTAGTGGGGTAATTTTACTCATGGACCATACATTTTTATTCGGCATAATATGTATGAATATAATTTATAAACCCATGGTTATCTATATGATAAATAATATGTTCCCAAAATAAAATTAATATTTACCAATCACATCATAAAAATCATATTAACCTACAAATCATGTAGGTCAGTGGTAGGAGCTTCACCCTTATCACCCTTATGTTATGGGTTCCAGCTTCATGGCCTTTTCAGTTGTGATAGGTTTTCCATTTCACTAAAATTTTATTCATACAATTCTAAAAACATACCCCAAAAAATGTTGAACATACATAATCATAAAATTTAATATAAACGCTAAATGTTATCAATTACATTGAAATTTTGAAAATATACTTCATCCAAAAATAATACACTCTTTTAATCTTAAGATTCACATATACATTATTCAAATAAAACACCTCCCAAAATATCATTAATAACAATAAGATTACATCTATTAGAACCCAATAATTATTTCTATGACATTGATATTTTGATATTATTTAAACTCATAAACCCATGATGGTACCCATAACTCTTATGCTAATATAACATGGAGTCATATATGATTCAAAAATTAACACAATCATTAATTGTTTCATGTTTCTTATTACCAAAATACCATTGGTAAAATTTATTCAACAACATATTCGTGAATTATGGTACATAAACAATTAAAAACATTCACTTCAATTGTTTTAGTAGAATAAGACCTTCCATGGTCTAGTGGTTAAGCATTATTTTAGGTAATTGACTAAGACAATTCTCAAGTTCCCCACATATAATACATCATGTTCCATATTATATATTTGATCTATGAAATTTATTTCCATATAAAAACATCTTCTCCTCCATTGTAGTTATTCTTATAGGTTATTTTTCCCACCTTAATGGAATGTTGGAGGCCTTATCTTCATTAATCTATGTTCAAATCCATAAGAAAATTCATAAATCTATATATTTATCATATTTTATACATTATAAATTTCACTAAATTATATATTATAAATCATATAATGTGAGACAATATTAGTCAAAATCATAATATTTATATAACCATATTTAATTGGATTTGGTTTCTCATAATCACCAAATTCACTATCTCATTTAGTGTTTAGATGATTCCTATCGGTTCTATCCATTGAATAAAACCAAAAAAAACATAGTAAAACCAACATTAATCATAGTGGGGAATCACTTTAGCATGAAAAATCACTTATTGGTTTTATCAAGAATGACACAATCATTCCATTTAAGGATACCTTAGGATTATCATATGTTATTCCTTTCCATTATTCAAATCCTTCTGGATGGTATGTAATGATTTTGTGAATTTAAAATATATATACCCAATAATTTTAAAACATTATGTGTGGGATGGCCTATTGTAATGCAATAAGTGATGCTCAAGTGTAGATTAGTGTTCCATTTCAGAGTTATTACTCATAGTAATAACTATTATAGAGCCACATCCACATGTATCATCATGACATGGATTTGATATCATTGAAACCACTCACACTATACTTTAATAAATTTCTATGATACTTTCCTATAATTAGATGTATACTTATTGTTATCACTAATGAATTTTCATCCAAGTTCACAATGGTTTAACTAAAACTCCATATGGAAACAACTATAACGGAACAAAAGTTTCATAAATATATATTCCATGTTATTAAATAAATATTTATTAAATAGAATAAGGATAATTTCTATAATTTTTTAGATGTAGTTACTTTTGAAACATGGATACAAAAATAAATGGTTCATAATTGAACTATATCATCTCTAACATTGTTATTATTAACTATAACCCTTCTTAGAAATTTTTCACATAATACCTTTATTTATATAATTGAGAAATGAAACATTAGAATATTTGAGCTCAAATAATCAGTTGGGATAAAAAAAATAAATATCAACATAACCTGAGCATGAGGGTTTGTTAACTACAGAATAAAATTCAAAAACCTAACCCTATATATCATATATCATAAATGTCTGTCATTGAATAAATCATGGTATATCATAAGACATGAATAAAAATTTAACCAAATAGCATCATATATGATAAAATATCATTATAATATGACATAAATTTGTGCCATACATATAAGTATATAAAACTATGTACTATGTAGTAAATGATCATTTCTAAAAACTACCATAGTGGAATGGGTTCAATCCCCAAAACATCATTTTATTCATGGTTCAAACACAAGACAATCCTTGTAGACAAAGTCCATTACTAAAATATCTTCACCTCTATTCTATTCATGACTACATTAATGGATATAAATATTTTCCCAATGCATTGAAGGGAGATATTGTTCATCCCTATCCTTTTTTATAACATAACCACCATACATGATTATAACATAACCAAAATATATGTTTAAAACATATCCACCATCATATAATTATAAGCATACCAAAGTGTTCCATAAGATAAGAAAATATTCATCACAGCATAACCTAGGGGAAACAAAAATGTTTCATAAACATCTTATCATCAACAACATAAACCATATTTGGAATAATAAAGAGGTATACTTGGATAATATCTCCATAAAATATTATGTAACAATAACAAATTTCATCTTATATGAAAAATTATTTTGAAAGATCACATGGGACATTTTTGAGAAAAATAACTTTTTCACTTTTAAAATCACCTTTATAAAACTAAAACATCACAAAACATTTTTAAAAAACATTTATTTTAAACTGATATTTAGAAAATATAAAGGTTTCTTTGAAACGTATATTTTTCATGATAGAAAAAATATTCATTCATATCATACATGTTAAAATAAAGATTCCATTCGTATTTTCTGTAAAAAGTCTAAAATTACCTCTTCTTGAAAATGTAATGAATATCCTTTACAAAATATTTTTAAAAGTAAAAAATGTTTAAAAATACTATTATGAATCATTATATAATAGTAAAAGTATTTTTCAAAACATTTTAAAAAAACATGGACATTGATGAAAAATAATTATGGGTCCAATAGATATATAAAGATGGTTTTTATTTATTTAATTTTTTTAAAATTTGTGAGGAAAATGATAGTTATTGGTGAATTTCCTTAAAAAACTATTTTATATGAAAATTAATTAGTTTCTTGATAAATATATCATAACATTCTATCATCACAATTGAACCATAAATAACCCAGATAGGTAATGAGATTAAAACATAAAACCTTTACCACTTTGATATATTTTGAATCAGAAGACCCATTAAGGAAAGAAAAATAGATAAGTATGTATATAATTATAAGGCCCCAGCCTTAAACCTTACTTAATCTTGAGTTATTACAAGATTACACATTTAGGATCTATTCGTGTTTAGAGTTTTATAGAATTAGATCATAGAACTTGCATTACATTCCACATATAAACAAAGTGGTTACATATGGATATTCTTCTTCATTCCCATCAATGGAAACATATTTAAAATAAAACAAGGATTATTTCATGACACTTCATTGACACTATCATCATATCATGTATCTTTCCCTTGACCTGTGAAAAACATTTCAAAAAAACTTGGGATGAGCATAAAAAGCTCAGTAAGGGATATAAAAATATATGGAAAGGAAACATGGGTACATATATACATAAGAATGAAATCATACTTTACCCATAAAACATAATCACTTTAACATACCTCATCAAATCATGAATAAATCATAGAAATCAGAAGACATAAAGGTAACTTGAGGCATTCATAACATTCTTACGTAGGGAGTAACCCTCTTGATTACGTTTGGAATACCCATCATAGTATATTCCCTAAATCTCTTCGGAGAAACCTTAACGTTTCACTCCTTCATGTTACCCAATGCATTGGATCGCTATATCGGGCTCACCCGCCTTTAGTTTATCACGGAACCACCCATCTTCATAATAATGCCCAAGAACCTCAACATAATCGTATCACATAAAACATGCGTAAAGGAAACATAACATTTCCACCATTCAATCACAAGATATCAAAACAACACATTGATTTAAAAACATTATGAAAACAATGTTCAATACCAAAATAAAAGAAAATTAAAACATGGTATTTATTTTTCTTTTAAAAAGAAGGTATGGCTTGTAGAGGAAGCCGAAACTCAAATAATGGTCACGGCGGGGGAAAAGTCGTTGTAGCCGCATACGTATGATAAAAACAATCCATTTTGTCGTTTTGTAAAACGCTTCGTGTAAAAAAGATTTCTTTTGGATAAACGTAAAAGTCAAAGGGTTTTATACACCGTATAAATGAAAGTTGTGTATAAAATAAAATATGCTTCAATGAAAGGAGATTGAGACGAAGTCCCATACCTCGGGTCCGAATTGACTCGATCGTTCTTTAATGTCCTGAGTAATAAACATGAGTTAATTCATACTTTTTTAAGAACCTTTTTCAAGTTTATTATTCCTTTTATATCACTTATTGTCTTGTCATTAACAAAATGTAATTATTTAAGTTAATAATGGTCGTTTTAACGATCATTGGTACTTGAGTCAAAAATATGCCCTTTATAATTACAAGTTTTTCATGTATACATTATATCCAGAATTATAATCATGACGTATATATCATATATATCCAGTATATAGATGCATTTATAATATTACATAATAATTTAGAGGTAAGAAATGAAATGCACCGTTCATGGAGACGGTAAGCCGTACGTACGCATGAACGCTACTTTCATTTCTATTTATTATTTTATAGAATTGAATCATAATGATATAAAGGCATATTATAATTCCAGTTTAATACCATATATAATATCATAACTCCATCCTTCATACGTCCCACATATGGTATTTAACGAATCAAATCACTTTGAGGGGGCGGTAGTCCGCACTTCCTTAAATGAAGATATCGTGTCTACCCAAAATGGAAACCATAAAGGTATGCCCAAAATAAAAAATACAGAAGCTTAAGGAAAACATAAACATATTATATATCATATATAAATATAGTGACATCTTAATGTCCTCCTTTGAAGGTGTTGAAAGAATGTTGAACAATCATCGTTTCGGGAGGCATAAATTCACCATCCACAGAAACAGTATGTTCTTTAACCATTAGATGTAGGTGTGTGTAAGTGTAGCTTGAATCCTTATTATAACAACATCCTAGTATATTTATGATACTGGATTTGTTACAAAAGAAATAAATAAAAAGAGTTTAGGGGGTTGGAGAAGCAAAATAAAACAAAAGGACTCAAGTGAAGACATTACCTTAAAATCGGGTAACTCCCTTTGGTTTGAGCTAAAAGGGTTCCTTGGGAAGGCTTCTGCCCAATGTGATGCTTCAAGAAGTAAGAGAGGGAAGTGAAGAGACAAAATGAGCAGGGTTTGGCCGATCCAAAGGCTTTAGGAGTCTGGGTAAGGAGGTAGAGGTGGGGGCCTTTTATAAGAGGAGAGGAGGGGCACTCTTGGAAAGTAAAGAAATATTACATTATTTGAAAATGAGTTTCGGATTTAAAAGGTCCCACATTGATATAATTTGAGGATAAGGTGATAAGGTTTCTAAATATACCCACCCAATAGGTTTTGGACATGTGTAGGTCATAGATTTTACATTATCTTCACATTTTATTTAAATCCATTATTAATAAGGTAATCGCTACATCATCATGATGTCATAAATAATTTAATTTATTTAAAGTATAAAAATTATAAAAAAATACTATGATGTAGGAAAGATTTTTATATATCCAATGAATATTTATAGTCAAAAATATTACTTGTATAACCCCATTTAAAAATTGTGTTCGTAAAACATATTATGTTTGTGTCATTTTTACTTTTACATTAAATAAAAAGTTATTTATGTCATTTCCCAACCAAAGTGGCTCAATGGGGTCCCCAAGTTGACCCATGGATTGTCTTGGTCTGCCATGACACATCCAATAATGTTAGGACATGTGTCTAGGTCATTTCATATTATTAAAACATTATTTTTACCTTAAACTACACTAATTACAACCAATCGCGATTAAAAACTTAATAAGTTACTATTCACAAAAAATTTATTTTAATCCCATTGAACCACATTTTACTTCATAATTACAACCATGTATGTCATATTTTTGAAATTAAAAACACAAAGGTGGAAAATTTTCATTTAAATTGAAAATCAGTTTTTATAAGTACCACTTAGTGGTTTCACTATTCATCAAAAATATAAGTTTTTCAGAAAAATAACAAAACTTCACCCTAAGATATATTTGATATTTTGAATTAAAATTTTTTGTCTATTTTACAAAATTAAAAACATATATGTTGCATTAATTAATTTAATAATTATTTCCCATTGTCAGAGCAAATATCGTGTTTTTATGAAACAATAAGTATCAAAATATTGACACTAGTTTAAGTCCAATTTCAATGTGAAATTAATTCCAATGACCACTATTGGATTAAATGGTAAAAATATATTATAATTTCACTTCAAAACCAATTCAAAAGATAATCTAATAATATAAATAAATTAGATTAAAAAGCAGTTTTGATGTAAAATGCAGTATTTTTCACTATTCCTAAAAAATTGAACATTGTCAGAAAAATACCAAAAATTCACACAAAGTAAATTTTGATGTCCCAATCATAACGAATAAGTTTATTTTGACTAACATAGATTAAAAAATTGTCAAAATATAGATTTAAAAAATGGTTTTCCATCAAATGGTAGTAAAACAATCTTTTAAAAATATTAGTGTATTCCATGCTTAAGATTGGATTTATTCTCATTTTAAGCCTCTAGAACACTATCTAATTCATTAATATACATAGAGAAAAATATATATTATTCATCACTTGGGATGTTACATCCTTCCCCCCCCCCCTTAGAAAATTGCGTCCCAGTAATTTATTTACTTATCGAATAAATGGGGGTACTTATCCCTCATTGCATTTTCAGATTCCCATGTTGCCTCTTCAATCATGTGGTTTTTCCACAAAACCTTTACCTGGTGAATCACCTAATTCTGTAACACTTTCTCCCTATGGTCAAGAATTTGGACCAGTTGTTCCTCATACGATAGGTTCTCTTCCAGCTGAACTACCTCTGGACTCAAAACATGAGATGGACCTGGCATGTACTTTCTCAGCATCGAAACATGAAAAACATTGTGTACTTGAGATAAAATCGGAGGTAAAGCCACTCTGTAAGCAACTAATCCAACTCTCTCCAGAATTTCATATGGTCCAATGAACCTTGGACTCAACTTTCCTTTCTTACCAAACCACATCACACTTTTCCATGGTGATACTTTGAGAAAAACATGATCACCTACCTCAAAAGAGAGATCCTTCCTCATGTTGTCTGCATTACTCTTCTTCCTACTCTGAGCTGTTCTCATGTGTTTTTGAATCAACTGAACTTTTTCTACCATTTCTTCTACCAATTATAGTTCCATCAACTTCCTTTCACCCACTTCATCCCAAAATGATGGAGTTCGACACCGCATCCCATATAATGCCTCAAATGGTGCCATCTGTATACTGGAATGAAAACTGTTATTATATGAAAATTCAACCAAAGAAGTATGTTGGTCCCAACTTCCCTGATAATCCATCGAACTAGCTCGTAGCATATCCTCCAAAGTCTAAATTGTTCTTTCTGACTGCCCATCTGATTGAGGATGAAATGTTGTACTAAAATTTAATTCAGTACCCAACGACTTCGGAAGGCCTTTCCAAAAGATAGAAGTAAACATGGGATCACGATCGGATAGAATGGAGAGAGGAACTACATGCAACCTGACTATCTCTTTAAGATACAAACGGGAAAGTTGATCTATGGAAAAAGTATCTCGTATAGCAATGAAATGAGCAGATTTAGTCAAGCGATCAACAATAACATAGATTGCATTATTACCATGAGGTGTCTTTGGTAATCCCACAACAAAGTCCATGGATATATTCTCCCATTACCACTCTGGAACTGGTAGAGACTGAAGCATCCCTTTCGGTAACTACCACTCTACTTTATCCTGCTGACAAGTCAAACACTTCACAGTAAAATCAGCAATATCTCTTTTAATTCCATCCCACCAGTAATACTCCCGAAGATCTCTATACACCTTAGTACTGCCTAGATGAACTAAAAACGGAGAACTCTGAGCTTCACATAACAACTCTCTCTTCAACTGTGAATCGCAAGGCACAGACAATCACTTTCCAAATCTCAAAACAAAATCATTATCAATGTTGAATTCAGGCAACTTACCTTTCTGAACTAGCTCTACCTTTTTCTGCAACTCACTATCTTGCTTCTATGCTTGCCTAATTTTGTCTGTAAGAGATCATCTCACTGATACCTGAAACAAAACAGAATAACTTCCAGCACCAACAACTTCTATGCCAAAGTTCATCAAATCCTTAACCAAAGAATCACGTTCCAGAAGCAACATTTCAAATGAAGCATTAATTTTTCGACTCAAAGCATCAGCCACTTTATTTTCTTTTCCTGGATGGTAATGAATTGTACAATCATAATCATTGATTAATTCTAGCCATATCATTTGTCTCACGTTCAATTCATTCTGAGTGAATATATACTTTAAAATTTTGTGATCGATATATATTTCACACTTTACTCCATAGAAATGATCCCTCGAAATTTTTAAAGCGAAAACAATAGAAGCTAATTACAAATCATGTGTAGGGTAATTTACGTCATGAGTTTTCAACTGTCGTGAAGCATGAGCAATTACCTAATCATTAGGTATTAGGACGCAACCAAGTCCTTTCAATGAAGCATCACTGTATATAACAAACTCACCGTTCCTGGAAGGTAGTGCCAAAACTGTATCATTCACCAATCTTCATTTCAATTCCTGAAAACAATCATCACATTCATTTGTCCAGATAAACTTAACACCCTTCCAAGTTAGCTTAGTCATTTGACTATATAATCGTGAAAAATTTCTAACAAACCATCGGTAATAGCCTGCCAAACCATGGAAGATACGAATCTTAGTTACATTTGTGGGTCTTGGCCATTCTTCAACAACTTTTGTTTTAGCAGGATCAACAGTTATGCCATCTTTAGATACAATGTGACCAAGGAAAGAAATTTTTTGCAACCAAAACTCACACTTTCTGAATTTTCCATACAGTTTCTTTTCTTTTATGGTTTGCAAGATAACCCTTAAATGTATTTCATGCTCCTCTTTACATTTAGAAAAAACCAAAATATCATCAATCAAAACCACCACAAACTTATCCAAGAACTCATGGAAAATTCTATCCATTAAGTCCATGAATACAGCAGGTGCATTGGCTAGCCCAAAAGGCATTACTACAAATTCATAATGGCCATATCTTATACAAAACACAGTCTTCGGAACATCTGCTTCCTTTACCTTCAACTGATGGTACCCCGATCTCAGGTCAATCTTTGAAAAAAAACTGAGCTCCCTGGAGCTGATCAAACAAATCATCGATATGAGGCAAATGATATTTGTTCGTAACAGTAATGTTATTCAAGGCTCTATAATCAATACAAAGTCTCATAGAACCATCTTTCGTTTTAACAAATAAAATAGGAGAACCCCATGGTGACGTACTAGGTCGAATGAAACCTTTCTCTAACAAATCTTGCAATTTCTCCTTCAACTCTAAAAGTTCAATTTAAGCCATTTGATAAGGGGGTTTTGAAATTGTCTTAGCATCAGGAACTAAGTCAACAGTAAACTGAACTTCCCGATCTGGTATTATTCTAGGCAACTCATCAGAAAAAACAACAGGATACTCATTTACCACTGGCACATCATTAATCTGAACAGTTCCTTTATTTTCAATGATGTGTGCAAGGTAAATTTCATTTCCATATTTTACAAGTTTCTTGGCCTCTTGATAAGTTATCAACAGTAAGGGTTCATTCTTGTACACAAACTGATAGTCTTTCTGAAAAGAAACTTCTTTAGATCTACAGTCAATCTTAGCATGGTAAATAGAGAGTGAATCCATACACAGGATAACATCAAACTCTACTAGAGGTAAAACAATAAGGTTCGCAAGTAGGTTCTTTCCACGGATATGGTAGGAAGATTATTATAAATTCTTTTTTGCCTCAACATTTCCTCCAGGCGTTTTTACCACAAGTTCAGAAGTCATTTCTTGAAATGGTATTCCCATTTTACTAGAAAAGGTTTCAGAGATGAAAGAATGTGTAGACCCCGAATCAAACAACACACTGGAATAATCTGAAAAAACAAACAAAGTACCTGATAAAACATCATTTGATGGCCTGACATCTGCTGAAGTAGTTGAAAAGTATTTCACCACCCCTTTCGGCTTGTAGTCTAACTACTTCCCGTCACTCAAGATCTTTGTCGGACACTCGTTTTCATAGTGACCCATCTCATTGCACATAAAACATTTTACTAACTATAAATAAAATTTGGACTTACCATCACCTTGATCTTTTTTAGTGCAATCACGAGCCTTATGTCCCATCTTACCACATCGGTAGCACTTCCAAAATTCAGAATACATTCCCCTTCATGGCTTTTGCCACATTTATCACAAACTGGAAACATAGATTTCATACCATCAGACTTTTTTTGAAGAATTCTTCCCTTTCTCCTTCCACCTTGGTCTCTTCTTCTGCTGGTTGTTATAGAACACTTGATCATCGGAAAAACTCCATTTCCACCTTCTCAGCACATAGAACAAGCTTTTCGTAACTTTTAAACTCACGAGAAGCTAATTTCTATTGATATTTTGGATTTAATCCTGAGTAAAAACAATTGATTTTACTATCAAGGTCTTGGATAAAATTTGCAGCATACCTTTCCAATTGAGTGAACCTTTCTTCATAGGCAGCCACTGAGTCTTCCTCTTGCCTCAATTCCAAGATTTGATTTTCCATCCTAAGTCGAACAGCCTTAGGAAAATACCTCTCAAGAAACATTCCTTTGAATTCATCCTAGTCAAGAGCATAAATCTCATCGGCGTCCCTGATATTTTTAACCATCGACCACCACTGATCTGCTTCACCATCCAAACGGTAAATAGCAAGACTGACCTTTTGATTGTCTGAACACCCCATGACATCGAAAATCTTCTCCAAGGCTTTAATCCACCCTTTAGCTAGCACAAGGTCAGATTATCCTCTGAATGATGGGGGATGTTCCCTCATGAAATGTTCTACCATTGACATGTTCCTCTGCGGTTGATCTGGCTGATCTCGTGTATGGATACCACCTCCATTTATCGCTTGAGTCAACTGGGCCATTACTACAACAAACTGTTCAGTTCCAATTCCAACCATCTCAGGATACTGATTCGGAAGGTTATTTCCTTCTGCATGCCTTCCTAGCACTGCTTCCCTGTTTCCTCTGCGGAAAACCATTCTGAATAGACATGTCTTAGATGAAGCAACATTGTAATCTTCAAATGCTATATAATTTCAAAAAAATATATTTTTGGATAATAATTTAATAGAATTCTAACTCCTAAAGTTATCTAAACCGACCATTGATATAAACTATAAGGCCCGAGCCTTAAACCTTACTTAATCTTGAGTTATTACAAGATTACACATTGAGGATCTTTTTGGGTTTAGAGTTTTAGAGAATTAGATCATAGAACTTGCATTACATTCTACATATAAACAAAGTGGTTACATATGGATAGTATTCTTCTTTCCCATCAATGGAAACATATTTAAAATAAAACATGGATTCTTTCATGACACTTCATTGACACTATCATCATATCATGTACCTTTCCCTTGACCTGTGAAAAACATTTCAAAAAAACTTGGGATGAGCATAAAAAGCTCAGTAAGGGATATAAAAATATATGTAAAGGAAACATGGGTACATATATACATAAGAATGAAATCATACATTACCCATAAAACATAAGCACTTTAACATACCTCATCAAATCATGAATAAATCATAGAAATCATAAGACATAAAGGGAACTTGAGGCATTCATAACATTCTTATGTAGGGAGTAACCCTCTTGGTTACGTTTGGAATACCCATCACAGTATATTCCCTAAATCTCTTCGGAGAAACCTTAACGTTTCACTCCTTCGCATTACCCAATGCATTGGAGAGCTATATCGGGCTCACCCGCCCTTAGTTTATCACGGAACGACCCATCTTCATAATAATGCCCAAGAACCTCAACATAATCTTATCACATAAAACATGCGTAAAGGAAACATAACATTTCCACCTTTCAATCACAAGATATCAATACAACACATTGATATAAAAACACTATGAAAACAATTTTCAATACTAAAATAAAATAAAAATAAAACATGGTATTTATTTTTCTTTTAAAAAGAAGATATGGCTTGTAGAGGAAGCCGAAACTCAAATAATGGTCACGGCGGTGGAGAAGTTGTTGTCGCCGCATACGTATGAAAAAAAAATTCCCTTATGTCATTTTGTAAAAAGTTTCATATAAAAAAGATTCTTTTTGGATATACGTAAAAGTCAAAGGGGTTTATACACTGTATAAAAGAAGGGTTTGTATAAAATAAAATATGCCTCAATGAAAGAAGATTGAGACGAAGTCCCATACCTTGGGTCCGAATTGACTCGATCGTTCTTTAATGTCCTGAATAATAAACTTGAGTTAATTTATACTTGTTTAAGAACCTTTTTGATGTTCATTATTCCTTTTTTATCACTTATTGCCATGTCATGAACACTATGTAATTATTTAAGTTAATAACGGTCGTTTTGATGATCATTGGAACTTGAGTCAAAAATATGCCCTTTATAATTACAAGTTGTTCATGTATCCATTATATCTAGAATTATAATCATGATGTATGTATCATATATATCCAGTATATACATGAATTTATAATATTACATAATCATTTAGAGGTAAGAAATGAAATGCACCATTCATGGAGACGGTAAGCCGTACGTACGCATGAACGCTACTTTCATTTCTATTTCATATTTTATAGAATGGAATCATAATGATATAAAGGTATATTATAATTTGAGTGTAATATCATATATAATATCATAACTCCAACCTTTATACGTCCAACATATGGTATTTAACGAATCAAATCACTTTGAGGGGGTGGTAGTCCGCACTTCCTTAAATGAAGATATCGTGTCTACCCAGAATGGAAACCATAAAGGTAGGCCCAAAATGAAAAATAAAGAATCTTAAGGAAAACATAAATATATTATATATCATATAAAAATATAGTGACATCTTAATGGCCACCTTTGAAGGTGTTAAAGGAATTTTGAACAATCATTGTTTCGGGAGGCATAAATTCATCATCCACATAAATAGTATGTTCTTTATCCATTAGATATAGGTGTGTGTAAGTGTATCTTGAATCCTTATTATAACAACATCAAAGTATATTTCAGATACTGTAGTTGTAACAAAATAAATAAATAAAAAGAGTTTATGGGGTTGGAGAAGCAAAATAAAACAAAAGGACTCAAGTGAAGATATTACCTTAAAATCAGGAAACTCCCTTTGGTTTGAGCTCAAAGGCTTCCTTGGAAAGGCTTCTTCCCAATGTGAGGCTTCAAGGAGTAAGAGAGGGAAGTGGAGAGACAAAATAAGCATGTTTTGGCTTATCCAAAGGCGTTGGGAGTGTGGGTAAGGAGGTAGAGGTGGGGGCCTTTTATAAGAGGAGAGGAGGGGCACTCTTAGAAAGTAAAGAAATATTACTTTATTTGAAAATTAGTTTCGGATTTAAAAGGTCCCACATTGATATAATTCAAGACTAAGGTGATAAGGGTTCTAAATATACCCACCCAATAGGTTTTGGACATATTTAGGTCATATATTTTACATTGTCTTCTCATTTTATTTAAATCCTTTATTAATGAGGTAATCACTGCATCATCATGACGTCATCAATAATTTACATTATTTAAAGTATAAAAATTATATAACAAATACTATGATGTAGGAAATAATTTTATCTTTCCAATAAATATCTATAGTCAAACATCTGACTTGTATAACCGCATTTAAAAATTGTTTTTGTAAAACATATTATGTTTGTGTCATTTTTACTTTTACATTAAATAAAAAGTTATTTATGTCATTTCCCAACCAAAGTGGCTCCATTGGGTCCCCAAGTTGACCCATGGAATTTCTTGGTCTGCCATGACACATCCAATAAGGTTAGTACATGTGTCTAGGTCATTTCATATTATTAAAACATTATTTTTACCTTAAACTACACTAATTACCACAAATCGCGATTAAAAACTTAATAAGTTACTATTCAAAAAAAATTATTTTAATACCATTGAACCACATTTTAAATCTTAAAGACAACCATGTATGTCGGATTTTTGAAATTCAAAACACAAAGGTTGAAAATTTTCATTTAAATGGAAAATCAGTTTTTATAAGTACCACTTAGTGGTTTCACTATTCATCAAAAATTGATGTTTTTCAGAAAAATACCAAAACATCACCCTAAGATATATTTGATATTCTGAATTCAAAAATGTGTTCTATTTTACCAAATTCAAAACATATAAGTTTCATTAATTAATTTAATAATTAATTCCCGCTGTCAGAGAAAATAGCGTGTTTTATGAAACAATAAGTATCAAAATATTGACACTAGTTTAAGTCCAATTTCAAAGTGAAATTAATTCCAATGACCACTATTGGATTAAATTGTAAAAATATATTATAATTTCACTTTAAAACCAATTCAAAAGATAATATAATCATATAAATATATTATATTAAAAAGCAGTTTTGATGTAAAATGCAGTATTTTTCAATATTCATAAAAAAATTAACATTGTCAGAAAAATACCAAAAATTCACAGAAAGTAAATTTTGATGTCCCAATCATAAAGAATAAGTTTATTTTGACAAAAATAGCTTATAAAATTGTCAAAATATATATTTAAAAAATGTTTTTCCATCAAATGTCAGTAAAACAATCTTTTAAAAATATTAGTGTATTACATGCTTAAGATTGGATTAATTATCATTTTAAGCCTCTAAAACACTATCTAATTCATTAATAGACATAGATAAAAATATCTATTATTCATTACTCACTTGGTATGTTAATATAATATAATTTCATGATGATAATCACCAAATAACTTCATTGGATGTATATAAAAGACAAAAACTAAATATGTGTAGTATAAAACATATGTCTGACAGAAATAAAAGTGAGATATAAAACTATTAACTCAAGTCTTGAATTTGTTTGTGCATGTTTGAACCTAATATATAATAAATATTTGTTTATATATATATATTATAATACAATAATTATATATATCATACCATATATTATTTACTTATAACCTTTATTACCCATTTATAAATAATTTCCTTTTAAAAATCACTTTTTGGGTAATAACTACGTCATTTTTTCAAGTATGTTTTGGTATGCTATTTTTGGTACTTTTACAGAGATCATGTTTCAAAAATAAAAAAATGATAAACAAAATTAAAATATAATTTATATTAATTATATATATATTTTTATTTATACATAAATGCTAGAGATATAAAATAAATTACATTATTTCTGGAGACCGTATGTAGTAAATGAATGAATGATGATTCCCTTTTCATGGTGATCAGAATGAATGAAAGGTAAATAATTTATGATCTTCCTGGAAAAACTATTATTTCATATAAATCATATATATTAATTTAATCTAAAACTATTACCATCCATGTTAAAATAAAATGTAAAACAAATCACATCACTTTGGGGGTTGTAGTCTACACAAACATAATATAAATTTTATTGTTTTCCAATGGACTGAACATTAATAAGGTATATGTAATATTTTAATTACAGGAGTATAAATATGTTATATATATCATATATAAAGATAATTCACTATCTCCATCCTTTCTAGGTTGTGATGGAAAAAAATACATCGGTTCGCAAGGTGGTAGTTTGTCATACACATGATCAATGGTTTTGTTTCCCATTTGATGGAAGAAGAGATGGATATATGTTAATACATTAACATAATAACATATATTTATATGGTATAGAATTTTTTATTATATCATCATACATTAATAATTTTTCAAGGAGATATAAGAAGAAATAATATACAATACATGTTTATTAATTTTTCCCCTTCATTAGATAACTTCTATAGATTTATACCTAAAGACTTCATAGGAGGGTTTAATAATATAAGAAAGGTATACCAGATGTTGGGATGAAATTATGGAAGAAATTTTTTTAGATCATATCCAATCCAAATGGCTCTGTAAATGTGAATATGAGTGGATAGGGGTGACAATTTATTATTGGGGGAGGGGACACAATTCGTTTTTTTAAAGAAAATGGTGTTCCCACATTTTATACATGATGAAATGATCCAAATTGGTTAATTAATGAACCTTATATGATATATATTAAAAATATATAAAAATAAATATAGTAATTGGAAATGTTTTATAGGAAATTTTATTGCATTTCCTTTTATTGTAACTCCCAGTTAACACTTTTTAACAATAACCATAGTAATTAATTTTTTATGTTTTACAATTGATTTTGACCAAAAAAACATGTGGAAATTATTATATGATATTAATTATTATCATTTCAAAAATGGAATAAATTTTTACATATTCCATTCATATATGTGAAAATATATAATTTTAAATGAAAACAACAGATGTGATGAAAAAGATGCTTTCCAATGAGAAAATGTTCATAAATTTATAAAGTTTGAATATAAAAAATAAATAATAAATTAAATACAACGAAAAAAATAGATTAATAAATATATAATTAAAATATTTTTGCTTCTAAAAACATTTTGAAATAAAATGGGAACTCTGTATTATTTAGAAAAAGGTTTTTTAAAGAAAATAAATATTTTTTATTATTCATTAATAAATTAATCCTTGGAAAAATTTCTGATAAATGCACTCAAATATAATTTTTATTGGTGGAATTAAAAACAGAACTATATTTTTTAAAATAAAATTACTAAAATTGGAAAAATTAACATTCATTGTTTTTTCAGAACAAATTCAATATTAAAGTTTTATGATAAAATAGAATTTTTGAAACATAAAAATACTCTACTAAAAATAATGTACTTTTAATCAATATGTTTTATTTATATGATACAATGATACTTAAATTATAAAATTTGGATATTCCCATTAAAACCACCATGTATAATTTCTACATAGTAACAGTCATGTCTAAATAATAATATTAATTTTGTATTCGGGTTTCATAAAACTCGGTTTTTTCATGTAACTCATGTTATCAAAGAAATAAAATTATTCAAAAAAATATATTTCGTATAAATTTGTGTACATACAATGCCTTAAAAATGACCAAAAATGATTAGAAACCCTTAAATTGAAAACAACCATGGATTTACATTCCGAACCAATAAAATTTATTTCTAACATATAAAATGCATGGAACAGATATCCAAGAAACCATAATTTGGACCAATAATTAACAAATCCAATATCATGTCATCTCTATGAGTTGTGGTGTCTAAAACCCAAAACCATCATACCAGAATTCCAATAATATTTTTGATTACTGATTTAAAAATTCAAAATCCTAAAATTCTACCAAAATATACTTTTTTCAGAAAATAAATCATGAATATTAAAATTATATATAAAATTTTATCTAAAACATTAACGTGAGATTATAATTTCAGGAAAAATATTTCTAAATATCCCACTTTATCCATAAATTAGCTATCCAATGTGATCCAAAACCTCAAGATAAATATTCAACCTTCAATTTTACATTATAAAACCGTGAAATTATAGAAATTTTATTTTCCTATTTTAAAACATAGTTCTTATACCACATAATGGAAAGTCGGTATATTAAAAATCAATCACCAATATTTTTCATAATCAAACAGCATTTATTCTTTTCAAATGACACCATAAACCATTTCATTAAAAAATATTTTTCTATCCCATCAATGAGGAATTGAAAATATTTGAAATAATAATATGTTTTCTCTTGCACCGAACTATCAAAAAATAACTCTTTATAAAAAAATTATTGTCCCCTTGCAAAGAAATTCCTAATCAGAAATACAATGAGGGTACAACCCAAATATCCTAGAAAAAGTAATTATCCTATTGTAAATTCTTATAGAGACACGAAACTCTATCCAATGTAAAACAAACCGTTAAATACTTCCTAATATAATTAATTTATACCCTAAATTACTCCATAAATAAATGATTTCACTAAAACTAGAATTTATCAATTATTTTAAAATGAAAAAACATGTTAATACTTGATGTTTCATAATCTGGTTGGATGATAATTATGTTCTAAAGATTTTTTGGATTCTAAAGCATGTTCACCCATTGTACTATAAAAACCCATTATAGAAGAACTTTAAAAAAATCATTGTGATTTTATTATTTATGTAAATGATGTATATTTAAAAGAACTCGTCCAAGAGATCCACATTAGATGATCATATAAACAATGTATAATTGAGTTCATATTTGGTGGAGATATATGTGTAATATCCCTATAAGATTTATTACATAACTTATAATTAATTCTCTAATGTTTATAAAACATATATCTTATTCAACTATTCAATTAGGGTAATCTCTAGTAATTTTGTATGAATAATCCTTTAATATATTTAATAATATGTTTCAATTCAAATATTGAACCTAATTGAACAATTCATTATTTTATTTGTGTATAATATAACAATATTAAATTAAATGAAAAATTACAATATAATAAATCTATATCTAATAAAATTAATAAAATTATGACAGACATAAGTAAATGTAAAAAAGAAAAATTTATGAAATTATACATTATTGTGATCTCCCCTGAAAATCATAATATTAGGTACACCTATAAAAATAAGCACAAAATTGAAATATGGTAGATAATTTGAGTGATAAATGCACAATAATGATAAATAGTTTTCAGAGAATCATGTTAGTTTTATATAGTATTAAAAGATACCATAAATATTGTTTTATAGTCTTTTGATATATATATATATATATATGACAATTGGGAATACATATAATTTTTTTAGGAATATAATACTTAAATGATTAATGTATTAGAAATAATATATTAAACATGTATAAGAAATATTTAATAACAATTAAATACCTATGGAATGGTAATAAGTAATATATAATCATTCCTTACATAAGAAATTTTTTTTGTTAAAGGAAAAAAAAATCAATATTACATTATTTTATTTAAATGTAAAATTTATCATATCGACATATTTAATTGTATAAAAAAATTCATATTTGGAATCAATATATTTAAATTATGTAATAATGTTAATTTTCTTATTTAAATTAAAAATTTATGAGGGACCAGTATTTAATTATCTTGGTCAACAAAAAAAATGAAAAACACCATATATAGAAATAAATCATTTATAAACTTATAAAAAATCCATGTTCATAATTAAGTTAATATTTTAATTTTTTATACTTATGTTCCACTTTAAAATTCAAAATGAATGTACTTGTCCATTATGGAATGTATACTTCCTAAAATGTCACCCAAACACATATATAAAATGTCCCCTCATTTACCCCTTCTAAACCATATATCTATTTTGGTTTTATCTTCAAACTCTACATTAATTTAATTTAATAAATTATTTTATTCATGTTTAGGGTCACTTTTCTATAATAATAAGACATAAGTTATTCATTATTAAAGAATTCAATATGAGTAAAAGGGGTTTCCATAAAATTATGTGTTGATTTATCCTTTATATTTTAATTTTATATTATCATATACATTTTTATTAAATATTATTTATCACTGAAATAATAAATTATTTTTTTATAATTTTTTAAAAATATATATATTTCAATCTTATATGATCATAATCTTACTAATTTATCTGTTATAACAAATTTTCAATTAATTTGGTTCAGTCACCTATGTGAATGATGTTTTACTATCTTCATAATTTTCATCATTGATGATTATAAAAGCATAAACCAAATAAATATATGATATTGACATATAAAATTTAAAAAAATTATGGGTTTCAAGTAGTAAAACCCAAATGAATGATCATTATAAAGTAAAAATATTAGTATTGGTTAAGTCTTTCAAAACAAACACATAATGAATTTAAACTGAACAAACCACACCAATTCCTTCAATACTATTAATTTTCTAAATAAATTAATAAATAAAAATTTTCAATTGTAGGAGCATTAAAAAAAATAGGTGATAAACTTATTAAAGATGAATGACTATCAAAATCATCAGACAGAATCAAGTATAAAAAAATAAAACCTTCCATCATCTAATGATTAAAATAAGATATATCTAAGAAAACTAAATACGATAAATAAATATAATTGATTTTTAAAAAAGTTAATAAATATAAAATGTTAATAAAATAGGTTATTAGGAATTATATATTTATTATATAAGGAGTGAGATAATGCTTGATAAAGTCAAGAGTATAGTTAAAGGGAATCACTCTTGATCTCTATTCTTCATTGTTATTTTTTGTGAGTAAAATTTGTTTAAGAATACTTTTTATGATTATTACATTTAAAACCCATATTAATTATCTTATGGTTAATTTGGGTATCAATTTTTTTCTATTTTCCACTGATTGATTTATTTTTCATTATTACGATATTTATAATGGAAATATTCCTCTATCCATTTTTATATGGAATATTCCTCTTCAATATCCAATTTATTTATATCTTTTTTTAGAAGCATTGTATATCTCTAGATTTATTTATATTACTACATATGGTCTTTTTATATTGAATTTTACTTACATAAAAATGTAGGAATGTAATACTTTTCTTTATTTTCATTTATATATCTAGTTTAATCACATTATCCCACTACTTTCATTTATTTTTTTTATAATGATTACAATTATAGTTTACATATTCCATAATTCGTTAAAAATCATTAATATCACTATCCTTCCCATATTATACAATTTATTCTTAATCACTTATTTTAATAAGTATATTAAAATGTAATTACTATTTATATTAAATTTTGTACAACTATTTATCAGCATATAATTGGTTTTTTATTTAAATTAGTTCAATTTTATTTTATAATATATTAGTTATTGTCATGTTTTGTTGGAGATATATTTTAATGGGATAATCCACATTCATTCTATGGAATAGTTACTTTTATAAATTGTGGGAATTTTTATGTAAATCATTTTATTCTCAATGGTTAAATATGGTATAATGGATTTATGACTGTTCTCATGTTCATGGGGAATACATATGTATAGTTATATATCTTTGGGAGCAATGTATTAGATATTATATCCCTAAAATGAATCGGTTCATGCTTTATATCTAATTATATTATTTTTATGCTTGGGAAATATGTAGGTATATTTTCTCAAAATGTTTTACACTAATTATATGGCATAAACATCTTCCCATATGTTATTATTATATATAGTTATGTATATATCGCATTCTTATGTTATTCCATAATTCATATGTTATCATTCATGTCGTGTTCCATAAATACTATTCATTTGGGTATGATTTATTGATTTTGTATAAAATATTATATGTATGATTTCAGATGAACAATTTCATGATATTTTTTATGATCTTCTATGTTAATCCTACTAATATATCATATGTTTTATCCCTTATACAGTTGAAGATAACACAATTTTATTTTCTTTATAATTTTCCTATATAATTTAGAAGTATATTCTTTATGATAAGGTTATATGGGAATCAAGTTTGATGTATTTTATGGAATAAATGCACATTATATTGTAAAATATTATTACTAAATGGATGATGGAAAAAATGAACAATACCTCTGTGACCAAGGAGTGTGAGCAATTTACAATTTGTAATCTATAATAAATTAAAATGTTTTAAAATATATCTGAGTTAAGTTTAGAATATCTCATGTAAATCATTACCAAGTTTCCACACTTTTTTCATAAGTAGAGACACCTCCCTATAAAAATTATGTCCAAACTTGATTCTATGAAATAAAATATCATAAATTTGAATGATTTTGTTATTTAAACAATTCATAAGTAAATTAGTACATTTTGGTTAGAAAATATTGTGATTCACAGTGAAATAAATGAATTAGAATATAGATGTTTTTGATGCTTTCATTGGGGTGTGTGGGTATTCGTCTGTGAGGGTGTGCAGCTCTTACCCCACATTCCCGCTCTCCAAAGGCCGGCGACATCCAATCCATCTTTAGGGATGTCTTCTCCTTGATCAAAATGGGATAATGGGATGTCAGATCTTCCTTTCTTGGATTGATCCTCAGAACTCGTCACCTAGTACGAGTCTCCCTCAAAGACTTAAGATGTTGTTCACAAAACACTTCATGGAGCCATATCTTCATGGACACCAGTTAAATACACTTCTTCTGTCAGGACATTCCAAGGGGTCCGGTTTGGGAAGCAACCTTTGGTTAGGGGAGTAGTCACGTTGGGAATCACTGGCATATCTTGATGTTGGGGGATTAGTGCGTCTGTCTTCTGTCCCTTGTTATAGGGCTTCTCGAGGGCGCGAAAGCTCGAGGCATCCCAAATTGAATGTGGGGAATTGTATTCCATGGGCATGTATCTGATGTTTTCCTCAACTTCCTATGTTTAACATAGTGTATGACGCATGATTAACATCCAGTGGAGACAGGTCAGACTTATCGGAACACCAATTAGAGTGCATTAGCTAGATGTAACCAGTTTAGGGGGACCCTGATGTGGGAGGGTTGATATGACCTCACAAGGATGTGTCCGCAAGGGGAAGAATTCAGGGTGGATGACGGATGGCTTAATTGAAGTGGATAGAGAATGGGATGGGTTTGACCCTAGGGAGACGCTGATGTTGGGATTGATCATCAGAGATTCATCCTATGTATCCTCGTGGAAGGAATCAAAGTCCATGTAGTTTGGTATGGCATGTCGGTCTTACATTCTCTTCTACCCAGATGTCACTAGGGCAGACAAGAGATGTGGGTCCCCGCCGGGGAATGACAATGGATTACCGCTGGCTAAAGTGGATAATGGATCTCCGCTTCATAGGGGTCACGATAGCTTGCCGCTGGACGAGACACAAAGGGGCATACAGTTTAACGTCATGCAGGATGACGGTGAACCGATGTGAAAGGGGGGTCAGAATAGATGGATGTCTGGCTTGAACATCGGGTATTCTTTCTACGTACCATGCCTTGACATGGATTAAAGTCCTCGTAGTTCGGGAATGGGGACAACATTCCATCGATGGGGGAATTCAGAGAATTACAGTTGAAATGGGTTCAAAATGGCTTACTGCTGAATAGGATTGAAACTCAGGGAGGCTTTATACATACCATGCCTCGGCATGGATCATGGCCCACATAGTTCAGGAATGGTGGGTGGTGAACCAACATGATGATGGTCGGATCGACTGGGTGGTGGTCCTGATCCTCGGGGAGGCTTCCTACGTACCATTCCTTGACATGGATCAACATCCTTGTAGTTTGGGAATAGTGGGTGGTGAACCGAATTGAAGTTGGTCAGATCGATCGGGTGGTGAGCATGAACCTCGTGGAGGCTTCCAACATATTGTGCCTTGACATGGATCAAATTCCTTATAGTTTTAGAATGGTGGGTGGTGAACTGATGTGAAGATGATCGGATCGACCGGCTAGTGGTGTTGACCCTCAGGAAGGCTTCCTACATACCATTCCTTGTCATGGATCAAAGCCCTCGTAGTTTTGGAATGGTTTGTTAGGGTCGATGCTTACTCTATGCACACGTGAGTCACACTCAGTCTGATAAACAAGAGGAAGCAAGGACCTGATGATCACATTTCAAAATATGCATCCATGGGAAGTGGGGTGGGGCTTAGGTGTGGAGAGGCCTAAAGAGGAAACAGGGGCTTACTCGTGGTCTGCAGCCCAAAGGGGTTGGGAAGTACTCCAGGATGGAGGCCTGAAAAAAATGTGGGATTAAACCTCAGGTAGGCTTCCGACGTACCATGCCTTGACATGGATCAAAGTCCTCATAGTTTGGGAGTGGTGTGTCATGTTCGATGCTTACTATATGACCACGTGAGTCGTACTTGGTGTGAGAAACAAGAGGGATCGAGGACCTCACTATCACATCGTGAAAGGTGTGTCTGTGGGAAGTGGGGTTTACATGTGGAGCAGCCCAAAGAGGAAATAAGGGATTACGCGTGGTCTGCAACCCAAACGGTTTGGGACTTATTACATGGTGGAGGCCCGATGGCGACAAAGCACTGTGGGAGAAGGATTTGGGACTGAAGAATGGAGGAGCACCATTCCCCATCACACCCATTTCTATCCATGGGTATCAAATAAGAAAGGGGGACCAGGGATGCTGCGTCCTATAAGAAAAGCTCGGGTATTACACCATGGTGGCTGCCTTTTAACCGCGGACAAACACCACTCTGATAAGGAGGATATCATCCCCAATGAGGTGTGATCCCATCCCCATAGAGAGGAGTGGGTGTGGAGAATGTCCACGGTGGGGGGAGTCCACGTGTGAGGCACGAGGTGAGGTCATAGTTTAACGTCATGTGCTGTGGAAAATGGTTCTTGGAAGTTTAACTTCCTACATATCTAACGAGGCTAGTTCATTATTCACCCATAGGACTTACATAACTGGTACCCTCTACACCATGGTGAAGGGAAGGCACCGGAAACACTGTGGTGGATGGGTGTTGTAGAGTGAACCATTGGGGGGTCCATTTTAGCATGGCTATTTGAAGAAGCTATAGCTGTTAGCGTGCCTATGCGAAGAAGCATGAGGTGAAGCAATGAAATGGGAAGAACTGTCCAAGGGGCACTAAAGATACTCTGTACGATCCTAGAAGGTCGTACGGGAAAGTGGTGTATGATGTGGATGCACGAGGCGTGAGAGACACCCGCAGATGGCTTCCATAAGAAGAGCATCAGACACACGTGCAGAGGTACGCCCAAGGAGTATGAGGAACGCAAGTGAAGAGGTAGCCGAGAAGCACCAGGGTGAGGGGTCCTGAAGAGTTGTGTAGAACCTTTGAAGCTTGCGTGGAAAATAATTATCTCTAGGCGAAAAACACTGGGCTGGCATCAAATCAGTGAGTATTGATTCATAAATGGAGTCGATGCTTTGCGCACAACTATAAAGGATTGCACGCAAGGAGTACGAATTGCACGAAATTGGGAGAGGTTGCGTGCAATGACTGGGGTGCATGCAATAGAAGGGGATTTCATGCAATTGGCTAGCCTGCATACAAGTGGAAGGAATTGCACATAGGGGGAAGACCCCGAAGGGATTGTAATTCTGTCAAAACCTAGGAGATCTCGTGCAAAGAGAGATTCTAGGGTGACATGGCGTAAAGAGAAATGTACCTGAAATCCATCTTTACATGCACAAAAGAAAAACTTTGCACATGAGAACCGGTTTAGATTCTTCCGTATGGATGTCGAAGGGAAACCTTCTATTTATAAGAATTAGAGGGCGCAAAAAACAAGTCGGAATGAAATAATTGTGACCTGATGCTGGACGCGCGAAATGTCAACCGCGCGGGGCGGGAGCGTTGAATATTCCACGCATATGCCAAAGAACTCTCGCAAATCCTGGAGCTTTCTTCCTGGGGCATATTTTTTCACGCACTTATCAAATTTTTTTCATACAGCTCCTCCAAGCCCCCCGAGCTTGGTCCTTGGATATGAATATGACTTCGCTTTATCATGTTGAAACCATATTCATCCCTTGAGAATTTTTTGGAGTCTACAAATTCCCCCCTAAGAATCAGATCGGTGAGGGGCTGCAATGGTCGGATTCTGAGGGAAATGCAAAAAGGAAAAATGTAGTGGGGTCCATGCACGCTAAAAACTGGGAGTGGTGTGAAAACCCCTTGGGGGAACGGAATTTGATTTTTGCACGCGTGCATATTCCAATATCTGCTTATAAAAAGTTGTTGCATGTCCAATGTTTCGTTTGAATTTCCTCGTGTGACAAGCTTTGAGCTCTTGTGCACAGAAATTTCTCTAGCCCAACGTACAAAACTGCTCTGTTTGCATGCATTCCCACTGAGATCAGGCATCGTTTTACATGAAAACATGAAGTTTTTCATTCCACAATCATATATTTCGTGACAGTCTCTGATATTTCGTTCCACCCACTAATATTCTATTCCAGCTACTCCAGCACTTGTCGGAATAAGATGGACACAAATCTGGCTAATGAGGGAGATGATGCTGATCAAAGGGTGGAAATAGTCTCCAAACCTTAGGTTTATGGTTCCCAAAGGATTTCCTCCAATATCCATACACTTTTCAATATTCTAACCCCCTCGCTAAGGGATTACGCCCTGTCAAACAATCTACCACTATGGGACTTCAGTATTTTGGAAGAGGTCCCTTTTCCGGGTGTTGAATTTGATACTCTACTGTCATGGGTGACATGTGAGGATGACATCCCCTGATACAACATCACCAACAATAGTCATCCTACCAGGGAAACCATACATATGTATGTTTACGTCTTGAATCCCATGACTAGGACCAATTATGGGAGTGACCCTATCACGGAGAGGTGATCGACCTTTTATGCAAGCGCCTTCTGTCAGAGAATCACTGAAGAGGATAAAGGCTTGCTGCAAGACTATGACCAGTGGTCCGGAGGCAACTTCACCAGTTAATTGTCTTGGGCATACTGGGGCATCCATACATGTTACCAATTTTAGGCCGAGCTACACCATATTGGCTTGTTCGAGGTGGTTTGGATGTCTCAATTTAACGTCTACTGCCAACAGAATCTCGTTCCAGATTTGTTCACTAGGTGGTCCCCTGATAACAATACCTTCCATCATCATCATGGGGAATTTGGTATCAGACTATGGTACATTCACTACATCGTGGGTATCCCTTTGGAGGTCCACCAATATGATGAATTCCTCCCGCCAATGAGAACTTGGTGGGATGGATCAAGAACCTCCATGTTGACAAGGCACTTATTAGAGATGGATAAGGAGAGGCTCGGAGTCAAGGATTTTTTTAAGTACATCGCTTACAAGGACTGGTTTAGCCTATTCCTGGATTGGGATCCAGAAGTCAAGATTCTAGGGTGAGGGAGACAGTGTCCAACCGCGGCACAGAAGAGTAAGAGCAGATCATACTAGAAGATCCTGAAGGTGGGGAACTATCAGTCATGCGGCTACAATATAAATGATATTTGGTACTCGAATGTTAGGTACACCATATTCCTTGCCGCATTACTGAGCAGGTGGCTCTTACCGGTGAGGGACGCTAGGATGGGAGTATGTCCAGTGACCCTAGTGATGGTCGACATCATGGATTCTAATAAAAGATTCAATCTAGGGGTCCCCATGATAGCTCGTCTATATTCCATTTTGGGATGCATCTCGAGAGGGGTCACCTAGGAGAATATGTGGCCCCTTTCAGATCTTCTATGGCTGGGTTACGGCTCATTGAGGCGGATATACCTTCCCGAATGCCATATGTCCTCCATGTAATTTCCTGCGACATTCCCTTCTAAACATTTCTGAGGTCATGCCGCTGACGCTCAAAGAGGAGGGAGTAAGGATCAAAATTAGTAATCATTCCAACTTCACTTTCAACCCATTCCCCACCCCGACTGGCCAGATGATAGACAATGGGAATGGCTCACGGGAGTATAGGGAGTACTTCTATAGCATTAGAGGTAGGGTGCTTGTGGCCCGGAATAATGGGAAGATATTTCATGGGCCTTACGTGTCATCCATGTTTTCCAGGTAGTTTGGGTGCCTCCAGTGGATGCGGAAAAAAGTATATAAAGATGTTTGGGAAGAAATGAATCCATGCATTCTTTGCCAAATGTGGCTTATGTCCATGACCTATGGATCTGATGATGTCATCACCTTTCCTCCCACTAGAGTTGATGTTGGCCTCTCAACCGAGTATGCCAAACAATGGGTCATAACATACACATAGGGGTTTTTGCAGAAGTGAGTTCGGAAAATCAAGGATGCCACTATGGAACCTGGGTGGTGAGAGAGAAAGAAGAGTGTTGTTATAGTGGGAAGACCATAAGCACGTCGAACAACAAGGTCAGCGCGGGTCCGGACCTCAGTAGTGGGGAAGTCACTTGGCATGGACACACCCTTGTATTTTAGAGGAGGAGGGCTCAACGGAGTGGCCAGAGAACGTCCCGAGAATAAAATAAGATAACTTCTTCATCCTTCTCATGATGCAATCTTCTCAGCACTGTGGTCGGCCTGGATAACCCTGCGGCGGTCAGTGAGTACTAAATCCCTCAGGTGGAAGATAGTGTGAGATGGGATCCTGCTTCCAGAAGTCGAGCTTGATCGGATTGTCGATAGAGTGAACATTCAACTTAAACTTGCGTATCTAATGACCAGGTACATGTTCGCACGCCAATAGGGTCATCCTGAGGAGCCATCATTCTTGGTGAAAGTGATGATCAGATAGAAGCATGATCCAAAAAAGATGCCGGTGGAGGATGATGATGGCAATGATGAGTCAGAGGGCAGCGAGATATGAGAGGAGGAGGTAGAAAGAGAAGGTGGTGGGGAATAGGATCCTAAAGGTGAAGGGTATCTAGGGTAGTCCCACCTAGGGAGTCTCTTGGAGAGTGGTGAGATCATCAGCTCTGATATATATGTAACTGAGCTACTCGAGGTATGCTTCAACCCTTATCTATCCCCCTCCTTTTATCCACCTTCCTTTGAAATCCTTAATCCACAGTCTTTATCTTAATCAGGATAATATTGGTGATGATCAAGAGTCTCTAGTCGAAGGAGGGGAGGAACTGCCAATGGAACAAGGTGGGGCACCGACGCCCATTATTGAACTGACGAGTACTGAGGGATCCCCCACTATGATAGCTTCTATAGAGGCCATAAAACTGAAGGCATATTCCTTACGTTCCTGTAAGTTCATTGCTTCTATACCAGCACTCTCCAATGGATAACTCAAATGATTAGGGAGCTCCTGGTTAATACATTTATAACGTCATTGGAGGCTCGTTGGGCTGCTATGCCCAGACCCTTCACGAGAGATCCAATAACATATAGACCACCCTATCCAGGGCATGCCTCCTAAACCGAGTCGACCTTGATACTTTGTGAGAAGAGAGAGGTTGAATCAGTGGTGTTGTTGTTGGGGTAGGGCTGGAAGTTGACAATGTTTCCACGAGGGTTGAGGCAAGAGTGGAAGGTTGCTCAAACGCAGAAGAGCCTAACCCCCTAGGAGGAATATCTGAGGAAGACCCTGCTGTAAGCATGATGGTTGTTTTTCATATCAATCGGCCCACTGATCCCTAAGATATTGATGATTCGAACTCAGAAGTGGATGAGGAGAGATGGATGACGTGACACAAAGGGTTTAAGTTCATCAGGAATTTTCCAAGTTAGCCTTAGAAGGAAGAGATGAAGCGGATAAGATCACTCCACAACTAGTTGTGTTTCTTGTGTGCAAGAGGAGAAGATGCTCAATGCCTTCACTTGATGGTTTTTTAAAACATGTCCAACAATTTGTGTGAAAGCAGCCAGCACTCTGATGTCACCCAGTGTCGGGAGGAGTTGAGGAGTACCCGAGCATTTTTGAAGGTGGAGCAGGAGGTCCGATGGCTCAAAGAATATGCGAAAGAGAAGGAGATATCCATTGAAAACTGTTCTGAGATCATGGAGTAGTTGAGGGCCCAGCAGGAATACGCCCAGGAGAAACTAGTGGAAGTGATTCACCATATTCCTAAACTTCAAACTTAAAAGGTGCGGGCATGGGATAGGTTCAGTGAACTACGCTTTGTGGCCAATGATGAAGATAGGGTCCTCTGGTGGCGGGAAGTAGTTCTGGAGGCCAATAGCCAAAAGGTAGTAGTGTTGGAATGATCTATCCCTGAAGCTGACCCTTAAGAGCCCTGTTTTGGCCAAACTCATAAAATAATTTCACCTTACTACTTCTTATTTTGAACTGTATGTATGGAAAAATTTATTTACTTGTCCCATTGGTCCAATGTGCTCAACCATAATCCCAAAATAATTAGCAATCCATTCCTAAGATCACATTGGCCCTACCAAATGTGAGAATTAATGGATGCCCGCACTATCACTTTGTTTGATCGTGGGAGCGTTGACCAAGATTCGGGAATTTGTGATTCAAATTTGGATTACCAAGGAGAATATAGAGGCATGATCATTGGAAGAGGACCTCAGGCCAATTGATGTATCATCTTCTCAATTTTCCCCAGCGCACGAGTGGGGAAATTCCAAGGGAATTAGAATCAGTTCGAAGATAGGGGAAAGGAAAAATGTGGATCACGTTACCCCAAATTCGGAAAATCGTGGGAGGTGTCATGGAAATAAAGGATAACTATTAACTATGTTCAAAACACATTATCCCTATTGCGTTAGACTGAAATGGGGACAACAAATGAGGGCCAACCGCTGACCATGTTCAAAACATGGGACCCGAATCAAAATATCATCCATCAGTCTTCTGTAACATTGTCCCAAGATAACAGACAGACCATAAGTCGAGCATCCATACTTTTAGGGTGTCCCTTTAGACGTGGAAGAGGATGAGGGTCTGAATAAAGGGCATGAAAAACATGGAATTTGAACCGGTGGTCTGTTCAAATAGAATCCAACACTCTTGAAATTACACCACCATGGTAGAAGCACATTAGTTGGTCGCATTAATCTGATCATGGATCATTCCAACATTTAGATAGGACCTATTTGGTGAGGGAGTTGTTTCATACAAATGAAATTATGTGGAATCCCAAACATGTTCAGGGAGATGATGTAGTTACACAACTCCCCAACGGGTCAGGCCAAGGGGCCGACAGTGAGAAACAATGGGATTTGTGATTCCCAGGGATGGACCCGAGATGAAATGTCCGAGCGTTCCTACATATCCCATAAGTATGTGAATAAAGCCATACGTAGTTCTAGATAGGGTCTTAGTTTGAGGTATTAGAGCTCAGACCATGGAACTTAGGCAATCCCGGAGACACATGGCGAGGTAACTCATACAACCCGATGTGAATGAAGAAAAGGTCCACATTATCATGTGTTCCCTTTGGATGTTTTAGTTCGAGGGTCCAAAAACAAAAGTTAGGATGGTGCCGAGAGCTGGGCGCAAGGGAATTCCTACGTATCCCATAAGAATGGGAATCAAGCAATACGTAGTTCTAAAAGAGGTCATAGTTTAAGGTCTTAGAACTCAGATCTGGGATCGGTAAGGAAAGCAGGGGACACATGGTCTGGTGATTATGAACCATGACGTTAATGAGGAAATAAGTCCAGCTTACCATGTGTTATATGGGGAAGTGTTTAGGTCAAGGGACAGAACATGATAGTTATGATTGGCCCATGGGGAAGTTCCATGGCGTTCATACATATCTCAAGAGAATGGGAATCAAGTTGTACATAGTTCTATGTGGAGGCACGGTAAGGTACCAGTGCCAGAGCTAAAATTTTAGTGCAGGTGTGGCCCACACACCAAAAAAGATGTATTTGATGTATCTTGTTCTTCCTTTAAGGTGAATGGTTTTTTTTGTGAACCTACCGGCCTAGAGTAGAAAGTTCCGGTGTCACCACAAGAATCAATCTGGATACAAGAGTTGAAAAATGGTATGGTGTATAACTGATACCCTATGATGATGTCATCAAAATGCAGTTCCATTTTTCGTCGTGCGGTCGGGATGATATTATCAAAGTTTAGGGTCATGTGATAGGACCAGATAGCACAGTTTAAAGTCATATGGCTTGGACATGAAGGAATGTGCATTACGTGATAAATAATACCTGACATGAATGAGGGAGAGGTCCACATCATCACTGTGCACAACTTCAGGAAGGTGCCTCGGGCCAAGAGGCCAGTAAAGGTCAGAATATAAGGGGTAGGGGAAGCTAACTACCAGCTGATATGGAATGAGAAACGTGATGTTTGTGTGATCCTACATATCCCATGATGATTAAAATCAATCCACACATAGTTTTTAGATTAGATCTTAGTTTTTTGTCTTACTAATCGGACCATGGTAGCCGGGAAGAATGTCGTATTGCAGCTTTGTCCCCCTGATGTGGAGAGGTACACTGAGGGATAGTACCGGGAGTGTCAAAATTGGACCTGGGAATGATGTGGTGGAACATAATGTGAATCATGTAACCAATATTCAAGGCTTGAAGGGGTTGGCATGGAAACGGAGGATTACTATTGACCATGTTCGCAACACATCATCCATGTCGTATTAACCTGAAATGGGGAAAAATAACTGAGCATCAACCGTTGACCATATTCGCATCGTAGGACGTATATCGATTTGGTGTCTGAAGCCCTCAGGGATTCTGATTTATAATGGTAGGAGAGCCCTTAGGCCTGTAATCCATGCCGTTTTGGGGGTCCCTTCAGGTGTGAAAGATAATGGAAGCCCAAATGGAGTAGACTATAAATCTTGAAAAGTGAATTAAAACTTTCCGAAGTAAAATCTAACCCTCCAGGTGCTAGACCAGAGTACTCTCGGACACATTGGTGAACCACTGTAAATGGTCGAGGGGATCAAATTGAGAGTGGCCAATTCGCATAGATGAGTTTAGAATAAAGAGATGGCTAACTCTCAGGAGAATGGGGGGCTTGGAAAGGTAGTCACAAACCTGACGTAAAGGAGGGGATAACTCTGTACCACACATGTATATCCATCTCATGGAAACCAACAGGCCAAGGGGACTAGGTGACCATGAGATCTCTATGAGATGGGGATGGACCTGATATCTAAATGTTCGGGTGGTCCTATGTATCCCATAAGGATGGGAATTAAGCCACATGTAGTTTTTAATGGTGCAGTTTATCATCATGCAGGATGGTACAGTTTAAATTAATGGTGGTCTGTATGGTTTAATGTCATGTTGGACTATACAGTTTAATGCTATGTTGGACTGGGTGGCTCAGGCAAAATATTTCTTGAGGAACATAGCATTAGTGGGAGGGATTTTACACCCACCATCCATGGTCACTAGTGAGTACACACCATTGGGTTAAGCCTTATGAACAATGAAATGTCCATCCCATTTTTTCAATAACTTGTATGGTTTCCTACCAGTTATCATTGGTGTACATAAAACTAGCTCCATGTCACCTTGTAGGATATAGTAGAGGTGAACCTTCTTGTTGAAGGAACAATACATCCTGCTCTGATGCCTCTCTAGATTGTGCAGGGCCTGAAGTATATTCTAGTAAATTGCTTCCAATTCAGCTAGACAGATTTTAGCCACTATATCTGGAGATTTCTACTCATAGATTGTTGTGCACAATGAGAGAAACTGAATCTTGATGGGATGGATGGCCTCGGTTCCATCCACCAGGGAATATGGGGTCACCTGGGTGGAATTATGAGTCGTTGTCCGATTAGCCCAGAGGGCATTGGGGAGCTTAACCGGCCAAATTTTCTTGTTCTAACCAACCATTTTCTATATGATTTTATATAGGGTTTTATTGAATGCCTCAATCTACCCATTCGATTGCGCGTGATAATGGTAGGTATGGATAATGTGGATGTTGTACTTGGCGTACAAATTTTTCAACTCGACTACTCAGAAGTTGGGGTCGTTATCGGTGAGGACAACATGAGGAACTCCAAACCAATGGATGATATTGGAACTCACAAATCCAACGATTGAATGGGACTTGACTTCATTGAGTGGAACTACCTCTGCCCACTTGGAAATGAAATTTGTGGCTGTTAGGATGAACCGACATTGGAAAGCTATTTCTAGTGGGTATGGTCCTATGAAATCCAATCCCCAGAATGAAAAGGGCCAAGAGGACTTGGTAGTATGGAGAGGATTTGGTGGCCGATTCACAAATTTATCATGAACATGGAATGCATGGAACCTCTTGGTGAACTCAATGCACTCATGGATCAAGGAGGGCCAAAAATACCCTAATCTCTGGATCTGGTGAGATAGTTTTGGCCTAGCCTGATGGGAACCGTAGGAACCGGCATGAACCTCTTGGATGACATATGGAATCTTAACCCCCTAAATGCAACAGAGGAGAACACCATCACACTCATTCTTATAGAGGATTCGCTCAAGGCTGGGACCACTCTAGAGGGTAAACTGTAGCATGCGGTGTTGGATTATCTCACACTCAGCCATGTCTGATGAGAATTACCATATTTGAGGTATTCAACCAAGGGTGTCCTCCAATTGACAATCATTTCGATCACTACAACTGAACACACCAGGGGTCCTAACACAGAGGCACCGATAGTAATATGTCTTACCTGTGGGTCGTCATCACCATCCTGGGTGACATGAGCTATGACTCTCTGATGCGCCATATGGATAATAAGATCATCTTGTTCTGGCTCTGCAAGTGATGCAGATAAGCTGGTCAAAGCATTCAGTCAACCGTTCTATGATTGAGGGACATAGGTAACCTCTGGATGAGAAGGGAACAGGGCCATTAGCTGGAGAGTGCATTCCAACAAAGGTAAAAGCACTGGCTTCCTGAAAACATAGTCATTTTTTATCTTTTTAATGACTACCTTGGAGTCCCCGTTCACATGAAAATGTGGCACATCGATCTCAAGGGCCATCTCGAGGACATTAATGATGGCCTGATACTCTGCCTAATTGTTTGTGCAGCCTTCCAAAAGCAAGAATTAATATGGTATAATGGCTTGCGTTGGGGTAATAAAAATGATAGCTATACCTACTCTATTGAGTCAAGGATCATTGATCCTCATATCGGTGGGGCTCCAGCAGGCACTATCCTAGTGTATTTTCCAACACGGGATGACTTGATCGGCTAAGAGGATTGCCTCAATAAGAAAATCCAGTTACAAGGACCGGTTATCAAGGGTTGGATGGGTAGTAAGGAAATAGGCCAATTCCTATCCCTTGATAGCATTCTAAGGAACAAACCTGTTGTCAAACTACTGGAGTATTACCTCCCACCGCGCAAGTAGACCAATCAACATGGGATAACATAGGATGTACTTCAACGGGTCTACTCGGGACACCAGCTGCACTTGATGGTTCTACAGGTAATGTTGCAATTTTTGTATGGTAAACACGAGTGCAAGACAGGTCTTCTCGATGGGAGAGTATCTGGTCTCTGTATCGAGGAGCATGTGGCTGAGGTAGTAGAGGTTGTTCCCTGTACCCTAATTTTTATTCAGGGCGAGAAGGGCATCGAGGGACCATTCTAGGGTGGTGACATAGAAGACCAGTGGCCTCTTGGAGAGAGGTGGAATCAATACCAGTGGCAGGAGAAGATACTGCTTGATTTCCTCAAAGGAGGTCTTACACTCCTCATCCCAATCATAAGTGATTCCCTTCTTCATGAGCCGAGAGAAGGTCTTACACATTCAATACAAATTCACAATGAATCTGCATATGTAGGCCTAGTGGCCTTGGAAACCTCGAAGCTCCAAAATTTTACTTGGGGGAGGCATCTGGCTGATGTCCTTGATCTTCTCTGGGTCGATCTTGATGCATCAGCACCTAACAATAAATTCAAGGAACTTTCCTGAGGTGACCCCGAAATCACACTTCAATGGGTTCATCTTCAGGTGGAAGGAATGGAGGAAGTCTAACACTTTCTCAAGATCCATGAGATGGTCCTGGAACTGGTGAGATTTGACCACCAGATCATCCACATAGCACTCCACCAATGTCCTAAGGATTGGCTTGAATATGCGATGCATGACCTGCTGATATGTGGCACCGGCATTATTCTCGCCGAATGGCATAACCTGTTAACAAAAATTACCTTGGGGTGCCCTAAAATTTATGGACTCTTCATCCTCGGGGGCCATTCAGATCTGATTATAACTGGAGTAACCATCCATGAAGGAAAAACCATAGAACCTTGACATGGTGTTAATCAAGAGCTACGTCACAGGAAGGGGGAAATCATCCTTCAAGCAATGGCTATTGAGATCACAGAAGTCGATACAGACTCTGATCTGTCTATTCTTCTTCCTGAATGTTACAATTTGAGCCATCCATTTGGGTTACTAGACCTCTTTAATAATGTTGACCCTAATGATTTTGTCATCTTCAGCCTCAACTATGTCATCGTGAGATGGATGCTTCTTTCTGGGAGGTTCTTTGAACCCGTGATGATTTGCAGGAAGACCGAGGTGGTGGATGGCTACTTGAGGATCTGGTCTGGAATCTCCTCATAACTCCATGAAAACACATCACTATGCCTTTTAAGGAAGTCTATGTGCCACTTCTGCTCCTCAGGGGGGCATGGCAGCACTGATCAATGTGGGTCTCAGGTCCGCCTCACTTCCGAGGTGCACCTGTACCAGCTCATTGACCATGGTGGAGAATCTTTCTTCAAAGGTCAGGGGACATCATCAATGTTACTCCCCGACCCCAGTTACACAGAGTCGGTGGATTATTTTAATACATTGGAATGATTACAAGGAATCAAGTCCCGAAGGACCGATTAGTTTAGCAGTCTTGGAAAAATAGATCACATATATGAATGTTACATTTTCACTTTAAGACATAAAAAATCCATAAATAATCTTTATGAACGCCATTATTCCCTTGGATTAACCCTGAATATCAATCACATTACACTTCTTGGAATCCTGGAAAAATAAAACATAGAAAGGGGTGAGCTCAAATGCTCAGTAAGGGTAGGAAATACAATGGAAACTTTCAAAATTAATCATAAACATTTAAGGAAATGTATAAAACTAAACCAAAAGACTTTTAAACTTGAACTTCAGCATAATATGTCATAAATAAAATGAAATAATTCCATTTACTTATTCACATGGATATTCTAATAATTGAATAATCACATGCAATATCACTAACCACCTTCATAATGATGGAATGCATGATGCTGGTCTTTCATTTCTGTGTTGAGGCCTCGTGCCAAGACCTAAGGGATAACTGTAACCGGAACCCAACCCTGAGAGCCTTTGTAACCAGACTCTATCGTGGAGTGCCTCTAATAACCGGACACCAACTCAGAGTGCCTCTAATAACCATACACCAACCCAGAGTGCCTCTAATAACTGGACACCAACACGGAGGGCTTACTTTTACCGGTCCCCAACCCGGAACATACTAGTCCAACACATTTATCTTAAGAAGAGGACTAAATATGACATAAACATTAGTATTAAAAATAACATACAAAATGACAAAACATTAATCATTAACCTTTAATGGAATAAAAATAACTGATCCATAGTAAAAAATATCACAAAATTTTAAATACAATATGGATGATTTGTATCATAATAAATCAACATGAAACAAATTTAAAATTTATCAAAGTATGTTGACATAGATGAAATCAATACTATTTGAGAGAAATATTTCATTTTTCTGAAATCATTTAAAAGTTGCATAATTTTAGAGAAAACCTTTATTTTGAAAATATCTTTATAAGATTGTGAAGTTTGCTTCAAAGGTTTAATAACAGTGGAGAATAACTTCACCCGCCGTATAAGTTAAAAATAGAGATTCTTACATTAATTTTGTCAAAAAGTTTAAAAAGGACCTTGTTTGGAAAACAACGGAAAGATTCCTTTATAAACCTCATATAAAAAGTCAAACAAGGGTATAAATGTCTTTAACCCATATTCTTGTAAATAGTAAAAATGTTTTGAAATAAATTTTTAAGAAACATGGATGTGGATGATAAAGAGATCCCAGTAGATTATTACGTATATACAACCTCGGATAATGAAGAGATTGTGAAATAAACCCTTGCCAATTTGGTAACTTACGAAACATACAACCCATGAAAGAGGTATCATACAATGAATTTGAAAATACACATAAATTAATGTGTATTACACAAATAATATAATTATGGTTAGTACATACACCTCACAAAAGGTAATGGTGGCAATATGGCATGAATCTCACGGGAATAAGGAGTGAGATGAAAACCCCTTACCTTGCACTTTCATTTAGTCGAGGGTACGTTTAATCTCATTTTCAAAGATAGTAGTATGTTATTAAATTTTACCAGAACCATATTAATATTTATGATATCATACATGATTCATTTATGACTTTATATTACCCATTTAATTATTATTTCCATGTTAAGTTAACATTTCGGGTAATAATCACTTTCTTTATCGTACTTGTTTTAACTTGTCACTCTTGGTTGTATCACTTAGATCATGATTTAAATACTTCCAGAATATAAAAAATGATAAATATATCATATATATTTAGAATATAAATATGTATAATAGATATATATATTAAATTAAAAACACCGTTTATGGAGACGGTAGTCCATACGTATGCATAAACATTGTTTCTGTTTTCATATAGTCTTGAACGGAAGTAAGTGAATAAGATATATGTAAGTACATAAATCATTATATATATATATATATAAATATATATATATCCAGTATCATTATTATGTGATATATTACATACTTATTAGTAATATATATTTTTATAATCGTTGATGAATGGTGAACTTGGAAATGAATCTCATCGCGTCGTGGAGACGGTAATCCGTACGTAAGCACGAGCGAAAATAACATTTTTTTGATACAAAAATAATATATAATTGGATGGTATATCATATATACAGAATCATTATAATGTTATATTTATTATTTACATGAGTTACACATCATTATTATACCCATCCAAATAATAATTTATTGAAAAACAATTACACCCCGACGTGGAGACGGTAAGCCCTACGTACGCACGTATGGTGTCATGTTATTAAAAGGATGGATAGAATACTGAATATGGTTTTACCATATTTATAATATCATCACAATATATATAATATACTGGAGTTATTATTTTAGAATGTTAATAACAAAGAAATAAGAAGTGGAAGAAGAAAGGAACTTGAAAAAGGGTGGTGAAATCATTACCTCTTCTTTGGTTTCTTCCTTTTGATTTGATCAAAAGGGCTCCTTAAGTTGTCTTTCTCACTAAAATAAGGCCTCTAGGATTATGTGAGGAAAGTTGAAAGAGTATTTGGGAAGATTTTGGTAGAACCAAAAGGCTTTTAAGTTTTGAGTTAATGTGAAGGGGGGTTCTCTTTTATAAGAGGGGTGAGGGGCACCATTGGAAAAGCTAGAAATATTATTTTACAATAAATTCAAATTCGGTTTCAAATGGATCCAAAGTGGATTATTTAACTTCTAAAGTGGTAATAGGTTGAAAAAAACTCATCCAATAGAATTTATACAGGTTTGGGTCATTGTAATAACCTTATATTTAAGTATTAACTTTTAGTTAATTAGTTTCACTTTTACAATGTCCCTTTTTATTTTTATATTATATGGTTTATAATCATAATATATACATCCGAGAGATCCCCAAGTGGTCCATTAATGATACAACAATAATTATATAAGTCTCTTTTCCGAACCATTGATTGTTAGGAATTTAATATCAATTAATAATATAATATTTGTTTTAAAAAATCTTTTATGTCAATTTTGACACTATTCAATAATTTATTTTTGTAAAAATCTTAGCAGAATTATTACTTCGAAAAAAATTAATTAAATCATTCATAACATGTCATATTAACCTATAAAATTAGTGTAGTTCATAAAAGGTCTCAAATTATATTTATTTGGGTATCTACAATATCAATGATTTTAATTTTTCACTGTTATGGTAATTACTGCATCACCATTGTGGAAGAAACAAATTAACTTATTTAATGTCTAAAAATTATAAATAAACTACCATTGTGTAGTAAATTTTGTTCGATTTCTAATAAATATTTATAGACGAAAATCTAACATATATAACCCTATGTAAAAATTGTTTTTCTAAAAGATATATGATTATGTCATTTTTGTATTTATTTTAACTTAAATAAAATAAAGTGTCTCTATCACCTACAAGTGGCTTCATGGGGTCCCAAAATCGACCCAAAGATGACCATGGTCAGACATTTATCCACCAATAAGGTTAGGACACGTTTAGTGTAATTTTGTATTAATATAATATAATTTTTTAACCCTTATTTACCAGATTTACCCTTTAACCAGGGAAAATTAAATATTTACCGAAGTAATTATTCAAAATGTCTAAAAATAAAAGTTACCTATTTACACAATTTGGAAATCCCGATTCCCTAATATGGAATCTATTTTTCCAAATTCAAAACACATAAGTGGAAGAAATTAATTTAAAATTAATTCCCGCTGTCAAAACAAAAATCGTGTTTTTAAGATATAATAACTATCAAAAGATTGTCACTTGTTTATGTTCAGTTTAATAGTGAAATTATGTCCAATGACAAAAATTGTATTAAATGGTAAAAATAAATTCTAAATATAATTTAAAACCACTCAAATTCATAATTTATCACTAATAATTATTTTGATTAAAAAAGTTGTTTTTAATTAAAATTTAGTAATTTTCACTATTCATCAAAATATTAAAGTTATCTGAAAAGTACAAGAATTTCTCCTTTGGCTAAATTTGATACTCCAAATCCAAAAATGAAATCCATTTTAAGAGATAAATTTTCTAAAATTTTAAAAAATAGGTATTACTATTCATAACGACTACTTTGATTGGTCGTGTTGTGTGTTAGAACTCGAAGTTGCTTAAAACACACAGTACTATATTATTTAAAGAGAAGCGTAGCATGGAATATTGGGGTGTTAAATTCTACCCTCCTTCAATAAATTTTGTCCTCTCAATTTGATATTGTTCTTTTAAAATAAAGGTTGAAAATAGAAAATATCATTGTGGAAAAACCCACCTCGGAAATTTGGTTAATAAAATTTAGTCTTAACAAGATGAAAAGAGAAATGAAAGGGTCACCACAAAATTCTGGTCTCGATTAGGAGGACATTGGTGGAAATTATAGACATATAATTGGAGGAAAAACGTAAATATTTATAGTAAGTGATTGAGGTCATCAATCACAAACAATTTTAAAATTGAGGTCCTTAAATTCATCAATCTATGATGATATAAAATACCATCGGTTCAACAAAACATAAGGTATTAGGATAACACATTTTTGACATTTCAATATATCTTAGTTGAAATACCACATCGAAAAATGAATTAATGAGGCCTCTATTTAAAATAAAGATGGGAATGTATGAAGATTACCAAAAATAACACATAATAGTGTTCCATGTAGGAAAATATGGATATTGAAGAGAAATCTAACCATCAATTATCTGATGGAAATTGGTAGAGAACATGTCTATGAAAAGGCCAACAATCCCAAAGCCATAAATTAGTGATGATCTAAGGTACCATCTAGGACAAAATTTTTGTTCTATGTTCCTTTTTCTTAATGTTGAGGAATTTATTTATGAGATTGGCTAAGATAATAAGGAGATATACTTACTTTATACTTAGAGTTTTATCCATTAATAAATATCTACCACAAACTCATCTTTCACCCCAAAAAATAATACAACTCATAAATACTCTTTTTATCCCAATCGTATAGGCTTCCAAATATAATGAATATATAATTCACATATCAGACCCTTTATGTAAAGAAACTACATTATACCATCAAAGAACTTCATGTAGAACAATGGTAGGTGATAAATTCCAATTTCTCTATGGGTGTGGGTTCGATTCCCGCATCTTTATTTGAAACGATGGGTCATCACACGGTCTGCGTGTTGTCCTTTTATAAAAATCCAAAAAAATAACCATTAAAACTTAATCCATTCCAACCATTAGACTTATCCAAAATAATATTATCCATACTCACAGTCCAAAATTTACAAGGAAGTTAAACTTTATGAGGATCCTTTTTTCCAGGTAATAACATGTGAACGCCTGCCTTATATATTCTTTTACAACACCGCAACATCTTGAATTACCAAAATCAACCATCTCTTATTCCAAAATCACTACCTCAATATTAGGACCATATTAAGGCTTATCTTTCCTTCAACCATGTAATTTCCAAAAAAAATTAACTCGTTGTAGAGTCACTTTTCAAAGTACCATAAAATCTCAAATCCTTAATTAAAAAGTACTGCAGTACAATCCTTATTTATTTCCAGAACATCATTGATACAACACTTAAATTAAATAATTTCAAAATAAAAACAGAAGAACACTACTCATTTCTCTTTATCTGGGGTAGTATCATAACTTGATTATTATCCAATAACATCATTTGCGGCATAGTCTGATGTCTGGGGCATTGGTTCTCTTAGTGTCCAAACTCATTGCAAATGAATCATTGTACATTTGAAATCATTTTCTTACCCTTACAGTCACGTACTATGTGCCATTTTCCTCCACACTTATAACAAACTCCCATTCCTTTCAGGAAAGTTCCAGGGTGTTTCTTCCCACAGTTATCACATATGGGAAAATTATTCTTTTCCCTCTTCACTTTATCCATCTTTCTCTCTTCCATATTTTTCTTCTCTTTTTTCCCTTCAAAGCCATAGGACTCCGAGAATTATTTACTCATCTTATCAACACATGATAATATTTATTCATATAATGATAATACATAGGAAACTATTTCACTTCTAAATTCTGGCATAGGACCACGAAATATATGAACCTTCTTACTCTTTGGATCATACGTATTACGAGAGTTCACATTCCTTATACTGGGCACCATTTCTATACAATAGCATAAACTAGTTCAGTTTATGAATTGTAATGAATAATTACCAAACTTGTAAAATAGGTAACACAAATTGAACAGTTTATAGATATAATCAATTTTAATAAAAATGATTTATTTGAGTAAGTATATACTCATAAGGCCTTCATAATGGTTTGTAATGAAAATGAGAATTATCCTAAGCAAATCCCCCGGGAGTGTCGTAACCAAGTGTTCAGCAAGGCCCGTTGTCGTGCACAAGTTCCCGTTCGAGTCTAGATCAAAGTGGTGTTTTCGGGTTTTACCCCTAGGTACATTTGTGCCAGATCCGCCTCTACCTGCTTGTATCCAGAAAGGTATGTATTGCTCGGAAAACTCACAAAATATCTACAATACCAAAATTCGATGAAGTTCTCCTATACTAATCCTCAAAGTCTATATTAGGGTTATGTGTTCTAATCAGAGTTTATCTAAATCTAGTTTCCAATGTTATTGCTAAACTTCCTCTGATACCAACTGTAACTCCTCGACCCCTGTTACCCAGAGTCAGTGCATTATTTTAATACATTGGCATGATTACAAGGAATCAAGTCCAGAAGGACCGATCAGTTTAGCTGTCTTGGAATAATAGATCACATATATCAATGTTACATTTGCACTTTAATACATAAAAAACAATATAAATAATCATTATGAACGCCTTTATTCCCTTGGATTAACCCTGCATATCAATCACATTACACTTCTTGGAATCCTGGAAAAATAAAACATAGAAATGGGTGAGCTCAAATTCTCAATAAGAGTAGGCAATACAATAGACACATTAAAAAATAATCATAAACATTTAAGGAAATCTATAAAACTAAAACAAAAGCCTTTTAAATTTGAACTTCAATATATTATGGCTGAAATAAAACGAAATAATCCAATTTAATTATTCACATGGATATTATACTAATCAAATAATCACATGTAATATCACTAACCACTTTTATAATGATGGAATTCATGATGCCGATCTATAATTTCTGTGTCGAGGCCTCGTTCCAACACCTAAGGGATAACTGTAACTGGAACCCAACCCGGAGAGCCGCTGTAACCGTACTCCATCCCGGAGTGCCTCTAATAACCAGAAACCAACCCGGAGTGCCTCTAATAACCGGAAACCAACCCAGAGTGCTTCTAATAACCGGACACCAACTCGGAGGGCATAATTTTACCGGTCCCCAACCCGGAACATACTAGTCCAAAACATTCATCTTATAAATAGGATTAAATATAACATAAACATTCGTATTAAAACTAACATACAAAATGTCAAAACATTAATAATTAACCATTAATGGCATAAAAATAACTGATCCATAGTCAAAAATATCACAAAACCTTAAATACAATTTGGATGATTTGTATCATAATAAATCAACTTGAAACAAGTTTAAAATTTATCATAGTATGTTGACATAGATGAAATTAATACTATTTGAGAGAAATATCTCTTTTTTTTAAATCATTTAAAAGTCACATAATTATAGAGAAAACCATTATTTTGAAAATATCATTATAAGCTTGTGAAGGAAGCTTAAAAGGTGTAATAACGATGGAGAATAACCACACCCACTGTATAAGTTAAAAAAGACATTCATACCTTTATTTTGTCTAAAAGGTTAAAAAGGACCTTGTTTGGAAAACGACGGAAAGATTCCTTTATAAACATCTTATAAAAAGTAAAACAATAGTATAAATGTATTTAACCCATATTATTGTAAATAGTAAAAATGTTTTGAAATAAACTTTTAAGAATCATGGATGTGGATGATAAAGAGATCCAATTAGATTATTACGGATATACAACCTCGGATGATGAAGAGATTGCAAAATAAACCCATGCCAATTTGGTAACTTACGAAACATACAACCCATGAAAGAGGTATCATAAAATGAATATGTAAATACACATAAATTAAAGTGTATTACACAAAGAATATAATTATGGTCAGTACATGTAACACACAAAAGGTAATGGTGGCAATATGGCATGAATCTCATGGGAATAAGGAGTGAGATGAAAACCCCTTACCTTGCACTTTCCTTTAGTCGAGGGTACGTTTAACCTCCTGTATGAAGATATTATTATGCTATTAAATTATAACAGTACCATATTAATATTTATGATATCATACATGATTCATTTATGACTTTATATTTCCCATTTAATAATAATTTCCATGTTAAGTTAACATTTCGGTTAATAATCACATTCTTTATCGTACGTGTTTTAACTTGTCACTCTTGGTTGTATCACATAGATCATGATTTAAATAATTCCAGAATATAAAACATGATAAATATATCATATATATTTATAATATAAATATGTATAATAGATATATATACGAAATGGAAAACACCGTTTATGGAGACGGTAGTCCGTACGTACGCATAAACGCTGTTTCTGTTTCCATATAGTCTTGAACGGAAGTAAGTGAATAAGATATATGTGAGTACATAAATCCTTATATATATATTTATATATATATATCCAGTACCATTATTATGTCATATATTACATACTTATTAGTACTATATATTTTTATAATCGTCGATGAATGGTGAACTTGGAAATGAATCTCATCGCGTCTTGGAGACGGTAATCTGTACATACGCACGAGCGAAAATATCATTCTTTTGATATTAAAATAATATATAATTGGATGTTATATCATATATAAAGAATCATTATCATGTTATATTTATTAGTTACGTGAGTTACACATCATTATTATACCCATCCAAATAATAATTTATTGAATAACAATTACACCACGACGTGGAGACAGTAAGTCATACGTACGCACGTATAGTGACATGTTATTCAAAGGATGGATAGAATACTGAATATGTTTGTACCATATTTATAATAACATCAGAGTATTTATAATATACTGGAGTTATTATTTTATAATGGTAATAAAAATGAAAAAAGAAGTGGAAGAAGAAAGGAACTTGAAAAAGGGTGGTGAAATCATTACCTCTTCTTTGGGTTCATCCTTTTGATTTGATCAAAAGGGCTCCTTAAGATGGATTTATTACTAAAGGAAGGCCTCTAGGATAAAGTGAGGAAAGTTGAGAGAGTATTTGGGCAGAATTTGGCCGAACCAAAAGGCTTTTAAGGTGTGAGTTAATGAGAATCGGGAGTTCCCTTTTATAAGAGGGCTGAGGGGCACCTTTGGAAAAGCTAGAAATATTATTTTATAATAAATTCGTATTCAGTTTCTAATGGCTACAAAGTGGATTATTTAAATTTTAAGGTGGGGATAGGTAGATAAACACTCAACCAATAGAATTTAGACAGGTTTGTGTCATTTTACTAACCTTATCTTTAAGTATTAACTCTTAGTTAATTAGTTTCACTTTTAAAATGTCCCTTTGTATTTTTATATTATATGGTTAATAAACTTACTATATACATCCAAGAGACCCCCAAGTGTTCCATTAATGAAAAAAATATAATGATATAAGTCTCATGGACAAACCTTGGATTTTTTGGAATTTAATATAAATTTATAATATAATATGTTTTTTTAAAAACTCTTTTATGTCAATTTTGACACTATTCAATAATTTATTTTTGTAAAAATCATAAAAGAATTATTACATCAAAAAAAGTAAATTACATCATTACTAAAATGTCATATTAACCTAGAAAATTATTGTAATTAATAAAAAGAATCAAATTATATTTATTTTGGAATCTCAAATATCAATCATTTTAATTTTTCACTATTATGGTAATTACTGCATCACCATTGTGGCATAAATAAATTAACTAATTTAATGTCTAAAAATTATAAATAAAATACAATTATGTAGAAAATCCTGTTTTATTTCTAATGAATATTTTTAGTCGAAAATCCAACATATATAACCCTATGTAAAAATACGTTTCTAAAAGATATATGCTTATGTCATTTTTGTAATTATTTTAAGTTAAATAAAATAAAGTGTCCCTATCACCTACTGGTGGCTTCATGGGGTCCCAAAATCGAACCAAAGATTCCCATGGTTAGACATGCATCCAAAAATAAGGTTAGAACTCTTTTTAGGGTAACTTAGTATTAATATAATATTATTTTTAACCCTTATTTACTAGATTTACCCTTTAACCATGGTAAATAAAATATTTACCGAAATAATTATTCAAAATTTTTAAAAATAAAAGATACCTATTTACACAATTTGGAAATCCTGATTCCAAATATGGAATCAATTTTTCAAAATTCAAAACACAGAAATGGCAGAAATTAATTTAAAATTAATTCCCGCTGTCAAAACAAAAAGCATTTATTTAGGATATAATAACTATCAAGTGATTGATACTTGTTTATGTCCGGTTTAATGGTGAAATTATGTCCAATGACCAAAATTGTATTAAATGGTAAAAATATATTCTAAATATAATTTAAAACCACTCAAATTCATAATTTATCACTAATAATTATTTTGATTATAAAAGTTGTTTTTAATTAAAATTTAGTAATTTTCATTATTCATCAAAATATTATAGTTATCCGAAAAGTACCAAAATTTCACATTAGGCTATATTCGATACTCTGAATCCAAAAAATGAAATCCATTTTGAGAGGTAAATTTTCTAAAATTTTAAAAATTAGGTATTACTATTCATAACGGCTACTTTGATTGGTCGTGGTGTGTGTTAGAACTCAAAGTTGCGTACAACACGCACTACGGTATTATTCAAAGAGAAGCGTAGCGTGGGAGCTAGTGGTGTTACAATATATATCCTCTTATCCACATATGTTGGGATCTCCCAGGGGGGAAGTTATTTTTGAGTTACCAGACCCCGATGGGAGGCTAGTACCAGCTTGAGCGGTAGTGGTTATTGCATCGGGGAACTCTAGTGCTACTGAGACCATAACAATTCGACATGTCAACCTGATCCCATCTGGTCTCCATCCCAAGGGTCCATTCTTGATAATATCAAAGTAGTAGTGGCATGCCGGTAGGATTTATCTTATTCCAACATGGAGAAAAAGACTAGTATGATGTATTGTTGTTGCCATGAATCAGACACCCAGATACCTGATGGGAGTGGGAGGCTCTAGTATCACTGAGTCCTGATTCGTATAAGAATAAAAAGTGATCTTCTGATACTGCAAAGATTTGAGAGCATGATTCCCCCTTGTCATAGAAGAAATAAAACATTGGCCCATTTCAAGGGTCGTGGCCTCCAACTGATGGATCAGGAAGACATAGGCATCATTCAAGCCTGCCCAAGGGTCGGTCATAGTGGTGACAGTCTCAACTTCACTTGTTTAGACTTTTTAATCCTTGCTCTTGTAATATTCAGCATCCAAATAGTGGGATTCACAAGAAGTTAAAGGATACGTGTCACCCTAGAGTACACCCACTCAACCATTAAAAGAGTACAAGAGGCATTGGTGATACGATGAAGGGACCGCCATGTGAATATGGAGCCATGGCCTTCGCATCAATGCATTATACGCAGTGTCCTGGTAGACAACCATACACTCGGTACTATCAACTAGGCCACCGAACTGGGACTTCAAATGGATCTTTCTGACTGGGGTATGCTCTGTCCTGTCTTATCCCTAGATTTTTAAATTAGAGGGAGTCAAGTCATCTCCAGATAATCCCATCTTCCACAGCGTCCGTGTTGGGATAAGGTTGATCCTAGAGACTGTGTCAATGAGACAACGACGAACCTCCGCACTATTAAATTGGAAAGTGATGTACAATAGGTGGATGTTCCCCTATATGGTGGATCCTTAATCTTCTCTCATGAATAAAATAAAGGCCTAACATTATGCATTCTCCAACACTTCATTGTGTTAATCCTCTGCAGGTGCTACCTATGTCTCGAACTAGAGGGAGATTTTTAATGACTCAGCAAGTGCTTGATGCATATCTGGGGACAGGCGAAGGTCTTAAAGGATGGGAAGCCTCGATGGGATGCTGAAGAGGTTCTTGAGAACATCATACATCTGTTCCAGGAGTGAATTTTAATTTATAGGGATCCTCTATATGATAGAAGGAATGGTGGGGCCTATCGGCCAGACCAACAGCTGACTGGTGCTATGTATATCCCACTGCTCACTAGTCAAAGCCTGGAGAGTAGTTTCCAGATGAGAACCTGATGACTGAGATCAGCTTGTAGTGGGACGAATCTGGTCGTGGCATGGCCAAAGGGGTTATTCCTGATCTAGTTTCACAAACAGTGGTGGAGGTGGGCCTGTCGACACCAGATGAAGAGGGTGCACATGTTGAGTTCTTCGTTGGGCCTAATGGTTGGTCTCAATGGAATGCATGAACATATTAAAGGTGCCAACTGACATACCCTGATGATCCATACAGTTGTGGCTTCACCAACATTGACGTCGGCTAGGGACGTTGGGGAGGTTCACCTGGCGATGTACCGTCGTCGGAAGTCATACAGGGGTTTACCAACTCTACGATGTTAGCTGAAGCGTACCCTTGACTATCACTTGAAGAATCATCCACTAACGGGAAGATTATATGGGAAATACCAATATCAAGGGGCATGAATTCACTGAGAGTGCAGGACGATTATGACATTGGTGGGGCACTTTGATTTCCCTTCCACTGTCGATGCCAATTCTTTTGGGAAGAGGTCAGATTATATGATGATGCAAAAGTGGTAGTGACGGTTTACAGAGGATCTAGCTGATTCAGGCATGCACTGATAATGCCTTGGTCATGGGCGAACTCTTTGTGGTACATCCAGTCGTTATAATATTGAGGCACACGGTCAGAAAACTATTTCAATTCACCTTAACTACCCCTACTACTATATGGCCTTACAAGACACCTGCCCCTTGTTACGGGGCCAGGCCCAATCTGACTATGTTTTTGTAAATCTGGTCATGGATCCACTCCTTGAATTCAAATAATTTTCTTAAGTTTGTGCCCCGGGATCTTATGACAAGGGCAGTAGTTTGGGTGATCAGTGAGAATTGCCTCTTCTGGCCTTTTGCACTCAGGATTTCGTACAATTCCCTTCTCAAAGGTGATGCGGAAGTTACTAGGAACCCGAGCATCATAAAAAAGTAGGATAGATTTATTTTGTCTAGAAATGGGTATCTAGGATCCTGGCCCTGATGAGGGGCTAGAGGAGCCTACCAAAGAGGCGGATCTTGATTAACTCACCTAGGTGGTGGTGGCGCATTCCGCGAAGGCGCTTTCCAATTTTGAGGTGGACGGTACTGGGTTGGAGGCTCTGCCCGCGGTGGAAGACCTTTGTGGGGCTGCGGAGCAGGCTCCACCGGTATTAAGTACAGCTGTTTGGGGGCCTCTATCTATGCCACTGTATTAGGCTCGACTATGGCAGCCCTCATTGCGGTAATTACATGAGGCAAATAAGTGTGTTCAGCCGGCTTTTTGCAATGCTTCTTCGAGGCGCTGGGTTTTATCTGAGAAGTCTCGGAACCCTCCTGGATAGTATTGAGTGATCAGGGAGGGAACCGTCTCCATTTTAACATTTTCCACACACATCATCAGTAACTATTCATGAGTTAATGGCATGCTGAGGGAGTAGGTTATCCCTTTCCATCGGGTGATAAAGTCTGTGATACGATCATCAGACCTCTGTTTTCACTTGATGAGTCTGTGGTGCCTGTCTTCTATGTGGTGGAACTGAACTAAAATAGAATCTTCCTGAGAAGATCCTCCCATCCCGCTATTGAACTGATGGGGAGTTGGCTATACTAGACAAATGCATGCCCATCCATTGTCTATACAAAACATTATATCATGTCAGCTTCTTTCTGGGCCGAGGTTCCCAACATGGGTCCACACCTTGAAGAAAAGTGGGCTAGTTGCTGCTGGGGATCCCCCGTATGATTAAAAGGGTAGAATGTGGGTTTTTAAAATCCCGGGGGTGCTGGCATATCTTCCACCCATGTTGATTATGGATTTTCATCAGGTGGGATGTCCACCTGTCACATCTCTAAATCCTCTAGGTGGGTGATGAGTGCCTCGATTGGATCATCTGGACGGGGTCCCTATCTTGATGGGGGTCCTTAACCACTATCGCGTTGGTGGGTTCTTCAACGTGATAATCAAGCCCAGCTGCTCGCAGAGCTACTAGTGGGGAAGCTGGGAGGACCTTGACCACATTCTGAGTGTTAATGTGTTGTCTAGCTGGCTGTGGTGATGCATATCGTGCCCTCTTGTCGTATACGTCAGCCTCTACCCTTTCTACATAGACAGGTTATTCAAGGCTACCTGAGGAAAATTAGCCTGGGAGAAGATGCATCTTTCCCTACTGTACTAGTCGAGGGTCTCCATAATTAGGATGTTGTTCCATAGCACGTTCATCCAGGAGTTCATCAACCAGTTTCTTATGTTCGGAAAGTTGCTGGCATAGTGCGGCCTTCTCAAGATCTCACTCTGCCTTCAACATCGAGGCGGATGGGTCGGAGTGTTTGGTGAAACAAATTTTCTCCATGCCCTTATTAGGAATCCAGCATAGAACTAGTGCCTTGTGGGGAAAAGGGAGACCCATAATACTTCTCTATTGGCGAGTAAATATTCCTGATAGGTCTAGTAGTGGTGGCACATCCTCAGGGAAGAAGTTCCATTGAGATGTTCCAGATCATTTTTGTAGAGACCCAAAGCTTAACGTACATAGACATTACATTACTTTTGCCGAATACTTAGTACATAACAAAAACACACACACAAGGATCGTAATAGTTTAGTGTCTTTGGAAACTCGGAATATAATCTTCTAATCCTGGTGAAAGATCTTCAACATCTCCCATAAAGATCTTCCCTTTTTTATACTTAAACCTTTCTTTATATCCTGGGGAAAAGAAAACATAAAAGGGTGATCTCAAATGCTCAGTAAGGTTAAACAAAAGAAATATCAATCACATCATATACATAATAACATAGCTTTTGGAAATCTTAACCTGCAAAAGAGCTCATAATATCATAACATGGGATAAATCATAGAAGTGAAATGTAATCCCAATAATCATAACATAAAACATGAAACTTTGTGGCATACACACATAATCATAGAGAATCATTTCTTGTTAGTGAAGACTCATTGCCAAGACTATCTGAGTGGACAAAGTCCCTTTCTAAACTGAGTCACCCTCGTTTCAGTCCTGTTTCACTGAACCGGTATAACCTACCATTCCAGCCATGTCTATCTCATGAGATATAAAATCATTACCCAATTCATTGGAGGGAGATATAGGTCCCACCCATATCATAATGATACCATTCTTATGTTTGCCACAAAATCATAAACCATACATCATAGAGTAACCCATGTAATAAAAATGGGATTCCTAAACAAGATGACATCATAAAACAATTCATTTAAGATAAAGGAATTCATAAAAATAATTCCATCACAACATGATCAAATCAATGTCATAATAGAGATAAAAACAGAACGTTTTATTATGTTAGATGGAAAATAATTTTGATAAAACACTTGAACTCCATTCTTGAGGAAAATATCCTTTCTGCTTCAAAAACATTTTTCATTTTTTAACATGTCTTACGACTTTAAACTAAACAAAGTTGATTAAAAATAAACTTGAAAACTTGTAAAGGAAGATTCTTGGAAATAATGTTTTAAAAATCCATTCATGCCGTATAAGTTAAAAAAACATTCTTCCCATTCTTTTGTTGGAAAAGTAAAAAAGTACCTCGTACGAAAAACGACAAAAGATTCCTTTCATATCTTTTACTAAAAACTCACCGAAGGGTAAAATTGGATTTAAACAATTGTACGTGGATGGAAATAATATTACATATTTGAGGAAACATGGATGTGGATGATAAAATACACCCCAGTAAATACCAAAGTATAAACAATCTCGGATAAAATGAGATTGTGATATATTTCCCTTACCTTAGGTCCGACTTGCTTTGTAAGTGTCCGAACCTCCTATATAATGATTTAAATAATGTTATTGACTTATTACAGAATAATATTAATTGTTATGATATCATATATGGTTCACTTATGACTTTATATTACCCGTTCTTTTGTAAATTCCATGTTAAAAAAGCGTTTTGGGTAAAATCGTTTCATTTATCATAGGTGTTTGGACTTGTTGTTCTTGACATTATTATTACTTATATCATGATTTAATTACTTCCAGAATATAAAGTATGATTTTTATATCATATATATTTAGTATATATATATAATAGATAGATAAATGAAATTAAACACACCGTTCATGGAGACGGTAGTCCGTACGTACGCATGAACGCTGCATTCCTTTCCTTATTGTCTTGAATGGAAGTAAGTAAATGACATATATATATATATACATAAATCTAGTAGCTTTATAATGTCATATATTTCATTATTATTTCTTATATATACTTTATAATCATTCTTAAATGGTTATCATGGAGAATGAATCTCATCACGTCGTGGAGATAGTACTCCATACGTACGCACGAGCGATGATATCGTTCCCATGGTCGTGGAATTGTGTTGAAGTGTATGTATACTATTTAATTATCAATAAAAATTTATAATAATCATATATAGTTACTTATTACACCATTATTCCCATCCTTGTAAGGTGATGGTGGAAAATGGATTACACCACGGCGTGGAGACGGTATTCCGTACGTACGCACGCGCGGTGATTTCATTTTTCCGTCGGATGGATAGAAGGTGAATTAGGGTTGTTTCATATTTATAATAACATATCATTATGTAAGTAATAATGATGTTATTACTTTGTCAGGAAACAACTAAATAAGAAGAAGTTGAAGAAGAAAGAAATTGAAAATATCAGTAATGGATATTACCTCTCCTTTGAAACGCCTCTTTGAATCCTCCACTTAGGGAACTAATATTGGTCTTTGAAGAAGACCAGGACCTCTAGGATTATTATAGGGAAGTTGATAAGGGAATTTGGCAGGGGTTGGCCGAGCTTGAAGGCTCAAAGTTGTGTGAGGAATAGAGGGAGGAGGTGCCCTTTTATAAGGGAGGAGAGGGGCACCTTAGGAATATCCCAAAATATTATTTTATATTAAAGTCAAAATCGGTTTATAATGGTTCCAAAGGGTCTAATGTCGAAGCTAAAGTGGTAATGGGTAGAACTCCTATCAACCAATTGGATTTAGACAAGTTTAAGTTATTATTTTAACCTTATCAATTAGATTTAACTCTAAGTTAAATAATTTAACTTTTACCGTGTTTTTTTTTTCTTACACTATATGGTTAATACACTTACTATAACATGCCAAACTAACCCCAAATTGTTTATTATTAATATATATATATCCGTATCTAAGTCATTTGGCTGAACCTTGGATTTTTAGGAATAAAATAACAATTAATAATATAGTATTTGATTTAAAAACTATTTTGTGTCAATTTTGACACTATTTGATATATGATTTTTGTGAAAGTCATAACAGAATTATATGTTCGAACCAAGTTGATTAAATCAACACTAATAGATCATAGTAACCTAGAAAATTAGGTTAATTCATAAAAAGTGTCAAATTACATTTATTTTCGTGTTTATAACATCAATTAGGTAAATATTTCATTAATAAGATAATTACTGCATCATCCTTGTGTCATAATTAAATTAAATTATTTAATTTCTAAAAATTAAAAATAAAATACCATTATGTAGGAAAGCTTTTTATCTTTCTAATGAATATTTATAGTCGAATTTATCTTATGTATTACCCCATATTAAAAATGTATTAGTAAATAAACTTTGATTTTAACTCTTTTAACTCTTCTTTGAATTAAATAATAATAAATGTCCTAATCTAATCCAAGTGGGCCTAAATGATAATATTTTACACATAGGGTTGTTTTTGTTCGAGATACACTTTTCCAATAGAATTAGGACATGTGTTAGGGTAATATTAATATCATTCTTACCCTTCATTAACCTATTTACTTTTAACCATGGTAAATAAAAGTAAAAAGTTACTATTCACCAAAAATTATTTTCATCTCATTGAACCACATTTTACTTACTGACATCAACCGTGTCTCTCGGATTATTGAAATTCCATTCACATAAGCGGTAAAATTCAGTTTTATGAAAAATTCAGTTTTTTAACTACCACTTAGTAGTTTCACTATTCATCAAAAATTGAAGTTTTTCAGAAAAATGAAAAAATTTCACCCTAAGCTATAATTGATATTCCGAATTGAAAAATGATTTCTATTTTACAAAATTCCCAACATATAAGTTGCATTAATTAATTTTATAATTAATTTCCACTGTCATAACAAATAGCGTGTTTTTAAGAGATAATAACTATCAAAAGATTAACACTTGTTTATGTCTGGTTTAAATGTGTAATTACATCCAATGACCAAAATTGTATCAAATTGTAAAAATATATTCTAAATATACTTTAAAACCACTAAAATTAATAATTTATCACTATTAATTATTTTGATTAAAAAAAGTTGTTTTTAATTAAAATTTAGTAATTTTAACTATTCATCAGAAAATGAAAGTTATCCGAAAAGTACCAAAATTTCACCCTAAGATAATTTTGATATTCCGAATTCAAAAATAAAGTCCATTTTGAAAAATAAAATTTACAAAATTTTAAAAAGTGGTTATTACTATTCATAACGGCTAGTTTTAATAATATTTTAATAGCATATCATTGTTTAGTGAAACACGATATTGCGTACTACACACGCTATCGAGGAAGGTCGCGATTCCGTGTAATACAAGGCAAGTTAAGGATGCGTGTTGAGCAAGATCCTTTTGGTGTAGCGTACAACACAAGACATTAAGGAAATTAAAAAGAATATTTTTCATAAAATCTCGGGGTGTTACATTATACCCCCCTTAAAATGAATTTCGCCCTCGAAATTCGTCGGGGTTATAAATGGTTTACTATTCGAAAGCTTATTTAATAGAAACCCACATCATAAAAAGAAATACCAAAACTTGTCTTTAAAAACTAAAGTATAAAATGTAACGATTACCAAAATAAACTAATCACTGGTTTTCCACATAGGTGAAAATATGGATATGGAAGAGAAATCTAACCATCATGTTCTTGATGGAGGGTGGTAGAGAACATGTCTATGGAAAATCCAGTAATCACAAAGCCATAAATTTGTGACGATCTAAGGTACCATCTAATTCATCAGATATTAGAGCACTAGGACAACATTTTTGGTTTTCAAGATCGTTTCCCTAAAGTTGAATAATTTGAATTAGAATAAATACTTACTTTATTTTGGTACAATCTCACTGTTGTTCGTGCCTTGAACAATTTCCACTTCATCTCATAAAGAATTAAGTTGAATTTGTTATTCGTGAAGTGTTAGCAGATCATGTGATAGAATGACAAGTCATTCCATCTGTCTCAAAAAAAAGGTTAGCAAAAGTTATTAAATATACATTAGTCATTCTATAGTGAGATTAATCATATATGGTTCCTAAAATGGACTTATACTTCATATATCATACTGCTTAATATAATAAAACTAGTTTCTACTAAACAGGGACTTCCTGTAGGCCAGTGGTAGGCGATAAAGGTCAGTCGCACTTCGGTGGTGGGTTCGATTCCTACAGCCTTGTCCGATGCGATAGGCTGTCGCCTGTTCTGCAGGTTGTCCTTTTTCTAAAACTATATTACTATAACATCCCATCAATAATATCGAAAAAAACATCTATACTTAAACAATACTAACTTATGTTCAACATAATCCATTCCAATCTTTAGGCTTATCCATAATACTGCAGTCCACTCTCATAACATAGTGAAAACGATTACCAGAGGTTTAATACCATCGTTGAACCCCATATATCATAAGATATGTTTTGTTGGTCACATTCCAAACATTCAATGTCCTTAATCATGTATTCTCATGAATACCCATTGAACCTTAGTGAAAACTAGAATGCAGTTAAAACTTAACACTTTACACATACCAAAATCCTCAAAATTATTTATACTCAGACCATGATATCACTTAGTCCTTATATCAATCATGAGCTCATGAATACTGTTAAACATTTCGTTTTCTCGTTTTCCCTTCATTATGCACATATCATCTTATTTCCAAAAATATCTCAATCACTTTGAATACCACATTAGACCAATACATAAATATTCCACTACTTTATGATACAACATTATTTTGAAATACCATTACATAAACACTTAATCATTCCATCACATCGTTATAATATTCAACATCGCCAATGGTGATCGCATGTGACTTCCCTTTGTCCTTTTCCTTAAGCGGTTACTGATGCCGATCATCACTAACCCTTGGATTAGGGCATTTATTAGCATAATTCCCCATTTCCTTGCACTTCAAGCATTGAAGTGTTGGTGGTGCGTTCTCTGTAGTATTTTCTTTATTCACATCATTAGAATCCCTTTTTCCATTACTTCGACACTCAGCTGCTCGATGACCTTCTTTTCCACACTTAAAACATTTTCTAGTCCCTTTAAGACAATCTCCACCATGCTTCTTTCCACACTTTGTGCATAAGGAAACATTCATCTTCTTTTCACCATTATTCTGAGATTTCTCCTTGAACTCCATCTTTCGTTTCTTGTCAAAACCATGTGATAGATATGTAACACCAACTTCCATTTCTACCTTGATAGCACAACGCACAATTTCTTCATAGCTACTGAAGTCTCTTATAGCTAATGCCCTTCGAAGACTTGGTTTAAAGCCACTGAAAAATCGATCAACTTTACTTTCAGGTGAGATGATAATGCCAGATGCATACCTTGCAAGTCTTGTAAAATTTTCTTCGTATATACCAACAGATTCATCATCCTTCCGCTTCAGCTCAAGAAACTCCATTTACATCTTTGTTCGAAGAATACGAGGGAAGTACTTACTGAAAAACAAGTTCTTGAACTCGTCCCATTCCATGGACTCAATTTCATCTCTTTGCCTCGTATTCTTGATAAGATTCCACCATTGTTCAGCTTCACCTTCCAAACGATATACTGCTAAGATGACTTTATCATGCTCAGAACATTGAAGAACTGAAAATATCTTTTCAGTGGTACTGATCCATTTTTCAGCAACAAGTGGATCAGAAGACCCACTGAAAGAAGGTGGACGTTGCCTCATGAAGGACTCAATAGAATATTGTTCCCTTCTCTTCTCATTTGGAAGTCCATAATGATTCATAGCATGTGTAAGTATAACAATAATATTTTTCACTCTATCTCCCATAAAATTTGTTTGTTCAGGAGGGAAATCATTGCATTGTCCATTGCATTGATCAACACGGTTCCTTTGGGTTACAGCCATCGTCTAAAACCCACAAAGAATAGTGTGAGAGGCAAAAATCATGCTATGGAAAACAATATAATAAAGGGGGATTACCTTCAATATCTAACATCTTAGGTTTAATTCTATGATCGTTAGCGTAATTCTAGTACTATATCCTATATGTATACTTATCATTAGGGACATCCCTAGACATACCTTAGAAATATCTCTAGGGATGTCACTAAAGTTCTCACATCCTAGTTTCCAAAGGTTGACTAAACCTTTCCTCTGATACCAACTGTAGTGACCCGAAGCATAACGTACATAGACATTACATTACTTTTGCGGAATACTTAGTACATAACAAAAACACACACACAAGGATCGTAATAGTTTAGTGTCTTTGGAAACTCGGAATATAATCTTCTAATCCAGGTGAAAGATCTTCAACATCTCCCATAAATATATTCCCTTTTTTATACCTAAAACCTTTATTTATATCATGGGGAAAACAAAACATAAAAGGGTGAGCTCAAATACTCAGTAAGGTTAAACAGAATTAATATCAATCACATCATATACATAATAACATAGCTTTTGGAAATCTTAACCTGCAAAAGGGCTCATAATATCATAAATGGGATAAATCATAGAAGTGAAATGTAATCCCAATAATCATAACATAAAACATGAAACTTTGTGTCATACACACATAATCATAGAGAATCATTTCTTGTTAGTCAAGACTCATTGCCAAGACTATCTTAGAGGAAAACGTCCCTTTCTGAACTGAGTCACCCTCGTTTCAGTCCTGTTTCACTGAACCGGTATAACCTACCATTCCATCCATGTCTATCTTATGAGATATAAAATCTTTACCCAATGTATTGGAGGGAGATATAGGTCCCACCCATCTCATAATGATACCATTCTTATGTGTGCCACAAAATCATAAACCATATATCATATCATAACCCATGTAATAAAAATGGGATTCTTAAACAAGATGACATCATAAAACAATTCATTTAAGATAAAGGAATTCATAAAAATAATTCCATCACAACATGATCAAATCAATGTAATAATAGGGATAAAAATAGAACCCTTTATTATCATAGATGGAAAATAATTTTGATAAAACACTTGAACTCCATTCTTGAGGAAAATATCCTTTCTGCTTCAAAAACATTATTCCATTTTTAACATGTCTTAAGACATTAAACTAAAATAAGTTGATTAAAAATAAACTTGAAAACTTGTAAAGGACGATTCTTGGAAATAATGTTTTAAAAATCCATTCATTCCGTATAAGTTAAAAAAACATTCTTCCCGTTCTTTTTTCGGAAAAGTCAAAAAGTACCTCGTACGAAAAACGACAAAAGATTCCTTTCATATCTTTTACTAAAAACTCACTGAAGGGTAAAATTGGATTTAAACAATTGTACGTGGATGGAAATAATATTACATATTGAGGAAACGTGGATGTGGATGATAAAATACACCCCAGTAAATACCAAAGTATAAACAATCTCCGATAAAATGAGATTGTGAAATATTTCCCTTACCTTAGGTCTGACTTTCTTTGAAAGTGTCCGAAAATCCTGTATAATGATTTAAATAATGTTATTGACTTATTACTGAATCCTATTAATTATTATTATATCATATATGGTTCACTTATGACTTTATATTACCCGTTCTTTTGTAAATTCCATGTTAAAGAAGCGTTTTGGGTAAAATCGTTTCATTTATCATAGGTGTTTGGACTTGTTGTTCTTGACATTATTATTACTTATATCATGATTTAATTACTTCCAGAATATAAAGTATGATTTATATATCATATATATTTAGTATATATGTATATATATAATATATAGATAAATGAAATGAAACACACCGTTCATGGAGACGGTAGTCCGTACGTACGCATGAACGCTGCATTCCTTTCCTTATTGTCTTGAATGGAAGTAAGTAGATGAAATACATATATATATATATACATAAATACAGTAGATTTATAATGTCATATATTTCATTTTTATTTCTTATATATACTTTATAATCATTCTTAAATGGTTAACATGGAGAATGAATCTCATCGCGTCATGGAGACGGTAGTCCATACGTACGCACGAGCGATGATATCGTTCCCATGGTCGTGGAATTGTGTTGAAGTTTATGTATACTATTTCAGTATCAATATAACTTTATAATAATCATATATAGTTACTTATTACACCATTATACCCATCCATGTAAGGTGATGGTGGAAAATGGATTAAACCACGGCGTGGAGACAGTATTCCGTACGTACGCACGCACGATGATTTCATTTTTCCGTAGTATGGATAGAAGGTGAATTAGGGTTGTTTCATATTTATAATAACATATCAGTATGTAAGTTCTACTGATGTTATTACTTTGTCATGAAACAACTAAATAAGAAGAAGTTGAAGAAGAAAGAAATTGAAAAGATCGGTAATGGATATTACCTCTCCTTTGAAACGCCTCCTTGAATCCTCCACTTAGGGAACTAATATTGGTGTTTGAAGAAGACCAGGACCTCTAGGATTATTCTAGGGAAGTGTAGAAGGGATTTTGGCAGGGGTTTTCCCAGCTTGAAGGCTCAAAGTTGTGTGAGTAAGAGAGGGAGGAGGTGCCCTTTTATAAGGGAGGAGAGGGGCACCTTAGGAATATCTCAAAATATTATTTTATATTAAAGTCAAAATTGGTTTATAATGGTTTCAAAGGGAATTATGTCGAGGATAAAGTGGGGATGGGTCGAAATACTATCAACCAATAGGATTTAGACATGTTTAGATTATTATTTTAACCTTATCAATTAGATTTAACTCTAAGTTAAATAATTTAACTTTTACCGTGTGTTTTTGTTTTATTACACTATATGGTTAATACACTTACTATAACATGCCAAACGAACCCCAAATTGTTTATTATTATATATATATATATATCTGTATCTAAGTCATTTGGACAAACCTTAGATTTTCAGGAATAAAATAACAATTAATAATATAGTATTTGATTTAAAAACTATTTTGTGTCAATTTTGACACTGTTTGATATATGATTTTTGTGAAAGTCATAACAGAATTATTTTTTCGAACCAAGTTGATTAAATAAACACTACTAGATCATAGTAACCTAGAAAATTAGTGTAATTCATATAAAGTGTCAAATTACATTTATTTTGGTGTTTATAACATCAATTATGTTAATATTTCATTAATAAGATAATTACTGCATCATCTATGTGTCATAATTAAATTAAATTATATAATGTCTAAAAATTACAAATAAAATACCATTATGTAAGAAAGATTTTTATATTTCTAATGAATATTTATAGTCGAATTTATCTTATTGATAACCCCATATTAAAAATGTTTTAGTAAATAAACTTTGACTTTAACTCTTTTAACTCTTCTTTGAAATAAATAATAATAAATGTCCTAATCTAATCCAAGTGGGCCTAAATGATAATATTTTACACTTAAGGTTGTTTTTGGTCGAGATACACTTGTCCAATAGAATTAGGACATGTGTTAAGGTAATATTAATATCATTCATACCCTTAATTACCCTATTTACTTTTAACCGTGGTAAATAAAAGTAAAAAGTTACTATTCACCAAAAATTATTTTCATCTCATTGAACCACATTTTACGTACTGACATCAACCGTGTCTCTCGGATTTTTGAAATTCCATTTACATAAGCGGTAAAATTATGTTTTATGAAAAATTCAGTTTTTTAACTACCACTTAGTAGTTTCACTATTCATCAAAAATTGAAGTTTTTCAGAAAAATGCCAAAATTTCACCCTAAGATATAATTGATATTCTGAATTCAAAAATGATTTCTATTTTATAAAATTCCCAACATATAAGTTTCATTAATTAATTTCATAATTAATTTCCGCTGTCACAACAAATAGCGTGTTTTTAAGAGATAATAACTATCAAAAGATTAACACTTGTTTATGTCTGGTTTAAATGTGTAATTACATCCAATGACCAACATTGTATCAAATTGTAAAAATATATTCTAAATATACTTTAAAACCACTCAAATTAATAATTTATCACTATTAATTATTTCGATTAAAAAAATTTGTTTTTAATTAAAATTTAGTAATTTTCACTATTCATCAGAAAATGAAAGTTATCCGAAAAGTACCAAAATTTCACCCTAAGATAATTTCGATATTCCAAATTCAAAAATAAAGTCCATTTTGAAAAATAAAATTTACAAAATTTCAAAAAGTGGTTATTACTATTCATAACAGCTAGTTTTAATAATATTTTAATAGCATATCATTGTTTTGTGAAACTCGGTATTGCGTACTACACAAGCTATCGAGGAAGGTCGCAATTGTGTGTAATACAAGGCAAGTTAAGGATGCGTGTTGAGCAAGCTCCTTTTGGTGTAGCGTACAACACAAGACATTAATAAAATTAAAAAGAATATTTTTCATAAAATCTCGGGGTGTTACAATTTTCCCCTCCCAAAAGATTGTTCATGTTGACCGCAAGTCTTCTCGGGGGCACGTCTTTAATGTCACCTAGAGAGTCGGGCTACTGGTCAATAGTGTTGAAGAGGAGGGAAGAATACTACCCCAAGCCATGGAATTGTACAAGGGGGTAGCCTCCATAATAACCATGCGGAGTACTTGGAAACTTTGAATGCATTGCTGTTGGAGGGCCCTTTGGTGACCAGGTGACTATGGGTGCTAGACTATAGGGAGTGTGTCCAGGTCAACCAGACAGCATTGTTCGCCGATGTATTCAAAGTGAACTTGGATTTTTGGATAATTCACACACTGATGCCGAAGGAGGATGTTATTCGACCAGAGGGTTCCACAGAAACACTCAACTTTTCTTGGGGTGAGATAATCTGACGCACTAAAACATGGTCCTATGACTGGACAAAAAATCATAGGGAAGTTGTATACTGAAAGGATAGTTCAGAAGCCGCTCATCTCAGATTCTAGGTCTAGCCCTTGATTTCCCCACTCATCAACTGGGGGTGGTTGAGGAACTAGTAGTGGTACTATGGCAGACCGCTGGGATATCCGGCTGGCTGGTGGAGAATATGGTGAGCGGGATGACTGGCCGCCGAATCATGGTCTATTCTATAGGGATGGTAGCGACCTGGCCGCTATATCATGATAGGATGGACAGGCGACCAAATCTCCTGACACAACATCAACTTCTGCCGAGGGTGGGATATGCCACGGATCTTCTGCCATTGACCCCCAAAATAGCTCCCTATAGTTTCTAACCGAGGAAGAGGGTACTTTTTGAGATGACTGTGGTGACTGCGTAGTCAGTCCCTGGGGACATGCCAGGTTCACATCCTCCTAGATATAACTTCATAGGGATACAATGATCATATGGAGCTCGCATTCCGGGAGTATGAGGCTAATGTGCCTCTTTCCATCCCCATCCTTGACATGGAGGAATGAAGGGAGGGCTCTAGTTATGAGTGGTAATCCGCCTGAGAGTCTGAGAAGTGGACTGGTCTGATTCCGGCCTAGCCCTCCCCATAATTACACTTGGAATAGCGACAACCTTCTCTATTTTACCTCGGTGGCTCTTTATGGAATGGACCACTTCCAGCAGAAGGAGGTCATTCAGCCATACTGGTGCTGGAGCGGAGGGAGCTCACGTCCGGGTGGGCCACGGTGCGTCGAGCACCAGGGAAAAAATCGAAAGGGGCACGGGGAGGACCCCCTTGGAAAGAGATGGAGAGGGCAGGACCTCCGCTGGAGCAGGAAAATGAACAAGTTGGAGCGGTAGTAGCATGGGTAGGACCTTCATTCTCACTTCCACTGACGACATCAGTGCAAGGAAGGTCTTTATATTGGTAAATCCAAGCACAGGTAGGACCTCTGAGTTGGGCATTGGTGAAGTTAAGTTGGCCTCCACCCCTCTGATTGTTGGGGCGAGTAGGACCTTCGCTAGCTGGTACGAGGACATGGATAGGACTTCCATGTTGTAGAGTGATCGGATGTGCAAGGTCTCGAAACCTACGGCCTGCGGTCGGGGGGGGGGGGGGGGTGACCCCGTACCGGTTTAGTTAGCGTGGGAGAGACCCCCCATATGAATTGTTGTTGTCAGGGGGATGACCCTCTCTTCAGTTGAAGGTGGAACATGGATAACCACCAAGTAGAGGTTTTAAGCAGGGAGGTCCTACAGCTTCTGTAGTGGCGGTATAGAGTAGGCCTCCACACTGGGTTGAATCACTACAGATTGGTCCGCATCAGCCATTGCTTGTGTCGGTAACTGATAGAGTCGACCCAACCAGCCTGTAGGGCAGTTGGGGCCTTGATCCAGTTTGGGCGTATAACTTCCCCTGCTCAACGTATGCATGGAGTTAGGGATATGATTCAGCAGTGGCTCGGGAAACAGTAGTCGATGACGGTGACACCCCACGGTGGGTGTTCTCTTCCATTTGCACTGGATGCTGGTGTCGGGTCAGATGAACCGGATCTGGTGGTGCAGGCGCATGGCTTACCTGCTCTATGGCTCGGGTAACAGGGTGGAAGCGCTGACGCAGCCTGGTGGGAGCCCTCTCCAGGTACCCATGGAGTGGGACACCGATAGTGCGATCCCGGATATCCCATACCTCGTTGGCATAGGTCAGGGAGTTGTCAAGGTGTTCTAGGTACAAGCTCCTGAAACAATTGAATGTCAGGGTGGGGAGTAGTAGCTCCCTCCGTAGCACTTAGGGGTGGGATTGAGGGAGATTCGCGACTGCTTCTAGATCTAGTCAGGCTATATCCCTAGTGGGGATGATCCCCACCTCCTCGTACCTACATACAAGGTCATTAATTACCCTTCACTAGATAATTTCTGATGGGGAGAGGGGGTATTGGTGCCCATAATTCGTGGTAGTTGAGGCCATCATAGAATAGGTGGAACCGTGCGGGGTGGTCGTGTCTATATTTCCCTTTCCCATGTGCCGGAGGGCAGGTGGTGATCGAGTTCCAAATGCAACAACTTGGTTCTTGAATGTAGGGAGATAAAATCATTAATACTGATAGGAAATGAAATCGACAACCACTTCCCTAGTTTTTTTCATCATTCATGGCCGGTAAGAGGCATCCATGCTAACAACGTCGCAGAATGGGATGATCAACGTCCTGACTTCGCCAACATCTGGAGAATTTCACATCAAGACCAATATTTTCTTGGTGGGACCTGGTGTTGAATGACAGGGTTTAATGACTTGTTAAACCATTGATTCCTAGAACACTACTAGTATCTGTATTGAAGAGAATTTATTCATTTCGGGTTCACCATTTCTGTTTCTGACGCTTTTACCGGGCACACGTGAATCCGTCTGTGAGGACGCATAGCTCCCGCCCTGCATTCCCGATTTACAAAGGTGGGCGGCATCTGCTACTTGTTCAGGGATGTCTACTCCATGATCAAAATGGTATAGTGGGATGTCACTTCATCTTTCCTTTGATTCATCCTCATAACTTTTCACCTAGTCTGTGTCTCCCTCATATACTTAAGACGTTGTTCGTGAAAATCTTCCTGGTGCCATATTTTAATGGACACCAGTTAATTACACTACTTTTTTCAGGATATTTCAAGGGTTCTGGTAAGGGAAAAAACCTTCGGTTAAGAAAGTATTCATTTTGGGCATGATTGACAAGTCTAGACACTGGGGGTTTGGCGTGTCTTTCTTTTGTCCCTTATTATAGGGATTCTCGAGGGTGAGGAATCCTAAGGCATCTCCCATTGAATGCAGGGAATCGTATTCTATGGGAATGTATCTAAGGATTTCCTCAGCTTTCTATGTTTAACACAGGGTAGGCCCCAAGTATAAAATCCAGCAGAGACAGATCAGACTGATTGGAACAATAATTAGAGTGGATCAGGTAGACTTAACCCCTTGAGGGGAACACTGATGTGGGTGGGTTGATATGACCTCACTGGGATGTGTTAGCCCGTGTAAGAATTCAGGGTGGATGATGGATGGATTAAGTGATGTTGATGGAGAATGGGACTGGGTTGACCCTAGGGTGACGTTGTTGTTTGTATTGAGCCTTAGAGAGGCTTCCTAATTATCCTTGTGTTAGGGAATAAAATTCCACATAGTTTGGTATGGTGTGTGGGGCTTACATTCTAGGCTGCTCGGGAGTCACTGGGGAGAACAGAGATGTGGTTCCCCATTGGGGAATGATAACGTCTTACAGTTGAGTTTTAGCAGACAATGGCTTACCCCTGGATGAAGTGGATAATGGCTCACCGATGCATAGGGGTCATGATGGCTTACCGTTGGATGAGACACAAAGGGGCATACAATTTCACATCATACAAAATGGGGGTGAACGAGTGTGAAAGGGCGGTTAGAACCGATGGGTGTCGGGCTTGAACCTCAGGGAGTCTTCCTACGTACCATGCCTTTACATGAATCAAAGTCCTCATAGTTTGGAAATGATGATGGATTTCCATAAATAAGGTAATTCAATGGATTACCGTTGAAATGGGTTGAAAACGGAATACCACTGATTAGGGCTGAGCCTCGTGGAGGCTTTCTACATACCATGTCTTGGCATGGATCAAGGCCCACGTAGTTCTGGAATGGTGGGAGTTGAAGAGAAGTGAAGATTTTTGGATCGACCTGGTGATGGTCTTGAACCTTGAGAAGGCTTCCTACATACCATGCCTTGACATGGATCAAAGTCCTCGTTGTTCGGGAATGGTGGGTGGTAAACTGATGTGAATATGGTTGGATCGACTGGGTGGTGGTATTGAACCTCGGGGAGGCTTCTTACATACCATTCCTTGACATGGATTAATGTCCTCGTAGTTCGGGAATGGTGGGTGGTGATCCGACGTGAAGATGGTTGGATCTTCTGGTTGGTGGGATTGAACCTCGAGGAGGCTTCCTGCGTACCATGTATTGACATGGATCAATGTCCTCGTAGTTTGGGAATGGTGTTTCATTGTCGATGCTTACTCTAAGACCACTTGATTAATTCTCAGTTTGAGAAACAAAGGACAACAAGGACCTGATGATCACGCCGCGAATGGTGCGTTCATGGGAAGTGGGATGTGGCTTACACATGGAGCGGCCCAAAGAGGAAACAGGGTCTTATGTGTGGTCCTTATCCCAAAGGGGTTGGGACTTACTCCAGGATGGAGTCTTGAAAAAGGTGGTCTGGAACCTCAGGGAGGCTTCCTACATACCATGCCTTAACATGGATCAAAGTCCTCGTAGTTCAAGAGTGTTGTGTCATGGTCGATGCTTATACTAATCCCATGAGAGTCGTAATCGGTGTGAGAAACAAGAGGAAGCAAGGACCTGACAATCACATCGAGAAAGGTGCGTCCATGGGAAGTGGGATTTACGCGTGGAGCAGCCCAAAGAAGAAAAAGGGCCTTACGCGTGGTCCGCAACACAAAGGGGTTTCTAATTACTCTAGGATGGAGGCCCGATGGTGACAAATCACAGCGGGAGATGGATTTCGGACCAAAGAATAGAGGAGCACCATTCCCCATCACGCCCTTTTCTAGCCTTGGGGACAAAATAAGAAATGATGAGTATGGATGTTGCCTCGTGCAAGAAAATCTAGAGGCCTACACCAAGGTGGCTACCCATTCCTCGCGGACAAACACCACTCCAATAAAGATGATATCATCCCATGTGAGGGGTGATCCCATCTCTATAGAGATGATTGGGTGTGGAAAATGTATTTAGTGGGGGGACCCTGTGTGCGAGGCATGGGGTGAGTTCATAGTTTAACATCATGTGCTGAGAATGATGTTCATGGTAGTTTAACGTCCTACAGCTCCGACGAGGCGGGTTCACTCCGCACCACTAGGACATACATACCTGGTACCCATTACACCATGGTGAAGGGAAGGCACCAGCATCCCATGGTGGATGGGTGTCATATATCGAACCATCAGGAGGTCCACATTAGCATGGCTATGTGAAGAAGCAATAGCTGTTAACGTGCCTATGCGAGGAAGCATGACACGAAGAAACACAACCGGAAGAACCGTCCAAGGGACTATGATGTTACTTCGTACGATCCTAGAAGGACATACGAAAAAGTTGTGTATAATGTTGATGCATGAGGCATGAGAGACACCCGCTAATGGCATCTATAAGAAGTTTATCAGACACACGCGAAGAGGTACGCACAAGGAGTACGGGGAACACAAGTGAAGGGGTAGCTGGGATGCACCGGGGTGACGGGTCTTAGAGAGTTGCGCGCAACCTTTTAGGCTTGCGGGTGAAATAATTATCCCTTCTCCAAAAACACCTGTCTTTCATGAAATTAGTGAGGATTTTCATGTAAATGGACATGAGGCCTTGTGCACAACTAGAATGGATTGCGCGCAAGTAGTACAAATTGGGAGCAATTGGGAGAGGCTACGTGCAATGACTGGGGTGCGCCCAATTGAAGGGCACTGTGTAAAATTGGTCAGCATGCGCACATATGGAATGAATTTCATGCAGGGGGCGGACCCCGTAGGGATTGGAATTCAGTCTAAACTAAGTGGTTATCATGCGAAGGCGGACGTAGGGGCGACATGGTGCGAAAGTAACTCTACCTGAAAGCCATATTTGTGCACGCGAAAGAATAATTTCACACATGAGAGATGATTCATATTCCTCACCCTGGAATTCAAAGAAATTGCATTCTATTTATAGGTGCTCGAAATAACGGCAAAAAAGGTCAGTACAAAATAATTTTTTCCGATGTCGGCGGTGCGAAATTTCAACAGTGTGGGGCAGGGGTACCAAATATTCTGTGCCCACGATGAAGAACTCTGACGAATCCTAGAGCTTCCCGCGCCGGGCATATTTTTTCATGCCCTTATGAATTTTTTTTTCACGCGACTCTTCTGGGCCCCCCGGATTGGATCCCTGGATCCGAATATAACTTCTCTTTGTCATGTTGAATCCATCTTCAGCCTTTGATATTTTTTCGGTGTCTATAATAGTATTATCTAATCCATCCTTATGGGGGGGGTCCTCTCCAATTTAGTTATCTTGTTTTATATTTTTCCATGATTATGAGATGGAAAATTTTATTCAAACTATTAATGGAATTTCATTTATTATATGTATAAGAAACTTTTTATTTTTGATAATTCCCTCACCTTGATTTCATTATGAAGACCAATATTTTAGGAAAGTGCCACACTTAAAACTATGTGTATGTTTATAAATTATATCAAAGTATATTTTTTTACTACTAATTAGGATACATAGATGGTTTTTGGGAAACATCTTGTTTATTATTAGATGGATAAGTAATATTGGCATACTAATGATATATTTTATTTGTTCCCTTCCTCAATGTACACCACACCTCAATATACTAAAAATATTTTCAATAATCCTCTTATGTCACCCATTATTATACCTAAACCTATTATATGCCATGAATTTTCCCTTATACCTCACCCTTTAACAAAATATTGTTTAAAAAAATCCTATAGTATCATATAATGGATTTTATAGAGTGAATGTTTGTATGAACCAAATTATAGATACTCATCCCACTAATGATGATCTATTATCAATATATATATATATATTAGCAAAACAACAAAAATTCTAAAAAAGTAGGAGACGAGAAATAATAACCTTATCATTCTAAAAAAACAATTTAGGATTATCTTCTCATAATGCATCATGAATTTTACACTTTTGAGGTTCAAAAAATGGAGGTGCACAATTTGTATTATAGGGAATGAAAGTGAAAAAATGATAACATGTTGTGGTTTCTCACCCCTAATAGAATATATAAATTCATCTCTCTACTATAATAACTACAATATTGAATATTTGGATCCTGAATTATTTTTATAATATCTATTATATATAGAATTAATGCACCCCCCCCCAATTATTGAATAGAGATGTAATATCACATAATTCTATAGGCGTGTTCTTATTTTATTTTTTCCTTTATCATATTTCATTGGGTTTTTAGATGTATTGAAACTTTTTTGTATGTTTAATTATCGTATATAGAGATCCTTTATTGGAAAAATGAGCTAAATTTTAGTGGTGTATGTCTATTTTAATTAATGGAGTCTAGGTATACACATGTTAAATGTAGCCATTATTATATTTTGTGATTTTGAAAGGCATCATAGGTGGTTATAGATCTTTCATAAAAAATTTCTTGAAAATATTATTCTTGAAATTTACACAACGTGTACATGTTACATGACATATAACATTCACCATAAATAGTTCAGGAAGTGGTTCATGACATGAAGTGGTTACACATCGTGTTCCTTGATTATTTCATTCAATGTTTTAGAAGGGTTAAAATTACATTGTGGCCATGGGGTTTATTGTGTCACAAATAAAAAAGGAATAAAAAACGTGAAGGTTGTGAAGGATTTCTACACACCCTTTATTTCTCAGCTCTAATTATTCTATGTGTATAGCGCATATGATTTATGTAATTCCACCTTTGTATCCATCCTCTCTCTGATGAAGGGTAATATTCTGGCAATTTTGGAGTCTCATCTTCTGTTTTGGATATTCTGACTACACATTGGGTCCCTAGTGAGTTTCTTTTAATTTTTTCCCTCTCTTGTCATGTTTCTCTCTATCACTGTGATGTAAATCTGTTGGCTGAATTTGTTTTGGGTTTGATATCATTGTTTTTTATCTATGTTACTTCTTATGATCCACCTCAACTCTTTTCTTATTTTCACTTCCAATATGAGGCATTTCAGAATCACCAGTTAAAGGTAGGGGTCGTAAAACGTAACATTATGATCTGTTTTATTTCTAAGTTTGTTAAATATTGTGATTTAAAAATCGTAATGTTCACATTACTTAATTGAATGGATAATGGTGAATCATGAATAAAAGTATTTATTGGATCCCTCAGATTCAAATATTCTTTCATCCATGCTTATGGGTACCATTAGGTGAATGAACCATTGAAATATAAAAACATAGCTAATGGAGTAATGTGTATTTACCATGATATGAGACATTTGTGTGGTTACATGAAATAGAATCCCAAGGAAATGGATTATTTTTTATTGAAATGACTAGTGATATTTTAATATATAATGAATGTGTAATTAAGATACTACTGATAATTTTCATAATTACCCATTATGGCTTATGATATGATATTATTATATCCTTATTTAGGTTACATGTGTCGTGATTGATGTTTTAATACTTACATAGTAGCCTTGAACTAGTGATACATGTTTTAATGCTTATATAAATGGATTTACCCCATTATACATGATGAAATTATTATACATTGGGTCTCCCCATAGGAATTAATTCTTATATAGTGGTCCTGGACTAGTTATTCATGTAAAAATGATTATATATCCTTCTTTGAATACTGAATGATGATAATTTTATTATATAAAGATCTTTTCCTCGAGTCTAAAATTATTATATATAGGGATCCATTGGGTTGTTTCATTATTTCATGTTTATGTTTATGTTTGTAATTTTTGCAATATGTGCATAGAGAAATTATGACATGGTTTTGAAGTGGGTTGATTAATGTTTTGTGTTAATTGATTAATTAATACACCTATTTATCACTTTATTTGATGAACTAATTATTATCTTTCTTTTGTTTAGACATGGTGGTGTCAACCTATTGAATTTTACCCATACCATTTTTGGGACACCATTTGGTACCTGAGTATATTACATGGATGAGGGTTTGGAAATGGGAGAGGGACCTTGATGTTGATTTTTCCATTCATTATGGTTTGGGATTTGGAAATAGACATAACATGGGATTTGGGACACGTGACATTTGAGATTATATTATGTGGGTTGATTCATTTAATTTTATTTTTTAAATTTGACATTTAGACACATCACAGCTTGTCTTTACACGATTCATCATTATTTGTTTATTAGAGTATCATTTTCATTTTACTTTTATAATATATGTTTTTAAAATGTTAGTAATTACTATGATAATACTATTATTTGATTATTCTGATATGTTGTAACTATATAATATGGCATGTAGCTTCCCCACTATACTCATAACACACCCACTACTTTTTGGAAAAATCTACTGTGTAGAGAGGTGATCTTGAGGTATTGTATCCAACCCATTTTGGCAACATGAGATAGTGTTAGATTGGGGGATGTTATAATGTGGTATAATTGGAGAAATTATTTTCCCTTTTTCTCTTTAATATTTAGGAATGGTATAGAGGAGACTATGTCGTGTTGGTACATGGTAATTAGATTGTGAATTTTAGTAACTGACCCATGTATGGGGTAAATTTGAGGTCCCTAGGATAGGATTATTGTCCATGATGTTATCTTGCTACAGTTGATGTTATTTCACCCTAACTGATACATGTGTAGTGTGATGTTATTATTTCATGATAAAAATACTCATGTATTATACTCGAATGAAATTTTTCTACATTAATAATTATATTAACATAGGGATTTATATCGACATTCATTTTTTATGATAAGGAAATATTTATTTCATGTGTTATGTACTTCCCTACATGAACTAATAAATGTGATATCTATTATATTTGATAAACGAAACTAAATGAATTATTATTCCCCACTAATAAAAATTTAATTCATTTTTATAGAGACTAGGAGAATCTATTCTCTATTTATGTAAGTTTTGGACTTTATCCTTTTTGTTATATCCAGTGTTCTGTAATGTATGATTATCTTGAAGACAAAAATTCAGCCTCATTGAATTCAAGTTGTCTATATATAGGATTCAAATCATCACTCTACTAACATATCTAAACTACACACTCATATATCTCTTGATGATCAGGTTGATATTCTCCTTCACAGTAGCATATCTCGGTTCATTTGATCCATATAGAGAAATAATTTTTGCATTGTGCCTTTTATTTCTATGTTAATAAGTGGGTTTCCACTGCAGTATCATCCAAGGATTACTATAGAGTGAGGCCCCCAAGAATCATAGTTCATATGACAACCCTTATTTTTATTACAACATAAACATGATTTATTACATATAACTTCACTTGATAAAACAAAACAGATCGAGAGGTTTAGTCTATTTGGGGATTAGGATCATTACATAAAAACCAAAAACATGAAATATGACATCATTATTGAAAACTTCCTTTACATGACCACTACATTCCTTCGTACTTATCATTGCATGGGATAACCTGAGGACATGAATAAGAAAAGGGTGAGCTATAAAGAACAGAAAGGGAGTACACATGGAATAACATGAGTAGTAAAATACTTGTTAGAAAATAGGAATATCAATAGATCATAAGAAAAACCCGAACATAAAGGCATGATAAAGCATGATAATCAAAACATGGAAATGTGGCAATAACACTTTACATGGAATTAGCATGAGCCAAGGCTCCTTGCACATGGAGCATGATTAAATCCCCATTTCACATAGGGACCGAGTAAACCCTCATTTCACTTGAATTAGAATTATTCAACACTCATTGCACATAACGTATCATTATATTGTACTTTACCCAATGCATTGGAGGGCTATAAGGGTGCACCATTCTTAAACATCTCATTTCATGCATAAGTGTTCCACATGGATCATAAAACATATTCATTTATTCCAAGATAAAGGAATTTTTATTTCATACATGAAACTTTACAATCAATAAGTAAATGTGCATAAAGGTGAATACCCTTGATGGAGAAATGGGCATGGTATTCACTACACAATGACATTGGTTTAGAAAATCGGTGCGATTTCGGCATCGTAACGGCGTGACATAAGAATTCATAAAAATGGTTGATCAGATAGAAAGGTATTCCACATCATATTTACATGTAATGGACAGTAAGGAGGTCATATATATATATATTCCAACAATTTTAATGTATTTTAGATTCATGATACAAAATTATTGCTTGAATGTAAAAGAAGAGAGAGAAGTTCCTTTCAGAATTTCAGCATAGTAACAGGTGTACATGGGAGGCATTTAATGAGAGAGAAGGGGTCTCCAATCATTCAAACATAAATAGGATAGTATTAGGGAGGTGAGAAACCATACCCCAACATTTATAATTGAAATTAGAAGGGAAAAACAACTTAAAAAATGGACAAAATGAGAAAGGAAGAAAAAAACCTTACTTGGATGTGTGCTTCCAAAGGCTAGAGAGAGGCTAGTGAGACACTTCTTTGGAGATTGGGGCACCTTGGGAGGATTATATAGAGAGTAGGGTAGATGTTTGACGAACACCAAAGGCTTTGATTTAGGAGGAAGTGGGAGCATGGGTGGGTTTATATAGGAAATGTGAGGGAATTATTTATTATTTAGGTTTGGGAACCCTTATATTTAATTAATCCAAACCACAAACCATCCCATGGTTTTTGGCAATGGTTTTTGGAAAAGGGAAGTGGAAAATAATATTTTATAAGTCCAAGGTCCGAAATTCTTAAAATATTAGGGTTGCTTATGTGGAGGTGAGTCAGACTCCCATGGAAAATAATTTAAAAAGACAAGAAGTTTAATAAGTCTTGAGGGGTCAATTAATGCTTTGAAAAGTAAACCAAAAAAAACCCAAAATTACATTATTTTAATGTAAAAACATATATTTGCCGGACATAAAGATTATAGTATTTTATTACATCACTATTGGGTCATTATGATGTCATAAAACACATTATATATTTAAACGGTAATTAATTTTTACTCAAAAATTTGATTGTCTTAGAAAATTATGAAAAATTCACCATTGGATAATTTTGACGTCCTGATTCCAAAAATAACATTTATTTTATCCAAGTAATTTTCTAAATATGTTAATTTTCACTTTTAAAATAAAAATCTACATTTATAAAAAATTCATGGGTTTTGACAAAAATGGCTTTCAAACCTTAATAAATATTATAATGGCATTCATACAGTTAAATGATCATTTATATATAATAAAATTAATCTAATAATAATAATAATATTTTACTAAAATATTATTTAATTCAAAAATACCATAATTTAATAAAATATATTTCTTTATTAAATAATAACTAAAAACACCATTTGTACTTTAAAAACTATTTACACTGTATCAATAATAACAAGAAATTATATTCATTATTATATACAAAAATAATGTACATGAACATAGTACTATTGATTAGTTACATAACCCTTTAAAACATCAGCATAAGACCTAAGGTTAATGTGTGCGATGGTGACAGACTCTTTAGGTGGCATGGATAACATCGCTCGAGTGGTAATTTCTATCAACTTCCACTTCTCCTGTAGACGGTCTCGTTCGAGCGTGACATGGTGAAGCTCAGCTTGGGCTTGGTCAAGAGCGAAGCCCAAGGACGCCACCTCTTTTCCGAGCTCCAATAAATGGGCTTTGTATAGATAAATTCTATTTTATGAGGCCATATCTTCCTTTGTCTAAGTAAAATTGGATTTTTTTAATGCCCTATATTTATACTAATCATGTGATCACTATTCAATGGATATAAATGTAACTGTCACAATTCATATCATAAAACCAATGAAGTTGGAATTTTATAAAAAAAAATTATATAAAGTTAAATTTAATAAGATCAAGAGGGATTTTCCATTAATGAAACTTTGGGTCGTTACAATATTCCTCCCATAAGAAATTTCTCCCTAAATATTTTCCTTTTCCCACACTAAAACAGATTGGGGTAACTCAGCTTCATCATTTCCTCCAATTCCCATGTCGCTTCTTCAAACTTCATGTTTCTCAACAACACCTTGACAAGGGGCATTGTCTTATTTCATAGAACTTTTTCTCTACGATCTATGATCTTCACTGGTGGCTCCTCATAACAAAGATAGTCTTCCAATTGTACCACCTCAGAAGAGAGTACATGTGAAGGGTCTGGTATGTACTTCCTTAATAGGGATACATGAAATACATCATGTACTTTTCCCATAGTAGGCGTAAGTGCTAGTTGATATGCCATAGCCCTGACATGATCATGAATCTCGAAGGGGCCGATGTACCTTGGACTTAACTTCCCTTTCTTTCCAAACCTCATGACCTTCTTCCACAGAGATATGCGTAGAAAAACCATGTTTCCAACTATAAACTCACGGTCTCGTTGATGATTATCTACATAACTCTTCTGTAGGCTATAGGCTTCCTTGATATGATGCGGAATGGTTTTCACCTTCTCCACCATTCCCTCTACCATTTCTGGTCCAAGAAGCTTAGGTTCACCGACCTCATCCCAACATGCCGGTGTTCAGCACATTTTCCCATATAGGGCTTCATATGGATCCATTTGGATGCTCGAGTGGAAACTGTTATTATAAGGGAACTCAAGCAGAGGAAGATGTTGATCCCATCCTCTTTTAATTTCCATTGAGAACGCTCTCAACATATCCTCAAGTGTTTGGATAGTCCGTTCAGATTGGACATCAATTTGAGGAAGATAGGCCGTACTGAAGTTCAGTTCAGTATCCAGAGCATGTTGAAGAATATTCCAAAACATAGAGGTGAATCTTGGATCTCGGTCAGACATAATAGATAGTGGTACTCCATGAAACCTTACCACTTCACTGATATATATCTATGTGAGTTGATCCAATGAGAAATCCTCTTAAATAGAAATGAAGTGTGCAGTCTTTGTAAGATGATCCACCAAAACCCAGATTTCATTGTTTCCTTTGGATGTCCTCGGACGTCAGGTAACAAATTCTATGGTTATGTTTTCCAATTTCCATTCTGGTATAGGAAATGGTTTCATGATCCCCTTAGACTTCTTCCTCTCTACCTTCACTTGATGACACACCAGGTGCTTTGATGTATATTCAGCAGTCTCCTTCTTAATATTAACCCACCAAAAGTTTTCTCGGAGATCTCGATACATCTTTGTGCTCCATTGGTGAACAGAGAAATTTGAACTATGTGCATCATCCAAATGTTCCTTCTTCAGCTCAGGACTTGATGGAACACATAGTTTTTCCCAAACTGCACAATTCCTTCTTCATTAACATTAAACTCCGAGGATTTCCCTTTTTCGAAAGCTTCCACTTTTTCTTAAACTCCTACATCATCCTTTTCAGCATCCATTAACCTTTCCAAAAGAGACTATTGAGCAATCATTTGTGAAAGTATTGATGATGTTCCCTTCTCTATGATTCCCATGTCCATTTTCATCAAGTCTAAGAAGATTGGATCCCTCTTAATTATCAATAGTGATAGAATCACTGGATCCTTCCTACTTAGGGCATCTACCACCTTGTTCGCTTTCCCAGGGTAGTAATGGATTGAACAGTAATAATCCTTAATGAGCACTATGCATCTTCTCTGGTGCATATTATGCTATTTTTGTGTGAATATATATTTAAGACTCTTGTGGTCAGTATATATCTCACATTTCTCCCCATAGAGATAATGCCGCTATATTTTCAAGGAAAAGATCACCGCTTCCAACTCCAAATCATGCATTGGATAATTTCTCTTATGGATTTTCAACTACCTTGAGGCATAGGATATCACTTCTTCATTTTGAATCATCACATAGCCTAAGCCCTTCTTTGATGCATCACGAAATACCACAAAAAGTTCTCCACTTGTGGGGAAAGTGAGCACGGGCGCAGTGATAAGCCTCCTTTTCAACTCCTTGAAGCATTCATCACATTCATCACTCCAAGAAATATTTACTCCCTTTTGAGTTTTATTGGTAAGAGGGTTGGAAAATCGTGTAAATGTCTCACAAATCATCGATAATATCCAGCTGACCTCATGAATCTATAGATATCCTTTATCAATGTTGGCCCCAGCCATCCCTCAATTGCATCTGTTTTGGAGGAATCCACAGATATCTCATTAATTGTGAAGATATGGCCCAAGAATGAGACCTCCTTCAACCAGAACTGACACTTGCTGTACTTTTCATAGAGCTTCTCCATGCGCAATGTCTCTAGTATAGTTCTTATGTACTCTTAATGATCCTCCTTGGTTTTGGAGTATGTTAGAATATCATCTATAATGGCTACCACAAATTTGTCTAGGTAATCTCTAAAGAATCTATTCATTAAGTACATGAAGATTTTTGGAGAATTAGTGAGTTCTAAAGGAATTACTATGAATTCATAGTGCCCGTATCTTGTGCGAAAAGCAGTCATGGGGATATCTTCCTTCTTCACTCTTACTTGATAATATTCCAATCACAAGTCCACCTTGGATAAGTATTGTGCTCCATGCAGCTGATCGAATAAGTCATCAATTCTTGGGAGAGGATACTTTTTCTTTATCATGATTTTGTTATGTTCATGATAATCGATGCAAAGCCTCATTGACCCATACTTCTTCTTGACGAAGAGGACTAGTGCACCCCATGGTGAAGCACTTGGGTGTATGAACCATTTATCCATATTCTCTTGTAGTTGTTTCTTTAGCTCTTCAATATCTACAACATCCATTCTATATGGAGTCCTGGATATTGGTAAAGCTCTGGGTATAAGTTTAATTGAGAATTAAACATCTCTTCTAGTAGGAAGACCAGGCAGTTCCTTGGGAAACACTTTAGCGAATTACCTCACAATTGGAATTTCCTCAAGGATGGTTTCTTCCATGGACTCAATCATCTGAGCCAGATACGCATGCTCATAAGGAAGTAATATCCATGCTTGAGATGATGGAGCTAAATGACATTTATCTTCCTTCTTAAACTTGTAATGAATCGGGGGTCGATTCTCCATATTTAGTGTGATTTTCCTCTCCTGACAATTTATGTTGGATCTATATAAGGAAATCCAATCCATGCCAAGAATTGCATAAAATTCCACCAGAGGGTGTATGACGTGGTTCTCAGGGAAATTAAATCCACATATTATAATAGGGGAGGTCTTATATTCATGGGATGCAATGATTTCCCCATTGGTTGTACTCACAGACATCTTCACTTCCATGATTTGTGGTGGTGTTGGGATTCTTCTACTAAACATTCAAGATATAAAAGAATGCATAGAACCTAAATCAAAAAGTAACTTCGCTATTCATGAATGAATAATTACTGTACCTGTCACCAATTCGTTTTCAGGGTTCACTTTAATAGATGTGATGGCAAAAGCTCTTCCTTGCTTTCTTAGAGGTTGTTGGTTGTCTCCGAAAACCCTTCGATTATGGCACTGATATGAAAAATGACCCGGTTCTCTGCATTTTTAGCAATGAACAATGCGTTGAGGTTCGAACGGAGCGTTCCTCTCCTCTGTTGCAGCCGCGGGTCATTCTTTTCGATAGTTAACAGCTAGGTACCCTTCTCTTCTACACCTGAAGCATTTCCTCACCCCCTTAAAAAAAATTCAGGGCGCTTATTTCCGCACTTTTGGCAAGTGGGGTGCTGGATCATCTTAGCACCATTGTATTTATCAATAATCCCAACAGAATTGAATTCCACCTTACTCTTCTTATCCCCATAAAACCCCTATGATTCTCTGATCTCCATTTCGACCTTGAAGGCACATCGAACAATTTCCTCATAGCTGTCGAAGTCACGGATTGCTAATGCTTTCCGCGGGCTAGGATTTATCCCACCAAAGAAGCGGTCAACCATGCATTCTGGGGTAACGACAAATCCGGAAGCATATCGTTCAAGCCTTGTGAATTTTGCCTTGTATTATCCAACAGATTCTTCATAAATTTTCTTGAGGGAATAGAACTCCCTTTCCATCTTAATCTGGAGGGTGCGCGGAATGTATTTATTGAAAAACACCTTCTAGAAATCCTTCCATTCTAATGCCTCGATCTCCTCCTCAGGCTTCGTATTTTTGATCAACATCCACCATTGATCAGATTCACCCTCCATATGATAAGCTGCCAACCTTCTCTTGATCATAACATTGAAGGATAGAGAATATCTTTTCAATGGAGTTGATCCACTGTTCAACGATCGTGGGATCAGATGATCCACTAAAAGTAGGAGGCCTTTGTCTCATGAAGCTCTCGATAGAGACTTATTCATTCTTAGGGGGGTTGAATGTTCTTCTTGACTCGTGTTTCTATTCAAAACTTGAGTAAGCTGAGAGAGAACCGTGACAAAGTTCACGATTCCTGCTCCCATTGGATTGGGCATCTCGTTATTACTGTCATCACACTGATCTTCACAATGGTTGTTAGCCAGAGTCCTCCTATTACCGGCCATTGGCTGGAATAAAAGTAAAGTTAGGGGTAACACCAAAAGGGTAATCCAAAGGCAAATTTTTATGACTTATAAATAAACTTTTATTTCCGTTACCCATGATTCTATAGGCTTCAATCTAGGATTTTCATGATCTACTTTCTAACATATATTCTTAGGGGCATTTTTTTGTAATTCTCTAAATAAGGGTTCATACTAAGCTTGTGAAATTAAAAAAACATATCCCTCGGGAGTGTCGTAACCAAGAGTGTAGCAAGGTCCATTTTCGTTCACCAGTTCCCATTCGAGTCTAGCTCAAAGCGGTGTTTTTGGGTTTTATCCCTAGGATACATCTGTTCCAGAGCCGCCTCTACCTGCTCGTATCCAAACAGTGTTGTATTTTCTTGATAACCCACTTACTCCATACTCACCAAAAATTAGGGACGTTTTTATTGTACATAGTCTTGTATATAAGGCTTTACTAGGCTTTTCTAATCCTAATCCCAAAAATTACTAAACCAATCCTCTTATACCAACTATGACAACATTTCTTTTTTATTACAACTTAAACATGATTTATTACATAAAACATCACTTGATACAACAAAGAAGATTGATAGGTTTAGTGTCTTTGGGGCTTAGGATCATTACATAAAAATGTAAAACATGAAATACAACATCTTTATTGAAAACTTCCTTTACATGACCACTACATTCTTCGTACCTAGCGTTGCATGGGATAACCTGAGGACATGCATAAGAAAAGGGTGAGCTATAAAGCCCAGTAAGGGAGTACACATGGAATAACATGAGGAGTAAAATACATGTTAGACAATAGTAATACCAATAGAGCATAAGAAAAAAATTAACATAAAGTCATGATAAAGCATGATAATCATAACATGGAAATGTGGCAACAACACTTAACATGGAATTAGCATGAGCCAAGGCTCATTGCACATGGAGCATGAGTAAATCCTCATTGCACATAAAGAATGAGAAAACCCTATTTTCACTTTAATTAGAATGAGTAAACAATCATTTTACATGATGTATGATGATACTATACTTTACCCAATGCATTGGAGTGCTATAAGGGTGCACCCTTCTTAAACATTTCATTTCATGCATATATGTGCCACATGGATAATAAAACATGGATTCATAAAACATAATCATTTATTCCACGATAAAGGAATGTGGATTTCATACATGAAACATTAAAATAAATATGTAAAATGTGCATAAAGTTGAATACCCTTGATGGAGAAATGGGCATGGTATTCACAACACAATGACATTGGCTTAGAAAATCTGTGCGATTTCAGGAGCATAACGACGTGACATAAGAATTCATAAAAATGGTTGATGAGAGAGAAAGAGGTTCCTCATAATATTTACATGTAATGGAAAGTAAAGAGGTCATATAGATACATGTCCAAACAATTGTAATGGAATTTAGATTCATGATACAAAAGTATTTCTTGAGTGTAAAAGAGGAGAGAGAAGTTCCTTTCAGAATTTCTCCATAGTAACAGGTGTACTTGGTAGGAATTTAATGAGAGATAAAGGGTCTCCCATCATTCAAACATACAAAGAGAAGTATGAGGGAGGTGTGAAACCATACCCCAGAATTTATAATTGAAATTAAAAGGGAAAACAACTTAACGAAAATTGGACAAAAATGAGAAAGGAAGAAAAAAACCCTTACTTGGAAGTGTGCTTCCCAAGGCTAGAGAGAGGCTTGTGAGAGGCTTCGTGGGATCTTGGGGCACCTTGGGAGGATTCTAGAGAGAGTAGGGAAGAGGTTGGACGAACTCCAATGTCTTTGAGTGAGGAGGAAGTGGGAGCTTGGGTGGGTTTATATAGGAAAGGTGAGGGAAGAGGAAAATAATATTTTATAAGTCCAATATCCGAACTTCTTAAAATATTAGGGTTGCTTATGTGAAGGTGAGTCACACCCCCATGGAAATTAATTTAAAATGATAAGGTGTTTAATAAGTCTTGAGGGGTCCATTAATGCTTTGAAAAGTAATCCAAACAAACCCAAAATCACATTATTTTATTTGTAAAACATATATTGGCCGAAAATAAAGATTATACTATTTTATTACATCACTATTGGGTCATTATGATGTTATAAAACACATTATATATTTAAACGGTATTTAATTGTTACTCAAAAATTTGACTGTCTCATAAAATTATGAAAAATTCACCGTTGGATAATTTCAACGTCCTGATTCCAAAAATAACATTTATTTTATCTAAATAGTTTTCTAAATATGTTAATTTTCACTTTTAAAATAAAAACATACATTTATTAAAAATTCACGGGTTTTGACAAAAATGGCTTTCAAACCTTAATAAAAATTATAATTGCATTCATACAATTACATGATCATTTATATTTAATAAAATTAATCTAATAATATTATTATTATTTTATTAAAATATTATTAAATTCAAAAATCCCTTAATTTAATAAAATAGATTTCATAATTAAATAATAACTAAAAACACCATTTTTACTTTAAAAACTATTTACAATGTATCACTAATGATAAGAAATTATATTTGTTATTTTATAGAAAAATTATATACATGAACATAGTACTATCGATTAGTTACATAACCCATTAAAATAGCTGTATATGACCTAACGGTAAGGTGTGTGATGGTGACATACTCTTGGGGTGGCTCGGATAACATCGTTCGAGTGGTAATTTCTATCAACTTCCACTTCTCTCGTAGATGGAACCGTTCGAGCTTGACATGGTGAAGATTAGCTTGGGCTTGGTCCAGAGCGATTCACAAGTATGCCACCTCTTTTCCGATCTCCGATAAATGGGCTTTGTATGGGGCAATTCTACTGGATGAGCCCATTGCTTCCTTTGTCTATGTAAAATTGGATGTATTAAAGCCCTATATTAATACTAATCATGTGGTCACTGTTCAACGGCTATAAAAGTAACGTCACAATTCTTATCATAAAACCAATGAAGATGACATTTTTTTAAAAAAATTTATATAAAGTGATATTTAATATGATCAAGAGGGATTTCCTATTAATTAAACTTATGGTCATTACAGTTCTGAATCGAGTCAGAAGTTTTGTAGTAATGCTCATAGAGGGAATGCCAGTGATGGAATCTGTTGGTTGCATCACCATCCTATATCAATTTATACTATCTTTATATGTTGATGATATATTTAAGGAAAATAATTATTAGGTTTGGCTTGACTATGAGACTACGTCACATGTGAATTTTTGTTAACTATGTATCCTTTTATAAAAGATGAATCAAATATTCATATCTAAAGGCAATCTATGATCGGGCCCAAGTAGTGGAAATTCTATTTTAATAAGCAGAACTAGATTCTCTTAATCTGGTGGTAATAAGTGCCTTTATGATAATTTTATCCATGGAAATAGTAGAAAGATATGTTAGAGTATTGTTCATACATTTCAATATTATATTCTATTATAGTGATATCATTATGGCACGTTAGGGAATAAATATACTTCATGTTCATTCACTAAATTAGAGTTTCATTCTTGTGGAGAGTTAGTTCATCTTCAAAAGATTTGTATTAATACTCATAGAGGAGAAATTAAAGGGTTTCAAGATAGTTACCTGAGTCTCAAAAGGACCTAACTACTTCTTACCAGATAAGTAGCTATAGTTTCAATGGATGTATTGGTCGAGGTAGGGTTTCTGATACCACAGGGGAGGAGTGGCGGTACCAGGTAGCAGGAATAGATAAGTGGATTCAGACAGGAACCTAGTGAAGAAGGGATAGTTCACTAAACGTTATGCATACTACTCAAGATTCTGTTGACGTATTATTTTCTACCGTCAGAGGTATGATTCTCGTAACATATACCATTTTTTGTTGGATATAATTGAATTGTACTCATTTTTATATTCTATTTGGTAAAATAATTTGGTCTTTATTGTGAATGGAATGGATGGTTCTTGGCTCATCAACACACCATATGGAGTATGGTCAGAGAATATAAAACACTACAAGGCATGGTCTCTATAGATTTTTGGTTATTGTTATGTTTTTGGATCTATTTGTGCTAGAAATTATAGTTTTTTATTTGATTTTTCATATGTATTGGTTTGTCCTATAACATTATAGTATTGATTGTTATCAAAGGAGGGTTACCATTAAATCATTATAAGGATGCATCTATTCTCACTAGGCTGAGTAAGATATTCATAAATGTCATACAAGACCAATATAGTGTAGATTGGATTATTTTAGGGATTATATTGATAATTATATTCTAGATGATGGAGGAATGAAGTAATATGTTTTTTCTTTTGTGGTAGACCATTTTTAGAATGACATTCTTGGAAAGTTCTATGAATTACCACCAGAGTTGGAGATCAAGTTCATGATATAGGTAGTTCTAAGAAACGAACATGCTTTTATTCCACCTTACAGAATGGTACTAGAAAATATTAGGGACTTAAAAGTCCATTTGGATGATCTATAAGACAATGGTTTCCTATGTCATAGTACATCTTCATGGGGTTCTCCAATTTATTTCACCAAGATGTTTGATGGTACATTTTTCTTGTGTATGGATTATCAATGATTGAGATGGATGGGATTTAAGAACTAGTATCCTCTTCCACATATCGATGACCTCTTCGATTAATTTATAGGTTGATATTTCTTTTCCAATAACTATTTGAGATCTGGATTCCTCCAATTTAGGGAAAGGTCATTTCACATTCCTTTGACTACATTTAAGAGAATGTATGTCTTTTTTGAGTTTATAGTAGTGCTATTTGGTTTGCTGAATGCACTAGCAATATTCATGTCCTTAAGAAATCAATTCATTTAACCTTTTCTAGATCAGTTTTTTTTGTTTCTTCGATGAAATTTTAGTGTACTAACGATCAACATATGATCATTCCCAACATCTAGACATCATATTGATTACATTATGAAACATAGTATTTATGACATGCTAACCAAATATAATTTCTTGATTGATAATGTGAACTTATTATGTCATTTCATCTTGGATGAAGGAGGGTCAGTAGACCCATAGAAATTTGTTGTTGTTGTATATTTGGATAGAACCAATAATTTCTTCAATATGCTGAGATTTTTGGGTTTAGAATGTCATTATTGGAAAATTTTCTTGGAATTCTCCCATTTTGAATCATGGATGTCAGGGCTGACTAATATGGTAGTAATTTTGTTTTTTCATATTCTTGGAAGATGGAATTTATACAGATAAAATGTTAGGAGAACGAGTAACCTACCATTATAGTACATATTATAGGTAAGGAATCTACTATGGTCTATTATTCTTGTAGAGTTGGACTCAAAATGGTTATGATGCAAGAGGATTGAGTGGTTTCATATTACTTCAGATAGTTGAGACCACATGAGAGGAATTATCCTACTAATGATCTGGATTTATTTTTGATGGTATATTATTAGATATTATGGAGATACTATATTATGGGTAAGAGGATTATGGTATAAAAATACCAAAAGATCCTAAGGTGTATCTTTTCTTGGTGGGAACTATTCCTTTGGAAGAGGAGGTGGGTCATGTATATTTAATCATTTGAATTTGAGTTGTCTTATAGATTGGGAAACGAAAACATCATTGTTTATTCTATGATATATTATTTCCATACGGAGGAGGTGTGGGAGTATTATGATGAGTGGTGGATGATGTCAATCATTGTAGACATGCATCTATTTATAGAAGAGTCATAGTGATGGGAAGATTTGTCTATGAGATCTTATAATTTTAGATAAGATTAAGACAGAGAAATTATCTAATTCAATTGGATTATTTCTATGAGAATGATTATATGGTGTGGAGACATCATCATGTGGGTCTCATAAAACAGAAATTATCTTTTTCCCATGGCCAAGTACGGGTTCATATGGGATTTCATGAGGAACTGATGAGAGAGTTTCATTTATCATGATGGGTGGTGCATCCAGGTTTAAAAAACTTTTATTGTGATCAATATATGTAGTTTTTGTGCTCAATAATGAATAAGAAGGTAGTGGGATTTGTGTGGATATGTTTCACCTATAGGTAGTCTAATCCTAATCATCACAGACTGACTGGGCTATTACTGCCTCTACCCATTCGTCCATAGAAATGTGATGTTATCACTATGGATTTTGTGATATTATTACCAAGAAAAATCTATAAGAGGGATACAATATGGATGATCATGGATTAAATGATGAAGGCATCCCACTTAATTCTTTTCAAGGAGACCTTCACCATTAATGATATAGGTGGTATGTTTGTGCATTAGATATGTTAATTACATGGGGTTCCAAGGAGTACCATTATAGGTGGAGAGCCTAATTTATCATTTCTATATTTAAAAGTAATTAGGAGGATCAATTACTGTAGATTATTTTCATCACATACTATAATCCTACACTGACATCTACTCTGAGTAGAGAATTTATGTTCTTATAGATATTTTAGGATCTTTTGTTCTGAATATTGTTGGTTAATGGGAACAATATATAGAACTCAAGAAGTTTTAATTAATAAAATATTATATGAATTGATCCATATGGAAACATGAAGGGTTTTTTTAAAAGGTTGTTTCATTTTCTAATTTTTTTGTTGGAAGAAAGTCATTTAGAACATGTTGGCATATTCTAATGAATTAGATGTCTACGCATGTTTCGTTGATCTGGAGGTGGTTTCGGATCATGCACAGTAGGCAGAAATCATACAGAAAACATCAGATATAACCTATGGAGTTAAAGGTAGATCATAATGTTTTCCTTTGGGTGTCTCCTAGGTTTGGGAAAAAACATATCAGTGAAGTATGCAATCAAGTTGTTGGATTTTTTGGTCCTTTCAATATAGTGGATATGATCGATCTGATGGCATACTGACTATCCCTTCGATAGTGATATAGTTTCAGGCATGACGTGCTTCACTTGTCCTATCATTGAAGATATTATCTTTAACGTTCTCATGTGGTAGAAATAGAGGAAATTATGATTTGTATTGATTTGTCTATTAAGAAACATATGATACTGATTTTGGACCAGGGTGAGAAGTATCTTTGGGGCAGTATTATAACACTAGTTCGAGTGTAATACTAGAATGGGTGTGTTCGGGAGGATATTGGGGAGATGTTGGCTAATATGTGATCACAATGGTCAGATATGTTCACTAATACATCGTAGTGAGTTGTTTTTCTTATGTTTCACTCTCTTATATTATTTATATCGATTATTATAGTGAAATTATCTTAACAGTACTTGATCTAGGTCTTGATATCATTTTTTAATTATCTAGGAACCTTCTATGGAAGTACATAACATTCTTTCGTCTTGAAGATTCTATTCGCAAGAATTCAATAATATTCAGATAAAGGTAGGAGTGTAAAAACTAAATCGATGTCCTTTTTGATTTCTACGTATGTGAAAAAATATGACTGCACCAACTCGAAATTTGAATTATTTAATTTAATGAATAATGGAAAATCCTGAATGATATTATTGGTTGGATCCATTTAATTCCATTTTTTTCTACTTGTCTTATGTCTACCATTAGACAAACAAAACCTTGAATTATAATAATTTGTATAATAATTTAATGTGTGTTTATCATGACATGTGACATTAGGTGATTGCATTATATAGAAACCCAAGGTAATAACTTATTTCATTTTGAAATGAATGATGATATTTTGTATAACGACCCTGGTATTTTTAGAATTATACTTTTTCATATCTATTAATAATTATAAATAGGATGTTAATTTTTTTAATGAGGACACTTTGTTTGATACCGTACTACACACACAACAACGAGTTTCTTTTAAATCTTCTCTTGAAAAAAACTTTGAGTTATGCTGAGAAATAATATGATAAAATTATTATTTTAAATGGTAGATAATGAATATTCATTGTATTGATGGGAATGAACACAACAAACTAAATTATGATTACAGATGTTTGTTAACTGTATTTAAATTTACCCAATGAATTTTAGAGGCTTAAAATAATAATATATCTGATTTTAAGCATAAAATACTATAGTATTCTTTAAATAGTCGTTTTACCAATTTTTGATAGAGTACCCTTTTTCAGTCTAGTTTTTGTCACTTTTATATGTTCTATTAGAAAAAATATTATTCTTCTTAAAATTACAGGCATCAAAACAGACATTGGATGAAATTTTTATATTTTTCGAATAAAGTTCATTTTTGAAGAATAGTAAAAATACTGAATTTTAATTCATAGATGCCTTTTAATCTAATTTATTTATATATTTATTTTTTTTAATTTTTTTTAAAGTGTAATTGTATTATATTTTTACCATTTAATCCAATTTTGGTAATTTGATGTAATTTCACTCTTAAGGAGTAAATGTGGTAAATAAGGGTAGAAAATGATATTATAATAATATTAAATTACCCTAAAACATGTCCTAAATCTATTGTATGAGATACGTATGACCATGGGAATACTTGGGTCGATTTTAGGACCTCATGGTGCCACTTTTGTGTGAAAATTACATTTAATTACTTTTAGTTTAATGTTAAGGAAAATATAACTTAAGAATATATTATTTAGTAAAAGATATATGGGGATATATAAGAGATATCATCAACTATAAATATTCATTTGAAATTTAAAAATATTTCCTACATCATTGTATATTATTTATAATTTTTAGACATCAAATAAATCAATTAAATTATGAAACAATTATTATGTAATGATTCCTTCAATAATAAAGGATTCAAATAAATGATATTATAAAAGAGAAAATAAATGTAATTTTATTAGTTTTTTGTCATCCACAATTTTTTGGATGATATTCACATGTTTTATTTGTATTAATGAATTTTTTTTCAAAGTAATAAGGTTGTTATGGATTTTTATAAAAATTAATTATATGAATACTGTCAAAATTGATATAAATAATATTTTAAAATATAAAATATTGTGTTTAATATTATAAAATTACAAATAAAATCTATTATTCAGTAAAATAGTTATCATATGTCTAAAATATTATTATTGACCATTTAATTGGATATTTGTCTTGTCTTGGTAACTATTTTTATTCTCAATGTATTACATGCTTGATAAAACGATAAGAATAAAAATGGGTTAAATAAAAAGATAGGGATAAAAATATCCAAAACCTATCTAATTAATATTGGCTGATTTTATTTTGACTAATATATATATTAATTTATAACTAACTGAATTTGGACTTAGTTATAATCAAAATATAATTTATAATAAAATAATATTACAAGATACTACTTAAGTGCCCCTCCTCCCTCGTATAAAAATGCCACCACCTATAACCCATACTCACACCTTTCAAGCCCCATTGACTCATCCAAAATCTACCCAAATAATCTCCCAATATTCATATATTACTCCTAGAATCCTTAACTAGGGAATATGGAAATTTAAGAAGGCATTTTATCATAAATCAAAAGGTGTTACCCGATTTAAGGCAATGTCTTCTCTCAAGATTCTTCCTTTTTATTTTCCTTATCCACCCCCCTAAACACTTTTCATTATATTATTTTATAATAAAAAAGTATCTTAAATATAATTGGATGATTTTATGATGTTTATTTTAAGTACACTTCCACAAAACTCTGTCTAATTGATACAAACTTATTGTATCTGTGGACGACAAACTACTGCCTCATGAGATGATCGTTGTTCAATTATGTCTTACAGCCTCTCATGGTGGCCATTATGAGGGAAACGAAATTATATATGATATTTATGATATTTATTTTATCCATATGTCATTTAATTATAATTTAGAACAAAAATTTATTCTTTTCATGTTTTATAAATATGATAATTTCATATGAGGAAGTACGGACTACAGCCCCCTCAAAGTGATATGACTCCTTCAAGATATAGATGGAACATATAAAGGATGGAATTACTGATATTATGTAATATATATAACATTTTTATTTTATTTGAATTATAATATACCTATTTATAATTTAGTTTCTATTCCTTTAAAAATGAAAAGGAAATGAATGTAGTGTTCAAGAGCACGTATGGCTTACCGATTCCATGAACAGTGCATTTTAGTTTCTTATATGAAAATGTAATGGAATATTCTTAATTAAATATATACCAGATAGAAATACATATATACAAGATATATATGATATTTAAACAATTAATAATATTATAGAGATAAGAGACTTTTGACATCTTGGATAATTTGTGATAATAACAACTTCATTTTTTACTCAAGTACCAAACATCGACAAAAAACCCGATATGAATTTGAATAATTATATGATTGTTATATAAATGTATTAAGTAATATAAAAGGAATAATATACAAGAAATAGGTTATTATTAAAGTATAATTAACTTAATATTATTATTATGATAGATAAAATTTAACAGGACAAGTTAGACACCAAGTAAGGGAACCTGTAAACCTCCTCTTCTAGTCAAAGACATATTTTTATGTTATGTCTTTAAATTTAAATTTTCAAATGTTGATACATGTTCTTATATAACCATATTTCTATAAATTTTATGTATAGGTGATTAGAGAACCTTTTATCTCTCATCAACTAATTTTATGAATTTTTATGTGATTCTATTAAGCAGCCAAATTTTCTTTAAGGGGACTTCATAACCCAATTTCCATTATTTGGGTTAATCTTATACTTTTAATTATGATGTGAAATGATTATGTTAGAAATAAATTTTTATTTACTATATTTTATTTTTACATTACTTATTTGTACCAATAGTGAATACACATACTGGATCTTTTTTATTTACCAACTGATCTTTTTAAGGGACTTCATCTCAACACACATTCATTTTGGAAACCTTTGATTTATACATGACCTTCATTTATATGATGTATTAAACCATTTTACATTTACTTTAATTCCAAAGGAATCTTTTTTGTAAGATGTGTTTAAATAAATGTGAAAAATAATGTTTCTTTTGAACATATTCAATGACAACAACATTCCTGCCACAATAAGAATTATTTGATATTTGGATTCCTTAACAAGACATAATGTTTTTTAAAAGGAAAATAAATACCATATACCATTTTTACATATTTTGGTCTTGAGATTTTTTTTTGATAATGGATTTATTGTTTCCATATATTTAACTTATTTCTTTTTATTTCAATGTGTAGATGTTATCATTCCTTTAAGATTGTTCATTTGTTATGATTATGTTATGGTTACTGGGAATTGTTTACATATTCAGGTGGTTCCATGATTAACCTTGAGTGATTGATCTCGAGATATTTCTACAATACATTGGGTAACGTGATGGAGTAAATATTAATGTTCCCTATAAGAGATTTAGGGAATATATTATGATGGGTATTCCAAACATAGCTCTATATGTAGCTATGAACGCTACAATGTTTGTATGATATGGAGGCCACAAGTTACCTTTATTATTTGTGATTACTATATGTTATTCATAAATCTTATGATTTCATGAGGTATCTTAAAGAGCTTATTTTTGGTATTTATTTATGGAAAAATATTTTTATCCTTTATTTTATAACCCTTTATGAGATTTTATTGTGTATCCCATGGTTTTGAAATGTTTTTTCACAAGGTATAAGTAAGGGTTAGAGAAAGGAAGTTTTCAAGATGATTTATATCAAAAAAAGAACTCTTATGTTATTTAAAGAGTTTTTTTGTGAAAAATTTGGATAGAGTAGAAGTGTATACCTAGTAATATTGAGATTTAATGTAATAGTTATGGCCTAATACTCTCAAAATTTATACCTGAAATAATCCACAATGTGAATTATTTACATAACTATAGATTATTTAATGTTTAACATTGTGGACTTATAGTTGTTTTTGATGGATGATATAGATAACTTTAGAGGTTAGGGTGTTATCCTGGTGTAGGTAAATGATCCCATATAACAAAAAGGGTTATTATCATATCGAATATTTTGGATGGTTATGTTAAAATAGTTTGGTTGGATGAAAACCTGAACAATGGAGATATAAGGAGGTTGATAGATTTGAATAATATTTATTTTTTTATGTTATCTTTAACCTATATAGGATTATTTTTTAATTATAATATTTCATATCATTATTTAGTGTTGTTTCTTGTAAAAATATTAAGGATAATTTGTCAAGATAGAAGGAAATAGATATTTCACAACCTTCTTATCCCTCCCTGACTATTTGATCATCACTTTTATTGAAAAATCATTTTCAAATGATTTTGATAGCTTCTTGAGTATTCAAATCTTATGCAAGAAACTAATTGATTTATCAAACACCTACTCATTTCTAAAACAATTTTATGGGTCATGGTATATTTTTCATATGATTTTAAGATCCCAACATTTCCAACTCTATCAAAAATTAAAATTACAGAAGTGGAGAAAACATTTACTTTTTGAATGTATGACAACATATCAAATGATAAAGGGAAAATCCTTAAGATAATGATATCTGGATTCAAGGTATGATTTATCTTCTTATCCATAAATAATGAATCATCTTTGGATTTATATTTATAAATGATGAGGATATAAGATCTCTAGGAATTATGTTTTAAGAAATAAGGTGTAAATGTGTTGTAAATGGATTTTGAAGAGAATTGAATGAGTAATAAGTCAACATATAAAGGATTCAAGAGTTCTGGTACATTGTAGGATGATGAAATATATAAACGTATAAATTCTCTTTTGATGATGGGATTACATTGGTAAGAATTTCTATAATATGTGTAACCTGATGTTTGATATGTGAAAATGTTTTTCAAGGAAGAATAATTTTTTCTTTTGTTTGCATAATGGATAAGCTTAGGGGTTTATATGATCTTTTCTTTTTGAGGTGATTAGTGGTTATTACATTTTGGGATGGAAAATGAAATGTATTAGATAACCTTCGAGGATAAAGAAGGGTATGAAATTTTTTAGGAAATTATCTTATTTTTGAGAGTATTTTAAGAATGGTATGGTTTTAGAAAATAGACAACCAGTAGGATGGGTGGCAACCCATCGCATCTGGCATGGTCATGGGAATCGAACTAACAACTGAAGGGCAATAAGGGTGAATCACCTACCACTGGTCTACATGATGTCACTGGTTAGTATGACTTATTATTTTTAGTTAAATGAATTTATTGATCAATAAAATGTTGATTTGGGATCTTATGTTTTATAAAAAGGATATACTTTTATAAGAATATGATTTTTTGATTAATGGATATAGGTTATTTTGGAAGAAATTTACTCTTTTGGGAACACTATATGCCTAAGGAAAATAGAATACATTTAGATTTCCCTTGAGGAGTAATGGTGGAATTTTCATTTGGAAGAATCTATGTTTTAATCATGGACATATAGAGATTTGGGATATTTTTGGAAATGATTAACCTATCATAGAAAATATTTTATTAGGTTAATTAATTTTCCGTATGAGACATTAAGAGTAGGTGATGTTATTTGGAGATAAATGTTATTATTTTTGTTGAAGTCTATGTGAGAAAATGTTTCTTAATTATATGTTTCAATCATAGTTTGGATTATTTTGAATAATTTTATGTACAATTCTATATTTAAAGGTATTTTTTAAGATTTTAGTATTATTTGTTAAATTTTAGAGATTAATAGTAGTATTTATTTTTTATAAATGAGTATTTTTTCGGGGATTATCTGATCTTTTACTAAGCTTTTGGTTTTGGGTAATCTCCAAAGATCAGGGAAATATATATTTCATATTTTTGGATTTTGTGATTCCAACGAATTTTATTCTATTACTTTTGATCTGAAAATGCCATCATGAATACTCATCACTAGATGAAAAGATGAGTATTTGGTAGAAAATTCTTAAAGGATGAAACTCTACTGGAGATGTAAGTATATTTATTTATTTTCCTAGTAAATCTCATAAATAAATTCTCCAACCTTATGAAAGAGAACCTGAAATGAAAAATATTGTCTATTTATGTATATTACAGGGGAATCAATGATATTTTAACCTATCAATATATTTGTGGTTTTATAGTCATTATCTTTCTCTTGATCATGTTTTATATCACTCTCCATCAGAACTTGACACTTAGTTTCTCCACTATACCCTTGTTTTCGTGGAATCCAAGTATGCGTTACCTCGGGTGATATTTTCACTTCTCTTTATTTCTTTTAAAGTGATATTTTTATTAACTCTTTTTCTGGTGTGGTATATTCAATGCAGTTTCAAGGGCCAATTTTAAAATTGAGAGGATCCAATTTCCAAAAGGGGGAAAGATGTAACGAACCTTCTATTTATAGAATAATACCTTTTATATATATTAATATTTATGAATAAGATATGAATTTTATGTCAATTATGCCACTTTCTTCAATAATATACTCCACACATAATAATGGGTTTCTTTGAAATCTTATGTTGCACACAACTTTGAGTTATACCGAAATATAACATAATATTATTGTTATTTTAAATGGTAGTTAACGCATAGTCCTTGTATTGGTAGGAATGAACATAAATAACTACATTTTTATTAAAATTTTTTGTTAAATGCCTTTAAATTTCTCCAATAAATTTGAGAGGCTTAAAATAAGAATGAATCTGATTTAATGCATAAATTACTCTAATATTCATTAAAAGGTCAGTTTACGACCTTTCGATGGAGAACCCTTTTTGAATATAGTTTTTTTGTCACTTTTATAAATTCTATTTAACAAAATAATATTATTCTATATAACCGGTACATAAAAATTTACATTGGTTGAAATTTTGATATATTTTTCATAAAGTTCATTTTTTAATGAATAGTGAAAAATACTGAATTTTAATTCAAAACTACTTTTTCATCTAATTTATTTATATAGATATATTGAACTTTTAATTAGTTTTAATGTGTAATTGGATTATATTGTTACCATTTAATCCAATGTTTTTACATTTCAGTAATTTCACTCTTAAATTGGACATAAAGACATGTCAATCTTTGGGTAGTTTTTACTTCTTAAAAACAAGATTTACAATTTTGACAACATGTATTAAATTTAAATTAATTTCTTAATATTTTGTGTTTTAAATTTAAAAAAATGGATTCCATATTTGGAATGAGGAGTTCCAAATTTTGTAAATTGGAAACTTTTATTTTTATACATTATGAATAGTAACTTTAGTAAATATTTTATTTAGGATGGTTCAAGGGTAAATTTGGTAAATAAGGGTAAATTAATATTATAATCATATTAAATTACCCTAAAAGATATCTTAACCCTATTAGATGAGATATTTATGTCCATCAGAATAATTGGGTTTATTTTAGGACCCCATGGAGCTACTTGTGTATGAAAATGACATTTAATTACGTTTAATTTAATGTTTAGGGAAATATAGCGTAAACATATATCTTTTAGTAAAACAATTTTTATATGGGGCTATATAAATTATCTCCTCAATGATAAAAATTTATTTGTAAATAAAAAATATTTCCTATATCATGGTATTTTATTTATAATTTTTAGACATCAAATAAATCGATTTAATTTTTCCATAATGATTTTGTAGTGAATGCTTCATTAATAAAGGGTTCAAATAAATGATATTATAAATGTTAATTTTCTTTATGTCATACATGAATTTTTAGTATAATAGTCTTATGATATATTGCTATTAATGAAGTCTTTCTGAACTAATTAAGTTGTTATGGATTTTTAAAAATATCATTATATGAACAGTGTTAAAATTAACATAATTCATTTTTTAAAATATAAAATATTTATTAAATATTATAAAATTTTAAAAAATATTTTATTCATCCAAATAATTCTAATAATTCTAAAATTTTATTTTTTTCTTTTTAATTAGACATTTTCTATGTTTTGGTAACTATTTTGATTTTAAAAGTGTTAAATATTTGATAAAATGGTAAGAGTCAAAAAGGGTTAAAAAATGATATATATTAAAAAATATCCAAAACCTTTATATTTATAATTGGATGATTTTATTTCGACTTATCTTCATCTGATCATTGAACTAAAATAATTTTGAATCATTTATAATTGAAATGGAATTTATACTAAAATAATATTTAGAGATATTCCTTAAGTTCCCCTCCTCCCTCTTATAAAAGGCAACCACCTATAACCATTACTCACACATCTCAAGACCCCTTGGAACATCCAAAATATTCCAAAATAATCCCCAAATCTCCCTATCTTACTCCATGAACCCTTAAATTGGAAAAAATACAATTCAAGAAGGCCTTTTATCAGAAATCAAAAGGATTTACCCAATTTAAGGTAATGTCTTCTCTCAAGCATCTTCCATTTATTTTCCTTCTCCAACCCTCTAAAATTGTTTTATTCTATTATTTTATAATAGTACCTATATCTTAAATATACATGGATGTTTTTATGAGAATTATTCGAACTACACTTCCAAAAACCTCTATCTAATGGATACAAACACACTATTTCTGTGGACGGCTAACTACTGCCTCATGAAACAATTAATGTCCAATTATCTCTTACCACCTCTAATGGTTTCCATTATGATGGAACAGAAATTAATTATGATATTTATGATAATTATTTTCAATTTATTCTTTATTAATTATTATTTATAACATACCTTTATGGTTTTCAGGTTGTATAAATACGATAATTTCATTTGGAGAAGTGCGGACTACCACCCCCACAAAGTGATATGACTCATTCTTTCTATACATGGAACATATAAAGGATGGAATTAATGAAATTAAGTAAAATATATAACATATATATTATACCATATTTCTAATATACCTCTGTATCATTTATTTTTCATTCCTTTTAAAAAGAAAAAGAAATGAATGTAGTGTTCATGTGCACGTACAAATTATCATCTCTATGAAAGGTGCATTTAATTTTCTTTTATACAAATGTTATGGACTATTATAAAATAAATATATACTAGATATAAATATATATATATACCATATATAAATTATATTCATAAAATGAGTAAAAATTTGGAGATAATGAAATTTTTACTAGAGGGACAATTTGTAATTATAACAAGTTCATTTTTGACTCAAGATTCGATCATCAACAAAAAGACTGATATGAACATGAATAATTATAGGATTGCTATTTCAGGGTAATAATTGATAAAAAATGAATAATAAGCTTGATAATGTTCCTGAATAAAGAATATTTAAGATATTTTTATTATGCAGGGAGATAAAGAATAAACAATACAAGTTGGACCCAAGGTCAGGAAACCTTTCACCCTCCTATTCTAGTCAAATACCTCTTTTATGTTATGTCATTAAATTTCATTTTTCAAATGTTGTGATATGTTATCCTATATCCTTATTGATTTACATTTTATTTCTCTATGATGAGAGTCCCTTTTCTCTCTCATCAACCCCATATTCTATATTTTTATTTGATGCTGTTAGGCTGCTGAATTTTTGAAGGGGAACTTCTTAACCAAATTTACATTCATTGGGATAATCTTATAAATTTATTTATATCGTTCTATGATTATGAAAAAAAATAATTTTTTATCTCCAATATTGTATTTTTACATTAGTTTTTTGTACTTATAGTGAATTCACATAATCGATCTATTTTATTTCCAAAATGATCTTTTATGGGACTTCATATCAATCTCTATTCGTTGTTGTATACTTTGATTTATAAACAACTCTCCTTTATATAATTTATACTCCCCTTTGAATATTACATTTATTCAAAATGAATATTTTTTAAATGAAACATTTTACTAAAGGAAAAAATAATGTTTCTTTTAAACATACACGGTGATAATGAAATTTATGCCACCATGAGCATTATATGATATTTGGCTTCCTTAAAAATCCATAATGTTATTTAGAAGGAAAATAAATACCATATACCATTTTTAAATATTTTGGTATTGAAAAAGGTTTTCATAGTGGATTTATTATTTCATTATATTGAACTGATATCTTGTCATAGAAATGTGAAAATTTAATCGTTCTTTTATGAATGTTCTTATATTTTGAATATGTTATGGTTTAGGGGAATTTTTTACGTATACAGGTTGTTCCATGATAAACCTATAGTAGGTGAGCCTGAGATAGCTCTCCAATTCATTAGGTAACATAATGGAGGTAAACAATAATGTTTCCCCAAATAGATTTGAGGAATATACTATAATGGGTATTCAGAAAATAACTCCCTATGTAGGTGTGAATGCTAAAATGTTAGTATGATATGGATGCCACAAGTTACCATTGTGATTTTTAATTATTACGTGTTATTCATAAATCCATAATTTCACGAGGTCTGTTAAAGAGGTTATGTATTTTAATGTATTGATGGACTGAGATTTTCTTTATTTATATTATTACCCTTACAGATCTTTTTATGCTCATCTCTTGTTTTTGAAATGTTTTCCATAGGGTATAAGGAAGGGTAAAAGAAATGAAGTATTTATGAATATTTATATCGAGACAAGAACACTTGTTTTTTAAGGAGTTTTATTTTTTTTTGAAAACATTTGGTAGAGTATAAGTGTCTACCTTGTAATATTGAGATGTAATGTAATAGTTATTGCATAATTCTATAAAACTCTAAACCTAAAAAGATCCTCAATGTGAATTCTTAACATAACTTTAGATTATGTAATGCTTAAGGTTGGGGCTTTATATTTCTATATATGATGAATGTGTAATTGAGGAAAAATAGTAATTTTCATAGTTAACCATTGTGACTTATGTTATAAAATTTTGATAACCTTTCTATTTTGATCTCTGTTATGATTAATGCTATAAGGATTATATAGTATTCTTCTCTCAATGATATATGGTGTAATTATTATATACAGTGATTTTACTACTGATACATGATGAAATTATTATACATATTTATCTACATAAAGGATGTAATTCATATATAGTGGGATTGGTTTAGTGATAAATGTTAAAATGATTATAAAGCGGCCTTGGACCAATGATACATGGGGAAATTATTATATATAAGATTTTTTATGAGGAATGAATTTTTTTAAATAATGATTTTCCAAGATTATTTATTATTATGAGTTTATAGTTATGGTTGGTATGGTGGTGATACATGCTCATAGGCATTTCAACACGGTTTCTAAGAAGGTTGATTTATGTATTTTGTTAACTGATTAATCAATATAACTATTTAATTCTTTATTTTATGCACTTAATTTCAGTTAGGTTATAATTAGGCATTTTTGTTTCAACCTACTAAGTATAACTCATTCAATATTAAATATATAGTTTTTCACCCAATAAGATTAAATTGATTCTTGTCTAGAAAATGGATGGTGAAATTTTTGCAAGTCTATGCTTGCTGGATAGGTTAGAGTTTGGGGATGGGTCCAAAATTCGGTTTATAACCATTGTATTTTGAGATAATATCGTATCACCTGATTATTTTATTTTTATTATTTCTTGTTTGACATTTTGATAGATATCATCTTTTATTTACAAGAATCTTCATTATTAGTTTACTAGTTCCTCCATTACATTCTCGATTTGAAAAATATTATTTTTTGTGTCCTTCATTACTATGATATTATTATTATTTGATTATTCCACAGTGTTGTAACTCTATACCATGGGCTATAGTCTTCCAAGTATATTTATCCCAAACCCTATACTAGTCAACGTCCATTGTAATATTGGGAGTTAAACTTGAGGTCTCATAACCAATCCATTTTGTCCACATTAGAGAGTTTCATATAGGGGGGCATTACAAGAATGCCCCACCACTACAAATGGTAGTAAGTGGTAATGAATTTCGTGAAAAACTATTTAAGGACTGTTTCTAATTATTAAAAGTAAATTATAGTGAAATTTATTATCGTGAATCACATGTTGAGAAATAAATATTAATATATTTCTTGGATATAGGATAATAGAACTATCTTATAAAGTCTAGATATATTTTATCATTTTTTTATTTTCATTGTTTTATTCAATTTATATCATTTTTACTCTGTTCTGTTAATTTTTTGTTGATTTTTTATCTATTTATTTCTACAATTTTAAATTTCAAATAATATATAAACTTTTAGATTTTTATGTTTATACTTAAAACATGATTTTATATTAGAAATTATTTTATATTTATTTTTATTCTACACTAAAAGTTCACCAAAATATTGGGGTATAGGTACTTTATATTTTGTTTTCATATTACAGACTCAAAAATCATGTTACATTTAAAAAAAATATCAAACATATAAAACCCATGTAAGAAAGATAACTTTCCCATAAGACAACATATATATATATATTTAAAAATAGAGGAAAACAATGATAAAAAGGGGATTACCTATAATTAATAATTTTATTCATTGAATTTATTAATTAAATTCAAATTTTATTTTTTACCTTTTCTCAAATATTGGATAATTTCTATTTATTATATATGGGTAAAGGGTCAATAAAATTTATTAGTTGATATTTTCTTAAAACCATTTATCTCAGAAACATAATTGATTTGTAAGATTAAATTATATTGTTTCAAAATAATAAATAATGGGAATAATTTATATATATGTGATTATTTTTAGATAACATTATAATAATTGAATTAATGAACAATAGATTAAGTTAATGAGTGAGTTTTTGTGTTTAAAACATTTCAAATTAAGGATTATAAATTTTTTTTAGAAATTATTCACATATCAAATTTAATAAAGAGGATAACTTTATTTTCAATAATAGGTTATGAGTGTTATGTTGAAGATTAGTTTTTTTGAGGTGGTTGGAGAAGACTCTTGCAGTTTTGAGAAGATTTTTTCCTTATTTGGTTAAAACTATAATTCTAGTAATAAAGATGAAAATTAAATGTGTTCTAAAGTCCCATAAGACATTATACTCGAGAATAGGATTACAATATGAGTTGGGTATCACAATGATATAATCTCATGTATAAATTTGAATATAATACCTTTATATAATAATATGATGTGTATAAATTTTCCACATATCATTTAAACTTTTAGAATGTGTGTATGTTTTCAGTAAGCCACAAATGACTTTATCAGGTTTTTTTATGAATATTAGGAAATAATAGACTATACATTACCTTTTGACTTTGGTAAAGGTCATATTACATTCATATATTTCTATAATAAATTGATGTATTTTTATACTCTATGTATATAAATTCACTTATAGATAGTATATAATTCTTTAAGGGCCAAACATCATACTTTTTAATGTCTTAGTAAATCACAATCACTTGGTGAAATTTAAATATATTGACTCCCTATTGTGAGAATGTTATACAAAATTGGAATAAATCAATCTAATATTAAATATTATTTGTAAGTAGTTTTGAATGAGATTAACAATGTAGAATAGCATGTGAATTATCCCCAGTAATCATAATTAAACTTAAAATACATTCAAAGTCCAAATATTTTGAGTATCATTCTGAGTTTTGATGAAGAATTTTTTTACACCCAAACATCTTAGAAATTACATTAGAAATGATGGATATATTATTTTTTAACTTCTGAGAGTATTTTTTGATACTCTATATTATTTGAGATGTTTTTTATGGATGATAGTGAGAAATAATGATAAAAAATTTCACTCCATCTAAAAATTAAAATGCTGTCAAAGAAGGATAATTATATTTTCAATAATATAGGCGCCAATTGGTGATGAGGAAAGAGATATTTTTACGCATGCATGATCTCATTCATGATATAATTATTCACGATGGACTGTAAGAGGTTGAAAAATATGATACTACTAAATTAATTGTTTTTATAGATGTATATATCTTTCTAGATAAAAATATATTTCATGATGCCTAGAAATCCAATGGTTATTTGAATATATGATTCAAAGTCAAGTGGGAAAATAAATTCTAATGAACTGGTGGATCTAGTATATAAAATGTCACACATGATTAGAGAAGTGTATGATCCCTTCCCCACAAAAATAATTGTATAATACCTTATTTAACCTTTTATAAAACATGGTATTTGTTTTCAATCAATTCGGTTCCATTGTGATAATAAAACCATGATCCAATAAGAGGTTTGACATAGTAATGACTATACTGTCACATCAAGGTTCAATAATGTAAAAAGCACACTTTTTTATTTTTTATTTATGAATACTGGGGAGAAATAAATTATTTATTTAGAATCATTACTTTAATTGGTCATAGGGGTTTTAAATCAAGTAAAAGAATTTTTAAAAAGGAATCATGGAACCATGGATTTACCTCCACCATATCAGGGTTACCCTAACTAATTTATTCACTTCTAGTAGTATCAAAACTAACAAGGGAACCTTGAGATTGCAGTATTCTTGGATTATTTAATTTATTGATTGAGTTTGGTTAATAGAATATGAGTCCCATTCTTTTATGGAAAAAACATTCATGGGTGGAATAAATGGATGTTATCTCACTTATTTTCACAAGACTTGGATGTTTTGATGTTTTTACTATGGGATTTATACCTATAGAAGGATGATAACCTACTAATTTTCGTAATAATAGAGATACTGAGGTCTGTGGGAGGGCTAAAAATTCTAAAATATCATCATTATCATGAAATTCTTTCACAAAACTATTGGGAAAAATATATACGAAAAATTTCTAGACAAACTTGAATAAATTTATGAGGGAATCCTCATGATCAAAGAATACAAATTTTAAATCATTAAGTAGAAATGTGAATATATTATAATTACATTGGATAAAACTATGAGTGAATATTTCCCTATAGTGAATGAAATGGTTAGTAATATTTGTGGGTTTGGAGTTAATATTGAAGATTTAAGTATATATATTAAACTAATTATAAATTTTATAGATATTTTGCATAAATTAATTAGTTATTAAATATTAGGAATATATCTCCCAATATGATTTGAACAATCACATTTAGAATTTTGAAATAATAAAATAATAAATTTTGAAATTGAAGGATATAAAGGATAAGGAATGTAAATCCATTACTATGATGAAGAATAAATAATTGGATATTGAAATTAAAATGTAAGTAATGAATATAATGAGAGATATTAAAGTCTCCAAAAATTTATGGATATTATCTATCAGTATGTAAACAGTTGTAAGGAAAAGTTCCAGATAATACTTCTAATCAAATTATTTATGTGAGGAATAGTTGGTAACATTGTAGATAACATCCCAAGAATAATTAATGGGGTGGAATATGATAAGGAAGATGATGAAGGGAATCCTCATAAAGGATGTGGGGAAAACATCAAAGAGTATAATAGGTCTAATGAAGGGAATACCATAGTATAAAGAAGAAATAAGGGAATCCTTTCGTAAGAAGAAATATATTGTCATTCATCAAGTAATGAGTAAGTGGAATGTTTTTCTATAGAAATATAAAATCCATTGAACAATTTCATAGAAAAAATGATAGTTTGAAAAGTAAATAAGAGGAAAGAGAATATAAATATATAAAGAAAATATTGGAAAATTAACATGAAGTGTGTCTTAATATAATTAAACAGAAAATAAAGAAATAAAATTAGACAATAAAGAAGTTAGTGAAATGAATAAAGTTAAATTTGAGTTTTATAGTTATAAGAACAATTATATTATGAAGATAAAAATTCTAAAAGTTATAATAAGAACTCGGGCATAACTATTAAATAATATAGTAAATTCCATTATAAATAAATTCTTAATATTCCCAAAGATCATTTATGTTTAATTTTTTAGAAGGTTAATATATAATTCATAAATATAAACTGGTAATAATACAAATTAGGTTCTAAATTAATCAGTATCTATTATTTTCATAATAAAAAAACAGGAAATATTTTCCTAAAAAGTCTTCAAAAAATTCATATTGCCATATCTTCTTCTCATAAACATCCTTAAACCCTATTAAAAACATTTTAACACTTAGTATAAGTATAATAATATCTTTATGCGATATAAAAATAAGTATAGATACTATTAGTCCATGAATACTTATAGACTTATGAAATCATTTTCAAAAAGACATATTTCCCACCCATACAAATTAATGTACTTACTTTTTGAAATAAGTGATTTATATAGAACATAGAAAACATAAAAAATATTAAACAGGTAACCAGTGGAATTACATACTTCAAATTTTAACCCTCATGACTACCTTATGATTTGTAATACTCACGGATACCTTACAATGTAACCCTCACAACTACCATATGGTGTAACCATCATAGTTGCACATAAAGTGACCATGTGGATGACCTAAAATGTAAAATTACCCAATAAATTAGATGGAGATATAAGTACCACCATTATTCATAAACAATTCCAAATAACTATTACATAATCATAAAACATTTTCATTTTCATAAAAATATTCCTTATAAAATTTTGTAAAAATATATATTTAAAAGTGGATTTTTAAAGAGGGGTCCCTCACATATACCATAACATCAAAGATAAAATTAGATAAATGAAAGAAATATATATGATCACAATAAATACACATAATAAAATATAATAAATTAAAAATTTATACACAAATAATCTTTTCATGAAAAAATCAACGATGTAGAAGGATAACCTAATGAATGGAAATTGGGATAAGAATTTCCTTACACCAAGTTCATCTTGATTATAATGTGATTATTCCACCTTTTTAAGGGTTAAAATAGTGTCATTAATATTTTATATAAAGTAATTAATTTTTATAACACTTTATATGATTATTGGATAACATAATTCCACCCATTTATTAATGAAAACATTTATTTGACTTGATTTGGGTATGTTCTTTACATGGTTTCCATGGTCAGTTCATTATGGATTCTCTTTTCAAATGGAGGTGAATCTACTGATGTAGAATTAAATGGTATTAATATGTCTTTAGAATATTAAATGATACAATAAGTGAATTTTTATATAATATGATGATTCATTAGATAAAACATTAATTACTTTTTTATCACTTTGGCAGTCCTTTGATAATCTCAAACATGCTTCATCATATAATTTAATATTATGTATATATGTTAATTCAAGAACCTAAAAGCCATTAAATAATACAATATAAAATATGTTTCAAAAATTAAAATGGTTTTTTACCATCCATGAAGGAGGTAAAGGAAATTTAAAACACATCATCAACAATGTCTCTAATTCGACATGTCAAAGACCATGTTTATATTTATAGAATAAAATGGAGATGAGAAAATTATTAATGATGAATTTTTCCATAAAAATTAAATTATTATAGTATATATAATATAATGTTGTTTCCATGCCTCTTGTGTATTTAATGGGGAATATAGTTAGAAAAAATTAAAATAATTAAAAATAAAATTAAAGAGGATTTTTACTTCTTGAGTTATCCTCCGAGAGAACCTCTTTAAGGCCTTTGGTTTTGGAATCATGGTGAGACCAGTAGGTATTGGTCATGGGGAAGAGTATTGGGAAGAATTTTTGGAAGAATTTTGTCACTTATCAAATCTTTAGTGTTCTAAGGAGAAGATAGGGTGAGGGTGGAATTTATATTGGAGGAGAGGATGGTTTTAGGATTATTTTATTCATTTGATTATTAATTTGGCTCATGACATGGAATAGTTTGAAAATTATCATAAAAAATATTAAAATTATAAATTTATGTTTGAGATTTTGGTTTTTACGTCATTCAGGATGTTAGTAATATTGATTTTAACTTATAATACATATATACTATAAATTACCATATTTCACTATTCACCAAAAAAATTAAGTGTTTTTTAAAAATACTAAAAATTCACCCCAACCGTTATTCAACTAGTACAAATACAAAATGAACTCCATCTTATAAAAAAAATTTGTATCTGATAAATTTAATTTTTTTAAATCATAATTTATTTTAAATCTATGAATTGAAGGAATATAATTGATTTTATAACACCGTGAAAAAATAATAAATGTCTAATAAAATTATCTTATACAATTAAGGAAATTAAATATTAATTTGTGGATATATTTTTTGAAACTAAAATATATTTAAAATAATTAAATTAATTATAAAATTATAAATAAACACTTATGTTTCACAAAAATACCAAATATTAATTTATCATTTTCAAAATATTTATTAACTTGTTATGTGATATAAATATATCATGGTTAAACATATATGATAAAAACATATTATTTATACACTCATAGATGAGGTTACTTATCTATTGGCCAATATAACTATTCGTAATTTTTATTTTACTATTCCTAAGTCATGTTACAATTCCATCACTAAAAATTGATTAATTTCTATAAATTCCAATTATTTAATTACCCATTTAAAATGAATTCAAAAAATTATTTTATAAGTAGCTAGGTTTTTATATTCTCCACACATTCTAGAAATTGCATCTTCACAATTTATATTTACTTATTAAACATGTGAGGGTACCCTTCCCTCATAGCATTTTCATATTACTATGTTTTATCCTCATCCATGTGGTTTACCCACAAAACCAAAACCTTATGTATTACCTTATTATGGAATACATTTTCTCTATGATCAAGAATATGAATATTATTTTCATTATATGATATTTTCCCTTACATATGAACTACTTCTGGTCTCAAAACATGAGATGAATCTTGCACATACATTCTAAACAAAAAATCCAGAAAAACATTGTGTCCCTTAGATAATCTCAAAGGTAAAGCTACTCAATAGAAGACTGGTCCAACATTCTACAAGATTGCATAATTTCCAATAAGTTGTGGATATAGATTTCTTATCATACCAGAACACGTAACACTTTTCTAACGATGTATTTTAATGAAAACATGAACACCTACCTAAAAGGAAAAGTATTTCATTCTATTATTTTCAAAACATTTAATTTTCCTTTGAACCATACTCATGTGCTTCTGTATCATCTTTACAATCTCAACCACTTCCTCGAATAATTATTTACACATAAACCTTGTTTCATTGAATTAATCCCAAAATTTTTTTGTTCGACACTACTTCCCATGCATTGCCTCAAAAGGTTCCATCTGCATACTAAAATGAAAATTATTATTATAAGAAAAAAAAACACAAGAAAGCTGATGGCCCCAACTTCCCTAGAAGTATATTGAATCTGATTTAATCATATCCTATAATATATGAATTGTTCTCCAGGTTTATCCATTATATTTTGGATGAAAATATCAGCAAAAATTTAATTATGTGCCCAATTACTTTTGAAGTCTTTTCCAAAATTTAGAAGTGAACCTGGGATCATAGTCACATATAATGGAAAGAGGAACTCCATTTATCCTAAAAATATCATTATGGTAAAATTGAGAAAGCTAATCCAAAAATAAAATATCCCAAAAAGGATGGAAATGTGTATATTCAGTCAGTGGTTCTTTAATAACTCAAATTACATTGTTACCTCAAAAAGTCTTTGGTAGTCCAATGATGAAGTCCATGGATATATTTCTCCATTTCCACTCTGGAAATGTAAATGGATGAAGCATAAAATTTGGTAGTTGTCACTATACTTTAACATATTGATATGTCAAAAATTTCATGGTATAACATAAAATATCTCTTTTCATTACATCCCACTAGAAATAATCCTAAAGGTCTTTGTACATCTTAGTAATTCCAGGATGAACTAAAAATAGCGAATTATGGGTTTCACACAATAAATATTTCATTAACTATGATTCTCAAGGAACACATAATCTCTTTCCAAATCATAAAACACAGTATTTTTCAATTTTAAATTCTATAAATTTACACTTTTTCTCAAATTCAACCATTTTCTATAACTCGTTGTCTTCCTTCAGCACTAATTTTATCTAACAGAGATACTATACAGATTCAAAAACAAAATATCTCAACCAAATTTTTAATTCCATATAGGTGAATATGTTATTTATACTTTTATGGTAAGTAAATATTTCACATTTGGCTCCGTATAAATTTTTCCTCAATATTTTAAAAGAAAAACCATAGTTTCTAATTCAAAATCATGTATGGGATAATTTAACTCATGAGATTTTAGTTTTCTTGGTTTCTAAGAAATAACCTGATCATTCTGCATTTAAACACAACCAAGTCCTTTAAATTAAGCATAATTGTAGATTAAGAACACAAATGTTATGAATGGTAGGGCCAGAAATTGAGTATTCACAAATATCTCATTCATTTTTGGAAAACAACCATCACATTATCCTATACAAAACAATAACCACTTGTTGTGTTAACTTTGTAAGAGCGCTAGATAACCATGCAATTTTTTAAAAAATAAGTCAGTAGTAACATACTAATCCATGAAAACAACAAATATATGTAAAATTTGTAGTTAGTATCAATTCATCAACCAAATTTTCTTGATAGGATCAACTATTATTACATCCTTATTTACATTGTTCCCAGGAAAATAAATCTTTTCAAACCAAAAATCACATTTGATAAATTTTCCATGTAACTTATTTTCCTTGATAGTTTGAAAAAAAACACTTAATGATTTTTCATGATCCTCATAAATTTTTAAAAATACCAAAATATCATCATTAAAAACAACAATAATCTTATCCAAATATTCATAGAATTATTTATTTATAATTTCTATGAATAAAATAGATGGATTTGTCTATCCAAATGAAAAAAACTCCTAATTTCCATATCTTTTAAAAAACTATTTTGGGATTCCATCCTTTTTCACCATTAGCTGATAGTACAATGATTTGATAAAAATCTTGAAAAAATAATGAGATCCATGGAGTTTATCAAAATTTTCATCAATATAAGAAAAAGGATACTTATTCATAACACTTTTTTATTTAAAGATATATCATCAATGAAAAGTATAATATATCAAAATTTATATTTAGTGAACAAAATAAGAGAGCCCCATGGTAATGTTATAAGAAAAATTATTCCTTTATCAAGATAATAATGAAACTATTATTTCTAGTCAATAAGTTTCACTTCAGAAATTATATAAGGGGGTTTTGAAATTTTCTCAGCATCAAGAACCAAGTTAATTGTAAATCTAACATCCCAGTTAGGTATAAAAACAGGAAACTCAACATGAATAACATTCTGGAATTCATTAACTATAGGCACATCATTAATTTTAATTGTTCTCATATTTTCAACAAAATGACCAAGAGAACGTTCATTTCAATAATTTAGTTTTTTTTTCATCCTGATATTTTATAAGTTTTATGGGTTGAATATTGGATAAAAATTGAAAAAATTTCTGAAAAAAAACAGCTTTATCTCTATGGTCAATCATTACATGATAAATATAAATCCAATCCAGACTCATAAAAACAACAATCTCTAATATGGGGAAAACAACCATGTTATCATGTAATTTATTTCCAAATAAAACAAAAAGAAAATTAATATAATACCTTTTTTATGTAATATTATCCCTTAGTGTTTAAACTATACATCCTGGTCTCATTTATTGAGTTGAAACTTCCAATTTAACAAAAAAATTTATAGAAATAAAAGAATGTGTACTACCCATATCAGAATAGACATTTGTAAATTATGATAAAAAATCACCTGATGCCACTTCAATGTGTGGACTGATATCTACTAACGTGGTCACAAACAATCACACTTCACATTTCTTCTTATAATGTGGCTACTTTACATCATTAAAATCCTTCTTTGGGATGGTATTTCTATAATGACCCATCTCACCACATTTAAAACAATTTACTATTTAAGAATTAATATTAAGTTAATTTCCATTACGATCATGATCCATATGTCCAAACTAACCACATTGAATATGAATCCTACTTTTGTTAATTCATTCCATAGGTTTCTTTTTATAACCCTTTTCTCAAACTGTAAACTAATGGATCTTAATTCCAGATTTCTATGATTGATTCTTACCCATCTATTTCAATATGGACCTCTTATTCTTCTTGTTTTCAAAGTACACATGAACATCTAAAAACTCTATTTCTACCTTATCATCACATAATACATGTTTCTCATCACTTTTGGATTATTGGGAGGCCATCTAATATTAGTACATTTCCTTTAATCATGAGTAAATTTTATCTATTTGACTTTTAATATCCTAAATTATATCTTGTGTGTACCTTTCTATCAGGTAAAGTTTAAACCATACATGGAAACTGAATCCTCATCATTTTTCATCAACTCAATGAAATGTGTTTTCATAAATATTTTAAAAACCATAGGAAAATATTTTTCATTTAAAATATTTCTAAATTCATCCCTGTACATGGCGTTAAACATTTCACTATACCTATATTCTTGACCATAGACAACCACAAGTTAGCTTCACCTTCAAAATGATAAATGTAACGACTATCCTTTGGATTATATCATCAAACCATGAAATCACATATCTTCTCAAAGCCATTAATTTATCTTTTAGTCACAAAAACCTCAAATGATCCACTGAAATCATGAGTGTGTTTTTTCATAAAATGTTCCATTATCATCATGTTCCATTGTAATAGTTCTGGTTATCCTCTTGCAAGGATTTGACTGCTATTTTATCTTATTTCAGCTAATCAATTTCTATCATAAACAGATCGGTTCAAATACATACCATTATAGATGGTATATTTGAAAATAAATTATCCTCCTAGTGCTTTCAAACATCTGCTTCGTTGTTTCTTATGTGGAAAACCATTTTGAATAGAAATTTCATAGATGAAGCAACGTAGTAATATTTAAAGGCTATATCATTTCAATATAAATATAATGTAACAATCATTTATGGTAAACTATTAACATCATCCTAACCCTAAAATTTAACGAAACAATTCTTTGATACCAACTACAATGAAATAGCCATAAGCATTACATAATATAGTAAATTAATTTAAAATTCGTTTCTTTACATTCCAATAGATATTTTTATTTTATAGTTTTATAATGTTATTAAACAATTCATAAATAGAAACCTACTTGAATACATAATGGTAATAACTTAAAACAATATCCATTTTTTATAATACAAAAAAACATGGAATATTTTCATAAAAATTATGCATAGCAATCATCTTGGTGGAAGAGGATGGAATAACAAGGGAATAATGGTGATTTACCCAGACCTAAATTAAATGATGGACATGTGAACTCAAATTCATCTGAGCTCTCAGTGAATTCATTTCTCATAGACCATTTTGGTCATAATGAAAAATTTCATCTTTCCTTCAAGAAGCCATGTGTGGATGATTGGGTTCTAGACAAGGTGGTCAGCGTGATGAAGAATTTTGATGAGGTGATAAAATCTATTTTTAACCCTTCATTCACTTAATTTATTACTCCTCCTCCCAGATGGATCATCCACATGGGAAAGAAGGGATCATGTCTTAGTGAATCAAGAGGTAGTAGAGGAAAGGGCCAACTTGTGAAAGTATTTTATAATTTTGAGGGATCTAGATCAAAAAGGTGAGAGGCCTAAGAAATTTACTGATCCCACGTGTAGTATTACCGACCTATATGGATTTTGGGAATTAATGACAACCTCAATGGAAAGGTGGTATTATAAATTTTTTTCCCATCTAATGATCTTAAATAGAGAGCTTGGAGGCTTGGGTCCCTGACCTTACTACCTATTTTTCTAAGAATCCATGAGTGGGCTAAGAATTTTGATCTATAGATATTAAAAAACACACATAAGTATGTTTGGATATAGATATTTCTATTAAATTGGATCTATTGGCACCCCCACATCTTATCGGACATTGATTTTGTTATTAGAAACCAAATCCAGATGGATTGGAAGACTGATAATCTATGGTTTAGGAAATATGTGATTATTCATTTTGAAGTTGATATGTCTAGAACACGTGTGGAAGAGGTAGTATTTACTCAGAGGGATGGAAGTATAAACATGATTATCCAATATTAATGGAAACCAAGGTTGTTCATGAATTCTACAATCTTTTGTCACCATTCTTCAGATTGTAAAAGGGACAAGGAGTGATACTTCTGTAATATGATGGGCCATGATGATGGAAATTGTAAATGGAATAAAGAAAAAGATAATATTCTAGTTACTAATTTGAAGATAAAGGACATGGATGGTCCCTCTGATGTGGATAAGGCATGGGATAATGATAAGAAATAAGATGGCGAATCTACACCTTTGGCCACACCTTGAAATACTCATATGGGATCAACTGTCGATGTGAGTTGGACTACCTCTCAGTGTGATGGAATGTTTCCTAAAGACTCACTCCAAGGAAACTACCTTAACAAATATATTGTTTTCTTACCTGATAAGAGTTGAATATTAATGTAAATACCCATTTAGAGGCAACACTATCAAAGGAACATTTCCTTGATGTTTTCTGTAAGGTAGAGGCTAGTGTACCAATGTAGGTTGGCACAAATGAAGAAATCACTAATGACCCATGTAAACATAATACTACTGTGTTTCCAAATGTTAGAGGATATCTTGAATTTTATGTTGGGGAAGAACCAACTGAAATTCTTAAACCTTGCTCGAAACCTATTTCACCAATTCTAATTTACCCTCATAGCTCTTAGAAGGTGGAATATGGGAAAGGAACACAAGTTCATATCTCTCATCCAATGGTTACACATTCTACAGAACCCACATTATATTCTTGAAATCACAGAGCATCAAAAAGTCTCAGAGGGGTGTCACATGGTCCAATTGATGTGAGAACTCCCATGGATAATCACAAGGATTCTCATAATATCATATCCACTATAACAAGTGATCTATATATTTGTTTTCACATATACCTTCCAACCATATTTCTTGGAGGAAACCATATTGGGACTCTTATTCCTTGTGTGGGATATATGTCATATAATTTACAAATATAAAAAGGGTTTTCAGGTTTGATGAAGCTAACGACATACCAAGTAGTGACAAGGTTGAAATAACTTCAAATGAAGTTGAAGTGGTGGATTATCTAGTAGCGAAATACATGAAGGAGAAAAGTACTGATATTGGTCAAAAATGGAATAAAAATAAAAATAACGGGAGGAAAGGAATGGGTCAAGTGCCTATAGAAAATAGAGGAGGTCCCAAAAAATTGGTAAAGTACATTTTAAATTAAGATATTTTTTTATAAGTATCATGTGATTGGAATCCCCCTAATGGAAAAATCCCTCCAAAATTTTATTTTTGCCTACAACCCCATGTTTATGGACATTGCTGAACCAATGCCCTTATTTTTTAATTTGAAATCATTTAGGTGGGATTCTCGGGGATACAATGTTTTCTCCCAAAACATGCATGAATTTAATATGGATAATTTTTCGGTCCTAAAGCCTGAAATATCCACATTAATATATTTATCAATTAGCCTCAGAGTATCTTAGTCTCTTGAAACATTTTAGGTTTAAATCTATCAGTCTCTTTTGTGTATGATTTACTATCCTATATCAAAAGAATGGGATTATGGGGAGAGAACTCAAGGTCATTTCTGAATGTATATATCAAAAATGGGTGGATCTAGTAGACTTTAATACAAATTTATAACTATATGAGAAAATTTGAGATAATTTCATCCAAACTACATCTTTATAATTATCCTATTGTATACATCATTGTAATTTTGTTGAGTTCTTAATTGTAGGAACTCATTTCACATGGATCTGATACACAATAAATAGAAGGTTGTAAATAAATCATGAATGAATATTTATATAGATGGATGATTACAGTTCTACACATGGGGTTGTATAATTAAACCGCCCAAAACATCACTCTGATAAAAATCTAATTATTTTGGATATTAAAACACAAATGACAAGGTCAAATCCTCTTCCATTTCTCTTTAACAGTTACTATATTATTACTCTTGGGTGTAGGTAAATTGTTGTGTAGGACTAGAAATTTGATACTGTTGGTATTTCATTCCAATAGCTAGCTGGGAAGTTGAAACACAGCAAAGTGCTGATCAAAATTTGGATCACAAATTTGAATTCAATTATAGATTTAGATATTAAAGATGTTGAATAGAATCATACATTCATCGAGATCAGGAACCAACACTATAATATACTATATATCGAGGATATTTATGCTCATAATAAGACGAATTTCCTCTTAACGACAATGGAATGGTTGGTTAAAAATTAGATTATTTTTATGTGGATAATGGAAGAAAAAAGGAACATAATGTTCTTCCGTAGATTTCATGAGGAGAAAATGGTCAGGGTTGGGAAAAGAGAAATCAAGATAAATAGACATATTTTGAATTCTAAAAATGAAATATATTAGGTGGTTCTATAGAACTTAATTGTGTTATACTCGGATGATGGGATAGAACATACAAAAAAAATAGTTGGTAATAACAATACATGAATTTAGGCACATCAAAACCAAGAACTTATTAAGACACTGATTTAAGAGGAAATCAAGGAGGATTTGTTGTCTATCAATATGGAGAGTTCACCCAGTCTAGATCTTTTAAAAAAACCATGTTCATGTTTTCTTGGGTTATTTTTCAGGATTATATTCCTCAAGAAATGAGGGAATTTTTCAATCACTCCCCAGTTCCATATGAGGCTAACTCGTTGTTTATTAACTTGATACCCAAGAAGGTAAATGCTCCTGAAATTAAAGACAACAGACTCTTGGATCGTGGGGACTCAATACCAATTCTAATTTTTTAATATTGTCAATAATATAATTGGAAAAATAGTTTGGGACTTTATTACCCAAAACCAACTATGATGTTTTCCTAAGATAAATATTCAGAACCACCTATTTACAGCCTCAGAGACCATCAACATAATGAGGATATAATCATAGAAAGGGAATTTTTCTATCAAAATTAACATTTCCAATGCCTTTTAAACGATAAAATAGAACTTTATTTATGAGGTGATAAAAAGTAATGGAAATTAGAAAAGATTATTCAATATTATTATTACAATTCTCATCTCATCAAGGCTCTCCATTTTCATCAATGGGTCACCAATAGGTTTTTCCAACAGTTCAAGGGGTATGAGGCAAGGTGATCCCCTAGAAGGACTGTTGTTATCAGTTACTCAATATTTTCTAAGTAGATTCATCAATGACCTCACCTATGTTTTTCATTATAAGAAAATAAAGAATGGGAAGAATGATGTTGTCATTCACGACTACTTTATACTGATGATATTTTATTTCTTTGAAAAACCTCGAAAATGACCATATCCTCTATGAAGAACACTTTTCCAATTTTGAAGATGTTTCTTGATAGGAGATAAGTTTTTACATATCCTTCATTGTAATTTGAGAGGGTATCTAAGTTGGATGAAAAAATACGATTACCTAACATCTTGGGGTGAGGAGGGGCTCTCTCCCCATCAATTATCAAGGTATTCCCCTATTCTAGGGAAAGGATGAGTTGTTGTATTTAGAAGAAATATATTCTGTTATTATGAGTTAAATGGAATAGTGGACATAGAATCCAATGAACGAGGCTATAATGGTATGTCTTTTTAACTCTATCATGATATCTATGTTTATTTATTCCTTCTCAATTTATAGATGGCCCAGGGGTCATATAATAGAGCTTCCAAACCTCGTTAGGATCTTTCAATGGACTAGATCAGTCCATGATGGATGTTGATTACTATTTCATGGAAGAAATTAATTTAACCTATGGACTAGGGACGTCATCTGCATGAATACCATAAGATCTTTAATGATAGTCTCCTCCATAAATGTACATGGAATAATATTTCCAATGATTCACCTAGTGACATATTTTATAGAATGTTTAATGGAATGCTACTAAATCGGTACAAATATTATATTTCCTCCTATTTCTATCCTTCCATTCATAATTATTTTAATGAGAAAATGGGTGAGACTAACTATTTGGTGAGTAGAGTTTCCTATATTAATTTTATGACAACTATGTTTCTTGGGAATACACTATAAGATAACATTACTATCCATCTAAATGGTTGAAACCTCTCAATTGGTGACATTTTGTCACATGATTATAACTATGATAACATTATTATACAACAATTTCATCTAGATATTCATTGATATACCATTATGGATTTGGACACCATTTTATGGAAACTAAATATGGTTCAAAATTTAAGAACCAAAGAGTTTTATATAATGCAATGAGGAGGCTCCCCTCACCCACCAGACTGACTAATGTAGTTTAAGACTTATCTTATCCTTCCATGTCATTTCATTATTCTCTTGAGGGTCAGTAATAACTAACTAACCACTAATAATCAATTAAAAAGGGATGGGTTTCCATTTTTTTCATGTTCTCTATGCAGGATTGCGGACAAGAACTGAAAGGCATTTTCGTGGTCACACTCAAAGGATTAGTGGTTTTTGGGTACTTAGGTGCAGCAGAGTGGCTGACCAAAGTTTTATCTGAAAGGAGGACGTAAATTAAAACAACTTCTTTAAGGTATTATAAAAACAAAATAGAAAATAATTATAACACTACTTGAAACGATCGGTGGGGGTTGTTTGTTGTTTATAAAACATGAATATGTTTTCAAGAAGAAGATTGGATTTTTTTTTGTTTTTAATTTTGAAAAAGAGTTTGATTAAAAAGACGCAACAAGAAGATGTTTTCTTAGGAAAATATTTTAAAAGGAATATTCGATCTAACTCTGCAATTTCATTTACTTATTAATAATTATCATTTAAATATATTTCCACTTAATTATGATCCCATAATTTGTTACCCATCTAACCCTATGAGAGTTAACTTGACCACAATGATGACATTACTTAACCCCTAGGCCAGCTTTGGAATACGCAATCACGACACCCTACTTTGATTATTATTCTATGGTTACTTTATGGTCAATGTTTAATTATAGATTCTATCCATTTATGTAAATGTGGATGAATTGTGTTTTGAGATTATATTTTGACTCTATAAATTTATCCAATGTGGATTTGTATTACTGATTAAGATCACGCTCTCACAATTTACACAAAATCCTAACCTCACATGTTTTTGTTTTAATTGTTCAGTTGATTACTTAGTTTCTTATAATTTAAAAACACAAATCATGGATAATATTAGGTAAAGTATATTAGCTCAATGATTCAATATAATTGAATTAATAGGGTATAAGATAGATCGATCACTAAGAAAACTACTCTTCCATGGGCAGTGTGGTCATCGTGGTGACATTTTCCATAAGAAAGGATTGAAAGGGTAGAACCCAATCTCATATCTACTATTGATTCCAAGACAATTATAAATATTAAGAGAAGAAGAAAAAGGAAGAACAGATACTGTTAACTGAAGAAAAATTCACTATAGAAACATAAGACAAAATAAATACAAAGAGGATGTGGGAGAGGAGAACCTTTTTGGAAGAGATGTTTTCACAAATACATACTTATTTCAAGATTTTTGAGGGGCTTGTAAGAGACACCCTTTAAGAAAAACCATCCCAATGCCTCGACCCTCCCTCCCAAAAAGTGAAAACCCCATTTAAATATATTTTTTGAGGGATAGAGTTACATATCTTTCTTCAGTGTGAAATAAAAACACGGCCAAATATTTTTTCCATGTATCCCCGCATATTTAACCTTCCAAACACGTGAATTGGACAGAATTATAGAAGGATAAAATGTTCCTAAATATGTACCAGAGCTTTCATTCATATTGGGACTCCATCCAAGTTTGGATGAAGAAGATACGGCCCAAATAGTGAAGTGGTGTCCAATCTAGATGGTTCTGTAAAAAAATTTGTCTTCATGGCCCATTTACTCCACTCAATTGAACGATCTAGATCCCATGTCCTAAATAGAATTTTTACCCATTATGTCAGGAACATAGTTTCAAATTTTTAAGTCAAAATAGTTTACAAAATAATATTTATGTTCGAAATACTATAGTGAATTTTAGAAAAATAAAACTGGATTTTTCAACAAATTTGAAAATGAATGATATAATAATAAATATTTCATAATTGATAATATTTAGAATAATGTGAGGAAATTATATCATTTATTATCAATAAAATTTTCAATAAAATTTTGTTTTATCAACTCCCCCACAATTACCCTTTTTCACTCCTGGGAAAAACCACACATCAAGTAAACATCAATACCAAATCAAAACAAATTTTAAAACACATATCCTTGAGATCTAAATATTCCACACCAAGAAAAAAAAGATATCATGCCTCATAAAAACCCTTATTTCATGTTCTCTATTTATATAATTTAATATATTTCCACTTTATTTATCCTCTCATGCACAAAACACTTACCTCAATTGAATTTTCGATTTTCACATATATTTCAATTTTTAGAAATTTATTCCTCATCCCAAGTCATACAAGGGTCACCATAGGCTTGATAAATTCATACATTTCCACCCAATGTGTGTCTTGGAAATATGGTGATCATGAAGACTTTTCATTACTTGTTTGTGGATATTTGTTGGTAGGATTAAGATGTGAAACATTTTGAGGATAAATGAGGAGGGCATGACTCTTTTTGAAGAAAAACTGCATTAATTTAGTTTTCACTTTAATATGGTCTCCTCCTCAATCCCCATAGCATCAACTAATATTTATCATCATGAAAAATTAAGGTATGTGCACACCATTCTACATTTCATCTGTAAAAATGTCAATCTTCTCAAACACGATTTTCTTGAAAGCTCTAGATAGGTACAACTTTCTCTGTCTGTTAGATGAACTAGAAAGGCACAACTTCACTTATCAAGAAAGCTCTAGAAAAGGTACAACATTCAATATGATGATTTTATTCAGCATAAAACACATCTCTTCAGAATTTAATTTACCACCCAAATTATCAAAAAATGTTGTAGCACAACACAAGACTACTTCGTCCACACTCATATTAAACTAGATTATGTAATTAAACTTCAAGAGTTGGTTGGATAGGGAAAATTGGATTGTAATGTGGCTAACCTATTAGGTTGTTCATGTATTATAAGGGATAAAATAATTTAATGTTCAAGGAAGGACATTATAAAAAAATAATCATTGAAATATGTTCTTTGATACCAAACAAATTGCTCAATCATTTAAACATAAATACCTCAAACCCTAATGTTTTTACAGGAATAAATCAAATTCTTGTTAAATAAAACATGGATTGGTTCTCTCAATAAGTGAGGTAAATGTAAAGAATATGAAAATAATGGTTCAGAATCCTCCAAGGACAGTGATTTAAAATATAAAGATAGTGAGATGCGTCATGGGACTCAAAATTCAGTGTACTTTTCATGAAATTACAAAATATTTGAACTTGAAATGAAGTCATTCCCAGCATAAATATAAGATTAGTTTCAAGGGATAAATTGTTTCAATTATTTATATGGATTTCAAAAATAGTTATGAGAATCATTTCAATTCAAAAGTATCAAAAACACACAAAAAATTGAAAAAATAAACACACAGAATTTGAAAAACACACAATTTCTTTGTTTTGTTTTTTTAAAGCAAGTAAACATTTGAAATTAATAATCTAAATGGTTCCCTCCCCCACACATAAAATATTTAATTTTCCTCAATTTGAACCCATGAGATAATATGTGCACCTGAAATGTATAATATTATATAGGATAAAAAATAATAAAATTTAATGGGTTTGGAATATCCTGCTATGCTCAAGTAATGATGGGGTCATGTAGTGTGACAAAATCCACTATAGCAGTAGGAAGTCACTCAATTTATCTCTTCAAACGTTTCTCATTTACTCTAAAGCTCCTTCTTATATCCTCTTGTGTGATCTCCACTACAAGATAAAGAAAAAAATTTGTAACAACATAAGGACCTAACCACCTGGAAGACAACTTACCAGGCATCAGCTTCTGTCATGAACTGTAGAGAAGGACTTTCTCTCCAACATGAACTTCCCTTTGTTGTATCATTTTTTCCTGAAATTCATTGGATTGTTTCTTATAGATCCTTGAGTTCTCATATGAATACAATTGAATATCCTCAAGCTCTTGAATTTGTAGCTTCCTTTAGATTCCAACTTGGTACAAATCCATGTTGTATTTCATTATAGCCCAATAATCCCGATGATCAACATCCACTATGAGAAAGAACACTTTCCCAAAAACAATCCAAAAAGGGGACATACCGATGGGAGTTTTGTATGTTGTCTTATATTCCCATAGCGCATCATCAAAGTGCTTTCTATAATCCTTCCTATTGGGCAGCATGGTTTTCTAAAAAATCTATTTCAAATCATGATTTAAAACCTTAGCCTGACCATTTTTTTGGGGGTGGTATTGTGTTGATGTTTTTTTTGTCACCCCATACATCCAAATGAGGGAAAAAATTCTGATTTCAGATGTGTTTCACTTGGTCCCTGATAATGTCCTTCGGTACTCCAAACCTGCAAAATAATATGCGCTTTGACAAAGTCCACAACAACATGAGAATCATCACCCCTAGTGGTATTAGCCTCCACCCATTTACTCACATAATATATGGAAACAAAAATATATAAGAAACCAAATGAACTAAGAAAAGGACCCATACAATCAATACCCCATACATAAAAACTTTCATAGAATAGTATGTTTTTTTGGGGCATCTCGTGTCTCCTAGAAATGTTTCATGTGTGTTAGAAACGTGAGCACAACTTACAATACACATGAGCATCATTGAATAATCTAGGCCCATATAATATAGATTTTAAAACATTATTAGCTATCCATTGAGGTCCACAGTGTCCACCACAAGAAAGTGTATGACAGAATTGTAGAACAGACTCAAAATCATGATCAAGAACATAACTCCTAATTACTTGGTCACTACACATGTTCCATAAGTATGGATCGTCCAAAAAATAAAATATTGACCCACTATTTAATTTTCTTAATATGATGTTTCTTTAAATTTGCAGGTTTTTCAGAGGCAACAAGGTAGTTAACTAAATCTTCATACCAAGGATGCATATCTGAGATTGAATAAAGATGGTCTTCGGGGAAAGTGTCCCAAAGTGGTACCTAGTCCAAGGTGCCATACTCTGGTGTGTGAGTAAGCCTACTCATGTGGTCTACTAAAATGTTTTTTGACCCCTTTTTTCCATTATCTCAATGTCAAATTCCTATAGAATGAACATCCATCAGATTAGCCAGGGCTTTTCATTTGGCTTCTTCAAGAGGTACCTCAGAACTGCATGGTTAGAAAAAAAACTAATTTAGTTACCAATAAATATGAATGGAATTTATCTTATGAAAATATAATAGAAATAAACACTTTTTACATGGTTGGGTAGTTTTATTGGGATGAATCCATTGTCCTTGATGCATAGGCAATCACATGTATACATCCCTCCACCCTCTGAGATAAGACATCTCCAACCGCGAAGTTGGAGGCATCACATATAACCTCAAAAGGAATCTCCCACCATGGTGGTTGTATGATTGGTTGAGTGTTCAGAATCTTCTGTAGCTCGTCAAAGGAAGTCCTGGAAGAATCATCAAACAAAAAATCAGAATCCATTCGAAGTAATCTTGACATAGGAAGAGTAATATTACTAAAATCTTTGATGATGTTCTGACAAAATCCTTCATGCCATAGGAATGATTTAACATCACACACACATGAAAGATACAGATGGATGGAATAATATCTAACTTAGATTTATCAACCTATATCCTATGTTTTGATACTACATGCCCTAAGAAAATTCCACGCTCAACCAAGAAATAACACTTTTCAAAGTTCAAGACCAGATTATTCTCAATAGAAATATTCAATACCATTCCCAAACTACTTAGAAATACATCAAATGAAGACTCATACATCATAAAATCATCCACGAATACATCTATTTAGGACTCAATAGAATCAGAGAAAATATTCACCATGCATCTCTAGAAGGTACCTAGGGGGTTTCAAAGTACAAATGGCATCCTTTGGTAGGCAAACATGCCAAAGGGACAGGTGAATGTAGTCTTATTTTGATCCTCCAGAGCAATAGGAACCTAAAAATGTCCTGAAAATCTATCCAAGAAACAATAGTGTGTCTTCCCAGCTAGTCTCTTGACGATCTGATTAATAAATGGGAATGGTAAATGGTCTTTGTGAGTGGACTGGTTTTCTTTCCTATAATCAATACACACACGCCAACTATTTTGTACCCTCATCGGAATGAACTCCTCTTTATCGTTTTTTACAACCGTAAAACCACTTTTATAAGGAATAACCTAAATAGGAATCATCCACTAAGAATATGAAATGGGATAGATTATACCTACCTCGAGAAATTTTTAAACCTCTTTTTTAGCAACCTCCAAAAGTGTTGGATTCAGTCTCCTTTGTGGTTGCCTAACTGGTTTATCCCCATCATCCAAAAGAATCCTATGCATGAAAATGGAGGGACTAATACCGGATTTGTCAGATAAGGTCAACCTAATTTTCTTGATGTTCTCCCTCAAAAGATTCAAAAGTTTTTCTTCATGTTCAATAAAGATATTGTTAGAAATGATAATAGGTAATTTTTCACCACATAACAATTATGAGTATTTGAGATTTGGTGGAAATGGATTGAGTTCCAGTGTAGGGAGTGGTGTGTGGATGTGGACATAGAAGGACCTGAAATATGTGCACAAAGAGCATCAGTATCAGAATAAACATAATCAAAATCTGAGAATAAAGTGTCAAATCCATCAACATACTCAACCACTTTGTCGTAATTAGAGTTCACATGATCAAAATCAGAATATAATTTCATTTCAAAATCAAATCTAAGAGAGTCTTGTGCATTAGAAATCGGTGTCAAAGTACTCATAGACATCAAACTATAACCAATACTCATAATCTCCATAATCATAGAACAATCAAATTCCATTGGGTTTTTATTCGGTGGTTCAAAGTGGGAGATAAAAAATGCATAATGATCTTTTGAGGGATACTTTATGGAATTGATAACATTAAATATCCTATCTTCATCCCCAAATTCAATGGAAAGTGTACCCCCAATGACATTTATGATAGTTTTTACAGTTTTGAGGTTGGGTATACCTAAGATAATGAGAGAATGAGAACCAACCTGATCATCCTCCTTGATAAGAACGTAGAAATAAACTGGAATGATCGTGTCTCTTACCCGAAAAAGTACATCATGAAGGACTCCTGCTAAATTTATAGTAGCTCTATTTTCCAACTACACCACTACTCTAGTTGGTTTCAGATCACCAACATGAAAATAAGAGAATACATACTGAGAAATCACATTTATAGAATCTCCTAATTCACAAAGTGAATCATAAAAGTGGAACTCTCCTATGGTGCATGGGATGGTGAATGTCCCTAGATACTTGCACTTTGTCGGCATTGCTAGAGTTAGTGTAATGATTACTGAAACATTCCTTCGAAGGATGAACATCTGATTTCCCTTTGAAACCTCTTTGATTGGTACAAAATTATTTTATGAATTTTTCATACGATGTGATTTTTTTGATGGATTCAACTAATGGGATGTTGATCTCCACATGCTTGAATATATCCAAAACATATTTTTTTTCATCGCCTCTTAATCCATCTTCTTGGATTGTACAATTCTATTTGGAAATGGAAGGGGTTTAGGAGTAACATCATTAATATTTTTCTTACCTTTGTCTCTCTACATGGATATTCCCATTAGTTGGCATGGAATGTGGCTTCTCAAGATTTGAGGTGAAACCAGGTAAAATGATATGTGAATATGTATAAGTTGTTTTCATCGCACTTCTAATGTGATGGAACTGACATTCACCTTGGTATTTGTTGTAGGTTGGGTTGGTAGATTTCTATAATTCTTACTTACCAGTTCATGGAGGGAAGTGGAAATCTAGATCATTTGAGTCTTCAACTCCCTCAGCTCTGAAACTTGACTCTTTAGCTCATTCTATTGATTAAGAAAAATTTCCATAAAGAGTTCATCAGTGTTAGAATCTATAATGGGTGGGGGATTTCCTTGTTGTTGTCCTGTTTATGATTGAGCTTCAAATCTCTTTTGGGGTTGTTGGAAACCCTGCTGGTAAGGCGGAGGCTGCTGGAAGTTTTGTTGAAAAGGGGGCCTTTATTGTTTCTAGAGCCATAACTCATGTCTAATTGATCATTCCACCCTTGGTTGTATGTTGGACCAAATTAATAAAACCTATTTTGTGGTATGTCTATTGTTGCTACTGATATGGTCTCCCTGGGAATACAGTTGATAAATCCTCTGTCTCTTTTAGTTATTGGAAACAACCATTTGGGTGGCTTGTCTCAGTGCAAATGCCAAAAGGTCTTGAAGGAGGGGGTTGGGATGTCCTTTTTGCCAAAGAAATATTCCTCAACATAATTGTCAATTATTCTAAATTTTTATCAATAAAATTACTCTCAAGTGAAGATAAACATACATGATGTACTCCCCTATCATGTGGTGTACCTCGATTGCCAAAGTGTTGGGAGTTTTTTGCCATTTTTTTCGATCAACACAAGTGAAGCTACTAGTGTCTGGTCCACCAATACTACCCCAGCTATGGCATCCACCATGATCCACTCCATAGATGTGAGTCCTTCATAGAAGTATTTTATGAGGAGTTACTCATTGATTTGGTGATGTGGGAAGCTTACACACAACATCTTGATTCAATACAAGTACTCATACATTGAATCCCCTTGGGCATTCTTAATCCCTGATATCTCTTTATGAATAGAAGTGGTCCTTGATTGTGGAAGAAATCTATAAAATAAAAGACATTTCAAATCATTCCATCAAGTTACATCTCCATGTTGTAAATAATACATCCAGTCTTTCACATCTCTATCAAGTGAGAATGGGAATACTCCAAGTTTGATTTGATCATCAGAAACATTTCTGGGTTAAAGGGTTAAGAAAACCAAATTATATTCCTTCAAATATTTGTTTGGATCCTCACTGGATAATCAATGAAACTTTAGAAGAAGATGAATTAACCCAGATTTCAGTTCAATGTCTGATTCAAGATTCAGGTATACAATACAATTTAGTTAATAGTTAATATCTGGTGCAACCAATTATCAAATAGTTCTATTAATTTCTTTTCCAATATTATATTCCATAGGGTCTTGTTTTATATTTAAATTAGATGTGTTTCCAATTTAAATATTTTTGGAGTAGAGAGAATCTCCAGCTGTTTAAATGTTGAACCTTCCCGGAGACTGAGAATGTCTGATTCGAGCCCTAATGATGTGTTCAATCGTAAGGTCAAGATCTTATAGATATTAGGTATTAATTAATGTAATAAGTCAAAAACAAAATGAAAATAAGGAATTAGACCACATTAAAATAAAAATTTAAAGTCTTATTTGATGGTCCAAAAATATGTAAAAGATAATAAAAGCAGAAGAAAAAAATTTCAGATTGGGTAAAAAGGAAGAAAGAAGAGAATAAGATAATAAAGTGTAAAATATAATAAATACCTTTAATTGGATGAAATAATTACTTGCCTCCCATGAAAAGGTTCCAATTTTAAAGGCACTATCGTGGGCGCCCTCAAATTATTATTGTTTTTTGGGTACTTATATGTAGTAGAGTGGCTGGCCAAGGTCGTCTCTCAAAGGAGGAAGTAAATTAAAACAAATTTTTAAAGGTATTATAAAAATTACATTGAATAGAATTAAAACACTAATTGAAATGAAGGATGGGGTTTTTTTATCTTTTATAAAACTTTAACATTTTTTCAGGAAGAATATTTCATTTTGCAGTTTTTAATTTTGAAATGATGTTTTATTAAAAAGATGCAACCTGAAGATATTTTTATAGAAAATATTTTAAAAGGAATAATCATTCTAACACTACCACATCATTTACTTACAAATAAATATTAATTAAATAAATATCCACTTAATTATGATCCCTTAATTTTGTTAACCCACAAACCATATGAGAGTTAACTTAACCACAATGATCAAATTGCTTAAGCCATAGGCTAGCTTCGGAACACGCAATCACAGTACCCTACTTCGATTATAGTTCTAAGTTTAGCTTATGGTTAGTGGATAAATAGATTACTTATGAATTATGTAACTGAGGATTAATTGAGTTTAGGGATTATATTTTAACTCTAAATATTTATCCCATAGGGTCTTGTATTACCGATTAAGATCGTGCTCTAAGAATTTACACAAAATCTCAACCTCATATGGTTTTGTGTTAATTGATCAATTGTTTTCTTAGTTTCTTATAATTTAAAAACAAAATTCATTGATCATAATAATTGAATTAAAGTATCTAAACAATTCAAAATAATTAAATTAATATGGTAGAATATAGATCTATCATTAAGAAAACTACTCTTCCATGGTCGGTGTGGTAATCATGGAGACGTTTTCCATGAGCGAGGATTGAATGGGTAGAACCATATATCATCTAAAATATTTATTACAACACAATTTCTAAGATTAATAAATGAATAAAAGAGAAGAACAAGAAAGATTAATTGATTAAAAATTCTTGATACAAACCTGAATGAAAAGAAATACACAGATCAGGGGGAGAGGGGATCATTTTTGGAAGAGATGTTTTCACAAAGCCTTACTTCTTCCATGAGTCGTGAGGGGATACAAAGAGGTGCAATTTCGGACACACCTTCCCAATGCCTCGAAAAGCCCTGCTAAATAGTGAAAACCCTCCTTAAAAAGAGTTCGTGAAGGCTAGGGATACATAAATTTTTTAAGTGTGAAATGAGAACTCGGACAAATATTTTATTCTTAATTTCACCGCATATTTGACATCCAAAACGCATGAATTGGGCATCCTTATAGAAGGATGGTTTGTTAATAATTATGTACCCAATATTTCCACCATATTTGGGCTCAATCCAAGTCTAGATGAAGAAGATATGTCAAAATAGTGAAGTGGTGTCCAATACGGATGTTTCTATCCAACTTTGTCATCATGGCCCATTTACTCCAATCAAATGCATGATCCAGCACCAATTTCCAAAATAGAAATTCTATCCCATTATGTCAGTAACATAGTTACAAAATTTTAATTCAAAATAATTTACATAACAATATTTATTCCTGAAAAACAATAATAAATTTTAAAAAGGTAAAACTGGATTTTTCATCATATTTGCGAATGAATGATCTAATCCCAAATATTATAAAATTGATCATATTTAGTATAATTTTAGAGAATTATCTCATTTATTATCAACAAAATATTCAATAAAATTTGGTTTTATCATGAACTCACAATAATTTTTTTACATGCTTCTTTGCACAATGACTATGGGAATACATTGGGTATCTATTTGGTCTATGCTTTGAAACCTGTATTCTTCTATAGGTTTTCAGTGAATGATTAGGCACTACTAATTGTGGCTCAAAAGTACACAAGTTGTTATCAGTAGTATCAGGTACCTTCTTTACTACATTAATGATGTACCACAATGAGATGGTCTTTGAGGCATGACAGCCCACTCCCCAGAAAGGCATGATATCCATCCACCATGAGGATTCAGTAGTAGCCTTGGTTAAAATTGGAAGTATTCCTAAGATCTTCTGTGATTTCCATACTCATCAACTCCATGGTGTTTTAGTCTAGTAAAAAAAACCAATAATGGTTATTTATATACGATTGATACCTCAAATAAACCCATGGCTCAATGTGAATGTTTATAGGGAAGCCTCTGTCACACTAGGGACCTCAGGTTGTCGGTTCAACTTTTGAACATATCATTCCTTTTTCAGGGGTTTCATTTACCATAACATTATTGTTGTCTTTTCTTTTCAAACTGAGTTATAGGTGATGATATATGTTGTTAGATAGGCTATCCAATTAAAATATAGTTTCTTATGGATTGTGCTGACTTAAAAATGGTAGCGCTTTCATTAAAAACTATAACAACAAATGTACCTATATGTATTCAGCCTCATCAGATTGAATTTCTCACTCAAACTACTCAACTAAAATTGTTCGTTGATCATGATTACAGGGCGGAAAATCATACTAAAAAGGTTCATTCAAAGAAAGGGGTTGTCGATATAGCCATGATGTGGTTTTCATGGCCTTAGAATATTGTTCTCCAATGATGGATGCTAAATTATGTTGTAAAATTCACTCTCATTTCTACAATAAATCGTGTACCTCCAGAATCATCATTGTTTTATATATATTTTTTTTAGGACTATCTTCCACCAGATCCAAGACTTCTGTGTAGTCATTCATCTTGGTTTATCATATTTTCTAACCCATCCTTAAACCCTATGATAAACATTTGAAAAGTTGGGATGACAACAAAAATATCAGTAAGGGATATAAAAGGAAGGAGAGAAGCCATTAGTTCATGAAAACTTATAAAACTACTGGAAAAAGAGGCCTTTCTAATGGTTCACAACTGCTAGGAAAGGCTGCAGAACCGTTGGGAATATCTATCCCAACGGGTCTGCAAACCGTGGGGAAGTAAGCCATTGGGAAAAGTTTTCCCAACGGTTTACAAAGAACTGTTGGGATAGTTTATAAAAATCACCCTATCCCAACGGTTAGCATTAACCATTGGCATATGTTTTCCCAATGGTTTTAAGTAAACCGTTGGGAAAACCCAACAAAATATCTAGCTTTTCCCAACGGTTCACTCAAAACCATTGGGAAAAAGCCAACTATACATATTTTCCCAAAGGTTTGAAACCGTTGGGAAAGATTTTATACCAACGGTTCAATCTAAACTATTGGTATAAACCTCTTTAGAAGATTATGCCAACAGTTTCAAACCGTTGGCATAGCCTATGCTGTGTAAATTTCACAGTAGCCTGCAATTTTCACAGCATGATGCAATTTGCATAGGGGAGGAGCAGGGTCTCTATTCACCTGTGATTCTTCAATCCCTCTCCCCTAACTCCAATAACCAACTAACATATACATATACAGAACAAATTAATATACATTTAACATATAATACATCCTGAAACTATACACATTCAGAATTAAATCAGAATTTATAACGTAATTATAAAGATACATAATTTAGAATTATTTTAGAATTAATTTTAAAATTCATTTAGAATTAATTTAAAAATGTCATTTAGAATTGAATTTCAAATTTAGATGACAATTATATGTGAAATTTGGAATTCAATTCATAATTTTATCGGTTTTTCGTATACATGTGTTTTTACTATATATGATATCCATTTTAAACAAAATACATGCACTTGGAGTAGTACCGGTCACACCATGCCTCGTATTGAGGAATGATTGACTAGTGCACGTCACACATGACCCATTGATCATTTTCCTAAAGTATCAACATATTTCTAAAGGGTTTCGTGGGTTTTCTGTATGCCAGTTATTATCACTTAAAATGTGGTTCATTTAAAAAAATGATATTTTTGAGTGATCCCCGCCACAATGAGACTTGGATTTAGGAGGGGTGGACTCTTAAACGTCACAAATAACTGATGGATTGTTTCCCTAAAGTTTTAACAGAATCCGAATGTGTTTGGTTAGTTTTTCATATGTCAGTTGTTGTTTTCACTTAAAATGTTTCCATTTCAAATAAAAGTGATCCACTTTGAGTTGTGGCGGCCACACCGAGGCTCATATTGAGGCGTTGTTGACTCATACACATCACAAATGACCCATGGATCATTGTCCTAAATTATCAACACAATCGAAATGTGTTTGGCCAGTTTTCCGTATGTCAGTTGTTCTTTTCACTTAAAATGAATTCCATTTTAAACTATAGAGAGACACTTAGAGTGATCCCAGCCACACTGCGACTCCGATTGAGGTGGGGTTGACTCTTACACGTCAGAAATTACCCATGTATCGTTGTTATAAAGTATCAATGGAATCCTAACGTGTTTGTTTGGTTTTCAGTATGTTAGTTGTTGTTTTCACTTAAAATGTTTTCCAATTCAAAGAAAAGTTAGTCAAGTTGAGTTTTCCCGGCCACACCAAGGCTCGGATTGAAGCACGGTTGACTCATAAACATCAAAAATGAACCATGAATTGTTTTCCTAAAGTTTCAATAGAATCCAAATGCGTTTTTGGGGGTTTCAGTATGTCAGTTTTTGTTTTCACTTAAAATGTTTTCCATTTCAAAGAAAAGTGAGTCACTTTGAGTCTTGGCGGCCACACCGAGGATTTGATTGAGGCGTGGTTGACTCATACACGTAAAAAATGACCCATGTATCCTTTTCCTTAAGTATCAATAGAATCCGAATGTGTTTGGTCAGTTTTCCGTATGTCAGTTGTTCTTTTCACTTAAAATGAAGTCCATTTTAAACTATAGAGAGTCACTTCGAGTGGTTCCGGCCACACTACTCCTCGGATTGAGGTGGGGTTCACTCATACACATTAGATATGACTCATGGATTGTTTTTCTAACGTTTCATTGGAATATGAATGCATTTGGATAGTTTTTCGTATGTCAGTTGTTCTTTTCACTAAAAATGATGTCATTTTGAAATAAAAGATAGACAATTTGAGTGGTTCCAGCCTCACCATACCATAGATTGAGGTGGGGTTGACTTTTACACATCACATATGACCCATGGATCGTTTTCCTAAAGTTTCAACCAATTCTGAATGTGTTTGGTCATTTTTCCGTATGCCAGTTGTTCTTTTCAGTTAAAATGATGTATATTTTAAACAAAAGAGATACACTATGAGTGGTGTCAGCCACACCACACCTCAGATTGAGGAGGGGTTGACTTGTACATATCACATATGACTCATTGATCATTATGCTAATGTATCAACACAATCAGAATCCGTTTGGTCGGTTTTCCATATTTAATTAAAATGATTTCCATTTTTAACAAATGAGAGACACTTAGAGTGATCTTGGCCACACCGCGACTCGGATTGAGGCGGGGTTGACTCGTACACATCAAAAATGACCCATGTATCGTTTTCCTAATGTTTCAATGGAAACCGAATGCATTTTTTTGGGTTTCAGTATGTCAGTTGTTGTTTTCACTTAAAATGTTTTCCATTTAAAAGAAAAGTGAGTCACTTTGAGATGTGGCGGCCACACCGAGGCTCGGATTGAGGTTCGGTTGACTCATAGACATCAAAAGTGACTCATGGATCCTTTTCCTAATGTATCAACAGAATCCGAATGTGTTTCGTTGGTTTTCCGTATGTTAGTTTTTCTACGAGTGGTTCTGGCCACACCGCAGCTCGGATTGAGGTGGGGTTGAATCATAAACGTTACATATGACTCATGGATTTTTTTTCTAATGTTTCAATGGAATCTGAATGAATTTGGTCAGTTTTCCGTATGTCAGTTGTTGTTTTCAATAAAAATGATGTCCTTTTAAATCAAAAGAGAGACACTTCGAGTGGTTCCGGACACACCGCACCTCAGATTGAGGTGGGGTTGACTTGTACACGTCACAAATAACCCATGGATCGTTTTACTAAAGTTTCAATGGAATATGAATGAGTTTTGTTTGGGTTTAGTATGTCAGTTGTTGTTTTCACTTAAACTGTTTTCCATTTCAACGAAAACTGAGTCACTTTGAGACGTGGTGGACACACTAAGGCTCATATTGAGGCGCGGTTGACTCGTACACATCAAAAATGACCCATGGATCATTTTACTAATGTATCAATAGAATCAGAATGAGTTTGGTCGGTTTTCCGTATGTTAGTTGTTCTTTTCACTAAAAATGAAGTCCATTTTAAAATATAGAGAGACACATTGAATGGTTTCAGCCACACCGCAACTCATATTGCGGTGGGGTTTACTCGTACACGTCACATATGACTCATGGATTTTTTTCCTCAACGGAATCAGAATGCATATGGTCATTTTTCCATATGTCGGGTGTTGTTTTCACTAAAAATGATGTCCTTTTGAATCAAAAGAGAGACACTTCGAGTGGTTCTGGCCACACCGAGCCATGGATTGAGGTGGGGTTGACTCTTACACGTCACATATGACCCATGGATCATTTTAATAATGTTTCAACAGAATCTGATGTTGTATGGTAGGTTTCTCGTATGTCAGTTGTTGATTTCACTTACAATTTAGTCCATTTTGAACAAAAGAGAGACAGTTTGAGTGGTCCCAGCCACACCGCGACTCGGATTGAGGCAGGGTTGACTCGTACACGTCACATATGACCGATGGATCATTTTCATAATGTTTCAACCGAATCCGTAGGCGTTTGGTCAGTTTCTGGTATGTCAGTTGTTGTTTTCACATAAAATTAAGTCCATTTTAAACAAAACATAGGCACTTTGAGTGGTGTCGGCCAAACCGGGCCTCAGATTGAGGTGGGGTTGACTTTTAAATATCACATATGAGTCATGGATCATTTTCCTAATGTTTCAACACAATCAAGATCCGTTTGATTGGTTTGGCATATTTACATAAAATATTGTCCATTTGGAACAAAAGAGAGGCATTTTTTGTGGTCCCGGCCACACCGCAACTGGGGTTGAGGCGGGGTTGACTCGTACACTTCACATATGACCCTTGTATAATTTTCCTAAAGTGTCAATAGAATCTAAAGGCGTATGGTCAGTTTCCCATATGACAGTTGTTGATTTCACTTACAATTTTGTCCATTTTGAACAAAAGAGAGACATTTTGAGTGGTCCCAGACACACCGAAGCTCGGATTGAGGTAGGGTTGACTCGTACAATCACATATGACCCATGGATCGTTTTCCTAAAGTTTCAAAAGAATACTAAGTCATTTGGTCAGTTTGGCGTATGTCAGTTGTTGTTTTCAATTAAAATTAAGTCCATTTTAAACAAAAGAGTGGCACTTTGAGTGGTGTCGGCCACAACGGGCCTCGGATTGAGGCGGGGTTGATTCGTACATGTCACAGATGATCCATGTATCATTTTCCTAATATTTAAACACAATCAGAATCTGTTTGATCTGTTTGGCGTATGTACATAAAATATTGTCCATTTTGAACAAAAGAGAAGAAGTTTGGGTGGTCCCGGCCACACAGCACCTCGGATTAAGGCAGGGTTGACTCGTACACATCACATATGACCCATGGATCGTTTTCTAACATTTCAATAGAATCCGAAGTCGTTTGGTAGGTTTCTCGTATGTCAATTGTTGATTTCACTTACAATTTAGTCCATTTTGAACAAAAGAGAGACAGTTTGAGTTTTCCAGGACGCACTACAGCTTGGATTGAGTCGGGATTGACTCTTACAAGTCACATATGAGCCCCGGATTTTTGTGATAAAGTATCAACACAATCTGAATGTGTTTGGTCGGTTTTGTGTATGCCAGTTAAGGTTTTTCAATTAAAATGATGTACTTTTGAAACAAAAGGCAGACACTTTCAGTGTTGCTGGCCACACCGCGCCTCGGATTGAGGAAGAGTTGACTCGTACACGTCACATATGACCCATGGATCGTTCTCCTAATGTTTCAATGGAAAACAAATGCGTTAGGTCAGTTTTCCGTATGTACATAATTTTTTTTTCCATTTTAAGCAAAAGAGAGCCACATAGGGCGATTCCAACCACATCGTGCCTCGGATTAAGGCGGGGTTGACTTGTACACATCACATATGACCCATGTATCATTGTGCTAAAGTATCGATACAATCCGAATGTGTTTGGTTAGGTTCTCGTATACCCAATGATGTTTTTCACTTCAAATGATGTCCTTTTGAAACATGATTGAGTCGGTTTTCCGTATGTACTTAAAATGTTTTCCATTTTATGAGAATTATCTTTGTGGGGGGTTGTTTAGGGTCCAAGGAAGAGGGTGGGGGGCTGTCCGGGGGGCTGTCTGGGGGGCTGTCCGGGGGCTGTTTGGGGGGCTATCTGGGGTCCAGGGAAGAGGGTGGGTTGATTTGTAGGGGGCTGTCCGGGGGGTGTTCGGGGTGTTGTCCGGGGTCCAAGGAGGAGGTTGGGGGGCTGCCTAGGGGGTTGTCTGGGGGGCTGTTCGGGGGGCTGTCTGGGGGCTGTTTGAGGGGTTGTCCCTGGGCTTTTCGGGGCTCTTCGGGGGGTTGTCTGGGGTCCAAGGAAGAGGGTGGGGGGGCTATCTGGGGGGTTGTCTGGGGGGTTGTCCGGGGGGTTGTACGGGGTCCAGGGAGGAGGGTGGGGGGGCTGTCCGGGGGGCTATCCGGTAGGGATTTCCGGGGTCCAGGGAGGAGGGTGGGGGGTTGTCCAGGGCCCAGGAAGGAGGGGGGTTTCCAAACACACAACCACTAAAAGACAACAACATCAATAAAAACAAATAATATATAAAAATAACTAAACTCCAATACTATGGTATGAGTCTAGATAAAACCAACAACTAGAATAGATTAAATATCAAATCTCAATAATATCAGTCAAAAATGTAATGGATCAACTTTTCCAACATCACCATCACCATCATCACCATCATCATCATCACCCTCTTCCTCGCCCCCATCATCGTCCTCGCCCTCTCCCTCCTCCTCTTCCTCACCCTCCTCCTCGCCCTCGCCACCCGCTACACCCTCCTCCTCTCCCTCCTCTTCCGCATCAAACTCCTCGCCATCATCATCGTCAAGATGGACATCATCCTAACCACCACTAGAATAGAAACCTGGTGCACTGTATATAGAATGTATCGAAGAAATATACTCATCAAAATCTGGGCTGGCCTCTACTGGAAGTGTAGGATGTATAACATCAATAAATTTCATAAACGCACTGTTTTCCCTAGCAGATTGTTCTACCGTCTCTATGGCCCTTTTCTCAGCCTGTTCTTCTTGTTCCCTAACTTGCTATATCTCAGTGGCACTATAGCTCGTACCTGAGGAGGGCCAATACCTCGTCGGGGCTATCCTAGGTCGGCATCGTACTCTGCCAGAATGCTCCTCTCCCAACACCTGATGTAAGTGATTTGTTGGCCCAAAATTGTCTGGTTCTTGGGCATCAAGGGCCACCAAAGCAGCCTGTTACAAATATAAATATATCATTAAGTTACAAAATAGATATTAAAAAATAAATTCAATAGATTAAAACTTTAAATCAGCTGCTGAGTCGCTTCATTGACGACACTTCCATCCTTTTTCTGTCTACTCGAGAAAAAAAGTTTTGCTCGAGGCACACGTCCTTCAATATTTTGTATTTGCCTCTACAATGAGATTGAAAAATAAAGTTATATGAAAAAATTAGCAAAATATTAAATAAATTAAAAAAAATCAAAGTGTAAGCCATAATGAAAACTTATAAACAATTGTCATATCTGCTTCCTCTCATGATCAGGCATCGTAGTGCGTCCCAGTGTGTGGAGTTATTTTTTTGCATCAATGTTCTTTTTATTTTTTCTAGATGATTCCTAAATAAAATTCAAAAATTCAACATATAATATTAATGAAAAACATGAAATTTATTATTTAAATACCTCAAATGTTATTAATACCTTAAACTGGGTACTCGTCAAATGAGTATTCATCTGACGATACTACTCTATAAGATAATCATCCACCACTGGTACCACCTCTAACTCAGTTCCAACTCTAGAAACCCATCCAATATACAAATCATTCTTGTAGGCTCTCCAAAGCTCACCTAAATCCATTAGACGTTCCGATCGTGCACCCTCACCATCGAGAATATTAAATTGAAGCTGAAATCAAAATATTAATTCATATAAATACAAAAATAATTCATGGAAATAACTAGAATTGATTTTTTTTTTACCCATATCTCCGCCCAAGCTCTATCCTTGACCTCGTGTGGCAAATGTCTCCATGATAGAGGGCTGACAGGAATGATGTCGGAGTATTTGGAAAGCGTCGCAAAAATACTCCGACATTGCTGCCCTGTTTTCTCAAACATTTGGTTGTATTCATTTTAATCCACCATAACATGTGTACGGCGGTTCTACACCGAATGAATGCGTGTACGCCCCCACCCACGCCTCCTATTAGTAGATGTATCTGTCATGAATGAAAAAAAAAATTTATCAAAACATGTTATAATGAAAATAAATATTTCTATAAACATTTGTTAGGGTTCTATAAATATACCTTGTGTCGGTCTGATCACTGAGTGCCGTTGGATCCACAGAAACTGATGGAACATCCTGTGGTGGAACAGGAGTCGAAGATGATGGAATATAGAATCTCGGAGAGACAGAAGTAGAAGGAAAAGAAGATGGGACAGCTGTCTGACTGGATGCTGACTCAGGAGTGGGAATCACCATTGGATGTGAAAATGATGGGCCAGAAGATGCAGAAGGTACCGAAAACATGGGAGGCCTAAATATCATGTGTGTATCTAATTCCACACCAGGATCAGAATGTGGGAAGGATGACATGTCAGTGGGAGGGGTAGGGTCTAGTCGGGTACGCGCAGCTGCTCGTCCACCTCTGGTACGAACCCTCCTCGTACCACTGTCCTGAGTACTAAGACCAGTACTAGGCTCCAAGACGAATAACTGTCGACGTATAGGTGGATCCTACAAAAATCAAAACAAAAAAATTAATCACATGACATTATATAATCTTTAAATATATCAATTTAAAATAAAGTTCTCACTACAGGCACTAATGATGGAATTCCCAACTCCGTCAATCGACGATTGTTATCCATCAATTTTTACCTTCATCTCTCTTCAATTGGCTTCATTTCCTTCATTTTGAAAACAAATATGTAATTATTTAGTAAAAGAAAACTAATGTGTAACCCAAAAAACTAAATATATGAGGGAATCGGGGGATTCATTGGTAATTTAGCTATCAATTGTTTTAGAAGAGCTTGAATGGATTTAGTAAATAATACAAGTTGTAATGTTCACCAAGTTAGAAATATTGTTTGACTATGTTTGAATACAATTCAATTCCAAATTAGAAAATTCAATTCAAATAAAAATGCAACCAATAAACATTGAAAATTCACATAATGGTCAATTAAGCTATCAATTGTTTTAGAAGAGCTTGAATGGATTTAATAAATCATACAAGTTGTAATGTTCACCAAGTTAGAAATATTGTTGGACTATGTTTGAATACAGTTCAATTCCAAATTAGAAAATGAAATTCAAATAAAACTGCAACCAATAAACATTGAAAATTCACATAACGGTCAAGTTAGCTATCAATTGTTTTAGAATAGCTTGAATGGATTTAAATAGATACAACAACATCATAAATGGTTCCAACATCATAGATTTTAATTAAAACCACCCATAATAGGAATGAGAATTCCTCATACACCTAATCCCTAATAAAACAAACCGAATCTCCAATTAAAACAGAGAATTTAAGGTTTCCACCCCACTTGGACAACCCTACCCCCACCCCACCCACCCCACTTGGAGAGCCCTACCCACACCCGACTTGGATAACCCAGCACCCCCCCCCCCACCCCACGTGGACAGCCCTACCCCCACCCCACTTGGAAAACCCACCCCCCACCATACCTGGACACCCCTACCCCCACATCCCACGTGGATAACCCACCCCCACACCCCACCTGGACAACCCTACTATCACCCCACTTGGACAACCCATCCCCACACCCTACCTAAACAGCCCCTCCACCACCCCACCTGCTCACCCTCCCCATCTCACTTGGATAACCCTGCCTGGACACCCTCCCCCCCAACCTCCACACCCTCCCCCACCCCAAACCGCCCTACCCCCACCCCATTTGGACAAACCATCCCCCACCCCCGCCTTACCTAGATATCCCCTTCCCCCACCCTAGCTAGATAGCCCCTCCCCCACCCCAAACAGCCCTACCCCCACCCCATTTGGACAACCCAACCCCCTCCCCCACCCTACCTAGACAACCCCCTCCCCCACCCTAGCTAGACAGTCCCCCCCACCCCAAACAGCCCAACCCCCACCCCATTTGGACAACCCAGCCCCCTCCCCCACCCTACCTAGACAGCCCCTCCCCCACACCAAACAGCCCTACCCCCACCCCATTTGGACAACCCAGCCCCCTCCCCACCCTACCTAGACAACCCCTTCCCCAACCCACTTGGAGAGCCATCGACATCCTCCCCACTTGGACAGCTCTACCCCCACCCCACTTGGAAAACCCAGCCCCCCCCCCCCCACCCCACCTGGACAACCCTACCTGTATTTTAGGCTAACCAATGAAATCAAGTCAATAGACCTTAAATTTAAAATAAATAAAGGATAAAATAACTCAGGATCATATTGACCTCTTCAATATCAACCAATATTATTCAATACAGATAAATCACAAAAAACCCACAACCTAAAATGATATATTGATTGTGTTAATAAGGGAATCATAATACACAATACATTGTCGAAAAATGGAACAAAAAAATCTAAAATAAATGATGGCACAGCTCCGGATTTAGAATGGAAGAACAAATATTTCCTGAATTAATGATAGATGTCCCGTTCGAAATTAGAGTTAGCACCCTGTAGAGCAGGTTGTGAAGTAGGGTTCCAACTGTAACCAAAAATTATATATGCCTTATTTTCGTAAGGGGATTATAATACACACTAGATTGCACCAAAATAGAATGACAAAATATAAAATAAATTAGCATACACGAACTGATTTAAATGGGAAGAAAAAAATATAAAATCAATGAACTCACACATACTGATTTAAATAGGAAGGAAAAATCATTGAAAACCAGACCTGTTGTGTTGGGAAGTAGCATTTGTGTCGAGATTTAAAGGAAAACCTTCCATAATATTGAGGTTTAGGGAAAGAATTTCGAGAGGATGCATCCATGTCTCGGTTAGGGAAAATTTTGGAGAGATGTCTGGAGTTGAAGATCAATTATATTTGTGGATTTTCTTTCCCAAAGGTTTTAAAAAAGTGTTGGGAAAGTTATGTTATCCCAATGATTTCAAAAAACCATTGGGAAAAACCACTTAATGCCATATATACCAATGGTTATGATAGAACTGTTGGTATAGGGGTCTTCATCTTTCCCAATGGTTTTACTAAACCATTGGGAATACTCTTTTTTACCCATTTTTCGCAACTCTTTCATTAAACCGTTGGGAAAACACAATTTTTACAGATCTTTACCAACAGTTTTTGGAATCCGTTGGTAATGATTACCTATACCAACGGTTCTTCAAACCATTGGAATACATGTGTTGGGAAAAACATGATTTCCAGTAGTGTAAACATGTGAAATCATTTTCATAAGGACATATTTCTCACCCAGAAAGCTTCATGTACTTACATCGTGAAACAGGAGATTTATAAAATAATATTGAAAACCAAAATAATACCATAAGTGTAACTTGGGGAATTGATTACTTAATATTGTAACCATCATTGACACCTTATGATTTTTAATCTTCATGGATACCATACAATGTAACCCTCATGGAAACCTTACGGTGTCACCATTTTAGTTACACTTGGAGTTACCATAAGGACGACCTCAAACAAAAACATTCCCAATGAATTAGAGAAAGATATAGGTCCCACCCTTAATAAATTTTTTTTCCAAAAATCATAACATAATTATAAAACCGGAACACTTTCATAAAATCATTTCTTTTTAAATTTCTTAAAAATAGAAATTTAATAGAGGATGTTTAAAGAGGAGTCCCTTATATATACCATATCATGGAATCAAGATTTAATAAAATGAAATTAATAGTTATACTCACTATAAATCCACATAATAAAATATAACATATCAAAAATATATAATATAACAAATCATTGAATGAAAAAAAATCAATGAATTATAAGGTTAACCTAAATAATCAAAAATGGGTTAATAATTCCCTTACATTGTGTTCTTCTTACATAAAATGTGTTTATACCATTTTTATAATGGTTAAAAGAGTGTTATAAAGTTTTTTAAGAAACATATTCAGTTTTATATAATATTATATAATCATTTTACAACATCATTCCACTCCTTTATTTATTATATTTTGTTATTTCCATTTTTTCAGGTGTGTTTTTAAATGGTTTCTGTGATCAGTTTGTAATGGATTTTCTTATTGAATGGATGTTAAACTCCAGAACTAGAATGAATTGGTATTAATATCTTTCCATAATATAAAATGATACCATAAATTATTATTTTTCAAATATTACGATGAATCATTAGATAAAACATTAATTATATTTTTTTTGATAACACTGATAGTTCTTCGATAACCACAAACTAGTTTCATTATATAATTTAATATTAAGTATATAAGTTAACCACAAAACATTAAATAGGTTATAAAATACACATTTAAATATATTTCATCCATTAAAATGGTTTTATGAACAAACATGAAGGTGGATACAAAAATTGAAAATACATCATCAACAAAGTGGGTAATTCGACACATCACGGATGATGTTTTTATTATAGAATAAAGGGGAGAGGATAAAAGGATGATGATAAAATTTACTATCAACATGATAAAATTATATTATATATAGGATACATTATATTTCATTCTTACAGTAATGGGTATGTGAGTAGAGTAAAATAAAATGAAAAAAGTGAAAATAAAATAAAATAAAATAAAGGTGAATTTTTACCTCTTGGATTATCCTCTTTGAGAAACACATTAACGCCTTCTGTTTTGGCCTTTTAGTGAGACCAACATATCTTGGACTTAGGTAATGGGGTACAGAAGTTAATTGGGATGAATTTTAAAAATTCTATAATATTTAAGGATGTGAGGAGAATTGGGTGTTAGGGTGGTATTTATAATGGAAGAGATGATGGTTTTATGATTATTCTATTCAATAGTTTTTAATTTGGATCAAGACTATGAATAGTTTCAGCATTATCATCAAATATATTAAAATTATAAATGGATGTTTTAGAATTTTTTTCTTACATCATTCATGACTTTGGGAATAGTGTGTTTATCTTATATTGTATATATACCGTAAAATACTATATTTCACTATTCACCAAAAAATTCAAGTATTCCCTTAAAATTAAAAAAATTAAACTCAAAAAAATTTTAATGTGAAGAATTAAAAAATTAACTCCATATATCGAAATAATTTTCTAAATATGATAAAATTAAATTTTAAATAAAATAATAATTTATTCCAAAATTAACAATTTTAAAACTATAACTAATTTTATAACACCATTAAAAATTAATCAAGGTCTAATAAAATTATCTTATAAACAAAATACAATGAAAAATTAATTTATAAAAATATTTTATGAATATAAAAACACATTCAAATCATTAAATTTATTGTAAAAGTTTAAATAAACATTTATATTTCACAAAAATATGAAAAAATAATATATCACTTTCAATATATTTATTAATTGTTCCATGATATAAATATATCGTGTTTTCAAATATTAGATTCAAAAAATATTTATACACTCAAAGGTTAGGTTAGTATTATAATGGCCAAAATTACAATTCCTAAGGTTAAGTTACTATTCCATAAGTATAAATTCGTTAGTTTTGATAAATGACACTTATTTAATTACACATTTTTAATGAATTCATAAAATTCTTTTATAAGTACCTATGTTGTTAGAGTAATAGTGGATGATCAAAAATAGATTATAAAACAATCTCATAAGAAAATGTTTGAATAAGAATCAATGCTTTATAAGGATGAATTAAGGTGTCTTAAGGATTAGAAGACACATTAAAATATTCCTAGTGATTTTTATATAGCTATTTAATTAAAGGATGATTCATCACATGGTATTGAAAAATATTGTACATCTACTTAGCTAGAATATCCACATGTTCTTTTTTAAAAATGATGAATTTATTTCGGATAATATTGCAGGTTCAAAATACCAATTTGAAAAAACCTAGGTTAATAAAAACCATTTGAGGATGATATATATATTCTTTGAGAGTGGATACTATTAATAACAATGAAAATAAGAAAAAATACTAGCACTGGAGGGTTGTAAATGTATAGAAATAGAACGAAAATTTTCATAAATAAAAAAAATGCTTACCTGGAAGAACATTTGTTAAATGGTATTATTGGTTCTGTCTATGTTATGAAAATAAGTCATATATTTTATGGTATAATATTTTTTTACCTTTGAACCAAGGAATTCCAAGATACAGTTGTACCGATCTGAAAAATATAAATATTAATGATATAATGAAATATAATTACAATGAATAACCCCCAATGTTACCAGTTCAAAACAAGGTTAATGGACTTGAAGACATATGTGGACATTGTGACCAGAAATGTCACTATATAGAATAATGTATGATCATGATTATATGCCATATGCAATATATTTGTAATGTTAATATGGTTTAATATATAGCCAAAACTGAAAAGTCTCTAGTTATTAATGTCTCTATTAAATCCATCAAGATGCGGAAGACATAGACACTTGACATAGGTTGTTCATCATACATGATAAGAGATACCATGTTCTTTATAAAAATTAAAGAACAAGATGGTGGTGTTATGAACTTTTTAATGAGGGATTGCTGATGATTAAGGGAATTGGATAAAAAAAATTGATCTAGAAAAGATGAATTCACATGAGGTTTTATTCATTAATAAACTCAATCATAATCTATTTACTATGAGTCAACTCTATGATTAATTAAATGAGTCTATTTTCAAGAAAACCCAATTCATCATTAAAAATATTAATTTTGTAAAATTCATTATAATAAGTGAAAAAACAAATGTGAATTTATTTTAAATTAGATATCTTGGTAATTATTATAATATAAGTGTTAAAGATGCTAATAATCTCAGGCATTTAATATTTTTTAATCTTGGTCAAAGGAACTATGTAAATTTTTAATGGAAATTAATGTGAGAGATCTAACACCATTTTTTGAGACATAAATGAATAATTATTAAAACATACATAGTGGGGAAGAATGTCCAAGGAGAATATAAAATAATTGAGATACAAACAATTAGGACACTTGAGTTGAATGTCAAATATTTTTATAGAATCATGAGACATAAATCCAATGGGAGTTATCCCACATTGATTAAATTTATTAATTATTAAAAAACAACGAAAACATTAATATTATGGATGAAAATAATCAAAACTAATGTAAATGTTTAAAAATATTATAAGAGCGGTTGAGAGAGAAATGAATGCTCACATCAAGAAACTGATAGCTAATAATAGTAATGAAACTATTAGTAATATTTTTATTCTCATCTATATAGTTATGGTATTAAGAATCAAAAGATCTCCTATACACACTATAGTAAAATAATGTTTCCAAAAAAGAGAATTGATTTATTATTGGAATTTGGGGGACAATTATTACTCATTTTGAAACATCAAAAAAATCTAGAGATAAGTTATTTTCGATATTTCACACATTAAAAATTGGTTCCTACTGATATCAAATACCAGTACATTCTCATATGAAATTTGGTAAAAATGTATTTGGTAGTATGTCATTTTAGAGTCTCAATAATCCCTTGAATATTTAAAATAAGAGACTCTAATCTTGAAAATTCCAATGAAAAGGTTGAAGAATGTATCTTTCTAAGATATTTAAGCAATGTAAATGGATAAATATTCTAGAATTAAATAATCCATTGTGTAGTTGACTATTAATATTTCTAAATAATGGAAAATAATCCTAATTATAATACTATAATAATGGTATATTTTTAAATTATAGAGAATGATATTGAAACAAATTCTAGAGGAGGTGGTGATGTATAATCTAAAACTGAACTATAATTGGTTGACATTGAATTGGATAAAAACTTTTATCGGAATGAGGATCATGGGAATGATGAAATCCGCACCAAAAGATAAATAAGTGCATGGATATACATAATATAATAGGAATCTAGTCATAAAAAGTAAAGAATATAATAAGGATTTAGTATGAATAAAAAATAGCATTAACCTCTCAGGTTGATCCATATATAGTTGGTGAAGAATTTCATAATATTGGGTGTATTTATTATATGGATGATGAGATGAATCGAGTAAAAAAACTACTATATGTGACGTTTTTCCAAAAACTAGTAATATAAATTTCATTATTACAAAGTTGGTATTAAAACATGTTAGACGATCAAGGTAAGGTTGTCATGAACATGGATATACTACAGTAAAAAGGGTAAAATTATGTTAAAGGGTAAAATTTAAAGATACATTTATTCTTGGATAAATTTTGGAGGGTATACAGATATTCCTTATTATCGTACAATATAATCGATATGAAATCTATCACATGGATATAAAATATTATTTATTTATTGAATAGATTGAATAAGATGTGTATATTTTTAAACCTAGAAGTTTTTTTATTGAAAATAATGTCTCCAATGTTTGAAAACTAATGAAGGATTTATATGGAATGAAATATAACACAAGTTCCTAGTAATCATGGACATATATTTTTTTGAAACAATAGAATTTTTTCAATGGATATTGGAATAGAACATGTATATCACATAAATGATTTCAGGTACACTTATTTCAATTATATATGTTGATGAAATTGTTTTTTCAGGTGACAAATAATGTTTTTGAAATTAATTTTCAAAAAATATAAAATTGATTTTTATGAAGTGCATGTTTGGTGAGTAGATAAAATTCATGGATTTAAAAGTAATAAAATCATAAAATTTAATCTTCTTACCCCAAGATAATTATTTCAAATAATTTATAAACAATATTTAGGTATATTATTCTAATCCTTTTTTATACCTATTCATGTGGGACTAATGTTTCCCAAAAATAATTAGGGTGAAAGTGTGGATCTTGGGGGATTTAAATTGGTGATTCTATATTCAATCTTTCACAATACATATATACAATATATAGTTTATATTTTGAGTTTATTTGATTGATATGAATGCGATCCAAATTAATTTCACCATATAGAATCCAAAAGTGTTCTTATATATATATATATATATATATATATCAAATTTTGATTAAACAATGTGTTTTATTATAGAAAATAAGAAAATATGAATCTATATAGTTATCCTAAATTAAACAAGGTAGGGGATTCTGATGTTTATGATCCACATCATTTGGAATCATTTTTTGTTGAAAAAGATGTGGGAATTATAATTTTAAAGAGATGAATTTATGAAACTAATAAAAATAGAGGTTATGTGGTTTCTATAAATTTTTTACACAATTTTTTTGGCTGAAAAATTATTCAATTTTTTAAAGAGCTGGTACAAAAAACTAAGCCACTAATAGCATCAAAATTGGACATTATCAGTAATATAATATAACTTAATATGGAAGCATGATTAAAATCTCTAATATTTTATCTTCACAGAAAAGATAGGATAAAGGGTTCCTTTATCAGTTCTTTTAAAGGATATCATAAATTGATCATTTATTATCACTAAAAAAGTGTGGATAAAGGGTTCCTTTATTTTTCATAAAAAAAATAAAACTGTATGTTTATCAGCACTTGTAGAGGTGCTGATAAAGTCTCCCTTTATCAGTGTGTTTAGTAGCGCTAAAAAAGTGGTAGGGTGTAGTGTGTTATAATAACACACTACATGTGATGTCCCACCCTAGGTGCCACAAAACGGTACCCTGAGCCGGTTGGCCACATTCCGCCAAGCACGCCTCCCCATACAGGAGAGGGTTCTGACTAGATGCGAGGGTCTGGTAAGTCAGAATTGGGGATATTATACCCTCTTTTATTTGAATCAAAACTCCAATGGAAGGATACAAAAATAACCAAGTGTGGAATCATATAAATAACTAGAATAATGCATGTCATATTATACTCCCACAAAAAAATACAATACTCAACTGAAAGGTGAAACATGATATGGAAATGGAAGTGCCAATTGTCTACAATGAAACTAAAATTAATTACCCAATGAATCCAAAGAGAGTCTTGAACCATATCTGGATCCCTCTCCCATGCTCCAATCCCAAATAGATAATAAACCCATGGCCTTTCCCCTATCCTTTCTTGTAACAACAAAGTCTACTCAGGTGCCGATCAGAAAGCCCGAATAGCGTGTGAGTTTAACTTAGTGGGGCACCCCAATGGCGTCTAGAATGAGTCTGTAAAAAGATATTTCATGAAGTTCTATGAAATAATAAATACAATGCATAATTAAACATTTATCACATTGTCATTTAAATATTAAATCATCACATTGGGTCCAGTTTCAATCTTTTTTTCCCATTTGAATCATCATTCATTATTATCAATAACTTGGGTTATGTTATCATGGATAGAATCCCAAATATCATTAAGTTTAGGTCACCATTAAAATCACTCTATATCTCATTCGGTGTAGGTCTTAATTCTTAGAACCCCATAATAAAATGCATGGATATCTATTGGGGAGGAACACCATGTTCGTGTCCCAACTTCTAAATGGTCTAGAATACCATGTCTAGAACCACAAAAATCTCATTCATTTGATCATTAATTAATTCAAAAGAATTATCCACATCATTCCATTACCCATCAAGTGATTAGTTAAACAATTCAAAGGCCATTAGTTAATTAAATATTTAACTAAGAACATAACCCATTAATTAATTAATCAATTAATTAATCAATCCACACAATTCTCATCCCATAATTAATTATTCCAAATTAATTTTCCATATCAAATCTCTACTTATCATAATTAATTATAACAATTAATTATCATTGGTCCACATTAAGTCCCATAATTAATTCTCGTAATTGATTATCTTTCAAGGCCAATATCTCTTCAATGTTAATTTCCCCAAATTAATTATCTCTACACAATAAATTATATATCTAAATTACAATATCTATATTGGTAACTCCCACCCCCTTCATTTAATCCATGATTCAATTATCAATTGGTCACCAAGGAAAAATCAATTCAATTCCACTTTAATTAATAATCCAATTAAAGAAAAAATTATCAAATTATGCTAGAAAATTAATAAATCCACATTCTCATATCAAATTCACCAATATGGGAGTTCAATTTACACTAAAAATCTTGGTCTATTGATGGATTTTATACCAATGGAAATGCCCAAAAATCTGAATGGCACAACACCATCGATAAAGCTATGGTTCTAAATCCCTAAACCAAAATTATGATCATGGACATCCAGATCATGCAAATATATATCTAAATCCACAATCCTAGATCTAGATCTTAACAGAGAGGTTTAGATCCCTGGAAACAATGGATATATTCCATGAAAATATAAAGGAATTATAGATGAATGAATTAGAGAAGAAAAGAGATGAATTCACTTATCTGGTAGAGAGCAGATCCTCAATCTGGGATTTCAATCTTAGAGAGCGATGTTTGGATCACCTTGGAATCCCTCTAGAAGGATCTGGGAACACCTAGAGTTTTTTTATGCCTTATCCAAGGTTGAAATATGGGATTCACGAGGGTTTGAGCAGTTTTAAAAATGATTTCATATTTTTAATTATGTGCACACAATTTCCTATGAAGAGGTACATGGTTAGGGAAAACCGTGCACTAACTGTGTGGACCTCTCTGTCTAGGTTTACACGGTCATCATGGTTTGGTCACATATTTTATCAAAACATTCTCAAACCATGCAGACCTCACTATCATGATTTGTACGCTTGGCACAATTTGGTCGCATTTTTTGTCAAAACGTGCGTAAACTGTGCATAGATCACTATCTATTAGTTTTCCTTAACAGTTCTCCCAAAATCACTCCAAGTCACTAATCTGAATCCTAGGTACTTAAAATCTTGAAAAGGTACCTAAAAATTCACCTGAGATTACTCTAGAAAAAGATAGGATCTTAAAATCTCCCCACCTTATAACAACTCACCCCCGCATTATAATCCTGAAATTTTGTGTGATTCTGAGAAGAAAAGATTGGGCCATTAAGCCCTCATGTCAACTTACAATTCCCAAGTTTCCTCTTGAACTCTTCCATGATTCAATAACACAAGAACTAACGGCATGCTCATCCCTTATAACACTTTCTCATAGAAACCCAACACATGTATCAGATGCTCCTCAAATGAAATATTTATCTTGAGGTCAACTTATTCCACATCAGTCACATGAGAATGGTTGGGGTGATACTATTGTTGTTGTGACACATGGAAAACATCATGAATATAACTTAATTTCAATAGATGGGATAATCGGTACTCTATTTGCCTAATTCTTTCAAAAACCTCAAACGGTACTACAAACCTGGGTGCCAACATTCTCTACCTCGGTATCCTGTGGTGACCCAATCTGGGAAACACCTGAAGGAATACATGATCACCCTCTGTAAACTCTAGGGGTAATCTCCATATATCACCATTTGACTACTGGCTACTCTAATTTGTATCCAAATGCTTTGGAATCAATTATACCTACTCTAATGCCTCCTGAATGGGACTCAGTCCCAACATCTCTAACTCACCCACCTCTAACCAATATAACGGTGATCTACAAGGACTATCATAAAGATACCCATATGGTACAATCTGTATATTTTCCTAATAATTGTTATTAGAGGAAAACTCTACCAAATCCAAGTTCTTCTCCCAAGAAGCACTGAAGTCAATCACACAAGCATTCAACATATCCTCTAACACCTATATGGTGCGCTCTGACTTCCCATTTTCCTCTGGGTGTAAGACCGTACTTAATAGAATATGTGTACCAAGAACCATCTCTAAGACCTCTTATAAGCATGAAGTGAATCATGAATCGTGATCTGAAGCTATAGTCCATGGAACCCCATGAAAATGCATTATCTCACATACATAAAGCTCTCAAAACAGTTCTACTGTAATGGGAAAGAAATGTATTACCTTAACCAGTATATCTTCAATAACCCAAACACCATAATTCTTCCTAAGAGACTTTGTATGTCCTACAACAAAATCTATATTCATGTCATCCTAGTTCAATTTTGGAATTGTTAATGGCTGCAATAGGCCTCTAGGTTGTTGATGCTCTTCTTTCACCTACTGATAGGTGAAACATCTTCTTAGAAACTATTTTATCTCCTTTTTCATTCCTAGCCACCAAAAATATTATAGTTGGTCACGATTCATTTTTTTCACACCAGGATGTACCACCCATCTTGAGGCATGAAATTCTCGGATGAGTTCCTCTCACATACTCATAGGAACAACAACTCGATTTCTCACATACATGATCTCATCATCATCTATTATCTAGTCTGATGTTGTTCCCCCTTCAAGGAATTTCCTTATGTTTAATCCTTCTATATCCTCAAACTATATGTTCTTGATCTGTCACAATATTGTAGATTCCACTATTACAGATACCAGAGTCATCTTGTCCTAACTCTCTTGAAGTACCTCATGAATTTCTGCATGTAAGTTCATCATACTCAACTCCTCACTTGACTCATTTACCGAATGATTCTATGTTTTCTTGATCAAGGCATTAGCCACACTATTCCCATTGCTGGGTGTATATGCAAGTTGAAAATCCTTGAAATCCATATACTATACTCATCTTCACTACCAAAGAATCAAGTCATGTTTTGAAGATAAATACTTCAAGATTTTGTGATCCATAAAAAATGTAAAATTTTCCCACAATATATAATGTTTCCAACACTAATGATCATAAACCACTACTTACAAAACAATTTCATGCGTAGGGTAATTCAATTTATGTGGCCTCAACTACAGATACCTGTAAGAAACAATTTGACCCCCATGCATCAACACAGCTCCAATTCCAATCCCAGAAGTGTGACAATACACTATGTAGTCCTCACCTAACTCAGGTAAGATCAAAATTGTTGACGATGTAAATTTCTTCTTCAACTCCAAGAAATCATTCTCACATGATTCCTTCTAATAAAACATCACCCCATTATTTTTCAGTCATAAAATATGTGCTCCCATTAAGAAATTTCTTAGATGAACCCATTGTAATAACCATCTATTCCCAAAAAGAATAGGATATCAAAAACATTCAAGGGATGCTTCCAAGAAATCAATACTTGCACTTCTTTTGGGTCAACAACCACACATTATTCTGAGATTATATTCCCTAAAAGTATTCCCTATCAATCCTAATCTGCATTTAGATATCTTGGAATATAGTCAATGCTCTATTAGTGTACCCAAGATGATATCAATATGTTTGGAATGATCATCATGAGTCTTAGAGTACACAAAGATATCATCCACAAACACCAACACAAACATATCTAAGTACGTATGAGTAATGATATTCATTATGCACATAAATACTACTGAAGCATTTTATGACCCAAACAACATTACAAAAAAACTCATAAAGGCCATAATTAATTCTGAAATAAGTTCTTAGTATATCAGAAGTCCAGACTCTCACCTGGTAATACCCTAATCATATATCGATCTTTGGGAACACACAAGCCCCATTCGACTAGTCAAATAGAACACTGATACATGAAAGAGGATATCGTTTTTTCAATGTCATTTTATTCAACTTCTGGTTTTTGGATCCTAAGCATAAGCTCTTGTCATCATTATTTGAAAACAAAATAGGTGACCCCAAGGCGACGTACTAGAAATGTTAAAACATTTTTCCTTCAACTTCTCGAACATATTTTTTTGCGCTCTTGAAGTTTAGTCATTTCTATTCTATAAAGTAGATTAGATATCTCCTCAACCCCAAAAATGATCTCAATACTTAATTCCCCATTTCTCTTTGGTGAAAAAATAGAAATATCTTCAAGAAAGACATCCTGAAACAGTTATACTGTGGGTAGAAGGAAAAATTTCCTACCACACCAATCATCTAGAAAAACACTAGAAACATGTGTAATGAGCTCTTCTAGTTGCTGAGTAATTGGCCCATCTTGGCATGCATGGGTATCCAATTATCCATGATGAACATACTGGAAACCCTTAAAATATAAAAAGGTCACTCTCCTATGGTAACAATCTATGTTGGCTAGGTATGTGACTAGCCAGTCTATACCCATAATCTGGTCAAAGTCTATTATATCAAGGACATAGATATCCCAAAGAAAATGATACTCTCTTATCTCTAGAGAACATCCCTTTCATAAAAAAATTATTCCTAGAACGCGTTCCCAATGGTGTATTGATATTCATCACCCCTATTATAGACTCCACCTCAAGGATAAAACCATTAACAAGATTTAAATATATTAATGAATTGAAGGAACCGGTATCCAAAAAGGAAGTAGATAAAGTAGATGAAACTAGATTAGTACATCTCACTATCAATGGACCATCCTCGCTCTACACAAGTGTATGATGCACTTCATGTACCTATCTTTACTGTCATCCATGTTGTGTCGTCTGAATCCCTTGAGTTGCACCACTCAACCAATATGGGTGCACATATCGTGAAGCACCATTTCCACTACCTCTACCACCTCTCCCAGTAAAACTCCTGAAGCCAGTCTTATAAGGTGTAGAAGACTCCATCCCACTCTATGACTCTGAGAAGATACTCCCTCAGCACCAGCATGTATCTTATTCCTAAAAACAAATCTGTAGGTTCCCCAACGTTCCACCAAATTGGAACTCCACTGGTGGTCGAGGACAACGTGTAAGATAGTGTCTATACCTACCGCGCTAATGGGAAAGAACATGACTACGATACAATGCAATTTATCCTCTTGACTATCCCTCTTTAGTTCCTATGTCCTGATTAAGGTCCTCAGAAAGACGCTTACTACTCTCAAATTGAACACTCCCTGACCATGTAGTGACAACTACCTTTCTATTACTGGAATCCTCATTGAGGTTACCCTCTGAAATGAGAGCCTAATTAACCACTTCTGAGAATTTATTCTACCTAACATTATTTAGTTAGGACTTAATTTCACACATAATTTCATCTTGAAATAATTTTACTAAAGAATCCTCATCTACTGTGAAATCTACAAAAAAATACTGTAAATATAAAAAAAATTTAGTGTTATCAAATGTGGACATTCTTACCTAGGGTAGATGCATAAAATCTGATGTCTTCTCTTATCTCAGAATCTTTCGATAGAAGTTTTCTACAAACTTCTATAGAAAATCCATCCATAAAAAGTAACCAGTCTTTCCATATCATACCAGAATGTCCAACCAGCGCTTCGCTAACCACCACATCATATAAGTAACCAACTTAACCCTCCTCCCAACTGAAGTCTCTAAATGATCTAGTATCATCTCTACGGACTCAATCATGAATTCTGCTCTGATAGGTCCACCCTCTCGAGTAAAAGTGGGAGGGTGATGCATCAAAAACTCCATTGTCAACTCTGAAATTCTTTTCTGAACCCACTGTGGGTCTCTCTCTATGAATTGCATGAAACATGGAATGATCTCTCACAACTATTCATCTTCTTCCTAAGTTTTCACCGATGGTCCCTCAAGATCCCTTTAAAGATATTTATCATGGGCCATACCCCTTGTTCTCTCCCAAAAAAAGCGCCATGGAGACATATCTCTAACAATCCAAACACAGGGCATAGGTCTCATAATTCCACCTTAAAACATTATCTTAATAGGAGAAAATATCACAAAAAGTTTCAACATATCCTTTCCATTTTTTCTCTCCACACGGTCAATGCTGAGGCCTTATCACTACCCTTAACCATCCTACTCCAAGGTCTTGGTTAACAAGGGTACATATATTATCAATAATTAATTCGACCATTAATTTATCACATTATCTAAAATTAAATAATTCAACAATTAATTAATTAATCAGACACATATCATCAATCAAGGTTCTCTTTCGAAACCCATTCATTCTCAATTTGCATCATTATTTCAATATCACAACAAGTAAAAAATTTTCAAGTAAAAATTATTACCCATAAATCATTTTTCGATTGAGTACCTAGAATGATGCATGTCACGACAACCCTGAGTGCCTAGAATGATACATGAATAATCAAGTATCTTGCCTCATTAGTGAACAAATCAAAATTAAACAACTGTCAAAAAAATATCACATCGCACCAAAAGTGCATCACCTAGGGTGAAATAATATCCAACTGTAACAACAAATAGAAATCACAATAATCCCACCCCGAGTACTTATATTTTCCCCCATATATGGGTTTGAATATTCCATGCAAGATCTCATTAACAATCCTAGAATCTTCCTTGTATCAGGTCTAACATTCCCCAAAATAATAATCCAGAATAAGAAAAAAAAGAATACTCATTTGAAACCACATTGTGTTGTCCCAACCTAGGTGCCACTAAATGGAACCCTGAGCCGATTGGCCACATGACCTCAAGTGCGCTTCCCCATACGCCAGAGGATGTCAACTAGAAGCGAGGGTCTGGTAAGTAAATATTTTGGAGACTATAACATCTTTTATCAAAATCCAAACACAAATGGAAACAAAAACAATATCCATGTTAGGAATCATATTAATAACCAAAATAATATATGGCATGTGATAGTCAAAGAAAGAAAAATGGATTCTCAACTAAAAGTTAAAACATAGCATGACAATGTATGTGTCAAGTGTCTATAATTAAAATAAAATTAAAGACACAATGACTCCCAAGTGGGTTTTGAACCACGTATGGTTCCCTCTCCCATGCTCCAATCCCAAACAGTAACCTATCATAGGGCCTTCCCCTTATCATATCCTACAAAAAAATATCTTCTTAGTTGCTGATTAGATGGCCCGAATAAGGTGTGTTTATAACTCAGTAGGCCACCACCAACTGTGTCAAAAACGAGTCCAGTCGTAAGAAAGTGCATGACGTTCTATGAAACAATAAATACAATGCATAATTAAATAGTTATCACATTTCCATTTCATATTCAAATATTCACATTGGGTCAAGTTTCAATCCATGTTTCCCATTTTAATTATCTTTCATTATTATCAATCAATTGATGTAGGACATCATTCCAAGCACCCCAATCCTCATTAACTATAGGTCACCATTCATATCACTTTATATATCATTCGATGTAGGTCACAATGCCTAGCACCCCATAATCTCATGCTTGGATGACTATTGGGGAGGAACGCCATGTCCAGGTCCAAACTTTTAATTGGTCTAGAACTCCAAGTCTATTACCACAAAAATATAATAAATTTAACGATTCATTAATTCATAGGAATTAGCCACATCATTTCATTACTAATCCAACTATTAATTAAAAACATTAAAATTTCATTAGTCAAATCAACAATCATCTAAGCAGATAACCCATCTATTAATCCATCAATTAATTAATCAATCAACACAATTCACATTCAATAATTAATTATTCAAAATTAATTTCCCATATCAAATATCAAATCATCATAATTAATTATCACAATTAATAATATTTGATAAATACTAAGGAATATAATTAATTCTCATAATTAATTATCTTTCATAGCTGACATCACTTAATTATTAATTTAATGCAATTAATTATCGTAACAAAATCAATTCATTATCTCAATTACAATATCAATATGGGTATCCCCCCTTTATTTGATCTGTGATTCAATTATCGATTAATCACCAAGGAAAACTCAATTCAATACCACTTTTCTAATTACTCTAGTTTACGAAAATAGTTATCAATGGAAGAAAAAAATTCATAAACTCACATTCACATATCAAATTCCTGACTATGAGAGTTTGATTAATAAATCTTTACTCGTTTTATTACTGGATGTTATCCAAAATGAAATCCCCAAAATATGAGCGGCACAATGCCATCGATCAAGCTTCGAATCTAAATCCCTAAACCCAAATTAAGATCAAATACATCATGATCTTGAAAATATAGATCTATATCAACAATCCTAGATATTTATATGAACTCATATGTTTAGATCCAAGGAAATAGTGGAAATATTCTAGGAAAATATCAAGGATAGATATTTGAATGAAGAAGATAATAAATAGGATGGAATCCACATACCAGGAAGATAGAGAATTCTCAATATGGGCTTTCGATCTCACGGAACGATATTCATATCACCATGTAATCCCTATAGAAGGCTCTAAGAACACCTAGAATTTTTCTATCCCAAGACAAGGTTGAAATATGGGAGTTATGGGGGTTCAGGTTCTTTTAAAATGGATTTTTATATTTTTAATTCTGTCTACATGGTTTTGTGGGCATAGGTGCACGACTAAGGAAAATAATGTGCCAAACTTATGGACCTCTCAGCCTAGGTGTGCATGTATGGCACAATTTTTCAAACATTGTGGAAACCGTGCATACCTTTTTATCCAGTTTCTCATGCTTGTATCATTTTTGTCGCGCGGTTTGTTAAACCATGAGAAAATCGTCCACATCCCACTATCCTTTAGTTATATTTAAATGTCCACCCAAACGCACCCCAATCCACTTCTCTAAATCAAATGTACATAAAAAATTCAAAAATTACCTACAAATGTTCTAGATATGACTCTAGAAGTTTCTAGGATATTACACTGTAGTACCAAAAACATCACTAAAATGTAGAAAAGTCAATTCAAAACACATTCTTTTAATGAAATAATATTAAAAAAATATTATAAAAACCCATATATTATGGAAATTTCAATAAATTTTTTATACAATTACATGATTATGTAGAAATTATCACATACATTCAAAAAATATGTTTCTTTTTCTTTATCCCCTAACCTCAACTCATGATATTCTTAACAAACCACCCATGCTTGAGAAAAAAACTTATATAAGAAAACAATTATTATGTTAGTAATAATATAAAGAAATAAATTAAATAGAAAGTGTTAATTTTAAACAAAATGTTACATCGTACACAGAACAATGTGTATGAGATTCAGTTATTGTTTATTATTCTATGTCACACCATTTCTTTTTCTTCTTTAGGGATTATCTATTTAAAATTTTAATAAATATGTATAAGATAATAATTATATGAGAATTAATTAATTAGTTAATATATGATATAATGATTGGAAAACAATCAGATCATGTTTTTCTCCTGGTTTTGGAGATGTGATTCGCGTTTGAAACTAACATATTTCTTAAAATATAAAAACAATCTTAATGTGTTTTCTCGGTTCTGAGTACATTAGTTGTCCTTTTTACTAAAATGTCATTTTAAACTAGAAACACAATTTTTGAGTCATATAGGCACATTTTTTTGTTATTTTTATGTGAGACTGATTCCTACACTTCAGAAATGACTAATAACACATTTTCCAAAATTATCAATAAAACCATAGCATGTTTCCACAATTTTCATTCAGTAAAACATTTTTAACTAAAATTTCAATTTTAAACTGATAATAGAAACTTTGATTCATACTGGATCATTTTGAATTTTATTGATTTGTAATTGATTTTAAAACATTAAAAATGAGTTTTAGATCATTTTTCTAAAGTATCAAAATAATATGAATGATCTTTCTTTGTTTTGAGTATTCCATTTTTATTTTTTACTAAAATTAATGTCAACTTTAAATAAAAAGAAGCATTTGGAGTCATACTAATCACACTGTGTGTTAGATTGAGTTGTTGTTTATTACTACAAGTTTTATTGTACATATGGATTATTTTACAAAAGTAACAAAATATTATACATTTTATTCTCTATTTTGTTTATGTCAGTTGTTAGTTTTATGAAAATTAAGTTCAAATTTAAATAAAAAGACACACGTTGAGTCATATCGATCACACTGCGCATAATATTGAGGTTTGATTGATTCCTAATATTCCAAAATTACATATATATAATTTTCCTAAATTATCAAAAAAAATATTAGTATGTTTTTCATCTATTAGATAATCGTTTATTTTTAAAAAAAATCATTTTAACTAGGAAGCAAAAAACATTGAGTCACAATGGTCACATCATGTGTCTTTTTGACATGATATTGATTCCCACATGTCAAAATGGACTTATTATTAATTTTTTAAAATTATCAATACAATCAGGTTGTGTTTTCCCAGTTTTCATTTAGCGAAAACTTTTCAAACTAAAATGTCATTTTTAACTAATAATATACACTTTGAGTTGTACTAGGCACATTGTGTTTCATATTGATGTGAGAATGATTCACACATGACCCAAATGACTTATAGATAGTTTTCCTAATATATAAAACAAATATTAATGTTTATTCATGTTTTTGAGTATGTTAGTTGTTGTTTTTACAAAAATTAATTTAAATTTTAAATAAAAATTCATGTTTGTAGTCTTAGAGATCACACTGTGAGACGGATTGAGGTGCTAATGATTCCTATACATACCAGATGTATTAGAGATTTTTTTAGTAATTTATTTATATAATGTTATTTTTTTTCATATTTTTGAGTATGAAATGTTTTTTTTTTACTAAAATATAATTTTAAACATGAAACATGCTCTTTGAGTGATATAAGTCGTATCATGTGTCACTTTTATATAAGACAAATTCCAACATGTCCCGAAGAACATATGAGTAACTTTTATTAAATTATCTATAAAGTAAAAATGTGTTTTCATAGTTTCTAGTGAGTGAATATTTTTTAAATAAAATTTAAATTTTAAAATGAAAATAAACACTTTATGTAAATCTAATGACATTTTGTATCATATTGAGGTGTGGTTGAATCATACAAATAAATAATGCCTAATGGATCATTTTACAAAACTATGAAAACAATAAGGATGTTTATTCTTGGTTTTGAGTATTTTTGTGGAATTTTATATTGAGATTAATTTCAATTTTAAATAAAAATATACCCTTTGAGTCAAATCAGTCACACTGTGAATTAGATTGAGGTGTGACTAATTCCCACATGTCCCAAATAATATATGGATAATTTATATAGTTTATAATATCAATATAAATGTTTTCTCGTGGTTTTGAGTATGCCACATGTCTTTCTCACTAAAATTAATTTCAACATTATATAAATAGACACAGTTTGAGTCATACATGTAACAACATTCATTAGATTGAGGTTTAATTGATTCAAACATTTCCAAAAATATATAATGATCATTTTTATAATTTAGCACAAAAATATATGTTCATTTTCTCAATTTTTAGTATGTCACTTGTGTTTTTTCAAAAATTCCATTTAAACAAGAAATACTAACATTGATTCATACCAGTCACATTGTGTGTCAATTTTATATGAGTCTAATTCCTATAAATTGAAAATAAATTATGAATCGTTTTCATAAATTAATAATACACAATGGTATATTTTTATTAGTTTACAATGAGTGACACTTTTTAACTTAATGTTAATTTTAAACTAATAATGGACACTTTGAGTCATACTCGGAACATAGTTTTTTAGATTGAGGTGATGATAATTTCTAAACATCCTAGATGACATATGTCTCATTTTTCTTATGTATAAAAACTATACATATGATTTTTCTTAGTTTTGAGTATGTTATTTTTCTTTTTTACTAAAATTAATGTTAATTTTAAATAAAATGATACACCTAGTGTCATATTGGTCACACCATGCATTAGATTATGGTGTTGATTATTAATATATGTCCCAAATGAATTATATATTATTTTCCAAAATTAATAAAACAATATAAATGTGTTTTCTTCATTTCTATTATTCCAATTTATTTTACTAAAATTTATTTTTAAACTGGAAACACGCACTTTGAGTCCTAAATATCACATCATGTATAGGTTCATTGTGAGACTAACTACTAGACATCAAAAATGAAACATGAATAATTTTCTTAAATTACTAATATAATCCAAACGCATTTCATCATAATTTAGTTAGTGATACTTTTTGAACCGAAATTTCAATTTTAAACTGATAAAAGACACTTTGATTCATATCGGGCACATCATGTATCTGATTGAGGTGAAGAAAATACCTACACATCACAAGTGACTTATGGATTGTTTTCCTAATGTATAAAAACAATACAACCACATTTCATGAGTTTTTAGATTTTCAGTTGTATTTTTTAATAAACTTAATTCCAATAAAAGGACACATGTGGAGTCATTCAAGTCACATCATGCTTCCAATTTATGTTTAGCTAATTCTTAAATGTCCCGAATGACTTATGGATATTATTACAAAAGAAATAAAAATATTCTAATGTGATTTATTATTTTTTAGTATTAATCATGCATTTTTTACTAAAATTTCATTTTAAATTTTAAACACACACTTTGAGTCATACCAGGAACATCATGTGTCAGTTTGATGTGAGACTAATTCCTACTTTTCACAAATTAATTATGAATCGATTTCCTAAATTATTATGATAATTTGAGTATGTTTTCACGTTTTTTTGTATCTCACTTTCATTATTTACTAAAAATAATTTAAATTTTAATCAATAAGGCACAATTGGAGTCATTGAAGTATTTTGTACATCTTATTGAGTTGTTGCAAATTCATAAACAACATAAATGACTTATTGATAATTTACTAAATTATTAAATTAATATTCATTAATTTATTGGTTTTTGATTATTTGATGTGTGTTTTTAGCCAAAATGTAATTTATAAACTAAAAATTTATAGCTCAAGTCATACTAATAACATTTTATATCACATTATGGTGATGTTGTATTATTATGTGATATTTATTTCTTTCAGCTAACTAAAAAAATAGAAAATATGGAACATGTATTTTTCCGATGTAGGAGGAAACCTCATGACACCACAAATAATTCATGTTTCATGTATCATGGGATTTCTATTCTATAATAAAGGCACATTCTATAACTTTTATGGATTTTTGGAGATGGTTGAATGAAAAAATAGGACTTCTCAAAAAAACTATGAAAAAACTAAATAATTGTTCGATAAAAATAATATGAAAGATAATATACAAATAGTAGATACTATGGTCGAAAAAATAGTTCAATAAGTATTAATAATTCACCTTTTAGTGACTATTTTATACATTTTTTACTCATTTAATTTTGGTGATTATCTAAGATTCAACCAAAAAATAAAATCTCTGATGATCGTAAGAAGCTTCAAATAAACCACCCTAACTTGAAAAACAAATCCATGTGTTTAAGAAAAAATTTCTTTTGTTGGTGATTATGAAATTAAATAAATTAAAAATAAATATTAAACCTTACATCACATAAATATAGAATGATTTTATAGAGAACACATCAAGACTAAAAATCATGTGATGGATAATAATTTTTTGAAATATTCAAAAAAAAACCAACCAACCTTGTTTTATTTGAAATCACTAAATCTTTTTGATAAAATATATATATATAGTTGAATGTATATTGGATATTGGAGAATGATATTGTTAAAATTTGAGTTTGTGGTCATTTTTTCTGAATTAAAATGTAAATTATAAACTAAACAAAAGATTTTATGTCATAGAGAGAAGAATATGTATCATATTGAGGTACGACTAATTGACTATTTGATGCACTTTTTGTATTCTACCATCTTCACTAAGACCAAAATGAAAGAAATGGTCCATTTGGATATAAGATAAAACCCCATTATATTTGAAATGCCTCATCCAAAAGAAACATGGTAGATAAAACCCCATTCAAATTGAGGTACAATTATTGATTTTCTCATTTTTCTCGTCAATCTCAACCTATGCATCCTCCTTCACGATAGTCTCTAACAATGAATCCTCATCCACCTCATACTCCAACTCTTACATAGCCTCCACCTCATCATTTGACTCCAGCTATAAATCCACCATTCACCAATAATATTATTATATACAAGTCAATGCTTCTAAAACAATTATTTCTTCCATTATAATTATCCTAGAGAAAGAGATAAAAAATAAAAAATAATAATTATGATGCTAATTCCTCCCACAAAAAATATATTTCTAAACTCCATGACTATTGTAGATCACTATAATAGCAAGAAATAACCTAAATTTGTTTCCTGGAAAATAATTTGACACCATGTATGCTTCTCACTCATCCCTAAATATATTTAATTCTTATTTTTAGTATGAAGGTTTTAAATAATTTTGATAGTTTTGAGAAAATATAGAAAAAATATATTAAGAAATTTTTTTAATGATATTTTAATTACATCCAAAATATAACAGTTGTGGGATGTTTCACTTTATATGGTTTATTAACAATTTCATTAATTTTAAAACATAATATCTACAATTTTTGTCATTAAATTTCTTCGAACTCTAGATAAACATGACCAAAATAAGTAAATATTTTCCAAATATGTTTTGATAGTCAAATGTTTCTATATATACCCTAACATGTTTCCATTTGATGTAATATATAGGATATTTAGGCTTAGTCAATAATTTCATTCACTGATTTGTCCTATCGTTAGAAATTATTTGTCATAACAAAATTCCTGATAAATAAACTAAAATATATAATTTGAATTTTATCAATAAAATTATTTTAATATATTATAAATTTACAATGCACATAATTTTTGGGTTATTTATTGGACATCCATGATTATGATCCAAAGAATAAATATTTTGAATATCCAAATTGAGTTCAATCAGTATTTAGTGCTTCTATAAAAAACCAGATATGAAATGAAAAAAACAAAAATAAATTTTATGTTTCTAAATTGTACAGTTTTAACCCTATTTTTTTCGGATCAAAACGTGTGTATAATATGTTATTCTTTTCTCAAATGCATCATAAATCACATTTTCTTCTTCATCTCAATTTATTCATTCTCCAAAGAAGTTTCTTACGTAGGAATGATACAAAAAATAATGAATCCAATTTTGTTTGCACAATCATCTCATTATATATTAGTAATAGAAATATAGTTAGAAAATTATAACATTTATTAACTCAAATAATCACATTAATTAAATTTCTGAATTGAAATATAACCAAAATTTACCTTATGTACTTATTTACAACTGAGACTCCTTGCAATTGAAACATTAAAATCTTATTTATATTGTCATGACCAACTCCTCTATGATGAAAGTTCTAGATATATATTCTTCATTGTGATTGTAAGAAATATTTTTATATTTTAATGTGTTCTATGAACGATGTTTTATTGATAATAAATGTTTATATGGAACTAGAATGGAGAAGATAATCTTATAAGGTCCTTTTGATTTTTTGGTTTATTCATTGTATTTTCATGATCTGACCTTCTATTTCCCCATCAAATTTTCCATATATAATATAATACCTCAAATTAGTCTGCTTTCATCAAAATTTGTAGGTTTTTCATATGAAAAATACTATTTAAGACAAACCTCAAGTGCCTTTATAAGAATATATATCCATGGTATGAATGTCCCAAAATCTTCCATGATTGTTGTAATGTCATGATCATCAGGTGGAACAAGATACTCATTGGTCATCTCCTGATTTACCTCAGTTCATACTCTCATTGGATCATTTGTGAGTTCATTATTTATTAGATTATCTCTAGATATATTATACAATGTTCCACTTAGAATAAGGGGGTTTATGGGAGTTGATAGATATAAGTCACATAAAACTTTACCATCTATACTTTTAGTAACACAATGTTAATGGAAGTTGTTTAATTCACATTTTTGAGTAATTGTAATGAAAAATTTTATTACCTTACGTAAGGTATAAAGTTGAGGGGAATTAATAACCTCAAATATATTTGGTTCATTTTGTTTTTTATGTGTGGATCATTGTTTTCTATCAATTTTCATCGATCCATTCTCAAATGTTGGTCTCCAAAATGAGAAAAAGTAATAATATCTTACCAAGAATATATTTTTTCATAAAATCCTTTCATCATATTATATGTATCATACTATCATTTTTTATTAATGAAATATGTTCTAGGTAACACTCCAGAACAAACTCCTTTAACATGATAATATTATTTAATTTGTTTCTAATATAATGAAATTAGTTTTTCTTATAGCGCAGTCATTGTACATTACTGTTTATAAATCATATAAAAAAATATGAACAAAAATTTATGTTTTTATTTAATATTTTTTTAAAGAGTAATTAATTTCTATTATTTCATACTTACACATATTTTCCACACTAAATTTGTTTGTTCATTGACTAGTTTAACCATTTTATTTATGAAAGCCTCCAATTATAGAACATGACTTGGTGTATTAGTGGCTTCAGATTTTGATTCATCAATTATATATATATAATGGAACATATGTTTTTACATATCATATATAAAATTTATTGCTGATTTAAAATACATACAAATGTCTTCTCTACTGAAGTGTACCCCATCCTTGAATTTTGATAGGGTTACATTGGTATTGATTCATGTTCATTATATTTAGAATACTTTACTATTACATAAATTAATAATTTGTAATAAATTTAGGATATATAAGAAAGGTCAATTAATATTTTGTCTACTACAATCCACCTAAAAAAATTCTCATCATGAGAATTGATTAAATCATTCTACATTTCCTACTTTATAATGTCTGTATAACTAACTAGTTAATGGGGAGTTACCTTACACTTAGAATCCCTAAGATGTAGAATGGTAAGATGTTTTTAGAACCCTTACATGGTACATTCCATCAATCAATATGTCAAATTTATTATGTAAATTTTTTAAAAGATAAATTCTCTATAAAAAATAATTAAAAATAACTCAATGCTTCATTATATAATTTTTATTAAAATTTAGAATGTATATAATAACATTGCCCTTATATATTCCGAAATTGATTCTTTTTTTATAAGATGGATGTGGTTCCATGTATCAATATTAATCGTCACATTAAACCTTATTGTGACTACAACATTATTAACTAATGTTGACATGTAGGGTTTAATAGTTTTTCCTTGTTGATTCTGGTTGAACTCAAATTTTATACCATCACATATTACCATGATAATTTTATTCATCACTTTGATGATGCATATTTTTTTTTCAAAAAATTGTTGTTGATCCCTCAATAAATATACATTTTCATCATAAATAGCTTGATTGTCCATGTGATTCATTACTTCATCACTATCAAAAGACATTGTTTTTCTACATGAGTAGACATGTGTTTAGATTGAATTATGTTAATGAAGTAAAGATTTGATAATACTAAGAGGAAAATAATATTATATTAAAAACAATTTTACCTACTAATTTAACTTTGTCTCTTTATTTTAAAAGTAATATGGTTTTTGGATTCTCTATTGAGAACCCAAATCCCCTTTTTGTGCACCCCTCTAATGTAAAATACATTTTCTATATTGGTACTAATATTAACTGCTTGGAATTTCTCAATAGAAGGGTCTTCCTCGGTTAATGTTCCTCTTGACCCAATATTTATTTTAGTTCCCATCAGCATAATTGAAAAATTATGGTTTTCTAAATCTAAGACATAAAATAATTTCACTACTTCTGATTCCATTTTTAAAAGATCATCATTTTCTATTGCCATAAAAAAAAATTAAACTTCACAAAGACCATATCATCAATATTTACTTCTCTACTATTGTCAAACCCTTTTCAATTGACTAACTGGAACTTGAAATTTTGTATAATACAACTCGTATATTTGTTCGATAGTGAAAAAATATGAATAATTTTATATATAATATATTCCTATACTTGGAATCAGATATATACACCAATTATTCCTCAATTATAACTCTAATTTATTTTATCCTATTTCAGCCAACATGTTCTTTTTATTGGATGTATAACCATTTATTAAAAAACCAGTGTAAGATGTATCCTTTTGAATTGGTCCTCTAGCAAGACATTGAAGACATTCAGCAATTGAATTCAAATTTTCAGATAAATCATAAAAAATTTGATCATGGAACCATCCAATAAACTTTTTATTCTATGTATTTTATATCCATTATTTATCCCTTGATGGATTAAAATATCTAAGATTTTATTTGTGGTCATCAATGTATGGATTGAAAACTTTACTATTTTTTAATATGTAAATTTCTTCTTCCTCTCACTTTATGATGGTAATTTCAAAAACATCACTACTGAAAATCCCTTCACCTATAAGGTGTCCATTGTTAAGAGACTTTGGGATACTGATGTTTACCACATATGATAGGTAATAAATATATAATTCAATATCTTCTTAAATATTATATTGTTCTTCAGTACAAACTTGTCTTTTAATTTTACTCTTTATATACAGTTTCAAAATATTCATATATCGTTCAATGGATAACATCTATCTATAATAGAAAGGACTATATAATTAGACCTATCCTTCCGTGAGAGCCACAAGGAGGACCATTATATCAAAGAATTATGGTTTAAAGAACATCTCTATTTCATATATTATGACTAAAACCTCTTTATGCATGATTTGAAATAGTTTCAGGTCTATAATATTATTGCATACGGATTTTCTAAATTAGCATAGTATAATTAATGTATGTAATAATGTTTTAGGGAGGCTGAAATGGAATGAAACAGGCATAAAATCAATCATAAAAACATGAATTTTATTTATTTTGTTTTTATAAAATCTAATTATTCAATGAAAATACATTCTTGATATTTTATAAAAATGAAACTGTAACATTTACACGATTATGGATTATGAAAAATTGAAAATTTTCTTATTTGGATATAGTGTAAGATGTCGGAAGAAGAAATTTCTTACAACAGACCTTCACTGGTTCCACCTCTTCCCATATCCCCATGCAAATCATGTCTAACCTAGCCTTGATTCCATATTTGGTTTTTGTAGAATATTTAGTCATGTTCCAATAATAATATCAAATGCTTTGTTTTTTTACATGCATGATATAATTAAAATGTTTGATGTATAGGAAATTCCAATACATTAATTCAAAGAAATTTGATCTCATATTCCAACAAGATTTCATAAGGTTTTTAAAAAATGGTTTACCAATAACAGTGTCAATATATTTTAATATATTTAATAGTTTATCACCCAATAGTGGATGTAGTTTATTACCTTATTAGTTATTCACATTTACTGTTGTCATCCATGATTGATATTTTTGTGATCAAGGTAAAAATTTATGACTTTTTAAAAACATAGTCTTTGAGGAATGTTTTGATAAAACATAGAGTGTTCATTGTTCACAAATGGGAAACCCCAACATTCCATTAATGTTATAACCTAAAAAAGTTCCATTATATTGAAATATATTTATCATTCCATAAAAATTTCCTTCAATGTGAATTATTCTATTCTATGATCATCATACATTATAACACATGTATCCCTCATTAATTTTACATTTTCGATCAATAGATCCAAATAGACATCAATATCATTACTGGTTTTCATTGGTCTAGATCTGAGTAAAGATAATATAATTTATTTTCTCTTCATTCATAACCATTGTGATATGTTATAATTTACCAGCATGATGAACTATGAACTTTGAGTAATTGTTTGTACACCAAAATGATTTATTCTATCTTTAGATAATATAAAACAAATTTTTTTCATCTGATTCCCTTATTGATGATACATGTAAAAAAATTCTTTCACTAACGAGAATCTATTGGATAATGTAGGTTCCCATATGTTATTACTATATTTTCGTGCCATATCAATTGTATCATTTTTCATAATATATATATATATAGTCTTCTAAACTTTTCAATGTTAAGAAATCACCATTCATCATTTGACAGAATTGATTACTTTTTTTCTATTAATCCACACTCCAAAAAGGTGATGATATGAGTGATTCATGTTCCTTGTGAAACAATAATAAATCATTTGGAAAAGCATGAATTTTTTTATATATCATTCCCAACAAATGTTGATATTATTTAGCATTATATTTTTGAAATGAAATTTTATTTTCTTCTAGTATCATATCATTTAGGAAATCAAGTTGTTATATAAAGATGGTATCACTCTATCCACTTACATATTTCAAATTATATTACTCTAACACAACTGAAAATAATGATTATTTAGTACAACTAGTATGCAATGGTCTCTATACATAAGTATTGAACTTCTCAAACAATATTGGAAATTCAAAAATATAAAAATAAATATCAATTTCCATTTATTCCTTATAATATCTTTCATTGTTTGCACATGTATTCAGATCTAATGGTCCATAAACCATAGAATCTTATCAATCAGTGATCACATTCCATTTATTCCTATATTTATTGTATCATATATAGCTCAGATCTATTCCATGAAAAAATAATTCTTCATAATATTTTATACTAATTTTTATTGAAAAAGTTAATGTAAAAATGGAAAATGGATTTCAGAAGTGTCTCATGTATACTTTGTTGAAGATTTGATGAACTATTTAACTCCATATTAATAAAATTTTGTCAAAAATTAGAATTCATACATTTTTGAGTCATTCCAATCCTATTACAATCAGAAAATATTTTTATTCTAAACAAATAATAAATAAACATAAAATATTCATTATCAAAAGAGAATGTCATGGATAAATATATTACAGGGAGCCCAACACTTGGTTGGTTCAAATAATTTCAATAGGCTTAAAAGAAAATGGTTAATTTAATTTATGAAAAGAATTACTATAATATGGTAGGTGTTATAATATGAATTCATCCAAAATGGTCACTAGTACCAGGTATAGGAAAATTGTCTTGTAGATTAGATCAAGAAACAAAAGTTCATTTCTGGAAGAGATGTGAGATGATACTTAAGAAAAAAATTCAACAATAACTATTCGAGGGATGAAGTAACCGAGGAAGATAGTTTTCTTGTTAATACATTTGAAATCACTACATCTTTATTAAAAAAATTTAATATCATCTAAAAAACCCATTAATATTTCAAAATAATTCTTATAAAAAAATTAAAACCTCTCTTGAAATTTTTTTTTAATATTCCACAAAAAACAACAAATTGTTTCCAAATAAATAATTTGATACGAACCCCCACTTCTATAAAAATGAGTAGGGCCAAGTGAAACCCACAAAATAATTTTCAAAAACCATTAACAATAAATTAAAATTTCAAAACCATTTAAATTGAAAGATGTACATTTTGAAATATTTAAGATTTTATAGGTTCACTATGACATCACTTTATGATTTTAAAAACACAGAATCAACATTAGTTATTTTTAAGGAAAAACCTTGATTTTATTTTTGAAACCGACACTAACATTTAAAAATAATTTTCTTATTTTAAAACTAAAATTTAAAATATAAATTACAATTAAAATTAAAATTATGTCTCTACCTAATATAAATAAATGCATGATTATTATTCATTTGATTAAAATTTCATAATGTTTCCATGAGTAAAACATTTTTCATTATACAGTTGTAAATTAACATTTTAAATCCTAACATTGTCATCATGGAATTGTCACCTAAATATCGAGGTTCCCATGCTTTTATTTCTAACATCCTTCAAGGAACAATTCATTTATAAAAATATGTTCCATCAAGCATCACACAATAATCCACAAATCTATGATTTCACATTCTAATCAATTTATTCAATAAAAAACATCAAGATGGTTTTACAAATACTCATGAGATTGGAAAATATTTTCAAAAATTTCATGAGGTGTTAGACAGAATCAGTTTAGGATATCATTATTAGGTTTTACATGAATGTTTCTAAGTGTGAGTCGAATTAAAAGTTATCCAGTACCTGATGTGATAGAATAATAGAAGATTTGGTTTTTGTTTTGTATGTAACCAAACATGAAGTTACACCATGTATTGATTTTATACATTATTCGGCGTGTTTATAAGATCATGGAATGATTTTGATTGTTTAGGACTTGTGGTAGAGAAATGAGATAGTGAATCAATAGATGAAACATATAATTTTTTGGGAAACTTGAGCTTAAGGAGGACTGAATAATGTTATTTCATGAGATTGGGTGGGCTGATATGGAAACCACATCACATGTGTTGTTCACATTATATATTTTTGCTTGGATTATATTATAATGTCTGTAAAACATTTTAAAATTTTTAAAATCATGAGATTAAATTGTATTAATATTCTTAGTTATTTATTCCATTTTATACATTAATATCATAACCTCAGATGGGTGAAAGTGTTGTTAAAAAACTATCCTTTTTATAAAATAAGGATTCTATTTATCAATCACAAAAAAGATAGTTTTAAATACATATGAAGAATATGTTATTTATACTTTAAGAAAATACAACAATGAGATTTTCCTTACATAGATCTTTAAAAATGAATAATAATTTAAACAAGAATTTAGAAACCATTATTAAACTATTTCTTTTTTAACATTAAATTAAGAAGACTCGTTTGAAAACCATTTTCCTTGGGGAAGTCCATATTTATTAAAAACGCACATTTAAAAATATATTTTAGATTTTTTCCAAATGGATTTAAGAGGAAAATCCCAATCTACAAAAATTTAAAAACATTTAAGTAGAAACATAAATAATTCTAAATATGAAACTAAATTTTATTAGATGTATGTAATAAAATTAAATCAGCGAGTTAACGACAACCTTCCATAAACAAGAAAGTGGGTATCAGAAAATATATATAATATCCCAAGAATTGTCCACAAAACAAGGGGAGGATATCTGACATATAGTTTCCAAAGGTAACTAAGCCGCACATAGAATACTAGTCTGATATGTGACCAAAACAAGAAATCAAACTTGAGCATCACAAGGAAATCGAGAACAACCTCTGGAAAATAACTATTTTTACGAGACGAGTATCCATCATCTAACCATCCTATAATTGGTATCCCACATGAAAGAAAAAAAATACACACAAAAATAATCACATCCACTTACAATAACAACACACAATTAATAATAGAGGTGAACCATGTCTCCCTTCGAAAAATCATTTGAATGATAAGTTGAAAAGATATATTTTTTATAATATTTAAAAAAATATTAATATCAATAAAAAAATCATATGAAAAAATGAATTTAAAACCCAATATAATAAAACAATACTAATCAACATTTTTTAATTTTAAAAATTCTCTTCAAAATTTATAAACATACACAATTAAAAATGTACATATCATAACATATATTTATAAAAATATTCATATATTTAATGTGAATGTTTGAATGTTTCTAATATATATATATATATATATCTGTGTGTGTGTGTGTGTGTGTATGTGTATATGTATGTATATATTTGCACAAATACATATGTGTATAATCATAAAACATGTAAATAAGAATCCAAAACATTTGAAAAAAATTAATAACAAAAGAAAAAAAGTAAAACATTAGAAAAAAACTCAAACAAAAACATCAATTAATCAATTTCATGAACTCATTTATTATCCAAATAGATTTCATACCCAACTATAAATTACATTACAACATAAATGTAATTTATGAAAATCGTAAAAAATATTTCATTAACCAAAAGAAATTTTTTTAATTTAAATCCTTATAAAAAACAAGGGTGAATTCAAAAGAACCCAATTGGAAATCAATTATAATCCCTTAAAAACAACCATTAATGTGCATATTCAAATCAAATAAAACCCAAATAAAAAATTATAATCTTGGATAAACCATTTAAAAAATCCATGAACATAAAAACATTAGGGAACATAGAAATCCTAAATACACCTACTATAGGATATCATAGATGATGTCAAACCTTCAGCAACAGTGAGTTGAAGGATTGAAAAATAAGAGGAAGAAACAATAGAAAATATATAGTCAAAAGCATGTATTTACACACCCAAAAAAGCAATCAATGGTCGAGGAGGAGAAAAATATATCATACCATGGATTAAAGCTTTTATTATCATGATTGAAAGTTGAGATATCACGAAATATTGAATTTATTTTATCTTTAGACTCATTCAAGCCATGATTCATTCAACACTTCATTTGAGAATTTATATGAGACTTTGATTCGAGGAGAGTAGCCCCAACAGTATGGGAGTTCTACAGAAGCATCAGATATCGTGTCTGATTTAGTCGTGGTTATGGTTATTTCAACTGATTGGGGATACTTTTAATATCTCTTCAAAAAAAGTGCTTATAAGGATACCTTTTATTAGTTCTAAATTAATAAGCGCTGATAAAATATATCATTATAAACACTAAAGAAGTGCTGATAAGAAGATTATATATCAATGTTAAAACATTATCAATCATAAAGAATTTATCATTATAATTATTATTAAAAAATTGGAAAATATAAATATATAATTATATAATTATATATTACAATTTCTTAACAATTCAAATATATAATTTTTATTTATCATTATATAAATAACTATTTTAAAACACATATTTTTTAATTATAATATAAATAAATTTTTTTTATAAATATAGTAAATATATATTTATAAATATATTTTAAAATATATTAATAATTATTTATTTGTAATTCTAAATATATTAATGTCATTATAAATATTTTATAAATATTTATATTTGATAAATAAATATAATTATAGATATAGTAAATATATTCATATTTAAAAATATATATTACAATTTTATAATTATAAATATATTTATATCATAATATATATATATATAGATATATATTTATTAAAAATATATATATATTAAAGATAGAAATTATATAAATATATTTACTATAATTTTATAATTATTTAAATATTTAATTTTTATTTATAATTACCTAAATTCTTTTTTTAAAATAATATTTTTATATTTTTATGATTATATATACTTATATAATTATATATATTTTTAATAAATAAATATAAATATTTTAAACAAATTCATTACTTACATAAATTTATTATAATATATATATTATTAAAATATACATAATTTTTTTATTTATAATTATATAAGTACATTCGATAAAATAGTATTTTTTAAATTATAAGTATATGAATTTATAAATTTAGTAACTATAAAATTATAAATATATTTTTTTATAAATATTTATTTACAAAAATATTTTTTACATTTTTAAATAATATAGAAACTTAAATGTATTCGCGTTAAAAATGTGAGAAATTGATTAAATAAAAATGAGTACACTTTAAAAAGATAGAAAAAATATATTTGTTTTTGGAATTAAGTATAAATATTAAAAAATATGGATATATATTGAAATAATTATGAAAAAATATTGAAAATGTTAAAACATATTATAAAAATATATATATATATATATATATATATTTGAAAATGATTAAATTGCCAAAAAATAAAAACAAAAAACGGAAAACTAAGGAAAAAAAATAATACTTAACAATTATAATATAAAAAATAAATAAATAAAACTTCCCCATTAAAAACATAATATATTAAATTAATCTTGTTATAATGAAATTATAAAATTAATACTAAAAGTAAAAATTACATAAATATTATGTGTATGTGTTTCTATATAATATTTCTTTAATTATGTAAATATTAATGTGTATGCATTGTATATAAAAAATCATTAGTTAACTATATATATATATATGTGAAACCAAGGTAACACACATTTGATATATGTCAAATTGAAAAATCAATTCACATTAAATTATGTCTATTACTCGATGAAATTGATCAGTATTTTTAAATAATATCAATTTTTAATTATAATCCATTCTTCACTAAATATATGTCTTTTTATTGTAAATCATAAATACTTTGTGTTATATAATTCATATTTTAGGAAATGATATATAAATTAATATTTATTTATATATATGAATATATTTTTATATAAAATGTATTAATGAATAGTTATGTATGAAAACCATTAAAAGTTAATAAGGTATCAATATGTTCTTAATAATTATATTTTACTCATTTTTTATATTTACATTTAAAATATATTAGTTATTACTATTTAATATATATATATATATTAAGATTATTCACATTCATGTAAAAAACTCATAATAATTTTATTAATAATATTTTTGTTTATTCATTTTTTATTTAATTATTTCTTTATTTTTTTTATTACAATTTATTCATTATATATTTTTATATATCTCATTTAAAATGTTTATAGTATTTAAAATCTATTTATATATATATAAATTATTCTTTTCATCCATAATTATTTATTTAATAAAATATTTAATATATTTCTAAATTTACACATTTTTATTTTTTATTTTTCTAATTATTTCATTTTTTTATTTTCCATAAATTTTTTTAATATATACTATTTATTAATTTTTATAATTTATATATATATATACACATTTAATTTACTCATTTTAATCAATAAATTTAAAATTAATAAATTTTTAATACTTTTTAAAATTTACTAATTTTTAGTTTCAATTTGTCTAATTATTACATTTTAATTAGAACATTAACTTGTGCTAAAAAATCATGGATAACGGATACCCTTTATTAGTGCTAAAAAAGCACCAATAAAGGGTTCCCTTTATCAGTGATTAAAATAAACCATAGATAATGGTCAATTATGTAAAAAAAATTCTTTGTAGTATTGAGTGAAAGAATATAAACCTCTCTGAATTAATTATAATGAAAAAAAATATATTGATCAATCTAAAAATACATACTCGTGGTGTATTAATATTGATATCATATTTCATTCCATCTCATCAAAGAGTGGGTGGATAATGGAGAAATTAAGCCGGAATTTATTCATAATCATTATAAATTGGATGATACTCTCACTAATGTAGTCCCTAAGAACATATTTGAGAACATGAGGCTTGAAATAAAGTTACATCGCCTCCCAAACAATAAAAATCATTTGATAACCCATAATGGGACGTAGATTTTATTGTCAAATGGGATAAGTAAATAATAAACAATTTGTTTGGATGTTATGGAAGATATAGTGTTACAAGTGTGTCAACAAAATTATTATCTAACATTATTTATTCATTTATTAAGTAAATAGCGTTTTTATGAATAGGTAGGTAAATAATAAGTTTGTTTTATTTGATTGCGGGGTCGAGGATTGTATCACTTGGACAAAATTGTTTCCTACCTATGAGAGATAAAGTTATCTCAAAAACACTACTCTAACATGTGGTGTGGATTCAAGATATTTTTTTACATAAAAGGGATATTATTTTACATATATTTGATTATGATTTATGTTTACATTTTATTTTTTAAATAGTTGAATTTAAATTAATAAAAAAATACAAATTGGTATTTTGAAGTTCACATTGATCTTTTTCAAGATGATATATTAATTTTCAACCACAACTGTGAAGTATTGTGAAATTTATAAGAAGTGTTTTCTAGTTCATTGGAGATCACTGATGGTGATTTTAAAATGTTAGGTGAATATTCAATGAAATTTGGAATTCTGGTATTATTGCTAAAAATAAGCTTTGTATTGATGTCTTGTAAGATTTAATTCTCTTGGATATTGATTCACTAGGAGTTTCTTATGAAGATAATATATCATCATGCATAAATTTAACAAAGATATCCTATTATATTAGGAACTATTTTAAAAAATTATATTTTATCAAATGCGATCTTGAGAAGTGACATAAGACTTCATTAAGCCAGTTATATCTTTTCATCTACTTTTTATGACATCATTATGGAGTAATACATTTTTTATGTGTATATCATTAGGAATGGGTGTGTGAAGGACACTGAAAAATAAGGAACAAAACCTACAGTCCTTCAGGTAATTGGTAAGTGGTTGAGAAAGTATGATTATATTTAATTGAACCAACAGTTTCCTACCATTGAGAAAGGATATATTTTTATCCATTCATACTATAAGGTTTCATAGTATCACTCCAAAGAACTATGAGAGGAATAATGATATACTACGGTAAAAATAATATATTTCTAGTATTCAACATGTTTCATGAATAAAATTTATTTCTTGATGTTGAGGCAAAAAGTGATGATTTGAATATCTGATTCAAACATAAGAGAGATTGAGGTATCATAATGAATTGGTGGTTTTGACCTTAATAATTTCATTCATTATTGTTAATTTTGATGATCCCCCAAAATAAAATTGGATAATACTTTCCAAACCTTATATAGAACCTATACTATATTTTAGATCCCTGAGATTCTATATCGATATTAAAATTAGCTACCTAATAGTATGTTGGACATGGAAAGGAGTAGGCTCATACATTGAGGTCTGACCATCAAAAAATATCTTATGTGTCGATTTTATTTCATATTCTCTCAAATAGTTGAGAAATAAATTATAGAGAGATAATTATAACATTAATCAGTCATATGGGATTATGTCTTGTAGAAGAGTTTAGAAATTGAAAAATGGTTTCCACTGATTCACCCCTTCCCCCACTAAGTGGTACCTTATTTGATATAGGGTCTATAATAATAATAATCTAAATGGAGTAATTTTAACCTCTTATAAACAATCTATATTTTAGTTTTTACTTAATCCACACAATTATTTATTATTTTCATTTAAATCCAAAACATTTTCTAATATTTTATTAATTTAAAATATAAAAAAAATTCCAAAACCAAACATAATCTCAGCATATCCTAGAATCACTAAATTTCTAAAACATATAAAATAATAAAAATTTTATAACAAAATAATACAAAAAATAAAATTATCTTCTTATTGGTCAAAAGGAATAGTGATAATAAGAAATAAATTTCCTAAAACAGGAAATCTATAGTGATATTTTTTACATATAAATAATGGGATGCACATACCTCATTATTAAAATGTGGACCTAAAATTTATGAACTAGAAAAAAAAATATTGAATGAAATTTTAACAAATAAATGGTTGTGATATAAATACCCTAAGATTCTATGAGAATATAAGTGGTTTTTAAAATGTAAATATTGAAAAAATAATTTTGTGTGTGAATGATTTATTTAAAGTATTCTATTCCAAACATTATTGGAATGAAAATAAAATGTTTAGATAAACGATTTTATGATAAAATAATAATAAATAAACACTATCAGGTGGAAGAATTTTTTTTTCATTTAGGTATGTAAGATTCATACCATAGTAGATTTTTTATACAAGATGAAGAAAGTACTGACTAAAAAACCCTTAATCATAAACACTTCACTTATACAAAAAACATCCAAAATCATTCAACTATCCCATTATAATTCTAAAGAGTTGATATATTTTCAAAAATAATATCAAATAAAGTTGGAAGAAAAGTGAGATAAAATGGATTAAAAAATCATTAAGATACTTATTCTTTTATTCCACACTAGAGTCAGAGTATTGTAACCCACTATTCACAAATATAAAAAATGATTATAATATTGAAATTTATAAATAAAATTATGATAAAAAATATCTAGATGGTAAAAATTGAAAATAAAAAAAAATGTCCTGGTAACACGTGTGCTTTTGTGAGTCTTTCGGTTATGATAAATCCTGGCCAAACCAAAATATAATATTTAGAGTAATGTTATAAATTAGTGAAATTTTTTATCTTTCAAATTTTGATGGATGATTAAAAAATGAGACTCCTTAAGAATATTTGATAAAACATAATCAATCTCTAACATATACCATTATAGGCTATCCATTCATGATTTATTCTACCATTTCATAATATTAAATTGAAAAGTTAACTAATATATTAGAAGTAAGAATATTATGTTACCAAAAACTTTATAATATCATATGAAAAAACTATGAATTGATGCTCAAGTTTTAAAAGTACTCATAAATAGGGAAATTTTTTTTGTCCCCTGTGAATTATTCACACAACATGACAATGTTATAGTGTTTCATGGAAGATGTTGTCTCAATATCAATTACAAATATTTTTATCCCTTAATGGACTATAATAAAAGTTATTCTATAATTTATTATTGTTAAATCACAAGGTTTTCTCAATTTAATATGGAAATTGAAGAGTTTCTGTAATGGATCAGACCCTACTGGTCCATCACATTGTAAAATTATGGTGCTTGGGGTGTCCTAGAGGACAACGGTGAGTCTGGAGGGTATTAGTGTTAGTTTTATTGTGTCATTGTGGTGTCAACTATCTGTTACACCAATCGGTCTCACCCTTCTGTGTCTCACCGATCAGTGTCACACCTATCAGTGCCACATAAGGGTGTTGGGGCTTCCTTCCCCATTTTTCTTGTAACATCTCATATATGTTTTAATACCTATTTAAAGTTTAATAAGGCCATTTTAATTCCAATCAATGATATTTTCAAATCCCCTATGAGTGGGGCGACCCTTGGGTTACCAAAATGTGTTCCCTTGTTTTACCAGTGTTACACCTTTTTCATGTTTCCAGTTTATCCCATGATATGTGTTTTCTCCATTTAAAGGATATCTACCAACTCACAGTCATCCGCTTGTATATCTCCACAATCTCTTATAATAATTATTAAATCTCAAATAATCCCATCATATGAAACCATCATTCCGTATGGTCGAGCCATGATCTTCTTTTTAACCGCTTCGAGATTCCACATTCCATAACTCTTGGATCAGGCCTTTATCAACAAGATCATATTCTTCACTATCATTTGTTCCCTATGGATGCACATTATGTCCTTCATCATAAGAAGATTCATTCTCCTATGATGGATCCCTTCCTTCTCAGCCTTCGTGGAGTCATTCCTGCTACTCTTGTGACCACAGTTCTTGGCACAAGGAGGAAACATTGATCCATTATCATCCAAGTAGGGTTTTCCCTTCGTCTTGATTTACTATGCATCATGCGGGTTGGGTATGATTATAATCCATCAGAATATAGATGAAACTATCTTTAACAAAGATAATAAACATGACTTTTAATGAATAAAGGGCGGGAATGTTGATTTCGATGATTTTGTGTTAACTTTGTTTTTTTGTTTTGAATTGTATGGGCTTATGTCCACTAAAAATTGTGGCTATTGGTGATCCTTTATTGTGCACTAATGAGGATCTTTTATCAAGATTATCTCATGTATAAATTTCTGAAAATGGAAACTGATTAATCACATTAAACATGGTTGATTATTTGGATTCACAATGATAAGAACCATTATGTGATCACCTTGGTTAACCAAACAGATGGATGGAGCATAATAAATGGTTTTAGCTAAATCTGAAAACATTATTGCTTTATTTTGGTAATCTGGATGATTGACATGTTTGATTCTTTGTGGGGTGATGAGGATGGGGATGGAATCTCTGGTTGGGAGGTTGGTAGTTTTTTAAGCTTAGGATGTGTGGAGATTGTGGTAAATGTTTTGGACCCCGTTTGTTCGGTAATGGTTTGGTCTAATACATCGAGTGATCTTACAGATCCCTTTTGTTGTTGTGAATTTACAATGGAACTGGGTGTGAATGTTTAAAATCATGCTTGGCCATTTCTGCTTCAATTGTTGTTTGGGCTTCTGGTTATTCCAATTAGTATCCCAGAGGTGGAGGAATTTTTTTAAGGAACCACTAAAACATGATAACTAGAACAGGTACAATGGGAGTTTTGATTTCCAGAAATGAGTTGTGTGCTGGTTGTGGCTGTTGTGTATTTGTGCATGTATGGATATAAGTGAGAGTTGTGGTGTATGGGAAGGATGAATATGTCAGAACCCATAGGATGGGCTTAGTGATTTATTACCTATATGTATAATACTTAGATAATTGTTTTTTTATAAACACCCCACCCATGTTAAGAAATTCGTACCGAATACCACCATTTTATGGGGGAGGGTGTTTTTTCCTACATTTTTCTAAGTGGCTGGTTATAATCTATTTTCTGTTCCCTCTCCCAGGTAAACCAAGATTATTTGGGCAGGATGAGATAGACTGAGGTTCATTATGGACCAAGTCTCATTAGTTAGTGTCTGTTTTAGTGGTTTTCCAAGGTGTGTGAATGTAGTTTTGTTTCACAGGTGTCTTAAATATAAGACCCACGTCTCATCGGTTGAGGTAGTGGTTTTTCTGGACAAGGTGTCTTTGGGTGTGGCAGTGGTTGTTGTGGCCCAAGTGTCTGCGGTAGTGGTTATGCATGGTTTTGGTGGCCTAGATGTTTTCCAGCAGGATAAATGTGCTGTTATGATGGTCCATATGGTTGTTGATGGTGGCGGCATTGGGACTGTAGTGGGATTTGTGGGGGGGTCTGATTTAAAGGGTTTCCTAAAAACTAGTGGGAAGGTGGTGCGTGGTACCCAAATATTAATGTGATATTACTATTACCTAACATGACTTGAATTATTTAGGGAGTGTTCCTTGGTGAGTATGGGTGGAACGTTTCTGCTAGGTGTTTTGGGTATCTCTATTTTTTCACGGGGAATTTGAATATCTTCCTACATGTGCATGAGAGATTTTGTTTTCCCTACTGAGTATACCTAAATAATCACCCTATGTATATAAAACTGCATTCAGGTTTCCAGTTGGACCTTGAGGACTGTGAAAGTCCTTACTAGCTTGGACGTCGGGATAGTTGTCGTTTCTTATATTCGTTTATTCTGGTACATTGTTTTCGATTTCTTGTACATTGTACCACATTATATTGGACATGCATATGGGAATGAATTTTATGATTTACTTTTACATTAAATTTATTGACTTGTTTGGGGTTTACCATTTTATCTACCAATATTGTTCTATAAAAAGGGTAATGATTTCAATATTAGGTGAGATTATATATTCTTGGTGATAGCTTCAAATTTGGGGACTATTAAAGGCGTGACTAATGGGTCATTATATCTCTTTCAACTTGAATAAGGAACCGTCTAGCAGTTTGATGTCCCTTCCCACATCTTGGTGAAGGTGGGTCATGATTGAATTGTATTAGAGCTGATGGTTGAGAGATAAGATGGAGATAGGGGTTAGGAATATTGAGGATAGCATGGGATGGTAGGAAATAGTTTTTGGAAATCTTGGTGAATGAAATATTCCAGGGAAGACTGGCTAAGACATAGGATTTTAGGTCACCTCGTGATCTGAGGCAAGGACTCTGGACCTACAAAACGACTAGGTGAGGCTACACTGATTGCAGGGTAGATACCCTATGAAATGTACATGAATCATAATGAATTCTATTCTTCAGAGTCTTGGGTGTCTTTAGAATTTAAAATAAATAAAAATTTTATTTAAAATTTAAAAGCATTCTTCGACACTACTCCGGTTTAGGCATTCCTTGTTCACCTTGCAGCTATGGCACCCAGATGACATCCACAAGTAATGTGGTTGATCCGGTCCTAGAAAGATGATTTTTATGATCAGTGGAGGGATGATTGAGAAGAGGAGGACGACCAGTGGTATAAGACACTTCATTCCATTCAGCGGAAGAACCTCTGGAAGTATGAGGGAGTTGTTTCTGACTTGAAGATGTATGGTTGTCTTGAGGAGATGAAGATCACCTTTACCTTGATCTATACTTTGAGAGATTATAGGGTTTCATTTACATTCAATCTGATAAGGGGAGTAGTGTGTCAGTGGTGTATAATCTTTATCAGATTGAGGATGGAGACTGATATTATGGGGACTGGAATCGAGAAGGATTTCCAGGCGGAATTCCTTTCATCCATGATGAAGGCTGAAAAGTGGCAAGAGATTCTCTCCCTTCAGAAAGGGAGAATGATGGTAAGGGTGTTGGGGATCAAATTCAAGGTTCTCCTTTGCTTTTATCTATACCTCTTCCTGGATAAAGAATCATGGTAACGATGCTTATAGGAGGCGCTCTGATCCTACATTCAGTGTGTTGTTATTCCCATCACTCTACCAACATATGTGGACATTTAGAAGAAGGATAAAGTTGTTGATAGGATGCACATGATGAGTGTTGTGGTATGAGAGGGGTATAATTAATCATTTCAAAGTGTAAGGATGTCAGCAATAGGGCTCCAACATCTAGGCCTTACAGGTTTCAACCGGTGGGGAGCAGAACCCAGTTGTTCCAGTTCTGATCTCCTTGTCCTCACACTTTCACCATGGGCCCGTGACCAAGGTTCTTTTCTTGTGGATGTTTTGGGCACATCTAGAGCAAGTGCCCAGTTGGATCTCAGTACAATGGTGATGGGTAGATTCATAACCCACCTCAGCAGCAGCAGTTGCTAGCCAAACCTTTTCAGCAGATGTACGGGAAGCAATCTCACGTTCCAATGAGTCCAGACATTACATGATGAGCCTGACCTCAAGACACTCCATAGGGACCTTGACCGGGGCGTGGTCAGGGAGGTAGTCGATAGCCAAGGGAAGTGGTGCTAGGAGTGGGATGTTTCAAGCCACAAATTCAGCAGTTCTATCTTGTAAATAGGTTGTTCGAGGTATGATCAGTTTATTTAGCACTCTTTCATGTACCTTTTTTCATTTAGGAGCTTTGTACTGCTTTGTTTCACCCGATCTAGTCCATGTCTTAGGTCTAGACTTAGAGAGTCTCTCCAATTCTCTAGTTTTGAGTATGCCTGGTGAAGGTCAGACCAGCATGTTTGATGTTTTCAAGGATGCAAACTTTTGTTGGGGCTGCATCAATCAAGTGGGTATCTATTTGTGCTACAAATACAAAAATACATTGTCATCCTAGGCACTGACTACCTGTTTTCCATACATGATGCTAGAGAATGCTTCCGAATAAGTGTCTTGTTTTCAGATATGGTTGGCCATCGTGTTGCTTTAGTTGGTGAGTAGGGATTCCCTGAGGGTAACCAGCGTGTGGAGCCCCTCTTTTCTTTGACAGCTGAGTTGTCAATGGAATCAGTAGACTTAGAGATAGTGGAAGTTTACTAGATTGTTAGTGAGTTCTTGAACATATTCCCTAAAGAGGTTGTGAGTCTACCCCCTTGATGTGATGATGAGTTAAGGATAAACTTAAAAACTGATGCCCATTCTATTTTGATGGCTACCTATCGAATGACACCTAATGAGTTGCTTGACTGGCGAATTCAAGTTGAGGACATGATGAATAAGGGTTTTATCTGACCATGTCTATCATCATGGAGTGCTCCAGTCGTGTTTGCAAAAAAGTAAGATGGTGGTATCTGGCCTTGCATATACTACTGATGACTGGATCAGGTGACGGTCAACAACTGTTACTCAATCTGTTGGATCGAAAACCTTTTTGAACATTTTAATAGATTATGTTTGTTCACTGAGATCGGCCTACAATCTGGGTATCAACATTTTTGGGTAAAGGATGTTGACATCCCAAAGACTGCATTCAGGTGCATGTATGGGAACTTCAAGTTCATGGTCATGTTGTTCATTGTTATGAACACACCTGTTGTATTAATGTGGCTAACGAACTCTATTTTCCACAAGTTTCTAGAATTTTCTTTCATTGTTTTCATCAAAGACATCCTGATCTACTCCTGGAAAGAGTTGGAGCATACTGAGCACCTTAGGATGGTCCTGTAAATCCTACAACACCACCTGATCTATGGGATGTTTTCTAAGTGTAAGTTCATTACACGAGAAGTTTATTTTCATGGAAACGTGGTGTCTCATCAAGGGGTAGTGTAGGATCCATCAAAAGTTGACATGATTGTTTCTTGGGCAACACCTAAGAACGTGATAGTGTTTTGTAGTTTCCTGGGTCTGTCATACTATTATTGGTTGTTCGTACCTAAAATATCTCAATTTGTAGCACCTCTATTTTTATTTACTATAGATGAATAGGAATTATTATGGAGTGATCAATGTCGGGATGCTATTAGCTATCTGAATGAAAGGTTGGTCAGTGCTCAAGTTTCCGAAGGAAGGGGTGTTGTTTGAGTTGTTTCGTGATGCATCTGTTCATGGCTTGAGATGTGTGATGATGCAGCAGTAGGTAGTGATCTGTAATGTTTCTTGGAATGTACTCCCTCTTGAGAATAACTATTCCACTCTTTACCTAGTTCTTCAAACAGTAGTGTCCGCGTTGAAGTTGTGGTGGCATTACCTCATCGGCGAGCACTTTTTGGTCTTCACATATCACAAACTTTTGAGGCATATATTAAACCAAATGGACCTACACATGTGAATGTAAAGGTTGGTGGAGTTTCTTCAGGACTATGACTTTGAGATCTCTTACACTAAAGGTATGGGGAATGTTGTGGTCGATGCCTTGAGCAGGAAGTCAGAGAGGGAAGTTGTTCGGGAATTTGTGGAATCTTGGAAGGAGATTGAGTATTTGGCTACCTAACACATGGATGCAGGGGTGGATGGTGGAAGAGACTATCTATTTTAGATGATTTTATAGTCCTTTATAATTTTGAAGGTGGAGGAGTCTTATTGGGGAGACTCATAGATTGAAGTGATGTGTGATTAGGTTGATTGGGAAAATGCTCTGGAAGGGAGGTTAAAGGTTGGTAGGAATCAGATTCTTTTCCATAGGAAGTTGTTTGTTCTAGATATGATGTTTTAGAGGGTTCTCTATGAGTTCCATAACTCACCCATTGCAGTACACCCAAGAGTTTTCAAGATGTTCTGAGGCTGGAGTGAATAGTTTTGGTGGCCCATGGTGAAACGGGCAGTGGCTGAGTTTGTGGCAAGATGCCTAGTTTTTTCACCGGGTGAAGGTTGAACACTACATTATGGGTGTTTTATTGTAGCCTTTAGGTTTCCTTAATTTGAAGTGGGATAAAATCCCAATTTATTTTATCATAAGAATACCCAGGTTTCAAGGAAGCTATGATTTTATTTGGGTAGTGGTAGACTGACTGATGAAATCAGGTCACTTCTTGGCGATCAAGGAGTCGAGTGTGGTGGATGCCTTATTATGGAGTTACATGGATGATTTAGTGTGATTTCATTGAGTTCTGAGTTCCATATTCTCATATATGGACACATGTTTTACCTCATGAGTCTGGAGGGGTTGGCAGCATGCTATTGGCACCCAGATATGCCTTATCACCACTTTCCACCCTAAGACAGATGGGAAGACAGAGAGGACCATCTATACATTGCAAGACGTGCTTTAAGTGTGTGTTCTAGACTTTCAGCGATCATGGGTATGACATTTTCCCTTAGTACAGTTTACTTACAATTATAGATTTCACTCTACTATTGGCATGACCCTAATTGAAACTTTGAATGGGAGGCCATGTAGTTTTCTCATTTGATGGACCGAGGTTGGGGAGGCTGGGGTTCTTGTCCTAGAGGTTGTGCCGAGAAGAGGGGATAAGGTTTAACTTGTGCATCAGAGGATGAAGACATACCAGGACCAATAGATTTCATATGATGATAATAGCAGGAGGAACTTGAAGTTCAAAGTTATAGATCATGTGTTCATGAAGGTTTCCCTATGACGTGGGAAGAAAAGGTTTGGCAGAGGAGAAATATTTCTCCTAGATTCATCAGTTCATTAAAAGTCATGGGGAGAGTCAGAGAGGTGGTATATCAGCTTGCATTTCCACCTTAGTTGGAAAGGATCCACAACATTTTCCACATCTCCCAGCTTTTTTGATATATTCACAATGAATCCCATGTCATTGACTAGGGAGAGTTGGATATAGGGGATGATGCAACATTCATGGAGCGACTAGTAAGGATCAAGGAATGGAAGAACAAGGTGCTTCATGGATGGACCGTCCCTTTGGTTCATGTGTAGTGGAGGCATGGTGGCCTTGAGGAGATTACATTTGAGCGAGGATCCCAGATGTGTGACTAGTACCTAGAGTGTTTTTTGAGTTTTGATCTTGTGTTTCTTTGTTCTTTGATGTGATGTAATGCTTGAGTTTGTTTGCTATGAGATTATTTGATTACCTTATTCACAGAACGTGTATAAAAATTCCTGACTTTGGGGAGGGTAGAACCTGATCCCTAATCAATAACAATTAATGTGGATGTGATTAAACCTGTGAAGGTGAGTTTGTGGTGCCCAAAGTGGATAACATCATGACATGGAGGGAAAAAATCCCTAATCAATATGTCTAGATGTTTTTAATTCTATGTTTGTTTGTTTACATGGGGAAAGGGAGTGGTAGTGTTTCCATAGTTATTCAGGAGATAGATGTGAGAGAATTATTCCTGGATGTCGAGGGTTGTTCCTGGTTTCAACCAACACTAGGTTGGTTTGGCCTTGAGAGGTATCATTTGAGGTGGTAGTTCAGACCCCTCTCCATTTTTCGGGTTTAGTCTTGATTATAGAGGATAAAATTATTATGAGGGGTATCTGGTGTAATGGGATGAAACCTACTGGTCCATTACATTGTCAAATTCTGGTTCTTGGGGTGTCCTGGATGCGAACAGCGAGTCAGGAGGGCATCAGTGTTGGTTTTAGGGTGTCAATGTGGTGTCACCTATCGGAGCCACTGATTGGTGCCTCACCTGAATGGTGCCACATATGGGTGTTAGGGATTCCATCCCCAGTTTTTTTATAATGTATACTATAATTTTTAATACATCTTTAGAGTGTTTTATGGCCGTTTAAACGACCATAAATGATATTTTTAAATCCCCTTAGAGTGAGGTGACCCTTGAGTTACCAAAACGCATACCCTTGTTTTACCAGTGTTACACCTTTTCCGTGTTTCCAATTTATCCACTATTATGTGTTCTCTCCATTTAGAGGATATTGAGAATCTCACATTAATCTAATGTTTTATCTCTACTTTCACTGAAGAGAATTCTTAAATCTCAATTAATCCCATCGTGTGAAACTGGCCAACCACATGGTCATGCCATGATTATTTTTTAAAAAACATTGATGTTTAACATCCTATAACTCTTGGATTGGTCTTTTGCCACCAATAACATATTCCTTTTTATATTTTGTTCCCTTTGGATAATCTTTAATTCCTTCCTCAGAAGATGAGTTATGAACCTATGATGGATCCCTTTCCACTCAGCCTTCATGGAGTTTTTCCAGCTGCTTGCATGACCAGAGTTCTTGGTGTGAGGAGGAAATGTCGATCATTGATCATCAAAATATGGTTTTTTATTTCATCTCTATTTATTTTGAATCTTCAGGGGTGGGTATAAAGATGGCCTTTTGGGACCTAGATGAAACAATATTTAACAAAGATAATGAGCAGACCTGTATAAAGAATAATGGGGTGTTTATTATGATGTTTATGTTGTTGTGTTACATTTTTTTTATGTTGTGAATTGTATGGGCTCATAGACATTGAAAATCATGGTTGTTGGTGGAAATTTCTTAGGCACTAGTGAAGCTCTAATTTTTGGATGGTCTCGTGTATAAATGGATGAATATAGAAACTGATTAATCAATGTATCATGGATGATTAAATGTATGTGTAATGATAATAACCCTTGTTTGATCACCTCGTTTAACCAAACAGAAGGAAGGAACATAATAAATGGTGTTGGTAAATATGAAAACTTCCTTTCTCTATTACAGTAATGTGGCCGATTTTCATATTTGATGCTTTGTGGGTGAATAAGATAGAAATGGAATCTCTGGTTGAGAGGTTGTTGGTTTGTGTAGCTAATGCCATGTAGAGCCAGTGGTAAATGTTCTGTACTTCGTATGTTGGGGATGGGTTTGGTCCTACTACATTGAGGGATCTCACAGATCCCTTTTTTGTTGTGACTTTACTAGAGAACTGGGTGTGAATACTTAAAAACATTCTTGTCCATTTTTACTTCAGTTGTTTTTTTGTGGTTGGGCCTATTAGTGGCCCCAAAGTGGAGGAATGTTTTAAAAGTAATCACTTGAACATGATAACGAGAATGGGTATAATGTGAGTTTTGTTATCTAGAAATGGGTGTTGTTTTGGTTGTGGTTGTTGCATATTTGTGCATGTAGGGATAATGATGAGAGTGGTGGTGTATGGGTTGGTTTTCTGTTTCATAACCCTTGGGTTGGGATGAGTGCTTTATTAACTATATGTATAATATTTATTTCTTGTGTTACTTATACACACCACACCCATGTCAATCACTTCGGCCCAATCACCCTCCATTTCATGGGGAGCGTGTTTTTCCAACATTCTTATGAGTAGTTGGTTATTAGTTTCTTTCTGATCCCTCTCCCAGGTAGCCCAAGATTCTTCAGCTAGGTTGTGACAACCTGGGGTTCATTATGGACCAAGACTCTTTGGGCAGGGTGTTTTGTGGTGGTTGGCCCAGGTGTGTGTGGGCTGGTTTGTTTACCAAGTTTCTTCGAGATGAGGCCCATGTGTCTTTGGGTTTGGTGCTGGTTGTTGTGGCTCAGGTGTCTGTGGGAGTGGTTATGTGTGGTTTTTGTGGCTCCGGATTTTCCATGCAGGATAGGCATGTGGTTGGGATGGCCTATATGGTTATAGTTGGGGAAATCAATGGGAATGCAGTGGGAATTGTGGGGGGGGAGTCTGATGCATATAATATCCTAAACAACTAGTTGGAAAGTGTTGTGGGGTACCCAAATATTGATGTTCTATTACTAATACATTGCCTAACTTACGTTATTTGGGGAGTGTTCCTTGGTGAGTTTGGGTAGATAGTTTCCTTACTATGTGTTTTGGTTTCTCTATTTCCCATAGGGCATTATTATGTCTCCCCACATGGGCACAAGAGCTTTTGGATTCCCTACTGAGTATACCTTTATACACACCCTGTGTTTATAAAACTACTTTGAGGTTTCAAGGAGTACATTGATAATCGTACTGAACCTTACTATCTCAGATATTGGGATAGTTTCTATTTCTAGGTTTCTTTTATTATGGTACATTCATTTTATGTTATTGTACATTGTATCACTATATTTTGGACATTTATATGGGAATGGATTTTTAGATTCACTTTTACATCCAGTTTTTGGAGTGGTTTCGGGTTTACCATCTTATCTCTGGATTATGTTCTATAAAAATGGGAATGTCTTCTATATTACATGAGATTATATACCCTTGGTGCTAGTCTCCACTCTAGGAGCTACTGATGAAGGGACTCAGAGGTCATTATCTCTCCTCCAACTTGAAGAATGAAGCGTCAGGAAGTTTGTTGTCCCTTCGCTCATCCTGGTGAAGTCAAGTCGTGACAGTGTCATGTATTTTTCAAGACCCAATCTTCTCATAAATAATTATTATATTTATTAATATATAAAATTATTAAACTGATAACATGATTTTCATATATCTCCAGCTTATATAAATAAATCAATCACTAAAACATAATTCATGAAACTGTTATCCAATGGAAACAGATTAGGATAAGTAATAAAATAAAAACATTTATTTCATTCATATAAAATAAAATTAATTTCATAAAAATAGATTTATTATGATGACTGATGAAAAAAATAGATTCTGACTTTATATCCTTAATCAATAATTTTAAATATTGAAGAATGTTTGATCAATGAAGTATGATTGATCCCTTGAGCATCCACATGCTAGAATCAATAATGTTAAATATCAATAATATCAGTCAGGTAGAAACAATTACACAATTAACAAAGAATAAATAATATAATAATTGGGAAATATGTGATTTAGAATCATTGAGCATTAACTTTAAAAAACCGCGACATATTTACAATATTATTCCATAAAATAAAAAGATCAATAACAAATCCATCCTTCAAAAGAAAAAAATTTTCCATCTTTAAATTTAGAATAACTAGAAAAATATAATTCCATAGCCACCTTATCTATTATTTTTTGAATGATAAAACTCTTCTATAGAAACCATTAATTTTAAAAAGTCTAAAATTGTATGCACCAATATTTTGGGGATATACACATTCAAGTCAATGATAATGAGATTCAATTTTCTAAATTTATAGTTTTAGCTTTTGTTGGTAGACAAAAATTTTATATCTTTTTGAAATATCTCTTTTTTTACGTATGTGTGTTTACATAAATGTCTTATATAGAGTTTTTATATGTTTTAAATTTTAAATATAAAATTTTTATACTCAATTTTTATATGATATTTTCATATATTATAGGCATAAATTATATAATTATCATATATCATATGATAAAAACAATCAAATTTGAAATTATTTCATTATTTGAAAATTTTATTAAAATATGGAGTTCATATATAAATATTAGTATGTTTTCACTAAAATTATTTTTTTCTTATTTAATATTTCATCCAATTAATTTTAATTTGTTATAAGATATAAAATAAATAACCTGGAGAAGTCTATCATAAATATTTTTATTATTCTTCTCCAAGATGACAATGATTTATGGTTTGATGGTTTCTCATAGGTTGTAGTGAAAATGAGAGGGACAAGGTTGAAAAAACTATGACAAGTTTAGAGTTAATGGTGTCTTCAAAATAACTACAAAATAAGAAAAATAGTCATTGTTAGAGAAGTTAATTGGATGATATCTATTTTAAAAGAAGAAATAAAGGTCACTAGAAGAGGAATTTCAAGGAATTTAATAAGAGTAATCATGAAGATTATAATTCATGTATATTCATGTTTGAATGTAATATTTATAATTATTTTCTTGGGTATATCCTTATGAGATTCAAATATTTGTAACCAAATACAAGGAGTAATGAAGAGTAGAAACACTAGATGAATTAATATAAATTAAGAATTTATAGATGGTACTTGACACATGAATCAACTATAGAATAACTTGACTTCTTCATTTCCATGTGTACTGATTCTCATTAAAATATTTATCACATTTATATTCTAAAGATAATAATACATTGTATCATATTTTAATGTAATATTATCATGGAATGAAATAACTAATTAATAGATTAATAATACATGAATCAAATATATCTAATATCAATAGCTAATGATGAATATAAAATATAATTACCAAATAACACCAATTATAGAATGTTAATTATTTATCGAGTAAAAAAATGTCAAGGATATACCCAAAATATTTTTTAGGCTCATTAGAACTATGAATATTAAGTACATTGTCATAATTACTCAAGATGTAACAATGAAAAATAAACATTTATATATTTATGGTTTTATTTAAAATAAAATTCTAGAATTAGTTAAGTAAGACTTGTGTGAAATATTCTAAGGAGAAACTAGAGGTATATATATATCATGATATTAATTTATGAAATTTATTTCATATGATTGTGAAGTAGAATGTATGCTATATAAAAGAAAATATCCTCTAGGACTGTTAGTTAAAGGAAATACTAACCACTAATTCATCGATTTATATAATGTATTGTGGACTTATTTTTAAAATCACATTTCCTTATGAAAATTAGAGTGATGTTTTTATAAAGGTAGTAGTGATGAAGAATATTAAATTTTATGTCTCCCATTATTTCATTCTCGTCATGTTTTTAAAATAGAAATGTTAAACACATTACCATATTCCTCCTATATTAAAATATGGGATTCATATAATTATTAATATAAATAAATCCATTACACATCATATTCATGTCTTTCAATTAAAAAAATTTGTTAATGTTTAATTTGAAATTACAATATATCATGTAAACACTAAGTATATCTTAATTATTAAAACTAAAATATACATAAGATATAACTATCCCATCGATACACTTTTTTTAGTCCATAGATTGACTATATTAATATATGTGGGAATAAATTATCATTTCACATAATTAGATAAATATTGACTTTATTTAACATATAAATAGTAAAATACACTATATTTATTGGTATGTGTTCTTATAGAGACACATACTTCATAGGAATTATAAAACTAAAGAGAAAGTTCTATAGTCACCATGTTAGGTGATATATTATTCAATGTGAATAATGAATCCTACATAGAAGAATTAAATGGTGACATGACAAAAAAGGAATGTTTATATACACTCAAAATTATATTAAATATACAAATATATTGTTCTAAATTTTGTGTGTTTCTCTAGATGATGAAATTTCATTGGGGGAATTCAAGAAAACATAAGTCATGATTATTAATTTTTTACCTATAATGATTTATTAGTTACGGAATTTATCAAATTACATCAAGGAATAATCTATGATGAAACTTTTTTCACTTTTCATCATATTGAAAAATAATAAATTTATATTATTTATAACAACCTTATCTGATTATAAAATTTAGAAAATAGTTGTCAATACTAACATCTTATATGGGAACCATGTGGAAGAAATCTATATGAAAAAATGTAATGGTTTTGTGACACTAAAGAATGAAAATATGGTAAACAATTTATAAAGATCCATTTTTTGGATAAATAAATCATCAAGATCATGTATTACTTATTTGGATGAAGCGATAATAGAGAATTATTTTATTTAAAATAAATTTGAAATCTATTTTTAAAATGTGTTAGTGGGTGCACGATTTTTTACCCTTATAAAATACATTGAGAACATTTTTAAAATAGATGTTAATTGTTACAATTGTTTAGGACTAAGAAAAAAATATTTCACAGAGAATGCATTAATATAGTAATCCAATATATAGGGAAAAATACCATCTAAGATAAAAATATAGGGGTGATATGATCTGTTTATAATATATATATATAATGTATTTAAAAAAATTATTGAACAGTTGAATACTGCATTTTTTCTATCTTATATGGAATAAAAAATTCTTTTCAAAATTATGTGTTTCCAAATAGAAATATATTATTGCGATGAAAAATTTCCATACACTTAATTTGATGAATCTATCACATATTCCCATATATTTATAAGAATATGATATTCCCTATAAATGAAGGAGGGTATGAAAAATTTCAAACATAACTAGGGGTAATGAATGAGGATGTAGTTAGAACAGTTATTCAATAATTGAAAACGTAAGAAGGGTAAGTTCATAGAAATTATAGAAGTGTGAGTTCTAGTTTTAAAAGGGATATAAAAATAAATTTATATAATCTTAATATGATCTAGTAATGTCTATAGGCATATACTAGTACAAAAAATATTTATTGTGATGCCTTATCACGTCAGTTATATATAAACTATGTGAAAATTCATTGATGTTGATTTATCATGTTGTTTATAGGATAATTGATGTGATAAATGAATTATCTCACTTTATCCCATTAGTTATAGAATAACAGATGCGGAAAATAATGTTTTTACATCCCATATATATAACAACTGGTGTGGTAATGAAATTTATCCCATCAATTTTTATATAACCCACATGAGAAGTCATTAAAAACTATTTATAACATAATTTATATAATAACTAATGTGATAACTCATTTAGAATTTTTGGAATTCATATTTAGACTCATTTTGGTGTTTTTCGATTGGGTAAAAGATAACTCTGTTCTCTCCAATATAGAATCCCTAACCACATTTGTTCTATCCAGTGGCCTGTAACCTCATTTCTAGAATCATACATCCCCATTTTCATTCGTTCGTTTGATCAGATCATCTATCAACACCCATAAAAGCCTCACACACCTCACATTCAACCATTCAATGTCACGGACTCCCTAACTCTCCTTTTTTTGATTATGTTTTGCTAACATATCTCATTAACGTCTTGGTTAATATCCTTCTATTTTCTCATATGTTCTATTTAAATGTATCCATTCTTATAATGATAATATTTCATCTCCTTTCATCATCATGCGTTATTTCTCATGGGACTAAATTTCTATCACGACATTATATAGTGGGGATATTTGACCATATATATATTGTACTTTGAATAGGGATGAGTGTGAAATAGATCATCATAAATTATTATTCAAACATGGTTTGGTTTATGATACATATGTTATGTAAACTAATATATATATATATATATTGTTTAATTTTATCATAGATTTTTTAATTTTAAAATGTTAATATTCATAGAGAAAATACAAAATTATAAAAATAACACATAGTTATTTATTTATTTAGAGGAGGGAGTAATTATAAAATAATTAATTTTCAATTTGATTAAGGTAAAATTTAACATAATTATTCATTTATTATATGAAATAATCATAGGTACCTATTTAATATTTGATGTTTATATATGTAAAATTCAAGGTTTACCAATAGACTCTTTATCTTCTGAAACAAGATCAGTTTCATTTAGTACTCACTATTTGGAATATGATTGTAAATCAATGGAATATATTGAATTTAAATTAATTATAAATAGTTTTTTAGAAAACAAGGAAAAATAGAATGATATTTTCATGATAATCACAATAATACAATGTTTTTCTAGTTCACCCGACAAACAACCTCAATCCGAAAAAATATTGTATTATAGGTTTGTTTCATAAATAAGTTTATTAGAATAATACGCACATGGTTGAGTCACAATGATTTAACTAAAGTGTTTTGAATAAAAGAAATAACAATTAATGTATATATATAGTTTTATAGTATCATTAATGATATGAAATTTAATCTTCATATAAAGGAGCTTTAATTTTTACATGAAAAGATAGTGATGTGTTTTTTTAAATAACCCTTTTAACAAACAATTTGTTTTTATTATTTATCTTATTACAAGATATATTTTTGATGATCGAATGGATAATACAAGTTTTTTTGATAAAAATATATTTATTCACTCAAATGTTTCCATCTATGAAATAGTTAATTCAGTTGTTGAAACATATTATTAACCAAAAATTGTAACATATCAAGCATAGAATTGACACGTTTGGATGTATTTAGTTTATATTATTATATCATGAAATTTTTTATAAAACTTTTATACATGGTGATTAGTTAATTTTATTAATTATATTATACATATTTTATTATATAATCAAAACATATATACTAATTAAAGTAAAAATAATATCAAAAAGAATTTTTTTATACATGATACATAATTAATTTTGTTCATTGTATATGGTTTATTAAAATAATATGTCATCAAAAAAAACAAATTAAATGCTCGATGAATGTGCATATCTAATATTCAAATGAATTTCTATATTAGATTCCAAACTTTATATTCTGACTAATTTTTTTTTAAATTACATCCATGCATATATTTTTTTATTTACCATGTATAATTAAAATTATCTTAAATTATTGTGTAGAATTTATAATAATATTTTTAAATTACCAAAAAAATTATTCAATTTCACATTCTGTTACTTTAAAATTATGGAAAGATTTAATAAATTTAAAATCTGATTACCTTGACATGTTATATTTTTTTGATATTTTTTATAGATAATAATGAGTCAATGTTGGATTATCGCATATCGAAAAAGTGATGAATATGAGGAAGCTGTTGATTCTTTTTTAAAATTTTCTAAAAAAATGTTCCAATCAATGATTTTTTTAATTAGTGAAATTTTAAAAATGTAGAAGTTGAAATGTAGGGAGATCAAAAATCATTTAAATTGTCATTTTTTAATTCGAGTTACTGCCAATGGATTTTTTGTGGTGAAACTATACATAATTTTGTATCTCATGATGTTTCTACATTTCAAGATGATAAAATTGATAAAAGTAAAGAAATTATTCATGATATTTAATTTGATGAAATTAAGAACGAATCAACATTTAAGCATCTATGTGGCGATGTAGAAATGCCACTCTATCAGGGATGTATAAATGTTGTAGTTTTATCGATGATGTTAATAATGATTAACATGAATGAGAAAATGGATAGAGTAACAAGATTTTTATACAATTTCTATAATAATTTAAACATATTTTTAATAAATATAATTATCTTCTAGATTCTCAATACAATGTGATTAAAATTATATGCCTGATGGGATTAGGTTACAATGAAATAAATGTTTTCCCAAACACCCAAGTCATTTATGAGATTACCTAGTAGTGTATCATTAATAAAAATGTTTCCATATTTAGAAGATTATTCAATGAAGTATTTTTATAAGAAAATATAATCTCTAGAAGCCAAAGTCTAGGATATTCAAATAATAATGGATGAAAGGATCAAATATGTGGTACAGTCGATATTTACAGACATGCAAGGACAGTTTCATCCTGCTGATCAGACTCCTCCACCTCTACCATTAGATCCCCCTCCTCCATCTTATCCTACTCACCCATCTCTTCCTACAGACCCCACTCCTTCTTATCCAACCCCTAAACCACCTCCTCCATAGATTCCAAATTAATTTGAGTTATATTTTTATGATCTTTATAAGTTTATTCCATGTATGATGATATAGTATATCAGCGATACCATTCATCGTCATCAGATTGAGATAAAGCATCATAAGTTCACTATATAGGATATTATAGATAATAAAAAATACCATGTCCTACATATGAGGTAATTAATGTTGGACAAAGTATGAGTAATTATTTTGTTTTTCCATCTTGACTACTTCAACATATTTCAATAGAGGTATGTATATATGTTATATTTTATTTAATTTTGTTATTAAATTTGTTTTATTATTTTTCTGTTCATATATTTATATAATTTTTTTAAGAATACATAAAAGGAAATTAAATACTTTTTACACAACAAAAAATTCAATTTATCATGACTTTATATATAGATTTTAATAATCTTGATAGATTATCGGTATACTCAAAATTGTTATTACGAGAATGTGATATTCCAATTTATGATGTTGTTTGTGGGCCTGTAAATATTTTGGGGATTTTGAAAATTGATATAATGGATCATGTATCTAGAGATCAATTGGGAATCACCATGTTGAAAATGTGTTCATTATAAGTCGATTAAACTTTTTTTTCATTTATTTTATTGAAAATTTATAATTATGTCTAAAATATATTAGGTATCTATATAAAATTTGTACATATCATTAAAATATTGATTTATATGAATTTATAGAACCATAATTTATTTCTCCTATAGCATTGAAAATGACCGATGCTGAAAGAACATTTAATCTTGCTCAAAGATTTCATAATAATTTCATCATTCAATATTAGATGTTTGCATATCATGAGAAGTATGAATCATTATTTTTATAAAAAAAGTGTTATATGCAACTAAACATATTAAAAAATCATCTTAAATTTTCATTTATATCAGTGTTCCTTGGATGTCGAGGGTTTTTTTCTAAGATAAAAGACATTGTAACAACTATTCTTTATCCCTGATAAAGAGAGAGCCGATTTTTAGAATGTATTGACCATGTAAGTTTGAATATTTTAATAATTGATTATATAATAATGAATACAATCTTTTTTATTCATATTATTTTCCAATAGGCTATGTAATTTATATATATATATGAAATGAAAGATGATTTCTAAGATCAAATTTGTAAAATATAAGGTTAAAATTCATTTATAATTACTAAAATTTGAATATATTACATAAAATTGTAATTTTTTGTCAAAATATATTTGAAATAGTGTCAAAAAAAGGTTTCAAAGAATGTCGATATTATGTTTCAAGATTCATTTATGAATGAATTTCAATTGGTACAATTAAAATGTTTCACATGGTATGATTTATTTATAAATATTTCATTGTTATTTCATATATTTTATGAAAATTCATGTAAAATTATTCTTGTGTTATTTTCACTATTTATGATGACCCACGACCATATAATTCAGAAGAGTTGAGACTTTTTCAAATTGAATGGGATAATAATTTAATAGGTTTGATTTATTTTTATTTTATTTGTGATGTTAATTATAAATTTTATTGTTCATTTTTAAGTGTCTTTCTACTTTTCTTCTCTTTCAGTTTCATTTGGCTGGTGTGGGTGGCAGATGAATCTGAGTCTAATTTTTTTTACATTTCTTTTTTTATACCAGTTACAAGATAACTGACTTGAATTTTTTTTCATGTCAGTTATAGAATATTCTACTTGAAAACTAGGGAAAAAATCTTAATTTACAATTTCCCATTTTGTTAACCTTCGTGAAAAAGATATTTACAATGTCTCCTTGAATAACTTCACTTAAGAATATACATGAAAATAAATAAAAATCTGTTGTTAAAATTAGTTTATACACTAGTGTTGTGAAATTATAATGATATTACTATTAAATCCATTTGTATTAATATCCTCATAGACCAAGTACATATTACATCATTTCATTCATCTTAAGAGTTCATTTAAAATTTATTTTTTCTAGTACAAATAATTTTATCAATGAAACAAAATATGTCCATAATATGTATTGTTATTAAATTATCACACTTATATTACCCGATTATACTTGTTAGATATTCAGAAAAAACTCAATTACTCAAGTATATTCATTTATTATTTGTTTTTCTTTAATAAGTGAAGTAACATTTTGTAATAATCACCATGTATAAAAAACATGTCTAACCCATGAATCTAACCAATCTTTAATAGATGAATGAATATCTGGTGAGAACTAATGGAATCTAAAATGTTGGAAATTGCATCTTATGAAAGTGAGTATCTATGGGATTTGGTTCCATATAACCAATGTTATTTTTTACTTTGGATTACATGTATATTAACAAAAAAATTATCATATAATTATTATTCATCTTTATAATATTTATATAATAATTACCTTGTAGTATTTTTCCTAGGAAACGGTTATAATAGATTCTCATTATAATGATAATGTAAATATACTATGATAATATTATTAAATGTATATACTATGGTATAGATAGCATTGTTTTAATGAGATAGGGGTGTCGTTTGACTATAAAGTGTTAGAGGCTCATAAGAAACTTAGACATATCCTCAAGAAGTTTTCACTTTGTGATCTTCAATAAGGGAGGTAATTAAGAAATAACTACAAAATAAAATTTATATAAGTTAATGTTTCATTGAATATTATTGTCAAAAAATGAGCGTATTGATCCTTATTCATGATATTATTGTTAATTTGTATCATGAATTGTGTAATTTGATGCATGGTCCAAAATCTAGATGATATATGCTCTTCGAGAGGTAGCATATATTAGAGATGTAATATGAAATTAATTGAATTAGTCAATATATGATTTTTTACCTTCCATATTAATGGAAGAATATATATCTAGAAATATGATTAAAATAAAACTATCAGATTAAACTGATAGCCATCGTATTTTTTAATGGGTTTCTTTTGTAGTATCAATGAAACATAAATCAATCTATACAGTTATGACATTAGTTTGCATCATATTTCATGACATATCAATAGACAAAATGAATATATTACATGGTAGTATTAATAATAAGTTTGATATAATTTTCAAATTTACTTCATTCTTTACGGGTTCCTTAGTGTGTATCTATACACATATCTTGGAATTTATTTATGTTCACTAAATTACACAGAGAATGAGTCCAATGGGGTTACATAATAAATGCATCAAGAATTGCATTATAGTAATTTGAATTTAATGTTGAGAAAAATATTATTCTTGGATTAGGGATTTATAATTATTCAATTAAATTTGACCCCATAAATTCAATCAATATATATTTCACTTTATAGTATGGTTGGTGAATATTATCTCATATTTATTATTTAAAATTTCATAAATAAATTACTATTTACAAATGAGTTTAGGAAATATATTAAAATAAACATTTATTTGGTTACATCAATATTAAAATAAATATTCTGTAGATAATTTGGTAAATATAATATTTTTAAATATATTTAACTAAGAATATTTATTTAAATAAAAAATATATTATTCATGATTTGGTAAATCCCAGGGAAGGATTTATTGGATGATTTATTGGATGAAGTAAAATGATATATTTTATTTAATGTAAATTATATAAATTTATGTTTATTTAATGATAATTGATATTTAAATAAGTAAATATCATAAGATATAATAATATTACTAATATTTGATATGGATTATTAGTTAGATTAAATATATTGACTTGGGATTGTGAGAATTTATTGGTTGTTTTCTCCCTAACTATAAAATCTCTATTATATAATTGTGTATATGTTTTTAGACATCGTGTACACAATGGAAGTATCTTAATAATTCTCTTGACCATAGAAAGAAAATAATCCCATCCCCCTCTCAAGAAGATTTATAGAACAAAAAAACTTTGTATGATCAAAAAATAATTAAATTATTCATTTAAAACTACCGTACTAGAATATAAAGATTTTATAACATCATTCATATATTCATAATGAATGTGCATATAAAATTAAATGAGTAATAATTTCAAATTTTCAATGGATTTTATAATGAAACAAAGAGAGGTAATTAAGTTTGATGAATGGAATTACCAGTTTGTGTTAATTTTATTTAAAATTAATTATAAATTTAATGTGAAAGCTCCTTGGTTAGAACTTTTGAAATTGGTATTTTCTAATGGATCATGTCATTCGCTTAGTAGCTCTATTGGTGCGGTCTGGTTAACACCACAACCATGACCATTGAGACTATAATTTGATATCACACATTATGTCCCACATTGGACATGGGAAGTTGTAAGAATTGATTATTATTATTTTGTATTCTCCCCTTTCACAAGTCCTTTTCATATTGAGGTTTTAATGAACCACCTAGTAGATAGTGATATTTACTGAAGAACAAATCGATGAGTAAATAGAGAAACCATACTATATTATGATCGGGAATCCATGAAAACCCCTATTTCTTGTATCAAAAGGAGGTGAAACATTGATCTTTAGATAATTTAGTGATGTAGAGATTATTAAAACCCTAAAATGAGTGTTAATCCTGGTACTTCCTTACATAATAATGTCTCAAATTACACCATCTTATGTAGTGAATAGAACCCCTTTTTACTTTATTATTTCACAAAAATCTCATTCCTCTACTTTGGTAGATTTATTAAACGATTTCAACACCATGTTATTCCTTCCCTCACCCCATATAGAACTTTTCTCTTCATTTTGGAGTTCAAATATTAAATATCAAAAGGACCCACTATTTATCTCGATATCGTGACTCATAATTCTAGTCATTCCCTTACAAAATAAAGGATCATACCAGAATAATTAGATACTTTTTTGTTTCACTATGGGACATTCAAATTTCACATACCTCCTCTATGATTTCTAACAGAACATCCTCTATGATCTTCATAACTAATGTACACCATAACTACATCATGGTAAATTATTATCTTTTGAAAATATAACCAAATATCAATTAATTCACCTTAGTAATTCTATAAGATTCATTTTAGTAATTCCTTAAGAATGTCCATATTTATATTCCAATGATGTTTGAATCATTGATGATCAATTCAACTGTCATCAGAATAAAATTATCTTGATTTACTGCATCTCAAGCTAACACACCCACCAACATGTCATTACCTCAAACACCACAAGGTCATTTGCGTATCTATAGGATAAATCACTTTTCAACATTCCCATCCCCATATACTATTGGCCATTTTTCATTCTATTATAGAAATAAAAACCACTATATCCGTAGTCAATGAAAAAAAAACACCATAGAAATAACCACAACATTAACTATCATTATCATGGCTAACATGTAGACCCTTAAGATAGAATTTCCTTGACTATAATGTGGTTATTCTCTATATGTAATGTTTTACACTTAAGATATTTAATGTAGTATATCCTCTCAGCCATGATAACTAGTCTATAGTGGGGAACACCAAATTTTCCCATATTAAAATCACCAAAACACGTGTTAGGGAATTTTCAAACTTAATATTTTTGTGTTTCTCCTCTACCTCTTATATGAATTCTAGGACCACTGAAATTCCTTTCCACCATGTCTGGGTTTCTCTATGTTTCACATGTACTCTATAATTCCTCCATGTGAACAACCATGGTGTGGCCCATTCCAGCTTCCAATTTTAGGAATATCTTTATATTATATTTTAATAATCTTACGTACGGTCTAACATGCCTTATTCTTCATATTCACCATTACTACTGACCAATTCTTTGTATTTCCTTTCATAGAAAAACATCAAAAAATTCATTTATACAATATTCCTCCTACATAACTCATACACTAATTTTGACCATGTAGTCTCTTTATAGAACTCCTTCACACCTCCATATTAACTCCATACTCAATTCTAATTATCTTGATAGATAATCCAAAAAGAAAACATTATTTTTTAAAATTATATTAGATAATAATTTAAGAATACTAATATCCTATCTAGTGAATCTTTGGGGTTTGTTTCAACAACTTTTTTATATTTTTTCATTTGAAACTAATGAAAATCTAATATCGGGAACCCAACCATCGCTTCCATTAATCCTTATAACCATTACAATCTACTTTATTATGGATATGGATTTGGTTTTAAGAGACATTGTGGTGAAATTTTTTCTTGTATGAGATCATAAGTTCTAAGTTATATGTGATATTGTGTCAAAAAATTAATTATTATAAATTATTAATAAAACATCATGGTTTGGATAAAATAACTTCATTTTTTGGTTTTTGAGAATGTCTAGATATGAAAAAGTAGAAGGAAATAGTTTTTTAATGTGCATTTTGATTTTGGAATATTTGGTTTCTAATTGCCAAAATATCAAAAAATAGTATTCTAGGTTTACTGTGTCAGTCATCATGCTTGAATAATTTTTAAGTGAAACAATTTTTACAACATTACAATATAAAATTTTTATGTTTCATTAGGTTCATTTTTTATAATGACCCAAAATTTTATTAATGAAAATTTCTATTGATCTAATTAAATTTCTTATTATGTAAAATTGTTATATAAAATATGAACATCCTTGGTTTTATATTTTTTGATTTCAAATTACCATTAATAATTTTTACCATTGCTAATATAGTCGTTGAACAGTTATCACATGATTAGTATAGATATAGGGCTTTAACAAATCCAATTTACTCAGAAAAAGGAAGTGATGGACTCATCCAGTAGAATTTCTATATACGAAGCCCAATTTTCAGAGTTTGGAAAGAAGGTGTAATCACTAGGCTTCTCTATTGACCAAGTCTATTATGAGATTCAACATTTTATACTCAATAAGAACCACATACGGGGGAAGTGGAAGTTGATAGAGATTACACCCTAATCAATTTTATGTGAGCCACCCCAAGAGTTTCAACATCACACACCTTACCCTTAGGTATTATGAGGGTGTTATAAAGGGGTTATGTAACAATACCCCAAAACTATTATTATGAACATAATTTTTGTTTAGAATAAAGAATATATATTAATTTTGTTAATGTTTTAGTGTAAATAGTTTTTAAAGCACAAATAGTATTTTAATTAATATTCAATTAAGAAATATATTTTCATTAATTAATAAATTTTTTAATTAAATAATATATTAATTAAATATTATTACGAAATTAAATTTTTTTAAATATAAATGTTTGTGTAATTTTTTAGAATACCATTGTGATTTTTATTATGGTTTGAATGCCGTTTTTATCAAAACCCAGGAATTTTACATAAATGTTCATTTTTATATTAAAAATAAAATATCACATATTTAACAAATTATTATAATAAAATTAATATTATTTTTTGAATCCATATGTCAAAATTATCCAATGGGGAATTTTTCATAATTTTCTGAGACAGTGAAATGTTTAGGTAAAAATTAAATACCACTTAATTATATAATGTATTTTATGACATAATAATGACCAAATAGTGCAAAAGTAAAATACAACAAATGAGATGTTATGCCAATATATGTTTTAACACTAAAATAATGTGATTTTATGTTTGTTTAATTTATTTTAAAAAGCATTAGTGGACCCTCCAAGACTTATAAAACATTTTAACATTTTATTTTGATTTCCTTGAGAGTGTGACTCACCTCCACATAAGCATGAATAATATTTTAAGATGTTCGGAAATTGTCTTTATAAAAAAAATTTCCACTCCAATTTTTCAAAAACCATGGGAAAACCTGGGGTTGGTTTGTGATTTTGATTTGTTTAATGTGTAGTGCCCAAAACCTAAATAATAAAGAATTCCCTCACTTTTCCTATATAATCACACCCAAGATCCCACTTCCTCTTCACTAAAATAATTTGTAGCTCGATCAAACTCTACGCTCCTCTCTCTATAATCCTCCCAATGAACCCCTTTCTCCCAATAATCCTCTCTCAAGCCTCTACCAAACATTTTTGATCACACGTCCTAGTAAGGTATTTTTTAATATCAAATTTTTGTCCAAATTTAATTATGTTGTTATACCATTTGGTTTTCAATTAAAAATGATAGGGTATATTTTCTTAACACCACCATACATCCCTAATTATTTTTTAAGGATTTTATACCTATTTACCCCTCATTAATCCCTCTCATGTACACCTGTTACCTTGCCAAAATTCTGTAATGAATTTCCCACTTCTCATTTACTTTAAAGAAATACTTTTAGTATTATGAATCTATATTTCAGTCATATGATTGGAAATTTATCTATATGGAACCCAAGATTTTAATTTAATGTACATATCAAGAGACACCCATTTCTCTCACATTAAACATTTTTATAAATTCTAATGTCACGCTGTTATACTACCAAAATTGCACTGTGATTTTTCAAGCCATAATCATTGTCTCGTGAATATCATGCCCATTTATTTATCAAAGGTATTCCCCATTATTCCTATTTAATTATTTCTTATTTAGTTTCATTTGTTAATTACACTTTCCATTATCATTGAATAAATGATTATTTTTAATGAATCTATATTATATGATCCATGTGGCACACTTTTGCAAGTAATTAAATGATTAAGAAGGTTTCACCCATATCACACTCCAATGAATTGGGTAAATATTAGTATCACAATACATCAAGTCAAATGTGTGTTTATCATTCCAATTCATGTTCAATGAGGGGTTACTCATGCTACATGTGCAATGATCCATGGCACATGTGAATACCATGTTAAGTGTTGTTTACACATTTCCATGTTATGATAATCATGTTGTATCATGACTTTATGTTCATGTGTCTCTTATGCTCCATTTATATTCTTATTTCACAACATGTATTTTATTCTTTATGTTATTCCTTGTTTAATCCCATACTAAGCGTTATAGATCAGGATTTTCTTATGCATTTCTTAATGTTGTCCCATACAATGCTTACTATGAAAGAATGCTCTAGTCATGTAAAAGAAGTTTTCAATAAAGATGTTGGGTTTTATGTTCTATGTTGTTATGTAATGTGCCAAATTTCCCAAGACAGTATACCTATCGATACTCATAGTTTTCTTAAGTGAATGTTTAAGTGATAAATCATGTATAAATATGTAATATTGATTAGGGTTGTTATAGTTGGTATAAAATGATTGGTTTGTTATTTTTGGTATTAGGAATTGAAAACCCTAGTAAAAAATTTTGGGATAAGAATAAGTATAATAAAAGAACCCCTAAATTTTGGTGAGAATTTTTTATGTTTTTATCAAGAAAATATATCCCTGTGTGGATACGAGCTGGTAGAGGAAACTCTGTCACGGATGTATCTAGGGGGAAAAACAGATAACACTGCTTTGAACTAGACTCGAATAGAAACCGGTGCATGACAACTGGCCTTGCTGAACTCTTGGTTAGGAAACTCCCAAGTGATATGATTTGGTAAATTCATAATCATAGTACAAAAAATTATTAAGGGAATAAAAAATTCCCCTATGAATATAATTTGGGATGTAAATCTTGTATAAGATAGATTAAAGCCTATGAGTTCAGAATATAAGGAAATAAAAGTAATTTATAATTCATCCATTTTTTTATGGATTAACCTTTATGTGTTACCCCTAAATTCCCTTTTATTATATCCAATGGCTGGTAATAGGAGGACTCAGGCAAACAACTGATGTGGATATCATAGTGATGACTATTCTGATGAGATGCCCAATCTGATGGATATGGGAATCACAAATATTGTCACGATACTCTCTTAGTTAACTCAAGTTTTGAAAAGAGACAGGGTTCAAGAGGAAAATTAACCCCCCCATAAGAAAAAACAATTCAAAATTTATATCTTCATTAGAAAAAGTTCTCCTGCTTTTAATAGATTATCTGATCTCTCAATTTTCAATCAATGGATCAAATCCATTAAATCGGTCTTATCCATTCTTCAATTTTCTGAACATGTGAATGTTCTCATGGGTTCTTATTGTTTCGAGGGTGAATCAGATCAATGGTGAACATTGATCAAAAATGAAAATCCTGAGGAAGAGATCAAGGCGTTGGAATAAGAAGGATTTCAAGAAAAATATTTTCAATAAATATTTTTTGTTCACCCTCCAAATTATGATGAAAAGGTACTTCCTTTTCCTCAATAAAATATATGATGAATCCATATGAGAATATAAGGAAAAAATTACAATGCTTGAATGATACGCCTTCTGCATTTTCATTACCCATGATTTCAAGGTTGTCTACTTATTTGGTGGGATAAAACCTAGACAATAGAAACTCCTAGTAATCCATGAGTTAGATAGCTATGAGTAAATTGTCTGATGTAACCTCAATATTGAAATGGAGTTCGGAAAATCTCATGGGTATCAAGGGGGAAAAAGTGTAAGGTGGAATTTAATTCTAATAGTTAGATGGATAAATCCAATGGTGCTATGAAAATTCAGAACCCCACATGCCAATGGTGTTGAAAGAATAACCTCAAAAATTTTCTTAAGGGGACGAGGAAATGATTTAGGTTTGAATGAAAAGGTAACCCGGCCATTATCTATCGACCAGAAAAACATACGGCTAATATAGAGGATTGGAATGCTTTGTTTGACCCTCAATGCATTGTTCATTTCTTCAAATGCAATAAACCAGGGAACTTTGAAAATAGGTTCCCTAAGCCAAGAGTTTTCAGAGTAAACCAGCTGCCTCCAAGGCAAAAAGGGAAAAAAATTTACATCACTGCTGCCGAAGTGAACCCCGAAAATGAAGTGGTGACAAGTATACCTGTTATTCAATAATGAATAGAAAATGTTCTTTTTGATTCTATTTCTACACATTCTTTTATATCCTGAAATTTTAGTTGAAGAATCTCCACACCACCATACGATATGGAAGTAATGATGTCGATGAGAATGATAAATGGAGAATCATTGCATTCCATGAATATAACTCCTCCCTTGACATAATTTATGGATTGAAATTCCCATAGAACCTCATAATACTCCCTTTTGTGGAATTTTATGAATTTGTGGTACGTATTGTCTTTCCTTATATGGATCCAACATAAATTTTTGTGAGAAGAAAATCACTCTCCATATGGTGAATTGACCCCCGATTCTATACAAGTGCAAAGAGGAGGATGAAATTTCTTTAGCACCATCATCTCAATCCTAGATATTAAAAACCTATGAGCACATGTATATGGATCATATGATTGTGTCCAAGGATGTAACCATCCTAGGAGACAAGCCTATTATGAGGGAATTCGCTGATGTTTTCCCAAGGAATTGTCTTACCTTCCTTCTAGAAGAGATGTTGAATTATCAATTCATATTATACTTGTGGAAGTTCCAATATCCAAGAATCCATATAGAATGGTTGTTTTGAATCCTGAGGAGCTGAAGAACCAAATACATGAGAATCTGGATGAAGGGTTTATATTCCCAAGTGCTTCACCATGGGGTGCACCAGTCCTCTTCATCGAGAAGAAGTACTGGTCAATGCACCTTTGCATTCATTATCATGAGCGCAAAAAATCATGATAAAGAAAGAGTATCATCTACCATGAATTGATGACTTATTCAATTAGCTAAGTGGATCACAATACTTCTCCATGCTTGATTTTTGGTCGGTATATTACCATGTAATAGTGAATAAGGAGGATATCCCCAGGACTACTTTTCATACAAGATACGGTCACTATGAATTCATTGTAATGCCTTTTGGACTCACTAATACATTAACAATATTAATGGGAATAAAGAATAATGTCTTTAGAGATTACCATGAAAAATTTGTTGTAGTATTTATAGATGATATTATAATATACTCCAAAACCAAGGAGGAGTTTGAGGAGAATCATAGCACTATACTAGACACCATGCAAAAGGATAAGCTCAATTAAAAGTATAGCAAGTTTGAGTTATAGTTTAAGAAGGTCTCATTATTGGTTCATATCATCACAAGTAATGGGATATCTCTGTATCCCTCGATGACAACATCAATAGAGGGATGGATGGGGCCAACATTAGTGATGGATATCTATAGCATCCAGGGGTTAGCAGGATATTCTCACCAATTTGTGAGAAATTTATCATGATTTTCCAACACTATTTCCATGATAACTCCGAATGGAGTGATGTTTTCTTAGAGTAATGAATTTGAAGAGAGCTTCAAGGAGTTGAAAAGAAGTCTTATCAAAGCACTCGTGGTCACATTACCTACAAGTGGAGAATTTTGTGTAGTATTTAGTGATGCTTTGAAGAAAGTCTTGGGTTGTGTGTACATTAAAAATGATGTAGTCATTTCCTATGCTTTAAGGAAATTAAATTTTAATGAGAAAAACTATCCAACACATGATCTATATTTGGAAGTAGTGATCATAACTTAAAAAATTTTCTTGAAATAACTCTTTTGGGTGAAGTATGAAATATATCCAGATCAAAAAATCCTCGTGTATATATTCACACAGAGAGAGTTGAATATGCACCGATGAAGATGGTTAGATCTCATCAAAGAATATTACTGCTCAATCCATTACCACCTTGTGAAAGAGAATAAGGTGGAAGATGCTTTAAGTAGAAAGGACACAACAATTATATCAATGATGAGAATTAAAAAGGATCCAATCTTCATTGATTTTCTGATGATAGACATTAGAATCATTAATAAGGTGACATTATCAATCCTTTCACAAATGATTGTCCAACCATATATTTTGGAATGGTTAAAGGATGCTCAAAATTATGATGTGGGAATTCAGAATAATGTGGAAACTATAAGAAAATGGAAATATTCAGAGTTCAATGTTCAAGAAGAAAGAATCATGAGAGATGGGACAAGACTATGTATACCATCGAGTCTGAAGTTAAAGAAAGATATATTGGATTATGAACATAGTTTGAATATCTCCATTCACCTAGGAAACAAAAATATGTATCGAGCCCTCTGAGAGCATTATTAGTGGCATAACATAAAGAATGAGATTGTTCAGTATACATCAATGTGCCTGGTATGTCAGCAAGGAAAGTATAAGAGGAATAAGTCTTATGGGATGATGCAACCATTACCCATACCAACATTGAAATGAGAAAACATCACCAGAGAACTTGTCACAGGACTTCTAAAGATGTCCAAAGGGAAAATACTATCTGGGTTGTTGTGGATTGTCTTGCAATGATTTTACACTTCATTCTAATTAGAGAGGATTTATCATTGGATCCAATGGCATAGATATATATTATATAAGTGGTAAAGCTTCACTGAGTACAACTACTGATTGTATCCAATTGAGATCCCAGATTCACCTATTAGTTTTGGAAGATTAATCAACATTCTCTAAATACTCAGCTGAACTTCAATATGGCTTATCAACCTCAAACTAATGGCTAATCTGAGCAGAGTATCCAAACACTTGATGATATGTTGAGAGCATGCTCAATTGATTTTAAAGGAGGATGGGATCAACATCTTCCTCTTGTCGAGTTCTCATACAATAATAGTTTCCAATCAAGCATCCAAATGGATCCTTATGAAACTATTTATCGGAATAGGTGCAGAACACATGCATGTTGCGATGAAGTTGGGGAGTGAAAACTCCTTGGTCCAGAAATGGTCAAATAAATGGTGGAGAAGGATAAAACCATCTAGTAGCACATTAAAGATACTCAAAGTCCACAAAAAAACTATGATGATAATCGTTGAAGAGACCTAAGGTTTGATGTTGGATACATGGTATTCCTCCACAAATCTCCATGGATGAGAGTTATGAGATTTGGGAAAAGGGGAATGCTTATTCCAAGGTACATCAACCCTTTTTAGATACTCGATTGCATTGGAGCAGTGGCCTATCGACTAGCACTCCCACAAAACCTATCTCAAATACATGATTTTTTCCATGTATCACTCTTGTGTAAGTACATACATGTCCCATCATATTTACTCAATATAGAAGTTCTACCATTGGATAATAACCTCTATTATAGAGAGAAGCTGGTGAAGATCTTAGATATTTGGGGAAAAGATCTAAAAAATAAGGAAATTACCATCATGAATGTGTTGGGGAGAAACCAAATGTTTCCAGAAGATACGTGAGAATCAGAGGAACTGATGAAGCTGAGTTATCCGCATCTGTTTTAGTGTGCAAAAAATGAAATTTTGAGGGATAAATTTCATTATGGGGGAAGATTGCGACGACCCAAACTATTATTAAATAAAATTCCCCTTGATATAATTAAATTTATTATTATTTAAAATGGTTATATAAAATATGTACTTCCATGGTTTTATGCTTTGGATTTCAAAATATCATTAATCATTGATACCTTTTATCATATAGTTTTTGAATAGTGATAAAAAGATTTCTATAAATATAGAGCTTTAACAAATCCAACATACACAAATAAAGGAAGTGATTGACTCATCCAGTAGAATTACCCCAAATAAATCTCATTTGTCGAAGCTTAGAATAGAGGTGGTGTCATTGGGATTAGCTCTTTACCAATCCCAAGTCGTGCTTCAATGGGTTAAGTTCAGACAGAACCGCCTACAGGTGAAGTGGAAGTTGATTTTGATTATGAACTGTTCAATGTTATCTGAGCCTCCCCTAGATTCTATCACCATCACACACATTACCCTTATGAAATATGATGGTATTATAAGGGGTTATGTAAAAAGACCCTAGAACTATGATTATGAGTATTAATTTTGTATAGAATAATGAATATACATTAATTTTGTTATTGTTACTTAGTAAATAGTATTTAGAGCACAAATTGTATTTTTATTTAATATTCAATTAAGAAATATATTTTTATGAATTATTGTATTTTTTAATTAAATAAATTTTTAATAAAATATTATTATTAAATTAATTTTTATTTAATATAAATTATCTTTAAAATTTTATGAATACAATTGAGATTTTTATTAAGGTTTAAAGGTCATTTTTATCAAAATCCAAGAATTTTTTATAAATGTGGCGTTTTATTGTAAAATTAAAAAATCGCGTATTTAGAAAAGAAATTAGATAAAATGAATATTATTTTTAGAATCAGGACGTTGAGATTATCCAATGGTTAATTTTTCATCATTTTCTGAGAAAGTCGATTTTCTCGGAAAAAATTAAATACCATTTAATTTTATAATGTGTTTTATGACATCATAATGTCCCAATAGTGATGTAGTAAAATAATATAAATTATATGTTCAGATAGAATATTATTTACCATTAAAATAATATTACTTCAGGTTTCTTTTATTTATTATATTAAACCTTAATGGACCCTCCAAGACTTATAAAACATTTTAACTTTTTATATTGATTTCCTTGATAGGTTAACTCACCTCTACATAATAATGCCTAAACTTTTATGAATTACGGACATTGGGTTTATAAAATAATGTTTCCAATCCCCTTTGGAAAAAAACCATGGTCAAAAACCATGATTTGGTTTTTGTTTTTGATTGGTTTAATGTGTAGTGTCCAAAACGTAAATAATAAAGAATTCTCTTTATTTTCCTATATAAACCCACCCAGGATCAAAATTCTTCTTCACTCAAATCCTTTTTATATCCACCAAAATCTTCCATCCTCTCTCTATAATCCTCTCAAGTCTCCCCAAGCTCCCAATAATACTCTCTCAATCCTCTCTCAAGCCGGTGTGATCACACTTCCATGTAAGAGATTTATTCCTTTCTCATTTTTTATCAAAATTTTATTGTGTTGTTATACCATTTTTTTAATTAAAAATTATTGGGTATGATTTAAAACCTCCAAAATACTTTCCTTAGTATTTCTGAATTATGAGAGACCTATTTCTCTCTCATTAATGCCTCCCATGAACACCTATTACCATGCCGAATTTTCATAAGGAATTTCTCTCTTATCATTTACATTTCAAGAAATTATTTTGTATTATGAATATAAATTAAATTACATATATTGGGACATGTATAAATATGACACCCTTAATGTCCATTTCATATAAATATGATGAGACACTTCTTTCTCTCCCATCATCCATTTTTTTTAATTATTATTTCACGTCATTATGCTATTGAAACCGCAGTGTAATTTTCTTAGCCAATGTCATTGTGTAGTGAATACCATTCCCATTTATCTATGAAGGGTATTCACCTTTATGCACCTTTACTTATTTATTATAGAGTTTAATGTGTGAATTCAACATTCCATTATCATGGAAAATGATGTTTTTAATGAATCCATGTTATATGATCCACGTGGGACACATATGAATGAAATGAAATAATTAAGAAGGGTGCAGCCCGATAGCACCCCAATGCATTGGGTAAAGATTAGTATCATGATACGTCGATTGCAATGAGGGTTTACTTATGATAATTCATGTTAAATGATATTTTAGTCATGCTCCTTATGTTATGGTCCTTGGATCATAAAAATACCATGTTAAGTGTGGATTCCACATTTCCATGTTATGATAATCATTTTGTATGATGCCATTATGTTCATGTATCTCTTATGCCCCATTGATATGCCTATCTACTAACATGCACTCTATTCATCATGTTATGCCTTGTTTACTCCCTTACTAGGCATTATATGTTACCCTTTTCTTATTCATGTCCTTAGGTTATCCCCTGAAATTCTAAGAATGATGGAATGTTGGGGTCCTGTAAAAAACGTTTTTCATAAAGATGTTGGGTTTTATGTTCTATGTTATTATTTAATGTTCATAATTTCCCAAGAAAATAGACCTATCAATCCTTAGAGAGGTATTAAGTGCATGTTTATATAATAAATCATGTTTAAGTGTGTAATAAAGATCAAGGTTGTTGTATTTTGTGTTTTGTCAAGGTTCAATATATGGATCAACATGGTATAAGGAAAATATTTGTGGTTTGAGTTTATTTTTATGCTTTAAATAATGTCTTTTTTAGTGATTCAATGAGTGTTTTAGAGGATCGCTATACGTGAAATGGGTAGGTTAAAATATTCATTTCCTATTAAGAAAATTATTTTATTAATTTATGGATATGTTAGTTGTGGTGTGAATAGTAATGTTTAAAATTGATGGTTTATACTGAAATGGAAGAATACATAGGGTTTTCCAAGAAAAAAACATGGGTAAAATTGAAATAATTTGTGAAAATGATGTGATTTGTTATTATAGAGAGATAAATGGTGGAAACAGATAAGGGTGGTTGGGTTTATCATTTTGGGAGGCTAGATATGGAAAATTGGCCATGGTTTATGGTCACAATATATCCCCCAACATGGTTGGGAGAGTATATAGGATTCACATTGTATCAAATTTAGAGATGTAATGTACCAAGATGTTTTGGAATTATCTGGTTAAGTGGTTGTGACTTCTTACAAGGAATCATTATTTCTATATCGAAATAATTTTTCTAAATTTAAAATAATCTTATAAAAAATTAATGGTAAAAGGTATAATATAGATCATTTTTTAGGTCTAACCCATATAGACTAGTGATATGTATCATAGTACATTCTAATCAAAATATAAGACTCAATATTTTAATGAATTAAAAGTAAATTTAATTTAACATAAATAAAAATATATAATGAAAGTATTCATAATTTTTATTAATTCAAGGTCATGGGATAATTGGAGATATAATTTTATTTCTGAATGGTAATTTTTTTATTAGTGAAACCCAAAAAACCAATTTCGTGATGATTATTGTATAATAAATAAAATTATATTTTCTTATGGTATGTTAGTTAAGTTCATTTAAAGATTATGTGAATCAAAATAATATTCAAACAAACCAACTAATTCATATTCCATGATGATGATGGAATCTAATTACTAGTTTAGGCATTAAATATCAATTCAACCTAAAATAAAAATTGATAATTCCATGTAAAAAATGAATCTATATATAATAGTAAATGAATGCATGATATGAACATATATCTATATTAAATACTAGTTAATTTAACTATTCAATCACCAAAAATTAATAAATATAGAATAATAATTTTATACCCTCATGTTTTAATAAGAATAAAGGGTCTTATCCATGTTATATATGAAAGAGTTAAACAAAAATGTTAAACAAAAATATAACCATGACCTTCAAGATCCTAAATTATATAGAAAAAATCCTCTAGTGACTGAATGATATGTTTTTCTTCAATATCCAAGTTAATAACCTCTTTTATAAATATTGATATATCATATATCAATTTATTTGTTCCATATATTTTTTATTTAAATTTTATTCCATTCCAAATTCATGACGGACATACCAAATATATCAGAAAAAATATTACCCAAAGTCCCTTTAAATTTTGGAGGTATAAAATCATCGAATTTTTCCAAAAGTAGTATAAAAATTATATATAACTTTCTAACATATCAAGTTGAACATATTCACTGTATACAGAGATAAAATTATAATCAAATCAATTACCAAAAACAATATCATTGTTTGAACCATGTGATAGTACATAGGAATTTTTTTTGATTTGTTACAAAATTTACCAAAATAGTTTCTTATTTCTCTAAAACTCCACCAAGGTTCCTACAACATAATTAGTAGATAAAAGTTACAAAACATAACCCTTTTAATATTTCAAAACTCCATTATAATTCTCATACAATATCATTATCAATTTCTGTCATAAAACTATAACTTCCATATCATAATCAATTCCAAAATTCCCATGGGATTTATATATCTTTATTTAAAGATTCATACATGCTGATATAATTCATTTTCATTCTTTTTTGTTGTGTCATTTATATATCACTTATTAACACCATGAAATATTCATTCTGAAAACTTCCAATTTGGTCCATTCATTAGTTTAACCATGAAAAGTTATTCATTGAATCTATTTCACTATTCTATTTTCACTTTTCTAGTCTTCATCAAATAAGACAATTCCTTCCAACATATTAATAAGGTCATTTTTATATCCTAAAATACATATATTCCATACTATTCTTCTATATTACATTTTCGGTCACCATTTAACCCTCTATCATAGACCATGACATGTTCCTAATATGGTTGTTTTTATCCCCACATTTCCATTTCCACAGAGATAAAATACACGGACACAATTAATAAATAAAAATTTAATTAAAATTTATTAAAAACTAACCTCAAATATTATTCACTCCATAAAAAATTTAAATCACGAATAGTTAAACAGTATTTACCAATTCACCAATTAACATTTCAAAAAAATAATTTTATAATTTGAGCTATCATATTGGGTAAGGTATTTTTCTTTGAGAAACATAAAGAGTGATTTTTTTTATTTTTGTTTGTTATGATTGGAATTAATATGATAATTTATATGGGGTGGTCAAATAAAATTTTGGATTGTTATGGTTAAGGGGTATTATTTGAATTTACCAGTATGAAATGGGGAATTGAGATTCATTAAGACATTAGATAAGATATTATTTGTGTGATATGAAAACAAATTGATTAAAAATGGTCTACATAATGGTTTATGTTCATGTTTGTTTTAAATAAAGATTCAAATTATAGTTTTTATATACGAAAAATATTTTTAACAAATAAAGAAGATGGGTTATATACTGTTTGACACAACCACTATCACTATAAACAAAAATATATGTTTTCAAAGTTTTTGAAATATCTTCAATCAACCCAATATTTAATTAAAAATTAATAGTGTAGTGAATGTAAAAGGTAAATCCTAATAGAAATAACAAATTGTACAATCAATTTGTAAAAAATCATTGTTTGGTTGTCACAAATTTATATGTTTTTTTATTTTATATATTAAATAAATTCACCAAAATAAATAAATGAATGTATAAGAATTAATACACCATGAATATTTTTATTTAATGATGTTACTTCTATCTCACTTATAAAATTCATTAAATTTAATAGATACACAATTATTAAAGTAATATATTTCAGTATTTTTATCTTTTATCAAAACAATTATAAATATAATTCGATATCATAAAATGAACTAAATATGAAAAAATGTATTATATTTGAATTAAAAATGAAAATGAAGATTCTAAAACACTATTCAAAAATTAATTAACATTACTTTATTTATTTTCCTCCACCCTGAAATATTTTATTATTATTTTAATGATGAATAAAATAAAAAATGTTTTCGGAATGAGATACTTTCAATTTAATTTTATTTACCATTTTTTTGGAATTAGAAAATTACACAAAAATTATTATCACTGGATTTTACTTCCATATATGTGTTTAACAACTCATTATTGAATCATAATTAACTATTATTAACCTATTTATAATAAAATAAAGGTAACTCGTATAATTAATTAATGTAAATAATGAGGAATAAAAAATGAAAACAAAATTATATAAAATAAATTCCAAAATAATTATTTATTTAAATTAAGACCCTAAAATAATGAATATATAAATAATAAAAATAATTTTTGGTCTATTCCAGGAATAATACTATGAATAAAAATAAAAAATTTCTTAAAAATTTAAGCGTTAAATATCGTTTTTTTGCCACATCTCAGCTTTTATATATCCACGTCCACCATGTAATGTTCAGAAAATTCTACAATTTGATCTAGTAAAAGAAACCCAACACCGGACCTAACAGACACTTAATAGAACACACAATCCTCAGTTCCTCTATGTTTCAATCCAATAAAAAAATTTATATAAAAATATTAATACACCCAAAAAATGTCGTTGATTAATCTAATATATGGTTTTCCAAATCTACTTCATATAAAATATTCCCCAAATACTTGGATTCATCTTCACTTTTGTCACTCATTTTTTATAGTTTGAATTCCATTTTTATCTACATTTACATATCACCAAGACATGGAAATTCAACAATGATGTTGTTTTAGTTATATTAAAACTCCATCTTTTTTCAATACTCCTTATAGGTAAATACATTGGTGTGATCACACAAAACAAACCCATTTCGAATTTTCTCTAATTGAATAATGACATGGAGATTATAAATGACAATTTCTATCATTTATATATCACATGAACCATGTAATTTCATATTTTAATGTGAATATCATAATTATTCCTCTAATTAATTCATATAGATGAAACAAATACAATTACCTAATATACAATTTTCCTCACTGTGTTTTTCATTCTCCATTCTAAATCATTGCCTAAAACGGATTATAATTTCAATCCAAAATATGACCATCACTATTTATTTATCCACTTAATTTTAAATCTTCTTGGTAAAATAAAATTTTAATAACCACTAGATATTCCACAACGTTGTAAATCCTCCATCAGTGATCTTTTTTGGGTAAGCAGTGGTGTGTTTGATCAATGATCATGAAATGGTTTTTATTTGTTACTTTTTTATTAATTTTTTCTTTTTTATGTCTCATATTTATCTAAATCTAAATTTTTTTCTAAAATTTCTTGAGCCCTAACAAAACCATCCTCTTTCTATATTCTCCAACAATCAACCATTACAAATTGACAAATTAACTAATTAAATTATAGTCTAACTAAATAAATAATTCAAAAATAAGAATCTCAAATATCTATTATATAAAATTAAATATATAGATATATTATTTAATAATAATAATAATATAAATTAGAACTACTAATAAAAGATTCATGAGTCAATTAGTAAAAATTTACAAGTCTAACAAAAAAATCTATAATAATGTTATCCTAAAAAATTATAATATACGCATTTAATATTCTAACACTAATGAAAAATAAATAAATTATTACGGTAAGAAAAAATTTATAAATAACATTATATATATTTATTTAATTATATTTTAAATCATGATAATATTTATAAATATAAATAATCATTATAATAATGAATGTATTAAAACTACTATAAATGAGAGTTTCATTTCATATTTAACTATATATAATTAGTAATTAAAAAATACCACCATACATAGTATTTTTTCTTTTTAAAAAAAATATAATGTGCGACCTCCATGAAAATGTACATTATAATGAGAAATAATTACTCAAATAGATAATATAAAAAATATTTATAAGTGATATTTTTTTAATTAATAAAGTTATATTCCATAAAATCCATAATTATTCAGTAATAACTGTAATTTTAAAACATACTCAACATATGTTTCATTATTACTTATGTAAAATATAAATAGAGTTTCATTTGTATATTTGAAATCATGTTTATATTGATTTCAGTTTTAACAGGAAATTAAGCACAAAACATAGTGTTTCTTTTTTATTAAATTTTTCTATATACAAATTGTTTGAAATGAACAATAATTACATTAACTAGTTTCCCTTAATCAATCACCTATTTAAATTGTTTTTCATAGTTATTCCATTAAATTGGAAGAAATTTGAATGATCGCAAGAAATTCCAAAACATCATAAGAAGACAAATCAATTGATCTGTTAATTCTCAACATTAATTTCCCCCTTATGTCTATTTTTGTATCCACTAGAAAAATTGAGACGATATAAAGTCATCATGTTTTTTAAACATCTACCCACATTCTTGAATATTGTTTTTTTGAAATATAACAATTATGGTTAATTTTGAGTTATATAAAACGCCTTATTCATATAATCTAGTGCATCATAAACCATAAATCTAAGTGTTTACTATGATAATTTTTTAATTTATTCAAATAATTATGTAAATTAGAAAATATGTAAATTAATATGTCAATTCTATATTTTCTAGTCCTTAACCACTGGTAATGAAATGTTATTAGAGAACATAAAATCTTAATCCTTAGTTTTCAATATACACAATTTTGGATTAAAGGTATTGATAATTTGATTCTTTATCCAAGTAATATATCCCTAAAATCCAAGAAATATATTCCACAATACAATATGAAACAATAGATTTATAATGGAATAAAAAAATTCTAAATTTGTTAATTTAAATTTAAACATATCACTATTTCATAAAAATATAAATCATATTCACAAGTAATTACATCTCGTACAATCATTATATGTGTACATTATTATAGATATTAAGCTTATGTATCTTATTCATATTAAACTTAATTGAAGTTTTCTCATAAAATGTCAATGTAATTTTTTTAATTAGGTATTTGTTTTATGTAATTTTAGAATTTAATAATATATTCAAATGACTCATATGAATAAGGTGTATGAAAATTCCTTACTAAAAATGATAAATATTCTTAAAAATTATAAATGAATCCATGAAGAAGGTATGAAGTGACAAATAGTCAAATTATACATTTTTATACAATGTTAAAGGCTCTATTCCAATTCAATGTATGATCAAAAGAACCATTATTCATACTTAATAAATAAAGAGATTAAAAATTTAACTAATTATTTTGAAACCATATAAGAAAGAATGAATAAAAAATAATTACCTTTTGAAATTATAGAAAATTAATTTACTAATATTAATATAATTAAATTTAATCAAATGTAATATTGAGTTTGTAACAACTTAAAAATGATTGTATGAAATTCATAAATAATCAACTATGAATATTACATAAAATATACTAAAATTTATATACAAACACCATATTTTAATAACCCGAGAATAATGAAATAATTTATGATTTATGATTTCCACTTATGATTTGTCATAATTATATAATTTAAGAAAATAATATACAAAAACTTAATATAAAATTTAATTACTCAATTTTAGTAAAAAAAATATAAATATATATATAAATATTTTATAATACTTAAATATAAACACAAAAATATAATATATGTGGAAAGTTAAAAAGTTTTAAAATTTGTATCTTCTAATTAGTGATTGAATATAAGTCAGGAACATTAAATATAAAAATAATTTATTTAAATTTCAAGAGCCCCCAAAAAATTTTAATAATAAAATTTAATAATTTATAAAATAATTGGATACTGTATAAAATATTACTCATTCAAGCACTCTTAGAGAAGGTGGCTATGGACTTATCTATAATTTTAGTTATTCTTAAATTAAGTTGGAAATTTTTTTAAATTTTGAATATGGATGGGTTATTAACATTTTATTAATATATTTTATAATGAATAATAATAATTTTGTGTTTTAGTTTTTAAAAGTGACTACACAATGATTTTGAATCACCTCTCTTCCAATTATGATATTATGTTTTCATTGTTAAATGTTTATTAGTTTCTACTTGAATGGTAATATGAATATTTATAATTCTAGAGTTTGGCATGTTGATACTAAAGTTTTCAATTGTATTTCACTAATCCACCTTTCATAAATATTTAAAATTACTAATTAAGGATATAAAGTCCAAATATATTTATTTATTAATCATCATCATAACTCTATTTTAAATAAAATTATTTCATATTATATTAATGAAACAAATGTGGTTTTTTATTACCTCTCCAAGTTTTAGTATGATATTTATAATGGTTACATGAATTATGTTTTAGTTGTGGATTTTTTTTATAATAAGGTGATAGAATAGAATCATGTCATCACATTTATAATTTTGTATATTAATGAATACAATAATTATTTATGATCAGTTTGGGACTTCAAAAAAATATGCACCCATTGTCAATTATCATACATAATTAGAGAAACCAAGTTATTTGAGAATGATAAATTGTAAAATAATTTCTTTTGGTAGTCTGTGAAAAAATAAAACAATTTTTAATAGATATTGACACCACATATTCTTTAAAACATTGTAACCTAGTCAATATGTATCGACACATCACTTGGAAGAAAAAAATTTCTTTATTTTGAGTACATGGAAAACAGGAGTCTCATTCAAAAATTATTTGATATGAGGTTATAATTTTTTTAAACAAAATATTCTTACCTCTACAATATTAGTTACCTTTGACATTGTTATATCTGGAAATGGTAGCATAAATCATGACTAGATAACCAGTAATGATATATTCTTGGGATTTGATCATGGCTTAACATATATTTCTAAGGATTCACATTTCTGAATCTATCATTGTGATGTGACATATTAAATCATTCACCTAAATACTATTGTATCCGAAAAATATTAAATTTTGGAATGGATAATATTTATGATAACCAAAATACCCATACATTCACATGTGTTACCAGTATATATTTTGATTTTCAATTTCAACCTTCTAGATTTTTTTCCATAATTTTATTTTAGGAATTTAAATATAATTATTATATATTCTTTGTGGGTATAGTAGAAAACAAACATTGACACATGAGTTGAATAATAAAACAAATATGTTTTTGATTTCTTATTTCATTTTATCTCCCTTTTCTATCCACTAATCATGTTATTCCATTGTGAAATTTCAGCGATATTTGATTATGATAATGTAACAATTTAAATAATAAGTAAATTTTTTACTAAATGATATTTTTCATAATGAATGGAGTTTTTACTCAATATTATCTTGATATTTATATAAATACTTTATTATGTTATTAATCATAGATCACTTAAATGAAAAAACAAATATTTCATCTTCTACTTGATGAACATGATTTTTTATCATTATCCCATTCACTCCTTTTGCTGAATCATTGTTTTTTATACCAATAATAATCGCATGTGAGTAATTTTAAATTATCTTTCAAACCCAAAAAAAATTTCATAGAACATTTTTTATATTTTTTAAAACCAATTTTGTTCTCATAAAATCAGAGGGTTGTTATGTCATTTCATTTTCATTACTAAAATTTCTTTCAATACTTATGTTAATATTTTTTTCATGTTCAAATTTTTTATGCCTAAAATTTTCATAATAGGGTAAGGGTGGTACATTATTTCTACATAATAAATCTCTTTATAGTTTTCCTGATTCAACTAGATTAGTTATTATGATCATTATACATCCTGATCAATTGAAAGATAAGTTTGGTGTGTAACTTATTTTGGTTTAATATTTTTAATTATTTAAATAATTGAATCTTTTCGTTATTCTAGTATAATATGAGGTTGTTTTTTTTCATTAATATTTTATATTCCCCTTTTTGAAAAAAAGGTTATAAAATGTTTTTTTAATGGAAACCAATTAATTATTATGTGTCTTAGTAAAATAATAAACCCTAATTGGTTTTTCAAAGTCCAAAATTAATCCATATAGATACTTTTTATAGAGACTATATCTATTATGGTACCACTAAGAGTTGGAGTGGGTGAATTAGTGGTACCCTTTTTCAATTTATAAATTATTTTTCATGAATTAAACCCATATGAATGAATATGGTTTGATTATACCTCTAGAATTTCATTCTCAATTTTATAGAAAACTAATAAATAAAAAAATAAATAAAAACATTTTAGAATGATAGAAAATAATTTATGGTATCACTCCATTATATGTCCAACTTTATATTGGTAAGCTAATTTTATTATTATTATAGAATTCCAGTGATTGCAAATATAATACAGATTGAATACATGGGTTGAGCAAGTATTATCCACTTCTCAATGAGGGGAAGGTATCATACACATTCACAATCATTCATGAAATTATTTAGACTGAAATAACCAATTCTTTAGGATTCCTAATTTACACTTATGTTTGAATCAGATATTAAAGTCATCAGTGGATGCCTCAACATCATGAAATTGATTTTTCTTCGAAAATAATTATACGTCCATAAAGACATTACTATTATAGAACTATATTATTATTCCCCTCATATTTATTCATAATGACCCTATCACCCATTGGAGAATTTGGGGATGAAAATAGATCCTTCATCTTTACCAAAAAACTCCTAAATTAATTAAAATATAATCATATTAGATATATAAATTTTTAATTATAAAATAGAGTGTATATTAGTCTATTAAATTCTAAATCTCTTTAATATAGTAAATCTGTAAATATAGAAGAGTCTTAATAACTATATTAAAAATTAATAAAATAATATTTATAAAAATTACTATGAAATTTCCATGATGTTCAGGTACACTAAATTTCTACATCATTATCTAAAAATGAAAATCTATATCTTTTATATTTAAATGTTGTTTAATATGAATTAATATTCTTTCAATAAATTCACTAGATATTAACCTTCATCAAAATCAATTCAAATTTCCTTTAGAATAGAATTTATTCTCATATTCACAATATCCATGTATATTTCTGGAATATTTACAAGGAAAAAATAAAGGGATTTAAATTTCACCATGTTATTGTCATTGCATTAGAATTTAAGAATTTAAAAGATTATTACAAATATCTTAAAGACTCTCTACATGTGAATTAATATGAAAATAACATCACATGAAATCAACATCATAGGATGGAATATGAAATTAATATTCACTTTCTTATAGTCATACACTAAAATAATTTCTAACCCCATGTAAGATCCTTGCCTTTTATAGAGTTATATATGGTGTTTTTAGGTAATTTCTTAATATTTTATGTAACATTGTTTTTCAGTAGTGGCTTGGGGTCTGTTTGGGAGGACTTTTAATGAAAACTAATGGGAAATGGGTTGATCATGGTTTTCACATGGTTTGGAAAAACCATGGGACTAAATCATATTAATTGATAGGATTTCACCATTTTTCCATGGTATGAAAAATTGTTACAACATTGAGAACCTGGAAAAAGGGGTCCACATGTTTGTTGCACGGTTTTCCCTAACGATGCACCTCTACCTAGGAATTCGTGCACATGGATTTTAATATTTGAAATCCATTTTAAAACCAATTGAACCCCCCCCCCCCCTCACGAGACTCCAATATTTTGACCTCATCTCAGGCTTAACATATTATAGGTATTACCAAATCCTTATAGATAGATAACTAGGCGATAAGAACACCATTATTCAAGATCAAAAGCCTGGATTAATGATCCACTCTCTTCCTTGTAAGTGGATTTCATCTCGCTGATTCTCACGTTATTTCCTCTATCATTTCTTAATCATTTCAATAATGATCTCTGCAATTGTTTTGGATCTAAACCTATAAGATGAGATCTATATCTAGTATTGTGGATTAAGATCGAGATTTTCATGATCTAGATGCCTTTTTTTCTTATTTTTTGTTTAGGGATTTAAATTAGATGCCTGATCAACGATGTTGTGCCACTCAAATTTTGGGTATTTCTATTGGGAAAACATCCATCAATAAACTGAGGTCGGTGGTCTAAATCGAACTCACATAGTATTGAATTTGATATGTGAATGTGAGTTAATGAATTTTCAAGATTATCTTGATGAATGTTTTTTTAAATTGATGTAATTGGGAAAGTGTAATTGAATTGAGTATTCCTAGGAGATTAATTCATAATTGAATCACAAAACAAACAAAGAGGGTTTTCCCTAATATATATTTTTGAGATTTTTGATGTGTTGAGATATTGTAATTGGTATATTGAAGTGGTTGTGTTAATATAATTAATTGGGGGCTGGGATTAATTATGAAATGATGTTTGTCTAGGTAAGATAATTAATTGTGATAATTAATAATGTGTCATGATGTTGACCAATGATTATTAATTGTGAGAATTAATTATGTGACATAATGTTGTTCAAAGATAATTATTTTTCAGAATTAATTATGGAACGTTGATATTTTATTTGGATAATTAATTTGGAAGAATTAATTATGGAATGATACTTGTGTGAATTAATTAATTAATTGGTGAATTAATTAATGTGTTATGTGCTTAGTTAATTGTGGAGTTAAATAATGGCCTTTGTAATGTTTAACTAATCGTTGAATTCATAATGTAATGGTGTGGCTAATTATTTTGAATTGATGAATGATTAAATGGATGAGAATATTGTGGTGCTAGACATGGCATTCTAGACAGATTAGAATTTGGGACTTGAACATGGAGTTCCTCCCCAATAGTTTTCCAAGAGTGAGAGTTTGTGGTGATAATGCATGATGAACTACAACAAATGAGTTATAGAGTGATAGGCATGGAGATCTACTCGTAATTATATTTAGAGTGCTAAGAATGATGACCTACACATAATGACATTTAGGGTGTTAGGCATGGAAACCTACCCCAAATGAATGGCAGTAATTAGTGATGATTCAAATGTGAAACATGAATTGAAACTAGGCCTATTATGATGATTAAATATTAAATAACAGTGTGATAACTATTTAATTATGCATTGTATGTATTTATTCATAAAACTACATACCATATATTTTGACTGTACTTGTTTTTGACACCGTTGGTGGGGGCCTACTTAGTTGTACGCACACCTTATTCAGGACGCCTGATCAGCACACGAGAAGACTTTATTGTTGCGGGATTGGATAAGGTCAAAAAAATGATCCTTGGCTCTATTGGTGAGGACTCAGCAAGATAATCCAAGAGACCCAATATCAATCCTGAGAGGATAAATATTTCCGAGTTAATGTAGCAATACTATAGCAATACTGTACCCAAAAGTGTACAAATACTATAATAGGTAATTTTTAGTAATGTAGTATCCATAACTCTTCATCCATATGGGCCTTTGGGCCACTAGTTTCGTCATTAGGTCATTCAAGGCTTTAGGGCTACCCAAGTCCTTCGATCTTGTTGTCTCTTAAGGCCTTCAGAACACCATGACGACTTTACGCCACTTGAATATATAGATGTATGAGTTGGACTATAAGGTACAAGGCTCAAAATAAGGATTAGTGAATGTGAATTAATCGGAGTAGAGATAACTTGAATTGGAAGAATGGTAGGGTATGGCATTTGCTTCGGTACCAACCCTATGTAGCTCTACACAAGACAGCTAGCCGACCATCCTTGTGAAATGGGAATGATGATATAATGGCATGTGCTGGGGAGGATTAGTTCCATTTTTTATTATCTGGGTGATATCCTCTCTAACCTATGGGTCATGTAATTGACTCTAAGACATTGATCCTTTTAATGGTTCCACCTCACCCCTTTAATGGTGGATTATCAAAATAATAAAAAGAATGGCCTTCCGGCCATTCATCCGGGATAAGGACAAGGCATTGGGATAGGTTTCTAGTTGGGATTGATGCATGTTAGGTTGAAATATATATGGTTTAGGACCCTATTGGGAGTCTTTGTGTGTTTACTTTTAGTTGCATTATAGAAACATGACACTTTCATTGTCATAGAATGTGTTACCTTCTAGTTGAGTATTTAATTTTTTTTTGTTTGAATATCATATGACATGATATAATTCTGGTTAGTTATACGGTTCCACATGTGGTTATTGTTGTTTTCTTCCATTGGTGTTTTTTATTCTTATAAAATAAGGTATAGGCTCCCCAATACCGACATACCGACCTTCGATTCTTGTCATAACCCTCTAACATACCAGGATGCATGCATGAGGGCATGTGGCCAACTGGCTTGGGGCACCGTTTAGTGGCACCTAGGCCGGGGCACCACAAATATGTATCAAATATGTTTTATTGTCATCATTCTTATTTTCTCTTACTATTTTGGGAAAGGAATATAGGAGACATAGAAGAGTCAAGGCTTGGTAATTAGCTAATGCATGGAACTTTCAAACCAATGTATTGGAGAAAATATTAGTACTTAGGGTGCGATTGTTGTTATAGTTTTTTTGTACAATTGGATATTATTTCACCTTGGGTGACACACTTGTGGTGTGAAGTGATATTTGTTTTCAATGTTATTTAATTTTGATTTTTGTCCTAAAGAGGAATGATAGTTGAGTTAGCTTGGATCATTTGACACACATAGGGTTGTTTTAACATGAATTATTCTAGGAACTCAGGGGAAAATGAATTATTTGAATATTGTTGAAATTGAACAGTCATTCCTTATTGTGATATTGAAATAATGATGTAAAATGAGAATAAATGGGTGCCTAATGAGAACCATGATTTATTAAATAAATATTCATAATTAATTAACTTTTGAATTAATTAATTTTAGATAATTTGATTAATTAATCATTGAATTAATTAATGAGAATTTATGTAGCCTCATTAACCAAGACCTTGAAGTATGATGGTTAAGGTTAGTGAGAAGGCCTCAGTGTTGACCATGTGGTGAGAGAAGGGAGAAAGGACATGTTGAAACATGTTGTGTTAGTTTATTACATTATGTAAATGTTATAAGGTTGTGTTATGATACCTAAGATGTGTTTTTGGATTGGTAGAGATATGCCTCCATGATACTTCTTGAGGGAGAGATTGAGGTGTATGGACAAAAATGAACATCCACATAGGGAACATGAGGCACCATTGGTGAAAGATAAAGAGTAATGGGAGTAGATCCCAAGGAACTTATCTTGTTTCATGAAATTGATGGAGAGAGACCCAAGGGGTTCAAAAAATCAAGTCAAAGTTGACCCAGGGGTTTCTGCTAAAACACCCTCCTACTTTTTCTGGAGAGGGTGGGCTGAGGGAGCTGAATTCTGGATTGAATCCATTGAGATGATACTTGACCATTTGGAGACTCCTGTAGGGAGGAGGGTGAAGTTGGATAATTATATTCTATGAGGGTCAGTGAAGAGCTGGTGGGACAATCAGGTATGATTTAGACTGACTGATGATATGTTATGGAAGGAAATTCTAGAGAAGTTCTTTGAGCACTTATATCAAAACATTCGGATACAATATAAGGCTTTATAGTTTATTGATATGACCCAAGGAACCATTTCCATAATGGATTAAACTGAATTTTTCATATATTTACAATGTTTTTCACCATCTTTGGTAGAATATGAGGCTTCTTCAGGAAAATTATTTTAGGATAGACTTAGGTGTTAAACTAAGTCCCAAGAAAATATCATTATGCTAATGAAATTCTAAGAAGTGGTAAATCAGTCTCTCATTTCATAGGGGGAATTGAATGAGGATTATAGTACTAGATATGTTGTTGTCACTAGATGATGAGGGAGTATTCCTTAAAAAATAAGGATACGCGGTTATCGGAAGCGTAGTCAGCATAATCTAAAGTAAGGTGGATAGACAAGAGGAACAGTTACATCAGATCTTACTCATTGTCTTTGTCACCAATGCAATAGGCAGAGACACTATCATACACATTGTCATGGACCTCCAGTGGAATGATGGTTTTGTTGCAAGATTGGGAACCTATAGAAGTTCTACAGGAAATAGGGGCAGGCTGGTACCGAGGGAGCAGATGCTCAGAGTCAGAGTGTGGGAAGAGGGTCTTCTTCACCATATAGTTCTGGCAACTATATTTCTACTAAAAAGGTGGTAGAGGTGGTGGACATGGTGCTTCAGGGTATGAGCACCTGTATTAGCAGATTGGTACTACTAAATGGTGTCAGACAACAACACAAGGAAGAGGGGTAGAAAAGTTACATGCATTCAAGCCTACACTTTTGGAGAGTGAGGGTGTTCCATGGAATGTGATGGGTACTATTATAGTTGATTCTACATTAGTTACTTCCTTGTTTGATAATGGTCCCTCTCATCATTTATATCCGCAAATCTTGTCAATGGCTTGAGATTATAGGTGGAGTCCATAAGTGGGGTGATTAATATCAATAAACCATTAGAAACATATTCTTGGGATATCTTCTTATGTAAGGGATGTTTGCTATAGATCAGAGAGTATCATTTTATTAGGGAAAAAGTTTTCCTTGATATAATGGGATTTGACCTGATGATGGGAATGGAATGGCTAGTCACATACTAAGCCCACATAAATTGTTACCACAGGAGTTTGACCTTTGTATCTCTGAAGGGTGACCATTATGCCCTTCGGGGTGAATGGGATATCCGGAAAGGCCATGATGGGAAATTTACCTAAAAATTGCGAGAGCTCAGAGACAAAGATTCTTCTCCTTTGTTATAGGATGGTAGTGGTAGGAAAGACACACTTCCACCATTTGTAGAACTATTTTAGTATGTCATTCCTAAATAATTTTCGGGGTATCAACCTGAGTGAGATTTAGAATTCACTATTGATTTCATGCCGAGGGCTGAGCCGGTATCAAATTCACCTTACAAAATGGCACGGACTAAACATCAAGTGCTCAAAACATAGTTGGAGGAGTTGGAGGATAGAATGTTTATCCATACAAGTACGTCGTCATGAGGATCAAATATTTTGTTTACAAAGAAGTTGGGTGGATGTTTATGTTTCTGTGATAACTACTAGAAGTTGAATAAAATGATCATGAAGAAATGATATCCTCTTCTTCATATCTATAACTTGTTTGACAAGAAAAAGGGGGATTCTGAGTTCTCAATGATTATTTTGAGATCAGGGTATCATCAAGTGAGATTTATGGCTTCTGATATACCAAGAACATTTAGAATTAGGTATGGCTGTTATGATTTTGTTGTAATTTTTTTTGGGTTGACAAATTATCCAATAGTACTTATGGCCATGATGATCAAGATCTTTCATCCAGACATACATCGATTTTTGTTTGTGTTTGTGCATGAAGTCATGGTGTACTCTAAAACTCATGATGATCATTCCCAATAGATTGATTTCATCTTGGGTGCACTGAGAAAGCGTCGTCTATACACCAAGATATCTCAATGTTAGTTTTGGAATGACAAGGTACAGGTTTTGGGGCCCATCAACTTAGAAGAAGGTGTGGTAGTCAACCCAGAAAAAGTGTAGGTAGTGATTTCTGGGGAGATGCCCAATAATATTATGATATATTAATCTTTTTGGGATTATCTAGATATTATAGGAGGTTCATCCATGACTTTTTCCTATTGGGAGCACTTATTTTAGGTTTGAAAAAGAAAGTGGTAAATTTTTAATGGAGAGAAGCACGTGAGAATGATTTCTAAGAGTTAAAGAAGTGCTTGACATTGACACCAATTTTGATCTTAACTGAGTCTGCTGGTGAGTACACAGTGTATTATAATTCTTCTGGGATCAGACTCAGAGCTATGTTAAGTTCAGGGGATCCAGTCATTGCTTATGGGTCTTGATAGCTGAGGACACATGAAAAAAATTACACTATGCTAGACCTTGAGTTGGTAGTAGTGGATTTGTAATACCCCTAGATTTTATGAGATATATTATTTTTTAAATTTCTTTCATATCTTCTGTTGTATGCTACACCAAGATTATATTTCACTATACGCAACACCGTATTAGCTTCCAGTATACGCAACCCTGACTTGGCTTGCATTACACTCAATCACGACCTTCCTCGATAGCATGTGTTTTACGCAATACGGGGTTTCACTAAACAACGATATATGGTTATAATATTATTATGAACTAGTCATTATGAATATTATTAACTAACTTTTGAATTTTATAACATTATTATTTCATCTTACAAATTTTCTAGAACATGTTATGTGAACAAAATAATTTTTTCAGGTAAAATGATTATTTTTCAAAAAAAATGCAAATTTGCCGCCTTTTGATGGAAGACCCACTTTAGATATAGTTTTTGACATGTTTATAATTTCAATTTGACAAAATAATATTCTTCATTGGAATCAGGATATAAAAATTTACTTTGGATAAAATGTTCATATTATTCTGATAACAATCATATTTTAATGAATAGTAAAAACGCGCTATATTTTAATTAAAAACAAATTTTTTCATCGTAATAATTTATAAAGATAACTTATAATATTGAATGATTTTAAAGTATAAATAAAATATATTTTTACCATTTAATATAATTTATTTCATTATCATTGATTTTACATTGAATTCATATGTAAAATCATTTCAATCTTTTGCAATGTTTTAACTTTTAAAACCCATTTTCTTAACAACGGGATTAATATTAAATTAATTACTACAACTTCTGTGTTTTTAATTTTGAAAATGTATTCGATATTTGAATTCTGTGGGTCCCAATTATGTTAATATTTTACTTTTATTTTTTTGATATTATGAATAGTAACTGCGGTAATTTTTATTTACTATAGTTAAAGGTAAATCTGGTAATTAAGGGTAAAAATAAGATTATAAAATTACCCTAACACTTTCCAAAATCTTATTGGATTAATAAAAGTTGACTCATATCACCTAAGGGTCGTATTACATTCATTTCATGTACTTTTGACCATGAAATAATATAATTATTATTAAAACCAAAGAAAGTGACAACATGTCACTCTCTTAAATCCTATAAGTGTAATAGTTTTAATTTAATGATAAACATCATAAAACATCGGATATAAATAGTCCATAGAAATATAATAAAATTATATAAATCATTTAAATTTATTTATAATTTTAAGGGATTAAATACTTATCCTTAATTATGACACAATAGTGATGTTGAAATTATTGTATTGATTGAAATATCAAATAAATGATTTTAAAAGTATTAAAACAAATATTATATGAACTATTTAATGTTCTCCACTAATTTTCTAGATAAATATGATATGTTATTAATCTATGAAATATTTTAGTTCGAACATATCTTCTGTGTATATTTTATTTAAATTCAAACAAATGAATAGTGTCAAAATTGACACTATTGTAATTTTATAAAAAATACATACCATAAAATTGTTTAAAAATCAAAGAAATATTTAAATATTATAATTAAAATTTATATAGACAAAAATGTCATAAAGTATCCAATTATGGATGATTAACAACAAATAAGTGATTATTTATAACCCTTTAAAATATAGAATTTTATTACCAAAAATAAAATTAAATTAATTAAATAAGGATAAATTGAAATGATAAGGTTTAAAATAAGATCAATACATGTATAAATTTCATTGGTTGATGATATTACAACCCAATATCATCTAATCTTTGAATTGAGTCATTTTTGGACGTTTTTATGGGGGGTTTGAATTTATATTAAACTAATATTTTTTTGGATTCCAAAGGTGCCCCTCTCATCTCTTATAAAAGGGCACTTCCTCCCTCTCATCTTTATACAATTTAGAGCCTTCAAGATTGGCTAAACCCTGCCCATTTTCCTTCTCAACCTTCTTAGAAACATACTAGAGGTCCTGGTCTTCTTCAAAGACCAATTTTAGTTCTCTAAGAGGAGGTTTCAAAGAGGTGTGTTGAAGAAGAGGAGTCTCCGATAAATACGGAAGAAATTTGGCATAATGTAAGGGGATAATTTCGAAATCTCAATTTTTATCCGATATTGCTTATATGTAAGTATTTACTGGGGTTATGTTTATCATCCATGTCCATTTTTTCTAAAAATGTTTTCATAAAATGTTTACTACTCTTCCATGTACGTTTAATGTCATTTTTACCCTTTGTTAACTTTTAGTACATTGTATGGAAGGAATCTTTCCTATATTTACCATATAAGGTACTTTTTGACTTTTCCTGCAAAAGTATGAGAAGAATTTTTTTTAACTTATACGGAATGAACAGATTTTTACAGATTCATAACGTCTCATTTTCACAAAGCTTACTTTACAAGATTTCATGATTATTTTCAACAAAAGTCCTTTTATTTTAAAATTACATGTAATTTTGTGAAAATAAAATGATTTAGAAAAGAATGGATATTTTCCTCAAGAATTCATTTCATGTGTTTTATCAAAAAAAAATTCTATATAAGATGAAATTATTTCATATATGTATGTTTTAGGTACAATGTATCTATGATTAACATGGTTTCAATTTTCTTATGATGAAATGATATCCATTTGTTTTATATGGATTATGTGATGATGGGATGATGTTTATGAAACCCATTTTATTCTTTGGGTTATGATGAATTATTTATGTATATTTTGTGGCACAAGTAATAATGATTTCATTATGAGATGGTTGGTAACTATATCTCCCTCCAATTCATTGGTTAAAGATTTATATCTCATGTGATAGACATGGATGGAATGGTAAGTTAATCTGGTTCAGTGATACAGGACTGGAACGAGGAGTGAACTCGATTCAGAAAGGGACTTTTTCCACTAAGATGGTCTTGGCAGCAATGCCTTGGCTACTATGGAAAACATAACATGTGCTTAATGGTTTCCAAAATTACATGCTTCATTTCGATGCTATTTTATCATTATTGATGATCAATTATGATCTATGCCTTACGTGCTGCCATATTTTATGTCATTGCTCAAGATTTTGATGTTTAAATATTATGTTCTTGTTTACAAGTTCAAATGTATATGGTTTGTTTTATTTTCTCCATGCTTACCCTTACTGAACATTTGAGCTCACCCTTTATATGTTTTTTTCCAGGATATAAATAAAGGTTCTAGGTAAGAAAAAAAGAAGATCTTTATGGAAGATGTTGAAGATCTTTCACTAAGATTAGATGATTATATTTTGAGTTTCCAAAGACACTAAACTATTACGGTCCTTTGGTGTCTATTTTTGTTTTGTATTAAGTATTCTGCAAAAGTAATGTAATGTCCATGTACATCAAGATTTGGGTGTCTATAGTGGGCATCAGAGGAAAGGTTTAGTTAACCATTGAAAACTAGGATGCAAAAACTTTATTGAGATCCCTAGAGATATTTCTAAGGTTTGTCTAGGGATGTCCCTAAGGTTAACTATATGTATAGGTTATATTACTAGAATTATAGTAACAATCTTAGAATTAACTCTAAGATGTTATATATTAATGGTACTCCCCCATTATTATGTTGTTTTCCCTAGAAATAGTTTTCCCTCTCATGCTATTCATTTTGTGTTTTAGACAATGGATGGAACTTGAAGGAACTGTGTTGATAAATGTAATGGATGATGCAATGATTGTCCTCCTGAACAAACCAACATTATGGGAGATGTATTTAAAAATCATATTGTTATACTTACACAAGATATGAAACATTATAGACTTCCAAATGAGCAGATAAGGGAGCAATATTCTATTGAGTCCTTCGTGAGGCAACGTCCACCTTCTTTCAGTGGGACTTATGATCCACGTGTTTCTAAACAATGGATCAGAACCATTGAAAAGATATTTTCCATACATCGTTATTCGGAACATGAAAAATCCATTCTGACTATTTACCATTTAGAAAGTAAAGCAGATCAGTGGTGGACTCTAATTAAGAATATGGGGCCCCAAGATGAAATTGAATCCATGGAATGGGATGAGTTCAAGAACTTATTTTTCAATAATTACTTCCCTAGTATCCTCTGAAAAATGATGGAAAAGGATTTCATTGAGGTTAAGCAAAATGATGATGAATCTTTTGGTATTTACAAAGTAAATTTTACAAGGCTTTCAAGGTATGCATCAGGCTTTATCCTCCAACCGGAAAGTAAAGTTGACCGATTCTTTATTGGCTTAAAACCAATTCTTCGAAGGGCGTTAGCTATAAGTGACTTCTTTAGCTATGAAGAAATTGTGCATTAGGTTGTCAATGTAGAAATGGAAGTTGGCATTACATATTCATCTCATGGTTTTGACAAGAAATGAAATATGGAGTTCATGGAGAAATCTCAGAATAAAGGTGAAAAGAAGATGAATGTTTCTTTATGCTCAACGTGTGGAAAGAAGTATGGTGGATATTGTCTTAAAGGGACTAGAAAATGTTTTAAGTGTTGGAAATAATGTCATCGAGCAGTGGAGAGTCGAAGTAATGTAAAAAGGGTTGCTAATGATATGAATAAAGAAAAAACTACAGAGAAATAACCTCCAACACTTCAATGCTTCAAGTGAAAGGAAATGGGGCATTAGGATAATCAATTCTCTAATCCAATGGTTAATGATGATCAACGTGAGGAACCAAATAAGTAAAAGTATAAAGGGAAGTCACATGCGATCACTATTGGAAATGTTGAGTATGACAACGATGTAGTGGAATGATTATGTGTTTATGTAACGAGATTCCAAAATAATGTTGTGGAATCTAATTTATAGTAGTGTGGAATATTGGAATATTAATGTATTGGTTTATTATAGTTTTTAATAATTATATGGTACCGGTAACCATGAAAAGTGATTCAAATAATTTGGAATGTAGATAATATGCGCATAATAAAGGGATAAGGAGAAAATAAATTTTTTTAGAGTCTTCATAAGATCATGATTGATATATGGACTATGTTATATAATGGTTTGAGTATATAGAATTTTTGAGATTTTGGTATGTGGAAATATTTAACTTTTGACATCACTCATGTTTTCACTAAGGTTCTATGGTAATTCATGTTTCAATATAATACATGATTAAGGTATTCACATGTTTGCAATGTGACTAAAAAGACATATCTTATGATATATGGTGGATAAATGATGTTATTCACATGCTCGGTAGATGACATTTATAGTAATTGTTTTCTCTATACTATGAGCTTGGATAGAAGTATTTTGTATAAACCTAAATATTGGAATGAATTAAGATAGTATTGTTTAAGGCTAGAATTTTTTTCGATATTACTGCTAGAATGTTATAATATTGTAGTTTTAGGAAAATGAAAACCCATAGGATGGTTGAAAACCCCTCAGTCAGACAAGGCTATGGGAATCGAACCCACAACCAAAGTGAGACATGCTTTTAGAACCAACCACTGACCTACAGGATGTCCCGTGTTAGTAAAAACCAGTTTTATTTTATTAAGTTGTATGAAAGATGAAGTATAAGTTCATTTTTGGAATCATATACTATTTACCTCACCATAAATGGACTTATCTGTATTTGATAACTTTAGCTATCCTTTTGATTGAAATAGATGGAATGACCACACATTCTATCACATGATCTGCTAACACTTCACGAATGACAAAGTCAACTTTATTTCATTAAAAGATGAAGTGGAAATTGTTCAAGTCATGAAAAATGGTGAGATTATATCGAAATAAAGTAAGTATTTCTTCTAATTCAAATTCTTTAACTTTAGCGAAATGATCTTGAAAACCAAAAAAGTTGTCCTAGTGCCCTTATATCTGATGAATAAAATTATACCTTAGATCATCAAAAATTTATGGCTTTTTGATTGTTGGATTTTTCATAGCCATGTTCTCTACCACTCTCCATCAGAACTTGATAGTTACATTTCTCTTCCATATCCATACATTCACCTATATTTTTCTACGTGGAAACTGATGGGTCGGAACAAACGAGGAAAAGATGGCAAGAGGGGGGTGAATTGCCTTTTAAAAGATGATTGACAAATTAAAAAATCAGAGTAAAGAATGCAGCGGAAATAAAGAGGCAATCACACAAGAAATTGATAACGGAGTTCGGCCAAAAACCCGGCCTACGTCTCCGCTCCCAACTCAACCGTTGAGAGATTCCTACCGCTTGCTTTTCAATGGTTTTAGCAAGAAACCCACTAGGCTTTGAGGTAGCACTAGGACCTATTACAGCTTGCTTTTTGTGGTTTAGCAAGAACCCACTTGCTTTTGATGGTTTAGCAAGAACCCACTAGCCTTTTTAACGGGTGAAGGCTAGCTCACCGAAAACTCAAGCCTTTTAAAAGGAAAGGCTTGAAGAAACCTCTTCACACCTTAGTGGTGGTGTGAGAACCCAAAGAAAGGGAGATGAGAAAAGAGTTTGGGGTTTGTAGGCACAAACCCAAAATGAAGCTCAAAATAAATAAAACAATAAAAACCGTATTGAGGAAGACTTGGGCGCCTTTGATTGATTGGAGATGTTGAAGGCCGCTTCCAAGCTTCTTTGAAGGAGCTCCTTGGATGTGGAAGTTGTTGGAGCACTTGGGGTTCCTTTAGAGGAAAGCACCGGAGGTACGCCGAATGATCAACAAGGTGTCCGTGGGCTTCCGTATAGTTCTGGTTAGTGTCTGGGGCTTCCTTGGCCTTTATTTATAGGCATGGAACCCTTGGGGAGGCTTCGGAGCCGTTGGAGAGGCTAAAAGAGCCGTTGGGAGCCAAGTGGGCCAGCCTGGTCAAACTGCAACGGCTAGTTTGACTGGCTCCACCGGCTGGCCGGTACAGTCCCACCGGTTGGCCGGTGTTTGCAAAAAGTCATTGGATTCCTGTCCAGGGGCCACCGGTCGACCGGTGCCAGAGCCACCGGCTGGCCGGTGGTGAGGCAGTAGCTGGCACTATTTGGAGAGGGTGCCACCGGCTGGCCGGTGCTGAGGCCACCGGCTGGCCGGTGGGGAGGCAGTGGCTTCCTCTTGAATGCAGGTGCCACCGGCTGGCCGCTGGTGTGCCACCGGCTGGCCGGTGGTCTGGACAGAAGGATGCCTTCTGTCCAGGCTCCACCGGCTGACCGGTGGTGAAGCCACCGGTTGGCCGGTGGACTGAATTTCAGTCCACTTTGCCTTCTTTCTTTCTTGGCCCAATTCCTTGGCCACCTGATTTGATTCCTATTAACCAAAAACACTTGAAAGAGGATTAGATAAATATGAGGGTGATTGTGATCATGAAAATAAAACCTTGAGGGGTTCGAGAGGTACAACAGAAACCCAATGATGAGTTAATTTGGGTAACCTTTATGTTTCATACTTCACCTTTTAAAATTAAGTTTTAGTATTCCTTTTATGATGTGGGTTTTTATGAAAGAATCTTTCAAGTGCTAAACAATTTATAACCCCGATGAATTTCGAGGGTGAAATTCATTTTAAGGGGTGTAGAATGTGACACCCCAAGATTTTATGAGATATATTCTTTTTTAAATTTATTTCATATCTTCTGTTGTACAATACACCAATATTTTCTTGAGCTATATACAACACTGTATTAGCTTGCAGTATACGCAACCCTGACGTGGATTTCATTACACGCAATCGCGACCATCCATGGTAGTGTGTGTTGTACGCAATACTGGGTTTCACTAAACAAAGATATACTGTTATAATATTATTATGAACTAGTTGTTATGAATAGTATTGACTAAATTCAGAATTTTATAACATTATTATTTCATCTTACACATTTTCTAGAACATGGTATGTGAACAAAATAAATTTTTCGGGTAAAATGAGTGTTTTTAAAAAAAAAAGCAGTTTTGATTCCTTTTGATGGCGCACCCACATTAAATCTAGTTTTTGACATGTTTAGAAGATCAATTTTACAAAATAAAATTCTTCTTTGAATCAGAATATAATAATTTACATTGCATAAATTTTTCATATTATTATGATAACTTTAATATTTTTATGAATAGTAAAAAACGCAATATTTTAATTAAAAACAAATTTTTTCATCATAAAACTTTATATGGGTAAATTATAATGTTGAATGATTTTAAAGTATAAATAGAATATATTTTTACAGTTTAATATAATGTATGTAATTATTATTGATTTTACATTGAATTTATTGGTAAAATCATTTTAATCTTTTGTAAAGTTTTATCTTTTAAAAACCATTTTCTTAACAACTGGATTAATTTTAAATTAATTACTGCAACTACTGTGTTTTAAATTTTGAAAAATGGATTATATATTTTAATTAAGTGGATCCAAATAATTTTAATAGGTTACATTTATTTTTTTTTATTATGAAAAGTAACTACAGTAATTTTTATTTACTACAGTTAAAGGTAAATATGGTAACTATGCTTAAAAATTAGATTATAAAATTACTCAAACACTTGAGAAAATCTTATTGAATGAATCAAAGTCGACCCATATCACCTAAATATCGGACTAGATTCATTTCATGGACTTTTGAACATTAAATAATATAATTATTATTAAAACCAATAAAAGTGACAACATGTCACTTTCAAAACTCTTATTAGTGTAATAATTTTTAATTAGTGATAAACATCATAAAACATCAGTTATAAATATTCCCTAGAAATAAAACAAAATTATATATATCATATGAATTTATTTATAATTTTTAGGGATTAAATAATTATCATTAATTACGACACAATAGTGATGTTGAAATTATTTTATTGATTGCAATATCAAATATATGATTTTAAAACTATTAAAATAAATATTATATAAACTATTTAATATGATCCACTAATTATCTATATAAATATGACATGTTATTAATCTATTAAATATTTTAGTTTGAATATATCTTTTGTATATATTTTTTTTAAATTCAAACAAATAAATAGTGTCAAAATTGACACTATTGTTATTTTATAAAAATTACATTTTATAAAATTGTTTAAAAATCGAAGAAATATTTAAAAATTATAAATATAAATTTATATAGTCAAAAATGTCATAAAATATCCAATTATGGAATATTAACAACAAATAAGTGATTATTTATAATCATTTAAAATTTATAATTTTATTACCACAAATAAAATTAAATAGATTAAATAAGGATAATTCAAAATGATAAGGTTTAAAATAAGATCCAAACATGTCTAAATTTGATTAGTTGATGATATTACAACCCTATCTCATCTAATCTTCGAATTGATTCATTTTTTGGATGTTTTTATGTGGGGATTCAATTTATATTAAACTAATATTTTTTATGATTCCAAAGGTTCCCCTCTCCTCCGTTATAAAAGGGCACCTCCTCCCTCTCCTATTTACACAATTTAGAGCCTTCAGGCTTGGCCATAACCTTCCTATTTCCCTTCTCAACCAATTTTTCAACATACTAGAGGTCCTGGTCTTCTTCAAAGACCTATTTTAATGCCCTAAGAAGAGGTTTTAAAGAGGCGTGTCGAAGAAGAGGAGTCTCGGACACATACGGATGAAATTGGACATAATGTAAGGGGATAATTTTGCAATCTCATTTTTTATCCGAGATTTCTTATATGTAAGTATTTACTGGGGTTATGTTTGTCATTCATGTCCATGTTTTCTAAAAATGTATTCATAAAATTTTTACTACTCTTCCATGTACGTTTAATGTCGTTTTTACCCTTTGTTGACTTATACCTCATTGTATGGAAGGAATATTTCCTATATTTACCATATAAGGTACTTTTTGACTTTTCTGGAAAAAGTATGATAAGAATGTTTTTTTAACTTATACGGCATGAATGGATTTTTACGGTTTCATAACGCCTAATTTTCATAAAGCTTCCTTTACACGATTTCATGATTACTTTCAACAAAGATCCTTTTCTATTAAAATTACATGGAATTTTTTGAAAAGAAAATGATTTTGAAAAGAATGGATATTTTCCTCAAGAATTCATTTGATGTGTTTTATCAAAACCAATTTCCAACTAAGATGACATTATTTAATATGTGTATGTTTCAAGTATAATGTATCTATGATTTACCTAGTTTCACTTTTCTTATGATGAAATAATATACATTTTTTTATATGGATTATGTGATGATGGGATGATGTTTGTGAAAAACATTTTATTCTTTGGGTTATTATTAATGATTTATGTATATTTTGTTGCACAAGTAATAATTATTTCATTATGAGTTGGGTGAGACCTATATCTCCCTCCAATGCATTGGGTAAAGATTTATATCTCATGAGATAGACATGGATGGAATTGTAAGTTAATCTGGTTCAGTGATACATGACTGGAACGAGGAGTGAACTCGATTCAGAAAGGGACTTTGTCCACTAAGAAGATCTTGGCAGCAAAGCCTTGGCTACTATGGAAATCATAACATTTCCTTAATGGTTTCCACAATTACATGCTCTATTCCTATGATATTTTATCATGATTGATGATCCATTATGATCTATGTCTTACATATTGCCATGTTTTATGTCATTACTCAAGATTTTGATGTTTAAATTTTATGTTCATGTTTTGAAGTTCAAATGTATATGGTTTGTTTTATTTTTTCAATGATTTCCCTTACTGAGCATTTGGGATCACCCTTTATGTGTTTTCTTTTCCCAATGATATAGAGAATTTTTTTAGGTATGAAAAAAAAAGATCTTTATGAGGGATGTTGAAGATCATTCACCAAGATTAGAAGATTATATTCCATGTTTCCAAAGACACTATACTATTACGGTCCTTTGGTATCTGTTTTTGTTATGTATTAAGTCTTTCGAAAAAGTAATGTAATGTCCATGTACGTCATGATTTGGGTCTCTACAGGATTATGCTCTTAAGTGTTAGACACATTATCTTTTCAGTGAAAATTTTACTTTTTTTATGAACCAAAAAAATTATAAATTATATCTTTTCACAGCACGACATGAATTTTAGTCCACAAAGATGGGTAGAGTATATGTAGTCCTTTGATTTGGAACTGGAAAATACATCCAAAAAAGGGAATAGTGTGGTTGATGCCTTGAGTAGGAAAACACAGGCTCTGTTGGTAAACGGGTCAAGTGAAGCATGGAAGATGATGACCATACTTGCAGAAAAGCATGTGGTATTTTTTCAGGTTCATCAGGGGATGACTCTAGTTTTTGTAGCAGTGGATTCTACACTCTTGAGATGGATCACAAATAGGAATTGTGAGTATTCAGAGTGTTTATCCTTAAGGGAAATCCTTGATGGTGGGGAAAACCTTCAAAGTGGATAATATATGAGGATGACATTATCTATGTGAAAAATAGGGTTGTTGTGCCTACGAGTATGCCAGATGAACTCCTGTGATATTTTCATGATTCAAAGTTGTAAGTAAATATTGGGGTGAAAAAAATGTACCCTAAACTATGAATATAGTTTTGGTCATCAATCATGAAAAATGAGATAGCAGGGTTTGTGACAAGATGGTTCTCCTATCTGTAGGTGAAGTAAGTGCATCAATTACGTGAAGGCATATTGTTTCTGTTACCTATTCTGGAATGGAAGTGGGATGACATAACTATGTATTTAGTGACAGAACGTCCAATGAATCTTTGTAAGACTGATGTTATTTGGGTCATTATAGATCAACTAAAAAAGGTATCACATTTATTTCCTATTAGGGAAACCTTAACAGTAGAACATTTGGAATAAATGTATTTATGAGTGATTGTTCGTTTTCATGGGGTTCCATAGACTATAGTTTTGGATCGAAGTTTTCACTTTACTTAAAGCTTCTGGAAGGGTTTACAGAAGGATCTTGGTACATATTTTTGGTTAATTATGTCCTTCTACCCATAGAAATATGGGAAGTCAGAGCGTGCCATACAAGTGTTATAGTATATTCTACGAGCATGTGAGCATGACATTAGTGGTTCTTGGGAGAAACACATGGATTTAGTGGAGTACGCCTATAACAACAATTATTAGGAAACTATATAGATTGCACAATATGAGGATCTTTGTGGTAGACCTAGTAGATCACTGCTACGTTGTTTAGAGGTGGGTGAGTGAGATCTGTTGGGACCAAGTCTTGTTCAGGAGAAATCATAGTAGGTATAGTTTATTCAGAAATGTATGGATATGGATCCATGTAGGAAGAAGTCATATGTTGATAAATGGAGATGACCCCTGGAGTTTACAAATGTTGATAATGTATTCCTTTGGGTGTCACCTAGATTGGGTCACCACAAGATATGGAGGTAGGGCTTTTTGGTGCCCAGGTTCGTAGGACCGTTTCATGTGATGGAGAGAATCAGGCTAGTGGTGTACCGATTATCACTTCCACATAAATTTAGCAATATGCATGATGTTTTATATGTGCAAAAACTATGGCAGTATCACCCCAACCCTTCTCATGTGATTGAAGTGGCAGAGGTTGATCTCGAGATAGATGCATCATTTGAGGATCATCTAATACATCTGTTGGGTGGCAGTGAGAATGTGTTACGAGGGAAAACTGACCCATTAATTCATGTGTAATGGAAACCTATAATTCTTCAAGAGGAAACTTGGGATTGGGAAACAAGAAAGAGGGCTCAATGGCCAAATGTTTTTGTCTTGGAATCTTAGAGATGTTCGAGAGTGTAGATTGAGGATAAGTTGTTATAAGTTGGGGAGATTTTAAGATATCGCCCTTTTTCTAGAGTGATCTCAAAGCATGTTTTCAAGTACTTTTGGTTGATTTTAAGTACATGTGTTTTGGATGAGTGGCTTTGGGTGAGTTTTGGTAAACATTTGTGGAAAACTAAAGGACTGTGGGATGTATACCATTTGTGGACGGTTCAACAAAAACATGTGCCTAAACCATGAAAAGAAAGTGGTCCAAATGGTTTTCACACGGTTTGACAAATCGTTCGACCCAACCATGCCCACCATGAAAACCTAGATAGAGGGTTATCATGGTTGGTTCATGGTTTTCCCTAACATTGCACCTATTCCCCTGAAACTATGTGCACGGAATTTAATATCCAAAAATCCATTTTAAAACCACCCAAACCCCCCCCCAGAATCCCATATATTGAACTTCTCTCAGGCTTGAAAATTTCACGGTGTTTCCAAATGCTTTTTGAGGGATTCCAAGGTGATCTAAAAACCATTCATCGATATCAAAATCCCATATTGAAGATCTTTTCTCTTCCTGGTAAGTGGATTTCATCATGATTCCTCTTTCATTCATTCCTCTATCATTTTTTGATATTTTCATGGATGATCTAAACCATTTTTTTGGATCTAAACCTATGAGGTGATATATAGATCTATTATTGTGGATATAGATCTAGATTTTTATGATCTTGATGCCTTTGATCTTAATTTTAGTTTATGGATTTAGATCTGAAGCTTGATTGATGAAATTGTGCTACTCAGATTTTGGGGATTTCCATTTGGCTACCTTCCATCAACAAACCATGGTATGTGGTCTAAATTAAACTTCTATAGTAATTAATATGATATGTTGATGTGAGTTTATGAATTTTATAGATTTTCTTGATGATTGTTTTTCTAAATTGGTGTAATTAGGGAAGTGGAATTGAATTGAGTTTTCCTTGGCGATTAATTGATAATTGAATCATGAAAAAATGAGGGGGTTTCCCTAATAGATATTTTGGATATTTGTTATGGGATGAGATATTGTAATTGATATATTGAATTGGTTGTGTTAAGATAATTAAATGGTGGAATTAATTGGGAAATGATGTTTGGAAAGGAGAAATAATTAATTGTGATAATTAATTATGTGTTGTGATTTTGACAAAAAATCATTAATTATGAGAATTAATTATGTTCCATGATTTTGATCAATGATAATTAATTGTGATAATTAATTATGACAATTTGAGATTTTATTTGTATAATTAATTGTGAATAATTAATTAAGGAATGAGAATTGTGATGAATGAATAATTAATTGGTGAATTAATTAATGAGTTATGTGATTTGTTAAATGTTCAGTAAACTAATGGACTTTGAAATGTTTAACTAATCATAGGATTAGTAATGGAATAGTATGTATAATTCTTGTGAATTAAAGAACTATTAAATAAATTAGATTCGGGGGTTCTAGAAATGGTGTTCTAGACCGATTATAAGATAGGACGTAGACTTGGTGTTCCTCCCCAATATTTATCCATGCTTGAGATTCTAGGTTTCTAGCCATGACGACCTACACCTAATGAGATATAGAGTGATATGCATGATGACCTACACTTAATGATATTGGGAGTGCTAGGCATGATGACCGACACTCAATGAGATTTATGGTGTATGGAATGACGTCCTTCCCCAAATGAATGATAATTTTGAATTATGATTCATATGGTAAACATAAGTTGAAATTGTGCCTAATGTGATGATTAAAGAATAAAGGACCATGAAATAACTATTTAATTATGTTTTGTATTTATTACATCATAAAACATTATACAATATCATTTGACAGGACTTGTTTTAGACACTGGTGGTGGTAGCCTATGGAGTCAGACTCACACCCTATTTGGGATGTCTGATCGACACCTTAGGTGACTTTGTTGCTGTAGGACAGGATAAGGACAAGGCCATGGGATAAGTTACTCGTTGGGATTGGAGAATGGGAAATGGAACCAGACATGGCTCACGACCCTCTCGTGAGTCGTTATGTCTTTACTTTTAGTTGCATTACAGACTCTTGACACTTGAATTGTCATAGAATGTATAACATTCTAGTTGAGTATTTTATTTTTCCTGTTTTACTATTATATGATGTGGTATTATGTAACACCCCAAAATTTCATAGTACGTTATCTCATTAAAGTAATTCAATAGCTTGCGTTACATGCAACACCAAATTCGAGTGCACCACAACATACTAAACTAATCGTTCAATATGCGGATATTAATAGTATTAACAATATTTGTAATCTTATATACTCTATGTAATTTTAACATCCATATTATGTGTTTCTTAGAAATAATATAAGAACAAACTCATTTTTTTAGGATAAAATAAGTATTTTTTCAAAAAATGAAACTTTACCACCTATTAATGTTGAACCCTTTTTCAAAAAAAATTACCAATTTTATATATTCAATTTAATGAAATTAAATTCCTCTTTAGAAGAGGGACATAAAAATTTAGTTTGGATAAATTTCCGGTACATTCCTAATAACTTTCATATTTTGATGAATAGTGAAAAATACTATGTTTTAATTGAAAACAATTTTTTTAATCGAAATAACATATAGTGATAAATTATTAATTTGAATGGTTTGGATGTGTAAATGGATTATATTTTTATCATTTAATAAAATTTATGTATTTATAAGTAATTTCACTTTTAAATTTGACATAAACACATGTCAATTTTTTTATTGTTTTTACATTATAAAAACCCGCTATATGGTTTTGAAATTGCGAATTAATTTTAAATCAATAAGTGAAAATATTATTTTCTGAATTTTGTAAAATAGAATTCATTTTTCAATTTCGAATACCAAAATTAGCTTAGGTTAAAGTTTTGGTAGTTTTTCTGAAAATATCAATTTTTGATAAATAGTGAAAACCCTACGTTATTATTTAAAATTGACTTTTTGTTTAAATAATTAGTTATTTTATTTTAATTTGTTTTATGTAAAAATAGATACATAATACCTATATATTTTCAAAGTAATTCATTGGAGTCATTTTATAATATGTTTAATTATATAGAATTTTGTCGAACATTTTACCTTCTTTTACACACCTTTTAAGAGCATTTACTAATTTCTATAAAACATAATTTTTCCCCTTTTGTGAGATGAATATCAAAAATACAAGAGAAATGGTTGATATAATTAAGTAAAATGTGGATAAATAAGATGAAAATAATTTTTGGTGAATAGTAAATTTTCACTTTTATTTACCACAAATAATAGTAAATAGGGTGATTAAGTGTAAAAAAGATATTATAATTACCCTAAAACATGTCCTAATTCTATTGGATAAGTAAAATTCGACCCAAAACAAACTTAGGAATAAAATATTACCCCCTTTGGTCTACTTGGATAATATTATGACATTTATTATTATTTTGTTTAAATAAGAGTTAACTGATTTAAATTGAATGTTTAATAACTAAACCATTTTAAATATAGGGTTATACATTATATAAATTAGACTATAAATATTCATTAGAAATATCAAAAAAATTCCTACATAATCGTGTTTTATTTATAATTTTTATACAATAAATATTTTAATTCATTTATGACACAATGATGATGCAACAATTACTTTATTAATGAAAGATTAATATAATTGATATTATAAATATCTATATAAATGTAATTTGATACTTTTGACGAATTACACTAATTTTATAGGTTAGTATTACACATTAGGGTAGATTAAATATTTGTTTTGGAAGTAATCATGATGTTATGATTTTCAAAAAAACTACATACTAAATAGTGTCAAAATTGATATAATTGATTTTTTAAAACAAATACTATATTTTTAATTGATATAATATTTATAAAAATATTTGGTTCGGTCAAAGAATTAGATAATGTTTTATATGTTAATAATTAACCACTAGGGGTTATTTTTTCTTGTTATAGTAAGTTTATTAACCATATAGTATAGAAATACAAAGGGACAAAGTAAATGTCCAACTATTTAACTTAGAGTTAAATCTAAAATAAAAGTTTAATTTGGTAACCTAAACCTATATAAAACCTATTTTTTGAGAGGTTTTAGATCCATAACCACCTTATACTATAAATAAATATTGTTTAAGCCATTATAAACTGAAAATTAATTTATTAAAAAATAATATTTCAAGCTTTTACTAAAGTGACCCTCACCTCTCTTCTAAAAGGGTACTTCCCCTTCTCTTAATTTCACACCTCTAAATACCTTTGGCTCGCCCAACCCCTACCCAAATATCCCCCAAACCTTCTTCCCTTCATCCTAGAGTCATTATTTTGGTCATACATCCAACCTATAGAGCCCTTTTGATCAAATCAAAAGGAAGAATCTGAAGAATAGGTAAATATTTCATTACCTCTTTCATGTTCTTTTCTTCATCCACATCATCATTCCTTGTTGTTTAAATTATAAAATAATAACTCTAGTATCTTATATATAATGTGATTTTATTATAAATATGGTACAATAATATTCGTTTTTTTATCCATCCGATAAATTTCAAAGTCACCATATGTGCGTACGTGTGGCTTACCGTCTCCAAGTAGTTGTGTAGTTTGTTATTCAAACACTTCATTAATTGGATAGGTATAATAATGAGTATAACTGATTTAAATAATTAATATAACATGTTAATTATTTTATATATATATTATATAATGTCCAATTACATATGATTTCACCATCAATATAATGATATTGTTCCTCGTGCGTACGTACGGATTACTGTCTCCATGACACGATGAGATTCATTTCCACATTCACCACTCAAAGATGATTAAAAAAATATATATCATTAATAAGTATGTAATATATGACATAATAATGCTGTTATATATATATATATATATATATATATTTACTTACATATATCTTATTCACTTAGTTCAATTCAATACGATATGAAAACGGAAACAACATTTATGCAAACGTACGGCCTACCGTCTCCATAAACGGTGATTTCCATTTCATATATATGTCTATCATAAATATTTATATTATAAAAATATATGATATATAAAACATTTTTTATAATCTGGAAGTATTTAAATCATGATATAAGTGATACAATAAAGAGGAACAAGTTAAAACACGTACGATAAGGAAAGCAAATTATTACACGAAATATTAATTTAACATGGAAATTATTATTAAATGGGTATTTTAAAGGCATAAATGAATCATGTATCATATAATAAATATTAATTTGGTTTCAGTATAAATTAATAACATACTACGGTATTTATACAGGAGGTTAAATGTACCCTCGACTAAAGTAATGTACATGGTAAGGGTTAATTCTATAATCTCTTCATTATCAAAGGTTGTAATTACGTGAGTATCTACTAGGACCTCTTTATCATCCACATCCATATTTCATAAAAATATTTTCAAAATAAATCTTTTAAGGTTTTATGTAAGGGACATGTTAACTAGATCATCGTTTTAAATCGTTTAAATATTTATTCTTCTATGTCATTCTCATTAATGTCCATATTTTCCAAATGGTTTTTAAGGATTTATTTATATGGATAAGAATTTTATTAAAAATATAATTCCTTTTAAAATATTCAAAGTTGTATGGAAAACATTGATTAAAAATTTCTTTTAATGTCTTCCTTTATATATTTTGTGACTTTTAAACGTTTTAATGAAAAATGGATATTTCTCTCAAAGAGTTTTACAATTCATTTTCAACTATGTCAACATCAATTTTGTATATTATTCATGATTGAGGATGATTTATTATAAATAAAATCTTCAATATTGTGTTGAATTAGTTTTGATATGTTTGACTATGGATGTGATATTTTTATACCAAACATTGTTTATGGATAATGTATTTACATTTTTTATACTAATTTTAATACGAATGTTTATGTTATCCTTAAACCTTTTCAAAAGTAGAATGCATTGGACTTAGTAAGTGACGGGTGGATCCCACTATAGCTTCTCGATGCATCTGTAGGTTTCATGAGACAAACTAGTGTCTTGGTAAACGGCCTTGAAAAAATCTTATTTGTAGTCCTGGAACAAGGCCTTGACTATGTTGTTATGAAGTCTGGAATTACGCATTCCATCATTAGGAAATTGGCTATTGATATTTCATGTGATTATTCAACTAGTAGAATATATTTGTGAGTAAGTATATAGAATTATTTGATTTATATTGGCCATATTATGTGGATGTTTATGTTTAAAATGCTTAGGTGTTAGTTTTATACACTGACTTAAATGTTTGGGCTTATTTATGAATGTTTCTACGATATTGTTATCCTTACTGAGCATCTGAGCTCACCCATTTATTTTGTTTTATTTTTCCAGTATTCCAAGAAGTGTATTATGATTGATAAGTAGGGTTATGCTAGGGGATTAATTTAATTCTCAAAGGAACATTGATGTTGTGTTTTATTTTCTAATGTGTAATGTAACGTACATGTATGTAATCTATTTTCCAAGACATCTAAACTAATTGGTCTTTCAGGACTTGATTCATTGTAATCATGCCAATGTATTGAAAAAATCACTGACTCTGGGTAACTGGGGTCGGGCGTTATAGTTGGTATCAGAGGAAGTTTAGATAAAATGTTGGAAATAGATTTAGATAAACTCTGATTATAGAACATTGCCCTAAGATAAACTTTGATGATTAGTAAAAAAGAACTTCTTATAATTTTGTTACTGTATATATTTGGATATTTTTTCAAACAATTCATCCATTTCTGGATATGAGTATGTAGAGTCGGCTCTGGCATACATGTACCTTGGGGTAAAACCCAAAAACACCACTTTGAGCTTGACTTGAAGGGGAACAGGTGCATGATAATGGGCCTTGCTGCACTCTTGGTTATGACCCTCCCGGGGGATATGCTTAGGATAATTCACATTTTCATTAAAATCCCTTAAGATGTATTTAGGAGTAAATACATTCTCAAAGAAAAAAATTTATGATTGTAGATTATATGCATAATATTTTCAATTTACGTTAGGTATTTTACAAGTTTTGAATTATGCCTTGAGATTCACAAAACTAACCTAGTGTATGCCATTGTTTAGAAGTGATTCCCAATATATAGAATGAGAACACCAGCAATACGCATGATCCAAAGAGCAAGAAGGATCATATATATAATGGTATTAAGCCAATATTTAGAATTAAAATAGTCCCCCATGTATTATAATAATATGAAGAAATAATATCATGTGTTAATATGATAATTAAATAATTATCTGATTCATATGGCTTTGAAGGGATGCCAGAGAAGAAAAGGAAGGTAGAGAGAAATTTTGATAAAGGGAAGATAGGAAAGAAGGATTCTCTCATATGTGATAATTGTGGAAATAATCACATTGGTAAATGCATAACGGGAATGAGAGTTTGTTATAATTGTGGACCAAAAGGACACCATGTATGTGATTGAAATGGTAAGAAAAAGGTTTCAATGGTAAAATTATTCATCTGCAAGGACTTGAGACACTACGTGAATCAATTTCCAAATCATCGGAGTATGCCCCAAATGATGATATTAGTTAATAATCATGTTATGATACTACCACAGAAGAAGTTGAATGACTAGTTTTATTACATTGTTATTAGAGAATTATTTCATTTGAGTGTTGTATCAACGATTTACTGGTTATATTAATTAGGTAAATAAATAAAGATTGTACTATAGTACTATTTTATTGAGGATTTAAGATTATTTGGTGTTAAAAAAATTACTCAACTGCATGTAAAACTTTCATGGAAAATATGTGGATGATGGGAAGATAAACCTTAATATGGTACTGATACTGAGGTAGTGTTTTTGGAATAAGGTACGGTTTATTTGGATAGATTATATTGGATATTCATGACTACCTTGAAACTGATTAATGGTTTTTATATTCCATCATTTTTGGAGTTTTAAACATTTTTGGATATAATAAGAATATCCAATATTCTATAAAGAATAGGGGAGTCTAAATATAATGAATAAGGTTTTATGGTAATTCATGGTGTTACTGAGTTTTAAAATAATACATGATGAAGTTATTCACATGTAATTACATTAAAAAAAGATCTTCAATGTGTACCTTATTTATAAATTTTGGACAATGAGTTTGGATAGAAGTATTTTGGATAAGTTTAAAGGTTGGAATTTATTAAGCTTGACATTGGATACTATTGTTAAGGTTAAGTCATTTCTTGAAATTATTTTTGGATTGTCATAAAAAGGACAACATGGAGGTCGGGTGACAACCAGTCACACCCGGCAAGGACGTGAGACTTGAACCCACACCCGAAGAGAGACAAGGGTGTATCACCTACAACTGGCCTACGTGAAGTCCTAGTTTGTATAATGTAGTTTTTTTAAATATTCTGACAACTGAATTAAAAATTCCTTATTTTTATAATCATAAACTATTAGGATAAATATAATATTTTAGAATTCTATTATCTTTTGGAGCGAAAGATGAGTTTGTGGTATGAATTAGTTCAAGGATGAAACTATACTTGTCAAATATATATATATATAAATACTCTCATTCTATGAATAAATTAATTATTAAATTTTAGTTAAGGGATCATAAAACCAAAAATGTGTTATCCTAATACCATATGATTTTTGGAACTGATGATATTTTACATCATCTTAGATTTATGGCTTTAAGACCCTCAATTTTAAACATTATTCTGATTGATGACCTCAATCACTTAATCTAAATATTTACTCTTTTCCTCTAGTTATGTGTCTCTAATTTCCATCAATTTTATCTTCATCGAGATCATAATTTGGTGGTAACTTTTTCATTTCCACTTCCCTCTTATTAAGACAAAATTTTATTAACCCAATTTTCAATGTGGGTTTTCCACAAAGGTATTATTATATTTTTAACCACTTAAATTCAATGAACACTTTCAAATTGTGAGGACATAAAATATTGAAGGAGGAGAGAATGTAACTACCCCAATGTTTCATAGTATGTTATATCATTAATGTAATTCAATAGCTTCTGTTACACGCAACACCGAATTCGAGCGCACCACATCTTACTAAACTAATCATTCCGAAAGCGGTTATGAATAATATTAACTGAATTTTGAGTCTTATATCCTCTATATAATATTAACATCCATATTATGTGTTTCTTAGACATAATAGAAGAACAAATTCATTTTTTTCAGATAAAAAAAGTATATTTGAAAAAAATTCAATTTTATCGCCTTTTAATGGAGATCTATTTTTAAAACCAATACATTAAAATTATATATATTCATTTAATGAAATTAAATTAATTTTTTGAAGCAGGACAAAAAAATTTAGTTTGGATAAATTTTTGGTTCTTTTCTTATAACTTTCATATTTTGATGAATAGTGAATAATATTATGTTTTAAAAAAATTAATTGAAATAGTGATATATTATGTATTTTATTAGTTTTGAAGTATAATTATATTATATTTTTATCCTTTAATATAATTGAGGTCATTATAATTAATTTCACATTTAAATTTCACATAAACATATGTCAATCTGTTGATAGTTTTTACTTTTTGAAAACATGTTATTTGGTTTTGAAAATGGGAATTACTTTTAAATTTATTAATGGAACCTCTATGTTTTTAATTTGGTAAAATAGACTTTATTTTTGAATATATAAAATCAAAATTAAATTAGGATAAATTTTTGGTATTTTTCTGAAAACATCCAATTTTTTGATGAATAGTAAAAAACATTGCGTCATTATTTAAAACCAACTTTTTTTAAAGTAATTAGTTGTTTTATTTTGATATATTTAGATAGAAATAGATACATAAGACAGATATATTTTCAAATCAATTAATTGGAGTCATTTTATAATATATTTAGATATATAAAATTTTATCGAATTGTTTACCGTCTCTTATCCACCTTCTAGGAGCATTTACAAATTTGCATAAAACATAATTTCGTAACTTCTGTGAGTTGAATTTCAAAAATCTGAGACACGCGATTGACATCAGTAAGTAAAATTTGGTTCAAAAAGATGAAAATAATTTTTTGCGAATAGTAACTTTGGACTTTTATTTACCACGGTTAAAAGTAAATACGCTTATTAAGGGTAAAATGATATTATAATTACCCTAACATATTTCATAATTCTATTAGATAAGTATAATTAGACAAAAAAACCCATAAATAAAATATGACCCCTTTTGGTCTACTTGGATAATATTAGGTCATTTACTTTTATTTTATTTAAAGAAGAGTTAAAAGAGTATAATTTAATGTTTAATGACAATACCATTTTTAATATAGGGTTATAAATAATATAAATTAGACTATAAATATTCATTATAAATATAACAAAATTTCTTACATAATTGTATTTTATTTTTTATTTTTATACATTAATTAATTTAATTTATTTATGACATAATGATGACTTAGTAGTTACATTATTAATGAAATATTAAAATAATTGATATTGTAAATATCAATATATATGTAATTTGAAACTTTTGATGACACGCACTAATTAACTAGGTTAATATGACATGTTAGGGTTTGTTAAAATATTTTTTTAAGTAATCCTTCTATTATTATTTTCACAAAAAACAAAACACTAAATAGTGTCAAAATTTGCATAATTGAGTTTTTAAAACCAATACTATATTATTATTTGATATAATATTCCTAAAAATCTAATGATCATCCAAAAGACTTAGATATTGTTATATATATTATTAATTAACAACTTTGGGTTCCTTTATCTTATTATAGTAATTCTATTAACCATATATTATAAAAATACAAAGAGACATGTTAAATTTTAAACTATTTAACTAGGAGTTAAATCTACAAGAGAAGGTTAATATGGTGACATAAACGTGTCAAAAACCTATTGGTTGAGAGAGTTTCGACCCATACCCACATTATCCTCTAAATAAATCATTTCTGAGCCATAAAAGGAAAAAAATTATTTTATTATAAAATAATATTTCCAGTTTTTCCTAAAGTGACCATCACCTATCATATTAAAGTGTATTTCCACTTCTATTAATTTCACACCACCAAAGCCATTGACTCGGTCAACCCATTCCAAAATATCCTCCAAACATTCCTCCATTCATCCTAAAGGCCTTCATTTTTTCATAAATCCAACCTATGGAGCTATTTTGATCAAATCAAAAGGAAGATCCCGAAAAAGAGGTAAATATTTCATCACCTCTTTCAAGTTCTTTTCTTCTTCCACTTCCTCTTTCCATGTTTTTCCATTATAAAATAATAACTCAAGTATCATATATATACAATTATTCTATTATAAATATGGTACAACCATATTAGTTTTCAATACATCCTATAAATGACAAAGTCACCATACGTGCATACGTACAGCTTACCATCTCCACACTGTGGTGTTGTTTGATATTCAAACACTTCATTATTTTGATTAGAATAATAATGAGTATAACTGATTTAAATAAAAAATATAACATGTCAATTATTAATCATATACTATATACCATCAAATTACATAGGATTTCACCTTCAATATAATGATATTGTCGCTCCTGCGTACGTACGGATTACTATTTCCACGACGTGATGAAATTCATTTCCACATTCAACATTCAACGATGATTATAAAAATATATATCATTAATAAGTATTTAATATATAACATAGTAATTCTACTCGAGATATATATATTTATTTATTTACTTACATATATCTTATTCACTTAGTTCTATTAAATATGATATGAAAACAGAAATAGCGTGTATGCGTACGTACGACCTACCGTCTCCATAAACTGTGTTCTCCATTTCATATATATGTTTATTATACATATTTATATTCAAAATATATATGATATATAAATCATGTTTTTATTCTAGAAGTATCTAAATCATGATATATATGATACAATCAATAGTAACATGTTAAAACACGTACGATAAAGAAAGCGATTATTTCCCGAAATGTTAATTTAACAAGGAAATTATTATTAAATGGGTAGTTTAAAGTAAAAATTAATCATCTATGATATAATTAATATTAATATGTTTATGGAATAATTTAATAACATACTATGGTCTTTATACAGGAGGTTAAATGTACCCTCGACTAAAGTAAAGTACAAGGCAAGGGTTAATTCAACAATCTCTTCATTATCTGAGGTTGTTTTTACGTGAGTATCTACTGCGACCACAATATCAACCACATCAATGTTTAAATAAAATATTTTATAAAATGGATCTTTTAAGGTTTTATGAAAGTTTCTCTTTAAATAGATCATCATTTTAAATGTTTTAAATATTTATTCTTCTAAATCATTTTCATTAATGTCCATGTTTTCAAAATGGTTTTTAATGATTTATTTATATGGACATGAATTTTTTTAAAATGTTAATTCCTTTTAAAGAATTTAAAGTGGTATGGGACACTTTCATTCAATAATTTCTTTAAATAACTTCCTTTTTAAATTTTGTTACTTTTAAATTCTTATTGAAAGATGGATATTTCTCTCATAGAGTTTTACAAATCATTTTAAACTATGTCAACATTGTTTTTGAATATTATTCATGATTAAGGTTGATTTATTATAAATACAATATTTAATATTTTATTGAATGAATTATGATATGATTGACTATGGATGTGTTACTTTTATACCATTCATGGTTTTTGGATAAATAATTGGCATTTCTTATACTGGTTTTAATATTGAATTTTATTTTATGTTTAAACCTTTTCATATGAGGAATTCATTAGACGTAGTAAGTGATGGGTGGAGCCCACTATAGCTCCTCGATGCATCAGTAGGTCTCTTGAGACAAACTAGTTTCATTGCAAAAGGCCTTGACAAAATATTATTTGTAGTATTTTTACAAGTCCTTAACTATGTGGTTACGATGTATGGCATTATGTATTCCATCATTATGAAATTTGATATTGATATTTCATGTTATTATTAGACTAGTAGAATATCCTTGTGAATAAGTAAATGGAATAATTTTATTTATATTGGCCATATAATTCTGATGTATAAATTTAAAGGCTTATGTTTTTTTCTTATACATTGCCTTAAATGTTTATTCTTATTTATGAAAGATTATACTATATTGTTCTCCTTACTAAGCAACTGATCTCACCCTTTTCTTATGTTTTATTTTCTCAGGATTCCAGGAAATGTATTATGATGGATAAGAAGGGTTAAGATAGGGGATTAATGGAATTCTCAAAGGATCATTGATGTTGTTTTTTATTTTCTAATGTGTAATGTAACCTTCATGTATATAATCTATTTTCAGAACTGCTATATTGATCGGTCTTTCGAGACATGATTCCTTGTAATCATACCAATGTATTAAAATAATGCACTGACTCTGGGTAACTGGCGTCGAGGTGTTACATATTAATTTGGTTATTTATATACTTCTCCACTTGGTTATTAATGTTTGCTTCTATTGGTGTTTTTGATTATCTTCAAACAGGGTATAGTCTCCCCAAGACTGATTTACCAGACCCTTGATATTAGTCAGCACCCTCAGGCATATGGGGAGGCACATTTGCGGTCATGTGGACATACATCTTGTAGATCCATTTAGTGGCACCTGGGTCGGTATGTCACACACTTGAATTATTTCATACGATGTAGCTGAAAACATATACATGGCTCCCCAAAGTCATATACCAATTCTCAACGTTTTAGAGGATAAACATTATATTTTTACACCACTTCTCAATATATCATGAGATAATATATAAATTCATATATAGGGATATATTAAATACATATTCAACTCATTTTGAATCCATATAAAAGATCATGAAGACCTATCTAACTTCATGACATATATGATTTTCATCCAAAGTACCAAAATTCCAAATTTCAATGAACATTCAGAGAACAATTTAGAATCCCTAGAAATCATCACCAAATAACTAGAAATTACTACTAATCCATTTCATAATACGTAAAAGTTTTAGTCTAAAATAAATATAACATCTTCAAAAATTCCAAGATAACGTCAATCTATACAGTTGGATTATTATAAATCTCTATTTAACTCATTCAAAAATAAATTTTGGACATAAATCCATATCCATTTGATGTAAAATCAGATCCTTCTTCATGTGACAAGTATCTTGAAAGCACACAACAAGTTATAGTACTTATTTTTAGAGAACTCCATCTCTCATTGGTAGAAATTTTTTTTAGCCATGTGATATGGTGATCTTCCCCTAAATCAAAGAACATAAAACTTTTTATTTCTCCTCCATTCCTAAAAAACCAATATACTAAATAAGTGAATAAATAAGGATTGAAATTTCACCAATTAACACACTTGCAAAACATTATCTTCCATAACTTCTAAACTCAAAGTTGTTTTTTTAATTCTCCCCCTTTCATAATATATTCCAATTCTCATTAGGGGTTCTGATAATGATTTTTATGACGTGGTAAGGGATAAACAATATTGTCTAACCTCAAGGACTCAAATCTGTCCTTAGGAAATCAATAGTGCTAATTTCATCCAATTTATCTTGATTAGGAAAATTTGTATCAAAATTTCCCTATTTTTCAACCTATCATTAATTAAATGAAATGAAATTTAATATCTATATGCTAACACCAGGAGTATGGTTTTTCATAATGTTCAATAAAACATTGATCATTGTAATGAATTTAGTGTGGTCTATCCACACTTTCTCACTACTACAAAGCAATCCTTTAATAGAGCTATCTTTTATCAGTGCTATAAAAATTTTCTGAAAAAGGGTACCTTTTATCAGTGTTAAAAAATGATGATAAAAGGTACACTTTATCGGCCCTATTTGATCATTGAAAAAGGGTAACCTTTATTAGTGATTTTTTAGTGTGGATAAAATGGACCCTTTATCCATGCATTATTTTTCGTGCTGATAAAGGGTTCCCTTTATCAATGCTTTATTTTTAGCACAAGTAAAGGGTTTCCTTTATAAACTCTTTTTTAGCACTCATAAAGATCCCGAATAAAATTAAATAACTAAAACATAAAAAATAAAAAATAGTACATTAAAAACATTAAAAATATTATTATTTATTTATTTATTGATAGAAATAATTAAATATACTATATATATATAATACATATTAAAAAATTATATATTACCAATATATATATCTGTGTGTGTGTAAAATGAATTAAATGATAGAATTAAAAGAAATTAATAATGAGTAAATTAAGAAAAATATAAAACATTTCATTAATTAAATAATTATTAATAAATGTTAATAAATTTAATATACATATATAATTATCATAAATATTAATAAATAATATATATATAATATAAATATATAAAATGAATAAATTGATCTAATTTAATAGAAAACTAAAAAATGAATAAATTAAAACATTGTTGAAAAATTTATTAATGAAATAATTATTAATAAAAATGAATATTTTTGATATATATATATTATTTATAAATATTAATAAAAAATATATATTAATTATCAATATATTGAATTAATAAAATGAAGCAATTAAAAACATATTAATTCCTTATTCATTTTTAATGGTTTTTATACAGATTTATTTATTAGTACATTTTTTATAGAAATTTATTCCTATATATATGTAGATATATATATATATATATAATATTTTCAAAAATATTATATATATAATAAAAAATATTTATTCTTTGCATTAAAAAAATCATATATTTAGTGAAGAATTTTTTATAATTAAAAATTATAATTAAATAAAAATACTGACTATTTGGGACATGTAACGGAAATAATTGAATGTATTTTGATTTTTGAATATAAAATATATCAAATGTGTGTTACATTGATTTCACATACATATATATGTAATTAATCCCTTTTTATATATGATGTACACACACAAATATTTACGTAATTAATAAAATCTTATATAGAAACACATATATCTAATATATATGTAATTTATTCTTTTAGTATTCATTTGAGACATTAATTATAACCTGATACATTTAATATATTATGTTTTTTATCAATAAATTATACTTATTTATTTTTAATATTATTACAATTAGGTATTAATTTTTTCTATTAATTTTTTTATATTGTTTTTGAATTTAATCAATTTCTATTTTTTTACTTATTTTAATCAATTTCTATTTTTTACTTATTTTATCAATTTCTTATTTACTTATAAATTTTTTATTTTAGTATTATTGTTTTTGTAATTTATTTATTTTTTTCTATTAATTTTTTCTATTTTTTCTATTTTTTTAATATTTACTTATTTTATTATTCTTTTTTCTATTTTTTATATATATACTATGTTTTAATATTTAATAATGGTATTCATGTTTATTTCAATATATATCCATATTTTTTTAATAATGTATATTTAGTTAATAAAACAGATAACTTTTTTCAATATTTTGAAAGTGTAATCATTTTTCATTATTCGATTTCACTCATTTTGAACATGTATTCATTTTAGATTATATATTCATTAATGATGTTAAAAATATATTTTTAAATTAAAATTTTGGAGATGAAGCCTCATTTAATTATTAAAGAACAGAGAATTCCTCTTTAAACTGGGTCAAGTGAGACCAATTACATAGCCCAATATCCTAGTGGGCTTATATCCCATTACATGGCCCATTGGCCCATATTTTATGGACCAAGGACCTTTCATGAATAGTACTACTACAGTACCTAAACTACTATAGTGCCCACGTAGTACCCATCCCTGCTGCAGTATCCTGTCACCGCTACAGTGTCATGCTACCGCTATAGTGCCCACCATTACTAAAGTAACCCAGCCGGTACAGTACCACTATAGTGACCTGCGCGCAATTGGTTTGAACCCCCATTTTCATGCAAGATTACAGGGAGCTTAGAACTAAGTCAAACCCTAACTACAAAATATATATATATATATATATATATTATATTTAAATAATTATCACATTATATTGACTTTATTTAAATAAAGAATATATTTACTATAGTTATATTCCTACTTATATATATTTAATATATATTTAACATATACATAATTATATTATTATATTATTATATTATTGTATTATTATATTATTATATATTATTATATACATATATTTATAACTATATAATAATGATAAATATATTAAAATATTAATAAACTTACTATATTTATATCTATATGTAAAATAAATAAATAAATATAATTATATAATTATATCTAATGATATAAATATATTTATAATTTTCAATAAATAATTAATAAAATATTTATAAACATATTTGTTAATGTATATTTTCAATATTTAGAAAGTTATATATTTAAAATTATAATTAAAAAATAGTATTTTAAAAAGATAGTATTTATATAATTATAAAATAATAATTGTATATTTAAATAGTTATACATTTATAATAAATAAATGCATTATTAAATGAATATATTTAAAACTTTTTTTATTTATGATTTAAACTATAAGTCATTTACCAGTGCTAAGGTTGTAATTCTAATAATGATGCCCTTCATCAGCGCTTCTTCAGAACATATAATTATGGGGCTTTATTAGCACTAAAAATGATGATAAAATTTATCCTTATCAATGCTAAAACATTAGTGCTAATAAATTTTTCTTTTATTAATGGTTTTTTATGACTTATAAATATCTATAATTATCAATGTAAAAAAAGTGCTCATAATTTTTTCATTTATCAGCTCTTAGTAATGTATCACTAATAAAATGTAACTTTATCAGGGATTTTTTGGAAGTATTGATAAAATTTTCTCTGATCTATTTAGAAACACTAACCACGACTGAATTAGTTTTTATATATCAATATTTCACAAAACTCTCATGATGTCGGTGCTCCTCTCCCTAAATAATTGGCTCAATTCAAGGCTCAAAGGATGTGTCGAACAAGCTCAAGGCTTGAATCCAAGCATCAAATGAATCAAATCTTGACCAAATCAAAGGCTTACTGAGTCTAGGAATGAATAAATGAAATGATCGAATCAATAAAGGCTCGAATGAATCCACACTTCCATGATTTATATACTTTCTCTTGGATGAATCAAAGCTTGAATCTATGGTATGTTATTTTTTCCTCCTACTCACTCATTTATTTCTTATTTGGGATCTACATTAGGTTCTTTTTTGAAAATATTTTCTATAAATCCTTTCCCTTATTCTTTAATCACTCTAATCAATGTTTCAGAATGTCTTGCATCATCTATAATATCCTTAGATAGGTCCATTTTTTCTTTCTTCCATTACCTAATTTATTTCATTTTCATAGGTGTTTGAAATTGTGTTTCTCTAAAATTATAAATGATATTTGGGTTTAATTGGATTTAAATGTACTTGTTGGTCATGAATTTAATGGGATTATAATTCATTTCCAACTGGGTTCTCATGTATTTTGCATGGTTTTTTATTTTTATTCAATGGATAAATTATATTTTCATCCAGTAAAATATTATTAGTAGTTTTTATAAATTAATATTGTGTTTTTTAATTATTATATGTTTCTTCTAAAATCTATTTGGGTATGTCATGATTTCATTACATTAATTAATTAGGGTTTTTATTTGAGAAGTATTATTCTCTTTTATTTTGTTCTTGTGTTATTTATTTATTTACGATGTTATGGATTCTTCTATTCCTGTTTTATGATTATACACTCATGTATTGGAGTGTATATATATTTATCTTAGACACATTCACGCATTCATAAGAAAATTTGTGGATAATTTGATAAGATATTTTTATATATATTACTGTGTAATTGAATATGTTTATAACATTTAGAGAGAATTTTTCAAATTCAAACACATGATTAAATTTGTTTATTTACATTGGTTTTTAAATATTGGTTTTTAAATGTTTATTTTCCGTTTAAAAAATTGATTACAAAAAATATATAGATTGAATTAAAAAAAATTATTTCTTTTCGAGTGACCTTTCAAATCATATTTCTAAAATAGGCATGATTTTAATTGGGTTCTTAATTATTGGTTGTTTTTAATAATAGAATTGATAGTTTCTATGTGGATTGTTTTATGGTTTTGACATGGGAGAACATTTATAAGATAATAAATAGTTGGGTGCTGCTATATCTTAGTAGATGTTTTAGTTAGGGGTTGTTTTTGGTTTCCTTGAGAGGTCTGAGTTTCTTTACTTGTTTTTTCAGATAACTAACATGTATTCTATGAATGATTCATTTAACATTAAAACCAATACGTCGGAGCTCATCCCCACATGTTTTGTCTTTCACATGTATTATTATATATATATATAAATTCATTGGTACCCACATTAACTTTTCTAGAAGGTGTTCATCATCACCCTTATTTAATTTTATTACATAAAACTTCTACACATTATATTATTATTTAGAAATTGTTAATTTATTTATTGCATATTAGTTTCATTTCAATATCTTGGGATTTTTTGTAGTTATATTTCATTAAAAATAAATCAAAAAGGTATTTATAAATTTTTGTTTTTAATAAATATGGATTGATCCAAGGAAAATTATTTTCACCAAATTATTTTCACTTAAAAGGAAAAAATAAATAGTTTAATAATGGTTTCTAAATGCTTGTTTAAAATATTAATCATTTTTAAAGATTTATGTCAATAAATGCTCATGTTTTTTTTATTAAAATAGTAAAAAGATATTCTCTAAATGTATTTCAAACTAGCTTTCTTGGAAATTGATAAATGGTATCCTTAGTTTTTAACAAAGATGATGTTTATAAAATGTCTTCACTAATCTAATGTCACAAACATTCCCCTAGGTCCCACGTTGTGACTTCCGCAAGCCAGCTTTCCATAGGCCAGGGGCTGACGACTAGAACTGGAAGGCATATCCCTATAATAGGAAGGCATTGACTTTAAACCTGTACAAACACAAAATCCAAGAACACAACAATAAAAACCCACGATGTAAAAAACTATAGTAAATTTGTACTAAAAGTAAAGGAGATGGAATAAAAGACCAACTAAAAAGTACAAGTACAACTGAAAAGAAAAAACACTTCATGGATTGTCCACCGAGGATCCTACTAGAATGGTAGGTACAACTCACTATCAGTAGTCATTGCAGCACGTCACGTCAAATGGTCCACCTATGAGCATCCTCCAGTCCTGGCTCCCTCAGTGTCAATAAACATTTTCTTTCATCTGCATAAGACACATCAAGGATAAAGCATAGCTTGAGCGAGGGTGAGTATATCAATAATCAGTACGGGCCTCGAGACCCCCGAAGGACTCCCAGATTTCCAAAAAGGATAAACCACAAAGAAAGACCTCAGAAACAAAGCCCAAAGAATTCATCAACAATAATTTGGTATAATCCCATACATATACCTATGTTATCAATATATACTCATCTGATACATTAGAAAACAAAAGTCTCTAACCTTTAAGACATTAGTACAAATAATCCATGAGGAAAGAATACCACAAAGGTAACACCCCGAAGGTAACACCATGTAGGTAAAATTACCACAAAGGTAACACCCCAAAGGTAACACGAAGAAGGTAAAAGTACCACAAAGGTAACACCAAGGAGGTAAAAGTACCAAAAAGGTAAAGACTCAACTCACAACAGGTATATAACTCATTTACAAATGTATGTATGATTATTCATAAATATAGATCATATAAATTTGTCGATAGGCTTTTATACTAACCCACACATGATCGATAGATGCTGACCCACATAAGATCGATAGGCACTTAACCACATAGGGTCAATAGATAATGAATCACAAAGGATTGCAAAGCGCTGACCCAGATAGGATTGATAGTTGCTAACCCACATGGCATCAATGTTCTTTCTTCACGTTACATCCAACCACATGATTCATGCACTAAGAATGCTTGATTCTAGGAGGATACATCCCTCAAGTCAACAGTCTTACCTAAACATCCACAATGTTCCACGAAGATGTTACCCAAAGGACTACCATGTCAGAAGGGTTCCAATATGTCAAATGGTGCGTCAATCGGACACCCGTTCTATGAATTATAAGCATTTTAGTACTGAGGGCCTAGTTAGATTTGGGTTGAATCCAACCCAGTTGTAGTCCAAAATTATCCAAAACTCATGTGGAGTATACCAAAAGGGACATATCTCTCCAAGGATGCCAGTGTCATAGGCGGTTCGTCAAATGGACGCTCAATTCACAAGTTATGTCTCATTTTGTGAAACTGGGCCTAGAAGGGTCTGTGCCCGATCTGATCTGACCTGACCCAGTCTGGGCTGACCCAAACCGGTTCAGGTTACCCCACCCAGTTCGGGTCTGACCCGACTGGGCTCACCCTGCTGGGCCACGGTCCGGCCTGACCCACAGGGGGCACGGCCCAGCCCACATGGGGGCATGGCCCGGCCCACTGGGGGTGAGGTCCACTGGGCACGTGCGGCCCGACTTGAGGAGGGCGCAGCCCGCAGGGCCCATGTGGCCCAATGAAGGCACGACTAACGGGAGTGGGACACAGCCTAGCTAGCATGGGGGGAATCAGCCCACCATTTTTTCAGAGCAGCCTTAGTTGTTCAGTTTGGTTTGCGGTGCCACGTGGCGCTGTCTGGTTTTACATGGGACCCACAGGGAGTGGGTCCCTACTGCCGCATTCATCCTATTTGATGGCACGCCATTGCATACTGCTCATCCTTTTTCCATCATCCAGTGTTGGACTATCCCTGAGTTAATCGCAGCATAAGAGTTGTAACGTCCTTCCCCAGTGGTGCACGAGCATCGCCTCTTCCTCTATGACTAGAATGAGTCGGTCATTGTCTCCACCTGTCGTGGACTTGGCCTCGAACTTCTTCACCAGCAGCATGTGATGGCGTGCCTTCATCGCCTCCTCCACCAGCGTCGGTTGTCGGTGGTCTTCCACTGGTCCCCGGGTGAGCTCTGGTGGCATGTTTCTCCATCCGAAGGTGCCAACAAACTACCTAGGACACCCTGTTCATTGCTGAACCCACCATTCTAGGTTTTTTCCAACCCGAATAAATTTCTTTCCGAGAACACGTCAACTTCAAACAAAAGGTATAGGGTCTAGAACTTTTTCTTTTGGCATGCACACTTCACATTAGCTTTATAGCAAGAGGGTAATATAATGATTCAAAAATTCTTGAAATTAGAAAATAAATAAACCCTACCTAAAGATCATTAGAGAACATCCATGTTTTACAAAGAGTTGGTTTTCGTCGGTTCGTGATTTGGTGGTGCTCATCAACACTCGCTGGAACCGATTTCATCCTCCAAGTGGTTGGCATCGCAGTACATTTTCATATATTTTTTTGGAGGGTGAGTATTTTTTTTGGTATATATGTGGTTCATTTAATAATGAACCATCCTAATTCCAACTATATGGTTACAAAAATTGAGTTTTAAATCCAATTAATGGCTTTACAGGTCACTGGTACCACCACTGTAACACTACCTTTAGAAGAAAAGAAAATAGAGTGGTAAAATAACCATGTTATTTTATTATTCTTTTAAAAGTCCAAAAATCTATCTTTCTATCCCAAACTATTATGGTTGATGTGATTCCTCCCTTAATAGATTCTTGATGTTTTACATTCAACGGTGCTCTTAGATTTTTAATCTAAGCACCGTTCCAAAAGATAGAAAACACTGCTCGTGTGTTTACAGATAGTACCTTAATAAAGTTCATAAATATGTTCTAGTCACACCGGGCCTTCGAATCCCATGCTGTTAATTTTTTCAGACTCATAATAATTCTATATAAATAAATAAATAATTTACATGGAAAATCTAGTTCATTACATTCTCCAAACCTTAGGGATTTTTGTCCCCAAAAGCCACAACATAGACTAAGGAAACAAAAGGGTGTACTGAGGGCAAATTTGAGCCTCCCACACCCATGTTCTCTCCTGGAGGTTCTTGTGCTGCCAGAGAACGTGAACCAAAGGTATCAATCATCTATGAAGGGCCCACTCCTATCAATCCTGAATCTCCACTAGAACCTCCGTAAACGTCTCTCCATCGTCGATGTCCTACTCGCCCCAGTTGATGGAGTGTGATGGATCATGCACCTACCTCCTTAGCAACGACATGTGGAAAATGTCATGCAACCGGTTTATCATTGGGAGGAGATCCAAGTGATACTCCACCTCTACAACTATACTAACAACCTGAAAAGTTCTGATGAACCTCATAGATAACTTGTCGCCCCTTCCAAATCTATGCATACATCGTCGAGGTGAGAATCATTGGAAGACATAGTTTCCCTCCTCAAACTCCTAACGTCTCTGTCTCCGATCATCATAAGACATATTCATGCTCCTTGTAGTCTTAATCTACTCCAGGATGATCTTGACATTATTAGTGGTAGCCCATACCAACTCTGGATCCGTAAGTGTTGACTCCCTCGGGGCTGTCCCGCATAGAGGTGATCTGGAAGGTCAACCACAAAAGGCCTAAAATGGTGCCATAATGATGGTCGAGTTATAGATGTGGTTGTATGAAAACTCCACCAAGGTAAAGTGATCCTCCAAATTGCGGCCAAAATCTAGGATGAAAGCACGAAGCATATCCTCCCGTGTCTGAATAGTCTACTCTATTTGACCATCCTTCTGTGGATGAAAGGTGGTGCTCAAACATAGCTAATTTCCAAACACATCATATATTACCTTCCACAAATGGTATTTAAAACTTAAATCATGGTCATAGATGATCATCAATGGAACCCCATGATGTCATATAATCTCCTATACGTAAGGGCATCCCAAGCCCTCTATTGGTCGCTACGCTGAGATGGGTAGGAAGTGCGCCAACATGGTGAGTCGGTCAACGATCACCCAGATTTAATCATGTCCCATTGACATACATGGAATCCCTGTCACAAAATCCATGAAGATACCATCCCACGTTTTAAAGACCCGTAAAATTCAAGGGAATTTTTTTCTTAATTTTCTTTGGAATTTTACAAGAGCGCGGTTTCTGACGGCACCTGATTCCGAGGCCCGGAGTGCCCGGAATTAATTTCCGAAGTTCGGCTCGGGTACGTTCAGTAAAAGAACGAGCGGGAATTTATAACTTTTGAACCGGTGCCGGGAATTAAATTCTGAGGGCATCGATGAACTTGCAGCGCCGATTTTCGCTTGAGGAGACCTTTTCCGAGGTTGCGTTTATTTCGGGTTGAGAGTTAGTTTTTGGAAGTTTAGAATAAGTTAAATAAAAATTTTGCAATAAAAATTTTTATTTTAACTTATTAGTTAACTTCTATAAAAGGGAGTTAGTGGTGGGACCCACATCCACTTAACCTCCCTTGGGAGGATTAAGTGTAGTGGGGTCCACATGAACCCAACTTTTCATCTTCTCTTTTAAAAACTCCCTTTAACCCCCTCTTTAATTGACATGACAACTTTGCTAATTAATGGAGTTATTTTGTTTGAATTTCAATCCTTTGAAATTCAATTTGTTAAGTGTGTGAATAAAATAAGACTCTAGCTTATTTTATTTGGTTAGAATTCTCTATCCTTCTTGAGAGGATTTGGGATCTCCTTCTTCTTCAACTTTGACGAAGAATGCGAAGAACCTTCGAGCTCCGATGAAGAACGCCGCTCCTCTCTTCTTCGTAGCCGGTTGTTTCCGAAGATCGACGACGCCTTCTGTGTCAACGAAAGGGAACGCCGCTTCCTCCTCGGACTTCCTTCGTCTACTTACGAAGATTCACCAACGACGTACCTCTTCGGACGTACCTCTTCGTCAACAGAATTGACGAACGTTTACCGCGATGCCCGACCTCCGCGACGTTGTCTTCCACGGGTCGTTGACGATCATCGATCTTGAAACCAAGGTAGGGGTTTGTTGTTTATTATTTATTTATTCTCGTTCTTGGTTCTAGCATGACAAACGTGAGGATAAATATTTATGTGTTATCGTCTAACGAGAGGGGGAGCCGGACCGCACAAACACGGCCGAATCCCCCCTCCTTTATTCTTGAGTTTTATTATTTTTCTTGTGGACGAACGTGATGGCATGGTGCCGTCGCACCATGTGGGAATCGTACGGCTATAGTTGTGCGGCGCCGTCGCGCCGCACCGCGGAATGTTTATGGAGAACGCAACGTCGTCGCGCCGCGTCGAAGAGAAACCGAAGGCGTCGCGGCCAGAGCGGGGCCGCGGCGGAGGGGCGCGGTGCCGTCGCACCTTGCTGGACGACGAAGGTCCCGGCCAGTTCCGGGCCGCGGCGGAACGAGAACACCAGCGGCTAGCTGGGCCACCGGCGTCGGAAGCCGGAAAGGGGACCGACTTTACCGGTCCCATTGAAGAAAAATCGGCCGGCCAGGTGGGCCGGCCGGAAGGGGATAGACCGGGGGAATTAAATTCCCCCGGCTAGGATAAATGCCCCCCAATTAAGAGGGGGGGCCGGTTTCATAAAGGGGGGCAGGCGGCCCCCCGTTTTCCTCAAGGCAGGCCCCCACAAGGGGGGGCGGTTTCCTCCAAAGGTGCGGCTTAAGCCGCGCCACCAGCCAAGAAAAAGCAGGGACCTTGCCCCCCGCGCGTGGCACCGAGCGGTGCCAGGCCGCGCCGGCCCGCGCCGCCGCGCCGGACCTCCGCAGGCCGGTCCGGGTCAGACCCTGGTCAGGTTTACCCGGTTCGGGGCGACCAAGGGGGGTCAGGCCGGGTCGGCCCGGACCCGGACCCCCCGTTTTCGAGTCGACTTCGGTCTTTTGGCCATAACATGAGCTACGGACCTCCGATTGACGAACCGTCAGTGGCGATGCGATCCTTGGATCGAGTCGGTCATTTTGTTATATCGCACTCAAGGTTTTGGATTACTTTGAGTTCAGCAGGGTTCGTTCGTACACGAAACCAACCGGGGCCTCGGAGCGGAAACACTCATATCTTGAGCTACGGACGTCCGATTGACGTGCCGTCAGCATTTTTGTGTTCCTCTTAGTGAGACGGATCTTTTGGCATACTCCACCCGAGGTTTGGACGCAGGTGGAGTACGTTCAGGTTGGTTTTGCTTTAAAAACCAACCGGGCCCCTGGGACGAAAACGCCAATAACTCTCAGACCGGGCGTCCGATCGACGCGCCGTCTGTTGCGTTGAGTTCCTGTTGACGATACGGAACGTTTGGATACATCAACTCTGGACTTTGTGACAATTGATGTATCAGCATCTCGGCTCGTGGAGCGGACCCTCCCGATCGAGCTTGCTGTGTGCGGGAACCCTAGTGCTGGCTGCGACTGTGACTGATACTGCTACTGCTACTGCTACTGTGACTGCGACGACGACAGTACTGAGATCCTTGATGGATTCGACGACGACTACAGCACTCAGCGATCCTACGTGGATCAGTGCTACAGGTCATGTGTGGGCCCGATCCTGTGTGGGTCTGATCCTATGTGGGTATTTACGCTCAGCGGTCCTGTGTGAACCAGCGCCTACAGGTCCTATGTGGGCCCGATCCTGTGTGGGTCTTTTGCGGGGGTTAGTTACCTATCGATCCTTCATGGGTCCGATGACTTAGATGGATCATAGATCATCTTTATCGTCTTTCGAAGAAGTATACCTGTGTGAGCTGAATCCTGTTGCTTTCCTATGTGGATTGAGTTGTTCTATCCTGTGTGGATTTCGTTTTGCTTTCCTGTGTGGAATACGTTTACTTTCCTGTGTGGACTGAGTTGTACTTGGGCTCGGAGGTTGGAGCATATTGGAATTGATGAATTAGGTATATGTATGGGCATATACCTAAGCAGTTTCGGTTGTTACTTTGTGATTGTATATTCCTTTGTGGTTTATCCTTTGTGGATTTTGGGAGACCTTCAGGGGTCTCGGGGTCCCTACTGAGTAGCTTATACTCACCCCTGCGTGGGCTATGCCCGCACTACGTTGTGTTGGTTGCAGACGATGGACAATGTTGATCTTGGATGAGGCTTGCAGAGCAGGACAGTACCCGGAGGTGGACCACTGGGGGGGACGTGTTCGGAGCGGACGACGGGACCCATGGAGCAGTGGAGCTATCTGTACCCACCCTTCAGGTGGGATTTCCAGTGGACATCTCGGTGTAGCGGATTTTACTTTACAGTTGTTGTTTTCCCTTTCGAGTTGTACTTTACTTTTAGTTTGGGTTTGTATACGGGCCCTTTTACTTTTCCGTACTTTTAGTTGTACTCTGTTCTTACTTAGTGTTTACTTTTCCACTTGCTTACTCTGTGGTGGTTGTTTACTTTTAAAAGGCAATGCCTTCCCTTTTTGTTGGGATTTACGCCTTGGTGCTAGTCACCAGCCCCTGGCCTATGGAAGGCGGGCTTGGGGTAGTCACGGCACGGGCCCCGAGGGCGGGTCGTGACAAATTGGTATCAGAGGAGTTCGGTTCTACCGTGAACCCTGATCTTTTCTATGAGAAGAAATAATGTTTAGCGTATTGAGTGTGGTTATCAGTCCAAGGAGTCCAGTGTTGGTGCGGCGGCCGACGTATCCGTACACCAGGACCCTGACTTCTGATTTCCGACTTAATGCACGAAAACATCGATTGTGTGTGTGTTTCAAAGTTTTCTTTGTGATTACTTATGTATCAGCTCACCAGGTATACTGTTCTGACCGTGGCGCACCTGTTTCCTTTTCAGGATGGCCCCACGATGGCATCCATCTAGGGTTCCGAGAGTCGAGTGTGACGACAGCCCACCGAGCGACGAGGCCTCGGTGCAGGGCCCTTTGTCAGCAGTGGCACCGACGGTAGCTCTACCCGTCGAGACACCGATGCTTCCAGCACCAGACGCTGACAATGCACGTCGCCTCAGCGCACTGCATGAGTTTCAGCGCCAGCGACCGCCCAGGTTTCGTGGGGAGACGGACCCCCAGGCAACAGAGGACTGGCTAGAGGCCGTGGTACGTGTGTTTAGGCTAGTGAGGACACCAGCAGACCTCACTATGATCCTCGCTGCGAGCCTGCTACACGCAGCAGCAGGACGATGGTGGAGCTTGATGCTCCAGGTGCACGATGAGGCATCTCTTATTTGGACGGACTTTGAGAGCCTCTTACGCTCGGAGTTCGTCCCAGCCACCCTTCGTGCGGTGCGTATCCAGGAGCTTCTTCAACTGCGGCAGGACAGCATGACGATCGCTCAGTACTCAGCGAGATTTACTGATCTCTCGCGCTACTCGAACGACATGGTGTGGGACCCATTATTTCGGGCCCAGACCTTCGAGTAAGGTTTGAGACACAAGATCAGAGCATCACTGATCTCCCTCAGCATACCGACTCAGACAAGAGTACTAGAGCGGGCCCTTTTAATCGAGATCTTCCTTGTTGAGTCTACACCAGCGCCGAGACCCACCGCAGGGTGGCACGTGGCAGAGTCATCTGCAGTAGGCAGTCGACGGATGACTCAGGGGTCCAGACAGACCAGACCCTCAGGCAGACGACCTCAGGACACTAGCTCAGCAGTGCGGGGCACACAGCGCGGAGCCAGTCTTTCGAGAGGCAGGCAGTGCTACTCGTGCAGCGGGCAGGGCCACATGGATCGTGACTGCCCGACCCGCCGTGTCGAGGAGAAGCAGACGGTTGAGAGACCACTGAGGCAGAGGCAGAGGGTCGACCATGGCAGTCCGCAGGGAGGAGGTGGACGAGGCGGAGGAGCTGGCCGAGCAGCAGGTGGTGGGAGACGCTTTGAGGCTCTTCCACCACCACCACCAGGAGGTCCACCCCGACCACAGGGAGCTGACGGGCAGAGACAGGCACAACTCCAGGCAGCAGAGGCCTACGACCACGGTGCACCCGAGTTGATTCAAGGTACTATCTGTGTCTAATCCACCCTTGTTGCAGTACTTATAGACACAGGAGCGAGTCACTCTTTCATAGCTGCTGCCCTTGTTAGGAGCTCGGAGATTCCGACAGAGCCGTTGGCTCGATCCTTACGGCTAGAGACTCCTACGGGAGCAGACTCGACGATTACGCACTGGTGCCAGCAGTGTGAGCTTACTCTAGGAGGAGAGAGCTTCGGCTGGGATCTTCTTGTAGTAGCGTTGAGGCCTTACGTCGTCATCTTGGGAATGGATTGGCTATCTATGGTCTATGCACAGATTGACTGTTTTAGGCGCAAGGTGCGTTGTGTACGCACCGACGAGAGCAGGTTCACCTTCACCGGCGAGAAGGGAGCCTTTGCAGCACAGGATGGACTTCCACGGAGGAGAGGACAGTCCATCACTCATCAGATGGCTAGCCTCATCCTTGGAGCAGTTGACGTGCGGAGTCCTGGTTTTCCTGTAGTGGTGGATCAGTTTGTGGACGTTTTTCCCGACGACGTTCCAGGGCTACCTCCTCGCAAAGAGGTAGAATTTTATATTGACATGTACCCCGGGACAACCCCGATATCGACTCCAGTATATCGGATGGCCCCCGCCGAGCTTCGAGAGCTACGGGTACAGTTGGAGGACTTTCAGGGCAAGGGGTTCATCCGACCCAGTGTTTCACCCTGGGCTTCCCCGATATTGTTCGCCAAAAAGGCGGACGGGAGCTTGCAACTTTGTGTTGACTATCGTCGCCTGAACCAGGTGAAAGTGAGGAACAAGTATCCGCTACCGAGGATTGATGACCTCTTTGATCAGCTCAAGGGAGCACGGTGGTTCTCGAAGATAGACCTTAGGTCAGGCTATCATCAGCTCAGAGTCAGAGACGAGGACGTGTAGAAGACGACCTTCAGATGTCGGTATGGCCACTATGAGTTCTTGGTTATGCCTTTCGGTGTAACCAATGCTCCAGCAGTGTTCATGGCTCTCATGAACAGGATATTTCAGCCATACCTCGATCGGTTTGTCATGGTCTTTATCGACGACATTCTGATTTACTCGACGACTGAGGAGGATCATGCCTATCACTTGCGAGTTATACTAGACACACTCCGAGAGCACCAGCTTTATGGTAAGATCTCGAAGTGCCAGTTCTGGATATGTGAGGTCCACTTCTTGGGGAACGTTATCTCTGAGGTGGGAGTTGCATTGGATCCTGCGAAGATCAAGGCTGTGTTAGCATGGGAGCCACCAAGGAGCGTGACTGAGGTTCGGAGATTCTTGGGACTAGCTGGATACTATCGGAGATTCGTTCCAGACTTCTCTAGAGTTGCGGCACCACTCACAGCTTTGAATAAGAAGGGGAAACCCTTCGTGTGGTTAGACAGATGTCAGCAGAGCTTCCAAGAGCTGAGACAGAGGTTGACTAGCGCACCTATCTTGAGGTTGCCTGAGGAGAGAGTAGGGTACGTAGTTTACTGCGATGCATCAGGGACCAGACTCGAATGTGTTCTGATGCAGGAGCGGGTCATGATTGCCTATGGATCACGTCAGTTGAGGCCGCATGAGCAGAAATACGCTACCCATGACCTAGAGCTAGCAGCAGTGGTCTTCGCTCTGAAGACATGGCGACATTACCTGATGGGAGAGCGCTTTAAAGTCTTTTCAAATCATCAGAGTCTCATGTATATCTTCTCGCAGAAGGACCTGAACCTGAGACAGCGACGATGGCTCGAGTTCCTCCAGGACTATGACTTTGAGATAGTCTATACTCCTGGGAAGGGGAACGTAGTAGCCGATGCCCTCATCAGGAGGACGGGAATCCAGCTACTCGAGGAGGCGACGGAGCAGCTAGTCTCTTTGCAGATATCCTTCGTGGATAGAGATGGAGCAGCCTTCCTTCAGTCTCTCACAGTCACCCCTCCACTACTATAGTGGGTTAGAGAGGAACAGCGTGAGGACGCTGACTGTGAGACACAGTGTGCACAGATATCCTTGGGACAGGCACCTGATGGTTTCTCCCTTGGAGCCGAGCACGACATCCTTTTCAGAGGACGTAACATGGTACCCGTCGCCTTGCGAGAGGAGGTGCTGAGAGAGTTTCACACTTCTCCTTTGGCGGTACATCCAGGACTGGAGAAGATGTACCAGGATCTCAGGCCACAGCACTGGTGGCCGGGCATGAAGAAGGCTGTAGTAGAGTTCGTTTCTCGATGCCTCACCTGCCAGCAGGTGAAGGCAGAGCATCAGGTACCAGCAGGCTTGGTACAGCCCTTGGAGGTCCCGGAGTGGAAGTGGGACGGCATATCTATGGACTTCGTGACTGGACTTCCACGCACTTCCAGAGGTCAAGACTCCATCTGGGTGATTGTTGACCGACTCACCAAGTCGGCACATTTCTTACCCATTAGAGAGCTGGGATCAGTGGAGATATTGGGACATCTCTACGTTCAGGAGATTGTGCGGCTCCACGGCGTGCCATCATCTATCGTCTCCGATCGAGATGCTCGCTTTACTTCCCGGCTTTGGAAGGGGTTACAGGAGGTGTTCGAGACGTAGCTACGTCTGAGCACAGCCTTTCACCCTCAGACAGATGGTCAGACGGAGAGGACCATACAGACTCTTGAGGACATGCTCTGCGCATGTGTCCTCGACTTTGGTCGTAGCTGGGAGGACCACCTACCCTTGGTGGAGTTTGCGTACAACAACAGCTACCACTCCACCATCGGGATGGCACCGTACGAGGCATTGTACAGCCGACCTTGTAGATCTCCTTTATGCTGGACAGACCCTGGGGAGTTAGCACTTGCGGGACCAGAGATGGTCCAGGCCACGACAGAGAAGGTCCAGGTCATCCAGGAGCGGATGAGGACAGCTCAGACCCGGCAGAAGTCATACGCTGACAGGAGGCGGATGCCACTAGAGTTCGAGGATGGCGACCACGTCTTCTTGCGGGTCTCACCTCGACGTGGTATTCGGAGATTTGGCCGAGGCGGCAAGTTATCTCCGCACTTCATCGGACCCTTCCAGGTCCTCATCAGGATTGGCAAGGTGGCTTATCACCTGGCTCTACCACCTTAGTTGCACCGGGTGCATGACGTCTTCCACGTGTCTTAGCTGAGGAGATACGTGCACAACCCGACGCACATCATTGACCATGGGGATCTTGACATTGACGATGGGGCGACTTTTACGGAGGTCTCGGTGGAGATAGAGGATCGACAGGAGAGGGTCCTACGTGGGCGATCTATTCCTCTTGTGCGCATTAGATGGCAGCACGGGAACCTCCTGGAGAGCACATGGGAGTGAGAGGCTCAGATGCGTGCTCAGTACCCTCATTTGTTTCCATAGTTTTTGATGTATCTTTACAGGGACGTAAAGCCCTGAGGTGGGAGTAATGTAAAGACCCATAAAATTCAAGGGAAATTTTTTCTTAATTTTCTTTGGAATTTTACAAGAGTGCGGTTTTTGACGGCACCTGATTCCGAGGCCCGGAGTGCCCGGAATTAATTTCCGAAGTTCGGCTCGGGTACGTTCAGTGAACGAACGAGCGGGAATTTCTAACTTTTGAACCGGTGCCCGGAATTAAATTTTGAGGGCACCGATGAACTCGCAGCGCCGATTTTCCCTTAAGGAGACCTTTTCCGAGGTTGCGTTTATTTTGGGTTGAGAGTTAGTTTTTGGAAGTTTAGAATAAGTTAAATAAAAATTTTGGAATACAAATTTTTATTTTAAATTATTGGTTAACTTCTCCCAAAGGGTGTTAGTGGTGGGACCCACATCCACTTAACCTCCCTTGGGAGTATTAGGTGTGGTGGGGCCCACACAAACCCTAACTTCTCATCTTCTCTTTTAAAAACTCCCTTTAACCCCCTCTTTAACTGACATGACAACTTTGTTAATTAATGGAGTTATTTTGTTTGAATTTCAAACCTTTGAAATTCAATTTGTTAAGTGTGTGAATAAAATAAGACTCTAGCTTATTTTATTTGGTTAGAATTCTCTATCCTTCTTGAGAGGATTTGGGACCTCCTTCTTCTTCTTCAACTTTGACGAAGAACGCGAAGAACCTTCGATCTCCGACGAAGAACGCCGGTCCTCTCTTCTTCATAGCCGGTTGTTTCCGAAGATCGATGATGCCTTCCGTGTCAATGAAAGGGAACGCCGCTTCCTCCTCGGACTTCCTTCGTCGGCTTACGAAGATTCACCAATGACGTACCTCTTCGGACGTACCTCTTCATCAATAGAATTGACGAACGTTTACCGCGACGCCCGACCTCCGCGACGTTGTCTTCCGCGGGTCGTCGACGATCATCGATCTTGAAACCAAGGTAGGGGTTTGTTGTTGATTATTTATTTATTCTAGTTCTTGGTTCTAGCATGAAAAACGTGAGGATAAGTATTTATGTTTTATCGTCTAACGAGAGGGGGAGCCGGACCGCACAAACATGGCTGAATCCCCCCTCCTTTATTCTTGAATTTTATTATTTTTCTTGTGGACGAACGTGATGGCGTGGTGCCGTCGCACCATGTGGGAATCGCACGGATATAGTTGCGCGGCGCCGTGGCGCCGGGCCGCGGAAAGTTTATCAAGAACGCGACGTCGTCGCGCCGCGTCGAAGAGAAACCGAAGGCGTCGCGGCCGGAGCGGGGTCGCGGCGGAGGGGCGCAGTGCCGTCGCACCATGCCGGACGACGAAGGTCTCGGCCGGTTCCGGGCCGCGGCGGAACGAGAACACCGGCGGCTAGCCGGGCCGCCGGCGTCGAAAGCCGGAAAGGGGATCGCCATTACCGATCCCGTTGAAGAAAAACCGGCCGGCCAGGTGGTCCGTCCAGTAGGGGAAAGACCGGGGGAATTAAATTCCCCCGGCCAGGTTAAATGCCCCCCCAAATAAGAGGGGGGCCGGTTTCATAAAGGGGGGCAGGAAGCCCCCTGTTTTCCTCAAGGTAGGCCCCCACGAGGGGGGCCGGTTTCCTCCAAAGGCGCGGCTTAAGCCGCGCCTCCAGCCAAGAAAAAGCTGGGGCCTTGGCCCCCGCGCGTGGCACCGAGCGGCGCCAGGCCGCGCTGCCGCCGGCCGGGCCGCGCCGGCCGGGCCGGGTCGGACCCGGGTCGGCCCGGACCCGGACCCCCCATTTTTGAGTCGACTTCGGTCTTTTGGCCATAACACGAGCTACGAACCTCCGATTGACGAAACGTCAGTGGCGATGCGATCCTTGGATCATGGCGGTCATTTCAGTATATCGCAATCAAGGTTTCAGTTTACTTTGCGTTCGGCCGGGTTGGTTCCTACACGAAACCAACCAGGCCCTCGGAGCGGAAACGCTCATATCTTGAGCTACGGAAGTCCGATTGACGTGTCGTCAGCGTTATTGTGTTCCTCTTAGTGAGACGGATCTTTTGGCATACTCCGCCCGAGGTTTGGACGCAGGTGGAGTACGGTCGGGTTGGTTTTTCTTTAAAAACCAACTGGTCCCCTGGGACGAAAAAGCCAATAACTCTCAGACCGGGCGTCCGATCGACGCGCCGTCTGTTGCGTTGAGTTCATGTTGACGATACGGAACTTTTGGATACATCAACTCTGGACTTTGTGACAGTTGATGTATCAGCCTCTCGGCTCGTGGAGCGGACCCTCCCGATCGAGCTTGCTGTGTGCGCGAACCCTAGTGCTGGCTACGACTGTGACTGATACTGCTACTGCTACTGCTACTGGGACTGCGACGACGACAGTACTGAGATCCTTGGCGGATTCGATGATGACTACAGCACTCAGCGATCCTACGTGGATCAGTGCTACAGGTCATGTGTGGGCCCGATCCTATGTGGGTCTGATCCTGTGTGGGTCTTTGCGCTCAGCGGTCCTGTGTGAACCAGTGCCTACAGGTCCTGTGTGGGCCCGATCCTGTTTGGGTCTTTTGCGGGGGTTAGTTACCTATCGATCCTTCATCGGTCCGACGACTTAGATGGATCATAGATCATCTTTATCGTCTTTCGAGGAAGTATACCTGTGTGAGCTGAATCCTGTTGCTTTCCTATGTGGATGGAGTTGTTCTATCCTGTGTGGATTTCGTTTTGCTTTCCTGTGTGGAATATGTTTACTTTCCTGTGTGGACTGAGTTGTACATGGGCTCAGAGGTTGGAGCGTATTGGAATTGATGACTTAGGTATATGTATGGGCATATACCTAAGCAGTGTCGGTTGTTACTTCGTGATTGTATCTTCCTTTGTGGTTTATCCTTTGTGGATTTTGGGAGACCTTCAGGGGTCTCGGGGTCCCTACTGAGTAGCTTATACTCACCCCTGCACGGGTTATGCCCGCACTACGTTGTGTTGGTTGAAGACGATGGACACCATTGATCTTGGCTGAGGCTTGCAGAGCAGGACGGTACCTGGAGGTGGACGACTGGGCGGGACGTGTTCGGAGCGGACGACGGGATCCGTGGAGAAGTGGAGCTATCTGTACCCACACTTCAGGTGGGATTTCCAGTGGACAGCTCGGTGTAGCAGCTTTTACTTTACAGTTGTTGTTTTCCCTTTCGAGTTGTACATTACTTTTAGTTTCGGTTTGTATACTGACCCTTTTACTTTTCTGCACTTTTAGTTGTACTCTGTTCTTACTTAGTGTTTACTTTTTCGCTTGCTTACTCTGTGGTGGTTGTTTACTTTTCAAAGGCAATGCCTTTCATTTTTGTTGGGATTTACGCCTTGGTGCTAGTGGCCAGCCCATGGCCTATGGAAGGCGGGCTTGGGGTAGTCACGACACGGGCCTCGAGGGCGGGTCGTGACACACGTCCAATCTGGTACCTCTAATGGATGTGTTAAGCTTGCTAGAACCTGATGCTCGATCTTCACTTGCTGACAAGTGATGTATCATGAAACAAAATCTTCCACTTATTTCTTCATCCCTAGCCACAAGTGCCGATGCATATATTCCTCGCACATCTTCACCAAACCTGGTTTTACCTCCAGAGGGGATGTATGAAATGCCCTCAACACCTCCTCATGTACTACCATTGGTACCATGGTGCATCCTCCGAAAAGGATGACGTGCTACCTACCTATATAAAATCCATCAAGTTCTTGTCCTAAGGATACTTGAGAATTTCGAGCTTCATAGTCAATGTCTCCAAGCTGTGCCTCCCAAACTCGCTGAAGAGGTGGGGAAGTGACAGTAATTAATGGGATTTAAGATGCTTTATATCTATCCACAAAGGATATCTGCAATGTGTCTAGTTGCTCTATCACCTCAAATAGAAATTGTAGATAATACCTCCTATTGAGTGCATATTTTACTATATTCCCCTTCCCATGAGTGTAGAATATCTCAAAGCCAAAGTACTAGAGGAACACTAGAAAACATCATTGTCTAATGTTCAAATCCTTCTATGAGAAGATATATCTGTGAATCATGGGATTATAGTAGACTATAAACCGTTCGCCCATCAAATAGTGTCGCCACACTTTCATGGTGAAGACCACTACTCGTAACTCCAGGTCATGGGTGGAATAGTTACACTCATTTTGTCTTATTTGTTGTGTTCCATAAGCAATAACTGATCGCTCCTACATCAGGACACATCCAAGTATAGTCCCTGATGCATCCCAATAGACTACATACCCAATTCCCTCTTCTGGTAGCCTGGAGATGTGGGCACTCTTTAGTCTCTTCCACAACTCTTGAAAACTCTACTGGAATCTCCCCATCCATATAAAGGGTTGTCCCTTCTTTTTCAATGCTAACAAGGGTGCCTCTACTCTGTAAAAGTTGGGTATGAATCTCCGGTTGTACCGAGCCAACCACAAGAAGCTCCTCAACTCGGTCACACTCGTTGTTGAATCCCAAGCAAGCACAACCTCTATCTTCACCGGATCCACTACAACTCCTGCCTCTAAGATAAAATGTCCCAGAAAGTGCATCTCCTGTATCCAGAACTGGTACATTTAGAGAATACCATAATTTTGGTTCTCTCATAGTGTATTGAAAACTATCTGCAGATGATAGGCATGATTGTCCTCTGACGTTGAGTAAACCAAGAGGTCGTCGATGAATACCGTCACAATGCGACCGAGGTATTGATAGAAGATCATGTTCTTGAGTCCCATGAACACTTCAGTGATGTTATTCATGCCAAAAGACAAAACCAATAACTCATAGTGTCCATAATGACATCTGATGTTAGTCTTCTGCAAATCCTCATCTCGTACCCAGAGCTGTTGATAACATGATCTGAGGTATATCTTCAAAAAACAATGATCCCCCTTTAGCTAATAAAAAAGATCATCAATCCTCGGAAGTTGAAACTTGTTCTTCACAGTCACCGGGTTCAGGTGCCGATAGTACACACAAAGTCACAAACTCCCATCTGCTTTCTTAGCGAACAAAATCGGGGCTGCCCATTGAAAAAAACTAGGCCTTTTGAAGCCCTTCCTATACAAGTCCTATAACTAAACCTCTAACTCACAAAGCTCCACGAGAGCCATCCGATATGATGGTGTAGGCATCAATGTCGTCCTGGGGTAAATATCGATGTAAATTTCTACCTCTCTATAAGGATTTAGTCCCGGAACATCATCACAGAAGACATTATCATACTCATCCACCACTACAGAATAGCTCGGACTCTCAACACCAAGTGCTCCGACAATAAATCTAGCCTGCTGATGTGTGATCAGCTGCACCCTCCTTTGGGTAAGTCCATCCAATACTAAAATGGTTCCCTTCTCACCACTGAGAGAAAACCTGGTCCCATCATTGTGGAAACACCGCACTTTTCACCTAATATAGTCAATCTGAGCATGGAATGTGGATAACCAATCCATACCCAGGATGACATCATATGGCATCAACGCTGCTACTAGAAGATCCCATTTGAAGCTCTTGCTTCCTAGTTTAAGAACACACTACTATCACTAGTCTGTAATCTATGAATATTATCCAGTAAGGGTCTCTAATCACAAGGATCGAGCTAATTACTCCACCGGGATCTCCAAGCTCTGAACGAGGGTTATGGAAATAATAGAGTGACTGGAACTTCTGTCTATAATTAATGTATCTAGGGTGGTGTAGACAAATATCATATCTCAAATAATCTCTAGATAGTTGGGGTCATAGGCCTCAGCTTCCTGGAGCTATGCTCTTCCATGTCCACCTGCTCCCTATGGTCGGGGTGGAACACCTAAAGGTGGTAGCGGTAGAACATCAAATCGCCGCCCAACACCTGCTGCATGGCCAGATCCTTTGCCATGTCTGCTGCCCTACGAAACTCCATGTTCTGTCCTTTACCTCTGCCTCAGCGGTCCTTTGACCATCTGCTGGTTGTTCGTATGGCGATTCAGGCAATCTCAAGCCATGTGACCCTACTCGTTGCACAAGTTTCAATGCATGCTCCTCCACTATCCTTCTCTATCCGGTGATCCCCTCACCACTGAACCTGAATCTTGAGGCTGTCCACCATAAGGTTTGTCCCCCTTTGGCCCCTATGTCTTCCATCTGCTATATTTTTTGGATGACTCTGCTACCTGGCGTCTAGTGGTTTCTCTCGTTGTCGGTGCCTGCTCAGTTTGGAAGATTGCCACCAAATGTGCCCATCCTAGCACCCCGGCCTGTGTCGGAATGCTGAGTGATATCATCGATGCTCTGATCTTCAATCAAAGCCCCAACTCAAAGGTCCAGGACCCGAAGAACGGGTCTTGTACCATGTTGGTGGATTAGCGAGATGGATTAGTGAACCTCATCGAGTACTAGGCCACGGTCATGAATCCCTACTTTATGTGAAACCGATCTTGTATAAGCACTGAGCGTAGGTTTTCAAGGACGTACAATTCCCTGAAAAGGCCCTCAAAGTCCACCTAGGTTAGGGTCTCCTCATAATGTAACTGGAGGGTCAGACTCTACCATATCCCATCTTCTCCCTACAAGCGAATGGAATCTAGGATCACCATTAGATCAGCTGGTGTCCCAACTATGCGAAAAACTCTTACCACAGCCTCCATCCAGTCCTCATCCACCTATATATCCATCTCTCCATGGATCCTCAAAGGCCTGTACCTCTAAAACTTGTGCAACACACTCAGTCAGTGTGCACTCTCTACTAGTGGGGCTAGTGGAATCTACTACCCAATGGGTGGTGCTGCTACTGGTGCACCACCGGATGGTACTATCACCATAAGAGAGCCCTACACCGAAGCCTCATCACTCGATGGCCATTATAATGTACTCTCTCAGTAATCCAGGTTGTCTGTCTGCGTGATGGAATCTTAAAAGTAAACAGGTGTGTTGTGGTAGATAAGTTATATCTGATGAGCTGACTCTAGAGATCAAAATAAAACACTTCCAAAATACACGCAATCAGTGTTTTCATGCACTGAGTTAGAAATCATAATTTAGGGTCCTAGTATAAGGATACGTCAGCCGCCACAATAACATTGGATTCCACAAACTACAAGACACACCCATATAGCTTAACATTATTTCCACATTGAAATGATTAGAGTCTTTGTTCTTCATTAGAACCAACTCCTCTGTTACCACTTAGGCATGACCCGTCCCCCGAGGCACATGCCGTGACTACCCCAATCCTCCCTTCCATAGGCCAGGGGCTGGAAATTACCACTGGAATGGTGTAACCCTATAATGGGAGGTCATTGCCTTTAGACCTATACAAACACACAATCCAAGAACACAACAAGAAGCAACCGTGAAGTAAACTGCTATAGTAAAAAGTGTATAGAATGTAAATGGGACATAATAAAAGGACAACTAAAAATTAAAAGTACAACTAAAAAGAGAAAAAATCTCTCGGATCATCCACCAAGGTTACTACAAAAATGGTAGGTACATATCATAATCAGTAGTCACTACAACCCATCATGTCAAACAGTCCACCACTAAGCACCATCTTGTCTTGGCTCTCTCAGCCTCGATCAATATTGTATGTCCTCTACACAAGACTCAACAATATGTGGTCATTTCCCATCCATGAGTGAGTATAACAATACTCATAAGGGACTCTAATACCCCTGAAGGTCTCTCAGAGTTCCACAAAGGATAAACCACAAATTAAATCCGCAAACACAAATCATGAAGCAGTCATGAACTCTACTTAGGTATATTTCCATACATATACCTATATTATCATGATATACCTGTCTCACACAAGAAGAAACATAAGTCTCCAACCTTCAATCCATTAGAACAACTGGTCCATGATGGAATAAAACTACAAAGGCATGACCAAGAAGGTAACACCACGAAGGTAGAAGTACCACAAAGGTAACATTGTGGAGGTAACACCATAGAGGTAAAAGTACCATTAAGGTAACACCACGTAGGTTAAAACACAATGGTAAAAGTACCACAAGGGTAAAGACTCAGCTCACACGTGGTATATAACTCTAGTATAGAAGTACATATGATTAGTTGTAAATCTAAATCTTCTCATTCTGTCGAGAGGCTCTTCTGCTGACCCACATAGGATCGATAGATGTTGACCCACATAAATCTCAAGGTGCTGACCTTAAAAAGATTTATAGATACTAACCCACATAGGATCTCTATGTGTTGACCCACACATGATCGATAGATTCTAACCCACATAAGATCGATGTTATTTTTTCATGTTACAGCTATCCATGAGATTCCCACACTAAGAACGCTTTATTCCAGGAGGATCATTTACTCAATCCATCACTTATACCTCAACCACCAAGAAGATCCATGAAGAAGAATTCCAAATGACTGACATGTCGTAAGGGTTCCAATGTGACATATGGTGCATCAATCATATGTCAGGTCTGTGACTTATGATTGATTTAGTACCAAAGGTCCGATTGGATTCAGGTTAGATCAAACCTCGCTATACTCCAACATTATCCCAAACTCAATTAGAGTATACCCAATTGATTATCTCGCTATAAGGACCCAGTATCATAGACGTTTCATCAAATGGACGCCCTATTCAAAAGTGATGTTTCTTTTATGGAAATTGGGCCTGCAAGGGTCCAGGTCTACGCGGACCAACCCGACCCGACCCGACCCAGCCTGGGTCAACCTGACCTAGTTCGGGTTGACCCGATTAGTCCAGGTCTAACCCGACTAGTCATGTCCTACTGGGTCATGGTCTGTCCCGACCCACAAGGGGGAAAGGCCCATCTCGGAAGGGGGTACGACCCGGGCCGCTGGGGGGCGCGGCCCAGCCCATGGAGGGCATGGCCAGTTGGGATCGCACTACCTGGTCCATGGAGTGGCGTAAATTATTGGAGGCATGACCCGCTAGAGTAGGGACCACCCTAGTTGGCATGGGGGGAGTGTCCCCACAGTTTTCATGAATGGCCTTACTATTCGGTTTTTGTGGCAGTGTCATGCGACACTGCATGGTTTTCTCTAGGACCCACAAGGAGGGGGTCCCTAGTGCCGCAACATCAGAATCACGACCAACCTCTCCAATGACACACTATAGTGCATATCTTTGCCTCAATGGGATGGCCGGTGCCAGCTACTCCATGAGTCTACCGCAGTTGAAGAGTTGTGACCACCTTCTCTTGCAGTGCACGCGTGCCACCTCTTCATCCACGGCTGGCTCAAGTCTTCCACCATCTCCTCCCGCAACGATATCGACCATGGCCTTCTTCACCGGTGGAGTGCGATGGTGCGTCGACATCTCCTCCACCACCGGTGACGGTTGCCAGCAGTCTTCCGTAGGGTACCGGGTGAGCTCTGGTGGCCCTTTTCATCATCCAATGGTTCCAACAGACTCCTCGAGATGCCCTCTTCATCAATAAACCCACCGTTTTGGGTTTAGTCCAACCAGAATAAATCGCTCTGGAATAACACATCAAAATTTAAAAAAAAAGGATGAGCTTACGGGACCCTGTCCGTTTGTCCCACGCCCTCCACGTTAACTTGATTGAAAGAGGGTAGTATAATGATACAAAATCTCTTGAAATTAAACAAGAAAAAAGTATAACTCAAGATCATTAGAGAACTTCTTCATTTGAGGAATAGTCGTGGTTCACCAGTTCATGATTCAGTAAAGCTCCTCACCACTCACTGCAATTGGTTTCGTCCTCTAAGTGGTTGGTGTCACAGTACTTTTCCAGAGCTTCCTCTCTTGGTGATGGAGTGCCAATACTCTACCCAAAGCTCAATATAAATAGGAGAGGTGGAGTGTGAGTAATGCCGTTTTAAATTTATGAGCATTATTTAATAATGAACTATCCAAATTCCAAAGTTATGGTTACAAATATTGAGGAGTCAATCCAAATAATGTCTTGATAGGTCGTTGGTCCCGCCACTACTACTCTTCCGCAGAAGGAAAAGAAAAGAGAGAAATAAAATAACATTGTTATTTTATTTTTCTTTTAATACTACAATAAACTATCTTTTTCTCCCCACATATTGCGGATGATTTGAGACATCCCTTAAGAGAATATTGGTGTTGTGGATTCAACGTTTCTATCAGATTTTTAATCCAAGCACCGGTTCAAAAGATAGAAAATGTCAATCGCGCTTTTAGTAAACATACCTTATAAATGTTCAGAAATTCCTTCTAGAAACACTAGGCCACAGAATCATGTACCATCAATTTTCATAGACCCATAATGATTCCATATAAATAAAAAAATTATATGGAAAATTTAGGTCTTTATATCTAAGGTTATGATCTCAAGGTATAAAAGGGAATACTTAACTAAGTATATTCATATCACTTAAACTCGTTATGTAAAACATGTAAAAATGTTTACCAAACATGAAATAATAAATCAATAATAAATATATAATTTCCAAAACACAAATGTTGTTTTTCCCATATCATCCCACCAAATATTAGGGAAAAAATTACTTGGTCCTTCTATAGATTAATTTTCACTAAAAATGCTCAATTTAAACCATCAACATGATATATCACCGGTCTATCAAAATTTATAAAGAGAAGAAATCATCCCATGACATTTTAAACCCTAATGACATTGTTCAAACTAGAATCTGGGTGTAACTTTAAGGTTGGTTCCTTACCAAAAAAACCAAACCCTCTATCATTCTCTCACCACGATACTAGAGAACCACAATTTTGAATCACACATAGATTAATTAAAACCATACCTTGGCTCTATATCACACAGAGACATCGTATAAAAAATCCTGATCATTTGGAAATTATTTTTAAATTTCATGAAAACTTGTACAACCTACTTGATGTTGAATCTTGAATAAATTGTATGGCATGTGAATTCTTGAATTTGAGGATTCTTGTGTGATATTTGAGGAAACTGGTTTTTGATAAATTAATAGTCTCTCAATTAAATTTTTAAATAAGCCCTTGGGAGCCCTAGTATTATGTTTTGTATTACAGGATAAAAATATTCAGATTTAATTTTTTATTTACTTTTGTCTGTTGAAATTTTTTTTACTCATGTGATATTTATTAAATATTAATGAAATGTTTAGTAATCATGATTTTCTTTAGACCGAGAGGTGTCCTACTAAGAATTTTTATGGTTATGCTTTTTTAAAATTCTATTTTTAGGGAATCATGGTTTTCAATGTTAAAGTAAGATTTTAAGGGAAAAAATGGGGTTTTCCTTCTGTTAGACTCACAAGGATGAAAACCCTGAGAGGGGGTGAATCAGGGTATGACTAATTTAAAATTAAAGCTCGTTCTAATCTTGTAACACTATTAAGAAAAAAACTATTCTCTCTATTTCCAATTGCACAATATAAACAGAAATTAAAGCATGCACAATACACAATAATTTTTACTTGGTTCACCCTCACTGGGCTACATCCAAGGAGCATACACCGACAATGTGCCAATATACCAAATCCACTATAAGCACACTGCTATTTACAAGGTTTGAGATAGATCACTTCTATTCCTAGGCTCACTGCCTTTACAATGTTTACAGTCAGCTCACTGCTTTCCCAAGGGTCACTCCCTACATCACTCTCTCTGGCTCAATACCAGTGGAGAGGATCACCTTCTTCCTATTCCTTTTCTCATTGCTCTAGAAAGGATCCACTCACATTTTATAGACTTGTAGGTCTCTTCATTATCATTAATGAATTAATCCTCTATTTTATGTAGATGCTATGTTGTATTCCAACTTTCACCCATAGATGAATCTCTCTTTTCATCGAAGGTATCAGACAATCTTACAGCTTCCACGCATCCCTCAACCACTACCGTGAAACATCCTTACATTGAAACCTTCTCTAAGATGGCGCACAAGTCTCAACACGCAAGTCAAAACTGGTACACAAGTACTCCTCAACCACTTGCGCAACACAAGATTCTATAACTCCAAACTTGCGCGATGCACACCGTTTTATGCCCAAACCAATGTTGGTGTGAAACCAATAACATTCGCACTTCTTCACAATCTCGCATGCAAGTATCACCAACCCACTTGTGTGACTCCTTCTTCCACAACTCAAAACTTTTGCGACCCACTTCATTTCTCACCCAAAACACCTTAGGCATGAAACTATCCAATGGCGCGCAACTTATACTAGCGCGACCAAACACCACTTGCGCGACCACCACACCTGTGCGATAGGAGCTCTGATTTTTCTATGTGTTGAAATCTACATCGAATGAGTAGGGGTTGACCAGTATTTACATGCATTTTGACACCCTTCAAGATGGCACACAAGTCTCCCATTGGTGTGCAAGTTTCGGCGTGCAAGTGTCTACTGTGAAAATCACCTACGCGACCAACTCTAAAACTTGAGCGCCTCTTATTCTTTTTCCATATTTTTATGTTCTGATCTAGATAAACATTATGCACGGAAGTTTCCTCTCCTTCAATCACACGACGTTTATGTCCCTTTTCCAAAAACCACTTTTCTTCAATTGTATATTTTCGACCCCAAAAATTTGGAAAACACTGGAAAACGGTGCCACCTTGTATTTTTCCTTTTTGTACCGCCTCCAGATCATCCATTCCTTTGTCGACATTATTGAATCAAATATAGATCATTATCAACATCCCTTGAAAACAACATTCCACTATGAAATCCCCATTGTTAATAAATTTGTATGTCATGGTTTTCTTTGTCAACAGTCACAACACAGATGTCCACTTTGTCAACAAACACAATCACCTCAAAAATGCTTCAATGATACCTTAAGGTATTTTCTCCCAACACCTTTAAAATAAAAAAAATGAATTCTTTGTTTTGAAAGTCATTATCTGATTTCCATGTGAACCTATAATGTTTTAACATTTTAATGTGTACATTTTTTATTTTAAATGATTTAAAATTTGTAACTTATTGTTATAGTTTCACTACCACAAAAACAGTTTTTCACAGCGCCCCCCTTTATCAGCCCTAACGAAAAAGCACTGATAAAGGGGGGGTCCCTTTATCAGCGCTTTTTTTTAGCGCTTATAAATGGACCCCACTTTATCAGCGCTTTTGTTAGCGCTGATAAAGGGCCCCCGTTTATCATCGCTTGCTTAGTAGCGCTGATAAAGGGCCCCCCTTTATCAGTGCTTGCTTAGTAGCGCTGATAAAGGGGGCCTTTATCAGTAATTTTTTTAGCGCTGATAAAGGGTCGACTTCAAAAAAAATTAAAAATATATTATTATATTAATATAGTTATATTGTTATATAAATATAATATATAATTTTTAAATATATTTTAGATATGTATAAATGTACATTTACACTTATTATACTTAATATTTAAGATATTTAGTGAAAATGACTTCTTAAAAAATTAAAAAAATATTTTTAATTAATATTTTGATAATAATTATGGAGTAATAGTCATTTAATAACAATTTGAGGACTAAAAAAATTAAAAAAAGATTCAAAATATGTTGAAAACGCAACTCAAATTTCAAAAGGCCATAACTTTTGATCCGGGTGTCCGTTTGAGCTCTACCACATATCAAATCGAAGCCTGTGACGAGCTATATGTCGGTATTACAAGTGGGGACGCCGGTCAAGCGTTTTTCGAGGCCAAAAGACTCCCAGAAGGCCTCCAAAACTGAGTTTTTTATCGGGGTACCCAGATTTTTTAACATTTTGTGGTTTTTCAAACTCATTTAAAATTAAATTTTTTAAATAAATAATTAAACATATTTACATATAAAATATATTATCTTTATCTAAATAATAACTAATATCCATTTTATTTAAAATACCAATATATGAATATTTATATACCTATATATTAATCTAACAATATATATATATATATTAATCTAACTATATATATATTAATCTAATAACAATATATATATTAATATAACTACATATATATATATATATTAGTATTACTATAAATATATATATTAATATCACCATAAATATATATATTAATATCACTATATATATATTAATATAACTATATAAATATATATTCATATAACTATATATATGTTAATATAACTATATATATGTTAATATAACTATATATATGTTAATATAACTATATATTAATATAAATATATATTACTATACGAATAAATATAACTATATATATATAGATATAGATATATATTAATACCACTATATATATATATATTAATATTACTATATATAATATAATATAACTATATATATATATTAATATAAATATATATTACTATAAGAGTAAATATAAATAAATATATAAATATATATATATAGATATCATGAATTGGAAAGAAAATCAAAATAGAGTAGTGGTAAGGGCTTAGGCGCGTAGGGGGGAGGTCTCGAGTTCAAATCCTGGTGGAGGCAGGGGTGTGCGCGCATGGGGAATATTGGAGCAAGCGCTGTTAAAGGGTGGAGGGGGTGTGTGGGGTGCGTGGGGTGTTGTATAGGGGCGAAAAGCGCTGTAAAAGGGGGGGGGGTTCAAGCGCTATAAAAGCCCCCCCCCCCAATTTGCAGTATTTTTTAAATTTTTTTAAATTTTTTTATTTTTTTTAACTTTTATCAGCGCTTTTTTAAAAGCGCTGATGAAAGGGTCCTTTATCAGCACTAAAACGAGAGCGCTGATAAAGGAAGCGCTGATATAGGACCCCTTTATCAGCGCAAAAAAAAAGCGTTGATAAAGGGGTACTTTTATCAGTGCTTTTTTTGAGCGCTGATAAAGGGGTCCTATATCAGCGCTTTTCGGAGTGCTGATAAAGGGGACCCCCCTTTATCTATGCTGGCCTTATCAGCACTTTTCTAGCGCTGATAAAGGCAATTTTTGGCGCTGATAAAGGCCGTGTTTGTAGTAGTGTTTTTTGATTATGAATTTTTAATTTTCACTTGACGAAAAATATTTATACAAAAGTGGATTCATATAACATTATGGTTTTTTGAAAATAAAGGGGTCTATTTTAATGAATAATTAAAAAAATGGATTTCAAGAAGGGTTCTAAAAATTAAAAAAGATGAATTTTTAAATTTTATTGTTGTTTTGAGATAATATTTAAAATTTCAAATTATAATGTGGTGATTTAAAAAGTTTTTAGGAGAATACAATCATCCTCATCATTTTCATCTTTTAATATGATATTAATACATTTTATTTCTTGAGACTCATACCCCATCACTTTTGGAAATTAACCTATATTTATTTAAGTATGTTGAGTAGTAGTCATACCATACCAGGTATTAGAGATCATTTTCATTGAATGTAGAGTATATAACCTTCCATAGTAGAGTAACTATTTTTTAAAATTAAATTTCAAATATCCATTAAAAAATAATGAAATTATTTCAGAAAATAAAAATTTGGGTCACCTAATCATAACTATCTATAACTTTCCTCTTTTGTAATGAATATCTTGTGTGAATTTATTTTTTAATTGCACAAAATAAATATTTTCTGAACCTAATTGGATGGATAGGAATAGAAAAAATATTCACAGTAATCATTTAAAAAATGAGGATAAATATGTAGTTAAATAGTTCATCATGTTTTCAATAGAGCATGCATATGACCCTCCTCAAATCCATTATCCAAATTTACATTATTTTAATTCAAAAAACTTAGTTTGTAAGATTTTGAAAAAAAAATTCATTGAATAGATCATATCTATAAATGTGGGAATAAATATGATAAAATTTGAACATCTACACCAATTAAGATGATAATATGGTTTATATATAATTTGACATTAATAACAATGTAAATGATTATGGAGATCATAAGGATGAAATGAAGTTTGAAATTGAAGATTACCTTCATGGTTGTCAAAATTTTTGTTTAGAAGATAAATAGTTGTGCTAAGAGACTATTGTATAATTATTTTAATAATTAAATAACATTTTTAGTTGTATTGATGTTATATAATTTGAAATATGGAAGTGGATATAGAGACACCATATTTAAAAAACTAATTAGTATCTATAATAATATTAATCCAGAAGAAAATAGACTTCCATGTTAAACTTATGAATATAAATTAATTTTATGCTCGGTGGAAATGATTTCTAAAAAATACATTCTTTTACAAATGATTGCCTATTATTTTTCATGGACAATGAAACACTAAAAAAATTTCCTAAGCATCTTTCCAATCAATGTAGGAAAAATGAATCAAGTAATTTGATGGATTTATAGTACTTTCCTATCATTATATAGATTAGACAATTGTATAGACGTTAGGAAAACAAATGAAAATTAACATGGCATGATGATACTAGTATTAAATATTGGAACCCGCATCATCTAGATAACTATATTTATTAGATGAAAATGGATTACGATTATCATGAATTTGTAAAATAGAACAGAAACGTTATTCATACATTATCTAAATATGGAATAAATTCTTTTGTTTAACAGAGTATTACTCATAGTTCATGTCTTATCTTGTTGGTAAATTATGACTTTTCTTCATGGTAATGAATGAAGCACATATACATTGTGTTTTCATTTCTTATATCAAGACCAAATAAATCCATACGTGATATTTATGTTTATTTTGATCTATTGATCAAATATATCGATTTGATGTGGGTTAAAGGTTTCACAATGTACAAAGATTATAGAAGTAAATAATTCACATTAAGTTCCATGTTTGTATGGGATGATAAATGAATATAATTATTTTGGAAAATTTTCAATCCATAACATTAATGGAATGTGGGTTGTCCCATTTATGAACATTTCATACACTCTATTTGGTTGAAACATTCCTTAAATACTATGTTTTTAATATATCATAATGTTTTACCTCAATGACATTAATACCAATCCTTGATGATAGTATTTGATGGGAATACAAAACTAGGTACAACACTATTTCCACAAATGGGTAATCAATTGTTCAATAATGTAAAATATATTACACTTTTCTATAAATAATTTTTGAAAACCCTTAAAAAATCATGTTTGAAGAAAAGATAAATTTTCGTTGAATTTTTAAATTGGAATTTTCTATACGTAATACATTTTATTGATTTCATGTATGTAGAGAAAAATGTTGTTTATAATGTTATTGAAATGTTATTAAATGTTTCCAAAAAAAATTGAATCATGGATATATTAGAAATGACTAAAATGGGGATAATGGAATATTTGGAACTTCTGAAGGGTAAAGGGGGGATTTTTCTTCCATATTAATCTTACACTCTATATATATAAGAAAAACTAAAAATTGAAAATTTTCTATAATGGTGTAAAATTCCCAGAAATGTATTCATAAAATATCAATAATTTCATGTCAATTAATAAAATGATCAAAATATTTTCATGTTTTTATGAATGATTTGATGAATTTTGATTCTTGTTTCATTATTTTTTGGAATTTATGATATAAAATAACCAGACACAACTTATTTCTCAAATCCATATCCAGTAATGTTATAAACACTATGATGTTTCCAATCATGATTAAGAAGGTTTCAATATATTATGTGAATTACATATTTTCTTCCCACCATAAATATTTTATATAATGGTTTATCTAATGTCTCACTTGGTTAGAGAGGATCAACTATGTGGTCTTGTACATTTCTGATAAATGTACCCCATTGAATGTAATTTGAACATTTTGAATGGGTATGTCTTGAATCAAAGTTACGCAGAGTATTTTATTGTACAGTAATATATTATTGAATTAGATTTCAAATTATGTAGTGATAACCTTTTAGATGTTGATATCATCAGTCTCCCTAAGTCTAATCACAAAGGATGGCCAATGGGTGAAGGAATTTCTATAAGAGATTTTTTTACAATTACTATTAGAAAGATGGAGTAAGTGAACCTTTAAATATTACTTAATATTATATATTTTTATCCATACATTTTATACATAATATAAATTATTAGAGATTTGAATCCATTAATGTTTAAATAATGGATGTCAAATAAACCAAATCAATAGTTTATTGGATGGTTTAGAGATCAAATTTCTAAGGACTTATATGCAAATATGAATTCAATTCCTTAATAACATTGATGGATTTCGAGGGGACCAAATGAAAATATTATTTATTACACTGGTTTGGTAATGAATGGATGAATGTTATATTCAAAATAACATGGAGACTAAATTACTATGAAATATATTATAGTAATGCTTGCTGTAGAAGTGATACACATACCTGGCTCCAAATATAAAAATCTAGTATATATTAATATGTCATATTTCAATATTTCTGGATAGATATATGAGTTGGATAATAATACATTAAAAGTTTAAATTATCCATTACAAATATGATGAAAATTTTTGTTCAATCATAGCCAATGAAATGGGATTCATGAAGGATAATTTCATTGTGGAAGGATAAAAGGGAGATAAATTAATAATAGTGTCAAGTGTAGTGAATTCATTTTATGTATCGAATATAACAAACATTAATTGGTTTAATTTCTTATTGGTGACTAAAAAAACTATAAGGTCATATGAAAATTCGATCAAGGATAACCCTTTCATTGGTAGATCATAATCAGTTCGGTCAGTCCCAATGTATACAATGTCTTTTTCATTATAGGGGACTACAAATAAGGGATTTGGATTCATGATAGATGATCAAAATACCATAAACCTATAAAAAATAAATAGATTTAATTGAGAAGGTTACAATTTTTTATAATCCTAGGATTTTCCTCATAATGTTATATGTTCTATATTGCATTAAAAATATCTAAATTAAATTTTGGACCACTAATGTAGACAAAAAGTCTATCCTAACATGATTCTGTTACTTATATGAATTAATAATATATTATGGGTACTAAAATTGAAGAATTATTAGGGTATAAATAGCATTTTATGGAAAAAAACAAGAATGATATAGCATAACATTATTGAAAAAAATTGCCATTATAATAACTCAGGGTGTAAAATTTGAGGTTATCTTGAATAAATGATGCCAACCGGTTGTCCCTAACATGTTAATGGTCATTAGAAATGTTGGGGTCACAAAAATGTTTAATTTGATGATTTATATTGATTCATGGAACCTCATTTCTCTTGTAATGAAAAAATCCCTTTTCAAAGACATAAAGGTAATGGTATAGTATAATTTCTCTATTTTACTAAAAATTTATATAATTAAATATTGATTTAATTTTCATTATTCCTTGAAGATTTTATTTATTTTTGAATATTTTCTTAGGAAATTTGTCTTAATGTCCACTAGAAAACAACATAGATGATTCCAGACCCTTTTTTCCGTGTTATATTCCAGGGATGCTTAGGGGAATGTAAAGCCACACCCATCAGTTACTTAAAAACACATTATAAAATAAAGGGCATTGAATTGTTTCATTATTTATCAAAATGATAAATAATTTATAATTCATTATAGTTGGTAATATATTTTTTGACATTATTTATTTTACCATATTTGATTCAAAAATGTTAATTTTTGAAATAAAAAAAATTGTACTGAAAATAACAAACATGAATCAAAACTAATGTACCCATATGACAAAGAAAATATGGGTTACACCTCAATAGGGAAGAAATTAATATATATTTTTTATCCAAAATAAATGTTTTATTTCATATGAAACAACATATGTTTCTTTCATTATATGAATATTTATGAATCAAAATCTTAATCCACTTTTATGCCATGTTATGTTTTTGGGTAGGACACTTGGGTAAATTAGGAGGGTAAAATAGTTAGTGAAAACACAAAATCAGTAGATGAAACATGTTTAAGTATGATATAATAGTAATTTATTAGGATTTATAAAATTATTGCTTAAAATATCTATTTATATCCCATGTTTTTATAGGGTTTGGACACAAGAATTGGAAACAATCATACGATAATAAATACTACATTCTATATCTTTAAAGTGGAAAAAAAATATTATGGTCATGTTAGAGGAGTAGTTTTTGGATTGTATCCCCAAACACATTTTGAGAAGAAAAAAATAAGAGGAGACATAGAATATGATGAATGGTTTTCAATGATAAATATATTATTCTCATGACATTATTTTCTACTCAGGTTTGGAAAACCAATATATGATAAATGATTGAAGTGAAAAAGTAGTGGAACAAATATCCTCACATGAAGAACTAAATTACCCATATAGATTTGTAGCTAGATATTCCCATAAACTACATAAATTTTCTAAGGTAATTATTTTTTTCATTACTCTTTCTCATAAATGTAAATAAAACAACTTTTTATGACTTTATGTAACTAAAATTATACTGGGTAATGTTGTATGTGATTTTTATCATTCAAAACACAAACATCGCCCTGTTATGAGGGGTAAAGTGTAAAAAATCCCATGATAAAAGATGCAAAATAAGAAACTCCCAATATATCACATGAGTGTGGGGATTGAGGTGGCTTAGGATCTGAATGATAAGTTTCTTGTTCCACAGAATGATCAAGATAATACAATAGTCAATGATGTTATTGTAACATTCGTAGAATGTTTGTATAATCCTACAAATATATACGAGGTATGTATTTTAAAACATTATTAACATGGAAAAACCTAAAATAGTTTATGAAAAAGGTATAAATTTGTGTATGATATTATAAAAATATAAATAAATGGGTAAATAGAAGGTCTAATTAACACAATCTTGTGAATTGACCATGAAATCAAATCAACTTTCTCGGAGTAATTTATCCCCACTTGTTATAGAGAAACATTTATTATCTTTAAAATTCATGATGATACAACATTTTAATATGAAAATATGTCTAAAATTCTATATAATGAGTAAATATATGAATCTTTATTGATATATTTAATAGTCCTCAATAGTATAAATTATATTCTCAAGTTTTAATGGTTGCGAGTCTCAGTTTTGAATACATACATAAAGTATGTTTTAATTATACGACTCTCTAAAAAAATGATAAAATATGTTCATTAATGTTAATAAATATTCATAGAGTCTACAATATTTTTGATTACTAATATATAAATGAAAGATTATATGACGCATAATTTTGATTCATTAATCCTAATATCATTTTTGAATAAGAAAATTCTTTGAAGTATGAAGAAGTTAACAAGACAAAAATGATCAATATGACATATCTGAGAAAACAAATTGCATATGACTGACTCTTTTTTAGTCCTACAATTCAATGTTAAAACTCTACCATCTAATAACATAAAATATATTATTATTTTTTCAATACATATTTGTTTTTAAAGAATAACCAAATGTGGATTTCACTCGATCTACATACCCCAACAATTTACTATTTGGATACAAAACATGGATATCCAACAAAACAACCACACATGATGTGAATTATGAAATTGTAATAAACTAAAATCAATATTTTATAAATAAAAATTCAATTATATGTTTCATTATTATTTTAAAAATAATTGTTTTATGATATGTAGATCATAAAATATAGTATTATTTATGGAATGAAGCCCCTAACTGAACATAAAATATATATGGATAACGTAAAATTGAAATGAATTAAAATATATAATCAAATATTAAACTATCAAAACATATTCAAAAAAATATATTTTGGCCAATGTTGATGGAGTGTTCAAAGGATGATAATGAAAAAATTGAGGATATTATGTTAGGAAATTTTTGAGTGAGATTATAAACCATCTGAAGTACATCATTATTGAAGTGGTATGTATAGATGTTAATTAAATATTATTTAAAAACATTTCTTAATGGTTTTTTTCTATATTTTTTTAGTACTACCTTTATTTCTGACAGCCTTTATACTCAATATAAGATTTAAATTTTTTTAAAGATAACTGGGAAGCATAGATGGTTTCATAATTTTTCACGACCACAAATTTTGGTGATTACCATCTATGTTTAAGATCTATTATGGTCTATGACCTTCAAAATATATTAGGGATGTTAAAAATTATTATCAAAATTATCATATATTTTTTAGTCTATTTATAAAGGAGAATTATAATAAAGATAGTTATTTTTTTTAGAAGTGTAGGCCTAAAAACCAAATTTTTTTTGGAAATGGAAGATTTAGAGGTGGGATTATATGAGGAGGAAGTGGTTGAGGCATAGGTAGTGGTATAGGGAGAGTGGGACACCAATAAAAATGAAGATTTATAGGTAGAGACAGAGCTAGAGGAGGGGATGAATCACTGGCCTGTAAATAATAAAATTTATGTTCAAAAGGGTAGAATGATAATTATACAAAGTTTTTATTTGATAAAAAGTTTAAAAAGTGAAAAAAACACTTTTCACTTAAGAAAATATGTTTTATGCATGTGTTTCATGTTCATTATTTTAAAAAATGTTGTTACCACTATTTTATGTGATTTTGTATAGGAATTTAATTGGAAGGATTCTATTTAGAGATAAAACAATAACCAATACCATTTTTAAACAATTCTTTAAATGATAAAAATTCTATTTTCGCATTCCATGTACTATAAAATATTAATAAAGTGTAAAATAAACCCATTACCAAGAACAAACTAAACAACAAGAACAACCAAAATAGATGGATTTTATTACCCATGGCTTCTCTATATAGCAATGAAAGGGTCATTGTAGAATAAAACTACCAAAATAAGATGTTGTTATATATTATTATATAAAAATTCCCACTTTGAAAATAGGGATTCATCACATATAAATTCTATAATTGATGCAACTTTAAATGGAAATTTAGAAATTATATATGTGGATTCTTTTTAATTAAAATGGTATGTATGATTGCATTAATTCATAAAAAACCCTAAGGATGTACATTTTCATATTCCATGTCAATATATAATGTGTCATGATAGGTTTTTATAGAATACAAGACAACAAATGTTTACATATGAGTTTTCCATCAACTAAAATGGATTAAACAATTATGGGAATTTTGTGTAAAACATGAATGTTATATTAATGTAAATTGGTAAAATATATATTTTTTGGGATTGGGATTCTAATATTTTTTTTGAACGTAATTTATGATTGAATAATTTTACTTTATTTTAGTTTCATATGATCAAAAAAATTATATAATATTTTAATGAATTGTAACTAGAATAAATTTTTTTAGTTTATTTTCATATCATATTATCTATTTTTTATTTAATTTATTCATCATTTTTATATAATACATATTTTGATAATTTTGATAGAGTTGAAGAAGAAATGAATTTTTTAAGAAGGATAATTATCTTCTTTATAATGATCATTAATAAGTTAAATTACAAATACTTAATTCGTTGATTTTTCATAATTTTATCTACTATTGTTATGTTTATTTCTTTCTAACTTATATCTAATAATTACTTTTTTCATAGATATATTGGTAACTCATATTTTTTCCTTCAATCATCTGATGTAATCTTGAAAATTGAGAACATTTTTCTTCTAGATGAAGCATTTCATGAATCTTAGGGATTCCTCTTATATCCAAATAGAACATTTACTTTTTTCTAACATGGTGGAGATAATTGAACTAACAACACAAATCTTATACTCAATCATCCACACATCCATATGATACAAAGTTTTCTCGGTATGACTCAAACAATATTTTATGTGATTTTAATTTAATTTTCTTTCAAAACACATATCACATAATCAAAACATAGAAAACACATTCCCCAAGATAGAAAAAACATTAACCAATGTATATATTTTATCAAATAAATATAGAGTGTTAAAATACAACATTGTTGGTTGGTTCTTTTATAATATTTAAAAAACTTCCACTCTTGTAAAGGCTTCCCAATCTTGATATTTTCACAGCAAAATCATTTTTAATTGAAGTAATTTATTATTTCATATTTATGTTTAATTTTTTTTTACTATTACTAAAATGAATATTTTTTGTAGTACTGGTGGATTCTTTTTTTTTTATCTGGGATTGTTTTTTGAAATCTTATCACACTCATGAGATATTAGTCTTCCATTCTCCAACTGATATAATTACAAAAAATGAGTCAATTATGTATACAACCATTAAGAAAATGTAAATACATAATACTCATGTTATTAATTTTGTCATAATTTTATATAATATTTGTATGTTAATTTCCATATCATTTTTATCTAATAATTATTTAGTTTTTTCATATAGATTTTGGGATATCATATTTTTCATTCCAATATTTTTAAAAAGCTATAAAATAGAGATAATATTATTAAATTATGGAAGAGGAGTCCCCATGCAACCTGAAAAAATTCATTTTTTGAGGCTGGATGTGGTTTGTTCTTCCAAAAAAAGTAACATGTTCTCTCATTTATATATTTTTGTAGATAGTTTAATCATTAACACATATCACATACTTAATCAGCTCCACCTTAATCTGATACGCATATTTTTCTATAGGACTCGAACTGTATATTTTTTATTTATAATTTAGATTTTACTTCAAAACACAAATCACATAATGAAAACTAAAAAGATCATTAATATAGGTTATATAATTTAGGAAACAAATCCATAAGTAACTTGTGATGTGTAGTAATCATCCACACATCAATATTATTTATGGGTTTCCCTATATATCACAAACTGTGACTTATTATTGAAAATTAACATTAATTTTAATAAAAAATACAATTAAAATACTAAAAACCAAGAAAATTCACTCGGATTTTCCTGATAATTTAGTAAAATAATTCATAAGTCATTTGGGATGTGTATTAATTACTATCACATCAAACTAATGCACGATGTGATCAGTATAAACTGAAAGTGTGTTTAATGTTTAATAAGATGTTTTAGTAAAAAGATAAGTGATGTACTCAAAACCGATCAAGCACATTTGGTTTTTTATAACATATAAAAAAATACAAATTTCATTTGGTACATTTAAGAATTATGAACAACGTAATATGAAGCATGGTGTGACCTATGTGACTTCATGTGTGTCTTTTTATTTAAAATTGTAATTAATTATAGTTAAAAGAACAACTGACATTCTCAAAACCGAGAAAACCAAGTCATATTATTTTGATACATTAGTAAAAAAATACATATTTCATTTTTGACTTGTAAGAATTAGTTTCACTTAAATCTGATATATGATGTGTCTATTATTATTCAACTTTTCTATTCTCACTTTAAAATTGACATTTTAGTTTAAAAATATTCACTCACTAAAAATGAAAACACACATTAGGATTATGATTATAATTTAGTAAAATTATTCATATATTATTTCTGACGTGTAGGAATCATTCTCATAATATACCAACACACTATGTGACCGCTATGAATCAAAGTATTTGTTTTCTATTTAAGATAACCTTCAATTAGAAGCATGTGTGATGTAATCAAAAAGAGTAAATTCATTCGTATTGTTTTTATACTTTAGTAAATTGAATTATATTTAATTTGGTGCATGTAGGAATCTTCTAGAGCTCAATCTGACGCACAATGTGATAGGTATGACTATAAGTGTGTTTTTGTATTTAAATATGGATTTCATTTTACTAATAAAGATATCTATCATTCTAAAACCATATAAAAACATTTTTATTGTTTTTATACTTCATTAAAATTATACAATTGTAATATGATATGTGTAGGAATCATCCACATATAAATATGATACATGATGTGCTTGGTCTGATGCAAGGTTTCCCTTATTAGTTTAAAAAAGAAATTTTAGTTTGAAAAGTCTCTCAAACTGAATATATATAAAACACGCTCATATTATCTTGATAATTAAGTAAAATAATTCATTAGAAATTATTGATGTGTTTGAATCACTGTTTGGACAAACCGACACATTATGTCATTGGTATGATTCAAAGTGCATGTTTCTATCTTTAATGGACTTTTAGTAAAAACAAATGTGACATATTAGAAACTAATATGACATATTAATATTTTTCATATAATATAATAAAATAATACATATGTTATTTCAGACATGTAGGAATACAAACCACCTCAATCTAATGCACGATGTGACAAATATGACTCTAACTATGTCAATTTATTTAAAATTTACATAAATTTTAGAAAAAATACAGGTGATGTAATCAACATTAATTAAATATATTAACATTATATTTTTTATTTTTTCAAAATATCCATATGTCATTTAGTTTGTGTAGGAATTATAAACACCTCAATATGATGCACTGTATGATCGGTATGACTCTAAGTGTGTCTTTTTATCTATATTTGACATTAATTTTAGTAAAAAAGATAACATACATAATCCAAACCTAGAAAAAGAATTCAGATTTTTTGATAATTTAATTAAAATATTCATAAGTAATTTTTGATAATTAGGAATTACCCAAACTAGAATGTTATACAAGATGTACTAAGTAGGACTCAAAGTGTCTTTTATTAGTTTAAAACTGAAATTTTAGTTAATAAATATCCACTTACTGAAAACTAAGAAAATAAATGCATATTGTAATGAAAATATCAAAAAAAATTATAATTTATTTTTATTTATAGGATTCATTTTCAATTCAAACTGACATATGATGTTATAATTATGACTCAAAGTGTGGGTTTTCATTTTGAAATATCATTTTAGTAAAAAAACACAATTGTCATACACAAAACCACCAAAAAAATTCATATTACATTGGTAGAATATTTTTTTTCATTAACTCATTATTTACATGTAGGAATCATCCTCACCAAAATTCAACGCATGATGCTCCCATTATCAATTCAAGTGTGTCTTTTTAATGAAAATTGTCATTAATTTTAATAAAAAAGAAAAATAACATAATAAAATCTAAGAAAACATTTTTTTATACTTTATAAAAATGATCCATAAGCCATTTCAGACATGTACGAATCATATTAACATCAATCTGATGCAATAGGTTTATTGTAACACAAAAGGTTTCTATTATCAGTTTAAAATTGATATTTTAGTTCAAAAATTGTCACTCACTGAAAATCAAAAAAAAAACAAACTCATATTATCTTAATAAATTATGTAAATGATTAATAAGTAATTTTTTTCTTTATCAAATAGTATCAAATGAAGTCATTATGTGATTAGTACGACTCAGAGTGTTTGTTTCCGATTTAAAATGAACATTTTGTAAAAAAATATTCTTACTAAATAAAGAAAACACATTCAAATAATTTTGATAAGTTTAGAAACAAATAAAATGATATTTGGGATTTGTAGGGATTATCCTCAACATAATCTGACTCACTGTGTAATAAAATGATTCCAATTGTGTATTTTTATTTTAAATTAATATTACATTTAGTAAATATTAAAACTAACATACTAAAAACCACGTAAATGAATTCATATTGTTTTTATATTTTAATAAAATGCTAAATATGTAATTTTTCATGTTTAGGAATCAGTTGTACCTTAATCTTACGCACTGTGTCACAGGTATAACTCCATGTCTTCCTTATTATTTAAATGTTACATTAATTTTTCTATAAAAGGAGACTGACATACTTAATATTGACAAAATGGATTCTATATTATTTTGATACATTTGGAAAATGATCCACATGTAATTTTTGACATGTAAGAGTCAACAACACTTCAATATGATACAATATGTGCCTATTATGACTCGAAGTGTATCTTATTAGTTTAAAATTAGAATTTTAGTTATAAAATTTTCCACTCCCTGAAAACTATGAAAACAAGCACATATTATTTTGGTAATTTAGAAAAATAATTCATAACTCATTTTTTATGAATAGAAATTTTTCTCCAATCAAACTAAGAAATAACGTGACTGATCTATATGAATGTGTTTGTTTCCAATTTAAAATGAAATTTTAGTAAAAAATAAAAGTGATGTGCTCAAAACCAAGAAAATGTGGTCAGATTGTTTTGACATGTTCCGAAACACATCCATATGTCAATTGGGACTTGTTAGAATTTTCATCACCTCAATATGATTCATGGTGTGACTAGTTTGACTCCAAGGGCATGTTTTCAACATATATGTGTCCTTTAAGATCAAAACACACAAACACTTCTCCAAAAAATTTAATTAAGACTATTTTTTTCACATCATTATATATAATATTAATTATTTAATTACCTTATCATTTTTATCATATAGTTATTTTGTTGATATTCATAGATATATTTCTTGAAGATGAACAAGAAATGATATGGAATGTAATAATCAAACGCAACTCGGTTTGATTCCCCATGTTCTTGGTATGACTCAAAGAATAGATTAAAATTAACGGTTTTGATTAATTTATTTCTTTATATTATTTCTAACATAAGAATTTTTTTATTATATAGGGGAATTATTTTTTGTGAGCAGGGGTGGTTTATTCAGAAATAGTATGAATTGGGGTAAGGGTAAAAAGAACAAGGAACATTGATATTTTTTATGAATGTGAAAATGTGTAATTACTCAGGTAATTTCATAAAAAAGTGTTTTAAATATATATAATAAAGTTTCTTTCATGTATTTTGATGTAAATTTTACTTCATTTAAAATATATATCTCTACCTAATTTTTTTTTCTGTTGATTTTTCTGGTGTAGTAGTTTGCTATTACAGGACACTATAGTATAGCCCATTATCAGTGAGACTAAATATGCTGAAAAAGTAATCCTTTATCGGTTCTTTTTATATAATTTATAAAGGATCCATTTATCAGTTCTATTAGAAATACACACAAAGGACCCCTATATCAGTTATTTTTTCACACTGATAAAGATCACTTTTTAATGGTTTTATATGAACTGATAAAGGAACCCTTTATCAGTGCCAAATAAAATCACTGAAAAATGGGGTCCTTTATTATCACATCTAAAAGCACTCATAAATGGTCCCCTTATCTTTTATTTTTTCACACTGATAAAGGACACCTTTATAAACACTTTTTTAGAGCTGAAAGAATCCTGGGGCTTTTTAATCATGCTCTGCTAGTTAGTTCTATTCGGACACTGATAAAGTCAAATTTTAGCACTATTGAAAGCCTATAAGGTAGTAGTTATCTGTGAATTAATTTGGAATATCAAAGATATATTATATTTTCCAAATAACCATACTCATGGTCTAAGTATATTTATATCATGATTCCTTTAATTTCATGAAAGATATGTTGTACAATTGAGAAATTAAGATGGAATTCTTACTTAATCAAGATAAATTGGATGATATTCCCACTAAGGTAATCCTTAAGGATAGATTTTAGACCTTCAGGCTAGAAATGAATGTTTATCCCCACCCATATCATTAAACATATTTAGGAGAATCCCTAATGAGCCAAGGATTTTATTACCAATGGGGTAGAAGTATATACACAGTGCTATGTTCGGATATTATAGAAGACATTGTTTTACAAGTGCTTCAAAATATGAATTTTATCTCTTTATTTATTGATTTATATAGTGGATAGGATTATTGTGAAAATGAATGGAAATAAGAAGTTGTATGTGCTTTTATTGAGTTGGAGAGAACCATGTCAATTGGATAAAAATGATTTTTACCACTGAGAGATGGATTTAATAAAAAAAATCACAACCAAACATGTGGTGTGTATTCATGATATTTTTCACATGAAAAATGATATTAATTTAATTCCCTTGGATTAGGATTTATGTTTCATTTTGAGTTTGTAAATAGTTGAATGGAAGTTGAAAACAGTTGAAAATTGGTAGATTGATGTTCCCCAGAAATTTATGAAGATGGTATATTTATTTTCAACCATATGGGTGAAGTACTGTGAATAAGATTAATATTGATTTATAGTTCACTAGAGGTGATAAATGGTATTTTTAAAAGGATCTGAGAATGTTCTATGAAATCTACAATTCTAGTACTATGACTAAATATCATATTAGTCTTTAATTCTCAAAATACTTTATTCTGTTTCATATAGATTCACTCAAAGTTTTATATGTATTTAATCAATCCTAATTTATTAATTTATATATGATATAATAATATAGTTATAAAAGGATTAAAAATTTAATTTATATCCAATAAGTCTTTGGGATGTATAATATGACTTCAGTGAGCAATGTAAAACTTTTTAACTAATTCGTATGACTGCTTTCCAGTGTCCGAAATTATTTTCATGTATAAGATTACAAATGTTGTGTATGAATAACATATTATATCCTATGTTGTTTATTTAATGTGAGATTTTTTTCATATTAATTCACATGTATAAATTCTATAGTACATTAGGTACCAAAATATAGACTTATTAAATTTTTAGGAAATATCCATCTGATGGTGAAATTTAAATCTCTCTATTCTTTTCCATAACAATATTCAATAAATATATTTTTCTATAGTTAAAATGATATTCAATTATATTCTCATGGATATTTTAATGGATATTGATGATAGAAAATATCAAGTGAATTTCTTATAGAAATCAAAATTCAAATACAAAAACATTAAAATCAAAAACATATAGAGTTTCATTTTGAGTTATTTAAGGGAAAACTTATTGTACCTAAAATTCATGAAAATTTCATAATAATATTTGTAAATATTCTTGAGTAATTTTTTAGAGGAGTAATTGATACGCTTATATATTATAGATTTGGTTTATTATAGATATAATAATTAAATAACATAACTTACAATCAATTTAAGAATTAAAAATTGATCGATTAAATATGATTATATTTTAATAGATCTAAGGGAGTTTTCAAATAGGGAAGTATTTATATTTATCCACGAATTCTATCATGTGTCATGGGATTATATTGAAAAATTATGAGGGGATTAGTGATATTTTTCTCAATCACTAATATTTTCTTGGTAGTCAATGTATTTAATTAATAAAATCTATTTCTTGATGTTGAGGCATCTAATGATGATATTAATATCTAATTGAAACATAAGAATGAATGAGGATTCTGGAAGAAATGGTGGTTCTAGTCAAAATAACTACATCATGATTGGGACAGTGGATCATACCTTCACCTCAATGAGAGGTGGATAATACATTCCCAAACCTTTTATTAAATGTGTACTATATTAGTGATAATTAGAATTCTATATTGACAATAAAATTATATTCCCAATAAGTTATACATGGAAAAGAGTAGGCTTGTACATCGAGTCCTAACCTTCTAAAAATTTCTTATGTGTTTTTTTAATTCTTGGGTTTTCATATAGTTGAGAAAGAAATTATAGAGAGATAAACATAACTGTAATCAGACAAAGTGGTTTAAGTCATGAAAAAGAATTTATAAAATTAAAAATTGGTGCCACTAATACAACCCATCATATCTAAGTGGTATATTAATTGATATGTTATATATAAAATACCTATATAGAGTAATTTTAGCCTTAGATAAACCAATTAAGTTTTTGTTTTTACTTAAGACACATAATTATTTATTATTTCCACTTTAAATAAAAAACACTTTGTATTATATTTTTAAAATGAGAATTTGAAACATTTTCCAAAACAAAAAACAACGTCAGTATATATTAGAATCACAAAAATTTAGATTTTTTAAAATAATAACAATATTGTACCAAAATAAGACACACACCAAACAAATATTCTTAATGATCATGGGACATAGTCATCATAAAAACTAATCTTGTTAAATTAGTACAAATATAGAGATATTTTTAAAAATTAACTAATGGACCAACCATAACCTATTAATAAAATGTGCTCCTCATAAATAATTAAATTGAAAAAAATTAGAATATAATTATAAAATTGAATTATTAAAAAAGAAAATATTGTGATATAGGAACCCTAGGGTTCTTTGATAACAAAAATCATTTTTTAAATTGTAAAAAATGATTTATAGATAATTTATTTTTTGTGAGATAAAATAATATTATTCCCTAGAGGATATAGTTATTATGAACAAAATTGGTTATAGGAATGAGTGAGATAATAATTAAAAATCTTGTACAGTAAGAGGAAGAAGAAATGTTGTTTTACCATTTAAGGGAACTGCAATTAATTCCATAATAAATTTTACATACACATCCAAAAAATTACTAAAAAGAAATTCCATTCAATGATAAACACATCCCTAATAGAAAATTTTCCAAATTTATTCAACTATCCCATTATCATTATCAAAATATTCTAAATTTCCATAATATATTAACATGTATATTGGGTAGAAAAGTGATATAAAATGGATAAAAAAATAATAAGATATTTATTTTCTTCTTCTATACATGAGTCCGATTGTTTTCTCCCACTATAAACATAATTAATAAATCATTACAATAGTTATGTTCCTAAAAAAATTATGAAGGGAAATCTCTAGGTTGATGAAATTTAAAATCATAAAATGTATCAGTTACATGTGCCCTTGTATGGGTCTTGTGGTTATCATAAATCATTATCATCCCAAAATATAATATTTTGGATAATTATTATAATTTAAGTAATTTTTTTTTCATTCAAATATTTATAGATGATTCATAAATGTCAATATTTAAGAATAAATGTGAAACAATAATCAAATCCCCTGAATATATCATTATAGGTTTGCGATTCAAGATTTATGCTAACATTATCTGATATAACATTCAAAAATCTAACTATTTTTGGATATGTAATAATATTATGTCTCTAAAAACAAGATAATCTCATACCATGAAGTTCTTGAAAAAGAGTTGTGTTTTCCAAGTACTCATAAATATGAAAAAAAAATTCCTCCTTGGTTCAGTATCAATGAATCAATCCAAGGTTAGGGTTTTTGATAGAATATATGGCCTCAATCTCTATTTGAAATTTTTTTTCACCCTTGATAGACTACCACAAAAATTTCTTTTACAATTTATTATTCTCAAATAACATGGTTTTTCTAATTATGTATGAAAATTTAACAATGTAACATATTTTTTCCAGTCATAATCATCACATAAATAATGCATCTATTCATTAATATAAAAATGTATTAAAAAGATTACCTGATTTTATTATATTTCCTTCTTATATACATAAATAAATCACTAAATCATAATTAATTTAACTATTAGCCTATTAATACCCACATTAGTATAAGTATTTAAAAAACTATATTTTTGCATTCATATAATATCAAGTAATGTTTTTAAAAATAGAGTTATGATGATGATTGATGAAAAAATTGATTTTCACTTTATACTAAATCATGAATTTTAAATATTTATGTAACTTGGATCAATGAAATGTTATTGAACCCTTGATTTTCCACATTCGGGACTCTAGAATGTTAATGTTATATAATATATTTTAGGTAGATACTAATAAACATTTAGCAAAGAAAATATAATATCATAATTGGAAAATAGGTTTTCCAGAATGGTTAAGAAGTCACTTTTAACAACTGCAACAAATAAATATAATTGTTAATTGTAACATATATTAAAATATAAAGGGTAATAATCCATCCATACTCTAGGAGAAATTTTTTTCCTTCTTTAATATAAGAATAATTGATAATACAGATAGGTTTATGGCCACCTTACCTAAGAATATTGGCATTATAAAAGACTTTTATATCATCTCTTTATATTATAAAGACTAAAAAATTTTGTACAAATTTTATGGGTATCTTAACATTCAAATAAATAATTTTGAGATTTATATTTCTTAATTTATAATTTTATCTTTCATTGGGAGACATGAATTTTAGTGGTTTTTGAAATTTTTCATATTTTATATATCATTTTTTATATTTAAGTCTTATATATAATTTTTTTATTTTTTAAATTTGATTGATTAAATTTTCATAATCAAATATTATATGATATGTTCACATATTATGTGCTTAAATTATATTATTATCATAAATCATATATTGTAAATTTAATATTTTCAATTATTTTATAATTTTAGGGTTCTTAAAGTATGTAGATCTTATATAAATATTATTATTTGTAAATATAATTATCAATTTATTCTTAAAAAATTTCATACAATACATTATTATTTTAACGAAGTTATGTATTATGTATTATTAAATTTATTTAGATTAAAATTAGTTAATTATTAAATACTTTGAAAAGGTAAATATTTTTTATACATTCTTTCATATATAGCTTCATGTTTATTAGTTAAATTTTAAATCACTTCTATTTATTTAAATAGGACATTGGTACTTTTGGTCATACTTTTAATTTTCTTGGAGCCTTATTATTTGTATAAAAATATTGTAGTTGACTATTTATCGCATCATACCAACTCATGGATTCGTTTTTAATTTTATATAATTTAAATTTCTTTAGTGATGACGTTTAATACATTATCTTCATTTTAATCAGTTTTATTTATTATTCATTATTATAGTTATATAACAGAAATCATTAATTATACATAGTATAAATTGACATTTTTTGGTAACTTTCCAATTAAGTTAAATGTAAATGAGATGCACAAGTTTAATCACTAGAAGAATGTACACATATATGGATTATATTGGATGTAATTATTTATGCATGTTATTAATATTTTATGTCAAATGGTGACATAATTAAAATTAACCTATAAAATATAATGTAGTTTTATTCCTTCTAATAATTTAACTTCTCAATACATTGATCAACCAAATGATTTGTTCATGAAAAATTTGGGCACTCATAGTTTATATCATACTAAATAAAAATTATTAGAGTGTAATAATTGGGTTTCACATTTAAGGGAGGTAAAAATATAATTAGTTCCAAAGGAATGAAGATATAATAATTAAAAAAATATTAATCCTAGATAGATGTTGGTAACCTAATTTTACCAAAGTTACATGTCATAATATTAAAAAATTATTTATATTTCATCATCCTATAAATCAAACTTCTATCATTATATGGACATATTTAATTTAATTAATATAAGAAAAAATTATTTTTATATGATATTCATCTCAGTTTTTTCTAAATGATATACCAAAATATCATCCTACATGCCCTGATTTTCATAGTATCCATTATATACTATGAATTGGAACGTGCATGTCAAAAAAATTACCGGCACATAGAGATATTTACTATAAATTATGAAATTTTAAATCAATTAAAATCTAAGTCATGAATATATCTATATTGTCTTTAACTCTCTTAACAACCTTTATTTATCGACTTTATTATGGGAATTTATTTTTTAGAAGATATTGTAATGTATTGATCCCTTTCATACAAACATATGTCTATTGAAAACTAAGCATAATTCATTGATGGTCATAAAAAATCATTATCAATGGATCATGATTAGAAAATAAAGGACTGAAATATTTATTACCACATTATTTAATTTAAAAAACAATTGGGCTATGTTCACAAAGTCTCAAAGTCAACTATTGGATTTATGGTCCAAGATGGAATAGATTATATGAATTATTACATTTATCGAACTGAAAATTTACCTTAATGGTTATATTTTAAAAAAAATAAAAGTTTATTTATATCAACATATTTGTAAAAAATTTGACAAACTTATATCTTCTTAACTGTGCTAGTGGATATAAAAATATCTACAGGGGGATTTTATGGTTAGAAATAATGGTTCAATTGATTTGCCTTCTAATTATTTAATAGAAATCATTGTAACCATTCATACATTTTATTATTTGATGGAATATCAATTAAAAATAATTTAAGGAGGTCAATGAGTAACGGAAAGTGGTTAATGTGAATTTTAGTCAATTGAAACAATTTCCATAAAATTATATTATCCTCCAAAAATACTAAGTTTATTTTTCATTATTTTAAGTTCATTTTGAAATCTTAATTAAGTTTTGTTCAAATAGAAAAATAAAACTATATTTATTTATAACATTTTTGTAATGAAAAACAATTTTAGTATGTTATATAATAACATTACTACTTAAGAATTAGAGAGTTTATGTAATATAAACATTTTACTATAAAAATATAACTTATAAATATTTGTCTATTTTCATTATTTAGTAATGTTTTATATTACCAATGTGATTTTTCATTGAGTTCATTTTTAGGATTATTGTTTAAGGTAAAAAATGTTATGTTTGTGGGTATTTCATACTTTCTAATTATACATATTTAAATAAGCATATAAACTATTATTTAAATTTGTTTTAATATATATATATATATATATATTCGTATAATAATTATTTAAATTTATAAATATTATTAAGATTTTTAAAATAATTATATACACATATATACATTTATTTATAAATATATTCTTAACAAAATTATATATTTATTTATAATTAATAATATAATAATAAATAACAATATGAACATTTTCTTAGTATAACATTATTATAAATATATTATTAATCTTGATCATTATTATAAGTTTATCTATATATTATAGTTCATTTATATATATATATGATTTTTATATATTTGATATAAAATAATATTATTTTTTTGATTTTTTATTTATTTAAACTATAATCTTATTAGTTAATTTTACAATTCCTAATGGTAAAGTATTGGATAATTTTGAAAGAGGCATTTTTTCTTAAGCGTCATGAAGCTTTAGAGAATTGTCAATATTTAGATAAATATGAGAAAAATTGAAAAAAATGAATAACACTGGAATGAATAAATAACATTTTATGACCTTTGATAAAAAATGATGTGGTTTACTAAAATTATGATAAATGATGGGGTATTGACCATATTATTGAGGATTTAGTGGTTCATAAAATTTCATTTTATAAATAAGGGTTTAATTGAGTGGTATAATGAAATAATGACAGTCAAATTTTAGATTGATACATTAATATATTTTCATCAATGATATAAATTGAAGAATGAAAAACACAATAAGGATGCTTTTACAATATGTTAATTTAATTTGATTTATCCAGATGTCTTAATTTGAGGACTAATTCCCCCAAACCTATTACAATATTCAATTCCACGGTTGTATTTATTTATAAATTATGAATCAACTAATTTATAATATCCACGCCACTATTAAATAGAAGAAAACAGAAAATGGGATTGTGTTGTGTGATCACACAAAAGACTTTTCCTATAATTATTATGGAATAATGATAGAGACCAATGAAAAATTAAACAATGTCATAGTTGAACTACCATGTCATGTTGATATGTAAATATAGATAAAACGCATTTAAAAGTTCAATAAATTGGAGAATAAACTGAATATGAAGACATATATTTTGAGAAGATTTTATAAGAAGTAGAAATAGAAAATCATATCATAGATTAATCAACCATGAAACATTTTGGGTAAGTAAAAAAATTCTATAACTTTAAACATTCAATGGAAAAAATAGGACCTTGGGATCTTGGCCTCTATTGATAGTTTATTAGTGCTAGTGATGGGGTTCTTCTACAACATGGATGTGTATAATTTTCAAGAATTTACCTGGTGGAAGAGAAGAAACAAAAGCCATCATATTTTAAAAAAAGGATAGTCTAGGATTAGTATTTTATTCTTTTATTTTTGTTTACATTTCCATTATTATTCATTTCAGAGACCATGCCATATTTTAATTATTAATATTTTCAATATTTTTTTTAAATTAAATAAATATTTTTTATGGAATTTATATTTTGTAATAGTTCTTTCATAAAATATTATTTTTTATTTACATTAATTAATTATAATATTTTTGTTTATTTTATTGTTCCTAGATTACACATAGTTGATGAAGAGTCAATAATGAGTATTGCACTATTAATAAAGAAGTAAAATCAATTGAGGATAATTTTTAAGTAATATTTCATTGCAAAACATATTTTTAAATAAAATAAAATTAATATTATCATACTCGGACAAAAGGTCTTATTTTATTCATTATTAAAATTTTATCAAAATTATTTAATGTTTGAAGTAAGTCAATAAAAAATAAAATTAATTAAGGAATTGGGTTTTTTGAATCTTATTTTTCATTTATAAATTTTACATAATAAATTATATCAAATTTGGCTAATTTTATGATAAGTAATTAGAATGAAAATAGTATTGATAAAATTTAATCAAATGGAAATATTTTATATTAACAAATGTGTAACTATTAAATTTAATAAATTTCACAAGTGAGATAGAAGTAATCTCATTAAATATAAATCGTACAGGTATATAAATTACTATACCTTAATTTTCATTATTTTAGTAAATTTATCAAATATATATTATCAAAAATAAAATAATGATGTGACAATCAGAAATATATATATATATAATGATTATAGAATTTTTTATTCACATTCGGATTAACCTTGTACTTCCACATTACTTTTTCTTATTAATTAAATGATGGTTTAAGTTGAGTTGTTTGAAAACATCTAACACATACATGTGATCATAAAATGTAAGTGGATGTGTCAAAAACAATAAAACACATGTGGGTTACTTGGTCAAAATATTGTTATTATAATATATCTATAAGTGGAGTCTTTATTCAAACCAACCATGTCTATAAAACATATCTGGACCATTTTTAAAACCAATTTGTTTATTGGGCACCAAAACAGTGTATCATCCTCTATCCTAATGAATATTAATTCCCTATTTTATATAGGTAAGGTCAATCTAACCCCATTTACCATAAATATACTAATTTATTTTCAATAACCCTCATATAAATTAATCTATCTAAACCAATCCTAACCAACCAAAACTCATCATTTTCAATCTTTATGTTTATCCTAAAGAAAGACCATACCCAAATTGATTTCTCAGAATTTAAATGATTTTTTCATTGAAAATTTAATTGATAAATTTGATTATTCTACCTAATTTATGGTGATTTAATTTATTTAGGGTTGTATTAATCTTTTAGATGAGTTTGTAATAAATTGGAATTACATTGCAATTTCTTAACATTCTCATGCTATTTTCTATAACTGGAAATAGAAATTTTATGATAAAAAATAGCATATTATGAAGAAGTCATAGTCTATGAAAGAGGATAATATGGTGATTGAAATGGGAATATTGAATAATAGAGTGGTCTAAAATATTTTACGCCACAAAAAAGTGACCATATAACTATTTTGGGATGAATTGTTTAATTTGATGAAGAATGGAAATGTGAAATCAGATGAGTGAAATGGATTCAATGAATAAATTTTCATGGTTAGACTAAATAATTGACTGCTATGGGAATTTTAAAGATAACTATTTCTGTGGTGAATATGTTATTTATAAAGGCCACACCAAAAAATATAATAAAAATTTCATGGTTTCAGTAATTATGAATCATAAAATAATGTTGTAGGAATCCTAGGGGAATTTTTGAACCGATTATGTCATGTTGATGAGGGTTTCACAAGATAAAGTGTTAAAGATCATTTAGGTGAATTATAAATGATTTCTAAATGACTAAAATGTTTTTTTATTAATGTTAGTAGCCAATGATGTTAGTGGACCCTTGGAGGATTTGGAAAACAATTAGAGGGTATTTAGGTAAACTTTTGTATAATTATAAAATTTTCCCTTGCACCATCACATGGTTCTAACTATATAATGGTTTTTTTTTGTTTTGGTTATATATTAACCTCTATATACCATGGAAAAATTCCTCATGGGGTGTCGGTATGGTATAGATCATTTATTCTACTATATTTTTCAAATTTTGATGATTTTAAACCTCTAAATATTTTATTAAATTAGGGAAATATTTTTGGTTATAGATTTAGTATATCCCAAATGACATTGTAGTCCAATTATATGTTGGAATGGTATAAAATAAAGGAATTAATATATTGGATATATAAATATATGTAAGATATCTCCATCATTATAAAATGAGTGTATCATCTCGGATATTGATTAACAACACATCATTTTGTCACTAGAGGACTTTTGCAAGAGAATACAGGATCTTGAAGGTCAAAATATGATTTAAGTTTATATGTTTCCTTTAACTATACCATGCATAAAACTTATAAAACTATAGGTTCTTATTAAAACATTAGTGGATACACATAATTTTATATGTTTCTTAATTATGGCTAGTTGAAAAGTTAAATTATTTAGTATTTAATATTTATCAATGTTAGGATCATGAATTAATTTATTATTCTATATCGATTTATCTCTCACATAGAATGATCTATGTTTGTTTATTAATGTATTGATATTTAATTCCTGAACCTATTCCTAGATTCCATCATTATTATGGAATTATATTTAGTGTTTATGTTTAAAAATTAATTCGGAACACTGAATCATTAAATTAAATGAATTATCATACTCTAAGAAAATAGATGTTTGCTTATTAGATAAAAATCATCAAGATTTATTTTCTTATTCAATTATTATAATAAATATTTATCATTAACAAATAACATTGGATATCCAATTATTACATAAAAAATAATTTATAAATATTTATAATTCCCTACTTATATATTATTATTTTAATTAACTAAGTATTAAATTTAATTCATTTGAATATTGAGTCTTAGTTTTTTTTGTGGAAAGTATCATGATATGATCGATTGTTTATATGGGTTTAACCTCCTAAATTAGCTATATTATAACTTTACACTACTAATGTTTCAAGAATAATACTTTTTAACATGATATCCAGGTATAATTATTGATTATTTGAAAGTATTAAAAACCCGTATACCACATTAATCCAAAACACCTTGGAACACCGCATCTTCCCATTTGTTAAAAGTTGAACACTACAGCATGTCCCAACTATGCTTTGGGAAACATTTGTGACCATACAACAAGACCTATTTTCTATATTCAGCTACCCAAAATACAAAACCGAACCCCCAATATTTTTTTTCATCATTTAGCACTCTATAATAACAAACCACATGATTTTTCCAAATCTTGTCCCTTTTTTCCACGTTTTTTTCTAGTAACCTTACCTCTCTATTTTTCCAATTCAGTATGAACCATGAATTTTACACTTAAAAATTCCCTCTATATCCATTATATCGATAAATTAATAATATAATTTTACAAATATGAAGAAAAATATTTTAACCAACCCATTCCACATAAGTTTATCCCATATAACCCTTATGAAATCACTATAATAAAAATTATTTTATCTACAAATATAAAGGGAAACCATAGTTTTTTCCCTTATACATATTGTTTCATATATTAAACCTTGACCAAACAAATACAAACTTCATATTCCGTGGAATTTTTATGTTATAAATTTATAAAACATGTTTCACTTAAAACATACCGAAACATGATAGCCATAACATTTAACCCAAAATCATATTTTTCTATATTGTTCTAATTAAAACCAAAAAACACCCAAATAAAAAAACACATGAAACATTTTTTAATACCATTATTTCATATCCAAACATAATCAAAAACCACAAAATCATGTTTTTTAAACAATCCATGATGTTTTATTTAAATATTTTAAAACATCATGTGTGACCCCAATATCTAATATAATTTAGAAATAATGATCTAATATAACCAAAAAATCCATAAACTTTCCCTACAATCCAAATCCATAACCACAATTAAGAACAAAGTGATGTTTACAGGGTGTAATGGAAATAGTGGTTCGGTTCAAAATATTAGTTTTCCATTTGTTTCAAATGAATAATACAAAGAAATTGATCAAAAATTAATAAAAATTCCATAGATGGGACATTAAGAATCCAAAATGATTATCTTATATTTTTGAGAATAATGCATTCATGTTGTATTCGATGTCAACATAAATAGAATTGATTCTTGAGGTAATATAGAATTAAAAAAGAACTTATAAAAAATACTACATATTCAAGAGATGTGTATGAGATATTTTGGAGGAATCGTGCATAAAGGAAGTTATTGATGTTTTGCAATTCTGGAAATATCATTCCATGGTTAGTGGTAATGGTGATGAACAATAATAGGGAATCTAAGACCATACAATGGATTATGGTCATGGTAGATAAATATATTCATTACATGGGAAAGAAATAATGGGACACACTTTAGTGGTACTCATGGTGGAATTACAGAGCACATTTGAAACACATAGAAACCAAGATGTGGTGGAAAATAATTTTAGTGGTAATTGAATTCATAGAATATATAGTGGATAAACAAAAGCATATGAAGGTTAATAATTAGCTAGCACATTTTATGGTGAGTGAAATATGGGAAAATTTTGTGTTCAACACTATAGATATTTGGTCATGGTTGAGATATTTTACTAAATTAAATGTTCTATATAGACAAAAAAACCAACAGAGATGAACCAAATTGTAGAGAAGGGATTAGTGTCCTGAGTGTATACATGTTATCCATGAGAATGACTACTATAGTCATGTTTATTTATATGGTGATATGTTTTCCTATAATATGGATATAGTGGTTTTCATTTCTCTAATATAATGAATAATTTCCAATATTTAATTGACATAGGCATGTTGAAGTTTTTCTTATCCTTAAGATATACAATCCACTCTGTGGTGTTCGAATAAAAGTTCTATTGGTGGATGTGTTAGTTTTACATGAACCAAATCATGATAATTTGATTCTGATTATTCTTTAATGAATCATCAATGATTCATAAATTAATGGGATATAATTATTTTCATGATCCATGTATGATTAAAATAGATCTTATTGTACAACTATGGAAAATTAAATGAGATTTAATTTACCCTATAAAAGATAATTTTTGGCCATGAAGTAGTTGTGGTGGCCTATAGTTATGAATTTAATATAAGAAGTTATGATAGAAATCATAGAGGTGTTATGGAAAATTTTTATGGCACATAATTATACTAAAAAGTATCAAGTTTGTTTTGGAATTATCCTTAGTTTTATAAGGTCCCAACTGGAAGCTGGGGGATTGGTAGAGATATAAATAGTGGGTCATTTAAATGTTTCATTTTGGAATTCCAATAGGAAGGGATAAGTTTTATGTGGGGTTTGGGAAGGAATAACAAGCTATTGACATGTTTTTAGGACTATGCTAAGTAATTGGAAATAGATTATTATAAAATTACTAAGTAAATAAAGAATTTTAAGTTACAACATTGGTTGGTGGAATTTGAGACTTTATTATGGATGGAAATCATAGGAACTGCATAATATTTAAGGTTTTAACAATCTCAGCCTCAATTAATTCCATAATGATATATGTTTCACCACCTAATGATATAATATATAGGATTTTTCCATAGGCCCTATATGACCAAATTATCCCCATTAAATCATTGGCTCATGGATTTCTCATTCATAAAGTGTGACTACCCACTATGGGGATCACTTCCACCACACTCTAAATAGGTCTTATGATGTGGGTGAGCACATATGACTTATAATTTATGCCTAAAACTCTCTCTGGACGAATTTGGGACTTAATGTAGGATACCACAGAAGGGTCTTGTTAGTCATTATTGTAGTGTCAACTAGATCACACCAGTATACCAGCTAATAATATAAAATAATCCATGGAAAAATACTTATTCTGAATGTTCTAATCGAGGATCACTCACATTAATTTTATAATTACATTAATAATATTACAAACTCAAACTGATAATTCCTTTGATAAAAATTTACTATCGTACTTTTTAAATTATCATTTCCATTGAGAATCCAAATGATTACATCTATAGTTGTATCCACACATGCTCCATGAATCTATGAATATAGTTCATAAATATTTTTCTTTTAGTTTAGTAGGTTCAAATGCGTTATTTCATTCTCTATTGAATGTAACATAGTTCTCTTGTTCTCTCTATGTTCTTTATAGGGAGGATGGTAATATAGTCTATCTATAGTTAAGATACTTAATAACATATTTTCATTTTTCCCGCCATATCTAACAACCTCTAAAAAATTAAATAATTGGGATTTTATACATCGGGTAAAAACACTTAATAATTTAACACAATACCTTGTCTATATATTTAATCAAATTAATAAATGATATGAAATATTATTAATATTTTTATATCTTTTCAAATTAACGTATTTAAATATCATTTATCAATAAATAAACATATATTTATATAAATTACATTAAATAAAATATATCATTTTCTTCAGGCCATTAACTCATCCCATAAATCCTCACACGGCATTAACCAAGTCATCAAAAATACAATATTTATTTAAATAAATTTTATTTGTTTAATAAATTGTTAACTATTATATTTAATAAATTTATGAAATAATATTTGTTTTAATATTCATGTAACTAAATAAAAATTTATACTAATCTATTAACTAAATTTATGAATACATGATAATTTTTTTTAAATTTTAAATAATAAACATGAGAAAATATTCAACTAGAATATTATGAACATAAATATATCATGATTTAATTTATGGGATCAAATATACGAGATTATTAATTATTCCACAATAAATGAATAAGATTTATTCTCAATATTATATTCATTAAAATTTATTAGATTCTATATATACATAGTATATAACCCTCTAGGAATATTTTTATATGGAATTAAGAGAACATACTTTAATTATGAATCATGTGTCCAGATACACATCATTTAACACAATGTGAAATAATTTAAGGTAATAATTATATAAAAATTACTATTAGTGCTACCGTATAATATAATCCTTTTTCCTAATGATATCCCATTTAATATGATGTATGATTGTGTGATCACACTATACACTTGATTTATCTTTCATTAACATCACAAAATAAACTCAAGAATAAACAACCATGGTTATGGATTCAATATGATAGTTCTATTTCAATAAAAGAAAAAAAGATATCTTCTTCAATTAATGTGGAATGGACAAATCCATTTTTGTCTAATTCAATTCATTTCATTTTCATATTACATACCCACCTTATTTTTCCTCTATGTAGGCATATATCATAATGATTTTTATATATTAATCAAATATCTTGATTAATTATACACATTAACAATAATCTCAAGTATAAGTATAAATAAAAAAATTTGAAGACATGGATATTGAGTGGAACATAATCTTGTAGAATTTTTATTGACAGTTCATTCCTCATGATCTCCCTTATTAAAAATACCAATGTGAAAACATCCTGAGCAGAAGTCTCAATAACTTATGAGACTCTAACACATGGTAGTAAAATATCATCTCTATCCCATTAGAAACATGTTATTTAGAACATTTAAATTTGTTTTAGAATATTCTCATTTTATATTTTAATTATCATTATAATGGGAAACTTCTCTAACCTTTTGATGTGACAAATACTATAACTCTATTATCATATTAACATTATTTTTAATCATAATAATTATGAGATAAAATTCATATTAATATATAGGTCATCAAAAGAAAAAATTATATTAGTTATATGGAAACACCACTAAAAAATAGTCACATTCACAAGATCCACGTACTAATATTTTAAATCCCATAATTTCTCAAAAGAAATTCATAAACTATCATTTCTAGTCTTCCATGGTAATTGTATTCAAATACAAATATGTGGATCATATATTGTTTTTAATACCCAAGAATATAATGAAAAATATTTCATGGAATGATGAATATACATTAATTAGAATCATCAGTTGTACTCTTATTCGATTCATATAAATTCCTCTTCTAGGGAACTTTCTTACCACGTTTGATGTAGATATTCTCTTATTCACTACTCTCCCTATAAATGTTTTTCTTAATTAATATATATTTCAAAGACACCAATGAATCTAAACTTTTTATAGTTTTTTCATCCTTTTACCTCTAATTTTTCACTATAAGGGGTGAGGAACCATATTCCCATAATTCTTTATAAATTTTAATTGGAATTTTAAAAAGATTACAAAAAAAATTATCCATATTTTTTTTATATAGTTTTTAACAAATAGGTTAATTTTTTAGGGTAATAAAAATTGTAAAAATTAATGCCTCTTTTATTATCTAAACAAATTCCTAACTTCACTAAATGATTGATGTAATTTAACATCTTGTGTACATCATAACTGGTAAGGTATCCATCTTCCAATTTACACTAGTATAGAGTATTAATAATCTTACTTATCTTTAGAATATATTTATCTTTTTAAGGAATTTAGAGTTCAGTTATCATGGTTCTTTCATCCATGTCATTATATTTTATCATCAACTCTTAATTGATGAAATGATTCAGCAAATATTTGAAGCATCCTGCATGATTTTTATGGGCCTCATTCTCACCCATTCTCCCTCCTTAAAATGGAAAATCTAGAAGAGAAGACTATAAGACAAAAATAAATCTTCTCATATGAGTTAAATATTCATGTTCCTATAAAACTCTTTGATGTGTGTGTGGGTGAGGACATTTTCACCCCAATACTTATAATAGTGTTTTAATGGTTTTACTTCCAATTTTCTATAACAGTATAAAATCAAATTTTACTACTTCATCTCAATTAATTTTTATAATATAATTATTTACTGAATTTAATATTCTCCCACTATCTTTTCAAAAACAATAGCCATAACTATTTTATTTATAATTTCAATTTTATCAAATATTATAGTAGAACATATCCATGTTATAGTTTTCCGAATTTTTTCTATGAAACATAGAAATATATTAATAAATGTATTAACATCAAGGAGATAACATGGTGTGAGAATCTAAAGTCTGGTTAGCCTGAAAATTATATTATAAAAATATTAAATATATTAATTTCACACACAAACATTTTTAAAAAAATAATGTAATATCTCCTGGGTGGAGAATTGGATATGAAATCTAAGACCATAGTTGATCCGTTATTGTTGGGATTACTCTATGAGTGACCTATGATTGGTTGACATCGGATATTCAATTTATCCATCCATTGGAGGGTACGTTATGCGAATTAACTAATTCAATGGATATAATTATTGAACAAACCTAACCTAAACATCCCTTTATAAATAAATTGTTTTTATTATTTTATATGTTTATTCATATAACCCTTTCTATATCTGAGAGAAGGAAGATAGTGTTCTTCATTGGTAGATCAATATCGGATGAAAAAAATGATCCAATCGATGTGGATCGAGGGGAAGTGAACGCGGTGGGTCTTGTCTATCGTTGTGGAACACATTATTCGCCAAAAAATAATATATAACTGATTTAAGGATTTTATTTTTTTATTTAATCCATTTAATTAAAATATTTGAAATAGATATTTATTTATCATTTTTTATAAGTGTTATCCACTCAATCCATTATCATGTCATAATAATTATATTAATTAACTTGAATTATGACTTCCAGGTGTTACTATCAACCCTGATATCCCTATTATGTGATTTTTGCAAAAGAATTATTGGAAAATTAATGATTTTTATCATTATTTTTGATTTACCAACACTTTTCCTCATATTAATCACAATTGTACGATGGGGTTTTGTTTTGACATTGTTAAGGAGAGTTCATGTGTGATCAAACCCCGTATGCATGGTAGATTGGTGAACAATGATCGTGATAGTGATTTTCAGATGGGTTGGCATGGGTAGTGGGATTGAAGTGAGGAATCTATGGATTTTGGATCTTTATTTGAAAAGGTAAATGGCGAGATACATTTTGGGATGCACTACTGGCATCGTGTGGGTGAAAAAATTCGGATTTTTGGCCACCTAAGGAACTGAAATCAATGACCAGTGTTGTTAACATTGATTTTGGTTGATTTTAATTGGAATAGAAGAATAAATTATGTAAAATATGCTATTTATATAGAACCATCTATAGAAATTAAATATATAATGAAAACATTAATACATGGTGTTGTTTCCAAGAACACACACCATGTTGCCCCTATAGATGTGGCACTACGGTTTCTGGGAAGATACAGATGACATATTGTGTGACCAAGCATAAGCACCATGTTTCCCTCATTATGTTTTAAACAATTGTTTTAGGTAGCATACCCCTAGGAGACCATGTTGTAGGAAACACTTTGTACTCTAGGTGTACATGGGATTGGGCTAGTACTCAGGCCTGACTAGGTACATGGCCACAACCCAATGAATATAAGAAAATCCAGAAGCACATGGTTTGGCTTCATGTGGCTAAGACACACCATATAGTCCAAGTGCGTGTTGTGTATGTTTATATGGTTTCCAATATATGTCTAGTATATCACATGGATAGGTAGTTCGGAACAGGCACATGCCATGTGGGCCTCACACAAGTTTTATAGTTCCTTCTATAACATCATCATTTCATATCTCCTTCAATTTTTATTTTATTTTCACCCCTGAGTATCATATCTGGAATAGTTTTCCACGTATAATTTTATGTTAAAAATTGACATTAATTTTAATTTATGATGTGGAATGTTTCTAGCAAGACACGTCATTGAATGTTTCATGATGGTGGCAGGGACCAAGAAGGATCATTATTGAGAGAGGATGGTGTTAGAAACCACCTATCATACTAGGGTGTGTATCCCCCATACTGGTTACATTGATTGAGTGCCCCCGTTACACACTAGGGGATTGGTCCTCCAAACTTTATGTGCCACTCCACTAATCCATTAGGGTGTGGGTCTTCTATTAACATCTATTGAGTGGCACACCCGGGACACACTAGGGTGTGGTTCCCCCATAACATTAGAGGCACCCCAATAACTCACAAAGGGGGTGGGTCCTATTTTAGACATATACAGAGTGTGGAACCCTTCCCCGCCTCTTCTCCTTAGACACACGGGAGTGTGTGTCCCCTATACTTTTATTGGAACCCCCTTGTAACACAAGGGAACATGTCCTCTATCAAAATATACTGAGTGGAATCCTCCTATTGCATATTTTCATTGTTCCATTACGTATCTACTAAGTAGAATCCCACTATTCTACTTGGGTGTGGGAAATATTTTGGAAATATTTTCCCCTGTAGGCTATGGTATTGAAGAAAGGTGTGGGTCCTCATCATGACATCTTGGAATAGAAATGAGAGATGTTGGCAATCGATGATGGATCTTTAGAGATATGGGTAGAGTCATCCTACTTTGATGGACTGTGAGATAGAGATATCCTTTCTACCTCATCTAGTTTTCCTTATGAGTATATATATATATAATTTGGATTAATTTACCGATTTATTTGGGTTAATAAGACTACCACTATCTTATATCCCTATGTATCCCCTTTGGGTTTTGATTCATCCAAATGGGTATGTATAAAATCACCCCTACATAGGCTTTTTCAACATGTATCATGTCTTATAATGATAAAGGGGAGATTTGAATAAAATTTTCTGGATATTTGATATTCTTGGGTACATTGATCAAGTGCGATGTTCAAGCTTGGAGATCTGGATATGGTATCTCTCATCTTTATTTATATAGGTACTGTTAGTTTAGGAATTATTTTTGGAAAGGTTTTTATTTTTCCCTTTACACTTTATTTTTATTCAATATTAATATAATTTATTACCTAGAGGTATAGAATGCATGGATTACTCTAGACGGTGTTGTGTAATTATTATACATGTAAATTTTTTCTTGAAGACTCCTAGGGACTACATATATGAAAACATGGAAAAGTACTCCCATTTCTATTATGTCATCTCAAAACATCCCACCAGACCATATTACAATAGTGGTGTGCTTATATTTGTGACAGTTTGGCCTTTCATTAGCTATATGGGCCTTGGTGGGTCGGTTCATTAAAGAGTGGTATTAGAGGAGTTTATTCCTTGGGTTGCAGTTTGTAGTTTTCCCCTTAAAATATTGGTTGTGACTTAATTAAATGAAATAATATTTCCTTAAGTGTGTATTTCAAGAGTGGGATACTAGTGTTGGGATAATGGTCGATGTATCCATACACTAGGACTCTAACTATATTTTTTACGACTCAATATTCTAATTCATTGGTTGCGTGGAATAATGGTACGTGCATCATACAAGAATAGGTCCTTTGACTGTACTTGTTGATTCAACTCCACATATATATATATTCCTATCACATTTCTATATATTGATCACTTAGAGGATCCCTCTATGAAGGCATCCAACCATGTTACTAATTTAGTATCATGATATTGATATGATGAGTTGTGAGGCCTCCATTTAGTGGCCATCTTATGAGTAAAATTTTCTAGGAGGGTATATAGATGAAACCCCAAATTTTGAGTATATTTTATAACTATTATAGAAGGTTTTGGGTCTGTATAGGCTCAGTGTTACATAGAAATTATACCCCTATAGTCTCTATTCTTTTTTCGTGATCTAGATCCCCAAGCCTTGGATGATTGGCTTGTGTTTGAGATTCAAGTATTCAGACTCATAGAGACCCCAAATGATCGGATCTTTTAACTAGAATCTATCCTTTTCTATAGATAATATGGGTTTTGGTGGAATCTATTCATGAAGACTCATATTTAGAATATTATCCCATATACTGAAATATAGTAGTTGTTTAGTGAGGATTATTACCCCTCACACCTATGCTCCGTCTGGACACATTGGATTATAAACGACAATAAGGTAATATGTTAGTTTTTGAATATATATTGAGTTTCATTGAACTTATAAATTAATAAATCAACAAGGATTGGGACGGTTACTTTTGGTGTGGATGTTCAAGAAGCATTTCTGAAGAGACATGTGTACCATTGTGGATCCCCTTTTCATTTACACATGTTTTAGATTACTAGAGAAGGAACTAATGATTGAGGTATTCTTTTCTTAAGGACTCTACGACGATAGAGCTATAATTTGGCATCATGAGAATGAGTCATCTTTAGTAGATAGTAGATATCAGTCATCATGATCTTAGCATCAGATGCCTCCACATACCTAGTCTTAGTCATGTGGAAATGTGGTGTATGGTTTGAGAGGAGGACCAAGTCAGACTAGAGAAGGGATATATTATACCTATTATGGGTGAGGTCATATGAAATGTGATTTTTAAGCCCAACATTCCAATGTTGGTAGGTAGGTAACTGGTGGACTTCCACAGTAGAGGAAGTTCCATTATTAGGGTTCTCCTTAAAATGGCTAGGGGCCCAAGGAAGGAGGTATGGGAAAAGGATAGAGTGTAAATCTAAGAGGTGGATCCATTACTGGAGGGATACATTATGATATAATTATACTAACAACCACTAATAATCTCAAGTTAGGCCCAATGAAATGGTATCTGGGGTTGACGGGTGTTGTAGGCCACGAAGGCTTATGACCATGAATCTCACAAGTTGATATGAGGTACAACAAATTATTATTGTACCATTTCTCTATTACTTTTATAAAAATGTGAGAGTCACTCCACCAATTTAGTATCCCTTATATGAGATATAGAGATCCCCTTTTAGACCTTATCAAAGAATATATCACTATATGTTTTGAATAGGTATGACTCATTGATATTTCTTTTCTTACAATAGTGTGAGTTGGCTCTTAGTGGAGAGATTTTTTCTAGGGACCTCTTGGTCCTAATGACGAATCCTTCTGATTTAATATTGGGTATGATCTATTTTTTCATGGTTTGGTCCCAACATAATTTTAATCATAGATGTTTTAGTTTCCTCTTAATAGATGGGATGAGATTTAACTTTCTATGTGAAATATATTTCATAGCTAGGTAAGTTTTCCTTTCATAAAAGAGGAATCATCCCACCACAAATCAGTTATAGATTTTATCCCTTTTTATTGTGGGTTGATCAAGAATTTGAATTCATTTTTTAGTGGTGGAGTTCATTTACATCTTCCTTAAAGATGATTTTCCACTACCTATGATGTGAGAGATATAATTCTTTATGTAAATTTACCACAGGACCTTAATGGTATATTCTGCAACAAATCATATATCCCTTACCAAGATTCTAAATCTGAGGGTTAAGTTCGAGGACCTTCGAGAAAATTTATTTATCATACCGATTTTGTCCCCCCTATGTCGTTCCATTTTTATTCATGAAAATTTTAAAATATGAGCTTGTGTATTTTTATTTATTATCATTTCCTAAACTGGGTAACAATTATGAAAAATTACCCATGTATGAGGATTAGTAGCCTCATTAATCAATTTATAGTTTTAATTTTTTTCTAGATGATCGATCTCAACTCCAACTAACACCCATTGAGGGTTATTAATACTAATATTCTTAATAAAAAATTCTGATGTCTCCATGAACACAAAAAGTTCATAGTGATTCCTTTTTCTATGAAAAATTCCCCCATAACGTTTATTTATTTGAGGAACTGGAAATTCTATCTATACATGGAATAATTTTTTTAGTCTCCATTGATGAAATTTTCATCTAATTTTCATTGGAAGAGAAGAACGAAGAGCACATAACCATAGTCCAACGATTACATCTGGTTAACTGGATTTATGTAATCTCTCGAAGTGTCAATTTTGGATATGAAATGTTCACTTTATGGGGAATTTAATTTCTTAGAAATGTTAATTTTTTTCCCAATGATTATTGTGAAGTTATTTCTCTGGATCAACCCAGTAGCATGTCTATGATGAAAATTTTTTTAGATTAGGGGTACTACAAGGATTCATAGTGGATTTATCTGTGATTGTAGCTCCATTTACCACCCAAGTGTGGAATGGGAAACTATTTAATATGACTCAGTGGTGTTAGAGGGCCTTTAAGTAGTTGAGGTTGAGGCTAACCAATGTTACTTTTTGAGACCAATAGAGGAGAAAATGGAGTGCAGAGTCTATTTCAATAACAATACTACTGGGATGGCTCTGTGGTGATGTAGAGGAAGGAAGTGATCACAGATGGGATGATAAATTTATAAACCCATAATAATTATTATTAAACTCATGGCCTAGAGTCTAAAATAGTCATTGATGCACTAATTATGTGGAGGAACTATATTTTGGGAGAGTTCGTTATTGTTTACTCAAACTATCAGAGTCTATGGTATATCAACATAAATAGATATATAAACCTAAGAAAGAGGAACTGGTTTAAGGTCATGATAGAATATGAAATTGGATATTCGATACTCCATAGAATGACAATGTGGTGGAATATTCCTATAGAAGGAAGGCTTTTTCATTATTGGTGGATGATGAATATGAGCATTTGTAATCTTTGCATATGATCCTGGTAGAAGAGAGGGGTGTATCTTATCTTTTTTCGATATTGTTGGTTCTTATGAATCTCTAACATGTGATGAAGTCTTATTTGGGATACATAAAATGTATGGTTTTTTGTGATTATATATCATTAAGAGAATTAACAAATGAATTTTATGAAGGATGGGAATATGTCATCTTTTTCTAGTGATGGATAGTGGTTCTAGTAATGATGTAAGAGGGGGTAATGAGGTAGTTTAACCCACCCCCTTTTTTTAGGAATCCCATAGGGGTAAATATGAAAAAGGACATTCAGTAGTAGTTTTTTTGGGATAGCATGATGTGGAGTATAATTGAGTTCATCTCTCAGATCTTGAAATGTTAACATGTGAAGGATGAGAACAAGGTTCTGGTACGGTTGAAATAACCTGTTGAAATCCTATAGTAGAAATGTGATAACATATCCAAGGACTTTTTGAAATTGATTTCATGGATAGAAATATTCCATGATTTTTTTCTTGGTTATTTTTTACCAAGTCGTTAATTTTTAATACTTCCATTACATTATGAATAATAGATTCATGTAGATTATGGGGAATTTTTTCATGCAGGAGATCATCTTTTTCCATGGGTTATTCTATATTATTTTTTTGACCCTAATAGGATGATTACATAATGGTTATGGAGAGATCTACAAATGGAATTCAGGAACCAATTTTGGATGAGTATAACATTTCACCCCCAAACGAACTAGAAGACTAAGTGCTCTATCTAGGTGTTGGAAGATATGATGATAGATTGTGTTGTGGACATTGGTCCAAGCTGGGAGGATCTTGAACCAATTACATATTTCATATATAATAATAGCTATAACTCTTTGATATGTATTCCTCCATTCATGGGCTTGTATGAGATACCTTGAAGGTCATTCTTATTCTGGAACAATATAAGAGTGATATCTCTTTTTAGACTAGAGATGGATCATATGAAAATTTATAAGGTCCTGGTAAAAAATGAGTGGATGTAATAGAATATAGATAATATATATTTGATGCGCATTGATGTTGTAGAACATTGGAGTACAATTAGTGAGGCCATTCATTCCTAAGAGTCTCCCCATGGTTAGGATTGGATGGATTGGTTGGGAGTAAATTTATCCCTGAGGTTTATCAGTACTATTGAGATCCAACAGTGGGTTGGTGTTTTTTATTACCAGCTACCCTTACCCCACAGTTCAAGGGGGTGAATCATATCTCCCATTTTTCACATCTATAGAGATAAAAGCATGATCCTATGGATTTCATAGATAGGTGGTGGCCATCAGGATGGATCCAACTTTATGGTGTAGTTATTGTCTATTGAGGATTGATAGGATTGGATCATGTCGAAATGGACTATTCCCTTGGTTATTGTGTTCTAGTAGCATAAAAGCATGTAAGAGAACCCCTGGTTGTAGAGATCCAGATGTGATCTTAGTATCCACAGAATTTATTTGATATTATTCTTTTTGGGGATGAAAATAATTCAATTGGGGAATAATTTAGTGTACCTATTTTTTCACTTTTAATACATTGAAATATATTAATAAATATATTGGGATCCAGGCACTTAGATTACATGAGATTCCAATGCTCGGTGAGACTAGAATTGATATTATAAAAATATTAAATAAATTAATATCATGTTTGGAGAGTTCTTTAGAAATAATTTCATATCTCTTGAGTTGTTCCTTGGATTAGAAATTTGATACAATAGTAAATTTTAGAATGCAGTTATTACCCTAGGAATGGCCTAATCTTGATTGAAACCATACATTATGTTGAGTCTTCCATTGGATGATGCGTTAAGTGAATTAATTAATTAAATTTTTTTATTTATTTAATATACCTAAACTACTCCTTATACTATAAATATATCATTATTATTATTTTCAATGGTTGTACATATAACAGTTTCTAGATTAGAGTGGAAGAGTAGAGAATTTTTCGTTATAGGACTGATATCATATGATGAAAATTAATAAACTTGAGGTGGAACAAGAGTCATCAAATGCAGTGGGTTTTATCTATCAATAAGAAAAGATTTGTTCGAAAATGATTGATCCATAATTGATGTAGTGTTTTCTCATTTTTTCAAATCACCCTTTTGATTTAAATTTTAATCAATTGTGTTTATTTATCTTTTTATAATTAGAATTATTTATTTATCGTATGATCGTGTTTTTATAATTTGATTATTTAAATTGAATTATGATTTTCAAGCCTTGTTATCACCCCAGATATTCATGTTTTGTGATTGTTGGACCTGAATTATTTTCCAACAAAATATTGACATTGTTTCTATGCATTTCTCCCCACTGTTCTTCGCATTCATTATCATTACCCCTTGGTGTTCTGGTTCAACATTATCGTCGAGGGTTGAAGTGCGATTGAACACCTATATTAATGGTGGATTAGAGAATGAAAAATAGAATGATGTTTTTTAGAATTATTGATATCATGTGTGGGACTAGGTTGATAAGTCTATAGATCTACAATTCATAGCGGTGAAGGAAGGTGACGGTAGATGTTTCGGGTGGTTCTAAATGCATCATTCAGGTTGCTGGATTCCAATTTCCAACCACCAAAGGCTAGGAAATTGGTCGCTAGAAACATTACCTTGGATTCTTACTTATATTTTGGGGTAAATTAGTGAATATCATGGAATAGTGGTTGGATCTTGATAAATACATGGATAATTTATGTTTCTAGGGAATACATGAGTACAAAGCATTTAGTCCAAGAAGTTTGTGAAGATGGGGGTTTAGAAAAGATAAGGGCCATAAATAGTGTTAATGGAACCACATGCCATGTGACCCACCATGAGTCACCAAGACTTGCACCAGCTAGCACATTCCTAGAACCCTATGTGGGAGGACACATTCTGTACTCCATAAGTACATGAGCATAGGTCATTAGCTAGGCATGATCAGTTGAATGGCCAAAAACATGATCACGACATGAAGAACATGGGAACAACCAATAACACATAGAAAACCCATGGATGGTGAGACGCACCTTATAGAGATCACACACAATATGTATGCAAATTTTTTTTTCAAATCCATGTTTAAAGTATCGCAATTCTAGGCAGTGAGGTAGGGACACATGCCACGTGAACCCATAAACTCCATGATGTTCTCCCTAAAATTACATCCTCACAAATAATCTATATTTAAACGAATATTTTGGCTCAGAAGTACCATATCCAAAGTATTTTTTTCACATATATCGGGATGGTATAATTATTAGTATATTTTTATATATAATGGGCAATATTTCAACGATGATGATTCCTTAGGAGCAATATTTTCACAACCCATACCCCAGGGCCCATGTCTTGAATACCCCAAACCTGCCTTCAATATGACATGGGATGGCTACAAGCACAAAAAAGTCATATACGAAAAAGGGAAGTCATTGCCTTTAAACCTGTACACAAACACATAGACCATACTGCGAAAAGTAATGTTGAAACTATGATACCAACATTCAGTATGTCACACGAGGAAGCAACCACACATGTAAAGGTAAATCTAAAAATAAAATGGTGTCAGAATAAAAACCCATCTAAAAAGAAATGTACCTAAAAAAGAAGTACTATCTCTGGAGGTTTTTCAACAAAGACCCTACCTGAAGGGTAGGTGTAGATCACTATCGAATTTCATTGAAGCGTATTGCGTCTATAGATCCACCTCCGAACACCACCTAGCCCTTGCTCGCCAAGATCCCATTCAATGATTTCTATCGTCTATAGAAGAAACAAGAAGTGTGGGTGAAATGAATATAGGGGTGAGACTAAAAATACTCTGAAGGGACCCTAAGACCAACTCAGTTCTCGAAAAAAACCACAAAATAAATCAGACAATAATGCACAATATTTAGAGTCACTAGAGTCAGCTTGACATCGGTGTAACTTAAAGTGTTGATAGTAAAACGAATGATTATGAACACTAAACATCAATTACTACTGTGGAACTCATCCATGATGAGTACATTAGGATATCTAGGCTTCATATTATTATTCATTAGATGTGTCATGAAGCCTCACTGATAGATGAGTCATGAATCCTCACTGGGTAGCTGAGTCATGGAGTCTTGCTGATAACTGAGTCATAGAGTCTCATTGGGTATCTAAGTCGCGAGGTATCACTGATATCTATGTCACAGAGTCTTTCTTGGTAGCTGAGTCATGAAGTATAACTGATAGCTTAGTGATGAATTCTCAATGGGTAGTTGAGTCACAAATTCTCACTGATAGGTGAGTCATGGAGAATCACTGGGTAGCTAAGTCACGACGTCCCTCTTATAGTTGAGTTACATAGTCTCACTGGGTACCTGAGTCCTGAACCCTAATTTTGTTAACATCTATGAAATATTACTTATATGATTTCATAAGGACCGCACCATCACATGGGATCCAACTTGGTAGACGACGCGTCAATCATATGTACGGTTTTGGAGATACATCAGTTTTTGTAAACAAGGGTCAGTTGCGTCTAGGCACGGTCTAACAGGTTCGAACTGACCCAAAAAACCTTAACCAGGTTCCCATATGACATGATCATGTCTGTATGGCCCATTGTCCTAGATCAATAGTCCTCACTGTACCAAGAAGATGTTGTTCGTGGGCCCAGTCCGCTTGGTCACCCAACGACACGAATATATTCGGTGCGGCCCACACTGGTTGTCCGGTCCCTTTTCCCAGCTCAGGCCACCACGTATCCCAGCTTTATCCTATCAGTCCGGTATTCTAAAGCGGAGCAGCTCAAAAATTTAGTTGGGCCACTCGGTCGGCTCGGTCCGCTGGCCCAGCTCTGCCAGTCTGGTTGGGGCATGTGCGGCCGATCAGCCGGCCACTCCCCTTGTCAACATCTGGAGCATTGGGAGTGGACCGCTCCTCCTACATCGTTCCAGGCTATCTCCATGTCCAGTAATAAGTCACAATCGATGGGCCACAACCTCCCCCTTCATCTCAGCGCACACCAAGCGGGCCACCTCCACCAGCGTGGCCGGTAAGGGTTGTCCGTTCATCCCACATGGGGCGCCAATTAGTGTCGACTCCCTCCTACATCTTCCTCTGCAGGTCGTTACCGGTCAATAGTGCTGCCACACCGGTGGTGCCACGCCGGCGGCACCTTCACTATCCATCTGGTCTTCTCCGTTAGAGCGATCTCAAAACTTTTTGTGCACTTAGGCCTCTCGGGTCACTTCCATTACTTCCATGACCTCAGATCCATCTTCCCCCCATTTCGAGGATGCAACCATGAAGAAGACACAAGCAGAGGGGCTCAGGCCTTGTTCATGTCGGCCCGATCCCACTACATTACATTTTTAATAATAGGGGAGGCTTGGGATCCTAGTTCTATCAGATAATAATCAATACAGGTGAAAAAACCCCATGTTAAACTCCCTCCCGCAAGAACACATAATTCGCAGATCAATCTATTTGTGGGGTGAAACACATTAATTATTTTTAGAAAAATAAAAGGTAAAATGTAAAACAATTAAACACCAACATGGATTAATGATTTTAATATGATTAGGGACAATGCTCTGAACCTTCATTGATCCTCGATCCATTATCGTTCATCTTCACTCGTCATCTCTCAAATCATTCCCACTGGTATTTGTCGATCCTTGATTCGATGTTGTTCTTCGATGGTATTCATCATCGGAGAAAGAGAGAGGGGGGGGGGGGGGGGGTAGGTTCCATGTTTGGCAAAGAATTTCCTAGGTTTTTTTCCAACTATGGAACCTTGTTTAAATAAATTAATGAGAACCATGTTCTATCACCATGTTTTCTCATTAATGAGGTTCATTAATGATTTAGAATCACCTCTACACTGCACTACTGCGTTGACTTGTCATTGCATCATATTGGAACCTATTTGAATAAGATAAACGTTATTTTTTATTTTATTTTTTATTAAATGAACAAAATTTATCATTTAGTTCCACCCATTCAAGTCATGGTGAGGCCCTTATTAGGATAATCCTGGCATTATGAAATCAATGGTTCCCTCAGATTTTTGATTCGGCCACTGGTTCAATAGTTAGAAAAACCCACCCACGTGATAACTTGAAGCATGTTTAAAAAAAAGTTCTAAAATATATTCTAGCTTCTCTGGGCATTGGAATCACATGTTGTATCAGAGCCTGGTTTTTGACATAATTCCATGAAATTAAAAAATATAAATGGAAGTTCTGGGACATTACATTACTCTCCCTTTTTTTTGGATTTCACGTCCTCGTAATCTATGACACGTCTAAACAAAAAAATGGTGGTATTGATCATGAATATGAGTCTCCAACTCCCATGTACCCTTATGGAGGTTCATGTGTTACCACCAAATTCACAGTAGAGGAATCGATTGTTCGCAAAGGACCTTCTCCCGTTGATCCACTTCTCCACTAGAAACTCTAAAAATGTCACCCCACGTCAACATCTAGCTCCCCCCAGTCGATGAAATGTGATGGATCATGCACATACATCCTTATCTATGACATTTGTAAAACTTCATGCACCTGTTGAATCTATGGGGGAAGATCTAAGTGATGCACCACCTCGCCAACTCTGCTTAGAATATGAAAACGTCTGATGAGCCTCGTAGATAACTTGCCGCCCTGGAAAAATATCTGCAATCCCCATTGGGGTGAGACCTGAATGAATACTTGGTCTCCCTCCTTGATATCCTAGGGTCTCTATCTCCTGTTATAATATGATTCCTTCCTGCTTTGTGCAGTCTTCATCCACTCCTATATAATCTGTACATTCTTAGCAGTTTCTTATTCCAACTCGGGACCCATGAGTACTGACTTCCATGGGTTTTTCCATCATATAGGTGATCGTCAAGGCCACTTGTACAAGTCAATAAATGGTTAAATTATGATAGTGTAGTGGAAGCTGTTGATGTACGCAAAATCTACGAGGGGTTGGTGGTCCCCCCAACCGGAGCGAAAATCCAAGACAAAATCATGAAGTATTCCCTCAATGTTTTGAATGGTCTACTCTGTCTGACCACCCATCTAGGGGTGAAAGGTTGTTCTCAAGTACAGTTGAGTTACAAAAGCCTCTTATTCCATCTACAACTTGGATATAAATCATGAATCACGGTCTAAGATGATGGTCGAAGGAGCTCCGTGTAGCTGCAAAATCTCGTGGACGTAGAGGCATCCTAGGCCCTCTACTGATCCCTACTCCAATATGGGTAGGAAGTGAGCCGACATGGTGAGTCGTTAAATGATCACCCAGATAGAATCTTGGCCCCATTACATGTGTGGTAACCAAGACATGAAGTCCATCGAGATAACACCCCACTTCCATTCCAGTACCTCAAGTGGTTGTGCCAGTCTTATTGTGACCTGATGCTTAGTCTTCACTTGCTAACAAGTTATGCATCGTGAAATCGACTCTTCCACTGCTTTCTTCATCCCGGGGCACCAGTATTAATGTTGGAGGTCCTGGTACATTTTCACCATACAAGGATGTACCACCAAAGTTGATATATTTAACTCTATGAACACCTGATCCTACATCATCATTGGTACCACTATGGATCCTTTAAAAATGATGATGTGCTCCTCACCTATCAAAAATCCATTCGGAGCTAGTCCTGATGATAAATGAGCATGTCGGGCCATGAATTCAACATCCACATGTTGGGCCTCTCTGACATGCAATAATATTGGAGGAGTAAATGTCATCGACTGAAGGTAATATGCTCTATCATCACCAATGAAAGATATCTGTATCGTTGATAGATGGTTCATCACCTCACTCTGCAGTTATAAACCATACCTTCTGTTGAGTGCATCTTCCACCACATTCCCCTTCCCAGGAGTATAGACTATTTCAAAGTCATAGTACTGAAGGAACTATATCCCTCACATCCATCTCATGTTGAGGTCCTTGTGTGAGAAGATATACCTAGTACTCTTATGGTCAGAGTAGACGGTGAACCGTTCACACATCAAGTAGTTCCTCTACATCTTTAAGGAAAATACCATTACTGCTAACTCTATTTCATGGATAATATAGTTATTATCATGATTCTCTAAATATCGTGAGACATATGTGATCACCGCTCGTTCATTCATCAGGATACAACCCAGTCCGGTCCCTAAAGCATTTTAGAAGACTACATACCCAACTCCCTCTTCTGGAAGTCTCAAGATGGGGGTGATGGTTAATCACCGCCTTAGATCCTGGAAACTCATCTGGAAATTCTCAGTCTGTATGAAGTGGTGCCCCTTTTTTCAATACTAACAAGGGTGTTGCTACTCTAGAAAATTCAGTTTCGAACCTCCAGTTGTATAAATCCAACCCCAAGAAACTCCACCCCACAGTCACACTCTTGGGTGGCTCCCAAGAAATTGATGCCTCTATCTTCACTACATCCACTACAACTCCAGCCTTCTTGATGATGTTTCATATAAGGTAGACCTAAAAAATTCAGAAATAACACTTTGTGAGCTTACCATAAGACTAGTGCTCTCAGAGTGTATCCAAAATTATCTGAAGTTGAGTAGTATTCTCCTCCTCTAACACTGATTACACCAAGATTCCATCAATGAAGACAACCACAAAACGATTGAACTATGGATTGAAGGTCTTGTTAATTAGTCTAATAAACACTTTGTTGATTGTTTCACACCGAAGGGAATCACTAAGAACTTTTAGTGTCCATATCGGCATCTAAAGGTTGTCTTCGATACATCCTTGTCCCATACCCAATGATGATGGTAGACACAACTGAGGTCTATCTTGGAGAACCATCTTGCTCCCTTCATCTGATAAAAAAGGTCATCAATCCTCGGTTATGGGTATTTATTATTCATGGTTGCTTGGTTCAGGAACATGAGGTCCAATAATAGCCTCAATCTATTGTATGCATTTTTGTAAAACAACCCTTGGGCTGCCCATGGTGAAACAATAGGCCATTTAAACACCTTCTACTGAAAGTCCTCCAGCTATACACTCAATTCACAATTCTCTATGGGAGCCATCCAATATGTCAGTGTTGATATCGGTGTCGTCCACGGGTACATATCAATGAAGAAGTCTAACTTCTTGTGAGGAGGTAGTCCAAGAAAATCCTCATAAAAAACATCCCCATACTCATCCACCACTACAAGAAAGATCAGGCTCCTCTCCTTCATCGCACCAAGGTTGAGTCTATCCAACTGTTTATTGATCAGATGCACCCTCCTCTGAGAAAGTTTATTATATGGCGCAAAATCTCCAATCTCACCGGTGAAGGAATACCTAGTGACATACTTGTGAAAACAATACACTTTGAACCTAATATAGTTGATCTGATCATGGATTGTAGATAACCAGTCCATACCCAAGATGACATCGTAAAGCCTCGTCGCTGCTACATAGAGATCCCAGCCAAAGTCCTCACCACCAAAAGTAATCTCACACTGCTGAAACTAGTGTTTAATCATCAAATCCTCTCTCGTAAGAGTCTATAATAGTAAAGATTGATCCTATAGCTCCACCGGAATCCTTGATCCTTGAATGAGGTTCGTGTAAATGAATGAGTAATTGGAACATGTGTCTAGAAATTATTTGGCTAAAGTGGACTATACATAGATTTTACCTCTAATCATTTTTGTAGCACCATGTTTGAAGGCCTGCATTGCCTGAATCTATACCCATCCCTATCCACCTACTCCCGGAGCTCGTGGTGGGCTGCCTAGGGGTGGTGTTAATAGTAACTCATATCTCCCCTCAATGTCTATCACTCTACCTACTCCCCTTCCAATTCCTCCACTATATGGAACACATTGTTAAACTCTCTTCCTTTTCCTTGGAGGTCCCTCAACTATGTTTTGATCATCTGTATGGTGGGTCAAGAAGTATCGAGGTTTGTTCCTCTGCCCACTGCACGTAAAGCACAACATGTTCCTCTACTGGTGTCCACTACTAATATGGCCACGCATTGTCGAAACAGTGTCATGGATTTATTCCCCAGAGGATCTAGTCCTCATAGACCCATGTGTCAGCTGTTGGTTGCTTGTTTCCAAGGACTCTTCTACATTTCGTCTTATGGTAGCTCTCACAGTAGGTGTAGGTTCTCCTAGAATGTTCTCTTTTATAAGATCTCTCTCCATCACCCCAACCAACATAGGGATGATAAGAGTGATCGTTGTTGCCTTGATATTCCATATGAGCCCCTTATCAATGGTTTGAACCCTAAATAAAGGTTCCCAAACCATATTAGAAGAGTATTAGAAGAGGTCTGTGAACCTCACAGAGTACGCAGCCATAGTTAGGTTGCCCTATTGTAAGTGTAGATGTTCATGTATATGTACTATGTACATGGTCTTGGGGAAGAACTACTCTATGAAAAGGAGCTATAATTATAACCTAGTGAGGTTCGCCTCCTTATACATCTATAATGTCGGGATCTACCATCTCTCTATCGCACCATGTAGAATGATAGAGGCTAGAACTGTCTTCTGGTTTGAAGGTGTCCTCACTACATAGAAACCTCACATCACCGGATCCTGCTAATCCTCAAATGCATGAGGATCAGTCTCACCTAAAAACATCAAGGACCATGCATCTGTAACCCATGAAATGCACTCATTAGGTGTGAATCCTTTGCGGATAAGGCTAGGAGAAACTATTGGTTGATGGGTGGTGGTGCCTCTGGAACACCACCCAGGGGTTCCATCTCCAAAACTGGTCCCTACATAAATGCATCATTGCTCGGTGGACCATCATCATGATCATGTACTAGAATCTAGGATGGCTGTCTATATGTGGACATCCTGAGATAAGTCAAGATAAACCACGGTCAGATAATTAAACCTCGTGAGCTGACTTAGACTCAAAGTGATCTTGAATAATATTTTAAATATGCAAGAAACTAGTGTTTTCATGAACCATGTCATAAAGTAGAATTCAGGGTCATGTTGTATGGATACATCAACCGCAGCACCAACACTGGACTCCCGAATCAAAAATTTGACCTCGAAACCTTTAACATTGTTTCCCAAAAATAAAACAATCCACTCTCAGTATTTAAGGAATAACCAAACACATCTGATACCACTCTATCACGACCTATCCCCCATCACTCATGCCGTGAGTACCCTAATCCCGCCATCCATGGGCCACGGGCTAGTGACTAGCACCAAAAAGGAATATCCCAAAAGGGAAGGAATTTCCTTTAAATGTGTATACACACATAGCTCATACTACAGATAGTAAAGCTAAAACTGGTATACCAAAATAAATCATGTCACACGAGGAAGAAACCACACAAGTAAAGGTGCCACTAAAAGGAAAAAGGTGCTATAATATAAACCCAATTGAAAAGAAATGTAAAAAAGGAAGAAAATGATTTGAAGGTCATACTCCAAGGATCCTACTTGAAGGGTAGGTGTAGCTCAATGTCGAATTTCATTGAAGAATACTGCTTCTGTAGATATATATCTAAGTGCCACCTATCCCTAACTCTCCATGATCTCATTCCAATCAATATATCATCTTCATAAGACACAAGGGGTGAATCCCATGTAGGGGTTATCATAAAAATACTTAGTAAGGACCCCAAAACCAACTTGTGTCTCAAAAAATCCCCAAAGGAAATCTCAAAATAATGCACAGAGATTAGAGTAATTATATTCAGCTCGACACACGTATAACATAATGTGTAGATAGAAAACCCAACAGTTGAAATCACTGACAATCAGTTACAGCAAAGGCACTCTTCCTCGATGATTACTTTAGGCTAGATAGGCCTCCAAGAAATATTCAGTAGATGAGTCACAAAGCCTCACTGATAGTTTAGTCACAAAGCCTCATTGGGTAGCCGAGTCACAGAGTCTCATTGATAGTTGAGTCACAGAGTCTCTATGGGTAGATACGTCATGTAATCTCATTGATAGCTGAGTCCCGAAGTCTCTCTAGGTAGCGAAGTCACAAATTCATGTTGATATCTTAGTCGTAGAGTCTCACTGGGTAGCTGAGTCATGAAGTCTAACTGATAGCTGAGTTATAGAGTCTCACTAGGTAGTTGTGTCATGAATAATTTTGGGGTTAACTTATATGAAATATTACTTAGAAAATTTTATAATGACCTCCCTATCATGTGGGTCCCTACGAAACAAACATTGTGACAGTCGGACACACAGTCTGGGAGATACATCCCTTTTTGTATACAGGGACCGATTGCTTCTGTTCCCGGTCTGACTGGTTCGGACCAACCCAGGATCCTGCATGACTCGATCCCATACTTCTGGTACATTGGGCCTCACATGAAGTATCCATGGTGGGCATTGGGCTCAGTCCTCTTTTCCACCCAGTGATCCGAATTTATTCGGCCCACCCCGCACTGGTAGACCGGTCTCTTTCCCCTATCTCGGGATACAACACGTCCTGACATTATCCCATAAGCTTAGTCCTCTAAAGCAATCTAGATACATAATTTACCTGATCTACTTGGCATATTGGGTCATCTGGTATGTCTCCCCCTGGACCACCTCCACCGGTCCGGTTGGGGAATTCAAGGTCAGTTAGTCGTCTGCCCCCCTTGTCAGCAAGTGTCTTGCTAGGAAAGGGATGCTCCTTCTATGCGGAACCATGTTGGCACCGCATCCAGCCAAACACTGTGTCCAACAAGCCGAATCCTCCCCCTTTTTCGCAGCACATAGGTCGTTAGGTCATCCTACACATGGTTCCAGTTGGAACTACCTCTCACCTACGACCACCACTATTTATCACTGTTGACGTTGTGATAGTGGTTCCACACTTGTGTCACCTTTTGTGGGCTGTCGGGTCTACTTTGGTGGTCCTATATCAAAACTATCTATTCCGTCCGGCCTCTTGAGTCACTTCCATCACTACCTCGGCCTAGGATACACCTTTCCAGCATTTAGAGGATGCAACCACAAAGAACACAAAAGTGGAGGGGCTTAGGCCAGGTTCATGTTGGCTTGTTCCCTATGTGTTAGAATTTTAAAAAGAGGGGAGTCTTGGGATCATTGTTCTATTGGATAATAATCAATCATAGTGAAAAAACTGCAACAAAAACACCCTCCTACAAGAACACATGATTCATGGATCAACATGCTCGTGGGTTTATCAGTTTTTGTTGTTTCCAGAAAAATAATGGGGAAACCTTCAAACAATTAAACTCTTGCCTGGATTGAGTATCCATCACTGAGGAGGGATGAATCTCTAATCCATCATCAATCCTAGATCCATTAGCATTCGTCATTGTTTTTCGTCTCTTGAATTTATCCCATCGGCATTCATCGATCCTTGATTTAATAGCAGTCATCGATGGAATTCATCATCGGAGAGAGAGAGAGAGGATCCACGTTCATTAGAGAATTTTCTAGAGTTTTTTTCCATCTCCAGATTTGTGTATAATTAAAGAAAGGAAAAGTGTTGTGTGTCACCACGCTATCTCATTAACTAGGTTCATTAATGATCCAGCCTCTCCTTGTTACTGCACCATAGCGTTGACTGGTTGTTGCATCATAACAAAAATAGTTTGAATAAAATATACTTTTATGTTTATTTTATTTTTCACTAAAAGTCTGAAATTTATCTTTTTCAGTCGACTCGTGTTGGTCGATGTTAGTCCCTTATTAGGAGAATCCTTGCATTCTAAATTCAATGGTACCCTCATATTTTTGATCCAAGAATTGGTTCAAAAGTTAGAAAAACCCGCTTGCATGATTACAAAATGTGGTTTTAAAAAAAGGTCTAAAATATGTTCCAGCCTCTATGGGCCTTGAAATAACGTTATGTCATTGATCCTGGTTTCAAAATAATTCTATTTAATTAATAAAATTACATCTAAATTCTAGGACATTGCAATGATGATGGAGGTGATCAAATGGGATCATCGGTGAGAGATTCTAGGTTCAAAAACACCCCTAATATACTATGGTGTGGCTCCCCCATAATTCTTACACTGGTTGAGTGCAACCACATAGTGAACAAGGGAATGGGTTCTCTATAATTTTAGTAGAACACCTGGATGGACTACTGTGTGGGTCCTATATCAACATCCACTGAGTGTCACCCTCCTAATATAATAGAGTGTGGATCCTCTATACTTGAGTGGCACCCTCATAATAGACTAGGGTGTGATACCTCTATATAAATCATCCCACTAGAATTCCCTGAATGCACTATGGTGTGTGTCATTTATACATTGAGTGGACCCCCTAACTCATTATGTCATAGGTCCTCTATCGGCATTTAAAGATTTCAATCCCCCTGTCACTTCATATTGTGGGTCCTCTACCTATCTATAGAGTCTCACCCCATATCTTACTATAGAATGAGTCATCTATTGAAAATTATTTCCCCTTGTGTTGTGTATTAGTGGTGAGGTGTGGGTCCTCTACTTGACTTCTATAGATAAAAACGTGAGATGTTGGTCATTGATAATGAACCTTTGGACTTACAGGTAGACTCATAATCCTGGGTTGGTTTGGGAGATAGTGATATCATCTCTCCCTCATTTGGATAGCTTTATGAGTATATATATATTGTTGTGTATAAGTTTTAACTTTATTTGGGATGGGATAACTAATTCTATCGTATATATCTATTTCTTCCCTTCATGTTTAAATTTTTCCTACTGGGTATGTATATACTCACCAATTCATGGGATTTTCCCACACATGTTGTGTCTTATGGAGATGTTGGGCAGATTATCAGTGACATTGATAGATATTAGGGATACTTGGGAGCATTGACCTCATATGGTGGTATATCATTGAGATCGAGATATATGATATATCATCTTTCATTGTTCTAATTGTTTTCAATTATGGAATTATTTTTTGGTTGGGCATATATTTTTTCACTTGACACTTCAGTTGTATTATTTTGTAGTCTGATGAATTCATGTCAGGTGTTTCATTCATGGATTACTATAGATATTTTGTGATTTTCTTTATATGTATTCACTGTTTCATAGATATAGATGGGTGAGTGAATATTGGTACACTATTAAAAGACCCCCCATATACATTATTCCTTCTCATAACTTTTCTCCATCACCTATTATATTTAAATTGGTCTTCAGTTAGTGATGGTTTGGACTTCCTCTATCTATATGGGTCCGAGTGGGTCGGATCATTACACATATTCCAACTCAGGAATCCAAGAAATAGTACATAACAAATTATTCAATGGTATTTAGGTAGTTTTTAATTTCCAGCTATATTAACTAATAAGTACTTGATATATTGAGTGGTCTCCCCAAACCTAAAATCAAAAACTCATATTTAAACAAATCATCATTCCAAATTACATAATATATTTCTAATGAAATCTGTACCTGATGTGAACTATATTAATTTGAACCAAGACATTCATTAGAACATCCATTTAATTGAAAGCACCCTGAAAAGGGCCAGACATGTACATTGAAGTATGGTTCTATTCTATCAAAAATAATGGAAGATATTTTATGTCATTAATTTATTATTAGTTGATTTTATTTATCTTTTGCATAAAAATTATTCACTATCTAATATTTAATATTATATAAATCTTACACAACTAATTAATAATGAATGATAAAATAATTTATGAATAATTACATTATTTTATTTTATTTATATAATTATGGTTAATTTATTTATATTAGATTATAATGTTTTATCATAAAAAGAAACAACAAATTTCAAAAATAAATAACTACCATTAACTGAAAAAATAAAGTAATCATGTTATCTGATCATGATAATTTATCTACTGATTTGTTTATTTAGTTGAAATAAACAAACCTTAAACCAAACGGTATAAAATTCATTAATCCCAAACTTGGATCATGTTATAGCATTTTTCAACTCTCCTATGTGTATCCTTGGTAGGATTATCATCATCATGTGTCTTAAAACATTTTTATTCTTAGGAAGATTTATCCTCTACAAATTTTTAATCATATTTAGGTGAGGGGAACCTTATGATTATCGTTACATCAACTAAACATTAGACATGAAAACATATACATAATAATGGAGTGAGGGATGGTTTACCATTCATTATATCTAATTTAATAAAATTATGAAATAAAACCATGTATTAAATTATTAAATCAACAAAATAAATTAATCTAGTACACGGGATGATCAAGCTCATGATCAAGAACAACATATAATTACTATTCATTTAAAATTTATATAATTTATTTCTTTTAATTATAATTTTGATACATTTACTAAAAATAATATTTTAATAAACAAATTATTTAATTAATTCCATATCTAAATATTCAATTTAAATAGTCCATATGATGGTATAAGCTTTGAATCCTATAATATTTTCAATTAATTAATTAATTCAAATTTGTATTTTGGAATAATTCTGTACATTGAGCATATAAAGGAGGAAATATAGTGTTTACCATATATTTTAGATTAAATTTATTTCTATAATGTAATAGTTTTATGTAATGTATTTTCACTTGACATGTTGTGTATGGGCTCTTTAATGTACTCAAAAATTATCTGAAATGCATGATTACCTATCATATCATGATATTCTTGTCTATTAGTTTCATGGGTCAAATCATGTAGACTATGTGTTGTGTCTAACCACATGGAGTGTTATAATATACTTGAAGTGTACCTCTAGCAATGTGAATGAAGTAAAATAGGTGTATGAAATCATATACACATTGTTTAATTACATCATAAATGTTTTTTTAATTATTAATCATGTATTCCCATAAAAAATTTATAAATTCACTCAGTGTGTTTCTGGTATGGAAAACTCATGACACGTGGAGTTTACATCTAGTTGCACGCCATGTATTCATGTGTATCTTTTTAATTAATCTATGTGTTAACACAAATGACATGACCAAAACTATTGAGTATACCTAGTTTGGGTTAACGAATATTACATGGAGTGTATATGCTTGCTACTTGTCTTGTAGTCAATGTATATCCACGTGTCTTGGCTGGAAGTCGATATGTTTTGTGTAATGTTGTGGTCTAATGACCACATGAATTTCTAAAATTTTTTGGGGTTAAAACATTGTTTACACTAGCTACATGAATGTATAACTTGTCAAACCACATTCCATTTTGGCAGTAAATACTTGGAGAGTAAAGACACCATTTACCGAGTCACATGACATACAATGATTAAATGCCTCGCACCATGTGTGAGTTGACCATGGTAACATAGTGTATAATTTATGATTACATGCCTTGTATCCCTGTCATGCATCTAGTGAACATGGAACCGCCTAATGGTATTATTGAGTGTTATTCATGTATTTAAACAATGTATATGTGTATAAAAACATGGATAATTGTTTTTAATCATCTGTTGACATAAGAAAAAAATCTAGAAACAAATGACCAACAAAACAAAGGAAATTGTTCAAATAAATAATAAATAAATAAAAATTAGAATTCATTTACTCTAATGCCATGTTAATGTTTCAAGGTACATTCTAAATAGTGTGTGGGTTCCTAATATTTTATTAATCTATTGAAATGGATAAATCCAACAAAATTAATGAATCAAACCTCAAAATATCTTAGAGAGTGCTGTTTAAATTTAATATATAATTTATTTGAAACTATAATTACTTCAAATTTGTAATTCTTTTGATCAAAATTCGTTATTGTTATTTTTTATTTATTTTTGGTTTTTTTGGGATTCTAAAGGATGACCCCTTTAGTTTTATCTATACTTTTTCCATGAATATTTGAACATAAATCTTATTCCTGCAGCTTCTAGTGTTATATATTTAAGTGCTTCATGTTGTTATCGGTCAATCACGATAAGGTTTTTTTGTTATCTCCTTGTTTGTGTGATGGATTATTGAAGAATTTGTTCTATACAATAAATAAAATTATAGAGTTATCTACATTATGTATACCAATTCACATCACATAACCAAAATTATATAATAGAGATTTTATAATTAGGATTAAAATGATTGATAACTTCACATTGGATAGTATCATTATATAATATATTTAATACTCCATGTAAAATAATAAGAATAATATTAATATTTGTAAATACCACAATATAAAATTATGTAAATATTAGTTCTTAATAAATAAAAACATATTTATTTAATTTATTCTAAATATAATATATCATTTCCATTAATCCATTAACTCAAACCATTATTACTCCCATGGGATTTAAAAACCCTTGAATAATAAAATATTTATTTAAATGAAAACTATTTTCATGATAAATTTTTATGTATCATATTATTTAAACTGGAGAATAAAAATTTATTTTATTATTATTGTAAATAAATAAATATTTATATTAATATATTTTGTAAAATGATGAATAAATATATTTTTATTTATAACCATGTAATTAATAAAGAAGAGAAAATATTCAACATGAATATACTAAACATGAATATATCATAATTAAATTTATGTAATCAAATTTACTTTATTAATTATTATTCCAAACAAATAAAATAATATTTATTCCTAATATTAAATTCAATATACTTTTTTAATATTCTGAATACACTAAGTGTGAGGTGCCCTTGTAAACTTTTTCAGTGGCATTAGGTGAACAAACATAAAGTTTAAGATGAGCATCTAGAAATTTGCCTAGGAACCCATAGAGAAGGAATATAATCTCACATTGACTAAAACCATACTAAAAATTATACTATGAAATATAATACCTTTTTATATTGATATGTCAGTAAGTAGGATGCATTCATGTATCATTACCTTATACACATGATCTATCTTTCAAAGATTTTTTAAAATAAACTCATCAATGAACTGCCATAGACATGGATGTAATTAGATAGTTCCATTTCAATAAAAGGTATAGATATATATTATTCCATTAAAATGGATGTAAAAATACCTTCATGACTTATTAAATTCATATTATATCATATATGGTGCACTCAACACATTCTACCTCGTTGAAATCATATATCATCAAAATTTTATTCGATGCATTAAATCACTCGATTCATGATACACATTATCTATAATACCAATTATTGATACCAAATAAACAAGCTTATATATAAGAGTATCTAATTACATATAAACATGTGGATTTCGTATTAGTTATCATGTTCTTATGAATTCCCATCTTGAATATTCTGATGTGTAAACATCATAAGAATAAGTATTAATATCTTATAGCCTCTAAGACAAGATTAGACAATATCATCCATGTTCCTTCAAAAATATTTTATCTAGATCATAGTACATATGTTGAATATAACATTCAAATAATCAATAGGTTATCATTATATCATGGAAACATAATGACTTTTTAATGTAAAAAATAAGCTAATGAAATTATCACATTAAATTTTAACAAAAGAACATTAATTATGTGATAATATATTTGTTAATATACTGTTAATTTAACATACAATTTAATTTGGATAAATGTAACCAAAATTGACACAAATCCTTTTTCAAACACACTCATGGTCTCCAAACCCCAATAGTTACATCATAAATACCTACACAAAAACGTTCCACCAAAACTCACCTTCCTCAACTGCTTCCTCTAATGATTCAAGCCAAATCGACCTCTAAAAATTCCTCTAATGTGCCTCTCATATAGTCAAATCCAGAAATATCCATATGCATTAAAACTAAAATGATTAAAGAACTATTTTCTTTGAGATTTTCATGATACCCTTGTCATAAGTGGTAAAAATACCATGTCAGGTTTATAAATTTTTTACTTCAGTTTGATCAAGATTAATTACTACATGTTAATCAATAAGTTGTAAATAATCTTATAATATAGTGTAATGATGTTGGAAACCAATTGTAGTTCAATATTATATCTATAAATTCTAACATTATTGGATAATGATATATAATTTTATTCTTTAAATAAAAATGTAAAATACTTGAGTTGATAATTTCCTATGCACCACTATAAAAATTGTGAGATTTAAATAAAAATATATAATCACAAACTAATCTAATGGATTTATGAAACATAAATATTTTACTATGTTTCATATATAAGGTTATTTAACATATATAACATGAAAATTTTATAATTCTCTATAACTAAGAATATCAATCAAATTTCGGTACACAATTAATGTGCTTTAAATAATTAAATTCTAATCATATTTTTTTGTAGAATATACAAGAGGACTCCTTATATTCTATTTTTTGTTAAACAAATTGAATTCATTGTTTTAAAATACATTATTTATATTATTATCAATGTTTTGGGTTACTAAAATCATTCAATAATTTTTATTATTTCTTCTATATTTATTCTATCTTTCTAATATTTAAAATTTTGAAATCCTATTGTTTTAGAATGGAATAGAGATTCCTTAATTTTATGTATTTTTTGTCAAATAAGAGTTTGGTTACATAAATATATAAATTTTTTTCCTAAAAATATATATATTAATAAGATTGTTTCATTTTTAATTTATAAATATTATCAGAATTAATTAATTATTTCACTAAAATATTTATCAGACTTTAAAATCATAATATAATAAATTTTCATAATGTTTCACCTAAATTGAGTCATTTTTATACCCTGTATAGATATGGTTAATATACCTACTAGCCTATTAGGTGTAAATATGATGAAAATTTTTATTATATTGAGATAAAATTATTAATTAATTTAATTAACTTGTTGGTAAACATGAATACTTAATTATTTTCACATGCATTATATAATAAATACAATTTATAGAATTAGTTATTTTAAAATTTTGAAAATCATTATGTAGCTTAGAAATTTATATTAGTGAAAAAAGTTAAAAAAATAAAAATAATGGTCCAAAAATTTTAAAAATTTTTGTACATTCTTGAATCATGATACTTATATTTGACAATGGTCGGTAATTAAAAAATTTAATTTTATAAAATATCAAAGACACCATCAGTGGAAAATAATAGAAATGTGCTAAAAATTCATTGTATCTATGTGGATAAAGTGGTAAAATAGTAAAATATAATTATTTATAAGATATATTTTAATTTTAAATTCATTATCTTATTTGGGTTTTTTCAACTTTTAAAAGTAACACTCTATAAAATATAAACTAGGGTCATAATAGAAACAAAAGGAATATTATCAATAATCAATCTAGTATTATTATTCTTGTGATATGGAAGAGTGTTACTCATAGTAGGTGTGAAATTTACGAAATAAATAAAATGATTAATAACCAAACTATCAAGTTATAATTTAGTTTCAAAATACTTAAATCCATAAATCTTGGAGTATCAATAATAGTTTATATATAAGGCTCATATGTACCATGAGAAGCTATACAATAACTAGTTTTTCATCCAAAATCATATAAAAATCATGGTAGTTTTCCTATTCCCAAGCCTTAAAGTATTTTTTTATAAACCAATGATATCACCCAAGTTGTTTTTTATAGAACAATATTTTAATGTAACACTTAACTATTTTAAAAATAACACTCTGTTTATATGTTATTCAACCCGCTATACTGAGTTTATATAAAACATGAAATATTATTAAAATATTATTATTTAGAAATTACCATTACACACTAAAAGATAAATTAGATGGTAATTAAAAATATTATGAAAACATTATACATATTATAATAAATATATTTATATTTAACAATAAATTATTATGAAATATGTCCTTCATTTTAAAAACAAATTTATTTCAAAATTTATTTTTATATATTTTTGTGAGAAAATATTATAATTAATTTTTGGAAAATTTATAAATGTTCATTTATTAAATCAAATTAATTTTCTAAATATATAAATCAATATTAACTAAGGTTAAAAAATTTTAATTTTAAAAAAAATTGATTTTCTAATAATAGTAAAAAATACTGATTTTTTAAAATCTTTCATTTTATTTAATAAATTAAAAATTTTAAAATTACAATTATTCTTTTAATTTTATTTAAAAATTAAATATTTAGTATTTAGTTAAATATAATCCAATTAATTACATTAAAATAACCCTAATAGTGAATTCTGGTATATTATTATTCTTAGGCTTAAAAACTCATTATTTTTAAAAATTGTTTGAATGTGTATATTGTCTATACATTTTAATTTATCCAAATAACACATAAAGGGGAAATATTTAAATGAAATTTATAGATTTTATACATAAATATTAGAATTAAAATTTATATACTCATTTTTTCATTTCATAAAATTAATATAAGATCATCCTTTCATTCAAAAAACATTTTTCAAAAAACAGCTTTCCCTTGGGAATGGGGGTTTTATTTTAAATTTATTTTTTCCAATTTAGTGAATTAATATTGGTAAAATTGATTTCATACTTTCAATAAAAAAATATTTTATGTTATATAATATGGTAAACTTATGTTTTTTTCATAATAAATATCAAAAATTGTAAAAAAATATGTTATCAGGGTAAAAAAAATAATACGGTAAAAGTTACTGACCTTATAAGTAAAGAGGATATAATTTTTAAAACAATTATCATTTAATTATTATAGTTGTTTAATATAATTATATCTCCTTCACTATATTATTTATTAGTTTCTAGGCACTTTCTTTAATTGTGACTTCCCATTAATGAATAGTTATCAGTATTTATAAAAATGTCACTCCTCCTCACTTGTAAAATAGAATACCTAAACTAAATTATTCACACATATCTTGACATTTATAATTATAAAATCCTACCAAAATACCTCCTTAACATTCTTAAACACATTCTGGATTATATTTTCTTCCCTAATATCTAACATTATGGTCATTATCAGGATATCCAAAGGAGGTTCAACTAAGAAAAGGTAATCATCTTCATCGAAAAACTTGTTTTTACTACTTCTGTTTTCACCTTCAATTATGTCTTAAAATGTATAACATAAAAAAACTATTTTAACCTATATACTTATATGTTATTATCCTTATGAGAAAATTTTTATCCACACTCTCTTCTATCAAATGGGAATCAAAACTATCATTCGTGTATACGGAGAAATACCGCCTTGTAAACTAATGTAATTCATTTTCCATCATTGCCTCCCATTACTGCTTATGATGAAATATTTCTTATTTATATCTTATATTCATGAAATACTAATAATTATGGAAAATTAATATATCATAAACTTTCTTATGTTACCATCCATGGAAAAATGATAATTATGTTCACATGTTTGGAGGACTATCGCCTGACAAAACTATGAGATTAATTATTTTTATTACATATTAACATGGATGGAATGTGTAAGTATATATAATAAAAAACATAATATTTATGGTATTATTAACATTATATAAAAATATAATAACACTTACCTTCATTCCATCATTATCTTGAATTTTGGAAATGTTATACACGTGTATGTATAAACTACTATATCCATTATTGTCATGTAGTTCATTTTTCACAATTTACCCACTGATGTCATTTTTAAATTATCAACTTATTGTCCTTGAAACAACCAACCTGGACATAGTGAAATAAGTAATTAAATATACCATTAAAGTAAACAGTTTAAGTATAATGGAAAAAACATGTAAATATTTCTTAAGTAAAAAAACTTCTATAAGTTTATTATATAGGAAATATAATAGATAAATTACAATGTCTGGACTCTTAGAATGGGTTTCCATATGAAAAAATCCTTCTTTGATAGGAATATTCTTCATTAACACAATTTATTTTATATGGGTATATTAAATAACTTTAAAAATATACCATGTATCTTTAATAATCATGGTATTTTAATTTACAATTCACTTACATCATTCATGGATGTTATGATTTAAACATTACCATGGAAGTAAGGTTTTAAGCTTTATTCTCATTTTTAATCGAGATTATTTATGAATGTATTTCCATTTACAGAAATAATTGGAACATTAAAGACCCCATTTATTTATATTCTCCTTTTGAAATTGATGAAATTTTCATTTATTAGTATTATTTTCCTCTCTATGACACTTAAAATGATTGAGTATATGTTTTGAGTAAAATTGAAATTATTGTTTTCTTCGTTTGAAATAACTATCTCTTATATGTCCATGATTTATTTAAAATATTTTTAAAATTTTATTAAACTTATTATATGACTATTTAACATAATTTTTACAAATTTTTACAATTTAGAAAAACATTTAAAAATAATCCTTGTTTATTTTCTTGAGTGAGGTACGCTTTCAACCGAACTATGAATGGAATGTTTTTTAACTTATAAAAATATTATGGAATTAGCCACCAATATTTTCTCTGAATATTCATTTATAATTTCCTTCGTTATTTTTAAGTAAAATGATTTCTAAATGGTTTTGTGAATATTTTTAACTTAATTTCAAAATTAAAATTTCTTTTCCCACAAGAATGTCTTCAATCTTTTTAAAAGTATTTATATTCATCAATGAAAAAAACGTTGAATGTTGTGGAACAAAAATAAATTATATATATATATATTACATATAAACCTACATCATAGTCTCTTAATATAATATGGTAAAACATTCCTTATTATCATTTCTAAAATTCTTCCTTTCAAAAATGACATTTCATTATGATTTGAAGAGAGATTATGCAACCAATTTTTATTCCATGGTTAATTATTATGTTTATTCCACATTATTTCTTCCTTTATGTTTCACACATATTAATATGCAGTATGTGAATGTGACGGTGAGCCCCAAAATTATATATTCCACCAATTAATTGGGGAATCATTAATATCATGATTAGGGACTGAACTTTATCCATTATGGCACTCTATACACCATGTGATGTTTTCCTAATGGATATCCATGATATTATATCAAGATGTTTGTTGGTAATAATTTTTTAACGATTCCATGATCTGATGATACTATGTTATTTATCTTATTCTCTTATGTGATTACCCTTGATCCTTCTATTTTAGGATATCATGTTATGTTTTTGACTCATTGTTTATTCTTCCTTATCATGTTTATTCCCTTACTGGGATTTTCAAATCACCTGTTTTCCTATGTATTCCCCTGTGTATATATGAATATTATAAGAGATCAAGAGAATTTATGATCTTAGTATAGAGAATAAATTTAATATGTTTTATTTTATTCTCATTTTGAGTTATTATATTCCTAGTCATCAAAATAAACTAGGCCTTATGATCTATGGGTTGAATTTAATATTTGTTTATTTTAAAAAACGTGTAATATTATGTGTCAAAGTTTTTGGGTCACTGAAGATTACATGAGAAAAATGCCAAGTTATTATTTGGATTTAGTCATATTATAAATGATTTTTCATGGCTATTTTATTTCCCACTATAATTTTTATTACTCATACTATGGTTTGGGGTTTTAGTCAATCATTAAAAAAAGGAGGAATCATATTAACACATAATGTGAGGTAAAAATTCATGATTATGAGAAACCAAATTTGATTATTACAATATATAATGATATTATGATTATACCTATTAATATATCATGATATTTGATTAGCAATGTTAAATTTAGTGAGATTCCAAACACACCAATTACGATGAACATGAAATATTATGAATGTTTTTTTGGTAATGTACTTAGAAGAAAGAAGATTTAGATTCCAATATTCCAATAAGGTTGGAATAATGTCCTACAATAATATCTCAGATAGAGGGAAATATGTTTCCTATGTGTGAATGGAGCTCATATGGTAACTTATTACAAATTAATTCAATGTCTTATATGTGGGGAACATAGAAATTATCCTAATAAATTCCCTAAACCAAGTGTTTTAACCTAGATAAAGGAAGGAACTAAGGTGTACCAAATACATAAAGTAAATGTTTTAAAGTATTTTTTATATTGATTCAGGAATTATGTTATATATTTACTTTTATTAATGGAAATTTGGTTATAAGAATCATGAATCATCTAAGGATTGTGTTAATTTAAGAAGAATATATGTATTCTTGTAATATTAAATTAATATTTATGGATACAAAAATTGTTTTATGATTTTATGGATAATCATATGTCGAGATCTTTAAAACTCCCTTTTTAAGTTCTAAGTGTTGGGATTTTAATATAAATAATGGTATTTTAAGAAACAATTTTTTGGGATAAGATATATATATAACTTTCAGGTCTAATGTGGTGAATTATTTTGGTAGAATCCTGTTATATTTTTGGAGATATATGTTGAAGGGTATGAGATAACCATTGATGTTGAAACCTTATTTCATGTTGCGGTTATAGATGTTATTTGGTATATAAAGTCATTTATTTAATGAATGATCTATTTTAAACCTTTTGTTTTATTATTGAATATGGGAGATTAATATATTTATACTTATTTTGGGTATTATCTTAATTTGTGCTAAACATTTTGGTTTTAGTAAATATAAGAGGAATAAATAGTTACTCTTGCATGGATTTTATGATATATTAAAATTTTTTATTTTATTAGGGAATAATTATTTTTATTTTTCTCATTTATTACATACAATAAGAGGTGAAGTAAAAATTTATTGAGGAATAAAAAAATTATATTATTTTTTTTTGAAGTAAAAATCTATAATGTTTTTATATCTTTTTGTATTATCTATATTAATAGAAAAAAATCCCTAAAATCTATGAAAAGGTTCTTGAAAAAAATGTTATACTATTATCGTCATATCTGATGAATCAATGGTCTTTCAATTCATTTTTCAATTATTGTTTTATTGTTATTAACTTTGTCTTGATTAGTCATTTTCATATGATATAGTATCTATATCTCTATATAATTATTTATACTTGTATTCAATTTCAATATTTTTACTTCCCAAAAATATTATCATACTTCAAAACCTAGTCATGTGTTATTCCAAATGGCCTTTGTATTTACCTTTCCCTAATTTAAGAAGAAGATTAATTAACCCTTTTTATGGTGTGGTTTTTCCATAAAGGGAATTTTCAAATTTAAAACTATAGATTATGAATAGAAAGATGAAATTTTAGGATTGAATTTATCTAAGGGTTATAGTGTGACTCCCCAATATTATAAAAGAACATTATTTTTCATAGCATATTTCACACGCAATATTAATTTTAAACAAACCACAACATATTATTAAAATATTATTAGCTAAATATGGTCATCAAAGACTAGATATAAAATTTGAAGGTATGAAGAGGATTATGAAAATTATGAAATAGTTATAAAGGTTTTAATCAATATAAATGTATTTATAAATTCTCAAGAAATAAGAATTTCATTTTAAATAAATACAATTATTTCAAAACAATTTTTTATTTATTATTTTGATAAAATGTTATAGATAATTTTTGAATATTTTGTAAATATTATTTTATGAAATTGAAATCATTTTTAGACAATAATATCAATATTATATTACGTTAAAAAATTTATATTCCAAAAACTATTTCTTTTTTAGTGGTAATTTAAAAAACATATTTTTATAAAATAATCATTTATTTTAAAACAATATTTAATTTTAAAGTATCATAATTATTTTAATTTTTTTTAAACTAAATTAATTATTTATAAGTTAGAAATAATCCTACTAATTAAATTTAAATAACATTTATTTGTCTTTTATTATAAATTTATTCTTAGGATTAAAATAGGTTTTTTATAGAAACAGTTTTAAGGTGTAAAATATTTCCGCATTTTATTCAGTTAAAATTAAACATGTAAATGAATACTTTTTATGAAATTCATATATTATATATCTATATTTTTTTATTTAATTTTATATAATGATTATTTATATTTATATAATAAATATAATATCTTTCATTCATTTAAAAATAATGTTTTTTTAAGAAAGCTAGTTTTGATCCCTCTTGTTGTTTTTATTTTAAATAAAATTATACAAAATCTATGAATTGAATTTGATAAAATATATTATATATATTTTATAAGAAATTTTATATTATATAATATGGTCAGATTATATTCTGTTCAAAATGGATTGTTAAGATAGAAAAAATTAGTTATCCTCGTAAACAATTAAAATGGTAAAAGTGATTATCATTAAAGGTATTGAGAAAGACATGTTTAAAACATTTTTATTTTTTTGGTAAATGTGTGTATTCCAATTTTTTTTATCTATTGAGTTAGTTTTCAATTTTTCATTAACTTGGACTGAGAGTGACTTCCATTATTGAATAGTCTTGCGTAATTACAAAAATGTCACTCCTCCTCAATTATAAAAGAGCAACCCTCCCCTCCCATATTCACACTTTTAATGATATTTTGATATAGAAACACCTAAAATATCTAGAAATAATACTTATTCACGTTATATAGATTCTAATCATTTGAAAAGAAATACCTTAGGGTCCTTAATAGGATATCCAAAGGATGTTCTTCTATGCGAAGGAAATCGTCTTCACCGAGCACCTTCTTTTTTACTTCTTCTGTTAACACATTAGATTATGTTTTAACAATTAAAATATAAAAATATAGTATCTTATATATACATATACATTATTTTTTAGAAATAATATTTATCTATATCCTCCTCAATCAAATTGTAAATTAAACCATCATTCATGGGTACGGCAGACTGCCCCCTCGTGAGTATATGTAATTATTTTTTCTGTCATCTCCTATAACGTATGTTCATGATGATTGATATAATATGTATATATTATATTATCTAAATATAAATCATTTTGGTAATTTAATATTTCATATAATTTCTTAACATACCATCCATGGAAAAATTATAACGTCTTTTGTGTGTATGGCAGACTAATGTCGCACAAAACTATGTGATTCATTATTTTTAATTCTGAATCACATAGATGGAGTGTGTAAGTGTATTTAAATAAATAATATGATATTATTGATATTATTTTCTTTCTATAAAATTAAAATAACACTAACCTACTTTATATCCTGATTATTGAAAAATGGAAATGTTACACATACGTATATGCACCCTAATATCTCCATGATTGTAATGTAGTCCATTTCTCACAACTATAATTAATGTTTAATTTAAAAGAACTATAATTTCTGTTTAAAAGTGATAATTATTTCATGAATTATTATTCAGGTGATGATTGAATAATTATATCTTCGACCATGAACAACACACTGATGTCATTTTAAAATTATGAACCGAGCTTCCTCAAAACACATGATATAAGAAATACAAAATATGTAATTTAATATGTTCTTTAAATAAATGACTTTTATGGTTTTAGTATAACAAATTAATCCTAGAAAATAATATTATGTAAAAATAATAATTTATATAATTTTATTATGCATGATTTTAAATACATATATGATAAAAATTAGGCTCAAGGTATGTGTTTCCGTCTCAAAATATCCATATTTGAGATACATGTTATTTTACACAACTAATTTCTTTTATATGGTGTATATAACTCCAATATAAATATTTTATAACTAATCCTTTGTAATTCATGGTATTTTATGTTTAATTAATTTACTTCATTTAGGTGGGTTATTATTCAAAACATACCAAGGTGTTAAGGTTTTATACTTCATTAAAATTTAAACAAGAATTATTTATGCTTGAATTTAAATTAAAGGAAATAATTTTACAATTCTATAAAAAACTCATTTAATATTATTATCCTATTTTAATTATTAAAGTCTCATATATTGGTACCATATTCCTCTTTTCTGCACATAAATATATAAGTAAATTATTTTAATGAAAATCAATATTACTTATATATTCAATTGAAACCCCTTTCCCTTATATGTCTATTTTTTCATTAAACTATTTTAAAAAATGTAGTAAAACTATTCCATGATTTTTTGAAGTCATTTTTACCAATTTTTTATTTTTACTAAATTTTTTAACATTAATCATCTAGTCATTTTCACAATGAAATATTTGTTTACTAATGTATGAATGAATGATTTTTCTTGACATAGAAAACATGAATAGAATTACCCACTATCACTTTCATTGAATATTTTTTTATAAGTTTCCAATGTAATTTATTATGAAAATTATATTTAAAATATTTTGTGAATTTTTATTTTTTGAAAAGTAATTTTCGAAGTGGTAAATTTTTTTCACTTAATAATGATGTAAATATTTTCAAAAGTATTTTTATTCATTAATGAAAAAAATCTTTAATGTTCTGAAATGTGGCTACATTCAGTGGCTATTTAAATTACTTATAAACCTAGATCACCCCTTTCTTTTATATAGTAATACATGACTTGTGGCCATTTATCAAAATCATTATTTAATATATCTATTTTGACTATTCTATTAGTTATTATAATGAGACCCATTTTATTTCCATTATTAATTATATTGTTTATGTTATATGATTTATTTCCTTTTATGAAACACATATTCATGTACCTGATATTAATGTGATGGGTAGGACTAAAAAAATATATATCTTTCCAATGCTTTGGGTAATGTTCTAGTCTCATGATACATCATGTAAAGAATTTTTGAGTGAATCTAATCCATTATGGGATTGTTAATAGTATGTGATGTTATCTTGGTGGTTAGTATTGACATAGTCTTATCTTATGTAAAATATTTCTTAGAATTTTCTTATGATTTCTCAATATTAAGATACATTTTTGTTAATTTTCTTCTATTCTATGATTACCCTTGATACATTACTTTTAGGATATCTTGTTATACATTTTATATACAAGATATGATTCTTTGTCATGTTTATTCCCTTTCTATGATTTTTATCTCAACCCTTTTTTATGTATTTCCCTTGTTATTCAATGTATTTTTTACAAGACAACAAGATTTTAATAGCACTTTATGGAGAATACAATAAATAATTTTTATTTCAGCCTCACATTTATGTATTATGAACAAAGTCTTCCAGAGACACCTGACCACATTGTATTCAGGTGGTAATTAAATGATTATTATTTTAAAAATCAAGTAATAATATTTGTATAAAATGATCATGTCTCTATATTTTAAACAGAAAATTTCCATAAAAATTAAATTTTAATGTCTAATTGGTAAAATTAAATAAAAGAAATATTTTTTATCTAATAAGTTATGTAGTTGATACAGAGATTTCATATAGTTTTTTATAAAGAAATAAACCTTTAACAATTATGTGACCTAGTTTTTAGAAAATATTTTATGTTTTACAACAAAATAATTCATCCTCATATAGTAAAAAAATAACAAAAATATCATTCTAAGAAACATCCATGTAGTGTTATATGTTCTTCCTATTTATGAAAATTAGATAATCACATTTTAGTTACAATTCTCAAGACCTTATCCGAATTATTTTAATAATCTAGTTCAGTGATGTAAATATTTAAATAATTCTGGGTCTAAAGTAAATATAAATTGATACAATGAAGGATTTTTTTGTGCATTGTTACTTCCTATAAAAAATAAAATATTTTTAACTTTCCATTCGACATATTCATTTAGAAAATATGATGTTGGACCAAGAGTTTCATCTTCCCTATCAAATTTAATCTGGTTATATTATTTAATCTGATGGTCAAAAAACTTAATTATAAAACCATAATGTTTACCAACAAAGAGAAATTTAGTGATTCAAATAAATAAAAGATTCCCAATATGGGTATTGATAATCATATTTTAAAATTTTATGAAAATATATGTCCTTCTAAAGCATATTTCAGAACATTAAAAATCATGGAAAATATAGAATTAAATTAATTCTACACATCCTATTTCATTATTTTAAATAATTTTACTATACACTTAAATTTTAGAGTGAATATGAAAAAAATTAAATAATGTGAATTTACATGCCATAATATTTTATTGGGGTTGATTCCTCTTAAAGGATTATTTTTTATTAATGAATTTTAAAAGTGAATGAGAGGTTTTTAATGGTTATTAAGGATATAAAATATGTTATATCAGACATATACTAGTTACTAATTTATATATAAGTCATTAAGGATAAATTAATAAAAAATATGGAGTCAAATTAAATTTATAGATAAATATCTTTATATAAATTGGTTTTCATAATAATATGACAAATAACGGTTAGGAAGAAAATATCATGAAAAAATCAGCGTTGCGAATTATGTTTAAAAATTTTGAATAATGTAATTCTATATAATGTAGATTTGTGTCGAGTAAATATATGATTTTTTAGACTATATAGAGCCCTGATATTTTTTGAGCCTCTTCGTTGAGGTATTTGGGAGTTAAAGGTGTCTAGGAGTCAGTTTCTGGTGAATGGTTGAAGAGGAGTTGTATCTTAGTTTAAATTTATGTTATATATTTACAGATATAGGAAAAAATCATTATATTTTCTTGATATTCAATTCATTTTATCCTATCACATTTATTAATTCATTGACTTCCAACTTTTTTTTTCAACATAAGGATTATTTCATTGGTTTTCATGAATATTACATAAAAAGATAAAAAATATTTAATTTAATTGATCTATTTTATTTTTGGTATCAAATGAATGGGTAGATAATTATCATTATTTATTTTTTTATTTTATAGGTAAAACTTTTTAGTTTTAGTAGGAGAGGAGGAATTTTGATACATTTTTGAAGATGAACCTGGTTGTTGTAGTAATAATGAAAATTAGCTAAACGCCAAATTCTATAAGAAGTGGAATTGATATGTTATATGAGGGGTGGGAAGTAAAAATGGAAATTTATTGAATTTAAAAGAGATAGATAATATATTTTCATATTATGTAACATATGTTCCTTTATTAATTAATGAAAATGATATGTGAAACATTTTTTAGCAAATAAAAAGTTACATAATATATGTTTCAAAAGGAAATAGTGATAAAAACACATTTATCATTTCAACTAGTGATATATAATATATTTTTTGGAAGTCTAAAGCCATGGGTAATAAATTTTCAAGGATGTGAAATATTCTTTAAAATTATTTAATATCTCGGGAGTTGATGCATAGTATTTTACACTTTTCCCAGGTTGATTCTGTAATATGTTTCATCATATCGGTATAACAATTTAGGGATGTGTAATATTTTATCCATACGTAAAATCATTATGTATGGTTTTATACATTTAAGAATTTATATTAATATCTCATATATGATTTTATCATTTTAAAAATAAAATAAATCAAATCCTCACACTCTGGATGGAAGGGTCACATCGACATGGATTCATGAAAGACATTTTATAAAGATCCATTCACCTAAGATACATGTATCATTACATGAGTTGGTTACAAAAAATTTCAAATCCAATGCCATTATAGAGGTTCTCAGGTCATGGTGAGGGTAGTCCCTTTTTAAAGGGATGAAGGAAGTTAGTCTGGTCTATTCTTAAAAACCATGTTGCAGCCAATGTTCTTTCATGATGTGGAATATATTCAATGTTTTGAAACCAAGGGTTTCCAATATGAGTTATTTGTGACAACTAGGTCCTGGTGACATCACATCAACCCTGCCCTAACATGGCTGTCAGGTCCAAGACCGTTAGGTACCACTAGTTGCCCTGTAGTCACGTAGTCCCCACACTAGGGCTATCCCACATTCCCAAAAGGGTCATCTGACTAATGAAAGTCCCCAAATTATAACACATGTTCTTTCTAGTGTTATTTTTCATCCCTCACACGATCCTTGTAAAACATCCAAGAAGGTCACCCATCCTAATCACTACTCCAAGAAAAGCACGCTTAACTGAGGAGAATTAATAAAATATTCTCCTGAAGAAAAGGTTCACCTTGTAGACATTAGTCATATAATTTAGTCATTTAACACTTTATCATTTAGGGTGTTACATTCACCCCTCCACCCTAGTGCACAAATCCTTGTAGTGGGACCTACATCTCAACCCAAGAAATGTACCGCACTTAAGGTATGTTCCACCTCTGATACCAAATGTGAAAATTGGGTACTGGGGATAGAACAACTTCCCCTCTATAACATCATCATAGGGTCCTGGCCCGCCAAGTACCACTAGTTTCCCTGCAGACAAGTGGTCCCTACCCTAGGGCCCACCCAAGTCGCTGAAGAGGTCATCTAACAAAATAATGTCTCCATTTTCCGACACATGTCCTTTCTAGTGTGATTTGTCCACACTCACACATACCTTATGAATCTTCCCCTATGTTCACCCATTATTATCTCTCACTTAAGTATGGGTACCACCTTTGATACCAAAGGTGACAACTAGATCCCTGTGAAAACACAACCACCCAACCATAACGTGGTCATTAGGTCCTAGCCTGCCAAGTACCACTAGTATCCCTGAAGACACGTGGTCCCCACCTAGGGGCCCACCCACATGCATCAACGGGTCATCTGACTAATGAATGTCCCTAGAGGCAAAACATGTCCTTTCCAGTGGGTTTTTTCCTCACTCACACACACCTAAAAAAACTTTCCAGATAGTCATCCATTGTGGTTGCTACTGAAAGACAAGCATGCTTAATTGTGCTGATAGGCTCCCAAAAAGGAAGTTGTACCCTGTTGACATGAGCCATACCATTTAGTCATTTAACCCGTTATCATTCTTGTGTGTTACATACACCCCCAACCCTTTATAGGGAAGAACATCCTTGATGTGGGCCCTATATCTCAACCCATACAGTGCGCTGCACATAAGGCTGGGTACCACCTCTGATACCAAATGTTACAAGTAAGTAACAATGATAACACATCAACCCCACCATAACATGGTCATCGGGTCCTGTCCCACAAGGTACCCTCAGTTGCCTCGAAAACACGTGGTCCCAACCCTGGGGCCCACCCACATGCCTGAATGGTTAATCAGACTAATGAATGTCTGTATTGGAAAAACATGTTGTTTCCAGTGTGTTTTTTCCTCATTCACACAAACCCTAGAAAACATCCCAAAAGGTCACCCATACCGATCACAACTTAAATACAGGCATTCTTAACTATGGATTTCTAATCAGATAGTCTCGTGAAAAAAAGGTGCACCTAGTTTAAATAATTAATATCATTTAGTCATTTAACCCTTTATCATTATGGGGTGTTTCATTCACCCCCCCCCCCCCCCCCCCCCCGCTCCCTAAGACATCTAAACACAAAGCCTGGAAAATATCTGAGAAGGCCACCCATCGTAATCACTGCTTAAATCAAAGCACGCTTAAAAGTGTAGTTCTAATCAGATATTCTCTAGAAAAAGAAGACACACCTTGTTGACATGAGTCATGTCATTTTGTCATTTAACCCTTTATCATTCTATGGTGTTACATTCACCCCCCCCCCCTAGAGCAGAACATCCTTGTAGTGGGACCTACATTTCAAAACACGTAATACGCTACAGGTAAGGCTGGGTACCACCTTTGATACCAAATTTGAAAACTTGGTCCCAGTGACAACACAACCACCCCACCTTGACATGGTCTTCGGGTCCTGGCAAACCAGGTACCACCAGTTTCCCTTCAGACACGTGGTCCCCACCCTGGGTCCCACCCACATGCCTAAACAGTTTATCTGACTAATGGAAGTCCCCATAGGAAATAATATGTCCTTTGAAGCTGGTTTTTCCTCATTCACACACATCTTGGGAAACTTCTTAGAAGGTAACCCATCTTGATCACTACAAAAACCCAAGCACGCTTAACTGTGATGTTTTAATCAGATAGGCTCTTGAAAAGGAAGGTGAACCTTGTTGACATGAGTCATATAATTTATTCATTTAGCCATTTATCAATCTAGGGTGTGACATCCCCCCCCCCATAGAGAACTCAACACACACCCTCAGAAACATTTATGAAGTTCACACATCCTAACCACTACTTAAATCCAAATATGCTTAACTGGGAAGTTCTAATCTGATACCAAATTTGACAATTGGGTCATAATGACAACACAACCTCCCAACCTTAAAATAGTCGTCGGGTCCTGGCCTGCCAGGTACACCAGTTTCCCTGTAGACACAAGGTCCCCACCCTAGGGCCCACCCACATGACTAAATGGGTTATCTAACTAATGAAATTCAACATTGGAAAAAAAACATGTCCATTATAGTTTGTTTCTTCCACATTCACACACATCTTGAAAACATCTCAAAAGGTTACCCATCCTGATCACTATTTAAAGCAAAGCACGCTTAACTATGATGTTCTAATCAGATAGGCTCCCAAAAAATAAGGTGTGCTTTTTTGAAATGAGTCTTATCATTTAACCATTTATCATTATGGGGTGTTACATCCCCCCCCCACAGATACATCTCAACACACCATCCAGATCACTACTTAATTCCAAGCATGAATAACTGTAAAGTTATAATTAGATAGGCTCCAAAAAAGGTTCACCTTATTGAAATGATTCATATCATTTCTAATGTCTTTTTTCCTCATTCACACACATCCTAAGAAACTTCTTAGAATGAACCCATTTTGATCACTACTCAAATCCAAGCACACTGAACTGTGATGTTCTGAACTGATAAGCTCTTGAAAAGGAAGGTTCACCTTGTTGACATGAGTCATATCATTTATTCATATAACCCTTTGTAATTATGTTTTGTTACATCCCCCCAAGATACATATCCTCACACACTCTAGGAAACATCCCAGAAGTTCACCCATCATGATCACTACTTAAATACAAGCACGCTTAACTTTTAAGTTCTAATCATATAACCTCCCTAAAAGATAGGCCCACCTTGTTTAAATGGGTCATATAATTTAGTCAATAACCCATTATTATTCTAGAGTGTTACATTCACCCCTCCCCACCCCCCCCCCCCCGGACCCAAATCACACACATCCTGAGAAACTTCTCATAAGTTCACCCTTGCGGATCACTACTTATAGCCAAGAACTCTTAACTGTGATGATCTAATCTGATAGCCTCCCAAAAAGAAAGTTTTACCATGTTGACATGATTCATATCATTTATTAATTTAACACTTTATCATTCTGGGGTGTTACATCCCCCCCCCCTCTAGAGATATCTCAACACACACCCCATGAAACTTTCCAAAAGGTCAGCCATCCTGATCACTACTTAAATCCAAGCATGCTTAATTGTGCTATTCTAGTTAGATAGGCTCCCAAAAAAGAAGGTGAACCTTTTCCACATCATTCATATCATTTATAGTGTTTTTTTCCATCATTCACGCACATACTGGTAATCTTCCTAGTAGGTCACCAATCCTGACCACTACATCATGCTATGCATGGTTAACTGTGATGTTCTAATCAGATAGGCTCCCAAAAAGGAAGGTGCACCTTGTTGACATGAGTCATATCATTATTAATTTAACCCTTTACCATTATGGGGTGTTACATCCCCCCTAGAGACATCTCAACACACACCATGGGAAACTTTCTTGAAGGTCACCCATCTTGATCACTACTTAAATACAAGCACACTTAACTGTGATGTTCTAATCAGATAGTCTATTGAAATTAAAGGTCCACCTTGATTACATGAGTTATATCATTTATTCCTTAACCCTTTATCATGTTGGGGTGTTATATTCACCCCCCCCCCCCCCCAATCAAAACCTCCTCATAGTGGGTACTACATCTCAACCCATGGAGTGCACTACAGTTAAGGTTGGGTACCAACTCAGATATCCAATGTGACAACTGGTTCCTAGTTACAGCACAACCACCCTTCCTAAACATTTTCGTTAGGTCCTGGTCTTCTAGGTACCACCAGTTTCCCTACAGACACATGGTCCCCACCTTGGGACCCACCCACATGCATGAACAGGTCATCTGACTAATGAATTCCCCCATAGGCCATTACATGTCATTTACATTGTATTTTTTCTCCACTCACACAAACCCTTGTAAACTTCCCAAAAGGTCACCCATCCTAATCACTACTCCAATCCAAGAACACTTAAGTATGGAGTTCTAATCCGATAGGCTCCCGAAAAAGATGTTCCACCTTGTTGATAGGAGTTATATAATTTAGTCATATAAAAATTTATCATTTTGGGGTGTTACATTATTTCTACATTTAAATAATCTCAATATATTTGCTTTAACATCACATTAATCAAAGGGATATTATCTATGAAGTCATAGAGAATTAAGCCCTAAATTCACATTATTGATTGAAGAATGGAAGGAAGCATTCAAAGGACATATGGATATTGGATTTTTACATGAAATTTTAGGTAATTTATAGAATTCATATGTGATTGAATCATATTCGTGTTTAATGTAAGGAAGAATGAAACATAAAAAAAGAACATAAGTCCAATAGGAGTGGAGTTTTGGGTATTATTATTGGTCAATTTTTTTAAAAACACTTTTATCTTTTCATAATTATTTTTTAATTCAATTTTTATATTCTAAGTTTACTACCTCTTTAATGGTTGTGTAAAACAATTAGTGATTGGTTAGAGGGTATTACATATGATATTTAATACTTAAATCTAGTATTTCAATTAATAAATTTCTTTATCTTTCAATTGAAGTTTTTTATTAATTACTAAGATAGTAGTTTGAGTGTGATTGTATTAATGTCTTTTATTTCATTTAATTTTTAATTACCTTAATTGATAAAAAATTCTATCCCTCCAATCATTTTAGTTTATTTATTATGTAATAGCCTAGGTTATGTGGTGTGTTTCTATAGACTTATTCCATGTGTGTGGTGGTATTAATCTATCCAAGAAATTTATTTCGAAAAAATATACTTGATTGGGTTTTTTCTATATAATTTATTGGTTGGTTTACTATTTTGGTGTCACCAATGCCTTTTCACTTAAATTGGATGATGTTTTGGTCTATTAGTTATTACTGGTAGATTAAAACCCACCATTTCATTCATCTTCGGGTAAATAAAAAAGAAATATTGGATTCTTTTATTTATCAATTAATAAGAATAATAGTGAAATATTTTAAAGATAAGGATTGCAGTTTGTAATCCAACCCTAAACCCATCACCATAATATTATTCCTTAAAATTCACTTCTTTTAAACTATTTACAAATCTTATTAAATTTTAATTCATTAAAAAACCTCACACATATTATACTTGTGATGATTGACATATTTCTACCATATTTGGTGGAAACACGAGGTTTTCACTATAATATATATATATATATATAAGAACCAAATTTTTATAACATATTTTTTCACACTGATGAAAACTATATCAAAAAATGATTTCTATTGTTGGGGATGGGACTAAAAAAATTTAACTTATAATTTTATGGAATGTTCTAATATTGATCATTTTTAATGTATTGATCCCAATGTTAAGATAAAATTTCTAATTGAACATATAAAATTAAATTTAGATGATGATTTTGAATCCATTTTTCAATCAGACTCCAGTTAAAATTATAGAGGTTACTGTGATGCTTCAAAATGGATATAAACCATTACCAAACAATGAGGGGACTTTAAACACCTACATGCATTAACCAAAATAAAAAAATATACATTTCTACCATAAAATATATTTTTAACTAAAGATGGGTATAACATATTTACTAAAAATATTTTACAGGCTTTTCGGTCAACCACCAAACTAACATATCTATGAATTTACCATTGTGTGTTCCACATTGAATCCAAATGGAGTTTCATGGGATTGGGTAAAGTGGACATCCCTTCCACTCTCTATGTAAGGGGAGGAAAATTAATGGTTTTAAATTTTTTGTCTAAGAGAGATAAATTTCATGGATAACCTACAGAGTATCATCCTATAGAGTTTTCTTCCCCTCTTATAGGAATGTAGCAATCTAATAAGTGATCTACGACATAAAACAAGTATTAATAGTGACCTTTAATTAATAATTGTATATAATAAATATTTTTTACCCCATTTATCCCCACCTAACAAATATTTGAAACTACTTCATTGTTTTTTCAACATAATAATTTTTTGTAGTGATATGAACCAATTTGATGTATCATACAGATGCGCCTTGATTGAAAACTCCTAGTAAAGGTAAGAATATTTATTGTAAAGATATATTATGATTAAAAGATCAATGTAGGTGTTGTTACTAAAGGAATATATGAGGTAAGATCATCCAAATGTCTAATTCTAGAGTGAAATGTTGAGGAACTAACCAGTCTAGTTAGGAAAATGGATATTAAACGGTCATATGAGAAACAATCATGATCTAATGTATATGTTTTACATTCATCTCAAAACTATTATACAGACCAATGTGTATAAGAAAAAGGAACTGATATTTGTTCATCTACCTACAAATAAAGGAAATTTGAAATATGAAATCAAGGATAGGGAGGAAATTATTATGTATAATATGGATTTTGGAATTAACACAAACAATATAGATCCGCATTCCAATAGTAATACCAATAATCTTTTCTATTCCAAAAAATATACAAGCATCACTACTACTAAACTGTCTAACCACCACCCTTCCAAAAAAAATAAACCCTATGAAAAACACTTATATAGCTTACATCCCCCTATGTAGAACAATAAGGATCCAAATTTTTAGAGATGAGAACTGAGATAAAGGAATAACTGAACCATCATAGATGTATTTGAAACATACAATCAAAAAAATCAAATTACCATCCAAACTAGTTACAAACCCCAATGGTTCCATGACCCTTGTGAAATAAATTAGTGGAGTAGTGATTCACCCTCCTTCTAAATATGACCCCAAACAAAATGATCCCATCCTTGAAAAAAATAAGAGGATATTGAGAATATATAGAGGGAATATAAAAATAGGCATGTGAACTAGCCTATTGAGAATGGATGGAGAGGATAAATTTAAAATTTTGGAAAAGAATAAAAAGTAACTGGACACACCCTTGAAATGATATATTTCGTAATAGAGATTCAATTAACTACCACTATTCTAAATAATGATCCAATCGTGGAAGATACTGTATGATCAAAATATGAATTTAGATGATCAATTACAAGAGGGGGGTGAATTGTAAGTTTAAAAACATTAGTTTTTAACCTTAAGGAAAACTATATTTAACAAAGTTAAAGAAGGTAAATTCACAATACATGTTTAAGTTAAAAAAAACATACTAGGTTCTAGAAATATGGTTCTAGAAAAGAAACTTAAGAAAAGTTTACAAGGAAAATTTTCTACATTAAATCATATTTAATCCTACTTATCATTGTATAAAAAAATACAAGAAAGTATAAAAATATTATACTTTATTCCTTTATCAAAATAAAATCAAAATAAACTTTAAACAAAAAAAGTAACAATTATAAAATCTTTTAACCCACAGCGAAGGTTATTCAACAACATTGGATAAATGTACCTTGATTTATACATTCAAGAAATTCTGTCTGACCCACAGAAGGGTAATCCCTTGATAGGAATATTGGAATCTATCTTTCTATCCCTACAATCCCTCGAACTATAAGTTAGTCCTCGCCTCTGTCTTCATATCCCCAAAATTCCCCGACTAAGCATAGTAACAATTGGAGTCACACAATGAAATATGATCAAGGTGTTCAGTATGCACAAAGCATGAGATTCTCTCCCTTTATAAATCAATTCTGCTAAATGCAATCTCAGGAGTGATCAACAGTCCTTGAGCTCATTAAAATGAGATCTTTTTTATAGGCACTTCTCCAACGGTCAGCTCCCTCCTCCAACGGTCTCATTTTTCCTCAAATTTCATAGGCACATGTACATGTGTCACTAATAAAATAGTTAGTTAGAAACAGATCATGTGCCATCGATTCATAACTATAACAAGTGTACGAAAAATAATGTTTCTTATAAAAATATATATCTCATAGTATAAGGAATAATAATGTTCAGAGTCTAAAAAACTAATCATTCATATACAATAAATTAAGGATATTTTGATTTAGTTTTTCAAGGAAATCAGAATCTGAATTTTCAAGAATTTGGAGTCTGAAATATGAGGAATTTAGAGTTAGAATTGTGAGGAATTCGTTTTCCGAATTCAAAGGAATTCAGATTCAAAATTATGAGGAATTCATAGTAGGAATTCTAAGGAATTTGGAGTCTGAATTCTGAGGAATTCGGAGTCTAAAATATAAGGAATCCATAGTTGGAATTATATGGAATTAGGAGTCTGAATTCTAAGGAATTGGGGTCAGAATTATGAGTAATGTGGAGTTGGAATTATGAGGAATTTGGAGTCCGAATTATGAGGAATTTGGAGAAGAAATTATTATGAATTCACAGTCATAATTATGAGTAATTAAGAGTCATAACTTTGAATAATTTGGTGTCCTAATTATGAGGAATTTGGATTTAGAATTCTGTGGAATTTAGTGTTGGAGTTATAGGTAATGAAATGTCTGAATTATATGGAATTCAGAGCTTTAATTTCAGATAATTTGTAGTTAGAATTTCAGTGAATTCAGAGTCTGAATTTCATAAAATTCGGATTCTAAATTTCAAAAAAATTAAATCTGAAACAGAATACTTTATAACCAAGTATTTATAATATTATGAGGTTTTAGATGTGAAACCTAATTTTAAACTTAGTAATAAAAGGAGTTAGATTTAGAGAGACTATAAAATGAACCATGAAAACATAGATAAGGATAAATTTCTTTGGGGAATAAAATTTTTTCTTATTGAAATAATTCATAGGGAAAATATAATTTTCCTTAATATAGAGTGTTTGTGATTTTCAAAACATAGAGGAATGGAAAAATCATAAGGAATCTTTAATGACTTAAGAGATACAAGAAGTGGTAATTTAAAAGTATGCTTTGGAAACTTATAAAAAATTGAAATTAGTATACTCTTTATTAAATCTCTCAAGCAGCTTCCTAGATATTATAATTAACTCAAGAAACTATAAAATAAATACTGTAGAGTTCAATAGGATGAGATATTAAAAATAGGGAGAGTTTTTTCATCCTTAATCAGACCATAAATACCAACCAAATTTCAAAAACTAGTAATATTTTCAATCATTTGTAAAATTAAATTTTTTTATTTTATATATTCCTTATATATTTCTATAACCATTATAAATATAATTTCACATTCTATTTTTTACTTATTTAATGATTGGATTTATCAAAAACACAATAGTAGTTGTTCAATAAGTAATAAAATCCCATGTATTTACAACAGGGCTCTAGAAATATATGCTAGTTTGTGGATCAAATTTTATCTTACCAACTAACATCTATATGTTAAATGTTTAGGATAGTAGGACCCTAGCATTGTTTCCCATCATCCTAAAAATAATATATTTTAATGATATTAGTGGCCATCATAACTGAATATGAAGAAACTCTCACTCTGAAATTTTCGTGAAAACATTATCCAATTAAACTTTTTTTTATTCCATATAGTACCTAAAATATAATAATTCAATGTTCAATGTTTCACAAACTATGGAAGTTAATGCATAGGAATAATTTTATATGTTAATGATATTTTTTTTAGGTGATTAGTTATTTTATAAAAAATAAATGATAAATAATTGCGTGGAAGATGAAAATATTGTACCACCATTGGCAGAAACGGTAACCCCTAATTTATTTGATGGATTTGATAGTTTTATACAATAATTTTAATGCTAATATTTCAATTTTTTATTTGAATCAAATTTTATAATGTTATCTAATCTTAATATAATTTCATCCTTATTGTAGCTCCCAAATCATCAGTGAAAACCTTTACCCATTTATTTTTAATATATGTTCCTAATGGAAGGGAAAAAGTTTCTTGTCATCATTTCTAGAAACCAATTTCTTGAACAGAAATAAAATTTTATAAATATATTAAGGTCAAATTTGAAAGATGCAGGCTGGAGTATATGTGATATCCCTGGTATCACTTCAAATTTGTTCATGCATATAATTTTTTTGGAAGAATATTGAAAACCTATTATACAAACCTAATGAAAACTTATCCTAACCATGATGGTTGTAGATAAAAAAGGTAGAAAAAATTTAAAGGAAAAATATACACATTTTTTACTACTAGTTGATCAATCTCATTCTCATAGTTCCCAACAAATCTAGAATGACCATAATTATTAATGATAATAATGAGTTGATTCTTATAAGATTCTAGAATAGTTGAAGAGTTTGTACGTACTATTTTAAGTTGACTTACGGAATAAGAAAAGTGATTTTATACTTTCCAATATAGACCAAATACTAGAAATATTATTATGTAAATCATTTATATTTTTTAATGTGTTTTTAGGATACTTCAAGGTACCCACTGCACCAAAATACAAATAAAAAGCAATTTCCACATGTTCTTATGGTATATTTTCTTTTAATAAGATGTCATTTGGATTATTTAAGGAACAATTATCTTTCAAAAATTCATGGTGATCACTTTATATGACCCTATGTTGGTCTTCATATAATTTTTTCAATATTAAACCACTACGCATAGAAATTATTTTTATGACTCCCTAAAAGATATGGATAATTTTTTAAGATGATATATTGAAAATAATTCTATTTTAAATTTTAAAAAAGTACAATTACATAGTAGAGATATTAATAATAAAAATATATATAATTTCATAATACAATATTGATGTTTATGAAGGAAAAAAGGAATATATCATTGAATTAAATTACCCCACTTTTGAAAAACATGTTATATATTTTCTTGGACAATAAGATTTATATATAATAATCATAAAATATTTATGTAATATTTATTTTTCACATTATAGATTACTCTTGGAGGATACAGAATTAAGTTTTAATTATGTTTTTAGTAAAAAAAATTAGTATATTAAGTATAAACATGACACACCTCCAATCATTAGTGCACTTAATTTGGAGATCATGTTTTAATGTCTGAGTGATAAGTTAAACCAAGATATTTGATCTATTTTCTCCTAATATAATGAAAGTAAATATCATATAATTGAATATGATTAGACAAAATTTAATGCATCCCAAAACTACTACAAAACCACTAAAATAATTTTGGGTTGTTTTTTAATTTGGATAAATGTAAATCACATATTTCTACTATTAAGGTGGTTATTTTATCTCATCATGAACCCCTTAAGTACCTAATGAAGATGATATCAGTTAATATGAGGTCTGTTGGATGGATTTTGATGCTCTGTGAGGTTGATTTAAAAATGAAATATAAGAATGGAAGAGAGAATGAAGTGGTGAAACAATTTAGAAGGATTCCCTTCATAGTTGATGTGGAATTTACAAAAAAAATACCCCTTGAATTATTTCATCCTAAATGATTATTAATATTTTATTGAAGGATAGGTTCCCCATTATGATGATATGGTCAATTATTTCATAACTTATAATGTTATCACCCACCTGAATGAACAAAATACACAAAAACTAGAATAAATTCATGTTTTTATATTTTATAGGATCCATATATTTATAAAATCTTTAAAAAAGGATTAGGAGGTGTATTACTAAGATTAAGGTACTATATATCTAAGAATTGTTCTATACTTTAACATGAAGATGCCACTTTAGACCTCAAATATCTATGAGGAAGTTTTTATAATTTACTATATATTATCCCATACTGTTTAATGATTCCAATAAATATTATAAAATATATGTGAAATTAAATTTCCATGGTATTATATCAAAAATATAATTGATTCCTCAAAATAAAATGAAATTAAATGAAATCATTGAAATTTGTGTCATATACTCCATGATACCATTTTGAAAATCATTTGGAAATTATTGGATCCTACTAGTAGTGGAATGTGATTAATGAACTAAACTAGGATACCACCTAAACTAGCACATGGACCAGTACACCATTAGACTATAGATAATCCTTAATTCCCATGGGCATCAAATAGTGCACTTTCATCTCAAAAAATACATTGGTAAAAATATAACCTATAGAGAAAATATGAAATAAAAAGTAGTGTAAATAAAGGATAAACATACTAAAAAATTCATAACAAAAAAAATATACATTGAAAGATATACTACTGAAATAAATATAATGAAGAAGAATATAAAAAAATATCCTAAGATAAAAAGATAAAAATAATACATTATTGGATAATAGAAGATGGAACATAAAAAACCCAAGCACCACCACTAGTTACCCCCGATCAATCATCACATCCCACTATCCATCCAAGGACTATCCTAAACAACCAAAAAATAGAACAAAAAAGGGAATGAAAAATAATATATATATATATATATAATCATGAAATATGTACCTGGGAACTACTACATATGTAGGGTGTGGTTTAAAAATTTCAAGTAGGATCTCACTAATTTGTAACTTCGAATCCATTTGTAATACAATTCATAATGGTCTAATTTGGTCACAAGGTATAAAATTTGGTTTTTCGAATTCTTAACAAAAAAAGTTAAATAGCATGCCACATATGTGTTTCCAAAAAACAACCACCATTATTAAATAAAAGAAGGATGATTAAGAAATTTTATTAAGTATTTAAAACCACATAAATATGTCCATTGAAACCATATAATGTGAGAAAAAATACCATTTATCCCTATTTACAAACATTTATTAAGAACATAATTTTCAAAATAACCTCATGAAAAACCACTTTTTGAATGCCATTTTAGAAATAACCAACCGAATTTTTTAAAATCACACATTTAACATATTTTAAAAAACTTGTTTGAAATTAAACCAAAAAATACTTGAGATGACAAACAATCATAAAAAGTTTCTAAGGAATCGTGTAAAAATAAACCAATATAAAAAACATACAATAGTTCCATACGATCATATATACTCAGAAAATACAAGAAACCTAAAAAAGAAATCTCCTCAAGGTTCAAACAACAACCTATGTGTCCTGAGATACATCCTAATTCTCACTTATCTAGATCAGGAACTAGTGATGAGGAATTTCGTTTAGTTCTATTGAACCTATCATTTATTAATAGTTTTTTATAACCAAATGTGCTTCATCATGATCAGAGATTTCAAAATAAACCATGGTCTACTCTAATGCATCTCAGATCCATGGAATTATCATGTTATCTCAAACAGTATAACCCGGTACATTAACCAAGGATGAAAAATCTAAACAAGGAATTTCACATCATAAGACATGTACTAATCTCCAAGGAATATAATGATATGACAACATGAAACATGAAAATCCAATGAAATAATAGATCATCTCATATTTACAATTTCATGTATTTTAAATTTACCCTCACAGCTCCTCTAACACCCTAAAAATATCCCTTTTCTAATCCATGTATATACACTTCGCAATAAGTTACATCAATATAAATCATCCCAATAAATGGTCACAAGCCACCATGAGAATAAAAATAATCACATGGGGATTATTGAGGGACTCAAAATTGTATGAATAACCCATACATAATGTACCAATTGGGATTTTATAAAACTTCCAAAGAATCCAAGTAATTTTTACACTATTTAAAAATTACATTTCAAACAACCCTTAAAAATAATTTATCAAAACTCACTTAAAATGTCATTTAGAGACCCAACAATTTTCCACAAATAACATTAAAAAATGATAAAAAATTTTCTTTAGAACAAAATTGGTTCAGATAATTCTGGTAAAAAACATCAAGTCCCCCTTCAAAACATTTCAATCCACCATGATACTCAATGGTCTCAAAAACATTTAAAGAGAATAAGGTCAACTCCCCTAGTTTTAAATAATGTACCATTAAAACAACACACACCCACTTTAAAGATAAAACTAATGTAAAACACCTACTAAAAATATTTCAATTCCATTAGAAAATCCACTCTATATTTTTAAAAAACAAATGGCATGAGACATAATCCCTTGATTGGAATTTAAACCACTTCCAATAAAATTTAAAACCAAATAAGCAAAAATAAAGACTTATAAATATATAAGAAAACATTTAAAAATATTCAAGAAATTTATAACAAGTATTTTAATTTAATTCCAATGAAACACCTACTTTGTTCAAGTAGAGATACAAGAGAAACTCAAATCCATCAATTAAACAAATACAACTATACCAAGAGATATCCTACTCAAAACTGATAACCCATATTCTCTTTATTAAAATCTCTCTAAAACATAATCATAACCCAAATAGAGGTGAGAATTAACAAGAGTGAAAAACTAATAGATAGGGAAATGTAAGAATATATGATGAGAAAAGTAAAATAAATGAAGGCTTTTACAATTTAAATCGAGAAGAATGAGAACCTAAATTGAACTACGAATAAAGGAGGAATATCCCTCCATGAGAAACCTAGTTTGATGAAATAAGAGGAGTAAGGTATGAAAAAACAATAAAAACCATTGGGGAATTATAATTTAACAACATTAATGAAATCTAGTCATGTTTCATGGTTTTTATATATGGTTTTCCCCACCAAATATCCAACATATTAATGGAATTGGTTATGAAAAATGATCTTCCATGGTTTGGCTTCAATATTTACAAACTATCCTAAAACCATAAAAACACACTTTACAAATTACATACTTGATTCCATGTTTTTTAAAAAACTTGTGATATTATTACCACATTACCTATATTAATTAAATATGTACGGTTTCCCTTTATCTTCATAAGTTTTGGACTAAACTATTCACTACCCATGTATACCAACCATAAGCTATAAAAATGATTAAAAAATACCCATCATAAGTCAAAATACATTATTGTTCCTATACCATGTGTGAAAACCATGCATACTAGAAAAACTATATATTATTCATGGAAATACTCTAAAAAACCTCAGAAATAAAAATTACCACGCATTATTATAAAATGATACAAAATATAAGGTAATAGTTACATGTGGGTGTTACATTTCATCATAAAATGTCACTATATTCCCCAAAAAAGTCACTGGTAAAAGTCTATGTAATAGATAAATTATGAATCTTGTCACCTCATTCCAAGAAGAAAAAGGTTTGGATCAAAATCAAAATAACATAGACTCTATAAAGGTAAAATTTGATCCATCCTCTAAATGACGCAATAAGATCCATAATCAATATATAAAAAATGAAAAAATCATTGACCATAATCATCCAACAAGAAAAACTAAATAATTAGAGATCGAATAGGTTCTACCTACAATTTTTAATTAATATAAAATGACGAATAAATGTTACCCTATTGAAAAAGTAGAGTTCCCAATACATCTATGATTCCAGAAATTAATAAAATAATGAACAACAATCCATTAACTATAGACAACCACATCCTTGATTAACTCCAAATCCAAGGAACATCTAAAGGACCCCCTAGAAAAGTAACAACACATATAGTTAGATCATTCATCCAAATAGAATAAACTACATAAAATCCTTAAAAGAATCTGAATGATCTAAATACGGAATACATATCTCCTAAGACACAATCAAAAAATCCACCACATCTTAAGAAATCAAAGCATATAGAGACTAATGACATACCTCAATCAAATTAATTATGTGAGCGCTAACCTTGGATTACATACTGAATGAAAAGTGGAAAACATTGAAATTCTAACCAAGTTATTTTCTTATGGGGAACCCGATAAGATCTAGATAACACTAGCTAGTGCATAATATAAACATTTCTAATACCTATCCAACGTATGAAAATCATACACTGAAGTCGAACCTACATCCAAAGAAAAACCCAAAACCCATGTGTGGAAATATTTAAAAGGACAAGAATTCCAAAATAATTTATATGAAGTGTAAATAATGATATGTAATAAACATCCCAGCAACCACTACTCGAATAGAGTAGACTAGAGTAATATCTAATGATTTCACAAAAAAATACACCTAAATTCTACAACACTATAAATTCCTGAAACATGAATCATCAAAACAATGCATTCCCTACGTACCTAGGGAGAATATTCCTCATCAATTCACTTATCCATATCTCACCTAACCTATTCTCTAAAACAAAAATGATATATAAATAACTACAACACCATCAAAACTGTACAATGATGATTTCCACTCTACTAGGATTCAACTAAAGATTCAATAATGTGAAATGAATTATCCATAAAGAAATACACATCACTTTTTCTTGATTCCTTTATATAATTAAAACATTAAATAAAATGAATCAAAAACCAAACTCAATCAATCTTCTCAAATAAAGAAAAATGGTCTCTGTCCATATTTAGTGATGAAGTCCAAAAGACATATCAAATAACAAAAAACATATGAAAAAATAAAATTCCTTTCAAAATCACAACATGCTTGAAGGAATCAATGAAAATCAAAAAACAAGTTTTCTTCTAATATAAACCCAACCATTTGAAAACATGTCACTTAATTTAAATACCAATTTCCAAAAGTATTTCTCAAACATTAAATCAATATTTAAAACAATTAATTACTTTAAATAAATATCTAAATAAAATATCTCAAAGATCATCCTTTAAACATTACAATACATTCTCCACCCTTTAAAAATATTATAATTCCATCCCCCAATTCATTTTCATTTAATGAAAAGAATCCATTTTTAAAATCACCACAGAGGGTTAAAAATTAGTCTTCATATAACCCAAAAATAAATGTTAAAAACCAAAACATTTCTAAAATAATTCTACATATCACTTTCACCTTATAAATATAATATATTCCTCATTTTAACCCCAAAATAAAAATCAATAAATTTTAATAAATGTATCCCCCAAACATTTTTTGAAAAAAAAAATTTTATAAAAAATATTGGAGGCCTAATTTATAATCCCAAAATCATACTCTATAAAATATGTCTTTTTTCAAAACACCAAATTTACACCAAAATAACACATAAATACTAGCATTCTACAATTTTAAACAAAGTATTGTCTGTATTATCCGTGTATCATATGAACCAGTCAATTAATTTCACCCCACTATAAATTTATCAAATTGTTTCTAACAAAAATCGTTACATAACCATTATTAACTCAACCAATTTTTTTGATAGAAAAAGGTGTAGTCATAAAATAATACATACTACATTTTCATGAATGAGTGTTGAGTTTTTTCCCAGCTTATTAATACCTGAAATTCAACCTTATGTTGTTGATAAATTTTTTTCTCCATAAAAAACACTTTATCAAACCCCATAAAAAATCACAATATTCAATAAGGATAAACACTCCGTAATTGGTAAATCCAAAAAAAATAAAAAATAAAAAATTAAATCCCCATAGACCTTGGTAACTAGATCACCATTATGAAATGTGGTGGTCAATAATCAACTCGTGTCCAACCTCTGCATCCACAACATTAATACTAACTCAATTTTATCCTTACACCCCAAAATAGTAATAAAGTGACATAATATTTTATACCCCAACTGTCAAACATATTCATTCATACCATTTACAATGAGTCATCCTAGGTTATCACCTAAACCAACTCTTGACCTATCCTACCATTGGCATGGAGGAAGATCATAATCCCCGTAGACTGGAAATATGTGCATGGGAATCTTAGAAAATACATTCTAAATGATTTCTCCCATAATAATATTATAAATTAAATATTTAGTGGGAAAAAAGGATAAATCAACCAAACATAGAATAAGAAATAAATATCCATATAATTACCAACAATTTAAATAAATAAAAATTGGAAGACGATATAAAGAACATATCAAGAAAAAATGCTGAATTAACATTTCATAAAAGATAAAATAATATAGACTCATAAATAACACCAACAACACCAATTATAACCCCATAGTCACTGGTCACATCCCACAATCCATCTAAGGACCAACCTGAACAACCAAAGAACATAATATAACTAGTCACATAAAATAGAAAATTTAAGAGATGCATATGCATCCATCAAATACGCAAATGTAGGGTGATAGTTAAACATTCCTAGTAGGATTTAACCAATGGGTATCTTCAAATATCATTATATTATAGTTGATAATTTCTTACTCTAAAAATATGTTATAAAATATGGGTTTTCACATGCTTAGTAAAACTAGGTCAATAACTTGCCGCTTATATATTTCCAAACAACCACCCCTTATATTAAATGAAACAAGGATGATTAAAAAATTTCATTAAGAATATAAAAATAATTAAATAGGGCCATTAAATCATAAAATAACAATCCAAAACAATATTAATCCCTCTTTCCTAAATTTTATTGCGAACATCTTTTTCTTAAACAGCCTCAAGAAAACCCAATTTTTTAAAACATCTTTACAAAATAACCCAAAATTAATTTTTTAATTACACTTATAAAGGGTTTTAAAATAACTCATTTGAATGTAATCAAAAACACTCTCATGATGATACATAATCAAAATAGTCTCCAAGTAATAAAAGAAGCATAATCGACGATAATGGTCATATAATGGTTCAATATGATCGAATAAACTATGGGAAAAAAATAATGATAATCATATAATTTTTTTGCTAAATGACCAAAGATATATGGTATGTATCTTAAGACTCATATATTTGGATCCTTAAATGGAAATTAATAGACTGGGGAAGAACTTCTAAACTGTTCAAGTTTTTTTATTCGAGTAGAACTAATTAGGAACTGTAACGACCTAAAATTTTATAAATAAAATTTCCCTTTATTTTTAATCAAATGTATTATTTTATATTATTGATATAGAAAACACAGGCACTTATTTGGTTTTATTATATCATATTATATATAAAAGAACACTAATAATCATTTACATTTATAATATAGATGTTGAATAGTGATGGACTGATTAGTATAAATATAGTGTTTTAACAAATATGATTGACATAGAAAAAGTACGTGATGGCCACAACCAGTATGATCATTCCCTATGAGTCTCATTTATCAAATATTTTAAGGATGATAGAACCAATGGGAATTTACTTTCACAAATTCCAAGATGAGATTCAATAACATAAGCATGATCAAAACCATATATGGGAGAAGTTTAATCTCATCGAGATCACAGCCAAAACCATGTATACTGAACCACTCCATGAAATTATCATAGTTTCCAACCATACACTAATGGAATTTTCTGCTAAATTAAATTAAAATGAATCAAGCACCTAAATTTATTATTATGCCCATTATTTGGTATATAATAATGAATATAATTTTCATCCTATTATTGTTACTTTATAAATGATTTTTATTTGGATACAATAAAGAAAAAAATTAGTTTTTGGGAAATATTCAATGTCAATTTAGGAATTTATTAAGTTGAAAAAAAAATGGAAATATTTAATATTTAAAAAATAAATATTATTATTAAATACTTTTTATTAAATATAAGTAATCATATAATTTTTATGAAGTCAAAAGAAATTTTTATAACTGTTTGAAATTTTTTTGTAAAATTACCATGCAATTCTCAAATATTAATTAATATTCAATAATTAAGAATGAAAATATTTCGAAAATTATTATGATAAAATGAATATTATTTTTGGAGTCATAAAATAAAAATAATCCAATAGTTAATATATCATTATTTCATGAGATAGTCTATTTCTTTTTGAAAAAATTAAATATAATATAAATATAAAATCTATATTATGACATCATAATGGAACAAATGTAATGTAATAATTATTATAAATTGTCTCTCTAATAAAATATATATTTTCCCTCAAAGAAATATTATTTAATTTTTATTTTATTAATTTCATAAAGCCTTTATGAATCCTTCAACCCCATTAAAATATTTTAAGGTTTCAAAATCATTTATTTAAGAATTTGACTCACTTCCATATAAAAAAAATTATTATTTTATTAATTTACACACTTAGCCATATAAAATAATGAAATTTACATCACTTTGGATGAAAACATGGGAAAAGACCATGGTATTGTTTGTGATTTTGTATATTTTATTATATAGAGACCAAAACCTAAATATGAGAAATGATAAATAATTAACCACACTTTTCCTATATAAACCCCCCAAAATTCCATTTATATTCACTGAAAATCCTTCGATCACATATTTAATCAACCTTGTCATCTCTATAGGCCTCCCAAGGTGACCCAAATCTCTCATTAAGCTCCACCCAACCATTTGGAGTCATGCTCTCAAGGTAAGGGATCTTCACCTTCTCCTCTTTATTCATGTATCTTTATTAAATCATGCAATTTCCATTTATATTTCCAAATATTGGGATATGTTTTTCCATCCCCCTATTAATATGAATTTTTTACAAATTTTGATATACACATTTCTCTCTCATCAATCCATTTTATGATTTTTTTAAATGATGTCATTATGTTGTCAAAATTCCACCATGATTTTCCATACTAAATAATTGTGTAATGAATACCCCTACCCATTTCCAATCAAGTATGTTCTCCTATATAAAATTATAATTGTTTATTTGAGACTTTCATGAATTTATTCTACATTCCATGACTATGGAATAAAATATGAAGACAAATGATTCCATTTTTTTATTTATGTAGAAAACATAAACCGGATAATGAAATAAAAGTTATGGGAGCACTTGGAATTATATAGAGATCCAATGAATTGGATAATGGTTAGGATCATGAGACTTCATGTTGGTAAAATAAGTAATACTAATTATTTTATGGGATATTTTAAAACATTATTTATTGGTATATATCCTTGATCTATGTTTATGATGTAGTGTATTAAGGTGTTTGCATATTTCCCATGTTGCCTTTATGTCATCTTGTTATATCATGCCTCATTGTTAATGTTTATTATTATCACTTATTTTCCCCAATAATATTCATATTCTCTAACATATATTATCTTCTTCACTTTTAATCCATGTTTATTCCATTACCGGGATTTATAACTAACACCTTTCTAATGTATGTCCCTAAGTTGTCCCGTATAGTTTTAAGTATGATCATGTTAAAGAAAATCTCAATAAATATGACGTATTTCATGTTTTAAGTTGTTATGTAATGTTACTAATTTCCAAATACATATAATTTATTATCATTTGGCTTTTATTATTTGTGATTTTTTTAATAAATTTTTAATTAATGGGTAATGAATAGAAGGGTTGTTATAGTTAGTATCAAAAGAAATGTTTAGTTATTTTGGGTATTATGATTAGAAAACACGATTGAAAGACATATGGATAAGAATAAGTATAATAAAACATCCCTATATTGTTTTATATACATAGTAATTTGTATTTAAATAAAATAAATCTTTGTCTTGACACTACAAGTGGATGTGGATTTGGCATAAATGTACATAGGGGTAAAACCAAAAATCACCATGTTGAGAAATACTTGACTATGAATTGGTGCATAAAGATGGGCCTTTCTGGACACATAGTTTTACACTAATGGGAAAAATACTTTGGTAAATTAAAAATATCATAATGAATCATTATTAATGGAATAAAAAATTACCCATAAGAATATATTTTAGGAATGATGTCATGGATAACATAGATTGATTCATAGAAATTCATAAGTTGTATCTTTAATTTCATTATAATCTTGGTAATGTCTTTAATAGTTTAAAAATACACATCCATAATTTCTCATTGATTTTATCCAATGGATTGAAATAGGAGGAATCAGGTAAACAATTAATGTGAAGGGAAATTTGATTACTACCCCAATGAGATGGCCAATATAATGGGAGTGGGAATCATAAACATTGTTACAATACTCTCTTAGATGACTCAGGTTCTAAATAGATACCTAGATCATGAGGGAACCCAAATCCACCTTAGAAAGAAAAAGTGGAAATTGAGAGATTTATGTGAAAAAGGAACTCTAATTTAAATGGATCATCGGGTCCCTTAATCGTGGAACAATAAATGCACTATGTTGATAATATCTTCTCCATCATTATATTCTTTGAACAAGAGAGGGTTCTACTAGTTATTTATCATATGGAAGTAGAAGTTGATAATTGTTGGAAATTGGTCAATAATAAAAAGCCTCTGGAAGAGATCAAAGCGATGGGGTGTAAGGAATTATGGAAAATATTTTTCAAAATATATTTTCCCCAGACTCTGTGACTTAAAAGTTAATGTGATTTAATTTCTATCATGAAAAAAGATGATCAATCTACCACGGAATATATGGAAAATTTTAGAATACATTCGTGATAAGTGTTCAGCAGTGTTGTCAACCATAAATACAATTTTGATCGTATCATTTATGGGATAAAACTAGTCAATGATAAGCCCTGGAGATCCGAGACATTGATATCCATGGAGAAATTCTCATATTTTCACCCAAATTATAAATAGAGATTGAATAATCTCATGGGTATCCAAGGAATATCTAGTAGAAACTGGAGTTTAATTTTAAGGTTCAATTGAGATGTATAATGGTTATATGTAATTATAGAATCCCCCTTCTCAAATGATATGAATGAAACACCTCATAAATTTCCCATGGAGGATTATGAACTGATTTATTAGTGGGAAGGATGGACAACAACATATATACTGCCGACAGGAGAAACCCGATAATGTATTTGAGGAGAGGAATTCTCTAATAAACCCTCAATATATTGATCATTTATTTAACTATATTGAACCATGGTAATTATCTCTCCAATGCACTAAGCTCGCGGATTTTGGAGACAACCAACAACTTCCAATGAATAAAGGAAGAATATTTACTATCATAATTGCTAAGGTGTATCCATATAATGATGTGGTCGAAGGCAAACATGTTATTCATTAAATAATAGTGAATGTACTTTTTGATTCAGGTTTTTAACATTCCTTCTAATCATTCATGTTAATAAGAACTATTGAAACACCACCACAAATCATAGAAGTGGGGTTATTTGTGAAAATGGAAAATTGGGAAATTAGTACCTCAAAATTATATAACTCCTCCCATGTAAATCATTCGATGTTGAACTTCTTGGTGAACCATATCATACTCCCTTTAGTGGAATTTTATTTAATTCGGGGTATAGATTAACATTCCCCATATAAATCCAACATAAATTTCATTAAGAAGGATATAACTTCCCATATAATGAATATTCCTTTGATTCTATACAGGTTAAAGGAGTAGAATGAATATTTATTATCTCAAAAATTTCAAGAATGGATATTATTTCCCCATGATGAAGCATAACTAGCTCAAATTATTGATTCTAATGAAAATATCATCCTTAATAACATGCCCATTCTGAGGGAATATGATGATTTGTTTCCTGAGAAATTTTTTGGTAATCTTCCTAGTAGAGAGGTTGAATATTCAATCAATCTTATAACTGGATGGTATCATTATCTAAGACTCTATATAGAATGGATATTGTGTAAATTGAGGAGGTAAATATTAAACTAAATGAGAATCTAGAAAAGGTTTTATACACTCAAGTGCTTCACTATGGGGTTCACCAATCCTCTTTTTCAAAAATATGGATGGGTCAGTGCACCTTTGCATTGATTATTGTGAGCTTAAAAAGATCATGATAATGAATAAGTATCCTTTCCATTGATTTACGACATGTCTGATCATCTACGTGGTGAAAAATACTTCTCCAAGGTGGATCTATGGTCAGAATATTACCAAGTTAGGTTGAAGGAGGATACCCCAAAAATTATTTTCATACAAAGTAAAGGAACTATGAGTTCATATTAATTCAAATTGGACTCACTATTTCCCTAGAATGATTAATGTTCTTTGAATATATTTAATTTAGAGATTAATTTTAAAATAAATTTTTAGTATTTATTAATAATATTCCAATATAATAAAAAAGAAAGTCAGAGCATGAAGAGAATCTAATAACTACACTAAAGACCTTACAAAAGAAGAATATTTATTCCAAGTTTAGAAAATGTGTGTTATAGTTAAAAAAGTCGCATTCATGGGGAATATAAAAAGAAGAAATTATATATCTATGGACCCTTAAAAATATAAGAATTTAATTCATGGTTGAGGCTGACATATATGATAGATATCAATAGATTATTTAGATTAGTTGTCTACTGTTATCGATTGTTGAAAAACTTCTCTTGATTCTAATACCCTTTATTCAAGATAACACAGAAGGGAGTCAGTTTTTTTTGGTATAATGAATGTGAAGAGATATTAAAGGATTCAAAAAATTATCATACCACTACACTTACACTCACACTACCCATATGTGGATAACTCTTAATGGTATTCAATGATTCATTGAATAATGGATTAGGTTGTGTGTTAATATAAATGAAAACATTGTAGCCAATTATTCAAGGAAATTGAATGTTTATGAATAGAACTCCCCAATTCATGATCTAGATTTGGTTGTCGTGATCTTAATGTTGAAAATATTGTGAAATTATCTATTTGTGGAGAAGATTGAAATATATATGGATCAAAAAATCCTCAAGTATATAATCACAATTAAATAGCTGAATATGTGCCAAGGAAGATGGTTAGAGCTAATCAAGGACTATAACTACTAAATTCTAAAATATCTTATAAGGGAGAATAAAGTGGAAGATTCTCTAAGTGGAAAGGATCCATAAAATTGATCAATGATGATAATTGATAAGGATATGGTCATTCTATAATGGAAAATCATAGACATGGGAATCGTAAATTAAGGAATATCATCTATCCTTTGAAACTTTATTTCTCAACCATTACTTTTATATATGATAAAGGATGATCAAATAGATGATATAGGAATTCAGAAGAATATGGAAACTATAATAAAGCGGAAATCCTAATATTTCAATGTTAATTAATAAGGAGTTATAATATATTTTTTATGAGTATGTTTACCATCAATTCTTGTGTTAAGGATGGATTTTTTGGATTATTCACATAGATCGACCTTCTATATTTATCTTGGAAGCACAAAGATGTATTGAGATAACTGAGAGAACTGTTGGTGGGAATATATGGAGAAGGAGATCGAGGAAGATACATCAATAAGACTTGTATGTCATCAAGTGAAGTGTGAATTGAAAAAAATATATAAGGACATGATGAAACCATTACCAATACATAAATGGGATTCTGAAAACATCACCATGGACTTGTTCACAACACTTATGAAGACATCAAGATGAAATCATGATATCTAGGTTGTGGTGGGTCATCATACAAATACAACACACTTCATTTTGATTTGATAGGATTATTAATTTTACCAACTAGCATGGATATTCATTAGAGAGGTGGTGAGGCTGCATAGAAAGCCCTTATCAATTACATTTGACTGAGATCCATGATTTTCCTTGAAGTTTGAGAAGTGCCTCTCACATAATATTCATATTGAGTTGAACATTAGCATGTATTATCACAATCAAATTTATGATCAATATGATTGTATTATCCAAACATTTGAGTACACGTTGAGATAATTCTCAATTGACTTCAAAGGAGGATGGGATAAACATCTTCCTCTGGTTAAGTTCCCATACAATAACAGTTTCAGCACTACCATCAAAAGGCCCCCTACAAATCCCTTTATTGGAAGAGGTAAAAAACATCAACATGTTGGGATGATGTTGATGATTAAAAACTCATAGAACCTAAAATGGTCAGAATATAGTGGAAAATGTTAAGACCAATCAATGGAAAATCAAGGATACTCTAAGTTGATAGAAAATATATGCTGAATATTTTCTATGAGACCCAGATTTTGACATTGGAAACATGTTATTCCTCTATATATCTCCATGGAATATAGTGATGATATTTTGGAATAAATTAATTTGTATTCCAAGATACATCATATACTTTGAGATACTTGATTTCATTGGAGTGGTGGCTTATCGACTAGCACTCCCACCAAACCTATCAAAAGTACATCATGTATTACATGTATCCATCTTGAATATGTAATTAATAGACCCCTCACATGTACTCAAATAAGATGTGGTACTATTAGAGAATAATCATTCAAATAAAGAGGAGTCTGTGAATATCTTATATCGTAGATACAAAGGTCTATGAAATAAGATAATGTACCTGGTCAAAATTTAGTGGAAAAACCACAACACTGAAGAAAAAAATGTGGGGATTGGAGAATGTTATGAAACATAATTAACTTTTTCTCCTTTAGTGTGGTAAAAATAAATTTCAAGGGTGAAATTTCTAAAAGGAGTAAGAATGTATTGACCTAATTTTTATAAATAAAATGACTCTTTATTTTTAAGAAAATATATTACTAAATATTATAAATATTGAAAACCAAAAAAACTTATTTGGTTTTATTATATCCTAGAAGATTAAAAAGAATGATAACTATTATTACCATTGATAACATGGTAATTGAACAATGATCGCATGATTAGTATAAATATAGGGTTTAAACTAATTTAATTGACATAGAAAAAGGAATTGATTTCCTCAACTAGTATGATCATACCATGTGAAACCCTTTTATTAGAGCATATAAGGGAGATGTTATCACTGGAATTTTCCCTTGACCAATCCAAAGATGATATCGAACAATATAAGATTGAGTGAAACTGTTTATGGGATAATTTCAAGAACATCGAGATCACGACCCAAACTATGTATGCAAAACCACCCCCATGAAAGTCTCATAGTCACACACCATAATCTTAGGGAATTTTCTTGTTTATTACAAGGATATGTATTAGGACACTAGAATTATGAGTATGTACTTCATTTTTATATAATAATTAATATAATTTTTGTCCTATTATTTTTAATTTTTAAATGACTTTTACTTTTTATACAATAAATAAATAATGAATTTTTGGGAGATATTAAAATTAAATTAAGTAATTTGTTTTAATGAATTAAGGGATTATAGAAATTGTTAATTTAATAACAAATTATTATTATTAATTTTATTTATTAAATATAAATGATCATATAAATTTTATGAAGCCAAATGTAATTTGTATAAGTGTTCAAATACTGTTATTGTGAAAAAACATCAAGCATTTCTCAAATGTACACTATTATTTTAAAAGATAAAAGTTATATATTTGTAAAATTATTTTTATAAAATGAATATTTTTTTTAATTATAACATCAAAATTATCCAATGTTTAATTTTAAAAAAAGTTCTGAGATAGTCAAATTTTTGGGTAAGATTTAAATACAGTATAAATATGATGTGTGTGTTTTGACATCATAATTTTCCAAAAGTTATATAATAAATACTAGAAAGGGTATATATGACCAAATATAATTTTAAATTTTTTAAAAAAAAATTATTTAACGTTTATTTTATTAATTTTATAAATCCTTGATGAATCCTATTAAACCATTATTATATTTTAAAGTTTTGAACTCATTTCTCTAACATTATGACTCACTTCCACATAGGAGAAGGTATTATATTATTATGTTTATCCCATGAAATAAAAAATTAATTAAAACCACTCCCCTTTGGACAAAACCATGGTAAAAACCATTTAAAGGATTGTAGTTTTGGTTATTTTATACTATAGAGTCCAAAACCAAAATTTGAGAAATGATAAGGAAGTTTCCACTCTTTTCTATATAAAATCGCTCAAGCTCTATTTTTTCTTCACAAAAAATCCATGGATCATGTAATTACTGTGTAGTCAGCTCTCTAGATTCCACATAATGGTCCCCTGAGTTCTCAATAAGTTCCTCCCAACCGTGTGGAGTCACACTCTCATGGTAAGGGATCCTCACATTTTCCTCTTCATTCATGTTTCTTTATTATATCATGCATTTCATTTACATTTCCTAATATTGTGGTATGTTTTTCCATTTTCCTATTATTATCTGTTTTTTTACATATTATGAGAAACCCATTCCACTCTCAACTACACATTCCATTAATTTTTTTATGTTCCATTGTTATGCTACCAAAATTTCACCATGATTTTCCTCGTTAAACAATTGTGTAGTGAATACCCATACCCATATCCTATCATGGATGTTCACATTTACCCACTCATACTAATTTATTAGGGAATTAAATATTTGTATAATACACTCCAATATCTTGGAATAAAATGTGATGTTAAATTGTTACATGTTTTATTATCTATGTTGAAAACCTAACCATGAGAATGAATTTAATGTGACATCTGCACCAAGAATTATATAGATCTATAATTAATTGGGTAATCTTTTGACTCATGAGACATCGTGTTGGGATAATTAGTGAACCTAATTTCTTTATGGGAGTATTTTTATAATAATGTATCAGATATTATCTTTTACCTATGTCTATGATGTATTGTTTTATGTTTTTTCCACATTTCCGATGTATTTATTTTAGCATGCTATATAATGTATCTTTATTCAGGTTTATTATTCTCACTTATTTTATGCCCTATAGATAAGACTATTTTATAAAATGTATTATCTTCATCATGTTATTCCCTATTTATTCCTTTACTAGGATTCATACCTCACCCCTTTATTATGTATAACCCCAGGTTATCCCACACATATTTAATTATGAGAATGGTATGTCATTTTTTAATAAATTTGAGTAATTTTTTATTTTATGTTTTTATGTAATGAAAATTTTTAAAAATTAAAATATAATTACTTCTCTTCAATATTGTATTATATGTACTTTTATGTAGTTAATAAACAATTAATGTGTAATAAATAAAAGGGTTTTAATTGGAACTATCACAACTATGGAAATTAAAATCATCCTTGGGTTTTCCAATACATCCCAAGGCCATGGAAATGTATAATTATCTCACTCAGGATAATAAATTACATTACCATAGGCATCACACAATACCTACGAGATTTCAATTTTATAGATCCCTACTAGTTTATTAGGACTCCCATGAAATTCCAATAGTAGAGGTCAAAAAATATTGAAATAATACATAATCACATTAATAAAATTTCAGAATTTTGGAATTAAGCCTCACCTTACCTCATACACCCTTGCAAGAAAAATCCACTTTCTTATTCATGAATAATTACTTTACAATAAGATACATCTATATAAATCTTACCCACATGATCTAAATCAAATATGAGCACAACGATGAAAACATGGGGGTCAAATAGTTTCTCACACATGTTTAAAACAACCAAATATAGAGTGAAAATTGGAAATTCACAAATGTGATCAGGAATCCAATACATTTCATTACCATTTGAAAATGATTATCAATAATAAATTTAAATCCATTTCTCAAAAAAAATCTTATTTGGATACCCAACCATTTTCCACAAATCACTTTTTTACATAATAAACAACTTTATTTTAAAAATAAATCGATTCCAAAAAACCTTTTATAAAAAATAAATCCCATATTAAATACATTTAAATCTACCATGAGACCAATAAGTCTCAAAAACATTTAAATATAATAAATATTAGCTTCATTAATAATTAAAAAAATCCATCAAAAAATAACACACCAACTTTAAAAATTGGATTCAAATTCCCTTTAAAGGTATTTAAATTCATATATAAAATCTACTCTAGAATTTTAAAAAACACTTCAAATGATAAATTAGTAAATTATAATAATTTAAAAATATTTCAAAGTAATTGAAACTCAAATATTCATGTCATATACATGTAACATCATTAAAAATAAATTGAAAACATTTAAGAAATTTATAACATATGTTATAAGTAATTTATGATGGAATTCATACCTATTTCAAGTGGAAAAATAACTTAAGCTCAAGACCTATATTGGAAAATTAACAACCCATCTATGTGATTCTGACATCAACCCATAACAACCCAAATCTACATCAACACCACCCTATAACCTAATCCTAATACATATAGTTTTTAGGGTTTTAGGGTTGTGAAAAACTAATAGTGAGGGGAAAATTTATAGATAGAAGGGAAATAAAAAAATAATTTTTTCCCACATTAAATCAAGAATAATGACCCCCAAAATCAAGATAGATTTCCTCACTTACTGAATCTCTTCAATCATCATTGTACAAAGCCTCTCAAGAAAACAAGGCCTTTCTTCCCAAACTCCAAATTCTTATGATATCAATCTATATAAGATTTAATCCTACTCTGGGATATCCTCATCCACTCTTACAAGAACTAGAACTTTTTTATTGCTCCATGCACCGTCTCTGGACTAAAAAAAGATGCCTCTCCAATTTGAATCTAGCCTATGCATGACATGAAGGGTCTCCCAAACAGGGCCTCATAATGTTCTATATTCATAATAGAGTGGAAAATATATTATTTTAATCATAATATACCAATTGAATGTGTTCCCCTCAACTATGGTCATAGTATAACACACAATCACTCATCATATCCTCTAATACATGGATAGTTCACTTGGTTCACCAATATTTTTGGGGGTGGAAGGCCGTACTCATCCTCATTTGGTTCTTAAATTCCTCTTGTTGGCCTCTCCTCAACTGTGACATGAACCATGAATCATGATCGTAGAAAATAGTTCAGGGAAACCCATTAAGGTGAACAATGTCCCAAACATAAAACTTACAAAAACTCTCCACTGAACTCTACTCCCTGATAGAAAGGAAGTTTGATGAATTCTTAATTTGGTCAACTATAGCTCAAATGGTGTTTTTTCCTCTCTCTCTATATACAAAAAATCATTATATAAAATTCCATGGATATTATATACCATTTCCATGCTAGGATCTCTAGGGGATACAAAACTACTTATAGAAGATGGTGCCCAGCCATCATGTTTTCAAAGGTGAGGAACCTTGAGATGAACTCATCAATGCTCTTTCTCATGTCCTCGCACAAAAATGTCCACTGAATGTATTTTTAAATATTCTACACATCGAGATGTATGGACAAAGGATAAGTGTGTAAATATCTCATCACCAACATTGACATCGTGACTAGGACCACTATTCATCCCTAGAAAATGATGATGTGATTTTCTCCATCAAAAAAATTATTTGGTGACTGTAATGAGAAGATATAGTCAGAAAATACCTCAAAGTAAATGTCCCCCAAGAAAGAATCTCTTATATCATGGAGGAGAAGTGGAGTTATAACCATCAACTAAAGAAACATTTCACCCTCATTCTCAACCAGGATCAGTTTTAATGAGGCCATCTTCTTAGACACCTCCTCCACAAAGTGATCCTGGAACTTCCTCCTTAGGGAATCTACCACCATATTTCCCGTCCCTGGATTATATAACATCTCAAATTCCTAGTCTTGTAGAAACTCAAACAAATTCCCCTATAGTATGTTCAATTTTCTATATGATATTAAATAACTAAGACACTTATTTTCTGAGTAAACAACAAAGCACTCAACCAAAAGATTGTTTGTTTACATCCTTAGAGAGAAGACTACAGTTTCTATATATATGTAGTGAACCACATATTTATACTCAAGGGGTCTATCATTATTTGACCCATATGAGATAACTTATTATATCTGCATCAAAATTCATCCAAGACTAGCTATTGAGACATTCAAATACAATACCTACTCCACGGCCTCCTCCAATAGTCTCAAAATAATAGAACATGTTATCTTGGGCATACACTTCTCGAAGGCCCGCTATCACTACACGGTCTTAATAAATGGGTTCCCTTTACATTTAATTTGGTAAAAGGGGATACAATAATAAGGAGTATTTCCACAATCCCCATGTAGTATCCCATGATTCCATGAAAACATTGCACCTCTAACATTTTATTTTTGGCTCCCAAGAAAGTACTTCATCGATTTCCTTTACTTCCATATCTAATACATACTCGGAAATGAAATCCCCTATAAAATGAACCTGATTAATCTGGAAGTGTAAAATCATGATCTAAACATAATTATAGTTCCTTTGAATAAAATATATGACCATACTCAAGTTCTTTTCAAGATCCACTTATGATGCATAATATATTAGTATATTTTCAATGATGACAATAAAAAATTTAAATCATTTTCTAGAAGATCAATTTCATCAAATACATAAACATAGTAGGGGAATTATTCACAATATAAAGAATCACAAGAACACATAGTTTCTACAAGGACATCGGAATACCATCTTCAAAATATCAATATTTAGAGCACTCAACTAGTGGTAGATGGATCTGAGGTCGATCTTTGAGAACCATATCGAAACTCCAAACTGATCAGATGGATTTTTAATTATATATTAGAGGAACTATTCTTTTTCATGACCACATTGAGGTTAAAATAATCCACAACAAGTAAAAATCATCCCTTTTAATTTTTAATAAACAAAACTATAGAAACCTAGTGGGACAAAATGGATCAAATAAAACCCTTCTCTTGAAGGTCCTCCAACTATAATTGTAACCCTCAAAGCTCTGTAGGGGACATCTGATATTCCATAAAAGATATTATAGTGTTCCATGGATTTATGTAGATACAAAACTCTATATCCCACCTTAGAGGTACCCCAATATCATCATTGGAGAAGTCTTCCATAAAAGCCACCATGATTGCAGAATCTCGATGCCTGAAGATTCTTAAAACTCAAGGGAAACACTCACCAACTGATGTGTGATGGGTTGTGTCATCATTCTCCCAAAATCCAATATTCTCACCCTAAATCTCTCTCACCCATAAAATAGAATTTCATCTCATCATTGCAAATGAATCTGAATCATCTGTGGTGACATCCAATGAAGACTCTGACAATGGGAAACCAATACATATACTATATGATGTCATAGGATTTCCTAGTGAAGTCCAAAACATAGTGCAGGAAACTATCTCTCCAAAACAATCACTCACATTAGTAGTAAATAAAATAAATGGAAGAATATTTCCCCATAATAACCCCGAGATAGAGCTGTTAGGATAAAACCATAACCGAGTGATTTATATCTTGCACCAGTGTTAAATAGATGAAGTATTGACTCATGACTATGTCTACTAATACAAATAAAATAGTATAATAAACATTCATCATAACTATAATCCTCTTGTACACTGTTGGGTCATACGCAACCATAGCATGCAGCTATTTGTGACCTCAGACGCCATCTCCATGAGCCATATGTGGCCACTTAGTGGTGGTGGTGTGAGGATCTCATAGATTGTTCTATTACTCATATCTCCTCTTCTGGGAGCTCCACCCACTCCACTTCCAACTCTACCTCAATGAGAGCTACCATTCCCCTAACTTTGAGATTCATGATCACTATGCTTCCTCTATTGTGGTGGTACAACAGCTATCATTATTCCATCCTTAGCACATATAGTTAGGAGATATCATGCCATGTGAACTCTTCCATTATACACATGTCACACCCCCTCTCTCGGATTCCCTGGTCCTATGTGTTATCCCTGACCATGTTCTTGATTTTGATCTTGGGAACATCTCTTATACCAATATCCTTTTGAATGGAACCTACTAGATACTATAGGTGACTCGTCCCAAAACTACCCATTTCTAACTCTAGATTAAGATATTCCCTCTAACTGGAACTCTCTGTCCCCATATCATTCTCCAACAACTCGATATATATGAAAACTCACAAGGGTAAAACCCTATATGTATATCTCTATGGAGACACTACTCAAAAATTTATGCCCAGAAATATCCATCTAATTCAAGTCAAGGGAGTACCACGTAATGTCTTCAAACCCTAATGCATACTCTGAAACTATCTTACCTCCCTAATTCATCTAGAAAAGCTACAATATAAGAATAAAGTGTATGAAGGAGGGGTATCACTCCACACAGAACAAATGTTGGAGGTTGGTCTATGAGAGTGTTGACCCATCATGCATCTATGTTACTAGACTCCACCAACACCCAGTTGCTCCACAGAAATGGGTATATTACAGTGCAATCACCGGATCTGTAGGTTTCCAGATAATCTTTAAGACATGAAACATAGACTATATCCAATCCTCCACAACCTATGGATATGGATCATTATATAACATTAGCATAATATGGAATTGGAACTTATAGAGTGCACTAAGACATTGTGCATCCTTAGCTTTCTCTACTGGTCTGATCTTCTACTCAACATGTGGGGGTACGGATAAATTTCCACTTAGAGGACTAATTTCATGGGATGGACTATAAACTAATGCCACATCACTCTTCAAGAATTCATCACGATCTAGATTCATTATCATGGATGGTTTTCATCGCAAATGAATCCTAAAAATTTAATCAAGATGTACCATGGTCATATGAGAATATATATACACTGGGGATCTGAATCATGATGTAAAAAAATCTATATTCTATATATTCATTTAAAAAAGTTCCCTACAATGAATGTCTCAGTATACCGAGTCGACAAGTAGGTGGTCAGTGTCTTGATGTATGTATACATCTATTGGTGCACTAACATTCAGTTCCCTATCCTGAAAGGGAAAATTAAAACAGTTATCCTCAGTTTCCCTAAATCCCAACAAAATCCTAAGAAGGGGTTTAATCCAAACACTATCCCAAAGAATTAACGAGATTTAATACATATTTTTCATGACCCGGCCCAATGGGGATCAAGCCACAACTAACCCAATATCGCCTTCTTAGGTGAGGGGGTTGAGATAAGAACTGAAAGGAATAAATATTATTGGATTACTTTACCTAATGTACATGTATACACACCTATACATCTCAATGAATAAGTGAAAAGGAATAAAAGAATATTATGAAACATTTATAGTAATAATAATACATGATAAAACTATGGGGAATACAAAGAGTATGATAGTATAAACTAAAATTTAAAAGGGGAGAACATTCCTAACTAGAAATATTACCCAACCTGGTAAAATTTGATATGTAATACGCTGAGAGAGATCAGATCTAGATATATAATCCCCAATCACCATACATAGTCAAATTCAACAAGTATCTTGAAGATTCTCTATAATCTCAACTGGACTATCTATCATCTTTATATGACACAAAATAGTTCGTAAAATCCCACGCATGGGTGAGTATATACATACATAGTATGATGCCCCAAAAGATGAGGGTGATGAAATAAGACACATGGTAGGAAAATAAAGATCAACCCATTGTAAGAGAGTAACATATCTAACAACATGTATGTATATATATATATATATATATATATATTCTCAAAAAAATCTCAAACAATAGAGAAATTGGATCTCCATATCATATCCCCCCATTGGAAATATTACTAATAGTTACAAGAGTCTATCAAAAATTACCAGCATCACATGCATCTTCATAAAGGAAACATACAACCCAAGCCACACCTCATCACTATGCCATGTAGTCAAGGGGAAATATTAATAGGTTCATGACTCATTAAAAATTTCAATAGGTGGCTGAAAATAAATATATAGAGGACCCATAAATTGACTTTGTAGGAGGGTTCTATTTAGTCGATAGATAGAGGATGCCTTCCATATCCTGATAGGGGGAATCACTCAGATGGTAGAGGACCCATGCCGTGACTCCACGGGATGATACCAATTAATAGTTGATAGATGAGCCTCACCTTTTCCTAGTAGTAGTATTTCACACTAGTGATCATTGTCCCATGCCCTGATACCAAAGAGGGTGCCACTCGAATAGTAGATAGGGGAATCATTTTCTGCCTAGCTGGTGGGTGACACTCTTGTGGTAGTTGGAGGACCCATTCCCTATACAATATAAGAGTTCTACACTAGTAGTAGATATTGGAAACATTCCCCTCTAAATAAGTGGGTTCCAATCAAATTTTTAATTGAGGATCATTGCCTACCCAACAAGAGGGTTCCACTCAAATGGCTAGGGAGAGGAACCAAGAAAAGTCACAATATAAGGGTTCCACTTGAATCTCTTTGTTGATCCTGCATGATCACTACCATCATTGAGAATTTCATAAATAATTTTCACACTCATTACATCTCATTCCATATCTCATAATCCACTTTGAAGGAAAAAAATGTGTTCTATGTAGAAAATAGCATAGGATAGCCTACTTTCATGCAAAAATTAGTCCAAACAAAGGAGATACAAGAGGTATAAGTTCCTCAGAAAGAAAGTAGATCTACACTACCTGTAAGGGGACCCACAAGGCTTATGGTACGAATTTTCATCGTAGCATCATTTGTATTGATACACAAATCACAACCAATGTATACATACATAGAATATAGAAAAATTGAATAGTGTCCCTCATCTACCCAAACTCGTTCTAATGATCTTAGTTGTGTCCTTGTATTCTTACTCGTGTCCTTGTACTCTGGTTCATGGTGTTTTATCCCATATAGAGTTCTACCTATGTCTCTCAGGTTGTGACCTTGTACTCTGGTCATGTGATGGTTCACGAAATGTTCCTAACTATTCCTATGTTTTTTACTACCAAATTACACAATGGATTCCCAATACCAAGCCACACAGTGGTTGGGGGTACCAAATGGCATGTGATAATTTTATCACCTAAAAGCCCTTACATCTATTTATAGGGGCCAACATGTCTTGTGTTATTTTGATATTGATAGTGTATAGTCAATATGTTTGCAAAAGATCAAATATATTCACTAGTGTTCCAGATACAGATCCACTTCAATAGATCTCCCCTCTAGGCCACCTGAAAATAATGGATATCACCTCTAGACATCATTTTCATCTATACATTGTCTATAAAACATATTTCTTTCATTCCCATAAAATACTATTTGAATATTTATGCTTTACCATCACCCATAGAACCTGAAAATATTTTCAATCCATGGTGGAAGAACATGCATCCCACAATTCCTATGAATCTTTCCCAAATTCATCATTTCATTTGTTTCATGCAAATCTACCCCAAATCCAAGGGTATTATTTGGATCGTTTCCACATAGCAATGTCAAATATGGACCTTCTGGTCCAATAATGAATAACACAATGAATAGAGGGATAATGACATAAGAAAAAGATCTGAGATGATCATTGTCCAAGACTTCTTATCCAATAAATTATGATTAGGTTCCCTGAGGGGAGAAACATGAAACACTAGATGAATATTGAATAATCAATTTAAAATAGTTATACAGAAGCATGAAAAGGATTAAAGTTGGAGTAGATCAAATAAAAATGATGTTAATAGTAAATAATTTAATCAATTGGGGAATAATCCACAAAATGATGAGTCTAACCTAGATATTGGATCATTATTTGATGAATAATGTGTCTGAAAATGAATAAGAGATTTTTTGTTCACTCAGCCTTGAAATATCTAGATTTGGAGTCTCATTATTGTTTGATTCTCATACAAAAACAAGTGTTGGAAGAGGGCTACTCTCAATGATCTTATAGTTATCCATATAACCTTGTAGGTATTCCATAACAATGTTTATAAATTTGGAATTATGTTTTCTAGGTGTGTAATTAAAATAAATAAATTTATTAATTTATATTAAATAAACATACCATCTAATTGGAATTTTATTTCAACATCCCACACCGACCAATTTTAGGTTGTGCCTAGTGTAAAACTTGGGTTATGGAATGAAACATGGTATCTTATTTTGAATCTATTACTTCATTTTGGAGTTATCACATTTTAAAAAAAATCATGAATGTCATATATATAATATATTTTTTATTTTTATAAAATTAAATCAAGGAACATAGGGCTTCAAAATCACACAACCTCTCAGTGTTGATCTTTGAAAATATTTATAGATATATTAAAAATAATTATATCGAAAAAATGGCCTCTAAAAACATCTCCCATAATGTTCTTCTCACATTGTATAATTGGTCAACATACCATATTTAGAACCATTCATAATGACCTAAGGAATTTAAAATTTATGAAAGGGTGAGGTAAGAATCTATTTAAGGTTAAACATGATAGATATCAACCAATCACCCTAAGACAAAAAAATATAATAATAATGTTATGATAATATTATCATAACTTATAAAATTAATACCCAATCATTCACTAGTCATTAATAATGATTCATAGTCAAGGTATTTTCATAAAAAAATACATAATTCACAAGATTGTGGAATTGTCAAAAATCAATCATGGGAAATGAGATCATATATAATTATTAATACATATGTTTTTTTCATACATATAATATAAAATCATTTCATTATTAAAAGGTAACTTACCATATAATTATAGTGGATAGATTCCTAATGTGGATTTGGTTCACTCCCAATTCCATCATTTTCTTACTCAAAGTTTACATACAAGACTATAATAGTGGATAGAGTCCCGTTATGTATTGGTTTCATAATCCACTACATCATTAACTTAGTAAATACATAGTTTTAGTAACATTATAGTGGATAGAGTCCTCAATAGCATTGGTTCTAGTCGTCATTCTATCGATTCTATAGTCAATGATAACTATCAAGTCTATCATAGTGGACGAAATCTGTCACAAAATCAGGTTCAATCCCAATTCATGTTTATATTATCTAAGAATATATTATTATTTTACTACTTAATTGGGGTTATATATAATTAAAATATCAACTTTAACATAATAAAAACAGTATTTTTTATAAGATCATAAAAACATTCACCATTTAATCATAACATACCCAAGAAAAATAAACTTGTTTAATAAAGATTTCATAATTGAATAGTCTAAATCTATCTAGATAAAGAAAAAGGATAATATCATTAGAAAATTTCCCCATGGGAGCATTGGAAACATTTAAGGATTTTGACATACATTAAAAATACATTTAAAAGGCCGTTTGAAAATTTATTTGAAATCAAGACAAAATATCATTTTCTTTCGTTCACATTAAAATATAAAAACATTAAGAATATTGTGAAAAATATTTTCCTTGAAAAATTATAGGAAAATTTTTAGATTCATATTTAATGATAATAAAGATCATGATTCTGGTAAAATATGTTCATGTGATAAATGATAAAAAAATGATTCTTTTCACACTTTCGTAAGGAATGTCAAAACTATATCATATGGAAAACGTTAAAAATATTCCTTTTAAAACATTATAATGAAATTCATAGATGGTATAAAATGATTTTTTACAATAATATAATGGTAAATAATAATTTTTGTAAAACAATTTGAAAGCATAAACTTGGAATAAAAATATTTCCAACAAAAAAAATAAGGCCTAATTTTATTATAACTAATTTATCCATCATTTTAATAACCACGTAGTGGATAATATAATGGAATCATGGGAACCCAAAAAAACAGAGTAAAAGATAAATATGGGTTTGAAATTATAAGTATCATATTTTTTACCTCAATGGAAATTTAATATTTATAATCCCAAAAAATAAATTAGATTTTAACATAAAGACGTACCACTTTGGTAACCACTGAATCATAAAAACATTTACATAAATTACATAAAATAAAACTCTAAATACATATCAAATGTTATGTATGGATACTATAAAAATAAAAAAAGGTTCTAATATGAAACATTTATCAATAAGACAGTGTAGAGGTGAAGAACACTTAATGTTTTGGTAATATATAAATCAAAACATCTTGGAACAAAGAAACATATATGAATATCCAAATACAAAAACTTTGTAGGAAAATAAACATATTATAAATTCATGGGAATTATATACATAACAAAAAAATAAACAATTGGTGAATATTGTATATGTATCATAGAAAAAAATGTGAGATGAAAAGCCCATTACACGAGTCTGGAGTTTTTTTCATGTGATTTTAATATATATTGAAACAAATTTATGTATATTATAAATATACAATAAAATAATATTCATAATTATATTATTATAAAAAATTACATTAGAATTTCTAATTACCATTATATTAACAATTCTTCTATAAAATCATTATTTTGGAAAAAAATTGTTTGTTTTCCATACATGTTTCTGTTTGAAGGGTTAATTCATTGCACCATGTTCATGGTTTCATCATCATAAGAATACAAATAATTGTATAATTATCATATTTATTTATTACATACACTTATATAACTATCCATATAGGGTAGTGATGAAAAATGAACTACATCACTTCATATATATGATAGTATTTATGTACGCATGAGTAATGTTTCAATTTTATATGATTGGATAAAAAGAAATTTAAATAGTAATTAACTTGTATATAATTATAATTATATCAAAAATATCATATATATTCATTATATATGTTCTAATTACCATTATTTTTAGTAGAAAATTAAATATTAATTACATCACTTCGTAGAGGTGGTATCCCACACATACAAACACTCAATGTTATTGTTTCCAAACAAACGAGAGGTTAAGAATGCCCATAAAATTTTATCATTAAACAATTATAAATATTTTGAGAAATAAATATATATCCATTAAAAATATCTATATAACCATACATGAGAGTCAGAAATGAAAAATAAAATTCATGTCTTCGGGGAGGTGGTATTCCACATGTATACACAAGTGATGTTTGTATTTACCATATGATAGAAAGAAAAGTTAAAAAGGGTGTATAAAATAAAAGTAAAAATATTTGAATGTATTTATATAATGATATTATTATATTTATATGGATATGATATGTTTCAAATATGTATAATAAGATATAAACCTTAATGATCTAGGTTAACAGTTATACCAATTCTTCAGAAAACCACATTTTACATACACATTAAGATATATAAGTCATTATTTGGGTAAGAAAACATATATATATATATATCATGGTCATAATGGTTGTAATCTTATTTTGGTAGATATTTTTTAATATAAATGGATTAATTATTGTTAATAACTGAGAAGATTAAGTTCCATTTTATATGTGATGGGAGTGACAGACTTGTAATTATTCTTAACATGAAATATTAAAAGCATCTCAGTCAGGGTGAAGTCACAAAAAACAAATTACTATTAGAATATATGTTGATAAAGTATAAAATAGATTCATACAATGACATTTAATATGAAATTTTGTAACCTTATCACAAATTTTGAACCTTAATTAACATTTATTACCCTTTTATGAGGGTGATAATATTTTTACAAAAGATACTTTTCTTAATGACAGAAAATGAAATTTACCATAATACTAAATTTTCTCCTCTTAATTAAAAATAAAAAATTCATTTTTAAAGATTAAATTTTTATAAGTGTTAGAGATTTTTTATAAAATAAGTTCATAAAATAAAAAAAGAGTTTTTAGAGAAAAAAATATTTTTAAGAATAAATATTTACATATACTACAATCAAATAAAAAATTGGATCATATGGAATTTATTATATTACTTCTAATAAAAGTTATATTATTTTAATTAAAAATAAAATCCACAAAATATTGATATTTTAAAGTATTTATTTAAAAAAATTAATTACAGTTTTACAAAAATCATCATTTTTTATTATTTCCTAAAAAAATAAAATTTTAGAAAAATATCAAAACATAAATCTGACATTATATTGACACAATTATTTCTAAAATCTTCTTCATTATTTTAAATAAAATTCATATATGTGGAAAATTTTAATTATAATATTAGCTAATAAAATGAAATAAAAACCATTTTTTGAAGAAAATGTATTTTTGAATAATAAAATGAATTTACCATTATGAATTTATTAATAAAAACAATTAGATAAATATTAATCCATTTTAAAAGATATAATATAATAATTTAGTTGTAATAATTACTAAATATTAATTAATATAATCTATAAAAATATAAATATATTTCACCAATAAATTCAATTTTATAAAAAATAACTCTTTAACAATTAAAATATTATCTTTATTTATAACAAATTGATAATAACTGTATAATTCATTATTCACTTTATTATGTAAAAACATTCAATATATGTTTCAATATAATGATTATGTCTATATAATCATTATTAATATTAAAATTCCAACATATATTTCAATGATTATCAATAGTAAAAACTTTCTACATATATTTTTTTGGTGTTGTGTGTAAAGAAAGTAATAAAATACTAAAAATTTAGAAAAAATAAATATTTATTCAAAAATCATAGTGTGTTACTATATATAATAAAGGATTGGCGTATATTAAATCATTAAATTGTGATGGAGGGAATCCATTTTAGATTTAGTAATTTTTATTTCATTCACTTTCATTTTGGGTCATTTTTGTGTCTTCTTTTTTATTTTTTTTTTGTTTTTCATGAAACTTAATGAGATCAAATTAAATACCTTTTTAAATTTTGAATTTTGGAAATTGATGAAAAACTAATCTTAACCATGAAATAAAATTATGAGAATATTGAAGTAAACATGTTATAAAATTCAATGTGTTGTATATTCATTAAAATTCAACTGATTATTGAATCGCATGTCATTTCATATTACCCTATATTAAAATCACTCACCTAACAATATTCGAAACCATTTTTTCATCATCTTTAATGAGACATCATTTCTTATGGGATCCCACCCATTTTAATATAACTATAACATTCTAATTAATATATATAGAACATTTTAGAATTAAGGAAATTATATCCTAAATTATTGAGGAATTATTTTTAATAAAAATACCCTTTTTATAATGTTCTTATATGTTGTACTACCATGAAATTTAACCCTTTTATCCTCTAGAAACTGTGAATTACATTATTATTTATCCAAGTTATAATTTAAAAAAACTAACTATATTACCCTAATTGTCGATCCATGATCATAGATGATCTCTAGTGTTGGGGGAGATATATGATTTGAAGTGAAGATATATGATCACTATAATCTACTATTTATGTATTTATTTTAAGGATATTCTTAGGAAATTTCTAAACAATTTTTGTGAAAAATATAAAATAATTAATGATAAATAAAATATGATGGAAATATCATACAAATTGAGGAAAGGTAGTTTTTGTAGTTTTCTAAAAATAAATGATTCCTTTTAAATAAAAAATATTTTCATCTAAATCACATCAATGTAGAGTAAATATTTCAGTATTTTGTGAAAACTATAAAAATGTATTTTTATTTAAACAAAAAAATACACCATATTCTACCTCATAATCTTTCAAATTTAGAATCCACCCATAGACATAAAAATAACATAAAAATTAATCATGAAAAGTAACAGTACATGACTCATTATTTATAGAGTGGAAACTCAAACAACTTACGGAGGCTCCTGTATAATCTTAAATTGAGAAAAAGTTTCTTAAATTTATACTTTTTGTAATGAATAAAATAATTAAAGGAATATAGATATAAATGAGTATAAAAGGATAAAAAAATTTAAATTAATTGAATTAGACTCATGGAGGAAATGGAAATATCAATATATAGGAGGGATGATATTTTTGAGTTCTTTGGATGTTGGAAAAGGGACACACATTAGCTAGTGTTTTGAATTTTTCTTTGGTAATATTTTATAGGTTCACTTGTTTGGGATTACAAGGTTCATGTGTGTGGGAATAGAGATAAGAAATAAATTAATTATATTTTATAAATTTTATTCCCTTACATTAATTTATACATTGAGTTCATGGATATTTTTGAGATTAAGGAACATTTTATTGAATTAAATTAATGTTTATAAAAGTTGAAGAATCATGAATTTAGCTAATCTATTCAATTTCATGGAATAAAATAAGTAATTATATATTTATAAATATTTTTTAATTTTAAAATTTAGATCTATTAGCTATAGAAATATAATATGAATTTTTATAAGTCTGTGAAGAAGGATTCAATTATTATATAATTAGTAAAATTGATAATTTTTTATCTATGTAATAGGTGTTCTTAATAACTAATATTATGTGAGAGAAATGAAAATTGAAAATTATTAAAAAAATATATATGTAACATATTTTGATGTTACAAAACATATTTCCCTTTGTTGGTTTAATAAATAAGAATGTGTAACACTTTTTTAGTGAAGCAGGAGTTGTGAAATTTATGTTGGAAGTGGCCACCCTAATACGTAACATGTTTTTCAATAGTCTTGGTAATACTAAAATATTTTTTGGTATCATATATTCATAGAAAAAATATTTTTTGGGATATGTGATATTTTCATATCAAATGTCATATCCCTATAGATGGTATATTTTTCACTTTTCTACACTTGAGTGCATAATATATTTTTGATATGCATAATATTTCTATTGGATTGTATGAAATTTTTGTGATATAAAATATTTTTTCCATGGGAATAATGAAGAAGTTTTATTTTATACATTGAGATATTTTGGATGTCCTCATATATAATATTTTATCATTTTGAATGATATAAAAGTCAATGCTTTGTGCCATGGAGGAAAGGGTTTCACTATGACGGATTCAAGACAAACATTTTTAAAAATTAACTGTATTATAAAATCCTAAGTTAAAACATTATATGTTTATGTAACATTTCATATAAACTTACATTTTATATGAACTTGAATCATGGTGAGGGATGTCACATTGTAAAGAGAATAGAAAATTTGGGGTATTCATGTTGTTAAAATCTGCATTGTGGGGAATGCTTTGTCACATAGTGGCACATATATGAGGTATTGAAAATAATATGTATCCATTAAAAGATCTTATGTCTCATAAATACTTTTCATTTCAATTTTTCCACATTTATTAATCAAAGGTAGATGATTGTTTAATCTAGGGGTCATGAATCCCTTGAGACCCTCTTTTTATTGAGTAAAAGAATAAATAATTAAAAATATATAGCTTTGTAAGAATTTGGCATAAAATATCACAAATGATATAAAAATTAAATTGGTAAAAATTCTTTTAGGGTTTTATCGCTATGATGAAGCATAATTTTATAATAAGGGATAATATTTTTATGGATATATTAGTTCAGGCTACGATTGTTGATTAATCTTTCTGAGTTATGAGTTGTTTTCTCAATTTTTTTATAGTTTTATTTTCTTAGTCCTTATAGATTACATGTATAATAGAGGGGTAAATTTTTTTTGGATGGGTAATGATATCTTTTTTTAAATTATTGATTCTGATACTTTATTGAATAAAGTTATTTTTCTATTAATTGATTTTTGTATTTTGTGATAGTATAGTAGTTTGAGTGAAGCTATTATTAAGTTTGTTATATTAGTTTTTTTATCATTGGTTGATAATTATATATACCTCCACACTCAGTTTAGTTTATATATGATGGAATAATCATGGAAGACTAGTGAGTGTGTAATGATTGTTAGAATGTGTTTGAAGGTAGTGAATTATCCAAGAAATTTATTGGGAGTAACTTTAACTAACTAGGGTTTTACAAAGTTATTTATGGGGTGGATTACTATTTTTTTGTATTAGATACCTTTTCACACACACGATATGTATTTTGGATCAAGATATTATTTATTCTAGATTAAACCATACCAATTATTTTAACTTTTTCTGAATGATAAAATATTTTTGGATTCATTCATTAAACAGATAATAAGAACAAGAGTGAAATATTTTAAAGACAATGATATAATTTCAATAGGTAATATAATGTTAAAACCATAATATGCATATTTTCTATTAAAATACATATATTTTAAATTATTTCTATGTACTCTTATAACAAAATTCATTAAAACCCCACTCTCGTAAAATAATAATTGAAATTTAATTTTTTTCACCCCAATCTAAAGACATCCCATGGTTTCCAATATACTATATATATGATTTCCATAGATTTTTAATATCTTTTTCACACCAATGATTGTTTTTTAGGACAATAGTGAATAGAAAGATGGATTTTACGGTGATTGGTTCACTGGTTTGGAGGGGTTGATTTATCCTATATTTTTTTCTTGTCGTAAATAAGGTTGTGGTGAGAGGTTGTCTAATGCATCATGGGGTTGAGAAGAGAAGGTTTTTTATTCATAATTATTGTTAAGTTTTTTTGTTACGTCATTCAGTCTTGACTTATTTCATATATATTCTCATAATTGTTTTTATCTAATCATACGTAAGAGTTGGTCTTCCATGGTTATGGACATTGTGCTATAGAAGACTGTCCCAAAGAATTTCTTGGTTCCACCATTTTTTAGATCATTCCTCCTTGAAGTATATATTTTTTAGTGGTATTGGTATGTGTTTGATCAGGTTTGATGTATATTATCAAATATTAATCCATGATATTATATGTTTGATCACTTTAGAGTGATGGTCTCTAGATATTGTGATATCCCTTATTTGTATTAATTTTTTGATGTTTCAACCCCTAAATTTTTTTGATATTGTGTTATGATATTCATATCTTACAAGATTAATTTTATAACTCCTATAATTAAATTATCATTCATGGTTCTCATATTTTTGTTAAATATATGAGGATCTGATTTCATTCGTTCTATTACCTTTGAACCAGAGATGGACCTCGCTTATCCTTTGGTGATTCTTCGTCAATTATTTATAGATCAAAATCTTTTTTCTTATGTGATAAAAAATTAAAATTCATGGTACTTATATTGATCATCTCTTCCATTTTCCCTAATTTATTTTTTATTAATGTCATGTTAGGGGTTGTGGATCTCAGTTTTTTAGGTTTAGGTCATGGTTTTGGTGGAGGTTGGTGTATCATAGGTTGTTAATGGTTTTGTTTAGGGTATTGGTGATATTAAATTATTATTTTATTCATTTATTTGGTAAATGATCCTAGAATATTAATTTTTATTTGGGGGACCAACATATCTCTTATGATATTTTTCTAAAATTTATGATTATCGTGATTTTCCTATCATTATGTAAAGAGATTGAGTTAACCTATAAATAGAAAGAAATTTCATTAAAGAATTAAAAAGGTGGATGAGTTTCACATAAGATATGTGTTTTTCCTATTATTGATCATAATTTATTTCTTATATTTATTTATGATCTTATTATTATGTTAGTATGATATATCTTTAAAGTCCCATCATGTTCAGAATTTGATAATTATGTAAGGATGTTGAAAAAGTGATGTTGATACAACCTTATACTTGATATGCAAATATTGAATAATTAATTTTTAGTTATAAATTGAATCTTATTAGATTATGATATATAGAGATGTCTTATTACTTAAATTGTAATTTTTATCTTCTTTTATTTATTCTACTTGTTCAAATATCTTATGTTTTATTTTTTTGATAATCTTGGTTGATTATCCTTATTATAGTAATTTATATTTTAAAATAATTTTAGGCGGATTTATAAAGAGGTGGTTTTGATTAAGAATCTTATTGAGTCATTAAGAGGATGGATCAAATTTTACATTTCTAGAGTCTAACTTATTTTGAGTCTTATCGAGCCCTTTTTCTTCTTTGAATGAGGTGACAAGATTCATAATTTATCTATTACATTGACTTTTACCAGGGACTTTTTTTGGGGAATATAGTTACATTTTAGGATTAAATGTAACACCCACTATTGGATCGAATATAAAGATGTTTATATCTATTAGATTGAACAATACAAGAGGGGGTGAATTGTAGGTTTAAAAAACCTATGAGTTTTAGCAACTAAAATATTAGTTTAAATGATCTTAAACTAATACAAATACAAATACAAATACCCACAATTGTATTGAATGTAAAAAGGTATGATGTATTGTAATACTAATGTAATGTAAAACAATTGTATTCAAGGTGAACACAATAATCAGAGTAATACAAAGATGAATGATTCTACCTTAAAGCGTATAGAATCAATCAATACAAAATGTAATAAAATGATTGTAATTGAAACAATTACAATTGAATATGTAAAGAAGAAAGGAAACAATACAAATTCCTTTCTAATACAAGTAACAGCGGAAATGTAAAAGTATTACAATTCTTTTAACCCAAAGAGAAGGGTTATCCTTTCACCTAGGATAAAAGGTTTGTCTCACCAACACCTTGGTGAGCCCTCGATACGATGATCAGCACGTCTGTCTGCCTATCCCTGGCAGCCCTCGATACGATGATCGGCTCGTCTGTCCGCCTATCCCCGGTAGCCCTCGATACGATGATCGACACGTCTATCTGCCTATCCCCGGCAGCCCTCGATTTTGTAGGTAATCGGCACCTCTGTCTTTCAATTACTTGAAATCCCTCGATACGATGATCGGACGCACAAGGCAGATGAGAGAAGTCACAGTGTCTCTCTCTAGAATCTTGGTAGTTCATAGAGTCTCTTCATTCGTTCTCTTCGTTCATCGTTGTTCTCTCAGCTTCAAATGACCTCCTATTTATAGGCCTCGGGTTCCAACGGTCATATTGAAACAGAAATCACGACATCGTTTTGATCAATTTGTAACTAACTCAACGACATCATTTTGTTAGGACATAAGATATATAGAAATGAAAACCATGGGTACGATTTAAAATGTAATAAGTGTTTTTGACAAAGTATCAAAAAAAGTAATGATCATCTGAGTAGTATAGTCAGTATGATATGATTAACAGAGTCAGTACGATCAACATGATCAGTACGATCAGCATTGTAAGTACGATCAGCATTGTACGATACGATAAACAAGATAGAGTACAATTGTAATTTCTAGAATATGATAGAATACATTTGTGATTTCCAAAACATGAGATAGAAGTCAAAAGAGGACTTTTGACTCAACAATATCCCCCTTTTTGGAAAGCACAACACACAAAGTAAATGTAACAAGAAATACTTATCTCCCCCTGAGTTATTGAAAACTCTTCTGAATAAGAAAATTAATACAACTAACTCCCCCTTAGGTATGGACTTTCCTAAGGATAGTATCCGTAGATTTTCCTTAAGTATTGTAAAGCATTCTCCCCCTTTAGAAAACATTCTCCCCTTTGTAAACATTCTCCCCCTTTGTGATTTACAAAAAGGAATAGGTAATCTTTGAAATGTCTGAAAGAGTTAGAAAACAAATACAAGACAATGGATAAAAGAAAAGGATCATAGAATTCATTCCAAAACAAAGACAAGTCCAAAAGAACACAAATACAACAATAATTTGTTTTCTCTTTCTTTCTCCTTCTTTATAAGCTCTTGAAGAAAAGCTTTCATCTTCTTGATCTCCTTCTTTTCTTCAGATATTGATTCACCCTGAGTTTTGAGAAGCTCTTGTTGGTCTGCAAAAATCTGGTCTTGATTTCTGATAGTCTCCTCCTGGACTCTGATTACTTCTTCAAGGGTATCAATTCTGTTTTTCAAATTCTTGTTATCTTTGGATAACACATAATTTTGATTTTTCAACAAAACCATTTCATCTTTGAAAGATTAAAACTTCAAGAATTCAGATTGGAAAGCATTCATTCTCTCTTGCAAGTCTTTCACTGAAGGAACATCGGCTCTTTGAGAAGACAAAAGATTTAATCTTTCAACCGTTTCTCTGTCAAGCTTATTGAAAGCAATTGCAAGCTCATTTGACAACCTCTTTATATCTTCAATTTCTATTTCATGATCATTGATTGAGCTCTCTGTTTTGTACGACCACTTGGTCATCTTATTGCATGCCTTCTTATGAGCAACCGAGCTTTCTGAAAGAACTTTTAAATCGGCTTCTACTGACAAAACATTCTTCCTCAATTCTTTTACAGAGCCAAACTTCTTCTTTTGGTTGTCAGTAATAAAATCAATCTTCCCTTCCAGCCTCGGAAAAAAAGGAATGGTTTTCTCAACCCTTCTCAAAACATGAACAATGTAATCACCCTTCTTGAGAGAGAGTGTATGCTCTGAATCAGTATCCTCATCATACGATGCTAGTTCATACGATCTTCTTGAGTCAACAACTGGCTATTTCCCTTTTTCTTTTTCTTTCTGCTTTCTTTCTTCTTCTACTTTGTCACTAATGACAACAACTTTATCAAAGTGAGAGGATTGAGCACCTTGCTTTTCTTGAGATGACATTCGGTCCAGAGATCGTGCTTGATCGGCTTGGGGAGTTTGTTGAACGCCTTCACTCATCTTTTGAACCGATTCTTCTCTACTTTTCTTTGAACATTGAAGAAATTCTAAAAGAAAATCTCCTTCTTCTTCTTCTTCCACTTCTTCTATTTCTTCCATCACTTTTTTTTGTTTTCCTTTCTCAGGTAGACTCTGTACGATGGGCTCTTGGTGCACTTCTTCTATTAGTTGGGCACTAGCATCCTCAACCGCTTTCAAGACTTTAGAGACATCAAAGTCCTGAGCCTTTCTTTTCAAAAGAACCTTCTTCTTCTTCTCAGCCTAAAGGGTTTCTTCTACCCTTACTCTTTTTTGCAAAAGCCTAAGCAGGGTCAAGACCGAACTTCGGATCACCTTCCTTTCTTTGTTCCTTATCCTTTATCCATTTTTCTACAACCACCTTACTGTACCTCGGCTTCTTCTTGGGATTTAAACTGGTTTTTGGATCAGACTTTTGAGTTACACAAGTAGACTGAAAATCTTTGGCTGGCATAGGTGCCAATTGATTCTAAGCTAATTCAGCTTCTACATCTCTGACAAAAAGTTTTGTGTTGTTATCAAAACAAACATTCAACTTTTTCATCGTACTTTTGATAATCCAAGAAGGCTTCAGATCTATGAGGTTTCATTTCAAAGGAATGTTACAAAACATCATACTTTCAAAAAATGAATTTCGTAAGGATGGCTGGATACATAATCATCTGGGACTTAATCCCTCCTGTCTTGACATTCTTAATGGTTTCAAAAATATACCCCATGAGATTCACTTTTCTCATATTCACAAGATAGTAAAGCATAAATATATCAGAAACTTTTAGAGTTTCTCTATCCCCTTTCCTTGGGATAAGAAAACCTTGCATCCATAAAGTGACAAAACGATTGTTTGGTGAAAGATGAGACACTTTTCTCTTTTCTTCATTAATAACAAACAAAGTCTTTTCAGCACTCTCTCTATTAAACGTACCAACTTCCTCTTGTAGTTTGTGAGATGGACAAAAAGAATCCCCTTCTACAGAAACATTCAGAAAATGTGCCTCTTGTTTCACAGACATAGACAATTTTCTATCGTACACAGCAAAGTTTATCGTATTGTCTTTCTCGAAAGAAACGGTTTTGTAAAATTGACAAACTTCATCAAAAAGAACCGGATCTTGAGAATCAGGCTTTTCAACACACAGATGTTCCCACCCTTGAAACAAAATGATCCTTCTGATTGTGGAATCATACGTATCGAAAAAGTCTCGAGATACTAACCTTTCTCTGTTAAAGTATTTCTCTGTAAAATTCTTTGAAGACATTTCGGCGGGAGTGTTAGAAAAGGATTGAGACATAAAGGTTCTGCCGATGAGAAGATCGTATGATGATTTATAGCTGGTGGACCAGAGCTTCGCCTCAAATCCTGAAAAACCAATGTGGGTTTGGGGAGGGGAGAGGGGCTATTTTTAGGCGATAAAGGGGTGACCATTGATCTTCTACGGTCAAAAAAGAGTGACCATTGATCTTCTACGGTCAAGATTAGAGAAAACCAAATCAATGGTTAGGATTAAAATAAGGAAAAAAAATTTAAACAAAATGAAAAAAATACCTGTCGGAGAACGTAATGTAATTGTTGGTTTCGATAAATTTCAAAAGAAAATATAAACGTATGGAGTAAAATAGAATTATTAGACGACATGCCGATGGAAAACAAATTCAATACTATCATCGGCCGATCCAATATCATGATTGATTGATACGATGGAAAATAATTTCAATACCATCATCGGTTGATTCAATATCATGATTGATTGATACGATGGAAAAGAATTTCAATACCATCATCGGTCGATTCAATATCCTGATTGATTGATACGATGGAAAAGAATTTCAATACCATCATAGGTCGATTCAATATCATGATTGATTGATACGATGGAAAAGAATTTCAATACCATCATCGGTCGATTCAATTCCATGATCGATTGATATGATGGAAAAGAATTTCAATACCATCATCGGTCGATTCAATTCCATGATCGATTGATACGATGGAAAAGAAACAGAAATATAAGATTATTAATACGATAAACAGAAAAAAAAAATTGTCATACGATAAACAGAAAACAAAAATTGTCAATACGATAAATAGAAAACAAAAATTGTCAATACGATAAACAGAAAACAAAAATTGTCAATACGATAAACAGAAAACAAAAAATTGTCAATACGATAAACAGAAAACAAAAAATTGTCAATACGATAAACAGAAAACAAAAATTGTCAATACGATAAACAGAAAAAGATATACATATTGAGAGAGTAAATACTTAAAGAATATAAGATAGAAAGAAATATAAAGACATAGAAAGAAATGTCCTCCCCCTTTCTACGAGGAGTTTCTTACTATTATGAGAGATGTAAAACAGGAAGTAGATATGAATGATTATTTTAACTTAATCATTCCTAGATTCTGTTTTATAAATTCAAATCTATCGAAAGGTAAAGGTTTTGTAAAAATGTCAGCAAGTTGTTCTTGTGTTCCGATGAATTGTAAAACAATATCTCCTTTTTGTATGTGATCTCTAAGAAAGTGATGCCTAACATCTATGTGTTTTGCACGTGAGTGATGTGATGGGTTCTTACTGAGAGCTATGGCACTTGTATTATCACAAAGAATTTGAGTTTTGGAAAAACTCATACCATAGTCATTGAGTGTGTGCTGCATCCACAATACTTGAGCACAACATATTCAGCTTCAGCAGTGGATAGTGCTACTGAGTGTTGTTTCTTGCAGGACCAAGAAACCAGAGAATCTCCTAAGAAATGACATGTTCCAGATGTACTTTTTCTATCCATTCTACAACCACCAAAGTCAGCATCTGAAAAACATTTTAAAACAAAATCATTCCCAGAAGAGTAAAAGAGACCTAAATCCATGGTGTCTTTTAAATACCGAAAGATTCTATTTACAGCTTTTAATTGAGACTCTTTCGGATTAGATTGGTATCTTGCACATAAGCATACAGAAAACATTAAGTCTGGTCGACTAGCTGTCAAGTATAGAAAACTTTCTATCATACCTCTAAACATTTTTTGATCTACTGGTTTCCCAGTTTCATCAAGATCAAGAGTATTAGAGGTACCAATTGGAGAACTAATACTTTTAGTTTTGTCAAATCCATACTTTTTGAGTAAATATTTTATATACTTATGTTGAGATATATAAGATCCTTCTAGTTTTTTAGAAATTTGAAAACCTAGAAAGAATGTTAACTCACCCATCATACTCATTTCAAACTCAGATTTCATTAAGTTTGCAAAAGAATTAGTTAATGATTTATGAGTTGATCCAAATATGATGTCATCAACATAGATTTGGACAATAAAAATATTTTTGTTTTCCATTTTGATAAAAAGAGTTGGATCTGCTGTACCTTTTGTATAATTGTTTTGTAAAATAAATCATGTAAGTCTATCATACCATGCTCTAGGGGCTTGTTTGAGACCATATAGAGCCTTGGTAAGTTTAAAAACATGATCAGGATGTTTTGGGTCTTGAAAACCAAGAGTTTGTTCAACAAAAAATTCTTCTTGAACAAAACCATTTAGAAAAGAACATTTGACATCCATTTGAAATAGTTTAAAATTGAAAAATGCTGCAAAGGCTAATAGAATACGAATAGATTCAAGTCTAGCTACAGGAGCATATGTTTCTTCATAGTCTATTCCTTCTTGTTGATTATAGACTTTAGCAACAAGTCTTGATTTATTTCTTACAATGATTCCATTTTCATCACATTTGTTTCTGAAGACCCATTTTACACCAATTACAGTTGTTTCTTTAGGTCTGTCAACTAAAGTCCAGACTGGATTCCTTTCAAATTCATTTTGTTCATCTTGCATTGCTTTGATCCAATAATCATCACCTAAAGCCTCACTCGGATTTTTAGGTTCAAATTGGGAAAGAAAAGCAAGATTTTCTATTTCATTTCTTAAGGAGTTTCTGGTCCTTACAGGTTGATTTATATCACCAATGATGTTATCACTGGGATGATTTCTAAGAAACAATTGATTTGGGTTTTGTAAAACCTGTTCATCAACATATGGTAGAAAGTCTTTTGTGGTAAATGTTTCAGGAATACTTTCTTGAACATTCTCCTTATCAGAATGATCTTCTAATAACGGTTGATAATCATTTTTAGAAAACACATCCGAAGATGTAGGATTGGGTTGGTTGAAAACAAAAGGATCAGTTTCATTGAATTTTACATGTACTGTTTCCTCAACAGTACAAGTGTTTTTATTGAAAACTCTATAAGCCTTAGATGTTGTAGAATAGCCTATAAATATTCCTTCATCTGATTTTGGAGCAAATTTGTGTAGATTATATTTTGTATTCAGAATGAATACTTTGCATCCAAAAACTTTGAAGTATGAAACTGTTGGTTTTCAGCCAGTCCATAACTCATAAGGAGATTTATTAAGAAATGGTCTAGTTAAAATGCGATTTATAGTATAACAGGCAGTACTAACAGCTTCATCCCAAAAGTGCTTAGCAATTGAGTATTCACTCAACATGGTTCGAGTCATTTCCTGAAGAATACGATTTCTTCTTTCAACAACTCCATTTTGCTGAGGAGTTCTTGGAGCTGAGAAATTGTGAGTAATTCCTTTATTACTACAAAAAGTAACAAAATATGAATTTTGAAATTCACCACCATGATCACTATGAACAGTTATCAATGGTAGGTTTTTCTCATTTTTAACTTGGGCTCTAAACGTTTTGAAATAGGAAAAGGCTTCAGATTTCTTTGTGAGAAAGTAGACCCATGTAAATCTAGTAAAGTCATCAACTAAAACAAATGCATAGTATTTGCCTCCAATGCTTCCCGATTGTGAACGTCCGAAAAGATCCATATGCACAAGCTGTAATGCATTAGAAGTTGAAACTTCATTAATTGATTTAAATCTAGTTTTATGTTCCTTGCCAAATTGACAAGGATCACAGACTTTTGAATAATCATATCTAAGATCCGGTATCCCTTTTACAAGTCTTTTCTTTGAGAGTTTACTAAGGTTTCTCAGATTATTGTTTCCTAGTCTCCTATTCCATAACCATGATTGGTCTTCTATTACACTTATGCAAGGTATGTTTTGGTTCCTAAGGTCTTCTAGGTTAATAGTGTAAAAATTCTCTTGCCTATGGGCAGATAGAATGTATTCATCCTTGGAATTGTGAATAATACACTTATCATTCCTAAAATTCACAAGGTATCCTTCATCACATAATTGACTTATGCTGATGAGATTGTGCCTAAGACCTTTAACAAGAAAAACATTTGAGATAAGAACTTTTCGAAGAAAAACAATGTTACCTATACCAACAATCTTTCCTTGTGCATTATCTCCGAAGGTAACTTTTCGACCTTTTGTTTTGATAACCTTTTCAAAGAAATCATTGTTCCCAGTCATATGTCGAGAACAACCACTATCCATGTACCAAACATTCTTGTTGGTACACTTCTCATTTTCCTGAAAAAGAAACAATTCGATTTTTGGAATCCAAACATGTTTGGATCCAGAAGGGTTAGATAAGAGAATTTTAGGAATCCACATTTGTTTTGTAAAATGAGCTTTATGAAATCCTAAAGATTGAGTTTTGTTAAAAGAAAAATCTCTTCTCCAGTGTCCACCATATTGACATTTAGAACAGAAAATGGTTTTTTGAGGAACAAAATAGTTGTTACTAAAAATCGGTTTGGAATAAGTATAACCAAGACCAGAACAATTTACCAAAGGTCTAATTTGAGAGTACATCTTGTCAAAGTTTTCCTTTCCATGAGTAATGTTTGACAAACATTTTTTCAAGGATAAAATCTCTGACATTAGTTTTAAAACCAAATTCATATTTTCCAAAACATTTGAATTTGTACTAGAGTTAGGCTCTAAAACATTTTCTTTGAAATTACAGTTTCAAGATCCTTAGAGAGTTTATCCTTATCAGATTTAACTTTCTCAAGGGTTTTTAAAATACTTTCAAAATCAGAAGTTTTCACATCAAGATCTTTATAAAGATATGATACTTCTTTAGTCAAGATTGAAATTCTAGAATTTTCTTTCTCAAATTTCTTTTTGAGCTTTGAATTCTCATTTTCAAGTAATTTAGCAAACCTAGATACTTATTCAAAAGAAGGTAATGTATCATCTTCTGATGATGAAGATTCATCATTTAAAGATTCATATTATATATTTTCAGAATAATTTGCATTTAAAGAGACATTTGTAATAGCTTCAGCATTGTGTACATTAGCCATGAGACAATGATCTTCAATTGGTAGTCTGGCTAAGAGTCTGATATTCCTTTGTCCCGATGTCTCATATTCTGAAGAATCATAAGAGGAATCACTACCACTTTCACTCCATGTATCATTTTCTTTCAAGACTTTCTTTGTCTTATAAAACCTTTTCTTGTTTATTTCAGAGTGTTTCTCTTTTCTATCTTTCCTCTTCAGTAAAGGACAATCAGGCCTTATATGTCCTGTTTTCTTACACTCATAACAAGTTACCTCTGAATCTTTCCTATCATTATTTTTGAATCTATATTGAAAATCTTTCTTTCCCACGATCTTGTTCATCCTTCGAGCAAGATTGGCTAACTCATTATCCGAAAGATTACAATCACTTGAATCAGATACAACAACTTTCTTGGATTTAGACCTTGTAAGCCTTTCAGGTGTTTTAGCTTTAGATGCAAAAGCTACACTTCCATTCCCATTCTTTTTCTTGTTTAAATCATCATCTCTCTTCATTTTGTTCTCATGCTGTAGAAGAGTTCCAAAGAGTTCATCAAGTGTAATTTGGGAAACTTTTCTATTTTCATCAATAGCTGTCCTTTTTGACTCCCATTAATTTGGCATTATATCTATAATCTTGTCAACAAGAGCTTCATCATCAAGACCTTTTTCTCCCATAGATTGTAAGCTGTTGACAATTGTCATAAACCTTTGTTGCAATTTACATACTGGGTCTCTATAAGGAAAAACAAATCCATGATACTCTGCTCGAAGCATTGCTCTCCTTGTTTCTATAACATTGGATGTACCAAAATGAGTGACTTCTAATTTCTTCCAAATACAATTGGCTGCTTCACATGAAGATATCTGACTGTATATATTCCTGGTCATGGAGCATAATAATGTATTGCGTACCTTGTAGTTCAGTTGATATTCTTGCTTCTCCTGGTAGGTGAAAGTGCTGACTTCTTTGTCAGGAATTTTGTAACCTCCAGTAAGCATTATAAAGTTGTCTACACCAGTATTGATGACGAAAGTCTTCATACGATATCTTCAATACTCATAATCATTCCCATCAAAGATCGGTGGTCTAGAAGGATTCAGATTGTCTATTGACCCAATGATCATTCCTTCCATCTTAATACAACAACAAAAACTTTTCCACACCACACGTTAGTGCAGTAAGTATAAAAAAATGAAATAAATAAAGCTAGTAATACAAATCAGTGGAGAAAACCTCCTTTGATACCAATTGTTGGATCGAATATAAAGATGTGTATATCTATTAGATTGAACAATACAAGAGGGGGGGAGAATTGTAGGTTTAAAAAACCTATGAGTTTTAGCAACTAAAAGATTAGTTTAAATGATCTTAAACTAATACAAATACAAATACAAATGCCCACAATTGTATTGAATGTAAAAAGGTATGATGTATTGTAATACTAATGTAATGTAAAACAATTGTATTCAAGGTGAACACAATAATCAGAGTAATACAAAGATGAATGTTTCTACCTTAAAGCGTATAGAATCAATCAATACAAAATGTAATAAAATGATTGTAATTGAAAGAATTACAATTGAATATGTAAAGAAGAATAGAAACAATACAAATTTCTTTCTAATACAAGTAACAGTGGAAATGTAAAAGTATTACAATTCTTTTAACCCAAAGAGAACAGTTATCCTTTCACCTAAGATAAAAGTTTTGTCTCACCAACACCTTTGTGAGCCCTCAATACGATGATCGGCACGTCTGTCTGCCTATCCCCAGCATCCCTCGATACGATGATCGGCTCGTCTGTCTGCCTATCCTCGACAGCCCTCGATACGATGATCGGCACGTCTGTCTGCCTATCCCTGGCAGCCCTCGATTTTGTAGGTAATCGGAACCTCTGTCTTTAAATAACTTGAAAGCCCTCGATACGATGATCGGACACACAAGGCAGATGATAGAAGTCACAGTGTCTCTCTCTAGAATCTTGGTAGTTCACAGAGTCTCTTCATTCGTTCTCTTCGTTCATCGTTGTTCTCTCAGCTTCAAATGACCTCCTATTTATAGGCCTCAGGTTCCAACGGTCATATTGCCTCCAATGGTCATATTGAAACAGAAATCACGACATCGTTTTGATTAGTTTGTAACTAACTCAACGACATCGTTTTGTTAGGACATAAGATATATAGAAATGAAAATCATGGGTACGATTTAAAATGTAATAAGTGTTTTTGACAAAGTATCAAAACAAGTAATGATCATCTAAGTAGTAGAGTCAGTACGATACGATTACAGAGTCAGTACGATCAACATGATCAGTACGATCAACATAGTCAGTACGATCAGCATTGTACGATACGATAAACAAGATAGATTACAATTGTAATTTCCAGAATATGATAGAATACATTTTTGATTTCCAAAACATGAGATAGAAGTCAAAAGAGGACTTTTGACTCAACACCCACAAGTAACTGTTACCTTATATTTTGTTTCATTTTATCATAATGTGTGGTAATTTTTGTTTCTAAGGTTTTTAGACTAAGGCCTTGGATAATTTATATTTTTTCCACTATGATTGGTTTTCACACATGTTATTGGGAAAATTATTCTGTTTGACTTATGTAGGGTGATTTTCTAATCATTTTTATAGCTTATGGTTGGTCTACATGGGTGGTGAATTGTTTAGTCCAAACCTAATGAAGATAAGGGGAAACCATACACATTTAATTAATATAGGTTATTGGGTAATAATTTCACAAGGTTTGTAGAAACCATGGAGTCGTGTCTATAATTTGGAAAGTGTGTTTTTCATGGTGTTGGGATAATTTATAAATAATGAATCCAAACCACGGAAGCTCGTTTTTCTTAAGCAGTTCCATTAATATGTTGGATATTCGTTTTGAAACCCCATATATGCAAACCATGAAACATGACTAGATTTCATTAAATATGTTAAATTATAATTCCACCATGGTGTTTAATGTTTTTTCATACCTTAATCCACTTAATAATGAAAATATGTTTCTCATGTGGGGATATTCCTCCCTTTTTCCTAGTTCAATTTAGGTGCTCCTACTTCTCGATTTTTAATTGGGAAATACTTCCTTTATTTTATTTTTCTAATCATATCTTCTTCCCTTTCCCTCACTATTATTTTTCCTCTCTTGTTAATTCTCACCTCTACTTGGGTTATGATTTACATTTAGAGAGATTTTAATAAATCAGATATGGGTTATTAGTTTTTGAGTATGATATTTCTTGGTATGTTGTATTTTTTCATCGAAGGATTTGAGTTTCTGTTGTTTCTCCACATAAACAAGGTAGGTGTTTCTTTGGAATTCCCTTGAAATACTTGTTATTAATTTCTGGAATTTTTTTAAATGTTTTTTATAAATTTATAAGTCTTTGTTTTTCCTTATTTTTTTCAATTTTATTGGAAATAGTTTAAAGGCTTATCAAGGGCTTATGTCTCATGCCAAGTGCTTTTTAAAATTACAGAGTGGATTTTCTAATTGAATTGAGATGTTTTGAATGGGTGTTTGACATCAGTGTTATCTTTAAAGCAGGTCTATGTCATTATAGTGGTACATTTATTAAAACTAAGGGAGTTGACCTTATTCTATTTAAATTTTTTTGAGACCATTGGGTCTCATGGTGGATTGAAATGTTTTGAAGGGGGCTTGAGGTTTTTTACCATCATTATCTTAACAAATTACATTCTAAAAAAATTGGTTTATCATTTTAGAATATTATTTTTGGAAAACGATTGTCTATCTAAATGGTATATTAAGTGTGTTTTGATAAATTATTTTTAAGGTTTGTTTGAAATGTAATTTTTAAATAGTTTGAAAATTTCTTGGATTCTTGGGAAATTTTATAAAATCACAATTTTTACATTATGTAGGGGTTATTCATATATGTGTGAGTCCCTAAATAATCCCCATGTGATTATTTTTATTCTCATGGTTTCTTGTGACCATTTATTGGGATGATTTATATTCGTGTAACATATAGTTAAGTGTATATACATGGGTTCAAAAGGGGTTATATTTATGGTGTTAAATGATATGAGAGGTTAAATTTCAAATTCATCAAAATTTTAAATATGATATGTTCTATTATTTCTTTGGATTTTCATGTTTCATGTCGTCATATTGTGATATTCCATGGAGAGTATTATATATCTTATGATAAAAAATCCCTTGTGTAGATTTTTCTTCCTTAGGCAACATACCAAGTTATACTATTTGAGATAACATGATAATTCCATGGATCTGAGATGCATTAGAATAGACCATGGTTTCTTTTGATATCCCTGATCATGATGAAGCAAATTTGGTTATAAAAAACTATTAAGACATGATAGGTTCAGTAGTACTGACCAAAGTTCCTCATTGCTAGTTCCTGATCTGGATAATCAAGAATTAGGATGTCTCCCATGACACATAGGTCATTGTTTCAAACATTAGGAGATTTATTATTTAGGTTTCTTATATTTTTTGAGTACATTTTATCATATGTAACTATTATATGTTTTTTATATTTGATAATATTTACCCGATTCATTAATAACCTTTTATAATTGTGTTTCATCTCAAGTGTATTTTGGTTTTATTTCAAACAAGTTTTTTTAAATGTGAATGAAGTGTGATTTTAACAAATTGTGTTGGTTATTTCTAAAATGGGATTCAAAAGGGGGGTTTTCCTTGATGTTTTTTTAATATATTCTTAAGACATGTTAGTAAATAGGGATAAATGGTATTTTTCTCAAATTCTATAGTTTTAATGGATATATTTATGTGGTTTTAAATTCTTAATAAAAATGTATAATCATACTTCTTTTATTTTATAGTGGTGGTGGTTTTTGGAAAAGCATATGTGGCATGATATTGAACTTGTTTTTTAAGAATTTAAAAAACCAAATTTTATACCTTATAACCAAAGTATACCTTTATGAATTGTAATAAAAATGGATTAAAATTTACTAATTAGTGGGATCCTACATGACATGTTTAAATCACACCCTACAAATGCAGTAGTGCCCAAGTATTTATCCCACTATTATATATATATATATATATATTATTTTTGATTCCCAATTTTGTTCTATTTTTTAGTTGTTTAGGTTAGTCCTTGGATGGATAGTGGGATGTGATGATTGATCGGGAGTCACTAGTGGTGGTGCTAGGGTTTTTTATGTTCCATCTTCTATTATCCTTTAATGTATTTTTATCATCTTTTTATCTGGGGATATTTTTTTTATATTCTTCTTCTTTATATTTATTTCAGTAGTATATCTTTCAATGTATCTTTTTTTATTACAACATGTTTAGTATATTTATCCTTTATTTCCTCTACATTTTTTATTTCATATTTTCTCTATAGGTTAAATTTTTACCAATGTTTTTTTGAGAAGCTAGTGCACTAGTTGATATCCTATAGGAATTATGAATTATCTTTCATCCAATGGTGTATTGTTTCATGTTCTATTTCAAGTGGTATACTAGTTTAGTTCATTAATCACAGTCCACTTCTAGCAGGATATAATAATTTTCAAATGATATTTAAAATTGTCTCATGGAGTATATGTCACAAATTTTAATGATTTCATTTAATTTCATTGTATTTTGAGGAATAAATTATATTTTAAATATGTTACCATGGTAATTTAATTTCACCTATAATTTATAATATTTATTAGAATCATTAAACAGTAAGGGATAATATATAGTAAATTATAAAAATTTACTCAATGATATTTGAGGATTAAAGTGGCCTCTGCATGTTAAAGAATGGAAAAATTCATGGATAGATAGTACCTTACTCTTAGTAACACACCTCCTAATAATTTTATTTTTATAAATTTTATAAATATATGGATTCTAAAAAATATTAAAAACATGATTTTATTCGAGTTTTTTGGTGTTTTGTTCATTCAGGTGGTTGATAACTTTATAAGTTATGAAATAATTTACCATATCATCATAATAGGATACTTATACATCAATTAAATATTAATAATCTTTTAGGATGAAATAATTCATGGGTTATTTTTTAGTAAATTCCACATCAACTATGAAGGGAATCCTACTAAAGCGTTCCACCACTTCATTCTCTCTTTCATTCTAATATTTCATTTTTAAATCAAACTCATGGAGCATAAAAATCCATCAAACAGACCAAATTTTAACTTATATCTTCTTCATTAGGAACTTAAGGGTTTCATAATCAGATAAAATAACCAATTTAATAGAAAAAAAAATTATTTACATTTATCCAAATGAAAAAACAACCCAAAATTGTTTTAGTGGTTTGGTAGTTGTTTTTGGATGCATTAACTTATGTTGAATCATATTCGATGACATGATATTTACTTTCATTTTACTAAGAGAAAAAAGATCAAATATCTTGGTTTAACATATCACTCAGACATTAAAACGTGTTCTCCAAATTAAGTGGATTAATGATTGGAGGTCTGTCATGTTTATAGTTAAACTCCTAACAATATTTCCAAAAAACATCATCAAAAGTTAATTATATATCTTTCAAGAGTAATCTATAAAGTGGAAAATAAATCTTACAATATTCTTTTATTATTATTATATACAAAACTTCTTGTCCAAGAAAATATATAACATGGTTTTCAAAATTGGGGTAATTTAATTCAATGATATATTCCATTTTTTATTTATATTCCTCAATAATTTATTGAGATATTATAAATATTTTCATTATTAATATCTATAATATGAAATAGTACTTTTTAAAATTTAAAATATACATTATTTTGATATAGAGTCTTAAAAAAATATCCATATTTTTTAGGGAGTCATAAAAATAATTTCTATGCATAGTGATTTAATCTTGAAAAAATTATAGTAAGACCACAATATGGTCATAAAAAATGATCACCATGCATATTTCAAAGATAATTGTTTATTACATAAAATAAATGACATCCTATTAAAAGAAAATATACCATAAGAACTTGTGGAAATTGTTTTTTATTTGTATTTAGGTGTATTGGGTACCTTGAAGTATCCTAAAAACACATTTATAAAATATAAATGATTTTACATAATAATATTTCTATTATTTGGTATATAATGGAAAGAATAAAATAATCTTTTCTTATTCCCCAATTAAACATAAAATAGTATGTTCAAACTCTTAAACTTTTCTAGACTCTTATAGAAATCAACTCATTTTTATCATTCGTAATTATAATCATTCTAGATTTCTTGGGAACTATGTTAATGGGATTGATCTATTAGTAGAAAAAAATGTGTATATTATTCTTTCATATAAATTTCTTTCTACGTATTTTTTAACTACAACCATCATGGTTAGTTTGAGTTTTCATTGGGTTTGTATAATAGGTTTTCAATATTATTCCTAAAAAATTCTATGCATGAACGTGTTTGAACTTATTCTAGAGATTTAACATATACTACATCCTGTATCATTCAAATTTAACCTTAATATATTTATCAAATTTCATTTATTTTCATGAATTTGGTTTCAACAAATGATCACTGGAAACTTGTTTCCTTCCATTAGGAACATATATTTAAAATAAATGTGTAACTGTTTTAACTCGGGATTTCGAAGATGCAATAAGGTTGAAAATATAATAAGATACATAACATTATAAAATTGGATTCCAATACCAAATTGAAATATAATCTTTAATAATATTGAAAAAAACATTCAAAATCCATAAAATAAATTAGGGGTTACCGTTTCTTCCTTCGGTTGTTTAATATTTTCATATTCCACCAAATTATTTATAATATATTATTTATAACATAACTAATCACCTAAAAAAATATCCTTAACATATAAAATTATTCCTATGTATTAACTTCATTAGTTTGTGAAACTATGAACATTGAATTATTATATGATAGGTACTACAAGAAATAAAAAAAATTGAATAATTTTTTCACCAAAATATCCCAGTTAGAATTTCTTCAAATTCATTTATGATTCCATTAATATCTTAAAAATATATTCTTTTAAGGATGAGGGGAACTATGCTAGGGTCCTACCATCCTAAAAATTTAACATATAGATCTTAGTAGCTAAGATGAAATTTGATACAAAAACTAGCATATATTTCCAGAGCCCTATTGTAAATACGTGGGATTTTATTACTAATTGAACAACAGCTATTTTGTTTTTGATATATCCCATCATAAAAGATTTAAAAAATAGAACGTGAAATTATATTTATAGAGGTTATAGAAATATATAATTAATATATAAAATACATAAATTCATCTATAAAAATGATTGAAAATGTACCTAGTTTTTTATATTTGGTTGGTAGTTATGGTCTGATTAATGATGAAAAAATTGTCCCAATTTTTAATATCTCGTCATAATGAACTCTACACTATTGAGTGTATAATTTTTTGATATAATTAGAATGTCTAAGAATCTTTTTGAGATATTTAATAAGAAGTATACCAATTTCAATTTTTTTAGATGTTTCCAAGGTATACTTTTGAATTACCACTTATTTTATCTCTTGAGTAAATAAGGTTTATTTATGATTTTTCCATTCCTCTTTGTTTTGAAAATCACAAAAAACTCTATATTAAGGAAAATTAGATTTTCCTAAGAATTTTCTTAATATGAAAAAATTTTCTTCCCCATGGAAATTTATCCTTACCTATGTTTTCATTGTTCATTTTATAGTCTCTCTAAATCTAACTCATTTTATTCCTAAGTATAAAATTATGTTTCACATCTAAAACCTGATAATCCTATAAAACCTTGGTTGTAAAGTATTCTATTTTGATATTCCAAATCACTTGAAATTTAGACTCCAAATTCTCTGAAATTCAATCTCTAAATTCTCTGAAATTCCAACTCCGAATTCATTGAAATTTAGACTCTGAATTCCACAGAATTCGGACATTGAATTCCCTAGAACTATGACTCCGAATTCCTCAGAATTCCAATTAAAAATTCCTCAAAATTGGGACTAAAAATTCCTCAAAATATGGAATCAAAATTCACCATAATTTAGACTCAGAATTCCTAATAATTCCATCTCTGAATTCCTCGGAAATAGGCCTATGAATTCTTTATAATTCCGACTCCGAATTACTCCTAATTACGACTCCAATTCCTTAGAATTTGGACTCCAAATTCCCAAGAATTCTGACACTTAATTCTAAGGAATTTGGAGTTTTAATTCTGAATAATTAAGAGTCTGAGTTCTAGGGAATTCAATGTCATAATTCTGTTGAATTCAGAGTCTAAATTTTAGAGAATTCAAGGATACAATTTCCGAGAATTCATTCTGAATTTTAGAGAATTCAGTGTCTGAATTTCAAAAAAATTGGAATCTAAAAAAAAGAATACTTTATGTCAAAGTATTTATAGGATTCTAAGGTTTTATATGTCAAAACTAATTTTATACATAGGAAAAAAATGAGTTTGATTTAGAGAGACAATAAAATGAACAATGAAAACATAGATAATGATAAATTTTTTGGGGGAAGAAAATTTTTTTCTTATTAAGATAATTCTTAGGTAAATTATAATTTTCCTTAAGATATAAAGTTTGTGGTTTTAAAAACATATAAGAATAAAAATATCATAAGGAAACTATATTGACTCAAGAGATACAAGAATTGGTAATTCAAAAGTATACTTTGGAAACTTCTAAAAAAATTGAAATTAATATACTCCCTATTAAATCTCTCAAATAGATTCATAGATATTCTCATTATCTAAGGAAACAATACACTAAATAGTCTAGTGTTCAATAGGATGAGATATTAAAAATGGGGAGATTTTATTCATCCTTAATCAAACCATAACTACCAACAAAATATCAAATAATAGGTATATTTTCCATTGTATTTACAATAAGCCTTTGAAAATATATGCTAGTTTGTGTATCAAATTTGATCTTACAAACTAACACATATATGTTAAATGTTTAGGATGGTAGGACCCTAGAATAGTTTCCCATCATGTTAGAAATAATATATTATAATGATATTAATGGCCATTATAAAGGAATATAAAAAAACTCTAACTGTGAAATTTTAGTGAAAAAATTATCCAATTAATCTTTTTTTATTCCCTCTTGTACCTACAATATAATAATTCAATGCTCAAAGTTTCACAAACTAAGGAAGTTAATACATATAAATAATTTTATATGTTAAATATATTTTTTAGCTAATCAGTAATATTATAATAAATATATGATAAATAGTTGGGTGGAACATGAAAATATTGTACAACCAGTGGAAGAAACGGTAACTACGGAATTATTTGAATTATTTGATAGTTTTTTCAATAATGTTAATGCTTATATTTCAATTTTGTATAAGAATCCAATATTATAATGTAATTTAATCTTAATATAATTTCATCCTTTTTTCATCTCCCAAATCCTGAGTTAAATCCTTTACAAATTTATTTTAAATATATGTTCCTAATGGAAGGAAACAAGTTTTCAGTGATAATTTCTAGAAACCAATTTCACGAACATAAATGATATTTTATAAATAAATTAAGGTAAAATTTGAAAGATACAGTCTCGGGTATAGGTGATATCGCTGGTATAATATCAAATATGTTCATACATAGTGTTTTTTTGGAATAATATTGAAAACCTATTATACAAATCCAATGAAAAATCAACCAAACCATGATGGTTGTAGTTAAAAAATAGGTAGAAAAAAATTTAGAGGAACGAATAAGATACAAATTTTTTACTACAAATATATCATTCCCATTCACATAGTTCCCAAGAAATCTTGAATGACCATAATTATGAGTGGTAATAATGAGTTGATTTCTATAAGAGTCTAGAATAGTTGAAGTGTTTGTAAAGACTATTTTAAGTTGAATCAGGGAATAAGAAAAGTTGATTTTATACTTTCCATTATTGACCAACTACTAGAAATATTATTATGTAAAATCATTTATATTTTTTAAATGTGTTTTTAGGATACATCAAGGTACCCACTGCACCTAAAGACCAATAAAAAACAATTTCTACATGTTATTATGGTATATTTTTTTAAGAGGATTTAATTTATATTATGTAATAAACAATTATCATTCAAATATGCTTGGTGGTCATTTTATGTGACCTTATTGTGGTCTTACTATAATTTTATCTAGATTAAATCACTACGCATAGAAATTATTTTTATGACTCCCTAAAAAATATGGATACTTTTTTATGATTCTATATTGAAAAAATTTATATTTGAGATTTTAAAAATTACTATTTCATAGTATAGAGATTAATAATGAAAATATATATAATTTCTCAATATAGGATTGAGGTTTATGAAAAAAATGGAATATATCATTGAATTAAATTACCCAACTTGTGAAAACCATGTTATATATTTTATTGGACAATAAGTTTTTATATAATAATCATAAAATATTTGTGTATGATTTATTTTCCACTTTATAGGGTACTCTTGATGAAAACAGAATTAACTATAGATGATGTTTGTAGGAAATATTTTTTGGAGTTTAAGCATAAAAATGAAACACGTCCAATAATTAATCCACTTAATTTGGAGAACACGTTTTAATGTCTGGGTGATATGTCAAACCAGGATATCTTATATATTTTATTTTACTTTAATGATAGTAAATATTGTGTCATTGAATATGATTCGAAAAACTTTAATGCATCCCAAAACTACTAAAAAACCACTAAATCAATTTTGGGTTGTTTTTTCATTTGGATAAATTTAAATCGCATTTTTTTCTATTAAGGTGGTCAGTTTATCTCATCATGTAACCCTTAAATACCTAATTAAGAAGATATAATTTAAGATGAGGTCTCTTAGATATATTTTTATACTCCATGAGTTTGGTTTAAAAATTAAATATAATAATGGAAGAGGTAATGAAGTGGTGGAACACTTTAGAAGGATTCCCTTCAAAGTTGATGTGGAATTTACAAAAACATAACCCTTGAATTATTTCATATTGAAAGATTATTAATATTTATTTGAAGGATATGTACCCTATTATGATGATACGGTAAATTATTTCATGACTAATAAATTTATCACCAACCTAAATGAACAAAATACCCAAAAACTAAAATAAACTCATGTTTTTATATTTTTTAGGATCTATATATTTATAAAATCATTAAAAATAAATTATTAGGATGTTTTTTACTGAGAGTAAAGTACTATATATCCAATAATTTTTACATAAATTAACATGTAAAGGCCACTTTAGACCTCAAATATCTATGAAGAATGTTTTATAATTTACTATATATTATTCCATACTATTTAATGATTCCAATAAATATTATAAAAAATATGTGAAATTAAATTTTAATGGTTACATATCCAAAATATAATTGATTCCTAAAAATAAAATGAAATTAAATGAAATCATTGAAATTTGTATCAATTACTCTATGAGACTATTTTCAATATCATTTTGAAATTATTGGATCCTGCTAGATCTAGACTATGATTAATGAATTGTACTAGGATACCACCTGAACTAGCACCTGAACCTGTACACCGATGGCCTAAAGATAATTCCAAATTCGCATGGGCTGTCAACTAGTGCACTGGAATCTCAAAAAACACATTGGTAAAAATTTAACCTATATAGAAAATATTAAATATAAAAGTAGCGAAAATAAAGGATAAATATACTAAATAAGTCATAAAAACATACATTGAATGATATATTGTTGAAATAAATATAAAAAAAGAATATAAAAAAATATCCCAAGATAAAAAGATGATAAAAAATACATTAAAGGATAATATAAGGTGGAACATAAAAACCCCTAGCACCCCTCTAGTGACCCCTGATCAATCATCAAATCCCACTATACATCCAAGGAATAACCTAAACAACAAAAAAATAGAACAATAATGGGATTCAAAAATAATATATTTTTATATTTATAAGAGTGGCATACGTACCTGGGAACTACTGCATATGTAGGGTGTGATTTAAACATATCAAGTAGGATCTCACTAATTAGTAACTTCATATCCATTTTCATTACAATTCATAAAGGTCTACATTGGTAATAGGGTATAAAATCTGGTTTTTCAAATTCTTAACAATAAAAGTGAAATAGCCTGCCACATATAAATTTCCAAAAAAAACCACCACCTTTATTAAATAAAAGAAGGATGATTAATCATTTTTATTAAGAATTTAAAACCACATAAATATGTACATTAAAACCATATAATATGAAAAAAATGTCATTTATCCCTATTTACAAACATTCCTTATCAACATATTTTTCAAAATAAACCTGATGGAAAACACCATTTTGAATCCCATTTTATAAATAACTAACATAATTTTTTTTTAAATCACACTTCAAACACATTTTTAAAAATATTGTTTAAAATTAAACCAAAACACACTTGAGATGACACACAATCATAAAAAGTTGCTAAGGAATCAAGTAAATATAATCCAATATAAAAACATACAATAGTTCCATATGATCAAATGTACACGGAAAATACAGGAAACCTAAAAAATAAATCTCCTAAAGTTTCAAACAAGGAATTTTGTGTCATGGGAGACATCCTAATTCTCACATATCCAGACCAGGAACTAGCGATGAGGAACTTAGGTTAGTACTACTGAACCTATCATTTCTTAATAGGTTTTTATAACCAAATGTTATTCATACTAATCAGAAATATCAAAAGAAACCATTGTCTATTCTAATGCATCTCAGATCCATGGAATTATCATGTTATGTCAAATAGTATGACCAGGTACGTTGACCAAGGATAAAAAAACTACACAAGGGATTTCACATAATAAGATATATACTACTCTCCAGGGAATATCACGATATGACAACATGAAACATATAAATAAAATGAAATAATAGATCATATCATATTTACAATTTCGTGAATTTTAAATTTAAAATCTCATCTCATCTAACACCCTAAAAATATTTCATTTTTAATCCATGTATATACACTTCACAATAAGTTACATCAATATAAATCATCCCATTAAATTTTCAAAAGACACGATGAGAATAAAAAAAATCACATGGGGATTATTTAGGGACTCACACTTTTATGAAGAACCCATACATAATGTACCAATTGTGATTTTATAAATCTTCCCAAGATTCCAAGAAATTTTCACACTATATAAAAATTACATTTCAAACAACCCTTTAAAAATACTTTATCAAAAATCACATAAAATACCATTTATAGACACAACCATTTTCCACAAATAACATAATAAAATGATAAACCAATTTCCATTAGAGATAAATCGGTTCTGATAATGCTGGTAAAGAACCTGAATTCCCCCTTTAGAACATGTCCACCCACCATGATACCCAATGGTCTCAAAAAAATTAAAAAGAATATGGTCAACTCCCTTAGTATTAAAAAATGTTGCCTTAAAACAATACACATCCACTTTAAAGAAAAAACTGATGTTACACACCCATTCAAAACATTTCAATTCCATTATAAAAGACACTCTGTAATTTTAAAGAACAAAACGCATGAGACATAAGTCCCAGATTAGCCTTTAAACCATTTCTAATAAAATTAAAAACCAAATAAGGAAAAACCAAACTTATAAATTTATAAGAAAAAATTTAAAAATATTCAAGAAATTAATAACAAGTATTTCAAGGGAACTCCAAAAAACACCTACCTTGTTCAAGTAGAGAAACAACAAAAACTATACTCCTTCGATGAAAAAAATACAATCATACCAAGAGATATCCTAATAAAAAATTGATAACCCAAATCTCCTTTGTTAAAATCTCTCTAAACCATATTCATAACCAAAATAGAGGTTAGAATTAATAAGATTGTAAAACTAATAGAGAGGGAAAGAGAATAAGATATGATGAGAAAAGTAAAATAAAGCAAGGATTTCCCAATTTAAATCAAGAAGAATGAGAACCTAAATTGAAATTGGAATAGGGGAGGAATATCCCCCCATGAGAAACCTAGTTTGATGAAATTTTGGGAGTAAGGTATGAAAAAAATTAAAACCCATGGTGGAATTATAATTTAACAGCATTAATGAAATCTATTCATGTTTCATGGTTTGTATATTTGGTTTTCTGAACTGAATATCAAACATATTAATGTAAATGCTTAAGAAAAATGAGCTTTTATGGTTTGGCTTCACTATTTATAAACTATCCAAAAACCATGAAAATTTCACTTTCCAAATTACATACATGATTCCATGGTTTCTATAAACCTTTTGAAATTATTACCCCATTACATATATTAATTAAATGTGTACGGTTTTCCCTTATCTTCATAAGGTTTAGACTAAACTATTCACTACCCATGTAGATGAACCATACGATATAAAAAAATGATTAATAAAAGACCCTACATAAGTCAAAATAAATGATTTCCCCAATACCATATGTTAAAACCGTGCATAGTGGAAACTATATATTATTCAAGGCCCTAGTCTAACAAACCTCAGAAACAAAAAATATCACATATTATGATAAAATTATACAAAATATAATGTAATTGTTACATGTGGGTGTTATATTTCATCCTAAAATGTCACTATATTCCCCAAAAAATGTCGCTAGTCAAATTAAATGTAATAGATAAATTATGAATCTTGTCACCTCATCCAAGAAGAGAAAGGGTTGGATAAAACTCAAAATATCATAGACTATAGAAATGTAAAATTGGGTCCATCCTCTAAATGAATCAATAGGTTCCTTAATCAATATGTAAAAAATGAAGAAATAATTGACCATAAACATCCAACAAGATACACTAATTAATTGGAGATAAAATAGGGTCTCCATACAATTTATAATTAATAAAAAATATTGAATCAATGTTACCCTATAGAACAATTAGATTTCCCAATACATCTATGATTCCAAAAATTAACAAAAGAATGAACTGTATTACGTTAACCATAGACAACCACATCCTAGATTAACTCCAAATCCAAGGAAAATCTAAAGGACCCCCTATAAAAATAACACTAATGATAGTTAGATCATTCATCCAAAAGGACTCAACTACATCAAATCCATAAAAGAATCTAAATGATCTAAATACAGAATACATATCTCTTAAGACAAAATAAAATAAACCACCAGATCTTATAAAATCCATGAATGTAGAGACTAAAGACATACCTCAATAAAATTAATTATGTGAGCTCTAACCTTGGATCACATACTGAACGAAAATGGGAAAACGTTGAACTTTTTTCCATGTTATTTTCTTATGGGGAACCCGATAAGATCCATATAACACCAGATAGTTCATAATCTCAGCATGTTTAATACCTATCCTACCTATGAAAATCATACACCGAAGTCCAAACTACAACCAAAGAAAAAACCAAAACCCATGTGAGGAACTATATAAGATGCCATGAACTCTAAAATAATCTATATGAAGTGTAAATAATGATAAGGAATAAACATCCAAGCAGCCACTACTCGAATAGAGTAGACGAGAGTAGTATCTAATGATTTCACCAAAAAAATACACCTAAATTCTACAACACTATAAATTCCACAAAACTAAATCATCAAAACAAACCATTCCCTACATACCCAAGGAGAAAATTCCTCATTAATTCACTCAGACATATCTCACATAACCTAGTCTCTCAAACGAAAATGATAGATAAATCACTACAACACCATCAAAACTATACAATGATGATTTCCACCCTACTTGGATTCAACTAAATATACAATAATCTGAAATGATTTATCCCTAAAGACAATCACTTAACTTTTTATTGATGCATTTATAGAAGTAAAACATTAAATAAATTGAAACATAAATCAAACTCGATCATGATTCCCAAATAATGAAAAATTTCTTATGTCCACATTGAGTGATGAAGTCCAAAAAACATATAAAAAAAGAAAAATCGCATGACAAACTAAAATTCCTTTAAAAATCACTATATCATTAAATAAATCAAAGAAAATAAAAAAAACATGTTTTATTCTAAAATAAACCAAACCATTTTAAAAAAATTCACTTAATTTAAATACTAATTTCCAAAAGTATTTCTAAAACATTTCATCAATCTTTAAAACAATTAAATTATTTAAAAAAATATATAAATAAAAATTCTCAAAGATCATCCTTTAAGCATTCCAAAAAACACTCCACCCTTTCGAAATTTTTTAATACCATCCTACAATTAATTTTCATTTAATGAAAACAATCAATTTTTAAAATCACCATAGAGGGTTCAAAATTATTTTTCAAATAACCCAAAAAGAAATGTTAAAAACCAACACATTTACAAAATAATTATATGTATCACATTAAACTTATAAATATAACATATTCATTATTTTAACCCTATATTAAAAAACAAAAAATTTAAATAAATGAATCCTCAAAACATTTTTTGAAAAATAAAATAATTTTATAAAAAATCTTGGTGGCCTAATTTCTAATCCCAACATTATTTTATATAAAATATTTTTTTCCATAAACCCAATTTACACAAAAATAACATATAAATATTGGAATTTCAAAATTTCAAATAAAAACTTGTCCACATCATTAGTATATTGTATGACTGAAACAATTAATTTCGCCCCACTATAAATTCACCAAATGTTGTCTAAACAAAATAAAATAAAATTTGGTACATAACCATTATTAACTCAACCACTGGGTTTGATAGACCATGGTCCAGTCATGAAATAATACATACTACATTTTCATGACTGAGTGTTGAGTTTTTTTCCAGTTTATTAAGACATGAAATCCAACCTTATGTTGTTGATAAATTTTTTCCTCCATACCATGACGCTATAAAAACCTCCATGCCAACTCACAATATTCAATTAGGATCAACACAACATCATTGGTAAATCCAACAAAATATAAACTTTAAAATTCAAAACCCATATCCCTTCTTAACTAGATCACTATTACGAAATGTGGTGGTCAAACATCAAATTTAGGAAACCTCTGCATCCACAATAGTAATACTTACTTAATTTTGTCATTACACCCCCAAATAAAAACAATTGACTTAATATTTTATACCCCAACTAACAACCATAGTATTTTGTACCGTTTATAATGAATAATCCTATGTTGTCATCTAAAAAAGCTCTTAACCTAGCCTACCACTAGTAAGGAGTAATTTTCTAATCCCTATGGGCTGGAAACATGTGCATGGGAATCTTGGAACACACATTCTAAATGATTTCTCCCAAAATAATAGTATAAAATAAACAAGTAGTGGGATAAAAGGATAAATAAACTGAACATAGAATAAGAAATAAATATCCATATAATTACCAACAACTCAAATAAATAAAAATTGGAAGATGATATAAATAACATCTCAAGAAAAAATACTGATATAACATCTCATGAAAACCCAATTTTTATTCAGAACATATTTTTTATTGAGAACATCTTTTTTATAAAGAACCTCAAGAAAACCCATTTTTTAAAAAAAAATTATGAAATAACCAAAATATACTTTTTAAATTACACATACAAAAGATTTTATAATTACTCATTTTAATGTAATCCAAAACACTCTCCTGATGATACATAATCAAAAAATTCACCAAGGCATGACAGAAACATAATCCAAGAGATTGGTCATACAACAGTTCTATATGATCAAATAAACTATGGGAAACAAACAAAAATGATAATAATATAATTTGTCCTCATAATGAACATAGATATATGGTATGTATCCTAAGACTCATATATTTGGATCCTTAAATTGAAATTAAGAGATGAGAACAGAACTACTAATCCCTTCATGTATTTTTATTAGAGTAGAACTAATTGGGAACTATAATGACCTAAACTTTTATAAAAAAATTCCCTTTATTTTTAATCAAATGTCTTATTTAATATTATGGATATAGAAAACACATGCACTTATTTGGTTTTATTATATCATATCATGTTTAAAATAACACTAATAATCATTTACATTGATAATATAGGTGTTGAATAGTAATTGATTGTCTAGTATAAATAGAGTGTTTTAACAAATCTCATTGACATAGACAGAGTAAGTTATGTCCACAACCAGTAAGATTGTTCTCTATGAGTCTCATTTATCAAAGATTTTAATGAAGATAGAACCATTGAGATTTTTGTTTGACCAATTCCAAGATGAGATTCAATAACTTAACCATGATCAAAACCATTTATGGGAGAAGTTGAAGCTCATCGAGATCATAGCACAAATCATGTACACTAAACCACCCCATGACATTATCGTAGATTCCCACCATACTCTAATATAATTTTCTAGTGAATTAAATACATATGATTCAAGTCCATAAATGTATGATTATTCCCATTATTTGGTATATAATAATGAATATAATTTTCATCTTATTATTGTTACATTATAAATAATTTTTATTTAGAATCATTGAAGAAAATAATTTATTTTTTGTAAATATTCAATGTAAATTTTGGAATTTATTATGTTGAAAAAATGGATTATGTAAATAATTAATATTGAAAAAAATATTATTATTAAATAATTATTATTAAGTAAAAATTATCTTATATTATTTATGAAGTCGAAAGAAATTTTTATAAGAGTTTGAAAATTGTTATTATAAAAAGACAATGAAATTATCAAATGTTAATTAATAGTAAAAAATTAAGAATTAACATATTTAGAAAATTATTTTGATAAAATGAATATTATTTTTGGAGGCAGAACATCAAAAAAATCCAATGGATAATATTTCATTATTTCTTGAGATAGTCTAATTATTTTGAAAAAATTAAATACCATATAAATATAAATACTATATTATGGCATCATAATGGACCAAAGGTGATGTAATAAATATTATAAATTGAATTTCTGACCAAATATATATTTTCCCTCTAAAAAAATATAATTTAATTTTTATTTAATTAATTTCATAATGCCTTTATGAATACTTAAATCACATTAAAATGATTTAATGTTTCAAAATAATTTATTTAAAAATTTTACTCACTTACACATAAAAAATATATTATTTTATTAATTTACAAACTTATCCATATAAAATATTAAAATTTACTTCACTTTGGTAGAATACATGGGAAAAGGCCATGGTATTGTTTGTGGTTTTGTATATTTTATTACATAGAGACCAAAACCTAAATATAAGAAATGACAAATAATTACCCACTCTTTTCCTATATAACCCCCCCCCCAAACTCCCATTTATCTTCATTGAAAATCCTTTGATCACATATTTAATCAACCATGTCATCTCTATACGCGTACCAAGGTGACCCCAATTTCTCAAGAATCTCCCCCCAACCATTCGGAATCATGATCTCAAGGTAAGATATCTTCACCTTATCCTCTTTATTCAAGTATCTTTATTAACTCATGTCATTTCCATTTATATTTCCAAATACTGGGATATGTTTTTCTATTACCCAGTTAATATGCATTGCTTCCAAAATTATGATATACCCCTTTCTCTCTCATAAAACCATTTTATGATTTTTTTTTATATTTGATGTCATTATCTTTTCGGGATTCCACAATGATTTTATATACTAAAAAATTGTGTAGTGAATACCCATACCTATTTCTTATCAAGGATTTTCTCCTTTATGAAATTATAATTGTTTATTTCAGACATTCATGTATATATTCTATACTCCATGACTATGAAATAAAATATGAAGACAATTGATTCCATTTTTTATTATTTATGTGGAAAACATAAACATGATAATGAAATAAAAGTTATGGGAGCACCTATAATTATATATAGATCTAATTAATTTTGTAATGGTTAGTCTCATGAGAATTCAGGTTGGTGAAATAAGTAATAATACTTCATTTATCGGACATTTTACATCATTATTTCTTGGTATTTATCATTTATCTATGTTTACGATGCAGTGTTTTAAGTTGTTTCTATATTTCCCATGTTGTCTTTATGTTATCTTGTTATATCATACCTCATTGTTCATGTTTATGATTGTCACTCCTTTTTTCCCCAATGATATTCATATTCTCTAACATATATTATCTTCTTCAATTTATTCTATGTTTATTCCATTACTTATATTTGTAACTAACCCCTTTCTAATGTATGTCCCCAGGTTATCCCTTATAGTTTTAAGAGTGATCATGTTAAAGAACATCTCAATAAAGATGGTGTATTTCTTGTTTTAAGTTGTAATGTATTGTTACTAATTTACAAATACACTATAACTCATTACCATTTGGGTTTTATTATGTGTGATTTTTATAATAAATCATTAATTAATGGGAAATGAATAAGAGGGTTGTTATAGTTAGTATTAAAAGAAACGTTTAGTTACTTTAGGTGTTAAGATTTGGAAACTCTATTTTAAGACTTATAGATAAGAATAAGTATAATAAAACATCCACAGATTTTTGTATATACATAGTAATTTGTATTTAAATATAATACATCTCTATCTTGATACTACAAGTGGACATGGATTTGACACAAATATACATCGGGGTAAAACCAAAAATCACCATGTTGAGAAATACTCGAATGGTAATTGGTGCATGAAGATGGGCTTTGTTGGACACATAATTTGACACTAATGGGGTAAATACATTGGTAAATTAAAAATATCATTACGAATCATTATTATGGGAATAAAATAGTACCCATAAGAATATATTTTAGGAAAGATGTCATGGATAACATAGATTTATTCATAGAAATTCATTAGATGTCTCTTTAATGTCATTAGATTCTTGGTAATGTGTTTAATAGTTTAACAATACTCATCCATGATTTTTCCTTGATTTTAGCCAATGGATTGAAATAAGAGGAATCAGATAAACAATTAATATGAAGGTAAATGTGATGACTACCCGAATGAGATTCCCAATCCAATGGGAGTGGGTATCAAACAAAATCATTACAATACTCTCTTAGATGAATCGGGTTCTAAATAAAGATCTAGATCATGAGGGAATCCAAATATAACTAAGAAAGAAAAAGTGTAATTTGAGAGATTTATGTGACAAAGGCCTCATAATTTAAATGGATCATATGGTCCCTTAATCAAGGAACATTAAATTAATTCCATTGAGAATATCTTATCCATCCTTATATTTTTCAAACAAGATAGCGTTCTACTAGTTATTTTTTCATATGGCTGTAGAAGTTGATAAGTGGTGGAAATTGATCAATAATACAAAGCATGTGGAAGAGATCAAAGCAATGGGGTGTAAGGAATTATAGAGAAAAAATTTCGATAAATATTTTCCCCATACTATATAACTTAAAATTTAATGTGATTTTATTTTCTCTCAAGAAAAAAGATGATGAATCTACCAGGGAATATATGGAAAAATATAGAATACTTTCATGATAAGAGTTCATCATTGTCGTCACCCTTAAATAAAATGGTGATCATATCATTTATGGAAAATATTAGTCTATGAAAAGCCCTGGTGATCCGAGACATTGATATCCATGGGGAAATTATCATATTTTCCCTCAAATTATACATAGAGATTGGTGAATCTCAATGGTATCCTCGTAATAACTAGTAGAAATTGTAGATTAATTTTTATTGTAAAATTGAGTTATATAATGCTTATATACAATTACAACACCCCCTTCTCAAAGGATCTGAAAGAAACACCACATAAATTGCCCATGGTAAATTATGATATGATTTATTTGTGGGAAGGATGGACACCAACATAGATATTACAGATAATAAAAACTTGTTAATGTGTTTTAGGAGAGGAATGCTCTAATCGACCCTCAATATATTGATCTTTTCTTCAACTATAATGAACCATAGGAATTATATATCCAATGCACTAAGATTGGGGATTTTGGAGAAAACCAACAACATCCAAGGAAGAAAGGAATAATATTTACTATCATAACCGTTGTGGTGGATCCCTATAATGATATGGTCATAGGCACACATTTTATTCATTAAATAATATTGAACATAATTTTTGAGTTAGGTTCTGCACATTCCTTCATATCATTCATGTTAAGTAGAATTATTGAAATACCACCACAAATCATAGGAGTGGGGTTATCGGTGAAAATGGAAAATAGGGAAATTATTACCTCAAAATTATATAACTCCTACCATATATAGCATTCGAGGTTGAACTACTTGGTGAACCAAATAATACTCCCTTTAGTAGAATTTTCTGTAATTATGTGTATGGATTGACTTTCCCTATATAAATCCAACATAAATTTCCTTAATAAGGAAATCACCCTCCATATAATGAATAGTCCTTCAATTCTATACATGTTAAAGGAGTATAATGAATATTATTTAGCACCAAAATTTCAAAAATGGATATTATTTCCCTAGGATGAAGCATAAATTTCTCAAATTATTGATTCTAATGAAAATATCATCCTTAAAAACATGCCCATTCTGAAGGAATATGCTGATTTGTTTCCTGAGGATTTTTTTTTCATCCTCCTAGCAGAGAGGTTGAATCTTCAATCAATCTTATACCTGGGTGTTACAATTATCTAAGACTCTTTATAAAATGGATATTATGGAACTTGAGGAGGTAAATAATTAACTACATGAGAATCTAGATAAAGGGTTTTTACACTCAAGTGCTTCACTATGGGGTGCGCCAATCCTCTTTTTTAAGAAGAAGGATGGGTCAGTGCACCTTTTCATTGATTATTGTGTGCTTAAACAGATCAATATAAAGAACAAGTATCCTTTTCCATGGATTTATGTCATGTTTTATCATCTACGTGGTGCACAATACTTCTCCAAGGAGGATCTATAGTTAGAATATTAACAAGTTAGGTTGTAAGAGGATATCCCCAAGAATGTTTTCCATACAAAGTAAAGGAACTACGAGTTCTTATTAATTCCATTTGGACTCCCTAATTCCCTAGAAATATTCTTGTTCTTTGTATATATTGTATTTATATAATACCTTTAAAATAAATTTGTAGTATTTATAAATAATATTCTAATATAATACAAAACAATGTAAGATCATGAATAGAATCTAATAATTATACTAAAGACCTTAAAAGAGGAGATTATTTATACCAAGTATAGAAAATGTGTGTTATAGTTAAGGGAAGTCTCCTTAATGGGGAATATTAAAACAAGAAATTAAATATCAATGGACCCATAAAAAAAGGAGATTTTAAATCATGGGTGAGGCCGACATATATGATAGATATCCATAGATTCTTTAGATGAGTTGGAAACTATCATTGATTTTTTAGAAATTTCTCTTGATTATAATACCCATTATCTTAGATAACTGAGAAGGGATTCACTTTTTTTTGGAATGATGAACGTGAAATGATATTAAAGGATTTAAAAAAAATCTTACCACTAAACTTGTAGAGGCCTAAACCTTGACGTACATAGACATTACATTACTTTTTCGGAATACTTAACACATAACAAAAACCAACACCCAAGGACCGTAATAGTTTAGTGTCTTTGGAAACATGGAAAAATAATCTTCTAATAATGGTGAAAGATCTTCAACATCTCCCATAAAGATCTTCCCCTTTGTTTTCTTACCTAAAACCTGTCTTTATATCCTGGGGAAAATAAATCATATAAAGGGTGAGCTCAAATTCTCAATAATGGTAAGTATGGATAAAATAAAATAAATCATATACATTTGAACTTAAAAACATTAACATAATGTTTAAACATAAAAATCTTGGGCAATGACATAAAACATGGCAGTACATAAGGTATAGATCATAAAGGAACATTAATCATGATAAAATAGAATTGGAATAAAACATATAATCATGGAATCCATTGAGGACATGTAATGATTTCCATAGTAGCCAAGGCATTTCTTCCAAGACCATCTCAGTGGACAAAGTCCCTTACTAAACCTAGTTTAATTGTCCTTCCATCCCTGTAATAGTGAACCGAATTTACTTGTCATTCCATCCATTTCTATCTCATTAGATATAAATATTTACCAAATGCATTGGAGGGAGATATAGGTCCCACCTATCTCATAATGAAATCATTCTTACTTGTGCCACAACATAAACATAAATCATTCATCATAACCCAAAAAATAAAAATGGGTCTCATAAACATCATCCCATCATAAAATAATCCATATAAATCAAATGGATATCATTTCATCATAAGAAAAGAGAAACCATATAAATCATAGAGACATTATACTTGAAACATAATCAAATTAAATAATGTCATCTTATATGGAAAATAGTTTTGATAAAACATTTAAAATGAATTCTTGAGGAAAATATCCTTTCTTCTTCAAAATCAATTTCTTTTTACAAAACGTCATGCAATTTTAAAAGAATGAGTTTTTTTTAAAATAGTCATAAAAAATTTTGGAGGAAGCTTCATGAAAATAAGGCTTTATAAAACCGTAAAGATCCTTTCATGCCATATAATTTAAAAAACATTCTCCTCGTACATTTGTCGGAAAAGTTAAAATATAACTCATAACATAAAAAAAAAGAATGATTCCTTACATACCATGTAGTAAAAGACAAAATGGGTAAATAAGGACATTAAAAATACATAAAAACACTTTTAGAAAACATGGACTTGGATGATAACAATAACCCCAGCTAATACATACGAATAAACAATCTTGGATAAGAATGAGATTGGAAAGGTTATCCCTTACCTTAGGTCCGATATGCTTTGTATGTATCCAATCCTCATGTATAATGATTTCAATAATGACATTGACTAATTACAGAATCATATTCATTGTTATTATATCATATATGGTTCACTTATGACCTTATATTACCCGTTCTTTTGTAAATATCATGTTAAAGCAACGTTTTGGGTAAATCATATTATTTATCATACATGTTTGGACTTGTTCTTCTTGATGTTATTATTACAAATATCATGATTTAATTACTTTCAGAATGAAAATTATGATTTATATATAATATATATTCATTATATATCCATCATATACTTGTATTTATAATATTACATAACATATGAAGGTATGAAATGAAATTCACCGTTTATTGAGACGGTAAACAGTACGTACACATGAATGATACTTTCATTTAAATTTATTATTTTAATGGAATTAAAACATAATGATACATAGGTATATTTTAATTCCAGTATAATATCATATATAATATCATTAACTCCATCCTTTATACATCCAACATAAGGCATTAACAAATCACATCACTTTGAGGGGGTGGTAGTCCGCACTTCCTCAAATGAGATCATCATATATACCCACTATGGAAACCATAAAGGCTTGATATAATTGAAAAGTAAAGAAGAGTAAGGAAATCATAAACATAATATATATCATATATAAATACAGTGCCATCATATTGTCCACCATGATAGGCGGTAGGAGAAAATCGAACAATCATCATTTCGTGAGGCGTTAGTTTTCCATAACAGAAACATTATATTATTCATCCATTAGATGGAGGTGTGTGTAAGTGTTGTTCTAATGATTCTCATAAAAACATCCTAATATTTTTAGGATACCGGTGTTGTTACAAATGAAAGGATTACAAAGAGTTTTGGGATTGGTGAAGTAGAATAAAAGAAAACAACGTAAGAGAAACTATTACCTTTAATTTGGGTAACTTCCTTTGGTTTGAACCAAAAGGGGTTCTTTAAGTCCCTTCTGAAAAATTTAAGGATTCTAGGGGGGAGGATAGGGATGTAGGGAGCTTAGTTGGTCAGATTTTGGACGATCCAAAAGTCTTGAGATGTGTGAGGAATCTCATAGAAGTGGTCTCCTTTTATAAGGGAGAGGAGGGGCTCTTTAGGAAAGTGTGAAAACATTATTTTATTATAAACCTATATTTGGTTTCAATAGGTCCAAAACAAATTCATTTCGGAGATAATATGACTCATATACAAAATAAAATAATCCAATAGGAATTTGACAAGTTTTGGATGATATTTTAATCATTATAATCTTATTTATTTAAATCATTTATTAATGAGTTAAATATTGCATTATTATTGCGTCGTAAATAATTTAATTTATATGATGTCTAAAAATTATAATAAAAATACCAACATGTAGGAAATTATTTTATCTTTCCAATTAATATTTATAGTTGAAATGATAATTTATATATCCCCTTATAAAAATTAATTACTAAAGTATTTTTGTTAATGCCAATTTTGTCTTTACATTAAATTAATTAATCTAATGTGTCATTGTCTATCATAAGTGGCTCCATGGAGTCCCAAAATAGACCCAAGGATGACCATGTTCAGCCATTACTCATCCAATAAGGTTTGGACAAGTGTTAAGGTAATTTTAATTATTATAATATTCTTTTAACCTTGAATTACCCTATTTAACTTTAACCGTGGTAAATAAAAGTAAAAAGTTACTATTCACCAAAAATTAGTTTTATCTAATTGAACAACATTTTACTCCTTGATATTAACTGTTTCTCTTGGATTTTTTAAATTCAACTCACAAAAGCGGTAAGATTAAGTTTTATGACCAATTGGAAAAGCTCCTAGGAGGTGGGTAAAAGACAGTGAAAAGTTCAATACAATTTTTATAAATCTAAAATTATTATAAATTGATTCCAATGAATTTAATTGAACATATATAAGTATTATGTGCCTATTTTTACCTAAATAATTTAAATCAAATAAATTATTATTTAAATAAAAAGTCGGTTTTAACCAAAAACTCAGTGTTTTCACTGTTCATCAAAATTGAAGTTTTTCAGAAAAATACCAAAAATTCAGCCTAAGATATATTTTATATTCTGAATTAAAAAATTATGTCTATTTCTTCAAATTCATAACATATAAGTGGCATTAGATAATTTTAAAAGTAATTCCTGTTATCAAAACAAATAGCGTATTTTTAAGAAACAATAACTATCAAAAGATCATCACTTGTTTATGTCCAATTTCAAAGTGAAATTAATTTCAATGACCAATGTTGTATTAAATTGTAAAACTATATTATAATTACACTTTAAAACCAATTAAAAGGATAATATATCTATATAAATGTTTGCAATGAAAAACGTTTTTTTTAATTAATATATAGCAAGTTTTTACTATTCATCAAAATATGAAAGTTATCAGAATAATATGAAAAATTTATCCAGATTAAATTTTCATATCCTGATTCCGAGGATGAATTTTATTTTGTCAAATTGAACTTATAAATATGTGAATTACTATATTTAAAGTGGGTCCGCCATCAAAAGGTGGCAAAACTGCATTTTTTTAAAAATACTTATTTCACCCGAAAAATTTATATTGTTCTCATACCATGTTCTAGAAAATATGTAAGATGAATAATAATGTTATAAAATTCAAAATGTAGTTAATACTATTCATAACGGTTAGTCCATAGCAATATTATAACAATATATAATTGTTTAGTGAAACACGGTATTGGGTACTGCACACGCTATCGAGGAAGGTCGTGATTGCGTGTAATGCATGCCATGTTAGGGTGTTGTGTAGTGCAAGACTACTTTGTTGTTGTGTATGACAAAATAAAACCATATTTCTTTTATCCATTAAACAAAGTATATACTTAATGTTACGTAGAATAATTTATACAAAACAAACTTGAAATTGTGTGTAACACGATCCAAGAATAGTGTTGTGTATACTACAAGCTAATACGGTGTTTCTTATAGAACATGATAATCTTGGTGTAGCATACAACACAGGACATCAATGAAATTAAATAAAATAATTCTCATAAAATCATGGGTTGTTACATTCTACCCCCCTTAAACTGAATTTCTCCCTTGAAATTCATCGGGGTTATAAATGGTTTGTTACTTGAGAATTTCTTTCATAGAAACCCATATCGTGAAAAGGAATGCTAAAACTTAATTTTAAAAACTTAAGTATGAAACGTAACAATTACCCAAATTAACTCATCACTGGGTTTCCACATAGGATAACATAGGTGAAAATATGGATATGGAAGAAAAATCTAACCATCATGTTCTGATGGAGAGTGGTAGAGGACATGGATATGATAAAGCCAACAATCACAAAGCCAAAAATTTGTGATGATCTAAGGTACCATCTGATTCATCAGATATGAGAGTACTAGGACAACATTTTTGTATTTAAAGATAATTTCCCTAATGTTGAAGAATTTGAATTAGACGAATACTTAATTTATTTTGGTAAAATCTCACCGTTTTTTGTGCCTTAAACAATTTCCACTTCATCTCTTAAAGAAATTAAGTTGAATTTGTCTTCCGTGAATTGTTAGCAGATCATGTGATAGAATGATAGGTCATTCCATCTTTCTCAAACATAAGGTTAGAAAAAGATATATATAAGTTCATCTATAGTGAGATTAATCGTATATGGTTCCCAAAATGGACTTATACTTCATCTATCATACCGATTAATATAATAAAACTAGTTTCTACTAACCAGGGACTTTCTGTAGGTCAGTGGTTGGTGATGAAGGCCTGTCACACTTCTATTGTGGGTTTGATTCCCGCAACCTTGTCCGACACGACAGGTTTTCTCCCATCTTGCAGGTTTTCCTTTTTCTAAAACTACATTATTATAACATTATATCAATAATATCAAATAAATTCTATCATTTAAACAATACAAACTTATGTTCAACATAATCCATTCTAATCTGTAGGCTTATCCAAGATAGTTCATTCCAAACTCATAGTAGAAAGAGAACGATTACTAAAAAGGACATATAACATGCATCTGAATACCAACATTTATCCCCCATATATCATTCTGGTCACATTCCAATCATGTGAATACCTTAATCATGTATTCTCTTGAATAAATTAAAACCCATTGAACTTTAGAGAAAACATGAATGCATTCAAAAAGTTAACACTTTCGACATTCCAAAATCCAAAAAAATTGATATACTCAAACCATGATACCACATAGTCCTTGTATCAATCATGAGATCATGAATACTACCTAACATATTATTTTCTCTTTATCCCTTCATTATGTGCATATCATCTGCTTTCCAAAATTATTTCAATCACTTTTCATGGTTACCAATGCCATATTCTTATGGAAAACCACGATGGACCAATACATAGATATTCCAATATACCATAAAAGTACCTCAATAACATTATTCTTGAATACCAATACATAAACACTTCAAACCATCATCTTAAATGATTGTCATAGAATAAGTACTTCCTTGATTTAGAAGTAACCTCTTAGGTCAGGGAATTGAGTTGGGTAATGCCCATGTTCTCCACAGATAAGACATTGAACTCCATAAAAGTCTCTCACTCTATGACCCTTCTCTCCCCAAAGATAACATCTTCCCCTCTATTTGAGGTATTCCTCAAGGTTATTCTTCCCTTCTTTAGAAATCTCAATCTTCTTTTCTTTATGCTCCTCAACATGCGAACATGCATAAAAGTATATCTTCCTCTTCTTTGATGAATTAGGAATACCACTAAATTTCACCTTGTTAATCATATATCACGATGACTGATTCAGAATAATCACAATATCATTCTCTCTAGGCATTACGCAATTTCGTTGCTCATAGTAACCAATTTGTCCATTCAATTTAATGTTAACCGAATTATTTTTGGTTCACTCCATTGACTAAAACACAAAAAGAATTTTGTGAGAGGCAAAAATCATGATAGGTGAAACAACATAATAAAGTGGGAGTAACTTCAATATCTAAAATCTTAGGTTTAATTCTAATATTGTTACCATAATTCTATTACTATAACCTATACCCATACTTAACCATAGGGACATCCCTAGACTTACCTTAGAAATATCTTTAGGGATCTCACTAAAGTTTTCGCATCCTAGTTTCCAAAGGTTAACTAAACCTTTCCTCTGATACCAACTGTAGAGGCCCGAATCTTGATGTACATGGACATTACATTAATTTTGAGGAATACTTAATACATAAAAAAACCAACACACAAGGACTTTAATTGTATAGTGTCTTTGGTAACTCGGAAAAATAATCTTCTAATCATGGTGAAAGATCTTCAACATCTTCCATAATGATCTTCCCCTTGGTTTTCTTACCTAAAACCTTTCTTTATATCATGTGGAAAAGAAAACATATAAAGGGTGAGCTCTAATGCTCAGTAAGGGTATGCGTGGAAAAAATAAAACAAATCATATAAATTTAAACTTAAAAACATGAACATAATGTTTAAACATCAAAATCTTGGTCAATGACATAAAACATGGAAGTATATAAGACATAGATCATAAAAGAACATTAATCATGATAAACTAGAATGGTAATAAAACATGTAATTGTGGAATGCATTAATAAAATGTAATGATTTCCATAGTATCCAAGGCACTACTGTCAAGACCATCTTAGTGGATAATGTCCCTTACTGAACTGGGTTTACTAGTCGTTCCAGCCCTGTATTACTGAACTGGATTTACTAGTCATTTCAGCCATGTCTATCTCATGAGATATAAATCTTTACCCAATGCATTGGAGGGATATATAGGTCCCATCCATCTCATAGTGAAATCATTCTTACTTGTTCCACAACATAAACATAAATCATTCATCATAACCCAAAGAATAAAAATGGGTCTCATAAACATCATCCCATCATAACATAATCCATATAAAACAAATGAATATCATTTCATCATAATAAAAGTGAAACCATGTAAATCATAGAGACATTATACTTGAAACATAAACATATGAAATAATGTCATCTTACATGGAAAATGGTTTTGATAAAACATTTGAAATGAATTTTTTAGGAAAATATCATTTCTTCTTCAAAAACAATTTCTTTTCACAAAACATCATGCAATTTTAAAAGAAAGATATTTTTATGAAAATAGTTATGAAGTCCTTTGGAGGAAGCTTCATGAAAATAAGTCTTTATAAAACCTTAAAAATCCTTTCATGCATTATAAGTTAAAAAAACATTCTCCTCGTACTTTTGTCGAAAAAGTTAAAAGGTACCTCGTAACGTAAACAAAAGAAAGATTCCTTACATACCATGTATTAAAAGACAAAAATGGGTAAATAATACATTAAAATTACATAAAAACACTTTTAAAAAACATGGACCTGGATGATAACAATAACCCCAGCAAATACTTACAAACAAACAATCTCGGATAAGAATGAGATTGGAAAGGTTGTCCCTTACTTTAGGTCCGATATGCTTCGTACGTATCCGAAACTTCGGTATAATAATTTAAATAATGTCATTTACTTATTAAAGAATTATATTCATTGTTATTATATCATATACGGTTCACTTATGACTTTATATTACCCATTCGTTTGTAAATCCCATGTTAAAGGAACATTTTGGGTAAAATCATCTTATTTATCGTACGTGTTTGGACTTGTTTTTCTTGATGTTATTATTACATATATCATGATTTACTTACTTCCATAATTTAAATCATGATTTATATATCATATATATTCATTATATATCCATAGTATAAATGTATTTATAATAGTACATAACATATGGATGTAAGAAATGAAATGCATTGTTCATGGAGACGGTAAACCGTACGTACTCATGAAGGCTACTTTAATTTATATTTATTATTTTAATGGAATTAAAACATAATGATACATAAGTATTTTATAATTAAAGTATAATATCATATATAATATCAATAAATCCATCTTTTATACTACCCACATAAGGCATTAAAGAATCACATCAGTTTGAGGGGGCGGTAGTCCGCACTTCCTCAAATGAGATCATCGTATTTACCCACTATGGAAACCATAAAGGCTTGATATAATTAGGAAGTAAATAAGAATAAGGAAATAAGAAACATAATATATATAATATATAAATATAGTTCCATAATAATGGCCACCATGAGAGGCGGTAGGAGAAAATCAAGCAATCATCGTTTCGTTAGGCGTTAGTTTGCCATCACCGAAACATTATGTTCTTCATCCATTAGATGGCGGTGTGTGTAAGTGTAGTTATAATAATTATCATAAAAACATACTATTATTTTTAGGATACCGGTTTTGTTACAAAATAAAGGATTAAAAAGAGTTTAGGGGTTGGAGAATTAGAATAAAAGAAAACGACTTAAGAGAAACTATTACCTTAAATTTGGGTAACTTCCTTTGGTTTGAACCAAAAGGATTTCTTGAAGTGCCCTCTTCCTAATTTATGGAATCTAGGTGGAGGCTAGGGATATATGGAGATTAGTTGGGAAGATTTTGGATGAGACAAAAGGCTTGAGAGGTGTGAGGAATTGCATAGAAGTGGTCTCCTTTTATAAGGGAGAGGAGGGGCTCTTTTGGAAAGTGTGAAAAACATATTTTATTATAAACATATCTTCGGTTTAAAGAGGTCCAAAACACATTAATTTCTAAGATAAGATGACTCAAATTATAAATAAAATCATCCAATAGGAATTGGATAGGTTTTGGATGATATTTTAATCATTATAATCTTATTTATTTAAATAATTTATTAATGAGGTAAATACTCCATCATTATTGTGTCATAAATAATTTAATTTATTTGATGTCTAAAAATTATAAAAAAAACAAAAATGTAGGAAATAGTTTTAGCTTTCCAATGAATATTTATAGTTGAAAAGATAATTTATATATCCCCTTATAAAAATTTATTACTATAGGATTTTTGTTAATGCCAATTTTGTCTTTACATTAAATTAATTAATCTAATTTGTCATTATATTTCATAAGTGGCTCCATGGAGTCCAAAAATCTACCCAAGGATTCCAATGGTCAGTAATTACTCATAAAATATTGTTTGGAAAAGTTTTAAGGTAATTTTGAATTATTATAATATTCTTTTAACCTTGAATTACCCTATTTACCTTTAAGAGTGGTAAATAAAAGTAAACAGTTACTATTCACCAAAAATTATTTTTATCTAATTGAACCACATTTTACTCCTTGATATTAATTTTTTCATTTGTATTTTCTAAATTCAACTCACAGAAGCGGTAAAATTAATTTTTATGAATAATTGCAAAAGCATCTAGGAGGTGGGTAAAAGACGGTGACCAGTTCAATACAATTTTTATAAATCTAAAATTATTATAAAATGATTCCAATGAATTTCATTGAACTTATATAAGTATTATTAATCTATTTTGACCAAAAAAAATTAAATCAAATAAATTATTATTTAAATAAAAAGTCGGTTTGAACCAAAAACTCAGTGTTTTCACTATTTATATAAAATTGAAGTTTTTCAGAAAAATACCAAAAATTCCGCATAAGATATATTCGATATTCGGAATTAAAAAATGATGTTTATTTTTTCAAATTCAATATATATAAGAGGAATTAATTAATTTTAAAATTATTTCCCATTATCAAAACAAATAGCATGTTTTTAAGAAAGAATAACTATCAAAAGATACTCACTTTTTTATGTCCAATTTCAATGTGAAATTAATTAAAATGACCAAAATTGGATTAAATAGTAAAAATATATTCTAATTACAATTTAAAACCAATTAAAATGATAATCTGGCCATATAAATTATTGCGATGAAAAAATTTGATTTTAATTAAAATATAGCATGTTTTTATTATTCATCAAAATATGAAAGTTATCAGAATAATATGAAAAAATTATCCAAATTAAATCATTATATCCTGATTCCCAGGAAAAATTTTATTTTGTAAAAGTGAAATTATAAACATGTCAAAAACTATATTTAAAGTGGGTGCGCCATCAAAAGGCGAAAAAACTACATTAAAAAAACCTATTTCACCCGAATTTTTTTTGTTCTCATACCATGTTCTAGAAAATATGTAATATGAATAATAATGTTATAAAAATTAAAAATTTATTTAATAATATTCATAACGGTTAGTCCATAATAATATTATAACAATATATCGTTGTTTAGTGAAACCCGTTATTGCGTACTGCACACGCTTCGAGGAAGGTCGCAATTTGCGTGTAATGCATGCGAAGTCAGGGTGGCGTATAGTGAAAGACTCCTTTGTTGTTGCGTATAACAAAATACAACCATATTTCATGTATACATTAAACAAAGTATATACTTAATGTTGCGTAGAATAATTTCTACAAAACGAACTTGAAATTGTGTGTCACATGAGCCAAGAATAGTGATGCTTATACTCCGAGCTAATACGGTGTTGCATGTAGTGCAAGATAATCATGGTGTACCGTACAACACAAGACATCAATGAAATTAAAAATAATAATTCTCATAAAATCTCAGGTTGTTACAAAACTTATACTAACACTACCCATAGGTGGAGAACTTTTCATGGTATTCAGTGATTCATTGAATAATGTACTAGGATGTGCGTTAATATAAATGAAAGCATTGTAGCCTATTCTTCAATAAAATTGAATTTTTATGAATAGAACTACACAATTCATGATCTAGAGTTGGTTGTAGTGATCTTAATGTTGAAAATATTATGAAATTATCTATTTGTGGATAGGTTTGAAATATATATGGATCAAAAAATCCTCGAGTATATAATCACACTTAAATAGCTGATTATGGGACAATGAAGTGGTTAGAGATAATCAAGTACTATGACTACTCAATTCACAAATATCTTATGAGAGTGAATAAAGTGGAAAATTATATAAGTTGAAATGATCCATAAAATTTATCAATGATGAGAATTGATAAGGATCTTCTCTTCCTATATTTGAAAATTATAGACATGGGAATCGTAAAGTAAGGAACATCATCAATCCTTTGAAAATTTATTGCTCAACCATTCCTTTTGTATAAGATAGAGTATGATGAAATAAATGATATGGGAATTCAAAATAATGTGGAAACTATAATAAATGGTAAATCCTAATATTTCACTGTTAATTAATAAGGAGTTTTAATATTTTTTTCATGAGTATATGTACCATCAATTCATTTGTTAAGGATGGATTTATTGGATGATTCACATGGTTTTACGATCTATATTAATCGTGGAAGCACAAGGATGTATTGAAATATCTGAGTGAAATATTGGTGGAAATAAATGAAGAAAGGGATTGTGAAAGATACATCAATATGACGTGTATGTCATCAAGTGAAGTGTGAAAGGAAAAAAGAATATATAGATATGATGAAACCATTACCCATACCTAAATAGGAATCTGAAAACATCACCATGGACTTTATGACTACTCTTCTGAAGACATCAACATAAAATCATGAAATATAGGTTGTGGTGGGTCATCTTACAAGGACAAAATGCTTCATTTTGAGTTGAGATTATTATTAATTTGACCAACTAGAATGGATATTCATTAGAGAAGGAGTGAGGCTGTATACAAAGGCCATATCGATTTCATTTGATTGAGATCAGTGATTTACATTGAAGTTATAGAAGTGCCTCTCACACAATATGCATATTGAGTTGAACATTATCATGGCTTATCAAGATCAAATTTAAGACCATTATTATTGGACTATCCAAAAATTTGAGTACATATGGAGATCATTATCAATTTAATTCAAAGGAGGATGGGATAAACATCTTTCTCTGGTCAAGTTCTCATACAACAACAGTTTCATCACTTCCATAAAAATTCCCCCTGACAAATCCCTTTATGGGATGAGTCAAAAAACACCAACATGTTGGGATGAAGATGGGGATTAAAAACTACTATGACGTAAAATGGTCAGAAAATAGTGAAAAATGTTAAGAACCCACAATGGAAAAACAAGGATACTCTGAGTTGATAGAAAATCTATGCTGAAAATCGTTGATGAAACCCAGAGTACGAAATTGGAAACATTTTATTCCTATACATATCTATATGGAATACATTCATGAGATTTGTTAGTAAAGGAAATTTTATTCCAACATACATCATACACTTTGAGATCCCTGATTTCATTAGAGTTGTGGCTTATCGACTCGCACTCCCAGCAAACCTATCAAAAGTAATTGATGTATTACATGTATCCGTATTGGAGATGTACATAATAGACCCCTCACATGTATTCAAAAAATAGGTGGTACTATTATAGAATGATTTTGGCATCCCTCCTTTTTATTACATAACTTTTCATTACATTTTACAAATAGAGGATTTTTAAAGTCTAGTGTCTTGGAAATCAGGAACATAATATATGAAAACATCATAAAACATTCTTCTAAACCACTTGTAAGGCTTCACCATAGGTTCATCCTATGTAAAATTACTGCATCTCATATCCTAGAGATGTACATCAAAGGAGAAGGGTGATCAGAAGGCCCAGTAAGGGTAAACAAGGGAATCAATGTACTTGTGATATCAATAAGAACTTGAATAACAACATAAAGATATGAGAAAAGGAATTATATGAATATAATAATAAAAATAACATGAAACATAACTTGAATATGTGGCTAAAAAGTTTCATTTATAAATTCATGAACATATCACCAAGTTCCATCCCCAAGGTGTCATAAAAATTACAAAGGTTATTCACCAAGGTATTGTGAAACTTATCATCTCTAGAGATTAAATCTTTACTTAATGCATTGGATCACTATCAGGGTCCACCACTAATATTTAATTACATAAAATTGATCCACATAGGTCATATTCAAACATTTCATAAATAACCCATAGCGAATAAAAGAAATGGGTTTCATTTCAAGATCATGACGTTTTAAAAGTTCTTAAAAAAATAAGGTCATTATGCCAATTATAAACAATGGAAAGGGAGTGAGGGTTATATGTATGTCAATTAAAGAATAAAATATATCATATTTATATATTTATGAACACCCATATAAACGAAATAGGTCTGGGTGATCACATAAATAAACAAGGGAATTTCTTGAGAGAAACAGATATAAATTTTGAGATGAAATTTCTCCAGCATAACAGCAATGTAACATGGTTTTAGAAAACATTGAAAAGAGAAGGAACAATGATATACCACTCATAAATAATTTATAATACCATATGGGTACTTAATAACATCATGTTATGGATATTTTAATTCCATTCCACATGAAAAATAAACATGAAAGAAAAGAGAATATGTGATTCCTTTTATGAGAAATTCAGCTGCCTAACGGTGTCACATAGAAATTCAGAAAACAAATCGATGAGAGAAGAAATGGTCTCTCATCATTTTGGCATGAAATGGACAGAATTAAGAACATAAAATAACATACCTTAAACATAAATAGATGTAAAATATAATACACAACATAAAAGAAGTCATTACTTAAAAGAGGAGGGTGAAAGAATCCTCTACCTTGAAGAGTAACTTCGAAAGCATGAATTTATGGACCTTGGGAGGCTTAAGGGAACCTTGGGAGGACTCCTTGGGAGGTAAAGAGACCATAACTTTGTTGGGGATGATTTGGAAATGAAATGAATGAGGGGAATCTTTGGTATTTATAGGAGAAGTGAGGGGACAAAGCCTTAATTGCCAAGGGACACCTCATCAGTGGTATTGGAAAAATCATGGGCTTTCCCATGGTATTTTCCAATGGTATTGGCCACCTGGGACAACTCATACATTATCGTACTATTCATAACTCAACCATAATTATTTCATAACTATTACATCCTTAATGATGTCATTAAACACCCGAAATGCAAAAACAGTATTTTCACTATTCACCAAAAATTCAACTTTCTCAGAAAAATCCCAAAATTTATTCTTAACCAAATATCGATGCTCTGATTTCAAAAGTAAACTCCATTTTATGAAAATAATTTTCTAAATATTTTTAATTTAATTTTTAAATAAAAACACTATTCACGGAAAATTCAACAATTTTAGAAAAATCCAAAAAATTCTCCTTAACCAAATATCGACGCTCCGATTTAAAAAATGAACATCATTTTATGAAAATAATTTTCTAAATATTTTTAACTTAATTTTTAAATAAAAAACAATATTCATCTGAAAAAACTAATACTTAACCAATAATTTTTGAAATAGTTATTTACATATTTTATTGAATCACATTAATTAATAATGGTGCCTAAATTATATTAATACTTTTATAAGTGAAGTTACGTAATCCAATTTGTCACTTTACTAATCTTAATCATAAATCACTATTCATAATTTACTATTCACCAAAAATTAAGTTTATCTTATTAAACTCTTAATTTCATTCTGAACATAACTGTAGAAGACCATTTTTTGAAAATCATTACACATTATTAGTTATCTAAGGTTTACATAAATATTTTTAAAATATCATTTTCCTAAAATTCATCAATAATATGAATACTATATTTATCTGGACATTTTGAAATTAACATACATCACCATAAGAATAAATCACAATTTTTTATTTAAATCAAAGGATTGCATAAGGCAGTTACGGTCTCTTTACATTTCCCCTTATAAAACCAGCATAAGACCTAAGAGTAAGATGTGCTTGGGTGATAAATCTTGGGGCGGCTCTGCCAACATTTCCCAAGTAGTGATTTCTATCAGCTTGAACTTCTCATGAAGGCGATTCTGTTCCAGCTTCACAGGAGGAAATTTGGCTTGGGATTGGTCCAGAGTAAAGCCCAAAGGTGCTACCTCTTTCTTGAGTTACGTCAGATGGGCTTCGATCAGCCCGAGACTACTGGATGGGGTCATCGACTCTTCATTCTATATTAATTAATCAAGATCACTTGTATTTATAGAAAATAATTGCAACATTTAGTTTTGAACATTCATACTGACTAAAGATCATATAATAGTTGAAACCCAATGGTCCCATTTCAATTATACTCATTTTATTAAATGAAATAGTTTTTTGAGTATAAAATAAAATAACACACAAAATTAGGAATCAAAAATTATTCAAATTTTTTTGGCGTTACATTCTTCCCCCCTTAAGAAATTGTGTTTTCGCAATTTCGAAATTAGGCTTCGAAATTTTGTTGAATGTCACACATCATAAAAAGATTCAGTAAAACTATTTCTGTAAAAGAATGAAAGGGAAGTACATAGGTCACCCGAGATAACCCATACTAGGATTCCACGTAGGAAAACATGGATATGGAAGAGAACAAAAGGGTCAGGTTTTGATGTTGAGTGATAAGAAACATGATTAGGAGAAAAATAACCACAAGAAGATCACAAACTTAAGATGTGTCAAACGGTCTTCGATTACCCAGTAGGAAATGTAATCCAAAAACGTCTTTATTTTAGACTCCTTTTCATAATTTTGAGGAATTTATTTACTACAAAGAATAAAAACATAAGGAAATATACTTACCTTCAAGTAGAGTTTCATCCCTTAATAAGTTTCCTCCAAGTCTAATCTTTTCTCTATATAGTGATAATTCAAAAAGACTTTGTCTCATCAAAAGAACACGAATCATCTTCTAGAGAATCACATAATCCAAAATAGAATAACTATATTTTTCCCTTGTCTTCAGTCATAAAATAAAACTAAAATGGTTAGTATGAGATCATATAATACTCAATAAGGATAATGCTTTATAAAAAGAAATATAACTACTAATCTCCAAAATTCAACAAAAGTACCCAAAGTTCCAGAGAGACCATTCAATACACAACCATCCTTAAATTTCATCATAATAATCCAAACTAAGATTGGAACCCAAAACAGAGAAGGATTCAATCACATAGTCTTCCCCAATAAATCTTAACATTTATCTCCAAATAACATTGACTACTAATAAAATCTCATAGTAAAGTGTAATTAACATATTCACATATTATCTATGCTAGGTTCTTCATTTTCTAGAAATAACACAAATCACCATATGTCCACAATAAATACATAAATTATTACACAAAAAATTCAACCATTCCTCATCAATTTAAAATATGTAATATTTTATTTCCCCTAGTCATATAGTACTCCAAAATAGAAAACACCGTCCAAAATAACCATTATAATTTATTCATCAAATCATTTTACTATACAAAGGATATCCTTTGGATAAAACATAAGTTTCCTAAATCAACTTTTTCTTGGTGTATAAAAATATCAGGTTTATTAGTTAGTCTGAAGGGTGTACCAAAAAACTCATAATTCCCATATCTTGATTGGAATGCAGTTTTTCGAATGTCATCATTATTCACCATCAATTGATGATAACCAGAACAAAGATCTATCCTTGAGAAGAATTGTTCCCCCACGAAGTTTATCAAATAAGATGTTAATTCATGGAAGAGAGTGTTTGTACTTCACTGTGATCCCATTCATTTCTCTATAATCAATTCATGGTTGCATCGATCTATCCTTCTTATCCACAAAGAGAACTGATCCTCCCCAAGGAGACACACTTGGTCGGATAAACCCATTCTCCAAAATATCTCACAGTTGTTTCTTTAATTCCTCTATCTCCACATTTTTAATACTATATGGGGTATTTGACATCGGATGAGATCTAGGTAGGAGTTCAATATAGAACTCTACCTCTCTTTCTAGGGGAGGTCTGGGTAACTCCACATGAAATACGTAAACATATTCCTAGATGATGTGTACATTTTATAAAAGAATAAATACTTTGTGAGAAACTCATTTCATTTGCGACTATTTTAACTAAATTTTATTTTATGTCTCAAGACACCATGATTAGACAATTAAATTTTTATATAATTCCTTCATAATGATACATAAAAATCTTGCGATTAACCAAACATATCCCCCGGGAGTGTCATAACCAAAAGTACTGCAAGTCCCATTGTCGTGTACCAGGTCCCATTCGATTCTAGCTCAAAATGGTGTTTTTGGGTTTTACCCCTGTGTACATCTGTGCTAGAGCCACCTCTAACTACTCATATCCAGATAGATATGTATTTTCTTCATAAACCACTTACTCAATACTCACCAAAATACAAGGAATATTTCTTATATATAATCTTTTCTATAGGGTTCATCCTAATGTTTTCATATCCTAATTTCCATAAATAACTAAACTATCCTTTAATACCAACTATGGAATCCCGCCTTTTTATTACATATCTTTTCATTACATTTTACAAACAGAGGATCATTAATGTTTAGTGTCTTGGAAATCAGTAACATAATACATGAAAACAACATAATAAATTCTTATAAACCACTTGTAAGGCTTCATCATAGGTTCGTACTGTATAAAATTACTGCATCTCATAACCTGGAGACATACATCAAAGGAAAAAGGTGAGCAGAGGGCCCAGTAAGGGTAAACAAGAGAATCAATGTACTTGTGGTATCAATAAGAACTTGAATGACAACATAAATATTTGAGAAATGGATGTATAAGAATATCATAATGAAAATAACTTGAATATGTGGCTACAACATTTAATTTAGACATTCATGAACATATCACCATGTTCCATCCCCAAGGTGTTATAAAAATTACCAAGGTTATTCACTAAGGTATCGTGAAACTTGTCATCTCTAGAGTTTAAATATTTACCCAATGCATTGGAGCACTATCAGGGCACACCCTTAATATTTCTTTACTTACATGTGAGCCACATGGATCATATTCAAACATTTCATAAATAACCCATAGATAATAAAATAAATCGGTTTAATTTCAAGATCATGACATATTAAATGTTCTTAAACAAATAAGGTCATTATTCCAATTATAACCCATGGAAAGGGAGCCAGGGTTATATGTATGTCCATTCCAAAATCAAATATATCATATTTATATATTTATGAAAACCCATAGAAATGAAATAGATCTGGATATTTACATAAATAAACAAGGGAATTTCTTGAGAGAAAGAGATAGAAATGTTGAGATGAAATTTATGCAGTATAGCAGTTATATAACATGGTTTTAGAAAACATTGAAAAAAGAGGGTACAAGGGTCACCCACTCATAAATAATTCATAATATAGTATGGGTACTAAATAAGAACATGGTATGGATATTTGAATGACATACCACATGAAAAAGAAACATGAAAGAAAAGAGAATATGCGATTCCTTTTACGAGAAATTCGGCCGCCTAACGGCATCACCTAGAAATTCAAAAAACAAATTAATGAGAGAACAAAGGGTCTCTCGTCATTTGTTCATTAAATGGAAAGTAATAAGAACATATAAGAACATACCCTCAACATAAAGAGATGGAAAATATAAGACACAACATAAAGGAAGACATGACTTAAAAGAGGAGGGTGAAAGAATCCCTTACCTTGAAGAGTAACTTCGAAAGCTTGAAGGTTGGTACCATGGGAGGTTTGAGGGCACCTTGGGAGGACTCTTTGGGAGGTAAAGAGACCAAAACTTCATTGGGGAGGATTTGGAAATGAAATAAATGTGGGAAAGGCTTGGTATTTAAGAGATAAGTGAGGGGACTAAGCATTAATTGAAAAGGGACACCTTATCGGTGGTATTGGAAAAACCATCGATTGGACCATGGTATTTTCCCATGGTTTTGTCCAGCTAGAACACCTCATACCATATATTACTATTCATAAGTCGACCAAAATTATTCCATAATTATTACATCCTTGCCAACGAGCTTGTACCAAAGTGGTAAGGGATTATGCTTGGAATCCAAGAGACCCAGGTTCAAAACCGAGTGGAGGCGAATTTCCGAGGTACTGTAGCAGTCCTTGTAGCAGTTACTGTTAGTACTGTAGTAGCTGAAACTATTCACCCAATTTGGGCCTTCGGGCCACCGGTTTGGGCCTACGAGTCTCCAGGGCCTTCGGGTCATCAAAGGCCATCGGGCCACAGGGCCTTCGGTTCACGTAGACCATGGATTAGCCCATTTCACACAGAACATGCCCCCGAAGAGGATCCGGGCAATAGGAGTAGTAGCCACCAGATGTAGAGCTAACCATATTGGAAGAATGAGAGGGTATGTCAGCCGCCATCGGGACCAAGCACCGTGCAGCTTTGTACGGGGCAATGCTAACCGATCAGTAATGCAAGGTGGGGATCGAGGTGATCAATGACACAGAAAGCTGGGGAGGGTAGTTCAAGTGGGCTTGGCCTACGGGTCATGTATGGGGCATGGTATGCCTCTAGGCCTTCGGGACATGTATTGTGGGTTTTTCGGGCCTTGTTCCTTGGGCCTATGGGTCATGTACGGGTTCCCCTTCAACCCTTAAAAGGGGGATTATCCATAATAAAATAAAAAAGAATACCTTCAGGCCATTCGGGCAAAAAATGTCATTAAACACCCGAAACTCAAAAACTGTATTTTCACTATTCACCGAAAATTCATCATTTTAAGAAAAATCCCAAAATTTCAACTTAACCAAATATAGATGCTATGATTTCAAAAATAAACTCCATTTTATGAAAATAATTTTTTGAGTATTTTTAATTTAATTTTTAAACTAAAACACTATTCATTGAAAATTCAACTGTTTTTGAAAAATCCCAAAAATTAAACTTAACCAAATATCTATGATCTGATTTCAAAAATTAACTCCATTTTATGAAAATAATTTTCTAAATTTTTTTAATTTAATTTTTAAATAAAAAACACTACTCACCCGAAAAAACTAATGCTTAACCAATAATTTCTGAAATAGTTATTTACCTATTTTATTGAATCACATTACTTAATTAAGGTGCCTAAATTATATTAATACTTTCTTAAGTGAATTTACATAATCCATTTCTTCACATTACTAATCATAAGAATAAAATCACTATTCATAATTTACTATTCCCCAAATATATGTTGATCTTATTAGACTCTAGAATTCATACAGAACATAACTGTAGAAGACCATTTTTTGAAAATCATTACACATTATTAATTATTTAAGGTTTACATATATATTTTGAAAATATGCTTCTTCTAAAATTAATCAATAATATGCATACTATATTTATCCGGACATTTGAAAATTCACAAACTTCACCATAATAAGATATCACAATATTTTATTTAAATCAAAGGATTACACAAGGCAGTTATGCTCTCATTACATTGCCCCTTATAACACTAGCATAGGACCTAAGAGTAAGGTGTGCTAGGGTGATAGAATCCTAGGGTGGCTCGGCCAACATTTCCCGAGTAGTGATTTCTATCATCTTGAACTTCTCGTGAAGGTGATTCCGTTCCAGCTTCACACGATGAAGTTCGGCTTGGGATTGGTCCATAGCAAAGCCCAAAGGTGCTACCTCCTTCCTGAGTTCCATCAGATGGGCTTCGATCGGCCCGAGACTACTGGATTGGTCTATTGAATCTTCTTTCTATATTAATTATTCAAGATCACTTGTATTTATAGACAATAATCTCAACACTTAGTTTCCAATGGTCATACTGACCAACAGTCATATAACAGTCGAAACCCAATGGTGTTATATTAATTATACTAATTTTATTAAATGAAATATTTTTTTTGAGTATAAAATAAACTAACACACAAAATTAGGAAACAAAATTTATTCAAAATTTCAGTTCGTTACAATGATCTTTTCAATGAAGAGGAGTCTGTGAATATCTTATTTCATAGATACAAAGTTGTGAAACATAATTACCCATATCTCATTTAGTGTGGTCAAATAAAATTTCAATGGTGAACTTTCTAAAAGGAGTATGAATGTAATGGCCTAATTTTTATAAATAAAATTCCCCTTTCTTTATAAAAATTGTATTACTAAATATTATAAATATAGAAAACACAAACACTTATTTGGTTTTATTATATCCTAGAAAATTAAAAATAAATTTAACTATAACTACCATTGATAACATGTTAATTGAATAATGATAATAGAAATCATATAAATATAGGGTTTAAACTAATCTAATTGACATAGAAGAAGGAAGTGATGGCCTCAACCAGTATGATCATACCCTGTGAAACCCATTTATCCGAGCATATGAGGGAGATGGAATCATTGGAATTTTCCCTTGAACAATTCAAAAATGATATCTAACAATCTAATATTGATTGAAACAGTTTATGGGATAATTTCAAGATCCTCGAGATCATAGGCCAAACTATGTATGCAAAACCACCCCATAAAAGTCTCATAGTCACACACCATACACTTGGTAAATTTTCTAGTTTATTAAAAGGATATTTATTAAGACCGTAGAATTATGAGTATGTACTTCATTTTTATATAATAATTAATATAATTTTCATCCTATTATTTTTACTTTTAAAATGACATTAACTTTTTATAAAATAAATAAATAATGTACTTTTGGGAAATATTAAAATTCAATTAAGAAAGTTTTTTAATAAGTTAAGGGATTATAGAAATTGTTAATTTTTTAACATTATATTGTTATTAATTTTATTATTAAATATAAATGGTCATTTAAATCTTATGAAGTCAAATGTAATTTGTATATGTGTTTGAAAACTATTATTATCAAAAAAATCAAGAATTTATCACATGTACACTGTTATTTTAAAAGATAAAATTTTTATATTTATAAAATTATTTTCAATAAAATTAATATTATAAAAATTATAACATCAAAATTATCCAATGGATAAATTTAAAAAAAATCTGAGATATATGATTTTTTGGGTAAAATATAAATACTGTATAAATATGATGTGTGTATTTTGACATCACAATTTTCCAAAAGTGATATAATAAATACTATAAAGAGTATATGTGACCAAATATATGTTTTAATTTTAAAATAATATTATTTACCTTTTATTTTTTTAATTTTATAAATACATTATTAATCTTCCAAAACCATTAATATAAAATAACGTTTTGAACTCATTTCTCTAACAATATGACCCACTTCCACATAAGAAAAGGTATTAGATTATTAATTTTCTCCCATGAAATTAATAATTATTTAAACCCACGTCCCTTTGGATTAAACCATGGTAAAAACCATAAGAAGAATTGTGGTTTTGGTTATCTTATTCTATCGAGTACAGAACCAAAATTTCCAAAATGATAAGGAAGTTTCCACTCTTTTCTATATAAACTCGATCAAGCTCTATTTTTTCTCCACAAAAAATCCTTGGATCATGTACTTACTATATAATCACCTCTCTATATTCCACCTAACGTCCCCCCACATTCTCAAGAAGTTCCTACAAACCATTTGGAGTCGCACTCTCATGGTAAGGGATCCTCCCCTTTCCCTCTTCATTCATGTTTCTTTATTATATCATGCATTCCATTTCTATTTCCTAATATTGTGGTATGCTTTTCCATTTACCTATTACTATCCATTTTTTGTACAAATTATGAGAGACCCATTCCACTCTGAACTACCAATTCTATTAATGTTTTTATGTTCCATTGTTATGCTACCAAAATTTCACCGTGATTTCCCATTTCAAACAATTGTGTAGTGAATACCCATACCCATATCCTATAAAGGGTGTTCACATTTACTCAATTATACTAATTTATTAGGGACTTAAATATTTTTATAATACACTACATGATCTTGGAATAAAATGTGATGGTAATTTTTTCCATGTTTTATGATCAATGTGGAAAACCATACCATGAGAATGAAATTAATGTGGTAGATGCACAATGAATTATATATCTCTCCAATGCATTGGGCAATTTTTCATCTAAAGAGACGTCATATTGAGATAATTAGTGAGCCTAATTTATTTATGGTATTTTTTTCATAATAATGTCTTTGATGTTATCATTAACATATGTTTATGGTTCAGTGTATTAAGTTGTTTCCACATTTCCCATGTTGTATTTATGTGATCATGCTATAGTATGGCTCCTTATTCAGGTTTATTATTCTCACTTATTTTATGCCCAATAGATATGAATATTTTATAAAATTTATTATCATTACCATGTTATTCTCGGTTTATTCCCTTACTGGGCTTCATACCTCACCCCTTTATTATGTATTCCCCCAGGTTATCCCACACATATTTAAGTATGAGCATGGTACGAAATTTTTCAATAAATATGATGTATTTTATATTTTCATTTTTTATCTAATATAAGTATTTAAAAATAAAATATAATTCTTTCTCTTCGATATTGTATTATATGTAATTTTATGTAGTTAATAAACAATTAATTTGTAATAAATAGAAGGGTTGTAAATGGAACTATCCCAAATAAGGAAATAAAAATCATCCTTGGGCCTTTCCAATACATCTCATGTCCATGGAAATTTATAATTAGCTCACTTGGGATAATAAATTACATTACCCTAGGCATCACACTCTACATGCAGGATTTCAATTATTTAGATCCCTACTTGATTCATAGGACTCCCATGACATTCCAATAGTAGAGGTCAATAAATAATGAAACAATACATAATCACATTAATATAATTTCCTAATTTTAGAATTAAGACTCACCTTATCTCATACACCCTTGCAAGAAAAATCCTCTTTCATATTCGTGAATAATTACTTTACAATAAGATACATCTATATAAAGCTTCCCCACATGATTTAAATCCTCTATGAGTGCAACCATCACAACATGAGGGTCAAATAGTGTCTCACACATGTTTAAAACAACCAAATATAAAGTGAAAATTGGACATTCCCCAATGTGATCTAGAAACCAAGACATTTCTATACCATTTCAAAATGATTATCAATAATAAATTGAAACCCATTTATCGAAATAAAATTAAAATCTTATTTGCATACCCAACCGTTTTCCAAAAATTAACTTTTTAACATAATAAACAACTTTATTTTAGAAATAAATAGATTCCAAGAATCATTTTATAAAACATAAATCACATATAAAATACATTTAAATCCACCATGAGACCCAAAATTCTCAAAATCATTTATATATAATAAATATTAACTTCATTAATTAAACAATTTCCCTAAAAAATCACACTCCAAATTTAAAAAAATGGATTCAAATACCATTTAAAGGTATTTAAATACCTATATAAAATCAACTCTAGAAATTTAAAAACACTTCAAATGATAAATTAGTACATTCTAAGTCATTAAAAATATTTCAATGTAATTGAAACACAAAAATTCAGGTGATATACTTATAATATCATAAAAAATATATTAAAAACATTTAATAAATTTATAACATATGTTATATTGGATTTCTGATGAAATGCCTACCTATTTCAAGATTAAACATAACTAAAACTCAACACCTATATTGGAAAATTAACAATCGAGCTATGTGATTCCCTCATCAACCAATAACAACCCAAATCTACATCAAAACCACCCCACACCCTAATCCCAACAAAAATAGTTGTTAGGGTTTGTAGGATTTTGAAAAACTAATAGTGAGGGGAACATTTATATATAGTAGGGAACGTAGAAAAAAACGGAATGGTTTCCCACATTAAATCAATAATAATAATCCCAAAAATCACGATATATTTCCTCCCTTACAGAATCTCTATAATCCTCAATGTACGACGCCTCTCAACAAAACGTGTCCTTTCTTCTCAAACTCCAAATTCCTATGATACCAATATATATAATATTTAAACCTACTCTAAGATATACTCATCCACTCTTACATAAACTATAACTTCTATATTGCTTCATGCACCATCAATGGACCAACAAGAGATGCGTCTCCAATTTGAATCCAGCTTATGCATGACATGAAGGGTCTCCCATTCAGGTCCCCAGAAGGTGTTATGTCAATAATTGAGTGGTAGATATTATTTTAATAAAAATATACCAATTTAATGTGTTCCTCTCAAATCTGTTCATAGTATAACACACAATCCCTCATCATATCCTCCAACACATGAATAGTGAACTTGTTCCACCCATATTTCTCGGGGTGAAAGGCCGTAATCATCCTCATTTGGTTCCTAAATTCTCCTACAGGCCTCTCCAAAACTATGACAGGAACCATGAATCATGATCGGGGAAAATAGTTGAGGGAACACCATTAAGGTGAATAATATCCCATACATAAAACATTCACAAACTATCCACTGAACTATACTCCCTAATAGCACGGAAGTTTGATGACTTCTTAATTTGGTCAAATATCACCCAGATAATGTTGTGGCCTCTCTCTCTCTAACCAAAAAATCATTATATGAAATTCCATGGATATTACATAGCATTTATATGCTAGGATCTCAAGGGGATACAAAAAAACTTATAGAATATGGTGCTCAACCTCCATGTGCTCGAAGGTGAGGCACCATGAGAGAAATTCATCCATGTTTTTTCTCATGTCGCCACACAAAAATGGCCACTGAATGTATTTGAAAATGTTAAATACATAGGGATGTATGGATGAAGGAGAAGTGTGTAAATATCTGATTACCTCCTCAAACATCATGACGAGGACCACCGTTCATCCCTAGTGAAGGATGATGTTATTATCTCCATCAACAAAATCATTTAGTGATTATAATGGGAAGAACTATTCAGTAAATACCTCACATTCAATGTCCCCCAACTAGGAATATCTTATATTATGGGGGGAATAGGTGTTACAACCATCCATTGAAGAAAAGTGTCACCCTAATTCTCAACTAGGATTAGTTGTAATGAGGTCGTCTTCTTAGACACCTCATCCACAAAGTGAGCATGGAACTTTCTCCTAAGGGAATCTACCACCATATTTACCATCCTTGGAGTATATAATATCTCAAATTCATATTCCTGTAGAAACTCAAACCAATTCCCCTATATTATGTACAATTTTCTCTATGATATTAAATAACTAAGACTCTTATTTTCTAAGTAAACAACAAAGAGATCAACCAAAATATTGTGTGTTTATGTCCTCAGAGAGAAGACTGCAGTTGCCATATATAAGTTGTGAACCACATAGTTATACTCAGGGGGTATAACATTCTTTGACCCATATGAGATAACTTCGTGTATATGCATGAACAATTATCCATGACTAGATCTTGGGACAATTCAATACAACACCTACTCCATAGCCTCCTCCAATAGTCTCAAAATAATAAAACTTGTTATCTTGGGCCTCAACTTCTCGAAGGCCCTCTATCACTACACAGAAATAAAAAATGGGTTCCCATTACATTTCATTTGGTAAAAGTGGATTAAATCATAGAGAATATTTCTGCAAACCCCATGTAGTATCCCATGATTCCATAAAAACATTGCACCTCTAACATTCTCTTTTTGGCTCCCAAGAAAGTATTACATCGATTTCCTTTAGTTACATATCTAATACATACTCATAAATAAAATCCCCCATAAAATGATCCTCATTAATCTAGAACTAGAACATCATGATATTAACATAATGATAGTGCCTTTGATGAAAATATATGAAAATACAGAAGTGCTTTTGATGAACCACTTATGATGTGGAATATATTTGTATATTTTCAATGATGACAATAAATAATTTAAATTTATTTCTAGAATATCAATTTCATCAAATACATAAACATAATAAAAATATTATTCACACTATAATGAATCACCAGGAACACATAGTTTTTACAGGGACATCATATTACCATCTTCTAAATATCAACCTTGAGAACACTCAACTAGTGGTAGATGGATCTGAGATCGATTTTTGAGAACCATATCACAACTCCAAACTAATCAGATGGGTTTTTTATCCTATATTAGGGGAAAAATTATTTTTCATGATCTCATTGAGGTAAAAATAATCCAAAAAAAATTCAAAACCTCCCCTTTTCATTTTTAATAAACAAAACAGGAGATACCTAGTGGGACATAATGGTTCTAATAAAACCCTTCTCTTGAAGGCCCTCCAAGTACAATTGTATCCGTCAAAGCTCGGTAAGGGCCATATAATATTACATAGAAGATATTATAGTGTCCCATGGATGTATGTAGATACAAGAACTCTATATCCAACCTTGGAGGTACCCCAAGATCATCATTATGGAAGTCTTCCTTAAAATCCACCTTGTCTGAGGAATCCTGATGCATGAAGATCCTTCGAACCCAAGAGAAACACTCACCAACTGATGGTTGATGGGTTGTATCATCATGCTACCAAAATCCACTAGTCTCACCATGATATCTCTCTCACCCATAAAATAAAATCTCATCTCATCATTGCGAAGGAATATGAATCATCTTTGGTGACATCCAATCTAGGCTAGGACCATGGAAAATAAATACATACACTATATGATGTCATAGGATTTCCTAGTGAAGACCAAAATGTACTACAAGAAAATATCTCTCCCAAACAATAACTCACACCTCCAGTAAATAAAATACATGGAAGAATATTTCCTCATAATAACCCCGGACAGAGCTGTTAGGATAAAACTGCAGCTGAGTGCTTTATCTCTTGCACCAGTAGTAAATAGATGATGTAATGACTCATTAATGTGTCTTCTAATACAAATAAAATATTATAATGAACATTAATCATACCTATAATCCTCTGGTTCACCATTGGGTCATATGCAACCATAGCCTACAGCTATCTCTGACCTCAGACACCATCTACCTGAGCCATATGTTGCCACCTAGTAGCGGTGGTGTAAGGATATCATAGATTGTTATACTACTCACATATCCTCCTCTGGGAGCTCCACCCACTCCTCTTCCAACTCTAAGTCCCTTGGGCCCACCATTCCCCTACCTATGAGATTCGTGATCATGGTGCTTCTTCTTTTGTGGTTCTAAAACTACTACTGTCATTCCATCCTCAACACATATAGTTAGGAGATATCATGCCAAGTGAACTCTCCCATTATACACATATCACACCCCCTCTGTCAGATTCCCTAGTCTTGTATGTTATCCCTGAACATGTTATTAATTCTGATCATGGGAACATCTCCTACACCAATATCCTTTGGGCTGGCACCTACTAGCTGCTGTAGGTGACTCATCCCTAAACTGCCCACTTCTAACTCTAGATTCATAAAGTCCCTCTAACTGGAGCTCTCTACCACCAAATCCTTCTCCAACACCTCGATATATGTGGTAATTTACAGGGGGTTCCACACTAGATGGATATCTCTATGGAGACGCTACTCAAAAATTTTTTCCTAGAAGTATCCCTCTAAATCATGTCAAAGGAGTACCACGTATGGTTTTAAAACCCTAAAGCATAATATGAAACTATATTACCTCTCTAATTCATCTATAAAAGCTTCAAAATATGAATCAAGTGTAATTAAGAGGTGTATCACTCTCCACGGAACTAATGTTGTAGGTTGGGCCATGAGAGTGTTGACTCATCATGCATCTATGTAACGAGACTCCCCTAACTCCTACCTGTACCATGAACCCAAGTATATTCCAGTGGAAACACATGATTGATAGGTTTCCATATAAGCTTGAATACATGAATCATATACAATATCCAATCCTCCACCGCCTAGGGATCTGGATCATTGTGTAACATTAGCTTCCTCTAGTGTTGGAACTCATAGATTGCACTAAGCCTTTGTGTATTCTTATCTTTATCTACTGGTATGATCTTCTACTCAACAGGTGGGGGTATGGATAACTTTCCACATAGATGAATTATATCATGGGATCGGCTATGAATTAAGGCCTCATCACTCTTAAAGTCTTCATCTTGATCTTGAATCATTATCTTGGTTGGTTTTCATTGCAAAGGTTTCCTGAATATTTAATCAAGATGTACCATTGTCATATGAGAATATATATACACTGGGGATCTGAATCATGAAGGGAAAAATCTATATCCAATACATTCAATAAAACAATTCCCTATAATGAATGTCTCAGTATACTGAGTTTACAAGTAGGTGGTCAGAGTCTGGATGTATGGATACATCATTTGGTGCTCTAACACTCAGTTCCCCATCCTGAAAGGGAAAATCAGAAAAATTATCCTCAGTTTCCTTAAATCCCAACCAAATCCTAAGAAGGGGATTAATAAAAACACTATCTAAAATAATTATCTAGATTTTATACAAATTTTTCAGGACCCAAACCAATGGGTATCAAGCCACAACAAACCCAAGATTGCCTCCTTAGGTGAGGGTCCTCAGACAAGCCCTGAAAGGAATAAATATTATGGGATTAATTTACATATTGTACATGTACACACACACCTGGACATCTCAATGCAGAAGTTAAATGGAATAAAATAATATGATCAAACATCTAGTGTAATAATAATATGTGAAAACCCTATGGGGAATAGAAAGAGTATGATATTATAAACTAAAATCTAAAAGGGGATAACATTCATAAATACAAATATAACCCAAAAAGATAAAATTGGATATGTAATGCACTGAAAGAAATAAAATCTAGATATTTAATCTCCAAAAATCATACATGTTCAAATTCAACAAGTATCTTGAATATTCTCTATAATCACCACCGGACTATCTATCATCTTTATTAGACACAAAATAGTTGGTAAAATCCCACGCATGGGTGATTATATACATACCTTATATGATTCCCCAAAATATGAGGGTGAATAATTAAGAGATATGAAAGGCAAATAAATATCAATCCATTGTAAGAGAGTAACAAAATCTAAAAACATGTGTATATATATATATATATATATTCTAAAAAAAGAATCTCAAACAATAGATTAATGGGATCTCCATCTCATATCCCCATATTGGGAATATTTCCAATAGTTACAAGACTCCATCAAAAATTACCAGCATCTCATGCATCTTCAAAAAGGAAACATACAACCCAAGACACACCTCATCACTAGGTCATGTTGTCAAGGAAAATATTTATAGTTTGATGACCCACAGGAAAGTGCAATAGGTGGTTCCAATAAATAAATAGAGTCCTTATTACGTGACTCTGTAGGAGGGTTCTATTCAGTGGAAAAATAGAGGACGCATTCCATATCCTAATAGGGAGCATCACTCAGATGGTTGAAAACCCATGCACTGACTCTGTGGGATGATACCAATTAATAGTTGATAGATGAGACACTCCTTTCCAAGTATAGGTTTCACTCTAGTGATCAATGTCCCATTCCCTGATACCATAGAGGGTGCCACTCGAATAGTAGATAGGGGTCTCATTTTCTGTCCAGCAGGTGGGTGACACTCTAGTGGTAGATAGAGGACCCAATCCCTATCAAATAGAAGGGTTATACAATAGTAATAGATATTGGACACATTCCCTTCCCGATAGAAGGGTTCCACTCAAATTGACAATTTAGGATCATTCCCTACCCAACAAGAGGGATATATTCTGAAGGATAAGGAGATGACCCATGAAAAGTCCCGACAGGAAGCTTCCACTCAAATCTACTTGGTGATCCTGCATGATCACTACCATCATTTGGAATTACATAAAAAAAATTCACACTCATAACATCTCATATCATATCTCATAATCCACTATGAAGTCCAGAAATGTGTTCTATGTAGAAAATCACATTGGATGGGCTACTCTCATGCAAAATTAAAAGTCCAAACAAAATAGATACAAGAGGTATATGTTCCTCAAAAAGGAAGTATATCTAAACTATGTGTAAGGGGACCCACAAGGCTTTTAGTACCACTTTCTTGCCTAGCCTCATCTATATCGATACACAACTCACAAAAAATGTATACCTACATAGAATATACATAAATTGCATAGTGTCCCTCATCCACCCAAGTTCTTTCCGATGCTCTTAGTTGTGTCCTTGTTTTATTTCTCATGCCTTTGTACTCTGGTTCATGGTGTTTCATCCTGTATAGAGTTCTACCTATGTATCTCAGGTTGTGTCCTTATACTCTGGTCATGTGTTCATTGACCAAATTTTCTTGACAATTCCTATTCTTTTTTACTACCAAAGTACACAATGGATTACCAATACCATGCCACACAGTTGGTGGGGGTCCCAAATGGCATGTGAAAATGTTATTGCCTAAAAACCCTTACTTTCATAGCTAGGGTCCTACATGCCTTTTTTTATTATGATCTTCATAGTGTATAGTCAATATGTTTACAAAACTCCAAATCTATTCACTACTATTCCAGATACGGGTCCACCTCAATTGATCTCCCCTCTAGGCCACCTAAAAACAATGGATATCGCCTCTAGGCATCGTTTTCATCTATACATTGGTAGGAAAAAATACTTATTTCATTCCACTAAATTCCTATATGAATCTTTGTGCTTTCCCATCACCCGTAGTACCTGAAAATATTTTCAATCCATGGTGGAATAACATACATCCCTCAAATACTATGAATCTGTCCCTAATTCATTATTTCATTTGCTTCATTCAAATCTACCCCAAATCCAAGGGTCTTATTTGGACTGTTTCCACCTAGCAATGTCAAATAAATACCTTGTGGTCCAATAATGAATAACATGAAGAACATATGAATAATGAAAAAAGAAAAATATGTGAATGATAATTGGCCAATCATTCTTATCCAATAAATTATGATTGGGTTCCCTGAGGGGAGAAACATGAAATTCTAGATGAATATTTAATAATAAATTTAAAATTGGTACACATAAGCATGAAAAGGATTAAAATTGAAGTAGATCAAAGAAAACTGATGATAATAGTAAATATTTTAATCAATTGGGGAATAATACACAAATTTATGAGTCTAACCTAAACATTGGATCATTCTTTGATGAATAACGTGCCTGACAATGAATAATATATTTTTTTGTGTTCACTGTGCCTTGATATATCTAGATTTGGAGTCTCATTATTGTTTGATTCTCTTCCACTAACGAGTGGTGGAAGAAGGATCCTCCCAATGATCATATGGTTATCTATATAACCTTGTAGATCTTCTATATCAATGTTTATAAATATGGAATTACGTTTTTTAGGGGTTTAATTAATGTAAATAAAATTATTTATTTATATTAACTAAACATACTCTCTAATTGGAATTTTATTTCAACATCCCACACCGACCAATTTTATGTTGTGCCTAGTATAGAACATGGGTTATGGAATGAAACTAGGTCTCTTATTTTCAATCTAATAATTCATTTTCGAGTTATCACATTTTTTTATGAAATCATGCATGTCTGATATAAAATATATATTTTCCATTTCTATAAAATTAATTCTAGGAACACAGGGCCACAGAATCACACAACCTCTCAGTGTTAAGCTTCGAAAATATATAAATATATATTAAAAATTCTAAAATGAAAAAAAGGGCCTCTAAAAACATCTCCCACAATGTTCTTTTCAAATTGTATAATTCATAAACATACCCTATTTAGAACCATTAATCATGACCTAAGGAATTTAAAATATATGAAAGGGTGAGCTAAGAAGCTATTTAAGGGTAAACATGAGAGATATCAACCAATCACCCTGAGATAGAAAAATATTATAATAATGTTGTGATAATATTATAATAACATATAAAATTCATTCCCAATCATTCACTGGTCATTAATCATGATTCATAGTCAAGGAATTTTCATAAAAAAATACATAAATCACAAGAGTGTGGAATTATCAATAATCCATCATGAGAAATGAGATCATATATTATTCATAATATATATTTTTTTGGCATACACATAATAATATAAAATCATTTCCTTAGTAAAAGGTCACTTTCTATATTACTATAGTGGATAGATTCCTAATGTAGATTAAGTTCACTCCCAATTCCATCATTTTCTTACTCAAAGGTTACTTAAAATACTATCATTGTGAATAGAATCCCATTATGTATTGATTTCACACCCAATTACATCATTAACATAGTATCTCCATAGTTCTAGTAATATTTTAGTTGATATATTCCTTGATTGGATTGGTTTCAGTCATCATTCCATCGATTCTATAGTAAATGATAACTATCAAAACTGTCATAGTGGACGAAATCTATCACAGAATCGGGTTCACTCCCTATTCAAGTTGAAATTATCTCAGAATATATTATTATTTTCATACCTATTTGGAGTTATATATAATTCAAATAACAACTTTTACATAATAGAAAATATATATATATATATATATTTATAAGATCATAAAAACATTCACTATTTCATCATAGCATACCCAAGAAAAAGAAAAATTGTTTCCAAATGATTTTATAAACTAATAGTCATAATCCATCTAGATAAAGAATAAGGATAATATCATTAGAAAATTTCCCCATAGGATCATTTGAAACATTTAAGGATATTGACATACATTAAAAGTACATTTAAAATAGTGTTTGAACATTTATTTGAAGTCAAGACAAAATATAATTTTCTTTCGTTGTCATTAAAATATAAAAATATTACGAATATTGAGAAAAAAATTTTCCTAGAAAAGTTATAGGAACATTTTTAGATTAATATTTAAATAAAATAATGATCACGATTTCGGTAAAATATGTTCATTTGATAAATGTTAAAGAAATATTCTTTTGACACTATTGTAAGGAATATGAAAACCATCCCATATGGAAAAAATTATAAATATTCATTTTAAAACATTGTAATGGAATTAATATATGGTATAAAATGAAGTTTATCAATAATTTAATAGTAAATAAAAACCTTTATAAAAAATTTGAAAGCATGGACATGGAATACAAATATTTCCAACAAAAAAAGAAAAATAAGGCCTAATTTCATTAAAAATAATATATCCATATTATTAATAAAAAATATTGGAAAATTTAAGGGAATCATGGGAACCCAAAAAAAATAGTGTAAAAGATAAATATGGGTTTGAAATTATATGAATCATATTATTTACCTCAATAGAAATTTAATATTGATAATCCCAACGATAAATGATATTTTAACATGAAAACATTCCACTTTGGTAACCATTGAATCATAATACCATTTACATAAATAACATAAACTAAAAATCTAAATAAATATCAAATGTGATGTATGTGTACCGTAAAAATAAAAAAAATGTTCCGAACATGAAACATTTATCAACAAAACAATATTGAGATGAGGAACACTTATAGTTTTTGTAATCTCTAAATGAAAACATCACTGAACAGAGAAACATATATGAATATCTAAATAAATATAATGTTTAGTAAAATAATCATATAATACATTCATGGTAATTTTATACATAACAAAAAAAATTGAATATGGTATATGGCTCCTAGAAAAAAATGTGACGTGAGAAGCCCATAACTCAAGTCTTGAGTTTCTTTTCATGTGATTTTAATATATATTAAAACGTATTTATGTTTATTACAAATCAATAAGAAAATAATATTCATACTTATATTATTATAAATAATTACATTATAATTACTAACTACCTTTCTATTAACAATTCTTTAATAAAATCATTATTTTGGCGAAAAAATGTTCATTTTCAAAACATGTTTCTATTTGAAGGTTATAGACCTTGCACAATGTTCTTGGATTCATCATCCTAAGAATATAAATCATTGTATAATTATTATATTTATTTATTACATAATTTTATATAACTATCCATAGAGGTTAGTGATGAAAAATGAACTACATATCTTCATATATATGATAGTATTTATGTACGCACGAGTAATGTTTCAATTTTCTATGATTGGATCAAAAGAAATTTAAAAAGTGATTAACTTGTATATAATAATACTTATATCATATATATCATATATATTCATTAAATATAATCTAATTACCATTACTTTTAGTGGAAAATGAAAAATTAATCACATCACTTCATAGAGGTGGTATCCTACAGGTACGAACACTCAATGTTATTTTTTCTGAATAGATGAGAGGGTAAGAATGTCAATAAAATTTTATAATTAAATAATTATAAATATTTTACAAAATAAACATATATACATTATAAATATCTCTATAACCATCCATGAGAGTCATAAATGAATAATAAAATGCATATCTTTGGGGAGGTGGTTTTCCACATGTATACACTAGTGATGTTTTCATTTCCCATATGATGGAAAAAAGAGTAAAAAAGGTGTATAAAATAAAAATAATAACATTTAAATATATTTATATAATGATATTATTATACTTATATGTATAATATATGTTTCAAATATGTATTATAAGATATAAACATTAAAGAACTAGGTTACGAATTATACAACTTCTTCAAAAAACAACATTTTACTTACACTTTAAGACATCTAAGTCATTATTTTGGTGAAAAACATATATATATCATGGTCATATTGGTTTTAATCCTATTTTGGTAGATGTTTTTTAATATAAATGGCTTAATTGTTGTGAAAAAACTAAGAAGAGTAGGTTACCTTTTATAAGTGAGGGGAGTGACACACTTGTAATTATTCTTAACATGAAATATTATACGCATCTCAGTCATGTTGAAGTCACAAAAAATCAATTACAATTAGAATATAAGTTTATAATGTTTAAATTAGATTCATCCAATGACATTTAATATGAAATTTTGTAACCTTATCACAAATTTGAAACCTTAATTAACATGTATTACCCTTTTATGAGGGTGATAATTTTTTTACAAATGATACTTTTTATAATGACCGAAAATGAAATTTACAACAATTCTAAATTTTAACCACTTAATTAAAAATATAAAATTTATTTTTAATTATTTAATTTTTATAAGTGTTAGAGATTAATTATAAAATAAATTCATAAAAATGATAAAAATTTGGTTTTTAGTGAAGAAAATATTTTTAAGCATAAAAATTTACATATACTACAATTAAATAAAAATTTGGTTTATATAGATTATATTATATTATTTATAATAATAGTTATATTATATTAAATAAAAATAAAATCCAAATCATAATGATATTTTAAATTATTAATTTAAATAAAATTAATAACATTTTAAAAAAAATCAACATGTTTTATTATTTGCAAAAAAAATATAACATTTTAGAAAAATCCCAAAACAAAAATCTAATATTATTATGAAAAATTTATTTAAAATATTATGTTCATTATTTTAAATCAAATTTATATACGTGGAAAATTTAATTATAATATTAGAAAATAAAATAAAATAAAATCCAGTTTTTTAAGAAAATGCATTTTTGAATAATTAAATGAATTTACCCTAATGAATTGATTAATAAAAACAATTAGATGAATATTAATCAATTTTAATATATATAATCTAATCATTTAGTAAGAAAAATAACTAAATATTTATTAATGTAATCTTTAAAATTATAAATATATTTCACAAATAAATACTATTTTTTGAAAAATATGTCTTTAAAAATTAAAAAAAATTATCTTTATTTATAACAAATTGATAATAATTTTATGATTGATTATTCATTTTATTATGTAAATAAATTTATACATATGTTTCAATATAATTATTTGGGTCATATATTCATTATTAATATTAAAATTCCTACATATATTTCATGGATCATCGATAGTAAAAAATATCTACATATATTTTCTTGGTTTTGTGTGTAATGAAAGTTATCAAATACTTCAAATCTAGAAAAAATAAATATTGATTCAAAAATCATAGTGTGTTACTATATATATTAAAGGATCAGAATATATTATATCATTCAATTGTGATGGAGGGAAGTCATTTTAGTTTTATTAATTTTTATTTCTTTCATTTTCATTTGGGGTCATTTTTGTGTGTTATTTTTTATTTTTTTGTTTGTGTTGAAACTTATTTACCTCAAATTGAATACCTTTTCAAATTTTAAACTTATGAAAATGATGAAGAAATAATTTTAACCATGAAATAAAATTTCAAGAATATTGAAATAAACATGTTATAAAATTCAATTTGTTTTATATTCATTAAAACTACTCTGATTATTGAATCACATGTCATGTCATATTACCCTATATAAAAATCACTCACATAAGAAGACTATAAACCATTTATTCATCATCATTAATTAGCCATCATTTCTTAAGGTATCTAAACCATGTTAAATTAACTATAACTTTCTAATTAATTTATTTAAAACATTATATAATTAAAGAAATTATATTCTAAATTATTGAGGAATTATTTTGAATAAAAATACCCTTTTTACAATGAGATTATATTTTGTACTACAATGAAATTTAACCCTTATATCCTCTAGAAAAATTTAATTACATTATTATTTATCCACATTATAATTTAAAAAATCCGAACTATCTTACCCTAATTGTTGATCCATGATCATAGATGATCTCTAGTGTTGGGGGGGGGGGGGATATCTGATTTGCAGAGAATTTATTTGAGCACTATAATCTACCATTTAAGTATTTATTTGAAGAAGATACATAGAAAATTTTTAAACAATTTTTGTGAGAAAATATAAATTAATTAATGTTGAATAAAATGTGAGGTAAATATCTTCCAAATTGAGGTAAGGTAGTTCGTGTAATTTTCTAAAATTCATTGATTCCTTTTAGATAAATTTTTTTATCTAAATCGCATCAAGGTAGAGTAAAGAATCTAGTCTTTGGTGAAAACTTTAAAATGGTATTTTTATTTAAATAAAGATATTTTATCATTTTCTACCTCATGATATTTCAACATTCACTACTACAAAAACGGGCAATAACAACGCTAAAATTGGGCTTTAACAGCGCTAGAAAAGCGTTGTAAAGCTCAGCGCTGATAAAGGGGGGGTCCTTTAACAGCGCTTTTTTAGCGCTGTTAAATGTCACCTTTAATGGCGCTAAAAAGCGCTGTTAAAGGTATCCTTTAACAGCGCTTTTTTAGCGCTGTTAAATATCTCCTTTAACAGCGCTTTTTTAGAGCTGTTAAATGTCGCCTTTAACAGCGCTAAAAAAGCGCTGTTAAATCCCTGCCTGCTGCTAATAAAAAACCTGCACTAGTACAGCCAGCCGAGCAGACCTGCACAAAAACCAGTATATCAACCACAAACCTGCACAAAAACCAGTATATCAACCACAAGCATGTCATCAACTGATCACAACCCAACCAAACAGTGTTCTTACCATGAGTTAGCTACCATCTACCCAGAAACCAAAACTACCTCATTACATAGTATCACAAAATATTCCTACACAACTCAGAAGATAAATACAAGAACATTACACTATGCATTGTTTCTCCTTGGATTGCCACTTGGTTTTGACAAATAGTGCAGAGCCTGTGCTCCATGAATCATTCTGCAATACATAAAAAGGATATCCTAACTCTCCCAACCATCACCCTTAGTAATTATGTATATTAATACAAAAAAGGTAACATATCATAAATTGGGGGACTGTAATGAGACATCAAGATTAACATTCTATATATAGGATCGATGTCTGGTAGGATTGGTTGCGTTGATACATGACTCTACCTGGACCTCAAAAATAGATATATGATCTCACTCCATGACTTTCAGAGAGACTCCAACTATGTCTAGGACGTCCTGCTGAAGCGATCGTACTACCGTAAGTCGGAAAAGATACCAAAACCATCCTAGGAAGGATCATGGGAGACAACCCTAATGAAATATGTCCTTGATATAGTGTTCAAAGAGATCAATCATGGTACATAAAATTATGTGTCATTTAAAGGGTCACATGCCTTGTCGCTTTACCTTGGGTAACTCCAATGTTCAGCTGCCTGTGTGAATATACATGTCATATCAATAGGAAATTACATGGCATGTTAAAAAACATATACGTGTTACCCTTTGATCTTGTGTCCTCTTATGCACCCTTGCCCTATGTTAGTACATGACGTCGATCTCGTGTGATTCTTCCTGTGTATCTGTACAAGGGATAAACTGCATAGCTGGCTCATTAAAGATGTGTAGTGGGATATATTCCATGTAGGAAAGCCATGTAATCCACCCCAGGTTTGACTCGTACACGTCACATATGACCCATGGATCATTGTACTAAAGTGTTAACACAATCCTATGGCGTTTGGTCGGTTTCCCGTATGTCAGTTGTTGATTTTACTTAAAAATAAATCCATTTTGAACAAAATAGAGGCACTTTGAGTGGTGTCGGCCACACTGGGCCTCAGATTGAGTCGGGGTTGACTCTTATACGTCAAATTTGACCCATGGATCATTGCCCTTAAGTTTCAACAGAATCCAAATGCGTTTGGTCGGTTTGCCGCATGTCAGTTGTTGATTTCACTTAAAAATAAGTCCATTTTGAACAAAATAGAGGCACTGTGAGTGGTGTCGGCCACACCGGGCCTCGGATTGATGCGGTGTTACGTCACACATGAGTCATTGATCATTGTGAAAAAGTATCAACGCAATCAGAAGCCGTTAGATCGATTTGGCGTATGTACGTAAAATATTGTCCATTTTAAACTAAATACATACACTTGGAGTGATACCGGTCACACCGTGCCTCTGATTGAGGCGGGGTTGACTCGTACACGTCACATTTGACCCATGGATCATTGTCCTTAAGTTTAAATTGAATCCCAATGCGTTTGGTCGGTTTTCCGTATGTCAGTTGTTGATTTCAATTAAAATTAAGTCCATTTTTAACAAAATAGTGACATTGTGAGTGGTGTCGGCCACACCGGGCCTCAGATTGATGCGGTGTTGAATCGTACACGTCACACATGAGTCATTGATTGTTTTGAAAAAGTATCAACACAATCAGAAGCCGTTAGATCGGTTTGGCGTATGTACGTAAAATATTGTCCATTTTAAACTAAATACATACACTTGGAGTGATACCGGTCACACCGCGCCTCTGATTGAGGCGGGGTTGAATCTTACACGTCACATTTGACCCATGGATAGTTTTCCTTAAGTTTCAATATAATCCCAATGTGTTTGGTCAGTTTTCCGTATGTCAGTTGTTGATTTCACTTAAAATTAAGTCCATTTTTAACAAAACAGTGACACTGTGAGTGGTGTCGGCCACACCGGGCCTCGGATTGATGCGGTGTTGAATCATACACGTCACACATGAGTCATTTATCATTGTGAAAAAGTATCAATGCAATCAGAAGCCGTTAGATCAGTTTGGCGTATGTACGTAAAATATTGTCCATTTTAAACTAAATACATACACTTGGAGTGATACCGGTCACACCGCGTCTCGGATTGAGGCGGGGTTGAGTCGTACACGTCACATATAACCCATGAATCGTTGTCATAAAGTGTCAACACAATCCGAAGGCGTTTGGTCGGTTTCCCGTATGTCAGTTGTTGATTTCTCACTTAAAAATAAGTCCATTTTGAACAAAACAGAGGCACTTGGAGTTGTGTCAGCCACAACAGGCCTCAGATTGAGGCGGGGTTGACTCGTACACGTCACATTTGAAGGTGAGTATGCATACACGATATTTGACCTTCTTAGAGAAGGGTTTCTGGAAGAGTATAAAAGACATGAAGCAATGAAGATCATTAGAGTGTTGGAGCAAATGTGGTTGCTACAAACAATGTGGAAATCGGCTTGTGCAAAGCGACCTAAGTTACAACTTGCAGGTATTGTACTCTATTTTTTTCTGGAAGCTTTCAGTTTAAATGCATTTTGGAATGATCATTGCTAGCCATTGTATTTTAGGTTTTTTTGACAGTCGAGGGGAAAGGGTGGGGTCTGAAGACATTGTAGGATATGTCGAAGGGTGATTTTTTGTGTGAATATGTTGGAGAAATGTTAACTCCCGCAGTTCTGAAAAGAGTCACTATTTGAAAGAAAGTCACACGTTTAGATACATCTCAAGATGGTCAGTTTAAAGACATTTTGAGGGACACTACTAAAGACATGCTCAGATATGCACACATCCCCCACTTTTAGATCGTTGTCTACTACAATGATCTTCCAAACAAGATATGAATTAGAACGCTCATGATACATAGAGAAATTCACTGGCCACCTTCGAGAATGATCTGAAGCACAAACCATGACAGCATTATGTTTTTAACTTCAGCACCTCAATTGAGAATGTGACACCTTTCAGGACTTGGCGCCATTGTATGTCATTTCGTCCACTGAATGGGTCTATCCTTTTATTTAATTTTTTTAACTTCAGTCAAATATTCTAGAAAGATGTCGCGGCAGATCCTTCACCATTTTGTTTTGCTGAACATCTCATTACATTGTTAAAAAAAAGCAGGGTGTCTTGCATGGGCAATACGTTCCTGTATTGAAGATGATGCACTCCCAATTTAATGGACTAGGTTTACTCCCTAATCTCATACATAACATCTCATGAGACAATAGATTTAACCAATGAATTGGAGTCCTATCTGGGTACAACCATCATACGATTTTTATGATTATGTGTTCCACAATAATTAAATCAATCATTAGGCTTAAACAAAATAATTAACCATGTGGGTTCGAATAAATGGGAGTGCATCATCTTCAATACAAGAACGTATTGCCCATGCAAGACACCCTGCTTTTTTTTAACAATGTAATGAGATGTTCAGCAAAACAAAATGGTGAAGGATCTGCCACGACATCTTTCTAGAATATTTGACTGAAGTTAAAAAAATTAAATAAAAGGATAGACCCATTCAGTGGACGAAACGACATACAATGGCGCCAAGTCCTGAAAGGTGTCACATTCTCAATTGAGGTGCTGAAGTTAAAAACATAATGTTGTCATGGTTTGTGCTTCAAATCATTCTCGAAGGTGTCCAGTGAATTTCTCTATGTATCATGAGTCATTGATCGTTGTGAAAAAGTATCAACGCAATCAGAAGCCGTTAGATCGGTTTGGCGTATGTACGTAAAATATTGTCCATTTTAAACTAAATACATACACTTGGAGTGATACCGGTCACACCGCGCCTCTGATTGAGGCGGGGTTGACTCGTACACGTCACATTTGACCCATGGATCATTGTCCTTAAGTTTCAATAGAATCCCAATGCGTTTGGTCAGTTTGCCGTATGTCAGTTGTTGATTTCACTTAAAAATAAGTCCATTTTTAACAAAACAGTGACACTGTGAGTGGTGTCGGCCACACCGGGCCTCGGATTGATGCGGTGTTGAATCGTACACGTCACACATGAGTCATTGATCATTGTGAAAAAGTATCAATGCAATCAGAAGCCGTTAGATCAGTTTGGCGTATGTACGTAAAATATTGTCCATTTTAAACTAAATACATACACTTGGAGTGATACCGGTCACACACAAAAACACCCTTTGACATATCCTACAATGTCTTCAGACCCCACCCTTTCCCCTCGGCTGTCAAAATCACCCTTCGACTATCTGGTTATGATTTTTGACAGCCGAGGGGAAAGGGTGGGGTCTCAATACGAGGCGCGGTGTGACCGGTATCACTCCAAGTGTATGTATTTAGTTTAAAATGGACAATATTTTACGTACATACGCCAAATCGATCTAACGGCTTCTGATTGCGTTGATACTTTTTCACAATGATCAATGACTCATGTGTGACGTGTACGATTCAACACCGCATCAATCCGAGGCCCGGTGTGGCTGACACCACTCACAGTGTCACTGTTTTGTTAAAAATGGACTTATTTTTAAGTGAAATCAACAAATGACCATCTCGAGATGTATCTAAATTTGTGACTTTCTTTTAAATAGTGACACTTTTCAGAACTACGTGATATGAAGGTATTTTGGAGATTTTACTGGTTCATGCATGATATGAATGTATTTTGGAGATTTTACTGGTTTTTTTGTCCAAAGGCCAAAGAAATGTGGTCCATCATTCTTGCATGTTACTCGTACACGTCACCAAGGACCTGTGGATCGTTCTCCTAAAGAATGAAGGCAATCCGGATGCGTCCGGTCGGATTTCCGTAGGTCAGTTGTTGTTTCCAATTAAAGTGGTGTCCATTTTAAACAAGAGAGCGACCCTTTGGGTGGTAGCGGTCACACCGTGCCTCGGATTGAGGCGGGGTTGACTCGTACACGTCACCAAGGACCCGTGGATCCTTCTCCTAAAGGATGAAGGCAATCCGGATGCGTCTGGTCCGATTTACGTAGGTCAGTTGTTGTTTCCAATTATAGTGGTGTCCATTTTAAACAAGAGAGTGACTCTTTGGGTGGTAGCGGTCACACCGTGCCTCGGATTGAGGTAGGGTTGACTCGTACACGTCACCAAGGACCTGTGGATCGTTCTCCTAAAGAATGAAGGCAATACGGATGCGTCCGGTCGGATTTCCGTAGGTCAGTTGTTGTTTCCAATTAAAGTGGTGTCCATTTTAAACAAGAGAGCGACCCTTTGGGTGGTAGCGGTCACACCGTGCCTCGGATTGAGGTGGAGTTGACTCGTACACATCACCAAGGACCCGTGGATCGTTCTCCTAAAGGATGAAGGCAATCCGGATGCGTCTGGTCCGATTTACGTAGGTCATTTGTTGTTTCCAATTAAAGTGGTGTCCATTTTAAACAAGAGAGCGACAATTTTAGTGGTTCAACATTCTTGCATGTTGCTGGTGCATATCATCTGTTAAAATGGAAAAATGACTCATTGGAGAAAGAATGTTTTATTTAATAACAATTACAATTTTGCTACGAACATTTACATACAAAAATATTTCATCTTTTGATCCCCTTAACCCCTCTCAAAAATGACCACCAATTATACATGTCCCCAAGTCAGATCATCATTGTATTTGTGTACAATCTGTCATCAGGTATGCGGCCCACTCGTTTCTGAACACATCTATATCGTCTTGTGAGTATGAGGCTTTTCGGCAGTCATAGTAGTACTGCAAAAAAAAAAAATAAAGAATTAATAAATAACTTAAACGAACTAGTAATTGTTTTTGAAAATACCTCTTTAGGGATGCTAGTTTGCTGATGAAAAACGATCTCTTTCATAAATTTACAAACATAATAACTGCAATCATTATCGTTTGTTTGTTTTGGACACTGTAAAAAAATTGATCATTAGGAGAATAAATAACTTGTGTTGAGGTGTGTTTGGATAGTGAAATTTTATTATATATACCCTGATATTTGTCCAGACGTAGTACTTGCTCGGCTCCTTATGCTTAGCCCCTGTCCTCATACCATGATTTAGACGATATTGGTACACCGCCCTATCATAACAGAATCCTCAGTAAAAGATAATATATATTATATAAATTGATGTTTAGACCTAAAACGTAAGATGTAGTGTCTTACAGATTCACAAACTCCATCATGTATGGTCGTTTTGATGGATATCCTAGCTTTGAATCCAGAAAATAAATCTTCGGAGTATCCAAGTTCACCGCAATTAGCAACCAATGTTGCCTAAAAACACAAAAAGGAATTAGTAATAAAAAAAGTGAAAATATAATTGATATGCTTTAATCGTAGAGTATTACCCCTGCATGGTTGGTATTAGGAAAAGTCTGTCATCTGTAATCTTGCGTTCAAATGTTTTCAGCAAGTCCTTCACTATTGCATCCCTTTTTGATGACTCTATTTTTGTTTGGTGTGTTGATGTGATATGAGGACTAACCAGTCCAAATCTTGGCTCATGGGAAAATCCCTTCAACTGTTTTTCATAAATGCGTCTGTCAACAATATAAAATGCATTTAGTCATAATTTTCACATTAGATCAGCTTTTAGAAAATAAATTCATGGAAACATACCTCATATATACATTTACAAAAGTGACGCCTAACCAACCGTTTTCAAGGATTTCATTTACATTTTCAGCAGCAACGAAATCTTGACTTTCCTCTCTGTATATATTATCTTCGAAAATCACTATATGACTATTACCATCTTTTAGCTTCGTATCCACATGAGTCTTCAATGCTAGTAAATGTTGAAAGAGAACAGGTGGTGTTATTGTGCTTTCAGTAGCTCCTTGGGATCGATTGGTCGATCCTTTAGATGGTTTCGAGCCGATGTTAGTCACCCCCTTTCCTTTCTCCGTCTATAACAACAATCATTGATTCAGACACTCTTTTCATTAATTGTTAAGGGTTTAGCTTGAATTTAAAAGGAAATAAATACCTCTTTGTCTGCATGTACTCTTACAAGTTGTGCCGGCCATGCAATGAATGTCCCAATAGCCTTTTCAACCGTATGAATATCATCGTCATCAAGTGGAATAGGTAGCATTGCATTTGGCTCATGAGCTACAGTAATCGTCACTTTCAGATGATCTTTTGAAAGTGGTCTATTATGCAGTGTGGCATCTGGGATATTGAACACTGTAGCCCTCGCTACAAGGTGATAGGTGGGTGTTGACAGATATAAATCACAATCATTATCACCCTGTAGAAGATCAGTACAGATAAATTATCAGTGTTTGTCTGATTCATATTTCATGGGAACCGTTATTAGAATATTTATTACCACGGCTAAGACATTTTTTTTAGGTGAATGGCTCGCCTCAAAGCTGGTGGGAGGTGGGGCAGGATGTTCATGCGGTGGTTGTTCCTGAGTTGTGTCCTCCCTTTGCTTCCCACCCATAAAAGTTGCTAGCAACTCTCCCTGCCATTGCAATTGTTCTTCAAGGGTTGCTATTTTGTCGCTCATTTGTTCCAATTTTTTCTCTGTATCATCTTTTTTTTTCTTCTCAAAATATACTCGGGGTGTCACCCCAAACCCTGCACCTCTGACACGACCGTATTTTTATGGCTGCTTCAAAGCCGTCGATAATAGGTCTGTATCAGCTACAGGAGTAGCTGATTCCTGTGACTGTCAGATATAAGAAAAAAACTAATTATTTTTATGTAATAGCAATTTTAAACAAATCTTTTTATCATCGTGTCATACTTACACATATTTCCCACACTTTTTGTGTGTTCTCATCTATTAACTTCCCTTCTTTGTTCACATGTGCCTCCTTCCATAGCACATGACGTGGGATAGAAGTGCATTTGGTTTTAGATTCATCAATCTACATATAAACATAGAAAGATAATTATGATGTTGTTTATTGGCACCTAACAATATTACTATAAATTTACAATACGTACCATTTTCTTTTCTAATGAAGTGCACCCCATCCTTGCTTTACGATAGGGGTATGTTGGATTTGATGCACGTTCCTTATTTTCAGTACAGAGTTTCTGTTTCATAAATGAAATATTGACAAACAAGGTGATGAATACAGGTATCCTCAAACAACGTATTATCACTCACAATGTACCTGAAACTTCTCATCCCCACGACGGCCAATAAATGCATCCCATGCTTCTTGGGATATCAGGTGCGCATAGACAATGGGGGGGTGTGGGTTTATTTTACCTTTAGAATATTTCAGGTGACATCTTGTTAAAATAGTACGAAAACCTCGATGAATCTTTCCTGCAAGACTTAGTACATAATCCTTGTGTGAGTCGTCTACTATAAATGTACTCTGCAAGAGATTGAGAAGAGTAAGACATTGTTTCATCATTTTATTTGCTACTTAATTAAAGAAATAAATTCATAATGTTACCGTAATTTCTTCCCAGATCACAGCCTTCAACCCAGACACAACATGGTGCCATGAATCTATGTCAATCGGCACGCGTTGCTGAGTGACAACTCCAATGTAACTGCTAAACATAGCCTTGTTGGGATTCACATGTTGGCCTCGTGCATTCCATCCGACTTCAAATTTGATGCCATTGCTTTTCGCCTTAAGAATTTTGGCTAACACTGTCAAACTACGACGCACCTGTGATTTTTGCGACGTCGGTCCTTCATTCCCGACCATTTCATCGATATCAACATCATCTATATGTTCATCTACTATGATATCAACGGCATGTGCTGATGGTTGTTGGACCTCAACACTAAGAGAAGGAGCCGCAACAGCAAGAGCAGCAGGAGGAGCAGTAGGAGCACCAGGAGCCGCAGCAGTAAGGGCAGCAGCAGGAGCAGTAGGAGCACCAGGAGCCACAGCAGGAGGAGGAGTAGGAGCCACAGCAGTAGGAGCAGCAGGAGCCGCATCAGGAGCAACAGTAGCAGCAGCATGAGCTGCAGGAGCAGCAGGAGCAGCAGCAGCCGCAGCAGCAGCTGCTTGAGAGACTTGTTCAGTCTCAAGGTTAGGAGCACCAGAATGTGCAGAAGTCATTATCAGCAAAAGTGGTTGAACAGTTCATTCAAATTACATAAATTCTGTAATGATAAGATAATAACATGAGATAACAAGATCTATATTACAAACAAAATATAACCTGTTTACTGAACTCTCTTTCTTTTTTTCAAAGGTTGAAGAGATTTGACACCTCTATCGACAATCCAAATCCCTTCATTGTGGTCTCCTCTAACATACAAAACATCATCTGCATTGGGACCGCTCCGAATTGATTGTGATGTACCACTAAAAGGATCGTCCTCAACTGAATTTTCATCGGAACCCTCAATAGTTTTGGACGATAACAGAACAATCGACCACTTTCGTTTTGCGGGATCTGGAACATAAAAAACTTGTACCGCTTGTGATGCCATTATAAACTGTTCGTCTTTGTACCCTTCTTTACTAAAATCAACATTCACAAATCCCCATTCATCTATTTTAACACCACTATTGTTATCAATCCATTTGCATTGAAAAATCGGCAATTGAAATGTCGTATAATCCAACTCCCATATTAGTTTGATAATGCCAAAGTATGACATATTTGCATAAATTGGATTTCTATCCTTACTACCAGAAACATGCATCGCTTCAGCCACTAGTGTAACTCCACTATTTTGCATGGTACTCTCTTCATCATGTTCATCCGTATAGAATGTATAACCATTAATTACATACCCACTGTAAGATAATACATACACACTTGGTCCAGCGGCTAGCCATCGAAGTCGTTCTGAAATTGAATTCGCATTTTCATCCAACTGCTTAAAAATATGGTCATGAAACCATCCTATAAACTGGTGATTATGTGTATCTGCTAACCATTTTTCAGCCCTCGATGGATTCAACTGCCTAAGAATTTCTTTGTGAGTTTCAATATATGGATCAACCTCCCAACTGTTATGCAAAACATAAAGATGAGCCTGCTCCCGATCTATAATACTGATTGTTACAACTTCTCTTCCAGAAATTCCCTCACCCTCAATGCGTCCAGTGTGACGAGATTTCGGGGGACCAATGCTTTCCACATCAGATAGGTATTCAATACAAAATTCAATGGCTTCCTCAACAATATATCGCTCCACTATACAACCCTCTGTCCGACTTCGATTTTTGACATATCCTTTCAAAATCTTCATATACCGTTCAACAGGATACATCCATCTATAGTGTACAGGACCACAAAGTCGAATCTCTCTCACCAAGTGAATCATCAAATGAACCATCATATCAAAGAATGTTGACAGGAAGAACATTTCTAATTCACATAATATGATGACAATTTCTTTTTCCATAGCTGGCAATTTCCCCGGGTCTAAAACATTGCTACATATAGCTTTGAAAAAGAAACAAAGTTTGGTTAACGTATGACCAACATTCTTGGGTAAATGCAACGTAAAGCTATAGGAATTAGATCTTTCATCAAAACATGACAATCATGTGATTTCAAACCTTTTAACTTCAAATCATTCATTGACACAATGTTCTTGATATTTGATGAGTACCCCTCTGGAACCTTTACATCATTAAAGAAGTTGCAAAACTGATATCTCTCTGCCCTAGAAAGAGTATAAGCAGCAGGAGGAAGAAACATTCGATTTTCACCTTTCACGGGAGCCAACTCTTCTCGTATTCCCATGTCAACCATGTCCAACCTTGCCTTAATTCCATCTTTTGTTTTTCCAGGGGAATTTAGCAACGTTCCAATAACACTATCACATACATTTTTTTCCACATGCATCACATCAAGAAAATGTCTGACGTACAAACAATTCCAGTATGGTAATTCAAAAAAAACTGATCTCTTTTTCCAACCGATTTTCGTAAGGTTTTTTGAAAATGGTTTACCAAAAACAGTGTTCATATCTTTTACTCTCTCAAACAGCTGATCACCTGTTAGTGGAGATGGTGTTGTGAGTTTTTCTGAACTTCCATTGAATGATGTCATCCAAGATCGGTACTTATGCCGACGAGGTAGAAATCTACGATGTCCTAGAAACACAGATTTCGATGAATGTTTCAACCTAATTGATTCTGTATCTTCTTCGCACACGGGACACCCTTGAGTTCCTTTAATGCTATAGCCTGACAAATTTCCATAAGTAGGGAAATCATTTATTGTCCCATACAACATCGCTCTCAACGTGAAGTATTCACTTTTATAAGCATCATACAACATTACACCTGAGTCCCACAATAACTTCAAATCCTCGATCAAAGGAGTCAGATAAACATCAATATCGTTACCTGGTTGTTTTGGTCCTGATATAAGCATAGATAACATGATGAATTTTCGCTTCATGCATAACCAGGGTGGCAAGTTATAATTTAGCAACATAACAGGCCATGTACTATGAGTGCTGGTTTGAAAACCAAAAGGATTCACTCCATCTGTAGATAACGCAAGACGAAGGTTTCTCGGCTCTTTTCCAAATTCAGGATACTCATGATCAATTTTCTTCCATTGAGTAGAGTCGGTCGGATGACGTAATAACCCATCTTTATTTCTTTTATCTGCATGCCACGACAATTGTCTTGCTGTTTCTTTACTTCCATATAAACGCTTAAACCTTGGAATGATTGGAAAGTACCATACAACTTTCGTAGGATTGGATTTATCTTTCTTGTATCGAGAAGCACCACACTTTGGGCATTCTGTAAGTGATTTGTTCTCCTTTCGAAACAATATACAGTCTTTCGGGCAGGCATGTATTCTTTCAAAAATCATTCCCATCGAGCGTAGCATTCGTCTAGCTTCATATGTCCGGCTTGGGAGCTCATTATCTTCCGGGAGCATGTCATTCAAGAGAGCAAGTAGTTCCGTAAAACTAACATCACTCCATCCATTGCCTTCTTTCAATTTATACAACTTCAGTACAGCTGACAATGTTGTATACTTAGTGCAAGCAGCATACAATGGCGTCTTTGCACAACTCTTTAACTTCTCAAACAATTTTGGGCAATCACGGGGTTCATCTTGAATTGTCTTTGTCATTTCCTCAATACGATCTTCATCATCATTGACATCTGTAATCACATCCTCCATACGGTCTTCTTCATTATCTATATTTGTATTCATATCTGACGATCCATAAAACGCAGTTTTATCCAAGCCAGTACCTACATTCGCTTTTTCTCCGTGTTTATTCCAACATTTATAACTCCGATCTATTCCGTGACATATCAAATGTTCTTCCAACTCCTCTGGAGTAAGTAGTCTAGAATAACAACAACGTAAACACGGACAAAGGATTTGAGAAGGATCCTTTGTGTGATCCTTTGCAAACTTGATGAACTCTTTCACTCCGTTCTCGTACTCTATTGTTAAACGATTAGAATCCATCCAATCTTTATTCATCTTCATCCTATTTGAATCTCAAATATTAGTATTTATGGTTCAAGTACACAAAAGAAGACTTCCAAATACAGTATAAGGGAACCACTTCCTTGGAAGGAGATCAAGTAGTCTAACCTATAATCAAGATTCATAAAAAAGAATATTAGATTCACTAAAAAGATGATTATCTATCACTCTATAAGGAGGATATAACAGGAGATAGAGGATTTCCAATCGATGAGAGATACCTTTATCAGAGAGAAACCAAACGCATCCACTAGAGCTTCAATATGATTTGTATAGGCACTCAGGATACAAAAACTATATTTAAAATGCATGTGAGATAAAGAACTAATAATTAAAATAAATAATCCATTATACAATTTAAAATTCATTATCATCTCTATTATGATTTGTATAGGCACTCAGGATTCATTCTAGTAGTGGTACAGGTTCCCCCATTAATCATGAGTGATAGAGGGAATAGTAGTTTTTGGATTACCTTTCTTGTTTTATACAATTTATAAAGAAATGACAAGGGTTGGAAGTGCCGAGTGTGTTTGACTTGAAAATAGAGGTTCAGTTGCAACACCCTCTGATGTTTTCTGGAGAGGGTGGACCCAAGGTAGATAAGTTCTAAATTTAGTTCATCTAGAATATTCTAGATAACTTTTCTACTCCTTAGTAGAATAGGGTAGAGTTGGTAGTGTATATGTTATGGGGGCCAACAATGATCTACTGTGATATTTAGTCTTGGGATGAGCATATGGAGGGAATGACTTGGAAGAAAATCTAGGATATGTTCATGGAGCACTTTTAACCTACGACATTGAGGAAATGAAAATATGAATATTTAATATGTTTGACATAATTATGTTTGATAATGATAGATTATGTTAGATTCTTCACATACCAGTAATGTTTTTATCTAATGTTGACAGGAGATAAGGTATCTATGAAAAAAAAATTAGGATGGACTTAGATGTGAGATTAAGTCCCAGGTAAATATATTTTTTATGAGGTTTGTTGAGGTGGTGGATCAGGTTCTCATTTCCAAGGGGAACATAAAGGAGACTTGTAGTGATGGTAGGGCGGTTTCAATTGAATGATCTAGTGGTACATATTATGATAGTAGGATTCACCATTATGATATCTTCCACTAGGGTGGTGGTGGATAGAGTATCTATGTGAGAGTATTTTTCTCTTAGAGAGGTTTTTAGTCATCTTCAATCAATGAGGTAGGTCTGGTCACATGTTAGGCCTATGACATTGACCACTAGTGAAGTGTCAATCATGTATCATGATGGTTCATATATATAGGTTCTACATGAACACTTGCAATATGGGTAGTGATGGATGATCTATATTGGTACAGAGCACCGAATAGGGGAACCTAAAGGAGACTTGTAATAGGGGATCCTCTCATTATTTTATATCTTATCTCTTGGTAAATGGATTCTGTTTTGTGTTAGAGTAATTTTGTGGGATCATGTTGGTCAACACACCATTGGGGGTGTGATTAGAAGGCATCTGTCTTCGTAAGGGATGTTCCCTCATGGTTTGTGAGTATTGTTTCATTTTGGATTTATACATGCTTGATATGATATGTATTGAATAGATAGTGATGATGTAATTTTTGGTAATTAATCAATATCACATTGATTGTTACCGTAGATGAGTGACCATCATGCCTCATAAGGGTGGAGCCCATGTCTTTTGTGGAGAATGGGATATCTTGGTAGACCATGTAGGACCAGTTCTTCCACAACTAGGTGAGAACATAGACTAGTTTACGAATATTTTTCTTGATGATAATGGATTGAAACAAGAAATATTTCCCCCAGTAGTAGACTGGTTCTAGGATGTGTTTCATGAGAATTGATCAGGGCTACCACCTAAAAGAGACTTTGAGTTCATGATTGAGCTGATGCGTGGAGTTGAGCCATTTTATATAACGCCTTTCAGAATGAAACAAGAATAGATTCAGGAACATAAAACTCAATGAGAGGAGTTAGATTATGAAGGGTGCATCTGCTCGAGTATGTCACCTTGGGGATCTCATGTTTTATTTTCCAAGAAGAATGACATAACATTACATATGTGTTTCTATTAATAGAATATGAATCAGATGAAAATTAAGAACAGATATCCACTTCATTGTATTTTTGATCTATTTGACCAGCTGAGGGGTTCCATATTGTTCTCTAAGATTGATCTAAGGTTTGTTTATCATCATTTGAGGTTGAGAAATTCTGATATACTATAAACTAATTTTGAAATCATGTATAGTTTTTATGAATTCTTCATAATAAAATTTGTGTTGACGAATTCCCCATGGCATCTATTCTCTTGATGAGTTGAATATTTCACTTGTACCTAGACCAGATTGTAGTTGTTTTATGGATGAAAAATTGGTGTAATACCAAAATAATGATGATCATTCCCAACATCTGGACATCATCATGAGTACACTTAGAGAGAATCAGCTATACACAATCTATCTATATGAAAACATATACATCTTCTTCATAGATTGTTACCTTAAGGCGGCGGCCGAGGGTGTTGCGGGTTGCGGAAGGCGGCCGCGGAGGGCGACCGAGGGCGGCTGAGTGAGGCGGAGGGAGACGGAGGCGGCGGAGAGCGGCCGAGGGCGGCGGAGGGCGGCCGAGGGCGGCAGAGAACGGCGGCCGAGGGCGTTGCGGGCAGCCGAGGGCGGCAGGCGGTGGAGGTCGGCCGAGGGTGTTGCGGGCGGCGGAGGACGGCGAGTGTACCGAGGGCGGCAAGCTCCGACGAAGCGAACACAGCAGCGGTATTCGGGAGAAGAGTAGCAGGGTTACGGTTCCGCGAGGGCTTTAGCTGCGATAAAACGAGGGCACTGTGCGACCGACTTTATAAAAAAGTCGACTAAGGTTTTATCAGCGCTAAAAAAGCGCTGATAAAGGCTACCTTTATCAGCACTAAAATTATAGCGCTGATAAAATCTAGCTTTATCAGCTCTTTTCTAGCGCTGATAATATTATGATTTCTCAGCGCTACAATTATAGCGCTGATACCGGGTCTCTTTATCAGCGCTTTTTTAGCGCTGATAAAGATAATTTTTATCAGCGCTTTTTGAGCGCTGATAAAGGATACCCTATATCAGCGCTGAAATTTGAGCGCTGATAGAGGTGTTCTGTATCAGCGCTTTTTTAGCGCTTATATAGGCGAACCTTTATCAGCGCTCAAAAAGTGCTGATAAAGACCAACTGTATCAGCGCTAAAATTTTAGCGCTGATACAGATCATATTTATCAGCGCTTTTCTAGCGCTGATAAATATTACTATTATCAGTGCTAAGAAAGCGCTGATAAACATTAGCTTTTTCAGCGCTGTAATGTTAGCGCTGATATAGGGTATCCTTTATCAGCGGTTTTGGTTAGTGCTGCTATAAGGGCGCGCTTCCCTTGCCCGTTTTTGTAGTAGTGATTAGAATCAACCCATAGACATAAAAATAACATAAAAAAGTACTAATGAAAAGTTATAGTAAATGACTCATTGTTTATATATTAGATAATCGAAAATCTTATGGAGACTCATTTATAATCATAAATTGAGAAAAAAAAATTCTTAAAGTTTTAATTTTAGTAATGAGAAAAATAATTAAAGGAATGTAGATATAAATTAGTAAAAAAGGATAAAAAAGTGGAAATTAATTGAATTTCCCTCATAGAGGAAATTTAATTAGGAATATATATGAGGAATGATAAGTTTTAGTTATTTGGATGTTGGAAAAGGGACACACATTAGCTAGTGTTATGAATTTTTATTTGGTAATATTTTATAGTTTCACTTGTTTTGGATTACAAGGTTCAAGTGTTGGGGAATGGATATAAGAAATAAATAAATTTTATTATATAAATTTTATTTCCTTAAATTAAGTTATTAATTGAGTTCATTGATATTATTGAGATTAAGGAACATTTCATTTAACTCCATGAATGTTTCTAAAAGTTGGAGAATCATGAATTTAAATAATCTATTCAATATTTTGAATAAAATAAATAGTTAGATATTTATAATTATTTTATAATTTTAAAATTTAAATCTATTAGCTATAGAAATAAAATATGAATTTTTATAATCCTGTGAATAATGACTCAATTTTTATATCATTAGTAAAATTGATAATTGTTGATCTATGTAAGAGGTCGTCTTAATAACTAATATTTTGGGAGATAAATGAATCATAAAATTATTTAATAAAAATATATATAACATATTTGGATGTTACAAAACTTTTTTGCCATTTTTGGTGAAATAATTAAGAATGTGTAATACTTTTTTAGTGAATTAGGAGGTGTGTAATTTATGTTGGAAGTGGCCACAATGATACATAACATATTTTTCATTAATCTTGGTAATAATAAAATATTTTTTCGTAGCACATACTCATAAATTTTTTTTGGGATATGTTATATTTTCATATCAACTGTCATATCCCTAAAGATTGTATATTTTTCTCATTTCAACATAAGAGTGCATAATATATTTTTGATATGGATAATATATTTTTTGGATATGTATGAAATTTTGGTGATGTGAAATATTTTCTCCATGGGAATTCGGAATATGTTTGATTTTATATATTGAGATATTGTGGCTATCCTCAGATATAATATTTTATGATTTTCAATGGCACAAAAATCAATGCTCTGTGCTGTGGAGGAAAGGGTTTCACTATGATAGATTCAAAACAAACCTTTTTAAAATTTAACTGTATTATAAAGACATATTTTAAATCATTTTATGTTTATGAAAAATTTCATATACACTTACTTTTTGGAGTAACTATAATCATGGTGAGGGAAGCCACATTGTAAAGAGAGAGAGAATTTGGGGTATGCATGTTGTTAAAATCGGTATTGTGGTGAATGCTTTATCACATAGTGGTACATATTTGAGGTCCTAAAAATAGTATCTACCCATTAAAATAACTTATGTCATCTAAATACTCTTCATTTCAATTTTTTCACATGTATTAATCATAGGAATGGGATTACTGAATCTAGGTGTAATGAATCCCTTGAGACCCACTTCTGATTAAGTAAAAGAATAAATAATTAAAAAGCAATATATTTGTGAGAATTTGACCAAAAATATCACAAAAGATATAGAAATTAAATTGGTAAAAAAATTATGGGTTTATTGGATTTATGAAGGATAATTATATAAAAATGATAATATTTTTAGGGATAGATTAGTTCATGCAACTATTTTTGATCAATGTTTCTAAGTTATGAGTTGTTTTCTCAATTTTTTGTAGTTAAATTTTCTTATTCCTTATAGATGACATGTATAATAGAGGGTTAAATTTTGATTTGGGTTATTATAAGGATAATTAAATCTTATTTTAAATTATTGATTCTAATACGTTATTGAAATATTTTATTTTTCTATTAATTTATTTTTTTTATTTCGTAGTTGTATAGTAGTTTTAATGAGGCTATTATTTAGTTTGTTATATTAGTTTTTTTATCATTAGTTGATAATTATATACACCTCTACCCTCAGTTTAGTTTATATATGATGGAATAATTATGGATGATTGGGGGGTGCCAAATGATTTTTGGAATGTGTTTGAAGGTAGTGAATTATCCAAGAAATTGATTGGGAGTAGCTTTAACTGACTGGGGTTTTCAAATGTTATTTATGGGTTAGTTTACTAATTTTTTATATTAGATACATTTTCACCCACACAATATGTATTCTGGATCATGTAATTAGTTCTTCTAGATTAAACCATACCAATTATTTTAACTCAGTGTAAATGATAAAATAATTATGGAGTCATTCATTAAACAATTAATAAGAAAAACAGTGATATATTTTAAAGTCAATGATATAATTTCAATGGGTAATCCAATGTTAAAACCATAATATTCATATTTTTTATTAAAATATATATAATTTAAATTAATCACATGTACTCTTATAATATAAATCTTTAAAACCCCACACCCTTAAAATAATTATGGAAATTCAATTTTTTCACCCCAATCTAATGACATACCATGGTTTACACTATACTATATATATTATTACCATAGTTTTTGAATATATTTTTCAAATCTATGATGTTTGTTTTAGGAATATAGTGAATTAAAATATGGATTTTACCATGATTGGCTCACTGGTGTGGAGGGGTTGATTTATTCTATAGTTTTGTCATGTCGTAAATGAGGTTGTGGTGTGAGGTTGTATAATGCAGTGTGGGGTTTAGAAGAGAATGTTTTGTATTCATAATTATTATTAAGGTCTTTTTGTTACATCATTGAGTCTTGATTTATTTCATATAGATTGTCATAATTATTTTGATCTAATCATACAAAAGCGTTGGTCTTCCATGGTTATGGACATTGTTCCATAGAAGACTATCCCAAAGAATTTATTTGTTCCACAATTTTTTGGAACATTACTCCATGATGTATATATTTTGTAGTGGTATTGGTATGTTTTTTATCATTTTTGAAGTATATTATCAAGTATTGCAACCTTTTATTTGATGTTTTATCATTTTATAGTGATTTTCTCTAGTTACCGTGATCTCCCTTATTTGTATTAATTTTTTGATTCTTCAACCCCAGAATTTTTTTGATCTTGTGTTGTGATATTAATATCTAACAAGAATAATTTTTGACTCCTGTAATTACATTATTATTAATGTTTATCATATTTTAGTTAAAAATATAAAGATCTTATTGAATTCATTCTCTTACCTTTGAACCCTAGATGGTCCTTGCCTATCCTTTGGGGATCCTTCGTCAATTATTTATGGATAAAAATCTATTATTTTATGTGAATAAAATAAAAATCATGGTACTTATATTGATCTTCTCTTAAATTTTCCCTAATTTATTATTTCTATTAACGTCATGCAAGGGATTGTGGATCTTAGTTTTTTTAGCTTTAGTTCACTTTTTTGGGGAGGTTGGTGTATCATAGGTTTTTAATGGTTTTGTTTAGGGTATTGGTGATATTAAATTATTATTTTGTTCATTTATTTGTGCAATGATCCTAGAATATTAATTTTTATTTTGGGGACCAACATTTATCTTATGATATTATTTGCAAATTTATTATTATTTTGGTTTTCCTATCATTATGTAAAGAGATGGAGTTAACCTATGAACATAATGAAATGTAATTAAAGAATTAAAATGGGGGATGAGTTTCACATATTCTATATTTTTTTCATATCATTGATCATAATTTATTTCTTATTTTGATTTATGATCTTATTATTATGATAGTACGATATTTCATTAAATCCCCATCATGTTCGGAATTTGATAGTTACCTAAGGATAGTAAAAAATAGATGTTGATAAAACCATATAATTGATATGTTAATATTGAATAATGTATTATTAGTTTTAAATTGAATCATATTCGAGTAAGATATATAGAGGATTCTTATTACTTAAATTCTAATTGTTATCTACTTTGATTTATTATACTTGTTCTAATATCATATGTTTTAGTTTTTGTCATTATCATGGTTGATTATCCTTATTATAGTAATATATATGTTAAAATAATTTTTGCTGGATTTATAAATATGTGGTTTTGATGTGATTTAGGTTGGTTTAATGATATGTTTTCATTGTGGAGGTGGTTTGATGTTGATGTTGGTAGGATAATGTGGTCAATATTGAGTAATGATGATAATGTGATGGTTTCTAATGGATTATGATGTGATAATGATGATTTTATTGTTTTAATGGGAGGTTCTACTGATTATTTTATCTACATAGTGGTTTATATAGTCACATATTCATTTTCCGGAATGTGGAATGACAATAATTAACTAAATTAATTATTTTGATCGATTGTGATTTTTTGAAATTATGTGATGGAAGTAAATAAATGAGTTGTAATTATAATTTAACCATGTATAGATAAAATTTTTATCAAATTAATTATTTAATTAAGATTTGGTAATAATAATAATAATGTATTAATGAGTTATTAGTTATGATAATATTCAGTCCCTATGAATTACTTCATTAATTAAATTAACAATGATGGATGATTAATAACATATGAATTTTAATGTAAGGGATATATAAATGAGTGTCTTAATAAATTTAAATTATATGGTATGTTTCAACAGGGTTAATGGTAAACATGAAATTTATATGTGAAATGAAATGAATGTAATATGGATTATAAAATGTTTCTTGGGTAATAAGGGGATAAAGTGGGATGTTGGGATTTGATGTATAGGAATTTTTTGGTGATCTTATGGTTGCTTAGATCAGGATTAGAGGTTGTAGTTAAGTTTTCTTGAGATAATTATAGTCATAGTTTAGTGTATTAAAATTATCTAGTAGACCCTTAGGCTACGTATGTTTGTTATTATATATTAATTACATTTTTATTATATAATATGCACCACAACTTGGATCAGATAATGTGAAAAATTATGGTATATGTTTTATGAGTTCCATGTACTTTACCTAATATATAGTTTTTGGAGGATTCAAATGGTTGACTACTCCCACATACCCTCTATATATTAAAAATATAGTATGATTTGTAATGGATCATATTTATTATGAATGAGTTATAATGGATTGAGGAAATTATATAGATATTTTGAAACAAGGTGGGGTGTATATGGATGTAAGAGGGTATTTGGTTGTTTTCCATCAATATTTTTTATCATATTGTTATGTGGATATATTTTTATATGTCTAATATGTATATACTTGTGGTATTATCTTGTTTTGGCAATGATATGGATATGTGGTAAAGTAGAAATGTAGGGTATAGAAGTAGTAGTATGTACGTAGTTTGAAAATTAAGTATTTTCGTTCAATCAGGAATTGGTTGTGTTGAACCACCTTTATATATTTTTTTTAATTTAAATTTTATTATATTTACATGTGATATTTTCTGAGAGAAATGCTTTGAGGATGGGAATATTACTTGACCTTGTATATGTAAAAATTTCGATTTTTATTTTATTTTCTAAGTGTTTTTTATTCATTTTCAACTTTTAAAAAAATATGATTAAGTGAGGAAACAAATTAGTGTACTTTTATTCTCAATCATATATATATATATATGTATATATATATATATATTAGGTCAAGATTATTGAATAGTTCATACATTACTAGCTCGTGGTTGTCATTAGTGTTAATAGGCATTCATGGTATTGTTTTCATTGGATCTATTTGTCTTATACCCTCTTTAGACTATTTTTTTGATTATATAAGGCATTTCATTTTTATAAGGATTGGTTATTTATCTTATTATATAGTTAATTGGTAGTTGTTTCTCTATTCTTGATTATTATAATGATAATATCATATATGTGTGTGTTCGTATAACATCAGTGATAGTAGTCCACCCAAGTCCAATTGGATGTAGTTTTTAGGGGTTGTAATAATATCCACTAAAATACTATTAGGGTTATAGTGGGGTAAGATCATGAAAAAGTGGTATCACATATTTTAGTTTTGATTCAGTATGGAGTTTATATTTTTTACACGGGAGGAATTTGTTAATTTTCTAAGTAAATAGTTTAAAATAAACATAGTACATGACATATGAATAGGAATATGGCTATGAAATAAGAGATTAAGTCCCCTTATAATCTAGTCCAAATATTTTATGCTTACTTAATCTACTAAGAGTTGTGATTCTAAATTTGGGGTCGAGGTCTAGGTATCATTAATGCACCATTAATGATTATGATTATTTATATGATTGAATTGGGAAGTTATAAGAAAATTAAATATAGTTATTTAAAATATCATAATAAATTATTTATTCCCGGACCTAGAATTCTTATTATTCTTCAAGAGATGGCTCTTAGCCGGAATAATAACATGTTTCTGGATGATAAACTGTATCAAGATTCCCCAAATGACTTCCCCATATTTAAAGCTGATTATGATGATTTTTATAGGAACATTTCTCTAGTATAATAGCGATTAAAATTTATATAGATGAGTATCTTAACAATGGCATGGAAATTACAATGAAAAATAAAGATAACACTCACTATAATCTGATTAATATAGGAAACACTAATTAAAATAGAATAATAAAAATTATTTATAAGTTAAATCCTAAAATAAAATAAAATACTAAAAAATCATAAAAAATACACTAAGATAGGGAAAACAATCATTAAAAAAATAAAACAATTAAAATATATGTGGCTGTTGGGATGGCTGCATTAAGTGACATCAATCCATGCTACATCAATCTCCCTTATTTAGAAAGGACTCTTGAGTCCAACTTGATAGATATTTTCATCTTAGTGGAATTGAAAGTTGGGTTGATACTTTCGTTGTAAAGGAAGAAAATTTGACCAATGATCCATATTTTTTCAGTTGAGGAACCAATAATACATATTTACTAAGCATAATTTTATATTCATCATTGGAATAGACAAGATATCATGAATGTAAAAAATTGATGTTAAATCTTTTACTGTCATAAAACACTATATTTTTTTTAAAAATTCCATGATTCCTCTTCTCAAATATTTATGGTGTTTTTAAATCAACATTGTTTTTTTAGTGGTCGTCTCCATTAATATTTGGCTCTTAATATTTTATAATATCAGGGAGAATAATAGTGAAAATATTATGATCAACCTATGGATTAAATCAAGTGATGATTTGGGGATTAATTTTAATAATTCTAGAATATTTTACTGATTTCATGTGAGAAAATTATCCAGCTAGTGGGATGTGGGATTTTTCTATAACCATTAGTATGTGAGAAGAAGTATCATAATGGGAATCAAAACCAAATAGTCAATTAAATTGCATTAAATCAATATATAAATTCATTTCTATACATTCATCATCATTATTTTCAGGGTTTGTACCTATTTTCATTAATGAAAAGGAATGTAATATCACATATACATCTAGTAATTCATGGTTAATAGAAATGTAAGAAGGATCAAGGATATTATAATCATCCCCAACATGATGTTCCACAAAGATACAAACACGTGGTGGTTGATGGTGGTTCTGTTGGTATAAAGGCATAATTATCGTATAGGATTAATTGTGGTCGAATATGAACATCCTTGTCAAAGGGATAAAATAAATTTAACAAGATCCTTTTTAAATTTTATCATATTGGAATGAACATAATGAAGATAACCAATTTCAAATATCCAAGGGAATCCGAGCAGTAACTGATATTAACTAGTTCCAACCACATCACATATAACATGCCCATTTTATAGGTCAATGTGGAAGGAAATGTTGAAAAAATCAATCACATTGATGTATCTAACTAGTTTGATGTAGAAAAATTAATAGGGTGGTGTATTAGGCATCATTTTAATTAGATTCACTCAACTATTTCCTTGGAGATAAAGTTATCTTCTCTACCCACATTAAAAATCACTTAGACCAACTTTGTATTAACTATACAATGAGTTCAATATAAACTATGTCATAAAAAAAATTTCTTTTTCCAATTATTCAACATCTGGTTCTCATTCATATCTTAAACACTATTATTGGGGGCACATGACTTCTATCTGTTTTTTCATCCAATATATTTTTTTGTGCATAGAGGTCACTATACCTAAGTGTCTCTCAATGGATTAATGTGAAGGAGGTAGTGAAGCACTATGAAAATTCACTTGTTGTTTCCCCTAATAATAAAATTATTCCAATATCAAGAGGGCTGGATTGAAGTCTCAAAACAAATTTACAGTTTCCATCCCACTCTATAAAAAATTAGAAAAAATTTACAACCTCTGAAAAACCCAATGTAAAATAATGTAAAGTATTCCATGAAATAAAATATTATTTTAATTCAGACTATTAAACAATAAAATTAATACAATCAGAAATAACACAAGACAAGTAATAATGAAACAAAATGTATTAGATAATAATCCAAATATTATTTTATAGGATTATACAAATTATATTTACTATTCCTTTGAACTCATCATGTTTATCATAATCTTATAGGATGTTAGGTTAATAAAACTATGGTATTCAACCTCTACACCAGGAAATTCATCGACAAACCTATCAAAATCTATAAGTTACCAGCATTGTAGAAATGTGTATTCCATGTTTATAAGATCCCGACAATTTCTGGAGTCATCTTGGGGATGTTTTCTGGAACATTTTGATGATTTTAAGTACCTTTAACTTGGAGTAGTACCTTGAGTGTGTTTGGGTGAACTTTTAAGGAAATCTAATGTAAAGTGGGTTGTACATGGTTTGTGCATGGTTTGAAAAACATTGTGACCAAACTGTGCCATGCGTGCAAAAATGGATAGAGGGGTCCACAAGGTTGGGGCACAACTTGACAAACTGTGTGACCAAACTATTCCAACCATGCAAAAGTGGATAGAGGGGTCTGCACGGTTGACACACAGTTTTCCCTAACCATGCGTCTCTACCCATGAAACCATATGTGTAGGATTTTAATTTCAAAAATTCTTTTTAAAATAGCCTGAATCCCTGGGAGTTCTATATTTTTGACCTTGGATCAGTCTTGAAAAATTATAGGTGTTTCAAGAGCCTCTCAGGGAGATTCCAAGTCAATTTGATCACCGTTCTTTGAGATTGAAATACTGGATTGAAGATCTTCTCTCCTCCCAGTAAGTGGATTTCATTCTGATGGCTCTTCCGTTCTTTCTATAATCTTTTCTATATCATTTCATATAAGATATCCACCTTTTACTTGGATCTAAAACCATGAGTTGAGATCCAACTCTTGGATTGTGGATCTGGATCTAGTTTTTCAAGATCTTGATGATTTTGATCTTAATTTTGGTTTTATGGATTTATATTTGGTGCTTGATCGACGATGTTGTGATTCTCAGATTTTGGGTATTTCCATTGGGCTAACTTCCATCAATAAACTGAGGTAGGTTGGCTAAATCAAACCCCCATAGTTTTTGTTTTCATATGTGTATGAGTTTATGATTTTCCTAGATCCCCTTGATAATTCAATTCCTAAATTGGAGTTATTGGGAATATGTAATTGACTCATGTTTTTCCTTTGTGATTAAGTAGTAATTGAATCATGGAACAAACAAAGGGGGGGAGGGCTTTCCCAAATGAATATTTTGGAGAATTGATATGGGTTGAGATATTTTATTTGATATATTATAATTGACATATTTTTTTTGGGATATGAAAATTAATTATGGGGAATTAATTAGGGAACTATGATTGGATATGTGAGATAAATAATTTTGAGAATTAATTATGTTCCATGAATTTATCTAAGATAATTAATTGTGAGAATTAATTATGACTTTTTGGGTTTACATTTACATAATTAATTGTGAAGAATTAATTATGGAAAGAGAATTGTGTTGATTGATTGATTAATTGATGAATTGATTGATGGGTTATATTCTTAGTTAAATGTTGAGTTAAATAAGGGCCTTTGAAATGATTAACTATTCATTGGAATAGTAAATGAATAATGTGTAAATATATTTTGAAGTAAATAATGATTAAATAGATGAGATTTTGTGGTGCTAGGCATGGAATCATAGACCGATTAGAAGTTGTGACATGGACATGGTGTTCCTCCCAAATAGTTATCCAAGCTTGAGATTATAGGGTGTTAGACATGATGGTCTACATAGATTGAGAAAAGTTATTCTACGAATGATGACCTATACTCAATGAGATTTGGTGTGCTAGTCATGATGACCTACACCCAATGAAAGATAATAATGGATGATATTTCAACTAAGATTTGGGGTGATAGGAATGAAAACTAACACAAAATGAATGAAAATAATGAATGATGATTCAAATGGGAAACATGAATTAAAATGGGAAAATATTATGATTAAAGATTAAATGACAATGTCATAACTATTTAAGTTCTTCATTATATTTATTTCTTCATAAATCTATATGCACTGTCTTTTGAATGGAAATGTTTTAGACATTGTTGGTGGTTGACCACTAAGTTGTACTCACACCCTATTTGGGCCGCCTGATCAGCACCTAAGAAGACTTTTTTGTTGAAAGAAAGGATAAGGACAAGGACCTAGGTTAGGTTGTTGTTTGGGATTAGAGCATGGGAGTGGGAATAGGATAAAATTCAGGACCTGTTTTGGAGTCTTCGGGTATTTACTTTGAGATTCATTGTAGACACATGTCACTTGCATAGGCATACCATGTTTTACCTTTCAGTTGAGTATTTTATTTTTTTCCTTGTTTTGACAATCATATGGCATGGTATTGTTCTGGTTATTTGTAGGCTTATGTACTTGGTTATTTTTATTTTCATCCTCTGGTGTTTTATTCTAATAACATAGGGTATAGTCTCCCCATCACTAACTTACCAGTCCCATGATGTTATTCCGAACCCTTTGGCATATGGGGAGGTGTGCTTAAGGGCATGTGGCCAACCAGATTATGGGACAGTTCAGTGGCTCTCGGGTCGGGACGTCACAAAGTGGTATCTGAGGAGTTTTATTTTCTTTCTTCTTCTTTTGTATTACTATTTTTCGAAAGGTATATAGGAGACTATGAAGAATCGAGGCTTGGTAATGAGCTCGTGTATGGGAGTAGAAAACCCATGTAGAAGGTAAATTCTGAGTAATCAGGGTGTGATTGTTGTGATTGTTGTTTGTATTGACAGTTGAATAATATTTCACCTTGGGTGTCACAATTGTGGTGTGAGGTGGTATTTGTTTAGAAAATTGATGGATTTTTGTTCGTGGCCTAAGGAGGAATGATACATAAGTGTTCATTCATCATTCTAGTAACTCAGGGTTATTGTGACATGCATCATCCTAAGCAATCATAGGAAAATAGGTTATGGGTATGTTGTTGAACATGAACTATTTTCCTTGTTGTGATACTAGAATACTGATGCTAAATGATAATAAATGGGTGTCTAATGGGAACCTTGATTGTTGAATTGATTCTGAGAAATTAATCAATTGTTGAATTAATTATGTTCAGATAATATGATTCATTAATGGATGAATTAATTAATTATAATTAATATACCCTTATTAACTAATACCTTGGAGTAGGATGGTTAAGGGTAGTGATAAGTCCTCGATATTGACCGTGTGGTGTGGAAAATGGGGGAAGAGACATGTTGAAACTTTTAGTGTTAGTTTCTCCTCTTATGTAAATGTTATAAGGTCACATTATGAGACCTGAGATGCGTGCTTGTCTTTGTAGGATTATTCCTCCCTGATGCTTGTTGAGGGAGAGACTGAGAGGTATGGACTAGAATGAACTTCCAAACAGGGAGCTTGAGGCACCATTGGTGAAAGATACGGAATAAGGGGAATAGTTTCAAGTGAAATTTTCTCGTTTCATGCAATTTATGGAGAGAGACAAAGGGATGTTCAAAAATTAACGTCTGAGTTGTCAAGGGAGTTTTAACTACATCAACCTCTTAATTTTTTTGGTTTGGGTGGACTTGAGGTAGATGAATTATATATTGAATCCATAGAGATGATAAATGAACATTTAGAGACTCTGATTGAGGTGAGGGTAAAGTTAGCTTCTTCTATGTTGTGGGGTTCCACAAAGCATTAGAGGGACATTCAAGTACAATCTCGACAGACTGATGAGATTTTATGGAAGGACTTTCTGGTATATTTATTAGATCACTTCTATCCAAACACACTGAGGAAAGAGACAGCATCAGAGTGTATAAATATGACACAAGGAATCATGTCCATAATGGAATACTATAGACATTTCAAATATTTATAGCATTTTTTCCATATTTGGCAGAAGAATAGGATTCTTAAGAAAAACGACTTCAGGATAGACTTAACTGTTATATTATGACCGAGTTGAATATCTTTAGGCTGAATAAATTCTCAAAAGTGGTTAATTATGCTCTTATTTTATATGTGAACCTGATGGAGGCCTCCAGTACTAGAAAGTTAGCTGGATGGTCAGGGAGTGTGCCTTCCAAGAGGAGGAAGCACAGTCATGAGAATCTTAGTCAGGATAGTGGAGATCAAGGTGGATATTCATGAAGAATAGATACACTAGATCTTTCTCATGTTATTTTCCACTAGTGCGGTAGGTAGGGACACTATTGTACACATTATCCTCAGCCACCACTGGAGTGTTGGTTTTCTGGCAAGATGGGAAACCTACAGAGGTTCTTCATAAAGCAAAAATGGGATGGTACTGAGGGGGAACTACCCAGATTCATAGTGTGGGAATGGAGTCTTCTACACCATATAGGTATAGTAGATGGAGTTCTACTAGAAGAGTCAATAGAGGAAGTGGTTATGGAGCTTCAGGTAATGAGAGCCTATATCAGTAGAGTGGCTCTGCTCAGGGGAGTCAGATGACACCACAAGGAAGAGGGTCAGGATAGTAACATGTAGTGCATCCTACACTTGTGGAGAGCGTGGCTGGTCCATTGATAGTGAGAGGTAATATTCTAGTTGCTTCTATTTTATCTATTATCAAGTTAGATACTCATGCCTCTCATTCCTTTAAATCATTAAATCATGTTAATGGCTGGATCATGGAGGTGGAGTCTGTAAGCATGCTGATAAATATCGATACACCATTGGGAACACAGACTAAGGATATTTTTTTATTCAAGGTATGTTTTCTAGAGATTGGAGAGTAACATTTTCGTTAGGATATTTATGTCCTTGATATAATGGGTTCGACCTGCTCATGGGTATGTATTGTATGGTCACATAATGATCCCACATAAATTTTTATCGCATGAGAGTGACCTTTGTACCTCCTAAGTTTGACCAATATGTCATTTTTGGAGAATGGTATATTCATGCATCCAAATATAGGCTAATTACTAAAAAACTAATAGAGCTCAAAACCCATGTTTCTAGTCTATTGCTAGATGATGGGGGTGGTAGGCAAGATGTCCTTCCACCAGTAGTATAACTATTTCAGGATGTCTTTCCTGAAGACTTTTTAGGGTTACCACCTAAGAGATATATTGAATTCAATATTGATATCAGGACAAGGGCTAATAAAGTATCAATTCCACCATACATAATGGTATTGACTGAGCTTCAAGAGCTCCAAACACATTTGGAAGTGTTGGAGGATAAAAGGTTTATCCATCCAAGTACATCGCCTTGGGGATCACCAGTTTTGTTTTAAAATATATATGATGGGATTATACACTTGTGTATCAATTTCCCAATGTTGAACAAAATGACTGTGAGGAAATGATATCCTCTTCTATGTATTGATGATCTGTTTGAACAGATGAAGGGGGATAGTGTGTTCTCAAAGATCGATCTGATATTAGGGTATCATCAAGTGAGAGTTCAGACTTCTTATATACCAATAACAACATTCAGAAGTAGGTATGGCCTTTATGTGTTTTTTGTAATGCAATTTGGGTTGAAAAATGCTCCAACAGTGTTTATGGACTTGATGAATAGCATCATTCAAACATACTTAGATCAGTTTGTGGTAGTGTTTTTGGATGACATCTTAGTGCACTCTAAGATGCATGATGATAATTTCCAACATCTTGGAATCATCATTGGTATACTGAGAGAGCATCGTTTATATTCCAACTATTTAAATTTAAGTTTTAGATTGATTGTCTGCAATTTTTGGGGCACATCATCTCGAAGGAGGTGTGGTTGTGGTCCCAGAAAAAGTGCCATAAGTGATTTCTTCTAATAATCTCAACAATGTTTTTGATATTCTATGCTTTTTAGGATTAGCTGGTTATTAAAAGAGGTTTACCCATAACTTTTCCCGATTGGCAACACCACTTACTGGTTTGACAAAGAATGGGATAAAGTTTATTTGGACAAAAACATTAGAGAATTATTTCCATTAATTGATATAGTGCTTGACTTCAGCCGCAATTTGGAACTTACATGGGTTAGGTGAGGAGTACACAGTTTATTTTGATTCTTTTGGGGTCGGACTCAGAGATGTGTTGATGTAAGGGGGTAGAGTCATTTCTTATGGGTCAAGGATTCTAAGGCCTCATGAATGGAATTTCTATATGCATGATCTAGAATTTTCAGTAATGGTTTATTTTCTTAAGTGTTGGTGAAACGATCTTTTGGGTGAAAAGTTTACAGTGTTTTCAGATTACAAAAGCATGATGTATATTTTTTCACACCGTAACTTGAATCTTTAGCAATAATGATTTGTAGAGTATATGCATTCCTTTGATTCTGAACTGGAATATACACTCAGGAAGGGGAATAGTGTGGTTGATACCATGAGAAGGAAAACTCAGACTCATTTGGTACATGAGTCGAGTACAGAGTGGAAGACGATGAATTTTACAGCGAAAATGCATGTGGTAGTTCAGTATAGTGAGTAGAGGATGACTTTGGTTTTTTTAGTAGTGGAGTATACAATCTTGATATGGTTCAGGGATAGGCAGTACAAGGATCTGGAATTCTTAGCCTTAAGGGAAATCATTGATGTTGGGGAGACACCTTCAGACTGGAAAATAGATGAGGATGACATTATCTATGTGAAATATTGGGTTATTGTGCCTATGAGTATGCGAGAGGGACTCATTAATGAATTTCATGATTCAATGTGGGTGGTACATCCAAGGTTGAAAAAAATGTACCATGACCTTTGATGATATTTTTGGTGTCCAGGCATGAAAAATTAGATATCAGGGTACATAACAAGATGTTTCACCTATAAGTAGGAAAAATCAGAGCAACAACGTCCTGGACGCCTATGGAAGCTGCTACCTATTCCGGAAGGGATGTGGGATGACATTACAATGGATTCTGTGGTAGGACATCCAAATACTCTTAGAAAGAATTATTCTATTTTGGTCCTTGTGGATCAAATAATAAAGAAATAACACTTCTTTTCTATCAAGGAAACCTTTATAGTAGAGAGTTTGGGACAACTATATGTGAGAGATATTGTTTGTTTTCATGGGGTGCCAATGAAAATAGTTTCAAATTATGATTTTCATTTGACTTCATGATAATGGAGGGGCTTATAGAAGATGGTTGGTATGAAGATGCTATTAAGTATGACCTTCCTCCCACAGATAGATTTCCAGTCAAAACATACCATAAGGGTGCTAAAAGATAAGCTATTAGGATGTCTGCATGACTTTGGTGGTTCCTGGGAAAAGCACTTGGCTCTAGTGGAGTTCGCCTATAACAATAGTTATCAGCAAATTATACAGAAAGAACCATATGAGGAACTTTATGGAAGACCCTATAGATCACTCCTATATTTCTTATAGGCGCGTGAGTTGGAGCTATTAAGAACGAGTCTTGTTCAAGAGACATCATAGGATGTGTAGTTGATTTGAAAGTGTATGGCTATAGATCAGAGTAGGAAGAAGTCATATGCTAATAAATGGAGAAGACCCCTAGAGTTTACATAGGATGATCATGTATTCCTTAGAGTGTCACCTAGATTGGTTCTCCATAGGATACAGAGGTAGGGCAAGTTATCACCCATGTCTGTGGGACCGTTCAAAGTGCTATAAAAAATCAGACCAGTGGCATACCGATTATCACTCCCATAGAAATACAACACATTTCATGATGTTTTCCATGTGTCACAACTATGATGGAAACACCCTAACCCATATCATGTGATTTATGTGGAAGAGCTTGACCTCGAGAAAGATGCATCCTTTGAGGACCATCTGATACCTGTGTAGGGTCATAGTGAGAAAGTGTTATGGGTAAAGGTTGTGTCGTTAGTTCTTGTGTTATGTAAACATGGAAATGTTCAAGAGTAAACATGGGAACGAGAAGCAAACATGAGGGCTCAATGGCCCAATTTTTTTGGCTCCGAATCTTAGAGATATTTGGGAGTGCAGCTCAAGGATGAGCTATTATATGGTAGAGATATTGTGAGATCTTGACCGTTTCTAGAGACATCTTGGGAACATTTTCAGGTATGTTTTGATGGTTTTGAGTACCTTTAACTTGGAGTAGTATCCTGGTGTGCATTTCAGTGAACTTTTAAAGAAACCTAAAGGACCGTGGGCTATGAACGGTTTGCACACGGTTTGACAAACCGTGCAACCAAATCATGCCATGTGGGAAAAACTAGATAGAGAGATCTTCATGGTTGGTGAACGGTTTGAAAAACCGTCCCAACCATGAAAAATTGGATAGAGGGGTCTGCATTGTTGGCACACAGTATTCTCTAACCATGCACCTCTTCCTAGGAAATCGTGTGCACAGAATTATAATTCTGAAAATCCATTATAAAATGACCAAACCCTATAGGACTTCTATATTTTGGAACTTGGCTCAAGCTAGATGAATTCTAGGTGTTTTTAAAGCTTCCTAGAGAGATTCCAAGTTGATATGAACACTATTCTATGACATTGGAAGATCATATTGAAGATCTTCTATCCTCCTGATAAGTGGATTTCATCCCGATGTTTCTTCTGTTATTTCTCATATCTTTTCTAGATCTTTTCATGGAATATCTACACTTTTTTCATTGATATAAACCCATGAGTTATGAACTAGTTCTAGTATTGTGGATCTTGATCTATTTTTTCAAGATCCTAAATCTTTTTATCTAAATTTTGGTTTTAGGGATTTAGATCCAGAGCTTGATCGATGATGTTGTGCTACTCAGATTATGGTAATTTTCGTTGGGATAACTTCTATCAAGAAACTGATGTAGGTGATCTAAATCAAACTCTCATAGTCATTGTTTTGATATTTGTATGATTTTATGATATTTTGAGATTCTGTTGATAATTCAATTCTTAAATTGGAGTAATTTAGAATATGGAATTGACTCATGTTTTACCTTGGTGATTTATTGGTAATTGAATCAAGGAATAAACAAGGGGGAATGCTGAAATGGATATTTTGTAGATTTTATATGGATTGATTTATTGTATTTGAGATATTTTAATTGAGATATATATTTCATTGGGATAAGATAATTAATTGGAGGGGAATTAATTATTGAAATATGATTAGATATGTAAGATAATTAATTTTGGGAATTAATTATGTGGCATGAAGTGATCTAAGATAATTAATTGTGATAATTAATTATGAAATGTTGGGTTTTGATTTGGATAGTTAATTGTGAAGATTTAATTATAGAAAGATAATTGTGTTGATTGATTAATTAATTGATGAATTAATTAATGGGTTATATGCTTAGTTAATTGTTGAATTAACTGGTGGACTTTGAAATGTTTAACTAATCATTGGATTAGTAAATGAATTATTTGGAAAATTATTATCAGTTAAAGAATGATTAAATAGATTAGATTTTGTAGTGAAATGTATGGCTTCCTAGAATGATTATAATTTGGGACTTGTACATGGAGTTCTTTCGAGTAGTTATCCATGCCTGAGATTATGGGGTTTTGGGCATGACGACCCAAATCGATTTAGGAAATAAGCGCTATGAATGAATAACTACACTCAACGATATTTGGTGTTCTATGCATGAGGACCTAAGCCCAATAAATAAAAATAATGAATGATGCTTCCACTGAGATTTGGGGTGCTAGGCATGACGACCTACTCCAAATGAAGGAAAATAATGAAATATGATTCAAATGTAAAACGTGAATGGAATTGTCATAATATGATGATTAAATACTAAATGACAATGTGATAACTTTTTCAATTACATATTGTATTTATTTCTTCATAAATCTACATGAACTATCTTTTGACTGGACTCATTTTAGACACCATTGGTGGTGGACTAATGAGTTGTACCCACACCCTTTTCGGGATAACTGATTATCACCTGAGAAAACATTGTTATTGTAGGATATGATAAGGGAAAGTCCCTTGCATAGGTTGTTGTTTTGGATTAGAGAACGAGAGTGGGAACCCGATGTAGTTCGGGACCCATTTTGAAGTTTTTGTGTCTGTACTTTGAGTTTCGTTGTAGATACTTGGCCCTTTCATGATCATGGAATTTATCACCTTTTAGTTGAGTATTGTGTTTTTTGGTTTTGACTATCATATGTCCTGGTATTGTTCTGGTTATTTATATGCTTCCTTTCTTGGTTTTTTTATTTTCTTCCATTAGTGTTTTATTCTGATAACATTGGGTATAGTATCCCTAAGACCAACATAATAGACCCTTGCTACTAGTCGGCACCCTCTGGTGTACGCGAAGGTGCACTTGAGGTCATGTGGCCAACCGACTTGTGGCATGGTTCAAGGGATCTGGGGTCTAGATTCCACAATGTTGGTATTTTTATTTTTAATTCCAGTTAATTACAGAAATTATTATGAGAAACATTTTGAAAATGTTTTTTATAGTGTTGATTTTAACTGACATAAAAATCACATTGGTTATCCTGAAAACCACTATATAAAACCATCACAAAAAATATAATCTACAATATTTTTTACATCATTTATTTTATAAACAATGTAAAATATATGTTTCGGTCTATTTATATAACTAACTAATATAAAAAAAATTAATAGTTTTAAAATATAATCGAATAAACTTGTAATATATTTAAAAAAGTAAAAAAAATAGAAAAAAACTATAAATATGATTCATTATACAATTTTACAGAAAATATTTACATCACATCATTTTTTTAATCCTAAAACACTAAAATTTGAAAATTAAACTTCAAAATATATATTACAAATTGAGATAAATATGAACTAAATCAAACTTGTAAAATAATAGACCCATGATCCACATAAATAGATTTCGTAACTTTAATTATAAGGGTAGGATCATAAAAAATCTAAAAATTAAAAGGTGTGTATTTAACATGTATTTACAATATAATTATAAGATAAATAAAATGAAATATTATAATAATATCCTTGTCAAATTTTATAAGTATCCCAGTTATAAAAATTTATCTTATAAATCCCCTAACATTATTTAATGACTCATTTTCTTCAGGTAATACTTTGAAGTATTTATAGGATTATTTTTAGATTCAGATTATGAGATAGTGTTAGATTCAACAGCCCAATAATCCGTCTATTGATATTATAAGAATTTTAAATATATTAATTTCTTGCATATATGGTTTTCCTAAAATTGTGGAATAAATCATTAATTGATTGTTGGATCAAACATCTAAGACCACTATTGAATCTGTAACTTTTCTTTTACCCTTTATGTGATATAATGTTGGTCGTCATTGAGTTTTTGGCTTGGGCCTCACAATAATGTCATATTTTTCATTGAAAACAGGTAAACTAATGGACCTTATAGATCTCACCAATGATGATGGCCTGCACCCACTCTTCATTTACAACTGATCCAAACTCATGTTATGGATTTTTTATAAATTTAGATCCCATTTTTTATTATTAGATATCAAATGAAAATCAAATCTAATAAATTAATCCATGGGTTAAATATTGATTTATGGTTAATGAATTTATTTTATCCCATGATTTCTAGAATTAAATTGTCTAACCCCAACATTATTATTAGATCATTGATGAAATTTAAATCGGAGAAATTTGATGTGATAAAAATTTTATCCGCAATTTTTTCATCCATTTATCCAACAATATTATATATATTGTGATATCGTGATTGGTTTTTGATAGCATCGAGTGGAACCAATGTGGGGATAGAATCATGGTTCAAGGGTGAGGTTGACAGCAGCTTTGTTCTGCGGATCGGCATGAATGATGATGCTTATATAAATAGATAACATAAGTGTAATTTTACTGGATGATTGGTGGTCAGATTTGGATATCTAGAGAGGAGTTTGGTCCTGGTCAATGTGGTGGTCATCTTTTCAAGAAGCCCAAGTTCATAATATCAGGAAGACCAAAACTTGTGTTTATTTTTATGTGAAGGGATCTGTTAGGGTTTCAACAAAATTTGAGGAATAATTGGAGTTAATAAATTTAAAAAGTTATTAATAATGATAATAAAATGATGATTTTAATATGGGGAGGTGGCATCATGGAAAGAGGAGCTACTCACATGAAGTATGTGGGGTAGGGGATTTAATAAAAAAAATCCTGTTATGGAATTAGTAAAAAAATATTTTGGTTTTATGTAGATTGGGAAACTATTTCCCAATATAACAATGGAAATGGGGGGGGGGGTCTGGCGTAGATGGGTGTGTGTTGTCCAAGAATGTGACCTCTTTATAAATCCTCTAAAGAAGGTTCTGTTTCAAACCACGCTTTCTTAAAATAATTCTAAATATATCATTATTTTGGATAATTCCTTCTTTAGAAGTTCTTTAAATACATTAATGTCCTCAATAAGGCCCATCATTTTATTTTATTTTTTAAAAATATGATTATATTATTTTTTTAGTTTTTTTATAAATATATAACCAAATTAAAAATTAAATGGTACTTAACTTTTTTTATATTCGATATAACATTAAGAAATTTGTTTTTGAGAATATTTTGGAAAATCCAACCTAACAAATACTTTTATATGGGTTCAGTACTTGACATGTTTTGGAAATTTTCAATGTTGTATTCCGAAATCATTTTTCCACCAATTAATGAATACTATATTATTTATAATAATACATTAATTATAATAAATTATTAATCATAATATACTTTGAATGAATAGTTTATATTTCATTAAATTTTAAATAATAACCTATTTATTATGAATTAATATTGAGTAATAAATTTTTTTATCATGTAGATTATTTTTATTAAATTTATGAATAACATTAATAATGATGATGATGATGATGTATGAAAAATAATAATAATATTATTATTATTAAATATAAAAAATTAAAAGTTATTATTATCATTTTCATTAAATATAATAAATATTTTAAGTTAATAAATTAATTAATACTTTTTCTTTGACAAATAAATTTGTAATAAATAAAAATATAACCAATATTAATATTATTATTATTCATTTACTTAATAATAATGTTATTTATGAAATAATTATCTTTTATGTAATGAAAAATATTTTCATCTTATATATATATATATATATATATTACGAGCTTGGGGGTACAATTACATTAAATACATAAACACCACACACACAAACCAAAAAGTCGGGCCATACCCCCCCCCCCCCAGGGATAGCTTATTAGTCATGCCTTATTTACTCAGGGCATTGACCTAAGGCCTAATGGGCATGAAGCCCATTTTATAGCCCAAAGGCCCAAAAGCAGGCCTGAAGGCCCAATGTAGCATCAGGTCTGCATCATACTGCTTGCATCATGATTTAAATAATCACAATATTATTAAATATTATTAATTATTTATATAATAATAATTATTATCTCATTAATTATAATATTTTTAATAATAATATTCATTATTATTATTAATTGCATAATATTAATTATTTTTAATTAATTAATAAATCATATTTTTATTATTAAGTCATGAATTATTATTTTTACTTAATATTTTCAATTTATTTGTATTATGAATGTATTCCCATTTTATGTTACTTTATATGTCTTAAGTTCATGTCTTAAATTTCATTTAGAATCTTATTGTAATTACAATTTTATGAGCTTTTTGATTAACCTACTTCCTTTAAAGCCCAAATTTTATGTTTTGAAATGTCATTTTCTTGTATAATATATATTATTAAATATATTATTTTTATGAAAGTAATTTTATTTTTAATTTTTTTTCTTGTGTTTTTTATATTTTCTTTTAATTTCATTTTGATTCTTTTATAGTTTATTTTTTATAAAAATTCAAGGAAATAACATTGAAAGCCTATAGAAAATAAACTGTATGTACAGTTAAAATAAAATTTAAAATATAGAATAAAAATATAATAAATATTTTAAAATATGTATTATTTCATAAATATAATTAAAAAATAATAATTTACATGAGTCTAGAATTGTTAATTAAAAAATAATATTTACACTTTTAATCAATAATTCTTGTGTTGTGTAAATTAATTTTTACTAAGTGTATTTTTCAATAATAATAACAATAATTAAAGACTATTTCATGTACTTAAATATGAAAATAAAATACACACATCACGGAACTTGACCACATATAGTAAATCCTATAAAATAGAGTCATGATGATAAATTATTATGAATTCTTTAAACAAATCATGATATTATTAATAATTCTAGAATAATAAAGTCATGATAATAATAATAATGTCATTAATTATGAAAAATACTTATAAAAATAAAATTATTATTAATGATATAAATATTCATATTATTATTGAATTTTATTAATTATTAATATCAGGTTAGTGATTATCACATAAATAATAATTTAATTCCTAATATTATTATTTACTATTATTAATTATTATAAAAACAATTTATTTTTATTTAAGTAATTAATCATATTTTTATTATTAAGTCATGTATTATTATTAATACATATTATTTTCTATTTATTTTTTTTATAAAATTATTTTCTTTTTTGGTTATTTTATATGCTCTATGTTTCTGCCTTAATTTTCATTTATAATTTAATAATAATTTATATTTTATAGTCTTTAAGAGTTACCTACTTCTTTTAAATTCAAAATGTTATTATTTAAAATAATAATTTTTGTATAATCTTTATTATTGTATGCTTATTATTTTGATATAAATATTTTTATTTTTGAAATTTATGTATTTTTTTGGTTTTAAATTTCATTTTGATAGTATTTATAGTTTATTTGTTACAAGGACTCCATATCACCTTCTTGAAACACAAAAAACTAAACATGTTTCAAGTATATAACTTTGGAATCCTATAAAATATAAACTATAAGTACAATCTAAATGAAACATAAAACATGGAATAAAAGTATTTAAAATTTATTAAAATAAATATAATTTATAAATATAATAAACCAAAATTAATTTACATGACAAATATAAAATTGATTAAAACATAACAATTATACCTAAATAACTATACGAATAAAATATATTATAATTAAAATCTAAATAAAATTTAAAACATTGATTATATAAAATAAATAAATTGATTGTAAAAGGAATGTCAAGAAATTTTAATTAAAATAAAAACTGTTTAGTGAAAATAAAATTTATAATTAAAAATGTTGTGGTTTGAAAAATCATTACTTTATGAAATTGAAATTATTTTTCCATAACATTTTTTTAAAAGAATATTTTATTTTAAATAACATATTATATGTTTATCCAATGTTTTAACTATCATTTATATTTAATTTATACTTCATAATATATAGGATTTTAATATCCCTTGATTGAGACATTATTACGTTTCAAGTAAGTGTATTTGGAAGAATATAAGTTATAAATTATAAGTAAAATATAGATGAAGCTTAAACCACATATTAAACATATAAAATAGTTGGAAATAAAATAATTACATAAATATAACAAACCAAAAATAATTTACATGACAAAAACATGACTTATTAAAAATATAACATTTTCACTTCAAAAATTTCATTCACCTAAAAATATAGTACATGTTAAATCTATATGAAATTTATAACATTAGTGTTATAAATAAAAACTAATTTAATATAAAAGGAATGAAAAAAATATTAAAAAAATTTCATTTACACAAAAAAATGTCTGATGTAAAAAAATAAATTTAAATTACAAATTTTATATTTTCAAATAATAATATTTTATGTCATTGAAATTATCTTTATTTTATATCATTTTTTATATTTTTATTCATTATTTCAATTTATATTTATATGGTATTTATACTTTATAATTTGTGGGCTTTCAATTTGGCCTAAATGAAAAATAATAATAGTTCTTGTGGGTTAATTTAGAATCATATGAAATATAAACTATAAGTACAATCTAAATGAAATTTAAGTCATTGATTAATCATATTAAAAATATTTTAAAATAAAAACAATTTCATAAATATAACAAAACATAATTAATTCACCAGATACAAACATTATTGACTAATAACACAAAATTTACACTTCAAAAAAATAATTTGAAAAAAAATATAATATAAATTAAATCTATATTTATTTTAAAACAACGACCATAAAAATTAAAATTAATTTAAAATAAAATGACTATCAAAAAAAATAAATATAACAAATAAATTTCCACAGAATAATGTTCTCTATAAAAACATTTTTAAGTATAAATATTAAAATAAGAAATATAAGTATTTATATTAATTTCTAATAATCATAATGGTGATATAATTAATATATTAATAATAATTAAATAAATTGTTTGTGTAAATGTTATATATCATATAAATATTTATGTTTTTTAAAATACAAAAAACTAATGTAATTAATTACAAATAATCATTAAGTAAAAACATATTTATGTGCATAATTGTTATTTAGTAATAATAATATTATTAATTAATGTTATTTGATAATAAAACAGAAATATTAATTATTTAATAAATAATACATATTTAAAAATAATATTATTTTTATATTTATATTTTCTCTGTTTCATAATCTTATTATTATAATTTTATATAAATTATTTTATTTTGGTAAATCTTTCTTATTATTATCATTAGTATTCATTGATTTAATAAATAAATAAAAATTACGTGATAAAATAATTTTATTTATTATTAATAATTCATAATAATTATATTTTTAATTATTAAAAATTATTATGAAATATTAAATTATTTATATTTTTAATTATTATTTTTATATTTCAAACTAGATATTATTCAGAATTTTTAATTCCCCAAGATCGACCATTTGAAACTATAAGAAATTACTAATAATTACATTTTATAATTCATTAAATTATTAATCTTATCATTTAAAGAATTATTATTATTTATATTTTTAACAACATTAATAAAATTATTAATAATCATTACTATGATTTTATAAGTTATTATTTGTTATATTAATAAATAATCTCTAATAATTAAAAATATGTTATAAATAATTATTTATTATAATTGATTTGTTATTATAAATAATATATTATTCGTTAAATTGTGTAAAAGTGATTTTTGAATACCACATTGAAAACCTTGAAAAGTTTTCGAGTACCATACCATTATAAAATAGGTGGTTGGGTGTGATTTTATGAAATAATTTATTAATACTTTCTTTAATGTAATGATGAATATTAAGAGTTAAATATTTCTTAATTTTATATTTTAGATTTCCTTTTGTTTATATATATAAATATAACTAGAAAATAAAAAAACAAAATATAAGAAAAACCTAGAAGTATGGATGATGTCTGTGATAGTTCCTTACTTATAAGTATTTTGAATAAGGTTGTGTCTCAAGGAGTGCCTTCTTAATGAAAATTATAAATAATACACTCTCTCAGATAGTTCCTTCTTCATAAGATTTATGAAGTATGTGTTATTTGAGATAGCACCTTATTTAGAATAATTATTAGGATAGTTCTCGTTAGGACAACGCCCACCCTCAAACATCTTTAAAACTAAAATCATCTCTAGAACTAGACAAAATATCATGATTTAAGTATTTTGTAAAATTATTATATATCTTTCTATATGGGAACATTTTCGAGTGTTTCACCCCTGGAGAATCCCCTTTCAGAGTGAAATTTACATATTATTATTATTATTATTTTTAAATAATGTTTTGAGTGTCAAAAAAAATAGAGTGTAATCCCCTGTATGCGGATGGGAAGGATTATCTTCCCCCTTATCAGTTGTTTATATATTTGTCTTTCTTTTTGTTTTTCTTTTTGTTGTTTTTGTTTTTGTTTTTATTGTTCTTGTCATTGTTGTTAAACATTGTTTCATGTGTAATGCTTTATTAATATGTTGAATTAATGAGATATTTTCAATGATGTGAACCTCAAATTTTGTTATACATTTTAAGAAAAATGTTGGATATTTTATTATAACTCATGGCCTGGGCCCTGGAAGTGATGTAAGTGTGTGTTATGATGAAATGTTTTTTTTTCACTGGGTTTCTTTTTTGGGAAAATAATCAACCTATCCTAAGTGTTTTCCCATATATAACATCATGGTTTTCTTCATTGTGTAATATGATATATGATGTGAGGTTTCACTATTTTGACACTTATTTAGACATCTCTTGATGATAGTAGATATGGGTGTGATCATCAGAGTGTTTCTGGTGTTGTAACCCCCTAGTAGACTTAGGAACGAGTCCCCCATATAGTTTATACTAATATAAATGGTAAACCCCTACACTATGAGTAGGTACTCTATATACAGAGTGGTACTACCCTATCTTTGAGATTCAGTGGTGAGTGGGTCCTCTAAGGGATTTGTGGCAACCCCTGTTGTGCAACACAACAATAAGGATCAGTCCCCTACACAAAGATTCGGTTGAGGTTGCGCATGATGGTTTACTGGAGTTGTAACTCCCTTGACTATAGAGTATAGTGGTGATGTTCTGGCCCCTCTACATAGATTCTTATATGGTTTCACATGGTATTTGGAATCATAGGTAGATCATTAGAGCTGGAGGTTGTCTCATTAATCAAAGATGGGTTGTGGAGTTGAAGATCCACATTCTCTTTTATTTGGGATTCCTGATGATAATATCTGTGTTATAGATGTTTTCGGTTATTTTTATCTTTTTTTGTCTCATATTCTTATTAACATCATTTTGATGTGATGAATTATCTCTCATGATGCAATGTTCTTGGTGATTTTAGTGTTTCATTCCGTGTATGTATATACTCACCCATGATTCGAATTTTCCTGCATTTATTTTGTTTTATGTAGATGACAAAGAGATGAACAGTGACTATGGTGGACCAAGTGTCAGTGGATATTAGAAATAAGTTTTTATTATACCCATGTTTGGTAGTCAGAATTTGGTATATTGATTTTGGCTCTCCCCTGCTCTACTCTTTCCATTTATTGTTACTTTTGTTTTCCACCATTATTTATAGTTGGGCATGTATTTTTCCCATATATACCATTTTTATTGTGATTTTTATAGTCTATTGTATTTTTCTAGAATTTATATCAAGTGTATTTATACTCTATATGTTACTATATTTTATATTATTTTTCACATTTTATTGGATACCATTGAGAATGTCTGGATAAGTACAAATAGAAAAGGCCACAAATTTCATTTATACCTTCTTGGAACTTATTTCTAGACACCAGACTATTTGAGGGTGGATTTGTCTTTACACATCTCATACTTCCACTAACATGGTGGGCCCTAATGGGCTAGGTCATGAAATGGTGGTATAAAAGCATTTCATTGATTGGGATAGTGTTTGGATTTATCCTCTAATGTGTAATTGGTTGGGAATTATGGAAATAGTATCAAAGTGTTTTGAGTACGGATTTCAGGCATGGGAACCCAGTGTTGGTATATGGGCTAACATATCCATTCACCAAGAATCCATATAAATACTTATCAACTCAGTGTAATGATACATTAGTTTCTAGGAAAAAAATGATATTACATCGTATATAATTGATTCAATTGACTGTCCTCTATGATTTATTTTCCAATATATTATATTTGATAGTGGTATGACTTGATAAATTTTCTGTTGTCTCCATGATGAAATCCATCTAGTATTTCAATATATTTTCATGATAATTACTATTTGAGTGATCAAGCCTCATTTTGGGACCCATACATAAGGTGTTTCCTCTAGGCAGGCATTGAGTAGTGCTAACACGTATTTAGAAGTACAACGACCCTCCTCTAGTGGTCTTGGAAGGTGATCCTCAACATGTTGATCAGTGGATGGTTCCATAAAGATATGAATATGGAATTCACAGTCTTACTACATTATGGAAGTTCCAAAAATAGAGACTGTATAGATTTTATAGTGATCCAGAACCATAGGAAGTGGATTATTAAACTAAGGTAGCAGTTTGGGTTTTTCTGTCTTGTGTAGACCTCGACTGATTAAGTGTTTTTCCTCACAAAAAGTCTTATCGATGGAGAAACATTTAGTTTTGGTGGTACTAGTAGATTATGAATCTATTTTATTGTGAAACATAGAATATAGATTCATATATCACCTAGGTTATATAATGATCCATTCACTTTTTTTCTCAGTTGATAGAGGACTAGCATGGGTCTATGGTGTGAAAGTCATTCATTTATCGGACCGTTCATGAGGGTGTTCCTATCCTAAATACTTCTCTAGGTTAAATTAGTGTGTTATTAGAGACCTTTTTTGTGATGTTTAGTGTGGCTATAGTCAAACAAAAAATATGGATACTTACCCAACTTAGATGCATTCTTGTGACAAAATTCAAAAATTTGTTGGAAAGTCAGTGTCTCACAATGATAATAGTGCTGAGTTAGGGTAGATGAGTTCCTCCAACTTTTGTGTTTGAGTTAGTTTTTATGTGATAATTTTTCAATTTGTACCTTGTTTAATGAGTATAGGTGGTAAATGGGAAGGATGACTTTAGAAGTATCGTCTTGTGACCCTAAGACTTTATGAGTGATTGAGGTATGATTTTTTATTCTCTAATCCCATTACAACATGAGTGCATTGGCATAATCTAATATTCCATAGATGTAGCCACTTTTGAGGATTATTTATACTATTAGATACTTTTATCTCAGTCCTTCTGTTTTAAATCATCTATAGAGAGGATTACTAATCAAACACTTCTAATTGTGTGACCAAACTCTTAGAGGAGAAAGAGACTTGTGTGGAATCTTTTTATTGTTAGAGATGATGACCTGTGATGTTTTCCTTTTTATGGACTGGTTTCCTACAGTACATTCCCAAATAACTATCACCAGTGAAGGTTATATATTACCTAAGGTGGTTGTATGATATTCACCATCTTGTGTGATAAGGAATCTCAGGAAGAGAAAGATGAGAACATGTATAGATTGATACAAATAATTTTATTAATTTTTAAATATAACCCTCTGAGTTCTGTATTATATAGGCTTCTGGTTTTCATTGATACAATATTGAAAATACATAATCCTTCATGATTTTCCAATTTGACCTCCAATAGAGATTTTTTTCTAAATAGACCTTCACCTAGGGACAACAAGATATTTAGGCTAATATATTCGATGTCCCGTAGAGTTGTGATAGCTAATGATGTAGTTGGAGGATCTGTATAGGAATGTGTTTTTTTAGAACTAGTTTGTTTACCTGGTAATCCCAACATAATTTTATTAGGATGCAGATGAGAGATTTAGGTTTCATGTGATTTCATGTAACATTAAATTGGTGACTATCAGGATGGTGTATCTTCCCCTAATAATCAATTAATTCTACATATTGTTGTTCAGGGAGAAGTTGTTCAAAATTTTGACCTTGGTATTGGATATTACAAACTAAATTTTTGTATGGAAGATGTATCAATGGTGGATTTCTATATCCCTTATGGTTTCTTTAAGTAAATAGCGATACGTTTTTCATGTTGGATTCCTCCGTGGTGAATGTTAGACTCATGAGTTGGGTCCTTCCTCTTTGATTGGTTCACGGTGGTCTTCATCTGATAAACTCCATGTGTACGCATTATCTTTGGTGGAGAACCTAAGACACTAGAGGATGATTCTTGACATGATCTGATAGTATCATATTTATGGAATGATATCAAAGCATCAGTTCTATATTCAATAAATCTACTTTTGGGGAAATGAACTCTTCGACATGGGAGTAACAATAGACCCAACAACTTTTTATGTAGTTATAGCATGATATCCACCAAAGATAATAGTCATATTAGAAATATCTCATAGTGAAGTTTTACTTCAGATGGTTTTACCCCTCATCTTCTTCAACAGTTTAGAAAGGTGCAACATGGGAATACTGATTTTGAGATCTTTTGTGAATAGATATCCATTTCATATGTTCCTACTGGATTTTTTTAAAGTGGGGATAATGTCACTTTTTTGGAGGTTGGATGATTCCACAAGTTTTATTTTTGGAATATCTATTGAGTATGTTTATTTCCCTGAGCACTACATCCATGTTTTGGGAGGATGTATCATGATTCATTGACATCATGTTGGGCATCAAGGATGTGGTAGAAAGTGTTTGTGTTTTTCTCTTGTTGTCTAACCTACCAATAGGTAGAGACCAAGGTGATCATATGTAAGTAGAAATAGGGTGTTATATTTGAGGTTCACATGATGAATATTCCATGACCAGTGAAAGGTAACAACACTATCTATTGAATTTTAGACTGACTTTCATATTTTTCAACGTTCTAACCACCCAAGGGAATAACTAAGGGAGGAGTTGGGGTGTTTCTATGTGTAGGAGGGAGTATAAATTATTTTATTTACAATGATGATTGTTTAAGAATATTATGTTCACATACATTAGTGTTTCTACCCTAGACAGATGGCTAGGTAAAATAGGTCATTCAGTTTTTGGAATGAATTCTTTGGGTTTACATGTCTATTCATGGCCATGGATGGTAGGATCATATACCATTGATGTATTTTGATAATCACAGTCCATACCACTCCACTATCATTATATAACCATTTTAGGTCATGTATAATAGATCTTGTGGGCCACTGATGTACTGGTCAGATCTGGTGGCAGATAGCACTTGTGGTCCCAAATTTGGAGTGGGTAGTGGTTGTATATGGTGAATTTAATACATAGGAAGACGTTGAGTACTAAGAGACTCCTTGAGTCCTTTATAGACTAATTGAAGTGGCCTTTGGAGTTCAAAATGAGATAATGTGTTCCTTTTAGTTTACCCTCAATGTGGGTAATATAGTTTTGGTTAGGATAATTGGCTATCTCTAGGATCCATAGTCTCCTTTTTGAGTTACTGTTTTGGGTTATCATGGTGGCATAACACTTAACGTAGTGATCATAGTTAGACTAGGTGCACTCTATATTCAATGTATCATGGTTGATAAGACATGTGAATGACTCATTTACATATTTTTACCAAGATGTGCTAGATATTGAATGTGGAGTTTTATTTTCAGGATCTCATTGGTGTTTGATAATCGATAAGATAGTACCTTTCTTAGAATTTTTTTTGTATTTTGTGACATTCCTAGAACCTTCAATAGTGATCACTAGAGTATGAGTCCCAATTGAGAGCTTATATTTCCCCTTGAGTGTAGGCCTTTGTTTTTGGGAAAAATCCTTAATGGTTGGGTGAGTCTAACAATTCTTTTTTTCATGTAATACTTTCTAATATTTCTAGGATTATTATTAAATATAAGTACAGATAAAACATGATATTTTGAGTCCTAGTGAGTCAATTATTGATAATATATAAATTTTAAATATATTATTAAAAACCACTTGTATTTTACCTAAAATAGCTCTATTAATCTCTGACAAAGTCTTAGATTTTAAATCTGATACCACAATTGAATCCAAAATGTTTCTTTACTCTAGTAAGAAATATCTTTGGTTGGCATTGGTTGTTTCTCTTTATAACCACCATGGAAAAAATAATTAACTAAATTAAATATATTTATTTAATTTTTAATTTTTTAAAAAAAACTTAACCTAGAAATATCTATGAATACAAGGTTATATTCAAATTCTAAGGTTATATGCATAACCAAATATATTTGGTAGAGACCATGGAGGAGAATTATTGGACGATAACATTAGATCTTATTTTACAATCCTTATACTAACAGATTTTTTGATCTCATCAATCACAATAACACAGACTGATTCTTCATCAATGACTGATCAAAAATTGAGTTCATGATTTTTTTTTGTTTTTTCTAAATCATGTTTTTTTTATACCATGTAGAATGTTAAAATATTCAAATAACTTGATTTATGAGTCAAATGTTTATTTTTGGTTGATGAATTTATTTTATCCTTTGAATTATATAATTAAATCATCTAATAGAAATGTTATTATTAAATCCTGAATGTGACTACGATATGTGAAATTTGATGTGGTCATATTTCTATACCTCATTTACCTTCACTTTATTCATCCCTTAGAAATATATATATATATATAATTAAGTGTTGCAGACCAAACTGTGTTCGAAGAGGGAATCTAGCATCCATGAATAGGGGATGGCATCATATTGCATGGTGGAGGATGATGATGGCTTGGAAGTGTGGATTGTAATGGATGTATGTGCATGTGAAAATGGATTTCATTAAAATCCTTAAATTAGATGAGTATTTGTAGGATTTCAATCTCTCGTGAGGTGTTTTCCATGGTCAATGTGCTTGGTGTGATTTCTCAAATCCTACATGTGTAATCTCTAGTAGATCATGTCTTGTGTGCACTGGATGTGAATGTGACCATTAGGGTTGTAGTGTAATTTTTGGAATAAGAATTAGTAATAAAATTTAAAATATATTAATAATGATAATAAAATTATTATATTAATATAGGGAGGTTACAACATGCAAATAGGGTCTACTCATGTGAAGATCGGAGAATATGGGCCTGTCACCCATAGAGAATCCCCTTCCAGCTTGATATATATATAATAATAATTGTGATATTTTTATTATTATTATTATTATTATTATTATTATTATTGATTAGTGGGATAGGTTTAGATAATGGAGGATTACACCCATGTATTCACATGGGAAGGCATTTCATACCCATTGTAATCATTTTATATATAATCTTTTTGTTGTTTTTAATGATGCAACTATTGTAGTTGTTTTTTTTGGGTTGGGGTTATTTTTGTTTTTAATCCATGTTTCTGGAGTAACTCTTTAATGTGATGTCGTATTTATGAACTATCAGTGGTCATGTGACCCTAAAATTGAGGAATAAATTTCAATACCAATGTTGTTTATTTTATTCTAACTCATGTATTAGGACCATTAATCAACATATGTTCGGGTTATGGTGATATTTCATTTCACATGGTGTCCTTTTTAAGAAAATAAGTATCCAATGATGAGTTTTTTCCTCATACAACATGATGGTGGACTTCATTGTTGCACATGAGATATGCTGCAAGGTGATATAATCATGATGATTTGTTATACATCACATGATTATGGTTGTGATTGGGTGTGTTAATCGGGGTGTTAGAGAGGTTATAACCCCCTGTTATGTTAGGGCACTAGTCCCTCATACTCTTTTTATAGATAAATATGGTACTCTACTTCCTACGTGCGGGTCCTAAATCTATAGAGTGGTGCTCCCTCATCTTTGAGATCTAAGGTCACATAGTTCCTCAATGGGATTTGTGGCTCCCTTATATGTGGATATAAGTAATAATTATTGGGACCCACCACACATGTTTTGGTGAGGTTCCATGGAACACGTGACTGAATTTGAGGTTCCCTCGAATATGGAGTGCAGTGGAATGGCACACGGCCCTCCACATAGATTGTTCTACTATTGTGCATGATACTATACATTAGAGATGGAAATTTGTAGTTTAATGTTGACTCAACATTCTTAGATACAATATGGATATAGATCTCACTTTTACTCTCATTTGGTATTCTTATTCAGATTATTTTTGTTATGGATGTTTTGGGATATTGTTATGGTTGTTTTCTCAGATTCTAATCGAAATTGTTTTAATGATCTCATTTATATCTCTTGATTCTTTTTGATTTTCTATTTGTGGTTATCCTACTGGGCATGAATATACTCACATTTTTATCGGATTTTCCCACACATATTTTGTCTTACTCAGACAACATATAGATTAGTAGTAACTATATTGGACCGAGTATTAGTGGGGATTAAAAGTATGTGGTCACACATACTGATATCCTGGGATGTCATTAATAATTCCCTATGGGTCTATAAGAAAATAAAATTTATAAAAACTCAAACTATGCTACTTAATTAATTAAAATGAGTATAGCAGCTTGTTGAGATCGATCCAAAGAGATAGTGAATCTCATTTAATTAGGTTTTCAAAATATTTAATTTTATTATATTGATGAAATAAGATGATAAAATATTTAAATGATTTGTTTTGATAATTTAAAAAAATGAATCATATTTATTGATTGGTTTGTAAATAGATTTAAAAGTGCACCAAGGTTTTACAATTTATAGATTTGGGTTCAACTATATTTAATAAATCATGTTGATTAATTCATGATTGGTGTAGGATTCTAGGATAATCCAATGGTCATTGTATCTCCTCCTTAATGTGACAATGACCTATTGCCTATAGTCCAGTAATTAAGGGTTATATCAAATCATGTTTGTCTCGATACCCTATTAAAAAATTATTTCCCTTAAATTTGAAAATTGTCATTCCTTATTTAGGGTTGTCAGTTTCACAATTATAAAAATATTTTTTTATTAAAATATTGTCAGTTATGATAAAAGGAAAAATAAGTGTATTTTAATTTAAATAATAAATTGATTAAAACCACTTACATGAATAAAATAAAATGAAATTAATCCAATTATCCTTTCCCTTTGATTAAATTACCCTAGAATGTGGATCATTTATCCCCTCATTTTTGTGATGAGTGAATAATAGGGAGGAGAAAAGAAAAATAAAATATAAAGGAAATAAATAAAAACATGGAAAGGGGAAGTATCTTCTTACCCCACACTTTTCTCTCCATATCTTCAATTTCTCCAATAGCAACATCACATCCTTCCATTTATCGGATCCATATGGACTCTAACATTAATTAATATCATAAATATTTAGTCCATAGGGTGTCTGGGGTGGGTCCCTTGTCCTATATGTTTTGATTCATTGAAGATATATAGAATTAGTACATTAAAATACCATCCCATGAATTTATATGACATGTAATTTTGTTACATGATGTGTAATATTTGAATTTCTATGGGAGTTGAATTTTAGCATATCACTTCCAAAAATATATCCCGAAAACATGAATGTCATGTAATGTGTTTACATGATGTGTAATTATTCTTTATCATGTGTACTCTCATCATGGCTTATCCTAAGCAGTTAATTCTTTGGATAAAGTCACAACGTGTAAATTAATTACACTGTGTATAATCATTCTTCTCTAGTTTTCCAAATATTTATTGTATCCTATGATAAAATAGAAAACAATTTAAATATCTCAAAAATTGGAATGAATAATCATTTAAATAAAAAACTCAACACATTAAAATACCATAAAATATATCAATTAAATATAATTATCATCGACCATGATCGGTGGTTGGACTCTATGATTTTGGATTGGAATCTCCCACACTATACTGTTTACAGTTATTTTCAATTCGTATATCCCCATGTATTTCTGGTTGGGCATGTGTATTCCACTTTATATACTTTTTATTATGTTGTGTTACTATATTGTATTCTCCTAGAGGTTATTTCATGAATTTTTATACTCTATATATTACTTTCTTTCATATTTATCAGCATTTTCTTCATAGAAATAGTTGGGTGCATGTTTACAGGTACATTAGGAAAAGGCCTTCCATTTTTATGCCTTCTAATGGCTTTTCACTAAACCCTAGCCTATTAAAGGTGGGGTATTGGTTGTAACGACTTATCTTTTCACTGTCTAGGTGGACCCTAGTGGTTCGGATAATTATTGATTTGTATAATATAATTTCATTCCTTAGGATGGTGTTTGGAGTTATCCCCTTACAAGGAATTGGTTAGTACATTGGGAAACAATGTTGAAGTGTTTCAAGTGTGGTATTCAAGAAATGTAACCCAATATCAATGTGGAAGTTGATGTACCCATTCACCAGGACTCTGATTACCTTCTTGTTGACTCAGCATACAAAGACATCGATTTAAATGAACAACATTACATGAATCAGATAGGATTGATTTCTTTTACTATCCTTCTTGTGTCTTCTCCCAAAATATTCTATTTTAATGTAGTGTATATTGATAACAGTCAAGATTTATACAGGATTATAGTAAATAAGTAATTCAATATAGTGTCTTAACATTGTCCAATTTATCATTGATACCTCTATTTAGGGACCCATAAATGAGGTGTTTTCTCTAAATGATCATGAAGCATTGCTACCACTTGTTGAGGTGTTCATGGACCCTCCTCTAGTATTCCAAGAATGTGATTATCTGAATGTTGATATGTGGATTTATTTAATAGGATATAACAATGGTACTATTAGGCTTAGTGATTTACAAGAGTTTTATAAATAGATACTATTGTGATTTCATGGTGATCCAGGCCCTTAGGGATTACAGGATTGGCTAGAGGTGGCAGTATATGTTTTTTTCTTATAAGGACCTCAGCTGATCTGAATGTTATATTCAATACTAGTATTCTCCCTAGAAGAATACTTTGTTTCTATAATACAATTATACAATTCATCTATGTTTATTGTGTATCATGGGATTTAGAGTTAGAGATTTTCTAGGTTTCATAGTGATTCATACCCCCCTTTTCTAAATCAAAAGAAGACCAACACGAACCATTGGTGTGAAATTACCACTTAGATATGACCCCACTTGATAGTGGTCCTAGTAGTGATACCTACCTAGAGTAATGTGGGGCATTATTAGAGATCCTTTATTGTGATTTTTGATGTTCCTTAGGATGCACAGGGAAGAGGGACACTTTTTCCTTTAAGACACATACTTTTGATACAATTCAAAACCATGTGGGTGAGTCAGTGCATCACAAAGTTGAATTTGTTTTGGTTTAGAAGCTGATTTCCATTAAATTTTGTGTTTGTGGTTAGTCTAATGTACTAATGTGTCCCAGTGGGCCCTAGTTGAGTAGGACATGTGGGAAAGGGATGGATGTATTCTAGTAGTTGGGGATTATACCCCATGGCCCTGAGTGTGATTAAGGTATGACTTATGGATTATCTACTCTACATATAATTTTGGTGGATATTCACAAGTCACTCATCCATAAATTCATACCTTATTTTTGGCCTAATGATACTAATAGAGACTTCTTTCTTGAACCTTGTGTTTGTATTATTCCACATTGAGGATCGGTGATCACAAACTTCTAACTGTGTCAACTCACTCTAGGAGGATATTGAGCCTCATGTTGAATCTTTTCATTGATGACGGTGATGACCTATATTTATTTCCATGGTATATATTGGTTTCTTACTATATATAACTTGATCATTTTCACCAGTCAGGGTTACAGAGTAATGGAGGTGGTGGTATAATATTTTTGTCCTTGTATGAGAAGGAATATTTTATAGAGAAGGATGAAACAACATGTAGGTAGACACATCATATTTTTTTTAATTAGAAAGTATAACCATTGGAGTTTCAAGTCAATGATAGTATAGATTCTTATGATGGTGGATGATTATGAGGAAATCATTCTTAAGGATGTAATAGGTTGACCTCACATTTAGATTTTTTTCCTATAATGAATTTCACATAGGGATGACCTAGTATTTTCACATGAATATTATATGACCTCATAGAGTCACGATAGGAAAATATTCACTTGGAGGAACTATAGAGACATGGGATTTGTTATTCCTGGCATTTTCACCTTGGTGACCTAACAAGCTTTTCCTTGGAGAAGGATAATATCTTTAGTTTGGGTGTTTTTGACATCATAGGAACCTAGTAACTATCATTATAGAGATGAAGTATTATCATACATAGATATTAAATTTTTTTATATGAATATTCAATACATTACACAAACACAATCTTGAGGACCATAATAGTTAATTGCCTTCAGAAACATGGTTTAAAATCCTCTAAATTGGTGAAAACGCTTTAATATATCCTATAAAAAACTTCCCATATAGTACTCTCCTTAGAAATAACCTACTTAAAACCATTATTCACAACCTAGGCAATGGAAATATAAAAAATGGGGAGCCTATATGCTCTGTAAGGTTAAAAGGTGAGATACCTAATAATAACATGATTACAGGTGTATGATAAATTGAGTAAAAAATATTTATCCCATACCATGCATATCTAAGATCATAATCATAAGTCATAGAATTAATATAGGTAGTTTTTATAGCATGAATCTTACTGAAATAAAATAACATGATCCAAGAGATAATAATATTTTTAATAAGACATATATTTGTGGCATATATAATATTTGATAATATTATTTAAAGGATTCCCACAAAAAAATAATAAAATGTTAGGCTTGAGATAACCACCCATTAACCTACTTTGAGAGTGGAATAGCCTCTCACGTATCCTCTTTTGAGGTTTGTATAACCTATCGTGTACCCTCTTTCAGGCTAGGGATAACCTCTTGTGAACCCTTTGAGCTCAAATAACATTAATCATTTCCCAATTCATTGGAGGGGGATATAGGTCCCACCCATCACATGATGAAAATAATATAAACATATTCCACAAGATCATAAAACATACATCATATCTGAGCCCATGATAAGATATTCATTTCAAACTTGTTTTATTATTTCTTCAAAGCATAACCCATAGAAAATAAGAGGGTTTCATAATCATTATATGATTTTATAATACAAGGAAGAGAAACTAGTTTTATAAATATATTTTCATAAAAAACATACACCATCCAGATAAAGTGTAATAATGGTATATATGGCTCATATCCCCTATAAAGAATAAGTAACATAATTGGATGTCTTCGTAGATGTATAATTCCTTTGAAAAAATATCAGTTGGGACGTTTCTTAAAGGAAGTATAATTTATTTTAAAATAAATTTTTTAAATTAAAAATTCAAAAAATAATTTTTAAATTATTTTCTTTGAAAATAACCTTGAAATTTTATAAAAGGTTCTTTAATATAATTTAAAAAATTTCATGAGGAAAAAATATCTTCCACTTCGAAAAAACCCTTTTTTGTAAAACATAAAGCATTTTGGAAAAAACATTTCTTTTAAAACAACCTTAAAAACATATAAATTAAGTATCAGACAAAATATTCAAGAGTTGGGGAATTATATTCATTTCATACATGTTAAAACAAATATTGCATTCCCATTATTTTGGAAAAGAGAATAAAGCATTGTTTGGGAAATAAAATGATGATTCATTTCAATACATTTTTTAAGAAGACAAAAATGGGTAAAATATTCTTTGATAAATCATTAGGATAATATTAAATACAATATTTAAAAATATTTTTATAAAATATGGTTTTAGAAGAAAATGTGTTTTCAGCTGAAGCGAGTAATACATATGAGTTTTTTTTCATGTCATTTTGAACTCTTTAGTACATAAAGAGATGAAAATGAAGGGCAACCATGTATTCTAAAAAATAACCAAATTAGATGAAAATTAATGAGTTTCATGATAGATAGATCACAATAATTCATCATTGGAATCATAATCAAAAACCATGCTGATAAATGATGTGATTGTAATATAAAAATATTACCACATTGGTATCTTTGAATCATAATCCCTATGAAAAAATAACATTAAATAAAACATATAATTTTATGAGAATAAATAAATTATTTATATTACATGTCAAAGGGATAATATATACAACTTAAAAAATAATATAGGATCCTAACATAACTTATGTCTCAAAAAAGGATAATTGAGACAAATATCCCTTGTCGCTTTGGTAAATTTTGAACTATAAACCCCAAAAAATAGAGATCATAAAATAGATATGCCAATCCTCATAATTTTCATAATAATAATCATAATATTTATTCATGGAATGTATATACAAAACATAAAAAAATTAGTGGTGAATATGGTATGTGTTTCACCTAAGTATAAAAGTGAGACATAAATCCCTTACTTTAAGTCTTGAATTCCTTCATAAACATTCAATCCTCCTTTATACTATATTTTATTTTATTTTAAATCTATTAAAAACCCATACATACATATATCAAACAATATATTATTTAATTATGGACATTTATTACATATTAATAAAAAAATCGGTGTTAAAGTCATGTTTTGGACAATAACTAATTTATTTTTCATGTCTGTTTTATTTTGTTATTTTATAGACCATGTTTTTGACTTCTGAAACTTTGTAATATTTATATATATATTTAAAAATCTATAAAATGAGACGTTGTCTGATTCTCAGGCCCAGTGTGCTAATTAATTAATTTATAAAAATATTTAATATAATTTATATTGCATTTACGTAGTTTCTTAAAGAAAATGAGATAAATATGAAACAAAAAATCAGATTAGAAATATGGAACCACATTTTAGTTCATAATACATTTTTTACATGATGTGAGAAAAAAATATGCTGGCACAAGGAGTTTAGATAAAATGGTCATTTTTGGTATGTTCAGTGGATTAACTAATTAATTAAGTAACTAATTAATTCATTTGACCTAAAATATAATTTCTAAAAATACATAAATATGGTGAATCCATTAAGTTTAGCTGCATAAACCTAAGATGGGTTCTAGAGCTTCTTCCCCACCTTCTATTGGTGAATCGCATCCTATGATGAAGAAACTCTGGATCAGAGTAGATCTAGATGCAGCGAATGAAAAGATATCCTTCGATCGCTAGTGAGAATGTTATTTGAAGTAAAATAATAAATTCTCTAGGTAGGACTCATTAACTTTTGGGTTACAGCTTTTTCAATAAAAATTATTGATTATATCATTACCCTTATTTTATCTGCATCAATTATGGCCTCATCATGTACCTATGCACCGATTTATTTTTAAAATCATTGGTTTCTCTAAAACCAATTATCTCATTCATTATTTATGGATAATAAAACGCAGAATAATTTTCATAAGGATTTGTTCTTGTTACTTCCTCAATGAATTTCTTCTTTTTATTCTATAATTATACATTGTGGTCCCTAGTCGATGTTGTTTAGTGGTATCAAGCCCGATCATACCCCCAGAATCATGACGAAACAACGTGTGAGAGAGAATTTTAAAAAAATTCTTATGTATTTATGTTTTAAAAGATAAAGGTGATAATTTTTAAAAAATAATATCAAAAAATAAACACTAGTTGAAACTGTGGCATGCAGGATTGAATGACGAACCACTGTCATGACAGAAGCCGATTTTCGGCCACCGGATAGCTGAAAACAATAGATATGAACTACATCCAATAATCACAAGAGTAAACATGGTGAAATGTGTAGTGTAATTTCCATATTCAAATCATGGATCATGAATCTAGAATTATGGAAAAATCTTAATGACATGTTTTATAGTTCTAAGAACACATGACATGTCAAGCCCTGGTTGTGTTGTCTAATGTTTTAGAAATTTATAAGGATTGAACATCGTGAAATGATTATAAATGTCATGTACCATATCCTCGAGGGGATGATACATGTGGAAGTGCACACCGCCAGGACCACATTTGGCAGTACACGGCTAGTCACATGGCCAATTACATAAGTACACAGACATTGGGTAAAATACACGGACATGGTGTGGATACACGGACGAGGTCAAGAACACGAGTGAGACCCAGTGTGACATGGGAATGTGTATAATATCCCATACACACCATTTATACCTATATGGTAGGTGATCTATGTAACTCCAAGGACACTTCCAAGTGATGGAATGGGACCACACAACATTTGGGTCCTCTCACACACCGTGTACCCCTTTCCTACTTTTCATGAAACGTCAATCTTATATATCTCCTTCATTTGACCTAATATTTTGTCCTATGAGTATCTTCTATTGAGTTTTTTTCTATTAGAACATGATTGTTCACTCCATTGTGGATTTTGGGATATGATGTGGAATTTTCTGGGAACAACAATTATTTATGAGACACAATATGATGATAATGATCATGAAGTGGATCACTATAGGAAATAGAGTGGAACCCCCCCCCCCCCCCACCCCCTCATTATCTGGGTCATGGGCCCTCTATATATCGAGTAAAACCCTCTATTGGATGGGGTGTAGGTCCTCTATGATCAGATTAAAACTTTCTTATCCCACCACAGTGCGGTTCCTCAACCTATAGAGGGTACCCCCACCCCACCCCCCAATCAGCTTGGGTGAGAGTCCTATACATATACTTACTGATTAGAACCTCCCAATCAGATAGTGTGTGAGTCCTTGATAGCCAGAATAAAACCCTACATTTTCACCAGGGAGTGGGTACTCAAACTATAGAGTGGAACCCTCCCCCCCAATCATCTTTGGAACAAGTCCTCTATAATTTTAGTGGAACCACTATCAGATATGGTACTGGTCCTTATGAAACTAGAGTGGAACCCCCATCAGCTTGAGAGTGGTTCCTCTTTAGATCCTTATAGAGTAGAACCCCCTTGACACACTAGGGATTGTTTCCTATACTTGATGTTTTTCCCCATCAGTTGTGTGGCATAGTGAAGATGTTTGGGCCTTCACGCAGTCACTTATGGGTAGATGCGGGATATTTTGGTAATCATTGGTGGGAATTTGTAACTTTCGGTGACTCTTTTTCTTGTATAAATCATTGAGATGGGGGTCCCATTTATCTATCATTTGGGATTGTTTTGACGATATATATATATGTATCCATAAATTTTTATTTGGTTACTCTCCTACCATTGATTTTGAAGTTGCACTATGTTTTTGAAATTCTTTCAATTTCTAGATTCTATGGTTTTGAGGATTGCATTATCAGATTATATGTGGAAAAGGTTCTATGTGTAGTTTTTTTATTCCATGTTTTGCACCTTGTTTAGGGATAAGGATACTCTCTCTTAGTTTAGTTTGATCTATTCTATTTCACTATATTCTATATCCTATTTACAATCTACTATCTTTTGTTTGTTATGGTTCCCCCATCTTCTTTTAGGGTGTCCTACTAGGTATGTATATACTCACCCATATGTGGGATTTTTTCACATGCATCATGTCCTATGTAGTAAAAGGATAGGTCATTGGTGACTTCAAATGAGCATAGGTATACCAGGTACTTTTGACCAAATTCAGTCTCCATAGCTTGGATATCAAAAGTTGGGTTCTCTCATAATTTTACATTCTAATTTTTTTTGTGACATCTTTCTAGTTTAAGGTGTATTTTGATTCATTTTCTTTTCAGTTTTCACTACCATACACTTATACTATTTAGAAGTTTTAAATGTATGGTATTTACCCTAGTATTATTCATCTAGTACTATTATTCCTCTAAAATTATGTATCTATATGGCTATGTGTGTGCATACATATTTCTATGAAAGGCATGATCATAATAGTTGTCCCTTTGGTTATGTTTTTCAACCCATGGCCTATAGAGGTGGGCTTGGGTTAGTTACAGATTGAGATTTATTTGGGGTTTGGTTGTGATTGATTGGTATCAAATGTGTTTTGATACTTAAGATGGTGTTTGGATTAGTCCCCTTATGATGATTTGGTTGGAATTTTGGAAACAATGTCATATTGCCTCAAGTATGGCTATCATGCTTTAGAAAATTGGGATGGTATGATCAGCTGATGTATTTGTTCACTAGGACACTAACTACCTTCTTGTCAACTCGTAATACTAAGATATTTGTTGAAGTGATCATTGGTACATTCATTATATAGTATCGTGTCACTGACTTTCTTTCATGAGTCAAATCACAATTATTATGTATTTATATATGATCATCTGATAATGGTACGTCTTGATTAAATTTTTAGGATGCCTTTGTGATGATAATCAGTTATGGATCATGACAATATTATAATGAGTAATTGGGCCTCCATTAATGGTCTATATCAAGATATTATTCCTATAAGTGGTAAGGTAGTACCACCATCACCTATAGAGTATCATATTATACTAGTCTACAAGGTTGATGACTCACATAGGTTCATCGCATTCTATGAGTTCCAGAGCCATAAGTTACTAAAGATTCACCAGAAACCAGATCCTTAGGAAGTAGATGATCAGATTGCATCTGTATTCTATGTCTTAAGGATTATCCAGATGTGCATATATGAGGTTGTTTAACTGGAAGCTAGCCTTTTCCATGGAGTAGTAGGGTGCTGGTCGAGCCTAGTTTCCTAGATGCATCATGAGTCAACACTCTCATGGTCTGAATTTCATCAGTTGTTCGGTGAGGAGTAATACCCCATATTTTTTCTCTAAATTTTAAGTCAGGACACTCTGGATCTACATTAGGTACGGATGGCAGTGGATGAGTGACTGCGTTGTCGTGACATGTCAAATTGGTTATGATTTTAAGATATATTTATAGTTTAGGGAAGAACCAAGGTTATCTCTCAAGGAGTGTTTGATAGTTTTAGAGAATGTATTTTAAATAATAAGTACTAAAAGAGGGGGTGGTTTTGAAAACAGATTTAAGTAAATTACTTAATTAATGAGCTAAATAGTTGATAAATAAAGGTGGTGTATTAATATTTATTAGAGAAGAAGATAATTTCTTATTCACTACACATCTTGGATAGTTCATTGTTCTGAAAATAGAACGTGGTATTCTTTAATTCTTTTGTTAAAGGTTGTCAAGATCTTGACTCCCCTTTTGCCTCTTCAAAACATGCTTAAAGAACCACCCCTTGACACAACAATCGTGTTTCCATGATTTGGTTGTCAAACATAGAATAAAAGGTATACCAAATCATAGTTAAATCTTATGTATGTGTGACATAAATAGGATTATTGTTTTTTCCTATCGGAACAACCCATTATTCCCACATGAAATCTCAACCCAATAGGTGTTGAAATAAATAGCATTCCACTTATTTATATAAAATGAAATGTAATTAGAGAAGAATAATGTAAAGAAACAAAATAAGTGAAATATTCAACACACAAATTATAAAAAAAACAAGTAAAAGAACATGTGCTGGAACTCCCTCCCATGTGTGTGTGGCTCCCTCAAAATGATCTCCCACCGTTTAACTTGCCATCGAGAGGAGGAGGAGGCTCGGGTGGAACTCCTTCATGCTTGATCCCCCTATGAGGATAGGGGCCTCCAGAACATAAAAGATTACGAAAATAATACTATAGGACTCCAAAATGGAAGATCATGGATCCTGGTTCGAACTCACAAATGGGGAGCCCAAGGTTCAATTTTATTGGAAAATGGTAAGGTTGTTTTGACCACACAGATTTTATAAAACACATTTTAACATGAGTTTCTAACTCCAGACAGAATTATATCACTTTGAAGAAAATAAAAATGTTGTATACCCACCTATTTTATGTCTCAACCTAACATTTGGCATAATTTGGACACCTAGAGCCTGAGATATAGACATATCACATCACACCACTTTTGACTTCCTGCAGATTCAGTGTGCTAGATAAATTAGGTCGGTTGGGAAACCATGTTTCTAAATGAGTCTTTGGTTCCTTCATATGAAATTTAGAAAAATAAAATTTGTACCCTACCGCAAAATTTCATCTCATTTGGATGCATGGTTCAGGATTAGTGTGTGGATGAGTCCATTGGTGTGCATGGATCTTGCGTAGTTTGACCCATTTTTCTTAGACATCATCATGGGTTCTCCAAATCACCTCCTCCTACAATGGAATCATAAAAAAAGTAACATTTATCTTTTTAAAAGTGATAAACACAAAAATAATTATTCAATCATGGAGTTAAATTTGTTTTTATATTTTTAATTTACAATACAAATTCATTTTAATTCAATGGTGTATGGGTGAAAATGACACAGTGAATCGTGGTCTTATCACACCCCCACACCTAAACATTTTCACTCCTGGGAAAATTTATATTTACAAAAATTATGCATGTAGATACTTCCAACATCATAAATATTTAACATTAAATTAGAATTATTTCCTAAAATAAATGTGATCAAAACAAAAATTATACTAAGGAGTAATTCTCAACGATAATTGAAAAAGATGCTTCAAAAATTGTATCCAAATGAAATTCCAAGAGATGCATGATACCAATCAATGAAAATAATTCAAAAGATAATCGTGTAACTAATTCTCCACCTGTGTGTGTGACAACCATTTCTTGATATTCTTTCCACTTTTTATTATGTAAATATAAGTTATTTTAATAATTGTCTATTTACATGATCCTTTCCACTAAACGTTCCCCCCATCCTTTTCAGTAAAATTTTAAGACCCACTCACTTAAGCATTCCAAAAAGTAAAACCATGATCTCCCAACCTAGATATCCCCATATGTTGTACATTTTATCACTCCCCTCATTAATTATATGTATTTCAAAAGTTTCAGTTGGACCAAATCTCACACTCTTCTCCCACCACAAGTTCGATCTCCTCACGACACTAATTTTAATAGTTATAACAAGATCAAAGGATGATGAAGGGTGGTTTTTGACCTGCCCAATATATGACCCTTTTTTAAGGTCCTACAGTAGTCGGATAATAGGTACACCCACATAGGTCAATTTGGTAGAGTAATTAAATAGATCACATAAGGAACTAATGTATAGAAAAATGATTTTGGAAAGTAGAGAAAAATCATACTAACTTATATTTGACTTCCATTAAGTAAGAAATTTTTCACACATCATGGTTGGGTGAAAAAAATGTGTGGAACTATTAAGTGACACAATTTTCTATAAAAACATTCACAATAAATGGCACCATTTTTCTCAATGGTTTCAAAACGATTCAACCATTTATATCATCGACAAAGAAAACTAATTAACTAAAAATCACTCCCTGATATTAAATTATTACATATACTATTTTCTACTTCATTATGTTATTTTTACTTTCCCCCATTTATGGTCATAGAATCATGGAACTTTGAACGTTTTGATGGGGAAAATGAATATACCATAATGAAGGAAAAAAGAGAAGAAAGAAAAAAAAGAAGATGAAAATTCTTAACTAACCTAGGAATGTACCCATCCTCCACACCGAGAATGTGCAGTGTCCTCACAGTAATAATTTTGAATGTGATAAGCAAGGATAAAACCTGGTGTGTTTCACTAGTATGTTTCTTCTTGAACATAGAGTTCCTCCATCTAGAACTCAGGAAGGGATTTGTGGAAGTGCTTTAGCCGCTGCCTATTGATAGTGAAGGTTTTCTTGGTTTCATCATTTTGAACCTGGACAACACCAAATAGAGATACATTAATAATAGTGTATTGGACAAACCCGCGGGAATGAAGCTAACCTAGATGCAACTTCATCCTTTAATTATACAGGAGTTCCTTCTTCCCAATGTGGAACTCACAATGAAGTATAAGATGGTCATGGGAAACCTTGGTTCTCTCTTTATAAATCCTGGAGTTTTCATATGCATCTCTTCTCATTTCCTCCAAATCTTGAATCAAAAACATCCTTTGAGAACCGATACTAGAAAGATTATAATTTCATTGTTTGATAGCCTAGTAGGCCAAGTGCTCAATCTCAATAGGTAGGTGACAACTCTTTCCAAACACAAGATGATATGGTGGCATTCCAATGGGAGTTTTGAAAGTAGTACGATAGGCCCATAATGAATAACAAAGATGAATATTCAAATCTTTTCTATTGGGTTGAACCATTTTTTCCAGAATTTGTTCTACCTCTCTATTTGACACATCAGCTTGTCCATTGGTCTGTGGGTGATATTCAGTAGAAACTCTTTGACCAAACCTATACTGACACAAAACTAATTTCATTGTTCAGTTTCAGAAATGATAACCCTGGTCACTAATGATGAACCTAGGTAATCCAAGCCTACAAAAGATATGAGTTCTCAAAAATTCCACAACTATTATGGAGTAATTTTTCCTTGTAGATCGATCCTATACCCATTTTTTCTTGTAATCATCTTCCAGAAGAATGTACAAGCTACCAAAGGAATTGGGAAATGGATCCATTAATTCAATACCCTAATCATAAAAAATTTCATGAAATAGAAATGGTTTTTATAGCATTTCATTTATTTTAGAGACATTCCCCAATCATCGAAAACAAGGACAAGATTTTCAAAAAACATGGGCAACCTATAAATGTGTTGTCGAAAAGAGGCCAGAATCAAAGAACTTGTGAGTAGTATGTTGGGTACTAAAGTGGCCCCCATAAACAAGAGTGTGATAGAATCTAAGGACAGACTAAAACTCGCTATCGAGAATACAACTCCTAAGGACTTGATCACTACATGTGTTCTTGAGTTATGGGTCATCTAAAATGTACGAAAGACAGTAATGTTTTAGATGGATGACTTGGATTTTATTGAAGTCATTAGGAATGCATGATGCTACCAAATAATTTACAATTTCAGCATACCAAGTAATAACATCTTTCACTCTGTACAATTGCTCATTAGGAAACATGTCATTAATGGGAATTCATGGTGATGAGTCAATTTTCGATGATGGAAGGATCCTACTAATATGCTCAGATTCCACATTATTTACTCCTTTTTATTTATAATTTATAGATTAAATTCTTGGAGGGGAATCCAATGAATGATATGTGGCTTGTCTTCCAGTTTCTTAAGGATATACCAGAGGTTTTCATGGTCTGAGAACAAAATGAATTTGGACCCCAAAAGGTATGACCTGAATTTTTCCAAGGAAAATAAAATGGCAAGGAATTATTTTTCATTTTTGGTGTAGTTTTCATGGGTAGGGTCCAATGTATGTGAGGCATAGACAATGACATGTGGAGCTCGATCGACCATTTGTGACAAGACTACTTCAACAGAGTAGTTAGAGGAATCACATATGAGCTCAAACAGTAAATCCCACCGAGGTTGTTGGATTATCAGGGGTGACGTGAGACTTCATTTTAACTTATTAAAAGCTTCCTCAAATTATTTATCAAAAATAAATTCTATTTATTTTTTGAGTAATCAGAAGAGGGGGAGTTCAATTTTACTAAATTTCCAAATGAAATGACAAACAAATCCAACATGACCTGGGAAAGACCGCACAACCCATACATTTTTTGGGGAATGGTAGGGATGAAATGATATCCACTTTTGATTTATCTACTTGGATACCATCCCCATAAATGGCATGTCCCAAAAGTATACCTTGTCGCACCCTGAAATGGAATTTCTAATAATTTTATACAAGATTCTATTCAATACAGCGACGTAGGACTGAACCAAGACTACTCAAACACTCATCGAATGAAGTTCCATAAAAATGAAATAATCCATGAATACTTCTATGAAATCCTCTAGGTAATCCGAAAAAATACTAACCCTACATCGTTGAAAAGTAACGGGAGCATTGCACAGACCAAATGGAATCCTTCTATAGGCTAATTTTCCAAAGGGGAAAGTAAAGGTTGTTTTTTCCTTATCCTCGAGAGAAATATGGATCTGAAAGTATCTAGAATACCCATCAAGGAAACAATAGTTTGAATTACCCACTATATTCTCTATCATTTTTTCAATTAATGGAAAAAGGAAATGGTCCTTCCATTTGTGTTGGTTTAGTTGACGATAGTCTATACAAACACGCCAACTATTCTGCACATGATTTGGAACCAATTAAATGTTTTCATTTATGATTACTGTAAGACTAGTATTTTTAGGAACTATTTGAATGGGACTAACCCTTTGGTTGTTAGATATGGGGTAAATGATTCTAGCAGACAATAGCCAAAATATCCTTCCTGTCCTCATGCGTACTGGACCCAGATGTGTTATTCTCTTCAAGTTCCTCATATATTTAATATTTGACAAATTTATTAGTGAAAAAAAACTATATATATTTTTAAAATAACTTAAACTTTTAAATAAATTCATGAAAAAATTGTACTTATATTCTTCAATAATTCTATAATATATATTCTCCTTTTCCATTTTTTATGTTTAGATGGGATTGAGGAGGGTAAATCTTTGGGTAGCCTGATGATTCATCTCTAAATTGTTCAAATTTTTCATTCATTAATTGTTCTTCCAATAAAAAATACCCTCCATGAGATAATGTATGAGGGTATATATTTTTTGATTCTATATCCTTATGAAAGTTCCTTAGTTTTCATTAATCATAGATATAAAAATCAGTTATATAATTATTTTTATTTATTATCCAAAAATTTAAAAAATTGGTATTTTACTTACAAAAAATTATTCATGATTTCTACTTTCAATACACATTTTCCTCGTATATTCTTCTATAAATTAATATTTAGTACATGTAATTTCATTTTTTATTCCATAAAAAATGAAATCTGATGTTATGGTTGATTTAAAATCTCTCCATGAAGAAAAATATAAAGATCTTCTACTTATTTCTTTGATATCAAATAAATTGTATGTCATCTTATGAGTAGGAAAAACCCAATATTAAAAAAACAAGTCATAATAAATTAGGTAGTAATAAATTATCTTACCAAAATGGTCTCCAACAGTTGAGTGAGTGTCATTTTCTTCAATCATATCTAATAAAAAATCAAAATTCATACCTTTTCTTGGGTAGTATATTAATGAAAATTATAATTTGTCTCAATTTTTTATTCCTATTATTTCCATTACCATCAAACTCAATATATATCATCTAGTATGGACTATGAAAAAATGATAATTAAGGTAAACATGTTCTTCCATATTTACCAAACCTTTAAATTTAAATAAGAGGATATTATTTAGAGAAATGAGTAGGATCCTCATTATATGTTTAAATTGAGTCCTCCCTAAATGATAGAGGTGAGTTGATTTTTTGATCTTATAATATCCTATAAATAAATTAATAAATTATTAGTTAAATAATATACATATCCAAATAGTAACATTTAAAATTGAATAAAAATTGAAAAATGATATAATAATATCTAAACTAAACTAAAAATATTTTTATTAATATTGTATAAAGTAGTTAACTAAAATTCTAAAAATTATGACAAAATATTTTTGAATGAAATGATATAAACAGAATAAAAAAACATAAGTAAAATAATTTTAAAAATACTAATGTTAAACAAAATTTTTAATAAAAATTGTAAAATGATACAAGAGAAACTAAACAAAACTAAAAAACTCTTAAAACATATTCATTTCAGTGGTAAAAAATAATGAATTAAAATACTGGCATATTTTATGATAAATGGAAGGATACAAATAGAATAAAAAATGTAAATAAAAATTTATAAAAGTCCAATAAGTATATATAAAATTAATTAATTAGAAAATGATACAAAAGAAAGCTAAACTAAACAAACAAACAAATTACCATATTTATACAGATATTTGACTAAATAAAAATTAAATTTAAAAATATTATTTATAACTTTTAAAACATTAAAATTCTTAAAAAATATTCAAATATATAGTTCATGTAATATTGAAATATTGAAAAAATATTATTTTATCATATTCCATCTTCATGAACATTTCAAATGGAGTAAACATTAATTATGATCTGGTCATAAATATCCTCCAATAAACCATCCATGGAAGAAAAGATATCATAATCTTATTAATGTTTTTCATGATCATAATATTATTTTTTATCATGAAAAATTATATACAACAACATATTTAATGGATTAATAACATAGAAAAAAAGTCACTTGTGTTTCCCTGATGAAATAACTATATGTGTTTTCTAATCTATTCAATATTACTTAAATCATACTTAGTTAATAATTTTTTAAATTGATTTTATTAAAAACAAATTTATATTTTGACACAGGAAATAAAAATTTAATATAATATATCCGACATATTTTCTCAATAACTGCATAATATTCACATTACGTGGAGATTGGTTTTTTTTACTCAGAAAATGAAAATCATTATAGAACACCAATACACTGTGTGATTCCCTAGGTTTGATTAACCATTGAGAGGGGTGAATCAGTGTTCATATTTTATAAATTCTCTTTAAAACCCTCTTAAAATTATTAAAGTTCTTGATCCACTCATTAAAAATTCATATCCTCACATCATACATAGAATTAAATTAAAAGGGAGAAACACATACTATTTACAAGGTTTAGGAATAATATCATACTCTTTCCAATGTCTGGTTATCCTACCAATATTGGATTCTTTTACTATAATAAATAATCATCTAAAACAAAGTATAATCTAGTCAAATAAACACAGATTGAATTATTTTCTATCTAATAAATTCAATTGTAAGAAAATAAAAATTCTCAATAAATGAAGATATAATAATGAAATACACAGGTTATTCTCCGGGTAATATATTCCCCTATTGATGATCATCCTCCTCCATCTATAGATAGATCAATAGGTCTCTACATGAACATATCTCATGAAATTTATCATCCAAAAATGGTGATTATCACTTCATTATTGAAAATCACATTATATCTTACATGATCTAGTTATGTTTCCTCCTTTTGAATACGATAGTAGCATGTGTTATTCATTTGTAAAATATATCCTTGTCCTTAGACTAATATTCTATCTTTGATACTAGAATGTGTCGATCTTTAAATTCTTTATAATTCTCACTCTTTATATTTCACATGTTCTCACAATAAATTTAACTATATTTTTCTTTTTGTACCTACATTTTTATATCCACCAAAAAAATATGGATATTATAATCTATATTCTAAATTTTAAAGATCCTTGAGTTTTGGTTAGATATTCTATTATTATAAACTCATTGAAATAACGTATCAAAACTAAGTTTTGGATTTATTTAAGAACATATATTTATTCATTAAATAAATATTCAAAATTGTCAATCATCATATTCTCCAAAATTCTAACAACTATTCATGTTTATTCCACATCTGCATAAATCATGAAATAAATAAATTTCATATATTTTAGTGTTCATAATATGGGACCTCAGTATTCATGTAGCATTAAAGGATTAAAATAATAATAAAACAATTATAGACCTTAACATGGTCCAAACACTCTGTTTTCTACAATGCATCTTTGAACACAAAACATTCAGTTTTATAGAATGTCACTCCTTGTTTGACCATTTTTTATTAAGTATCAAAACATTTATTTCATGTGTTCTCCATGGCAACCAAATTTTCTTTTGGTAATACATAATGATGTTCCAAATTTGGGTATATTTTTTAAAACACTTTATTAATATCCAAATCCATTTACATTGAATATATATTTTTTATCAATAAGATTATTTTTTATGATATTCATGGTTAATTTTTATGAGTTTCTAGTGTAAATCCAAAATTAAGATAAATCATAGAAAAAATTAAATATACACAACATGTAATTTATAAATACACACTATCTATATTTACATAGACATCACTTGGACTACCATAGTACATGCTCATGTCACATATCATACTTTAGACACAATATACTTCATGATACACACTATGTATGCCCTTACATAAGTAATAGGTGGCTAATAGTGAGGATACATTCCATGTAGGTCAGAACCAATATTGTGTACTTCCACCAACTAATTGTTGAAACATTAAATCCCTTGGTATGAAAATAAATACACCTATCAATGGAGATAATGAAGGTAACAATGGTTAACCCATATATTCAAAGTGACCATACTTTCACATATAGTGTATAGAATGTTTCTATAAATGTGAGGGAATCCCACCAAATTTTGGGTTATACATTAAAAGGGTAGGTGTTTTCTCTCTCCTAACATGATCATTCCCTAATTGAAATAGGTTTTTTAATTTTTTTTGGTTTTACTGTAATTTATTCAGTTCCCCCTATTCCTCTCATATCCATGGTAGGGAGTGAGTTTATACTCAATCCACGCATAATGACCATATATATAAGACACTAATTTATTTATTTTGGTATTCTAATATTGTTTTGGATGTGTTATAATAGAAATTATGGTGTATTTTATTTTATTATAATATTTGTTTTATAAAACCATTAATGAATTAATTCAAAATTCACTTTGGGTGTCATATCAGACTAAGAACGACACCAACATTTAAAACTAAAGGAGTTACAATAGGAAAACGAATAACCATTAGGAGAGCATGATTCCACTATTTTAGTGGTATTGATATAATGTGATTTTATGAAATCAACCACATAACAAATGGATTGTTGTTTAAAATAAGAATATTGTCTATTATCAAACTCAGAAATAACAATAAAATTGAATCCCAAATGTAGAACATTGTCATTAACAAATTTTAATACTAAATAAAAACATTTTAAATAATCCCTAATCAATTTTCGAACCTTTCATGTCTATTTACTTTTTGTTCCTTTTGTTCTTCTATTATCATTTTCTTCACAAATTATTTCACACTTTGCATCCCTTCTTCACTGTGAATCATTTTTTAGGTAATTTCATAAACCTATATGACTAAAAGCCTCCATTGTTTTTTGATATTTACATATGGTATTGACCCCAAATTCCACTATATTCCCAGTTAGTTGGATTTTAATATAACTAATTTAGTGTGGCTCACAACAAGAATGGTCAAAAGTATGGTTCCATTTCTAGGGAAATATATATGGAATGTGTTAGAGTAGGTTGTGAGTTGAGGTTTCTTATTTTAAAATTTTTCTTTTCACTTCGTAATTGTTTTATTGGAAAACATTACCTCTCATACCAATGGACAATTGTTCAACTATAGGTCAGTATATCATTTATAGAGATTATTTATAACTGTATGATCTATCAATGATATACTATTATCCAGAGGAATACTATCTTTATATGGGATAATCGGTTTTAGTATGAGGGATACCCATATACATCATTCACCTCACAGAATCATTCTTCCATTCCAAAATCCTTATTGGTTAATACAATGAATTTTTTATCGATGATGGAAACCATTACCACACGCCAATTGGACAAAATCTATAGGTTTGGATGGCTTGGAAATTTTGTAGATCAACTTTCTGATATAATTTCTAATATGGATAATTATATCGAGTATGAAGATATGTGTTCTAATTTGGTTTCAATTGAAGATTCAGGTTATGAAAAGTTCTGTACTTGTTGTATATTAAAATTTTATTAAAATGATTATGTGAATATAGATATTAAATATGGTAACATGTTTTTTTATTTTAATATTTAATTTGATCAATTATTTATTTTTGAAACCATTGTTAACTACACATCTAATCTAGAGGATTTATGTTATTCTTATGAGGTTTTTATCATTATGGAGGAATGATCCAAGGTTGTGCAGGAAAAACATGATCAACCAAAGGCACAATTCCACATTTGGAATTTACTAGACATAGAGAAATGTTATTGTAAATAACCACCCATACCACCTACATGTCATGGAAAACTACTCAAATAGGATTTCATTGGGAACATGTGGTTGTTGGTACAGGGGAAGCCACATCCTCCTTTAAATTATGGGTAGGTACTATAACAAAGGTCGATCCAAAGACGTAAAACAAATCACTTTCTAGGAGGTAAACCAAACTTTATTTCCCCTTCTCTATCTATTTTTTATTTTTCATAATTTCACGACATGTACTTCTTCTTTACAAACTGTGTACCATAATTTTTTACTTTTCTTCCATGATGCTTTTAGAACGTGAAAAATGAGGTTACGTAGTGTGGGTATCAATATACATGGTGTGTACCCATCTTTTAGTGTGTATTATAACAGTACATTGGGTATAAATAAAAATTGATAAATTCGATAAACATAAATGAATCATGGGATTATGTAAGGGTCATTGTAATGAATATGTTATGTTAGAAATTAAAATCCCTCAGCACCCTCCTTTGGCATAAGATTCATTCTTATTAAACTTATTTTTTATAAAATAGTGTGTGTGATGTTTTCATAAATGATGAGACCATTTCAAAAGAAAAATAAAATTGATTTTGTTGCTAAATTGGTAGGCAGGGTCGTGGCCCACAGTTCAAAAGACATTGGTTCAAGTTTTTCTAGCCGACTGAGTTTCATCATTTTCACCAAATTAAAACTACACAAAATTTATTTGGGTATATGAAATTTTTCATGTACATATTACTTTCATGCATAATTTAAAACTCTATTGGAAATAAGAAATCACCCCAAGGAAATGTTGGTTGATTGGAAGAGTCAAAACCTAGGGTTCAAAAGTCCCGATATTGAATTTAGATAATTTCATTACATCATCCCAATAATAAATAACTAAGACCGCACACGATGTGTTCTTCCTTTCACTATGTAGTGTTTAAATTATTTATAAAATTAGAATTTATTAATAAACTTTAATAACTATAATCTTCAATCCAGTGGTTAATGTTTCTCACCTATATTGAATTGTTTGTTGGTTTGAATATCTCCACATATATTAAATATTAATATATATATATATATTCAAAAAACATTTAAACATTCTATGTCCATAAAATGTACACCATGTATAAAATTATTAAAATATGTGATGTCAAACTCAAGAAGTACCTATGTTGATCCCCCCTCCCCACCCTTTCCTTTTCCTTGCATAGAATCTACCTATGGAAGTCCTCCAACTATCTGAATTAAAGAGATTTTGGATCATATTTTTCTCCATTTCCCTACACGATCGAGTTATTTGCTTCTATGAATTTTATTATTTTGATTTACATTCCTTTTAGGTGATTTAGGGAACCATGTGTTGTTCCTCCAAAACCCCTCATGTACACGGGCATGCCTGAAGAACACAGACCATGTAAAACATGTACACTACTAGATTCCATTATACTTATAATTTTAAATCACATGAAATGTATATTAGGAACATTCCATGTAATATCTCTTTATCCTAAAAGAACAATTTTATATTGATCCCAAACAGTTGTTCGACCCATGTACACACAAATAGTTTTTCCATTTGGAACATGCCAGGTACTATATCCCTTTCTAAGAGATCATGTCCTCGATTGAACATGAAGTATATACCCATTTATACACACATGTCTAGTCTTCCCCATTTCAACACACATGGATATTCTCCCCATGTCTCACTAAAAATCATGTGTTCTCTATACACAATCTGTATTTCATATATAAAGTAATAAGTATGTCCATGTTCTCAAACATGGTGTGTTCGTTCAGTACATTCCATGTTCATTATGATGTTCGACACATTTAGGTTTGGGTGTGTAATTCTAGAGCACATGGTCAGCAATCTGACTACAATTCACACTGTGTACTCTAAATTAAACTTCTTTTACTTATAATTTTTCTAATTTATTTTGTTTTTCATTATTTTTATTTTTTTGTCTATGTTTCTTTTATTTTATTTTTTTGAATGATATAGATAGTTCACGGGAGAATTGGCCTTACCATATCACAATGAAGAACATCCTTCTCTATGCATGGTTTGTATGGAGACACCAGGGAAGCCTTATATAATAGTCATTAAATTTTCACGGTGGATTTCCATTACAGTTCTACCACCACTGGTACTAGCTACCCCATCTCCTCCTACATCCCCCAGTCCCATAACTACTCCATCATCCATATTCAAGGATATAATATTTAACACGACTACCAAGACACCATTATTAGTAGATACACCTATTCATCACCCAAATAAACATATTTCATGACACATCCACACATTGTTACAACATCTGGGAATCCCACTCCAGTGGATGGTGCACTAGCAGAGCTGACACCCACAGGTAAATGACATTATCCACACCCCTACCTCATCTTTTATGTGTGTCATCCTACCAGTTACCGGATATGACACCTCTCAGGATGGATGATCCAGATGAGTAGTCGTGTCGTAGACACCAACATACTATAGTGGATGGGACTTTTAAAAGAACATGAGGTGTTACTAGGCCACACCCAGCTGATCTAGATTATCCTAATCATCACCCTTTCATTCTGAGATTTATTTTTGGAGTTCTCTAAGACCATATAGTTTGATCATCCCACATACCGAGAGAAATCTATTGTCACGGTGACACTGGTGCAATTTTCAATTGGAGATCAATCCTTCACACTTACAATGGAGGATTTTGGTCAAGGGTATGACTTATAAACACATCCCCACCTCAACTAGAACCCTTAATTGACCCCAATTTCATTCACCACCATGAATTAATCGAACTCTTCCTTAATCGGATGAAAGACATGTATTGCCTTTGTTTTCCACACATGGAACATCAGTTAATATGAGAATCTACTCTTTTTCCTAATCCTCATTCATCCTCCCCAGTTATAACCTCCATTGTTCTTTATTTTGATAGTTCAAGAGTGACTACTACTATTGAGGACCATGAGTTACCAATTGACCCAACAAAGTAGGACACAATCCATATCACATCAACATCTTCTCTAGGTACCCCTATTTACTGGACCCCAAGACTCTAACATTGCCTCTACTAAGGCCACTCAGTGACTGATCTTGAAAATTATATTTTCTTTACATATATACATATATATGTATAGGTTTTTTATTATGTTGATTTTCAGAGATTTAAAATATTTTTTCTATTCCATCGATAGTCACATGTACTCTAGAATGTCAAGGGAATCTTTTCTTTAATTACTTGAATATAGTCTAACTATCGATGATGTCGGTATTATTTTTTAATTTATTTTCCTTACATAATTTGGATTAATTATTACACTATTATCCCTTGACTAAGTACAGTTGTGTCATGACACATCCACTTCTCTTACTTGGTTTTGATCTTAGTGGTCCAAATGTGATATTAAGTGTGGGGGAGAGTCTTTTAAGTACACTAATAATTTTCCTTTAACTAATCTATGATACATCATTAATTATATGAAATATTTTAAAATGTGGTACTCTTTGTTTATTTATAATTATAAATAATAAATACATAAGTGATAATTTTAAAATTTCCTTTATTATTTTAATTGTAATGTATTATAAAATGATTACTGATATACTTTTATTTTTTTACTAATTCTAGGACATTTTCATTTATTTGGTTGTTCATTTATATTCATGTCATGGCCTGATTGACCCATTTGTTTCCTCATTCCTGAGAGTTATTCGAACCCCTTTTTCAAGATATTCCTTATAACATCATTCTAATGATATTTTTAAGATATGCATAACTATTAGAATGTGCATGTTTTTCTTTTTAAAACATGAAAATATTGAATCGCATAAAAATTAATGGGTAATTTCCTCAATATTTTTATACCCTTTTGACTTTGAGACCATCATATATATTTTCCCTAAGGAAACCATAAGAAACCATGAGTTTCCTTTGTAGGAAGATACATTATGAGACTATTTATCTTTCCTGTCCTAATTATTTTATTATAGTTCATGATTATTAATTTGATATTTAAAGAGGTAGATTAGGGATTCATGGTATATTATGGTGATAATATGTGAAATTAAGTATAAGGGAGTGTATTTTTTTTAATATGGTAATTGGGTTCCAAAACCACCATTCATTTTATTGCTAATAAATCAAATTTATTTCTTATTTAAAAATTATTAGTTAAAAAGGGGGGATCATTTTTATTAATTACACTCATATATGGTATATAAACCCATTTTGGGAAGCGAAGATAATGGTGATTTTCCCCTTTGGGAGATTTTGATAGAGATTCATTTTCATTACGCCTTGTCATTGAATATAGAAATTTAATCTTTATGAATTTAGACCCTTTTTCAAACCTCTTTTATTATTTTATCATAATTACCATTCTTACCATATCCTCAGATTAATTAGAAAATTATTGAAAGACCTCTCGATTTTTTTTGAATTAATTTTATGTCAATAATTATATTACTTAAAAGATTATGGAAAGAGTTAATATATGTTAAATTGAGCATAACTCTGATTAAAAGATCATGAGAGATGGGTGTATCATTTTCATAGTGAGTTAAATCAAAAAGTGGAATGAATATTTAGGAAAATATGAAACATTTATCTAAAATATAATGAATTTATTTAATTAAATTATATATAAGTCATGTTTAGAATATATTGGAAATAAAAAAATGTTTTCTGCCTTGGAAAATCCTCTACTATGATTTTAATATTTTTAAGAATAATGAATTTTATGATTCCCTTTTTATTGTATGTATTATTTTTATTGGATATTGATATTTTTATTAAGGGAATGAAAATGACTATGTGTTGGTGTGTTTATTGCACCCAATATGTACATAAATTTCCATACACTTTAATAATCTCAAAATTCATTTACGTTGAATATTTCATTAAGAATAAAAAAAATTGGGTATTCAAGGTTGTTTTTTAGGAGTTTTAAGTTGAAATAAAAAATTGGAAAAAATCATAGAAGAATGAAATATACATGGTATATACTTTATATAAACACATCATGTACATTTTCATAGACATGACTCAGCCTACTTGAGCATATTCCCCGGTCACGGATAAAACTTAACACACCAAGTAATTTCTACTACATGTAATGTATTAACATCTATAAGTTTTTGGTGGTAGATATAGAGGATGCACTCCATGTAGGTGAGAAACACATGTCATGTGTAACATCCCAAGTAAGTAATGAATAATAGATATTTTTATCTATGTCTATTAATGAATTATATAGTGTTTTAGAGGCTTAAAATGAAAATAAATCCAATCTTAAGCATGGAATACACTAATATTTTTATAAGATTTTTTTACTTCCTTTTAATGGAAAACCATTCTTAAATCAATATTTTGACCATTTTATAAGCTATGTTTATCAAAATAAACTTATTCTTTATGATTGGGACATCAAAATTTACTTTGTGTGAATTTTTGGTATTTTTCCGATAAAGTTCATTTTTTAATGAATAGTGAAAAATGTTGTATTTTAATTCAAAACCTCTTTTTAATATAATTTATTTATATGATTAGATTATATTTTTAATTGGTTTTAAAGTGAAATTAGAATATATTTTTACCATCTAATCTGATAGTGGTCGCTGTAATTAATATCACTTTGAAATTGGACTTAAACTAGTGTCAATCTTTTGATACTTATTGTTTCATAAACATACGCTATTTGCTCTGACTACGAGAATTAATTATTAAATTAATTAATGTAACTTATGTGTTTTAAATTTTTTAAAATAGACATCATTTTGGAATTCGGAATATCAAATATAGCTTAGGGTGAAGTTCTGGTATTTTTCTGAAAAACTTCAATTTTTGATGAATAGTGAAACCACTAAGTGGTACTTAAGAAACTGATTTTTCGGTTAAATGAAATTTTACCACCTCTGTGTTTTTAATTTCAAAAATCTGACATACATGGTTGTCATTAAGAAGTAAAATGTGGTTTAATGGGCTTAAAATAATTTTTTGGTGAATAGTAACTTTTATGTTTTTAATAGCAACTAGAGGTAATTATTGTAATTTAAGGTAAGAATAATGTTTTAATAATATAAAATGACCTAGACACATGTACTACCCTTATTGGATGTGTCATAGCCGACCAAGACAATCCATGGGTCAACTTGGGGACCCCATGGAGCCACTTTGGTTGGGAAATGACATAAATAACTTTTTATTTAATGTAAAAGTAAAAATGACACAAACATGAGTTGTTTTACTAAAACAATTTTTACATGGGGTTATACAAGTCAGATTTTTTACTATAAATATTAATTAGAAAGATAAACAGATTTACTATATCATGATATTTGTTTTATAATTTTTAGACTTTAAATATATTAAATTATTTATGACATCATGATGATGCAGTGATTACCTCATTAATAATGGATTTAAATAAAATGAAAAGATAATGTAAAATCTATGACCTACACATGTCCAAAACCTATTATATTGGTTTATTTAGAACCCTTATCACCATAGACTCGAATTATATCATTTTGGGACCTTCTAAATATGAAACTCATTTTAAAATAAAGGAACATATCTTTACTTTCCGAGAGTTCCCCTCCTCTCCTCTTATAAAAGGCCCCCACCTCTACCACCTTACCCACACTTACAAAGCCTTTGTCTTAGCCAAACCCTATCCATTTTGTCTCTAAACATCCCTATATTACTCCTTGAAGCATCACTTTGGGCAGAAGTCTTCTCAAGGAAGCCTTTGATCTCAATCTAAAGGGAGTTACCCGATTTTAAGGTAATGTCTTCACTAGAGTCCTTTTGTTTTATTTTTCTTCTCCAACCCCCTAAAATCTTTTTATTCATTTATTTTTTTTAAAACACCAGTATCTTCCATATACTAGGATGTTTTTATAATAAGGATTCGAGCTACACTTACACACACCTACATCTAATGGTTAAAGAACATACTATTTCCGTGGATGGCGAATTTCTGCCTCCCGAAACGATGATTGTTCAACATTATTTTAACTCCTTCAAAGGTGGACATTAAGATGACACTATATTTATATATGATATATAATATGTTTATGTTTTCCTTAAGCTTCTGTATTTTTAATTTTGGGCATACCTTTATGGTTTCCATTATGGGTAAACGCGATATCTTCATTTAAGGAAGTGTAGACTACCGCCCCCTCAAAGTGATTTGATTCGTTAATACCATATGTGGGAAGTATAAAGGATGGAGTTATGATATTATATATGATATTACACTGGAATTATAATATACCTTTATATCATTATGATTCCATTCTATAAAATACGAAATAGAAATGAAAGTAGCGTTCATGCGTACGTACGGCTTACCGTCTCCATAAACGGTGCATTTCATTTCTTACCTATAAATGAATATGTAATATTATAAATGCATGTATATACTAGATATATATGATATATATGATATATACATCATGATTATAACTTTGGATATAATGAATACATGAAAAACATGTAATTATAAAGAGCATATTTTGACTCAAGTACCAATGATCATTAAAACGACCGTTATTAACTAAAATAATTACATAGTGTTCATGAAATGGTAATAAGTGATATAAAAGGAATAATGAACTTGAAAAAGGTTCTTAAGAAAGTATAAATTAACTCATGTTTATTATTCAGTACATTGAAGAACGATCGAGTCAAGTCGGACCCGAGGTATGGGACTTCGTCTCAATCTCCTTTCATTGAGGCATATTCTGTTTTATACACAACCTTCTTTTATACGGTGTATTAGCCCATTTGACTTTTATGTTTATTCAAAAGGAATATTTTTTATACTAATCATTTACTAAATGAAAAAAGGGAATATTTTTGTCATACTTATGCGGCGACAACGACTTCTCCACCGCCGTGACCATTATTTGAGTTTCAGCTTCCTCTACAAGCCATACCTTCTTTTTAAAAGAAAAATAAATACCACGTTTTACATTTCAGTTATTTTGGTATTGAAAATGGTTTTCATAATGTTTTTATTATACCAATGTGTTGTATTGATATCTTGTGATTGAATTGTGGAAATGTTATGTTTCCTTTATGCATGTTTTATGTGATATAATTATGTTATGGTTCTTGGGAATTGTTATGAAGACGGGTGGTTCCATGATAAACTAAGGGCGGGTGAGCCCGATATAGCTCTCCAAAGCATTGGGTAACACGAAGGAGTAAAACGTTAAGGTTTCTTTGAAGAGATTTATGGAATATACTGTGATGGGTATTCAAAACGTAACCAAGAGGGTTACTCCCTACGTAAGAATGTTATGAATGCCTCAAGTTACCTTTATGTCTTATGATTTCCAAGATTTATTCATGATTTGATGAGGCATGTTAAAGTTCTTATGTTTTATGAGTAAAGTATGATTTCATTTATTCTTATGTATACATGTACTCATGTTTCCTTTCCATATTTTTATATCCCTTACTGAGCTTTTTATGCTAATCCCAAGTTTTTTTGAAATGTTTTTCACAGGTCAAGGGAAAGGTACATGATATGTTGATAGTGTCAAAGAAGTTTCAAGAAAGAACCCATGTTTTATTTTAAATATGTTTCCGTTGATGGTAAAAAATAAATAAGATCTTTTTGTAACCAGTTTGTTTAAATGTGGAATGTAATGCAAGTTTTATGATCTAATTCTCTAAAACTCTAAACCTGAAAATATCCTCAATGTGTAATCTTGTAATAACTCAAGATTAAGTAAGGTTTAAGGCTAGGGCCTTATAGTTGGTATCATAGGTCGGTTTAGATAACTTTGGGAGTTAGAATTCTATTAAATGATTATCCAAAAATATTTTTTATGGTCAAATTAAAGTGATGTAGAATTTGGAGATTACCATGTTTCTTCATCTAAGACATGTTTGTTCAGAATGGTTTTACACAGAGGAAACAGGGAAGCAGTTATAGGAAGTCATGCAGAAGGAAATAACCTTCCGAATCAGCATCCTGAGATGTTCGGAATTGGAACTGAACAGTTTGTTGCAGTAATGGCGCAGTTGACTCAAGCGATAAATGGAGGTGGTATCCATGCACGAGATCGGCCAGATCAACCGCAGAGGAACATTTTAGTGGTGGAACATTTCATGATGCAACGTACCCCATCATTCAGAGGATCATCTGACCCTGTGTTAGATGAAGGGTGGATTAAAGAACTGGAGAAGATTTTTGATGTCATGGGGTGTTCAGACAATCAAAAGGTTAGTCTTTCTATTTACCGTTTGGAGGGTGAAGCAGATCAGTGGTGGTCTATGGTTAGAAATATCAGAAACACTGATGAGATTGATACTCTTGACTGGGATAAATTTAAAGGTATGTTTCTTGAGAATTATTTTTCTAAGGTTGTTCGACTTAGGATGGAAAAGCAATTCTTGGAATTGAGGCAAGAGGAAGACTCAGTGGATGCCTATGAAGAAAGGTTCACTCGATTGGCAAGGTATGCTCCAAATTTTATCCGAGACCTTGATAGCAAAATCAATCATTTTTTCTCAGGATTAAAGCCAAAATATCGAAGGGCATTAGCTTATCGTGAGTTTAAAAGTTATGATAAGATTTTTTTGATGTGCTGAGAAGGTGGAAATGGAGTTTGTCGATGATCAAGTGTTCTATAACAACCAGCAAGAGAAGAGACCGAGGTGGTAGGAGAAAGGAATGAATTCTTCAAAAAGGTCTGACGGTAAAAAAAACTAGGTATCCAGTTTGTGATAAATGTGGTAAAAGGCATACTGGGGAATGTCTTCTAAATTCTGTAAAGTGTTACCGATGCGGTAAGATGGGGAATAAGGCTCGTGATTACACTGAAAAAGATCAGGGTGATGGTAAGACCAAATTTGATTTACAGTTAGTGAAATGTTTTAAGTGCAATTAGATGGGTCACTATGCAAACGAGTGTCTGACAAAGAGCTTCAGTGATTGGAAGAAGTTAGACTACAAGCAGAAAGGGGTGGTGAAATCCTTTGCAACTACTTCAGCATATGGGAGGCCGTCAAATGAAGTTGTATCAGGTAATTTGTTTGTTTTTTCAGATTATGCCAGTGTGTTGTTTGATTCAGGGTCTACACATTATTTCATCTCTGAATCCTTTTCTATTAAAATTGGAATACCATCTCAAGAAATGACTCCTGAACTTGTGGTAAAAACACCTGGGGGAAATGTTGAGGAAAAAAGAATTTATAAGAATATTACTATCCTTATCCGTGGAAAGAACCTACTTGCAAACCTTATTGTTTTACCTCTAGTAGAGTTTGATGTTATCCTGGGTATGGATTGGATCTCTATTTACCATTCTAAGATTGACTATAGAGCTAAAGAAGTTTCTTTTTAGAAAGACTTTCAGTTTTTTTACAAGAATGAACCCTTACTGTTGATAACATATCAAGAGGCCAAGAAACTTGTAAAATATGGAAATGAATGTTACCTTGCACAAATTGTTGAAAACAAGGGAACTGTTCAGATTAATGATGTGCCAGTGGTAAATGAGTATCCTGATGTTTTTCCTGATGAGTTGCCTGGAATAATACCAGATCGGGAAGTTGAGTTTATTATAGACTTCGTTCCTGATGCTAAGCCAATTTCAAAACCCCCTTATCTAATGGATCAAATTGAACTTTTAGAGTTGAAGGAGAAATTTCACGATTTATTAGAGAAATGTTTAATTCAACCTAGAATATCACCATGGGGTGCTCCTGTTTTATATGTTAAAAAGAAAGATGGTTCTATGAGACTTTGCATTGATTATAGAGCCTTGAATAACATCACTTTTAAGAACAAATATTCTTTTCCTCATATCGATGATTTTTTTGATCAGCTCCAGGGAGCATAGTATTTTTCAAAGATTGGCCTGAGATCGGGGTACCATCAGTTGAAGGTAAAGGAATCAGATATTCCGAAGACTGCGTTTCGTACAAGATATGGCCATTATGAATTTTAAGTAATGCCTTTTGGGCTAACCAATGCACCTTCTGTATTCATGGACTTAATGAATAGAATTTTCCATGAGTTCTTGGATAAGTTTGTGGTTGTTTTCATTGATGATATTTTGGTGTTTTCTAAAAGTAAAGAGGAGCATGAAAGACATTTAAGGGTTATTTTGAAAACCATTAAAGAAAAGAAATTGAATGGAAAATTCAGAAAGTGTGAGTTTTGGTTGCAACAAATTTCTTTCCTTGGTCATATTATTTCTAAAGATGGGATAACTGTTGATCCTGCAAAAACAAATGTTGTGGAATAATTGCCAAGACCCACAAATGTAACTGGGATTCGTAGCTTCCTTGGTATGGAAGGCTATTACTGAAGGTTTGTTAGAAATTTTTCACGGTTATATAGTCCAATGACTAAGCTAACTCGGAAGTGTGTTAAGTTTATCTGGACAAAAGAATGTGATGATTGTTTTCAGGAGTTGAAAAGAAGATTGGTGAATGCTCCAGTTTTGGCACTTCCTTCCAGGAATGTTGAGTTTGTTATATACAGTGATACTTCATTGAAAGGAATTGGTTGTGTCCTAATGCAGAATGATCAGGTAATTGCTTATGCTTCACGACAGTTGAAAACTCATGAGGCAAATTACCCAACACATGATTTGGAATTAGCTGATGTTGTTTTCGCTTTAAAAATTTGGACGCATCATTTGTATGGAGTAAAGTGTGAAATATATACTGATCACAAAAGTTTAAAGTATATATTCACTCAGAAAGATTTAAACATGAGACAGAGGAGATTGCTGGAATTAATCAAGGATTATGATTGTACAATTCATTACCATCAGGGAAAAGCAAATAAAGTGGATGATGCATTGAGTCGAAAAAGTAATGCTTCATTAACAATGTTGCATTTGGAACGTGATCCTTTGGTTAAGGATTTGATGAAATTTGGCATAGAAGTTGTTGGTGCAAAAAGTTCTTCTGATTTGTTTCAGGTATCAGGGAAATCTTCTCTATCAGACAGAATCAAGCAAGCATAGAAGCAAGACAGTGAATTGCAGAAAAAGGTAGAGCTGGTTCAGAAAGGTAAGTTGCATGAATTCAACATTGATAGTGATTGTGTTTTGAGATTTGGGAAGATATTGTGTGTGCCTTTTGATTCATAGTTGAAGAGAGAGTTGTTATGTGAAGCTCATAGTTCTCCATTTTCAGTTCATCCTGGCAGTACTAAGATGTACAGAGATCTGCGGGAGTATTACTGGTGGGATGGAATGAAAAGAGATATTGCTAATTTTACTGTGAAATGTTTGACTTGTCAATAGGTTAAAGTAGAGTGGAAGTTACCGAAAGGGATGCTTCAACCTCTACCACTGCTATAGTGGAAATGGGAGAATATATCCATGGACTTTTTTGTGGGATTATCGAAGAAATCTCGAGGTAATAATGCAATCTGGGTTATTGTTGATCGCTTGACTAAATCTGCTCATTTCCCTCCTATTTGAGATACTTTTTCCCTAGATCAACTTTCACGTTTGTATCTTAAAGAGATAGTCAGGTTCCATGGAGTACCTCTCTCCATTGTGTCTGACCATGATCCCAGGTTCACTTCTAACTTTTGGAAAGGCCTTCAGAAGTTGTTGGGCACTGAATTAAATTTTAGTACAGCTTTTCATCCTCAATCAGATGGGCAGTCAGAACGAACAATTCAGACCTTGGAGGATATGTTACGATCTTGTTCGATGGATTATTAGGGAATTTGGGACCAACATCTTTCTTTGATTGAATTTTCATATAATAACAGTTTTCATTCCAGTATACAGATGGCACCATTTGAGGAGTTATATGGGAAGCGGTGTCGAACTCCAACTTTCTGGGATGAAGTGGGTGAAAGGAAGCTTATGGGACCTGAATTGGTAGAAGAGATGGCAGAAAAAGTTCAGCTGATACAGAAACACATGAGAACATCTCAGAGCAGGCGGAAGAGTTATGCGGACAATAGGAGGAAATATCTCTCTTTTGAGGTAGGTGATCATGTTTTTCTCAAAGTATCACCATGGAAAAGTGTGATGTGATTTGGTAAGAAAGGAAAGCTGATTCCAAGTTTCATTGGACCATATGAAATTATGGAGAGAGTTGGATCAGTTTCTTACCGAGTGGCTTTACCTCTGAGTTTATATCAGGTACACAATGTTTTTCATGTTTCAATGCTGAGAAAGTATATGCCATCCATCTCATGTTTTGAGTCCAGAGGTAGTTCTGCTGGAAGAGAACCTATCTTATGAGGAACAGTCGATCCAGATTCTTTACCATAGGGAGAAAGTGTTACGGAATAAGGTGATTCATCAGGTAAAGGTTTTGTGTAAAAACCACATGATTGAAGAGGCAACAAGGGAATCTGAAAATGCGATGATGGATAAATACCCCCACTTATGCAATAAGTAAATAAATTGCGAGGAAGCAATTTTCTAATGGGGGGAAGGATGTAACATCCCAAGTATGTAATGAATAATATATATTTTTATCTATGTCTATTAATGAATTAGATAGTGTTTTAGAGGCTTAAAATGAAAATAAATCCAATCTTAAGCATGGAATACACTAATATTTTTAAAAGATTGTTTTACTGCCTTTTAATAGAAAAACATTTGTAAATGTATATTTTGACCATTTTATAAGCTATGTTTGTCAAAATAAACTTATTTTTTATGACTGGGACATCAAAATTTACTTCGTGTGAATTTTTGGTATTTTCCGATAAAGTTCATTTTTTAATGAATAGTGAAAAATGTTGTATTTTAATTCAAAAACTCTTTTTAATCTAATTCATTTATATGATTAGATTATCTTTTGAATTGGTTTTAAAGTGAAATTAGAATATATTTTTACCATCTAATCCGATATTGGTCGCTGGAATTAATTTCAATTTGAAATTGGACTTAAACTGGTGTCAATCTTTCGATACTTATTGTTTCATAAAAACACGATATTTGCTCTGATAGCGGGAATTAATTATTAAATTAATTAATGTAACTTATATGTTTTGAATTTTTTAAAATAGACATCATTTTTGAATTAGGAATATCAAATATATCTTTTGGTGAAGTTTTGGTATTTTTCTGAAAAACGTCAATTTTTGATGAATAGTGAAACCACTAAGTGGTACTTAAGAAACTGATTTTTCGGTTAAATGAAATGTTACCACCTCTGTGTTTTGAATTTCAAAAATCCGACATACATGGTTTTCATTAAGAAGTAAAATCTGGTTCAATGGGATTAAAATAATTTTTTGTGATTAGTAATTTTTATGTTTTTAATCGCGATTAGAGGTAATTAGTGTCATTTAAGGTAAGAATAGTGTTTTAATAATATAAAATGACCTAGAAACATGTCCTACCCTTATTGTATGTGTCATGGCCGACCAATAAAATCCATGGGTCAACTTGGGGACCCCATGGAGCCACTTTGGTTGGGAAATAACATGAATAACTTTTTATTTAATGTAAAAGTAAAAATGACACAAACATGAGTTGTTTTACTAAAACAATTTTTACATGAGGTTATACAAGTCAGATATTTGACTATAAATATTAATTAGAAAGATAAAACGATTTCCAACATCATTATAGTTTTTTTATAATTTTTAGACTTTAAATATATTAAATTATTTATGACATCATGATGATGCAGCGATTACCTCATTAATAAAGGATTTAAATAAAATGAAAAGATAATGTACAATCTATGACCTACACATCTCCAAAACCTATTGTATGGGTATATTTCGAATCCTTATCACCTTATCCTCTAATTTTATCAATGTGGGACCTTTTAAATCCGAAACTCATTTTAAAATAAAGGAACATTTCTTTACTTTCCAAGAGTGCCCCTCCTCTCCTCTTATAAAAGTCCCCCACCTCTACCACCTTACCCACACTTCCAAAGCCTTTGGCTCGGCCAACCCCTGCCCATTTTGTCTCTCCACATCCCTCTCTTACTCCTTGGAGCCTCACATTGGGAATAAGTCTTCCCAAGGAAGCCTTTGAGCTCAGACCAAATGGAGTTACCCGATTTTAAGGTAATGTCTTCACTTGAGTCCTTTTGTTTTATTTTGCTTCTCCAACCCCCTAAACTCTTTTTATTCATTTCTTTTTTTAACAAAAACAGTATCTCTCATATACTAGGATGTTTTTATAATAAGGATTCGAGATACACTTACACACACCTACATGTAATGGTTAAAGAACATACTGTTTCCGTGGATGGCGAATTTCTGCCTCCCAAAACGATGATTGTTCAACATTCTTTTAACACCTTCATAAGTGGGCATTAATATCACACTATATTTATATATGATATATAATATTTTTATGTTTTCCTTAAGATTCTGTATTTTTCATTTTGGGCATACATTTACGGTTTCCATTATGGGTAAACGCGATATCTTCATTTAAGGAAGTGCGGACTACTGTCCCCTCAAAGTGATTTGATTTGTTAATACCATATGTGGGATGTACAAAGGATGTAGTTATGATATTATATATGATATTACACTGTAATTATAATATACCTTTATATCATTATGATTCAATTTTATAAAATATGAAATAGAAATGAAAGTAGCGTTCATGCGTACGTACGGCTTACCGTCTCCATGAACGGTGCATTTCATTTCTTACCTCTAAATGATTATGTAATATTATAAATGCATATATATACTAGATATATATGATATATATGATATATACATCATGATTATAACTCTGGATGTAATGGATACATGAAAAACTTGTAATTATAAAGAGCATATTTTGACTCAAGTACCAATGATCGTTAAAACGACTGTTATTAACTAAAATAATTACATAGTGTTCATGAAATGGTAATAAGTGATATAAAAAGAATAATGAACTTGAAAAAGGTTATTAAGAAAGTATAAATTCACTCAATTTTATTATTCATGACATTAAAGAATGATCGAGTCAAGTCGGACCCGAGGTATGGGACTTTGTCTCAATCTCCTTTCATTGAGGCATATTCTGTTTTATACACAACCTTCTTTTATATGGTGTATAAACCCCTTTTAATTTTACGTTTATTCAGAAGGAATTTATTTATACGAATCGTTTACTAAATGAAAAAAGGGAGTGTTTTTGTCGTACGTATGCGGCGACAACGACTTCTCCGCCGCCGTGACCATTATTTGAGTTTCGGCTTCCTCAATAAGCCATACCTTCTTTTTAAAAGAAAAATAAAACCATGTTTTACATTTCATTTATTTTGGTATTTAAAATGGTTTTCATAATGTTTTTATTATATCAATGTGTTGTATTGATATCTTGTGATTGAAATGTGGAAATGTTATGTTTCCTTTATGCATGTTTTATGTGGTATGATTATGTTATGGTTCTTGGGCACTATTATGAAGACGGGTGGTTCCACGATAAACCAAGGGCGGGTGAGCCTGATATAACCCTCCAATGCATTGGGTAACGTGAAGGAGTGAAACTTTAAGGTTTCTCCAAAGAGATTTATGGAATATACTGTGATTGGTATTCCAAACATAACCAAGAGGGTTACTCCCAACGTAAGAATGTTATGAATGCCTCAAGTTACCTTTATGTCTTATGATTTCCATGATTTATTCATGATTTGATGAGGTATGTTAAAGTGCTTATGTTTTATGAGTAAAGTATGATTTCATTGATTCTTATGTATACATGTACTCATGTTTCCTTTCCATATTTTTATATCCCTTACTAAGATTTTTATGCTCATTCCAAGTTTTTTTGGAAATGTTTTTCACAAGTCAAAGGAAAGGTACATGATATGATGATAGTGTCAAGGAAGTGTCAAGAAAAAACCTATGTTTTATTTTAAATATGTTTCCATTGATGGGAAAAAATGAATACTATCTTTTTGTAACCACTTTGTTTAAATGTGGAATGTAATGCAAGTTTTATGATCTAATTCTCTAAAACTATAAACCTGAAAAGATCCTCAATGTGTAATCTTGTAATAACTCAAGATTAAGTAAGGTTTAAGGCTGGTTCCTTATATCATGTGCTTCCACCAACCAACTGACAATACTTTAAATTCAACAGGTGGTGTAGCAGGACACCTATCGGTGGATAAAATGAAGGAAACAATGGTTGAACCAAGTTAAAGTTTTGTATATACTTGTATATACTATGCATATAAATTTACTATAGGTATAAATGAATCCCCCCAAATTTTGGGTTGGATATTCTTGGGGAGGTGTTGTTTCTCTTCCGACGTGATCCGCTCCTGAAGATAAAGGTATTTTTCTTCTATTCTCTTTATATTTTAGTGTAATTCATTCCTTTCACCCTCTTCCGCTAAAATAAATGATAGGGACTTAGTTTTGACTCAATCCACATGCTATGACCTTGGTCATATTAGGATAATTCGTCTTTTTTTGGTTTCTAATAAGTCTATAGGTCTATTTTAATAGAAACTATGGTGTATTTCCTTTTGTTGTGAATTTTTTTATAAAACCTTTAATTAATTAGTTCCACATTAGTCGTTGGTTTCATATCAGACCAAGAATGACACTATAGGTGAAAACTAAATGATTTTCAATAGATAAACTCATAACCATTGGGAGATCCTATTTTTATTGTTTTAGGGGTGTTGATATACCATTATTTTGAGTAATCAACCACCAAACCAAGGGATTGATGTTTAAAAATAAAAAAATTTAGTATTGGACCAAGAAACAAAAATATAATTAAATACCCATGGTAAAACAATTTAATTAAGGATTTTAATACTAAAGTACTACTTTTTCTGTAAACCCTAATCATGTTTCAACCCCAACACAACTTCTTCCATGTTTTTCTTTTTCTTCATATATTTGAAATTATTTTTAGCAAATCATTTCAAAATTTTCATCCGTTCTTCTCCATATTTCATTTTTATATATAATCAGATGAAACTCTATAACATCTGTCTTCCTTTTTCCCACTCTTTCCCTATGGGATCGATCCTGACTACCACTAGATATCCAATATATTTAGTTTATAAGGAATATAAGTGTTCATGCCTCGTGATTAGCACAGTCACACCAGAACATGGTGAAATTAATATTAGCATGGTGTGACTCATCCATGGTTATTTATTCTTCAATCTCATATTCAATCATAATTAATCTCTGATCATGATGTTTAATCCATGATTATTCATGAAATACCACCATTTAAATATAATTATAACTTATTTATAATATTTATACAATGTTTTCTCAATAATTTAATCAATTTTTACTAATGAAATTATCATAATATTAGTTTAGAGAATTACCAATATTTTCATATTACATAGAGAACTCACAAAAATGTATTAAAGTCATATAAATTCCTCTTAAGGGCATATGAAATGATCAATAAGTGATACAGAATATAATTATGTAATAGAAAATTTATTATATGTAATAAAAACCCAATTATGTCATACAAAATGATTAAGAAATCATATAAAATATATTTATTATATTTTTTTAATCCATGTGAACATGAATTTTCCATTACTCTAACTTAAACAAAAGTCATATGAAACTACCTGAAGTCATACTAGAAACAAAAGGCCATTTTATTTTTATTTATAATTAAAAATAAAAAATCCAACTTATAAAAATGAATACCTTTGTGAAATTCCTACTTCAAAACCCAAAATATATATTTTAGTAAAATAAAATAAGGCCTTTCCTCAATAATTTTGAGACTTATTTAAAAATGTAAAATACTCTAAGAAAATATTGTGGACCAGTGTACTTTCAAACACCAACACTTGTCTTTATTTCCTTAAATAACATCTCCCCAATCATCAAAAACTGATACTTTAATTCCTAAAAAATAATGAAATCCAATTTCAACTCATGAATCTATAAAAATACTCCAAACATTATCATATTCCTTTATCAACCACATATTGACCAATTATCCATAATGACAACTTCTCTCATTAAAAAAATGGAACTCTAAAATGGGTATAAAAGTCTCCAACCTTGAATTTATTTTCAATACCAATACATTTGAAATTATATAAGTGTAATTTAATATATTCCTTATTCTCCCCCTTATAGATCATAAATTATAAGGATTTATAGTTAGGGTATTCTTTTCACTTCTTTTTCTCTGAAAAATTCTCAAAAACACCTTTCTATTATCCCTTTTCATATATGAATAACATCCTTTTTCCACTTGATAGAAGGATGATACCGCATTGGATTTTTAGAAAATATCCTTTACTTGATCTAATATAAATCTATGTAGGAAAACCAAATGTATAAAATTAAGGATATATAACCAAGATTATCAATTTTGTCCATGAAATTTCATCATGTTACATTATTCTCATATTATAATTTTTGGGATGCTCAAGGATGATTTAGTATGTATTTTTTATCCTATACACATTCAAATAAACACACACAAAAATTATAAGGATATATATATAAACATTAGTGCCTCTATTTTTGATGGATTTCTTCCTTTGCATGTTTATATGTATATACATGGATTTACCATCATTATCGATGTGGTTTTTGGTTGTCTAGACTCCCTCAAATTAATATATTAAAAAATTTCATATATTTTAATGCATGAATGAACATCACTTAAATGTAAATGGATTTTCCCTATGTTTGGGGCCACAGCTGAAAATTTTGAGACCACAGTTAATTCTAGAACGTGGGGTTAACCATAGGCAAGACCTAAGGTTAGTTAGCACTAGGCATCAGGTTGAGAAATCCATTTGCGGGTTCATTTAATAAAATTGATAAATGATTTTATTTAGTTTTTTTTAAATTAAATAACCAATAGAATCTTATATATATACTCAATTATAAAAAATTTCCTTGGTTAGACACATAACCCAGGGATAATTTTTGAGGAGTTTTAGACATTCTTCATTGGATTATTAGACTAAAATATGATGTGCAATTAGATCAAGGTGTATCGAGAGATATAAAATTTAGTGGGACTTTTTCACTACTGGAAAGAACATTATTCACCAATGATTGATCCTAAATTGAAGTATGGAACTTTATTTTTTGGATTTCAACCTTATATTTCTTTAATGATCATGGATATAATTGTATATTTCCTGATTTTTTATTTATTTTATCCTGCTCATGATCCATGTTTCTTTTTTATATTGATAACCCAATTAAATTCCTTTATATCTCTTACAATCACCCTGTATACCCTGATTATGTGACTGTTGGATGATATATTTTAGCCAATGATGGGTTAACTTTCTTAATGTGAATTTATCCCAACCATTATTTTTATTCATCATTTTTGTCCCATGGGGTTTAATTTAAACAATGTAGACGATGTTTGAATAAGATCAAGCCCTTCGATTCATGGCAGTTATGCAAATGACATTTGGGAAAGTGATTTGAACGTGGATCTGGATGGACTACGAGTGATGCTTCATGGATTTGGGATCTGGAGAAGAAATGATGATGTGAGGTGTTATGGGAAGCATGAAGATAGATCAGTGGATGAATGGAATCTTAGTTCCCACCACTAGAGGCTAGTAATATATTTCAATAGGTGTTACTATTCAATTCTAGGAGTTCAAATGGTCGATTTTGAGGAAGTAAAGGTGGATGACGAAATCATGTGAATTATTAGAGGATTCTATGAAAAATGCAACTAAACATTATACAGTGTAAAATAACACACCTCGTGTGCTTCTCTCTCCATAATATTTAGGGTTTTTGGTCATGTTAACAGTCACACGCCAAGTGGTTAGTCCCACATGCCATATGACCCTAATTGGGTAGCAAGGACTTGTGCTTGGTGTACATTCCCATGGACCATAGGTAGTTAGACATGCCATGTTTAATTAAAGACGCATCCTATGGATGTATCGGGCCACATGAGCCATTTTTTTTGTTTTATACCCAGATATTTTATGCAATATTTTTTAATATAAATTTAATTTCCTTTAAATCATGTATAACTGTCAACACTGAGTTATAATAAAAAACAATATACAAATAAAATTTAATTATTTGATATGATAGTTATTCCTAGACATTTTAATGGACGGTATGAATAGGAATAACTAAATTATGAATTTTTTTTTACACATGCGCATAAAATTAATTTTTTAGTGAAAATTTAATTATAAATAAAAATAAAACCCATTTGAAGATAAATGAAACATGTTTATGAAAAAAATTATTTTATATAGAAAACCATATATTTTTTTCAATAAATTAAATAAATAACACATAGTGAAATATTTTGATGAATTTTATATATTATATATTTTATAACAATTTTAACATGGATCTAATTTTTTGGGTATTAGATAAGAATAAATCCAATATTTCATTTAAATTTTGTATTTTTCTAAAAAATATATTTGTCACCTTTTGTGAACATATTTGAAAGTTTAATTTTGAAACCTAAGTAATATTTTTTTGAAAAAACTAATCTCTATTTTGGAAATAAAAATGAAAAAATTATCTTGGACTGAATTTTTGAGAATTTTCTAAAAAGATAAAAGTTTATGTGAATAGTGAAAAGTACAGGTTTTTAAAAAAAATTGACTTTTATATCAAAACATTTACAGTATTAATTTTTTAAAGGGAAATAAAAGTAACTTTAGATACATTATATATATATATAAATCCAATTTTGTTCATTATAATCAATTCCATATTTATTTTTTATATAGAAACTTTTAAAAAAAATTAGATTTTCTCTTTGGAAAATTGTTTTTTCATCACGCCAGTAGGTTTAATTTTAAATTAAATTTCTCAATTATGTGAATAGAATTAGGAATAACAGATTAAATATTTAAAATAAGGATAATAATATTATTAAATTATTTGAACATAATTTATATTATAATTAATAGTATATACAGTAAGAATAAATTACTACTTTTAAGGTTAAAATGGGTTTACATAAACTAAAAAGATAATGGGTAAAATGACTTAGGAACTCATCCAAACAAAATTATATGTACAAATTTATACCTCATAACCTTTAAAGTTATATAATTATCTAATTTGGATCCATTTTCATTTAAAAAACTTGGAAACACATTATTATTTACAAAAATTACAATTGTTTCACTCACCACACTTATAAAAGGCCACCCTCTCTCCTCCCCTATTCACACATTCAATGGACTTAGGATCCTAAGAAAATGAAAAAATATATTCCTTAATTATATTTATATGACCTATATCAATTATTTTTATCATAGATACATCTTAAGAATCATTTTGGTTCATACCAAAAGGAGGTTGTCTGAAAAAGATGTATCGTGTTGAACCAAGCATCTTTATTTTATTTCCACTTACAACTCCTTAAAGTCATCTTAAATTTTGTTTATATTACACAAATAGTATATATCATATACTGGTATGTAATTATGTTATTTTATTAATCTAAATATATCACCTGTTCCAACCAATGGGATATAAAATCATCTTATGTGTGTACTACATACTACCTCCTCACAAACCAACTTTATTCATTTTTCGTAACCACCTCTCAGGAATTGATAAAATGATTTATTTAAGGTTTATATATTATATTTATGATATTATTATACCTATTTAATGGTAATTACACATCTACCTTAATATCTCCCAACCTGTTGGAAAATAATAATGTCACTCGTTTGTACATCGGACTACCACATCATGAACTGATATGATACGCCTTCCATTTATATTTTATATGGATGGTAATAAGGATATATTGGATGAATATATATATAATTTTTAACATAATTATAATTTTTAAAATTATTATTTCACATATACCTTCTTACCTTCCATTCCATTTGGTAAATGATAACATCATCTGTGCGTACGGTGGGCTACCACCTCACAAAGCAATGTGATTAATTCTTCCCATACACATTATATGGAATGTAATAATGAAAATTTTAAGGAAAATATGTTATGAAAATGAAATAATAATTATTCTTGACTAATAATATACTATTTAAATTTATTTCACTTCATTTATTGGGAAATTGGAAACCTATTTCATGCGTACGTACGACCTACCATCTCCATGAACATTATCTTTTGTTTTTTATCTCAAAATTTTATGGATTTATATTAATAAATATATAATAGATATATATGATATTTTAATCATGGTTAATATTATTTTTATGATGGAATCATTATCAATTTAATAAATATGAAAATAAAAAATCCAAACATACAAGAAAAAAAGTATTTATTAACCAAAATGTGATTTAAAAAATTAATTGTTAATAAATATATAATAAAATGACATAGGTAAATCATATATGGTATGATATATATAATTATGTTTCTATTATAGATTTATAATAATATTATATTTATTATACATGTGGTTCAAACATTTATTTAGGAAGTCGATACTTAAGGTAAGTGATTTCTATCTCACTTTTATTTTATGTGAGATACATTACATATTCACTACATGTTTCGTTTATGTGGTGTATATACTATAAATGAATATAATTTATGTTTAAAATCCTAATAATTGTGGTGATTGACATAACAATATGTGTAACTCACTTTCATGAATTTTATGGTTCAAATTTCACCGAAGTGTTAAGGGGTTTATATATCAAACCAACTTCTTTGAGACATTAGTTATATTATGAACTTATATTATTCAATGAGGTGAATATTATAATTCACTATCCTTAAAATTTTCATAATTTTGAGTTTTATTCAAGAATTTACTTTCTTTAACCTTTTGGATCTTTTGAGGTTTATATTTTTAGGGATTGATTTTATAAGACATATATAAAAACCTCGTTTAATTCAATGTGGAAAATTCCAACTAGTATCAATTTTCCCAAAATATATTTTTTTATAAAAAACTCTTTTCATGAAAACTCTTTATTAATTTCAACATGAAATCTTTATTTACCTTACCAATCCATAAATCCTATGAAAAAAATTAAAACCTGGGTGAGCCCCAAATTCGGAGTAAGGGACATAAAAAAGAAGAAACCCATTATTCCAATGAATTACATGAAATTCCATTATAAACTATTCCTTAAAAACATTCCTTTTTACCTAGAAATGTAATTATCATTCTTTCAAAAATATATATTATATTATCTTTTGGAAAAAATAATATTTCCAACAAAATTAATTAGAAATCCTAGAAGAGTCACGTAATTACCTTGGGAAATTATCTTATAGAATCATTATAAAAACCTTAAAAATTAAAATAACTATATGACCAAATTATTGTATAATTATCCATATAAAAAATTATTACCCCATGAATTAGATATTTATATAGGAACACCCATTATTTAAGCTATAACAGGCTTACCTAGAGGTATTTCGGTACACCCATAATATATAATGTATAAGAACTACAAAATGTATAAAAAATTTTATTCTATAATTTTTTTCATAATAAAACATTTAAAAAACTCTTTAAACACATATTAAAATCTATTTTAAAAATAAAAATACCATTTTATTTTAAAAACACATTTTTAATACCAAAATATCCAAGAAAATTAAATTGGGGGTTTCATTGAAAAAACATCAAATATAGAAAAGGAATCTAAAAATAATAATTTCCACAGTGGTGGAAAGAGTTGTAGTCAACATTTTTGTTAAGAACAGTACTTTCTTTTTTGGTTAGTCTAAAGTTTCTGTATAAAAAAGATAAAAAACACTCTTATTTAAAACCATTCAAAAATAAGTAAAATTATGTTCTTTAAAAATAAAAATATTTACACATAAAATTTTTCGTATAATAATTTTAAAAAAATGGATGTTGAAAAGAAATTGTTGGAAGTAAAACATTAAAATAGTTTTGTTTTTAAAGAAAGGTCCCTTATCACATTAGAAATATTTTAATCATAATCCCCATGAAATAATAAGATTAAAAAATATATAAATACCATTATAATAGATAAATTGACGGTATAAAATTTCAAATTGGTTATGTATACACCTCATAAAATATTGAAGGTGTATACCATCAAAATATGCTTCAATGAATGTAAATTGAGATGAAGTACCTTACCTTGAGTCTAACTTGTCACATCTGTGTTTTTATTCATGAATAATAAAATTATATTAATTATTTAATTTCTTAAAATCTTATTCAGGTTTATTATTACTTTTATTTAATTTATTACCATGTTATATCCAATTACTTTTTCAATTTAGATTATGTTGGATATTTCAATAATATTTGGAATATGTGTCAAAAATGAATTTGATAAGTTGACTATGGTCAAAGAGTTCATTTTTTAAACATCAAAAAAATAATTATCATCGAATAATTATCATATTTATAAGAAACTTATAATTTCAATACCAATAATGAATTATAGTTTTGATAAATTAAGTATTTTACAATCATAGAGATGGTAGGCCATACGCACGCATGAGTGATGTTTCCATTTTCCAATGGTCGTTATGGAAATGAGCTGAGTAATATTGTATCACTAATGAATGATCATAATATCATATATAACAAAAAACATCTTTAAAAATACCAATATATATCGTACATGTTATTTAGTGATAAAAAGGGAGTCACATAACTTTGTGAAGGTGGTAGTCCACATGTTGAGGAATGATGTTATTGTTTTTTCAGTGAGTGAAAAGGCAGGAAATAAAGTTATATATTATGTTTAAAGAATGATAAATATGTCATTTATATCATAATTATTCCATTTATATCACATAAATTCATTATGTTTACCTTTATTACCTTACATATAAATATTTGGTGGATAATGAATCACATTGGTTCGCGAGATGGCAGCCCTCCATAAACATGAGTGATATTGTCGTATCACATAATTAATAGAAAGTAAAAAAGGTTATATATGATATAATTAATCTATAGATTAAATAATGTTATAAATATCATATATATATATATATTATACTCATCATTATACCCAACTGTGAGAGGTGGTAATGGAAAACCAATGACACTAGTTTGCGAGGTGGTAGTCCCCCATACACATGAATAATGATGTTATAACCCACTTGATGGAAGAGGATATAGAGTTAGGTTATCAAATTATTATAAAACCATCTTAGAATATTTAATATAATAATTTTATTATATAATAATAGTTTAAGAAAAATTTAAGGAGGTGAAACAAGATATATTATAAAAATTATCAATGAAGGACATTACCCCTTCTTTAGGTATCTTTCGTTGGTTTTCATAAAAGGCCTTACATGGTTAGATTTATTAGAAAAATAATTCTTATAGGATGAGAGTTGGAAATTATATAATTCTTTTTATGGTTCTTGGATGAACCAAAGGGATTTGATGGTGTGAAGAGACGAGAGGGGGTGGCCTTTTATAAGTAAGGTGAGAGTCACACATGAAATTTTTTAACAGAATAAATTCTACAAAAGTTTTGTTCATGTATAAATGATAATATAATATAAAATATTATATAAAATAATTAATATGTTCTAAATATTTCCATAAAATATATTTTAGGAAATAAATTGATTCATTTGAAACCTTATCTTTTTAATGCCCTGTAAATCCAATTTAACATTAACTATGGTAAATAATTTTTACTATTGTAACTATTCATTTTAAAAAAATTATGTAGACACTATTATAAAATATAAATTATGGTGATTAAAAATATGAAATATATTTTAAAAAATTCAATTAATATAAGATGAAAATATTAATTTAAATCAAAACCCACAGTTATGATGAAAAATTGGGTTTTAAAGCGGATAATTATTTGATCAAAATATGGTTTTATGTTAAAATTATGAATAATAATAAACTTGTATGAAAATAAATATATTTTTCCTAATAATTTAATTTAATAAATTTACCATTATTTAATATTTAAATTAATTAAAATTGAGAGACATTATATATTTTGATACAGTTCTTATAAAAACCTTATTTTTAAACCCAAAATAAAACTTCCACTAAAACAAATATAAAGTTGATTCATGAGTAATTATGTGTATTAATTATAAATAGATAATACTTAAATTATATCATATTAAAACAATACTGTGACTTTTAAAATACTAAAATTATTGAATAGAAAATTGTTTCTTACAAAAATCATTATTTTTATTATTCACTAAAAATCAATATTTTCATAAAAATCCAAAAATTTCTCCCTAATTAAATTTTTTAATTATAATTTAAAAAACTATATTATTATATTAAAATTAAAATTATAAAATTTATAATTTAATCTATTAAATAAAACATTATAAAAAACTATTTAGTTAAAACTCTTTCCTTTTTTATTTAGAAATTACTTAAGATTTTATAACTGATCTAAAAATTTAATTAATATTATTAAATATGAAATGACATTTTAAATCATTAAAAATGTTGTTACATTCTTCCCAATTATTAAAAATTTCATCCATTCAATTGTATTCATTTCTTAACCAAGTGGGGATATCTTTCTCTCATAGAATTTGAAAATTCCCAATCTTCCTCTTCAACCATATGATTTTTCAAAACATCACCTAGTAAATCACTTTTTATTGGAATAATTTCTCTCTATATCCAAGAATATTAAATTTTTTCCTCATAAGAAATATTATCTTTCAATTTAACTACTTTAGGTATAAAAATTTTAAATGAATCCATCATATATTTTCTTGACATTGAAATATGAAATACGTTGTATACCTAAGATAAACTCATATCCAAGGCCACATGGTAAGAAACTAGTCCATCATTCTACAAGATTTCATATTATCCAATTAACCATGGTCCAAGACTTCCCTTTTTACCAAAATGGATAACACTTTTCCATAGAGATACTTTGAGAAATACATGATCACCTACCTCAAAAGAAGGATATTTCCATCAGTTAACCACATAACATTTTTGCATTGTCTGGGAAATCATCATATTTTAGTGATTTAATTGAACCCTATCAGTCATTTAATATACTAAATTTGGGACCATACACTTCCTTTCTTCTATATCATCATAGAAATATCTTTTGTTCAATATAACTTTTCTTATAAATCCTAAAATGGTGGAATATGCATATATGAAGGAAAACTATTTCTATAAGAAAACTCAACCTAGGAAAGTTGATGATCCCAAATTCTCTAATAATCCATTGAAAAATAATGAAGAATATATCCCATGGTCTTAATTTTTCATTCATACTTCCCATCAGAATAAGAATGAAAATCTATATCATCCTATTACCGATCTGTTCGGTATGTCATACACCTCTTTATGGTTTATTTTTCTCATTGTCTATATAGGGATGAGAAGGAATTGGGAGGATACATATAATGGTGAAGTCACATATTTTTTGGACTCTCATGAATAACCAGTGGTTTTTAAAAGATGTAAAAGAATTTCATGTTGTGAAACTAGGTTACATGACATGTAGGTGTTGTTGTGTGAAATATGTGAAAGATTACATGATGTAAAGATTTGTTTCATAGCATGAATTATTTAAAAAACATATATTTAATCTAATATATGGATTTCACAGTGTACTTAAACACAGTGGATTTTACGTTGTGTAATGGAGTTACAAGTCATTTAATTCCATGAGAAGGAAAGTTCTAGGCCACCATTCAGGTTTTGGGTTCCCAATTGACTACTTTATATCCTTTTATCTCAAACCAATGATCTTATCCTATGATTTTTGGAGATAGTTTCTTCAAGATCAATCTTTTCTAAATTTGATCCCTGTTGTGGTTGTAATGTGTCTCTCTCGAGTAAGTGAACTATCTACATCTTCATTTCCATTCACTACGATAAATCCATTGGTTTCTGTCATCAGATAATTTTCTCTAAATTGGTGTTTCTTCTTGTCTTCTTCCATGATTAGTTGTGAAATCTCATTATAGACTCCATTTCCTAGTCATTTATAGTGTGATGGTTGTTCGTTGTTGAGGTATGTGGGTTTCTTTCTTTCCATCAAACCCTTATTTTCTAAATTGGACCAATTTTTAGATATGGACAAGATTCTATGGCCTTTGTTTACGTTGTTTATTTTCATCACTGGTGGATCCTGCTGAGAGCATGTGAAACATGACTTTTGAGGTAGGTGGTTTTGTCTCTATAATTTGTTTGATAAACCATATTGTTCTATTTTTTTATTGATTATATATTTTTTTTGAAATTAGAATCATTGATTGTTTGTGTTGGAATGAAATTTTGAATAAAAGTGGATTTTCCATGGTTTTTTATAAATGGAAAGAGAATGGGTATTTTTAAATCATTGAATGATTTGTGAAAAAGAATCAAGTATGGTAACACGATTAAATGTTGAATTGGATTTCAATAGGAACTTGGTGGAATTATTAGACTAAGGTCATCATATATTATGGGGGTTTACTTTTTGGGTGTTCCTTTTGTCCTAGAGTATAGATTATAATCTCTAGGTGCATATATGATTTTTCGGTTTAACACTTTGGGGTTTCTTCCTAGCCTTGGAGTGTGGATATTTGGATTCAAGTACCACAGTGCACTAATCATAGATTTTTGGGTATTAGTAGTCTATGAATGACCCATTGTATTCTTCAATGTTGTGATGCCTTTTCAGAAATGGTTGTTTTTTATTTCTTGGATTTTTAATATTTTAGCATTGATATGCATGTTGATCCTTTTGAAATATGATATGGAAAATTTTATTTGAAATTGATACTCCAGATTTTTCTAGAACTGTGATAAATAGGAAATGTTTACCATGTTTTCTATAAAACTACTTTACATATTATCATACCATGTTTTATTTTATAATGAAAATACATGAATTTTTATTAAAATACTTGTTATATAACACTTGGGTGGGATCCTATTGATCATGTTTCTCACACCCTATGCACCACTTCATCAGTGTGTAGAACTATGCATGTCTTCTAATGTATGGAAATGCAAGGTGCTATAGTGAGGTGGTTATGTTTAGTGTTAGTTTAGTTGGGTATTTGGTGGTGAGATGGTGGGATTTCATCCATTCCATCACATGATGTAGATTTTTTGTTTTGGTCATTTGTAGTCAGACTCGTCTCTTGGAGTTTTTGGACAATTTTACTGTCATTTTTTTCTTCTGCATTTCTTATAGTTATCGAATATATTTACTAGATTTCTAATTTTTCTTCTTTATTCATATATATATATTCCATATTTCTATTCAGGTGGGGTGAAATCATTCCGTCTGGTTTTTTTTATGCTCGGGTGCTCGTCACCAGCCCATGGTGATCAAGAATACCCTTCAGGTATATGATGAATTGGGTGAGTTCTAGGTTTGAGGGTAACATGGGTCAGTTTGTTACAATTTGTTATCAAAGGTAGTTCTTCCTTAAGAGTCCTTATCTTGGGATGTCTATTATATTGTAGATAAGATTAATGGGATTTGAGAGGTGTGTTTCAATAAGTTTTGGGCCATCTCTTATCGTGACAAGACTAAAATGACCATGGGATGTTAGGATATATGTAACTATTTTTGGGGTTTGTTTTAGTTATAAGTTTATTCTTATGTATTTTATAGTTTCAAAAAAGATTTTTTTATTATATTATTGTTCTTCTGTTTCAGTGTGTAGAAGTATGCCTTCGAGACGTCTTCCATGAGTTCCATAAGAGGGTTCTACTGATTCCCCTCAAGGGAATATGCCTATAGATCTGAATCTCATTGAGACTATCATATGGGAATTTCATGTTATTGATCAGAATGTAACACAGGTTCAATACCCAGTTTTTGAGGTACAGTTAGGAGATATAGGAGAGAGATAGATTAATTACTATAATTATTTCACGAGAAGCCATCATCCTTTAAAGTAATGAATGGACCTCAAGAGTTTAAGGACTGGATGTATAGGATTGATCTGATCATAAACTTATTGGAAATACCTTATAATATCATGGTAATTTTTTTAGCATTCAGGATCAAGGGATCTAGAATTATATGTCGGAATTCTATGGTCTAGGTAGGCAGACACATGGACATGGAATAGAAGGGTTTCAAAACCCTATTCTTCCTGTAGCTTTTCCCAGAGTTACAGATGTTTGAAAAGTATCTAGAGTTCATTTCATTGAAATAGGGATAGTATTCAGTGTCCTCATACACCAACATATTTATGGATATTATCCATTTTACTTCATATGTGGTGAATAATGACTACTTAAAGGCTCAGAAATACCTATAGGGGTTGCAATCAAATATCATATCACATGTATTTATATAGAAAATTTCTACCTTTGTGGAGATAGTAGGTATAGATATGATGGTAGAGATGGATATGGTGGGAATGGTTGGTTTCCAAACCCCTTCTCTCCTATATAGTGGCAGTTTTAGTGGAATTCATGGGAAGAAGAGGAAGTGATAAGATCATAATAGAAGTGGTGGAAGTGGGTCTTAGAAGTGATCCTCCTCTACACTATCTCTTACAGCTAGTGGTGTGCCTTTGACATTCTATCAGTGTGGAAATTTTGTACACACAAGAATATTTTTCCCATGCATGTGAAAGCTTGAAACATCTTTGAATGTGTTGGTTATTTATAGTGCTTCTGTCAGGCTATGACTATACCTTTTTATGGTCTGGGTTCATCAAATCTAAAGGCTACTATTTTGCAGTCAGAATAATCAAAGACTCTAGGGATATAGACACAAGCGTCAAGAGTGAGGCTCTTTCATAAAGTATATGAGTGTGCAGTGGAAGTCGATGTATTTCTGGTAATAGTGAGAGGTATTATCCATATTGAATCTTACATAGCAATTACTTTATTTTATACGGGTTCCTCCCACTCATATATATCTGCATATTTTTTTAAAATTTTAAATTTTTAATAGAACTTATTTTATTTATCATGGAGTTTGTGACACCTCTTGTAAAGATGAAAGATAAGGGGTTTTGTTTTCCTCCTTGGTTGTTAATGATAGCTGATATAGAGTTAGTCTAGGATTTTCTCACTCTATATGTGGATCGGCATAACATCATTACCAGTATAGATTGGATTTTCTCTCACCAAGTTGAGTTTGATTGTTAACATTTCCATGATTTTTCTCTTGCTAGCTATGGGATATCTCATGTGTTTCAAGGGGATTAAGACTCAAGGTATGGTCTTGCATGACCTTCCTTTTGAGTTCTCAAGATTTATTTTTATTCTATTATGATTTATCCTGATGACTCTTCTTCATTTTTTGATCTTCCCATCATTGTTCTGGGCCTTTTTAATGTTTTCTTAGCCTACTTCTCTGGTCTTCCTCTAGAAATAGGGGTAAAGTTTATGATTGAATTGGTTCTAGGTATAGAGTTGATTTTGATACCTTCTTATCATTTGGAACCAATGTAGTTAGAAGAGATCAATATTCTGTTGGATGAACTATTAAAAAAAGGATTCATTATCCATAGATTTTCATCTTGGGAGCTCCTATTCTCTCTATAAATAAGGAATTTGGTTCTCTTCAGTTGTGTGTGTACTATCAAAAGTATAATAGGGTAAGAGTTAATAATAATTATCCTTTTCCTCATGTAAGTGATTTTGTTATCTGTTAAAGGGGGAAATGGTTTTCAAAGATTGATCTTCGATCGGGTTATCATCAGATCAGATTTTGGGTATAGCATATACCAAAGAAAAATTTTAGGAGAAGTTATAAAAATTATGAATATAATGTGATAACTTTGGTCTGACTAATACTCTTGATGTTTTTATGGATTTGATTAATCAGATGTTCCAAACATATCTTGAAACTTTTCTGGTAGTGTTCATAGATTATATTTTGGTTTATTCAAAATCTGGGCATTTTCATGACCACCATCTAAGTCTGGTCCTAGAAATTTTGACAATTCACTCTTTTTATGGAAAGATTTAGAAATTTACATTCTATATTTAATAAGTGATGTTTATAGGGTATAATATTATTTAACATGGATTATTAGTTGATCCTAAGAAGGTGAATGTTTTCTTGTCTTGGAAGGAACCATAGAATGCATTTGTGGCACTAAGTTTCCTTATTATTTCTAGATACTACCGATGGTTTTTCAATGATTTATCTAAATTGGTTTCACCTTTGACTAATATTACCTAGAAATTAGTGAAATTAACATGAAATTAGATGTTTCACTCTAATTTTCATGAACTGAAATGACTTCAAACATCGACTCCCATTCTGATTTTACCTGATCCTGGTAAGGGGTACGTGGTGTTTTGTGATTCTTGGAGAATGGGTTTCGGATTAATTATTATGAAAGATGAATATGTGATATCTTAAATCTCTTGTATGATTTTACCACATGAGAAAAATTCTCCTGTAATGATTTATTGCTTCTTGTGGTTATGCATGTACTTAGGTATTTATAGCACTATATTTTTGGGATAGGTTCACAATATTCTCTGATCATAAGAGTTTGGTTTATATCTTTTCTCATAAATTATAGAATATCATAAAAATATAATGGGTAGAATACATTTAGACATTTATTTTGATATCTTATACACCTCTATGAAGGGAAATGTTATTGCAGTTTCTCTTAGTAGGGAAGTAAAGTCGCAATCTGTTCTATAATCGAAAGAGGAGTAGAACCTTATGGTGCTTTTTTCTTAGATTCACTTGGATGTTCAGTAGGATATTTCATATATGGTTTCGACAAGTATCCATTTATTGTCATTATAACGACCTCAGATTAAATTTCATGGACATTACATTACCGTTGTGGAATACTTAATACATTACACAAATTGATTCCCAAGGACTGTATTACCTCTGGAAATATGGGACAAAAACTTCTAATTTGGTAAAAGATCTTAAAAATATCCCATAAGATCATACCTTTTGGTTTTTACTACATAAAAACCATTCTTTATATCCTGTGGAAAAGAAAATATATGAATGGGTTATCTTAGATTCTCATTAAGGATAAACATGGATGATATGTAAGTAAAATTAAAACATAAGTGTATGAAAACAATAGCATAACATTTTAAGATCATACCCTTCATTTCAAAAGAACATAAACAATATCATTGCATAAATATTTACAATTCATAATGCATGAATCATAAGGAAATAAATAGCCTAATTCATGAAATCCTAACATAAGATTAAAACATTGAATTTATGGTAGACACAAAAGAATATAAAATGATTTCCATAGCAATCAAGGAATTGTTACTAAGGAAATCTTAGTAGTATGGGTACACTTCCCATACCATCTTGGTAGTCATAGTCCACTCCAATATCCATCTTTGTTGTCATGGTACACACTCATAATCATCCATTTTGAAAAGGACTTTTGTGTATATCACATGAGATATAAATCATTCCCCAATGCATTGGAGGGAGATATAGTTCCCACCCATCTCATAATGAAATCATACACACGTGTTCCACAATATCATAAACCATCAAATCATAAAACATGAAACAAAATACAAATCATAAACATGTAATCATATCATAACCTATGAAAAAGATATAGGTTTCATAATAATTACATAAAAATAATAACCACTAAAAACAATTGGTTTTGTTATACATCTTTCCATCAAAACATAAACAAATTAGATGAATAATATGAAAGGTATTCTTAAACAATAATAAATTATATAATCTTGGATGGGTAAGGATTCTGAATGATCATTTGGAACATGAAATTTCCTTAAAATCAATTTTCAAAACCTAAAACACTTTCAAAACCCTTTACTTTAAAACAAAATTGAAAACAAATAAAGGAATCATGAAAATCATTTAAAAAAAATATTGAGGAATATATCCTCTCTTCTTTTAAATCATTTTCTTTTCTTAAAATTACACATTATTTTTAAACAAATCATTTTATTTGAAAATAACATTGTAATATTATAAGGGAGTATTCAATGTAATAAGGCATCATAAAAGTGTTAAAATAGTTAATTCGGTATAAGATAATAAAAAAAATTCTTATACTTTTACTAAAATAGTCAAAAAAGTGCCTCATTAAAAAAATTACAAGAGATTCCTTTCAAAACATTTAATAAAAAAATTTATACTATTAAAAATGACTTTAAAAAATTGAAGAAGAATAGTAAAAATATTTTGAATTACTATTTTATGAAAAATGGATATGAATTTTAAATATACCCTAGTAAATACTTGCATATAAACAATGTTAGATAAAAATAAGATTGTTAAATTATCCATTACCTTAGGTCGGATATCCTTTGTATGTATATAAACCTCTTTTATAGTTATTTAAATAATTACATTGACTTATTCTAGAATCATAGTAATTTTTATGATATCATATATGATCATATTGTCATCTATTTGTTGATAACATTTCATTATTACTCGTTATTCGTGTATTAACTACTTCATTTTATTAAGCATGTTTTGTCAAAAAAAGTTAGGGTTCTGCTTCTTAGTTTATAGTTATATAATTTCCATAATTATATTAATATAATATATATCATAATTATTATTTCTATATATTAATACTATCATGGTTAAATGGATATCATGTGGAAGGAATTTCATAGCATTGTGGAGATGTTTGGTCGTACATACGCACGAGTGATGATATAATTCCCATAATTATTAAATCGTATGGAAGTATATGGTATATATTTTGTTAAAAAATAAATATGATGTTGTTATAATAATATATATTTATTATTTTCATCATTATACCTGTCTATGTAAGTTTGTGGTGAAGGAAAAATTACACCATAGTGTGGAGATGGTAAGTCATACGTACGCACTAGTGGTGAATTTATTTTTTCATATGATGGATAGAAGGTGAAATATGGTTGTTACAAAATCATAACAACATATAATAAAATATTTTATACTTTACCTACTAATTTATAATGTAAAACTAAGGAAGAGGAAGTATAAGAATAATAATTCTTGAAATAATTGGTAGATAAGATTACATCTTCTTCGACAAGATCCCTCTAGGTATCCTCTTAAAGGCACTAGAGTTGGTATTATGAGAAGAATTGAACCATTATAATGAAACTAAGATGTTTTGGAAGGGAAATGGTTAAGGGATGTCTCCTCTTGGATGCTCAATGTGTAGTGAAGAGTAAGGTAGGATGTTCCCTTTTATAATTTATGTGAGGGGTAATTTTAGAATATTAAAAAAATTAATTTATAATAAAATAAAACCACATCTAGAAAAACCAAAATGTAATATTTTATAGTATTAAATTTTATAAGGTTGTAATCTCATAAAGTGATAAATTTTTTAAAGTTTTTTTGTCAATTTAAACCTTATAAATTTAATTAACCCATAGCTATTTTATTCTAGTTTTAATTATGATAACAAATTATGCAATATTAAAATAGTGAAATATTTACTTATTTGATTTAAATTAGACCATAAATGTTCAATTTATAAAATTTTAGACCATATAATAATTATTTTATTTTTTAAAAAATCTATTATGAATTTTAAATAATTTAATAACACATCATTTTTACAAAATATCAATACTGTAATTTTGACATTATTCATTTATTGGATTTTTAAAAATATTAAAATAATATTTTATAAAATAAAATAAAATATTATAATATCCATAAGGGTTCAAGGTAATCTATAAAATTAATTTGATATATTAGTTATCAAATATTATATTTATTTTAACATTTTTAATAACATTAATTTGATATTTCCATTAATAAAATAATTACTACATTAGATTTGTGTAATTACTTAATATAGTTATTTGTTGAATAAAAATTTGAAAAATATAATATGATGAAGATAAATATTATATATTTAATTATAATACTTATACTCAAATATGTCTTCTATAAAATATTAAATTAAAAATGGTGTATTTATTAAAGCATGAATGTCACAACTTTAACATCACTTTTCATAAAATATTATAAACATCATAATATTTTCCATATGTATCCAAACAGTCAATAAATAGACACTTTAATTATTATGGTCGTGATATTATTGATAAATAATATTTGGTCATGTTTTTTTTTCTTTTAATGGTAATTCTCATTTTAAAAAAATATTTTATTTATTTTTTGCCAATTAATTAATTTCATCATCCTCATTGTAAAAGATATTAAGATAATTATTTATTTCCAACAAATTGTAAATAAATAACAATTATAAATAAAAAACGTATATTAAAAAATGAGTATTTATAGTCGAATTTATCTTTTTCATAACGTTATAGAAAAAATTATATAGTCATTAAAATTTGTGTAAGACATATTTCACTTTTCATAAAAAAAAATATATTAAATATCCTAATACCATAAAACTAGATTCCAAAGGATGCCATTTATAATCATGTATGATTTATCTCTAAACAAAATTAACCAATAATATTTGTACAGGTGTTAGGGTAATTTTATAATATTATTTTCACCATTGATTACCCAATTTACTTTTTTACTATATTTAAAAAAAATATTGAAATTACTCTTCATAATGCCCAAAAAATTTTAAAAATATTTCCAACTAATTTGAACTCACTAATTCCAAAATGGAATAAATATTTCAAAATCTGAAACATAGAAGTTTGATAAATTAATTTATAACCAATCTCGTTGTCCGAATGAGAAAATGAGTTTTAAAAGTTAAAACATTGAAAAACATTGAAATGTTTCTACATAAAAATTAAATGACACATTATTTATATTTACCTAAATTATTTTAAATGATAAAATGTTGTATATTTATATTTCAAACCCATTAAATAATATAACTTATTTATATAAATAATTTTGATGAAAAATGATGTTTTAAATTAAAATTTAGTATATTTTTACTATTTATCAAAACATGAAACATTTCAGAAAAATATCAAAAATTTATCCAAAGTAAATTTTTATATCTCACTTCCTAATAATAAGTTTATTTTTTTAATAGAATACAAAAATGTGTTAAAATTTTGATTTAGAATGGGTGTTCCATCAAAAGGTGGAAAGATTGCATTTTTTGAATAATACTTCTTCTATATGAAAAAATGAATTTGTTCTTATATAATGTTTATAAAACATATAAGATAAATTTTGAACACTAGATTGAATATATTAAAAATATATTTCATTAATAAAAACTATAAATAGTGATTTTAAATTTTATAACATCATTTATTTTTATTTAAATAGTTTTTCAGAAAAACATTTCTTTTTTTAAAAAATTGGTTGTATTTTCACATATAATTAATTTCTCACCAAATAATTAGGTATATATAGATATTTGAATAATATTTTTATAATATAGTAAATATTTTTCATACCTTCTAATAAAATGGATAGGTTATAAGGTTACATATTATTATTTAGTTGTTTTCTTAAACATATTATTTTGTGAAATGAAAAATATCAAAAGAACTTGAAATTTTCTATAACATAAACTGAGAATAGTGTTGAATTTACCCAAATATATACCGGTGTTGTTTTTAGACTAATATATTGGTGTATCATACAACACAAGACATCCAATATAAAAAATCTTTAGGTGTTACATTTTATCCCCATAAAATGATTTTCACCCTCAAAATTATCTTGGGTTATAAAAGGATTAATACTTTAAAGTTTCTTTCATAGAAACACAAATCATAAAAAAGAATAAAACATCCTTTTAAAAATAAATCATTGGAAAATAATTGTTACTTAAAGAAAATAATAACTAGGTCTCTATGTAGGAAAACATAGGTGATGATTTTTTCATGGGAGAAAAGCGTAAATAATCACAGAGTTTGATAAATATCACTGATCACAAGAAATTGGGTGATCTAGAGAAAGATAACAATAAAAAAAATAAAGAAGTGTAAAATAAATAATATGTATCATAAAAAATAATGATAATAAGACACCATTTTCCATCATTATCCCTCTTCCTAATGTTGATGAATTTTCATGAAAATATACACTTTCTTGATTTCAGTACAATTTCACCATTGGTCGTTCCGTGAACAATTCCCACTTCATCTATTCTTCAAATAAATAAATATTAATTTTTCATTCATGATGAATTAGCAGATCATGTGATCAATAAATATAATTACAGGTCATTCCATGTGTATTTATCAAAAAAAATGTTAGCACAAGTTATCAAATATGAATCAGTCCACCTATGGTGAGATACTCATTAATTCTAACAAACATCATCCAAAGATTAACTTAAACTTCTAATAAATTGATAACCTTACAATCCTTATAAAATATGAAAATACAAAACAATAGAAAGAGGTTCACTAAATCATCTTAACATTTATCCACCATATATTATAAGGTATACCTTGGTGGTCATATTCTGAACATGTGAATTCCATCATCATGTATTCTCTTGAGTCATCATAATAACATGAATTTTCATATATCCTTATTGAAAACATGAATGTTTCTTTATTCCAAAGCTTATTGGATATATTCCTTATGCCCAAAAATATGTATAATTCATCTATGATAACATGACCCTCTTGAAAAAAATCCATAATTTGTTTTCATGGAACTAGTATAATCCAATTTACATAATCATATCAAAAACAAATTATCCAAAACACATTATCATACCATAAGGGACATATTAAGGGTTATATTTTCCTTAATCATGTGTTCTAAAAATATATCACCTTACCCTTAAATCACTCTTCTCTGTCTTTAGAGCTATTCAACATATCCTTTCCAGTCCTTAATGAAAAAATTATACTAAAAACACTTATATTTTTCATGACTTTTATAATATAATATTTTAATTCAGAAACATATACACATCTATCATCCATATTTATTTATAAAAAGTTACCCATGATACATCATATAATTATTTCTTAAAATATTAATCATATATTTAGGTTACTCAATATTAATATAACCAATATTCTTTTTCTTAACGTAAAAATTAATGATAGAACATACCATACCTTTCATAGGTCATTTACAATCTCTTTATCCTCAGAATTATAACCAATATACGTACAACCATCAGAATTCTCTTCATGAGATTTCAACTTAGAAAATTGATTTTCATAATTCCCATACATTCCACATCGAAAAAATTCATTGTCAACCATATTCCATCATGTTCTGACTATTGACTAAGACCAGAAAGAAATACATGATAAATAATTATCATAGATGAAAATAAAATAGAAAAGTGAAATTAGTTATAATATTTCAACCTTAAACATCATAGGTTTAATCCTAGGTAATCAATGATTGTTACTAAATTATAGTATTGTAACCTATACTTAGACATATCCTTGGAAATATCTCTGGGGATCTCACCAAAGTTTTAGCAACATAGTTTACAAAGGGAAACTAAACCTTTTTTATAACACCAACTATAATGACCTAAGCATGACATACATGGAAATTAAATTACTTTTGCGGAATACATAATACATTAAAAAAATAGATTCCCAATGACATTATAAGTTTAGTGCCATTAGAAACATGGGACACATTCTTTTAATTTGGTGAGAGATATTTATCATCTCCCATAAGATATTCCCTTTAGTTTTCCTACCTTAAAACATTATTTATATCATAAGGAAAAGAAAACATAATAAAGGGTGAGCTCATATTCTTGTTAAGGGTAAACATGGAAGACATATAATCATAATAAAAACATAATTGTATCAAAATATTAGCATAAAATTAGAATATCATACCCAGTATATCAAAAGATCATAAACTAGATCATGGTATGAATATTGACAGTTTATAAAAAATTAATCATAAGGAAATATAACACATAATTAATTAAATAATAACATAATAATAAGACATCAAATTCATGGAACAAACATAAGAATAAAATATTATTTTCATAGTAGTCAATAAATCAATATTAAGGTCATCTTAGTAGTATGTGTTCACTTCTCATAACATATTGGTATTCACGGTTCACTCTCATAACCATATTTGTAGTCATGGTTCACTCCCATAACCATATTGGTGGCCAAGGTCCTTCATTTCTATCTCATCATATTTAATTTTATACCCAATGCATCAGAGAGATATATAGGTCACACTGATCTCGTAATGAAATCATACATACATGTTACACAAGATCATAAACAATCATATCACAACCCCTAAAATGAAATGGGAATCATAAACATGTAATCATATCATAACCTGTGTAAAATCTAAACATTTCATAATCATTTCATAATAAGTATAACCCATGAAAAGAAGTGGTTTTCATAAAAATCATGCCATAAAAACATAAACCATTCATAGAATGAATATGAATTCTATACTTGATTAATAAAAAAGTATGTCATCTTAGATGGGGAAGGATTCTGAAAGATCATTTGGAACATGAAATTTCATTAAAAATCACTTTTTAAAACATAAAACAATTTCAAAACCCTTTATTTGATAACAATATTTAAAAAATATAAATGAATCATAAAAAAACAATTTAAAACATTTCTTAAATAAAATATCCTTTCTTCTATGAAATCATTTTATTTTTTTAATAATCCACACAATTTTTAAATAAATATCTTTATTTAAACATAACATTGTAATATTTTAAGGGAATCATGATGGTAATAAGTCATCATAAAGACATAAAAAAAATTCATTTCATATAAGTTAAAAAACATTCTTCTTGTGCCTTTTCCGAATATGTAAAAAAGTACCTCTTTAAGAAAATGAAGAAATATTCCTTTGAAATCATTTAATAAAAAAACATACACTGTTAAAAATGAATTTACACAATTTTAGAAGAATAATAAAAATATTCAAGAAAACTATTTTAAGAAACATGGACATGGATGTTAAATATAACAAAGTAAATACTTTGGTATAAATAATCTCATATAATAATAAGATTGTGAAAAATTATCCCTTACCTTGGGTCTAATATCATTTAAATGTACTTGAACCTTATTTATAATGATTTAAATAACTTCATTAAAATATTCCCGAATCATATTCATTTTTATGGTATGATATATGATCATATTATTATCCATTTGTTAATAACATTTCACTAGTACTTGTTATTCAGGTATAAACTACTTCATTTTCGTATTCATGTTTTATCGAATAAGTTTCAGTTATCCTTCTTAGGTTAATGTTATATAATTTAAAAAATGACATTATTATAACATATATAATATTTATTCATTCTGTAATTTTATATAATCATAATTTAATGGATATCATGTATAATGAATCACGTGACATCATGGATACAATATGTCGTACGTACACATGAGCGATTATATCATTCTAATAATTGTGAAATGATATGGAATTGGATGGTGTATATTTTTTTACAGAATAAATATCATGTTACTATAATCATATATAGTTTTTATTTTCATCATTATACCAATCCATGTATGGTGGTGGTGGAAAACAAATTGCACCACAGCGTGGAGATGGTTAGACGTACGTATGCAAGCTTAGAGATTTCATTTTCAGTAGGATCGTTATAAGGTGTAATGTTGTTATTAGATAATTATAATACCATATCATAATAAAACATAATTTTTTTACTACTTTGTAATAGAGTAAACCCTAGAATATGATGTATAATAAGAAATAATTTTGAAATAATCGATTGAGGAGAATACATTTTCTTCAATGATCTCCCTCTATATCTCCTCTTAAATGCACCAGAGTTGGACTTTATAGAAGACCGGAACCTCTATAATTTCACTAAGTAATTTTATAATGGAAATGGTCTAGTTATAATAGAGATAAGGCTCAAAGTGAAGTGAATAGTGTGGTAGGAGGTGCCCTTCTATAATTTATGTGAGGGGCACTTTTGGAATCTCCAAAAAAATTAATTTATAATCAAAAAACAACAAAAAACCTAATAAATGACAAATTTTAAAAGATTATATGGTATAATGTTTTAATATAAAAAAGAAATAAATTTTATAATATTTTTATATCAATTTAAACATTATCATTTTAATTAACCCTTAGTTTTTATATTTTAATTTTGACTATGGGATGAAAATATTGATTATTAATATAGAAAAAAGATTTCTAACTTGATTTCAATTTGACCATAAATGTAAAATTTATAAAATTATAGACAGTATAAAAAAATTATATATTTTAAAATGTATTATGATTTTTAAATAATTTAATAAAACTATATTTTGAAAAAAAATTAATAGTATCAATTTTGATACTATTCATTTATAGGATTTTTAAAAATATTTAGTTAAGATTTTATCATAGAAAAAATATTTTATTATATACCTAAGGGGAAAAGGTCATATTTTAAATTCATTGGATATATTAATTATACCCAATTATATTTGTTTTTATATTTTTAATAAGACTAATTTGATATTTCCATTAATAAAATAATTTATGCATCAATTTTGTGTCATTATTTAATATAGTTATTTATTGAATAAAAATTGTAAGTGAATTAAAATGATGAATATAAATACTCTATATTTTATATTGATACTTATAGTATAACATATCTTATGGAAAATCCTACATTAAAAATTTTAGATGTATTAAAACATGAATGTGACAACTTGAACATCACTTTAAATAAAATATTATATATGTTATAATATTTTCCATATGGCTCTAAATGGTCAATAACTCTACCATTGTATGATTATGTTCAATATAAAATAGGCTAATAATATTTTTTCAAGTTTTATTTTATTTTTTTGGGATACTATTATTTTAATAAAAATTATTTTATTGATTTTTCATCAATTAAATAATTTATGCATCATCATTGTATAAGATATTAAGGTAATTATTTATTTACATAAATTTAAAAATAAATTATCATGATAAATAAAAACCTTTTAAAATTAAAATGATTATTTATATATGAATTTATCTTTTTTATAACATTATATAAAAAATTAAATATTTATTAAAATTTGAGTCAGATATATTTAACTCTTCATAATATGAAATATATTAAATGTTCTAATCTCATCCAAGTAGCATTAAAAGGATACAATTTAGAACCAAGGATTATTTAGGTCAAAACGCACTCATCAAATTATATTTTGACTTGTTTTAGTGTAATTTTATAATATTATTTTCACCTTCATTTACCTGATTTACCATTTTACCATATTTTTTTAAAATTACATAATTTTCCATTCATAATGCACAAAAATAAAAATAAACTTATTTACATAATTTGGACCAAAAAATTTAAAATATGGAATCATTTTTTCAAAATTCATAAAACATAAGTTTCAGTAATCAATTTAAAATCAATCTAGTAGTCTGAATAAGAAAACGAGTTTTAAAAGATAAAACATTGAAAATGATAAAAATGATTTTACATAAAAATTCAGTAAAAATTATTGTGAATGACCTAAATTATATTCGATGATAAAAAATATAATTTATAAATATTTTAAAACTATTAAATAATATACCATATCCATATAAATTATTTATATGAAAAATGTATTTTCAGTTAAAATTTAGCATATTTTTATTATTCATCAAAACATGATACTTATCATAAAATACCAAAAATACATCCAAAGTAAATATTTATATCCTTCTTCAAAAAAAGAATTTTTTTAAAAAAATATAATATAAAAATATGTTAAAAACTCTATTTAAAATGGGTATTCCATCAAAATGCGGCAAAACTACATTTGTTGAAAAATATGTCTTTTATATGAAAAATTGAATTTGTTCTTATATCAAGTATAGAAAACATATAAGATGAATTGTAACCCTTATATTTAATATATTCTATATATATTTCATTAATAAAATCCATTGAAAGTTATTTTATTATTTTATAAACTCACTTATTTTCATTTCAATAGTTTTTTCAAAAAAAACTTTTCTTTTTTTTAAAGGGTTTTCTTTTCATTTATAATTAATTTCTCACCAAAGTATTAATTATATATATATATATATATAATTAAATAATATTTTTATAATTCCATTAATAATTTTCATACCCTCCATTAAAATTGCTGGTTTATAGGGAAACATGATAATATTTATTTGTTCACTTAAACTTACTTTTGCGTGAAATGAAATATATCAAAAGAACTTTAAATTGTGTGTAAAAAAATATAACCATTCTATTATTTTTAACACAATATGAGATGATGTTTCAGGTAATTCAAGATTATCTTGGTGTAGCATAAAACATAAGACATCAAATCACAAAAAACTATGGGTGTTACAATCATATTTCCTAGAGTCTATTTTTATATAGTCAACATAAGGATAATGAGTTCAGTGAAATTTTAGAAATACTTTATGGTGGGGAGTCTGTTTATGGTTGGTCTCTTTCTTTAGATGGTATTATACACTTTGAGATGAAATTTTTCATCCCAACATATGTGATGAGTTTATTATTGTTTAATTATCATAGCTCTTTATGGTTCGTTCATATGAGCACTACAAATATGTATTATAACATGAGGTGACGATTCAGGTGGCCAGGTATGAAGAGTGACATTTTTTTTATGTGTCTTGCTGTTACACCTACCAAAAAATAAATGCAGATCAATTGAAACCATCTGGGTTTATTCATTCTCTTTTGGTGACCATTTAGAAATGGGATGTGGAATACATGGATTTCTTTTAGATTACCATGGACTCCACAAGGGCGGAATGTTATCTGTGTGGTTGTTGATCGGTTGAGGATGTATTCTGATTTTATTCCAATCAATGATACCACTAATGATGAAAAACTAGTTAAGATATATGTGAAAGAGATTGTGAGGTTACATGAGATTCCTTATTCCATTATTTTGGATAGGGATCCAAGGTTTACCTAGATATTCTATAGGAATATCCATGAGGAAATGGGAAATCTTGTCATGTTAGGCACATATTACTATCCACAGACAGATGGTCATATGGAGTGAGTAACTCATATCATGGGGGATATGCTTCAAGCATGTGTGATGGATTTCAATTGATCCTGGGACATCCATCTGGGACTGCTAGATTTTTTTATAACAATAATTATCAATCATCGATCAAAATGGATCCCTATGAGGTGTTGTATTTTTTTCCCATGGAAATCACCTATTTTTTGGGATGAGGTGGGCAAAGCAACTTTGGGTGGACCAAGATTGCTCCAGGAGACTTCATTGAAGATTCATTATGTACATTAAAATCTTTCTAAAACCTAGAGTGACAGAAATATTATGTGGATTGGTGATTTCATCCTCTATAGTTTTTCATTGGTGACTAGGTTACCTTGAAATATTCTCCTAATTTGCGTCACTATCAGCTTGGAAAAATAGGAAAGTTGGCTCAGAGATATGTTGGACCATTTCAGGTTACTAAGAGGATCAATCATCTTACATATATGTTATCATTTTTAATTCATTTGACATGTATTTAGGATGTTTTCTACATGTATCATCTCAACAATTATAATTTTGATCCTGCTCAAATTCTGAGTTGGGATGAAATTGAATTAGAGACGTATGCTTCTATTCTGTAAAATCAAGTTGAGATCATTGACTATCAGTGAAATTATTTCATGGGAAGTCAATTTTGTTAGTTATAGTTACATGGAAACACAAATCATATTATGAGGAGACTTGGGAACATGACTGTTTTATTAGGGAGATGCGTTCTCATCTTCTTCTAAGGATTACATCTTCCATAAGACTTCTTGGGGATGGAAAGTCATTATAGTGGGGATTTTGTAACATACCGGATTAAATCTTTTAGTTACTTGTTTAATGTCATCATGGTATTACTATTCTCATTCTCTATATATGGTTGAGAAGTAATTTTGAGGATATCTATAATAGTGAAGTCATAGATTTTTTAGACTCTCATCGTTACCCAGTGGTTTTCATAGGCTTTAGAAGAATTTCTCACTGTGTAACTATGTTACATGATGTGTAAGCATGGATGGGTGAAAAATATTAAAGGTACTCACTCTATGAATTGTTACATGATGTGATAGTATTTTTTACATCGTTAATGATGTAAATAACAGATTTTTAATCTAAGGTGATAGACTTCTCAGCATACTTAAACAGCAAGGATTTCACAATTTGTAAAGGATTTAAACATCATGTAATTCCATAAGTTAGGAAATTCTAAGGTTTATTTCTTGTTTTGGGAACCCATTTGAAAAAAAAATCCTTTTCTCTTGAACCAAAGATCCAATCTAATGATTTTTGAAGACATAATTCCCTTTTGGAATGATTCATTGCGTTATTGATCTTTATTGCAGTTGTGGTGCGTCTCTCCAAGTAAGTGATCTTACTACTTCTTTATTTCCATTGTTTTTGGTAGCATCCTTGGTTTGATTCATTCGATACATGTATCTAAATTTGTGTTTCTTCTTTTCTTCTTCCATGATATATTATGATATCTTGTCCCATAGGCCATTTCCTTGACGGTTGTGGTGTGGTGAGAGTTTGTTGTAGAGTTATGTGGGTTTCCTCCTTTCTGCCAAACCCTTGTTTCCTAAATTAGATAAATCTTCAGATGTGGATTTTATTATTTGTTCTTTTTTTATAATGTTTAGTTTTTTCATTGGTGGATCTCATTACGAGCATGTACGGCCTGAGTTTTTGGATATGTGGTTCCATCTCTACATTACGTTCAATAAAATGTATTGTTCTTATTTTATAAATTTATTTATAAATAAATTGGTATAATATTGGAATTTTTTGCTGTGTGTTGGAAGGAGATTTTTAATAAATGTGGGTTTTACTTGGTTATTGATAAATAAAAAATAAAAGTGGTATTTTCAAATCATTGAATGATTTGTGAAGAAGAAGTGGGTATGGTTACCCTATTAAATGTTGAATTTCATAAATGGTTTTGAGGGGTTTTCAAAAACATTGAGAAGACTGTGAAAATGAGAACGTGGGTTATCTTGGGTTACCTTGGGTACTTGGTGGAAGGTTTAGCTTTAGGCCATGGTTCATTACAGGGGTTCACCTTCAGTGTATTCCTATTTTCCTAGAGTGTATATTATTGACTCTAAGTATGTATATGATATTGGGGTTTCACACTTTAGGGTGTTTTCCTATTTGTGGAGTGTAGATAATTATATTTAGGTACTGTAGTGAACTGATGATAAATTTATTGGTACTAGTAGTCCACTTATTAAACCTATTTTAATCCTCAGTCTTGTGATGCATGTACTGCTACTGTTGTTTATTATTTCATGTATTTATACTATTTTATCCTTGATATGCAGGTTTATTCTTTTTATAAAGAATATATAAAATCTTTTTAAAAAAGATACACTAGATTTTGTTTTAGAAACATAATAAAGAGAAACTTTTTAACATGTTTTCTATAAAACCACATTAATGCTTATCAGGCTATGTTTTATTTAAAAATTAACATATATGAATTGTTATAAAATGACTTGTTATAGAACACTTGACTGGGATCATGTTGAACCCATAATCCCACACCCTATGCACCTCTTTGGTGGTGTGCATTCCTACGTATGTCATCCAATATAGGGAAAGGCAAGGCACCATAGTGAGGCGGCGATATTTAGTATCAACTGATTTGGGTATTTGGTGGGGATTTTTTGGGAGTTTTTCAACTATATCACATGGAGTAGTTGTTTGGTTTTTTTTACTTTATAGTTGGACTTGCCTCCTTGAGTATTTGGATACTTTTACATTTGTTTCATTCTGATGCCTTTCTTATACTTAAGGAATATATTTATTATCTTATCATTGTTCCTTATTTCATTGTGTATATATATGCCTAATGTTTGTTTAGGTTGGACGAAATCATTCTCTCTAGTTTTTTTCTCAATGCCCAAGGGCTTGTCTCCAGCCCATGAGGATCGAGAACGCCCTTCGGGTATGTGACGAAATAGGTCAGGTGCCAGATTTTGGGGTAACATGAGTTGGTTTTTTATAATTTTTACACCCCTCCCTATCAAAGTAATTGGGTCCTAGACCATCATGTACAACCAGTTTCCCTATAGACATGTGGTCCCCACCCTAGGGCGCACCCATGTGCCTAAACGGGTTATCTGACTAATGAATGTTCCCACATGCCAACAATTATTCTTCACCTTATTTTTAATAAAACTACTTTACTTATCATTCCATGTTTTATTTAAAACTTAACACTCATGATTTTTTATACATAGACATTTTATTGAACACTTGGGTTGGATCCTATTAATCCTATAATCTGACACCCTATATATAAGGCCCCAGCCTTAATCCTTACTTAAATCTTGAGTTATTACAAGATTACACATTGAGGATCTTTTCGGGTTTAGATTTTTAGAGAATTAGATCATAAAACTTTCATTACATTCCACATATAAACAAAGTGGTTACATAAAGATATTATTCTTCATTACCATCAATGGAGACACATTTAAAATAAAACATGGATTATTTCTTGACACATCCTTGACTCTATCATCTTATCATGTACCTTTCCCTTGACCTGTGAAAAACATTTCAAAAACGTGGGATGAGCATAAAAATTCAGTATGGGTTATAAAAAAAACATGGAAAGGAAACATGATTTCATATATACATAAGAATGAAATCATACTTTACCCATAAAACATAGGCACTTTAACATACCTCATAAAATCATGAATAAATCATAGAAATCATAAGACATAAAGGTAACTTGAGGCATTCATAACATTCTTACGTAGGGATTAACCCTCTTGGTTACGTTTGGAATACCCATCACAGTATATTCCCTAAAATCTCTTCGGAGAAACCTTAACGTTTCACTCCTTTGCGTTACCCAATGCATTGGAGAGCTATATCGGGCTCACCCGCCCTTAGTTTATCACGGAACCACCCGTCTTCATAATAATGCCCAAGAACCATATCATAATCGTATCACATAAAACATGCATAAAGGAAACATAACATTTCCACATTTCAATCACAAGATATCAATACAACACAAAAAAACATTGTGAAAACCATTTTCAATACCAAAATAAAAGAAAATTAAAACATGGTATTTATTTTTCTTTTAAAAAGAAGGTATGGCTTGTAGAGGAAGCCGAAACTCAAATAACGGTCACGGCGGTGGAGAAGTCATTGTCACCGCATACGTACGACAAAAACATTCCCTTTTGTCATTTAGTAAGCGCTTCGTATAAAAAATATTCCTTTTGAATAAACGTAAAAGTCAAAGGGGTTTATACACCATATAAAATAAAGTTGTGTATAAAATAAAATATGCCTCAATGAAAGGAGATTGAGACGAAGTCTCATACCTCGTATCCGACTTGACCCGACCGTTCTTTAATCTCCTGAATAATAAACTTGAGTTAATATCTACTTGCTTATGAATCTTTTTCAAGTTCATTATTCCTTTTATACCATGTTATGAACATCATGTAATCAGTTAAGTTAATAATGTTCATTTTGTTGGTATTTGGTTCTTAAGTCAAAAATAGACTTCTTACACTTACATGTTGTTAATTTGGTCATAGGTTCATTATATCCAGAATGCTATTGATGATTTGGATAACATATATATCATATATATTCATCATATACATGTATTTATAATATTACATCACATTTAGAGGTAAGAAATGAAATGCACCGTTCATGGAGACGGTAAGCCGTACGTACGCATGAACGCTACTTCCATTTCTATTTCATATTTTCTGGAATGGAATCATAATGATATAAGAGTATATTATAATTACAGTATAATAACATATATAATATCATTAACTTTATCCTTTACACATCCCACATATGGTATTAATGAATCAAATCACTTTCAGGGGGCGGTAGTCCGCACTTCCTAAAATGAAGATATCGTGTTTACCCATAATGGAAACCATAAAGGTATGACCAAAATGAAAAAAAAACATAAGCTTAAGGAAAACATAAACATATTATATATCATATATAAAAATAGTGACATCATAATGGCCACCTTTGAAGGTGTTAAATGAGTATTGAACAATCATCGTTTCGGGAGGCAGAATTTCGCCATCCACAGAAACCGTATGTTCTTTAACCATTTGATATAGTTGTGTGAGAGTTTATCTCAAATAAATCATATAAAAACATCCTAGTACATTGAAGATACTTTTTTTGTTACAAAATATGTAAATAAAAAGAGTTTAGGGGGTCTTAGAATCAAAATAAAACAAATGAACATGAGAGAATGAATTACCTTTAAAAGTGTAACTCCTTTTGATTTGAGCCTAAAGGCTTCCTTTGAAAGGATTCTGCCCAAAGGGAATCCTCTAGGATGAGTAGAGGGATGTGGAGATAGTAAATGGGCAGGGGTTGGCCGAGCCAAAGGCTTGAGGAGTGTGTGAAATGAGGTAGAGGTGGGGGCCTTTTATAAGAGGACAGGAGGGGCACTTTTGGAATGTAAAGAAATATTACTTTATTTGAAAATGTGTTTCGGTTTTAAAAGGTCCCACATTGATATAATTCGTGTATGAGGTGATAAGGGTTCGAAATACACTCATCCAATTGGTTTTTTCCATGTTTAGTTCATAGATTTTACATTGTCTTTCCATTTTATTTAAATCTTCAAATAATGATGGCATCGCTCCATCATTATTATGTCATAAATATTTTAATTTATTTAATGTCTAAAAATCATAAAACAAATACTATGATGTAGGAAATCTTTTTATCTTTCCAATGAATATTTATAATCAAATATCTGATCTTTATAACCCCATGTAAAAATTGTTTTAGTAAAATATATTATGTTTGTGTCATTTTTACTTTTACATTAAATAAAAAGTTATTTATGTCATTTCCCAACCAAAATGTGTCCATGGGGTCCCCAAGTTGACCCATGGCTTGTCTTGGTCGGTCATGACACAACCAATAAGGTTGGGACATGTGTCTAGGTCATTTCATATTATTAAATCATTATTTATACCTTAAACTACCCTAATTACCACTAATCGCGATTAAAAACTTAATAAGTTACTATTCACCAAAAAAATATTTTAACCCCATTGAATCACATTTTACTTCTTAATGACATCCATGTATGTCGGATTTTCAAAATTCAATACACATTAGTGGTAAAAATTCATTTAACTGAAAAATCAGTTTGCTTGATTACCACTTAGTGGTTTCACTATTCATCAAAAATTGAAGTTTTTCAGAAAAATTACCAAAAATTCACCCTAAGCTATATTTGATATTCCGAATTCAAAAATGAATTATATTTTACAAAATTCAAATCATATAAGTCACATTAATTAATTTAATAATTAATTCCCACTGTTAGAGCAAATAGCGTGTTTTTACAAAATAATAAGTATCAAAAGATTGACACCAGTTTAAGTCTAATTTCAAAGTGAAATTGATTCCAATGACCACCATTGGATAAAATGGTAAAAATATATTCTAATTTCACTTCAAAACCAATTCAAAACATAATCTAATCATATAAATAAATTAGATTAAAAAGCAGTTTTGATGTAAAATGCAGTATTTTTCACTATTCATTAAAAAATGAACATTGTCAGAAAAATACCAAAAATTCACACAAGGTAAATTTTGATGTCCCAATCATAAAGAATAAGTTTATTTTGACAAACATAGTTTATAAAATTTTCAAAATATAGATTCAAAAATGGTTTTCCATCAAAAGGCAGTAAAATAATCTTTTAAGAATATTAGTGTATTCCATGCATAAGATTGTATTTATTTTCATTTTAAGCCTCTATAACACTATCTTAATCATTAAAAGACATAGATAAAAATATCTATTATTCATTCATTACTGACTTGGGATGTTACATCCTTCCCCCCTTTAGAAAATTGCGTCCCCGCAATTTATTTACTTATCGAATAAATGGGGGTACTTATCCCTCATTGCATTTTCAGATTCCCATGTTGCCTCTTCAATCATGTGGTTTTTCCAAAAAACCTTTACCTGCTTAATCACCTTATTCCGTAACACTTGCTCCCTGTGGTCATGAATCTGGACCGGTTGTTCCTCATAAGATAGGTTCTCTTCCAGCTGAACTACCTCTGGACTCAAAACATGAGATGGATCTGGCATATACTTTCTCAACATCGAAACGTGAAAAACATTGTGTACCTGAGATAAACTCAGAGGTAAAGCCACTCGGTATGCAACTGATCCAACTCTCTCCAAAATTTCGTATGGTCCAATGAACCTTGGACTCAACTTTCCTTTCTTACCAAATCTCATCACACTTTTCCAAGGAGAAACCTTGAGAAAAACATGATCACCTACCTCGAAAGATAGATCCTTCCTCCGGTTATCCGCATAACTCTTCTGCCTGCTATGAGCTGTTCTCATGTGTTCATGAATCAGCTGAACTTTTTCTGCCATCTCTTCTACCAATTCTGGTCCCATCAACTTCCTTTCACCCACTTCATCCCTGAAAGCTGGAGTTCGACACTGCTTCCCATATAATGCCTGAAATGGTGCCATCTGTATACTGGAATGAAAACTGTTATTATATGAAAACTCAACCAAAGAAAGATGTTGGTCCCAACTTCCCTGATAATCCATAGAACAATCTCGTAGCATATCCTCCAATGTCTGAATTGTTCGTTCTGACTGCCCATCTGATTGAGGATGAAAAGCTGTACTAAAATTTAATTCAATACCCAACGTCTTCTGAAGGCCTTTCCAAAAGTTAGAAGTAAACCTGGGATCACGATCCGATACAATGGAGAGAGGAACTCCATGTAACCTGACTATCTCTTTAAGATACAAACGGGAAAGTTGATCAAGAGAGAAAGTATCTCGTATAGCAAGGAAATGAGCAGATTTGGTCAAGCGATCAACAATAACCCAGATTGCATTATTACCTCGAGATGTCTTCGGTAATCCAACAACAAAGTCCATGGATATATTCTCCCATTTCCACTCTGGCACTGGTAAAGGCTGAAGCATCCCTTTTGGTAACTGCCGATCTGCTTTAACCTGCTGACAAGTCAAACACTTCACAATAAAATCAGCAATATCTCTTTTCATTCCATCCCAGCAGTAATACTCCCGCAGATCTCTATACATCTTAGTAGTGCCCGGATGAACTGAAAACGGAGAACTATGAGCTTCACATAACAACTCTCTCTTCAACTGTGAATCACAAGGCACACAAAATCTCTTCCCAAATCTCAAAACACAATCATTGTCAATTTTGAATTCTGGAAACTTACCTTTCTGAACCAACTCTACCTTTTTCTGCAACTCACTGTCTTTCTTCTGTGCTTGCTTGATTCTATCTGATATAGAAGATCTCACTGATACCTGAAACAAAACAGAAGGACTTCCTGCACCAACAACTTCTATGCCAAAGTTCATCAAATCCTTGACCAAAGGATCATGTTCCAAACGCAACATTGCTAATGAAGCATTACTTTTTCGACCCAAAGCATCAGCCACTTTATTTGCTTTTCCCGGATGGTAATGAATTGTACAATCATAATCCTTGATTAATTCTAGCCATCTCCTATGTCTCATGTTTAACTCTTTCTGAGTGAATATATACTTTAAACTTTTGTGATCGGTATATATTTCACACTTTACTCCATACAAATGATGCCTCCAAATTTTTAAAGCAAAAACAACAGCAGCTAATTCCAAATCATGTGTAGGGTAATTTACCTCATGAGTTTTCAACTGTCGTGAAGCATAAGAAATTACCTGATCATTCTGCATTAGGACGCAACCAATTCCTTTCAATGAAGCATCACTGTATATAACAAACTCACCATTCCTGGAAGGTAGTGCCAAAAATGGAGCATTCACCAATCTTCTTTTCAATTCCTGAAAACAATCATCACATTCTTTTGTACAGATAAACTTAACACCCTTCCGAGTTATCTTAGTCATTGGACTAGATAACCGTGAAAAATTTCTAACAAACCTTCGGTAATAGCCCGCCAAACCAAGGAAGCTACGAATCTCAGTTACATTTGTGGGTCTTGGCCATTCTTCCACAACTTTTGTTTTTTTAGGATCAACAGTTATTCCATATTTAGAAACAATGTGACCAAGGAAAGAAATTTGTTGCAACCAAAACTCACACTTGCTGAATTTCCCATACAGTTTCTTTTCTTTTAAGGTTTGAAAGATAACCCTTAAATGTTTTTCATGCTCCTCTTTACTTTTAGAAAACACCAAAATATCATCAATGAAAACCACCACAAACTTATCCAAGAACTCATGGAAAATTCTATTCATTAAGTCCATGAATACAGCAGGTGCATTGGTTAGCCCAAAAGGCATTACTACAAATTCATAATGGCCATATCTCGTACGGAACGCGGTCTTCGGAATATCTTCCTCCTTTACCTTCAGCTGATGGTACCCCCGATCTCAGGTCAATCTTTGAAAAAAAATGAGCTCCCTGGAGCTGATACAACTTCATTTTATGGCCCGACATCTGCTGAAGTAGTTGCAAAGGATTTCACCACCCCTTTCTGGTTGTAGTCTAACTGCTTCTCATCACTCAAGCTTCTTGTCGGACACTCGTTTGCATAGTGATCCATCACATTGCACTTATAACATTTCACTAACTGTAAATCAAATTTGTTCTTACCTTCACCTTGATCCTTTTCAGTGCAATCATGAGCCTTATGTCCCATCTTACCACATCGGTAGCACTTCCTAGAATTCAGAAGACATTCCCCAGCATGCCTTTTGCAACATTTATCACAAACTGGAAACTTAGTTCTCTTTCCATCAGACTTTTTTGAAAAATTCTTACCTTTCTCCTGCCACCTCGGTCTCTTCTTCTGCTGGTTGTTATAGAAAACTTGGTCATCGGCAAACTCCATTTCCAGCTTCTCAGCACATCGAACAAGCTTTTCATAACTTTTAAACTCACGAGAATCTAATGCCCTTCGATATTTTGGCTTTAATCCTGAGTAAAAACGATTGATTTTACTATCAAGGTCCCGGATAAAATTTGGAGCATACATTGCCAATCGAGTGAACCTTTCTTCATAGGCAGCCACTGAGTCTTCCTCTTGCCTCAATTCCAAGAATTGATTTTCCATCCTAAGTCTAACAGCCTTCGGAAAATACTTCTCTAGAAACATACCTTTGAATTCATCCCAGTCGAGAGCATCAATCTCATCGGCGTCCCTGATATTTTTAACCATAGACCACCACTGATCTGCTTCACCCTCCAAACGGTAAATAGCAAGACTAACCTTTTGATTGTCTGAACACCCCATGACATCAAAAATCTTCTCCAGTGCTTTAATCCACCCTTCAGCTAGCACAGGGTTAGATGATCCTCTGAATGATGGTGGATGTTTCCTCATGAAATGTTCCACCACTGACATGTTCCTCTACGGTTGATCTGGCTGATCTCGTGCATGGATACCACCACCATTTATCGCTTGAGTCAACTGCGCCATTACTGCAACAAACTGTTCAGTTCCAATTCTGACTATCTCGGGATGCTGATTCGGAAGGTTATTTCCTTCTGTATGCCTTCCTAGCACTGCTTCCCTGTTTCCTCTGCGGAAAACCAATCTGAACAAACATTTCTTAGATGAAGCAACATGGTAATCTTTAAATGCTATATCATTTCAAAAAAAAATTATTTTTGGATAATCATTTAATAGAATTCTAACTCCTAAAGTTATCTAAACCGACCTCTGATACCAACTATAAGGCCCCATCCTTAATCCTTACTTAAATCTTGAGTTATTACAAGATTACACATTGAGGATCTTTCCGGGTTTAGAGTTTTAGATAATTAGATCATAAAACATTCATTACATTCCACATATAAACAAAGTGGTTACATAAAGATAGTATTCTTCATTCCCATCAATGGAAACACATTTAAAATAAAACATGGATTATTTCTTGACACATCCTTGACTCTATCATCTTATCATGTACCTTTCCCTTGACCTGTGAAAAACATTTCAAAAACGTGGGATGAGCATAAAAACTCAGTATGGGTTATAAAAAAACATGGAAAGGAAACATGAGTTCATATATACATAAGAATGAAATCATACTTTACCCATAAAACATAGGAACTTTAACATACCTCATAAAATCATGAATAAATCATAGAAATCATAAGACATAAAGGTAACTTGAGGCATTCATAACATTCTTACGTAGGGAGTAACCCTCTTGGTTACGTTTGGAATACCCATCACAGTATATTCCCTAAAATCTCTTCAGAGAAACCTTAACGTTTCACTCCTTCGCGTTACCCAATGCATTGGAGAGCTATATCGGGCTCACCCGCCCTTAGTTTATCACGGAACCACCCGTCTTTATAATAATGCCCAAGAACCATATCATAATCGTATCACATAAAACATGCATAAAGGAAACATAACATTTCCACATTTCAATCACAGGATATCAATACAACACAAAAAAACATTGTGAAAACCATTTTCAATACCAAAATAAAAGAAAATTAAAACATGGTATTTATTTTTCTTTTAAAAAGAAGGTATGGCTTGTAGAGGAAGCCGAAACTCAAATAACGGTCACGACGGTGGAGAAGTCGTTGTCACCGCATACGTACGACAAAAACATTCCCTTTTGTCATTTAGTAAACGCCTCATATAAAAAGATTCCTTTTGAATAAACGTAAAAGTCAAAGGGGTTTATACACCATATAAAATGAAGTTGTGTATAAAATAAAATATGCCTCAATGAAAGGAGATTGAGACGAAGTCCCATACCTCGTATCCGACTTGACCCGACCGTTCTTTAATCTCCTGAATAATAAACTTGAGTTAATCTCTACTTTCTTATGAATATTTTTCAAGTTTATTATTCCTTTTATACCATGTTATGAACATCATGTAATCAGTTAAGTTAATAATGTTCATTTTGTCGGTATTTGGTTCTTAAGTCAAAAATAGACTTCTTACACTTACAGGTTGTAATTTGGTCATAGGTTTGTTATATCCAGAATGATATTGATGATTTGGATAACATATATATCATATATATTCATCATATACATGTATTTATAATATTACATCACATTTAGAGGTAAGAAATGAAATGCACCATTCATGGAGATGGTAAGCCGTACGTACGCATGAACGCTACTTCCATTTCTATTTCATATTTTCTGGAATGGAATCTTAATGATATAAGAGTATATTATAATTCCAGTATAATAACATATATAATATTATTAACTTTATCCTTTACACATCCCACATATGGTATTAACGAATCAAATCACTTTCAGGGGGCGGTAGTCCGCACTTCCTAAAATGCAGATATCGTGTTTACCCATAATGGAAACCATAAAGGTATTCCCAAAATGAAAAAAAAAACAGAAGATTAAGGAAAAAATAAACATATTATATATCATATATAAAAATAGTGACATCATAATGGCCACCTTTGAAGGTGTTAAATGAGTATTGAACAATCATTGTTTCGGGAGGCAGAATTTCGCCATCCACAGAAACCGTATGTTCTTTAACCATTTGATGTAGTTGTGTGAGAGTGTATCTCAAATAAATCATATAACAACATCCTATTACATTTAAGATACTGGTGTTGTTACAAAAGATGTAAATAAAAAGAGTTTAGGGGGTCGGAGAAGCAAAATAAAACAAATGAACATGAGAGAATGAATTACCTTTAAAAGTGTAACTCATTTTGATTTGAGCCTAAAGGCTTCCTTTGAAAGGATTATGCCCAAAGGGAATCCTCTAGGATTAGGAGAGGGATGTGGAGAGAGTAAATGGGCAGGGGTTGGCCGAGCCAAAGGCTTTAGGAGTGTGTGAAATGAGGTAGAGGTGGGGGCCGTTTATAAGAGGGGAGGAGGGGCACTTTTGGAAAGTAAAGAAATATTACTTTATTTGAAAATGTTTTTCGGTTTTAAAAGGTCCCACATTGATATAATTCGTGTATAAGGTGATAAGGGTTCGAAATCCACTCATCCAATTGGTTTTGGCCATGTGTAGTTCATAGATTTTACATTGTCTTTCCATTTTATTTAAATCGTCAAATAATGATGTCATCGCTCCATCATTATTATGTCATAAATATTTTAATTTATTTAATGTCTAAAAATCATAAAACAAATACTATGATGTATGAAATCTTTTTATATTTCCAATTACTATTTATAATCAAATATCTGATCTTTATAACCCCATGTAAAAATTGTTTTCGTAAAACATATTATGTTTGTGTCATTTTTACTTTTACATTAAATAAAAAGTTATTTATGTCATTTCCCAACCAAAATGTCTCCATGGGGTCCCCAAGTTGACCCATGGCTTGTCTTGGTCGTCCATGACACAACCAATAAGGTTGGGACATGTGTCTAGGTCATTTCATATTATTAAAACATTATTTATACCTTAAACTACTTTAATTACCACTAATCGCGATTAAAAACTTAATAAGTTACTATTCACCAAAAAACTATTTTAATCCCATTGAACCACATTTTACTTCTTAATGACAACCATGTATGTCGGATTTTCAAAATTCAATACACATTAGTGGTAAACTTTCATTTAACTGAAAAATCAGTTTTCTTGATTACCACTTAGTGGTTTCACTATTCATCAAAAATTGATGTTTTTCAGAAAATTACGAAAAATTCACCCTAAGATATATTTGATATTCCGAATTCAAAAATGAAGTCTATTTTACAAAATTAAAATCATATAAGTCACATTAATTAATTTAATAATTAATTCCCACTGCCAGAGCAAAAAGCGTGTTTTTACAAAATAATAAGTATCAAAAGATTGACACCAGTTTAAGTCTAATTTCAAAGTGAAATTGATTCCAATTACCACCATTGGATAAAATGGTAAAAATATATTCTAATTTCACTTAAAAACCAATTCAAAACACAATCTAATCATATAAATAAATTATATTAAAAAGTAGGTTTGATGTAAAATGCAGTATTTTTCACTATTCATTAAAAAATGAACATTGTCAGAAAAATACCAAAAATTCACACAAGGTAAATTTTGATGTCCCAATCATAAAGAATAAGTTTATTTTGACAAAAATAGTTTATAAAATTTTCAAAATATAGATTCAAAAATGGTTTTCCATCAAATGGCAGTAAAACAATCTTTTAAGAATATTAGTGTATTCCATGCATAAGATTGTATTTATTTTCATTTTAAGCCTCTATAAAAATATCTTAATCATTAATAGACATAGATAAAAATATCTATTATTCATTACTTACTTGGAATGTTACACTATACACCTCTTCAGTGGTGTGTAGTCCTATATATATCTTCCAATTCAGGGAATGGCAAGGCGCGAAAATGAGGTTGTGAGGTTTGGTTTCAGCTGAGTGTGGTAGATGGTGGTGAGATGGTGGGAGTTCTTCCACATTATCACATAGAGTAGCTGTTTGTTTTTTTCCTTTGTAGTTAAACTTTCCTCTTAGAGTTTTTGGATACTTTTACAGTCATTTATTTCGATATTCTTTCTTATAATTATGGAATATATTTATTTTCTTTCTTTTATTCATTCTTCTTTGTGTATATATATTCCATATGTTTTTTTAGGAAAGGAAAAACTTTTCTCACTGGTCTATTTTTCGATGTGTCGGTGCCTGTCACCAGCCTGTGAGGATTGGTAACACCCTTCGAGTATGTGATGAAATGGGTTGTGTTCTACGTTTGAGGGTATAGCAGTTCTATTCATTAAACTTTTGGCACCTTCCCTAACATGGTGATTGGGTCCTATCCCTCCATGTACTACCAGTTTCCCCACACACATGAGGCCCCCACCCTGGGGCTCACGCATAAGCTGGAACGGTTCATCTAAATAATGATTTTCCCCATAACCCAACACATTTTCTTTCTAATGTGCTTTCTCCACACTTGTACACACCTTGAGAAACTTCCCAGAGGGTCACCCATCTTGATCACTACTCGAGGATAAATACGCTTAACTTTGGAGTTATAATTCGGAAGGATCCTAAAAAAGGATTCACTTTGTTGAAATGAGTCATATAATTTTGGGGTGTTACATTTACCCCTCATTTTGAGAACAACTCCCTCATCTTGGACCCAACATCTCAACCCAGGTAGTGCATCACACTTAAGGATGGGTTCATCCTCTGATAACAACTATAACAATTTGGACACACAGATAGCACAGACACCCTACCCTAATATGGTGATCACGTTCTGGCATGCTAGGAAACACAAGTTTCCTTGTAGACACATGATCTCCACCCTAGGGCCCTCCCACATGTCTGAACATGTCATCTGACTAATGACTATCCCCATTGAAAAATCCATTTTCTTTCTAGTGTTCTTTTTCCTCACTCACACTTACCTTGGGAAACTTCCCAGAAGGTCACCCATCGTTATCACTGCTCTAGTCCAATCACGCTTAACTATGGAAATCTAATCAGTCAGGTTCCCTAAAAGAAAGTTTCACCTTGTTGGCATGGGTTATATCGTTCAGTCATTTAACCATTTATCATTCGGCGGTGTTACAAAAGTTATAGTGAAATTTAATTAGGTATCCAATGACTTCTAAATTCCTTTCTAAAAATTATATGTGAACCTATGATCATGATCTGATACAATAGAGAGAGGCTCTCCATATAACCTTACTATTACTTTTAGATAAAATCATGACATATGATCGAAAGTCATAGTATCTCAAATGGGAAGGAATTGTGTATATTTAGTTAATCGATAAATAGTAAATCAAATCTCATTCTTACCTAGATAAGTATTTGGAAATCCTACCTTTAAATCCGGTGATATATTAACACATTTCCATGTAGGCGCTATAAATGGATGAAGCATTCCATTTTTTAACTATAATTTTTCTTTAACTTGTATAAAATTTAAACACTTTATGGTGAAGTTATAAATATCTATTTTTTATTCCATCCCTAAATTAACATTCTCAAAGGTCTTTTTACAACATAGTGATTCCCAAATGTACATAAAATAGAGAACTATAAGCTTCAATAAATAAAATTTCTTCAATTGGGAATCATAAGGCATGAATAATCATTTTCTAAATTGTAAAAAAATCTTCTTCATCAATATTAAGATCTAGAAACATACACTTATTAATGGATTCAATCATTTCCTACAAGGATTGATGCCAATTTTATTCTTGCTTAATTATTTTCGAAAAATATGAATTAACAAAAACTTCAAATAAAGAAGGGGTTGTCCCTGCATTCACAACATATAGGAAAACATTTATCAAGTCATTAACTAAAGGTTCATCTACCAAATATACCAGGTTATTGTAGCATTATTTTTTTGACCCAAATAATTTTCCACTTTGTTTGTTTTTCCATAATTTTAATGAATTATGTAATCATAATCCTTGATCAGTTCAAGCAATATCATCTTTATCATGATTAATTATTTATAAGTGAATTCATACTTTAAACTCTTTTGATCAGTATATATTTCTCAATTTAGTCCATACAAATGATGCCTCAAAATTTTTAATGAAAAAAAACAAAATACTAAATTCTAAATCATTTGTAGGATAATTTAACTCATGAGGTTTTAACTAACGTGAGGCATGAGAAATTACTAGGTCATTATACATTATGGAACAAATAATTCCATTTAAATAAGAAACATCATAGACAAAAAAATTTCTTTTTCTGGAAGGCAGGTCCAAAACTAGATCATTCATCGATATTCTTACTAGATTCTAAAAAAAATAAACACATTATCTTTTTTAGATAAATTTATCTCCTTTTCAAGTTAACTTAGATACTTTTCCAGAAAAAAGTGAATGTTTTTCAACAATACATCAGTTGTAACCCTATAATCCCAAAAAAACTATTAATATTTGTGATAGTTTTGGTTCTTGGACATTCTTTAAAAACACTATTTTTAGATTGGTCATTATTTAGGCCATCAATGGAAAAAATATTTCAAAGGAAATATTTATTTTGGAACCAAAATTCAAATTTTTTAAATTTACCATATATATTTTTTAATATAATGTTTAGAAAAAAAATATTAGGTTTCTCTATTGTTCTTCAATACTGTAAGAATATAAAAAATCATCAATAAAAACAACCATAAACCCTTCCAAGAACTTATGAAAATCCCTATTCATAAAATCTGTAAATATAGGAAGTGCACTAGACAAACCCAAAGGCAGGTCTAAAAACTCAATGTTCTCATATCGAGTTTAAAATGTAGTTTTTTTAATTTCAACCTCCTTCACCTTTAGCTGATGGTAATTGGAACTCAGATCAAACTTTGAAAAACATTGGGCTCCATGGCGATGATCAATCAAATCATAAATATGAGAAAAACAATACTTTTTCTTAATAGTTATTCTATTCAAAGCTCTATAGTCAATGAAATCCCTCATTGAAGTATATTTATTTTTAATAAAAAAACATGAGCACCTCATAGTGAAGTTCTAGGTAGGATGACACCTTTATCTAATAATTATTGAAATTGATTTTCTAGTTATTAAAGTTCCACTTGACCCATTTAATAAGGAGGCCAAGAAATAGGCTTAACATCAAGAAAAATGTAAACAATAAACTAAACCTCCAGATAAGTAATAATATGAAGAAAATCATCTAGATAACATCAATGAATTCTTTCAATATTCAGACATCACTAATTTGTACAATTTATTTATTTTAAACTATATGATCTATGTAAAATTAACTCACATATCTTATTAATTTCTAAATATCTTTGTATGTTATAAATGGAATTAAATCATTGAATAAAACTTTCATGGCTCTAAAATATATATTTTCCTGATAAACTGAAGTCAAATGAAAAAAAAAATTGATATTAAACTATATTATGGCTAGTTCAATAAGATTTTCTAGAAATATTATACCCCTAATAACAAGAGTAATATTCCAATATATCATGATTTCTTTAATAATTCAACATGGAGTTCTCACCAATAGTTTTATCTAACATTCATTTGTTAATATTGCCAATTTATATACAAATTTATTTGAATGGAAAGAATGTGAAGATACACAGTTAAATAGGATATTATAATTATTCAAATACAAAAGTAACATACCATTAACCACATAATTTCATGGCCCAACGTCAACTGTTTCAGTAAAAAAATATATCCCCACACCCTTTTTCTTTAAAATATGATTATTTCATGCACAAGTTATACACTTTATGAACATGTTTGTATAATGAACCAACTCATTGCAACTAAAAAATCTCACCATTTAATTGATATTAGTTACCCCATTATATGATTTTGTTAGATTCATTTCCTTGTAATCAAGGTCCATATGGTCAAACATTCTACATATGTAACACTCCCCGAATTTAATTAGATATTTTCCATGGTTATTGTAACCACACTTTCCACAATATAGGGACTTCATTTTCTTACCTCAAAATTTTGTTTATTTAAGTTTCTGTATGGAATACAATATGGATACTTCTTACATTCATCATCATCATGAGCACAATTATCAGAAAACTCCATCTTATATTTTTCACACAATAAATAAATTTCTCCTATAATTTAAATTATCATGTGGAAAAATATCTTCTATTAATTTAATAGTCCAATTCCCAAACAAAATCAAGTAGCTACTTGGCTATTATTGTAAAATTGGGTTTATACATGGCCATCATATCTTCACCTTTTTACCTTGATTCTAGGAATTGTTATTCCATAAAAATTTAAACAAAAATAGGGAAATATTTCTCAAGGAATATATCCTTAATTATTACTATTCCATGGAATCATGATCATATTTCCCTCTAGTATTCTTAACCAAAGACCATCATTAATCAAATTCACCATTGAAATGATAAATTTAAGGAGTTACCTTTTGATGTTATGAACATCACATGACTTAAAATATATTATCCTGAGAATTTATCCATTCATCAGCTACCACATGGCCAAATGATCCACTAATGAATGGGGGATGCTTTATAATGAAACACTCCACAATAAACATGTTCTTTAGTGGTAGATTGGGTTCCTCTCTTGCATGGATACCACCACCATTTCTATCTTGTGTAAAATTAGACTTTATGAAAACAAACAATACTATTATAATTCAAACCATCTCAGAATTACAATTTGGAAGGATATTTTCCACTCCGTTTCTTCCCACAAAATATTCTCAGTTTCTTTTGTGGAAAAAAAATTATGAGCATACATAGTTTAGATGAAGAAACATGGTGATCATAAAATGATATAACATTTCACCTTCTCCATAAGGTAAAATATTTATATGGCATGTTATTAAAAATACCCTAACCTCTAATTCTTTCTAAACTAACTTATGATACAAAATATAAGCACGGAGACTTAAACATTACATAATCCCGAGTTTTAGTTAAAAATTTACATTCTTTGAATTTGAGTATATTTTTAGGTTAATATTTTTAGATAATTAGGTCATATGTCATATATAAAAAACCTATATAATACAAAGTTGAAACTTCCAATCGATATTCATTTTTACTACCATATAAAAAATTTGAAACAAAACATGATTTGTCTTCATGAAATTTCTTCATGAATTTTAGCTGGAAAACTACCTTTCCCTTACCCATCCTTTAATTGTTTGAAAAATATTTTTAAATCTTTGGATGATAAAGAATATATATGTATGGAACATAAAAAGAAGAAAACGGTTAGTCTAATGAAAAATAAAAAACCCCATGAAAACCATTTCTTAAAAGAATGACATTTTACCTAGAAAGGGAATTATAATTATCTTAAAAATAATTTATATTACCTTTTCATAACAAATTATTTCCCTAAAAATAATTATAAATAATATAAAAGTTATATAGGTACCATGATAAATAATCTCCTATAACTTTTATAGGATACATATAAAAAACCCTTACAAATTAGAATAACCATACATCCAACTTTCAATGTCATTATCTATAGGAAAAAAATTATTTTGAAATATATTGGATCAATTTCTAAGTGAAACCATTATAAAATATATAACATGATTACCCTATTCTATCCAGGTATACACATCATATATAATCTTCAATAACCACAGCATGAATAAAACATATTAAGATTTCACTTTTTCATTATAAAGTGATTAAAAAACTCTATAAACTCAAATGAAAATATCTTTGGAATATAAAAATACCATTTTCATTTAAAAAAAATTCAATAAAAATACCCATCAAAAGGAAAGTAGGTATTTTCATTAAGGAAAACATGATATTTATCAAAGGAATCCAAAAATAAAATAATGGCCATAGTATTGAGGAAAGTTATTTTCTTTATGTTTGTTAAGAATAGAATATTCCTTTTTATATTTCTCAATATTTTCCATATCAAACTTCTAATATATTAATTTTCAAAACCATTGAAAAAAAATAAAAGAGAAAAAAAATTAAATTTAGAAATAATTTATTCCCGTATAATTTTTTTAAAGAAAAATCATTTTAAAACATGTAAATTTAAAAGAAAATTTATAAGGGAAAAATTAAAAAATTAAGAAAACTCCCTTATCACATTGGAAATATTTACATAATAATCTCCATGAAATAATAACATTAAATAAACTATAAATTCCATGAGAATATAGAATTTCATGATATAACATGGTGAAGGGGTTGTATATACACCTATTAAAATAGTATAGGTTTATACCATCAAAATTTGCCTCAATGAAAAGAAATTGAGAAGAAGTCCCTTAACTTGAATCAAACTTGTCATGTGTGCCTTTATCATCTCAAATAATAAACCTATGTTAATTATTTTCTTTTGTGAGAAATGTTTTCAAGTTCATTATTACTTTTATTTAACTTTTACCATGTCATATATAATTACTTATTCAATTAAGCTTATGTTTGATGTTTTGACCATATTCTAATTATGCGTCAAAAATGTATTTGGTAAGCCAACTATGGTCAAAGTGGTCATTATTTAAAAATATACAAAATAATTATCATGAAATATTTATTATATATATACATCAATTATACAATCAATTATAATAATGAAATATGGTTTGATAAAATTAGTATGTTATAATCGTGGATATGGTAGGTTGTATATGTACATGATTGATGTATCCATTTTTAAAAAATATTTATGGAAAGAAGGTAAGTAATATTTTATCTTTATTGAATGATAATAATATAATATATACCATATTATTTCTGTTGGAACCATGGTTGTTCTATGCATGATTCGGAGTATGGTATGGTTTGTTTTTGTTGTCAATCCTCAGAGAAAGTTCAGAATGTGTGCCAGCAAAGTGATCATACAAAACAAACAGATAACAGGATTGAAGGTGGAATCATTTTCCAGTGTTTTCCAAATTTCTGAACCTCAAAATTGACAAATGAAGAAAAGTTTTTTTTTGGAAAAGGGACATGCGCACCGAATACTTGGAGGCTTGAAAACTTGAACACCATATGTTTTTCAAGATCAGATCATCAAAATATGGAAAAGGAAGAAGGGGCACCCAAGTTTGGGGTTCGTCGTGCAAGTGACTTACATGGAAGAGACTTGCACACTGAAAACCACGCTCCGAGGGAATACTTTTGCATCATCACACAGGGTATCCAAATGCCTATAAATAGTGGTCTAACCCTCCTCATTCAGGACGAAGTTCAGACATAGAGAAATTCAGAGCTCCTGTCGCATAGGTGTAGTGGTCGTGTAAGTGGTTGCGGGTCGCGCAAGTAGAGGTTGGCCGATAGTTGTTTGTTGCACATCCAAGGTGGTTTGGGCGAGAAAGGGGTGAGTCACGCAAGTTTGGATTTAGTGAAGGAGGTGTTGCGGAGGTGGTTTGGTGACACTTTCACGCCAGAATTTGAAGAAGCACGACTGTTGATAGTTGCGCGCTAGAATCAGTTTGGGGGTAAAAGGGTGTGAGTCGCGCATGTTTGGTGTTGAAGAATTGAGAGTCGTGCATGTGGTTGACGTGTACTTTCTCACCAGCTTTGGACTTTCACGCTGTATTTGAAACTTTTGTGCCAACTTGGAGAAGCACGCCAGGTTTTGTTGAGGTATGCCAGTCTTCTAGGGTTGTGAGAAAGCTGAATGATTACTCGATACCATTGGTGGAATGTGAGATTTTTCTTTGGGTGGAAGTTAGACTTCAACAGAGCATCTATATACAACAGAGGATTCATTAATTAGTGATGATGAAGAGACCTTCACATCTATAAACTGAGGGGGGCTTCACCAAAGGCAGTGAGCCAGGGGGAGTCGACTGGAGTGATCCGAGGGATGTAGTGAGCTATACCTGAAGTTTTGTAAAGGCAGTGAGCCTGGGATAGAGTGACTATGCCCGAAACATTGTAATCCACATCTAGTGAAGTTTAGTGGAATTTGGTACGACCGAAAAACTATAGGTGTATGCTCCTTGTACGTAGCCCATAGTGGTGAACCAAGTGAAAATTGTTATGTCATCTCTCTACATGTGAATGTATTCTTTCTGATCATTTTCATCATACAGGTTTAATATGATACTAAAACATGGAAAGAAGATCCATCACATTAAAATAGAAATTTTTCACCCTGATTCACCCCTCCCCTCTCAAGATGTCCTAGGGTCCTACAAGTGGTATCAGAGGGAGGTTGCTGGTGTTGAATATGTCCTTTGGCATCATGGAGAATGCAGTCAATGTCAGGGGAGTCCCTCTCTTAGAGGGATGTAATTTCTAGATCTAGAATAATAGAATGAGATCTCATCTAAGATCCCTTGGAATGGAATTCATTATTTCCACTGTCCAAGGTATTCATGTTGCTGATCCAACAGGGCTAGCTATAATGGATGCTGATAGGAAAATTCTTGATGTTTATGCTAAAGCACAGAATTCTCTCACCGCAACTCTTTTTGATCAGATCTATCTAAAGGTGATGTGTTTCACCTTAGCAAAATCCATGTGGGATAAACTCAAAAATATTTATGATGGAGATAGAAATGTGAAGGAGGAAAAATTACAAGTCCTACACAATCGGTTTGATGATCTGAAGATGCATCCAGATGATAATGCAGACTCATTCTTTAATTGAATTACTGAATTGGTTGGAGAAATTTGGGGTCTAGGTGAAGAAATCAAAGACATTGATATTTTAAAGAAAATATTAAGAAGACTTCCACCCCTGTATAATTCAAAGGTGTCTTCCCATGAGGAATTAAATCTTTCCAAACATTCTCTGGATGATCAACTAAGCAACTTGGTAGCATATGAAATGAGAGTCAAACTAGAAGATGCTACGACTTTTGTGAGAAAGGAAATAGCATTCAAGTCCATGGATAAACTGAAAATGTCAAAATATAGTTACATTGAAGATGACGAAGAAAAAGAAATTTTTTCTCTCATTTCAATGATGTTCCAAAAGGGAAAAAGGGAAATTCAAAGGGAAGTTATCTCTCACATGTTTTCGTAGTGGAAAATTTGGGCACATTGCCTCTCAGTGATTAAGAAAGATCAATGATGAATATACTGAAGATGAAAACATCGATAATCCTCAGAAAAGGTTTTTCAAAATTATAGACTTCAAATATGGAAAGAAAATACAGAGTAATAGTTTTTTCTGTGAAGAGGAATATGAGGATACTGAATTTTGTGAAAAAGAAGAACCTGAATTTAAAACAGGAAACTATGCTTCCATGATGTGTACCATTGAAAATTTATAACCCTCGATCAATAAATACAGATATACTCATATTACTCCTAATGGTGACTCAAAGACTCAAATTAAGGATGCTTTTTCCAAGTATAAGAATATATGTAAGATATGAAATAAGTGGAAGGAAATGGTGGAAGAATCATTATGAATATGTTGATGAGCTTGAAGCAGAAATTGAACGACTAGAAGAACTAGTGAGAGTTCAGTCTTCAATCCTTGAAAGCACAAATTATGTTGTGGAACTAAAGCTCGGAATTTAAGAAGAATAAAAGGTCATAAATGACCTTTCATCCAAATTGGAAGAGAATTCCAAGACTGTTGAGGGACATGAGGAAGAAGTTTTTACTCTAGGAGAAAAATTTAATGTCAATCAACCACAAATGAGGGTATGAAGAAAATTCATTTTGGAAGATTCTCAGATGCATAACTACTAGCAAGAGTCAAGTGTGGTTCAGATGGGTCTGGAAAAATACTGAGTGATCAAAGACCTGCTTGCATGGGAAATAGTGGAATTGGCTATGAAGCTTAGACAGAAACTACTGTAAGTAAAGAGATCCAAAAGAAGGACAAGATTAAAGTTGGACATGTTGAAGAATTACCTGAAGTGATGAAAAAGAAACCCTCAATCCAAACTAAAAGAAGAACTGAGAATTATCCTCAAACTTTCAGAAATGACAGTCAGTTCAACTATTCTCCCAAGGAAGAAGGAATGAGGATAAATTCAAGTGAGAAGACATTTCCTCTCATGAAGTGTCAGTTCTGTGGCTATCTACGCCATACCATGTCATATTGCAAAGATGCAAGGAGCTACATGAATGGGGATGGTCTGGGATGACAACAAAGTAGACTGACTTCAGATCCTCTATCTTATAGAAGAAATAGTTTCCATGTATACTGTTTTCATTGTTTATCTATTTCCATAAGGCTGTTTATTGCAGGCAGAGATTCGATAGGAGAGATTCATACAACTCTCAAAGACGTTTCATTATTCACCCACCTGCTGGTGTTGATCTCACAAATAGGTTTTCTCCTCTGGAATAAGATTTTGGGTATGAAGAATATAATTATGAGGAAGATATAATTATAATTCCATCAATATCTTACACTCAATCTAATATCTCTTGGAAATAAAAGAAGAAGATCGATAAATCCAATCTTGTTGAGGTTTCCCTCAAAGCTACAAAAACAATATCACCTAGATTCTGGATAGAATTTACTCGTCCCATATGATTGTTAATGCAGTCCTGTTAATGTAAATCCAAAGGAAGGTTGATAGTACAGTATGATTTGGTAATAATGGAGCTCTGAAACTCAAAGGTAGTGGAAGTACTGAATTAGCTAATAGAGAACTAAAGAAGACTGAAGTCCTTTTTGTTGATGACCTAAGTCATAATCTTCTCAGCGTGAGTCAACTCTGTGACTCAGGACTTATGGTTACTTTTAATCAGAAAGGCTACACTATCAAGGGAAAGATAAAGAATTCACCTATGAAGGGATACAGAACATAAGGAAACTTGTATCAGGTTGATTGTAAAGAAATTGTTTCTTACATGACTCTTGAAGAAGAAAACAGTTTGTGGAATTGGAGACTGGGACACATCAATCAACAAGACGTAGAGAAAATATCGAAATTGAGGATTGTCATGGAAATTCCCATACTAAAGTGTGAGCATGAAAAGTCTTGTGATTTTTTCATTCGTGGAAAGATGGTTTACAATTCCTATCGGCCAAAGAAGAAAAGGGAATCTCATTTCTTGATCTAATTCATACAGATGTATGTGGGCTGATAAATTAAGTCGGAACTCATGGATAAAGGTACTTTGTCCTTTTTATAGATGATTACAGTATAATGGCATGTTTAATGATCATTCACAGGAAACGATAACTGCTTGACTGCATGAAAACATATCGGTGAATCACCGAGAATGATACTGGATGAACAATCAAAGTGTTGCGATCTAACAATGGAGGGGAATACACGTCCATTGAATTTGAAAATTACCTGGAGAATCATGGGATACAACATGAGGTAGATATTGTAAGAACTCCACAACAAAATGGAGTTGTTGAACATAGTAATCGATAAGTGAACAACATGGCACGAACTATGATGAGTGAGAGTCGTATTTCACGACATTACTGGAAAGAGGCTGCTCAAGCTGCAGTATATATTCAAAATTGAACAGGACGTTATATGTTTGAGACGAAGAAACCATATGAATTGTGGCATGGAAGGATACCCTCTTTGAAATACTTTCATGATTTTGGAAGTAAATGCTTCATTAGGAACAAAGAAGGAAATCAAGGAAAGTCTGGTGATAATGCAGATGAAGGAATTTTCCTTGGATACTCAATGAACAAAAAATCCAACAAGTGTTTCAACACATGATTAGGAAGGATTATGGAAAAAAGTGATGTTAATATAATTGAAGAGAAAACAAAAAATTCTTCAAGGATGTCATATTCTGATGTGATAGAAAGTGAGGAAGAAAGTGAACGTGGAGAAAATACGAATACAGAAATAGAGGAAGCTATACAAAACACTCAGCAATCACATCATGATGTTGACTCAAAAATATTATCTAAAGAAGAAACTATGGTTGAAGATAATCCAACTGAACCACACAGGATAAATCGTAGAGCTGAGATTGATCCATCTAACATAATTGGGGACAGTAGTGCACCCACTCAATCAAAGAGGATGAGGAATAACCCGCAATCTTCATTTCTGTCAGTTGTGGAGCCATCCTCATTTGAAGAAGCTAAAAAGGATGAATCGTGGGTGAAATCCATGAATGAAGAGTTAGATCATATTGACAATAATCATACATAGGATCTTGTCCAGAGAACCGAAGGTCACAAAGTGATTGGTAGAAAATGGATCTTCATGAACAAGTTTGATGATCATGGAAGTGTTATTGGAAATAAGGAACGACTAGTATTGTAACATCCCAAGTAAGTAATGAATAATAGATATTTTTATCTATGTCTATTAATGATTAAGATAGTGTTATAGAGGCTTAAAATGAAAATAAATACAATCTTATGCATGGAATACACTAATATTCTTAAAAGATTGTTTTACTGCCTTTTGATGGAAAACCATTTTTGAATCTATATTTTGACAATTTTATAAACTATGTTTGTCAAAATAAACTTATTCTTTATGATTGGGACATAAAAATTTACCTTGTGTGAATTTTTGGTATTTTTCTGACAATGTTCATTTTTTAATGAATAGTGAAAAATACTGCATTTTACATCAAACTTGCTTTTTAATCTAATTTATTTATATGATTAGATTATCTTTTGAATTGGTCTTAATGTGTAATATGAATATATTTTTACCATTTTATCCAATGGTGGTCATTGGAATCAATTTCACTTTGAAATTAGACTTAAACTGGTGTCAATCTTTTGATACTTATTGTTTTGTAAAAACACGCTATTTGCTCTGGCAGCAAAAATTAATTATTAAATTAATTAATGTGACTTATATAATTTGAATTTTGTAAAATATACTTAATTTTTGAGTTCGGAATATCAAATATAGCTTAGGGTGAATTTTTGGTAATTTTCTGAAAAACTTCAATTTTTGATGAATAGTGAAACCACTAAGTGGTAATCAAGCAAACTGATTTTTCAGTTAAATGAAAGTTTACCACTAATGTGTATTGAATTTTGAAAATCCGACATACATTGTTGTCATTAAGAAGTAAAATGTGGTTCAATGAGATTAAAATAATTTTTTGGTGAATAGTAACTTATTAAGTTCTTAATCTCGATTAGTGGTAATTAGGGTAGTTTAAGGTATAAATAATGCTTTAATAATAGGAAATGACCTAGACACATGTCCCAACCTTATTTTTTGTGTCATGGCCGACCAAGAAAATCCATGGGTCAACTTGGGGACCCCATGGAGACACTTAGGTTTGGAAATGACATAAATAACTTTTTATTAAATGTTAAAGTAAAAATGACACAAACAAGAGATGTTTTACGAAAACAATTTTTACATGGGGTTATAAAGATCGGATTTTTGATTATAAATAGTCATTGGAAAGATAAAAAGCTTTCCTACATCATAGTATTTTTTTATGATTTTTAGACATTAAATAAATTAAATTATTTATGACATAATAATGATGCAACGATGACATCATTATTTGACGATTTAAATAAAATGGAAAGATAATATAAAATCTATGAACTACACATGTCAAAAACCAATTGGATGAGTGTATTTCGAACCCTTATCACCTTATCCACGAATTATATCAATGTGGGACCTTTTGAAACCGAAACACATTTTCAAATAAAGTAATATTTCTTTACTTCCCAAAAGTGCCCCTCCTCTCCTCTTATAAAAGGCCACCACATATACCTCATTTCACACACTCCTCAAGCCTTTGGCTCGGACAACCCCTTCCCATTTACTCTCTACACATCCCTCTCCGCATCCTATAGGATTCCCTTTGGGCAGAATCCTTTCAAAGGAAGCCTTTAGACTCAAATCAAAAGGAGTTACACTTTTAAAGGTAATTCATTCTCTCATGTTCATTTGTTTTATTTTGCTTCTCCAACCCCCTAAAATCTTTTTATTTACTTCTTTTGTAACAACACCAGTATCTTCAATATACTAGGATGTTGTTATAAGATTTATTTGAGCTACACTCTCACACAACTACATCAAATGGTTAAAGAACATACGGTTTCCGTGGATTGAGAAATTCTGCCTCCCGAAACGATGATTGTTCAATACTCATTTAACACCTTCAAAGGTGGCCATTATGATGTCACTATTTTTATATATGATATATAATATGTTTATTTTTTCCTTAAGCTTCTGTTTTTTTTTCATTTTTGGCATTCCTTTATGGTTTCCATTATGGGTAAACACGATATCTTCATTTTAGGAAGTGTGGACTACCGCCCCCTAAAAGTGATTTGATTCGTTAATACCATATGTGGGATGTGTAAAAGATAAAGTTAATGATATTATATATGTTATTATACTGGAATTATAATATACTCTTATATCATTATGATTCCATTCCATAAAATATGAAATAGAAATGGAAGTAGCGTTCATGCGTACGTACCGCTTACCGTCTCCATGAACGGTGCATATCATTTCTTACCTCTAAATGTGATGTAATATTATAAATGCATGTATGTACTGGATATATAGGACATATATGATATCTACATCATGAATACCATTCTGGATATAATGAACCTTTGACCAAATTAACAACATGTAAGTGTAAGAAGTCTATTTTTGACTTAAGAACCAAATACCGACAAAATAAACATTATTAACTTAACTGATTACATGATGTTCATAACATGGTATAAAAGGAATAATTAACTTGAAAAAGATTCATAAGAAAGTAGAGATTAACTCAAGTTTATTATTCAGGAGATTAAAGAACGATCGGGTCTAGTCGGATACGAGGTATGGGACTTCGTCTCAATCTCCTTTCGTTGAGGCATATTTTATTGTATACACAACTTTCTTTTATACGGTGTATAAATCCCTTTGACTTTTACGGAATATTTTTTATATGAAGCGTTTACTAAATGACAAAAGGGAATGTTTTTGTCGTACGTATGCGGCGACAACGATTTCTCCGCCGTCGTGACCGTTATTTGAGTTTCGACTTCCTCTACAAGCCATACCTTCTTTTTAAAAGAAAAATAAATACCATGTTTTACTTTTCTTTTGTTTTAGTATTGAAAATGGTTTTCATAATGTTTTTATATCAATGTGTTTTATTGATATCTCGTGATTGAAATGTGGAAATTTTATGTTTCCTTTATGCATGTTTTATGTGATATGATTATGTTATGGTTCTTGGGCATTATTATGAAGACGGGTGGTTCCGTGATAAACTAAGGGCGGGTGAGCCCGTTATAGCTCTCCAATGCATTGGGTAACGTGAAGGAGTGAAACGTTAAGGTTTCTCCGAAGAGATTTAGGGAATATACTGTGATGGGTATTCCAAACGTAACCAAGAGGGTTACTCCCTACGTAAGAATGTTATGAATGCCTCAAGTTACCTTTACGTATTATGATTTCTATGATTTATTCATGATTTTATGAGGTATGTTAAAGTGCCTATGTTTTATGGATAAAGTATGATTTCATTCTTATGTATATATGAACTCATGTTTCCTTTCCATGTTTTTTTTATATAACCCATACTGAGTTTTTATGCTCATCCCAAGTTTTTGAAATGTTTTTCACAGGTCAAGGGAAAGGTACATGATAAGATGATAGAGTCAAGGATGTGTCAAGAAATAATCCATGTTTTATTTTAAATGTGTTTCCATTGATGGGAATGAAGAATACTATCTTTATGTAACCACTTTGTTTATATGTGGAATGTAATGCAAGTTTTATGATCTAATTCTCTAAAACTCTAAACCCGAAAAGATCCTCAATGTGTAATCTTGTAATAACTCAAGATTAAGTAAGGTTTAAGGATGTGGCCTTATAGTTGGTATCAGAGGTCGGTTTAGATAACTTTAGGAGTTAGAATTATATTAAATGATTATCCAAAAATATTTTTTTTGAAATGATATAGCATTTGAAGATTACCATGTTGCTTCATCTAAGACATGTTTGTTCAGAATGGTTTTCCGTAGAGGAAACAGGGAAGCTGTGCTAGGAAGGCATACAGAAAGAAATAACCTTCCGAATCAGCATCCCGAGATGGTCGGAATTGGAACTGAATTGTTTGTTGCAGTAATGGCGTAGTTGACTCAAGCGATAAATGGCGGTGGTATCCATACACGAGATCATCCAGACCAACCGCAGAGGAACATGTCAGTGGTGGAACATTTCATGAGGCAACATCCCCCATCATTCAGAGGATCATCTGACCCTGTGCTAGCAGAAGGGTGGATTAAAGCACTGGAGAAGATTTTTGATGTCATGGGGTGTTCAGACAATCAAAAGGTTAGTCTTGCTATTTACCGTTTGGAGGGTGAAGCAGATCAGTGGTGGTCTATGGTTAAAAATATTAGGGACTCCGATGAGATTGATGCTCTTGACTGGGATGAATTCAAAGGCATGTTTCTTGATAAGTATTTTCCTAAGGCTGTTCGACTTAGGATGGAAAAGCAATTCTTGGAATTGAGGCAAGAGGAAGACTCAGTGGCTGCCTATGAAGAAAGGTTCACTCGATTGGCAAGGTATGCTCCAAATTTTATCCGGGACCTTGATAGTAAAATCAATCGTTTTTACTCAGGATTAAAGCCAAAATATTGAAGGGCATTATCTTCTCGTGAGTTTAAAAGTTATGAAAAGCTTGTTCGATGTGCTGAGAAGGTGGAAATGGAGTTTGCTGATGACCAAGTGTTCTATAAAAACCAGCAGAAGAAGAGACCGAGGTGGCAGTAGAAAGGTAAGAATTCTTCAAAAAAGTCTGATGGTAAGAGAACTAAGTTTCCAGTTTGTGATAAATGTGGCAAAAGGCATGCTGGGGAATGTCTTTTGAATTCGGGGAAGTGCTACCGATGTGGTAAGATGGGACATAAGGCTCGTGATTGCACTGAATGGGATCAAGGTGAAGGTAAGAACAAATTTGATTTACAGTTAGTGAAATGTTATAAGTGCAATGAGATGGGTCACTATGCAAACGAGTGTCCGACAAGGAGCTTGAGTGATGGGAATCAGTTATACTACAAGCAGAAAGGGGTGGTGAAATCCTTTGCAACTACTTCAGCAGATGTCGGGCCATCAAATGAAGTGGTATCAGGTACTTTGTTTGTTTTTTCAGATTATGCCAGTGTGTTTTTTGATTCGGGGTCTACACATTCTTTCATCTCTGAAACCTTTTGTAGTAAAATGGGAATACCATCTCAAGAAATGACCCCTGAACTATTGGTAAAAACACCTGGGGGAAGTGTCGAGGCAAAAAGAATTTATAAGAATCTTTCTATCCTTATCTGTGGAAAGAACCTACTTGCAAACCTTATTGTTCTACCTCTAGTAGAGTTTTATGTTATCCTGGGTATGGATTGGCTCTCTATTTACCATGCTAAGATTGACTGTAGAGCTAAAGAAGTTTCTTTTCAGAAAGACTTTCAGTTTGTTTACAAGAATGAACCCTTACTTTTGATAACATATCAAGAGGCCGAGAAACTTGTAAAAGATGGAAATGAATGTTACCTTGCACACGTCGTTGAAAATAAAGGAACTGTTCAGATTAATGATGTGCCAGTGGTAAATGAGTATCCTGATGTTTTTCCTGATGAGTTTCCTGGAATAATACCAGATCGGGAAGTTGAGTTTATTGTTGAATTAGTTCATGATGCTAAGCCGATTTCAAAACCCCCTTATCGAATGGCACAAATTGAACTTTTAGAGTTGAAGGAGCAATTGCAAGATTTATTAGGGAAAGGTTTCATTAGACCTATCACATCACCTTGGGGTGCTCCTGTTTTATTTGTTAAAAAGAAAGATGGTTCTATGAGACTTTGCATTGATTATAGAGCCTTGAATAATATCACTGTTAAGAACAAATATCCTTTGCCTCATATCGATGATTTGTTTGATCAGCTCCAGGGAGCTCAGTTTTTTTCAAAGATTGACCTAAGATCGGGGTACCATCAGCTGAAGGTAAAGGAGGCAGATATTCCGAAGACCGCGTTCCGTACGAGATATGGCCATTATGAATTTGTAGTAATGCCTTTTGGGCTAACCAATGCACCTGCTGTATTCATGGACTTAATGAATAAAATTTTCCATGAGTTCATGGATAAGTTTTTGGTGGTTTTCATTGATGATATTTTGTTGTTTTCTAAAAGTAAAGAGGAGCATGAAAAACATTTAAGGGTTATCTTGTAAACCTTAAAAGAAAAGAAACTGTATGGGAAATTCAGCAAGTGTGAGTTTTGGTTGCAACAAATTTCTTTCCTTGGTCACATTGTTTCTAAAGATGGAATAACTGTTGCTCCTGCAAAAACAAAAGTTGTGGAAGAATGGCCAAGACCCACAAATGTAACCGAGATTCGTAGCTTCCTTGGTTTGGCGGGATATTACCGAAGGTTTGTTAGAAATTTTTCACGGTTATCTAGTCCAATGACTAAGCTAACTCGGAAGGGTGTTAAGTTTATCTGGACAAAAGAATGTGATGATTGTTTTCAGGAATTGAAAAGAAGATTGCTGAATGCTCCAGTTTTGGCACTACCTTCCAGGAATGGTGAGTTTGTTATATACAGTGATTCTTCATTGAAAGGACCTGGTTGCGTCCTAATGCAGAATGATCAGGTAATTGCTTATGCTTCACGACAGTTGAAAACTCATGAAGTAAATTACCCTACACATGATTTGGAACTAGCTGCTATTGTTTTTGCTTTAAAAATTTGGAGGCATCATTTGTATGGAGTAAAGTGTGAAATATATACTGATCACAAAAGTTTAAAGTTTATATTCACTCAGAAAGAGTTAAACATGAGACAGAGGATATGTCTAGAATTAATCAAGGATTATGATTGTACAATTCATTACCATCCGGGAAAAGCAAATAAAGTGGTTGATGCTTTGAGTCAAAAAAGTAATGCTTCATTAACAATGTTTCGTTTGGAACGTGATCCTTTGGTTAACGATTTGATGAACTTTGGCATAGAAGTTGTTGGTGCAGGAAGTCCTTCTGTTTTGTTTCAGGTATCAGTGAGATCTTCTCTATCAAATAGAATCAAGCAAGCACAGAAGCAAGACAGTGAGTTGCAGAAAAAGGTAGAGCTGGATCAGAAAGGTAAGTTGCCTGAATTCAACATTGATAATGATTGTGTTTTGAGATTTGGGAAGAGATTGTGTGTGCCTTGTGATTCACATTTGAAGAGAGAATTGTTATGTGAAGCTCATAGTTCTCCGTTTTCAGTTCATCCGGGCAGTACTAAGATGTATAGAGATCTGCGGGAGTATTACTGGTGGGATGGAATGAAAAGAGATATTGCTGATTTTACTGTGAAGTGTTTGACTTGTCAGCAGGTTAAAGTAGAGAGGCAGTTACCGAAAGGGATGCTTCAGCCTTTACCAGTGCCAGAGTGGAAATGGGAGAATATATCCATGGACTTTGTTGTTGGATTACAGAAGACATCTCGAGGTAATAATGCAATCTGGGTTATTGTTGATCGCTTGACCAAATCTGCTCATTTCCTTGCTATACGAGATACTTTCTCTCTTGATCAACTTTCCCGTTTGTATCTTAAAGAGATAGTCAGGTTACATGGAGTTCCTCTCTCCATTGTATCGGATCGTGATCCCAGGTTTACTTCTAACTTTTGGAAAGGCCTTCAGAAGTCGTTGGGTACTGAATTAAATTTTAGTACAGCTTTTCATCCTCGATCAGATGGGCAGTCAGAACGAAAAATTCAGACATTGGAGGATATGCTACGATCTTGTTCTATGGATTATCAGGGAAGTTGGGACCAACATCTTTCTTTGGTTGAGTTTTCATATAATAACAGTTTCCATTCCAGTATACAGATGGCACCATTTCAGGAATTATATGGGAAGCGGTGTCGAACTCCAGCTTTCTGGGATGAAGTGAGTGAAAGGAAGTTGATGGGACCAGAATTGGTAGAAGAGATGGCAGAAAAAGTTCAGCTGATTCAGAAACACATGGGAACAGCTCAGAGCAGGCAGAAGAGTTATGCGGATAACCGGAGGAAGGATCTATCTTTCGAGGTAGGTGATCATGTTTTTCTCAAGGTTTCTCCTTGGAAAAGTGTGATGAGATTTGGTAAGAAAGGAAAGTTGAGTCCAAGGTTCATTGGACCATACAAAATTCTGGAAAGAGTTGCATAAGTTGCATACCGAGTGGCTTTACCTCCGAGTTTATCTCAGGTACACAATGTTTTTCATGTTTCGATGTTGAGAAAGTATATGCCAGATCCATCTCATGTTTTGAGTCCAGAGGTAGTTCAGCTGGAAGAGAACCTATCTTATGAGGAACAACCGGTCCAGATTCTTGACCACAGGGAGCAAGTGTTACGGAATAAGGTGATTAAGCAGGTAAAGGTTTTGTGGAAAAACCACATGATTGAAGAGGCAACATGGGAATCTGAAAATGCAATGAGGGATAAGTACCCCCATTTATTCGATAAGTAAATAAATTGCGGGGACGCAATTTTCTAAAGGGGGGAAGGATGTAACATCCCAAGTAATTAATGAATAATATATATTTTTATCTATGTCTATTAATGATTAAGATAGTGTTATAGAGGCTTAAAATGAAAATAAATACAATCTTATGCATGGAAAACACTAATATTCTTAAAAGATTGTTTTACTGCCTTTTGATGGCAAACAATTTTTGAATCTATATTTTGACAATTTTATAAACTATGTTTGTCAAAATAAACTTATTATTTATGATTGGGACATCAAAATTTACCTTGTGTGAATTTTGGGTATTTTTCTGACAATGTTCATTTTTTAATGAATAGTGAAAAATACTGCATTTTACATCAAAACTGCTTTTTAATATAATTTATTTATATGATTAGATTATCTTTTGAATTCGTCTTAATCTGTAATATGAATATATTTTTACCATTTTATCCAATTGTGGTCATTGGAATCAATTTCACTTTGAAATTAAACTTAAACTGGTGTCAATCTTTTGATACTTATTGTTTTGTAAAAACACGCTATTTGCTCTGGCAGCAAGAATTAATTATTAAATTAATTAATGTGACTTATATGATTTGAATTTTGTAAAATAGACTTAATTTTTGAATTCTTAATATCAAATATAGCTTAGGGTGAATTTTTGGTAATTTTCTGAAAAACTTCAATTTTTGATGAATAGTGAAACCACTAAGTGGTAATCAAGAAAACTGATTTTTCAGTTAAATGAAAGTTTACCACTAATGTGTATTGAATTTTGAAAATCCGACATACATGGTTGTCATTAAGAAGTAAAATGTGGTTCAATGAGATTAAAATAATTTTTTGGTGAATAGTAACTTATTAAGTTTTTAATCGCGATTAGTGGTAATTAGGGTAGTTTAAGGTATAAATAATGATTTAATAATAGGAAATGACCTAGACACATGTCCCAACCTTATTGGTTGTGTCATGGACGACCAAGACAAGCCATGGGTCAACTTGGGGACCCCATGGAGACACTTTGGTTTGGAAATGACATAAATAACTTTTTATTAAATGTTAAAGTAAAAATGACACAAACAAGAGATGTTTTACGAAAACAATTTTTACATGGGGTTATAAAGATCATATTTTTTATTATAAATAGTAATTGGAAAGATAAAACGATTTCCTACATCATAGTATTTTTTTATGATTTTTAGACATTAAATAAATTAAATTATTTATGACATAATAATGATGCAGCGATGACATCATTATTTGACGATTTAAATAAAATGGAAAGATAATATAAAATCTATGAACTAAACATGTCCAAAACCAATTGGATGAGTGGATTTAGAACCCTTATCACCTTATCCACGAATTATATCAATGTGGGACCTTTTGAAACCGAAACACATTTTCAAATAAAGTAATATTTCTTTACTTTCCAAAAGTGCCCCTCCTCTCCTCTTATAAAAGGCCCCCACCTCTACCTCATTTCACACACTCCTAAATCCTTTGGCTCGGCCAACCCCTGCCCATTTAATCTCTCCACATCCCTCTCCTCATCCTATAGGATTCCCTTTGGGCAGAAACCTTTCAAAGGAAGCCTTTAGCCTCAAATCAAAAGGAGTTACACTTTTAAAGGTAATTCATTCTCTCATGTTCATTTGTTTTATTTTGCTTCTCCAACCCCCTAAACTCTTTTTATTTACTTATTTTGTAACAACACCAGTATCTTCAATATACTAGGATGTTTTTATAAGATTTATTTGAGCTACACTCTCACACAACTACATCAAATGGTTAAAGAACATACGGTTTCCGTGGATGGAGAAATTATGCCTCCCGAAACGATGATTGTTCAATACTCATTTAACAACTTCAAAGGTGGCCATTATGATGTCACTATTTTTATATATGATATATAATATGTTTATGTTTTCCTTAAGCTTCTGTTTTTTTTCATTTTTGGCATACCTTTATGGTTTCCATTAGGGGTAAACACGATATCTTCATTTTAGGAAGTGCGGACTACCGCCCCCTAAAAGTGATTTGATTCGTTAATACCATATGTGGGATGTGTAAAGGATAAAGTTAATGATATTATATATGTTATTATACTAGAATTATAATATACTCTTATATCATTATTATTCCATTCCAGAAAATATGAAATAGAAATGGAAGTAGCGTTCATGCGTACGTACGGCTTACCGTCTCCATGAACGGTGCATTTCATTTATTACCTCTAAATGTGATGTAATATTATAAATGCATGTATGTACTGGATATATATGACATATATGATATCTACATCATGAATACCATTCTGGATAAAATGAACCTTTGACCAAATTAACAACATGTAAGTGTAAGAAGTCTATTTTTGACTTAAGAACCAAATACCGAAAAAATAAACATTATTTACTTAACTAATTACATGATGTTCATAACATGGTATAAAAGGAATAATGAACTTGAAAAAGATTCATAAGAAAGTAGAGATTAACTCAAGTTTATTATTCAGGAGATTAAATAACGATCGGGTCAAGTCGGATACGAGGTATGGGACTTCGTCTCAATCTCCTTTCGTTGAGGCATATTTTATTGTATACACAACTTTCTTTTATAGGGTGTATAAACCCCTTTGACTTTTACGGAATCTTTTTTATACGAAGCATTTACTAAACGACAAAAGGGAATGTTTTTGTCGTACGTATGCGGCGACAACGACTTCTTCACCGTCGTGACCGTTATTTGAGTTTCGGCTTCTTCTACAAGCCATACCTTCTTTTTAAAAGAAAAATAAATACCATGTTTTACTTTTCTTTTATTTTAGTATTGAAAATGGTTTTCATAATGTTTTTATATCAATGTGTTTTATTGATATCTCGTGATTGAAATATGGAAATTTTATGTTTCCTTTATGCATGTTTTATGTGATATGATTATGTTATGGTTCTTGGGCATTATTATGAAGACGGGTGGTTCCGTGATAAACTAAGGGCGGGTGAGCCCGTTATAGCTCTCCAATGCATTGGGTAACGCGAAGGAGTGAAACGTTAAGGTTTCTCTGAAGAGATTTAGGGAATATACTGTGATGGGTATTCCAAATGTAACCAAGAGGGTTACTCCCTATGTAAGAATGTTATGAATGCCTCAAGTTACCTTTACGTATTATGATTTCTATGATTTATTCATGATTTTATGAGGTATGTTAACTTGCCTATGTTTTATGGGTAAAGTATGATTTCATTCTTATGTATATATGAACTCATGTTTCCTTTCCATGTTTTTTTTATATAACCCATACTGAGTTTTTATGCTCATCCCAAGTTTTTGAAATGTTTTTCACAGGTCAAGGGAAAGGTACATGATAAGATGATAGAGTCAAGGATGTGTCCAGAAATAATCCATGTTTTATTTTAAATGTGTTTCCATTGATGGGAATAAAGAATACTATCTTTATGTAACCACTTTGTTTATATGTGGAATGTAATGAAAGTTTTATGATCAAATTCTCTAAAACTCTAAACCCGAAAAGATCCTCAATGTGTAATCTTGTAATAACTCAAGATTAAGTAAGGTTTAAGGCTGGGGCCTTATAAGTATATAAAGGATACTCCCAGATTAAAAGCATTGATGTTGAAGAAACCTTTGCTCCAGTGGCTAGACTGGAGTCAATCAGGCATTTCCTTTCCATGGCACTCCAAAGAGGATATAAACAATATCAAATGTATATAAATATAGAATTCTTGAATGGTGTACTCGAAGAAGAAGTCTACATTAAACAACTAGTAGGTTTTTTTCTTGGAATTGATGAAACAAAGTTCTATAAACTGAAGAAATCTCTATATGGTTTGAACCAGGCACCATGAGCATAGTATTCCCAGCTGGACTCGTATCTCAAGAAGTTGAAATTCAAAAGAGTAGGAGTAGACCACAAACTATATGTGAAGAATTATCCAAAAGATTAGTTCATGGTTCTAGTCTATGTTGATGATATCATATTTGGTGGCAGCAGGTAGAAATCAGTGGATATATTTTCCAATCACATGTAATCAGAATTTGGAATGTCTAGGATTGGGGAGTTCACATATTTCTTGGGGCTGAAGGTGATTCAAAATAAGGATTACACTTTCATTTATCATGAAAACTATGCAAGACAGATGCTGAAGAATTTTAATATGCAAGACTCCAAACCAATGTCAACTCTGATTGTAGTTGGAACTAAACATCAAAAAACAAGAGGATGGGACCTCTGTAGATCCGACCATGTATAGAAAAATCATTGGGAGCCTACTTTACCTAACAACGATAGTGCCAGATATTGTCGTTGCTACAAGTCTTGTAGCCCACTTTTAGAGTAATCTAAAAGAGGAACATATGGATACTGTAAAAAGAATCATGAGTTATATTCAAGGTACTCACAATTGTGGATTATACTTTACTGCAGGAAGAGACAGTGAATTATCAGCATTTTCTGATGCTGACTGGGCTAGAGATGTTGTGAAAAGAATTTCCACCAGTGGTGGTGCATTCGATATTGGGAATAAATGTGTTGGCTGGTTAAGCAAGAAACAAGAAAGTACTTCTCTTAGTACAGCTGATGCTGAGTATATCTCTACCACAAAGGCATGCACTTAACTGTTAAGTATGAAGCAACAACTAACATATATTGGTAATATGGTGAAACTACCAATGGTGATTTACTGTGATAACAAGATCTCAATTGATCTTATGAAGAATCGTTTTCAGCATTCTCGTATGAAACATATTGAAATCAGGTATCACTTTATCAAATAGAAAGTTGAACAAGGCATGATTAGAATGGATCATGTGGGTATGGATGAGAAAGTGGTTGATATCCTGACGAAGACACTATCAGCGACTATGTTTGAGAAACATTGGTTGAACCTAGGTGTTCAGCCACCTCCCAGTGCATAAGGAGGTTACGAAATTCCCCTCTCCCCAGTTTTGTTAATTGTTTTTAATCTGTTTATGGATGCGATGCGGGTTTGTGGGGGAGATATTATCTAGGGAGATTGTGGTTTGAGCTGAACAATAAACAATTACCGGTCTTTGGGTTTATTGTCAATAGGGGAGAAAGGAACAAATTTAGGTATGTAATGCATTTGTGACACGTTGAGAATATAGTGTCGATGATAGGATGGGAAGGAATACAATGGACATGTAATGCTTCTGTGACACAGTAAGAGAATTTTTTGTTAATCATTGAGAATTCCAAAACACAGGAACCCAATTCAAGCTTCCACTCTTGTTTTTTACACCGAGCATTTCTCACATAGACTTAGAGTGTTGGCTGAGTTGATTCTCGCGTTTATGGTTTACCTATGTCTGGTGATCTATTGAATTTATTTACTGATTTCCAACAAACCAAAAGGGGGAGATTGTTGGAACCATGGTCGTTCTATGCATGAATTGGTGAATGGTATGGTCTGTGTTTTTTTTCAATCCTCAAATAAAGTTCAGAATGTGTTCCAGCATAGTGATCATACAAAACAAGAAGATAACTAGATTGAAGGTGGCATCGTTTTCCAGTGTTTGCCAAATTTTGGGACCTCAAAATTGACAAATGAAAAAAAGTGTTTTTGGAAAAGTGACTTTCGCACTAAGGACTTGGAGGCTTGGAAACTTGTGCCCCATATGTTTTTCAAGATCAGATCATCAAAATATGGAAATGGAAGAAGGGGCGCCCAAGTTTGGGGTTGGTCGAGCAAGTGACATGCACGGTAGAGACTTGCGCGCCGAATCCTGCGCACCGAGGGAATACTTGTGTGTTGTCACGTAGGGTATTCAAATACCTATAAACAGTGGTTGACCCCTCCTCATTCAGTACAATGTTCAGACTTATATAAATTCAGAGCTCTCGTCGTGCTGGTGTAGTGGTCGTGCAAGTGGTTATGGGTCGCACAAGTAGAGGTTTCATTACAGTTGTTTGATGCTCGTCCAAGGTGGTTTGGGCGAGAAAGGGCTGAGTCACGCAAGTTTGTAGTTAGTGAAGGAGGTGTCGCGTAGGTGGTTTGGTGACACTTTCACACTAGAATTTGAAGAAGCGCGACAGTTGATAGTTGTGCGCCAAAATCGGCTTGGGGGTAAAAGGGTGTGAGTCATGCAATTTTGGTGTTGAAGAAGTGAGAATCACGCAAGTGGTTGAGGTGGACTTGCGCGTCAGCTTTGGACTTGCGTGCTAGCTTTGAAACTTTTGTGCCAGCTTGGTGAAGCACACCAGGTGTTGTTGAAGTATTCCAGTCATTCTGGGGCTACTCGAAAGCTGAAAGTTTTTCCGATACTACTGGTGTAAAGTGAGATTTGTCTTCGGGTGGAAGTTGGACATCAACAGAGCATCTACATACAACAGATGAAGCATTCATTGGCGATGAGGAAGAGAACTTCATGTCTATAATCTGAGTGGGACTTCACCAAAGCCAGTGAGCTAGGGGGAGTCAACTGGAGTTATCTGAGGGACGTAGTAAGCTATCCGTGAGCTTTTGTAAAGGCAGTGAGCCTGGGACATAGTGATTGTGCCCAAACCTTTGTAATCCACATCTAGTGAAGTTTAGTGGAATTTGGTATGACTGAAAACATGTTGGCATATTGTCCATGGACATATCCCTTAGTGGTGAACCATGTAAAAACTGTTGCTTCATCTCTCTGCATGTGAATGTTTTCTTTATGATCATTTTCATTATACAAGTTTAACAAGTTCCTAACAACGTGGGAACAAGATCCATCACATAAAAAGAAAAAGTTGTCACCCTCATTCACCACTCACCTTTTGGGGTGTCCCGGGGTCCTAATTTTTTTTAATGTTTTTATATATTTCATTAATGAGGTGATGTTATGAAAATAGTGTCTCATCTCTTCATGAAGGCGGTAGTCCACACGTTCATGAACGACATTGTAATTTTTCATAGAGTGAAAAGGTAATAAACAAAGTGATATATTATGTTTAAATAAAGATAAATATTTTATTAATATCATAATTATTCCATTTATATCATTTATATTCATTATATTTCTTCTCATTACCTTCCATGTAATGTGTTAATGAAAAATGAATCACATTGTTCAAGAGGAAGGATCCCAACATTCACATGAGGAACATTATCATATCCCCAAAAAATGGAATGTAAAAAAAGTTATATATGAAATAATAAATATAGAGGTATAATAATTTTAGAAATATCATATATATATATATATACTTTATATCAATCATCATACCCAATTGTGATAGGTGGTAATGGAAAATCGAATGACATCGGTTCGTCGGGCGGTAGTCTGTCGTACACACAATTGTTGATTTTGTAAAGCATTTGACAGAAAAGGAAAAGGATTTAGGTTTTTTAATTAACCTAATAAAATATAATTTTATGTAAGATAAAAAAATATTTTATAATAATTATTTAATTATAATTTAATGTGTTTGAGGAAGAAGTAAAATAAAAACACTCCTAGAAGAGCATTACAACTTCTTCAGGTAAAGTGTTTTCCTTTGCACCAAAGTAAGTCATTAAATGGATTTATGATCACACTAATGATTATAAAATTATATAATTGAATTATATAATATATTTGGTAATTTATTGGATGAAATAAATAATTTTTATAGTGTGAATAGAGGAGGAGGGTGGTGTCTTTTACAAGAGAGTTGAGTCTCACACTAGTAATTTTTTAAAAGAATGAATTATTCCCACATTGTTTTCATGTAAAAAGTATCCAAAAGGGAATATTATTTACAATATGTGTTATAAGATATAAAATTACAATAAAATATATTTCATACAAGTTTTAATTCATTTTAACTCCTATTATTTTATTTTAACCTCTCGATAAATCTAATTTTACCTAAACCATGGTAATTCCTTTTAATTGTTTTCACTATTGATTTTGGTCAAAATAATGTTTGACCATATTATAAAATATAAATCATGGTTATTAAAAATATTTAATCAATTTTAAAAACCTTAATTCACATAAGTGGAATATTTTAATTTAAAACAAACCCCACGGACTCGACGAAAAAGTAGGTTTTCAATTATAGTATTTTTTGAGAAAAAGATGGTTTTATATTAACTCTATGTCCAAAAATAATAACTGTTTGAAACTAATTTCAAATTTAATGATATATAAAAAATAAGTTTCCTTTAAAACATTCCACATTAGTGTTTATTTTAATTAAATAAAATGGGGAAACATTACTTATTGTTAAACTATTTTTTGGAAAATTCCATTTTTATACCCAAAAAAAACTTATACTAATATACAATAGAAATTTGATTGAAGAATAATTAAGTGGATTAGATATAAATATATAATAATTATTTTACATTAAATAATATTGAAAATATATTGGTACTTTTAAAATAAATATATTATTCAAATGAAAATACATTTTTTTTACAAAAATCGACATTTTTCATTGTTCCCTGAAAAATCAATATTTTCTGTAAAATAAAAAAATTTCACCATAAGTAAAGTTTTATAGTATGATTCCAAAAAAATATATTAATATTTTAAAATTCTAATCCATAAATTTATTAATTAATCTTTTAAATAAAACCTCATAATAAAATATTTTAGTTAAAACTATTTACATTTTTATTTAACAATTACATATTTTTTTATAAAAAATATAACTATCTAACTAATATTAATAAGTATGAAAATTATTTATTATAAAATAAAGTAGGTTTATAAATATTTTATTAACATTTTACATGATATATCATCAATCTACTTATTCTCTTTATATTAAAAGTTTCATTTGATTTTATTATTTAAAGGGGCCTACAATTAAAAAGATTCCAAAGTGGTAAATGATTGATGTTACAATCTCATTGTTTTTCATGATTATATATAATTATTATTTTAATGAAAGAAAATTATTACAATAACATCCTTAATTTTTTAATCTAGTTATTTCAGGAAAATACATTATTTCCTTTCTTTTTCCTCTCATTATGTACTCAATAGTTCAAAATAATGTTTTTATGGAAAACCAATTTCATCTTTTTATTTGAACAAAAATAATTTTCTTATATATTCATGATCTATGAAAATGTTTTTAATTATTTTTGACATTATCCAAACTATTTAATTAATAAATTTTTAAATATATTTGTATTTTTACAATTTATTTTAAAAGAAATCTTTATGTCATTTTCAAAACAAGGTCTGTTTGGATTTTACCAAAAATGTGAAAGGAACATTTGTTTTAATGTATATAACATGAATCTTATCTTCCACCATCATGGAAAAAAAATTTAATACTTCCTTATTAATATCATAACGTTATTTTAAAGTAAATGGATTTTGAAAATATTTTCTAATTTAAAAAAGTGTTTTTCTAAATTAAAAGCCTATTTTCCTCGATAAATTGTACAAGTGATCTTTAAAAATCATTTTCCATATAATATTAAGTCCTTTGATGTTAATTATAATTTACTAGAGATAATATTGATTTATACCATTATTACTCTTTCTCTGAATGGTTTATGTTTATAATGAATTTTATTTCTGAAACTCGTTTCTTTTCCATGGGTTATGCTATGATAAAATGTTCTATAAAACCCATTTCATTTAATAGGTTATAATATGATAGAATGATTTATGAACCCCATTTAGTTTATTTCTCATATGTATAATGTTTTATGATTATATGGAATAAAAATGAATGGATTATGTTGCATGTGGGCGCTATATATCCCTCTAATGTATTGGGTAATGATTAATGAAACATGATCTCAAAGAGTACATGGAAGGTTATCCCAAGAAAAAAATTGGGTGCACAAGAGGTTATCCTAATCCCAAATTATGTATATAAGTGATTATCCAAGCCTAACATTTTATGAATGTCTTGGTGGGTATCCTTGACATAAGTTTTTATATGATTATGTGTATGAAAAAAAATCTATGTCTTATTCAAATGTTATGCTCTAATGGAATATGTTCTTTGATAACATTATGATTAATGTCCTGTAAACAAGCCTGATTTTTTTAATGAATTACATTTATGATCTAAAATTTAAAGGTTAGGTTTTTTAAATGTAATTATCATCTTATCATACACATATTATGATGTTATTTTGATATATACCTTGTTTACCCTAGAAAATCATTTGATATCACACAATCACATGTTTCCTTTTTTTAGGATATGAAGATAGGTGTTATGTATGATAAGTATAAAAGGGGTGATAGTTATGAAGAACATAGTGGGAGATGACATATATAACTTATGGATGATTTATTTATCTGTCAATTTTTTTCAAAAGGTTCTAGACCAAAATGATTCAATTGTGGATCATTATGTTATGTCTTGAATATTTGTCTACTAAGATGTAATATTTATGTATCAGAAGTGTCTTTATTTATAGTTGGTATTAGAAAAAATTTTAGTTAAATTTAGTAAAATATTATGAAAAACATTATTGATATGCCTAAGGTTATATATATGTATATTTCTAAGGATATTTCTAAGGATACGTCTAAGGTAAATTCAATGTATTTTAAAAAGTCATAGAATTCTATTGAACGACGGAGTGAGTGGTTTCCAAGTAATTACATCCCTATATAGAAACTACAAGTGGATTTGGCTCTATAAATGTGGTAACTTTAGGTAATAACATTTAAATGGGTGTATTGATATGGACTATAGCATCACCTGATAAATGATAATAGGCCTTGTTACACACTTGGCTTGACACCCTCAGGGGATATTCTATGGAAATTCACAAACTCTTTATGAACCATTAGGAATGATTTAAATTATGATCATTAATGAATTAGTTTAAGGATAATTTTACATATATTTTTAATAATTTTTCATTATTTAGATATCCTATAAATTATTTTTCATTATTATGTGTGTTCTCACACAATGATATTTTTTTTAGTCAATGGCGGGAACTAGAAGTAACTAGATTAGCATTGGATGATATATAAAATGTTTTTATAAGAAAAGAATGTGTATGATGACTTTATTTAATGATATTTTGATTATTCCTAATCAGTTATCATTGTACATTATTAACAACTTACACCTTAATCAACTCTCAGACTAACCAAAGAAGAGAATGATAGAGTTTACTGAGAGCTCAGGTGGTGGAGACCAAGGAAAAAAGATTAAATTTTTTAGATATCAATAATGTGGAACGAATCACTCCATGGAATGTCTCAAATGAAAGAGAATTTGTTTTATATGTAATGAATAAGGGAATAGAGTAACATATTTCCAAGGAAAATCGAAAATTTTAGTTAATTCAATGGATGATTATAAAGTTATCACTAAGGTTCATCAATCGTTGAATGTTTTAAATATGGTAAGTATGGGAAATATATCAATCAATATCCTAGGGGTAAATCTCATGAAAAGGACCATAAAGGTAGTACTAGTAATGGTTTTTTATTGATGATGAAGAGACAAAAACGTTCACATAAAAGGAATGATGTATTATGTAATATTATGGTGAAACCTAGTTAATGGGTTAACAATGAATTATAATAATTATAGTGTGTATGTATTGGAATTCAATATTTATTTTATATGAATCATGAAATATATAAGTATTGTTTAGTATAAGTTTTTCATTATGTATTTTCGGAATATTTTGAATAATACTAATGACCTAGGAAATTTATTTGATTACAAAGTGATATTTTATGGAAAACACTTGATTAAGGGTATATAAACCTTAATATATCATTTATGTAGAAAAAATGGTGTTTAGTTTGGTAAAATAGATGGTTGATATTGATAGAGTAAATTTGATAGTATTGATGACCTTAGAACTGATTAATGATTTATTGATAAAGTGGTTACTATTACAATTGATGGATTTTAGATAATTTTTTTATTTATTAAATATACTCTACAATTTGTTATTTTATATATGGAATGGGGATTAATGTTTGTTTTCATTGATTTTTTATCGTAATTATAGTTTTTACCATTATTTGAGAGAATATATAACCTAGGTATTCACATATTTTCATGTTACCAATATGAGCTACTTAATTATAATTTTTGTGACTATAGTTAATTTGATTTTTGGAAATTCATTAACCTCCTCTATAAATTTTTAATTTTAGAAGGGTTATGAGGTTAATTATTTATGGAATACTTTTAATTGAACTATGGATGAGTTTTTAGAGATTAATGTATTAATTCTCCATATGAAGATTTATTCATATTAGATAACCAGTGTTAACCCTTTTTTTATGATTAGTAGAGATAAATAAATTAAATATAATTCTTTTTTGTATATTATGATCTGTTAGTGCTTCATGAATAAAAAAATTATCTTCATTTCTTTGAGTAAGAGATGAAGTATAAATTTATAAAAACACAACCAAAGGATGAAAACTTTATTACGATATCAAGTAAATCTATGCCCTAGGTATACCTATCACTTTTAAATTATTGATCATATCTGGATGGTGGATTATCGAGTGGTGCTTCCACCAAACCTACCTCAAGTTCACGATGTGTTCCATGTATCTCTGGTGAGGAAGTATATAATTGATCCATAACAATGTAATTAAATAATAGGTCTTACCACTAGAACATGATATTCCTTAAGAGGAAAAAAGTGGTGAATATTATGTATCATATAGAGAAGGTACTACAAAATAAGACCTCTAATCGAGTCAACGGTTTATGGTGAAACCAACAACTTAAGGAAGCTATTTAGGAACCTGATGATATAATAAGAAAAAATTATCCTCAATTGTTTATATGTGAGAGATTAATTTCAAGGGATAACTTCAAATTAATGGGGGTATAAATTTATACCCTGATATTTTATGAAATATTTGTCTTTCAAATTAATTTAATTTCTTCAGTAGCTTTTGTTACACACAATAACGAGTTTTAACAAAATTCGAGATACAATAAAACTTTTATTATTTAATATGATTATTATCTCATAAACATTATAATTGATGATATGAATAGTATTAAATGATTTATGAAAGTATATGTTTTACACATATTTAAAAAATTAATTCTTTGGTGACTAATTAATTATAAATAAAAATAAAAACCATTTGAAAATGAATGAAATATTTTTCTAAAAAATATTTATTCTTATAAACATGTTGTATCTAAAAAATGAATAAAATATATATTTAAGGATTTTAAATAAACATATATTATATATTAAATCAAATTTTAAACATTTATCTTTTTTTAAGGATCATATAAGAATAAATCCAATTTTAACTTTAAAAGCTAAATTTTTTTGAAAGGCATTTTTGTAACCCTTTTCGCGCTTATATTAAAATTAATTTTTTGAAAATTTCATTTTATTTATTTAAAATAATAATAATTTTTGAGTAAACATTGTCAAAATTATCTTGTAGTTAATTTTTTATAATTTCATAAAAAGATTAAATTTTCAGTGAATAGTGAAAAATATTGGGTTTTAATAAAAAAATTGTCTTTTCATTTAAATAATTTGATAGATAAACTTTATATCAATATAGATTTAAAAGTAAAATTAGATTAATTTGAAATATAATAATACCATTTAGTTCATTGTGATAAATTTTATATTTAATTTTGATATAAATTTTTTTTAAACTTTTGAAGAATTTTCTTTATAAAATTGCTTCTTCATCACGAATCTAGGTTAAATTTTAAATTAAATTTTTCTACTGATGTGAATTTACTTTGTAAAAATGGATTCAATATTTGAAATCAGTATAATTAATATTATCTACTAAGTAAAACATAATTTTTTACCTTAATGAATTATAAAAAATTTAAAAATTAATTATCACGGTTAAGGATAAAACGGTTTTACATAGGGTTAAACCAAATAGATTAGGGTTAAAATGACCTATAAACTTACCAAAAACCTATTTTTTTAAAACTATTTAGACTTAATATCCTATTATAATCAATAATAAACCATATTTAATCCTTTTAAATGGGAAAAACGTGGTTACACTTTATTCTTTTCAAAAAAATTAACTATGTCACTCACCTCATATATAACTGGCTACCTTCTATCATATATTATTAACACCTTAAAATTCATTAGTATCATCCAAAAATTACCAAAATATATTCCTTAATTTCCTCCCTATTGTAACATCATGAATTCGGGTTCCACTCAATGGGTGCCCCGAACCATGTTGGTCACATGAACTTAAGCGCATTTCCCCAAATGCCAGAGGCTGCCGACTAGCAGCGAGGGCCCAGGTCTGATAGTGGGGAAACTATTCCCTCATTTGTCAAAGTGTAGCATAGAGGGAAAGATAAATAACATAAAACACCAAAAGTAGTCAACAGTATAGAACTGAAATAGACAACTTTAGTAAAATAGAATCATTAGTTATATATTTACAGATGCAGCAAGTCACTAATTCTATGAAAGTAGACAGAACATGATACACTGAAAAACAATACATTACAACTCAAAATAAAAGGTACAACCAAACAAAAAAAGTAGAGTAAACAAAACACCATATCATCGTAAGCCTAAGCTCGGTACCATGCTCTCCTACACCTATGATACAATCATGTACCTGTATAGGGACCCTTGCCCTTATCCACACCTGTAGAAATGTAATATGTTTGGGAAGAAGACATGACCCAAATAGGGTGTGAGAAATAAATCCCAATAGGCACCCACCAAAGGCATGTGGCCATCTTTCAGTGAAAATGTGCAACTGTGGTGTTTAGTAGTAAATGCAATAAACTAAGAATTACTCAAAAGTAACTAACTTCACCAGTTATATTTTCATTTTAATATTCATTTAACTATGACAACCTCGTGCATTAACATGGTAGGTATAACATTTAAAAATCACCATGGTGAATATTCATGATAACAATATCCTTAGACATACCATCCTTACCCTCAGGTAACCAGAATTGTAACCCACAGGTGATTTCCTGTAGGCAAAATGAATATTTCCCTCAGGCGTATAAAGTGTCACCCATAGGCACAGAACCTACTGCCCACAGGAATAACGAATATTTCCCTCACGCTAAAAGAACCACTACCCTCAGGCTAAACGAAACAATTCCCTTAAGATAAGTAAGTAACTGGGCTGATCCCAACACATAAGCAATAAATTTATATACAATTACTCTTAAGGAAAATGCAATGCACAGTATAATCATTGTATACCCTCGAGTATCCTGGACAAATGGCTAAACAGATGAACACACCCCCAGTGTGGTCCTGGATCCAAGAAGTGATCCCAAACGGTATTTTTTACTTATCAAAAGTTTATCTATGAAATTCTAGATATAATTCAGCAAATTCCACAGCCATACGACACCAAAAATGGGCTCGTAGCACAACATTACACAAAAACACCAAGCAGTTGGAATTTATACACCAGACCACCTACCTCAATCGTCTATGATCGGTATACGTGAATGATGCCTCCTGAAACAGATGAGAATTGCACAGATCTGAGATGAACATAATCCAATTAAAACTAAAATAACATTCCCTTTGGAGAGAATTGGTAAGAAAGGCTCTAGGATAAGGAAGATCTTACCCGTGTGGTTCCAAGGAGATCGATGGTGTAGGAATCGGGTTCTTGGTGTGCAGTCAGAAGATCCTCCAAACTCCGACCATCTCTCCTGCTCTCCAATAGAATTCTTAGCTTCCTCAGTGAACAATGGAGGCTACTACCCATATTAAAAAAAATCAAGCTACATGTCATGTACTCTCAAGTACATGGCATGTACTTCTCATTTTTTTAATTTGTTCCTCTGGCGGATTCTTTCCACCACATCACTATTCATCTATCGACATGATTACACAGCGTGTAGACTTGATTACATAGTGTGTACTGTTTCTCCACTGGTGGCTGCCTCCACCGCCTTACTGTTCACTATCCGACTGAACACGCGGTGTGTAAATACCCTATACAAGGCGTGAAGTCAGTTTTTTACACCCTTCATTTCTGATGGGCCTACATGCCCTGAGTACCCATCCCACATGGCCAAAGTACATGGCTTGTGGAAAATTACATGGTGTGTAGTCACAAAATTTTTGATTTTTCCCCTTTTCCCATATTTTCTTAAAAACACTTAAGGAAAAAGGAAAAGAAGAAACTTTACATCAAGAATAAGAACTGGGTTCTTACAAACTCCCCCCCTTAAAGAAAATCTTCCCCAAATTGCCCTTCCAAGGTTGAAAAAGATAAAGCTTAGAACAACTCTGGCCACTTAGCACATACATCGGTCTCCCGCTCCCAGTTTTCGTCCTGCACTCGACCATGCTGCCATAGCACCCATATGAGAGGAACTGACCAGCCTTTGAGAACCTGCATGCTCCTGTCAACAATACAAATCGGATGATCCTCAGAGGACACATCAATCTAAATCTCAACCTCCTCATGCTGAAAGACGTGAGATGGGTCTAAATGATAGCAGTGCATCTGAGAGATATGGAAGACGTCGTTCATTTCCTGGTACCTCTATGTAAACTTCAACCGGTTGGCAACCGACCAGAATCTATCTAGAATCTCAAACGGTCCCACATACCTCGGTGAAAGTTTACCCTATCTCCTGATCTTCCTGTGTCCCAACCATGGAAAAACATGGACGAAAAACTATTCCCCGACCACGAAATCCATGGGTCTTATGTAGTGTTCAGCATAAGATTTTTTATGAGACTATTCAGTATCCATCCACTTTTGAATCAACGGGACCTGCTCAGTAATCTCCTGTACGAGACGTGGTCCCAGTAAAGCTGCCTCACCTGTCACCATCCAGCAAAAAGGTGATCGGAATGGCCTACCATAAAAACCCTCATAAGGTGTCATCTCAATAGTTTTAAGAAAACTATTATTATAAGAAAAAAAATCTAGGGGTATATGCTTCTCCCAAGTTCCCCCAAAGTCTAGGACGCATGCATGTAGCATGTCCTCATGCACCTGTATCATACGCTCTAACTAACCATCGGTCTGAGGGTGGTCAATTGTGCTCAGAAGCACCTGTGTACCCAGTGCCCTCTAAAAACTCTTCCAGAAATGAGATGTAAAGAGGGCATCCCTATCTGAAATGATAGAAAAAGGAACCCCATGAAGTCATACTACCTCTCAGATATACAACTTTCTGAGCTCGTCAACACCGAAGGACTCCTTAATTGGAAAAAAGTGTGATACCTTCGTATGTCTTTCTACAACAACCCACATGACATCACTGCCTCGAGGTGACCTTGGAAACCCGGTCATGAAATCCATCAGGACATCATCCCATTTCCACTCTGGGATGGGTAACTGTTGTAACTGTCCATCTGGCCTCTGATACTCCACCTTCACCTACTGATAGGTGGAACATCTAGTAACAAAACCAGCTACTTCTCTCTTCATACCCGGCCACCAATACCGACGTATCAAGTCACGATACATTTTGGTTACTCTGGAATGCATAGCCCACACTGAAGCATGAAACTCCCTCATCAACTCCCCGCGTACATCCTCTGGAACCCACACTCATCCATGGGAATGCAATGCCTCATTATCGCCTATCGTCCATCCAGGAGGAGGGTTCTCACTTGCCACCTACTCCCATAGAACTAGGCCTTATGAATCTGATAACAGTCTCATCCTCACTCTATCCATGAGGGTAGAAGTCACAACTAAGGAATAAAGGTAATTTTTCCCCTAACTATCATGCACCTCCAAATTCATCTCAGAGAACAAAGCCATTAGCTTACACTCACTACTGGCCTCATGAACTGCATGTGTCTGATTCTTCCTACTCAGTGCATTAGTAACTTCATTATCCTTACCAAGTGTATAGGCAAGATCAATGTAAAAGTAATGAAGGTATTAAACCCACCTTCGCTGTCTCGATTTCAGGTCATGCTGGGTAAAGATGTATTTGATAATTTCACGGTCAGTGAAAACCACAAAATCCTCTCAAAATAGATAATGTCTGCAAAAACATAACGCATGAACAACTGCAGCCAACTCGAGGTCACACATCAAGTAATTCCTCTCATGTGGCCTCAACTAGTGAGACCCGTACACAACTACTTGATCTCCCTGCATCAACACTACTCCCATCCCAATCCGTGATACATCACAATAAACTGTATAACTCTTCCCTTGCTCTGGAAGTATCAGGATTAGTGTTGATTTCAACCTCACATTCATCTCATGAAAGTCTATCTCGCAAGATTATGACCAAAGGAACTTCATACCCTTATTAGTCAAACCCATCAAGAGTGCTTCTATGAGGGAGAATCCCTGTATAAAATGCCTTTAGTAACTAGATATCCCCAAGAAACTCTGTGTCTCAAACACGTTCTTAGGATGATCTGAGGAAACTACTACTCTCACCTTCTCTGGGTCTACTGCAACACCTACCTCTGAAATGATATGACCAAGGAAGTTAATTTGGTCCATCCAAAAGTGGCACTTGGAGATATTAGTATATAGTTAATGCTCTCTAAGTGTACTTAGTACGATCTCAATATGGGTGGCATGGTCATGTCGAGTGTGAGAGTACAACAAGATGTCGTCTATGAAGATTACCACAAATGAATCCAAATAAGAATGGAACACACGATTCATAAGATTAATGAAAACTTCTAGCATGCTCGTGAGTCCAAACGACATAACCAAGTACTCGTATAGACCATATCTACTCCAAAAAGTTGTAATTGGTATATATGATGGTCTAACGTGTAACTGATGATTTACAGATCTCAAGTCAATATTCGAGAACACTCGTGCTCCATAAAGTTGATCAAAAAGATCTTAGATCCTTAGTCAGTGATATTGGTTCTTAACTGTCTATTGCTTCAGCTTCTGAAAATCCACACAGAGTCTGAGGGTACCGTCTGCCTTCTTCTAAAAGAGAACTGGTGAACCCTAAGGAGAAGTACTAGGTTTGATCAAACCCTTTTCCTATAACTCCAATAACTACCTCTTGATATCCTACATCTCTGTTGTAGCCATCCTATAATGAGGAATGGACACCGGTGTTGCTCCTGGCACAATCTCAATAGAGAAATCCACATATCACTCCAGAGGTAGACCTAAAAAGTCTTCCGGAAAGACATCCCTAAAATGATAAAATACTGGAGGGAAATCCTTCTGAAAAGTTCCCTGGTCATCCAGATATAAACTCGCAATCTGGGATGTCACTCCACCTCACCCATGATGCTCAGGTCTAGCTCGACTCTCCTTGATATCCCATTCTCCCTTGTATAGAAACTCTCCGCCCTCTGGTGACGTGAAACTCACCCTATAATGATAACAATCCACAAAGGCTCGAAAGGGTACCAAACAGTCCATCCCAAGAATGACATCATAAGTTGTCATCTCTAAGACATTAAGGTCCCATAGAAAGTGACACCCACAAACATTTAGGGGGAACTCCTTGCACTAACGCACACTAGCCATTCTCATCCCCAACGGAGTGTGTATCATCATAATAACCGAAGAAAAGGAAACACTGAGACCAAGGCTCCCCACAATGGGCACAGATATAAAGATATGTGTAGCACCCATATTGAACAGGACAGAAGACAAAAAAGAAGCAACTATAATAGTACCTATGACAGTCGAAGGTCGGGGATCCTACTTCTGTTGGGTCTATTGCACTGCAAATGTATGCCTAGTGTCACGGCCCTGCGATACAACCTAGCTACCGTGAGTTGTCCTGCCCTACTGCCTCTGGGATCCTAGTGTCTGGCTACCACGGCTATGAAAACCATCTCTGCCTGCACACCCTAACGTATTCCAGTTTCCTGACTGGTAAGAAGTTGTGGGTCCTGCTCCCACACGTGGAATCTTCGTAGAACCTCTCTCACTAGTCACTGGTGGAAAATCCATGAAAAAATTCTACATATGACCCATCTGGCCGCAAGCTCGGCACTCTACTAGGTCACGTGGACACTGCAGTCTCTTGTGCCCCTCTCGGCCACCCTGGTAGAAAATAACCTGGCGACCTGAAGAATTCTTATGGATAGTACTTCCACCATGATAGAAGTCCATATGTCTCGTCCTCTTACCGGTAGAAATAGTACCAGAAACTAGTGTTGAACTTCCCTGGCCAACACCACTAGCTTCCTGTAAGTTCGCTCAGTAATCAGTGCCTAGTTCACATTGGCATGTTCTGTGGGAAACCTAAAAACCTTCACTAGTTCCTCAAATGTCATACTAAAGACCATCCTCAAAGCGTCAATCCCTCAACGCCTCATCACCCACCAGAACGGGTGCCAAATTCTGAAGCTCAGTGAAGCGAGCAGAATAATCCATCATTGACATGGAGCCTTGCTGCAGATTTTTGAACTCTCAAGCTCGATATTCCCTTTGCATCTCTGGAAAGAAGATTTCATTGAAACCTTCTTGAAAATCTTCCCACGCCATGTCTCGGTGATGCTCAGATTTGGTGGTAACATCCCACCACCTCTTGGCAGAATCACGCAGCATGTATGTAGCGAGATTGACCCTCCACCCAAGAGGCATCTCCAGATGCTCGAAAATAGTCTTCATAGAACCCATCCAAGACTCCACAGCCTATGGTCTGCCATTCCCTAAAAACGTAGGTGTATGCGGGTATTGGAACATAAAAATCATCTCTTCCATAGATTTGGCGTCCTACGGTGCTCCCTGGAAGGTCTGCATGAACTTCATGAAGCCTTCACAAAACTGCATCTCGGCACCTGCGTCTGGTATAACGGTTGCCACTGCATCTGGCTCTACTAGAGGTTCCATTGGTATCCCATGGACCCCCATCTCTAAAGTTTAATCTTCGCCACTCTTATGGCGAACAACTGGTGGTCGTCTCATTGGGATGACTCTACAAGGTCAAACGCACACCTTAGATCAAGATTATCAAACATCGAAAATGAGGAGGCCAAGAAGGGAACAAGAGAAAGAAAATAGTCAATATTTAAAAACATGAATACAGGGAGTTTATTAATACTACACTGCATATTCCCACAAGCCATTCTCATGGGAATGTACTCAAGCTTAAACTGGCCATGTAACACCCCAAACACACGGTGTGTCGTTTGAATACACGGCATGTACTTGAATCCTCATTCCCAGCCCAATTCCTTCTACATGGATTAGCCACACGAATCTTATTTAAACAAAACAACATGGTTTTTCATAGATATACAGGATGTGTACGACTTAATTTCCAACTACTCGTGTTGTTAGTGACATGGCTAGCCACTCAGCTGACACTACACGGCCTGTTACACATGCACAAGGCATGTACACCACTCTGTCTTCCCAGCCACAGGGCCAAGTCCACACAATATTTCCCCAGTCAAGACTACACAGTATTCCCATAGGTATACGACTTGTTAAAGAAGAGGTAACACTGACCCATGTTTGTTAGCTACACGGTCGGGTCCCCAGGTTACACTACAGGGCATGTTCAAAAATACATAGCGTGTTCAAAAAAGCCCCAGACCAACCTCTGTTCCTCACTACACGGTCGGCTACACAGATGACACTACACGACATGTTCCAAGAAGACATGGTGTGTTCTAGGAAAGACAACACCAACTCGTGTTGTTCGTGACATGACCAGGTACCTATGTCAAACTTCACAATGTGTTCAAGTTCAACATAGAGTCTATTTATTAAGGTTTCCTCCATACATGTTATTAGTTACATGGGAAGACACCGAGTCAACTCTACATGGCATGTATAACCGGTTAACGGAGGGTTTCCCCACGCCATTTCCTACACCATGTCCCCACCCACATGGATTATGACATGGAAAGAGACTACATGGATTGTACTGAGGGTACACGGAGTGTACTTAAAAAGTATTCAATTATTCCTGAATAGAAGAACACACAACATGTGTCCATAGAACTACACGACGTCTATCCTGGGTTTTCCAGATAGTAAGCTTCAGAAAATACTCTGAAACCTAGAAAAACACTGAAAGAAACATCTAAGTGCCAAATTCCGATCTGTGATGGACCATACTCCCTGCGAATCAAATCTTGGCATCTTACACATGTTATAAAAAAGTAAACTTGTCAATGATCCACCAAATTCAGGTTATTGAGGACCCATACTCCTCAAGAACCAGAGTTTGGTTCTCATTCTATCAAAACCTTAAACAACAATACCCTATCAAATAAAACGTATTTATCAAATCATTTATCATAATATCATGCTTTTCTAGCACAACAACTATCCCAACAACATGCTATTTCTAATGGACCTGCATGGCATGGAACTATGCATGGAATGTGATTGCTTGCATGTGCATAAATGATGCATGAGATGGAATACCCTCATCTTATCGGGTTGAAACAAAATAGAACCCATGTATAAAAATATTAACAGCACACAGAAAGTGTGTCACCCGACGTTGAAAATCAAATCAACTGTAAAATTGTAAAATCAAAAAATTGCAATAACTGAGGTAGACTGGCTTTTCCCTATACATGTGTTAGCTACTTCGGGGAACATATTATTACCAACTACCATGTCTTTCTATCCCTGACTAAGGCTCCAAACAGTATGTCAAAGAAAAGAACCCCCTCTGATACCACTTTGTAATGTCCCGGATCCGGGTGCCACTCAACAGGTGCCCCGAACCCAGTTGGTCACATGACCTCAAGCACATTTCCCCAAACACCAGAGGCTGCCAACTAGCAGTGAGGAACCAGGTATTATAGTGTGAAAACTTGTAACACCCCGAGCTTCCACGATACGCTTCTCTTTCAATAATGTAGTATATTTCATTGTACACAAGTTCGAGATTCTAACACACAGTGACCAATCAAAGTAGCCGTTATGAATAGTAATACCCAATATTTTAAATATATAAATTTGATATTTTAAAATGGACTTCCTTTTTGGATTTTTAATATCTAAATTATCCTACGTTGATTTTTTGGTATTTTTCTGAGAACATCCAATTTTTGATGAATAGTGAAAAATACTTAAAAACAACTTTTTTAATCAAAATAATTTATAGTGATAAATTATACTATTGAGTTATTTAAAAGTATAATTATAATATAATTTTACCATTTTATCCAATGGTGGTCATTAGAAGTAATTTCACTTTGAAATTGGACAAAAACAATTGTCAATCTTTTGATTGATATTGTTTCTTAAAAACACGCTATTTGTTTTGACAACGGAAATTAATTATAAAATTAATTAATGAAACATATACATTTTGAATTTTTTAAAATAGGAATTATTTTTGAATTTGGAATATCAATTATAGCTTAGGGTTAATTTTTGGTATTGTTCTGAAAAACTTCAATTTTTGATAAATAGTGAAACCACTAAGTGGTAGTTAAAAAAATGATTTTTCGTTTAAATGTAACTTTACCGCTTCTACGAATTGAATTTAAAAAATACAACATACATGGTTTTCATTAGTAAGTAAAATTTGGTTCAATGGGATGAATGTAATTTTTGGTGAATAGTAACTTTTGTGTTTTGTTAACCGTGATTAAAGGTAATTAGGGTAATTTAAGGTAAAAATGATATTATAAAAATATAAAAATATCTTGAGACATATCCTACCATTATTGGATGTGTCATGGCCGACCAAGACAATCCATGGTTCAATTTGTGGGACCCCATGGAGCCACTTGGGTAAGATAATGACATTAATACCTTTTATTTAAAGTAAAAATAAAAATGTCCCAAACATGTATTGGTTTACTAAATCAATTTTTACAAGGGGTTATACAAGTTATATTTTCAACTATAAATATCCATTGGAAATATAAAAAAATTTCAAACATCATGGTAATTTTTTTATAATATTTATACATTAACTAAATAAATTTATTTATGACACCATGATGATGCATCGATTACCTAATTAATGAATGATTTAAATAAAATGAAAAGATAAGGTAAAATATTAGACTTATACTTATCAAAAACCTATTATATGGATGTATTGCAAATCCTTATCACCTTATGTTCGAAATATATCATTTTGGGACCTTTAAAATCCGAAAATCATTTCATAATAATGTAACATTTCAACCTTTCCAAAAGTGCCCCTCCTCTGCTCTTATAAAAGGCCCCCACCTCTACCACCTTATTCACACCTTCAAAGCCATTTGGATCGACCAAACTCAGCCCAATTACCCTCTCAAATTTCCCTACTTAATCCTATAAGCCTTATCTTATGCAGGAAGCTCTTCAATAATCCCTTTTGGTTCAAACCATGGGGAGTTACCCGATTTAATGGTAATGTCTTCTCTTATGTTCTTTTGTTTTATTTTGCTTCCCCAACCCCCTAAACTCTTTCTATTATTTTATTTTGTAACAAAAATAGGGTCCTAAATATATTTGGATGTTTTTATGAGAAGGATTCAAACTACACTTCCACCCAACTCCATCTATTGGTGTAAGAACATATTGTTTTTGTGGGTGGCGAGTTATTGCCTTATGAAACGATGATTGTTCAATCTTCTTTTAATACCTCTCATGGTGGCCATTAAGATGTCACTATATTTATATATGATATATATTATGTTTATGTTTTCCTTATTCTTTTGCATTTTTAATTTATTTCATACCTTTATGATTTCCATTATGGGTAAACGCGATAATTTCATTTTAGGAAGTGCGGACTACCGCCCCCTCAAAGTGATTTGAATCGTTAATACCATATGTGGTACATATAAAGGATGGAGTTAATGATATTTTATATGATATTTTACTATAATTATAATATACCTTTATATCATTATGATTTCATTCCATTAAATATGAAATAGAAAGGAAAGTATTATTCATGCTTACGTACGGCTTACCGTCTCCATGAACGGTGCATTTCATTTCTTACCTCTAAATGTTATGAAATATTATAAATGCATGTATATACTGAATATATATGATATATATGATATATAAATCATGAATATAATTTTGGATATAATAGATATTTTACCACATGAACAACATGTAATTATAAGAAGTTTATTTTTGACTCAAGTACCAAAGATCGACAAAACGACCGTTATTAACTTAAATAATTACATAATGTTCATAACATGGTAATAAGTGATATAAAAGGAATAATGGACTTAAAAATGTTATTAAGAAAGTAGAAATTAACTTTAGTTTATTATTCATGAGATTAAATAACGATCGAGTCAATTCGGACACGAGGTAAGGGACTTCGTCTCAATCTCCTTTCATTGAGGAATATTTCATTTTATACACAACATTCTTTTATACGGTGTATAAACCCCTTTGACTTTTAATTTTATTCAAAAGGAATATTTTTATATGAAGAGTTTTTACTAAAAGACAAAAGTAATGTTTTGTCTTACGTATGCGGTGATAATGACTTCTCCGCTACCGTGACCATTATTTGAGTTCTGGCTTCCTCTACAAGCCTTAACTTTTTTTAAATGAAAAATAAATACCTTATTTTAATTTCCATTTATTTTGGTATTGAAAATGGTTTTGATAATGTTTTTATTATATCAATGTGTTGTATTGATTTCTTTTTATTGAAATGTAGAAATGTTATATTTATTTTAGGCATGTTTTATGTGATACGATTATGTTATGGTTCTTGGGAATTTTTTATGATATGTTTAAACATTTTAATATAAGGATTGAATTGGACTTAGTAAGTGATGGGTGGAGACTTCTATAGCTCCCCGATGAATTGGTAGGTCTCATGAGACAAACTAGTGTTTTAGCATGAAGCCTTGACAAAATCTTATTTGTAGTATTGGCATGACGCCTGGGCTATGTGGTTATGATAGTCTGACATTATGCAATCCATCATTATGAAAGTGGTTATTGATATTGCATGTGATTATTTTACTAGTATAATATCTATGTGAATAAGTATATGGCATTATTTCATTTTTATCTTTTCCATATTATACTAGAGTTCATGTTTAAAAGGATTTTGTTTTAGTTATACATTACCTTAAATGTTTATGTTTATTTATGAAAGTTTCTGCTATATTGTTATCCATACTGAGCATCTAAGCTCACCCCTTTCAATGTTTTAATTTTTCCTAAGATGTGAAGAAGTATTTTATGAATGACCTGCAGGGATATTATGAGGGGATATTAAGACATGATTTTTTGTAGTTTTTTCACTTTATGATGTAATGTAAGACTTACGAATATATCTAGTGTTTCCAAGGCAACTAAACTAATCGGTCATTCAAGACGTGATCTTTTGAGATCATGCCAATGTTACGTAATGATGCACTGAATCTGGGTAACTAGGGTTGGGGCATTATAGATTGTATCATAAGGAGGTTAGTACTAACCTTGGAAGCTATATTTAGATAAACTCTAATTATAACAGATAGCCCTAAGATATACTTTGAGGATTAGTATAGAATAACTTCCTAGAATTTTGGTATTATAGAGATTTTGTGAGTTTTCTGAGCAATACATCCCTGTTTGGATACGAGCAGGTAGAGGCGGCTCTGGCACAAATGTACCTAGGGGTAAAACTCAGAAACACCACTTTGAGCTAGACTTGAATAGGAACTGGTGCATGATAACGGGCCTTGTTCCACTCTTGTTTACGACACTCCTAGGGGATATGATTAGGATAATTATAATTTTCATTACAAACCATTATGAAGGGTTTATGATTATATACTTCCTCAAAGAATATGTTTTTCTGATTATTTATTATATCCATAAACTGTTCAATTTATGTTAAGTGTTTTACAAGTATGGAATTATGTATTTTGATTCATAAACTAATATAGTTTATGAAATTTTTATAAATGGAGCCTAGTGGAAGGAATGGAAACAGTATCAATGCACTCACTCCATATAGGGATTTCCCTTCTAGTAAAGATAATAATAATAGAGATCATGATACAACTGGAACTGATCAGCTTATCACCATACTGGGAAAACTCACTCAGGTTATGAATAATAACCATACTCATATAGAGCACCCTGATCTACAACGTGGAGGATCACTGTTAGACCGCTTCATGAGGAATCAACCACCAACATTTAATGGGGGTACAAATCCATTAGTAGCTGAGCAATGGATAAATTCCCTAGGGAAAATATTTCAGGCTTTGTGGAGTAGTGAAAGGGAAAAAGTTGAGATGGCAGTTTATTTCCTCACTGGAGATTCTTATCAATGGTGGTCATTGATACAAAACACGAAGGAAGATGATGAAGTATCAAATACTGAATGAAGGGAGTTCAAAGAGATTTTCTTAGAAAAATACTTTCCTCATGACCATCGAGCGGATATGGAAAGACAATTTCTCAGTCTGAGGAAAAATGAGGATGATAATGTTACAATGTATGAAGCTAACTTCACAAGTTTAGTAAGGAATGTGGAAGATTATATACGTAACCCAAGAAGAAAGATCGATCTTTTCTTTGATGGGTTAAAACCGTTTCTCCGTCGAGCATTCATATCACAATCTTTCTCAATGTAAGAAGATATAGTCTCATGTTATATCAAGGCAGAAAAGGAATTCTCTAAATTTTTTGACAATAATGTAATGCAAGAGAAGAAGAGAATGTTGGAACAAGAGACAGATAAAGGGAAAAAGGGAAAGAAGGATTTTCCATTATGTGATAATTTTTTGAAGAATCAACCTGGTACTTGCCTAAAAGGAATGGGAGATTATTATAAATGTTGAGAAAAAGGTCACCAGGATCGTGATTACAAGGGAAATAATGAGGCTATCAATGTTGAATGATACAATTATAGAGAAATGGGGCATTATTCAAATGAATGTCCTTAGCATCTAGGAAACTTGCCTCAGAAAAGGCCAAGGGATCGAGGCCAATATTATGTTGTTACTACAGTTGAAGTGAAATAATTATTGTATTTGTGTTTTTGGACTCAATAACTATACTATGGTTATAAGAATAATGTGATTTATATAAGGATTAAACTTCAAAATTTATTGTTTTAATTATGGTTTTAATATGATGAAGGTAATCATAGTATTAGTTTCTTCCAATAAGAGAAACTTTACTTTGTTTGGGAAATCTGATGTTACAATTGATTTTGGAATTTAGAGACCTTTTAGAGAAAGTATGGACAAAAGTATTTTGTATAACTATAAAGGATGGAATGGATTATATTTTACATTGTTCACTGTTGTTAAGGTTATTTTTGGATATTTATAAAAAAGGGCAACACACAGACCGTGTGACAACCCGTCACATCAGACAAAGCTGTGGGAATCGAACCCACAACCGTAGTGCGATTGAGATTTATCACCTACCACTGGAATACGTGAAGTCCTTGGAGTGTATAATGTAGTTTTTTTAGTTCTAATAGATGAAATATAAATTTATTTTTGGAACCCTATATAGTTAGGATAAATATAATATTTTTTAGTTATATTACCTTTTGGAGTGAAGATGGGTTTGTGGTAAAAATTTAGTAAGGAATGAATGTCTACATGAAAAGTAAGTATATTTCCTTACTTTCTTAGTAAATATCATAAATAAATTCTTGAACTTTATTAAAGGTAACTTAAAACAAAAACGTTGTCAGTTAACATTTCCTACTAGGGAATCAAAGACCATTTAACAAATCACAAGTTTGTGATTTTCTTGTTGTTAACTTCCTCCTAATCGTATTTTCTACAACTCTCCACCAGACCATTATGGTTTGTTTCTCCTCCATATCCATGTTTTCATATAATCCTAGTACTAGGTATCTCGGGTGACCTTTATACTTCTCTTTCTTTCTTTTAAAGTAATATTTTTATTAACCCTATTTCTGATGTGGGTTTTCCACAAAGGTATTTTCTATTTTCAACCTTTTATTTTTGAGGAAAAATTTCAAATTGCGAGGACGCAATTTATTGAAGGAGTGGAGAATGTAACACCCCAAGGTTCCATGATACGCTTCTCTTTCAATAATGCAGTAGCTTGCATTGTACACGAGTTCAAGATTCTAACACACCGCGACCAATCAAAGTAGCTGTTATGAATAGAAATACCAAATTTTTGAATTATATAAATTTTATATTTCAAAATGAACTTCCTTTTTGGATTTAGAATATTGAAATTATCCTGTGTTGATTTTTTGGTGTTTTTTTGAGAACATCTAATTTTCGATGAATAGTGAAAAATACTTAAAAACAACTTTTTTAATCAAAATAATTTATAGTGATAAATTATACTATTAAGTGGTTTTAAAGTATAATTAGAATATAATTTTACCATTTTATCCAATGGTGGTCATTAGAACTAATTTCAAATTGAAATTTTACATAAACAATTGTCAATCTTTTGATTGATATTGTATCTTAAAAACACGCTATTTGTTTTGACAACGGGAATTAATTATAAAATTAATTAATGAAACTTATACATTTAGAATTATGTAAAATAGAAATTATTTTTGAATTTGGAATATCAATTATAGCTTAGGGTTAATTTTTGGTATTGTTCTGAAAAACATCAGTTTTTGAGAAATAGTGAAACCACTAAGTTGTAGTTAAAAAACTGATTTTTCGTTTAAATTAAACTTTACCACTTCTATTAATTGAATTTCAAAAATCTGAAATACATGGTTTTCATTATTAAGTAAAATGTGGTTCAATGAGATGAAAATATTTTTTTGGTGAATAGTAAATTTTGAGTCTTGTTAACCGCGATTAAAGGTAATTAGGGTAATTTAAGGTAGAAATGATATTATAAAAATATAAAAATATCTTGACACATGTCCTACCCTTATTCGATGTGTCATGGCCAACCAATAAAATCCATGGGTCAATTTTTGTGACCCCATGGAGCCACTTGGGTAAGATAATGACATTAATACCTTTTATTTAAAGTAAAAATAAAAATGTCACAAATATGTATTTTTTTACTAAAACAATTTTTACAAGAGGTTATACAAGTTATCATTTCGACTATAAATATCCATTGGAAAGATAAAAATATTTCCTAAATCATGTTAATTTTTATATAATTTTTATACGTTAAATATTTAAATTTATTTTTGACACTATGATTATGCAGCGATTACCTCATTATTGAACGATTTAAATAAAATGAAAAGATAAGGTAAAATATAAGACATAAACTTCTAAAACAACCTATTGGATAGCTGGATTTATAATCCTTATCACCTTATCTTCGATATATATCATTTTGGGACCTTTAAAATCCAAAAAATCATTTCATAATCAAGTAACATTTCAACCTTTCCAAAAGAGCCCCTCCTCTCCTCTTATAAAAGGCCCCCACCTCTACCACCTTATTCACACCTTCAAAGCCATTTGGCTCTGCCAAACTCTGCCCAAATACCCTCTCAACTTTCCTTAATTCATCCTAGAAGCCTATACCTTATGCTTAAAGCTCTTCAAGAAACCCTTTTGGTTCAAACAAAGGGGAGTTACCCGATTTAAAGGTAATGTCTTCTCTTATGTTCTTTTGTTTCATTTTGCTTCTCCAACCCCATAAACTCTTTTTTTATATTTTCATTTAAAAAAACCAGTATTCTCAATATACTTGGATGTTGTTATGAGAAGGATTTGAACTACACTTACACCCACCTCTATCTAATGGTTAAATAACATATTTTTTCTGTGGGTGGCGAGTTACTGCCTCATGAAACGATGATTTTTCAATCTTCTTTTAACACCTCTCATGGTGGACATAAAGATGTCACTATAGTTATATATGATATATATTATGTTTATGTTTTCCTCATTCTTCTTTATTTTCATTTATGTCATACCTTTATGATTTCCATTATGGGTAAATGCGATAATTCCATTTTAGGAAGTGCGGACTACCGCCCCCTCAAAGTGAGTTGAATCATTAATACCTTATGTGGGACGTATAAAGGATGGAGTTAATGATAATATATATGATATTACACTATAATTATAATATACTTTTATATCATTATGATTTCATTCCATTAAATATGAAATATAAATGAAAGTAGTGTTCATGCATACGTACGGCTTACCGTCTCCATTAATGGTGAATTTCATTTCATACCTCTAAATGTTATGTAATATTATAAATGCATGTATATACAGGATATATATGATATATATGATATCTAAATCATGAATATAGTTCTGGATATAATGTATATTTTACCACATGAACAACTTGTAATTATAAGAAGTTTATTTTTGACTCAAGTACCAAAGATCAACAAAACGACCGTTATTAACTTAAATAATTTCATAATTTTCATAACATGGTAATAAGTGATATAAAAGGAATAATGACCATGAAAAAGGTTCTTAATCAAGTATAAATTAACTCTAGTTTATTATTCAAGAGATTAAAGAATGATCTATTCAAGTCGTACATGAGGTAAGGGACTTCGTCTCAATCTCCTTTCATTGAGGCATATTTTGTTTTATAAACAACTTTCTTTTATACGGTGTATAAACCCCTTTGACTTTTACTTTTATTCAAAAGGAATATTTTTATACAAAGATTTTTTTACTAAACGACAAAAGAAATGTTTTTTCTTACGTGTGCTGCGACAACAACTTCTCTGCCACCGTGACCATTATTTGAGTTTCGGCTTCCTCTACAAGTCTTAACTTTTTTTGAATGAAAAAAATACCTTGTTTTACTTTTATTTTATTTTGGTATTGAAACTGGTTTTGATAATTTTTTTATTATATCAATGTGTTGTGTTGATATATTGTGATTTAAATGTGGAAATGTTATGTTTCTTTTATGCATGTTTTATGTGATATGATTATGTTATGGTTCTTGGGAATTGTTTATGATATGTTTAAAGCTTTTCATACAAGGAATGAATTAGACATAGTAAGTGATGGGTGGAGCCCGCTATAGATCCTCGATGCATCGGTAGGTCTCATGAGACAAACTAGTGTCTTGTCATGAGGCCTTGATAAAATCTTATTTGTAGTATTGGCACGAGGCCTTGGCTACATGGTTATGATAGTATAGAATTATTCATTCAATCATTATGAAAGTGGTTATTGATATTTCATGTGATTATTCGACTATAAGAATATCCATGTGAATAATTAAATGGAATTATTTCATTTAAATCATTTCCATATTATATTGGATTTCATGTTTAAAAGGATTTTGTTTTAGTTATAAATTCCCTTAAATGTTTATGTTTATTTATGAATGTTTCTGCTATATTTTTATCCTTACGGATCATCTGAGATCACACCTTTAAATGTTTTAATTTTCTCCAGGATGCGAAGAAGTATTTAATGAATGGCCTGTAGGGATAGTACGAGGGGATATGAAGACAAGATGTTGTTGTAGTTTTTTCACTTTATGATGTAATGTAAGACTTATGAATATATCTAGTTTTTCCAAGGCTACAAAAATAATAATTCTTTCCAGACATGATATTTTTTGATCATGCCAATGTTACGTAATAATGCACCAACTCTGGGTAACTGGGGTCGAGGCGTTACAAAACTATATACTCATTTATCAAAGTTTAGCACAGCGGAAAAGATAAATAACATACACCACCGGAATTAGTAAACTATATACAACTTAAATGGACAACTATAGTAAAAGAGAATCAACAGTTATATATATACAGATGCAGCATGTCACTTATTCTATGAAAGCATCCAGAACAGGATACACTACAAAACAATACAATACAACTCAAAATACAAGGTACAGCCAAACAAAAACAAATAAGAGTAAACAGAACGTCATAGTATTGAAATCCAAAGCTCAGTCCCATGCTCTCATACTCCTCTGCTACAGTCATGTACTTATATAGGGACCATTTCCCTTATCGACACCTACATAAATGTACTCTGTTTGGGCTGAAGACATGACCCAAATACGGTGTGAGAAATAAATCCCAGTAGGCACCCACCAAAGGCCTGTGCCAAACTATCAGCGAAAATGTGCAACAACGGTGTGCAGTAGTAAATGCAATAAACTAAGCAGTACTCAAAAGTAATTAACTTTACAAGTCTTATTTCCATTTTAATATTCATTTAACCATGCCAAGCTCATGCTTTAACTTGGCAGGTATAACATATAAAAATCACCATGGTGAATATTCATTATAATATTGTCCTCAGGTATACAATCCTTACCCTTAGGTTACCAGAATCAAAACCCGTAGGTGATTGCCCACAGGAAAAATGAATATTTCCCCCAGGCGTATGAGGTTTCACCCATAAGCACAGAATCTACTGCCCACAGGAATAACGAATATTGCCCTCAGGCTAAATGAACCACTGCCCTCAGGCTAAATGAAACACTGCCCTCATGCTAAGCAAGTAACCGGGTAGATCCCAACACATATGTAAGAAATTTATATACAATTCCACTCAAGGAAAATACAATGCACAATATAATCATGTTATGCCCTCAAGTATCCTATCCAAATGTCTAAATAGAGGAATGCACCCCCATGGTGGTCCTGGATCCATTGACTGGTCCCAAACAGCATTTTTTACTTATCAAAACATTATCTATGCAATTCTAGATAACGTTCATCAAAGGCCACAGCCATACGGCACCCTAACATGGGCTCGTAGCACAAAAGTACACAAAAACACACAACAGTTGGAATTTAAACACCAAACCACCTAACTCAATCATCTTTGATCGGTATACATGAATGACGCCTCCCAAAACAAATGAGAATGGTGAAAATCTGAGATAAACATATTCCCATTCAAACTCAAATAACTTTCCCTCAGGAATGAATTGGTAAAAAAAGATCTAGGAGAGGTAAGAACATAGACGTGTGGTTCCAAGGAGATTGATGTTGTAGGAATCGGGTTCCCAAAGTGTAGTCGGGAGATTTTACAAGATTCAACCATCTCTCCAGCTCTCCTTCGGCATTCTAAGCTTCCTCTATGAACAAAGGAGGATACATCCTATTTTATGCAAAAAAACAAACTACATAGTGTGTACTCTCAAGTACACGGTGTTTACTTATCATTTTTTTTAACTATTCCTATGGTGTATTTTTTCCACCACGGCATTGTTCATCTATCGACATGAGTACACGGAATGTAGTCTTGATTACACGGTGTGTACTATTGCTCCTCTGGCGGCTGCCTCCACCACCTTACTGTTCACCTGCCGACTGAACACACAGCGTGTAAATACCCTATACACAGCATGTAGTTAGTTTTTTTACACTCTTCATTGCCGACAGGCCTACACACCCTATGTACCCATCCCACACGGCCAAAGTACACAGTGTGTGGAAAATTACATGGCGTGTAGTCACAAAATTTTTGATTTTCCCCCATTTTCCTTATTTTCTCAAAAACACTTAAGTAAAAAGGAAAATAAGAAACCCATACCATAAGAAGAAGAACGAGTTTCTTACACCCATGATCTATAACCCTTATTTACATCATAAACCCATCCAAATTGGTCTTTTTATTCTTACAAAGAGACTATCTGTAGAGGAGGTATCGTGCTTAACCGAGTGTCTATTTTATTTCCTCTTCCACATCCTTAACATATTAATTAATTATACAGATATAATAAAACTAGTATATTCTATATACATATATTTTTTTATATTTATTTCATAAACTAAATCCATATCCTCATCCATCAAATGAGATATGAAATAATCATTCATGTGTACTGTAGACTACCGCCTCGTTAACTGATGTTATTTGTTTTCCATCACCACTTATCACATATAGATATAGTGATAGATTTAATATTTATATAATATAGTGATGATATTATTAGACCTATTTAATTATAATACCACATATACCTTATTATCTCCCAACACATTGGAGAATAATAACATCTCTCGTTTGTATGACAGACTGTCCCCTCAAGAACCGATGTGATGTGTTTTTCATTTCTATTTTACTTGTATGGTAATAAGGATAGATTAAATTAATACATATTATATTTTGAATATAATTATACTTATATTATTATAATATCATATATACTATATTACCTTCCATTCCATTGGTTATTTGATAACGTCGTTCGTGTGTATGGCAGACTGCCGCCTCGTAAAGTGATCTGATTCGTTCTTCACTTACAGTTTATAGGGAAATTAATTAGTATAGTTTTAATGAAAATATTGGAATATGTGACAAAAAATTATTTTTTATGTATAATATTTTTTTTCATTTCTTTCCTTTCATCTTCCAATAAAATGGAAACAATGTTCATGCATACGTACGGCCTATTATCTCCATGTATGGTATATTTCATTTTCAATATCAATATTTTATAGACTAATTTAAAAAAAAATAGAATGAATCTATATTATATTTATATCACATTTTACAATATTTATATTATTTAACCAAGATAAAATTATGATTACTAAAAATAAAAAATCAAAAAATACACAAAAACAATGTAACTATTACATGAAACACGATTTTAGCAATGAATTGTTAATAAATGAGAAATAAACGGTAATAAGTAAATAATATATGGAATGAGATATATAATTACAGTTCTATAATATATGTATAATAAATATTTATTTATTATTCATGAGTTTTTAATGTTTGTGAAGTAAGGAAAGACTTAAGGTAAAGTATTTTCATCTAACTCGTATTTTCTATGAGACACATGTCATACTCACTAGGTTTTTATTTTTTATTTTGTATAAAATTAACATGTATTTATTTTATAATTTATATACTTAAAATTATTTTTAGTTTCGTATCCATTTTAGTATCTCTCTTTCATAGGGTTTACGATTCAAAAGTTACCCTAGAGCTAAGAGATTTTTGTCGCAAATTTAGACTTTGGGACATAAGTTATGTTATGAAGCTATCTTCTTCTGTTTGGGGTAAATACTAGCCCGTTGACATGTTATATCATAAATATAATTATTTTCATGATATTAAAAGTTTCATTTATTGATATTCTTTAATGTTTCCTACGATTCAAATGTTAGCAAACTGGTAAAGGTTTGACATTACAATCTCATTATTTATCAAGATTCACTATGATTATGCTTTAAATGATGAAATATTATAACAAAATTTTGATAAACATATTGAATTTTCTTATACACTAGTTATTTTATGACAAATATTCTTTCCATTAATTATACTCCCTTTATCCACTAAAGTGTTTAATATAAATGTTTTAATGAAAATCAACTTTATTTCTCTATTTAGTCAAAAAAACCTTTTCTTACATATCAATTTTTTATAAAAATTGGTTTAAAAAAGTTTCAAGATTATAAAAATGACTTATTAAATATGTTTTTACCCATATTTTACAATTTACAAAGTGTTTTAAATGAAATATTCAGGTGATTTTCCAAAAAATACCCATTTTTATTTTAAAGAAAATGTGAAAGGAATGTTTGTTTTAATGTGTACTGTATGAATGAGATTTTCCTCCATCACCACCAATAACAGTTTTAAAGCATAATTTATAATTTTACAAAGTTATTTTCAAAGAAATGTATTTTGAAAATTTTTATGGTTTTAAAGAATTTGTTAAGGTGTAAAGACTATTTTCCCTAAGAAATGTTATAGGGGATATTTTAATATAATTTTCCATCAAATATGGAATCTGTTGATGTTATTTATGCTTTACTACAGATATTATTCAAGGATACCATTCTTACTCTTTCTATAAATGGATTTATTTTCAAAAGAAGAGATTTTTATGAAAACTGTTTATTTTTTCTAGGTTATGTTATGATGAAAGTTTATATGAAACCCATTTATTTTCATTGGTTATGATATGATTTATGGATTATTAAACCCATATATTTTAATAGGTTATGAAATGATGAATTTTTTATGATCTTAATACATAAAAATATGTGAATTATGTGATATGAGGGACCTATATCTCTCTCTGATACATTGGGGGATGATTGATGTTATATGAGCTCAAAGGGTATATGGGAGGATATCCAAAGCATGAAAGGGGGTATGAAAAAGGTTATTAAAAGCCCAAAGAAGGTACACAGGTGGTTATCCCATGACTAACATGTTATGAATGTATTTGTGGGTTTCCTAGACATAAGGTTTTTTATGCTTTCATATATTCCAAAAATATATTTATTATTCCAATGTTATACTCTCATGGATCATTTTATTATACTACATTGTTATTGATGTCTTATTAACCCTCAAAATTTATGATATGAATCATGTTTATGATCAATGATATGTATGGTATTGTTTTCAAATTTCAATCTTCTATTCGCATACTCTTATTCTCATGTTATATCGATATCTTCCATGTTTACCCTTACTATACATTTGAGCTCATCATTTATTATATTTCATTTTCCCATGATATGAAGAAATTAATTATTTGTGATATGTTTAAGAATGGTGCTTATTGTGAAGAATATAAAGGAAGATAATATAGCTCAATTATGGACTAGTTTTTTATGTGTCCATTTCTCTAAAGGAACTATACCTAAATGGTGCTGGTAGATATCATTATGTTATTTAATGAATATTCATCTAATATGATTTAATATTTTTGTATGATAATTAATGATCATTTCACAAGGTGCACATGCCCAGGACCCTAGGGTGGTCATACACACTTTGATTCTTTATGGACACACAGTGTGGATGTACTTGGCCAACTAAGTGGTATAACAGGTGTACCTAACCAAGACCCATGGTTGAAATACTCTGTAAAGACCTTGAAATTACATGTAACCTTTTTTAATTATATGGGGATTTTATGATTCTGTGAAAATTGACGGCGTGTGATTCTGAGGCTCGATGTGCCCAGAAATAATTTCTGAATTTTTTTTCGGGTGCATTCAGTAAACGTACGAGTGGATTTTTGTAACTTTTAAATTGGTGCTCGAAATTGAAATCTGAGGGAACTGTTGAAATCGTAGTGCTGGTATTCTCTTAAATATACCATCACCTCGACCGTATAGGGTCGAAAGTGAAAGATAAAATTTTCTGATTTTTGTGAAAGAATTAAATAAAATAAAAATGTCTATCATTTTTATTTTAGAAACCCCCTCAACATGGGTTATGGTGGTGGGAACCACCCGAGCCTAAACCTCCCATGTGGTTGTTAAGATGTGGAGACCACCTGAACTAACCCCCTTTGTGAATTTAGATGTGGGGACCACCCAAACCCCTTTAATGAGAGAAAATCTATCAAATCCTCCAACTATAATTATACCAACACAAATCCATTTAATTGGGCCAATTAAATGAGAAAATTAATGGTGCCAACATAGTACATTAATTATGCTAACTTTGTTGTGCCAAATTAATTTATTTTGATACTCTTAAATTAACATGTTGGTTATTTCGCATTTTGGTGGAATTGGGAGAGAGAACTGTTGGAGGATTATTCTCTCCAATGAAGAACACATTCTCCAATGAAGAACGCGCTCCCAAACTAAGAACGCTCTTGCCTATGAGGAATGTCTTTAATGACAATTAACTGAACAAAAATGAAATTCCAACATCCCTAACATCCTTCTATCCCCAACAACATCATCTCCTTCCCCGCAACCTCCGTCAACAAATCTCTGAGGTAGGGTTTTTATTATGTGTGATTATGGATTCCCATGTTCTTCCCTTCTAAACAAACAACGCAGATCAAATATCTAACTAGTTTATCAAAATATGATTTCTTTTTCTGCGGGTTTGGTAATAATCATTATCGCGGGTTGTAGAGATTGACGTTCTTCATTAACGGTTTTTGTTGAGTCGCTTGCTACCACTCTAACGTGGAGGGTGTGGGACACACAAACACGGCCAGACCCCTACGTCGTTCTTCATGAATGGTGTCTCCTTCATGATGGAAGAAGGAGGATTTGTTCCACGATGATGAACAAAGAGCGATCAGATGAACCGGCCACCGGTGAAGGCGTGGTGCGCAACTGCACCGCGCGAAGAGGAGAGTTGGCCATTCAACCAACCATGGTGAACTGCCGCACCGTGGATGCCCCACCGCACCATGGCTGCGCCGCTGGACCGTGGCCTCTGCACTACAATGCACCACCATGTGACCTTCATGGTCCCTGCGACCTCCACGGCCCCGCACCGCCCATGACCACCACGGCCCCCATGGACTCCACCGCTCTGTGGCCTCCCTCTCTCTGCGGCCCTGGTAGCCTCTGCCGCCCCATAGCCTCTGCGGCCCCTGTTCCCTCCACTGCTCTATGGCTCTTGCGGCCCTGCGCCTCCTGCGGCCTCCGCCGCCCCACGCCACCCACGACCTCCATGGCCCCTGTGGCCTCAGCCACTCCGTGGCCCCCGGGGCCTCCACGGCCATGTGGCCTCTGCAGCATCATTCTCCCCATGACCTCTACAGCCGCCATGCCACCCCGTGGTCTAGACCAAACCTAGTGGGATAGGCCGGGTCGACCAGAACCGGGTCGACCTCGGCCGGGTCAGACCAGACCCGGACCAATTTCGACCCTATACTCTCTTTTTGGCCATAACATTGGCACCGGGCGTCCGTTTGATGAACCGTCTGTGGTGCTAAAAACCTTTGAGCGAGACATTCATTTTGTTATACCCAACTAGAGATTCTAACATGGTTGGGGTATGGTAGGTTTGGATCAAGCATGAATCCAACCTGTCTCTTGAGTCTAAAGAGCTCACAGCTTACAGACCGGGCATCCGTTTGATGCACCATCTGTTGTATTGAGACCCCTATGATGTGGCGGTACTTTGAGATACCTTATCGTGGGACTTCCCAGAAGTTGGAGTATTGACTAGTGGCTTGAGGAGAATACCCACTCGAAGACAATCAAGCTTAGTGTGTGAACCGAGTAGTTGGTTGTGATGTGATGAATGAATAGTGATCTTGTGTGGATCAACACTGAGCTATCCTATGTGGATCATCACCCAGATATCATGTGTGGGTCAGCACCAAGTGATCCTGTGTGGGTCAGCACCTAGCGATCCTATGTGGGTTAGCACCGAGAGATCCTATTTGTGTAAAGACCCAAAATTTACATGCAGTTTTTTTTTAAAATATATAGGAATTTTACAAGACTGTGAAAACTGACAGCGTGTGATTTTATGGCTCGAAGTGCCTGGAATTAATTTCTGAAATTTTGTTTGGGTACGTTCAGTAAACCTGCGAGTGGGTTTTTCTAACTTTTTAACAGGTGCTCGGAATTAAAATCTGAAGACACCATTGAACACGCAGTACCGGTATTCGTTTAAGGAGACTTTCACCTCGACCGTAGTGAGTCGAGAGTGAAAGATAGATTTTTGGTTTTTTGTGAGGGAATAAAATAAAATAAAATGGTGAAACAATTTATTTTATTTTTATTTTGAAACCACCAATGTAGATATTTCACAATTGGGGACCACCTGAACTAAAACCTCCCATGAGAGGTTATAAAGGTGGGGACCACCGAGCCTAAACCTCCCATGGGAGGTTATGGTGGTGGGGACCACCCGAGGTTTAAAACCCTTGAACTCTACCATAAGTGTGGGGAAGCCTCTTAAACATCCCCCTCTTAAATTTTTTCAACCCCTTTAATTTATTATTCCAACCTATGTAATTAATTAACCAAATATGAAATAGTACCAACAATTAAATTGCGGAAACATATCATTTTGGATACTTTTTAATTTGGTGTATTTGGGGAGAGGAGAAATATTGGGAGGATTCCACTTCTCCAATGAAGAACACCATTGACGAACATTCTTCGGAGATCAAGGAAGAGGACGATGAGTGTGCCCGACATCAAAGCATGGTTTCAAAAGCGACGATCATTGGCCCTCTCTTCACCTTATTCAACTTCCTTCTCACACCGAAATCAACGAACTATCCAAGGTAGGGGTTTATTTGTGAATGATAATTTTTGGGAAGTTGTAGGGTGGTTGTTTGAAATTGTTCTCTCTTTCCATTCTTGATAATTCTTCATAATTCAAAATCGAATTATAGGAACTTGCTACCACTCTAACACGGAGAGTGCGGGCCAAACAAACCTGGCATGTCCTCTCCTTAAACCTTGTGATTAATTGTTGATCGTGATGGAGGAATGGCTACGAACCATGGTGGGGCATGAGAACGCCGACCGACACCACCATCGGCCGCGACGAAGACGACGACCCAACGGTGCCACCCCATGGCCACCGCCACCCCACGGCTGATCTACCACTGCCCCATGGTCGAGCCACCGCCCTATAGCCTCCACTTTCCTACCCGAGCTACTTCGGGACGATCTGATCTTCCTCATGCCCATGTGGTACCCCCGTGGTTGAGCCGTCGTCCGCAGCCGAGCTGACACACAGCCTCTGCCGCCCCGCAGCACCTGCGGCCTCCATGGCCCCTCACGGCTTTCCAGACCACCCAGTGGGCCGAGCCGCACCACGGGCTAGGCTTTCCCTAGTGGGTTGGGCTGGTTCAACCCAAACTAGGTTGACCTAGGCCAGGTTGGGTAGGGTCGGTCAGACCAGACCCGGACTAGATACGACCCTATACTTTACTAGGGCCATAACTTTGGCATGAGATGTCTATTTGACGAAACGTCCACGGTGTTGGGAATCTTGGAGCAAGATAGTCCCTTTGAGTATAACCCACTAGAAATTTGGATAAGGATGGGGTATGGTTGGGTTTGATCGATCATGAATTAAACAGGGCCCTTGGAACTTAAAGACTAATAACTCACAAACCGGGCGTCTGATTAACGCACCGTCTATTGTGTTGAGACCCCTATGATGTGTGTTTAATTTGAGATAATTATTCATGGGACTTAGTGGAAATTTTATTATTGACCAGTGGCTTGGAGAGCAGACTCTCCCAGTGACGAGAAAGTCTAGTGCAGGAACCTAGTAGCTGGATTTGACGAGAAGACTGACTAGCGATCCTGTGTGGGTCAGCTCTTAGGGATCTCGTGTGGGTTAGCTCCTAGAGATCCTCTGTGGGTCAGCTCCTAGAAATCCTATGTTTGTTATCTCCTAGTTATATTGTGTGGGTCATATCCTAGCGATCATGCGTGGGTCAGCTCCTAGCAATCCTGTGTGGGTCATCTCCTAGCGATCCTGTGTGGGTCAGCTCCTAGTGATATTTTGTGGGTGAACTCATATTGATCCTGTGTGGGTCAGCAGTAGAGCCTCTTAATGTATCTAGATGATTTAGTAGCTATAACAAATCATCTCTACTACCATTCCTAAGTTATACCTAGAGTGAGATGAGTTCATACCTATGTGGTACTTGACTTTGTGGTTTTCATCCCTTTATGGAACTGTTGATCTTTGGGATTTTGGGTTAGACCCTATGACTCCTCATGATTGAGATGGGTATACATGATAACTTAGGTATATGTATGGGTACATACCTAAGTAGGGCTGACAGTTGACTTCATTCTTTGAGATTTATCATTTGTGGATTTTGTGAGACCTTGAGGGACTTGGGGTCCCTACAGAGTATCGTTATACTCACCCCTTCACAGGCTATTCCCGCACCTTGTTGTGTTTGGTGCAGATGACGGAGAGCGTTGATCGAGGTTGACGATACCAGGACTAGACGGTGCCTGGTGGTGGACCATACGATGTGACGGTACGTAGAGGAGACGGATAGGCATGGAGTTCTGAGGAGGCAATCTATACATACCCTTCAGGTAGGAACCTTGGAGGATAAACGATCAATTTTCTTACTTTTTTCCCCAGTTTACTTGTACTTTTAATTACTTGTACTTTCTAGTTGGCCTTTTATTCTGGCCCCTTTTATTTACTATACCCACTCTATTTACTATTCAGTTTACATGATTATGTATTGTGTTGTGTGCTTGGTTTCTTATCCTTGCAGGTTATAAAGAAAATTACTTCCCAGTTTTTGGGATTACATCTTTTGGTGCTAGTCACCAGCCCCTGGCCTATGGAAGGTGGGCCTGGGGTAGTCACGGCACGGGCCCCTAGGGACGAGTCGTGACAAATTGGTATTAGAGGAGTCTGTTCTACCATATAAAAGAGGACTCTAATATTTCTTTTCAATGGTAATATTGTTAAGTTTAGTGAGTGTGGTTATCATTTTAGGGAATATAGTGTTGGTGCGGCATCCGACATTTCCATACACCAGCACCCTGACATCTGATTTCCAACTCTGTGCACGAAAACACTGATTGAGTGTGTGTTTTTAGAAGCTTTCTTTGTGATATTTTGAGTCATCTCACCAGGTATAACTTATTGATTGTGGTTCACCTGTATCTTTTCAAGATGCCTCCATGAAGACAGCCAGCTAAGGTTCTAAGATTTGTATGCACTGATAGCCCACCGAGTGACGTGGCCTCGGTGCAGGTCCCTCTTCTAGTAGAGACACCAGCAGAGGCACCAATGGTACCATGACATGTTGGGACACTAATTCCACCAGCCCTAGAAGTAGAGGGTGCCTTCCACTTGATCACATTGCATAAGTTCCAGTGCCAGAGGCCACCCAGGTTTGGGGGAGGGACGGGCCCACAGACAGCTGAGGATTGGTTGGAGGTTGTAGTGAGAGTCCTCCCACTGGTAGGGACAATAGGAGATCTCATGGTGATCCTTGTCGCCCGCCTTCTACAGGCGGAAGCAGGAAGATGGTGGTGCTTGATGCCCCCGGTTCGTGACAAGGTGATGCTCTTCTGGGAAGACTTCGAGAGCCTATATTGAGAATAGTTTGTTTCTGCGGTACTTCATGCAGTGTGAATTTAGGAGCTGCTTCATCTGTAGTAGCTCGGCATGACTGTACCTTAGTATTCAGCATGGTTTACTGAACTCTCACGTTACTCCATGGATATGGCTTGAGACCCATTCTTCAGGGCCATGAACTACATGCAGGGGCTCAAGTAGGAGATCAAGGATTCGATGATCTCACTTAGCATCCCGACATAGACAGGGGTGTTAGAGAGAGCCCTTTTAGTGGACAGGTTTCGTACTGAATAGTCACTAGCAGTGATTCCCACCACCAGTCATCACATAGCAGAGTCTTCTGCAGCTTTTAGTAGACAGATATCGTAGTGTTCCAAGAGAACTAGACATACATGTGGACGACCGCATGACTGAGGATCTGTTTTACGGGGCACCAGAGGAAGATCCAGTCATGCCAGGAGTGGGCAGTGTTACACATGTGGCTGGTAGGGCCACATGGCTTGTGACCGTTCGACCCGCTATACAAATGATCAGCAGACAGTCGAGGGACCACCCATGAAAAGATAGGTATTTGACCGAGGAGGTCTGTATAGAGAAGTAAGAAGTGGCAGAGGAGCTGGTCATGCAGTTGGTGGTGGGATACGATTTGATATGTTACCGCCACCACCACCAGGTGGTCCACCCCGACTACAGGGAGCTGGTGGACAGGGGCAAGCTCAGCTCCAGGCGGCTGAGGCCTACGATCACAGTGCTCTAGAGATGACACGAGGTATGATCTGTGTCTACTCCACCTTAGCTATTGTACTTATAGACATAGGTTCCAGTCATTATTTTATTACCACTACCTTTGTTCAGAGCTCAGAGATTCCGATGGAGCCGTTGGATCGATCCTTACAGCTAGAGACTCTGACAGGAGTGGGTTCGATGATTACGCACTAGTGTCGGCAGTGTGAGATTACTCTTGGAGGTAGATCTTTGTCTGGGATCTACTACTAGCAGTGTCGAGGCCTTATGATGTCACCTTGGCTATGGACTAGTTATATAGATTCCATGCTCAGATTAACTATATTAGGTGCAAATTGCAGTGTGTTCGCATGGATGGGACGAGGATTACCTTCATCTGCGATAAGGGAGACTTTGCAGCACATGATGGACTTACCCAGATGAGAGTAAAGCTGATCACTCATCAGTTGGCTAGCCTTAGCCTTGGAATAGTTGATGTGGAGAGTCTGATCTATCCTGTAGTGGTGGACCAGTATGTGGATGTTTTCCCTAATGATGTTTTGAGTCTACCTCCTCAGAGAGATGTGGACTTTTACATTGACGTTTACCCTGGGACGACACCAATATCTACACCAACGTATCGGATGGCTCTCACAGAGCTTCATGAACTATGGGTACAGCTAGAGGACTTATAGGGGAAAGGATTCAGTCGGTTCAGTGTATCTCCTTGGGCAGCCCCTATTCTGTTCGCCAAGAAGTCGGATGGGTGCTTGAGGATTTGTGTTGACTATCAGAGCATGAACCAGGTAACCATGAAAAAAAAGTGCCCACTTCCAAGGATTGACTGCCTATTTGATTAAATGAAGGGATAACAGTGGTTATCAAAGATATACCTTAGATTAGGTTATCAGTAACTCAGAATACAAGATGAGGATATGCAGAAGATGGCTTTCAGATGTCGCCACAGCCATTACGAGTTCTTGGTTATGTCATTTGGTGTAACAAACGCTCCATCAGTGTTCATGGGACTAATGAACATGATCTTTCTGGAAAACCATGATCACTTTTTAGTAGTCTTCATCATGGAAATTCTGATCTACACAGCTACTAAGGAGGAGAATGCCTATCATTTGCAGGTAGTATTGAACACACTCCAAGAGCACCAGCTTTATTGTAAGCTCATGAAGTGCCAGTTCTGGATCCGAGAGGTTCACATTCTGGTACATGCTATATCAGAGGCTGGAGTGGCAGTGGATCCAGCAATGATTGAGGTGGTACTTGCTTGGGAGCCACCCAGGAGTGTGACAGAGGTGCGGAGTTTCCTGGGTTTGGCTGGAGACTACTGGAGATTTGTGCCAGATTTCTCTAGAGTTGCAGCACCACTATCAGCATTGACGAAGAAGGGGAAACCCTTCGTGTGGTCAGAGAGATGCCAACAGATTTTTCAAGATCTGAGGAAAAGGTAGACTAGTGCCCCATCTTGAGGCTTCTAGAAGAGGTTTTAGGGTATGTAGTCTACTATGACACATCGTGGACTAGACTCGGATGTGTCTTGATGCATGAGCAAGTAGTGATCGCATATGGTTCTCGATAGCTAGGATAGCATGAGCATAACTACGCTACCCATAGCCTGGAGTTAGCAGGAAGGGTCTTCGCCTTGAAGATGTGTCAATATTACTTGATGGGCGAACGTTTTACAGTATACTATGACCACAAAATTCTTAGGTATATCATCACCCAAAAGGACCTGGACCTGAGGCAATGATGTTAGATTGAGTTCTTCTTGGACTATGACTTCGAGATAGTCTATAAACCTATGAAGGGGGACTTTGTAGTAGATTCACTCAGCAGGAGGACTGGTATACCGCTTCTAAGTGAGGTGACGGAGCAGCTGGCCACTTTACAGATATCCTTTGTTAATAGAGATAGAGAAGATTTTCTTCAATTTCTTACCGTCACTCCCCCAATTCAACATCGATTCAGGGAGGCACAGCATGGGGACACTAACTATGAGACACGATGTGCTTACATATCCCTAGGACAGGCACTAGATTTATTTTATGAAGGTGGGGAGCACGTCATCCTATTTAGAGGATGTACTATGGCACCAGTGTCGCTTCAGGAAAACATTATAGTGGGGTTACACACATCCCCTCTATAGGTACATACAGGAGTGGAAAAGATGTACCAGGATCACTGAAGATAGCATTGGTGGGCGGGAATGAAGATGACAGTTGCAGAGTTTGTCTCTTGGTGCCTCACTAGTCAGTATGTGAAAGTGGAGCATCAGGTACCAGCAGTCTTGGTCTAGCCTCTATAGGTACCAGAGTTGAAGTGGGATGTTATATCCATAGACTTCAGGACCGTAATTCCACATACATCCAAGGGTCATGACTCTATTTTGGTGATCGTTAAACGAATCACCAAGTCAGCCCACTTCCTACCAATCAGAGAGAAAGGTTCAGTAGAGAGCATGCGACGCCTCTATGTGCCGGAGATTGTGTGGAAACATGGAGTACCCTCGACGATTATCTCCAATCATGATACATGTTTTAATTCCTAGCTATGGAAGGGGTTGCAGGAGGATTTCGGGATGCAGCTTCATTTGAGCACCGCCATCCATCCTCAAACAGATGGCCAGACTGAGCGGACCATTCAGACCCTCAATGACATGCTATGTGCATTCATCCTCAGCTTCGGTCATAGTTGGGAGGATAACTTACCATTGTTGGAGTTTTCATACAACAACAGCTATCAGTACACCTTTAGGATGGCACCTTTTAAGGCGTTGTAAGGTATCCCATGATGATAAACTTTGTGCTGGATTTACCCAGGGGAGTCAGCACTCGTGGGACCAGAGATGGTACGGGATACCACAGAGAAGGTGGAGATCATCCAGGAGTGCATGAAAACTATACATATTAGGAAAAATTTGTACGCTGACAGGAGACGGAGACCTCTGGTGTTCAAGGATGGAGACCATGTATTTCTAAGAGTCTCAGCTCGATGAGGTTTGCAGAGATTTAGCCGAGGTGGAAAATTATCTCACAGATTCATTGTACCCTTCCAGGTAATATGTAGAGTGGGAGAGGTGTCTTACCTCTTAGCTCTTCCATTGCAGTTTGACCAGGTGCATAACGTCTTCCACGTATCCCAACTGAGGAGATACGTGAACGACCCTTCTAATGTCATTGACCATGAAGAGCCGGACATCGTTGATGTGGTGAATTTTACGGAGGTTCTATTTGAGATTGAGGATCGACAAGATCTGGTCCTTCATGAGTGGTCGATACCTCTGGTGTGCGTTCATTGGCAGCACAAAAACCTCTTGGAGAGAACATGGGAACGGGAGGCTCAGAAGCATGCTCAGTACCCCCACTTATTTAACTAGTTTGAGTTGTGGGTTACAGGTACATAAAGCCATTAAGTGGGGATAATTTAAAGACCCAGAGTTTCCATGTAATATTTTATTAAATATATAGGAATTTTAGGAGACCGAAAAATTTCTGGCGCATGATTCCAAGGCCCAGAGTGCCCGGAATGAATTTCTGAACTTTTTTTTCAGGTACATTTAGTAAACGTGTGAGCATTTTTTCTCACTTTTGAACCGGTGCTCGGAATTGAAATACAAGGACACTGTTGAACTCACATCACTAGTATTCGCTTAAGGAGACCTTTACCTCGGCTGTAGTGGGTCGAGAGTGAAAGATTGGTTTTGGGTTTTTTTTGGAAGAATAAAATAAAATAAAATGGTGTAACATTTATTTTTATTTTTATTTTGAAACCCCACATGTGGATATTTCATAGGTGGGGACCGCCTGAATTGAAACCTCACCTGAGAGGTTATGGAGGTGGGTACCACCGAACCTAAACCACCCATGATAGGTTATGGTGGTGGGGACCACCTAAGGCTTAAAACCCTTAAACCCATTGAACTCCCTCATAATTTTGGGGAAGCCTCTTAATCTTCACCCACTTAAATGGTTCCACCCCCATTAATTTATTATGCCAACCTATATAATGGGTGGATGTTGAGCCTACAACACATGACACAACAAAAGTGGTCATGAAATTCTTGAAGACAAATGTTTTTTCAAGATTTAGATTTACTATATTCTTATTACTAATTAGGGAACACATTATACCAATCATTATATTAAAGGTTTGTTGGAAAAATATTGAATCTGATATAACACAGGAACTCTCTGCTATATGAAAACAGGCAGGAAAGATGAGTAGTAAAATATGGAAATCAAAAAAATCCTGGAGCACAACAAGAACATTGGTCGAATTGATTGCAGTCTAAAATTGTATGATGCGCTATAGGCATACCACAATTTGTAAAAACACTCATTAATACCACACCTTTCATATTGTTTTATAAGAAACCATATCATCTTCCAGTTGGATTAGAGAACACTAGTACTTGGAAATTAAGAAGATCAATTTGTATTCTCAAAATACTGGAGATGTTTTAATGTGGTAATTTAATGAATTTTATGGAATCATAAAAGATACATATAAAAATTACAATCTATAATAAGAAAAAAAAATTAAATGTCATGATCATTTCATTGCAAGAAACATATTTTTTCCAAGAAATAAGGTCCTATTATTCAAATCAATATTAAACTTTTTTCTTGGGAAGCTAAAATCATGATGGCCATTACCCTTCATAGTTATTGAAGTTTTTCCCTATTGGAAAATTGAAATTCATAAGTAAGGTGGACCACCATTAAAATTTAATGGTAAATGATTAAAAATCTATCAATAATCCTTCCATAGAGGTCTGTCATCAACCAAAAATTCGCCTAAACCTCAATGTTTCAAGCTCTCGATGGTAAAGGAAGCACTAACTAGGAGGAAACCTAGGAAAGATCACCTTAGGCTAGATTAGGTTAAAATATAAATTAGTAATTATTATGACATGATGAGATTAATGGACCTAGGTTTGAACCAAAACTAAGAAACCTGATTAATTACACATCTTGTAACCCCATTTCATGATGTGTAACTTTTACATCCAAACATTTATAAAGCTTATAATTATATGAATTAAAACATGATTAAGTGTTGTTTATTCCAAAAAAAAAGTTTTTTTTAAAGGTTGCGATCCTTGGGTTCATGACATGAATCATCTTCCTCCCTCCCATGACCCCCCCCCCCCTCACTTAGTCACACAACCTGAACCCCACCTCCCCTATTCTTCTCCCGTGACACCCCCTTACTCTCCACCCTCTCTTGTGATCTATCCCCCTCTCTCAAAAGTCTCAACCCCCTTCACTTCCAAAAATATTGTGTACACCCCCTTCCCATCTCTTCCCTCTCATCCAAAAACAACCCCCCTTTGCCCTCACGACCAAATCCCCACTTATAACCTACATACATGATGGATTAAACAAAAAAAATCCCTAAACCAGTAGAATCCATGTATAAACATGATGATCCACCTATAGAGAAGAATTCATGGGATATTGAACCTCCCACTCCCCCCAACACATCAATTAGAATCTCCCCCACCTCCTACTATAGCTCATGCTGAGCCTGCTACTTAGGAAGACTACCAGTCCAGCTCTAGTGAATCATTTGGGAAGACCACCCACATTTTCTCCACATCCTACATTTCTCCAACTCTAAGCATCATGTATCCCTCAACCAGCTATAGGATAATTCAATTAAAACTAACAAAACATTTGAAATGTTCATTATTTCTTATCTTCATATGATCCAGAAGGACATCCAACTTCTTAAGTGCTTGCATATTTCATTTATTATTTAGGTACATGAAGAAACATTCCAGGATCTATTATTGGAGTTTCTCTACATTCATGTTTGTAGTGGACAACCTCCACTCCAGACAAGGTTTATTACCTCATGATATTTCATTTTCCAAATTTGAGATAGTACATGGAATTTAAATAGAGGAATTTTCTATATCTATGGTATTTCGTACCCTGTAGATCGAGCCTCCAAAATCTGAGTCAAGGCAACTTTGGAAGATGAACGCATAGGATGCCCATACTGATCACAATCCTGGTATCAGCAAGTCGACTCATATCTGCAGCCCATAACTCATGGTCCTTTATCAAGCATTGACTCATGCATTATTTTCTAGGGATGGGTCTCATAGTAGAGAGAAGAATATTTATTTTTTCATCTTATCAGTAGCCATGGGAAACCCTATCATAAACATGGTTGCTCAGTTTACATTTTACTATAGAGATCACACTCAGAGGAAGAGAGGTACATTGATGTTAGGTTACTTAATCACTCATTTAGCCCATCATCTTGGAGTTTTTTACCCCACTTTGTCACTCACCTTCCTTAGACCAATGGAATCCATCGATCTTCTTATGATGCACATGGTTAAGCTCATAATCAAGAATGATGATACCTACCGATGGGTGCCAAGAGTCTATGAGGCAGTTGAATAGGCCCAAGGAGATCATGTCGTAGACCTTGCACCCACTCCACACACAACTTCACCTCCATCTCCTACAACCCACACCCATACCTCTAACACCACCACATCCACTAATTCTCCACCTACCCATCCTTCCTGATAGATCTCTAGGAAATCCATCTTTTCATCCTGGATAATCTGAGACATATATCGAATCATCTTCACATCCACTTTTCAGCCTCATATCCCATAGGATATAATCTACTACTAGCCTATGTCGACCACTCCTCTTCTACCACTCATGCCCCACCCACAACACATGCCAACCTTCCATTGGATCTCTCTGAACCTATGGCCTAATAGAAGAACCTTGAAAAGTAGGCCTAGTGGGGCAAGGGATTGGACACCACCACATCCACTAAGGTTCTATTTTTTGATCAAGATTCAAGACACATGACCCCACTATGGTTCGTCACCACCCTAGAACCTACCCTAGATAATATTGTCAGTACCATGACACCACCCTTAGTAGCTTTCCCCCAAACCCATCTAAAATCATAACAATTGACAATAAAAGATAGTTACAGCCACCATCTTATCAATATTGGATGATTTATGAGAATTTTGAGTCTGCTGGATTATCTTAATTGAAAACCATAGTCATCTATGTTTTTTTCATATATTTCGGGGCTTGTTTATTTTCAATTTAGTTTGTGAATCACTTCATTTAGTATTGTTATACATTATCTATATATGGGAAACTAATTTTTCTCCATTTTACTTCTCCTATTTTTCATATCTTTATAATTTTATAGTATCCATGTATAGCTCCTCAATAACATATATCTTTGTTGATGCACATGTGCCACCATCTTTCCTTGTTTGATGAGTGACTAAGCACTTGGATGAGGTCAAGAATTAGCTTCAGAATATCTCACTTGAGATTAATGCTTAGTAGCCACTGCTATGAGCACATATACCCTTACTTCTATAAAATATCTATGCTCAATATACTTCTAAAATAACCAATCCTACCAAAAGACCCCAAGAGCTAGAGGAAACTACCATGAGTTGTTGCAGAAGATAGAGGAGATACTGAGTTGATGGAGTAAACTACCTGATAATTTTCTCTATTAATTTGGCTGACAACGTCATTTCTTAGAAATTTATGGGAGGAAACCCATAATTGATATATTTTTTCATTATATTCTGTATGCTGATTATAAATCTACATTTTTTCACTTTTTTTTATGATTCAATTGAAGCTTCATTGTAGACACGTGTATGCATTTAAATAAAATGGGATCCATTGGTCATAATACTATGCAGATTCTTGTTTTACTACTTAAAAACATTTCAAACTTAGAGAATAACATTTTACCTAGTGAATGATTTTTATTTCTAACCAATTTACAGGTGGATCACATCTCATTCATGACATCCAAAGTTCCCCCAGGGCATGCCACTTCTTACAAGGAGCTCTTGATTCCCTCTATCTTTAATTTTCTAATTTCCAATGCATGTATATGATCTTTATCTTCCATAACCCTCCCATAATTATCCCACAAAAAGTATGGAAATTGTCTCATTCTATATGTGGGGAGTATTTCATGAGTTTTGCTTTCGATACACATGAATTTTTTTTCTTTTTATCATATGTATAAGAGACATTTTTCATTTGGGAGTATGCTTTAAACCTATATCTAATTATACACATTTAAATAAAAGAAAACATTATGTTGGAAATTTTCCAAAATACATGTTTTGTCCCAGTTTAGATTTTTAGAATGATTACTGAACTTAGTAATTAAACTCAAAATTTATATTTTTTTAAATTACCTTTAATTGACTCATTACATTATTTTACACCCTTAGTGATTTATATTACATTATTTATTCACATTCCTGAGAGGATTTTGAGCCTAAAATTGTATATTATATTCTAATAATATTTCTTAAGTGATGCATGGGACATGTAAATATATGGTAACATTAATTGAGATCTTATTGGGGCTATGAGTGATCAAAAAAATTTAAAATGACTGAGGGAACTTTTTTTGAGCTACTTCTTCCTATGAACCACCATACATCATTCCTTTATTTTAACCATAGTTAACCTAAATTAACTTATATGATGTAGCTATTCCAAGATGATTATCCCTTCCTACCCTACTCTTTGAAAAATTAATGAATTTACTTTAAACAATTGTGGGGAAAATATTTAGATAGTATGGGATGATTCTATTGTGGAAGTGTATTGTGTTTCTCATCAAATCGTTTGATTATGGTCTATGTGTACTTTGTAGTATTTCATATCTATCACGTTCCTTAAAAAAATATACGAAAAGAAAAATATATTTGGGTTGTGTATTAGGAAGGTCAAAAATCACCATTTCCAGACTGATGAATCCCCTAAATGATCATATATTGTGAGGTGACGGATGTGAGATCTGACCTATAGATGAATTTCAAAAATTACAAATGAAAGACAAATAGAAATGAACATGATACCGTTATTTCACTCGCTTGATATATATAAATGGATCCAACTATAATTATTGGGATAATGGAATTTATTAGATATATAGGATTCATTTCATTACACTTTTCAATAAATTCATACATTATAAACCAGAGACTACACTCCTTCTTGAGCTGATTTTTCACTATTTACCTACCTACCCATGGCCTCAAAGTTATTAGAACCTAATTGATGAAGCTTAAATAATTGATTTTGTATTTTTCTTTATGAAGTGGATATGATAGAACCAATTCCAGCCTGTGGAAGGAACATGTACTCAGGATATGAGAATAACTCCAGTTTCATTTCACCCTAAGTGATGAGAGAAAATTCATTGTGAGGTAAATTGAAAATGGATATAGAGTTCAAGGAATAGTTAAGAATTTTCAATTAAAGGATTAATAATTTGTTTTAAGAACTGATATATGAGGCATAACTAATTTTTTATGAATGGATCATTCAAGATATTGGATTTTAATATTTAAACTTAGTTTTATTTTCTTGGATATAATGAATGTTTATTATTTTTAAAATTTTCTTACCATTTTTAAAATCCTTGTTGAGATCTTTTTTCTTATGGAGAAGAAATTTTTCAATTGTAAGAGGATTTAATAAGATGAAATCATATATATATATATATTGGTGTCATTTTATGAAGTATTTTCAATGATTTTACTAATAATGAACCTGGTTTTTGTTGATTATTACAGGAAATAGGCTTTCAGTGTTTCAAAGGTAAAAATGATGAAAATGAGAAAAATCAGGTATTACACATCATGAAAAATCATTACATGACATGTAATATCATTTCACAACATGATGAAAGCTGTGAGGCCATGTCATGAATAATTTAAATGGAATGATAAGTTTCACAACATGAATCATTATTACATGGAATGAACTATCATTACATGAAGTTAATCCATAGTCCATAAAGTATAGCATTAAAATAAGATCTCCCTCAAAAAATGATCTAGTTGATGGAATCTTCACAACATGACATCCTCTTACACTTCATGAGAAGGGTGAAAGTTCCAAATATTGTTTAAGATTCGTGTAAGATATGTGATAATTCAATTTTTTATAAAATCAGAGATCATCATTCCATGATGTGAATACTCATTACACGTTCTGTAATTTTACATCTATGTATATTCAGTTGGAGTGAGAGGAGAGAGGAGGCTGGATAGAATTTTCTTCATTCATTATTCTTTTGTTCCCTTCTAATCCCCCTACCCAAACATAGGTTTCTTCTATTATTTTAATTTTTTTACTTTAATAAAATAATCTTGGATCGATTTTGAAGATTTCTTCATCCATTTTTCAATCACCAACATAATTCCATATGTATTCTTCGATTATCTCCTCAAGATTTGTTGAATTTGTGTTGTAATCATTCTCATTCCTATTTTAAGTATGTAATTGATTGAATTGTGTTTAATTAACAATTTGAATTTCTCGTAATGATTGAATGCTCGCTAGTTGAATAATGTGAATCATTTCATGTTTTTGGATTGTTTAATCTCAATAGATGTTTGCATGTTAATCATTATTTCAATTCATTATCTATCTATAGTCAACTTTAACTTAATTGGATAAACTTAATAGTTTAAGGGTCAAGATTAAGGTTATATGAATTTAATGAATCTCTAATAACAAACTTGGTAATATTAAGAATTTTAATCAGGTTAAAAAAAATTTATCCAATTTGTTCGAGCGACCCTGAGCATGGGATGTTCTGATGAACAACTATGACCTGATTGGAGTATATTTTCCTATAACCTATAGACTATGACACTTCCTACCTTAGAATATAATATTAATGTGATTTTATTTTTATTAATTCCAAATCAAAGAAGATATGAATTCTAGGAAGAACATCTTGGTTTGAACAAAATCAACTAGAGACCTCTGCTTGATTGACATCCTAGATTTTAGGACCATACCATGTTTGGATAGAGATTATCTTTTACCTGAAACGCCTACATTTTCCCTAATACCTTACTCATCTCTGTTTTTAAATCAAAATTATTTAGTGTTAGTTTTACAAAACATGAACAAATTCATTAGGACTCCTATATATATTGTTATAATCCATAATTTTCTATAGCCAACTCAATTACTTGAGGGATCTAACCCACAGTATCACTATACTATATCTCAGTAGAAAAGTGTAGTTTGAGAAACAAAAAATCTTATCTGACCACTACCTAAACAAATTAAAATTACACATGTGGGTAAAAGCAATGGTTTCATTAGGTAATTTCATAAGTGAATCTTAATATACTTGAATTATGTTTACATAGATGAAAAACACTTTTATATGAATAACATTTTGAATGGTATATCATAATAAATGTTTATAAATAGAGTTAGTTGACGCCCAAAATTCATTCACTCAAAATGAATCATTCATAAGGGATTTATGAGGATGATTCATTAAAAATTAATCAAAATAACATAGTAATATTGGATATAGAGAGGATAATTAAGGAAAAACTATAAAACAATTCTAGAAAAGGTTTCCAAATATTTTCATAAAAAAGAAGAAGTTATAGACCACTTTTAAAAATCATTTTCAAAAGTTAATATGATAACACATTTAAGAAAAAACATTAAAAGATATAAAAATAATGGATTATTGAAAATTATATCATGTTTTTACATATTAAATGTAGAGTACAAGATAAAAATTATCATTTTGATAAGAAATTCCTTTTTAATATTTCAAATAACCTTTATTGAGAATCCATAGTGTAAAAGAGGTAATAAAAATTATTATAAAGAGATGTAAAAAAGTAATAAGAAAATCACTTAAGAAAATATATATTTGGGTTTCAACATAATAACTAAAATCATTTTTGGAAATAAATAATATGTATATTGAAGGAAAATATCTATTAAATAGGATAAAGTTTATTCTCAACAACATTGCATTTTTATAATGAAATCGATTCATAAAATGAGATGAATATATGTAATAATAATTCCAAAATGAGTTTATGGAAATGAAATAAAAATATATAAAAAATTTGGATGTAAAATATCCAAAAATAATAAGGTATAATGTGCAAAACTTAAGAGAGTATTTTTCAAGAAGAATGTCACACATCAATGAACAAAAATTGATATAGAAAAACTCTTATATAATTTTTTATTGCTTGGATTAAAATAGTTATTAGTAAGGAATCACAAACAAAATGAAATCCCATTGAATAAAATTTAGTAATAATAATAATTGAAACCAATTTGGTAAAAGGTACACCATATAAAAAACATATTGTGCAACATGAAACTTCTCTCAAGTAATTGAAAATTGATAAAAAGAATTCTTCTGACTTTGGTAACTTTTCAAGTGATTTCTATTGAAAGAGCGATATTGAAATAGAATATAAAATAAAATTAATATAAATCAAATAATCATATAATATATCAAATACATAGTATATTGTCCATGTAAAATAAAATTTATGCAAAATTAAAATACTTATATCAATGAATTGAAAATTGAGACTATAGCACTTACCTTTTTTCTCCTAACGTTAACTAAATCTATTTAAACTCATGTATAATAATATTAATAATTTATTTAATAACATTATTCATATATATTTTCCTTCACACTATTCAATTGTAATCATTTATTATACATTAATTAGTTATATAATGTTTATTTTCATTATCGGATGTTACTGGTTTTGATTATTTCACACGTGATTTAAAATATTGATGTCAATATTCATTAATTAAATGAAATTTAATAATTAAAATATTATAAAAGGTACAATAATTTATTACTTATAATTATTTATAGAGATCTAATTTCATTCCATGATACTTTTAGACATGGTTCATGAGGATGGAATCAGTGATGAGCTTGTTTCAAAAAATTATTATAAACAAAAGTTGATATTTAAATACCATGTTAAATATTAATATAAAAACACCAAACCCAAAAAATTATTCAAAAAATAATATAATGTTTATATATTATTTTTACTCTTATAACCATTCATTTTTAGTGGGGATGAAAAAATAATTTTGTCACTCCATGACGGTGGTATTCCTCACATACACATGCATGGAATATTCATTTTCCATAGAATGGGGAAAATGTATAATATGGTTTATATTTTTAGAATCATAAAAAAGTTTAAAATTAATATTTAATCATCAAATACATCCTTTTAACCAACAACATAAAGCAGTTGTGAAAAATATAACACATCATAGATGGAGGTAGTAGTCCATATATAACATTGGAAAATTTCCATATCCCAAAAGAGGGTTCTTTTAATATAGGGAGAAATATATATTTTCTGAACCATGATAATTTCATTGATAAAATATCAATATATTAAATCTATCCATATAAACATACTTGAAATTAAGTGGTGATAAATTAAATATATCATTCATAGAGGTGGTAGTCCTCACATACGCATAGGAAATGTTTTTATTTTTTTGAATGGAGGAGAGAGTAATAGAAAATGATTATAACAATAATATAATAAAATTTAAGTATAGAAGTTATAATGATGTTATTATATATGTATGGTTATAATAGTTTTTTGGAATGAAATAAGAGGAAAAAGTAAGGAGCTTTTATTACTCGCGATGAGGACTTGATTCTTCCCTCAATGGACTTCTTGGAAATTGATGAGTAAGAATAACATATTATGACCAGAGGCTTATTAAAGTGTAATGGTACTATATTGAAGGTAATATGTATATATTTTCAAGTAAATATATAACAACAATAGTTGATTGAAGTGGGTATAAATGGCCTCATTTTATAGGACAAAAATCGGGACTTTCCATTTTAATTGAATGGTAAGTAAATGGGTAGGAATGGAATTACATGCCTGTTAGGCACGTTGGGTGATGAATTATTGTTGAGAAATTTTTCTATATATTTCCAACATAAGAATTTATTTTTTAAGGTCTATGTTTCAATTTAATTTATATAAATTACTGTCACTTTATGTTTCCCATTTTTACCTTTATTAACCATGATTTAAAATTACTATGGTAGTTATTTTGTTAGAAAAAAATATAAGATCATCCATATTACAAAATTTTTATATTATAAAACCTAATTTGGACTCTAATTTGTCTAATTAAATATCTAAATATGATAAAATATAATTTTAAATTAAAATATATGTTATATAGGAAAGAACTATTTTTATAAAATTATGTATTTTTAAACATTGACTTATATTATTATTTCCTAATTAAATGAGTGTTAATATATTTTTTATATGATTAAAATTTATATTATAATTTTTATTTAAAATTATTTTTATTTAATTTATTTAGATTAAAATTATACAATTTATAAAAAACAGTTTTTTGAAAACAGGTTATTTTATCATGGTGGCTAATATTTTATTTGGTAACTTATTTTTAAGTTAAAAATGAAAGTAAATTATTTAAAAATTATTATATTCTAGTTAAAAAATTTTAAAATATTTTATTATACTCAATTTTTGGAAATTATAAAAATGAATTTTAATATAAATTTGAAGGATTTATAAAAAGGACATTTTTAATAAAATTTATTTTTGATCATAAAATGATCTTTTAAATATATATGTCTTAAATATAACCTCTATTTTCCTTCATAAATAGATTTAAAATATGTTTTTACTTTTTTTTATAACCACAAATTCAATGTATAAATTATAATGGTTAAATTTAAAAATATAATTTTATCTTAAAATATAGTGGTTTGTTTTGGTTTGGTGTTGAATGTTTTGAAATATACATAGTACTTCATTAAAATATAATGAAATTTTTAAACATCAAGATTTTACAAAAAATAAGTTCCAAGTCTTCCTGAAATGAAATAATAAATATATATTTGATTCCAAGGAGTTCATATTTTGGAAAGATCTTATTATTCTACAACTATTCACTACAAGTAAAAAAATATTTTTTTATGTCAAACATATGGGTATAAAAGTTCTCAACAGTAAAAAAATATTTATGTTGACTAAAATAAATATATGAAATAACTAATATAATAACCTATTATAGATATTTTTAATCAAATATAAGTTCTATTAGTGTTATTCTTATACACTAAAAATGATGAAGATGATGAATAAGAAAAAGAAGAAGAGGATCCATACAAAATTATTAATAATCACATTTATGCTAATTTAATAGATAATTTAAGCCTATATTCATTAATTTCAATAAAAGTTGAAAGAGTAAAGAGTTTAGATATGTTACTGGTGATTATATTCCAAGATGAAGTTCTGAGGTAGTCGACCTAAATCATCCTTTTATAGAATTCTAATGAACATTGAGTATGCCACATGAATACTTGAGGGAGTGAAGAAGATCGTTCATATACCACATAAGGTAATTGATCTAATACTATTGATTTTACATTAAGTAATTACAATCCTATTATCTTATATGAAGGGACAACAAGCCCAAAAATTCTTTATACCTAGGAGATGATAGAATTGTAGGTTCAAGGTCATACACTTCACTATTCTTATTTTATTAATAATAATGAATATATTAATTTGAGTTAATTATTTTCTGTCATTGGGGACATAGTCATACTTAGTGAGGTGAACCTTATTAAAAAAATTGGGTGTTTTCTTGGGTTGTTTTCCTATTCTATATCTGTTGGCCAACTAGAGGAGAGATAGAGAGAATGAGAGAGAGAGATATCTGATCACAAAATAAGAGAAGAGGTAATTAATGGGTAAAGGTGACATTATATGAAAAATAAATTCACATTAATTCACACCCCCCCCACCATCTTATTGTGGGTGTTTCTAGATGTTATGTTAACAATTGGTATCATATTAAGGCCACAGCTCAATTGAATTATATTATTTGAGGATTTGCACTTCACTTATTAATGTCTATATAAAGGGTTGATTTAAATAATCATATTATTTCCCTATTAAATTAATCATGGAATAAATTTATAACAATACACCAATGAACATGAAGAAAATGAATGAAAATAAGGTACGAAATGCCTTATCCAAGAAAAATAATAATAATCACTCTGTAAACTGAAGGAACTCAATGTAGAGTTTATTATAATATTTCTATTAATAATATGTCTCATAATGAAATAAGTCCTTATAATTTATCCCCCTTAAGCAAATGTTATGAAATATTAGTTTCCCCATGTCACAATTCCAATCACCAAAAACAAGGAATGTGATAAGAATAAAAACCAATAATAATTGGAAAATATCACATATCTATAAAATCATCTGATAAATCATATAAAAATTCAGGTGATTAAATGATGAAGACCCTATAGAACATTTCTAGTGAATTAGTCAATTTAATTTATAGATAAATTAAAATAATGTATGATGGGATCACCCATCTTTAAATGAAAATAAAATCTTAGAAATTTATTTTGAATAAATTTTATTGATTTATTTAAAGAATTAAAATATGTAAGATAATTAAAAATCATAAAATTGTTATTTAAGAAATATTATTTAGTTTTGAGAATTAATAGATCACTATAATCCACATAACAATATATCTAAGAAAAATCATAAACCAAGAAGCCATAAAATTAAATAATTAATTATTGTCAAAAGTTATCAACATGAAATAATGTCTAATAAGATTAAAGAGATTGACTAATTACTTTAAGAAAATAGAAAAATTAATGAAGATAAATGTAAATAGGAAATAAATTATTGTGAATAAAAACTGAAAATATTAGAGGGTGAGAAAATAATTCTCAATTTGAAATTCTCAGAGATTGATATTAAATTGAATAGACTGAAAATTAATACAAGAAATATCTTACCAAAAATTTGAATAGAAATTTTTTCCATGCAAACTAAAAGGTTGTAAATTTATTCTAAAAGTCCTCATTCTGATGGAAAAAATATTCTAATATCATATTATGATCAGTATAAGTCATCTAAAAAAGGAAACAAATTATCCAATTATGAAAATAATATTTTTTCTAAATATGATTGTATATACAGTGTAGGTTTAAAACCTAAATATTTAAAAATTATATTGAATAAAAATTATATATAACCCACCAATACAATCAATGTGACTAGAACCATGTGTATAAGGAAATGTTCCCCAAATAAATTCCATCTTGTTAATGAAAACACAAAAAATATAAAGATACTAATTTTAGAACATTTTGTCAATTTTAGGGTCAAAGAAATAGACCAAGGTTTTATGGGTTTTTTTAAACACATTTATAAAAAAAGAATTGAATTTTTATTATAATACAGAATAATAATGGGAGAACTTTTTTAGGGGGAAATATTACCTATCACACACGGTTTTTTTGTCTTTGTTTCGATCTGGTCCATTGGAAAACTCGATCCTTTACATGGTTATTGGTGATATGAATGTTCAGTTTTGATGTTTCATATATTTCTCGTCAACCTAATTTGGGTTCCTTGTTACTTGTTTAAGAGTTTCTTAAGAAAAGGTGGTTACTTCATGATTTGGGTCAACTATGAGCCCATTCCCAGTTTTAAAAACCGAATTTGTTTCTTTTGTAACTCTTTTTTTCATCCTTTTTCACCCATTAAACATCCCACTTTTCCTATAATGATATATTAAAACTTATTCGTCCTTTTGGAACCATTATAAATTCATAAGCAGGGCGAATTTGGGTTACTTATTTAGGTATTGGGCCAGCCCATGGGCCCATTTCCAGTTTTAAAACAAATAATTTGTTTCTCTTATAGATTTTACATTTTTTAATATTTTTCGGTTATTCCACCTCCCCCTCAAATCCAATACCCCTGTCTGAACCACCATTATCTATTTACACTATTTTGAGCTCATATGGGTCGCGGATTAGGGAGAATGTTCTCTGGTTTCCTCAAAACGTATAGAATTGAGAAGGTAAATTTTTTCACACATAACTCATTCAATTCGTGCTCCTTTTTCCACAAATCTTCTTTACCTGGTTCGTAAAGACCTTAGGAGACTCTCCAAAAAGTTTGAAGCCATTACCTTCTCTCTAGTGTATCATATCTAATGGAAGACGAAGAGTTTTCTAGGTTGAAATGTGAGATTCCATCTCCTTTCTCATTCCTCTTCCACCTATTTTCATTCTTTCATGGTTTTATATTTTACACTAGTCATGATAGACCTAGGGTTATGTTATAACATGTTTTTTTATGGGTTTTATGTTCATTTAGGTCTGGTCTTTATAGTTTTAGGGTTTATAAACCCGCGGTGGGTGATTTCGGGGGTGCGTTTCAATTACACCAAGGATTTGAGGTTGGATATCCTTTACACATGCCTTTATCATTCAAGTTTCATCATTTTAATATTCTACTAAACTTATATAAATGTTTATTATTGTTTTTAAGCATTTGGATAATTTTCTTGGTGGCAAAAGTGGTTGTTTAATCATTGTTTTGTGAAAGGTAGTGTTGTTTTGTCATGAAAGTGCTCAACAAGTGTTTGTCTAAATGTTCCGTTATATTTTGAAAATATTTTGTGAGGTTTATAATCTGGTTTATGGTATATTTAACATGTTACAGTATCTTGAATAAAAATATGACATTCAATTGGTGTTTTATTCCTTTTCACGTACTTAAAATAAATTATTTTGTTTAAAAAGGGAATGACATGTGTTCGGTAAATTGCCCGGTTGGCTTTTATGTGTGATGTGTCATTTAAAAGTTTTTTGTTTGGATTTATAAAGGAATTGTAATAATGATAAATGGTATTTTTTGGACTTTATATGGATTTCCGATTTGTATTTTTTTTACAAACAAGTGGGTTTTTGGTTTACAACATATTTTGGCCCGAGTTTCCCAAAAATGGACCGTTTCACATCTTTATGAAAATGGTTGTGTTTTGAATATGTATCCGGAGTATTATAATAGATTTATTAATGTGGTTTTCTGCTGTAAATTTTGTTTATACACATCCTTAATAAAATTAAAATTCATAACTTTGTCAAACAATAGTTTTGAGAAACTTTTTAAAGGCTCGTTAGGCATTTCTTAGAAATAAAGGAGTGTTTTACTTGTGTATACCAAGTTGTGCAATTGGGATTGTTTTATGGTCCATTAAATGATTTTTTTAAATATTTATAGGGATTAAAAATATGATTTTGTTTTGTTTTGATGTGTTTTTATAATTTAAAGAGTGTTTTTAATGAGTTTTATGTGCAAAGCCTCAATACACTTCATGAAATTGTTTTATTAAAATATTTAGCAGTTTGTTGATTTGTGTAAGAAATGTGAAGAATGATTATGGGATGTTTGTGTTTTTATGGTTTGGGAATGGAATGAGGATGTGAAATGTGTATTTTACAATATTTGTAACTTGATTGAGCACTAAAGGGAATCCAGGGTATCTAAGTGGGCGGACGTGTACTAGTATGCTAGGGATTCTATGGGGGTTGGCCTCTGTTTCACGCAGCAAGTTTGACGATGACAACAGTAACTAAAATATAATGATTATGATGATTGGGGACCACTAGGTTATGGGTATGTTCCCTACTAGTGGCTCATTCACGAGAACATATATTTATTATGGTTACTTTCACTGAGATACGAGGTACCTGGGGCTCACAACTAACTAGTGCCTCGGGGTGTTCCCATGACTAGTGCTCATTGGATATTTTGTACTCACCGTCAGCATACAGTGTGTTTGGTTGGTAAATTCAGTAGTATGTGTTATTTATTTAAAAGTTAAAATTCTTTAAAGCAGCGCTCTTGAAAACTATTTTCATTTTAAAGTTGCACCTCTTTGAAAAAAATTGTTACTTCCATTTTTGTTTATTAAACATGCATATTTTTGTATGATAATTATTATTGCATGGAACCTCATTTGAAAACCTTACTTTCATATCTTGAATTTAAAACTATAAATTTATGTTTCTTTTATTTAAAAGTAATTTTCATTGGGAATAGAATATCGGGCTAACCTACTGAGTTTTAATACTCATGCCTATAGTCTTCTTCTTTTTTTAGCCCTTGTGCAGGTTTCATCTTTAGTTTGATCACCTTGGGAAACATTTGATCATTGTGTTGGAGAGTGTCCAGAAGTTTCACATGGAGTTAGTTGTTCATCGATATTGTTCAGTTGAGTTATTGGTTTTGTTCTTCTTTTAGTTTCTTGTACAAATAATATTTAGTTCAATTTTTATATAAATTCATTTTGGGCTGCCCATTTATTTCCATTTTTTGTTTGATTGTTTATATATGGGAGAAATAGTTTCTTTGTGTACTCTATTGTTTCCCTTGGTGCTTGTTACCATGCCGGGAGGATCGAGAACGCCTCTTGGTACTTGTCGCGGGCTGGCCTGGGTGACCGGTTTAGGGTCGACTCGGGCCGGTTCGTGACAAAATGGTATCAGAGGTGGTCGGCTCTTAGCAGACCTTTCTTTTTAGAGTGCCCTTGTTATTTTGGGTATTTCTAGGTAGATGGAGTATGATTATTGGGACTTTAGGGGTAAGTTCAAGTAGGGCATCGCGAACTCTTTATTTTTCTAATCCTTATGTTTCAATGGGAAGTCCGGTTTTATTAGTGTCCTTTGTTCTGGTTGATTTTTTGGTGTTGGAATATGACAAGGGGAGTCTGACTAATGGCCTCCATGAGCTTGTAGGGCCTGGAAAGCCATGTAGAGCTGGGGAATGGTCCTAATAGGTCTCTTTGTGTTGGTGTTGTGTTTGGCATATGGTCGCCAACCATATGGTCAAGTCACCCACCGACACTAGTTCCCTTTTTTTGGGTCTCTTAAACCTTTCTTGAATTCTGAATTTTTGTTTTCCAAATCCTTGTGTGAGAATTGTGGAAATGGGTTTTAAAGGAAGGATTAGATTTTGAAATGTGAAAAAGGGGGTTTTCAAAAATTAAATATAAGAATGGTTTTGGAAGGTTTTGTTTTTGTAAAAAAATGGAGGGAATTGGAAATGATTTAAAGGGATTGGATTATCCATAATATAAAGTTGTGGTTTTTTAAACTAAAATGTTATGAAATTGTGAATCATTTTAAGGTGATTATGGATATTTGTTTTAAATGGGGTATTTTGGGATGTTAAAAAGTTTTTGAATCAGATAAATTAGTTTTGGCAATTGGTTTTTATCGGTTGGTGTTTTAATAGAAATGGTATTGGTCTCAATGGAACTCGGATTATGAAAATATTCCTTACTGATTTTTTTTCAAAAAAATGGGAAGGGGTTGTTTGGAGTGGCTTGGTTATTTAAAAAAAATTAAAAATGAAAAGGGGTAGGTTTTTAAGAAAATGGTTCTTAATTAATTTTGGTTTTTTTTGTGAAATATGAAAAGGTTTTTTGACTTGGTGGTTGGTGTTTTATGAAGGTAATTTTTTTTGTAATGATGTTGCTTTGTTTTAGCCTTTGGTGTTTTCATGGGTGCCCACATGCATGGTTTTATTTATAACTAGAAGGATGGCCTATATGGTATTGTGGTTGGGTGCCTGGGGTGGCATGGAAATGTCCATGTGTGTGAGACTTGATGAAACACTATTGGTGAATGTGGAAACCCACCAAGTTAGTTAGTTTTTTCAAAATTGTTCTGAGCTGAAAATTGTGTCCTTTTTTAAACCAATGGTTATGTGGCTTGATTTTTCTATGTCTTAGAAGATTTTTTTATTTGGTTAGCTTCCATGTGATCTAGAATTCATACTCTTGTTCTATCTAGATATGAGATCTTGTTGGTGGCTCAGTTTTGGAGTAATTTTCATTGGGTTTCTAAAGATGTGTTTGATGTTGTCATGTGGCCATGGATAGTTCTCTGTCAGCAATCTTTCCTGCTGATCATCCTAAGGATTCCTTTAAAATTTTAAATCCACCACTTTTGATGATTCCGCAACCTGTTTTTTGAAATAGAGAGATGTTTGGGATCTATTAAAAGTGCTTCTAGGTCGTGATAATTCTTTTAGATAGAGCAGTTGTGTTTGGTGATATTGATGTGTTTCGTCATATTCCTTGTCCATTATGCCCCTCGTTTGTAGTGAGATAGAATTTTGATATGTATATACGAGTTCCTATTTAGATGAAGGTTTTTGTTTGGTCATCAAGTAAGGATTTTTTGAGTGGTGTGATCCTTATCACCTGACTGCGGTGTAGTAAATGCTTCAAGAATCAGGGCTCCAGCCATAGGCCTTGGAGTAATGCTTTTCACGCAGTCAAGAAATCGACCGAGGTGTGGAGTGCTTGATTAGAATCCTTAATCATCTGTTTTGGTAAATTAGTTTCTATGTGAATGTTTTGGTTCCTCATTTCTGTGAATTTCCCTTTGTCACAACAAGCGTGGTGGACTTAACCCCTCACACAGTATCTATGGTTATTCCTTCAGGGATGTGGTTTTTCAATCAATGACCATGTGTGGACTGCCTATAAAAATCAGGTGCAGTCTTGGTGTTACCCAATAATAGGTGGATTGTTTTGGGTAGTTTCTTTGTTTCTTTTGTGGTTTTACTGGCTAAATTATTGGGTCCCCTTCCCTCCCATCCCCAAGTGGCGGGGGTCCAGATCTGTGCTGAAAGTCTTGGCCTAGTTCTTATGCCCTCTAATCAGAAGTGAGTGGTATAGATGCCCATTTGGTAACCCTATTAACATGGTATTTTTTGTTTTTATAGGAGATTTTTTTTGGGCTTGTGTGAGTGAGGCCTAATTCTAGCTCATGTTGAATTCTTGTCTGTTCGTTGCTAGTTGGTTTCTAATGGTGGGGAGACCCACCATGGGTCTCCTGGATTTTCATCCTATAAACAATTATATTGCTAGTTGTTTCTTAATGGTTGGTAGTCCATTCTGGACACCCCTAGACTATTTCGTTTTTGTGAGTTCTCTTTGGTTTGGCTGATGGTTGGGTTCATTGAGAGAAGGCCCAACAATCGAGTTCTTGGCTTGGTTGTGGAGGTGGTGGCTTCATCTTTCCATTGATTCTCCTAACGTGGTTGTGAGTTATGTTTTGTGTGGGTAAGAGTATTAAGTTTCATTGTTGGTGATTGATATTTTCTTATCTTTAGAGTTTGGATTATGTTGTTATGGAATTCTTAGGTGCTGTTTTTTTTTTCAGTCAGAAAGTGTTATGGCTTTCCATGGGCAGAAAGCTTTAATGGTGGGGAGAATTGTCACACACAGTTTTTTTGTCTTTGTTTTGATCCGGTCCATTGGAAATCCCAATATTTTACATGGTAATTTTGTGAGATGAATGTTCAGTTTTGATGTTTCATATATTTCTCATCAACCAAATTTGGGTTCCTCATTACTTGTTTAGGAGTTTTTGAAGAAAAGGTGGTTACTTCATGATTTGGGCAAACCGTGAGCCCATTCCCAGTTTTAAAAACCAAATTTGATTCTTTTGTAACTATTTTGTTTCTCGTCCTTTTTCACCCATTAAACTTCCCACTTGTCCTATAATGATATATTAAAACTTATTTGTCCTTTTGGAACCATTCGAAATTCATAAGCAGGGTGAATTTGGGTTACTTATTTAGGTATTGGGCCAGCCCATGGTCCCATTTCCAGTTTTACAAAAAATAATTTGTTTCTTTTACATATTTTTAATTTTTTAATATTTTTTAGTGATTTCACCTCCTCCTCGAAGACAATACCACTATCAGAACCACCATTATCTATTTACCCTATTTTGAGCTCATATGGGTCGTGGATTAGGGCGAATGTTCTCTGGTTTCCTAAAAACGCCCAGAATTGAGAAGGTAAATTGTTTCACCCATAACTCATTCAATTATTGCTCATTTTTTCACAAATATTCTTTCTGTGGTTCGTCCAGACCATATTAGACTCTACAAGACGTTTCAATCCATTCACGTCTCTCTATTGTAGCATATCTAATGGAAGACGAAGAGTTTTCTAGGTTGAAATGTGAGATTCCTTCTCCTTTCTCCTTCCTCTTCCCCCTACTTTCATTATTAATTGGTTTTATATTGTACCCTAGTCATGATAGGCCTAGGGTTCTGTTATAATATGTTTTTTATGGGGTTTCTGCTCATTTAGATCTGGTCTTTATAGTTTTAGGGTTTGTAAACCCGCGGTGGGTGATTTCGGGTGTGCGTTTCAATTACGCCAAGGATTTGAGGTAGGATATCCCTTGAACATGCCTTTATCATTCAAGTTTCATCATTTTAATATTCTCCTAAACAGATATAAATGTTTATTATTGTTTCTAAGCCTTTGGATAACTTTTTTGGTGTGAAAAGTGGTTGTTTAATCATTATTTTGTGAAAGGTAGTGTTGTTTTGTCATGAAAGTGCTCAACAAGTGTTTGTTTAAATGTTTCATTATCTTTTGAAAACATTTTGTGAGGTTTATAATCTGTTTTATGGTATTTTTAACATGTTACAGTATCTTGAATGAAAATATTACATTCAATTGGCGTTTTATTCCTTTTCACGTACTTAAAATAAATTGTTTTGTTTAAAAAGGGAATGACATGTGTTCGGTAAATTGCCCGGTTGGATTTTATGTGTGATGTGTGATTTAAAAGTTATTTTTTTGGATTTATAACGAAATTGGAAGAATGATAAATGGTATTTTTTGGACCTTATATGGATTTCCAATTTGGATTTGTTTTTACAAACAAGTGGGTTTTTGGTTTACAACATATTTTGGCCAGAGTTTCCCAAAAATGGACCTTTTCACATCTTTATGAAAATGGTTGTGTTTTGAATATGTAACCTGAGTATTATAAGAGATTTATGAATGTGGTTTTCTGCTTTAAATAGTGTTTATACACATCCTTAATAAAATTAAAATGCATACCTTCGTCAAACATTAGTTTTAAGAAAATGTTTAAAGGCCAGTTTGGCATTTCCTAGAAATGAAGGAGTGTTTTACTTGTGTATACCAAGTTGTGCAATTGGGATTGTTTTATTGTCCATTAAATGATTTTAATAAATATTTATAGGGCTGAAAAATATGATTTGGTTTGGTTTTTATGTGCTTTTTTAATTTAAATAGTGTTTTTGAAGGTGTTTTATGTGCAAAGCCTCAATACACTTCAATAAATTGTTTTACCAAAATATTTAGCGGATTGTTGATTCGTGCAAGAAATATGAAGAAATATTATAGGATGTTTGTGTTTTTAGGGTTTGGGAATGGAATTTGGATGTGAAATGTGTATTTTATAATTTGTGTAACTTGATTGAGCACTAAAGGGAATCCAGGGTATCTAGGTGGGCGGATGTATACTAGTGTGCTAGTGATTCTGTGGGGGTTGGCCTCTTTTTCACATAGCAAGTTTGAAGATGACAACACTAACTAAACTATGATGATGATGATGATTGGGGACCAATAGGTTATGGGTATGTTCCCTACTAGTGGCTCGTGCATGAAAATGAATATTTATTATGGTTACTTTCACCGAGATATGAGGTACTTGGGGCTCACAACTAACTAGTGCCTAGGGGTGTTCCCGTGACTAGTGCTCATTGGCTATTTTGTACTCACCATCGGCATATGGTGTGTTTTATTGGTGAATTCATTAGTATGTGTTATTTATTTAAATGTTAAAATTCTTTAAAGCATCCCTCTTGAAAACTATTTTCATTTTGAAGTTTCACCTCTTTGAAAAAATTGTTACTTGCATTTTTGTTTATTAAACATGCATGTTTTTGTATTATAATTATTATAGCATGGAACATCATTTGAAAACCATATGTTCATATCTTGAATTTAAATCTATAAATTGATGTTTCTTTTATTTTAAAGGAATGTGCATTGGGAATAGAATATCGGGCTAACCTACTAAGTTTTAATACTCATGCTTATAGTCTTCTTCTTTTTTTAACCCTTGTGCAAGTTTCTTCTTTAGTTCGATCACCTTGGGAGACATTTGATCATTGTGTTGGAGAGTGACCAGAAGTGTCACATGGAGTTATATGGTCATCGGGATTGTTCAGTTGAGTTTTTGGTTTTGTTATACTTTTAGTTTCTTGTACAAATAATATTTAGTTCAATTTTTATATAAATTCATTTTGGGATGTCTGTTTAATTCCGCTGTTTGTATTATTGTTTATATATGGGATAAATCGTTCCCTTGTGTACTCTATTGATGCCTTTGGTGCTTGTCACCATCCCGGGAGGATCGGGAAATCCTCTCAGGACTTGTCGCGGGTTGGCCTGGCTGACCGATTCAGGGTCGACTCGGGCTGGTTCGTGACATTACCAGAAGAAGAGAAATCCATATACTAGGATGATATGTCTTTCAAAATAAAATAAAATTAAAATTAATATAAATATGTGTTGAATTTTAAATGGAATTGGTCACAATGAAGTGAATCCAAGTGTAAATCATTCAAGAATCAACTAAAACAAATTATAATATAAGACTACATAATTAAAAGAGTATAGAGAAGCCTTTTTATGGAAAAAATTTATTAGAATAATGTAAAAGATAAAATTCACAATAAGTCTATGAATAATGGTGATGAATTATCATTCGATAAAAATCCAAATAAAAATGAAGATTACAAAAATCCTAAAAAGTAAAATAATGGTAGTGTACTAAAATGGATAATCTCTTTCTTATTTTAAAAATGAGGACACATCATGGACACATTAAAAATCAATGAATGTAAGCATTTAATGGATAAAATTGGAACAAAATGTAATAATAATCTAAATATTAAAAAATGACTATATTTATAAATAACTCATTTTGTATGATTTGGATATTCCTAAAGTATTCCAATAAATATTTCTATCTGACTTAAAGAAAGTAAGAAAATTAGAAGCCAAAGAAAAGTTAATATCTAATTGGAAAGATAACATTACACATGAAAAAGAAATAAAAATATTGAGTGATTTTAAAAATGGGATAATATAAGGTTTCATGGGTAGTTGTGTGTAAGGTACAATCAGGCTACAGGGAATTCAAATAACTTGGTAACAATTAATCTAGACCAAGAAGAAATCATGATGGAATTAATAGCATAAACAGGTGATGTATATTCTCTAATGAATCTTGATTAAATGAATGTACAATATAAGGGGAAATGAAAATAACCTATTATGACTAGATAAAACATCTAAATGAAGAATATTTGTGAAAAAACAATGTTTCCATTTGAATAAGGAACTAAAATATAAAAGTAAAATGAGTTGAGAAGACATTATCAATCCAACTTATCGCATTGATAAAACAAATGGGGTCAGCATTATTTCCTATATCATGATTATTATATTTTTATACTAACCATATAGGTAATTGAATGTGATACTAGTTCTAAAGTGGAGAACTATTGAAATAAATTTCGTTGTGATAACTATTACGAATCTGAATAACTCAGTATATTGTTATTGTCTTTGAAGATTTATTCTAAATAAAATCTAGATAAAAGACTAAATAACTCACTATATTGTTATTATATTATAATATTTATTCTAAATAAAAAAAATAAGGAAAGGACCAACCCTAATAAAAGTGAACTAGCTAAAAAATGGAAAAAAATTATAAAATTACACATATTGGGAAGAATGAATTACAAGATATCCTGAAGATTATTTGAATTGAATTTGTCCTAGTAAAGAAATATTTAATATTTTCATCATTGTTATATCTCAAAAATTGGAATTATGAATATTATTTGATGATTATATAACTCTTAGTTATGTGAAGGTGGAGTTAACACAATGAGGGGTAGTTGCCTGAGAATCTTTTGATACATCATAATTTTAATGAAAATCTATAAAGTAATCAAAATTGATCATTTAAAAGGTATTAATTACTTTTATATAATATATGTTTCTTAAATAGTTAGTTTTAATATTAATGGGGATAAATTAAATTTGACCAATGAAAAAAATATAAAGCCTAAAGTGATTAATGGGTGTTGAAAAAATCAAAACCAATTGGTTTCACTTGAATTTTTTTAATCTATCTATTATGTAATTAAAGTAATTTTTAATTAAATAACATTATAATAATATTTATATTAATTGATATCAATAAGTATTATTATATTGGATACATGTCAATATAACCTAGGGAATATATTTTACCAAGGTAACTATTGGTATCATATTTTATTGATTATAGAAAGTATTTTTCTATAAATAAATCCCTCTTGTCTTATACACTGAGCATTGATCAAGTAAATTTATAATGTAATGATTGATGTAATATTTATTAAGAATTAAATGGTATCGTCCTCTAAACTGATTTGTAATTATATTCAATATGTGGTAGATATGTTATTGTAATATTTATTATTGATATAAAATATAAAGGGAGATATTGATCGACCAATATTGTTGTTTTATTGGTTTTTAAGTTAATAGATAAAGTTATTAGAAGTAGTTATAATACCCCAAGAAAATTAGTTAGAAAGAGAATTACCAATTCTAAATGCCTCTATATGTTGGTCTACAAATAGTGGTTATGGATTGGAATTTCATATCTTTGGGAAATTTTGAGTTGTTATCATGTTTATATAACATAGAATGTATTTACCTTGAATCATTCACTTTATGGAAAATATGTAATAAATAATGCGTTTCTTGGTATTTCATATATATATATATATATATCAATAGTATTTTGTATAAGAACAGTTTCATCCTTGGAAAAATATACTTGGATGAAGTTGTAATAAATCGTGTTTATTTTTATTCTAATCTCGATGATTTATACAGGTGTTAATGGATGATATCACTATCCAATATAGCCTACATTAAGGGTGAGAATAGTGTATCTTGTTTTTATGTATAGAAAAATTGAGGTTAAATAATCCACCCAAGTGATGTTTCACATGGAAGTTGCTTTATGATATGATTGAGTACTTTTGTGTGATGTTGAGAGTGTGTTGGTGTTATTTGATTAGGACTTAACACTGTTTTTGGAGACATGGGTTTTAAGTGAAGCATGTTTTCTATTTCCAAAAATGAGATAGTGAATTTGGAGAGTTTTGATTTTGGATGATCCGCTGATGATGGATATACATGTTAACTAACCTATTCATGCAGTCGATGCAGACTACAGTACCAATTAATATGGTTCATGTGGTCACTTCACTCATGTCTCATCCCCTAACCAAATGTGTTATGAAGCCTCATGGGGCTCATGATCAATCCACTAAGAAAGTCATAGTCAATCCAAGGCTTGTAGAATTTTTTCTAGATATTAATGAATAAGACAAATGTTAAGATCATATGACACTGAATCAAAAAATAAAATAGAAAGATAAAATCTAGAATATCTCATACAATATTTAAGTTTAAACTAGATATTTGAGAATTGATAAGGAAAAATATAATATGGAAATTCCACATAAGGAAATTTATCTCTATGGATGAAGATTAATTAAATTAAAAAGTAAAATTTTATATGTGTATGACTATTAAGATCTCATATAATATTTTTTTCTACCAAAAGGACATTTGAGTTATCCATATTAGAAAAAGGAAATATCATATACATTTCTCTTCTTTTATGACTTTCGGAGCTGTGAATAATAATTCATTTATGTGAGGAGAATTGAACAAGGAAAAAATTATATAAAAATGTTTTAAGAGATATTATGACTTTTGAGAATCCTTGAAATATAAGAAGTATATGGAATAACTATTAAGAATAAAAGAAAATCAACTGAGATGATAAAAGTTAGATATTATTCATGGATCAAACACCGTGATCAATAATATGATCGTGATCTTCACTAAGGTCAAAAGGGGTCAACCATATGAGAAATAATATATTATTTCAGAGAGTGTTGAATGCCATAGAATGAGATACCGCATCAAAATTCACATCTGGATTTAATTTTAAATAATTTAAATGAATCATATTTTGAAGAGGATTTAAATCAAGTAAAACACCATGATATTTAGAAGTAAATATTCAAGAATATTTATACGATGATTTGAATGAAACTTTTACTTGAATATTTATATGTCTAATTGATAATATTTCATGTTATCTTGATATTGAGGATTATTGAAACTAGGATTCGAGTTATCAATAAAAAGAGAAAAAAAGATCTGATAAATGAAGGAGGTCAAATATAGGAAAGAAGTATTGTTTTTGAAACAATTATCTACATTTAAAATTTATTTTTAGGTTGATGAAAGGGTGTATAGAACATATATATTTTAACCATTGTACATTCTATATGTTGAAATAAATCAAGAAAGTAAATAACCAAAATAAAAACCTATTGCAGATCTTGTGTATCGAATAGAAGATAAAGGTCTCCTAGTGTTATTTTTATGCATCGAAGAATAATAATGGGGTATATATGAACCTACTGATGATCAAATCATTTTTGAAGTATTTGATAATGATATCCTATATCCATCACATGATATATAATTCTAAATATTTAATAGTCTAGATATACTACTACTGATTATATTTAAAGCTAAACTTATGAGGTATCAATCATATAACAACCTACTATAAAAGTCTAAAGAACATTAAGGAATAAATCTAACTGTTGTGAGTGAGGGAATAATACCATTCATATAGTATAAGAGGGAATCGAGCAAACACTATAGATCTTAATTCAATGATTTAAAAGAATATTGTCTTTTACAAAGTGACAACAATCCCCCACTTCAATTGTACCTTTTCGATTCTAGGGTAAAAGTTTCATGGTCATATCATTGCCTAAGTTTATTTTGATAATAAAAACTAAGATTTATGTGAGAGATAATAACCCAGTTTCATATTTGATGTATTCATACTAAGGGAGGAAAGACTCATTAACAAACCTTGGTTTTCTCTTGTGTTAATTTTAGTTCTATATTTTCATACAAACTAAAGGATAGATAAAGAGATATGTATATGATCACTGAATTAGTGAGGATTTAATTAAGGCATAAAATTGAAATTGGATGAAAATTAACTCCACGCTAATTCAACTCTCCCCAATAGTGTGGGAATATCACAAAGGGATCCTAAAACATTTCATTTTTCGATAGAAAAAAGGTTCATTATTTTGAATATTTCAATTGGAAATTTCCAAAAAATAATTATCCGCCATTTCATATTCATCACTTGTTTGATGTTCACCAATCAAATTAAAATTAATTATCACATATAAAAATTTTATATATTTAATATTTGTTACTATATTTTTAAATTTAAATTCAAATTTTCATTCATTGATAAAAGAGAAAATAATATATTTTTATAAAAATAGAAAGAAATTATTATAAAAATTTACAAAAACTTATATAAAATAATATACTATATTTTAAAAAATATAACAAAATATATATATTATTTTTCACACTCATATTTATACTTACAGAATAGTAAAATATTTCACAAAAAATAAGGGAAAAATATTTCAAAAATTAAAATAATGTTTAACAAAAACAAAGATAATATTTAACAAATAAAAGAACAAAAAATTAAAAAAAATTAACAAAATATTTTCCTAAAAAATAAAAAATATATATAATTGTGTAAATGGCACACAAATAAAACCCATAAAATTAAAATCTATATTAAAATAATAAAATCATCATTCAAAACCCTGAAAAAATCAAAAAAAATAGTAAAATTGTAACATGAAAATAATACTTTCATGCATATTTTTGAAAAATAACCAAGAAAAAAAATAGTGTCAAAACCCTAACATAAATATAATATAATAGATAAATATAACTAAATGAACTAGTGATAAATTATAAAAGTAAAAATCCAAAACTATAGAAAATAAATAATATGATGGGTAGATGAAAGTGGAAGAAAGAATAAGAGGATGGTAGAGAGATATTGAATGTAGTACCCAATAGTAGAGATAGTGGTTGATTTTAGATGATGTTTATTTGAGGTCAGGATCATTAAAGATAGTCTGAGTAGGATTCACTTCAAGAGGTAAATTTGAATGGGGTTGAATGACCAAAATAAAACCAATAATTAATAAATATATTTTAATATCTTTTATAAGAATTAGTATATTTATTAGATTAATAATATATGTTAAAATTTAATTTTTCACATTGTTTATTAAATATCCAATGTGAAAAAAACTTATCCATGGGTTTTTTTTATTAAATTACCAATACACACAAAAAATCATTATAATATTAGTTATAAATAAATAATGTTATAATTTCATCCTTTTATTTATTTATTTGCAATAGTGTATGCATCAAAAACTTCATCAACCTCCCCATTGGAAATAAGTTCCTCTATCCCTAAGATAATATTTGATCAATAAGATTAAAAGTAATTCCAATACCCTAAACATCATCAAACATCATGGTTTATGTGCATAAAAATCCTCACCCATAATCTCATCGATCAAAAAAATTGTCATAAATGATTACAAGAATGGAAAACTAAGAGAAATTGAAATAAATCCTCTCACACAGAAGCTCTTATTAAACACATAGAAAACACTACAATATTAAGAAACCTAAATGGTGACTTGATAAATAAATTCATGAATATAAGTGATTCAATATGTATGTTATCATCATATTTTATTCCTTGAAGCCTCTGACCAATTTATTCATTTTTTGTAGAAAAATAATGTGAAAACATTCAAGATATTTAGGTTAAGTTATTACAATATTATAATCATTTCATCTTCTTCCTTTACTTTAATTCAGTATAGCTACCCTTATACATATTGTCGTAATAACTCAAATGGTCAAACCCAAGATTTTTAGGTCAAGTTTAAATATAATTTTAATTAGATCATCTTATTCCCTTGCATAAATTTAATCCAACATCCCAAATATGTAGAAGAAAAATTTTTCTTTCAAATCACTCAGGCTTATAAGAATCATAAGTTAAAATTTTCATATAATTGGATCTAAAAATATTTATATAACAGAATGTAAATATGGGTTGTATTGTTATTTATAAAATAAATAAATCTAGAATATTTTATTTTAAGAAAATGAATTAACATATGGGGATATTTTTTATAAAAAAATTGGTTGGTTGGACGTGGCTTGGGCTCACCCTCAGTATGGGAGAGTCTTTCTCCCTCTCTTTTTATCTTCGTATTTATTCTTATATTTATACTTTCATTTCATTTCTTTATTTTTTCCATCCTTCTTTACACCCAAATAGGTTATCCTTGTATCCTTGTAACACACATGAAATTTTTGTTAGTAAGAACTTTGAATCCATGAACTCATTGGTAATGAGGAAATGAGGCTCCACCTCAATAGTGATGAGTTTATGAACTCATAACTTTATATGTGTGATGAGCATGCACGTAAAATTTATTTTAAATTTTTTCAATATGTTTTCATACTTTCATGATTAATCATTCATTTATCATGAGTTTATAATTCCATTAATAGGATGAGAATCAAGATTATAAAGATATTTATATAATATTTAGTAAAAATAACTTTTATAATGAAATTTGAAATTATTTTCATATTTAATCATATTTATATATTTTATTTCTTAATATATTTTTAATTAAATTTTTATAAAAAGTGAGGAAATATAACATTTCGTATTCAATAAAATAATGAGAATAATTCCTATTTAACATTTTAATTTCACATCTCAACTTAATGAAATTTAAATTATTTTAATTCTCTTAACCATGGGAGTTTCATTATTTGTAATATTATAAGTTAAATCTGTCCAAGAAGATCTAATTGCATTCATAATATTTAAACTATAATTTATAATAAAATAATAAATTGAATTTGATTTAGATATTTTTATAAAAAACATATTTTCAAATTATTTCTCAAGTATTAATTTCATTTTGGAATTTTTAATATTTAGAGTGTTTTTTATATGAGTTATAATCATTCAATCATAGCATAGATTTCATAGATCTAACGTTTAATGTGTTATTGTATTTTAAATTACACTAATTCGTTATGGGTATAACCTTGGGTGTCCAATTTACTACCCTATTGTTGTTTATTATCAGAAAGGTATATATAAATTCAAAATTTTATAGGTAGTATAAAGTAATGAAACTACATTAGTTCTATAGAATTATATTTAGAATAGTAGGATCATTGATTTGACACTAAGTAAGCCTATATGAGTAGTAAAAGTAAATAATTTATGTTACTTCCAAAATACTATTTTCAAAGGTATTTATAAAATTAATCATGATTAAAAATTTATTCGTATAAAATAGTTGATAAATTTGGTATTAATATTTCTAAATGAGGTGAGGGTAAAAAATTTTAAATTATTTAATATAATATAATTTTGAGTAAAATATTAAAATAAGATATATGTATAAAATATATTATATGGATTAATTTTAATATAAAAATTATATGATAATAAAAATTATATTTTATAGATCTTAAAATAGTTGTTATTTGTAAAATAATTGATTTTAATATATTATATTATACATCCAATACTATTATATAATTTATATATCATGAAGAATATTTTATATTTAAAAAACTATGTTATGATTCCTTTCATTGTAATTTTAAATCATAAAATGGTATTTTAGTTATAAAATTATTAAAAATTTAAAAAAACATGTATAAAAATATAATTCCCATGTATGTTAATTGAATACCAAGATTGAAAACCCATATATTATTTTTAAAATATTAATATTTTATATCCATTTTTCTAAATCCTATAACCTATAATTGTTAAAAAAATCCCAAGTATTAATATAAATACCATAACAATTTAAAAATTTATCTTCACTCAAAGGCTCATTGAATTTTTTATTCTCTTTCTATCACTTGAATCTCTATTTAAGAATCACATAAAGTTTTATAGAGTTCTTTTACAAACATCTGAAATTAAATAAGTGTGGTAAGTGTTTTTATTTCATTTATCTCTTTATGGTTTAGTTTGAATGATATTTTTATAATTTTTTACACTACTATTTTTTAATACTTATTATTTAAAATTATATAATATTTTTTTGTGGGAACATACATATGGTATAGTTGTTTTGAAAAATCTAATAGTAATCACTATCAGAATGTGATTCTACATGTAATAAGAATATAGTGGGATTTAAAATCCATGAGATGTGATCACAAGCATGTTTATCCTATATTTTTATGCATGAGGAAATGTATCATAATTAGTTAGATGTATATTAACTTGGTGGGGATCATATTTCTCTTCTTTCAACAAAAATATCAATATCGACATGTTTCATATTCCATGATTTCCTACTATGAACCATAGAGGTGATTAGGTTCAATAGAATCCTCCCTTTATCAGATTCAATATCAATATTGTCAGGTTTAGAGTTGTTTGAAACATGTGAGAAACGATTATCATTGATTACTACAATGAGTCAATGATCCTCATATTTAGTTCATATATGGGCATGCTAAATGTCTTTATACTTGACGTTATAGTGATTTATAGAGGTATTTTTCTTTGAAATGAGCAGTTAAACCCACTTCCATTGGTGGTGGTGGACTTATTTTTAATTTTAATTTTCCAATAATAACCTATTGATTCCTCTTAATCATTCATATATCACATTGGAAGGGGAAATTATTTTTTATGATAATTTTAGAATTATTAACACTTAAAGGAAAATAAATAATGAAATGGACTCTTAGGATTCAAGATATAATCCCTCATAAGTCTTTTAGGTGTTTTCAAATTTTGGGTCTCAACAACAATTTTGTAAAAAAAAATAATGGTGATGCACATGGGCTTCATCACTTAAGGGCCTTATAACTCTATCATATTATAGAACATCCTTTTTTTCTTGAATAAATAATTTTAAATTTTCCTTATATATGCTTGGTTCATCCTTTACTTGAACCATTAGGAGTACTCCAATTATTTAATAGATGTAAACATTATCACTTTTAATACTTATCCTATTAGTACATCGATTAATAAATTCCATATATCATAATATTATATTATATACAAACAAATATGTTTTATTTTTAATTGAAAATTTCTAATACTACCTTGATAACCCTATATACTATCCTTTAAAAAAACCCCATTAACACTATAAAATTATATCATGTACCATAATTATGTATACTATATCACCATCTTATTTAATTTTATTACTAATTAAATTATAAATACACTATTTTCAAATTAGTTTTTGGGTATTATTATTATTTTTATTTTTACTTAAAAAATAGTTAACTCGATTCATTAATCCTTCAACTCCACACATGATAAAATTATAAGACATACATTATTAAATATTATACCAATTATTTATAATCCATTTTCTACATGTATTTATTTATTTATTTATGGATTATGCAAGTGATGGGAGGAACTAAAAATTATATATCCCCTAATACATTAGTAGGTCTCATGATATAATTAATATAGGGTTATGGGAGTGTCCTTACCATTATGTATTTTTTCTTAAAACAAGAACTTGTTTTTTATTTTATATGATTTTATAATTTCTTTATATTATATTAATCATTAAATTATTTTTATTTGATATATGAGTTTATTCATTGATATTGTAACCCTTACTGGGCATCTAAGATCAATTTGTTAGTTATTCTTCACTGTTTTACTAATATATTAAGATGAATATTTCCTATAACAATATATTATAAGGAACTTTTTAATATATAATAATGTTCTAAGGGATTTATATGTGTTATAAACACTGTGTTTTATTTTTATAATGTAAATTTATGTATCTAGTCACCTGAAGGTAAAAAATATAAATCCATATGATTTAAAATTTTATTAATAAATAAAGAAACACCGATTTTTGGTGAATTATGTTCAGCTAATTAAATTTTATTTAAAATAGATATTATGAAAACACTTTAGAATTTGATTTAGAGGAATATAGGTAGATAAAAAATTATTTATGATGAACTGTATAAAAATTATAAATATTATTCTACCATGGGATTAAAACTTGACATTAATTTATATAAAATACATATTAATTCATTATAGTGATAAAAGAAGTTAATTTTCTATATTATAGTTTAAATTTTCACTCAATATAAAAAATATATGCCAAATTTTAGTAAATGGTGTTGGCATGAAGAAATTTAAATCATTCTAGAAATTAATAGCAATGTAGGAATTAACTAAAAAATCCAACCAATAAATATAGATTTATTATTGAACAAAACATCTTTATTATAGGGTTGATAACCCATGTTTTAAAAAATTAACATACCCACATGGATCCAAAAGGTTCCCCTTAAAATGGTCTTACTATATTAGTTATTTTATGAGGAAAAAACCCTCAGGTTTTCATGGGATCACTAATCTTTTAGGGGTAGATTAATGGATGATGTCAATAAAAAATATTTTTTTAGAACTAGGACGTGTGAATAAAAAACTTCATCATTATTTTATATTGACTACGTGTGGATGTTGATCAATGGTAGAATTTAATTTAAAACCCAAATATATAAAAGGAAATATAATACATTTCGTAGAAATCATTCAAAATTATCTTTTGGGGATATATTTCCCTTAAAATATCTTGATAATATGTAGATAATATTTTTGAGAGTATATAAAATTATAAAGAGATATTAGGTGAGTATGAAGCTAAAATTATAGTTTTAAACATTCATGTTCCATACTATGAATCATCCCATAAATTAATGCTATATATTTATATGATGTAATAAATCCAAGTCCATAAATGGAATTAATCTCATAAATATTTTCTATATATGAGCATATTATGGTGATACATACAAAAACAGAGAATGAATTCTGTGAATATTATTTTCTAAATAGAATTTATAATAATTATATAATGGAATATCACCAATAAATAATATTTTTTGGAAATGATGTATAGAAATTTTGGTTAGAATCACTAGAGGTATTATTTAAAATTATCAGTCATGTACTTAAAATATGTGGAAACTTAAAACTAGGGACAAGAATTAAATGGGAAGAGATAATAAAAACATAAAATTAATCAAATATATTATTATAGAGAAATATTCTAGTCAGTTTTTAAGAGTCAAGAAATTAACATAAAATAATACATAAGTATGATGTTTATTATTTTGAGGTTACAGAAGTGAATTTCAAAGCTCAAAATTTTGTAATAAAAGGTTTTTTGATTCAGTAAAAATACTTTTTTAATATACCCTTTTATTCAGTATCCACAATCTCTTTTATTTCCTCTATTATTTTAAGGTTATTTAAAGAACATCCTGACAAATTAAAAGGATTTATCATTTAGAATATCATATGTGTTTTTTTGAAATAAAAAATATATAATATTATTTATATTAGGATTCAAGGGTATTTTATAATAACAAAATTACTCATCATATTGATTTCAAACATTTATATAGTTTTTTTGATATATTTCCAATCAAATTACATAACTAAAATTCATTCTAGAGAAAATATCATAAAGCTAAATAGGTTGGTACAATAATACTTTTTTTTAGTGAAACATTATCCATCTAATTCATGCCAAAAAAACCCATAGATGTCACAATTTAGTAAAATTCTTGATGATAAAGGAGTTAATTGAAATATAGTATACGAAAAAGGGTTTAATAATCAAATACATACTCATTTTATAGGAATATATTTATTTATTTAAAAAATAATTATTTATATCTTAATTAGATTGAGAGGTGGAAATAATTATTGACTTAATTTCAAATAAATAACCCATATTCATGCCCCATTTACAAATATATCCTTTCAATTTTAAAAAATTAAAGAAGAAACTATAAGTTTCTTGTTAAAAGGGGTTATTTGGTTCACATTTTTCACCGTTGGGACAACTTGTTTTATATATTTAAAAACGTTGTGTCTTATTGATGATTTTCATTGACTATAAATTAATCATCAATATCACGATGAATAAAAATTATATATTATATTTATTTGACTAATTATTTAATTGAATCTAATAAGTTAAATATTTTTAAAATATTGATCTCAAAACAGAGTGAAATAAATTAAACGTGTATAATGATAATATACCAAAGTGAAATTTATATAAAATATAATGACTTTTTTTTCCTTTGGGTTTCCTTTTCAGTTTAAATGTCTTCTATTTATATTTTTATATTTAATTAATAGAGTTTCTAGGCATCACTTAGATAAATTTATGGGTATTTTATTGAATATTTATTTTTATATTTCAAATCTTATGAATAACATTAATTCTATTTTATTATAATTTTAAAAACCCAAAGGAAAAAATAAGTTATATACAAAATTAAATAAGTTTTAATTTTTCCTATAATATATTTATTTCCTAGGTTACGTGGTCACCAAGGATATAATATATGTTTACCATTTCATGGTGGTCAAATAAATACTAAATACAAGTAGATCTAACATAAATGATTTGTTTTATTAATTGAATAGTTTGTTATCAATGGTTACTTGATATGATTTCTTGATTTTAAAATAATTTAACCAAATTAACATGTGAGGGGTAGAATTCAAATATATAAAGAAATAAAATGATATTTTCCAATAAATAAATAAAATTATGGCCAGTTAAATTTTGTTTACCTTTATAATAGTAAGTGATTAATTTTTATCTATAGTTATGTGTTGAAAAATGGGCCTGGATTTGTCTTGATATGTAGAAACAAAGGTGTGACATATATGTAGACCAAAAAAATTTTGAAGTATATATTTAAAAAAATAATCTCAAAATAATTCAAATAATAAGGTTAAAGATGTAAAATGATTAGGATCATATTATAAGCTATCACACCAAAAAATAAAAGGGTGTTAGATGCATTATTTATAAAAGATCATAGTATTTTATTGATATTTCAATTTGATTATGATAAAATGATCATGGATACAATATGTATATAATAGTGTCTATAATTTAAGGAATAACATCGTACATTTACCATGTAATTACCTAAAAAATGTTTTTTGAAAATATCAAATCGATATAAAAAGATAAAACTGGTATACAAAAAGAAAAATTTGTGAAAACTAGAATTATTAAACAGTTAATCATTAATTTAAAAAATTATTGAGGTTTGAGAAGATATTTTATGTGTAATTAGTACCACATATTAAGAATGGGTTGTTTAATAAAGATCACATCAACAAACTTATCTATATATCCTAACAAAATCATGATGTATAAGAATTTATCATATAATTTATTTTAGTAATAATGGAAATAAAATATTATTTATTACACAGTAATATTCTTTGTATACCAACAATATAATTCTAAAATTAAATTAACTAGAATAGTAATAAAAAATTTCCCATACATGTATGGAAGTGGAATGATATCCATGGCCTTTATAGTCAGACATTCTAAAATAATGTAGGAATATAATTCAATATTCGTTATTATGGATAATCTACCCTTGTTTTTCAATTTTATCACCATTAATGAGGATTTATCCTCTAAGAACCTTTCCAAAATTTATATATTAATTGTTTTTTGAGGCTCAATGATAATACGGTATCATTTTATCATACCATGATCCAAGGTTCACATTAATTTCTTTATTAGTCTTCAAATATTATGATGAACTAAGGTAAACCTTATAAAGATCTAGAATCATAAAAAAATAGAATTTTTAAAATTATTATCAAAATATTGAAGGATATTTTGAGAACATTATCCATTTATATTGGTTGGACATGTTCCCCAACCACTCTTAATTTCATGGAGTCTTCTAAGTCCCTCTTATAAGGATGTAAATGGTATACCCAATTCATATACTCAAATATAGAGAGGTAAAACTTGAATATATATCTATATATAATCATATAAATTATTTTTGGTTCATTTACATGACTAAAAAATGTTACTATTGACAAATAAAAAAGTTATGTTGGTGAAGGTGATATAGAGGGATCATAAATTTAAAGAGGTAAGAAATGAGACAGAACATGTGATGAAGGATAGGTGTTCAAATTTATTTTATAATTAATAAATTGTTTTAATTATTTGGGTATAAATTTTTTAAGGGGTAAAATTTGATAACTGATAAATTTTACAAGACAAGAAAATATAATTTGTGTGAAAATTTAGAAAATTTACTATTAAACATTGTAAATATTTCATAATGAAATGGTAAAATTCAAAGATACATTTTCATAATAGTTTCTAAAGTAAAATTAAGCAATCAATTTAAATAAACACTTTGTCTAATATTTGCAAATATATTTTCTCAGTATCAAAAAAGAAACATGGATATAATAGTGACATTTTTAAGAAAGGATATTTTTATCCATAGGTTCAACATTTTGGTGAAGAAATATATAATTTTAAGTAAATATCATGGATGTGGGAAGTGTGGATTCCTAAGAATATTGGATAAAAATTATATTTGAGTAAGTTTTCATTTGTTATTCTATCATTTTAATTGTATCATGATCATTAAAATAGAATAATGAACATTGGAATATTTTGTTAACTTTAATAAAAAATACAGTAAATAATACATATCACACACCAAAACCTATTCTATAATGTATTAAATAAATTAATTATGACTATGTATTTACTCTATTAAAATTGAAGGTCAATTTAGAATTGTAATAATGAATTAAAATAATAGTAAAATTTTTGAAATTTTTTGAAATAATAAAATTTTTAGTTAGATATTAAAATAAGATATGCATGTATTATATATTTTAAGAATGAATTATGATTTAAATTTTATGTTATGATTAAAATTATCTTTTCTTGATCCTAAAATATATTTTCATAGTTAAATAATTCATTTTTGAAAATTAAATTAAACTTTTAACCTATAAAGTAATTTTTAAATTGTGAAACATATTATAGCTTTTTTTAAAATTATGATTTATTTAAAAGTATATTTAATTTTTAAATGTGGAGTTTAGTTTTCCATGGCCTAAAATTTAAAAAAAACAATAAATAAATCACTATAACTATAAAATATTTTATTATATTTTAAAATTAAATATTTTATAATCTATATTTCAATGTCCATAATCAAACGGTGTTAAAATATTCTTATATTTTACTATAAGTACCCCATATTCACCCATTTTCATTCATTCCAAGGACATTAAACTTATTCATTATCTTATCACCTCCTAAAAACATCTCCATTAAGTTACTGAAGCTATAAATAATTATTTTCCATAATCTAATAAATGATATGTATAGTAAGAGTTTTTATCTTTTTTCTCTCTTTTCTTTTGAATGATATTTTTATAATTAATTCTTTTTCAATTATATTTTAAAATTAAAATTTCCCTAGTTTTAATGCCTCTATTTTTATTTTATTATATATATGATATTTATTTTATAGGAAATATGGTAGGAAAAAATATTATCATTTCATGGATGTCTGGTTCAGCCCATACTACGACATTGAAGAATAATACAGGTATTATAAGGAAATAAAAATTTGAAGTTAGAATAGTTTTATTGGGAATAATGTTTTAAATAATTTATTTATATCAATAAATTTTTATATATTTGGATATTGTCTTTTTTATTTTAAATGGAATATTTTTTATTTCTATAGTGGAAAAAGTTTATAAAACAATTTAAAATGACAATAATTTTGGGGATATACATTCATCAAATACACTTTGAAATATATTTCATAGTAATAATTTAATTAAAATTTATTTGTATTGGAATGTTGAATATATTTTTATTAATTAATTGGTTTTTTTATTACAGAAATTTTCAATAGAAATAAAACAATATTTTGATTTTATTCAGGCTAACAATATATTTCTGTAATATTGGAATATTATAAAAAATATTTACAAGCAATTTCCTCTATGAAATTCTACAAAAATAAACTAGTTTAGTTATGGGTGTGGTTTAAAAAAATACACCACCTAATGAATTAGTTAGTCTCGTGATTTTTTTTAAGATAGGGTAATGGAGGTATATTTCCACATTAAGTACATTGACTATGCATGAGGTTTTGAATGTATGTTTTTTATGTCTTGTATTTTTCACTCAATCATTGTGTTTACTACATCAGCATTCTATTTTTCAAGTATTCTTCTATTTTATTTGGATTTATCTTCTCACCATGAGTTTCATATGAAAATTTGGAAAAAAATGAAAGATTTGTGGTGAGTAGAGCCTTGAACACGGTTGGTGCATGGTTAGTGGTAACCATGAACCCACCTAGGAAACCATGATGTAAGGGACAGAACCTACTACCCACCTTCCAAATGGTCACACACTGTGGATCGAGTTACTTTATGGGGTTATCTGTTCAGAAATAATGGTTTGTATGGTTTCCCAAACTGTGCGGACTAACCGGGAGGATCTTCCAGCACATTAAAATTTCTCTCTCCTCTCAGGTTTAACCCCCAATATACCTTGTTTCTCTCATACTTCTATTTTTTCCCTCTTAGTATCACCTCTCCCTCCCTATACCTCCCTTTGATCTTCATTTTTTATGTTTTATTTGGTGCAGATCTTCCACAAATCATCAAGTAAGTGCCTCCCTCTCTCAAATCATCTTCTAATATAGGGTTTTCTCTCTTCTTCTTGGGGGTTACATATTCTTCGGCCCTAGGGTTCCAATTTTACGGTTAATATTGGACATTTATAGCCTAAAAACTTGGTTTAGGGATCAATATTCCTTCTTCATGGTGTAGGTAAGGTGTAGGGGAGAATTTTGCAATTAATTTTGGGATTGTCTACTTAAACGGTAGGTGAATTTGTGCTTAAATGTTTCTTGATGAATTTATTTGTATTTATTTGGTAATTTAGAATGTGTTATAAATTATAAATGTTGTGTGAATATATTTTTCTATGTGTTTGTGTTTTCAACTGATTTTAAAATGTAATTTTCTTGTAAATTTGGTGTATCATTGAAGTGAGGTCGTGTGGTGTGCATTTGAAATTCTTTATAAATAGAGTGAACGTCCTATTGAATTTTTTATGGGGTACAAACTATATTTTGGAAAGGTTTTGTTGTGTTATAAATTGATAAAGAGGTTTTGGGTATTAAAATTATGGATTTTGTGGTGTGTAAATCCTTTTTGTCCTTTCGTGTGTAAATGTGGTATGTATTATGGCTTGTAAAAATTGATTGTGGACCAATGGAGTCCGGGGTAACTAGGAGGTCAAACTAGGAATATAATTCTAGTGATTCATAAGTGGATACAGCTCGGTTTCACCCATTCTAATTGAAGATAACAACACTAAATAAACATAATGATGATCGATGACCACTATAATATTAGATGCATCTCCTCTCTAGTGGCTCATGCATGAGAAAATCGATTATTGTGGTTTCTATACTACTTTACACTCAGACCTGAGGTTCTAGGGTCCTATTCTCTAGCTATTATCCATAGGGATTCTCCCATAATTGGTTCTATTTAACTATGTTTCACTCAACATCAACATACAGTGTGTATTTTGGGTTTAATTCAATGGTAAAAGTATTTTCTTTTAAAAAATTCATACCTTTAAAAGTTATTTCTTTTAAAATGTCCTTCCTTTAAATTACATTAATACATTCTTTAAATTATGAAACATAGAAGTACAAATTTCATCTAACGTTTAAATCATGTATTCCTTTTTGGGTGGAATCCTACTAGGAAATACCTCACATCCTGCATACACATTAGGGTGCAAGAAAACTTGGTCATGTTTGACACAAGTAAGCATAAAGCATTTGGTGATGGTGGATTGGGATGCTACCAATCGTCTAGAATAGTATTGTAGTGATGAATTTTTGGAACTACACCCCTTAACTAGTAGTGGTTTCAGGATGATTTTTGATATCATTTTTTTGTATCCCTCTTTTGCTTTTTTATGAGCTTATATCCTTGAGTTTGAAACCTTGTAAATTCTCGTTCGGTTATGGTTTTCCAGATTTTGTTTATTATACTTTTGTTTTATGTTTTTTAATTCAAGTAAAATAGTTACCGAGTGTTTAAAATGATAACCAGGCACTGGTGTCATCCCATGGGGATCAGGAAACCTCTTCGGGCTTTGCTACGGACCGGGTTGGGCACTGAATCAGATGACGACCCACCTTGGTTCATGATAGTGTTATACATTGTTTAATACTTTATTTAGAGTTATATTTATTTTTCCCCTATAATATTGTGTATGTTAGTATTATGATTTAATGTATTCATATATTTTTTGATATTTTTACCCTTATTTGGAATTTGAGTTCAAACATTTTTTTTTGTATTTTTTTATTTCTCATATACATCAATATTAATTGTGTGAATGAATAATTATTATGATGTTAGTTTATAGTGATATTCATGTACTAAATCATGCATATTTTTTATGTAACAACGGAACCTAAATCACTTGTAGACAAAAACATGATAACCCCAAGACCTTAATGATCCTTCTTGATCAATAAAGGATAGAGTAAATGATGAGGGATGTGTTATAGTACAATGGGAAGTGATTTACTGACATTGGAATTATAATAATTCCCCAACATGTTCTATTGAAAAAATATCATAACCCATTCATATGTGAGAAGTTTTTAAAATAAAAACTTTTTTTACAGATTAAATAAGCTTATAATATAATTTATACATTTATAATATCTATAATAATATAAGAAAATTTTATATGTATGAATAATCGAAGTAACAGAAGAAAAAATATATTTTAACTCTATAATAAAAACAAAAACATATGAAAATATTCAAATATATAAATTAGATTAAAATAAAGAAAATTTTAAATAAAATTGGGCAAGATACATCATGAGAAGTGACATTGAAATGAGTAAAAAATATCCCAAGATCATCTTCATAAAACAAAACTATCATTAAATCCAAAAACAGTGAGTCTTAGCTCTTATATCCATCAACCCTTATTTTTCGGTTTCATTACCTTTCCCAAATAAGATATAAATGAATTATAGAGGAGACGTTATAGATTGTGAGTAAAATACACCAAATAGGTGATCATAACCTGTCTCGCACCTATCTATCATAAGATCAAGTGTGTGTAGTAGAAATATAAGTAGGAAAGTTGAAAATATATATTTGTAATAGTTTTTAATTAAAGTGGTTAATAAAGTAAAATAACCCACCATATGTTACATACTCATAAGTCTTTAATGGAAATCCAAGTTGGTGGAGTCTATAAATTCATTATAGGATTGAAAAAACTATGTATAGTCATATGTGTGTGTATCCATCATCATATAAGATATCCCCCTCCTCATAGGAAAGAATGTATACACAAATGTATCTATATTAATATATATATATGGATATCAATCACTACTTTAAAGGCCCCTATTATCATAGGAAATAATATAACCAAATATATATCTCCGTTTTTATATTCTTTTATGTGCATCAACACTTAACCCCAATGGTCAAAGCCTGAAATACCTTCATGGGAAGTATATAAAAATAACAAGGCTTTACATTTCCAATATCACATATAGAAGAATGTATACATGTGTAACATATCAAAAAATTGAATTAAATATACTAAGTAAAAATTCTAAATAATAAATCTAAATACAACATGTAATAATAAATATTTTTAAAATCTGAATTTAATAAGAAAAAAAATTAAAAACTATTTTTATAAGAATGAAATTTTTGTATAATTCTGATCTCTACATGATATATATATATTAACATAACTATATTAAAAATATGAGATAAATGGGAGTGTCACATTTTAGATTACTTTTTAAATCCTAAAAAAATTCTAATGGAATAGAAAATGTCATATCATGAATAATATTGTAAACATAGGTTAGAAGAAATAGGTATTTTTTCACCATGTCAAAAAGTAGTATTTATGAGGTAGAATGAATTCATAACCTCAAGGTCACCAAATAAAGGTTCCTGATAAATCATTAAGGAATAATAACCAAATAATGTGATGGATTTATAAACCTAAAGAAAAAGTAGAATAAGGACTCATCTAGCGACCATAGGATAAGCATAAAACCATGTGAATAAAGGGTATCCATGCCATATATTCACTAAAAGATAGAACAAGTGTCACCTGGTGATAATCCCATATCAATATAGAATCTTGAATCGTGAAGAGGTGGTTAGGGATGAAGTAATATATCTAAAAAGATCTTTTTCTAATAAAATTTGGTAAATCATAAGAAAATGGCTATATAGGTTTAATATTTTGAAGAAAAATGGTCAGTTAACATCCAAGGTAACAAACACCTCAATGTTTACCATGTTACTCATATAGATCTAATAGGTACCCAGTGGATACACTAATAACTAGTTCATCCATACCAAATGCCATTGTGTACTATGTACCTTTCCACAAAGTATATAGTTATACCTATTCAATAATTCCCTCTAATTTTCCATCCTAATTCAATCAATTTTTATTTGTTCCTACTTAAACTCTAATGTTTATCCACTTAATAGAAACAAAATAAAAAATAAATTAAATATTAACCTAAAATTATGAGATACATTATAATCTCACCACAATTAGGTTTATTGTACCTAGTATACTTTAGTGATCCTCCTAAGGAAACAAGTCCATCGATTTTGTTTCAATCTTATCTTCACACTCTCTTATTTCATCTAAATATATTTATAGTTTAACCTTACCTGAACAAAATTAATATTTTTTCATCATAGAACTCTCTCTCACATATCAAAAATATAAATAAGTTATTTTATAAAGTAATAATCAATCATCAAGTCAATATAATCTCAATAAATAAATTAATTTGGGGTTTTTATAAATCTACAGGGTTGAGAAACTTGGAAGAAATTATTCTTGGAGAATAAACTTGGAGGTATATCCAATATATAAATAATTCCTCTAATATGTTTAAATATATCATCTACCCAATGAACTGATGAGTCAAAATCCCTAATATCCCAACACTCATATTCCAATGGTTCATAAACTTATAGAAATACTTGATCTATAGTCTAAATTTCAAAATTTTGAAACTTATTAGTATAATATTTTTAATATTATATATAATAATCAAATGCTTGGTAATCAATTTCACTTATACAATATTCCCTTATACCATTATAAGACCAACTAACAATGGCCCACCGATCTATATTTATCATTGTGGATAATGAAAAGAACTTTCTTAATGATCTTTAAATAGTTCTGTCTAGATAGATGACTGTAATGTATTATTATATGAAAATTATTTTAACGATATATAATATTTCCAATATCTATCAAAATAAAATATTTGGTCTCTAAGAATTTACTCCTTTATATTAATGGTTTAATTTGACACATCATTTATATGAGGGTGATAAGATATACAAATCTTTACGATAGTACCACGATCTCACATCATTCCTTAAAATACCTATAAATAAACCTCATATCTCAATAAAACATAATTATACTTGGAAAACCATAAATATTTATTATCTCCCATACATATAACATCCCCAACTAATCTAATGAATATGATAACATAATAGGTAGAAAATGACATGTCTTAGTTTGGTGATAAATAACTATCCAAACAATATTCAAGCCTCTAATATATTTAAATAATTATTTAATGAAATCCATCATGATCTCATCCCATTGACATATTATAATAAGTATTGGTTGAAATTCACTATTGGGTTGTTGGTGTTCTAATTTAACCGGTTGAAAAATGAAGTATATAGAAGAAAACCTAGTTATATCTCATTTCATGTTCACAATATAGAACATTTAGTGAATATCATGACACATATTAGGCATATAACGTTGAAAACCACAACAGGATGATTGATATTATATCATTACCTCTTCCTATAAACATTTTGGTACCACTAGCCTCATATAAACATAAAAGAATGAATCGAGATCTTGTAACCATCCCTCGAGGATATCCTGATAACAACACAGAATTATATCAGTGAAATTTACCTTCTTACTATTATTTCATATAGTTTAAATATCATAAAAAACTAATTGATAAAATAATACAAACTTTATAAATGAAAAATGAATGAAATAAGTGGTATTTTTAGAAATTAAGAAACCTAAATCAATTGAAAAGTGACATGAAATTTGGATTAGTAATATGACCCTTAGGATTATTAACCCATCCATTATAATAGTAACCTATAATATGAATGTATAAAGAAAATTTGGGCGTCTTGTAAATGAAAATATGATATATTTTTATCTTTATAAATTATGTATTGGTAATTTTATGAAACATAAATGTTTATTTGCAATTTTTTAATCAATATAATCATTCAAAAGAAAAATTATTTTCACAAAATATATTCATGCACTAATATTTTGTTGTCTGGTGATTATAAGATAATTTTATGACACCTTAATTAATTTTTCAAAGTGTTATAAAATCTGTTATAATTTTAAAATTGGTAGTTTTTTAATTTATGATAATTTTAATTAAAAATTAAATTTATTTTAATTAGAAAATTATTTTCATAAAATGGAGTTCATTTTTTAATTCTACACATTGAAAAACAATTATTTTTAATTTTTTTTATTATTCTAAAATAGTTTAATTTTTTATGAATAGTGAAATAAAGTAATTTAAGGTATTTAACATTTTAAGTAAAATACATGAATTATAACATCAGTCATGATGTAATAAAACACTAGTTATAACTCAATTTCACAAGTTAATGTATTTAGTCACAATAATCCACAATATGGATTTTCTTTATACAGATTAATAAAAAAATGATTAAAATAATCAAAAAACACCACTCTCCTCCACTTTAAATACCTCTCATCACCACATATTTTCCTCACACATTTTGGGTTTTTATACTTGTCTAAATTCTAAATAATGCTCTAAATGATCCTATCCCCCATTTCCATGATCCCTTGGCCACAACAAAATACCAAAACCATTTCCCTATGGTGGTTCTCAAGGAGGAGAAAATTCAAAAGGTAAAATCATCTTTCATTTTCAATAATTTATTTTCAAAATAATTTTATTTTCTTATTATATCCTCACATACCATTATCCAAGTGACATGAAAACACTATTATATTACATATACTAGAATTTTATCATGTTAATGGAAAAACTCATCATCAAACCACTTATCCTCCACTTTGTTTCTTAAAATTAAAACATTCTATGTGATGTGTTAATTTATTGCATTCAAGGATGACATGATTTAAATTTAATTTACCACCTTCAAGGATATTCATAAAACCATTTTTTTGGTCAAACCCAATTATAATATATTTATTACATCTTATTTATTGTTCTATAACCTGTATATGTACATGATATTAAATAATAGAACAAAACTAGTTCATGATGATCGAGAAAAGGCCAATTTAATCTAAATGATTATCATTAACGTTTTATTTAATGATTTATCCTCAAAAAATATAACCAAATTTAATATAATACAAAAATTTGTATTAATTTAGTTAATAATATATAATTTCTATTATGGATAACTCTTCTCATTCTACATGATCTTTCATACATGTATACAAGTAAACTGGTCATGAAAACCAAGGAAACAAATGCTCTCAAACAATAAAATTGTATCGTATAACACATCAAAATTGTCATAAATAAATGTAACAAATTTATAATAAATCAAATATAGAATTATAAGTTTCTAAATTAATTTTTTAATTGATTTAATTTGTTTTTATAGGAAATTAAGATCAAGTACAGAACATTTTTAGACATATAGTAAGGGAACCTTTCGAACCTCCATTTTTTGTTTAGGTTATGCTTTTTCTCTCTTTACCCCAATGTAACTATTATTTATTTTTATATAATTATTATAAATTTTTCTTATAGGTTACAAAATCATGAATTTCTATAATTTCACCTTTCTTTTATGGGTACATACATGTTTTAAAAATGTTCACTTCTCAATTCTTCTTGATAAGCAAGCCCGATTAAATGGAACATCCCAATTTCTTACAAATTTTCTATTAAAATCAATAATATGTTTTAAGAAATCATTATTTTAAAAAATATATCATTTTATCATAAAAATATATCTTCTTTCATTTATGTTTTTATATAAAATATTAATACTTTACCGCTTTTAATGCACTTTAATATTTTCTTTTAAACCGTCCTAAAATGTTTTATTTATGAAGTTTTATTAAACACTCTTTTTAGATGTTTTCACTTTAGTTTGACATCACATATCATGATCTAAACCTATTTTCCCTTCTGAATATCCATATATGCAATAAATCTATTTTTTTTTGGACACTTTTATGATACACACAATTATTATGCTTTATGACATGATGTCTATTTTTCATGTGGCACACATATTCATGAACATGTAATGATAGGTGCACCAAGATAGTGCTCCAATGAATTGGGTAATTTTTAGTATCATGATATGTCATGTTGAATTGTCTTGGTGGTTATCCTTGACTTATGCTCCCCCACATGCAGATATCCTTGGCTCGTGCTTATCCCATGTTTTATATCATTTCCATATTACTATGATTCAATGATTACATGTTATCATATTCAATATTTTTTACTTCTATATGTTTATTCATGTTTCATGCCTTTTTATGTCATCATGTTATTCTTTATAACCCATGTGATATGATTTATTCTTATTTTTACTCACTTAATGTGCTTTTTAGCCCATCCCTAAGTTCATGTATTCCCTAGGTTATCCTATGAAGATGTAAGAGTCAAAGTATGTTAGGAGCTCATTATGTATATCAAATAATATATGTTTTTATTTTGGATTCATTATTTCAAATTATTTATCTAATCTTCCAAATACACTAAAATTTATGATTTTTTTATTTGAATTCTAATTTAGTTGAAAATCATGAAATAATATGTGTGAAAGGATAGGTACATTATATTTTCTATCAAAATATTTCCTAGTAATTTTTCGATATTAGGACTAGAGAACCTTAATAAGATATCTAAGGATAATTATATCATCATGGATAATCTTGATTGAAATGTATAGAATCACAATTTAGGATATTCTTTCCATTTAAAATTTTATCCTAATATGTTTAATGTTTCTTTTTCATATACTTATTACTTATGAATTTAAGCCCCCTAATTTTATTTTATTTTTCTTAGTTAAAATATGGAATGAGTAAGGCCATGAAAAACTCTTCTCTCTCTTCCTAGAGAATAATTTTCAATGATTATCCTAAAGACATGCTCATATTAGTTCGAATATTTTTACAATATCCAAGTTAGATGAAAAAAACATTATGAGGCATCCAATACATCTACCATCACCTAATTATTTCAAGGATCAAGTACCATCTATTGGAGAATATTGTGCTCTCAACTTCATTACCATGATAAGTTTGGGAAGTACCATCAGTGTCTTTTCAAATTTGTCCCTTTATTTTAATCACTTAAATCACACACTATGTTTCTAGATTATACAGAAGAGGGATACCTCTGAGCAGCCTATATGTATCAAATTATAAATTTACACCTTTGGTAAAATATCAAAACTAATTCATCAAAACCCTATTTTAAAATTTTTTATGATGAATTGGTGAGATTGTTATATAAAAAACAAGTTCAAGAAGGTGTTTCAAATTATATATTAGAAATGACTTTTTATGATTCATAGATTCTTCCATAGATATAATAAAAGTTGCCTGATTTTGTTTTGGATAAAGGAAGTATATGATTTTTAAAATATCATAAGCTACCATTTTAACAGATGAACCCTTTCTCGTTGAAGTAAATTTCTAACATGACATATTGAAGACCTCATTGAAGTGATGAAGAACCTAAAGAATAAATGTTATAAAGTGATCTTTAGGGTTTTGTTACGAATAAAAACATTGAGGTAAAAATTTCATAAGGGGGGAAGAATTAAACATACCAGATTTCTATGAATGAAATTTCCATTGTTATTATTATTTCATATAGTTTAAATCTCAAAAAAAATAACATTAATAACTCAATTCAAACTTTATAGATGAATAATTAATGAAATAAGAGGTACGAATAAAAAGTAATGAAACTAAACCGATGGAATTTTAATGTGACATTTGTAATAGTAATATGAATATTAGGAATAGTAATCCAGCCAATATAATAGTAAACTCACCTATTAAAGTACAAATAAAATTTGGGAATCTCATAAATAAAAATATGATATATTTTTATCCTAATAAATTATTTACTGGTATTTTTATAAAACATAATTTTTTTATTTATAGTTTTATAATTAATACAATGTTTTAAAAGAAATTAATTTAAAAAAATATATATATTCATAAATTAATATTTTCTTTTCTTGTTATTATAAGATAATTTTATGAGACATTAATTAATTTTCCAAAGTGTTATAAAATTAGATATAATTTAATATTTTTATTTTTTGAGTAAATGATGATTGTAATTAAAAATTAAATTTCTAATATTTAAAAAACTATTTTCATAAAATGGAGTGAATTTTCAGAATTCTACACATCAAAATATCATTTTTCTGAATAATTGGAATGTTTTTGAAATAGTTGAATCTTTTATGAATAGTAAAATACGGTAATTTATGGTATTCAACAATTTAATCCAAATACATGAATAATAAAATAATAGATGATTTTTTAAATAATTATTTCTAACTCACATGAAATATTTACTATATTTAGTCAAAATAATCCTCAATATTTCTTGTCTTGAGAAAAAATATCAAACAGATTACTAAAATAATCAAAAAACACCGCTCTTATACACTATGAATACCACCCCACGCCACCTTTTTTCTAACACATTTCAAGATTTTATCCTTATCCACATTCTGCCTAATACTCTTCTTAATAATATTCCCCACTTATAGGTTCCTTTGGTCTCAAAAAATACAAAACCCTTTGTCTTAAGGAGGTTCTCAATGTGGACAAATTCAAGAGGTAAAATCTTATTTCATTTTCTTTAATTTCTTTACAAAAAAAATTCTTTTATTATTATCTACTAAACTACCCTTATAAAAGGGAGATTAAAACTCCATTATCTTATATATAATTTAATTTTATCATGTTAATGTAATAATTCATCATGAAATATCTTATCCTCACCTTTTTTTATAAAAATTAAAACATCGCCTGTGATGTGTTAATTTATCGCATTCTAGGATGATGGGTTTCAATTTACTTAATATCCATAAAGGATGGTCATAAAACCATTTCTATGATTAAAATAGATTTTAATTTTTTTCATTATATCTTATTTGATGTTCTGAAACCAATATATGTACATATTATTAAATAATAGAACAAAACTAGTTCGTGATGATCGAGAAACCACCAAATTAATCTAGGCGATTATCATTAATATTTTATCCAGTGATTCATCCTAAAAACATATAACCAAATGATTTATAAGAGAAAATAAACTAATTTCATTACAGTAATATTATATAATTTCAATTTTGTAAAACTATTCTCATTCTACATTACCTTTCATACATATATATAAGTAAATTGATCCTAAAAACCAAAGAAAACAACGCTCCCAAAAACATTGTATCGCATAACCCATCAAAAAGGATATACATGAACTTAAAAAAATATAATAAATTAAATTAAGGTATAAACAGTTATGAATTAATTAATTATTTTATTTTATTTTATTATCTGGGACATTAAGATCAAGTGTAAAACATTTTCAGACAAAAGGTACGGGAGTCTTTCCAAACATCTAGTTTTCCTTGCAGTTAATATTTCTCCCTATTTATCCCAATGAAACTCTTATTTATTTTTATATAAATATTATAAATTATGTTTACATTTTCCGAAATCATGTATCCATATCAGTACATCCATATTTGATGGATAAATACATGTTTTAAAAATGTTCATTTCTCAATTATTTCTAATAAGAAAGACTGATTATAGGGAACTTCCAAATTTCTTACCCATTTTCAAGTACCATAAATAATCTATTTTAATCCACCATTATTTTCACAAACCAATAAATTTATCAGGAAAAAATATCTTGGTTCGTCTAAGGATGTGAATATTTTTTTGTCTAATCTTCTGGATTGTGGGATTCCAGGGCTAGGAAGAAAATTTTATCTTAATGTCTGTGATCAAGGGAATTATTTTTGAGGAAATATATAACTTTATGGTTAGGTTAAAACATGGATACATTTATTCAAGGTGATTTAATTCCTTTACACTACAGGTTGAAGTGTTAATATTTATTTATAATGTTTCTTAATTTTTTTCATTAGAACATTATAATATTTTACTTCTCTTTTATGTACCATTTTTATTTCCTCTATTCATATAAAAGGAATGTTTTAAATTTTTCATAAAATTTTCTTATTACTCTTTTTATATCAAGTATTGGAAGTAATCCTATATGAGAAAAAAATAATGCATTATATATAACTTTTTTCTAACCTACTAAAAATAGATTTTATGAAAATTTTAGGTTTTTTTATAAAATAAACTTCACCCCCCTGGTATAAATTTACAGAATATTATGATCCTACAAAAAACCATAGATTCATATCCTATTTAGAAAAGATATATTTGAGACTCTTTTGGTTAGTGTGTGCCAAAAATAATTTATCAAAAATATTTTTCCTCTAATACTTTAAATCATGAATTAAAAAATCCAATTATAATCATAGGTCTGATAATCTCTCTTATGATGATAAGGTTACTAAGATATATAATTAACTAAATGAAGATCTAATATAATAACATAACCAAAACCCATAGAATAGAAATCTAAATAAACCTCAAAAATAATACATGAATTAGAAATGGAAATGATAGGATTTCTTTTCCTCTTCTTTAATTATAGAAAATTTCCCCCATATTTATTAGAAAAAATGAAATCTTCCATATTTTTCATCAAAGAGTTCATGTGAGTAGCTATCTGATAATAGTACTAAAAAAATTAATGATAATATCTCACTTGTCATAAGAAACTATAAATCATAAAGATGTTATTTGTTACCTCCCAGGAAATCACCACCTCTACATTCTCAATATCTATAAAAATTATATCCCATAATAAACAAATGAGTAGTTTGACTTCCTGAATCCATAAGTATTTTTTTGGAAATATTTTAATAAGCTTGATTGTTTAACAATATTCCCAATACAGCTCGAATATTTCTTCCATAATCATACTTAATCAAGAGAATATATAATTCCATCCATAATTATAACCAAAATGGAGTCTAAAAATAAATTATATATCTTTTACCTTGTATACATAAACCCTAAAATAGAATGAATCACCCAAAATTTAATGATGAGATACTCAAAGTGGCCATACCAACTTCAAAAATCCATCTTTGGAATATAATATAGCATCATTAAGAGATGATGATAAGCATAATTCATGTCACTCTTTGAAAACTAATTATATTAAATTTATTAATAAAAAATAGTTAATATATAGTATTGGATAATATTTCATGATTATTACCTGATTAAATTTGAGATAATTCACACACAATTATAGGAACAAATCTGATTTCCAATAAAAACAATAGAATCACCTTGGAGACATATAATGGGTATGATAAAACCAATTGTATCAAGATCATAAAGTTAAATCATTAATTATATTAACAATTTCAACATTATATAATTACTGATAGGTTATTTTGAGTTTAGTTTATGAATATTCTAGTAGAAGAAAACTCAAATATGCTTGATTTATCCACAATTGGACATGATGAAAATATGAAGAACATAGAACTTGTGAATATTAATATCATAAGTTACTACCTCTAACTTCTTTATTTGATGGTGTTTCATGATTTTTATCATGAAATATTAGATGGAATCCTCTTACCACTAAGGGATTTCACCAGTTAATGGATACTTGTTCATAACCATAGAAATATCTAATTGTGAGGGGAAGATAGAACCATCAATGAGAAGTAATAAATGATGTTTCAGGATATATGGGAGATATGTAAATATTTTATTGAAACTAATTATCACAATCACCAAAGAACGCATAGTTTCACCAATATGAATGATCACATTACTTTTATAATCCACTTTGGATCTTCTATTTTAATAGAAAAAAGTGGCATCCATATTTTATTCCTCAAATGAATTTATTCACATTTTTTTATCAATTAAAATTATTAAATTGATATTCATATATTTTTTAATCCATTTGTAATTGATTTAAATAAGTAAACCTCATGGGAGATGTTGTTATATAAATTATATTCAAATTTACACACTATGTATTGTATAACATAGTCTTTGGTTCTTACTTCAGTATGTGTAGAAATAAATGTATCTTTAGATTTATTCATCACATCAATATAATTTAAGTGGAAAAATAATAATATCCTAATTAATATTAAATTCCTAGGTACTTAATACAAAACAATATAACTCTTCGTGAATCCAACAAAAACTTTTTTTGGATAGGGTTTCATCAAGATCTCTTTATTTCGGAAAAAATTTGTCCAAAAAATAATCCTTGTAAAAGGTATTAAATGTAACATCCCAAGATTTCATAGTAAATTATCTCATTAAAGTAATTCAATAGCTTGTGCTACATGCAACACCGAGTTCTAGCGCATCACGACTTGCTAAACTAACTGTTCAAAAAGCTGTTATGTATAGCATTAACTAAATTTTGAATCTTATACACTCTGTCTATTTTTAACATCCATAATATGTGTTTCTTATAAATAACATAAGAACAAATTCATTTTTTTCAAATAATGTATTTTTCAAAAAATGAAATTTTACCAACTTTTAATGGAGAACCCTTTTTAAACCCAATATTTTAAACTTCTATATATTCAATTTAATGAAATTAAATTAATCTTTAGAAGCGGGACATAAAATATTAGTTTGGATAAATTTTTGTTACTTTTCTGATAACATTCATATTTTGATTAACAGTAAAAAATGATATATTTTAATAGAAAACAACTTTTTAATAAAAATAATTCATAGTGTTCAATTATACATTTTAATTTTTTTAAAGAATAATTAGATTATATTTTTACCATTTAATCCAATTTTGGTCATTGGAATCAATTTCACTTTTAAATTATACATAAACAAGTGTCAATATTTTGATAGTTATTGTTTCCTAAAAACACGCTATTAGTTTCCGCAATGGGAAATAATTTTAAATTAATTATTTCAACTTATATGTTTTTAATTTGGTAAAACAGATATCATTTTGGAATTCTTAATATCAAATATAGCTTAGGCTGAATTTTTGGTATTTTTTTAAAAACTTTCTATTTTTTATGAATAGTGAAAAACACTGAGTTATTGTTTAAAAGTGACTTTTTATTTAAATAATTATTTATTTAAATTTCTTTTAGGTCCAAATAGATACATAATACCTATATATATTCAGTTTAATTCATTGTAGTCGTTTTATAATGATTTTAGATATATAAAATTTTATAAAACCTTTTACTGTCTTTTACCCACCTCCAAGAAGAAATTCCAAATTTGTAAAAAACATAATTTTACCACTTCTGTGAGTTGAATTTCACAAATCCGAGAGGCACAGTTAATATCAGTAAGTAAAATTGGTTCAATAAGATGAATTTTTTGTATGAATAGTAACGTTTTACTTTTCATTACCACGGTTAAAAGTAAATAGTGTAATTAAGGGTAAAATGATATTATTATTAACCTAAAACATTTCCTAGTTCTATTGGATAACTGTAATTAGACCAAAAAAACTTTAGGAATAAAATATGATCCTTTAGGTCCACTTGGATTAGATTAGGACATTTAATATTATTTAATCAAAGAAGAGTTAAAAGTGGAAAATTAAATGTATAATAACTAAACCATTTTTAATATAGGTTTAAAAATAAAATAAATTAGACTATAAATATTCATTATAAATATAAAATTATTTCATACATAATTTTATTTTATTTATAATTTTTAGACATTAAATAATTTACTTTATTTATGACATAATGATCATGCAGTAATTACCTTATTAATGAAATATTAAAATAATTGATATTATAAATATCAAAATAAATGTAATTTGAGAATCTTAATGAATTACACTAAGTTTATAGATTAATATTACGTGTTAGGGTTGATTAAATGAATTTTTTTCGAAATAATAATGTTTTTATGAATTTAACAAAAACAAAATACCAGAGTGTCAAAAATGACATAAAAGTGTTTTTAAAAAAAATATTATATTATTAATTGATATTCTACTCCTAAATATATAAGGTTCATCCAAAGGGATTAAATAATATTATATATGTCATTAATTAACTACTTGGAGTTCTCTTGAAATTTTATAGTATGTTTAGTAACCATATAATAAAAAAATAGAAAGAGACATGGTAAATGTCAAACTATGTAACTAAGAGTTAAATCTAAATGATAAGGTTAATATGGTGACCTAAACCTGTCTAAACCCCATTTTTTGAGATTATTTAGACCCATCCCCACCATATCTTATAAATAAATCATTTTTGAGCCATTATAAACTGAATATAAAATTTATTATAAAAAATTATTTCAATCTTTTCCAAAGGTGCCCCTCGCCCCTCTTATAAAAGGGCACTCTCCCTTCTCTCAAATTCACACCATCAAAGCCATTTGGATCCGTCATCTCCTACCCAAATATCCTCTAAATTGTCCTCCATTCATCCTAGAGGCCTTCATTTGTTCATAAAGCCAACCTAAAGATCTATTTTGATCAATTCAAAAGGAAGAACCCAAAGAAGAGGTAAATATTTCATGACCACTTTCATGTTCTTTTCTTCTTCAACTTCCTCTTTCTTTTCTGTTAACATTATAAAATAAAAACTCTAGTATCATTTATATACTGTGATTTTATTATAAATATGGTACAACCATATTCATTATTTTATCCATCCATTGAATGACATGTCACAATACGTGCGTACGTACGACATATCGTCTCCACGTTGTGGTGTAGTTGTTATTCAATACATTATTATTTGGATGGGTATAATAATGATGTATAATTTATGTAAATAATAAATATAACATATTAATGATTTTTTTATATGATATAACATCTATTTACATATGATTTTAAAACAAAATAATGATATTGTCGCTCGTGCGTACGTACGAATTACCTTCTCCACGACGTGAAGAGATTCATTTCCATGTTCACCATTCAACAATGATTATAAAAATATATATTTTTAATAAGTATTAAATATATGAAATAATTATGATAATGAATATATGTGTGTGTGTGTGTGTGTACTTACATATATCTTATTCACTTATTTCTGTTCAATACGATGCAAAAATAGAAACAACATTTATGCGTACGTACGGCCTACCATCTCTATAAACTGTTACTTCCATTTCATATATAAATCTATTATAAATATTTATATTCTAAATATAGATGATATATAAATAAAGGATTGTATTCAGGAATCATTTAAATCAACATCTAAATGATAAGATCAAGAATAACAAGTTAAAACACATATGATAAAAAAACAATTATTACCCAAAATGTTAATTTAACATGGAAATAATTATTAAATGGGTAGTATAAAGTCATAAATGAATCATGTATGATATAATAAATATTAATATGGTTCTTTTATAATTTAATAAAATACTATGGTCATTATAAAAGAGGTTAAACGTACCCTCGACCATAGGAAAGAGCAAGGAAAGGGGCTTTCATCCCACTCCTTATTCCCATGAGATTCCTACTATATTACCACTATTTCCTTTTCTGTGGTGTATGTTCTACCCATAATTATATTCATTTTGTAATACAATTTAATTTATGTGTATTTACATTTTCATTGTATGATTCTTCTTTAATGGGGGTGTATCTTTCGTAAGTTTCCAAATTTGTAAGGGTTATTTCCTTAATCTCATTATTATCTGAGATTGTTTATGTGTAAGTATTTACTGGGACATACTTATCATCGATAGCCATATTTCATAAAAATGATTTCAAACTAAATATTTTAAGGTTTTATTGGAGGGTTTATTTAATTAGATCATAATTTTAATCATTCAAAGATTTATCTTTCTAAACTCTTTTAACTAATGTCCATGTTTTCAAAATTATTTTAAGGATTTATTTTTATTGACCTGAATATTTTGAAATGATAATTATTTTCAAAAGTCTCAAAGTGGTATGCGAATATTTGATAAAAAAATTTCTTTTAAATTACTTCCTTTATAAATTGTGATACTTTTAAATTATTTTATGAAAAGGGGTATTTCTCTCAAAGAATTTTACTAATCATTTTCATCTATGGAAACATCCTTTGATAAATTTTAAACTTTTTAGAAGTTGATTTATTATGATATAAATATTCCATATTGTATTTAAGGTCTTGTGATAGGTTTGACTATGGATGTGTTATTTTTCTTCCATTAATGGTTTATGGTTAATGTATTTACATTTCTTATGCTATTTTTATTAAGAATGTTTATATTATATTTAAACCTTTTCTTAAGATGAATATATTGGACTAGTATGTTACGAGTTGGGGACTGGTAAAAGTAAGCCCTCTGGGTTGGGGTTCGGTTACAGCATAACCTCTAGGTTGGGGTCCGATTACAGAGGATCTCTGGGATGGAGTCCGGTTACAGAGGCTCTTCAGGATGGAGTCCAGTTACAGAGGCTCTCCGGGTTTCAGTCTGGTTACAATTAGCCCATACGTCCTAGCATGAGGCCTTGACACAGAAATTAAAGTCTGGTACTATACATTCTCTGATTATGAAAATAGTTATTACATGTGATTATTAGACTAGTAGAATATCTATGTGCATGTTTATATGGTAATTTTTTATTTATTATGTTCAAGTTTATGTTTAAAAAGGAAGTGGGGTTTATTACACATCTTGCATATAGTTTAAAGCTTCTGCTAAATTATTTACCCTTACTGAGCATCTGATCTAACCCCTTTCCTTTGTTTTATTTTCCAATGATTCTAATAAGTGTTTTATGTTTGAGATGCAGGGTTAAGCTAAGGGACCAATGAAGTCCTCAAAGAAATATCTAAGCTGTATTTTATGTTTGAAATTGTATTGTGAAATTCAGGTATGTAATATATTTTCCAAGAATGCTAAATTGATCGGTCCATTGAGACTTCATTCCTTGTAATCATGTCAATGTATTAAAATAATGCATTGACTCTGGGTAACTAGGCTTGGGGCATTATAGTTGGTATCAGAGGAATTTTAGCAACAACCTCGGAAATAGATTTAGATAAACTCTGATTAGATATCATTAACCTAAGATTGAGTTTGACGATTAGTATAGAATAACTTCCTATAATTTTGATTAGTTAGAGATTTTGTGAGTTTTCCAAGCAATACATCCCTTTCTGTATTCGAGCAGGTAGAGGCGGCTCTGGCACAGATGTACCTAGGGGTAAAATTGGAAAACATTGCTTTCATCTATACTCAGATGGGAACTGGTGCACGACAACAAGCCTTTTTGTACTCTTTGTTATGACACTCCCGGGGGTTATTCTTAGGATAATTCACATTTTCATTAAAATCCATTATGAAAGATTTAGGAGTAAATACTTCCTCAAAGAAAACATTTTTATTATTATGGATTATATCCATAAACATTTCAATTTATGTTTGGTATTTTACAAGTTTGGAATTATTAATTGTGATTCATAAACTGACCTAGTGTATTCCATTGTTTAGAAATGGCGCCCAGTATAAGGAATGAGAACTCCAGTAATACGTATGATCCAAAGAGTAAGAAGGATCATATCTTTCATGGTATTAAGCCAACATTTAGAAGGGAAATAGTCTCCCATGTATTCTCAATATATGAAGAAATAATATCATTTGTCAATAAGATAAGTAAATAATTCTCTGAGTCCTATGGCATTGAAGGGAAGCTAGAGAAGAAAATGATTTTATAGAGTAAGATAGATAAAGAGAAGAGGGAAAAGAAGGATTTCCCCATATATGATAAATGTGGAAAGAATCACCATGGTAAATTCTTGAAGCGAATGATAATTTGTCTGGGTTGTAGTGGGAACTGTGTAGTAAGGTCTTCGGGCCACCTAGGCCTTAGGGTCAGTAAGGCATTTGTGCCACCTCATGGCCTTTGAGCCACCTTTAATGCAGATGCAAACCAAACAACCTATAAGGAGAAATCTCTACAAGGAGGATGAGCAAGGATCTTTCACCATAGAAGAAGCTAAATGGATTTCAAGAATGAGAGGGTATGGCACCTATCATCGGTACAAGCCTGTGCATGCATGGGAATGCCTTGCTAAACACCCATGCGAAGGTGGAGAGATGATTTCACGATGAAGATGCTGGGGAGGAGCACTTCCATGTAGTTTGTCTAAGTTGTATGTAATCTTTGAAGCCTACGGGCAACAAATTCATCTAAGTCCTACGTGACATGTAATACTTACACCTACGGGACTTTTAAGGCTTCCACCTCACCACTTGAAAGGTGGATTATCAAAAATCAATAGAAAATAAAGGCCTTCGGGCCATTGGAGGTAGAGGAAGGAGAATTTGTTATATGTGTGGAGAAAAAGGACACCAAGTACGTGATTGAAAGGGTAAGAAAAAGGTTTCAAATGTAAAATGCATCATCTACAAGGAATTGGGACACTACGTGAATCAATGTCTCTGTCATCATAGTATACCGCAAATAATGTTATTGGATAATAATGAAGTTATGATACTACCTATGAATAAAGAGAAATGACTAGTGTTCTTATGTTGTTATTATAGAATTATTTCATTTGAGCGTTGTATCATCAATATACTGGTTATATGGATTTTGGAGATAAATAAGGATTGTACTGCAGGATCTAAGATTTTATGGTTCTACGAAAAGGGACTTAATAGAAATCTGAACTTTTCAAAAAATACATCGTTTAAGGAAAGGTAATCCTTAATATGGTCCTGATAATGAGGTAGTGATTTTGGAATAAGAGATGGTTTTTTTGGTTAAATTATTTTTGATATTCTTGACTTCCTTGAAACTGATTAATAGTTTTTCATTGTTAGAATATTCAAAAAATTTGGATATAAAGAATATACCCAGTATTCTATAAAGAATAAGTGGGCATGAATGTAATAAATAAGGTTTTATGGTAATTCAGGGTGTTAAAATGTTTTAAAAGAATACATGATTAAGGTTTTCACATGTTTTTACATGGAAAAAAGAATTTTCATTGGGTTTAACTTCCTTATAAATTTTGGACAGTGAGTTTGGATAGAAGTATTTTGGATAAATCTAGAGGTTGAAATGGATTTAGTTGCAAATTGGATATAATTATTAAGGTTATTTTTTCATTTTCATAAAAAGTACAACTCAGACGTCGGGTGACAACTAGTCGCGTCTGGCAAGGCAGCGAGACTTGAACCCGCAAACGAAAGGTGACAAGGGTGCATCACCTACCACTGGCCTATGTGATGTCCTGGATTGTATAATGTAGTTTATTTTTTAAAAGTTCTGATATGTGAATTATAAATTCATTATTTTTGGATCTTTATATGATTAAGATAAATAGAATATTTTTGAATTCTATTATATTTTGGAGTGAAAGATGTGTGTGTGATAGGAATTAGTTAAAGGACGATACCATACCTGTCAAGTATATATATATATTTATATATTCTTTTGATTCTATGAATAAATTAATTCTTAAACATTACGGAAGTGATCTTAGAACCAAAAATGTGTTATCCTATTAACGTATATTTTGTTGAACCAATGATATTTTAAATCATCTTAGATTAATGGCTTTGAGGCCCTCAATTTTACACTTGTTTTTGATTCATGACATCAATAAATCCCTATAAATATTTACATTTTTCCTCCAATTATGTGTCTTTAATTTCCACTAATGTTCTCCTAATCGAGATCATAATTTGGTGGTGAATTTTTCATTTCCCTTTCCCTCTTATTAATATTAATTTTATTAACACAATTTCCGATGTGGGTTTTCTACAAAGGTATTTTTCTATATTTTACCATTTATTTTGGAAAAAAAATCAAATTATGAGGATGAAATTTATTTAAGGAGAGGATAATGTAACACCCAAAGATTTCATAGTACATTATTTCATTAAAGTAATTCAATAGCTTATGCTACACACAACACCAAGTTCGAGCGTGTCACAACTTATTAAACTAACCATTCAAAAAGTGGTTATGAATATTATTAACTACATTTTGAATCTTATACACTATATATAATTTTAACATCCATATTATGTGTTTCTTAGAAATAATATAAGAACTAATTTTCTTTTTTTGGATAAAGTAAATATTTTAAAAAAAATGCAATTTTACTGCCTTTTAATAGAGAACTCTTTTTAAAACCAATATTTGACAATTTTTTATTTTCAATTTAATGAAATTAAATTATTATTTATAAAAGAGACATAAAAAATTAGTTTGGATAAATTTTTGTACTTTTCTGATAACTTCCATATATTGATGAATAGTGAAAAATGCTATATTTTAATTGAAAACGAATTTTTTAATCGAAATAATTTATATTGTTAAATTATACATTTGAATTGTTTAAAAGTATAATTATATTATATTTTTACCTTGTAATCCACTATTGTTCATTGAAATTAATTTCACTTTGAAATTATTCATAAACAAGTGTCAATCTTTTGATAGTTGTTCTTTCCTAAACACATACTATTTATTTTGAAAATGAGAAATAATTTTAAATTAATTAATTCAACTTCTATGTTTTGAATTTGGTAAATTAGAAATCATTTTTCAATTCAAAATATCAAATATATCTTAGGCTGAATTTTTTGTATTTTTCTGAAAACTTTCAATTTTTGATAAATAGTGAAAAACACTTAGTTATTGTTTAAAACTGACTTTTTATTCAAATAATTGTTTATATAAATTTATATTAGGTCCAAATAGATACATAATACTTATATATGTTCAATTTAATTCATTGGAGTCATTTTATAATGAGTTTGGATATATAAAAATTTATTCAACTTTTTACCATCTTTTACCCACCTCCTAAGAGCATTTCCAAATTTGTAAAAAATTAAATTTTACCACATCTGTGAGTATAATTTCAGAAATCCAAGATTCATGGTTTATATTAGTAAGTAAAATGTGTTTCAATAAGATGAAAATAATTTTTGGTGAATAGTAATTTTTTACTTTTATTTACCACGGTTAAAAGTAAATAGGGTAATTAAGGGTAAAAATGATATTATTATTACCCTAACACATGTCCTAATTCTATTAGATAAATATAATTCGACCAAAAACAACCTTAGGAATAAAATATGATCCTTTAGGAACACTTGTACTAGATTAGAACATTTATTATTATTTAATTCAAAGAAGAGTTAAAAGTGTTAAATTCAAAGTTTAATAACTAAACCATTTTTAATATAGGTTTACACATAAGATAAATTAGACTATAAATATTCATTAGAATTATAAAAATCTACATAATGGTATTTTATTTATAATTTTTATACATTAAATAATTTACTTTATTTATGACACAATTATGATGCAGTAATTACCTTATTAATGAAATATTAATATAATTGATATTATAAATATCCAGATAAATGTAATTTGAGACTTTTAATGAATTAAAATAATTTTATAGGTTAATATTACATTTTAGGGTTTATTAAATGAATTTTTTTCTAAGTAATAATTCTTTTATGAATTTAAGAAAAACAAAATACCAAAAAGTGTCAAAATTGACATAAAAGAGTTTTAAAAAAAATATTATATTATTAATTTATATTCTATTTTAAAAAATATAAATTTTCACAAAAGGGATTAGATAATATTATATATGTCATTAATGACCCACTTGATGTTCACTTTGAAGTTTATCATAAGTTTATTAACCATATAATATAAAAATACAAAGAGACATGGTAAATGTCAAACTATTTAACTAAGAGTTAAATCTGAATTATAAGGTTAATATGTTAACCTAAACCTATCTAAAACCCATTGGTTGAGATTATTTAAACCCATCTCCACATTATCCTATAAATAATTAATTCTGGAGCCATTATAAACTGAATATGAATTTATTATAAAATATTATTTCAATCTTTTCCTAAGGTGCCCCTCACCACTCTTATAAAAGGGCACTCCCCCTTCTCTCAAATTCACACCTTCAAAGCCATTTGGCTCTGCCAAAACCTACCAAAATATCCTCTCAGCTATCCTCCCTTAAACCTAGATGCCTTCCTTTGGTCATAAAGCCAACCTAAAGATCCCTTTTGATCAAGTCAAAAGAAAGAACCCAAAGAAGAGGTAAATATTTCATCACCTCTTTCAAGTTCTTTTCTTCTTCCACTTCCTCTTTCTTTGTTGTATCCATTATAAAATAACAAATCTAGTATATTTTATATACTGTAATGTTATTATAAATATGGTATAACCATATTCATTATTTTATCCATCCTATGAATGAAATGTCACCATACGATCGTATATATGGCTTACCATCTCCACATCATGGTGTAGTTGTTATTCAATACATTATTATTTGGATGGGTATAATAATGATGTATAATTGATGTAAATAATTAATATAACATGTTAATTATTCTGTATATATGATATAACATCTATTTACATACAATTTTAAATCAAAAGAATGATATTTCCGCTGGTGCGTACGTACGGATTACCATCTCCACGATGCGATGAGATTCATTTCCATGTTCACCATTCAATGATGATTATAAGAATATATATTATTAATAAGTATGTAATATATGAAATAATGGTGCTACTGGATATATATTTTTTTGTGTGTGTTTTTGTTTGTTTGTTTGTGTTTTTACTTACATATATCTTATTCACTTATTTTTGTTCAATACGATGCGAAAACGGAAACAGTGTTTATGCATACGTATAGCCTACCGTCTCCATAAATGGTGCCTTCCATTTCATATATAAATCTCTTATAAATATTTATATTCTAAATATATATGATATATAAATAAAGTCTTATATTTTGGAATCATTTAAATCATGATCTAAATGATACGATCAAGAATAAAAAGTTAAAACACATATGATTAAGAAAGCGATTATTACACAAAATGTTAATTTAACATGGAAATAATTATTAAATGGGTAGTATAAATTCATAAATGAATCATGCATGATATAATAAATATGAATATGGTTTTAGTATAATTTAATAACATACTATGGTCATTATACAGAAGGTTAAACATACCCTCGACCAAAGGAAAGTCCAAGGTAAGGGGTTTTCATCTCACTCCTTATTCTCGTGAGATTCATCCTATATTGCCACTATTTACTTTTTTGTGGTGTATGTACTGCCAATAATTGTATTATTTGTTTAATAAAATTTAATTTATGTGTATTTACATCTTCATTTTATGATACTTCTTTCATGGGGTGTATGTTTCGTAAGTTACCAAATTAGTAAGGGTTAATTCCTCAATCTCATTATTATTTGAGATTGTTTATGTGTAAGTATTTACAGGGAAATACCTATAATAGATACCCATTTTTCATAAAAAAAAATCAAAAGGAATCTATTAATTTTTTATTGGAGTGTTTATTTAACTAGATCATCATTTTAATCATTTAAATATTTATCTTTCTAAACTCTTTTAATTAATGTTCATGTTTTCAAAATGATTTTAAGGATATACTTATATGGACATGAATGTTTTGAAATGATAATTATTTTCAAAAGTCTCACATTTTTATGGGAAACTTTGATTCAAAAATATCTTTTAAACAACTTCCTTTATAAATTGTGATACTTTTAAACGATTTCAATAAAAAAGGGTTATTTCTCTCAAAGAATTTTACAGATCATTTTCATCTATGTCAATATCCTTTGATGGATTTTAAACTTGTTTTAAGTTCATTTATTATGATATAAATTTTTCATATTGTATTTGAGGTTTTGTGATATTTTTGACTATGGATGAGTTATTTTTATGCCATTCATGGTTTATGGTTAAAGTATTTACATTTCGTATGCTAGTTTTAATACGAATGTTTAAGTTATATTTCAACGTTTTCTTAAGATAAATGTATTAGACTAGTATGTTCTTGGTTGGGGACTAGTAAAAGTAAGCCATCTGGGATGGGTTCCAGTTACAGCAGACCCTCTGGGTTGGAGTCCAGTTACAGAGGCTCTCCTGGTTGGAGTCTAATTACAGAGGCTCTTCGGGATGCAGTCTGGTTACAGAGGCTCTCTGGGTTTGGGTCTGGTTACAGTTAGCCCATATTTCCTAGAACGAGGCCTTGAAATAGAAATTAATGTATGGTACTATACATTCCCTGATTATGAAATTAGTTATTACATGTCATTATTCAACTAATATAATATCAATGTGCATGTTTATATAATAATTTTTTATTTATTATGTTCAAGTTTATGTTTAAAAAGGTTGTGGTTTTTATTACACATCTTTCCATAAAATTTTATATCTTCCTATAAATTATTTACCCTTACTGATCATTTGAGCTCACCCCTTTCTTATGTTTTATTTTCCAAGCATTCCAAGAAGTGTTTTATGTTTGAGATTCAGGGTTAAGCTAAGGGAATAATGGAGTCCTAAAAGAACTATCTAAGCTGTATTTTATGTTTGAAATTGTAATGTGAAGTTCATGTATGTAACCTATTTTCCAAGAATGGTAAACTAATCGGTCCTTTGAGACTCTATTCCTTGTAATCATGCCAATGTATTAAAATAATGCACCAAATTTGGGTAAAAAGGGTCAGGGCGTTACATTAAATGTGTGACCCTGAGGTTATTAGAAAATTTATAAAAAAAATATAAAATCCTTCTTTCTTATATATTAGAAAAAATAGGCTTCTAGAACATCATTATATCTACTAAATATAGTAAGGGGTCTAATTTTATCTCCATTAAAAATACTCATATCTCTATACAAACATGTGAATCATAATATTCATAATATAAATCAAATCTAAAGCTTTAAAATCCATTTTTCTATGAGATAAAGTGACCACTATACATGAAATATGTCAATACAGTATAGGCATAGTCATATTTTTTGGATTCTCTAAAATAGACTAACCAATTTACTGAATACATAATATGTAATTTATCTAATATATGAGAACATAACATGCCCCTCATCCAAGTAGTTGATAATATAAAATTTCAATCAACTAATCATGGTCCTGAATTTAATCAGTCTAATTCAATGAAGTATCATATGTATTTACTCAACATACAAGTGGAAAATATCTTCTTGGTTTCACTAAAATAGATGAAATGACAACCAACACACCCAACCACCCCCTGAGTAACTAATTAAATTTTTGAATGTGTAATGAAGGAATAAATGTATGAAGATTATCATTCTAAGTATCCCATTAACCTCATTTAATATGTATTAATAATAAATACACCTATAATTATTTCAATGACTATATGATATTCTAGGAGATATAATTTGATAGGATATCCTAAGTAATAAGTCCCTATTTATTACTCCATCAATAAACTATTTATATATCATATACTACCCTTTTATAATGATTATATGAATATATTCATGCTAATCTTAACATGTCGTCATAGCCCATTATACTTTGTGATGATCATTAATTAAAGATTACACAATGTAATACTTTGATGGGATATTATCATTCTACAATTAATGTAAGATAAATTACATCAAACATGAAAGAAAGATAAGTGGATATTTTATTTCTTATAAAATCATGACAAATTTAATATCATTACAACCAATATCTCATGTGTTTAACACCCATAAATTCTATATGAATCTCGTGTTGTTGTTGTGGTTTTTCAAATGGATATGTTACAATCACCTCTATATCCACCCAACAGTTCTTTACATTTCCACTCTCAAAAAATTATCATATGATATGGTATTTATGAAGGATTTTTTCATTCATTTAGTGAGACCATGTTTTCTTTAGCATGATTGAGAACTCTATTATATTAATAGTAAATCTATACAACTCATTCAATTTTATAGACCACCCCAAGTTCAATGATAAAATTTCTTTTTATCATATGATGTAGTGATATACTATTTCTATAATGTCTAGTATGACATAGTGTCTTATTTGGAACTCTTTAAATAAATAACTCCATTATTTATTAAAAAAACTTGATTGATATATCATGTCATCTTTATTGGTTTGGAAACTGGCATATGTGTAACCATTTACAAAAATTTCACCCTTTCCTCCAAATACTAAAAAATTTTGGAACCCTATGGATATATGTTTTATTTTTTAAAACTATATATTGAATTCTAAAAAATTGATGTTAATAGATTTCCTACCTAAAATGGAATCTGTTGAAGAAATTGAATTTGTGAGTTAACAATGTGTATAATAGAATGGATAATGTTTTTGAAAAATAGGTTATTTAATTGAATAGAGTGGTATTTACTTTCAATAAGTATTAAAGGCCATTTTATTGGATTTGTTTTCCACACAAGGTGGTTTTTTGGGGATTATAGTTGTTGTCTATAAATAGAACTCTAAAAATGGTGTAGAAGATGGGGATATTGTGGAAGATCAAATGCAATTATTATAAGAGATTTTTAGTATGGTAAATATAAGATTTTACTATATTTTATGTATGAATGAATGGAGGAATTGTTCGGGATGAATTAAAGTTGTTTCTAAAAGTAAACATTAACCAAAGCTTGGACCACACTATGGTGATTCTAGTAAATCTGTTTTGTGTCTGGAAATGGACATAGTTAAAGAATAATGGGTATCTTGGTTATCATTTCAAATTGAAAATACTACTATATAAAATGAAAATGAGGTGAACATTATAGTAATTGGAATTTCCGCATAGTTATAGTAGAACATATCAAGGAAGTCCTATAAATTTGAAAATACTTGAAAGATATTTCACATGGTATTTTGAGAAGGAGGATTTTCTTGGTTTTTGTTCATGATTTGGTATATCTCAAGAAAAAATAAATCATTGAAACACTCTAAATCATGAAAATGATCAAAGAAAAAATGGGGGATATCCTCTATGAACCATGGATAGGATATAACCTGTCAAAACTAGTGATAAGAGTATGTCCAACATGGTTAGGTATCAATGTTAAAGGAAATGATTCATATATAATGTGGGGAATAAAAATAACCCACTAGTATGGAGTGGTTCGTAGGGGATTTTTTAAAGATATGGATGTCACATCCTATTTAATGAACTAGTTCCATCCCAAAGTGATTTTTGTTGTGGTAAAATATCATTTGGTTGTAATTAAGTCTATAAAAATTCATGAGATGCTTTATAATAAGGATTTTTAAAATTGGGTAAATGATTTTCACCAAACCATGGATATGAATGTTTTAAAATAGTTTTTTTCCGATATAAAATGAATAATCTCATCATGGATGTAGGGGAGATAATTATTTCCATATGGAAGATAGAAAATTAGAGCAACAAATTGTTGGTTGTCCAGAAGAAGTCTCTAAATCAAAATGTGGAGCACCACACCATGGTCCTTGGCATAGTGGTATAAGTGAATCCCTATCCAAAATAGGGAATCCCAATGTAGGTATAGAAATAGTTTTGATTGAGTTTTATGTAAGGATCAAATGGGATTCCATAGGGTTCCTTAATTTTGTGAAAATTGATGTCAATTTGGGAATCTGGGAATTAATATACCCTGATGTTGGGAAATATTAGTATTGGGTTTTCTATGAGGTAGTTTAAACTAAAAAATGAGCATGGTTCTAATTATTTATATGATATTTTTGTCTTTATAAGAATAGAACCTATTCTAGTGATAATATACTTTCCATGGTGGTGGTGATTCATAAAATGGTGGATTCCTTCCATGAAAGGAGATTCTTTCATTGATCTTAAATGATTCGAATATCATAATGATTTGATTTTAAATCTATTATTCTATGTAAAATTAAAGGAGGTATTTTCTATGATATTCATATGAATTAAATAAAGGCTAATTATATCATGTCATAAAGGAGAAATATGTTATATGATGTAGTTACCTGTATTAAGATTAAAGAGTCTCTTAAGACTCAATGTTAGAGCTAAAATAATTGTTGATATTATAGATATTATGGGAAGTTGATAGAGTCTCCCTTGGTTGTGGTTATATATCATGTTTTTTGGTAAAATAAGGAAATATATTTTTACAAGTTGGACTGACATAAATGAATACTGGAATGGGGGAATTATTTTTCTAGAAAAGGATAATAGATGTGATAGATGGTATGAGGGATGATATGATTATACTTTTATAATATATATATACTAAATAAATTCGGAACTTATATAATATTGAAGATATATACTCAGTAAAGTAGTATATTTAAAATTTGAAGTAAATTTAATGAGGAAAACATCACTTCTATTTAGGGAAGAATAGGATTCAAGAGTTTTGTTGGAGGGAAGAATACAAAACACTTTTCGGAGGAGTTCATAAATTTTCTGTGAAAGAATAGCTGAGTATACCAATTTTTTATCTATAAAAAAAATAAGTATTCTCCAATACATTCAAGTGTTTCCAATTGATTACAAACTGACATGTCTACAAACTATAGGTGTCCTTCCAAGGATCAATGGACAAAGGATGAGAAAAGATAGTGTGCCTTGGGTATGGAGTGAATTAGACTAAAGCCTTGTAATGTATTAATCTTTTGTACATCATGATTTGAACCATATTGTATTCGCCAAACTAATAAATAAGTATATTATGGTGCATCATTGCAATAATGATTTCATTCTCCTAGGATTATCTTAATGCAGGAGAAACATGTACATATTTTTTTATTCCTTACATTATTTTTTTACATTCACTTTTGGTAAATCGGTGAGGTTAAGTGGGGAGAATTAGGTTAAACATGGTTCCTAAATAAGAAGTGGAAAAGACCCAAAATATTAAATAAGTAAAAAATAATGAAAATTATTTTAATCAAATGCATCCTAATTCATCCCTCCCCTCCCCCTCATAGGGTTCCTTAGGGACCTAACAATAACATATAATTAGATAAATCCAGTGACTCTCACCAGGATTTGATTATTATTTATTGTTTACGATCAAAGCATAAGAGACATCGGGTTGAGTACACATCATAGAATACATGATAGATCCTGTAGAATATTTATATGGAATCATATAAATCCTACCAAACTCTTCATAAGGAATCATAATCATCATAAGGTTCACACCATGAAATACTAGTAATGACCCCTTTTTCGATTTCTCAATGATAAACTTCCTTACCAATTTACCAAGATATTTATTTTGACTTGGTATAAGAAACTTCTAAGATATATCTCTATAGATCTTTATATTGAATATTTAGGCAGCATCACTAATGAATTTTATTGGGAAATACATACCCATCAATATCTTCTTATAGTTAAGTGTCAATATTTTATTTCCTATAAATAGTATATCATCCACATATAATATTAAAAAAATATTATACTCCAACAAATATTACTATATACACTATAATAATCCATGTTTTTTAAGAAATAAGACACATTCATTATAGTATCAAATCATATATTCCAACTCTTATAATCTTACATCAATCTAAAAATAGATCGTTGCAGTTTTCATACCATAGTAGTTTCATTTGGAATTTCAAAACGTCTTTTTTTATCATATACAAGTCCTTTACTAAATTTAGGTTTAGTAATTTAGTTTTTATATCCATTTAAAATATCTAAAAATCAAAATAATTTTATATGGAAATTAATATTTGAATGGAATTAATCATCAAGACAGGTGAAAAGGTTTTTGTATAGTTAATACGATAAGCATTATTGAAATATTATTCCACTATGCATGATTTATAGGTAGACTCTGTACCATCTATATCATGTTTCATATGTAAAACATACTTCAATCCTATGTTTGTTACCACTTTAAGTTCATCCACAAAGTTCTAAACATGGTTAGTTTACATGGTGTCCATTTTAGACTCCATGGATTTTAACCATTTCATGTAATCGTTATTATTGATGGCCTCATTGTAAGAAGTAGGTTCATATCTTATGAATATTACATCATCATAATTTTCTATTATAAATCCATATTTCTTAGGTTTAGGAGTAATTTTAACTAACCTTATAGGTTTCGGTGTAACTTGAGTAGAGCCTTCATCTATAATTCTATATTTTTTCGGATCAACTTCCATAATAAGAACACATCCTACTTATTGGTCTTATACATATATATGTTTTAAATTCCTCAAGCTAAATTCTCTATTGATAAAATACTTATTAGGTAATATTAAAAATAAATCCACAAACTCTTTATGGTTATTAGGGTTATATGAAAAATATCCCATAATTTCCTTGGGACAACAAAATAATATGAATTTTTATGACTTGGGGTTATGTTTATTAGAATCCAAAAATCATATATATACTTTAGAAACATAAATACTCATAAAATCCATAAAGATACATTTCACATATCATATATTATATGGTTTGTTTATGATTACTTTAAATGAATCATGGTTTAGCAGTAATGAAACAATTTATGGACAATAACCCTAAAATGTAGTTATAATGTCACATTGATGTCATCATTTATTGAAACTGTAACACCCCAATATTTCATAGTACGTTATTTCATCAAAGTAATTCAATAACTTGCACAACACGCAACACCGAGTTCAAGCGCACCACGACTTACCAAACTAGCCATTCAAATGTGGTTATGAATATTATTAACTGAATTTTGAACTTTATATAATAATTATAATTTTAGAATCCATATTATGAGTTTCTTAGATATAATTTAAGAAAAAATTCATTTTTTTCAGATAAAAGAAGTATTTTTCAAAAAATGCACTTTTACCGCCTTTTAATGATGAACCCTTTTTAAGTCCAATATTTGAAACTTTTATATATTCAATCTGACAAAATAAACTTCTTCTTTAGAATCGGGACATAAGAATTTAGTTTCAATAATTTTTTGGTGTTTTTCTGAAAACTTTCATATTTGGGTGAATAGTGAAAAATATTACATTTTAACTGAAAACAAATTTTTTAATCAAAATAATTTATAGTGTTAAATTATAAATTTTAATAGTTTTGAAGTATAAATAGATTATATTTTTACCATTTAATCCAATTCTATTCATTGTAATTGATTTCACTTTAAAATTGGACATAAGCAAGTGTCAATCTTTTGATGGTTATTATTTCTTAAAAATACACTTTTTGGTCTTGACAATGGATATTAATTTTAAATTAATTAATGCAACTTCTATGTTTTGAAATTGGTAAAATATAAATCATTTTTTAATTCAGAATATCAAAATTAGCTTAGGGTGAAATTTTGGTATTTTTCTAAAAACTTTCAATTTTTAATAAATAGTGAAAGACATTGAGTTGTAGTTTTAAAACGAATTTTTATTTAAATAATTATTTATATTATTTAAATTTATTTTAGGTCAAAATAGATACATAATTCCTATATAAGTTCAATGTAATTCATTGGAGTCGTTTATAATAACTTGAGATATATAAAAAACTTCGAACATTTTACCGTCTTTACCCACCTCCTAGGAGCATTTGCAAATTTACATAAAACATAATTCTACCACTTCTGTGAGTTTAATTTCAAAAATATAAGATACATGGCTGATATCAGTATTTAAAATTTAGTTAAATAAGATGAAAATGATTTTTGGTGAATAGTAACTTTTTACTTTCATTTACCACGGTTAAAAGTAAATAAGGTAATTAAGGATAAAAATGGCATTATTGTTACCCTAGATCATGTAATAATTCTATTGGGTAAGTTTAATTTGACCAAAAGAAACCTTAAGAATAAAATATTATCCTTTAGGTCCACATGGATAAGATTATGACATTTATTATTATTTAATTCAAAGAAGAGTTAAAAGTGTTAAATTCAAAGTTTAATAACTAAACCATTTTTAATATAGGGACACACATAATATAAATTAGAATATAAATATTAATTAGAAATATAAAATTATTTCCTACATAATTTTATTCTATTTATATTTTATAGAAATTAAATAATGTTATTTATTTATGACACAATGATGATAAAATAATTACTTTATTAATGAAATATTAAAAAAATTAATATTATAAATACCAAAATAAATGTAATTTGAGACTTTTTATAAATTAAACAAATTTTCTAGGTTAATATGACATATTATTATTTATTAAATAAATTTATTTCGAATTAATAATGCTGTTATAAATTTATAAAAAACAAAATACCAAATAGTGTCAAAATTGACATAAAAGATTTTTAAAAAAAATATTATATTATTAATTGGTATTCTATTCCTAAAAATCTATGGTTCATCCAAAATACTTATATTATAATATATATGATATTAATGAACCAATTGGTGTTATATTGGAATTTTATAGTAATTTTATTAACCATATAATATAAAAATACAAAAAGACATAGTAAATGTCAAACTATTTAACTAAGAGTTAAATCTAAATGTTATGGTTAATATGGGGACCTAAACCTATCTAAAACCTATGTTATGAGTTTTTTGTTACCCATAAACACCTTGGACTTTAAATAATACATTTTTGATATATTATAAACAGAAAATAGATTTATTATAAAATAATAATTTAAGTTTTTTCTAAGGTGTCTCTCACCCCTCTTATAAATGGGAACTTCCCCTTCTCTCAATTTCACACCTCCAAATCCATTTGGCTCGGCCAAACCCTACCCAAATATCCTACTAACTATCATAAATTCATCTTAGAGACCTTAATTTGGTCATAAATCCAACCTACGGATCCATTCTTATCAAATCAAAAGGAAGAACCTGAAGAAGAGGTAATGATTTCACCACCCTCTTTCAAGTTCTCTTATTCTTCCACTTAATATTTATTTGTTTTTCCATTATAAAATAATAACATCAGTATATTCTATATACTATGATGTTATTATAAATATGGCACAACTATATTCATTATTCTATACATCTTATGAATAATAATGTCACCATGCGTGCGTACGTACGGCTTACCGTCTCCACGTCGTGGTGTAATTTGTTATTAAAAACTATGTTATTTGTATGGATATAATGATGAGTAATATGTATATAAATAATAAAAATAACATGATAATATCTTTTTAAAAAAATATACCATCCAATTCCACACCTTTAAGGAAATTATATTACCACTCGTGTGTACGTATAGATTACCATCTCCATGACGCAATGAGATTCATTTCCATGTTCACCATTCATCGATGATTATAAAAATATATATTACTAATAAGTATGTAATATATGAAATAATAATTCTACTGAAGATATATATATTTATATATGTGTGTGTGTCTCAGTGTGTGTTTATGTAATTACATATATCTTATTCACTTACTTCCGTTCAATACGATATGAAAACAGAAACAGGATTTATGCATACGTACAGCCTACCGTCTCCATAAATGGTCTTTTCCAATTCATATATATAACTGTAATAAATATTTATATTCTAAATATATATGATATATAAATCAATTATTATATTCTAAAAGTATTTAAATCCTAATCTAAATGATATGATCAATAATAACAAGTTAAAATGTGTATGATAAAGAAAGTAGTTATTACCCGAAATGTTAAGTTAACATGAAATTGATTAATAAATGGGTAGTATAAAGTCATAAATGAATCATGTATGATATAATAAATATTAATATTGTTATGGTATAATCTAATAACATAAAATGGTCATTATACAGGAGGTTAAACGTACCCTTGGCCAAAGGAAAGTGCAAGGTAAGGGTTAATTCATCTATCTCATTATTACCCAAGATTGTTTATGTGTAAGTATTTACTATGACATTTTTATCATACATGTCCATTTTTCATAAAAATTATTTCAAAATGAATATTTTTAGGATTTTTGAAAGTTACTCTTTATCAAGATCATAATTTTAAATGTTTTAAAGATTTATCTTTCGAAATATTTTTAATTAATATCCATGTTTTCAAAATGGTTATAATTATTTATTTATATGGATATGAATGTTTTGAAATGATAATTATTTTGAAAAGTTTCAAAGTGGTATGGGACACTTTGATTAAAAAATATCTTTTAAATGACTTCCTTTATAAATGCGTTACATTTAAATGATTTCACAAAAAAAGATATTTTTCTCAAAAAATTTTAATGATTATTTTCAACTATGTCAACATCATTTTTGGATATTATTCTTGATTGTGGTTGATTTATTATAAATAAAATCATCAATATTGTATTTAATGAGATATGATATGTTTTATTGTGAATGTGCTATTTTTATACCATTCATGGTTTATGGTTAATGGATTGAATTTTTATATACTAGTTTTAATACAAATGTTTATGTTATGTTTCAACATTTTCATATGAGGAATGCAGTGGACATAGTAAGTGACAGGTGGAGCTTGATATAGCTCCTCCATGCATCAGTAGGTCTCATAAGGCAAACTAGTGTCTTGGCACAAGGCCTTGACAAAAATTTTATATGTAGTCTTCGAACAAGGCCTTGACTAAGTGGTAATGATGTCCGACATTAGGAATTCCCTAATTATGAAATTAGTTATTACATGTGATTATTAAACTAATAGAATATCCATGTTCTTGTTTATATGGAGATTTTTTATTCATTTATTACCATATTATGTTCAATATTACGTTTAAAAAGGCTGTTGTCTTTATTATTCATCCTTCCTTAAAAGTTTTTAGTTTTCGCTAAATTATTTACCATTACTGGTCATCTGAACTCACCCCTTTTTTATGTTTTATTTTACCAAGATTCCAAGAAGTGTATTATGATTGATATGTAGGTTTAACCTAAAGGGAATAATGGCATTCTCAAACAACTATCTATGTTGTATTTTATGTTTGAAATTTTAATGTAAAGTTAATGTATGTAATCTATTTTCCAAGACTACTAAACTGATCGATACTTCGGGACTTGACTCCTTGTAATCATGCCAATGTATTAAAATAATGCACCGGCTCTGGGCTTCTATGGTCAGGGAATTACAGTTTGTATCATAGAAAGTTTAGTACAAACCTTGGAAACTATATTTAGATAAACTCTGATTAGAGCACATAGCCCTAAGATATAATTTGAGGATTAGTATAGAAGAACTTCCTAGAATTTTGTTATTGTAGAGATTTTGTGAGTTTTCCAAGAAATACATCCATGTCTGGATACGAGAAGGTAGAGGCGGCTTTAGAAAAGATGTACCTAGGGGTAAAACCTGAAAACACCGCTTTGAGCTAGACTCCAATGGGAACTGGTTCACGAAAATGGGCCTTTCTGCACTCTTGGACTCTTGAGGGATATGATTAGGATAATTCTCATTTCATTTACAAATCATTGTGAATGATTTATGACTATATATCTCCTCAGCGAAAATATTAATTTGATTACAGATTAGTTGAATAAACTGTTCAATTTACATAAGGTATTTTACATGTTTGGAATTATTCATTGAAATTCATAAACTGACCTAGTGTATGCCATTGTATAGAAATGGCGCCTAGTAGAAGGAATGTGAACTCCAACAATATGTATGATCCAAAGAGTAAGAAGGATCATATCATTCATAGTATTATTCCATCATTTAAAAGGGAAATATTCTCCCTTATATTCTCAACATATAAAGAAATAGTATCATGTGTTAATAAGATAAGTAAAGAATTTTCTAAGCCCTATGGCTTTGAATGGAAGTAAGAGAAGTAAAGGATGGAAGAGATAAAGATGGATAAAGTGATGAGGGAAAAGTAGGATTTTCCCATATGTGATAAATGTGGAAATAATCACCTTGGAAAATGATTGAAGGGAATGTGAGTTTCTTATAAGTGTGGAGAAAAAGGACACCAAGTACGTGATTACATGGGTAAGAAAAAGTTTTCAAATGTAAAATGCTTCATCTGCAAGGCGTTGAGACACTACGTGAATCAATTTCCCAGTCATAAGAGTATACTGAAAATGATGTTATTGGATAATAATCAAGTTATGATACTACCTTAGATAAAGAGGAATGACTAGTGTTCTTATATTGTTATTATAGAATTATTTCGTTTGAGTGTCGTCTCAACAGTATACTAGTTATATGAATTATAAAGATACATAAGGAATGTACTGAAATACTATATTATTAAGGATTTGAGATTATATGGTTCTAAGAAAAGTGAATTAATTTTAAACTACACATTTTGGAAAATACATGGTTAAAGGAAAGGTAACCCTTAATATGGTGCTGATAATGAGCTAGTGATTTTGGAATAAGAGATGGTTGATTTGGATAAATTATATTGGATATTCTTGACTACCTTGAAACTGATTAATGATTTGTATATTAAATCATTGTTGCAGTTTATAATATTTCTAGTTAGAAGGAGTATATCTAGTATTCTATAAGGAATAAGGGAGCATGAATGTAATCAATATGGTTTTATGGTAATTCAGGATGTTGCAGTGTTTTAAAAGAATACATGATGAAGGAGTTCACATGTTATTGCCTGGAAAAAAAGGATCTTCATTGTGTTTAAATTCCTTATAAATTTTGGACTGAGAGTTTGGATAGAATTATTTTGGATAACTCTAAAGGTTGGAATGTATTAAGTTTGAAATTGGATACTATTGTTAAGGTTATTTTTGGATTGTTATGAAAAAGACAACCCAGAGGTTGGACGACAACTAGTCGCGTCCAGCAAGGTCGTGAGACTTGTACCCGCAACCGAAGACCGACAAGGGTACAACACCTATGACTAGACTATGTGATGTACTAGTTTGTATAATTTAGTTTTTTTATATAGTCTGACAAATGAATTATAAATTCATTATTTTTGGAACCCTATACGATTATGATAAATAGAATATATTTTTTTGAAATCTTTTCGAGTGAAATATGAGTTTGTAGTATGATTTAGTTGAAGGATGAAACTCTACATGTCAAGTATATATATATATATATTCCTTTTATTAAGACTAAATTTTATTAACCCAATTTCTGATGTGGGTTTTTCCACAAAGGTAATTTCTATTTTCAACCTTTTATTTTCAAAGAACAATTTCAAATTGAGAGGACTCAATTTTTTAAAAGAAGGAGGAATGTAACACCACAATATTTCATAGTATGTTATTTCTTCAAAGTAATTCAATAACTTTCATTACATGCAACACTAAGTTCAAGCACACCATGACTTACCAAACTAGCCGTTCAAAAGCGGTTATGAATAGTATTAACTGAATTTTGAACTTTATATAATCCTTATAACTTTAGAATCCATATTATGAGTTTTCTAGACATAATGTAAGAACAAATTCATCTTTTTCAGATAAAAGAAGTATTTTTCAAAAAAAATGTACTTTTACCGCCTTTTAATGGTGAACCATTTTTAAATATAATAGTTCAAACTTTTATATTTTCAATTTGACAAAATAAAATTCTTCTTTAGAATTGGGACATAAGAATATAGTTTCAATAATTGTTTTGTTTTTTTCTAATAACTTTCATATTTGGTTGAATAGTGAAAAATACTATATTTTAGCTGAAAATAACTTTTTTAATCAAAATAATTTTTACTATTAAATTATACATTTTAATGGTTTGTAAGTATAAATAGATTATATTTTTACCATTTAATCCAATTCTGGTCATTGTAAGTAATTTCACTTTAAAATTGGACATAAACAAGTGTCAATATTTTGATCGTTATTATTTCTTAAAAATACACTTTTTGGTTTTGACAGTGGGAATTAATTTTAAATTAATTAATGAAAATTCTATGTATTTAAATTGGTAAAAAAGAATTAATTTTTTAATTTGGAATATCAAAATTATATTAGGGTTAATTTTTGGTATTTTTCTGAAAACATCCTATTTTTTGATGAATAGTGAAAGACACTAAGTTATAGTTTAAAACCAAATTTTTATTTAAATAATTATTTATTTCATTTAAATTTATTTTAGATACAAATAGATACATAATACCAATATAAGTTCAATGTAATTCATTGGAGTCAGTTTATAATAACATTAGATATATAAAAATTTTATTGAACTTTTTACCGTCTTTACCCACCTCCTAGGAGCATTTAAAAATTTACATAAAACATAATTCTATTTCTTATTTGAGTATAATTTCAAAAATAAAAGAGACACGGTTGATAACAGTAAGTAAATTTTTCTTCAATAAGATGAAAATAATTTTTGGTGATTAGTATCTTTTTACTTTTATTTACCACAGTTAAAAGTAAATAGGGTAATTAAGGGTAAAAATGATATTATTATTACACTAAAACATAGCCTAATTATATTGGATAACTTTATTTAGACCAAAAACAACATTAGGAATAAAATATAATCCTTTAGGTCCACTTGGATTAGATTAGGACATTTATTATTATTTAATTCAAAGAAGAGTTAAAAGTGTTAAATTCAAAGTTTAATAACTAAACCATTATTAATATAGGGTTACACAAAAGATAAATTCGACTATAAATATTCATTGGAAATATAATACGATTTCCTACATAATGGTATTTTATTTATAGTTTTTAGACATTAAATAATGTAATTTATTTATGACACAATGATGATGTAGTAATTACCTTATTAATGAAATATTAAACTAATTGATATTATAAATACCCAAATAAAAGTAATTTGAGACTTTTTATGAATTAAAATTATTTTATAGGTTAATATGACATATTTGGGTTGATTAAATAAATTTTTTGGAGGTAATAATTCTGTTATAAATTTGGAAAAAACAAAATACAAAATAGTGTCCAAATTGACATAAAAGAGTTTTTAAAACAAATATTATATTATTAATTGGTATTATCTTCGTAAATATATAAGGTTTGGACAAAAAAATTATATAATAATAAATATGACATTAATGAACCAATTGGGGTTCTATTGGAATTTTATATTAAGTTTATTAACCATATAATATAAAAATACAAAGTGACATGGTAAATATTAAACTATTTAACTAAGAGTTAAATCTAAAAGTTAAGGTTAATATGGGGACATAAACATGTATAAAACATATTTTTTGAGTGTTTTTCTACCCATACCCACATGATCCTTAAAATAATTCATTTTGGAGCCATTAGAAACCTAAAATGAATTTATTATAAAATAATATTTGAATTTTTTCCTAAGGTGCCCCTCACCCCTCTTATAAAAAGGCACTTCCCATTCTCTCACATTCACAACTCCAAATCCATTTGGCTCGGCCAACCCCTACCCAAATATCCTAAAAACTATCATACCTTAATACTAGAGGCCTTACTTTGGTCAGAAAGGGAACCTAAGAATCCCTTTTGATTAAATCAAAAAGAAGAACACAAAGAAGAGGTAATGATTTCACCACCCTCTTTCAAGTTCTCTTATTCTTCCACTTACTCTTTATTTGTTGTTTCCATTCTAAAATAATAAATCCAGTATATTATATATACTATGATGTTATTATAAATATGGTACAACTATATTCATTATTATATCCATCTTATGAATAATAATTTTACCATGCGTGCGTACGTAAAGCCTACCGTCTCCACGACTTGGTGTAATTTATTATTCAACACTATATTATTTGGATGGATATAATGATGAATAATATGTATATAAATAATGAAAATAACATGATAATGTCTCTTTAAAATAAATATACCATCCAATTCTACACCATTATGTAAATGATATTGTCTCTCGTGCGTACGTACGGATTACCATCTCCACGACATGATGAGATTCATTTCCATGTTCACCATTCATCAACGATTATAAAAATATATATTACTAATAATTATGTAATATATGAAATGATAATTATATTGGAGATATATATATATATATAAAATATATATTTTTTTGTATTTATGTAATTACATATATCTTATTCACTTACTTCTGTTCAATACGATATGAAAACTGACACAGCATTTATGCGTACATACGGTCTACTGTCTCCATAAACGGTGTTTTCTATTTCATATATATATATATATATATATTTATAGTATAAATATATATGATATATAAATCATGTTTTATATTCTGGAAGTATTTCAATCATGATCTAAATGATACGTTCAAGAATAACAAGTTAAAATATGTACGATAAAGAAAGCGGATTTTACCCAAAATGTTAATTTAACATGAGATTCGTAATTTAATTATTAGTATAATGTCATAAATTAATCTTTTATGATATAATAAATATGAATATGGTTCTGGTATAATCTAATATCATACAATGGTCATTATACAGGATGTTAAACATACCCTCAACCAAAGGAAAGTGCAAGGTAAAGGTTAATTCCTCAATCTCATTATTATCTGAGATTGTTTATGTGTAAGTATTTACTGGGACATTTTTATCATCCATGTCCATTTTTCATTAAATTAATTTCAAAATGAATATTTTATGGGTTTTTTAAAGGTAATATTTATCAATATCATAATTTTAAATGTTTTAAAGATTTATCTTTCTAAATATTTTTACTTAATGTCCATGTTTTCAAAATGGTATTGAGTATTTTTTATATGGACATGAATGTTTTGAAATAATAATTATTTTCAAAAGATTCAATGTGATATGGGACACTTTGATTCAAAAATATCTTTTAAATTAATTCTGTTATAAATGATTTACATTTAATTGATTTCACGAAAAATGATTTTTTTTTCTCAAAGGTTTTTAATCATTATTTTCAACTATATCAACATCCTTTTTGGATATTATTTTTGATTGAGGTTGATTTATTATAAATAAAATCTTCAATATTGTATTGAATGAGCTATGATATGTTTGATTGTGAATGTGCTATTTTTATACCATTTATGTTTTATGGTTAATGTATTGACATTTTCTACGATAGTTTTAATATGAATGTTTATGTTATATTTCAAAATTTTCATATGAGGATTGCAGTTCACTTAGTAAGTAATGGGTGGAGCCCGATATAGCTCCTCGATGCATTGGTAGGTCTCATTATACAAACTAGTGTCTTGGAAAAAGGTCTTGACAAAAAATTTATTTGTAGTCTTGACACAAGGCCTTGACTATGTGGTAATGATGTCTGGCATTAGGCATTCCCTCATTATGAAATTAGTTATTACATGTGATTATTAGACTAGTAGAATATCCATGTGTTTTTTTATATGGTGTTGTTTGATTAATTTTTTCCATATTATGCTCAATATTATGTTTAAAAAGGCTGTTTTTGTGATTACACATCCTTCCTCAAAAGTTTATAGCTTCCGCTAAATTATTTACCCTTACTGAGCATCTGAGCTCACCCCTTTCTTATGTTTTATTTTCCTAGGATTCCAAGAAGTGTATTATAATTGATATACAGGTTTAAGATAAATGTAATAATGGAGTTCTCAAATAACTATCTATTTTTTGTTTTATGTTTGAAATTTCAATGTAAAGTTAATGTATGTAATCTATTTTCCAAGACTGTTAAACAGATCGATCCTTCGGGACTTGATTCTTTGTAATCATGCCAATGTATTAAAATAATGCACTGGCTCTGGGTAACTAGGGTTGGGGTGTTACAGTAACATTTATAAAAAGTTATGGCTCCTAATCTAATCAATACCAATCAATTTTATTTGTTATTAGAGGAGTGAGTTTTGAATCAATTTTACAATCCCACGGAAGATCAATTAATTTATTTATAAAGTATTCACCAACCTGATTTGATAAAAGGACCTTAATAATCTAACCTAGTTGATACTTTACTTTTTTTATGAAAATCCATTAACTTTTAAAAAATTTCATACTTTTGTTTCATCATAAAAATATAATCATTCCAACTAAAGTCATTTGTAAAACAAACAAAGTTATTAAAACCATAATTGTCTTGTATACTCATTAAGATATACACATAATTATGTATGAGATCTGATATTCAACTTACCCTTTCACCTTTTCTAATAAAAAATTGAATTGATAATCATTACTAATAAGTAATATTTTCAATTCTCAAACAATTAAAAAATATAATAATTAATCTTTATGGAGTGTTTGGGTGTGTTTCTCATTTATATTACCAAGGTGACAATGCTAGTGGTAAGTGGGATTAGAATCATCTCTAACCTTTTTATTATGAATGTTATAAATAGTATTATACATATATATAATTTATGAACCATTTATTTTATTACCAATACCATAAAATATTTCCTTCATAAATGTAGAATAACTTTTGTTATTAATAGAGAATGAAAACACCTTCTTTTCTAAACAAGATACAAAAATCAAATTCATTTTTATAGAAGGAACATAAAAATAGATTTAAATCCTAAGATTATTTCATTTGGTAAAGTTAGATCATAATTATTCACATACAATTCACAATATCATTCTCTATTAGTTACTTGAAGATATAATTAACCTTTTATTAATTCAATTTTATCTATGAGTTTGTGTTTATGGGTGCAAATGTGTGGTACACATCTGGTTTCTTATACCCAAGAGTAATAGGTAGTGGAATTAATCTCTATATCATTCATATTTAAATGCTCAAAATTATTCTCCCAGGGAAAAATTCTCAACCCTATATAATAATCTCAAACTATTTTATAGGTAATAACTATAATTGATATCAATATGATTATCATGAATTATTCTATAATCTAAAAAACACATATCGATGGGTGACTAACTTGTTTCATATATTTTCTTCAAGTAATTCAAAAAATATATCCCATTAAAATGATGACATCATACACTACATAAATTTAGTTTGACAAGATCTATATTTTATTATAGATTACATTGGGTATCATGTAAACAATATATGAATATTTATGTAGGGAATAATATTAATCATAATATTTGATCAAGTAATTATTTACCCAATTTGTTATATGGATAAACTCAACTATAATCCTAGGATATCCTAACCATTATTATTTCCCAAAAAATTCAACCTAAATAAAAAAACAAAAATAAAGAACCTAACTATTGTGGTCACATTATTACTTTATTTCCTTTCACAAGATAACTAATTGGAACCTAACTATTAGGGTCCAGATAGTGAATGTTCCATGTTCTGACAAGTTTCACTTTGGAATGAGTATCACACTTGGTATTTAAGGGGTTTTATATTAAAAGTATCAATAAATTAATATAAATTATTTTTATATTAAATTCACAACTATATAATATTATATAATATTTATCTTATCATATTTGTTCTTTTATGTATGAATGATTATAATGATTAGGTTTTGGTATCCCTATTCCATCCGACAAAATAATTCTTTCACCCCACATTAATGTGTTACTATTAACACAACCCACAATTTTTTTTTAGTCACCTAATAAATAGAATTAAATAGTTTTCATACATATCTAAATTTTTTCCATGAATAAGGTACATGAACTTTTAATATAAATTCATGGATTTATATAAGATTAATTACCTTTACATGATTAAGCCTCAAGTGATAGATAGCTAACCCATCACCTTTCTAAAATGGGAATAATCCTCCATGCTAGTGTGTAGTCCGATGAAAATTCCCTTTATATGGGGATAATTTAATCATGTTATAATTAAATTAATAATATCTCTAACACTAAATATAAAAAACAAAAATATTCAATAACTATTCTCAAAATCATAACTATAAAAAAATTGAGGTCTAGGTTGATCAAAAACTAAATCTTATGGAGTTACGCATAGCATGAAGAATCTAGTATCTATATACTATAATCAATTTATCATATAAATTTAAGTATACACAATTTTCATATTTAAGAATAAATTACTAAACATGAATATATAAAGAGTAAACTAATAGATGAAAAAAAATATATCTTCTAAAACATGAGAATCAAATATAAAGATTTCATATTTAGTTAGTAATTTAAAATACAATTTTATAATTCCTGATACATATATTTTATAAAATTTTAAAAAATATAAGTTTAAAAAACTAAATATAAAATTGTTTTTGAAACACTATACCAGAAAATACATTGAAAATTAATGTATTTTCATGGTATAGAGAGCTAGTATAAAGAGAAACCACCAATTGGGGCATAGGGCCATGAAGGATGAAGTGGAACTATGTGAAGTGGAATGATTCTAGTGGCCATGTAGTGGTTTGGATACATGAGAGTTAATCAAGAGACCTTTCAAGCACCCCGGGTAATAATGAAGTGTGCTAATGAATTAATGTTTGATTTGGTACATTCTTAGTAGTGGAATGGAACATCATTAAATGTGTGCACTGCATGTCATGGTCAATATTTTTTTATCCCATAATGAAATTTGAATCATACACATGATGTTATGTCGACACTCAAAGTAACATCAAGAAGAGAAAAAACTATGTGTCTTTCTCGATATCTATGATTTATGATACATTAAATACTTTACTTATGCTTCATTTACACCCCATAATATTTTAACAGCTTAATGTAATGTCGTATGAATATCCTAAAATTACATTATCATATAATGTAATGTTAGGTATGTAAAAAAGTTATGATTTTAAAACATTTTCTATGAAAATAAATGAATTAAACATGAATATATATCAAAGATTTCATATCTTGTACCACTGGTAGTTTTTTCAGGGTTCAACTATTAAACTTGACAATGGAATAAATTCAATATATGCTTGATATATCCTTGAATGAGTGTCCTTATTTTTAAATTATAAACATAAGACCCTATGTAGCTGAATATCATAAGTGACTAACTATATCTTATTTATTTATGGGAGATACTTGATGATAATCAAGAAGAAGTGGACAAAATCCTTCAACCTCCAATGGATTATACCAAACAGGGGATATCATTTCTTAATTGGATGACTCTCAAATGAATAAGGGGTGGTGAACCTTCACAATGAAGTGATGAATGGTGTTTCAAGATCTAAGGGAAATATAAAAATATTTTTGTGTAACTAATTATCAGAATCACCACCATGCACACACTTACACAAACATGAGGGATCACAACCCTTTTATTAGCCTCCTCAATGATTCTCTTTTAATATAGAAATGTTTCAGTCATAGTGGTTGTGTTTTCATTACACCTCAAATTTATTATTAATTATAGATGATTTTATAGAATAGGGTATACCCTAGTTCATCTATCATGGAGTTTTATATGAATAATTGGTGTATTTTAAATAAAAATTTTAAAAGAAGGGGTGGTTCTGAAAATAGTTTTGAAAATAAAGCGACTTAATTTAAAGATTTTTGAACCTGAAAGACAAGTGGATTTTGAAAAACATGAGAACAATTGTTTGTTTTTAGTTCACAACACACATTTAAAGTTCATATTTCTCAAAGATTTATTTAGGTGGTATGTAACTATTTGGTTGAAATTAATCATAATCCCTATTACATTCCATGTTTTTATATCAATTCATGTCGAAATGAACATTGACATAAAAATCATATGTCCAAAGACCAGATCTTATGGATGGTATAATTACTTATAAATAAAATTTAAATATCAAATAATTGGGGAAGATAAATATTATTATGTTTTCCATTTGGAACTACACAAGTCATGCACTCAAAATGTCACATTGATCAGTAAAAAGTAAAGTGCATTGTATTTAGTTGAATAAAACAAAGGATTCAAATATGAATAAAAGTAATATAACTCAAGATTAAATTTTTATAGAAAAACATAAATATAAATAGTAGTAATAAATTTTTTGGATCTCCCTTTACAATATTTATTACTCCCTTATAATGAAGGCCCACTATGTAGCCTGCCATTGAGAGGAGGAGGAAGCTCATGTGGATCTCCTTCTTTATTTCCTATTTCCCTATAAGGATAGGGATGTCCAAAAAATCTAAGGTGATAAGAAGACTCTTAAGGAACTCAAAATTATAACACTTCACTTATATTTATGACTTCCAAATGAAGTTCCCATGGTGACCTTCGTTTCCAAAATGGGAAGTGGTTTTTGAAACCTTGATTTTGAGATACCAATTGTATCTCAGTTTTTGACTGGTCAATTTTTTATCTCAACTTGGAAAAAATGGAAGAGTTTTCTTATGGTATCTTTACTATTACTATGAAAAAAATTATAATCATTTGATATATTTAACGGTAGATACGGTCAAAATACAAAATCTAGATTTTGATATGGAGCATATTTTATCCTCTAGACAGATCGGTTTGGTTGGCCCACCAGTGATATGAATCTGGGTTCGGTGTCTTGAGATGAGTTGTATCATACTATGTTATTAATCAGATCAAAAAATTTCTACTTAATTGGATTCATAAATTCCACATAATATAAAAATGAGTTGATAAGTTATCCTAGGATTGAATACAATTTGGCCTATTTTTATTCCACTTCATTAGGGATCCTCATGATCACCTCCTCTTACAACAAAAAAAAAATCTAAAAAAAGTAAAATTTAAAATTTTAATAGTGATAAAAATAATATAGTTAAAAAAATGTGAAGTGAAATTTGATATAAAATGTGAAATTTATCATTCAAAATTGTTTTAACCCTATTGTGTAAGGGTGGAAATGAATAGTGAACAGCTACGAGGTCACACCCCCCACACCTAAACATTTCCACTCTCAGGAAAATTCAATTTTATATAAAATGATATATGCATATATTCCCAAATTACTAAATATTTTACATTAAAATAAAATTTAATTCATGATATGAATGTGATAAAATCATAAAAAACACCAAGTAATTATTCTTAGTGATCATGGAAAAAGATGTCTCATAAATTTTATCGAAAAATAATTTCAAAATATGAATGATAACGTTATGAGAAAAAAAAATCCAAAATTTATCTGTGACACTAACTATACATATGTGTGTGTGTGTGTGTGTGTCTGATAACAATTTTATACTATTCTTTCCACTTTCTATCCAATAAATATAATTTATTTAAACATATTTATGCTTACGTGATTGTTTCCACCAAACCTGCCCTATATCCTCTGAAATAAAATTTAAAGACCCAATCACATAATAATTCCTACAATAAAAACCTCAATCTCTTGACCTAGATATCCCCATATCTATAAATTTCAATTCTCCCCTAAATATTTACTTTTTAGGGAGTAAAACAGTCAGATAATAGGTACACACAAATAGATTAATCAATTATAGTAATGAAATAGATCAGATAAAGAATGAATGTATGGAATGAAAATTTAATGTAGAGAAAAATTAACCTAACTTTCAATTTCCTTATATTATGTAAGAAATATTTAGACATCATGTTTTAGTGAATGGATGTGTGGATATATTATGTGGTATTATTTTCCCATAAACTACTCACATAAAGGATATCAATATTATCCGAGGGTCCATTGAGATAAAACCATTTATATTATCCAAAAACAACCAATTTACTAACAAATTCCACAACTCAATGTTAAATTCATGCTAAAACACACATTCAATCAGGGAAACAAAAGAATTTAAAATGATAAAGAGATAAATTCCACAATATTTTTAGTATTTTCCATGATAAAGTGAGCATAAAAATGAATATTATTTCACCAAAGTGAGGGGTAAGGGGGTGTTAAAAATATTATGAAACAAGAGAAAAAGAGAAAACTAAGATATATTATTAAAATTCCTAACCTAGGAATGTAACCCCCCCCCCCACACACACACACACACACCTAGAATGTGAATTTCCCTCCCTTTAATAAAGGAGAAAGTGGGAAGGAAAAATAAAACCTAGTGGGTTTAATTGGTTGGTTTATTCTTGAACATGGAGTTATTTCATTAGGGATTCTAGAATGGATTTATGAAAGTGCTTTAGTCTCTTACCATAGATAGTGAATGTCTGTTTTATTTATTTATTTTAACCCAAACAACATCAAATGGATAAACATCATCAACAGTGTATGGGTTAAACTAGTAGATATAAAGATTACCTGGATGAAACATTATCCTTGTATTGAAAAGGAGTAACTTTTTTCCAATGTGGAATTGATGATGATGGGGTGGTTGTGGAATGCCTTGGTTCTACCTGTATTGATATGGGTTTTCTCATATGAATCTATATGCATTTCCTCTATCTCTTGAATCTATAACTTCATTTTATAACTTGACCAAAAATATTAGAATTGCATTTTTTTTAGTGTCCCAGTAGGCCTAATGATCTATCTCAATAGGGATGTTACAACTCTATCTAGAAATAAGACAATAAGTTGACATTACAATTAGTGTTTTGAAGGTTTTATGGTAAGACCATAATGAAATATAAAGTCTAAGACTCCAATACTTTATATTGGTTTGAACCATTTTTTCAATAGTTTATTTTACCAATCTATTTGACACCTTAAACTTTTTTTAAATCTGATGCCTTGGTCATAAAATTAACAAAGATCAAATAATATTAAAAAATAAAGATTACAAGAGTCTAAAAAATTGGATCATATTACAATATTTTTCATGAAACGAAAGAAGATTAATGGGAAGGTCTTCAAACCAAGTAATGTCCTGATTGACTCCCATGTTGGCCATACCATCTGCAACCGTCTTTTATTCTCGATAAACATGTGTGATGATATAGTTAATATTGATATGTGAATGGAGTCATTCCATATAGTGGGTAGTAATTGGAAAAGCATGGTGGATTATTCCATTCCAAATTTCTTGGATCATAGTCGTCGATTCACATTAGATCCAAAGGTTATTTCAACCAAAGATTTTGGCAAAAGCAATGGCATGTATCAGTCCCAGCATCTTAGCTTCAAGGGAGGTGGAAATTCCAAAATTACCCATGAAGCATCCAAGGATCTAACTATAGTGATTCCTGAAAATGGAACCACACCCTATAGGTCCCGTATTTCCTTTGGATGCGCCATAAATATTGACCTTGATCCATCCAAGTAAGGGGGATCTTTACAACACCTCCAATGTGCAATGCGGCTGACAGAAGTTGCCATTAATCTTTAGACACCTCTGGATCACAATGTCATGCATGGTGTTGTGGCAATGTCCCTTTTGAATCAAGGTAGCTTCTTTTATGGTAATGAGGATCCTCATCCAACCTGAATTTTGATTAAATGAGTAATTATTATGAATAATAGCATTCTGATCATACCAGATCACATGGTGAAGCTCAGCAACCGCGATATTAAAGAGGTTTCTTGATTTGTTGAGAGCTATCCATATCGACACATTTTTTTAGTTTAGCTTTGATAGAATTAAGTCGCAACCATCTATAGTCAAAAATGTCAAGAATATAGTTCCAGATATTAGAAGCAGTAGTTCAAGAGAGAAAGAGGTGGTTTGCATCTTACAGGTTTTGATTACAGATTTTTCATTTACCCCGTTTTTGGTGAGATTTTAGTAAAAGAAAAGAAATAATTTGATATTTTATAAAATAAAAGAAAATAATATTATTTCTCTCCTTGCCTTTGGATCAATAACTTAGTAAAAGAAAAGAAATGATTTGGATTTCTCTCCATCTTGTTCGGTGAGTATTTTTAAAAGAAAAGAAAAGAAATTATATTGTGATACATGTTGAAAATAGGGATAAAATTGTAATTTTAAAATATTAACAATCCTTCACCATCATTTCTCTCCAAATCATCTCAATTTTGGGGTGATTTAAAAACAATAGTAGGATAGAAATCTATTTCTATCTATTTCTATCTTTATCATTTCTCTCCCCTTAAAATTATCTTACCAAATATGAGAAATCAATTTCTCCTCTCAATATCATTTCTTTTCTCTTTGTATAATCCCTGCCAAACTATCCCTTAGAGCAAAGATAGATGCAAAAAGATTAAAGGAAAAGATTAGTGGGCACTCTATTGTGAGCAAGATGCCATATGAGGTTGAATCTCGATGGTTTTACCCAAGGTTTGTTGAAATGTTTTAACCAAATATAGTCTCTTTAAGCGATACATAAATAATGTTTGTAGAACTATTTTGAGTTGAGCATTCCATTGTGAGCTGGTTCACATGTTAAAAAATCATTAATGTCAGAGAAATAGTAGTTTTCAATAACGTTCAGAATAGTGTCAGGAAGGTGATTATGTTAGGAGTTTAAGATGTATTTGATAGAGCTATTGGTATTATCAGGGGGTTTGATCAGGATTCATCATGGAAGTTAAAGGTATGCCAATCCAGTTACCCAACTAATATATCATGGAGGAATCTCTGAAAACCATCCATCTAGATTTATGCATAATATTAGTGAAGGATTTTTTTATGGAAGGCCATATTGATGAGTTAATGAAGTTCGAGTTACCCATTTTATGATTGTTAGGAAACCTATTTTTTAGAAAGGAAATATCTTCATAGGTATTGTGAAAAAAGTTCAAAGTGAGTCTTTCTTGAAGAGCTTCATTAAAGTATTTGATATTTTTAATACCAATACCACCATTTTCAAAGGGTTTTCAACAAGTTGACCAAGGCACAGTCACAAAAAAAAATTCTAGAATTCTACCGGTCCAAATAAAGTTCTTTACGTTAGTGTTCATTTTCTTTAATGAGGCCAACTATCCATTTATATACCATCATGGAATAAACCATCTTGGAGACAATACTGGATTTAACAAGGCATGTTCTGCCTGCCTTAGAGAGAGATTTACATTTCCAAGAGGATAGATGATTTAGAACTTGGTCGAAAATGGTCACAAATTTAAAATATTTGGGTCTACCAAAAAAATGGGAACACAATGATAGGTGAAAGGGAGTGTAGCTTCTTTTAGACCCAGTTCACTAATAATGTTACATTTTCTTCCATGAAGGAAATTCTTCCCAAAGAAGATGTAAGATTTGTTCCAGCTAATGGTTTCACCCGAAACCTCTTCATAGTGTGAGAGTGAATTTTTGAGGTTAAGAATGTTTTTTTATCCCTATAAAGTAAAAGGATGATGTCATCAACATAAAAGATATGAGTAGGATCATTTACATTCCTAGAGACATGAATGGGATTTAGTTTGTTCTGGTCCACCAGCCGGTTGATCAGATGATTGAGGTAGCCTTCTGATATCAAGAATAGAATAGAGGAGAGAGGATCACCTTTCCTAACACCTTTTGTGCATTTAAAATATCCTTTAAGAGAGCCATTGACCAGGATAGAGATAGACGCCACATTGAAGAGGGTTTTTATTGCAGTGATGAATGAGGTGTTAAAACCATAACCTTGAAGGACTTTGAAAATAAAATTCCAGTCCAAGGTGTCAAAAGATTTTAGGATGTTAGGTTTAATCGCTTTGTTTCCTCCCCTATTAGTTTTATTCAAATTATTGACATGCTCAAAGGTGAGTAAAATACTTTCTTCAATGGATATTCCCATTATGAAACCAAATTGGTTCCACAAGACAATTTTGTCTATGAGAGTGGAAAGTCTGTTGGCAACGATTTTTGTGATTATTTTAAAAAGGGTGTTGATAAGAGCAGTGGGTATAAATAGGTGAATCTCATATGCATTATCCACTTTCGGTATCTAGGTGAGAAATGGGGCATTTAGTGTGTGAGGGGTAACCTCATTGGTGAATAAGTTTTTTACACTTTTACAAACATCAATCTGAATCACATCCCAATAATGCTGGAAAAAGCCATTTTTGATGTCGTCAAGGCCCAGAGAACTATTAGGATTCAGACTAATGACAGTGTCCTTGATTTCATGATCTATAGGGACGGTGAGAAGGAAGGAGTTGTCATCATAATTGATCACTATGTGAATGATCTCAGGTAGGAGGTATTTATTTATATCAGGACCATTGAAAATGGTTTCATTGTAGGAGATGATATGATGAGCGATGTCATCCTCATTTTCAAGGAGAATTTCCCCATCCCTTAAAAGGGTTAATGGCCTATAGGCCTTCCTGATTCATTGTTGAGAATTGATTTGACACCTGAACATGACCATTGGGATGTGGGTGATATGCAGAAGACTCTCAATTCTAGACCCCATGCCGACACAAAAGTGACTACATTGTCTAGTTTTAGAAATGAGAACCCTAATAACTGATGATGAACCTAGGTAATCCAATCCTATATAAAATTTTGTTTCTCAAAAATTTACCAATTATCTTTGAATCATCAGTCCATTTAGATCATTCCTCCACCCAGATTGACACATAATCAACTTCTAGAAGAATATACAAGTTTCAAGATGAATTAAGGAACTGTCTCGTAAATTCAATTCCCTAAACATTGAAAATGTCATCAAAGATCAATGGTTTTTGTGGAATTTAATTTCTTTTGGAGACATTAATCATTATTTGACAGTAATTAAAAGATTTATATAACTCATATGTATCCTAAAATTGTGTTGTCTAGAAGAGATTAGAATTGATGACCTTGCAAGAAGTATGTAAGAGACTGAAGTTACCCCCACAATAAATAGTATTGAAAAATATAAGGAAATAATGAAACTCCCTATCGAGAATACATCACATAAATAATTGATCACTACACATGAACCAAAGGTATGGGTCTTCCAAAATATACATGCATGACTCATGTTTTAGATTATCATTATTGTTTATATTGAAATTATAATAAATTCACAATGAAACCAAATAATTTACAATTTCATCATACTAAGTAATATATTATTGTACTCAATTAAATTTATCATTAGTAAACATGTCATTTATTAGAATAAAAAAAATATGACTCAATATCTGAGGATGGAAGGATCCTACTAATAATGTCATCCACCACATTCTTTTCTCCTTTTTATCCCTAATTTCTTGATTAAATTATAGAATAAAGGGAATCTAGTGAATGAGACAGGGTTTGGATTTTAGTTTCTTAATGAGATACTGGAGGAATGTATGTTTTGAGATCTCAATTAACTTGGTCCCTAAAAGGTATGACCTCAATTTATCCATGGAAAACCTAATATAAAGTAATTATTCTTTATTTTTGGTTTATTTTTCTCAGGAAGGGTCTAATGTGCATGAGACATTTTTTATGACATGTGGATTTAAATTGACCCATTATGATAAGACATCCCTAACTACATAGTTATAAGCATTACACATAATTTCAACTGGTGAATCCCACCAATGTAGTTGTATTATTGGGGGTGATGGGAGACTCCACTCTAATTTTTTAAATGCTTCCTCAGATTTTTATCAAAAACAAATTATTTTTCTTTTTAAAGTAAGAGTGAGAGGGGAAGTGAAATCTTACAAAATTTGTGAACGAAATAATGATAATATCTAAAATTACCTAAGAAAAACTGCACATCCTAAAGATTTTTTGGGGATGAAAAGGAGGAAATGACATCAACTTTTTATTTATCTAAATGAATAAAATCCATGAAAATTACATGTCCAAGTATTATACCTTGTCTCGCCCAGAAATGGAATTTATCATAATTTAATATAAGATTATTTTCAATACAGTGACATAGTATAGAACCCAGACTACTCCAAGATTCATAAAAACAGGATCTACAAATAGTGAAATAACTTATAAATACTTCCATGAAATTCCCCAAGTAGTTCAAAAGAATAATAATATTACATCATTGGAAAATACCCGGAGTATTTCATTGACCAAGTGGAATCCTTCTATAAGAAAATGTTATAAAGGGGAAAGTGAATGTTTTATTTTTTTCTAATCCTTAGGGGGGATATAGATCTAAAAGTATCTAAAATACCTAGCAAGTAAATAGTATTGGGAATTCCCCACTAGCATCTCTAAAAATATGTCAATGGACGGAATGGGTAAATGGTCCTTTATATTTTGTTTGTTTAGTCATCAATAATCTATATAGACAACCCAGTTATTCTACACATGAGTTCAAACCAATTAATTATTTTTATTTTTAATTATATAAGTCCAATTGTTTTAGGAACTACTTGCACTGGAATGACCCATTGGTTGTCTATAATAGGTTAAATGATTCCAGTAGCCAATAATTTGGTTACCTCATTTTTAATGACATCTTGGAGGTTTTTGTTCAATCGACATTTTGCATGACTCACTGGTTTAGCCTCATCATTTAATAATATATGGTGCATGAAAATTGATGGGATAATACCTAAAATTTAATCAAGTGTCCATCCCAATGCTTTTTTATACACCCTCAAAAGGTTAATTAATCATAATTCATGTTCTTAAGGGATTGAACTAGCAATGATTATAAGAAACTTATTTGCATTCTCAAGATATGAATAATTATAATTTTGAGGAAATGGTTTAAGTTCCATGACAGGGGGATTTTGGATTGATGGGAGTGAATTTAAAATTGAGATGTCCCTAATCTCATCTAACTACTTAAAAGTAACATCCTTATATGAGGAATAAGATTTTATAAACTGGTCAGCTTCATCGATGGTCATAGGATCCTCAATTCTCAATAAATCATCAATTAACAAACAAGCATGACGTTTTTATGGACCACTAAAAAATTAAATGCATGGTTCATTACCTAATTTTATATAAATGGTGAAAAATAAGAATGGGGGTCATGTTAAGGAAGATAATTTATTTTTAAGAAAATAAATACATAATAGAATTAACTAAAAGTGAGGAATTCTTTTCAGATGGGTTCTGCATGGAATAAAGGATGTTAAAGTGGAAAATGTCACCACCAAACTTCATAGATAATGTACCATTATATAAAATAATTATTTTTTCCAATTTTTTCAAGAAAGGATGCCCTAATATAATCAGGTTATTTCAATTAATCATATCATATTGCATCTTAATCACCGAAAAATTAGTAGAAAAAATTAAATTCTTAACCCTCACAAGAACATTCTTTGACACACCACCATTGTGTGTGGTAATTTGGTATTCTAGTTGAATAAAAATTCAAGTGGGATACTTTTCCACAACTTTCAATGAGGACAAAATAGAGTGAGGCATCATATTTATAGAAGCACCCAAATCAAGTATATCATTGAAAAAGAAATACTCCCCTATAGTGATTGGAATTATTAATGTTCCAAGATCATTAATTTTGGTCGGAATTGATGGTTATATCAATTATGATATGTTCCTCCCAAATATCACCTTTTCATTACCTCAAATATAACTTCATTGTCTACTATCTCTTTTATAATCTTGGAAAATCATGGAATTTTCTTCATGGAATCAATCAAATGTATGTTAACCTACAATTTTTTGAAAGTTTCACAATTTCCTTTATACAGTATGGTATCTTTTGATTTTTTTTTTTGGGTATCTCTTTGGGGAAATGTAATTAGAATGGTTGTTCTCGGAAGATATTTAATAGAAACACTGTTTTCTTTAGTGGTATTTTTCTCAAGATAAGTATTTTCCTTATTTTGATCATTTGAGATGCTTAAAATGGATGTTTCCTTAGGAGAAGATGACTCTAGTTTAGGGATTATTTCCTTTTAAGTTGATTCCCACTCTGAAGGCTGATGGAACTGACATTTCTCTTGTCCTTGGGGTTAATAAGTGGTTAAGAAGGAAGTTTTCCTGACCCTTTATTTTTTTCACTCACGGAGTAAGAGAGTTGGTGTAATGCCCCACCCTAGAAGCCCGGAGCTGGTGAATTACATTATTACATTGGTATGATTAAAATGAATACAATCCAAAAATACCAACTAATTTTTTAGTCTTAAATAACTAGATACATAAATGGTTCCCTTATTAAATTGGTAAATCATAAAACATAATAAAGAAAACAATTTTCATCCTGGAACGCATTCAAAAATTTCATCTTCATAACCTAGGAAAAATAAAACAAATAAACTTGGGAGATCACATTCCCAGTAAGGGTTTGTAAAATGAAATCAATAATAAATTAATGAGAATAAATAATCACAAAATGGAAAATAACTAAGAACACATTCCATTTAAATAATTGGATAAGGTATAACCAGCATGATATATTGGATAATTGAAACATGTTCCATGTAATCAAAAAACTAAGAATTAAATTAATCCATATATATGTAAAATAAAAAATATCATGGATAAAAATAATAACTTAATTCTAGATAAATTAAATTCTTAATTATGGGACATCATGTATCTTGTATGTGAACCACTACCATCAGGACCATTCACAAGATGGTTTTATGTATCTGGGCAGAAACCCATCTATTCTGCCTGGAAAGAAACTTGAAGGGTTTGTCACCAAATAAATCTATATCATGAGACTATAAATGAATCATGAGGCTTGAATTAAATAGTCATAAACCCATAGGAATTTCATTAAACGGTCCCCAACCCCTGTCTTTTATGTCAAATCCATTCCATATATATCAAATAATCATTTTAAAAAGAGATGTTTAAATCAAAGTGTCTCATAACACTTTGAAACATTTAAATACCATGATGATAAAAGTATTAATGATATAATATATATAAAATCTTGGCACGAATCACCAGTAATACAATCGTCAAACCAGTGGCTCACATGGCCTCAAGCATGCCTCTATTTATGCTAGAGGCTTCCAACTAGCAGTGAGTATCTAATGAGAAGATAGTGTGGAGACTATACCCTAATATTAGAGTAGAATAGTGAAATATTATATATAAACAATAGAAAATAGTGGAAGTGGAAATAAAATAAAAATAGAGCAGCAGAAGAGTAATATAAACTGTATACAAAAAAGATGATCAATTCCAAAGTATAACAATGCATGTATGTATAGATTATGCTACACAATATAAAAATAAAAAACATATAGTGCAGTAAAAAATAAAGAAATAAAAAAATAAAATCCCCATGGTTGATTACCATAAGAATCCTCATCTCCAGCTCAGTCTTGTGATTCTAACTCTGACATACAAGAAGGATAATACAAGAAAGAATCAATGGTCCCATGAACATAAGTTATAATCAAGTACCCCTGTGAAATGGCATCCTAATCAGGGTTTCAGAAATAAATCCTAGTATGTCACCACCCACAGTCTCTACAAATATGTTTAGTCTATGAATAATATGTAAATTAGTGTGTAGTTAATATGAATAATAAGAACTACTGAAATAAATAACAACTAGCCCGCTCAGGTTTCTCAAGGACACCGGGTAGCTTTACCTAATTTTACTCATGGTTGGATAGTGTCTGATCTATAACCATATGTATATAGTAATAATACATGCATCATATAGTTATATATTTCATTAATCTATATGAACTAAGTATGTATGTATGTATGTATGAGTTCATATACCTATAATACTAGGTTCTGTTTGGACTGGGGCATAACTCATTCATCCATAAATAATTTGAATAATCATATAAGCTCAAGAAAATGGTACATGCCCTACATCCCATAATGAGTTATATAATTCATGATCATTACTCGATATGTTGATTGTGTTTTCATGTCCACACTGAAATAGCAGTGACTGTTCCATCATGTCAACACTCATATGGGATAAGGTGTGTCATTACCACTACCCACATATTATCACTAGTGTGAGATGGGATGCTCGACACTTGATGTAAGGTATCATGATAACACCATACTCAATATCACCCTTACCTATGTTCTAAAACCTATATTAGGTCATACTCACATTTATAATAATAATAGCCATCATTCATTATCTCTCATGCCTTAATATTATTAATCACGTTATAAACAAGGTTGTTACATTTATTACCATTATAACTAAGCATCTACTCAAGATTGAAATAAATAGTGTGTCCTTTCCACCCTTTACAAATCATTTCACTAAAATGATTCAATTCATTTAATCCAAAAACCATTCAAGAGGCAATCCATTCAATATAAACAAGTCATATTATTTAAAACATTTAAATATCACTCAAGGAAGGAATTCCATCATGACAATCCATTTCATCTAAAACATGCCATTTACATTCACAAAACATGGATATTTAATTAAAAAGGGTAAATAATGAACTTAGAAGTAACAATGATTATTTTTGACCTTTAACTACTTTTTAAAATATGTTTATGAGGTCATACATACACTTAGAAGGTGTCTGGTTCATTAATCATTTAGATTAGCAATGGTCCATTTCATTCAATATATAAAAAGGGTACAAGCACATAGAAGGTTCTTTGGTTCAAAAACATTTATATAGAAGTGGTCCAATCCATTTATATATTACCAAATATTCCATAAAAACATTCCATATGTCTAACATTAACAAATCCATAAGAAAGACATCAATTCCATAAATACAAGAAAGTTTCAATTCACTAATTACCACTTATTAATTTTGAATATTGTGAACCTCTTCTAAGGGGATTTATTATAAAATATATCCTTTATTATCAAAAAATTTATTTAATCAAAACATATAATTTAATTCATGTAACATAAGTTAAATTGACAAAAGAATCATTTATAAAGCTACCAAATAATGAAAAGAAATTACCAGGCTCAACATTTCACTTAGGATGTATCATTCTCAATTGGTACATTGCCTACATGGGGATGTCCCATTAGTAAACCATACTAAACACTTATAAATAATAATGAGAAAATGATCAATTAAGTATAAACTTTAGAATCTAGATGGAACACCCAAGGGGTTCTTATGATAAATGTTGGCATCCTCAATTTACCTAACAAGGTTCAATAGGGGTAATACATAGCGTGAAAACCAATTTAAAGTGTACAACTCAATTTTAATGTAATATACGGAAAAGGCCAGCAAGTGGCAGAATGAAAACATTTATAATTCAATATAAATTGAGGTAAAATCCATAGACTACCTACCATATGAGTAGGAAATTCCACTCCTTTAATATTAAGGTATGATTTGGTACTATTTGGAATGAATCTAAGAAATGGACATTCACCCTAAAAATAGGGAAAATGTTCTTGAACCATGATACCACGATAAAGAGAATATTAATAAAAAAAGATTAAATAGGAATTAAGAGATTATTTATTTGTATGTATAAAGATTGACGGTGCTCAATTCAGAGTACAGAAATAGGGGATATCACAAAGCCTAGAATATTCTTGGAGGAAACCCGTGGTGTAAGGGAGGAGGAGCTTGCGTGACTAGAGGAAGAGAATAAAGGAGAAAAATATAAATACAACATAATTACAGGTATTCTCATAATTTAAAACTTAAAACTAGTTCAAATGGTTTGGATGCAAAGTTTGGAAAAAATGTGCACCAACCATGTGGCTCCCATTTCCTAGGAAAACCATCTTGCATGGTTGTGCCACATAGTTTGTCTAATCGTACACCAATCATGCAATGAATTATGATAGGGTGCTTATAAAGTGGAACTAACTGTATGGACTAGCCACATGGTTTGGGAAAACCATGTGTAGCCCATTCAGGGAACTTATGCTCCTCTGATACCAGCCACAAGGTTTTTTAATAAGTGTCTCAATGTTTCAAACAAATTGTGGGCCTCTATAAAACCACCCAAACTTGGGATTTTTGGGGCCTGGCACTCTCGAAACTCAAAGAAACATTTAGGGGGACCCATTGTACCTTTACCCTAGTCTAAAAAAACATTGAATTATTCCAACTCTCAGAATTACATTTTTTAACATAGTTAAAATAATGGTCCATCAACTAAACTAGAAAATTCAAATTCCCCTATAATTTTACCTTGGCTCAAGAACTCAAGTCATTACAACATCCCCGCCTTATAAATTCTCATCCCAGAGAATCCTTTTAGAAAAATGAAAACATAAACCTTCCTACAATGGTCATGAAGTATCATTCAAACAGTTGTGTTTCGTTTCTAGACACCCAATACACTTAAAAGCATTACTTTAATCATACAACACTTAAGATGCCAAAACTCGATCTAAATCTTGTTTCCTAATTTCAATAGAGTAACATCATTTACCGAAGCTAATTTATCTAGACACAAAATCACATCATAATCTCATTAAAAATCTGGCCAATGATGGTCCACACCTTAGGCTTCACATCAGAAGGGGGAATTTCCAAACCACAGAGCATCCACCATCAGAATTTCCTTTGAAGCAGGCACTAAGTATCCTAATGATGCCCTCTATAAAATTTCCTTAACAGGGTGAACTTGATTCTATATGAGGACATAATAGAAAACCCACCAAAATAAGTGGTTGAATCCCAATAAACCTAACTAAAATTGTTATCACAATCTTTCTTTGAAAGACACAGTCATCCTTTATGCCACACCCACCTAAACCTGATAAAATGATTAAAATGGTTTCTCCAGACCGTTTTCATTGAAAATGAAGGCTAACTTGTAAAGTCACCTCTGGTTAAATATTCTCAAGATGCTCGTCTTAGATTTGTGGAATATTACAAATATAATCACAATGCCACCTTCCAAGGAATATCAAATTCACAACAAGCACAGTCACCAAAGACTATACCTGACTCCTAGGGATGTTCTCTGATCAGATCACCACCTGATAATTTAATTTTCCGTTCCACATAAATAAATTGGGTGTAACCCAAATCATCCCACTAGGGTTATCACCCTTTAAACAACACCTTTTATCCAGAAAAATAGTTTCAGATAAACATGCATTCATTTAACTGGAGTCTAGGTAACTAACCCAAGGTAGTCCATACTTCATGTCTATAAGAGACAAATTGAAATAAGGCCACAACTTCCACATCATATCATTGATCGGGCCCAAATCATCATCCACATAGAGGTAAAGTCAAAATATAATGGTAGGTTTCCAAAAATATGTACAGGGCTTTCCTACATAGGAACCCTATTATCACTCAATACTAACCATGCCTCTTTAAAACTCATTAATATTGTGTGAAACTCTTATATAGGTTACAAAACTATAAAATATATTTTAAAACATTGCCATGTCATAAGATCTATTCTATCCTAGTGCATCAAGGACGATGTGAAGATAGGGTACAAGATCATCGCTAAGATATAGTGCACTAAGTTGAAAGCAAGAAATCCAAAATAAGAACAATCAAACCATTACTTGTTGACTTCTCAAAATAATCACTGATTCACTTGTCAATGAATATCCATTAACTGATCATAATGACTTTATCACCCCAGACAAATTGTGATCATTTGAGATTTAATGTATGAAGTCCATCGAAGGAAAATGGTTTTTCCTAGGGTTTTATACATAGCCACTATCTTCATCAACATGATTCTAGGAAAGCACTAATACATAAAAACTAGAGTTGATGTAGACCTCTCTATATTAGGAGTTTCTTATTCATTGAAAGAAGAAATATATCAGCTTATCACAAGCGTTCCAAGTCAGATTCACCTTATACGCACACATGGCGCTCCTCCAAGCCATTGTCACATACATTATATCATTTTTCTTCGGGGCCAACACAAAACTGATCGATGTGTCAAAAAACTCAATCCTATTGAAAATTAATCCCAATCATGGGGACTAACTTGATTATTATAGATTCAATGCCACTCTACTATAGAGATGAATTGAGACTATACTCAACAACCCAAGGCCCAATGATTACACCGAACTCAACCGTCTTGTTACACCATTTAGAAACTCGATGGGTGTCATGTATATTAATGCACACTACCCCAATATTACATGATAAAATGGAACATACTATATGCTATCCATTGGAAGTCCACCCTACAAATTCAAGTATTTTATATCCCATGTAGAAAACTGAATAAAATTCATTTTATCACATATGACTATAAAATAGAATAATGACCTCTCAAGTCTCCCAGGAAATGAACAGGGTCATAAGAACAATTAAATTTCTAACCATACCCTAGGAATGTCTAATCTATTGAATCCAAGAATTACTTGATACTCACGACCACAAAAAATTCCAAGAAAAACATGAAAACCCATTCAAACATGGGTGTCATTTGGAAGTTAAAAGTCCCACTAGGGACAACGATACCCTATAGTACCATAAAATAAAATCGCACAACATATAGTATGGTTTTAAGACTTAAGGGTTATACCTACCTTGGTATATCCCCTTAAAAAACATAAGTGTCAACCCTATCACTAGGGCATTCCAAAAAAAATTCACTAGGCCTGAGAGCCCATCATTAAAACCACTATTAAAAAGGAAAAGCAACTATGGAAAATTTTCATGTTTCAGTTACAAGGTGACTCTAAGAGATATTTAAACTACCCTTACATGAGGGTTTAAATAGAGGATCCTTTTCAAGTGATTATATTGATTTATATTAAATCTTTAGACATTTAAATGATTTGAAACAAGAACCAAAGAATGTAGGAAATTATTAGAAAACGTCCATTTAAAACATTAAATATTTATTATCATCCTATCACCATTAATAAATTTGTCAAATAAATTATTTCTTAATAGATAAGGCGACCTACGAGGGTCCCATTTAACCAGCCTTTGTTCATCAAAATAAAACCCAATAGAAGATGTTTAAATTTTTAAATTTTTAAAACACTCATTGTAGTTTATCATATAAGAAACATAACCCAACTAACCTACTTGGTTCTCTTTTCCATTTTAGAATTTATCCATAATGGTCATTAATACCATGTAATAGAGGTACAATGCTTAATAAGGCACCCAATTCATTTCATATTAAACATATTTCACATTCATAACCATTTCAGAATATACCATCATCATATATAATGGTTCGGTGATAGGGTTTTCCATATACCAATCTATAATTCCCCCAAACAATTTATAGTTTGGAATTTGTCTTCCATTCGTTGAAATTATTTCTCATTAAAATTTGAAATTTATCATTTTTTACATTTTAACAAAGGCTTGTAATCATGTACCAAGATCAATGATGGTTCAAGTATACAGGTTACCTTTTCCCAATTATAAGTCTCACATACACCTTAAAAATAATAAATGGTTCCCATTTAATTTTAACCACTATATTTTCTTTGTGAAACAAATTACATATAATATTATAACTAGCATGTTATCACAAGAAAACTAGGAATTCTATTACAAGCCATAAACATAGAGAAACATGACAAAAGCATAGAATAAATGATACGTAGGAATGAAAAGTAAAATAAATAGGAAAAATTGAATATAATCACATAATCATGTTATAAAAGAAGGCATCCTAAAGAGAAAACGCATAGAATAATACTCAAGGAACAAAATCCCAAATCAAAAATTAGCCTACAAATGATACTGCATATCATGGAATATGCATGGAATTTGAATTTATATGTGTCTATAATGATGTATGTAATGATTCATCCATTCCATACCAGGAAAATGGTAAAATACCATAAATTTCATAAATTAGTAATATGAAAAAAGTACACCATTCACTCAATGTGAAATAGAAATCAACTATAACAACGAATGACTAGAACAATAATCTCAGCCCAGGAAACTTGGAATTTCCCCATATATGTTTTGATCAATCCATGTATAGGATATTTACCAAGAACCAACAATTTCCTAGACCCTTGCCTAATATCTCAAAACATTAAGGCAAAGGAAAAGTAAAACACCTCTAATACCACTTTGTAACGTCCCTGCCTGACTAACCACTATTACGGTCATCAGATCGGTGGGTTATATGGACTCAAGAATTCCTCCATATACGACATAGGATAATGACTAGAAGATAGGGTTTAAGGAGTTTTTATTGGGTATAATATACTCTGATATTATAGTAGAACAATGGTATATCATAACTATACAATAGATAATAGTATATGTAGTAATAAAATAAATATATAGTAGTAGAAAAGTAATATAAACTGTATATAAAAAGTTATTGAATGCACAATTATTAAAATTAATGAATGTAAGGATGATGATACACAATCTAACAGAGCATAAATATAGTGAAATAAAAATAAATAAATAAATAAAATCCCCAAGGGGAATCTCCAAGAGAATCATGAGCTATAGCTCTTCCCTGTGCTCCTAACTCCCAAGTATAAGGAAGATTGCACAACCATGAATCCATGGTCCTATGAACATTCGGCCTAATAGAGTTCCCCATTACAATGGTGACTCGAGAAGGGTGTGAGATTTAAATACTAGTAGGTTACCACCCATGATGTCTAAAACTAATCCATTCCATGAATAATAAGTAAATTAGTATGCAGGTAATATAAATAATAATAAAAACATAAATAAATAACAACCAGCCCACCTTGGTTCCTCAAAGACACCTGGAGGCTCTGCCTGCATCATATCATGGCTGGAAAGTGTGTCTATTACATAAAAAATTGTATATTTTAATAATGCACACATCATATAGTTATAAATTTTATCCAGCTATATAAACCAAGTACGTATGTATGTTAGTTGACATATACCTATAATACTAGGTGTTGGCGAGACCAAGTCTTAAATTAGTCATCCATAACTATTCTGAACAAACCTATAATCTCCAAAATAAAAATTACATACCCTACATCTCATAATTAGTTGGAGACTTCATTCCTAACACTCGACATGCTGAGTGTGTCAGCATGTAAACACTCGAAGAGTAGTGAGTGCATCATCATGTCAACACTCATATGGGAAAAGTTGTGTCATGCCTACCTTCAACATAGTATCACTGGTGTGAGACATCATTCTCAACACCTAATGTAAGAGATAATGATACCTCCACACTCAACAGCACCCTTACCATCATTCCACAATCTATGTCAAGTCATAATCACATTTACAATAATAATATACATGGGGAATTACCTCTCATTATTTAAATTTATTAACCCATTATAAACATGGGCATTCCATTTATTACAATTTGAACTAAGAATGTACACCAACATGAAATAAATGGTGTGGCCTCGCCATCCTTTAAAAATATTTTCATTAAAACTATTCAACTCATTTAATAAAAAACCATTCAATAGTCAATCCATTCAATATAAATAATTCATGTCATTTAAAACATTTAATGATCACTGAAGGAAGTAATTCCATCATGGAAATCCATTCCATCTAAAACATGCCATTTACTTTTAAAAAACATATAAATTTAATTAAAAAGAATAAAAAGACTCTTATAAGGAACTATAAAACATTTGGGCCTTTAAATACTTTGGGAAATCCATTAATAAAGAAATCCAAACACTTAAGAGGTCCTTGGTTCATTAGTCATTTTGATTATGAGAGGCCCATATCATTCAATATATAAAAATAGGCCAATAACATGGAAGGTTCTTTGGTTCAATAACATTTATATAGAATAGGTCCACTCTTTTTAGAAATTACCAAGGATTCCACGAAAAAATTGCATATTTCTAACCTTAAAATCATAATAAAACCATAAATTCTATAAAATCCAAGAAATACGCAATTCAAAAATTGACACTTTTTTAATATCTATGATAGGGATTCTCTCATAGGGGGTTTTATTATAAAACATATAATTGTTTATCAAACAATTCATTTAATCATTAAATGGAATTTAATTCATGTAAAATAACTCAAACTACTAAAACAATCACTTATAATGCTACCAAATAGGAAAAATCAATTAAAAGTATGAACATTACACTTAGGAGGTTCCATTGTCAATTGGTTCATTGCCTACAAAGGGAAATCCCATTATAAATACATGATGAATGTATAGAAGGACTTTCAAGAATTTATTCAATTAATTATAAAGGGGAAAATCAAGTCATCACACCCAAGTGTTGTCTTGGATCGAGGTTGAAATCCTAAATTTATATAACATGGTCTAATGGGGTAATACATGGTGTGTAAACCAATTTAAAATTAATGAATCAATTTTAAAGAAACACATGACAACAACCGATGTGAAATATAACATAAATATTAATAATTAAACATAAATTGATGGAAAATATATTGACCACCTACCTTATTCTTACAACATTTCACTCATCCAATATCAAGGTCTTATTTGGTCTAGTTTGGAATGAATAAAAGAAATGAACATTCTCCCTTAAAATACAGAAAATTATTTTTCACCATGATAACTTGATTAACAACAAATTAAACAATGAAATATTCAAAAATAATAAATATCTTACCAATGAAGATCAGTAGAGACCAATGACATTTGATTCGGATTTTAGATAGAGGATATATCATAAAACATATAATAGGATTTGAGGGAACCCATGGCACAAGGGAGGAGGATCACATTCCACTTCCTAAGTGGCACTAACTGTGCTAACTAGGCACATGGATTGGAAAAACTGTACACAACCCATGTGGGTAACTTATTATCCTCTGATACAGGATGCATAGTTTTTTGTTAAGGGCAACATGGTTTCATACAAACCATGTGCCTATGTCAGACAACCCAAACATGGTATTTTTGAGGCCGGTGCTCCCAAAACTCAATGAGACACCTAGGGTAGCCCCCATACCTTTACCCAAGTATAAAAAAACACTTTATAGTGCTCCAAATATCAGAATTATGTTCCAAAGCTCCATTTAAAGAATTACTTTTCCACTAAATGACAAAATTCAAATTCACTAGGAATTTTACCTAGTCTTACAAACTTGGATTGTTACAATATATTAAAAGGGGGAGTAGATACACCACAAATAATAAGTAAGTGGTGAATATGAAATTTTTCTCATAGATGAATAAAGTGAGATGAAAATACCTTACTAATTTATAATCATTTATTTAAAAGGTTTTTCATTTATAAAAGAAAATATTTTCTTTGAAAATAACCGTGTAAACTTATAAAGGAATCTTCAAAATATTAGGGCATCATGACAGCGTAAAATTATTTTCATGTCATATAAGGTAAAAATACATTCATTTTACTTTTTTGAAAAAATTCATATAGTACCTTATTTTGGAAAATGAAAGGAATATTCCTTGTAAATAATTTTATAAAAAGTCACAAAAAGGTAAAAATGACGTTAAAAAATCACTAGAGAATAGTAAAAACATTTTTGGAACATTTTTATAAAAAACTAACATGGAATAGAAATCCTCAATGGAGACTTAAACCAAAACAATACCAAATAACTATGAGATTATGTGATAACTTATTTCCACTTTATAATTAGTATAATTGTATTCCCCTGATCGAAATTAAATTATTTATATATTAAAATACCATAATATTCTGAATAATACTCATAACATATATTCATGTCATTCCACAAATGATATGATCATATTTACAAAAAATAGAATGCATGAAGGTATGTGATATATAAAAATTCAAGAAGTATAAATACAATATAAATGTAATATATATAATATAAAAATATTTTTCCTATAATAATAACCAACCATGAGAGGTGGTAATGGAAAAATGAATGGCATCATTTCATGAGGTGGTAGTTCTCTATACACGAATGGTAAATTCCTCACCCATTTGATGGAAGTGTGTGAAGGTGTAGGTTGAACCCTTAACATAAAAACAACTCATTATATTTAGGAAATTTTTTTATTATATAGTCATGGAATAATAATAAATGAAGGAGTGGGTAAATAAATAACATTAAAGTGATCCTTGAAGAATGTTACCTCTTATATGGGTAACTACTTTTGGTTTTCACAAAAGGGCTTGTTTGGTAGGATTTCTACCCAAATTGAGGCTTCAATGATGAGGCAAGGGATATTGGGAGATTATGTTACCCATTTTTGGATGATCTAGAAGGCTCAACGTAGTGTGAGGAAGTGATACAGGAGGTACCCGTTCATAATTAAGGTAAGGAGAACTTTTAGAAACTCTCAAAATATTAAATTAATATAAATTAATTTTCAATTAAAAATGGATCCAAATTGAGTTATGTCGAATATAAGATGATTTTGGGTCTAAATCATCTCATCAAATAATTCTTAGACATTTTTAGGTCACATTTTTATCCTTATCTTTTGGATTTAACCCTTAGTTAAACCCTTTAACTATTACAGTGACAACATGGGTTTTTACTATTTAGGGGTTAATATAATTACTATAAAATTCAAAATGAACCATATATGAGTAATGGATAAAACATTTAACTTTATCCATATAATTGTTTTTAATTTTATGTTTTTATTAATTTTATCTCATTTAATAAATTATTATTTATTTTAAAATATCATTAATGTCAATTTTGACACTATTCATTTCGTGATTTTTTTTAAAAATCTAAATTCACAACATGAATTAAATAAAATATTTAATATATCCCGAATAATACTAGTTTATTTTGAAATTTTTTTAAAATATTAATTATATCAAAAAAATATTTTAATATTTTTAATAACATTTATTTGATTTTTCCATTTATTAAACAATTACTACATCATCATTGATCATTCCTTTAACTTAAATATTTCTTCCATGAAAATTTAAAATAAATTATCATGATGAAGATAAAAAAATTTATTTTTCCAATTACTATTTATAGTCAAAGATATCTTCACAATAACTATATATATAAAATGTAATTCTTTTTAAAAAAAACAAGAGTGTGGCATATTGGACTTCCCTTATAATAAAATACTAAAAAATTATTAAATTCATTCAAGTGGATCCAAGAGGCCATAAAATCTTTCCAATGATGATTTTGGTAGACAATAGCTCATCTAATAAAATTATTACATTTTTTAGCGTAATTTTATTATATTATTTTTACCCCTAATTACCTGATTTACCCTTAACCGTGGTAATTAAAAAATACTAAGTTATTATTAATATTTTTAAGAAATAAAAAGGGAAAATTTTATATATTTTTAACCACTAATACCAAATATTGAATTTATTTTTCAAAAATCATAGAATATAATTCTCAGTAATTCATTTAAAATTAATCTCATTGAGGGAACAATAAAATGGATTTTTAAAGTTAAAATATCCAAAAGATTGAAAGGTTTTTATATCTTCATTCAATGTGAAATTGATTAAAATTACCTAAACTTTATTAAATGATAAAAAAAATATCTAACAGTATTTAAAAACCAATTAAAAATATAATTTAACACAATAAATTATTATATGAAAAAAAAATTCAATTAAAATGAAATATTTTATCATTATTCATCAGAAATTGAAACTTATCATAAAAATGAAAACAATTCAACCAAAGTAAATTTCTATATTCATATTTAAAAGAATAAGTTTATTTTTTTAATAAAATATATAAAAGTGTAAAAAATTAGATTTATAATAGGTTCTCTATTAAATGGCAGTAAAATTGCCTTTTGAAAAATATTGGTTTTTAGACATAAAATTTTTTTTGTTCTTATCTTATACATATTAAATCAATTGGATGAAATTAAAAAATATTTCACTAAATATATATTATATTAATATCATTAAAAAATTGTAATGAATTTAATTAATTGGGATAAATGGCTTTCTAAGAATAAAAATAGTTATTTATCAAAATATTTCTTATATATTCAGTTGTTTTTTATATTTATTTAAAATTAATTTAAATCCAATGAATTAAACCACATTTTTCATAAGTTAGTTAATACTATTCATAATTGTCAACTTATTTTGTAGTTTATATCTTATTATATTATATAATAATATTTTAATAAAATATTTTTTGTTCGTTATACTTGGCTTTGTGTGTAACATAAGACAACTCATTATTGTATGTAGTGTAAGCTTAATATAGTGTTGTGTATAAAGCAAGATAGAAATAAAATTAAAATTATTAAAAAATGAAAACATTGAAATGTATTGGGGTGTTACATTTTCCCCTCCTTAATGAAATTTTTTCATCTCAATTTAAACATGATATTGGTATTATAGGGTTTGATATTTGAAAATAAAAAATTATAGAAAACCCCACATTGTAAATACGGTAAACAATATATCTTCTTAATTAAGAGGGAAAATTAAATGTGAAGGTCACTACAAAAATATTCTTTCAAATGGGATAAAATTACTGAAAACATGGATAGAGAAGAGAAATATTACTATCATGTTCTAATGGATAATGATAGTGAGCATGATCATCATAAATTCTACAATCACAATGCTATAAATCTTTGATGGGTTAAAGATGTCATTGATTTCTCAGTAAAAAATTAAAGAAAAACCTTTTTATTCTAAAATAGTTTCCCTAGAGATAAAGAATTTTTTTCTTCCTAGTTTAAGAACCTAAGGAAGCATAATTATTTGAAAAGTAGTGTTTCATACTTAATCAGTTTCTACCACAAATTCATCCCCAAATGGTGAGTATTTAAGATGAATTTTTTCATGCATGAAGAATTCGAATCAATTTATATGGATCAAAAAATACACCAAATTATAACTATCTATTCCTCTTGTATTTATATATTAACCAAAACCAAAATTGTTAGGGTAAGATAATATAATTCCCCCAAAATAATATTCCTTTATATGATGGAAAACAACTTATTCTCCAAGATTCAAAAGTAATACCCAAATTTCAACATAGATCACTCAAAAAATAACTATACTTCCAAAAAAAATATTCTAGACTTAGATTGAAACACAAAAATTATTATTATTTGATTATATAGTCTTAGAAATATCATTAATCACTCTTAATGTCTTATACTAAATATTTAATTTCCAAAATCACATAATCACAATGATATGCTAACCATTTACATAAATTTCCTGAATCACCATAAGTATACAATAAAATAAAATATTATTCCAAAATATAATTCAAAATTTACTTCTTAAATAAAATACAACAGTATTATATTTTCCATGATCATATAAGGTTCCCAAAACAGTGAACATCTTCTGAAATAACATTAATCTCTTATTCACCAAATCATTTTCCAATCACAAGATAATCTATTTGATAGAAAAATTGTTCCTAAAAACAAAATAACCCTTATCTATTAGATAGTTTAACTAAAAAAATCATGTTAACTAGGACTTCACATAGAATTGGGGGAGGCATTGTACCCTTGTTTCCCTTTAATTTTGGGTCCAAACACTGCGTCCATGGAAGACACAATGGGTTGTCAATCGGTGTGTAGGTTTTTATTTTTTTTTAACATAATAATATTTTTCAATAATATAATAATAATCCTCAACAAATAAATTAAATATATTAAACACTAAAACAATTTTCACAATAGTAATCTCATATGTTTCATTTTGTATTCCCAATAATATAAATACCCATAATTACCCTAAATTCAAATATTATATAAACCCTAACTGTTTTCCTTGAAGGAAAACATATTTTAATAAAATTCAAAAGAATTATTTTTTAAATAAATTTTTCACAGATATTAAACCAATGGGTTATGTTCCTTAATGTATGTTTTCCTAAATCTAGTTACCAAGGTTGTTACTAAACATCATTTGATACCAACTGTAATGCCCCGACCCTAGAAGGCTGGAGTTGATGCATTAATTTATTACATTAGAATAGTTATAAGTAATAAAATCCCAATGGAATGATCATTTTAGTAGTCTTTAATAACTATATACATAAATAGTTCCCATATTGCATTGGTAAATCATAAAACATAACAAAGGAAAATAATTTTCAACCTTGAACTCATTCAAAAATTCCATATTCGTAACCTTGGGAAAATAGAATAAATATAATTGTGATCTAAAATTCATTGTAAGGGTAAGTAAAGATGAATAAATATTGAATTAATTAGAATAAATCAACATGGAAAGGTAAATAAATGAGAACATATCTCATTTAAATAACATGATACGGAATAAAAAATATGGCATAGTAGATAACTAAAACACATGTCATTTAATCAATAAAATGATAATAAAATGCATCCATAGACATATAAAACCAAAAAATTCAATTATAATAATAATATATAAATTATAAAAAATTAAATTCTTAATTATTGGATGTCATGTATCTGGAATATAGACCACTATCATCAAGACCTTTCATAACATGGTTTTAAGTTTGTGGGTAGAAACCCTTCTATTATGCTTGGAAATAAAATCAAAGGATTTTTTTCCAACTAAATTCATATCATGATACTAATGATGCATTGTGGGTTTGGAATTAACCAGTCCCCAACTTGTAGGGAATTCATTAAACGGTCCATAACCCATGTCTTTCATGTTCAAAGCATTCCTCATATATCGAATAATCAGTTTAAAAAGATATTTTTATGTCAAATTTTCCCATACCACTTTGAAACATTTGAATAATGTGAGGATAAAAGGATTCATGATATAATATATCTAAAGTTTTAGTAGATACACCACAAAAAATAAGATAGTGTTTAATATAACATTTATCTCATATATGTAAAAACTGTGATTAAAATCCCTTACCACTTGGTAATCATATATTTAAAATACCATGTATTTATAAATGAATATATTTTATTTGAAAAAACGTTTTTGACTAGTAAATTAAGCTTTAAAATATTAAGGACTCATGAAGGTGAAAATTAATTTTATGTTGTGCATGTTAAAAAAACATTCCTTTGACTTTTGTAAGAAAAGTAATAAAGTATCTTGTTTTGGAAAAAGATATGAAGATTAATTTTAAATAATTTTTAAAAAGTAAAAAAATATGTGAAAATGAATTTAATAAATCATTGGATATTAGTAAAAACATTTTTGAAAACATTTTTTAAAAAAACTAATATGAAATATAAATATTCATCAGTGGAGACTTTAAAAAATCTCAAATAATGATGAGATTGTGGGACCAATCCTTACCACTTTATAATCTCTAGAATAATATTCCCATGAGATAAATAAAATTATTTGGACACAAAAATATCCTGATATTAAGAATAATAATCATAAAATATATTCAGTGGCAGTATATACACCAAAAAAAAGAAACAAATAGTTTATAAGTCGTAATTCCCATGTAAATAAAAGTGAGATAAGGATCTCTTAGCTCACACTTCATTTTAAGTTGTATGTTATTTAACCTTCTATATTATGGTTTGAATCATGTTATTAATTTATATAAAAACCTTATTTGTACTTATGATACAATATATGATCTTATTATATTATTTTATCACCCATTTGTTAATAACATTTCATCATTTTCATTATTTTGGGTGTTAATTTACGAGTTTCACGATTAAGTTTTGACATGTTATTTGTTATTACTATTACTTAGATAATGATTCCATCATATAAATAATTAAAAATGTGATTTAAAACTAATATATATTCAGTATATATATGTATATATATTTACAATAATCCATAAAATTTGGAGATAGGAAATGAAATGCACCATTCATGGAGACGGTTGGTCGTACATATGCATGAACACTACTTTCATTCTTTTCATATCAAAATAATAAAAATTAAATGATATACATGTATATTTAAATTCAAGTATCATATATATGTAATTTATAACACATATTTTTATTAAAAACATGATTTATGCATTCCATGTATAGTTTTAACTAATCACGTCATTTTCAGTAGGTGGTAGTCCACACTTCCACAAACAATATTATTGTATTTAAAAAAATTCAAAGCATAAAAGTATAAGTTCTGTAAACATTATAGAATTATGAAGAAAAAATCAATATCATATATATCATATAAAAACATCATTTAAATCCTAATTACCAACCATGAGAGTTGGTAAAGGAAAAAAGAATGACACCATTTCGGGAGGCAGAAGTTCACTATATAGGAACAATAAATTCATAACCATATGATGGAAGTGTTTGTAGGTGTAGGTCAAAATCATAACATAAAAACATTTCAGCATATTTGGGATACTGGTGTTATTATATAAGAATGGAATAATAAAATTTGAATTAGTGGGGAAAAAATGAAACTAAAGTGATCGTTGAATAACATTACCTCTTATTTGGGTAACATCTTTTGTTTTGTAGAAAAGGACATATATGGTTGGATTTCTATCCAAATTGGGAGATTCTAGGATGAGGTTAGGGTTGTTGGGAGATTATATTATCAGGTTTTGGATGAGTCATAAGGCTCAAAGTAAAGTGAGGAAGTGAGGGAGTATGTTCCCTTTTATAATTGAGGTGAGGGATACTTTTGGAATCTCTCAAAATATTAAATTAATATAAATTAATTTTCAATTCCAGATAGATACAAATAGATTTAATTCAAATATAATATGATTATGGGTCTAAATAATCTCATATAATAATTTTTTGATGTTTTTAGTGCACATTATTACCCTTATCTTTTGACTTTAACCCTTAGTTAAACCTTTAACTCTTACTCTCACAACTTGGCTTTTTACTCTTTAAGGGTTAATATAGTTACAATAAAATCCAAAACAAACCATAAATCAGCCATGTATGAAAATTTTAAAATATATCCCAATAATATTTTTTAATTTTATATTTTTATGAATTTTATATCTTATAATAAAATATTATTTATTTTAAAATATTATTAATATTAATTTTGACACTATTCATTTCATGACATTTTAAAAAAAATATCAATACACAAGATAAATTCGATCAAAAAACATTAATAAATACAAAATATATTTAGTTCATCTATAAAAGTCATGTAAGACATTAATTATATAAAATTATATGTCTTTTTATATTTTTAACAAAATTTATTTTATTTGTCCATTAATTAAACAATTGTTGCATCATCATTGTGCGAGCCCTTAATTTAATTATTTATTCTCTAAAAATTGTAAAACAAATATCATGATAAAGATAAAAAAATTATGTTTAAAATTGATTTTTATAGTCTGTGATATATTCCTAATAACAATATATAAAAAAGTAATACTTTTTTAAAAATAGAAGTGTGGCATATTGGACTTCACGAAGAATAAAATAAAAAAAATGCTTCAAGTCATCCAAGTGGATCAAAAAGGAAATAAAATTAGACCAAGTATTATTTTTTTCGACAAAATATCATCCAATAGAATTAGTACAAGTGATAGAGTGATTTTATAATATTATTTTTACCCTTAATTATCTGATTTACCCTTAACTATGGTAATTAAAAAATACTAAATTTACTATTAATATTGTCCAAAAATAAAAGGGAATTATATAATAAATTTTTACCCACTGATTCCAAATATTGAATGCATTTTTTAAGACTCTAAATATAGATTTTTCCATAATTAATTGAAAATTTATCCTATTGACGGAATGAGAAAATGGGGTTTTAGAGTGTAAATGTTCAAAAGATTGAAATTTTTTTATATCCATATTCAATGTGAAAATGATTCCAATGACCTAAATAAGATTATTTTAATAATAATATATTTAATTGTACTTTATAACCAATTAAAAATAAAATTTTATTTTATAAATTATTTAGATGAAAAGGTTGTTTTCAATTAAAATGCAATATTTTATCACTATTCATCGAAACATGAAACTTATCATAATAATATAAAAAATTCAAAAAAATATTTTTTATATTCTAGATTAAAAGAATAATTTTTTAAAAAAATAAAATATATAAAGGTATCAAAATTTTGATTTAAAATAGGTTCGATATTAAAATACGGTAAAACTATCTTTAAAAAATATAGGTTTTTTTGCATAAAATTGGCTTTGTTCATATCTTATGACAACTAAATATATTGGATGAATGTAAAAAATATTTTATTGGATAAATATTAAATTAATATTATTCACTAATTTTAATTAATTTAATTTATTTCAGTAAAACTACATTGTGAGGATAAAAATAGTTATTTATACAAACATTTCATATATATTTAGTTGATTCCTATACTCATTTATAATTAATTTGTAACCAATGAATTAAACCATATATTTTTATAAGTTAGTTATTACTATTCATAACCATGAAGTTAATGGCTGGGTTATATCTTATTATATTAAATAATAATAATTTAATAAAATATTTTTGTTCTGTAAAACTCCATCTTGCATGTAACGCAAACCAACTCATAGTTGTGTGTAGCATAAGCATAACATAGTTTTGCAAATAAATAAAGATAAAAAATTAAATTTATTCAAAATGAAAATATTTTAAGTCTTGGGGTGTTACAGTTGGCCTTATTAAGTCTTTAGGTATTGTATGGCTTCTTGAGTGGTTTTTTGGGATTAGATATTATTAAGAGCCATTTGATTCATTAAGTCGTCTAGGCTAGGATCATGTTTTGGAGTGGTTTTTTGTAAAGGACTTTTTTATGGTCGAGTATTTTACAGTTGTGGTGTTGGATGACTACTCTTCCCTGGGTGGTTTTAAGATTATTATGGTTGGTTTGAATACGCCCCTTTCCTATAGGCTTGATTTTATTTCCACCTAGAGTTAGATGGATAGTAAGTGTAACACCCCAAACTTCTACGGTACGCTTCTCTTTGAATAATGTGATAGCGTGTGTTATACGCAACATCGAGTTCTAACACACCACAAAAAATCCAACTAGATGTTAGGAATAGTAATACCTAATTTTTGAAATTATATATATATTATATTTCAAAATGAACTTCATTTTTTGATTCATAATATCAAAATTATCCTAAGTTGAATTTTTCTAAGAAGTCCAATTTTTATAGTGAAAAATACTTAAAAACAACTTTTTTAATCAAAATAATTTATAGTGATAAATTATATTATTTAGTGGTTTTATAGTATAATTAGAATATATTTTTACCATTTTATCCAATGGTGTTCATTATAATTAATTTCACTTTGAAATTGGACCTAAACAATTGTCAATCTTTTGATATATATTGTTTCCTAAAAACACGCTATTTGTTGTAACAACGGGAATTAATTATAAAATTAATTAATGCAACTTATATTTTTAGAATTTTTTAAAATAGACATCATTTTTGAATTCGGAATATCAATTATATCTTAGGTTGAAATTTTGGCATCATTCTGAAAAACTTCAATTTTTGATGAATAGTGAAACTACTAAGTGGTAGTTAAAAAACTGAATTTTTCATAAAACTTAATTTTACCGCTTCTGTGAATGGAATTTCGAAAATCCGAGATACACGGTTAATATAAATAATTAAAATGTGGTTTAATGAGATGAAAATAATTTTTTGTGAATAGTAACGTTTTACTTTTATTTACCACGGTTAAAAGTAAATAGGGTAATTAAGGGTACAAATGATATTAATATTACCCTAAAATATGTCCTAATTCTATTGGACAAGTTTATCTCGACCAAAAACAACCTTAGGAACAAAATAGTATCATTTAGGTCCACTTGGATTAGATTAGGACATTTATTATTATTTAATTCAAAGAAGAGTTAAAAGAGTTAAAATCAAAGTTAATTTAATAAACCATTTTTAATATAGGGCTATACATAAGATAAATTCGATTGAAAATATTCCTTAGAAAGATAAAAAGATTTCCTACATAATGATATTTTATTTATAATTTTTATACATTAAATAATTTAATTTATTTATGACACAATGATGATGCATTAATTACCATAATAGCGAAAAATTAAAATAATTGATATTATAAATACACAAATAAATATAATTTGAGACTTTTATGAATTACACTAATTTTCTAAGTTAATATGACATTTCAGAAATGATTTAATTAAATTTTTTCTAAGTAATCATTCTGTTATGAGTTTTACAAAAACCAACTATTGAATAGTGTCAAAATTGACATAAAAGAGTTTTTAAAACAGATATTATATTATTAATTGATATTAAATTCCTAAAAATCTAAGGTTCGGAAAAGATACTTATATAATGATATTTTTATCATTAATAGACCACTTAGGTGTCTCTTGTATGTATATAGTAAGTTTATTAACTATATAATATAAAAATACAAAGTGACATGGTAAATGTCAAACTGATTAACTAAGAGTTAATACTTAAAGATAAGGTTAATATAGTAACCCAAACCTGTCTAAATTATATTGGTTGAATTTTTTTCGACCTATATCCACCTTAAAATTTAAATAATCAACTTTGGAGCCATTAGAAACCGAATATGAATTTATTATAAATTAATATTTCTAGATTTTCCAAAGGTGCCCTCACCCCTCTTATAAAAAGGCACTCCTCCTTCTCATTTCTTCACACCTTCAAAGCCTTTTTGTTCGGCCAAACTCTGCCCAAATACTCTCCCAACTTCCCTAACTACAACCTAGAGGCCTTAGTTTGATCATAATTCCAACCTAAGGAGCCCTTTTGATCAAATCAAAAAGAAGAACTCGAAGAAGAGGTGATGATTTCACCACCCTTTTCCATGTTCCTTTCTTCTTCCACTTCTTCTTCCTTTGTTATTACAATTCTAAAATAATAACTCCAGTATCATATATATACTGTGATGTTATTATAAATATGGTACAACCATATTCATTATTCTATCCACCCTTTGAATAATATGTCACCATACGTGCGTACGTACGGCTTACCGTCTCCACGTCGTGGTGTAATTGTTATTCAATATATTATTATTTATATGGGTGTAATAATGATGTGTAACTCATGTAAATAATAAATATAACATGTTAATTATTCTTTATATATTATATACCATACATTTATATATTATTTTAATATCAAAAGAATGATATTGTCGCTCGTGCGTACGTACGGACTACCGTCTCCACGAACACGATGAGATTCATTCTCCATCGCATTTTTATTCAAGTATAATTATCATGTGATGATTTAAAAATGATGTTTAAGGACTTGATATCATTATGGATATGAATAATATAGAACCTATCCATTACAAACATGGATTACGTAACAAAACATATAAAAGAAAATGAGTAAGTTAACACCCGAAACAACGATAATACTAAGATATTATTAACAAATCAATGTTAAAAGATCATATATGATATCATATTAATGTATATGATTATTGTATAATTTAATAACAATTATTTCACCATTATACAGGAGGTTAACCTACCCCAACCAAGGAAAAGTACAATTTAAGGGTTATTTCACAATCTCTTCATTATCCGAGGTTGTTTATACGTAATAATCTACCGGGATCTCTTTATCATCCACATCCATGTTTCTTAAAAATGAATTTCAAAACATTTTTACTATTTACTAGAATATGGGTTAAAGTCATTTATACCCTTTTTTGACTTTTTATAAGAGTTTTATAAAGGAATCTTTCCGTCGTTTTCCAAACAAGGTTCATTTTAACCTTTTCGACAGAATTAAGGTAAGAATGTTTTTTTAACTTATACGGCGGGTGCGGCTATTTTTCGCCATTATAAAATCTTCTAAGCTTCCCTTACAAGATTATGAGAATATTTTCAATGAAAATGTTTTATTTTATAAATATATGACTCTTAAATTATTTCAAAATAGAAAGAGATATTTCTTTAAAAAGAATTTTGATTTCATCTATGTCAACATCCTTTGATGGATTTTACGCTTATTTAAAGATGATTTATTATGATACAAAACTTCTATATTGTATTGAAGGTTTTGTGATATGTTTCACTGTGGATGTGCTATTTTTATACCATTCATGGTTTATGGTGAAAGTATTGACATTTCGTATGCTAGTTTTAATACGAATGTTTATGTTATGTTTAAACCTTTTCAAATGGGAATGCATTGGACTTAATATGTGATGGGTGGAGCCCACTATAGCTCCTCGATGCATCGGTAGGCCTCATGAGACAAAATAGTGTCGTGGCACAAGGCCTTGGCAAAATCTTATTTGTAGTCTTGGCACGAGGCCTTGGATATGTGGTTATGATGGTCTGGCATTATGCATTCCATCATTATGAAAGTGGTTATTGATATTGCATGTGATTATTCGATTAGTAGAATATCCATGTGAATAAGTAAATGGAATTATTTCATTTTACTTTTTCCATACTATGTAAAAGTTCAAGTTTAAAAGGCTTTTTTTTAGTTATACATTGCCTTAAATGTTTATGCTTATTTTTGAATGTTTCTGCTATATTGTTATCCTTACTGGGCATTTGAGCTCACCCCTTTTCTATGTTTTATTTTTCCTAGGATGTGAAGAAGTAAGTTATGAATGACCCGCAGGGATTTTATGAGGGGATAATAGTGTGGACTATGGATACATTATGTTGTTGTAGTAGTTTTTCACTTTATGATGTAATGTAAAACTTTATGTATATATCTAGTGTTTCCAAGGATACTAAACCAATCGGTCTTTCGATATTTGATCTTTCTTGTGATCATGCCAATGTTATGTAATAATGCACCGACTCGGGGTAACTGGGGTCGGGGTGTTACAGTTGGTATCAGAGAAAGTTTAGTAGAAACCTTGGAAGCTAGATTTAGATAAACTCTGATTAGATAACGTAGACCTAAGATGAACTTTGAGGATTAGTATAGAAGAAATTACTAGAATTATGGTATTATAGATATTTTGTGAGTTTTCCGAGAAATACATCCCTGTCTGGATATGAGTAGGTAGAGGCGGCTCTGGCACAGATGTACCTAGGGGTAAAACCCGAAAACACCGCTTTGAGCTAGACTCGAACGGGAACTGGTGCATGACAACGGGCCTTGCTGCACTCTGGGTTACGACACTCCCAGGGGATATGCTTAGGATAACTATCATTTTCTTTACAAATAATTATGAAGGGTTTATGAGTATATACTTCCTCAAAGAAAACATTCTTATGATTATGGATTATATCCATAAATAGTTCAATTTATGTTAAGTGTTTTGTAAGTATGGGATTATGTATTTTGATTCATAAACGGATCTAGTTTATACCATTTTTTAGAAATGGTGCCTAGTGGAAGAAATGGAAACTGTGTCAATGCACGCACTCCATGTAGGGATTGCCCTCCTGCTCAAGATAATTATAGTGGAGCTGGTGATGCAACTGGTGTCGATCATCTAATCACCATACTGGGACAACTTACTCAGGTTATGAATAATAACCTTACCCGTATGGAGCCCCCTGACCCACAGCGTGGAGGATCAATGTTAGATCGATTCATGAGGCAAAAACCACCAACATTCAATGGGAGTACAAATCCCTTAGTAGCTGAGCAATGGATAAATTCCCTAGAAAAAATATTTCTGGCTTTGGGGAGTAGTGAAAGGGAAAAAGTTATCATGGCAGTTTACCGACTCACTGGAGATGTTGATCAATGGTGGTCATTGAGTCAAAACACGAAGGAAGATGATGAAGTATCAAATATGGATAGGAGGGAGTTCAAAGATCTGTTTTTAGAAAAATACTTTCCCTGTGACCATCGAGCAGATATGGAAAGGCAATTTCTGAGTCTGAGACAGAAGGAGGATGAGAATGTCGCAAAGTATGAGGCTAACATTACAAGGTTAGAAAGGTATTCTGGAGATTATATACGTAACCCAAGAAGTAAGATTGATCGTTTCACTGATGGGTTAAAACCATTTCTCCATCGAGCATTAGTCTCACAATCCTTTTCATCGTATGAATACATTGTCTCATGTGCTATCAAGACCGAAAAGGAATTCTCTAAGTCTTATGACTTTAAAGAAAAGCAAGATAAGAAGAGACCTACTGATCAATCTGGGAATGGAAATAAGGGGAAGAAGGGAAAGTTTGAATATCCATCCTATGGTAAATGTGGGAAGAAACACCCTGGTACTTGCTTGAAAGGAATGGGAGTCTGTTAAAAGTGTGGTGAAAAAGGCCACCAAGCTCTTGATTGCAAGGGGAAGAAGGAAGCTACCAATGTTCAGTGCTACAATTGCAAGGAGATGGGAAATTATTCAAATGAATGTCCTAAGCGTCAGGAGAACTTACCTCAAAAAAGTCCAAGGGATCAAGGTCAAGCTTATGCTATCACTACTGCTGAGGTAGAATCTTCGAAAGACGTGGTGGCAAGTAATTTAATGGTTTCCTCAAGTTTAGAAAATGCATTATTTGATTCTGGATCATCACATTGTTTAATATCCTTCCAGTTTGCTAAGAAAATTAGATATTTCCAATTTGATTTAACAAGGGAGTTGTCAGTTAAAACTCTTAAGGGAAGTATCATTGCAACAAAGTTTTGTGAATCAGTCCCCATTAGAGCACATAAATGTTCTTTATCTACTGATCTCATCGTCATACCTATGATTGAGTTCGATATAATCCTCAGTATGGACTGGATTTCAGACTATGATGCGAAGATTTATTGTAAGAAGAAAGATGTTACGATTCTTGATGATGATGATAAGTAACACCTTATCATTAGAGTAGAATCGTCACCACCTAATTCTTATCTAGATCCACCCCCCAGTAGCTCAACTAAATTCAATTATTGGGGAGGAAGTGAATGAAATAACTATGGGTGAGGAAAGGAATGTTCAAATAGAGGATGTACCTATTGTGAAAGAATATGTAGATGTATTTCCGGAATATTTACCTGGACATCCTCCAGAATGAGAAGTTGAGTTTTCCATTGATTTAATTCCTGGATCAAGTCCTATATCAAAGACCCCTTATATAATGGCCACTATAGAATTAGTTAAACTAAATAAACAACTAGAGGAATTGACTAATAAGGGATTTATTCGCCCTATTTTTTCTCCATGGGGAGCCCCTGTTCTTTTTGTTAAAAAGAAAGATGGATATATGTGGTTATGTGTCGACTAAAGGGAGATCAATGCTATAAAAATAAATAAAAAGTATCCCCTACCTCAAATTGATGATTTATTTGACCAACTGCATGGAGCTCAATACTTTTCAAAGATTGACCTTCAATCTGGATACCATCTGTTGTGTTTGAAGAAGGAAGAAATTCCAAAGACAGCATTTCGAACCAGGTACGGGCATTACGAGTTTACTATAATACCTTTTGGATTGACTAATGCACCCTCTGTATTCATGGATCTGAAGAATAGATTTTTCAAGGAGTATCTCGATGAATTTCTGGTGATATTTATTGATGATATCTTGGTATACTCAAAAAGCTATGAAGATCATGAAAATCACTTGCGCATTATCTTGAAGACTCTGAGAAGACATGAATTATATGGGAAGTTTAGCAAGTGTGAATTTTGGCTTCAGGAGATTTCTTTTCTTGGCCATATTGTCTCTAAAGATGGAATCTCTGTTGATCCTTCTAATACTAAGGCAATCCAAGAATAGCCAGCACCGATTATTATCACTGAGGTATGTAGTTTTATTGGTTTAGCAGGTTATTATCGACGTTTCGTCCAGAATTTTGCCCGATTGGCTAACCCATTAACGAAGCTCACACGTAAAGGGGTTAAATTTGTTTGTACAAAAGAGTGTGAAGAATGTTTCAAAGAACTGAAGAGAATATTAGTCAATGATCCTATATTGACTCTACCATCGGGGAATGACGGGTTTGTTATTTATAGTGATGCATCGAAGAAAGGACTTGGTTGTGTTCTTATGCAGAATGATAGGGTTATTTCCTATGCATCACGACAGTTGAAAATTCATGAAAAAAACTATCCTACTCATGATCTCGAGTTAGTAGTTGTGATATTTTCTTTAAAGATATGGAGGTACTACCTCTATGGTGAAAAATGTGAGATTTATACTGATCACAAGAGTTTGAAGTATATTTTATCACAATAAGAACTCAACATGAGGCAAAGGAGATGGCTTTAATTACTCAAGGATTATGATTTCACGATACACTACCACCCGGGGAAGGCAAACAAGGTGGCAGATTCTTTGAGTAGAAAAGATCATGGAGTTTTGAAAAATATGAGAATTGAAAGGGATCCAATTTTCATGGATCTAGTGAAGATGGACATGGGAATAACTAGGGAAGGTGAAACATCAATGCTTTTTCAAATGGTTGCCAAACCATATTTACTAGAAAGGATTAAGAGTTCTCAAACCGATGATGAAGAATTTCAAAAGAAGATTAAAGATGTGAATGATGGGATATTGAGAGACTTTGTGTATGAAGATGGAATTTTGAAATTTGAGAAGAGACTTTGTGTTCCTGATATACCTGATCTAAAAAGGGAATTGCTGGATGATGCTCATAGTTCCAATTTCTCTATACATCCTGGGAGCACCAAAATGTATAGATATTTGAAGGAACATTTTTGGTGGTACAACATGAAGAGGGATATTTCTAATTTTGTGTCAAGATGTATGGTTTTTCAACAAGTGAAAGCTGGAAGGCAACAGCCTGGAGGAGTCATGCAACCTCTTCCCATACCGGAGTGGAAATGGGACAATATTACGATGGAATTTTTCATGGGACTACCAAAGACTCCTAGAAGGAACGATGCAATATGGGTTATTGTTGATCGTCTTACCAAGTAAGCACATTTTCTTGCTATAAGAGAAGATCTACCCCTGTAACGTCTAGAAAGACTATATATTAATGAAGTTGACAGACTTCAGGGAGTACCCCTATCGATTGTTTCTGATCGTGATCCTCGTTTTACTTCAAGATTCTATAAAAGTCTTCAGAAATCCCTGGATACTGAACATCATCTAAGCACTTCTTACCACCCTCAGACAGATAGACAATCAGAACGAACTATTCAAACCTTAGAAGACATGTTGAGATCTTTCTCACTTGACTTTCAGGGTATGTGGGATCAGTATTTACCTCTGGTATAATTTTCTTATAACAATAGATTCCATTCGAGTATTCAGATGGCACCATATGAAGCGTTATATAGAAAGATATGTCTCACACCAACCTGTTGGGATGACGTTGGTGAAAGAAAACTTTTAGGTCTAGAACTAGCGGAGGAAACGATGGAAAAGGTAAAGGTAATCCAAAATCACATCAAAGCAGCTCAAAGTTGGAAGAAGATCTATGCCGATAATCGAAGGAAGGATTTGTAATTTCAAGTTGGTGATCATGTTTTCCTGAAGGTATCTCCATGGAAGGGAGTCTAACGTTTTGGTAAGAAAGGTAAATTGAGTCCCAGGTACATCGGACCTTTCGAAATTCTAGAACAAATTGGGGCTTTAGCTTACCGATTGGCAATGCCGCCAAGTCTCTCCAAAGTTCACGATGTGTTCCACGTATCTCTGTTGAGGAAATACATGCCTGACCCAACGCATGTACTCACTTATGAGGAATTAGAACTGGAACCCGATCTGTCTTATTGTGAAGAGCCCGTCAGGATTCTTGATAGAGAGAACAATTACTGAGAAACCGGACAACGCGTCTGGTAAAAGTTTTGTGGAGAAACCATAAGATGGAAGAGGCAACGTGGGAACCTGAGAAACTTATGATGAAGAACCACCCTAGTCTTTTCATGCGGTAGTATTCTGGAAATTTTTAGGACGAAATTATTTGAAGGAGGGGATAATGTAACACCCCAAGCTTCTACGGTACGCTTCTCTTTGAATAATGCGATAGCGTGTGTTGCACGCAATATCAAGTTTTAACACACCACAACCAATCAAACTAGCCATTATGAATAGTAATATATACTTTTTAAAATTATATATATATATTATATTTCAAAATGAACTTCATTTTTGGATTCAGAATATTGAAATTATCCTAAGTTGAATTTTTCTGAGAACGTTAAATTTTTATAGTGAAAAATAACTAAAAACAAGTTTTTTAATCAAAATAATTTATAGTGATAAATTATATTATTCAGTGGTTTTATAGTATAATTAGAATATATTTTTACCATTTTATCCAATGGTGTTCATTATAATTAATTTCACTTTGAAATTGGACCTAAACAATTGTCAAATTTTTGATATATATTGTTTCTTAAAAACACGCTATTTGTTGTAACAACGGGAATTAATTATAAAATTAATTAATGCAACTAATATGTTTGGAATTTTTTAAAATAGACATCATTTTTGAATTCAGAATATCAATTATAGCTTACGGTAAAATTTTGGCATTGTTCTGAAAAACATCAATTTTTGATGAATAATGAAACTACTAAGTGGTAGTTAAAAAACTGAATTTTTCATAAAACTTAATTTTACCGCTTCTGTGAATGGAATTTAGAAAACCAGAGAGACACGGTTAATATCAAGAAGTAAAATGTGGTTCAATGAGATGAAAATAATTTTTGGTGAATAGTAACTTTTTACTTTTATTTACCACGGTTAAAAGTAAATAGGGTAATTAAGGGTAAAAATGATATTAATATTACCCTAACACATGTCCTAATTATATTTGACAAGTGTATCTCGACCAAAAACAACATTAGGAATAAAATATTATCATTTAGGGCCACTTGGATTAGATTAGAACATTTATTATTATTTAATTCAAAGAAGAGTTAAAAGAGTTAAAATCAAAGTTTATTTACTAAAACATTTTTAATATAGGGTTATACATAAGATAAATTCGATTGTAAATATTAATTAGAAAGATAAAAAGATTTCCTACATAATGATATTTTATTTATAATTTTTAGACATTAAATAATTTAATTTATTAATGACACAATGATGATGCAGTAATTACCATAATAGTGAAAAATAAAAATAATTGATATTATAAATACACAAATAAATTTAATTTGAGACTTTTTATGAATTACACTAATTTTCTAAGTTCATATGACATTTTAGAAATTATTTAATTAACTTTTTTCTAAGTAATCATTCTGTTATGAGTTTCATAAAAATCAACTATTGAATTGTATCAAAATTGACATAAAAGAGTTTTTAAAACAAATATTATATTATTAATTGATATTAAATTACTAAAAATATAAGGTTCATCCAAGAGACTTATATCATGATATTTGTATCATTAATGGACCACTTATGGGTCACTTGGATGTATATAGTAAGTTTATTAACTATATAATATAAAAATACAAAGTGACATGGTAAATGTCAAACTAATTAACTAAGAGTTAATACTTAAATATAAGGTTAATATAGTAACCCAAACCTGTCTAAATTCTATTGGTTGAATGTTTTTCGACCTATCCCCACCTTAAAATTTAAATAATAAACTTGGGAGCCATTAGAAACCGAATATAAATTGATTATAAATTAATATTTCTAGCTTTTCCAAAGGTGCCCCTCACCCCTCTTATAAAAAGGCACTCGTCCTTCTCATTTCTTCACACCATCAAAGCCTTTTTGTTCAGACAAACTCTGCCCAAATACTCTCCCAACTTCCCTCACTACAACCTATAAGCCTTAGTTTGATCATAATGCCAACCTAAAGAGCCCTTTTGATCAAATCAAAAGGAAGAACCCGAAGAAGAGGTAATGATTTCACCACCCTTTTCCATGTTCCTTTCTTCTTCCACTTCTTCTTCCTTTGTTATTACCATTATAAAATAATAACTCCAGTGTCATATATATTCAGTGATTTTATTATAAATATGGTACAACCATATTCAGTATTCTATCCACCCTTTGAATAACATGTCACCATACGTGCGTGCGTATGATTTACCGTCTCCACGTCGTGGTATAATTGTTATTCAATATATTATTAATTTGGATGGGTATAATAATGATGTGTAACTCATGTAAATAATAAATATAACATGTTAATGATTCTGTATATATGATATACCATCCATTTATATATTATTTTAATATCAAAAGAATGATATTGTCGCTCGTGCGTACGTACGGACTACCGTCTCCACGAACGCGATGAGATTCATTCTCCATCGTATCAATTCTATAATTATCATTTGATGATTTAAAAATGAAGTTTAAGGACTTGATATCATTATGGATATGAATAATATACAACCTATCCATTACAAACATGGCTTACATAAGAAAACATATAAAATAAAACGAGTAAGTTAACACCCGAAACAACGATAATACTAAGATATTATTAACAAATCAATGTTAAAAGATCATATATGATATCATATTAATGTATATGATTATTGTATAATTTAATGACAATTATTTCTCCATTATACAGGAGGTTAACCTACCCCAACCAAGGAAAAGTACAAGGTAAGGTTTATTTCACAATCTCTTCATTATCCAAGGTTGTTTATACGTAATAATCTATTGGGATCTCTTTATCATCCACATCCATGTTTCTTAAAAATGAATTTGAAAACATTTTTACTATTTACTAGAATATGGGTTAAAGTCATTTATACCATTTTTTGACTTTATATAAGAGGTTTATAAATGAATCTTTCCATCGTTTCCCAAACAAGGTGCTTTTTAACCTTTTCGACAGAATTAAGGTAAGAATGTTTTTTTTAACTTATACGGCGGGTGCGGCTATTTTTCGCCGTTATAAAATCTTCGAAGCTTCCCTTACAAGATTATAAGAATATTTTCAAATAAAATTCTTTATTTTATAAATATATGACTTTTAAATGATTTCAAAATAGAAAGAGATATTTATTTAAAAAGAATTTTGATTTCATCTATGTCAACATCCTTTGATGGATTTTACGATTATTTAAAGTTGATTTATTATGATACAAAACTTCTATATTGTATTGAAGGTTTTGTGATATTTTTGACTGTGGATGTGCTATTTTTATACCAATCATGTTTTATGGTGAAAGTATTGACATTTTGTATGTTAGTTTTAATACGAATGTTTATGTTATGTTTAAACCTTTTCATATGGGAATGCATTGGACTTAATATGTGATGGGTGGATCCCGCTATAGCTCCTCGATGCATCTATAGGTCTCATGAGACAAACTAGTGTCTTGGAACAAGGTCTTGGCAAAATCGTATTTGTAGTCTTGGCACGAGTCCTTGGCTATGTGGTTTTGATAGTCTGGCATTATGCATTCCATCATTATGAAAGTGGTTATTGATATTGCATGTGATTATTCGATTAGTAGAATATCTATGTGAATAAGTAAATGGAATTATTTCATTTTACTTTTGTCATACTATGTTGAAGTTCATGTTTAAAAGGCTTTTGTTTTAGTTATACATTGCCTTAAATGTTTATGCTTATTTTTGAATGTTTCCGCTATATTGTTATCCTTACTGGGCATTTGAGCTCACCCCTTTTCTATGTTTTATTTTTCCCAGGATGTGAAGAAGTAAGTTATGAATGACCCGCAGGGATTTTATGAGGGGATAATAGTGTGGACTATGGAGACATTATGTTGTTGTAGTAGTTTTTCACTTTATGGTGTAATATAAAACTTTATGAATATAACTAGTGTTTCCAAGGCTACTAAACCAATCGGTCTTTCGAGATTTGATCTTTCTTGTGATCATGCCAATGTTATGTAATAATGAACCGACTCTAGGTAACTGGGGTTGGGGCGTTACAGTAAGGTTCTTTCTTGATAAGTTGGTTATAGGTGAGTCCTGGGAACATTACTGCATAATTCATATAAGGTTATCCTAGTTAAAGGAATTACTAAGAATTGTGGGTTTCGGTGACATAGATACCATAATGAATTGGAGGAGAATTTTTGAAATTCCCTTGAGAATGAGAAATTTTTCAGAGAAGTGTACTTACCTCATCAAACATCATGTATACCTTCTTCTCAAATTCAAAAAACTGTACCTCTTGGAAACCTCAAATGGGTACACTGGACCTTAAACCGAATTATTGAGTGTTTTTTTCAATGTTCTCAATGAGGTCTCTTGTAGAGATTGGGGTTTTTTCAAATAGTGTCCCACCTACATCAGTATCAATCCTGTTACAATAAAATGAAATTAATCCTTTATAGTATTATATTAAAAGTTTATCACTTATTTGGTGGTGTAGAAAAACTGAAAAAAAAAATTAAAATATTTCTCGGTATTCATGAATTGTTTCCCATTATGATAGTTTTATTCCAAAACTTTATTTCCATATTAGCATATTTTAAGAGTCTGGGAAATATTTTTCATGGAAAATGAGCTTCATGTCCACCCATCCTCTTATTGCAGAATTAAAAAAATATAATTAATATTTTGAAGTGTCTTATAAAGTGAATGGTAATTATCTATGTTTTACTTATTATCCATTCATATTTTTAGTTTTTAATTTTAAATGCATAGTGTGAAATTATTTTAAACACTTATGTGGGTCTTCTCGGTAATTTTCTAAAATTTTAGACAAATGTGGAATTGACTAGATTTTAGTTCAATGTTTAGTGTTTCTCCTGGTATTTGAATATAAGTGGGTTGGATATCAACATTAGGTGAGGTTAGTTATTTAAATCTTTAATTATTTTTATCCAAAATATGAATTTTAATTTTAGTCTTGATGTTGGATTTATAATAATAAGAAAGATTAATTAGAGTGTCGATGTTTTGTGCATCCTCCTTCAAGGGGTCATTTGGTACTTCTTAGTGTCGATGATGCAAGATCCTTCCTAGTTCATGTTCAATAGAAAGTATCTACTCTAATTAAGATCTCATCATGAATGAGGTCTAAAAAATTTTATAAAACAAATTAATAAAAAAATAAAGGATGAAAAGGAGCACATAAATATTTACAAAATACATAATGTTTTTATAAAAAACACACACTAAAAACCAAAGCACTCCCTGGAAATGAGGCCAAAATGTTTCCATGTTTTTTGTGACACTTAAACTTTATTATGATTTAAATATGATTTTATAGAATATGGTAGACCATATTTCTTCACTTCTGTATATTTGGAGGTTTAAATTTAGAATTTTTAATAAAAAGTACTAAAAGAGTAGAGGTTTTAAAAATAATTTTTTTTTTAAAATGACTTAATTAAATTAATTTAATAGTTGAGAGACATGTATATTTTATAAAATATGAGAAAAAGGGATCATTTTGAGTTCAATAAATGCATTTAATGTTCATAATTCTTAGATTATAGTTTATATTTTCATAGATTCATTGGTTTAAATTAATCATAGACTTGATTAATTCCCATGCTTCTATATCAATTCATGTTGAACCAAACTTTTACATAACAAACTTATAGACAACTTCTATCTATGATTCATGGTATTATAACTTATAATGAAAATTTAATTATTAAATAATTGGGTAAGAAAATTATTGTTTTGTTTTCCAATTAGAACAACACAAGTCACACACTCAAAATACAACACTAATAGATTAAAAATTAAGAGCATTCCATTGAGTTGAATAAAAAAGTCATGAAAATATGAATCAAAGTAATAAAATTCCTAATGAAATGCTTTCAAACCCAAAATACATCAAATCATTAGAATAAAAGTGTTGTAACTCCCTTTACATGATGTTTAGATCCCTCATAAAAAAACACCCACTATTTAGCCGCCATTGAGAGGTGGATGAAACTCAGGTGGATATCCTTCTTCATTTCAGTACTCTCTATGAGGATAGGGATCTATAAAACCTTCAAGGTGATGATTTTAATCCTCTGAAACTCCAAAATTTTATCACTTCACTCCTTGGTCTAACCTTCAAATGAGTTTCTCATTGTGCCCGTTTATAGCCAAAAGGGTAAGTGGTTTTGGGAACCTAGATTTCGAAATACCAATTGTGTCTCTATTTTGGGTTTATAACTAACCTTATCTTAACTTGGAAAAAATAGAATAGTTTTTTTATAGAATATTAAATATCACCATGTAAATTTTGGTATCCAGTGGACATCTAGAATGGGAGATATAGTCAAAATACTGAACCTTTATTTTGATTTAGAGAAGATTCATTTCTCGATATAGATCAGTTCGGTTTGTCAACTAGATAGATGAATTGAGTTTAGGTGTCTTGATATGAGATGTAGCACACTGAGTTTCAGATCATACAATAGAATTCCAAGCCAATTTAATTCAATTATATCTTGTAATGTTCAAAATATTTTACAAGTGTTCATGGGATTCCATGTAGTTTTTACCATTTTGCATAAACTTCATTTGAGATCCTACAAATCACCTCCTCCGATAACAAAATAGTGAAAATACGTAAAATTATACATTTTAAAATTAAAAAAATCTAATTGATAACAATGTGATGTTAAATTTAATATAAAATGTGTAATTTAGAATTTAAAATGAGTTTAACACAGTGGTATGAGGGTGGAAATGAATAGTGAATCACTATACAATCATATAGTGAATTCATGAAATATGATTCTTCATATTAGTGGATCCATTAAACCAATTTAATGGGAATTAATGCAGTGTTTAATCCATTTGTAAGGGATTAATCTAAAGAAAACTCATGAGATATTTCATGGTGGTAGTGGTAATTGAATCCACCTAATACATTAGGTGTAGTATAGACTCAGGTTCCTACTTAAGGATGTTTCTGTAAGAATGTATCCTTAATATTTATATATCACATTTATAAATTCCAAGTGAACAACTAATAATAATTTGGAATCAAAATTGGTTTTACTCCCATTAATAACTCAATTAAGAGCTCCACCTATCATTCAAAAAGAAATATCATAAATATATTAGGAAATAAGAATGCAACAATAGGTAACACCTTAGATTTTTTATATTTTATTACCATGATCATTAAACATTATAAATAAGAGTTAATTGTTCTAATTTTACATATATCTCATCTAACTCAACCCACCACTACAAAAAAAATCGTAATTTTGAAAAAATTTATTTGTGTGGGACGGGTAATACATTAAAAATGGTTGTTCAAAAAGGTATTTTAGAGTGGAATTATCAGCCTGTTGCAAAATAATATTTTTAGAGAGGATCATTTTGGAAAAACACTAAATTTTTAATCATATTTTTAGTAACATATCATGCACTGTGTTGAGAGATAATTTTTTATGATGGATGCTTAATTCTGTTGCAATTATTTTTTAATCGTTTTGTTTATTTGTGATGGATTATCTATTACTTAATAAATAAACTTGGCATTAAAGGATTAATTGAGTTGAAATTAGCTGTATGTCACAACTAATCATAGAATGAAAGCCCAAATTATGATAGAATAAATAGTTCTTCTCAAGTAAGTTTTTCACCAAACTTATTTTTTACAGTCTTCTATGCATGTCATAAATAGTGTGACAATGAATTATTTATGATAAAATAAGTTTGTTATATATACTTATCAAATAAATAGGAAAAATATTTATTAAATTTTCTTTTTGTGATATATTGGAACTCTATCACAAATACTCATCGCAAAGAAACCTTTTATATTCCAAATAGTTAAAGTGATGGAATTTTTATGATGGTTGAATCTACCATAAAGCATACTACAAATTTCCCCCACCCCATCACCCCAATCCATTCCCCCCTCCCCCAACTCTAAGTACTCTTAAATATCTAGATATCTTTTTAAAGAATTCATTTTTAAATTCAAAATCGATTATTTATGATCAAAGAATCATTTATAAAGGTATTTTTAAATACTAATTAAATTTGTACACTTACTTTTCTTAATTAGAGTTTTATTATATATTTATGTCACATTATTAATTGAAATTATGTTATTTGTGATGAGAACATCCATTTGAAGTTATTTTTTAAATATATTTTTTAAATAGTTATTAATTTCATTATTTTTTAGGGTTTAATTATCTTTTCATATCGTGTTATTTATTTTTTTTGTTTAGTTTTTTATTGTTTTTATTATTTATTGTAATGTTTAATATAAAAACTAAAAAAAATAGCGTAATTTAAAATAATTGTTAGTATTAAATGTTATATTGATATTGTAATTGATTATTAACATAATTTTTATATTTTTTTATTTATTTTAAATTATAAAAGAATAAAAAGATTAAATAATTATATTAAATATAAATTATAGTTTAAATATTATATGGTTAAAATGAATAATCATAAAATAATAATAATAATAATAGAAATAATTTCATATATATATAATAATTTTTAAAAAATTAATAATATTTAAATATTATAAATTGGTATGAATTAATAAGGATTCTTAAAAGAAATACAAGTTAATGAAAAAAATATGTAATAATAATTATTGAGTAAAAACCTAAAAAAATTATTATCAATTATTATTAATTTATTTTATTTTATTTTAATTAATAAATGGTAATTTTTTTAATAAGAAAAAAAATAATATCAACTAAGATTATTAAAAAAATATATTTATTATAAAAAAATATATTTAGAAAATAAATAATATTTGGAATTAATTAAATTATTTAAATATTTGTAAAGTCTAAAAATTTATTATATAATAGTAATAAATAATTATTTTTAATATAATAATAGAATAAGTAAAGTAATAAAAAATAATATAAAATAATAAATTTCTATTAAAGTCCATTGAAATTAAATTAATTGGAGAAATATTATAATAAGAAATATAAAAACCTAATAAAATATTTGAAATTTATTTATTAAAATATTTGGCCAATTTTAATAAAAAGAAACATAAAATATCAGTTGAATTAATTTTAATTTAAGGTATATATTTATAAAAACATTTAAAATGTTAAATTGTAAGAATCCATTGAAATTACTTATTACAATAAATATGTATTCAATTGGAAGTAGTTTTTCATGATCGTGAATCACTTAACAAAAAAAAATTAATTTTCTTTATAACTTATTATGTTTAATGGATTTACGATTCTATTAGAATTACTTTTTAGGATGCAGTCTATCACAAATTATTATGTGCGAGCAATAGTCATTTATGATGAAATAAATAGTTAAAAGGTAATGAAAAAATAATAAAAAAGAAAATAAAATAATTAATATCAAAGATAAATAAAAAATTAAATAGATGCTAAAATTAATAAATAAAAAATAATTTATTTTTAATTTTTTGATATTTTTTATGTATTAGTATTTTATAAATTTTTTTAATTTCATAATAATTAATTAAATGTTAATAGAACAAAAAACCAAAAATAACTTTATAAAAAATTATTTACTATTTGTTTAGTGAAAATAAATTATGTAGTGCTTTTGAACGTTGTATATAATAAACTATTATTATTTTAAAAAACTATAAATCCAATAAATATAAAATAGTTTTTATTATGAGATCATAATTGGATAAATATTCATATAAATCGACACGATTCTAACATAAATCATGCCTATATTGAGGGAATCGAAACATTTATTTCATTTTTATCATTAAATTTAGAATTTATATTAAAAGAGACAATTATGTGTCTAGGAAAGAAATATAATCTAAAAAGATTTAAATTTTTTGATAATGTTTGGCATCATTAATTGTGTTTTTATTTTTGTAATGATTATTCTTTTTTGTATTTACATTGTGAACGTAATTAAAAATAAAATTAAAAAAATTAGTTTCAGATCAATCACAATCTCAAAATTTTTGTAAATGGTGTTTTAGAAAGATAAAACTCTTTCTAGGTTGTAAAATTAGGAAGGAATTTGAACATTTGTTTTAGTGGGGGTTTGTTTTGAAAACTGTGACACAAAATTAGATTTTGAGGGTTTGAACAAATTCTAATTGTGTTTTTGGATGTGGTTGAAACTATAATGGAGGGATTGGGTGTTCGGGTGAATGTTGGAGAAGGTTTGGGTGGCTAGGCTACTAAAAAATTACCACATTAATCCATTCACAACATGACCCACGTACTCACATGTTAAAGGCTCAATGGTATCTAGAGAGTCCCTCTACCAAAGCATTTCACTAAATGAACACCATGTTCAAGCAGTGAAAGGTGTTTATGTGAATTTTTTATATTGGGGAATTTTTATCCTTTTAGGGTTGTGATTTCTTGTATTTTTTAGGGTTTTTGGTGTTGAGAGAAGACCCTTTTAGCCAATTCTCTTCTTCCTTATCTCTCACTCAGTATCTCTTGAAAACGGTGGGTTAGTAGTGTGAATTCATGGATAATATGATGTAGGGTGTATGTAACACCCCGAGATTTTATGATAAGTATTTTTTTTTAATTTATTTGATGTCAGGTGTTTTATGCTACACCAAGATTATCTTGTGATATACACAACACCGTATTACCTTGCAGTATATGGAACACAATTCTTGGATCATGTTATACACAATTTCAAGTCCATTTTATAGAAGTTATTCTATGAAACATTGATTGTATATATATATATTCAATTCATAAATGAAATATGGTTTGATTTTTTTATACGCAACAACAAAGGAGTCTTTCACTACACGCAACCCTGACTTGGCTTTCATTACACGCAGTCGCGACCTTCTTCGATAGCGTGTGTTGTACGCAATACCGGTTTTCACTACACAATAATATATGGTTATAATATTATCACGAACTATCCTTTATGAATATTATTAACCACATTTTGGATTTTATAACATTATTATTCATCTTATAAATTTTCTAAAACATTTTATTTGAACTAAATAAATTTTTCGGGTAAAATAAGTATTTTTTTAAAAATGCAGTTTTGCCACCTTTTGATGGCGCACCCACTTTAAATCTAGTTTTTGACATGTTTATAAGTTAAATTTTACAAAATAAAATTATTCTTTGGAATAAGGATATAAAATTTTACCTTGGATAAAATTTTCATATTATTCTGATTACTTTCATATTTTAATGAATAGTAAAAACATGCTATATTTTAATTAAAAACAACTTTTTTCATCATAATTATTTATGTGGATAAATTATAATATTTAATGGTTTTAAAGTATAAATAGAATATATTTTTACCATTTAATATAATTTATGTCATTATCATTGATTTTACCTTGAATTTGTAGGTTAAATCAATTCAATCTTTTGCAATGTTTTAAATAGAAACTCATTTTCTTTCGACAACGGGATTAATTTTAATTTAATTTCAGCAACTTTTTTGTATTGAATTTGTAAAAATGGATTCCATATTTGGAATCAGTGGGTCCAAATTATGTTAATAAGCTACTTTTTATTTTTTTCTTTATGAATAGTAACTATGGTAAATTTTATTTACCCTAGTTAAAAGAAAATCGGGTAATTAAGGGTAAATATAAGATTGTAAAATTAACCTAACACCTGCCAAAATCCTATTGGATGACTAAATTTCGACCCATATCACCTACGGGTCGGATTATAATCATTTAATAAACTTTTATCCATGAAAATAATTTAATTATTATTAAAACCAAAGAAAGTGACAACATGTCACTTTCTTAAATCTTATAAGTATAATAATTTTAATTTAGTGATAAACTTAATGAAACATCGAACATGAATATTCTCAAGAAATTTAATAAAATTATCTACATCATATGAATTAATTTATAATTTTTACGGATTAAATAATTATCATTAATGGTGACATAATAGTGATGTTGAAATTATTTTGTTAAGAGAAATATCAAATAAATGGTTTTAAAAATATTAAAATAAATATTATATGAACTATTTAATGTGATCAACTAATTTTTTAGATAAATATGAAATATTATGAATATATTAAATCTTTTAGTTCGAACATATCTTCTGTACATTGTTTATTAAAATTCAAATAAATGAATAGTGTCAAAATTGACACTATTGTTATTTTATAAAAATAACATATTATAAAATTGTTTAAAAATCACAAAAATATTTAAAAATTATAAATTCAAATTTATATGGTCTACAATGTCATAAAGTGTCAAATTATGGAATATTTAAAACACATAAGTAATTATTTATAATAATTTATAATTTATAATATTATTACCACAAATAAAATTAAATTGTTTAAATAAGGATAAATCAAGTTGATAATGTTTAAAATAAATTCCTAACATTTATAAATATTATTGGTTGATTAGATTACAACCCTATCTCATCTAATATTCTAATTGAGTCATTTTTAGAGGTTTTTATGTGGGTTTTGAATTTATGTTAAACTAATGTTTTTGAGGATTCCAAAGGTGCCCCTCTCCTCCCTTATAAAAGGGTACCTCCTCCCTCTCTTCCTCACACCACTTTTAGCCTTCAAGCTCTGCCAAACCCTGCCAAATTCTCTTCTCCACTTCCCTAGAAACATCCTAGAGGTCCTTATCTTCTTTAAAGACCAATTTTATGTTGGATCGAATATGTATATATATGTATGTCTGTTATATGGAACAATACAAGAGGGAGGTGAATTGTAGGTTTAAAAACCTTTTGAGTTTTAGCACTGAGGAGATTAGTTTAAATGATCTTAAACTAATACAAATACAAACACCCACAATTGTATTGAATATAAAAGGTATGATGCAATGTAATACTAATGAAATGTAAAACAATTGTATTCAAGATGAACACAATAATCAGAGTAATATAAAGATAAATGATTCTACCTTAAAGAAATATAATGAATTAATACAATATGTAATAGAATGGATGTAATTGAAACAATTACAAATGTATAAGATATAGAAAAGGAAACAAAAACAATTTCCTTTCTAATACAATTAGCATCAGAAAAGTAAAAGTATTACAATTATTTTAACCCAAAGAGAAGGGTTATCCTTTCACCTAGGATAAAAGGTATGTCTCACCAAAACCTTGGTGAGCCCTCGACATGACGATCGGACTGTATGTCTGCCTATCCCTCGCAGCCCTCGATACGATGATCGGTGCGTCTGTCTGCCTATCCCCAACAGCCCTCGATACGATGATCGGACCGTCTGTCTGCCTATCCCCGGCTGCCCTCAATTTTGTAGGTAATCGGCACCTCTGTCTTTCAATCACATGAAAGCCCTCGATACGATGATCGGACGCACAAGGCACAGCATCAGAGAAGTCACATCATCTCTCTCTAGAATCATGATGGAAGCAGAGTATCACAGTTGTTTCAAAATCTCTTCGTTGTCGTTGTTGTATCTTCAGCTTAAAATGACCTCATATTTATAGGCCTCAGGTTCCAACGGTCACATTTTCTCCAACGGTCATATTTCTCCAAAAAACTCGGAGGGACTTGGTCACCTCTCATTATAATGGTCATATTGAAATAGAAAGAACGACATCGTTTTGCTTAGTTTGTAACTAACTCAACGACATCGTATTGATCAAAACAAAAGATATGTAGAGATGAAAAAACATGGGTACGATTAATATGAAACATGTGTTTTTAACTAAGTACCAAAACAAGTAATGAAAGTATGAGAAGTAGAGTCGGTACGATATGATTGACAGATTCAGTACGATATGATTGACAAGGTCAGTACGATACGATTGACAAGGTCAGTATGATACGATTTACAGAATCAGTATGATACTTTTGACAGAGTCAGTACGATACGATTGACAAGGTCAGTACGATATGATTGATAGGGTCAATACGATATGATTAATAAAGTCAGTATGATTAAAAAAACAATTGTGATTTCCAAAACAAGATATGGAAGTCAAAAGTGAACTTTTGACACAACAATCTCCCCCTTTTTGGAAAGCACAACACACAAAGTAAATATAACAAGAAATACTTATCTCCCCCTGAGTTATTGGAAACTCTTCTGAATATGAATTCTAATACAACTAACTCCCCCTTAGGTGTATACTTTCCTAAGGATTGTATTCATAGTTTTCCCTTAAGCGTTGTAAAGCATTCTACCCCTTGATAAAACATTCTCCCCCTTGATAAAACATTCTCCCCCTTTAAAAACTTTCTCCCCCTTTGTAAACATTATCCCCCTTTGTGATTTACAAAAAAAGAAAGGGGTAAACTTGAATTGTATGAAAGAGTTAGGAAAAAAAATTGCAGGAAAAAAGAAAAAAAATCATAAAAGTTATTACAAAACACAGATAGGTTCCAAAGGAAAAAAAATACAACAGTCATTTATTTTCTCTTTCCTTTTCCTTCTTTATGAGCTTATGAAGAACAGCTTTCATTTTCTTGATTTATTTCTTGTCTTCAGAAATTGATTCACCCTGAGTTCTGAGAAGATCTTGTTGGTCTGCAAAAATCTGATCTTGATTCTTGATAGTCTCCTCCTGGACTCTGATTACTTCTTCAAGGGTATCAATTCTATCTTGCAGATTCTTGTTATCTTTAGATAACACAGAATTATTTTTCTTCAACAAAACCATTTCATCCTTGAAAGATGAGACCTTCGAGAACTCAGATTGAAAATCATTCATTCTCTCTTGCAATTCTTTCACTAAAGGAACATCGGCTCGTTGAGAAGACAAAATATTCAACCTTTCAACTGTTTATTTGTCAAGATTATTGAAAGAAATTTCAAGATCATTTGACAACATTATTATATATTCAATTGATAAATCATGATCATTTATTGAGCTCTCTATTTTATACAACCACTTGGTCATCCTGTTACAAGATTTCTTATGAGCAGCCGAGCTTTCTGAAAGAACTCTCAAATCAGCTTCAACTGACAATACTTTCTTTCTCAATTCTTTTGCAGAACCAGACATTTTCTTTTGATTTTATGTAATAAAATCAATCTTCCCCTAAAGCCTAGGGAAATATGGAATGGTCTTCTCAACCCTTCTCAAAACATGGACAATATAGTCACTCTTCTTGAGAGAGATTGAATGTTCTGAATCAGTATCCTCATCGTACGATGGAAATTCATTTGATCGGCTTCAGTCAACAACTGGATGTTTTCCTTTTGCTTTTTCCTTCTATTTTCTTTATTCTTCAACATTGTCACTGATGACAACAACTTTATCAGTTTGAGAAGATTAAGCACCTTGCTTTACTTAAGGTGGTGTTTTATCTGGAGTTTCAGAAGTTTCACAGAGTGCTTGATCGGCATGAGGGGTTTATTGAACACCTTCACTCTGCTTTGGAACCGATTCCTCCCTACTCTTCTTCGAAATCTGAAGAAATTCTAAAATAAAATCTCCTTCAACTTCTTGTATTTCTACCAACATTTTTTTTACTTTTTCTTTCTCAGGAAGACTATGTACGATGGGTTCTTGATGCACTTCATCCGTTAGTTGATCACTAGCATACTCAACCATTTTCAAGACTTTAGAAATGTCAAAGTCTTGAGCATTTCTTTTCAAAACAGACTTCTTTTTCTTTTCAGATTTAAGGGTTTATTCTACCCTTATTCTTTCTTCAAAGGCTTCGGCTGGATCAAGTCCAAACTTTGAATCACCTTCCTTTATTTCTTATTTATCCTTTCTCCATTTGGCTACAACTTCCTTACTGTACTTAGGCTTTTTCTTTGGCTTTGAGCTAGTTTGAGGATCAGACTTCTGAGGAACAAAAATAGAAGGAATGTCTTTGGCTGGCATAGGTGTCGATTGATTTTGAGCTGATTCAGCTTCTACATCTCTTATAAAAAGTTTTGAATTTGGATCAAAATAAACATTCATCTTTTTCATCGTACTCTTACTAATCCAAGATGGCTTCAGATCTATCAGGTTTCCTTTCAAAGGAATGTGGCAAAACTTCATGCTCTTAAGAATAAACTTTGTAAGGATGGCTGGATACATAATAATTTGAGACTTAATCCCTCCTATATTGACATTCTTAATGGTTTCAAAAACATATCCCATGAGATTTACTTTTCTCATATTTACAAGATAGTCAAGAATGAAGATATCAGAAACTTTCAAAGTTTCTCTATCCCCTTACCTTGGGATAAGAAAACCTTGCATCCATAAAGTCACAAACCTATTGTCCGGAGAAAGATGAGCCACTTTTCTCTTTTCTTAATTTATAACAAACAAAGACTTTTAAGCACTTTCTCTATTAAACGTACCGACTTCCTCTGGTAGTTTATGATATGGACAGAAATAATCCCCTTCTACTGGGACATTAAAAAAATGAGCGGGTTGTTTCACAGACATATATAACTTTCTATCGTACACAGCAAAATTGATAGTCAAGTCTTTGTCGAAAGATATGGTTTTATAGAACTGACTGACTTCATCAAAGAGAACCGGATCTTGAGAAACAGGTCTTTCAACACACAAATGTTCCCATCCTTGAAATAAAATTATTCTTCTGATTATGGAATAATACGAATCAAAAAAGTCCCTAGAAACTAACCTTTATCTAAAAAAGTCATTCTCTGTAAAAGTCTTTGAAGACATTTTGGCGGGAGTGTTAGTAGAGGATTGAGACATAAAGGTGATGCCGATGAAATATCGTACGATGATTTAAAACCAGTAGAGCAAGGATTCACCTCAAAACCCGAAAAACCAATGTGGGTTTGGGGAGGGGGGCTATTTATAGGCGATAAAGGGGTGACTGTTGATCTTCTACGGTCAAGATTAGAGGAAAACAGATCAATGGTTAGGATAAAAACGAAAGGAAAAAAATAAAAAAAAAATGGAAAGTACCTACCAGAGAACGTAAGGTAGTTGTTGGTTTTAGTAGAGCTAAAAATAATACACAACCGTAAGAAATAAAATAAAACTATCAATCGTCATACCAATGGAAAACAAAGTCGTTACCATGAACTAAAAAGCCGATGGAAAACAAACTCGTTATAATGAACTGACAAGCCGATGGAAAACAATCTCGTTACCATGAACTGATAATACGATGGAAAACAATCTCGTTACCATGAACGGACAATACGATGGAAAAAAATCTTGTTACCATGGACTGACAAGCCGATGGAAAACAATCTCATTACCATGAACTGACAATACGATGGAAAACAATATTATTACCATGAACTGACAAGCCGATGGAAAAAAATATCATTACCATGAACTGAAAATACGATGGAAAAAAATCTTGTTACCATGAACTGACAAGCCAATGGAAAACAATCTCGTTACCATGAACTGACAATACGATGGAAAACAATCTTGTTACCATGAAATGTTGATACGATGGGAAAGAAATTCATTACCATGATCGGTCGATACGATGGAAAAGAAAATCATTACCATGATCGGTCGATACGATGGAAAAGAAAATCATTACCATCATCGGTCGATACGATGGAAAATAAATTCATTACCATCATCGGTCAATACGATGGAAAAGAAAGTCATTACCATCATCGGTCGATACGATAGAAAAGAAATTCATTACCATGTTCATTCGATACGATGGAAAAGAAACTCATTGCCATGATCGGTTGATACGATGGAAAATAAAGTTAATACCATCATCTGACAGTATGATAAATAGAAAGCTAAATGATACGATAAAACTGTCAATATGATAAACAGAAAAGAAAAAGATAAAACTTTCAATACAATAATCAGAAAAGAAAAAGCTAAAACTGTCAATATGGTAAACAAAAAAGAAAAAGGTAAAACTTTCAATACAATAAACATAAAACACATACCAAGAAAAAGATAATTAAAGATCATAAGATAAGATGAAACGAAGTGAGAAAAAAATAATGTTCTCCCCCTTTCTATGAGGAGTTTCTTAATGTTAGGAGAGATATAAAACAGGAAGTAGATATGGATGATTATTTTTATGTAATCATTCCTAGCTCATGTTTTATAAACTCAAATTTATCGGAAGGTAATGGTTTTTTAAAAATTTCAGCAAGTTGTTCTTGCGTTCCGATAAATTGTAGAATAATATCTCCTTTTTGTGTGTGATCTCTAAGAAAGTAATGTCTAACATCTATGTGTTTTGCATGAGAGTTATGTGTTGCGTTCTTACTAAGAGCTATGGCACTAGTATTATCACATAGAATTTGACTTTTGGATAATCTCAATCCATAGTCAGTGAGTGTGTGTGGCATCCACAATACTTGAGCACAGCAACTTCCAGCTGCTAAATATTCAGCTTCAGCAGTGGAGAGTGCTACAGAGTGTTATTTCATGCAGGACCAAGAAACCAGAGAATCTCCTAAGAAATGAAATGTTCCAGATGTACTTTTTCTATCCATTCTACAACCATAAAAGTCAGCATCTTAAAAACTTTTTAAAACAAAATCATTCCCAGAAGAGTAAAAAAGACCTAAATCCATAGTGCCTTTTAAATACCGAAATATTCTCTTTACGGCTTTTAAATGAGACTCTTTTGGATTAGATTGATATCTTTCACATAAGAATACATAAAACATTAAGTCTGGTCGACTGGCTGTCAAGTATAACAAGCTTCCTATCATACCTCTAATGATTGTTTGATCTACTGGTTTCCTAGTTTCATCAAGATCAAGTGTATTTGAGGTACCGATTGGTCTGCTAATACTTTTAGTCTTATCATAACCATACTTTTTGAGTAAATATTTTATATACTTGTGTTGAGATATATAATTTCCTTCTGGTTTTTGAGAAATTTGAAAACCTAAAAAGAATGTTAACTCACCCATCATACTCATTTCAAACTCAGATTTCATTAAATTAGCAAAAGAAACAGTTAAATATTTCTGAGTTGATCCGAATATGATGTCATCAACATAGATTTGAGCAATCAAGACATCTTTATTTTCCATTTTTATAGAAAGGGTTGGATCTTCCATACCTTTTGTATAATTTTTTTGTAAAATAAATCATGTAAGTCTATCATACCATGCTCTAGGGGCTTGTTTAAGACCATATAGAGCCTTGGTAAGTTTAAAAACATGATCAGGATGTTTTAAGTATTGAAAACCAGGAGGTTTTTCGACAAAAACTTCTTCTTGAACAAAACAATTTAGAAAAGCACATTTTACATCCATTTGAAATAGTTTGAAATTGAAATATGTTGCAAAGGCTAATAGAATACGAATAGATTAAAGTCTACATACAGGAGCATATGTTTCTTCATAGTCTATTCCCTCTTGTTGATTATAGCCTTTAGCAACAAGTCTTGCTTTATTTCTTATAATGATTCCATTTTCATCACATTTGTATCTGAAAACCCATTTTACACCAATTACAGTTGTTTCTTTAGGTCTATCAACTAAAGTCCAGACTTGATTCCTCTCAAATTCATTTTGTTCATCTTGCATTGCTTTGATCCAATCATCATCACCTAAGGCCTCACTTGGACTTTTAGGTTCAAATTGAGAAAGAAAAGCAAGATGTTCTACTTAATTTCTTAAGGAATTTCTGGTCCTTACAGGTTGATTTACATCACCAATGATGTTATCACTGGGATGATTCCTAAGAAACAATTGATTTGGGTTTTGTAAAACATGTTCATCAACATATGGTAAAAAATTCTGTGGTAAATGTTTCAGAAGTATCTTCTTGAATATTTTCCTTATCAGAAGGATCTTCTATCAACAGTCGATAATCAGTTTTTGAAAACACATCTGAGGATGTAGGATTGGATTGGTTGAAAAAAAAGGATCAGTTTCATCGAATTTTACATGAACTGTTTCCTCAACAGTAGAAGTGTTTTTATTGAAAACTCTATAAGCCTTAGAGGTTGTAGAATAGCCTAGAAAGATTCCTTCATCGGATTTTGGTGCAAATTTGTGTAGATTATCTTTTGTATTCAGAATGAATACTTCGCATCCAAAAACTTTGAAGTATGAAACTTTAGGTTTTCGGCCAGTCCATAACTCATAAGGGGTTTTATTAAGAAATGGTCTAGTTAAGACATGATTTATAGTATAACAGGAAGTACTAATAGCTTCATCCCAACAGTGCTTAGCAATTGAGTATTCACTCAACATGGTTTGAGTCATTTCCTGAAGAATGTGATTTCTTCTTTCAACAACACCATTTTGCTGAGGAGTTCTCGGAGCTGAGAAATTGTGAGTAATACCTTTCTTACTAAAAAAAGTTTCAAAATATGAATTTTGAAATTCACCACCATGATCACTATGAATAGTTATCAATGGTAGGTTTTTCTCATTTTTAACTTGGGCTATAAAAGTTTTGAAATAGGAAAAGGCTTCAGATTTCTTTGTGAGAAAGTAGACCCATGTAAATCTAGTAAAGTCATCAACTAAAACAAATACATAGTATATGCCTCCAATGCTTCCAGTTTGTGTAGGACCAAAAAGATCCATATGCACTAGCTGTAATACATTAGTAGTTGAAACTTAATTAATTGATTTAAAGCTAGTTTTATGTTGCTTGCCAAATTAAAAAGTATCACATACTTTTGAAGAATCATATCTAAGGTCTGGCATCCCCTTCACAAGTCTTTTCTTTGAGAGTTTACTAAGGTTTCTCAGATTACAGTGTCCTAGTCTTCTATTCCATAGCCATGATTGGTCTTCTATTGCACTTAAACAGGGTAAGTTTTGGCTCCTAAGGTCTTCTAAGATAATAGTGTAAACATTCTCTTGCCTATGGGTAGATAGAATGAACTCATCCTTGGAATTGTGAAGTAGACACTTATAATTTTTAAAATTCACAAGGTAACCTTCATCACATAATTTAATTATGATGATGAGATTGTGCCTAAGACCTTTTACAAACAAAACATTTCAGATAATAACCTTTCCATGAAAAACGATATTACCTATACCAACAATCTTTCCTTGAGCATTATCTCCGAAGGTAACTTTTCCACCTTTTGTTTTGATAACCTTTTCAAAGAGATCTTTGTTTCTGGTCATGTTTCGAGAACAACCACTATCTATGTACCAAATATTCTTGTTGGTACACTTCTCTTTTTCGTGAAAAAGAAACAATTAGGTTTTCAGAATCCAAACTTGTTTGGATCCAGAAGGGTTAGATAAATGAATCTTAGGAATCCACATTTGTTTTGAAAATGAGCTTTATGAAATCCTAAAGATTGATTTCTGTTAAGAGAACAATCTCTTCTCCATTGTCCACCACATTGACACTTAGAACAAAAAGAGGTTCTTTGAGGAACAAAATAGTTATTGCTAAAAACAGGTTTGGAATAAGTATAACCAAGTCCAGAACGATTTCTCAAATGTCTGATTTGAGAATACATCTTGTCAAAGTTTTCCTTTCCATGAGTAAAGTTTGACAAACATTTCTTTAAAGATGAAATTTCTTACTTTAGTTTTAAAACTATGTTTTTGACTTCCAAAAAATTTGATTTTGAACTAGAGTTAGGCTCTAAAACATTTTTCTTTGAAAACAAAGTTTCTAAGTCCTTAGAAAGTTTATCCTTATCAGATTTGAATTTCTCAAGGGTGTTTGAAATACTTTCAAATCAGAAGTTTTCACATAAAGATCTTTAGAAAGATCTGACACTTCTTTAGTCAAAATTGAAATTCTAGAATTTTCTTTCTCAATCTTCTTCTTGAGTTTAGAATTTTCATTTTCAAGTAATTTAGAAAATCTAGATACTTCTTCAAAAGAAGGTAATGTATCATCTTCTGATGATGAAGATTCATCATTTGAAGATTAATAATATCCACTATCAGTATAATTTTCATTTAAAGAGACATTTGTAATAGCTTCAGCATTGTGTACCATAGCCATGAGACAATTATCTTCAATAGGTAATCTGGCTATCAGTCCAATATTTCTCTGTCCTGAGGACGCATATTTTGAGGAATCGTCTGAAGAATCACTACCACTTGCACTCCTGGTATCATTTTCCTTCAAGACTTTCTTCGTCTTTGTCTTGTAATACCTTTTCTTATTTATTTCAGAAAGTTTCTTCTTTCTTTCTTTTCTATTTATTAAAGACAATCAGGCCTTATATGCCCTATTTTCTTACATTCATAACAAGTTACTTCTGAATCTTTTTTATCCTTCCTATCTTTCTTTTTGAATCTATATTGGAAATCTTTCTTTCCCACAATCTTTTTCATCCTTCGAGCAAGATTGGCTAACTCATTATCCGAAAGATCACAATTACTTGAATCAGATATAACTTTCTTGGCTTTGGATCTTGTTATCCTTTCAGGTGTTTTAGCTTTAGATGCAAAGGCTACACTTCCATTCCCATTCTTCTTCTTGTTGAAATCAGCATCTCTTTTCATTCTTGTCTCATGCTGTAAAAGAGTTACAAAAAGTTCATCAAGAGTAATCTGGGAAACATTTCTATTTTCATCAATAGCTATCCTTTTTGACTCCCATTCATTTGGAATTATATCTATAATATTATCTACTAGAGCTTCATCATCAAGACCTTTTTATCCCATAGATTTTAAGTTGTTGAAAATTGTCATAAACCTTTGTTGCACTTTACATACTGGCTCTCCATAAGGAAAAAAAATCCATGATACTCTGCTCGAAGTATTGCTCTTCTTATTTCTATAACCTTGGATGTACCAAAATGTGTGACTTCCAATTTCTTCCAAATACAATTGGCTACTTCACATGAAGATATATGACTGTATATATTCCTGGTCATTGAACATAATAAAGTATTGTGTACCTTGTAATTCAATTGATATTCTTGCTTCTCTTGGTTAGTTAAAGTACTGACTTCTTTGTCAGGAATTTTGTAACCTCCAGTAAGCATAATAAAATTTTATACACCAGTATTGATAACGAAAGTCTTCATATGATCTCTCTAATACTCATAATCATTCCCATCAAAGATAGGTTGTCTATAAGGATTCAGATTGTCTATTGACCCAATGTTCATTCCTGCCATCTAATACAAAAAACTTTCCACTCCACACGTTAGTGTAGTAAGTAATTAAGTTTGAAAGAAATAAAGCTAGTAATGAAAATCAGTGGAAAACCTCCTCTGATACCAATTGTTGGATCAAATAAGTATATATATGTATTTCTATTAGATGTAACAATACAGGATGGGGTGAATTGTAGGTTTAAAAACCTTTTGAGTTTTAGCACTGAAGAGATTAGTTTAAATGATCTTAAACTAATACAAATACAAACACCCACATTTGTATTGAATATAAAAGGTATGATTCAATGTAATACTAATGAAATGTAAAACAATTGTATTCAAGATGAACACAATAACCAGAGTAATATAAAGATGAATGATTCTACCTTAAAGCGTATAGAATCAATTAATACAATATGTAATAGAATGGATGTAATTGAAACAATTATAAATGTATAAGAGATAGAAAAGGAAACAAAAACAATTTCCTTTCAAATACAATTAGCAGCGGAAAAGTAAAAGTATTACAATTATTTTAACCCAAAGAGAAGGGTTATCCTTTCACCTAGGATAAAAGGTCTGTCTCACCAACACCTTGGTGAGCCCTCGATACGACGATCGGACTGTCTGTCTGCCTATCCCTGGAATCCCTTGATACGATGATCGGTGCGTCTGTCTGCCTATCCCCGAAAACCTTCGATATGATGATTGGACCGTCCGTCTGCCTATCCTCAGCAGCCCTCAATTTTGTAGGTAATCGGCAACTTTGTCTTTCAATCACTTGAAATCCCTCAATACGATGATCGGACGCACAAGGCACAGCATGAGAGAAGTCACAGCATCTCTCTCTAGAATCATGATGGAAACAAAGTATCACAGTTGTTTCAAAATCTCTTCATTGTCGTTGTTGTATTTTCAGCTTCAAATGATCACCTATTTATAGGCCTCAAGTTCCAATGGTCACATTTTCTCCAACGGTCATATTTCTCTGAAAAACTCAGAGGGACTTGGACACCTAGAATTATAACGGCCATATTGAAACAGAAAGCACGACATAATTTTTATTAGTTTGTAACAAACTCAATGACATTGTATTGATAAAAACAAAAGATATGTAGAGATGAAAAACCATGGGTACGATTAATATGAAACATGTGTTTTTAACTAAGTACCAAAACAAGTAATGAAAGTATGAGAAGCAGAGTCAGTACGATATGATTGACAGAGTCAGTACGATACGATTGACAAGGTCAGTACGATACGATTAACAAGGTCAGTACGATACGATTGACAGAATCAGTATGATACTTTTGACAAAGTCAATACGATACGATTGACAAGGTCAGTACGATACGATTGACAGGGTCAGTACGATACGATTAATAAAGTCAGTATGATTAAAAAAACAATTGTGATTTCCAAAACAATATATAGAAGTCAAAAGGGAACTTTTTACTCAACATTTTAGTGCCCTAAGAGGAGGTCTCAAAGAGGCGCTTCAAAGAAGAGGTAATGTCCGTTACCGATTCATTTAACTTTATTTCTTCTTCCACTTATTCTTCTTTAGTTGTTTCATTATGAAGTAATAACATCAGTATCACTCATATACTGATATGTTATTATAATTTTTAAACAATCCTATTTCACCATCTATCCGTCCTACGGAAAACAAAATCACCGCGCGTGCGTACGTACGGAATACCGTCTCCACGCCATGGTGTAAACTGTTTTTCCAACACCACCTTACTTGGATGGGTATAATGGTGTAAAAAATAACTATACATATTTATTATAACATCATACTGATTCTGATATATTTTATCATCCTCTCCAATTCAATTCAATAATTATGGGAACGAAATCATCGCTCGTGCGTACGTACGGACTACCATCTCCACGACGTGATGAGATTCATTCTCAATGATTAACCATTCATGAATGATTATAAAGTATATATAATAAGTAATAATGAAATAAAATACATAATTATATTGGATTTATGTATATATATATATGTATTTCATCCAATTAATTCCATTCAATTCAATAAGTAAACGAAAACAGCGTTCATGCGTACGTACGGCCTACCGTCTCCTTGAACGGTGTATTTCATTCCATTTATCAATATATCATATATATATATATATGTATATTATGAATATATATAAATCATGTTTTACATTCTGGAATTAGTTAAATTAGGTTATAAGTAATAATATTAGGAACAACAAGTCCAAACATGTACGATAAATAAAATGATTTTACCCAAAATGCTACTTTAACTTGGAACTAACCAAATAACGGGTAATATAAAGTCATTATTGAACCATATATGACATCATAACAATGAATATGATTATTTAATAAGTCAATGACATTATTTAAATCATTATACATGAGTTTCGGATACGTATGAAGCATATCAGACCTAAGGTAATGGATAATTTTACAAATCTCATTTTTATCCGAGATTGCTTATACATAAGTATTTACTGGGGTTATTGTTATCATCCATGTACATGATTTATAAAAGTTTTTTCGTTTATGTTTAAAGTCCTTTTTAACCATTTTTTACTTTTACTACATGGTATGTAAGGAATATTTCTTTTGTTTACGTTACGAGGTACTTTTTTTACTTTTCCGGAAAAAGTACGAGAAGAATGTTTTTTTAACTTATAAGGCATGAAATGATTTTTACGGTTTTATAAAACCTTATTTTCATGAAGCTTCCTCCAAAATATTTCATGACTATTTTCAAAAAAAATCTTCTTCTTTTAAATTTTCGTGACGTTTTGTGAAAAGAAATTGATTTTAAAGAAGAAAGGATATTTTCCTCAAGAATTCATTTCAAGTATTTTATCAAAACCATTTACCATCTAAGATGACATTATTTCATATGTGTCTATTTCATGTTTAATGTCTCTATGATTTAGATAATTTCACTTTTCTTATGATGAAATGTCTATTTGTTTTTTATGGATGATGAAATGATGGGATGATGTTTATGAAACCCATTTTATTCTTTGGGTTATGATGAATGTTTTAAGTTTATTTTGTGGAACAAGTAAGAATGATTTCATTATGAGATGGGTGGGACCTATATCTCCCTCCAATGCATTGGGTAAATATTTATATCTCATGAGATAGACATGGCTGGAACGGAAAGTTAAACTGGTTCAGTAATACAGGACTGGAATGAGGAGTGAACTCAATTCAGAATGGGACTTTGTCTACTAAGATGGTCTTGGTAGCAATTCCTTGGCTAATATAGAAATCATATCATGTACTTAATGGTTTCCACAATTACATGTTCTATTCCCATGCTATTTTATCATTCTTAATGTTTCTTTATGATCTATGCCTTACGTACTTCCATGTTTTATGTCATTGCTCAAGCTTTTGATGTTTAAACATTATGTTCATGTTTTTAAGTTCAAATGTATATGGTATGTTTTATTTTATCCATGATTACCCTTACTGAGCATTTGAGCTCACCCTTTTTATGTTTTCTTTTCCCCAGGATATAAAGAATGGTTTTAGGTAAGAAAAAAAGGGGAAGATCTTTATGGGAGACGTTGAAGATCTTTCACCACGATTAGAAGATTACGTTCCAAGTTTCCAAAGACACTAAACTATTATGGTACTTGTGTGTCTATTTTTTTATGTATTAAGTATTCCGCAAAAGTAATGTAATGTCCATGTACATCAAGCTTCGGGTCTCTACAGTTGGTATCAGAGGAAATGTTTAGTCAACCTTTGGAAACTAGGATGCCAAAAAATTAGTGAGATCCCTAGAGATATTTATAAGGTATGTCTAGGGATGTCCCTAAGGATAAGTATACATATAGGATATAGTCCTAGAACTACGGTAATGATCTTATAATTTAACCTAAGATGTTAGATATTGAGGGTACTCCCCATTTACTATGTTGTTTTCCCTAGCATGATTTTTGCCTCTCACACTATTCTTTTTGGGTTTTAGATGATGGCTGGAACCTGAAGGAACCGTGTTGATCAATGTAATGGACAATGCAATGATTGTCCTTCTGATCAAACAAATGTTATGGGAGATGGAGTTCAAAATCTGATTGCTATACTTACACAATCTATGAATCATTCTGGACATCCAAATGAGCAGAGAAGGGAACAATATTCTATTGACTCCTTCATGAGGTAACGTCCACCTTCTTTCAGTGGGTCTTCTGATCCACTTGTTGTTGTACAATGGATCAGTACCGCTGAAAAGATATTTTTAGTTCTTCAATGTTCTGAGCATGATAAATTCATCTTAGCAGTATATCGTTTGGAATATGATGCTGATCAATGGTGGAATCTTATCAAGAATACGAGGCAAAGAGATGAAATTGAGTCCATGGAATGGGACGAGTTCAAGAACTTATTTTTCAATAAGTACTTCCCTCGTATTCTTTGAACAAAGAGAGAGAAAGAGTTTCTTGACCTAAAGCAAAAGGATGATGAATCTGTTGGTATATACAAAGTGAAATTTACAAGGCTTGCAAGGTATGCATCTGGCTTTATCATCCAACCAGAAATAAAGTTGATCGATTCTTCAGTGGCTTAAAACCAAGTCTTCGAAGGGAATTAGCTATAAGAGACTTCAGTAGCTATGAAGAAATTGTGCGTTGTGCTATCAAGGTAGAAATGGAAGTTTGTGTTACTTATCCATCTCATGGTTTTGACAGGAAACGAAAGATGGAGTTCAAGGAGAAATCTTAGAATAATGGTGAAAAGAAGATGATTGTTTCCTTATGCTCAAAGTGTGGAAAGAAGCATGGTGGATATTGCCTAAAAGGTACAAGAAAATGTTTTATGTGTGGAAAATAAGTTCATCGAGTATCTGAGTGTTGAAGTAATGGAAAAAGGGTTGCTAATGATGTGAATAAAGAAAAGACTGTAGAGATCACACCACCAACACTTCAATGATTCAAGTGCAAGGAAATGGGGCATTATTCTAATAAATGCCCTAATCCACGGGTTAATGATGATCAAAGTGATCAACCTCTTAAGGAAAAGGATAAAGGGAAGTCTCATGCGATCACTATTTGTGATGTTGAGTATGAAAATGAAGTTGTGTAATGATTAATTGTTTATGTAATTGGATTCCAAAATAATGTTTTATATAGTATCGTGGAATATTGGAATATTTATGTATTGGTATATTGTGGTTTTCAATAATTTTATGGTACCGGTAACCATGGAAAGTGATTGAGATATTTTTGGAAAGAAGATGATATGCGCATAATGAAGGGATAAGAAGAAAATGAAATGTTTGATAGTATTCATGAGCTCAGGACTGATATAAAGAAATAGTTATATCATGGTTTGAGTATATATAATTTTGGGGTTTTGGTATGTGGAAAGTGTTAACTTTTGACAGCACTCATGTTTTCACTAAGATTCAATTGGTATTCATTTTTCAAGAGAATACATGATTAAAGCCTTCGAAGGTTTGGAATGTGACCAACAAGACATATCTTATCATATATGGGGATCAATGATGGTATTAACATGTTTGTTATATGAAATCTTTGGTAATCGTTTTCACTATAATATGACAATGGACTGCAATATTATGGATAAGCCTAAAGATTGGAATGGATTATGTTGGAACCTTTTTCGATATTATCGATGGGATGTTATAATAATGTAGTTTTAGAAAAAGGACAACCTGCAGGACGAGCGACAACCCATCACGTCGGACAAGGCTATGGGAATCGAACCCACAACCGAAGTGTGACTGGCCTTTATTTCATACCACTGGCCTTCAGGAAGTCCCTGGTTAGTAGAAACTAGTTTTATTTTATTAAGCGGTGTGATATATGAAGTATAAGTTCATTTTTGGAACCATACATGATTAATCTTACCATATGATGGACTTATAACTTTCGCTAACCTTTTGTTTGAAACAGATGGAATGACCCATCATTCTATCACATGATCTGCTAACACATCATGAATAACAAATTCAACTTCATTTCTTTAATGAATGAAGTGTAAATTTTACAATTCACGAACAATAGTGAGATTGTACCAAAATCATGTAAGTATTTCTTTTAATTCATCAAATTTAGGGAAATGATCCTGAAAACCAAAAATTTTGTCCTAGTGACCTTATATCCGATGAATCAGATGGTACCTTAGATCATCACAAATCTATGGCTTTGTGATTGTTTCCTTTTTCATAGCCATGTTCTCTACCACTCTCTATCAGAACATGATGGTTATATTTCTCTTCCATATCCATATTTGCATCTATGTTCTCCTATGTGGAAACCCAGTGATTAGTTTATTTGGGTAACCGTTACTTTTCATACTTTTGTTTTTAAAGATATGTTTTGGTATTCCTTTTTACGATGTGGGTTTCAATTAAAGAAACTTTCAAGTAGAAACCCATTTATAACCCCGACGAATTTCGAGGTAAAAATTCATTTTAAAGGTGGTAGAATGTAACACCCCAAGATTTTATGATAAGTATTCTTTTTAATTTATTTGATGTCATGTGTTTTATGCTACCCCAAGATTATCTCGTGCTATACGCAACACCGTATTAGCTTGCATTATATGCAACACAATTCTTGGATCTTGTTATACACAATTTCAAGTTCATTTTATAGAAGTTATTCTATGCAGAATTGAGTGTATATATATATATTCAATGTATAAATGAAATATGGTTGGATTTTGTTATACGCAACAACAAAGGAGTCTTTCACTACACGCAACCCTGACTTGGCTTTCATTACACGCAATCGCGACCTTGCTTGATAGTGTGTGTTGTACGCAATACTGGGTTTCACTACACAACGATATATGGTTATAATATTATCATGAACTAGAAGTTATGAATAGTATTAACCACATTTTGAATTTTATAACATTATTATTCAACTTATAAATTTTCTAAAACATTTTATGTGAATAAAATAAATTTTTCGGGTAAAATAAGTATTTTTCAAAAAATGCAGTTTTGCCACCTTTTGATGGCGCACCCACATTAAATCTAGTTTTTGACATGTTTATAAGTTCAATTTTACAAAATAAAATTATTCTTTGGAATGAGGATATAAAATTTTACCTTGGATAAAATTTTCATATTATTCTGATAACTTTCATATTTTAATGAATACTAAAAACACGCTATATTTTAAATAAAAACAACTTTTTTCATCATAATAATTTATATGGTTAAATTATAATATTTAATGGTTTTAAAGTATAAATAGAATATATTTTTACGATTTAATATAATTTATGTCATTAGCATTGATTTTACCTTGAATTCGTAGGTTAAATCAATTCAATCTTTTGCAATGTTTTAAACAAAAACTCATTTTCTTTCGATAACGAGATTAATTTTAATTTAATTTATTAAACTTTTGTGTATTGAATTTGGAAAAATGGATTCCATATTTCGAATAATTCGGTCCAAATTATGTTAATAAGCTACTTTTTTTTTTGCTTTATGAATAGTAACTTCGGTATATTTTATTTACCATAGTTAAAGGAAAATCGGGTAATTAAGGGTAAATATAAGATTATAAAATTAACCTAACACCTGACAAAATCCTATTGGATGACTAAAGGTCGACCCATATCACCTAAGGGTCGGATTAGAATCATTTAATGGACTTTTTTCCCTAAAAAGAATTTAATTATTATTAAAACCAAAGAAAGTGACAACATGTCACTTTCTTAAATCTTATAAGTACAATAATTTTCATTTAGTGATAAACTTAATGAAACATCAAACATGAATATTCTCCAGAACTCTAATGAAATTATCTACATCATATTAATTAATTTAGAATTTTTATGGATTAAATAATTATCATTAAAGGTGACATAATAGTGATGTTGAAATTATTTTATTATGAGAAATGTCAAATAAATGGTTTTAAAAATATTAAAATAAATATTATATGAACTATTTAATGTGATACACTAATTTTTTAGATAAATATGACATGTTATGAATCTATTAAATCTTTTAATTTTAACATATCCTCTGTATATTGTTTATTAAAATTCAAATAAATGAATAGTATCAAAATTGACACTATTGTTATTTTATAAAAATAACATATTATAAAATTGTTTAAAAATAAAAAAAAATATTTAAAAATTTTAAATTCAAATTTATATGGTCGAAAATGTCATAAAGTTTCAAAGTATGGAAAATTCACAACACATATGTAATTATTTATAATAATTTAAAATTTATAATATTATTACCACAAATAAAATTAAATTGATTAAATAAGGATAAATCAAGTTGATAATGTTTAAAATAAATTCCTAACTTGTATAAATTTTATTGTTTGATGAGATTAAAACCCTATCTCATCTAATATTCGAATTGAGTCATTTTTGGATGTTTTTATGTGGGTTTTTAATTTATATTAAACTAATATTTTTTAGGATTCCAAAGGTGCCCCTCTCCTCCCTTATAAAAGGGTACCTCCTCCCTCTCTTCCTCACACCACTTTGAGCCTTCATGATCGGCCAAACCCTGAAAAATTATCTTATCCACTTCTCTAGAAACCTCCTAGAGGTCCTGTTATTCTTCAAAGACCAATTTTAGTTCCCAAAGAGGAGGTCTCAAAGAGGCGCTTCAAAGAAGAGGTAATGTGAGTTACCGATTCTTTCAACTTTATTTCTTCTTCCACTTATTCTTATTTAGTTATTTCATTATGAAGTAATAAAATAAGTATCACTCATATAATGATATGTTTTTATAAGTTTTAAACAACCTTATTTCACCATCTATCCATCCTACGAAAAAAAATCACCACGCGTGCGTACGTACGGAATACCGTCTCCACGCCGTGCTGTAATCTGTTTTTCCAACACCACCTTACTTGGATAGGTATAATGGTGTAAATAATAACTATACATATTTATTATAAAATCATAATTATTCTGATATATTTTATCATCCTCTCCAATTCAATTCAATAATTATGGGAACGATATCATCGCTCGTGCGTACATACGGACTACCGTCTCCACGACGCGATGATATTCATTCTCAATGATTAACCATTCATGAATGATTATAAAGTATATATAATAAGTAATCATGAAATATATGAGATAATGATACTGTATTTATGTATATATAATTATTTATTTCATCCAATTAATTCCATTCAATTCAATAAGGAAACGAAAACAGCGTTCATGCGTACGTACGGCCTACCGTCTCCTTGAATGGTGTATTTCATTCCATTTATCAATATATCATATATATATATGTGTTTGTACATTATAAATATATATAAATCATTTTTCACATTCTGGAATTATTTAAATCAGGTTATAAGTAATAATATCAAGAAACAACAAGTCCAAACATGTGCGATAAATAAAACAATTTTACCCAAAACGCTACTTTAACATGGAACTTACAAAAGAACGGGTAATATAAAGTCATAAGTGAACCATATATGACATCATAACAATTAATGTGATTCTATAATAAGTCAATGACATTATTTAAATCATTATACAGGAGTTTCGGATACGTACGAAGCATATCAGACCTAAGGTAAGAGATAATTTTGCAAATCTCATTTTTATCCGAGATTGCTTATACGTAAGTATTTAATGGGGTTATTGTTATCATCCATGTACATGTTTTATAAAAGTGTTTTCATGTATGTTTAAAGTCCTTTTTACCCATTTTTGTATTTTACTACATGTTATGTAAGGAATATTTCTTTTGTTTACGTTACGAGGTACTTTTTGACTTTTCCGGCAAAAGTACGAGAAGAATTTTTTTTAACTTATACGGCATGAAATAATTTTTACGGTTGTATAAAGCCTTATTTTCGTGAAGCTTCCTATAAAATATTTCATGACTATTTTCAAAAAAAATCTCTTTCTTTTAAAATTTCATGACGTTTTGTGAAAAAAATTGATTTTAAAGAAGAAAGGATATTTTCCTCAAGAATTCATTTCAAGTATTTTATCAAAACCATTTTCCATATAAGATGACATTATTTCATATGTGTATGTTTCATGTTTAATTTCTCTATGATTTACATAATTTCACTTTTCTTATGATGAAACTTCCATTTGTTTTATATGGATTATGAAATGATGGGATGATTTTTATGAAACCCATTTTATTCTTTGGGTTATGATAAATGTTTTATGTTTATTTTGTGGAACAAGTAAGAATGATTTCATTATGAGATGGGTGGGACCTATATCTCCCCCCAATGCATTGGGTAAAGATTTATATCTCATGAGATAGACATGGCTGGAACAGAAAGTTAAACTGGTTCAGTAATACAGGACTGGAACAAGGAGTGAACTCGATTCAGAAAGTGACATTGTCCACTAAGATGGTCTTGGCAGCAATTCTCTGGCTAATATAGAAATCATATCATGTGCTTAATGGTTTCCACGATTACATGTTTTATTCCCATGCTATTTTATCATTATTAATGTTTCTTTATGATCTATGCCTTACGTACTTCCATGTTTTATGTCATTTCTCAAGCTTTTGATGTTTAAACATTATGTTCATGTTTTTAAGTTCAAATGTATATGGTATGTTTTATTTTATCCATGATTACCCTTACTGAGAATTTTAGGTCACCCTTTTTATGTTTTCATTTCCCCATGATATAAAGAAAGGGTTTAGGTAAGAAAAAAAGGGGAAGATCTTTATGGGAGATGTTGACGATCTTTCACCATGATTAGAAGATTACGTTCCAAGTTTCCAAAGACACTAAACTATTACGGCCCTTGTGTTTCTATTTTTGTTATGTATTATGTATTCCACAAAAGTAATGTAATGTCTATGTACGTCAATCTTCGGGTCTCTACAGTGTATATTCCTTCCCCTTTTCATTTTTTTCTTTGATTTCCATTATTCATGGTCTGATTTCTTTAGGGTCTTGATCTTTATTCCACTGAAATGTGGTGTAATTGGTCATTTTCTATAGGGATTTTCCTTAATATACATATATGGTGTCCCGAGTAGAAGTCCTCACATCGTCTCCCACTATTTATATAATTTTATGTCATCATTTGGATTTTAAATGGATTTGGATTACATTAAATTAATCTTCATATTGAATTAGTTCCAATTATTGTCGAATTTCACTATAATGGTTTAAAGAGCATTATATTGAATGTGGGCATGCCATTGGATGTGATTTCATAGTGGTGGGGGATCATAATGGGTATTTAAAAAAATCATAGTTAAATTAAATTGAATATTTAATTGTAAATTTTCTAATTAATTAAAAATTGATAAAATTAGTTAATTAGATGTTTTGATGTGAGTTAGGGTCTCATGTGGATGGACAGTGACTGAATGGACTTGGAAAAACATAAGCAGAGCTGTCAGGAAGTAAATTAAAAAGGTAATGGGTTCTTGATTTAGGTGGGTAGTCCATTGATAGTTCCCTTATAGTATTTGGACTTTTTAATGCATACACGGTATGTGATATGTGAAGGAAATCATAATCTTGTGGAAGAATTAAAATTTATATTTCAAAATATTTAGGTCTAGATTTATGATGAAACATAAAATTAAGTATACCCCAGTCTGGATTCACCCAAGGATCATGTAATGACTCTATTTTTTTCATCCAAACCTTTAGGATATTTTAAAGAGTATTTTTAACTCATTAGTTGAGCCAGCATGGGATTCCATGACCCAGGGAGCCTCAATGTTGATATAATAAAAATATTAAATATATTGTTGTCCTCCTCATGTGTTAATCATGTTTTAATGATCACAAGTCAAGTTAAACTTATTTAACCTATAAAAAATCATGTGTAGAGATTTTTTGTTTCTATATGATTAACTTCTTACAACTCATGGTATAAAATTTTATAATATCCTGATTTAGAATCTCACAAATCATGTTTGAATCTTATAAACTATGTTTGATATTATTCTATAATGTTTTATTATATTAATGACTAAATCTAATTTGTTCTGTGAATATTATTTCTTAATACATTTTATAGATATTTGGATAAGTCTAAAAACCATAAGTCTTCAACTAATTCCAAATTTTGGAAAAGTCACTAACACTGTAAACCTCATACCGTAACACTGACATCATAACCCTGACACCGTAACTCAGACACCATAACTAGTTTCAGATTTCATAAATTCGGTGACACTAGTTCCTTTATACCATCTCCATGAAACTGTTTCCTAGTGACACCATTTCAAGAAATACTATGACACTGTTCTTTAATCTCTTTTCTATCTTTTATAATTTAATTTTAATTTTATTTATAATGGTCATATTTGAGTCATTTAATGACACTAATATAATTTATTTTTCCTTGTAGACATTTCACCTGATAGTATGAGGTATGAGGTATATAAATAATGCTTCATGTCAGCTCCATCACATGCACCCCAAAATAAAAATAAAATCACGAGACTCAGAGCCATAGAACGAGAGAGTTCAAAAAGTGAAATGCATGAAATATATAATAACATCCCTACACTAAACAATAGAAGAATAAATCTTGATTCTTGAAGGGTAAAATGTTGTATATCATAACCTCGGACTATCTCATAATAGAAACCCTAAGAATAACAAGAGCTACAAAGAACAACTCATCTAATTGGAAACCAGATCACGAGACTCACAATACTTTGTTTTCACAATAGGACTCCAAAATCACATCTGATACATCCTACAAGCCCAGAACTACATAGAACAACACTCAGAGCATTTGTAACTCTCTTTCATCATATTTTCTCTATTGTGTACTATTTTTTAGTACTTTTTGAGCATTGTGTGTATTTGTATTAAAACACACACTGTATCGTGCATTAAATTAGAGGATACAATATATCATCACTTGAACATATTATTTTAACATTCTTTTTTCCCACATATAACTGTGGAAGTGGTTAGATGTGACCTGGTTGTTTTTTTTCAATTAGAACAATGGAAGAGGTCTTTTGACCTAGACAGTCCTGTGTACTATTGTCAAACCCGATCCAGGGCATGGATCAACATTATTAATATAAACTAATTGGTGGTAGGTGATCACCATGTGGATTTTATTAGGTCTCAGATTGTGATTGAACCACTTGTTTTATCTGCTTTGTGTTTCTATTTAGTCTTTCTCTGTTTTAATTTATATTTCAAAAAACTAAATTTTACTTCGATAGTTAGTATTGGATAGTAGTTATAACTGTTTTTCCTTATTAAATTTGTTTCAAAGGTTGTATCAATATCCCATATTGATGTTACTGAGAATTAATTAATCTTCTGAGAATCTATTTTAATAGGAAAACTATTATAATTTTATTACCTTGATTAACTGGAAAGTTTTAAATTTAATTAGGTGAATCTTTTAATTTATCTATTTAACAGAAATTTTTATAGGAACGCAATTCACCCCCTCTTGTGTTTCTTACTCTGACCAACATTTGGTATCAGAGGAGTTTTTAAAATCCCTGTTTTCATAATTGTAAATTTTCAATCTGTTTAAAATAATTTTCAACTATGATTTTAGTTGTGTTTTAAAGATCTCAAAATTTATATTAGTTATAAAATTTTAGTTCTCTAAAACCAAAAAATTTACACTTTATTCTCTAAGTATGGATAATAGATTTTAAGGAGCTACTAAAAATAGAACTTCATTATTTAATGGAACAAATTAGGCACAATGAAAAACTAAAATGAAGATTCACTTAGAAAGTAAGGGTTTTGAGATTTGGTCTTCAATTGTAAATGAATATAATATTCCTTATACTGTTAGAACTACTTGGGATGACCCAACTAAGGCTTCTTATAATAATAATTGTAAATCCATGAATGCCTTATATTGTTCTTTAGGAGATGAAAAATTTAATAGAATTTCTATATGTAAAACACCCCATGAAATTTGGGATACTTTGTCTGTTTCACATGAAAGAACATCTAGTGCTAAGGAAATGAGATTTAACACATATGCTATTGAATATGATAACTTTAAAATAAAGCCTGATGAGCCTATTTATAATATGTATCTCAGGTTTAATAAAATATTGAATACTATAATCTCTCTGGGAAGAGATTTTACTACTAAAGAAACAATTGTGAGGATTTTCAAATGCTTACCTAATAGATGGATAGGAACTTATGTCTCTATTAGATAATCATGTGACATAAGAAAACTGACTATCAAAGAACTCATTGGAAAATTGATGATGTAGGAGGAATAGTTAAAAGTAAACAAGTAAAAGGATGAGCCTAAGAGAAAATATGTACCCTTAAAGACTGCTACCTCTAAGAACAAGGAAAACGAGAAGGTGCTAGCATCTTTTGAAAGATCTTGTAATGATGAATTAACATCAGATAGTGATGAAGAGATAGATCAGCTATCCCAAAGATTCAATAAATTCTATAGAAATAACAATTTATTCAGGAATACCAATTATAAAGGAAGATATGATAACAAGGGAAACTAGAAAAAGGACTAGAAAATAAATGAAAACTCAGAGGATGTTATCTGCTATGAATGTAAGAAGATAGGACATGTCAAAGTTGACTGTACAAACATAAAATACAAAAACAAGTATGAGAAAAAGACAATAAGTATAAGAAAGTTATGAAGGCCACCTGTTGTACCTATGAGGATAGATCTAGTGAATCATTATCATCTCATGATAAGAGAGAGGATAAGGAAAATATGTTTTTTATGACAAACACATCTAAGGTAACCTAATAATCTCTTGTACAAAATTCCTATTATTATGGAGATGAAAGTGATTCTGAAAATATTACTATTGAAGAATTATTTGAATACTATAATATGATTAAAGACACTTGTAATGAACTAAAAGATAAATATAAATCTATAAAGAAAAAACATTCTCTAACTATAAATATTACATCTGAACTTACTGCTGAAAATGAAAAGAATTATCAACCGCTCAAATAAAACAATGACATAAAAATGTCTAAGGAGAAATTAAAGAAAGATCTAGAAAATTTTATAAATGGTAAAAAATAATCTTACTCAAATTCTTGGTAAGCAGATATCTCCTATGTAAACTTCTGGTATTGTATATTATCTTGGACAAAGAAACCTATCTAAAACTCATTTTGTAACTAACTCTGGAAAATCTGTTTTTCTACCTAAAAATCAAAATTATGCTGCTAGTTCTAGTTCTGAAAAATCTTTTACTACCTCTAAGTGTTCTGGACCAAATAGATTCTATTTTTCAAATATGTTATATAATGCTTATAGGAAACCCATGAAGAAAATGTGGGTGCCTAAATCACTGATTACTAATTTCACTATACCAACACAAATCTGGGTACAAAAATCTATTTTGGTTTGATTATTTTGTATGAAAGTTGTCTGAATATATCCTATAGAATCTTATGGTACTTGGGCAATGGATGTTCAAGAAACGTGACATAATATTATTTAATCTTCAAAAACCTAATCAATATTGATGGTGTTCATGTCACCTTTGGTAACAATGCTTAAGGAAAGATAATTTTCCTAGGCCATATTGTTAACTCTAACTTAGTTTTAATTTCTGAAGTACGTTTTGTTGATGGGTTGAAATATAATGTACATAGTATTTTAGAATTATGTAATGATCGATTTCATGTTATATTTGATAATGATGCCTGTAATGTTTTTAACTCTAAAAATGAACTGATATTTTCTACCTTTATAAAGGAAAATGATTATTATGTCAACTTATATTTATTAATTTCTCAAAACAAAATTGTGCTTAATTTTATTTCACAGAGTCTTGGATTTGGCATATAATACAAGGACACTGCAATATACACTCCCTTGGGAAGATTACCTAAAAAGGATTTGTCAAAGACCTACACATACTTGATTTTCTAAATGATAAAGTCTGTAATCCTTGTCAAAAGGGTAAACAGTACAAGATATCTTTCAAATCAAATAAATAAGTTCCAATTTTCCAACCTTTAGAATTGGTCCACACCGACTTGTTTGGACCATCTTGAGTTTCTAGTTTAAATGGTAACAACTTTGTTTATGTTCTTGTAGATGAATATTATAGGTATACTTGTACTTATTTCTTAGCTCAAAAAAGTGAATGATGTAATTACTTTACCATGTATGCTAAAATAGTGGAAAATATATGTGGACTTAGAATAAAATCCTTAATAAGTGATCATGGTCGTGAGATTTAAAATCACGACTCTGAATATTTTTGCTCACAAAATCTCTATAGTCATAACTTCTTTACCCCTAGGACACCTCAATAAAATGGAGTTTTGGAAAGAATAAATAGAACCTTATAAAAGATAGCCCCATAATGCTTAACGAATATGACCTTCCAGTTTACATTTGGGCAGAAACTGTGAATATAGCTTGCTACATAATTAATAGATTCTTAACTAGACCAATTCTTAAAAAAACTCCCTATGAGTTTTGGAACAATATAAAACACAAGTTTAATTACTTCAATGTTTTTTGTTGAAAAGTCCATATCCTTAATACAAAGGAAAATCTTGATAAATTTGTATCCAAGAGTGATGAATGAATATTCCTAGGTTATTAGTCCTCTAGTAAATCCTATAGAGTCTTTAATAAAATAACCAAGTGTGTGGAAGAATATGTGCATATAAAATTTTATGAAATAGATCCACTTGAACCTAATATCTCCCTACATAACATTTAAGATGATATGTAAAATTTGGACATAAATGAAAAAACATCTAATCTTTTTTTCCAACATTCTGTTAAATGAAACAATTCTGGAAATTCTTCAGAATATGAACATGATGAACCTGAACATGTAGATGAACCTAAAATTACTATCCCCTCCTTTTATAGACCAACTAGGAACCTCAAGATCCATCCTTTAGATGTTGTTGTTGGATACATTGATAAAGGAACAAAAATTAGAGCTTCTCTTGGAAATCAGGTTGAACATCAAGCCTTCATGTCACAGATTGAACCTAAAAATATCAATGATGCTATAAATGATAAATTATAGGTGATGTCCATGTAAGAGGAGCTAAATCAGTTTGAAAGGAATAATGTTTGGAAACTTGTGGATATTCCCAAATACATTTTGACCCTAGGAACTAAATGGGTATTCTGAAGAAAAAAAAGTAGATGATGTTGTTAATATAGTTAGAAACAAAGCTATATTGATTAAACAAGGTTATGGTCAAGAATAAGGAATTGACTATGAAGAAACATTTTCACCAGTATCTAGACTTGAATCCATTAGAATATTTCTTTCTTATACAGCTCATCTAAATTTCATACAATGTCAAATGGATGTCAAGAGTTAATTCTTAAATGGATATATTGTTGAGTATTTTTTTTGTTGAACAACCCCCTAGTTTTATAATCCCTTACATTTCAAATCATATCTTTAAATTAACAAATTCTTTATATAGTTTAAAGAAATCTCCAAGAGCTTGGTATGATAGATTAAGTAATTTAATTATTTCTAAAAGTTTTACAAAAGGTATATATGATCCTACTCTTTTTATAAAATTAATTCATAAATATGTTTTAGTTATTCAAATCTATGTTGATAATATTATTTTTTGATCTTCAAGAAATTATTTATGTATTGATTTTTCAAAGATGATTCAAAATTAATTTGAAATGATTTTAATGGTTGAGCTAAAATTATTTCTTGGATTCGAAATCTTTCAAAATGAGGAAGGTATTATTTTAAATAAAAATAAATATGGTAAAGATATTCTAAATCATTTTGTCTTTCATAGCACTAAAAGTAGTGATACTCCAATGATTACTACCTATAACTTGTATCTTGATGAGAATGATAAATTTGTTGATCAAATCACGTATAGAGGAAAGATTGGAAGTTTAATATACTTAACTACTAGTGACCCTGATATTATGTTTATTATTCTCATGTGTGCAAGTTTTCAATCAAACCCAAAAGAGTCTCATTTTAATATTGTTAAACAAATTTTAAAATACCTCAAACATACAACCAATTTAAAACTGTTCTATCCTAGAGGAAAATCATTTTACTTAGTTACCTATTAAGATGATTATTTTTCTGGTAGTAAGTTAGAAAAAAAGAACCTCTGGAACATGTCTTCTTTTAGGAAAGTATATAGTATCATGGTGTTGTAAGAAAAAAAAATTATGTTTCATTATCTACTATCGAGTCAGAATACATAGTTGCTGGTAGTTGTTGTGCAAAAATTTTTTGGATGAAACACACATTACTAGACTATAGATATCAATTCATACATGTACCTATAAATTGTGACAATACAAGTGCTATTAACATTTCCAAGAATATTGTTTCACACTCCAGTACAAAGCATATTGATGTAACAAATAATTTTATGAGAGATAATTATCAAAAAGGTGGTATCACTTTGGAATTCATTGGAAGTAAATATAATCTTGTTGATATATTCACTAAAACAATAAATCCTGATAAAATAAATTACATCATAACTGAATTGGGGATGATAAGTCTTAAGTAAAAATGTTTATAGTTTCACAGGTTACTATCTCACACTTACTATTTCATAGTTTACGGTTTCATAATTCATGGTTTCACAAGTTACTGTATTGTAAATACTATCTCATGTTTATAGTATTAAAATTACTATCATACACTTACTATCTCAATGATACAATCACACTGTTTAGAGTCACACTGTAATGATGACACAGTGACGACCCGTTATGGTCTCTCCGTAATGTCTTAATGTTTTTTTTAATTTACTTATCGTATAATTATATCAATTATTTTATTATTCTGATACCTTGAATTTGTGTTTGCAACATTTAGACTTCCTAAATAATAAAAACATGATGTTTTTCACATCTCTCTTCACTCGACTTCTACACTGAAACCCTTCTCTCTCAAACCTCTTTCCATCCTTCAACTCTTTCTCCTTCTCGAACCTTTTTCAGATGCCCAGAATGAAGTGACCTTCTTCATCGAATCCTAAGAAGCGAAGGTCTCAAAATAAATTAAAAAAGGGATCCGAAGATAATGCTTGAAAGACCGCTGAATCCAGGACTAGCTAATCGAATTGTAGTACTAGAAAAATAAATATACCTAAAGTGTCTACTGATAAGTAATTCACTAATATTTAATGTTTTGGATGAACAAGGCTAGTCAAAATGGTTCACTAAAGAGAATCGAAAAATCTATCTGAAGCTTTCTTCCTAGTTTTATCAGTATCTTCAATTCTCAACAATTCGACAGATATATTTTTTTGTTATAAGTTGGATAAATGGAAAAAGGTGGACCTTCTCATCCAGGTTGAGGGATTCTTATCTTGAAATATCACATGAGAAAATTTATGAGGATCCTCAGTGCGTAACTCCTCCTCCTAGTGATGTTTTTAACCTAGAAGAGTCATTGGGAAGCCTAACTGTAAATAAGAATAGAAGAAGGCCGATTTCAGCAAATTTAGATGGCAAGACAAGGCTACTGTTCAAATTCATTAAAAACTTATTTTCCTAAGGAAGTGATATTTTGAAATATTGAAGTATCAAGATGTATTTTTTATACATCTTATGAAAAATTTCCACAAGATCAATGTAACAACCCGAATCCGGAGCCACTCATGGTTCCCCACACCCAGTTCACCACATGACCTCAAGTGCATTCCATCGAACACCAGAGGCTGTCGACTAGTAGGGAGGGCCTTGGGTAAGATAGTTGGGGGAACTATGCCCTCATAGGTTATAAAAGGAAGGAAACAATATATAACAGTGGAAGCAGTAAACTACATTCTCATCAGAATTTAACAATGGAAGACTTGATAAAATAATAAATAAATGGAACTGAAGATATGATGCTAGGCATGTTATAAGTATAATAAAATAGCCAAACCAAACAACAGGATGGAAGAAAAATAGCAACAATGAAAAGGAAAAACAAAGCAGCCAAAATTCTCCTCAACATCGCAAGCCATATCTTGGTCCCATGCTCTCCAGCTCCACGGCAAGTCAGGTACCTGAAGTAGAAGGGCGCTTTCCCTAATCTATACCTGCAACAATATAACCTGTTTGGGCCCAAAAGCATGGCCCAAACAGGGTGTGATACAAGGTCCCAGTAGGCAACCACCCAATGATTTGTGCCTAAAAGTTAGTGAATACATGGTAGGTAGGTACAATAGGTAGTAAACAGTAAGCAGTAAACAGGAAAGCACACAGAAGCTACAATCTAGTGCCTAGCATGAAAAGCACACAAGTAACAACCAAATCATCAAGTAGAACAAAAGGTAACCTCTAGGTAGTTCTCACCATATAACCCCAAAAGTTCAACCTACCAGTACTAGAAACCCTTTGGTAAGCGCACACAGTCTCACCCCTCTGGTTTCGATAAAGAATAGACTCTCTGGGGAACCACTCACTGTCAATTCCCCCTATAGTCTCGTATCGTGCTAAAGGCTCTCTAGGGAAGCGCTCAACGTCTTATTCCCCCTATGGCCCACATCAAGGAACTACAAACTCTCTGAGGAAGCACTCATCGTCAATTCCCCATGTGGTCTCACATCATATTAAAAGATACCCCAGAGAATCCCTTACGTCCATTCTCCTTATGGTCTACTACACTAGGTTCTCACATTCCTATGTGGAAATAAACATTCATAGCATGTGTATATAATCCAAGTAAACCTCAAGAACTACTTGGATATCATTATAAGGCTCAAAGAATAATAAAGCAATAGTTCCACTATCCTACAACTAGGCATGGCAACTGGAAAAATGCCTAATAATAAAAACATGCAAGGAAAAGTGCATGGACAGAGTATAAATTATCCAAATTTACAAGCAATGATCTCTACTGAAGCAATAAAGCAAGCAGACAAATAACAGGGGAAAAACAAAAAACCCACAATTTCCATGTCTAAGGGAATTAGTGGAATTTGCACAAAATATTCACAGACTTCCTAGGGAAAGGCACAAACCACCTACCTCGAGGTGAGAAGGACGATATACTCAGATGTTGTCTTTCGGTTTTCCCTCGGAGTGGACCCAGGTTAACATGACTTTCTTTATCGGTCACGCAGTCCCACATGCGCGAATTTGATGTGCGTATATATATATATATACACACATAAAATTGATTTTTATATGTAAACTACAACGAAAACAGAAATATGTTGCTAAAATTAACAACTCAAGAAAACTGACTCTGGACCAGATAAAGGCCGCAAGGGATCGTAGACTCAAATTCATAATTAAAAAGGCGTAAAATATAAAATAATTATGTATATGCATTTTCTTACCCAAAATCAGTGATAAAACGTAATCGCACCCAAAAGCGGTTGTCGGAGCATGGTCTAGTGCATCCTGCGATGCTGTTGCACAACCTTGAAAACAGGAGAACACAATAATTTATCAAACCCTAATCAAGGGTTTCATTAAATTTCCAAATCAGCATTGAATCCTCTTTGAATCACAAAAGTGATGATGAAGACTATGAAGGAAGGTCTTACCTCCTCAGATTGGACCCAAACGAAGAAAGACGTTGGAGAAAACACTACGCAAGAAGGACTCGCATGATTGGGGTCGCGCTGCACCACCACTATCTGGAAGGGTTGTGTGCTGCACCAGGAGGATGAGCAGGGGGTGTCGCACTAGGGGAGAAGAATATGGGAGGACAGCCGCTGCATCGCACACATGGTTGCTGGCCGCACCGTACCCATGTGTTTGGTTCTCCGGGTTGTGCTCCTTGGCCAATGCACGGGCTGTTCTGGTCACGCCTGGTTGTGCGCTAGTAAGGATAGAAGACCGGGGGTGTCACACTGCATGACGGCTCGGAGGAGGTCGCGCACAGCTCACCTGAGGAAGTTTGTGCCTCACACGGAGGTTTGGGAGAGGGGTTTCACGCTGCAACGGGAATCACGCAAGGGAGGCTAGGGGTTTTGATGCGCTGCAGGTAGAGCGCGGAGGGGGGTAGCCGCGCAGAATTCCGGAGCAGCTATTCGCTTGGGGGAGGCCATGCCTCATGCCGAGGGCCGGAGGAGAGCTGGTCGCACCCAGGGAGGAGAGGAAGGGGAGAATCAGGTCATTGGTCTGTGCGCCAAAGGGATAGTCGCGCTACAGGGGGGCCACGCCGGCTGTCCAGAGTTGCACCGCTCTGCAATGAGGTCTGTCGAGGGAGGCCTTGCGCCACTGCAAGGGAGAAGAGAGGCTGGTCGTGCACTGTGGGGGAGGTCCAGATGTGGTTCCGCGTAGGGTTTTAAGGAGGAGGCTTCTTGTGCGGATTTGGGGAGAAGAAGAGAGGATAGATAAAAAATAAATAAAATTAAAAAAAGAGGAAAGACACCACGTGGGCCCTGCGTGATTGAAGAGAAAAAAAGAACAATGGGCAAGGGGAAGTCATTCCCCTAGCCCAGCGCCTCTAAAAAAACAATTCTTTTTTTCCCATATACTAATATATATATAACAATTAATCTATATACATATATATATATATATATGTATATATATATATTACTCTCTATGTATATATATATATATATTATAGGTCATCATTAATGTTATATTTATAATAACATTCACAAGAATATAATAATAATAATAATAATAATAATAATGGTCAACAATATTTATTATTAGGATTAATTACACTTAAATCCTTAAATGGATTCTTCACCAATTTATTTAATTATTTAAGTCAACCATAACCCTTATTTAGTTACCCAATTATTATTATTATCTAGGATAATAATAATAATTATCAAAACTAATAATTATAACCCAGCATTTAATTAAACACTCTCGTTTAATTAAATTCTTCATTGCGAAGTCACTGTAATTAATATAACGCGTTATTAAAAAAACGCGCCTTTAATAAATTGCAATTCTTCCTTTAAATCTAACCCAATTAATCCATCATTATTATTATCCAAATTAATAATAATCACCACCAATAATTATATTTACATTTCTCATATAATCATACACTATTTATTTAATTAAATCCATCATTTCGAACATGACACAATAAGGCGTTATTAAGTGTAACACTTCGTTAAATAAAATTCAACATTAATTAAAATCCGCTAACACTTGATTTTAAATTGACATTCTTTGTCAAACTATGACGTCAAATTTAATGGCATTTTACAGCCACATAAATAAATGCATTTGCGTAATAATAATAATCTTCTAAAATTATTATTATTAAAACAACCACATTTAATCTCGTTTGACCATCATTTTATTAAACACGTTTTCAAAACATTTAATAATAATAATCTCTCACTATTATTATTTTTAAAACATAAATTAATTAAAATTAATTAGAGAACATGTTTGACAATCGGTCAACTGCGCAACTTGACCCACATGGTCTAACCGCCCATGCGCAGCCCGATGTCACCGCTTGAACCGGTTCGCGCACTCAGAACCTCGTTCCAAAGCACGGTTTTAAAACTGACCCACCGATAAACGAAAATTTTAAAAAAAACTCATATTTTATCTGGTCTAAGAACACGGGTTCTTACAAACTACCCACCTTAAAAACTTCTCGTCCTCGAGAAGCCTTCAAGAACCAACGAAAACATCACCCAACCTACAAGGGTTGTGAATTTCCATTCAGCAAGATCGCATTGTGTTCCCAATTCCCAATGCATCTTTACGCATTTCCTAATAAAACTGCACTTGAGCTTTTAAATCCTGAGCCAACACTCACTTTAAAACTCAAACACCAAAATGAAGCTTTATATCTGAGGCCATTACAGGGAGCTCATCAACGAAAACGGTCAATCTCAATCAACCAACATAAAGAGGTTACACATACTTCCACGAAAGACATCGTTGACCCAAAACCCACACTCGTCCTTTAACTGACGACGTGTCTTTAAAACCATTAGATTACCAACTGCACGTACACCGAAGACCTGACCCGATCTTCGTTGATGTTTCGAAGTCAAGCCTTCACAAGGTTATTGAAAACAACCATGCCTTAGAATGAATATGGTCAAGATTAGGGAAAATACACATCCCATGAACAACTACGAAGGAGATCGCAAGACAAGCCTACATCTTTAAAACTTTAGCGTGGCATATAACGATGCTATCCTAGTGCCTCTAGCATGAGTTCAAGATGGGGGACATGCTCGTCGCATTATAGAGAGTGCACTAAGAGGAAAACAAGATCATCAATAATATTACTCGTGCTACCAAGTAAGCATCAACATGTTTATGAGAAAAAGTGAAACTACCCACCTTAAGATCTTCCATGTCGTTGCAAAAAGAGATCAGCCACTAACCAGCGTGTTGTATGAGAATATCTTAACCCCTGTGTGATGTTTCAAGAACCTCGATCACCACGTGAACATCTTACATGGAAGATTATAATTAAACCGGTTGGCATGTCAAAATACCCGAGTAAAAAGTTCTCTTGAGCAGTGGGATGCAACTTATTCCTTAACACACAGGTCCCTCTACCATGGAGGAAACCCGAAATCGTACTCAACAGCACAAGAAGGTTTACATCAGGGTCGTGTCACGTCACATGATGTTTGTCCTGGATGACGTCATAACAGGACATCCCTTTAATAAGAAGCAATGGGGTCAATGACCACCCATCTGAATGAATATGTATTTCTAAACTGAAAAATTCCCACTAGGAACAACGTCACCAAAGGCACCAACCTTAAAAGTTCATAACCGAAACAAGGCATATCAGGCTTTAATGTTTCTATCTTCCATTGGCTAGCCCCTTATGAAGCCCACGCGTTGACTCTATCTCTTGGTCACGCAAATAAATTTAAATACAAGGCTCAAGATCCATTTTCATTTTAAACATTTAATTTTTTTTAATTCATTTAAACCCTTGAACGTTTGAAATAATTCTAAAAACACACAAGTATTGTTCACAACAAGTTCACTTGGTCTTCAATTAACACCCCTAGAAAAACAGTAAAATTAGAACAAACTTCCTCTTAGCATTTAATCATTCAATGTTATTCAAATATTATCAGGAAATTTAGCATCTAAATTCCTTTTTCTGAAAAGGCGGCCTCTGAGGGTCCCATTCATTTAATCTGGGCTCTTCAAAAAAACAACCCTAATATATTTCATTTCGAAGAAAAACAATATTTTTATACTTATAACTATTTTAAAACACACATAGTTATAAAAGCCTTAGTCACATGGGTGGCCACATACCAATAGATAAGGCACTCATACACCTTACCACTGACATTTGACTCCCATTCAAGATCAATTCCCTTTATGATTTACATTAGCAACCCTTTTCATAAGTTCAAATACACAGGTTACCCTTTTTCCCAGTTATAAGGTGCCCATACACCTTACAACAACAAAAAACAGGTTCTGTCATATTCGCAACAAATAACATTTATCCATAACAACCTATCATTTATCAACAAGCAACAATGTCACTAAAAATAACTATCACAACACAACATGTTTAAATCACCAAAACATGTTATAACATAAAGCATAGCATATAACAAGATACGCAACATGGCATTTTATTACACAAGAATGTTAATTATACCATCAAAACATGCTATCTAATCAAGACATACTAAATAAATTCAAGACATGTCACATATTCAACGCACACAGTCAATATTAGCAGGAAATTTACTAATGCAACTACATGGCATGGCACATATGCATGCATATGATTCTCTAAGTACCTAATATGATGCATGTAATGCAATTTTTTTCTATCCATAATAGGACAAGGAAAATTTTCTTAAAACTTTTCATAATCAATAAGCAACGGAGAGTACAACATTCACCCAAGGTGAAATCATATCAACTGTAACAACAACCAGTATGAATATCAATCCCAACCCTGGTCACTTGGTCATTTCCCGTACATGGGGTGATCAGTCCCAAGCACGACTATTAACGCAAGTGCCGACACATTCCTAGTCTCCTGTCTACCAACCCAGAAATAGTAAGACAAAAGGAAAAGAAAGAACAACCACCTCTAATACCACTTTGTAACGACCTGAATCCGAAGCCATTCATGGTGCCCCGTACCCGGTTCGCCACATGACTTCAAGAGCATTCCCCCAAATGGAAGAGGCTTCTGACTAGCAGCGAGGGTATTGGGTAAGGTAGTTGGGTGAACTATGCCCTCAAAGGTTATAAAAGGAAGGAAACAATATATAACAGTGGAAGTAGTAAACAACATTCTCATCAGAATTTAACTGTGGAATACTTTATAAAATAATAAATAACTGGAACTTAAGATATGATGCATGGCATGTTATAAGTCTAATAAAATAGCCAAACCAAACAACAGGCTAGAAGCAATACAGTAAAATGAAAAGTAAAAACAAAGAAGCCAAAAGTCTCCTCACCATCGCAATCCATAGATTGGTCCCATGCTCTCCAGCTCCATGGAAAGTCAAGTACCTGAAGTAGAAGGTTGCTTTCCCTTATCTATGCCTGCAACAATATAACCTGTTTGGGCCCAAAAGCATGGTCCAAACAGGGTGTGAGACAAGGTCCTAGTAGACAACCACCCAAAGATATGTGCCTAACAGTTATTTAATACATGGCAGGTAAGTACAGTAGGCAGTAAACAGTAAGCAGTAAACAGGAAAGCACACAGAAGCTACAATCCAGTGTCTAGCATGCAAAGCACACAAGTAACATCCAAATCATCAAGTAGAAAATAAGGTAACCTCTAGGTATTTCTCACAGTCTAACCTCTAAAGTTCAACCTACCAGCACTAGCAACCCTTTGTGAAGCGCAGACAGTCTCACCCCTCTGGTTTAGCTAAAGAATAGACTCTCTGAGGAAGAACTCACCGTCAATTCCCCCTATAGTCTTGTATCGTGCTAAAGGCTCTCTGGGGAAGCACTCAGCGTCTCATTCCCCCTATGGCCCACGTTGAGGAACTATAGACTCTCTGAGTAAGCACTCATCTTCAATTCCCCCTTTGGTCTCACATCGTATTAAAAGACACTCTGGAGAAGCCCTTACGTCCATTCTCCCTATGGTCTACTACACTAGGTTCTCAGAGTCCTATGTCGAAATAAACATGCATAGCATGCATGTATCATCCAAGTAAACATCAAGAACTACTTGGAAATCATTCTAAGGCTCAACACCATAATAAAGCAACAGTTCCACTATCCTACAACTAGGCATGGCAATTGAAAAAATGCCTAATAAGAAAAACATGCAAGGAAAAGCACATGGACACAGTATAAATTATCCAAATTTACAAGCAATGATCTCTACTCAAGAAATCAAGCAAGAAGACAAATAACAGGGGGAAAACCGAAAACCCACAATTTATCTGCCCAAGGTAATTAGTGGAATTTGCACAAAATATTCACAGACTTTCTACGGAAAGGCACAAACCACCTACCTCGAGGTGAGAAGGATGGTATACTCAGATGTTGGCTTCCGGTTTTCCCTCGGAGTAGACCCAGGTTAACACGCCTTGCTTTATCGGTCACATAGTCGCACGTGCGGGACTTTGATGTGCGTATATATATATATATAGCTATACACATAAAAGTGATGTCTATAGGTAACCTGCAACATAAACACAATATATTGCTAAAATTAACAACTCAGGTAAACTGACTCTGGACCAGATAAAGGCTGCAAGGGTTCGCAGACTCAAATTCATAATTAGAAAGGCGTAAAATATACAATAATTGTGTATATTCATTTTCTTAACCAACATTGGCGATAAAACGTAATCTCACCCAAAATCGGTTGTCAGAGCATGGTCCAGGGCGTCCTGCGATGCTGTTTCACAATCGTGAAAATAGGAGAACGCAATAACTTATCAAACCCTAATCAAGGGTTTCGGTAAATTTCCAAATCGGCATTGAATCCGCTTTGAATCACAAAAGAGATGATGCGGACTATGAAGGAAGGTCTTACCTCCTCGGATTGGACCCAAACGAAGAAAGATGTCGGAGAAAACACTGCGCAAGAAGGACCCGCGTGATTGGGGTCGCGCTGAACCGCCACTATCCGGAAGTTTTACGCGCTGCACCAGGAGGATGAGTAGAGGATGTCACGCTAGGGGAGAAGCACAGAGGAGGATAGCCACTGCATCGTACGCCTTGTTGCTAGCCGCACAATACCCATGTGTTTGGTTCTCCGGTTCGCGCTCCTCGGCCATTGCATGGGCTGTTCCGGTCACGCCTAGTCGTGCGCTAGTAAGGATAGCAGACCGGGGGTGTCGCACTGCATGACTGCTTGGATGAGGCTGTGCGCTGCTCACCTGAGGAAGGTTGTGCCTCACACGGAGGTCTGGGAGAGGGGTTGCACACTGTAACAGGAATCACACAAGGGGGGATACGAGTGTTGATGCGCTGCAGGTAGAGCACGGAGGGCAGTAGCTGTGCAGAAGTCCAGAGTAGTTGTTCACTTGGGGGAGGCAACGCCTCATGCCGAGGGACGGAGGAGAGCTGGTCGCGCCCAGGGAGGAGAGGAAGGGGAGATATAGGTCGCTAGTCCGTGCGCCAAAGGGAGAGTCGCGCTATAGGGGGCACACCGGCAGTCCGGAGTTGCACCACTCTGCAAGGAGGTCTGCCGAGGGAGGCCTTGCGCCACTGCAAGGGAGAAGAGAGGCTGGCCGCACACTGTGGGGGAGGTCCGGATGTGGTTCCACGTAGGGTTTGAAGGAGGAGGCTTCTTGTATAGTTTTGGGGAGAAGAAGATAGAATAGATAAAAAAGAAATAAAAAAAAAAGAGGAAAGACACCACGTGGGCCCTACGTGATTGAAGAGAAAAAAAAGAACAATGGGTAAGGGGAAGTCATGCCCCCTAGCCCAACGCCTCTAAAAAACAATTCTTTTTCCCATATACTAATATATATATATATATATATATATATTAATCTATATAAATACATATATATATATATTTTACTCTCTATGTATATATATATATATATTATATGCCATCATTAATGTTATATTTATAATAACATTCAGAAGAATATAATAATAATAATAATAATAATAATAATAATAATAATAATGGTCAACAATATTTATTAATAGGATTAATTACACTTAAATCCTTAAATGGATTGTTCACCCATTTATTTAATTAATTAAGTCAACCATAACCCTTATTTAATTACCCAATTATTATTATTATATAGAATAATAATAATAATGATCAAAACTAATAATTATAACCAAAAATTTAATTAAACGCTCTCGTTTAATTAAACGCTTCATTGTGAAGCCACCTTAATTAATATAACGCGTTATTAAAATAACGAGCCTTTAATAAATTGTAATTATTCCTTTAAATCTAACCCAATTAATCCATCATTATTATTATCCAAATTAATAATAATCACCACCAATAATTATATTTACATTTCTCAAATAATCGTACGCTCTTTATTTAATTAAATCCATCATTGCGAACATGACGCAATAACGCGTTATTAAAAGTAACGCTTCCTTAAATAAAATTCAACGTTAATTAAAATCCGCTAACACTTGATTTTAAATTGACGTTCTTTGTCAAACTATGATGCCACATTTAATGGTGTTTGACCACAACATAAATAAATGCGTCTGTATAATAATAATAATATTTTAAAATTATTATTATTAAAACATCCACATTTAATCTCGTTTGACCATCATTTTATTAAACGCGTTTTCACAAAATTTAATAATAATAATCTCTCACTATTATTATTATTAAAACATCCATTAATTCAAATTAATTTGATAACATGTTTTATAATTGGTCAACTGGGAGACTTGACCCGCATGGTCTAACCTCCCATGCGTAGCCCGGTGTCATCGCTTGAACTGGTTCACACACTCGGAACCTTGTTCTGAAGTGTGGATTTAAAACTAACCCACTGATAAACAAAAATTTTAAAAAAACTCATATTTTATATGTTCTAAGAACACGGGTTCTTACGATCAACTTATGTATGTACATTATTCTTCACATCAGCGATATGATCAAGACTACTTCAAAATCAACCTCCCTATTTTATTCAAGATTTATTTCTGTAATGTTATCTTCCAAAGGAGTAGTTGGATAAAATTAATAATTTATTGAGTATTATGAGTTTTTTACTTCTAATGATACACTCAGAAGGATGAAAATTAACAAGAATCCTTGGAAAAAATTTTGGGTGGAAGAAAATGAAAGGTTGTATGATAAATTCAATCCAATTATAAATCTTTCCAGTTTTAAAAACAAATCTGACCCTAGTATGGAACCTGATAAGGTTGTTGACTATTCAAGTGAATAAGTAGGAGGTGAATAAGTTGCACCTGAGAAAAAAACTATCATATATGAAGAAGACAGTAGCCTACCTAACCCATAAGCTATAGAAGATACAGTTTCTAGAGGAATTGTTGCTGAAAAAGAACCTGCTTCTGGTATAGAATAAGAATCTCTTCTTGAAGAGAATTTAGAAGAACATGTTATTGAGTAAGGACCTATTTTTGTGGAATATATATAAGAACAATTTGAACCTAAAGTTATTCCTTCTACTGAAGAAATTATGGAGCAGGTTTTTAGATAACTAAAGAAGTGCTTGAATCTGCCAAAATAGAAGAAATAGAATTAGGCCAAGTGACTGAGTCTCTTAGTCCCAATAGAGAAGTAATAGTTTGGGGGGATCATAATCCCATTTTGGAAGGTACTAAAGTGAAGGTTTCAATTGATAAAATCCCAATGGACATTGTATATGAATTCCCCAGCTACATTGATGTCTTTGACTCTCAGTTGGCCTCAGTGAGAGGAATTTATCTCAAAAAAGCCTTTCAATTGAAACCTATTTCTGCACTATAAGTTTTCCCTTATAAGGAACCAAGGTCTATTTTGGTTTCTTCAACTGTGTTTTCATAAGAAAATTCAATATTTTTGAACCATGATGATTTAAAAAAATGGTGAAATTGTGAGGACTGGTTTTGAAAAAAAAAGTAAATCTCAACCTACTCTTGTATCTCATATAAGTGAACAAGATTTTGTAATGCTCTAGGATAAACTTGTCTGGAAAACACATCCAAGGATTTTACATGAAATTCAAGAGGTGAGGATTGAAAATCTGCAATTAACTGTAGAAGTAAAATCTTTAAAATCTGTGATTGAGGAACGGAGGAAGGAATTTTAGACAACTGAACCCCGTGTTTCTCGTTTCAACATAGAAGGTGTAAAAAAAATTGCTAAAAATTTGTGACTACAATCCAACCTAATTTGGTCTTTATTGTTTAGAATGTGGTTTCCAACAATTCCAAGCTTTAAAATGAAGTTTGAGGATTTGTATCTTCAATCAATGAGTTGTCGGTTGTTTTAAACAACTCTTTTGAGATATTTCTCAAGATCCTTCCAACTCCCTCTATAGTCATCTCAGCTCATTCTTCCTATGTTAACCCTACTCAACCATCACATCTATCAGACAGTGAGGTAATCATAAATGTTATTCAAGAAGAAATTCAGCCTTTAAATGGTCATTCTGTTCAATAGAGCCTCTCTAAGATTGTACAAAATAGTGAGCATGTCCAGGACATGGTTTGACTATATTCAAAAGAATCCTCTATTATAAACTTACTAAAAAGGTTGATTTCTACTTCAAGAAGATCTATACAAATCACCAACTGACTAGTCATTTCAAGTACCTTGTGGAAAATCTCAAAATCCCTCCTGTGACTCAATGTTTTAAGGATCAAGTGTAGAAAATGAAATAGTTCATATCTACATTGGAAAAGTTTATTGAGAATAAGGATGGTTTTGAAAAGGCTTTGCAATATGGTGGTGAAGTCTTCACTGATTTTATAAATTTATTGAAGCCTAATATCCATGTGAAATGCACTAAAATAGTGGATATTTTAGCTTCCCCTTTATGGTCTGGCTCAACCCCTTCCTCATCCACTTCCTTTCCTTCTGCCACCATGTTTGTATCTCAGGCTTTGATCCCAATCAAAACTATCATTATTGAGAAATCCTTGCCTCGGTCATCAACCAAACCAACTCTGGCACCTTCTATTTTTGAAGGAGTACCTCTTCCTTCTCTCACAACTGGCTCAACCCCTTCCACCACTTCTCCTTTTTCTTATATGGATACTCTTAATGTTTTTTCCAAGGGAAAATAGAAGACTACTAGCCCTAAAGAGAAGTGAAGGATGCCTTTTTATAGGGATGTTTTTCCCTTATGATTGTAATTCACCTTATCTTTCTGTCCAATATAATGTGCACTACTATTTTCTATTTTCCATCCTTACCTTCGTTTATTATTTATTTTATTTTTATTATTTTCTTTTTGATAATCCCAAAAGGTGGAGAATAAGAATATCCATTTAAATCTCTTTTAAATCCCACAGTTTTCATTTGAATCCCAGGATTTTCATTTAAATACCATGATTTGTGATCATCAAAAAGGGGGAGATTGTCGGCCTCCTCATGTGTTAATCTTGTTTTAATGATAATAAATCAATTATACCTTGTTTTACCCATCATAAATCATGTATAGATATTGTTGGTTTCCTTATAATTATATTATTAAAAATCACGATGTAAACATTTATAGTATCCTAATTTAGAATCTCAAAAATCATATTTGAATCTTATAAACTATGTGAGATCTTGTTCTATAATGTTTTATTGTATTAATTATTAAGTATAATCCATTATGTGAATATTATTTCTTAAGATAGTTTATAGATATTTGGGTAAGTCTAAGAAACTATAATTCTACCATAGGTTTCATATTTTGGAAAAGTCACTAACATTGTAACCCTGGCAACGTAACCCTAAAACCATAACTTATACACCATAACCAGTTTCAAATTTCATAAAGTCTATGGCACTGGTTACTTGCTACTATCCCTAAGACACCATTTCCCAATGACACTATTTCAAGACAAACTATGACATTGTTCCTTAATCACTTTGATGCCTTTTATAATTTAATATAAATGTTATTTCTAATGCTCATATTTGAGTCATTTAAATACGCTAACATAATTTATGTTTCTTTGTAGACATGTCACTTGACAGTATGAGGTACGAGGTGTAGAAATCATGATTCCTATCGGCTCTAATACATTCACCCCAAAATAAAAATAAAATCACAAGACATAGAGACATAGAATGAGAGAGTTCGAAAAGTGAAATTCATTCAGGATATAAGAAAATCCATACACTGAAGAATAGAAGAAGAAGTCTCGATTCCTGAAGGATGAAATGTTGTAGATAAGAACCTAATACTTTCTTGTAGTTTAAACCCTAAGAATAATAAGAGCTAAAAAGAACATCTCGTCTAACTGGAAACCAGAGCACGAGACTCATGATACTTTGTTTTCACAAGAGGACTCAAAAATCACACATGTTTCATCCTACAAGTCCATAACTACATAGAAAAACACTCAGATCATTTAAAACTCTCTTTAATCATCTTTTCTCTGTTGTGTATTGTATTTTCATACATTTTGAGTAGTATGTGTATCTGTATTAAAACACACATTGTATCCTACATTAAACTGGAGGATATGAGATATACTCACTTGAATATCTTTTTACACTTTTTTTGTGCATGTATAACTATGGAAGAGGTCTGGTGTGACCTATATGTTTGTTTTCCCACGAAGAACAGTGGAACAGGACTTCAGACCTGGACAGTCCTGTTTTCTGTTGTTAACCCTGGTCCAGGGTGCGGATCGAGTTTATTAATATAATATTCTTGGGGGTAGGTGATCACCAAGTGGAGTGTATTAGATTTGGGCTTGAGACTTAACCACTTGTTTTATCCCCTGTGTGTTTCTATTTAGTCATTCTCTATTTTAATTTATATTGAAGAAAACTAAATTTTACTTTGATAGTTTGTCTTGGATAATAGTTATAACTATTTTTCCTTATAAAATTAATTTCAAGGGTTGTATCAATATATCATATTGATATTATTGAGAATTAATCAATCTTCTGAGAAGCTATTTGAACATCCAAACTTTTATAATTTTATTACCATGATTAACTATAATTTTTTTATTTTAATATGTTTAATCTTTTGTATAAACTTTTTAACAGAAATTTTTATAGGAACAAAATTAACCCCCTCTTGAGTGTACAAATCTGACCAACATATATTATATCATGTGTACATAGTTTTTATGAAATAATGAAATAAATCCCAAAAAAATCTCAGATGGTAAATATGATACCACCATTAAATCTAGAATGTGGTATTTACCCTAGGCATGATATAACCTTTATGCGCATCGGGTGTTTGGTTTAAGAGTGATTGTGGGAGAATTAATAAATTAATTAGTTAATTAATTGATTATTATATTGTCAGACCTAATTCTCTTATATTTAAACCCTCTTATGAAGATTTTTTGGGGTTATATACATAACCCTTGGGATTTGAGAGGATCTGTGGATCAGAACCCTTGATAAATGACAAAGGATTGTGGATTGATGATTGGTGTGCCAATAAATTTATCTTCAATAGATGAGTTCATGGATCTCCTCAATGACAATGATATACATCTGTTCTTCATCAGTGATCAATCAAATAACAAGGTGTGTATTTTCTTTTATTTTTTTTTAATCTTTTTTTTATTATCCTATATCATGTTTAGATCAATATTTATAGAAAACTGATTTTCATTCAATCATTGACTTGTGTATGTTGTTTTCTCTACCTCGAATTGGGGATTAATATTATTTTTCATATTTGATTATCCCTTTTGATCACCGATTTCTTTACCAAAAAAATGGAATCCTACCTGAAAAATGGCCAATTTTCATTTCATGCTTTTATTTTTTTTCTTTTCACCCCATGTTCTTCTTATAATCATTTTCATAATTTCATTTGGTTGAAAGTTCGACAATACTAAAACCTAATCATTGTGTAGTTGATCATTAGAAAAACATATCATTTATACAGGTTTGGATTTGGGATCCTAGGAATAATTGAGTTGTGATATGGTGTTATAGGATATTTCACATGGATTGTATATTGTATCAATGGTTTTTATCTATGGTTTTTTATACAATTGTATTATGTGGCGGGTAGAATTCTTGAGTGTACTAGGTGGATAGAATCTGGAAACCAAAAATGATTTAGAATTATTAACCCTAGATCTAATTTAATTGGTCAATTTCATGACTGGATTTTATGTGGTGGTATCATGACCGAAGACATGTGAGAGATTTTCAGCTTTCTAGAAAACCCTAACATACAAGTTGTGTACTTCAGAAAAAAAACACATCATGTTGTCCCTTTTATTTAGTGGGTAGGGTTCTACATGGAGTTAAATATCAAATTGCATGTGGGATTTCCATACTGCATGTGACTTTATGTTGTTGGCTTGGTGTATTCCATAGGGGTACATGGACATGGACATAGAGAATTATAAAAGCACATACAGTATACATGGGCACAAACATTACCAAAGTACCTAGACATTTTCAGAGTACTCAGACATGGTCAGAGAACCTGGGAATGATCAAAGTACATGGTCATGGCCAGAATACATGGGAATAGGTTGTAGTACTTGGGAACAAGATGGAGGACACATGTATACTTGTGATATCCAGGACACATCGTGTACTCCATGTTGGAATAGTGAACTTATTCCAAGAAAGTTTGAGGCTCGCATTCTCTTTAGTATAGATTAGTATATGTAGGGTGATTCCCTATGAGGTTATATGAGGCATCTCGTCTTGATAATAGGATGATTTATCCCCTATATGGGAAAGACTTGGATAGAATCAGGTATCCCCCATGTGGCCCAAAGTGTGATCCTCTATTATAGCTCCCTAGGTTGGTTCTGGAATCCCATTATATATTATTAGTGTGATTGATTCCCATCCCAAATCCTTACTATATGTAGGGTTAGGTATCCCCTATAGGCCTTGCGTGAGATCCCCTATCTCTATACAGATCTTTTTAGTTTTATGAAGAATCTTCTTTATAGAAATTCCTGAGGAGCATGACCTATCAGATGAGTTCAATCAATGATATCATCAAGCATACCAAGGACAACATATATAAATATTACATCATTTTATATGAATATTGATTAAATGTAATGACAATACACATATGTGGACCAGAAATGTTTAGATTATTTTGATATTATATAAATAATATTCTTATTCCACAAAATATGTTCAATATCTCCTATAAATATATTTTCATTTAGTACTCTTCTTAGACATACCCTTCTTAGAACATTTCTTCAAAACCTAGGGAAAGGAAACATAAGAAGAGGTGAGATAAGATGATCAGTAAGGGTAAACGTGGGAGATATAAATCCTTATAGTATAAGATAATCACAAGGGTATGATTACATATTCACGTGCATTTTCTCAACAGAAAATATTACTACATAGAAAAACCTATTTCAAAATATCTAAAATAAATTCATTGAATGATTTATGATCAATAAGGATGTCAGAGAACTGATCATCTTACAAGAGTCATAACATGGGAATATTGTATCATAAGCATAAGAAATCATTATCTTATGAACATTTATAAACACAATCTTTTCCATTTATAATATTATGAGAATATAAATAAATAAATCATAATAAAGCATCAAAATGTGAACAATTCAGTTCAAAATAATTTCCATTCATTTTCCTATGATCATACCTAGAAATTATAATGATTTGTGTTTTGAACAGGATAAAAATGAAATGTTTTTTTAAATTTTAATTTACTAGATGAGTTTTTTTAAAATTGATATTTGGAATGGAATTTTGAAAGTTGTAACATTTTAAGGTGATGTTTTTGGACTTAAGTGAAGCTTCAAGAAGATTCTTTGGTGTCTTGAGGAGTTTCGACACTGCCAGACCCATAAAATCGCATTTTTAGAGATATATAGAGGGTGTATAGTTTTTCAGAAACTATGTATCCTAGAGCCAAAACATAGCATCTTTATGCAAGTTGACAGAGGTTGTGTGCATGAGCAGCGCATGGGTTTCCAAACTGTACACCTATCCCGCATGGTTAGTGGTTTTGGTTAGTACATAGAAACTATTCACTGCATGGTTGGCACATGGTTTCCAAACCGTGTGGTCATCCCTTGCGGGGTGCCACTGTTGCCCAATAAAGGGTGCATGGTTCGTGCACGGTTTGATAAACCAGGCATCCCAAACCATGCATCATTTCCCTCTTTTAAATATGAATTTCATTAATTAAAATTAAAAATAATATAAAAATAACATAACATTACTCCTTCCCCTCCATTATCGCATGATTACCCTCCCTAGGATCCTCCATCGTGCGACACACCTCCTCCCTTGGATCCACCTCATTTGGTTGATTTTCAACCTTATTTCTTCATAGTTCCTCTCTAAATCTTCAAGTTAATTCCTTCTTCTCCTCCTTTATCCCCTGGTATTTAAATTTTCTTCTTCTCTTATCCCTATTTATGTGCGTTTGATCCCTATGTATGATTTAACCCATATTTTGGTGTATTTTTCCATTGTAAGGGTTTGTGAAGGGTCTCTTAGGACCCCTTAATGTGTGTTCTGGTATCCACTACTGAAGGAAAGGTGGATTGGTTTGATTATATTCTACTCCAATGGTTGGGGTAAGGTTTTCCTTTGTTGTTCATTTTTTTCTCAATTTATAATTGGGGATTTTGTAATTTTGGAGGTACAGGTAATATTCCTCGGGTGTGTTGTTCCTTTACATAGTGTTTTTGAGTTCCTTGTATTCTTTATAGAGCATTTGAAAACTCCTAGAGGGATTTCAGTCATATACATTGGAATTTATATAAATATATATATCTTACATGATCATATTTCCTCATGTAGAGGGGAATATGTACATTGTATTAAGAAGTATATAAATATAGGAATTTATGTGTGTGAAAGTGTGGATCGTTCATTACCGTCATCAAAGTCATCAAGTGATGAGTGTTCAACTTGGTCTACTCTTGATGTAGGATCCCTTTACTTTCCCTTTAAATTTACCAATGCATTAGTTTCCTACTTAATTAATATGTTATACTTTTTATTCTCTTTATCAGTAGTTTATTTCTTAAATGCCTCCTTTGATAAATTGGCTAAAATGATTAAACATAGTAAATGATGTTTTGGATAAACAAAGGCATGATTATATAATAAAACCCCTCCAACAGAGGTGTGAGGTCTTTAAAACTGGAAATTAATGATTATAAATTTATTCTTACTTGGATTATTGTCTTGATGTCTCCTTATTCGTTTTTCCATGGTTAGTAAATGGCATGTTTAGGTCTTTATCATTCTTTAAAAACTGATTAGTTTTCCTTATAAATGGAAATTACCGTGTAGGAATTTTATTTCATTCCAATGACACCCTTCCTTGAAATTTTATCCTTAGATATGATGTTTCCATGTGTAAATGAATAGAAATAGTTAAATTGAAGAGACTATACATGTTGGGTTGCTTTATAAAAAGGGAATTCCCATGTGGTATTTGCCCTATTTTCCCATGGTACCTTCTAAGTACCACTTAAACCTTGATATGTGAGTTTCTTTAGATAGTTTAATTAAATTTCATGTATTAAATGGTTCAAATGAAATGGATTTCATGAAATGGAATTGAACATGGCTATTGTAATACATAAGAGGTATTTCCTTGTGTATTATACAAGAAATGTAAATGAATTTTTTAATCAGTTATATACAAATTAAAATCATGAGAGTTACTGCCTCATGGCTAGCATTATGAATGTGATGACACCCATACATGGGTTTGATAAATGACATGAATGAGTGGTATTTTCCTCATGAACTGAATTACATATGTGGCCAAGCCTATGGTAATGTTTTAATTGAAATTCTAAAGATTTTTTCCTTATGTATAAATATGAAAATTAATACTTATATGGAAATGAAATTGACTGATAAGATTCATGAGAGGTTAATGCCTCATTAATTATATATTATTAATGATTACACCATATAGGAAAGCAGAGCCAAGGGACCTTGAGATCCCTTGGGAGGGAATACTGTGTGAACATCCCAACTAAAGCTAGGGTGTTGACCATGAGTGATCCCCTAGTGATGGATGCCTTTGGGTTAAGTCTTGATCATTCCAGTAGTTGGTCTAGGGGATAGACCATTAGAGCTCCCCTAGGTAAGTATTTCTTTGGGTTACATCTTTGTCCTTATAGAATGAGGATCCAAGGTATTGTGAGTGCCCTTGTGAGGGGAGACTATGTGAGATTCCTAGCTAGAGATAGGGGATTGACTATGAGAGCCCCTTGGTGATGGATTTTCTTGGGTTACATAGAGGTCCTTCCAGCAGCTAGAGCAAGGGTATTTACTGCGATAGCTCCCATGGTGATTGATGATAGTGGGTTACGTCTCTGACTTTCTAGAACGAGTTTCCCAAGAGACAATGGGATCTCTTGGAGTTGGGCTAGGGGTTAGACCCTGAGAGCTTCCCCTGGTATATAGATGTAAGACTGTTAATTCCCAATCCCTCCCAATATATATATAAAACTATACTATATATATATAGTGACATGCTCAGAATATTATATAGGTTATAAGATAAAGCAAGTATATCCATCAGGTGTCCCTTAGGAACCTTGATTGGTGGTTGTTTATTTATTTAATTTTGTTTATTAATTTTCACTACCAGTATATTGTTTAATTAATATTGCACTGTCTAGATTGGTCTAGACTCTATGGGTTCTGGCCTACTGATATTTATATCTCACACCCTACTCAATACTCCATTTCACTTGGGTACCCAAGTATTTCTTCTATTTATAGAACATTAAACATTACTTGTTGGTGTGTTCTTATAATTGGGAGTTAGGAGAAAAGGATAGAGCTAAAGCTCAGGATTATCATGGAGATATCATTTGGTACTTTTAGTTATTTTCATTACGTGAGTCCTACAGTGTTTTGAATTGTAAAGAATGTTGTATGTTTTCTATTTGTAGTTATGTAATGTCACTATGAAATGAATTCATCTTCTGTATAGACTAGCTTTGGAAACCATTTTTATTAAGTTTTTATTATTTGTCTTCCACTTCTATCTTCCATTTATTTATTTATTTTGTTGTTATATTCTATTTGTTATAATTATACCATTGTTCCACACTGATATAATGGTATAGTCTCCCCACTATCACCTCCTGAGACCCTCACTACTAGTCGGCTGCCTCTGGCATATGGGGAGATGCACCTGAGGCCATGTGACCCATCAGTTTAGCAACCACTTTTGATTGTAAGTAATTTCATGACATTACAAAGTGGTATCAGAGGTAAATTGTTCATTTGTCTTAATATTTTGGGTTGGTAGTCAGAATACTAGGAATGTGTCAATGCCTGGAAAATAGTCTTGATTGGGATGATCACCCCATGTATGGGGAATTAAACAAGTGTTCAGGGTTGGGATTTTTTTCATGGTGTTCGTTATTAAAGTTGATATGATTTCACTTTGAGTTATTGGAGTGTTTTCCACTTCTGATTGATTTATGGGATTTACAATATGCCTCCCTTGGCCTAGTATGGAAAAGATGAATCATAGAATGCATCATATTAGGAACATATGAACTCACATTCCATTATTATTCTATTCCATTTAGATTCATATGTATTTCGATTGTTGATTTTAATTGTGATGCTTGAATGTATTTTGTGCCTTATATTAATTAGCATGCCTATTTAGATAGCATGCTTTAGTGATATATTTATTATGCTATCCTATTTCAATGGTACCTATTTAGTAGAATTTTTTCCTAGTATCGTGCTTATGTTCTTATTATAATGCTTATGTGTTTACTTCTAGAAATGAAATTCTAGTTTTTTTATATACATAAATGGTTTCATGGACTGTAAAAATGTTGGTTGTGTATAAATTGAAACCATTTTTTATTCTAAGGTGTATGGGAGCCTTATAACTGGGAAAGGTTAACCCATAGATTCCAACTATCTTGAGTATAATATATATACATTTTATGGATATTGTTAAAATTTAATGGTTATTGAATTTTAAATGTTAAAGTTATTTGGTTGTGATTAATGGTAGCCATATTTTAAATTATGAATTGTATGGGTACTTCATGAATAGGGGAATGGTAACCCATATTATATTTAATTTCATGATTCATTATAAAATACTTATAATTGTAAAAGATGCCTAATTTTTATCATAAATTAAATGGTTAAATTATAATTTCACAATTGAACCCCATATAGGCTAGTTGGGGAATATTTATTACGAAATGCCAATTTTGGGGGTTTGAAACATTAATAATTTAGAAACTTATATTGGGTTGCATTTTGATGAGACTAGGTTGGTTAAAATTGGGACCCTTGTAGGTATTCTTATTTATTAAAAAAAATTCTAATAAATTTCTTAATAAATATGAATAGTTAATAAATGTTTAGAGTTTTAAAAGGAAGACTTATGAATCTTGCATGATTTTATCATGGGGTGTTAGCTAAATAAAGTAACATGTGTATTTGTTTTATAAAATGGTACCTGATGTTTTGATTAAATATTTTAATGATTAAAGATTAAATGTGAATAAATGTAAAGGGATTGGAAATGGAACCCTTGGTGGTTTCTTTTATTTAAAACTCTTGTGTATGGGTGGTTTGAGTTTATCATTAGAGTTTCCATGGAACATAACTATAGGTACTTTCCATAGGATTTCTCCTTTTTAGCAATGGATTGAAGACTAGATTTTTAACTTGGTGAATTTTTTTAGCATGACCATGCGATAGGTTCAGCACTTGTGTTTTTTTAAAGAGTTATCATGTTGTAGGTATCACCCTTAGAGCTTGAGTCCTTGCATTTGTGGTGAGTTATCTAAATTTTGGTTCTATTTGGGTGTTTTTATCCCTTTTTAGACTCTTTTATTATAAATTAAACCCTATTTTGGATGGGTTGTCATGTTTTTTGGGCCTTGATAGTGGCATGAGAATCATGAAATTCTCAGTTTTAGTTGGCTAGACATGACTTGGTCATGATCAGTTGTTAGGTATATTGCTTAACCCTTTCTTCTTCTTCAATGATGGATGACTCGGTATGTCATCTTCCAAGTTAATGTTTGTATGGGGAAATAAGACGATGGTATAAATCTCTTGTATGGTCATCCAATACTTGAATGCATAGCGATGGTACTCCTATGGGTAGTATCTAGGATGTAACAACTTTCTTCAAAATCTCAGGGTAGTATGCATTCACATAAGTGGTGTCGTCAAGTGTTAAATGATGAAACATACTGGTTGAGTTCGGTAGGCTCGTTGAAACTTGAGAAGTTATGTATAGTATCAAGTCATCTCTGGAGTAGAGTGACCTGAGAATCAAATAAAGAAGTTTGTCCTAATTCTCTGGAGGACTTCCTAGAGGCTCGGGTGTTTTGACAAGACAGTCAGTGTGATTTTTGATTTCTTTGAATACTTTGATGTTGTGATCAAGAATCAGAGGAGCATCACACATTCATTTAAGGTGTTTTTGCTCTAGCACGTTTTTTGAACAGCTAGGTTATCTTCTCCATCATCGACTATAACACTCATAAGGTGGGGAGCAACATGACAGTCCTAGTGGTTATGTTCCCTTCTGTAATGACCCACTGATTCTTATTGGATTGAGAGTACAATGAGTTTTTAATCAGCCTTAAGTGACATCCCCAAGATTCCAAAGGCTAGAAATAAATTCCTAAGGGTCAAAAATAAAAGTGGTGGAAATTTTACCATTTAAGAATAAAACCATTAACCAAATAGTAATCTAAATTATTCATGAACAATTGAAAAGAAACTCAACAATTTAATATATCTCAAACCCAAATAAAAGTTTTAAATAGTTGAAGACTCAAAAAATATAAAAGAAAACAAAAAAACCAACTAAATACTCCAATAAGACCAAAAAAATCCAAGCTTTACATACCATGTGCTCCAAGATCACCAAACATCCTGAGCATCAGGAAGTGGTGCTAAAAACGTGTGAAACATTACCTTTTCCCCTATCTCGGAAGATCACATATAAAAAATCACCAAAGTGCAAAATTAGGGATGAGTATAAAACTCAGTAGGTTTTCCCCCAATGACTTTCCTACTCATTCCACAAGGATAAAAGAGTTAGAAACAATTATATAAAATGGTTTATGTAAAACAGCTTCTCAAAAACAGTTTATAACTAAATATAAACAAGTTTCCAAAAACATTTATAACCAAATTCATACAAGTGAAATTGAAACCAATTTTATAGGAAATTATTTTTATAGAAAAATAAGTGAACATAGTTTTAAAAAAATTTCTCAACATTCCTTTGGCATACCCAATCCATTCCACACTTCCACACAACCAACCATGAATGCTACGCGATGATAGTTCCATAATCATGAGTGGCTTCTCATTTATATACCATGTCGACATAAGGTAATTATATCCCATGTTCCATTAACCCTTTGGTACCGAGCATAAGTTCATATTTCAACAAATCCCCATATATTTAACATGAATTTTCACACCAATATTCCCAATGATCATTCCAAAAAGACCCTTTCAATAAAAACACCTTATTATTGAAAACCATTTCCATTAAAACCATTTCAATGCCAAATCATTTCAATAAAACACCCTTTATATAGAAAACCATTTTCCATCAAACCATTTTAAAATTCCATAAAATCCATAATTTAAAATCACCATTTTAAATTCAAGAAACAAAAACAATTTGCACAACAATTTATCAAGATTTCAAAAGTCTACCAAAAATGATAAATCATCACTAAAGAGATTTTTTCCATGTATCAAACCAATATTTCACAATAAATATTATACAATTTACTGAATTTGAAACTAATACAATCAATTATATTAGTATGAGTCGATAGATAAACCACCTACCTCAACGGTTTTGAGGAAACTTGACCACAGACGAAGAACGCTCAATAAAATCGAGTTGATTCTTTACGAAACCACCTTAGATCTCTTATCATAGAAAGATCAAGAAAAAATATTTACTTATTTGTCCTACACACTCATAAATATTCACATAAAAGGTGTAGATCTGAGATACCAATAAGAGAGGAGTAGTATATCTAAGTAGATCTAAGAAACTAATCAAGAATGATCACACACCTCTAGAATATGTCTTCGAATCGCCAAGGGAAGCCTTTGGATTTACTCTAAATCTATTTGAAGAGGTTATCCTACCATAAAAGAAGATAAATTCAGTGTTATGGGTGATTATGAGAAAATATATATAAACATAGAGGCAAAACATGTGAGATACAATTTTTTTATCTTAGTTAAAACATGTGCATAGTTAGTTTGCATGGTTAGACAAACCGTGCTCTAACTGTGCATTAGCTACTATCTAGGCGGACCCTCATACAGCTTACTCAAATGGTCTCCCTATCCAAGAAAACATCGTGTCAAATTTCTCTACCTCAAATATACTATTGTGCATAGTTTCTATTAGGATTCCCAAATGGTTTTGATAAACTGTGTGCAACCTATGCACCTCTCCTTTAGAAAATCCATCAAATGGCCCAAAGGCCTTCATTTTTTTTATTGATTTTGATAATCCACCTTTCAAGGGGTGAGGTGGAACCCTTACAAGGCCCGTATGTTTAAGTATTACATGTCCCGTAGGCCTTATAGGAATTCATTTCTTGTAGGCTTTAGACATTACACACAACCCAGAATAACTACTTGGAACTGCTCCTCCCCAACATCTTCATCGTAAAATCAGCTCTCCACCTTCGCATGGATTTTCGGCTAGGTTATCCTGTGCATGCACAGGCTTATCCCGATGGCAGGTTCCATACCCTCTAATTCTTGCAATCTGTGTAGCTTCTACTGTGGTGAAATATTATTACTCATCCTCATATAGAGCTTGTTCTTTGCAGGTTGTCTTGTTTGAATCTGCACATAAGGTGGCCCGAAGGCCTTGAGGTGGCCCCAAAAATTATATAAAGATCACCAAACTCTCCTAATTTCTCCCTTATACTATATAACCATAATAAAATAAATGGTTGTTTACCATAAATTGGGGGTACTACATTCTCCCAACCATCTATATTTTTGTCCTTATAAAGTATAAATCCATTTTTCCCTAAAAGAGTTATGGCCATTGTTCTTTCATTTCATTCTCGCATTCCCAAGTCTCTTCTTGAATATGACCATGTTTCCATATTACCCGAAATAGCTCGATACTTTTTCCATGAAAGACATTCTCTTGTATATCCACAATATACACTGGGAAATATACCAATGAAGCATCTGGATCTAGGTCAATGAGATCCCATATTATCACATGGTCAGGATCAATATAATATATTTTCAACTGAGATAGGTGGAATACATTATGCACCAAACTGAACCATGGTGGTATTTATAAATGGTATTCCACCTCTCCAACATGTTCTAGTATCTCAAAGGGGTCTATGTATCGATGATATATCTTTTACTAATTCCCAAAATGATAATTTCTAAGCCTTGGATAGATCCTCAAAAACACATGATCACTCATGGAAAATGAAAACGACCTTCAAAGATGGACCATATAAGATTTATGATGACTCTGAGCCATCTCCATCCTTTTTATAATTAACTGAATCTTATACATTGTTTCCTAGACAAGGCTCATCCCAACTAGTGAAGTTTCACCTATTTCCACCCAGCATAGTTAAGAACAACAAGGACACCCATACAATGCTTCAAATGGAGCTGTATGTATCAAGTCTTGATAGTTATTATTATATGAGAACTACACTGAGGGTAATTGGTCCACCCATGAGCCACTGAAATCTGTTACACAAGCCCACAGTATGTCTTCCAAATTTTTTATCATCTTTTTGGGTTTCCCATCAGTCTGAGGATGATACACCGTACTCATATTCAACTGAGTGCCAAGGGCGTTCTGTAAGGATTTCCATAAATGAGACATGAACCTCAAATCTCTATCTGAGACTATTGACAATTCTATTATATGAATCTTTACCACTTCATGGATGTATATTTGTGACAAATCCTCCACCATATGAGTTTCACAAGTTGGAATTAAATAAGTCGACTTAGTAAGCTAATCCACTATCACCCATATGGAATTGTGTTTTTGATCCGTTTTTGGGAGACCTATAACAAAATCCATCGTTATCTTCTCCCATCTCCACACTGAGATAGGTAAAGACTGTAACATACCTATTGTCTCTGATGCTATAATTTCACATGTTGAAAAGTTAAGCACCATGAGACAAAATCAACCACCTTCTTTTTCATTCCTTTCAACCAAAACTGCACCTTCAACACCTTATACATATTCTATGTGCCTGGATGTATGGTCCATCTCCAATGGTGCTAAGCATGAAGGATTTGTTCATGACAGGCCATAGGTACAAAATTTGATCTCTAAAACACAAAATTGAACTCACATCAAATTTCAAACCCTCAATGGTCTCCCCACAATTGAGTTTTGAACTCATAATCAGGCATTCTTCATCAGATGTTTGTGCCTCTTTGACCATATTTACCAAATTCAAAACTAGCATAACTAAAAATAAAACCACAACATCACCTTGGTCTTCATATTCTACATGAATTTCGGCTAGGACTGACATCAACTATCATTCATCTAAAGTTTATTTTACTAACTGAGTATATGACTTTATTCTTAATGCATCTGCCAATGAATTCCCTTTTTGGGGGTATAAATCAAGTCAAAGTAAAACATTAGTAGATATACCATCCATATACTTTTCCTCAGATTCAAATATCACTATGATAAAATGTGTTTCAAGATTTTTTGGTCCATGAACACAAAAAAATTCTCACCAAATAGATAATGATTCCAAGTCTTCTAGGCATGAACAACTACTGTTAATTCAAATTCATGTGATGGGTAATTCTTCTCATGCACTCTCAAATTCCTTGTACCATACACCACAATATGGTCTCCTTGCAAAACAATATGTCCCAACCCTGTTCCCAAATCATCATAGTACACCACGTATCCCTACCCTGATTTTGGAAAAATAAAGATAGGTGCTGAAGTAAGACATAATTTTAGCTCTTTGAAAGACTTCCAACATTCCTCTATCCATTGTAATAAAGTATTCTTCTTTGTCCAAGAAGTCATTGATGAGGATATCCATGATATTTCACACACAAAGCACCAGTAGTAACTAGATAGACCAATAATACTTCATATATCAAGTACATTTTTCAGTGGTTTCCATTAGATAACAATTTCTATATTTTTAGGATCCACCTAAATTCCTTTTTATGAAGTCACATGGCCAAAAAAACATACCTCCTATATCTAAAAATCACACTTAGATAGATTTTCATACAAATGGTGATCTCTCAAAATTTGTAACATTATTTCTAGGTGTTTATCATGATCAGATCTTGTCTTTGAATAAACCAATATGTCATCTACAAACACCACAACAAAAGAGTCCAAATATTATTGAAATATCTGATTCATCAAATCCATGAAGACTGATGGTGCATTCATGAGACTGAAAGGCATGACTATATATTTGTAGTGTTTGTATCTGCTTCTGAAAGATTTCTTCAAAATATCTTCATTCTAAACACAAAATTGATGATATCAAGATCGAAATTCAGTTTTGAAGAACCACTGATCTCTCGTAAATTGATGAAATGGATCACCAATGTGTAGAAGTGTATACTGATTCTTTATTGTAAGTTGGTTAAGATTATCATAATCGACACATAGCCAAAGAGTTCTATTATCTTTATTTAAGAACAAGATCAGGGATTCCCACAGAGATGTACTTGGTTGAATAAAACCCATGCTTTATAGCTCCACAAAAGGCACTTTCAATTCCCTTAACTCAATTGGTTCTATACTATAATATGTAATGGAAATATGACTGGTCCCTGGAAGGAGATCAATAATAAACTCCACTTCCCTTATAGGTGGTATCTCTGAGAAGTTATCAAAAAATACATCTGTAAATTGATCCACCTCTACTGGAAAACAATCATCATGGATCTCTTCTATCGATGATAAAGTTAATGCATCCAAATGGTAAAATATTTTTCCCTTCACCAGTGCCAACAATCAAGTTTTACCCTTCTTCAGGACCTTCTCCCCATTGAATAAATTCTCACTATCATCCTTAGTCACGAAACTAATTGTCCTCTCAAAATAGTAGATGTGAGATTTGAACACTATCATCCAATCCATAAAGAGTATTACATCATATACATCCATCTCCAACATTAAGTAGTCCCATATTAGCTCAACTCCATCAACAGTTATAGAAAATTCTCTACACACAAAAGATTTACATTCTCTTTCACTGAGAGGAGTTTGCAGTTTTATCACAGAGGGCATCATTTCATGTCTTAAACATAGTAGGTAAATAAAAAAAGAATCAATTAAGGAATGTGATTCACCGGTATCAAACATTACTTTCAATAAGGTATAATTTAAAATAATCATACCTCTCACCATAGATTGTCCAGCCTGATCATCCACAATCATCTGCTCAGCTCTATACAATTTTTTCATCGATGCACTCTAATATTTATTGCCTTGAAGAGATTTTGAATGCTAAGGAGTCATTTTATTTTGAGAGTCACCAGGTCTAGCTTTACTTTTCTAATGAGTCTGGTTCTATGAGCCTCATTTTTGCGAAGCATACAATGCTTGTGACATCTAAGAAGTGTCTTCAGCACCAGACCTCAGAGTACTTTGAAAAAAGTGCTTAATTTGTACCAGATTTTTGCAATTATGACATCATATTGGTGGTGTTGTACACTCCCACTTTTTGTGGCCAAAGGAACAACATTGGTAACATCCCACTTTTCTCTTTGGTCATGGAGAAAGATTTACTGATCCAGCTGTCAGATTCTGATTCCTACACCCACCTTGGAAATAGGTATCTCTCTTTCTCTTTATCCTAGCATTAGAGTTTTCACCATTTCCAGTAGGGATCATCATACTTCCTCCTCCCATAGCTTCTGAGATGTCTCACTTGGTGACCACTGCTCTATTCACCATCTCTATATAGCCATTAATACATAGAACCACAATCTTCCATCAAATTTCCTACTTTAGATCTAATATGAAGATGCATTCCTTTAGAGATGTACTCACTACAACTTTTGGGGAAAAGTATACTAAATTCATGAATTTAGCTATATACCCTATGATAGAGAGATTATCCTACTTTAGGTTAAATAAGTACATCATCTTATGGATCTTGAACATGTTAGGTTACATTTTTTTATTAAACAATTCCTCAAAATCCTCCCAAGTAAGGTCTTGATCTGCTTTAGCATGAAAAAATAGTTCCCATCACTAGAGTGCAAGGTCCTCAAGAATATGTGTCACCAGCTTGACCTTTACCTCCACCAGTGTTCCAATGAACTCAAAGATATGATTCATCATACTGAGCCACACCTCTGACTTCTCGAGTTCAGAATCTCCCCGTAATATGGATGGATTCTGCTTCATGAACTGTATAGAATAGTCCACATGCCATAGATCATCCCTCTGGTTCCCCATGTCCACAACCTGAAACACCTAGAAAATTATCTAAATAATATCTTGGTTCAACTATGGCTTAGGTGCAACCACATTCTCTACAGCTTCTTCTGGTTGGTTCATACGATGCCTACCAGATTCCATTTTTTAAACAAACAACAAACTCTATAAGTCGCACTCTCTAGCAACTGATGGATTAGTATTTAAAATCTATCATATCAAATATCACAACATTGTTTTCCAATAACAACCTTTTTCATGTTCAACTTTTGTTTTTGATCAATTCAATCATGCTTTTGAAAATCAAACCATTTTCAAAATACACCAAGTATCCTCTTTTTAAAATCTATCATTTGAAAAAAAAATGCATTTTTTAAAATTTACACCTTTTCACAAGATCATATATCATTACTCTAAATGAAATATGAAATCCTATTAGGAATTCATTAATCTAATTCATGAAATACTCAGATCATTGGCTAAACCCATGATAATAAAATTTTGGTATCCTATAAGTGTCTCCAAAACACTTACGTACCCAACACCCTGGTAACTTGAATTTCAATATAAATGGGTTAGCTACGTCCTTTTATGATATACATTTCATGTCCCAAGAATCCTACTCCTTTCTAATATCACAACCCAAGGAATAGACAAAGTTGAATCAACTCCAAGACTAAGAAATTGAAATCTACTTGTTAGTAAAGGACCGAACAAGATGATACCATTTGTAATAACCCACTAATTCTCATTGGATTGAGAGTTCAACAGGGAATTACTGGCCTTAAGAGACATCCCCAAGATGAAATGGGCTGAAAATAAAAGCTAAAGGGTTACAAATACAAGTGTGGAAATATTTACTTGTTATGAATAAAACCATTAACCAGACAGTACTCTAAATGTTGCATAAACAATTTAAAAGAAACTCAACAATTTAATCTATCTCAAAACCACATCAAAGTGTGAAACAGTGGACACCCCAAAAAATATCAAAGCAAACAATGGAAACCAACTAAAGAATCAAAGAAGAGCACAAAACTCCAAGCTCCACATGCCCCATGCTCCAAGATCACCAAACAGCCCTCGCATCATGAAGTGGTGCTAAAAACATGTGAAATGTTACCTTTTCTCCTATCCCAAAATATCACATCTGAAAAAGAACCAAAGTTCCAAAGTAGGGTTGAGTATAACACTTATTAGCTTTTTCCAAATGACTTAACTACTCATGCCACTAGTGTAGAATATTTAGAAATAATTATATAAAATATTTTATATAAAACAATTTCTCAAAAAATGTTTATAACTAAATATAAAAAAGTTTCCAAAACTATTTATAACCAAAAGAATACAAGTGAAATTGAAACCAATTTTCTAGAAAGATATTTTTTCCAAAAAAAATAACTAAATAAATATTTAAAACCATTTATCAATATTATTTTGGCATACCCAATCTATTCCACACTTCCACACAACCCATTGTGCATCCTACGCGATGACAGTTCCATACTCATGAGCAGTTTCTCCTCAATCAACCAAGTCATCAAAAGTTAATTGTATCCCATGTTACATTAACCATTTGGAACTAATAAAAAGTCCATATTTCCACCAAGACCCATATATGCATCATGAACTCACACACCAATAAGCCCAAGGATCATAGCAGAAAAACCCTTTCAATAAAAACACCTTTTTATTGAAAATCATTTCCATAAAAACCATTTCAATGCCAAAAAAATCAATAATAAACAGTTTTATTGAAAACCCATTTTACATCAAACCATTTTTAAATTCCATCAAAACAATAATTTAAAATCACCATTTTAAATTCAAGAAACTAAATCAATTTTCCGAACAATTTATCAAGATTTCACAAGTATACCAAAAATGATAAATCATCACTAAAGAGATTTATTCCATTTATAAAACCACGATTTCAAAATAAATATTTTCCACTTTACGCAATTTGAATCTAATACAATCAATTCTATCAAGAGGAGTCGAGAGATAATGTCATGACCCATCCCCGAGGTCCATGCTGTGACTACCCCAAGCCCGCCTTCCACATGCCAGGGGCTAGCGACTAGCACCAAAGGCGTAAATCCCGATAAAAGGGAAGGAATTGCCTTTATAAAAGAAAACAAACACCACAGTGTACGTAAAATGAAGAAAACACTAAGTAAACTATAAAACAAATGTGTTGGAAGTACAATGGGCCAGAAATACAAGCCCAAAAGAAAGGTATAGCTACAACTAAAAGTAAAGTACAACTCAATGGACAACAACTGAAAGGTGACAAGCTGCTACTGGATCATCCTCCAGCTTCCTACCTGAAGGGTAGGTACAGATCTACTCCTCAACACTCCACGTCTGTCTGTCTCCTCTGGGTACTGACTCGTTGTGAAATCCACCTCTGGGCACCAACTCGATGTGATATCCACCTTCGGGCACCGACTCGTCGTGAGATCCTCCTTCGGGTACCGTCCAGCTCTACAAGCCTCAACCACGATCAGTGATGTCTGTTGTCTGCAACCAACACAACATAGTGCGGGCGAAGCCTGTCCAGGGGTGAGTATATGATACTCAGTAGGGACCCCAAGACCCCCGAAGGTCTCCCTGAATCCACAATGGATAAACCACAAAGAAAAGATACAATCACAAAGTATCTTCCAACACTACTTAGGTATAAGCCCATACATATACCTAAGTCATCAAATCCAGTTCAGCTCCAACTCACGAGCTCAAGTACAGTCCAGTCCACTTAGGAAATTAAAACTTAATCCACATAGGAATGTACGACCCAATACACACAATAAAACATAATCCAATCCACACAGGATATCAAATCAATCACATCGAATATAATGATTAAAAGTAAAGACTTAGCTCACACAGGTATCCATTTACGAAGAGGGGTGGAGATGATTGGATTTAGCCTCTGAATCATCTCCTCTTCCGAACCCATGTAGGATTCAAGTTTAGTAGTTGTCGCTGCCGAACCCACGAAGGATCTAAGTATAGCAGTCATCATCGTCAAATCCACGGAGGATACCAGCACGGTAGTCGAACCCACAGAGGATCCTGGTACAATAGTCGTCCTCATTGAACCCACGGAGGCTCCTAGTACGGTAGTCATCCTCGTCAAACTGACATATGATCCCTATAAGGTAGTCATCCTCGTCAAACCCACGGAGGATCCCAGTACGGTAGTCATCCTCATCAAACCCACGGAGGATCCCAGTACGGTAGTCATCCTCGTCGAACCCACGGAGGATCCTAGTACGGAAGTCTTCTTCGTCGCAGCCAACTCTAGGGTTTCCGCACACAGCATGCTCGATTCCGGGAGGGTCCGCTCCTCAAGTCAAGGGGGTTCAATACATCCACTCACACAAAGTTTGGATTTGATGTATCCCAAAGTTATATCACAACAAAATGAACTCAATGCGACAGACGGCGCATCAATCGGACGCCCGGTCTGAGAGTTATTGACTTTTTCGTCCTAGGGGCCCAGTTGGTTTTTTAGTCAAAACCAACCCGAAAATACTCCAACTATGTCCAAATCTCGATCGGAGTAATCTAAAATTACTATCTCACTAAGAGGAATCCAACAAAGTCAACGACATGTCAATCGGACGTCCGGAGCTCAAGTTATAAGTGTTTCCGCTCCAAGGGCCCGGTTGGTTTCATGTTCGAACCAACTCGGGCATACACAATGTTCTCCGAAACCATTATTTTAATATACCGAAACGACCGTCTCGGTCCAAGGATCACATCGCAACTGACGGTGCGTCAATCGGAGGTCCGTAGCCCATGTTAGGTGCATTTGAACGAATCTGTCTATTTTTAGGGGGTTTGGGCCCAGACCGACCCGGCCCGAGACACCCCTGGGTCGACTCGAACTGAGTCGACCCGACCCGGGTATGGACTCGGCCCATTAGGGATCGGCATAGCCTGGATGGCGTGGCCCGGCCCAACCGGTGCGGCTCGGCCCTGCGCGGGGGTCCGGCCCAGCGCGGGGGTCCGGCCAAGCACGGGCACCGCTGTCCGGCCAGGCGCGGCCCGCGTGGCCAGTCAGCTCGGCCGTTTCGGCCGAGTGGGAAACGGGGGGCGCTGCCCCCCCTAGTCTCGAAATGGTATCCCCCCACGTGGAGGGGCCCGCCTGTCTGTCGCCGGGGGTTACGACCCCTGGCCTCTTCCGAATGGCCGGCCCGGTTGGTCGGCTGGTGCCGCCGCCGCAGGACCCCCTCGTGGGTCCTATCTCCCTTGAACACCAATGGCTGGTGGATCCAGCTGCCCCCTCTTTGCATAACTGTCATGGACAAAGGTCGCGGCTTCCTCTTGCTTTCCGGCGAGGCCGGCCGCCTCCTGTTGCTCCGCCGCGGCCAAAGGTCGCGGCTCCTTCCCGACCGGCGTCGCGCGACGGCCCCACGCCCCTCCACTGCGACCCTTCTTGAACCTCCGGCATAGCGCGACGGCACCGCGCCCCTCCTCCGCAGACCGACCTTGGCCGCAGGTTCTTCGGCTTCGGTGCGACGCGACTGCGCCACACTTCTTCGTCGCGGCCCTCTCCAGCCGCAGTTCCCTCATTCTCGCATGGTGCAATGGCACCACGTTGCCTCAGTTCCAATCCGCATCAAGACACAACAACAAAGGGGAGGAGGTTCGGCAGTGTTCGTGCGGTCCGGTCCCCTCCCGTTAATTCGATAACAAGCGGCTAAAAAATTTAACAATGGACAGAAAAAGAATATTCACAAGCACAAAACCAAACCCCTACCTCAAGGAGTTGTCAAACAATGATCGTCGAGGGAAAAAGGTGGCGTGGAAGACAACGTCACGGAATGAGGCTCCGTATACGTCATCGGTGCACGCCCGTTGAAGGATGTGGTGTCCCTCTTTCTTTGACGCGGAAATAAGATCGAAAAGCATGTCAGTGTTCTTCGCGTTCTTCTATGAGGAAGAAGAAGATCTTCAAGACTTGAGATTTTCTTCTCCAAACTCCACACAATGAATCAACCCCCAATAAAATAAGATTTTTCTTATTTTATTCACACACACACATTACAACAACATATTATTAAAATTCAAAAAGATCTCATTCAATTAATTAATGAGTTCAATTAATTTAATAGAGTGTGTTGGCATCCAATAAAGGAAAAGAGGGAAAGACACACCATTTATGGGGGGTTTCCAACATAAAGAGGGGTTTTATAGGATTTGAAGGGGTGGGGCTCGTGTGGGCCCCACCTCAAAAATATCCTACCAAGTGGTTAGGATGTAGTGGGTCCCACCAAACTCCCCAGCATAGGTTATAACTATTTAGATTAGAAATAAATTTGTGGCACAAATTTTATTTCATTCTTTAGTTAACCCAATTATTTAACTACACTACCCGAGAAAAAGCAACTCCAGAAAGGGTCTTCTTAAGAAAATTCCAGTGTTGCGGTTTCAACGGTGCCCTTGGATTTGGATTCCGAGCACTGGTTCAAAAGTTAGAAAAACTCGCTCGCTCGTTCACTGAACGTACCCGATCTAAACTTAAAAAATTGATTCTGGGCACACTGGGCCTCAGAATCAGGTGCCATTAGAAATTGTGCACTCGTAAAATCCCAAAGAATTTAATAAAAAAAATTCCTTGAAATTTACGGGTCTTTACATTACTCCCACCTTAGGGATTTACATCCCTGTAAAGATACATCACAAACTAGGGAAACAAAAGTGGTACTGAGCACACAACTGAGCCTTCCTCTCCAATGTGCTCTCCTGGAGGTTCCTGTACTGCCAGTGAAAGCGGTCCAGAGGAATTGACCATCCACGTAGGACCTACTCCTGTCGATCCTTGTTCTCCACTAGAACCTATGTGAATGTCACCCCGTCATCGACATCCAACTTCTTGTGGTCGATGATGTGTGAAGGGTCATGCACATATTTCCTTAGCTGAGATACGTGGATGTCATCGTGCACCCAGTGAAACTGAGGTGGAATGGTCAAGAGGTAAACCACCTCTCCTACCCTGCTTGTAGAGACCCGAAGCCTGACGTACATTGACATTACATTACATTTGCGGAATACTTAGTACATAACAAAAACACACACACAAGGATCGTAATAGTTTAGTGTCTTTGGAAACTCGGAATATAATCTTCTAATCCTGGTGAAAGATCTTCAACATCTCCCATAAAGATATTCTTTTTTTTATACCTAAAATCTTTCTTTATATCTTGGGGAAAAGAAAACATAAAAGGGTGAGCTCAAATGCTCAGTAAGGGTGAACAAAATAAATATCAATCACATCATATACATAAGAATATAGCTTTTGGAAATCTTAACCTGCAAAAGTGCTCATAATATCATAACATGGGATAAATCATAGAAGTGAAATGTAATCCCAATAATCACAACTTAAAACATGAAACTTTGTGGCATACACACATAATCATAGAGAATCATTTCTTGTTAGTCAGGACTCATTTCCAAGACTATCTTAGTGGACAAAGTCCCTTTCTGAACCGAGTCACCCTCGTTTCAGTCCTATTTCACTGAACCGGTATAACCTACCATTCCAGCCATGTCTATCTGATGAGATATAAAATCTTTACCCAATGCATTGGAGGGAGATATAGGTCCCACCCATCTAATAATGATACCATTCTTATGTGTGCCACAAAATCATAAATCATACATCATTGCATAACCCATGTAATAAAATGGGATTCTTAAACATCATGCCATCACAATCCATAAACAATTGATATCATTTCATCATAAGAAAATTGAAACCATTTAAATCATAGAGACATTTTACTTGAAACATACATATCAAATAATGTGATCATAGATGGAAAATAGTTTTGAGAAAAACACTTGAAATGAATTCTTGAGGAAAATATCCTTTCTTCTTTAAAATCATTTTCTTTTCACAAAATTGCATACAATTTTAAAAGATAAGGCTTTTGTTGAAAATAATCATGCAATATTTTAGAGGAATATTCTTGAAAATGAGGTGTTATGAAACCGTAAAAATCCTTTCACGCCTTATAAGTTAAAAATAACATTCTCCTCGTACTTTTGTCAGAAAAGTCAAAAAGTACCTTATATGGTAACCAAAGGAAAGATTCCATTCATACAATGTGGTAAAAAGTAAATAAAGGGTAAAAATGACTTTAAACATTCATGGAAGAATGGTAAACATTTTATAAAAACATTTTTAGAAAACATGGTCATGGATGATAAACGTAACCCCAGTAAATACTTACGTATAAGCAATCTCGGATAAAAATGAGATTGAAAATTTATCCCTTACCTTAGGTCCGATTTGCTTCGTATGTGTCCAAACCTCCTGTATAATGATTTAAATAATGTCATTGACTTATTACCGAATCATATTCATCGTTATGATATCATATATGGTTCACTTATGACTTTATATTACCCGTTCATTTGTAAATTCCTTATTAAAGAAGCGTTTTGGGTAAAATCGTTTCATTTATCGTAGGTGTTTTGACTTGTTGTTCTTGACATTATTATTACTTATATCATGATTTAAATACTTCCAGAATATAAAATATGATTTATATATCATATATATTCAGTATATATATATATATAATAGATAGATAAATGAAATGAAAAACACCGTTCATGGAGACGGTACTCCGTACGTACGTATGAACGCTGTTTTCCTTTCCTTATTGTCTTGAATGGAAGTAAGTAGATGACATACATATATATATATATACATAAATCCAGTAGCTTTATAATGTCATATATTTCATTATTATTTCTTATATATACTTTATAATCATTCTTAAATGGTTAACATGGAGAATGAATCTCATCGCATCGTGGAGACGGTAGTCCGTACGTACGCACGAGCGATGATATCGTTCCCATGGTCATGGAATTGTGTTTAAGTGTATGTATACTATTTAAGTATCAATATAAATTTATAATAATCATATATAGTTACTCATTACACCATTATACTCATCCAATTAATGTGGTGGCGGAAAATAGATTACACCACGGCGTGGAGACGGTATTCTGTACGTATGCACACGCGGTGATTTTCTTTTTCCGTAGGATGGATAGAAGGTTAATTATAGTTGTTTCATATTTATAATAACATATAAGTATATAATAAATACTGATGTTATTACTTTATCATGAAACAACTAAAGAAGAAGAAGTTGAAGAAGAAAGAAATTGAAAAAGATCGGTAATGGATATTACCTCTTTTTGACGCGCCTTTTCTTAGCCTCCACTTAAAGAACTAAGGATGGTATTTGAAGAAGACCAGGACCTCTATGATGATACTAGGGATGTGGAGAAGAGATTTTGGAAGGGGTTGGCCGAGCTTGAAGGCTCAAAGTTGTGTGAGGAAGAGAGGGAGGAGGTGCCCTTTTATAAGGGATGAGAGGGGCACCTTAGGAATATCTCAAAATATTATTTTATATTAAAGTAAAAATCGATTTATAATGGTTCCAAAGGGTCTTATTTCAAAGATAAAGTGGGTATGGGTCTAAATCCTATCAACCAATAGGATTTAGACAAGTTTAGGTTATTATTTTAACCTTATCAATTAGATTTAACTCTAAGTTAAATAATTTAACTTTTACCGTGTCTTTTTGTTTTCTTACACTATATGGTTAATACACTTACTATAACATGACAAAAGAACTCCAAATTGTTTATTATTAATATATATATCCTTATATAAGTCATTTTTCCGAACCTTATATTTTTAGGAATAAAATAACAATTAATAATATAATATTTTATTTAAAAAACTATTTTGTGTCAATTTTGACACTATTTGATATATGATTTTTTTGAAAGTCATAACAGAATTATATGTTCGAACCAAGTTGATTAAATCACCACTAATATATCATAGTATCCTAGAAAATTAGTGTAATTCATAAAAAGTCTTAACTTACATTTATTTTGGTATTTATAATATCAATTATGTCAATATTTCATTAATAAGATAATTACTACATCATCTTTGTGTCATAAATAAATTAAATTATTTTATGTCTAAAAATTACAAATAAAATACCATTATGTAGGAAATATTTTTAGCTTTCTAATTAATATTTACAATCGAATATATCTTATGTATAACCCTATATTAAAAATGTTTTAGTAAATAAACTTTGATTTTAACTCTTTTAACTCTTCTTTGAATTAAATAATAATAAATGTCCTAATCTAATCCAAGTGGGCCTAAATGATAATATTTTACACTTAAGGTTGTTTTTGGTCGAGATAAACTTGTCCAATAGAATTAGGACATGTGTTAGGGTAATATTAATATCATTTTTACCCTTAATTACCCTATTTACTTTTAACCGTGGTAAATAAAAGTAAAAAGTTACTAATCACCAAAAATTATTTTCATCTCATTGAACCACATTTTACTTACTGACATCAACCATGTCTCTCGGATTTTTGAAATTCCAATCACAGAAGCGGTAAAATTAAGATTTATGAAAAATTTAGTTTTTTAACTACCACTTAGTAGTTTCACTATTCATCAAAAATTGAAGGTTTTCAGAAAAATGCCAAAAATTAGGCCTAAGCTATATTTGTTATTATGAACTCAAAAATGATTTCTATTTTACCAAATTCAAAACATATCAGTTGCATTAATTAATTTAAAAATTAATTCCCGTCGTCAAAACAAAAGGCGTGTTTTTAAGAGATAATAACTATCAAAAGATTGACACTTGTTTATAACTGTTTTAAATGTGAAATTACATCCAATGACCAACATTATATTAAATTGTAAAAATATATTATAAATATACTTTAAAACCACTCAAATTAATAATTTATCACTATTAATTATTTTGATTAAAAAAGTTGTTTTTAATTAAAATTTAGTAATTTTCACTATTCATCAGAAAATGAAAGTTATCCGAAAAGTACCAAAATTTCACCCTAAGATAATTTCGATATTCCGAATCCAAAAATAAAGTCCATTTTGAAAAATAAAATTTACAAAATATCAAAAAGTGGTTATTACTATTCATAACCGCTAGTTTTAATAATATTTTAATAGCATATTTTTGTTTAGCGAAACTTGGTGTTGCGTACAACACACGCTATCGTGGAAGGTCGCGATTGCGTGTAATTCAAGCCAGGTCAGAGATGTGTGTTGTGAAAGCTCCTTTTGGTGTAGCGTATAACACAAGACATTAATGAAATTAAAAATAATATTTTTCATAAAATCTTCGGGTGTTACATTCTACCCCCCTTAAAATGAATTTCGCCCTCAAAATTCGTCGGGATTATAAATGTTTTACTATTCGAAAGTTTCTTTAATCGAAACCCACATCGTAAAAAGGAATACCAAAACCAATCTTTAAAAACAAAAGTATGAAACATAACAGTTACCCAAATAAACTAATCACTGGGTTTCCACATAGGTGAGAATATGGATATGGAAGAGAAATCTAACCATCATGTTCTGATGGAGAGTGGTAGATAACATGGCTATGGAAAAGCTAGAAATCACAAAGCCATAAATTTGTGATGATCTAAGGTACCATCTGATTAATCAGATATAAGAGCACTAGGACAACATTTTTGGTTTTCAAGATCGTTTCCCTAAAGTTGAATAATTTGAATTAGAATAAATACTTACTTTATTTTGGTACAATCTCACTATTGTTCATGCCTTGAACAATTTCCACTTCATCTCTTAAATAAATGAAGTTGAATTTGTTATTCGTGAAGTGTTAGCAGATCATGTGATAGAATGACGGGTCATTCCATTTGTCTCAAACAAAAGGTTAGCAAAATTTATTAAATATACATAAGTCATTCTATAATGAGATTAATCATATATGGTTCCTAAAATGGACTTATACTTCATATATCATACTTCTTAAAACTAGATTATACTAAACAGGGACTTCCTGTAGGCCATTGGTAGGTGATAAAGGCCAGTCGCACTTCGGTTGTGGTTTCGATTCCCACAGCCTTGTCCAACGCGATGGGCTGTCGCCCGTCCTGCAGGTTGTCCTTTTTCTAAAACTACATTACTATAAAATCCGATCAATAATATCGAAAAAAACTTTTATCCTTAAACAATACTAACTTATGTCCAACATAATCCATTCAAATCTTTAGGCTTATCCATAATACTACAGTCCACTCTCATAACATAGTGAAAACGATTACCAGAGATTTAATACCATCGTTGATCCCCATATATCATAAGATATGTTTTGTTGGTCACATTCCAAACATTTAAAGTCCTTAATCATTTATTCTCTTGAATACCCATTGAACCTTAGTGAAAACTTGAATGCAGTTAAAAGTTAACACTTTCCACATACCAAAATCCTCAAAATTATTTATACTCAAACCATGATATCACTTAGTCCTTATATCAATCATGAGCTCATGAATACTATTAAACATTTCGTTTTCTAGTTTTCCCTTCATTATGCGCATATCATCTTATTTCCAAAAATATATCAATCACTTTGAATACCACATTAGACCAATACATAAATATTCCAATACTTTATGATACAACATTATTTTGGAATCCCATTACATAAACACTTAATCATTCCACCACATCGTTATCATATTCAACATCGCCAATGGTGATCGCATGTGACTTCCCTTTGTCCTTTTCCTTAAGCGGTTGCTCATGTCGATCATCACTAACCCTTGGATTAGGGAATTTATTAGCATAATGCCCAATTTCCTTGCACTTGAAGCATTGAAGTGTTGGTGGTGCGTTCTCTGCAGTGTTTTCTTTATTCACATCATTAGAATCCCTTTTTCCATTACTTCGACACTCAGCTGCTCGATGACCTTCTTTTCCACACTTAAAACATTTTCTAGTCCCTTTAAGACAATCTCCACCATGATTCTTTCCACACTTTGTGCAAAAGGAAACATTCAACTTCTTTTCACCATTATTTTGAGATTTCTCCTTGAACTCCATCTTTCGTTTCTTGTCAAAACCATGAGATGGATATGTAACACCAACTTCCATTTCTACCTTGATAGCACAACGCACAATTTCTTCATAGCTACTAAAGTCTCTTATAGCTAATGCCCTTCGAAGACTTGGTTTTAAGCCACTGAAAAATCGATCAACTTTACTTTCAGGTTAGATGATAATACCATAAGCGTACCTTGGAAGTCTTGTAAAATTTTCTTCATAGGTACCAACAGATTCATCATCCTTTTGCTTCAGTTCAAGAAACTCCTTTTCCATCTTTGTTCGAAGAATACGAGGGAAGTACTTACTGAAAAACAAGTTCTTGAACTCGTCCCATTCCATGGACTCAATTTCATCTCTTTGCCTCGTATTCTTGATAAGATTACACCATTGATCAGCTTCACCTTCCAAACGATATACTGCTAAGATGACTTTATCATGCTCAGAACATTGAAGAACTGAAAATATCTTTTCAGTGGTACTGATCCATTGTTCAGCAACAAGTGGATCAGAATACCCACTGAAAGAAGGTGGATGTTGCCTCATTAAGGACTCAATAGAATATTGTTCCCTTCTCTGCTTATTTGGAAGTCCAGAATGATTCATAGCTTGTGTAAGTATAGCAATAATATTTTTCACTCCATCTCCCATAACATTTGTTTGTTCAGGAGGGAAATCATTGCATTGTCCATTGCATTGATCAACACGGTTCCTTCGGGTTCCAACCATCGTCTAAAACCCAAAAATAATATTGTGAGAGGAAAAAATCATGCTAGGGAAAACAACATAATAAAGGGGGAGTACCTTCAATATCTAACATCCTAGGTTTAATTCTATGATCGTTAGCTTAATTCTAGTACTATAACCTATACGTATACTTAACCTTAGGGACATCCCTAGACATACCTTATAAATATCTCTAGGGATCTCACTAAAGTTCTCGCATCCTAGTTTCCAAAGGATGACTAAACCTTTCCTTTGATACCAACTGTAGAGACCCGAAGCCTGACGTACATTGACATTACATTACATTTTCGGAATACTTAGTACATAACAAAAACACAGACACAAGGATCGTAATAGTTTAGTGTCTTTGGAAACTCGGAATATAATCTTCTAATCCTGGTGAAAGATCTTCAACATCTCCCATAAAGATATTCTTTTTTTTATACCTAAAACCTTTCTTTATATCTTGGGGAAAAGAAAACATAAAAGGGTGAGCTCAAATGCTCAGTAAGGGTGAACAAAAGAAATATCAATCACATCATATACATAAGAATATAGATTTTGGAAATCTTAACCTGCAAAAGAGCTCATAATATCATAACATGGGATAAATCATAGAAGTGAAATGTAATCCCAATAATCACAACATAAAACATGAAACTTTGTGGCATACACACATAATCATAGAGAATCATTTATTGTTAGTCAGGACTCATTGCCAAGACTATCTTAGTGGACAAAGTCCCTTTCTGAACCGAGTCACCCTCGTTTCAGTCCTGTTTCACTGAACCGGTATAACCTACCATTCCAGCCATTTCTATCTCATGAGATATAAAATCTTTACCAAATTCATTGGAGGGAGATATAGGTCCCACCCATCTCATAATGATACCATTTGTATGTGTGCCACAAAATCATAAATCATACATCATTGCATAACCCATGTAATAAAATGGGATTCTTAAACATCATGCCATCAAAATCCATAAACAATTGATATCATTTCATCATAAGAAAATTGAAACCATTTAAATCATAGAGACATTTTACTTGAAACATACATATCAAATAATGTCATCATAGATGGAAAATAGTTTTGAGAAAAACACTTGAAATGAATTCTTGAGGAAAATATCCTTTCTTCTTTAAAATCATTTTCTTTTCAAAAAATTCCATGAAATTTTAAAAGATAAGGCTTTTGTTGAAAATAATCATGCAATATTGTAGAGGAAGCTTCTTGAAAATGAGGTGTTATGAAACCGTAAAAATCTTTTCACGCCGTATAAGTTAAAAATAACATTCTCCTCGTACTTTTGTCAGAAAAGTCAAAAAGTACCTTATATGGTAACCAAAGGAAAGATTCCATTCATACAATGTGGTAAAAAGTCAATAAAGGGTAAAAATGACTTTAAACATTAATGTAAGAATAGTAAACATTTTATAAAAACATTTTCAGAAAACATGGTCATGGATGATAAACGTAACCCCAGTAAATACTTACGTATAAGCAATCTCGGATAAAAATGAGATTGAAAATTTATCCCTTACCTTAGGTCCAATTTGCTTCGTATGTGTCCGAACCTCCTATATAATGATTTAAATAATGTCATTGACTTATTACATAATCATATTCATTGTTATTATATCATATATGGTTCACTTATGACTTTATATTACCCATTCATTTGTAAATTTCATGTTAAAAAAGCATTTTGGGTAAAATCGTTTCATTTATCGTAGGTGTTTTGACTTGTTGTTCTTGACATTATTATTACTTATATCATGATTTACTTACTTCCAGAATATAAAATATTATTTATATATCATATATATTCATTATATATATATATATAATAGATAGATAAATGAAATGAAAAACACCGTTCATGGATACGGTAGTCCGTACGTACGCATGAACGCTGTTTTCCTTTCCTTATTGTCTTGAATGGAAGTAAGTAGATGACATACATATATATATATATACATAAATATAGTATCTTTATAATGTCATATATTTCACTATTATTTCTTATATATACTTTATAATCATTCTTAAATGGTTAACATGGAGAATGAATCTCATCGCGTCGTGGAGACGGTAGTCCGTACGTACGCACGAGCGATGATATCGTTCCCATGGTTGTGGAATTGTGTTGAAGTGTATGTATACTATTTCAGTATCAATATAACTTTATAATAATCATATATAGTTACTCATTACACCATTATACCCATCCAATTAATGTGGTGGCGGAAAATAGATTACACCACGGCGTGGAGACGGTATTCCGTACGTACGCACGCGCAGTGATTTCCTTTTTCCGTAGGATGGATAGAAGGTTAATTATAGTTGTTTCATATTTATAATAACATATCAGTATATAATAAATACTTATGTTATTACTTTATCATGAAACAACTAAAGAAGAAGAAGTTGAAGAAGAAATAAATTGAAAAAGATCGGTAATGGATATTACCTCTTTTTGACGCGCCTTTTCTTAGACTCCACTTAAAGAACTAAGGATGGTCTTTGAAGAATACCAGGACCTCTAGGATGATACTAGGGAAGTGGAGAAGATATTTTGGCAGGGGTTGGCTGAGCTTGAAGGCTCAAAGTTGTGTGAGGAAGAGAGGGAGGAGGTGCCCTTTTATAAGGGAGGAGAGGGGCACCTTAGGAATATCTCAAAATATTATTTTATATTAAAGTCAAAATAGGTTTATAATGGTTCCAAAGGGTCTTATTTAAAATATAAAGTGGGTATGGGTCGAAATACTATCCACCAATAGGATTTAGACAAGTTTAGGTTATTATTTTAACCTTCTCAATTAGATTTAACTCTAAGTTAAATAATTTAACTTTTACCGTGTCTTTTTGTTTTCTTACACTATATGGTTAATACACTTACAATAACATGCCAAAAGAACTCCAAATTGTTTATTATTAATATATATATCCTTATCTAAGTCATTTGGCCGAACCTTATATTTTTAGGAATAAAATAACAATTAATAATATAATATTTGATTTAAAAACTATTTTGTGTCAATTTTGACACTATTTGATATATGATTTTTGTGAAAGTCATAACAGATTTATATGTTCTAACCAAGTTGATTAAATCAACACTAATATATCATAGTATCCTATAAAATTCGTTTAATTCATAAAAAGTCTTAAATTACATTTATTTTGGTATTTATAATATCAATTATGTCAATATTTCATTAATAAGATAATTACTGCATTATCTTTGTGTCATAAATAAATTAAATTATTTGAGGTCTAAGAATTATAAATAAAATACCATTATGTAGGAAATCGTTTTATCTTTCTAATTAATATTTAAAATCGAATTTATCTTATGTATAACCCTATATTAAAAATGTTTTAGTAAATAAACTTTGATTTTAACTCTTTTAACTCTTCTTTGAATTAAATAATAATAAATGTCCTAATCTAATCCAAGTGGGCCTAAATGATAATATTTTACACTTAAGGTTGTTTTTGGTCGAGATACACTTGTCCAATAGAATTAGGAAATGTTTTAGGGTAATATTAATATCATTTTTACCCTTAATTACCCTATTTACTTTTAACCGTGGTAAATAAAAGTAAAAAGTTACTATTCACCAAAAATTATTTTCATCTCATTGAACCACATTTTACTTAATGAAATCAACCGTGTCTCTTGGATTTTTGAAATTCCAATCACAGAAGCTGTAAAATTAAGATTTATGAAAAAAATTAGTTTTTTAACTACCACTTAGTAGTTTCACTATTCATCAAAAATTGAAGGTTTTCAGAAAAATGCCAAAAATTAGGCCTAAGCTATATTTGTTATTATGAACTCAAAAATGATTTCTATTTTACCAAATTCAAAACATATCAGTTTCATTAATTAATTTAAAAATTAATTCCCGTCGTCAAAACAAAAGGCGTGTTTTTAAGAGATAATAACTATCAAAAGATTGACACTTGTTTATAACTGTTTTAAATGTGAAATTACATCCAATGACCAACATTGTATTAAATTTTAAAAATATATTCTAAATATACTTTAAAACCACTCAAATTAATAATTTATCACTATTAATTATTTCTATTAAAAAATTTGTTTTTAATTAAAATTTAGTAATTTTCACTATTCATCAGAAAATGAAAGTTATCCGAAAAGTACCAAAATTTCACCCTAAGATAATTTCGATATTATGAATCCAAAAATAAAGTCCATTTTGAAAAATAAAATTTACAAAATTTCAAAAAGTGGTTATTACTATTCATAACGGTTAGTTTTAATAATATTTTAATAGCATATTGTTGTTTAGCGAAACTTGGTGTTGCGTACAACACACGCTATCGTGGAAGGTCGTGATTGCGTGTAATTCAAGCCAGGTCAGAGATGTGTGTTGTGAAAGCTCCTTTTGGTGTAGCGTATAACACAAGACATTAATGAAATTAAAAATAATATTTTTCATAAAATCTCTCGGTGTTACACTGCTGAGGACCTAGAAAGGTCCGTTGGACCTCGGAGATAACTCACCGCCTCGGCTACATCTCTATAAACCTCATCGAGGTGAGACCCGTATAAGAACTTTGTCGTCATCCTCAAACTCTAGAGGCCTCCATTTCCAGATTAGAACTGAAACTCAAAACTCCTGCAGCCACAAGGTTAAGGTTGGCTGACCCAAGAGTGATCAGCTACACCCTTTTATGCACAAGTTTATCCTATGTTGCCTGGGGTTTCCTTTTCTCCGACCAAGGAAAACCCATCCCGATGTTTTCCTAATACCGTCAATCTGTTTATGAACTGTGATTGCCCAGTCCATACTCAAACTAACATCGTAAAGCCTCGACGCTGCCACCAAGAGGTTCCAACCAAAACTCTCGCCTCAAGGGTTTGATCACACCGTCGGCATAAGTGTGATTATCGAGTCTCCTCCCAAAGGTATCTCCAGATGTGAGGGTCAAGTCAACGGCTTAACCGGAAACTCTAGGTCTAGGACAAGATTCATGGAAGGAAGGGATGATTCATATCAATGGATGTTGTTACGGCAGCTAGTATAAGACACAGTCCATAAATCGAATCATCCTTAGAGCCTTTCGGTCGCACTACTTGACCGCATGCAGCTACTCTTTCCCCTACCCTCCAGCTCCCTGAGCCTAGCGGGGATTACAAAGGCGGGTGGTTGCAATATGTCAATTTGTTCACCACCCCATGCTGCTCTCCTAGCTCTGCTTCTATGTCTACTGCCTTGCAGATTCATATGTCCTTTTCACTTCCTCTACATGAAACATTTTACATGCCCAAGTCTCTGAGACTGGTGCATGTTTCCTAGTTCCCACTGCTAACCTTAAGTGGATGCATCCACTCTGCCAAAGAATTATCAACCAAAACTGTTCTCTCTAGCACCCTAGTATAAGTAGGAATGCATAGAGAAAGAAGTGTCGGCTCAGATATCCTTTAGACACACCTCACTCAGAAATTTTGAGCCCTGAAGCACCGATCGCATCGTAGTCATTGAGTACCTGGAATTGTTTGGTATTCCTCGATGAATTGATAGCTACCGACATGCCATCCTTCCGAAGATGTATAATCTCTAGAAGACTCTCAAACTCCTCCTCAAGCCAGTCCTCAGCCGCCTATGATTCGGTCTTGCCTCGGAACTTGAGGGATATATGGTGATGAAACATGTAAGGTACTAAGCCTACAAGTGTCCTCTACTGGTACTGCCGGTAGTGTCTGCTGACCAACAGGTAGTGATGTAGCTGACACACTACCCGAAGTTACTATCTCAGGCATTGGTCCACATACTGAAGCCTCTTCACTATACAGACCAACCTCATTGTCACTCACTAGGAAACACAAGTAGTTAAGTCCACCATCCGCTCTACTAGTGTCTAAACTAGGCGTAGAACTCTAGAAATCACCTCCATCTAGTCCACTGCTGCCTGGGAATCTGTCTCCCCTCATAACCTTATAGGTCTCTGCTGCTGGAACTCGTGCAATGCGCTCTATCAGCGTGAACTATCCACTAGTACAGCTGGTGGCATCTTCTGCCTAACAGGTGGTGGTGCTGTAGGTATATCACTCGAAGGTTCCAACATAGAAAGAGGTCCATACATTGGAGTCTCGTCGCTCGGTGGGCCGTCTTTGAGTACTCTCTCAGAACCCTAGTTGGCTACCGTTATGGAGCCATCCTGAAAAGAGACATGTGTGCCATGGTCAATACAGTATACCTGGTGAGCTGACACAAAGTAATCACAAAGAAAACTTTTGAAACACACATGAAATCAATGTTTTCGTGCCCTGAGTCGGAAATCAGAAGTCAGGGTCCTGGTGTATGGATACGTCGGCCGCCACACCAACACTGGACTCTCTGGACTGATAACCACACTCAAATACCCTTAACACTATTTCTTTACGTTGAGAAAGATCAGAGTCCTAAGTTCTGTGGTAGAACTGAACTCCTCTGATACCAATTTTTCACGACCTATCCTCAAGGCTCGTGCCGTGACTACCCCAATCCTGTCTTCCAAAGGCCAGGGGCTGGATACTAGCACCAAAGGCGTAAATCCCGATAAAAGTAAAGGCATTGCCTTTATAAAAGAAAACAAACACCACAGTGTACGCAAACTGAAAAAAACACTAAGTAAAATGTAAAACAAACGTGCTGGAAGTACAAGGGGCCATAAATACAAGCCCAAAAGAAAGGTAAAACTACAACTGAAAGTAAATTACAACTCAAAGGACAATAGCTGAAAGGTGACAAGCTTCTCCTGGATCGTCCTCCGGCTTCCTACCTGAAGGGTAGGTACATATCTCCTCCTCAGCACTCCACGTCTGTCTGTCTCCTCTGGGTACCGACTTGATGTGATATCTGCCTCCGGCCACCGAATCATCATGACATCCTCCTCCGGGTACCGTCCATCTCTACAAGCCTCAACCACGAGAAGTGATGTCTATTGTCTACAACCAACACAACTTAGTGTGGGAGAAACCCATGCAGGGGTGAGTATACGATACTCAGTAGGGACCCCGAGACCCCCGAAGGTCTCCCTGAATCCACAAAGGATAAATCACAAATAAAAGATACAATCACGAAGTATCGTCCAACACTAATTAGGTATATTCCCTTACATATAACTAAGTCATCAAATCTAGTTCAACTCCAACTCACGAGCTCAAGTATTGTCCAGTCCACTCAGGAAAGTAAAACTTAATCCACATAGGAAAGTACGACCAAATCCACATAAGAAAACATAATTCAATCCACATAGGATATCAAATCAATCACATTGAAGATAATGATTGAAAGTCAAGACTCTGCTCACACAGGTATCCATTTACGAAGAGGGGTGGAGATGATTAGATGTAGCCTCTGAATCATCTCCTCTACCGAACCCACATAGGATTCAATTTTAGTAGTCATCACTGCCAAACCCACGGAGGATCCAAGTATAGAATTCATTGTCGTCGAATCCACGGAGGATTCCAGCATGGTAGTAGAACCCACAGAGGATCCCGGTACAATAGTCGTCCTCGTCAAACCCATGGAGGATCCCAGTATGGTAGTCGTCCTCGTCGAACCCACGGAGGATCCCAGTATGGTAGTTGTCCTCGTCGAATCCATGGAGGATCCCAGTACGGAAGTTATCCTCATCGAACCCACGGATGATCCCAATATGGCTGTCGTCCTCATCGAACCCATGGAGGATCCTAGTACGGAACTCTTCTTCGTCACAGCCAGCTCTAGGGTTTCCGCACACAACATGCTGGATTCTAGGAGGGTCCGCTCCTCGATCCAAGGGGGGTCGATACATAAACTGATACGAAGTCCAGATTTTATGTATCCCAAAGTTTTGTCACAACAAATGGAACTCGACGCGATAGATGGTGCATCAATCGGACGCCCGGTCTGAGAGTTATTGACTTTTTCATCCCAGGGGCTCGGTTGGTCTTTAAGTCAAAACCAACCTGACCGTACTCCAACTGCATCCAAACCTCAAGTGGAGTATTCCAAAAGGACCTTCTCACTAATAGGAATCCAACAAAGTCAATGGCACGTCAATCGGACGTCCGGAGCTCAAGTTATAAGCTTTTCCGCTACGAGGGCCCGGTTGGTTTCGTGTTCGAACCAACCCATCCATACCAAAAGTTCTCTTAAACCTTGAGTTTAATATACCAGAATGACCGTCTCGATCCAAGGATCTCATCGCAACTGACGGTGCATCAATCGAAGGTCCGTAGCCCAAGTTACGGGCGTTTGAACAAATCTGTCCGTTTTTAGGGGGGTTTGGGCCCAGACCGACCCGGCCCGAGACCCCCCTAGGTCGGCCCGAACCGGGTCGACCCAACCCAGGTATGGGTCCGACCCATTAGGGCGTAGCCCAGGCCAACCAGTGTAGGAATCCGGCCCAGCACGGGCGGCCCGGCCCGGCGCGGCCGGTTGGCTTGGCGCGGGCGCAGCCCGCGTGGCCAGTCAGCTCGGCCATTTCGGCCGATCGGGAAACGGGGGGTGCTGCCCCCCCCCCCCCATGTCTCGAAACGGCGGTCCCCCAGGTGGAGGGGCCAGCCTTTCTGCCGCCGAGGGTTACGACCTCGGGCCTCCTCCAAACGGTCGGCCTGGTAGGTCGGTCGGTGCCACCATCACGAGACCCCCTCGCGAGTCTCGTCTCCCTTGAACGCCGACGGCCAGCGGATCCGGCCGCCCCCCCTGCAGAACCGCCGCTGCCAAAGGACGCATCTTCCTCTTGCTTTCCGGTGGCTAGCGATGCCGGCCGCCTCCTGTTGCTCCGCTGCGGCCAAAGGTCGTGGATCCTTCCTGACCGGCGCGGCGCGACAGCACCGCGCCCCTCCACCGCAGCCCTTCCCGGTCACGACCCTTCTTGAAGCTCTGGCATGGCGCGACGGCCCCGCGCTTCTTCACCGCGGCCCGCTCCAGCCATGGTTCCCTCATTCCCGCATAATGCGAAGAAACCGTGTTGCCTCCATTCCAATCTGCATCAAGACACAACAACAAAGGGGAAGAGGCTCTGCTATGTTCATTCGGTCCGGCCCCCTCCCATTAATTAGATAACAAGCAGCTAAAGAATTTAACGATGGATGGGAAAATAATATTCACAAAAACAAAACCAAACCCCTACCTCAAGGAGTTATCAAATGATGATCGTCGTGGGAAAACAGCGTCGCGAAAGATGGCATCGCGGAACGAGGCTCCGTATACGTCATCGGTGCACGCCCGATAAAGGATGCAGCGTCCCCATTTCTTTGACGCTGAAAGAAGATCGAAAAGTGTGTTGGTGTTCTTACCGTTCTACTACGACGATGAAGAATATCTTCAAGACTTGAGCTTTTCTTCTCCAAACTCCACACAATTAATCAACCCCCAATAAAATAAGACTTTGTCTTATTTTATTCACACACACACATGCCAACAACATTTTTTTAAAATTCAAAAAGATCTCATTCAATTAATTAATGAGTTCAATTAATTGAATAGAGTGGGTTGGTATCCAATAAAGGAGAAGAAGGAAAGTCACACCATTTATGGGGGGTTTCCAATATAAAGTGGTGGTTTAGGGGATTTGAAGGGGTGGGGCTTGTGTGGGCCCCACATCACAAATATCATACCAAGAGGTTAGGATGTATTGGGTCCCACTCAACTCCCAAGCATAGGTTATAACTATTTAGATTAGAAATAAAATTGTGGCGCAAATTTTATTTCATTCTTTAGTTAACCCAATTATTTAAAAACACCACCCAAGCAAACGCAACTCTAGAAAGGGTCTTCTTAATCAATTTTTGGTGTTGCAGTTTCAATGGTGCCCTCAGATTTCGATTCCGAGCACCGGTTCAAAAGTTAGAAAAAAACCCGCTCGCTCGTTCACTGGACGTACCCGAGCTAAACTTAGAAAATTGATTTCGGGCACACCGAGCCTCAGAATCAGGTTCCGTTAGAAACTGTGCACTCGTAAAATCCCAAATAATTTAAGAAAAAATATTCCTTGAAATTTATAGTTCTTTACAGATAATCCACCTACCTTAATGCTTTTGATGAAACTTGACCATAGGCGAAGAACGTTCAAGAAAACTGGTTCAATTCTTTATGTAACCACCTTATATCTCTTCTCCTAGAAATATCAAGACCAAATATTAACTTATTTTTCCTAAAAACTCATAGATCATCTCATAACATATGTACATCTTAGAAACCAAGAAGATAGAAGAAGTATATCTAAGTAGATCTAAGAAACCGATCAAGAACGATCACATACCTCAAGAATCCATCTTAGAATCACTAAGGGAAGCATTCGAATTGACTTCAAATCACATGGGAGAGGTTCTACCACCTTAAACGAAGATAAATTCCACGTTATGACCACTTAGGAGAAACAAATAGAAACTTAGAGGAAAAAACGTGTGAGATCCACTTTTTTAGGATCTCTTTTAAACTATGTACATAGTAAATTCACATGGTTAGAAAAAACATGCGCTAACTGTGCATTAGTTTCTATCTATGAAGACCCTTGCACGGTCTCTCTAACCATGCACACACATTGTTGAAGATCCCTTACTCAAATCTTCTCTTGTGCATGGTTTCTACTAGGATTTCAGTATAGTTTGGATAAATCGTGTGGAACCGATGCACCTCTCCTTTATCCCACAACACTTATTGAAATATCACCAAACTCTCCCAATTTTTTCCCTTATACTTTATATCCATAAAAAAATAAACGGTTATGTACAAAAAATTATAGGTACTACACCTTCCAAGTAGAATGAACACACTATGAACAACTATTTGGAAATGTTCAATCTTTCTTAAATTATCTTTGGGCCGTTGAGTTTGGAAGCCTATTGGTTCTTTCTTAGAAGCACAAATTTTATCTGGTTGGTATATTATGAAAATATGGAAAATCACTTTTGTTCTTATATAGATTTCATTGGGTAATCTTGAATGATCACATAATTCCTCGGGTGGAAAAAGGCATTGTGATCGGTTGTAATGATGAATCAGTAAGTGGAGATGAGTTTCTCTCAATATAATTTTACTAATCATGATTCAACTATTTTTCTCTCCAATAGTTGGGTATGATTTACTAGAAACCATTAAAATCATCTTAGTGTACTTATGATTAGTGATGAGAATATCCCCTACCTTGACATCATCACTGATGCACTAAGAGAGCATTGGTTTTATGCCACACTAAATTTTTAAGTTTTTGGGTTGTTTGGGTGATCCTTATAAGTGTTTCACGTTTGATCATGGTTCTTCTCTAAGATCAGTTAGTCTTGAGTATACCTGGATTCCCATGTAAGAATGCCTCAGACAGACTCTTGGGCACCAGTCATTTCCCTTAACTCGATCTTTAGGAGGATGATTCTCTAGGATCAATCAGTGATCTAATGAGGACTTTGTGGCCTTATTCCAATATATCTCATCTAATCAAGGAGTATTAACTTCCTCATTTAGTTACTAAGGCTCTAGTTCATTGTATTCTGAGGTTACCCTAGTCCTGTTGATAGTTTCAGAGTTAATGCTTAAAGGGTGAAAATTACAGGGGTGTGTATCTAGGTTACACCTTTTTTGTGTTGAGGAATGATAGTTTAAATGGTCATCTGATGGTGTATTAACTTATGGTTCTTCTAGTTTAATGTTTTTGGTTGGTGAACGATAGTTTCTGGCATTCGTCAGTTTGAGATTAGTGTAGTTTGTTTGGGGCAGGGTCTTTCATGATTATTTGGATCGATTTGGTTAATTGAGGTTGATGGGGGATCTATCATTTGGTATATGTAAAATCATTTTAGAAGAATAATTAAAATTATTGTAGCATGCTTAAAAAAGAAATTCTAACATTAGAGATGCCGTGGCTTGTAATTGGCCCTCTTGAATTTTAAATCCTTTATTGGAAAGTAACTCTGCCCAGATTCTTAACGATATGATAATTTGATTTTTTCTATAGCTAAACAAGCTTGTGTAGGATATTTTTGGGTGATTCAATTGGAAATAGAGCACTGTCTTGGGCATTGATGGCTAAAAAATCACATTCTTAAGAAATTTGTAAAGGTTCATTTGGTGTTTGAAAATGAAACACATCCATTTTAACAAATATTCATGACCCTTATAGGTTGAGGGATATTTACATTGTTCTTGAAGGATTCTAAAGGATTAAAGGTTCTAATGTGGGATGTTTGTAACAATATATGTTTTTAACAAGATGAAAATAAAAAGGTTTTTGAACTTTTAGTTTACTGGATGATCCATTTTTTAAAATGAGATTCAAAATGGAATTTTGAGGGTTTTAATGATTCAATTTGATATTTTTGTACTTTTTTGAATCCCCAAGTAGATTCTAGGGTTTCTTGAGGTGTTTCAAGATTTTTGGACCAAGAAAATAATGTTTTATGGATCTAGAGAGGTCACACAATTTTTCTGAAACCGTATGGCCCACAGTAGGAAACTGTGTGGTCTTATAGAGGTGGACAGAGGCTATACCCACGGGTTGTGCAAGGCTTACCAAATTTTTCTCCTAACCCGCATTATTAGTAGTTTTTGGAAGTACCTAAACACTATTCATTGTGCATGGTTCGTTCATAGATTTCAAACCATGCATCTATCATGTGTAGGGTGCCTTAGGTGCCCAATAAAGGGTGCACAGTTTTATAAATCTTGTGGCCCAAACCATGCATCTTTTCCATATTTTAAAAATAAATTTAATTAATTATAATTAAAAATAAAATAAAACTAACCTAACTCTCCTCCCTCTCTAGTATTGTATGATTCCCCTCCTTAGGCTCCTCCAATGTTCGACCCACCCCCTCCCACAGCACCACCTTAGTTGGTTGATTTTCTTCCTGCTTTCTTCATGTTTTCTCTCTGAAACTTCAAGGTAAGGCCTTCTTCTCATCCTATATCCCTTGGTTAGCGGATTTACTTATCCCTATAAACCTATTTATGTGAAGTTTAACCCTAGGTATAGGTTAACCTAGATTTTGGTGTTTTATCCCATTTTTAGGATATGAGAATGGTCTCTCAGGACAACTTTGTGCATGTTCCAACATCCACCACTATAGGTGAGGAGGATTGGCTTGATTTGGCTCACTAATAGTGGTTTGGTGTAATTTTTTCTTTTGTTCTTCATTTCTAGTCAATTTATAATTAGAGATTTTTTATTTTTTATGGTGCTGGTAATTTTCCATGGGTGTATTGGTCTTTGTCGTGGTGTTTTTGAGTTCCTGGTATTGTCTATAAATCATTTGATGACTCTAAGAGGCTTATCACTTGTATACATAGGTATGTATATATATATATATATATATTCCTTGTACATATTCCATCATGGTGGGGGAATTATGTACATTCGATTAAGAAGTGTATATATATATGTGTGTGTGTGTGTGTGTGTGCAAGTGTGGAGCATGCATTGTCTTCGTCAAATTCGTTAAGTTTTGATGGTTTGGGTTGGTATACATTGGAGGTAGGATCCCTTTCCTTTCCCTTTAAATTTACAAATGCAACAGTTTCTTACTTAATGAATCTTGTTTAATTTTTTTATCTTAAGAGGCAATTTATTCTAAAATGCTTTCTTTGATAAATTGGGTGAAATTCTTAAACATTCTAAATGATTTTTTGGATAAAAAAGTAATTATTTTATAATAAAACTTCTCCAATGAAGGTGTTATATCTTCCAAACTAAAAAGTGGTTATTATAAATTTTTTATTTATTGGATTATTTCATTGATGTTTCATTATTATTATTTCCATGGTTAGTAATTGTAATGTTTAGGGATTTGGCCTTCATTATAAACTGAATGGTTTTCCTAGTGAATGGAAATTACTACATAGGAATTTTCCCTTATTCCAATGACACCCTTCCTTGACATTTGATCCATAGACATGATGTTCTTATGTGTAAAATAATTTAAATAGTTAAATGGAAGATCATATGCATGTTGGATTTCTTTATAAAAATGGAATTTCCATGTAGGTATTTTCCATGTTTTCCCATGGTACCTTCTTAATACCACTTGATCCATGATAAGTGAATTAACTTGACTTTTTTAATTAAATGGAATATATTAAATGGCTCAAATAAAATGGATTCCTTGAAATGGAATTGAACATGGATATTTAAAATAATAAGAGGTATTTCCTTATATATTATATTTTAAATGTAAATGATGGTTTAAATGGGTTATATATAAATGAAAAGCATGATATTTACTACCTCATGGATTTAATTATGAATTTTATTACACCCTTACATGGTTTTGATAAATGACATTCATGAGAGGTCTTTTCCTCATGAATATAATTGAAACTTTGACCAATCCTGTTATAATATTTTAATTGAAATTCTTAAAAAGTTTTTCCTTAAGTATAACTGTGAACATTCCTACTTAAATGGGCTAATGATGTGTATGAGAGGTTAATTAATAATCCATTATATATTATAAATTATTACACCATATAGGAATGTGGAGAAAAGGTACCATGAGATCCCTTAGTAGGGAAGACTATGTGAACTTCCCAACTGGATCCCAGGTATTGACCCTGAGATCTCCCCTAGTGATATATGTCTTTGGGTCACGTCTTGATCCTTCCAATAGTTGGGCCAGGGGATTAACCATGATAGATCCCATAATTATGGATTTATTTTGTTGAGTTATCTATCCTTACATCATATAGAGATAGGGGACCATGAGAGACCTTGTGAGGGGAGATGGTGTAAGCTTAGTAGCTAGAGCTAGGGGATTGACCATGAGATCTATTCTGGTGAAGGATTTCCTAAGGTTAAGTCCCTTTCCTTTTATAATCTAGAGAGAGGGGATTGACCATAATATATCATCTATAATTGGATGATAATGGGTTACATACTAGAATTACTAGCATGATTATCCCAAGATACCATGAGATATCTTATTGTTGGGTGATTGGTTAGACCGTGGGATATCCCCCTAGTATATTTATTCATGAGTGTTACGTCCTGATCCATCCCAATATATATATATATATATGTAAAACTATAATATATATATATATATTTAAATATCCATGCTCTTATTATAGCTATGAGATGATGTAGGTATAGTATTCTTGTGTCTCTTAGGAACCTGGATGTGTTGTTTTTAGTTTTTTCAGTTCTTTTTCTCACTTTTCAATACATGTACACTGTTTAATTAATATTAAACTTTCTGTATTGGGCTTGAAATTATATATTTTTTACTATTGAGATTTATATATCACACCCTTCTTATACCACCATTTCACTATGGTACCTTATTAGACATTCTATTTCTCAAAATTTGGACCTTGATTGTTGTTGTGTGCTTGTACTTAGGAGTTAGGAGAAAATGAATTATCTTAAGCATAGGATGATCATGGGGTTCACCTTTGGTATTTTTGGTTATTTTATTTACTTGAGTCTGGTATTGTTCTAAATTATAAATCATGTTATATGTTTTCTATTATTTCCATTATGTAACATCACTATGACATGAATTCATCTATTGTATAAACTGGCATTGGCCACCACTTTAATTAAATTATTATTATTTTTATTCTTATTCTATATTTCATTTATTTACTACTTCCAATATTATCTACTATTTATTCTGATTGTACCACTATTCCACTCTAATATGAGGGTATACTCTCCCCATTATATCCTCTTAAGACCCTTGACACTAGTCAATTGCCTCTGGTGTATAGGGATATGCTCTTGAGGCCATGTGAACAACTGGTTTGGCTACTGGTTTTGATGGTAAGCTGAGTCGGGGTGTTATAGAAAGTAATCATAATCATACATAAATATGTGAACAAAGCTATTTTTTATTCCGTCCACTATTTTCATTATCATCGCATGAGGTATAAATATTAATTTACCCAAATTATTTGAGAGATATAATGGTCCCAAATAAAACACAATCACAATTCAATTAAATAAATGTTGTTCGGTATTGTTCTGAATTTTAAATCATGTTGTATGTTTACTATTTTCTGTTTTATGTTATGTAACATCACTATTACATGCATTCATCTATTGTATAGACTAGCATTGGCCACCACTTTTATTAAATTTTTATTATTTTTCATCTTCTTCTATATTTCATTTATTTACTACTTTTATTATTATCTACTATTTATTTTGATTGTATAACTATTCCAATCTAATGTGAGGGTATTGTCTCCCCACTATATCCTCATATGACCCTTGATGCTAGTCAATATCCTTTGGTGTATAGGAATATGCTCTAGAGGCCATGTGAATGACTGGTTCGGCTACCGATTTTGATGGTAAGCCAGGTAGAGGTGTTCCAGAAAGTAATCATACTCACACATCAATATATGAACAAAGTTATTTTCAATTTGGTCCACTTTTTTCATCATCATCACATTTGGTATAAATATTACTTTACCCAATGTATTTGAGAGATATAATAGACCCAAATATAACATAATCACAATTAAATTAAATAAATGTTATAAGACCATAAAACAATCATGATAACATAACTTGAGGAAAATATTTTTTTTTAAATATATCATCATAATAATCATAAACCATCCGAAAAATGAATAAGGACTGTATCATTGGATCATATCCCCTATAATAAATAAATAACATCAAAGGATGTTATCATAGATGATAATTTCCTTTAAATATCACTGGAATATTTATTAAGAAAAATACCATTTTCATTTTTAAATCATATATTAAAATCTAAAAAAATTCCAAATAGTAAGGAAAATATTTTCTAGGATAATAACATTAGACTCTTGTGAATTAATCTTCAATTCATTTATCATTCATGATGGTGGGAAATTATTTTCATACTATATAAGTTAATAGAAAACATTCCTTTCGCACTTTTATAAAAGGGTAAACAGGTACCTAGTTTAGAGAATGACAATAAGATTCATGTTAAAACATTTTCTAAAAAATAAAAATTGAATTTAAAAATAATATACTAATAGGAAAAACATTTTTTAAAATATTTAAGAGAAAACAAGGAAATGGAAGAAAAATGATTTTCAACTGACTGGTAAAACATAGTCTATTTTACTTAAAAAAATTCTGTCAATATCTTGGGTAATTAAATGAGTAAAATTAAAGTAATAAATGTATTTTCTAAAAATATACATAGGAGAATAAAATTAAAGGTATTTATTAGATATGGTTCTTATAATATCCTCAATAGAAATTCAATAATAAATAATCCTGATTAAAATAGGATTTAAACATCAAGACCATACCTCAAGTCTCATATTTCATCATAGGAATTTGAACCTATTATAACATATAGCATGACATATATTATTTTCTTATAACTTCTTATCACCCATGTATTAACAATTCTTTATTAAAACAACTATTCTGGATGATAACTACTTCGTTTTTCAAGTATATTTCCATTCGGTAATCTTCGAATTTGTAATTTGATCATGGTAACATCATATAATGAGTTTTAACCCTGATATTAATATCATATATATTAATTAAATATATTAATATTCACCCATAAATTTTATATATAGAAAAATGAATTACATTATTCATGGAAACAGTAGGTCGTACGTACACATGAACGTTGTTTCTATTTTTTTATGGATGGAATGAAAAAAAAAATAATTAACCATTAAATAATTATTATTATATCATATACATCATATATATTCATCAAATCTATTTTTATTACCATCCATGTATAATGGAAATGAAAAACAAATCATATCGCTTCATAGAGGGGGTAATCCACACGTACGCACAAGTGATGTTATCATTTTACAATAGATTAAAAGGTAAGAATTTAGATGTGATATTATTAATATAAAAGTAAAATTATGTAATATATATCATATATAAACATTAAACCCATCATAATACCCACCCATAAAATATGGTGATGAAAAATGATTTGTATCACTGCATGGAGATGGTAAGTTGTACATATGCACAAGTGATACTTTCACATCCCATTTGATGGAAATGACTAGGGATAATGGTTGTTTTATAATTATGATAAAATTTAATTCTATTAATGAAAACTAATTTTATATTTTATGATAAATACCACAAATTTATATGAGTTAAAATAATAATTCTAAAAAGAAAGTGATCAGTTGTGAAGATTACCTCTTCTTTGAAGAAAATAAATTATATCTCCTCTTAAGGACCTTCAGGTTTTATTTTTAGGAGAAAATTACATATAGAATGTGTATAGGGAAGTTTATAAGATAATTTGGATGGTTTTTCTCTATTTATAATTCAAAATATGGTGTTAATAAGAGAATGGAGGGGTGCCCATTTATAAGTGGGGGACATCACACAATTAGAATTTCTTAAAAGTTTAAAATATAATAAATTTATTCACAAGAAAAATTATTCAAAATGTAAATTCATCAAAATAAATAGAGTCTAAAGTATACTTAAAATCTTCCAATGAAATTTATATAATATTTGGGGTCATTTTGAACCTTTTCATTTTAATTAATCATTTCATTAACCATTTTTTGACGTTAACTGCAGAAGCAACTATTTCAACTTAAAGGGTTAAAACTGTTGAAATAAATGGAAAACTGATTCATAAATGGATCATGGTTTATATATTCAACAATATTACATTTAATTTACTTAATATAATATTTTTATTTATATTATATCATTTAATAAAATATTATTTATTATAAAATATCATTAATGTCAATTTTGGAACAATTCATTTACATTGAATTTAAATACACAAATAATAAGATGGAATTAGAATATAATATTTTCACACATCCTTAATCTGTAATATGTTTCAAAAAAAATTTAACACAATAATCCACTTATATTTTATTACTTTTTAAATTCTTAAAATAATTTATTTTATTCTTCTATTAATCATATAAATATTGTGTCGGAATTGTGTAAGAATTTAAGGTCATTATTCAATTTAAAAAAATATAAATAAATTAATTTGATAAAAATATTATTTAAATTTAAAATAAAAATTTATGACCAAACTTATCCTATTTTTATCCTTATGTAAAAATAATAGAGATATTAAAGTCAAGAGAGTGATATTTTGTATTTATTACTTTTTAAAATTAATATAAAGGTCATAATCAGCGAAATATGAAACCAAGTGACCTGTTTGGAAATGGAAAAAATAAACACATAAAATAGGATAAATTTAAGTTTTAGAGAAATTTTAAAGCCTTAACGAAAAGTTTTAACCCTATTTAATTTGTTATACCCTTGCCAATGTGATAAAAATTTTAAAAAAGTTACGATTCTTAATGAATAAGAATAAAAGGTACATATTTACTAAATTTAGAACTAATTATTCATAATATGGGATCTATTTTTCATTATTAAAATCCTATAAGTGTCAAAAATTAATTTTAAAATACCTTTAAAAAACGTAAAGAAAACCATTTCTTAGAAAAAAAATACATTTTTAAGCATAAAACTGGATTTATTCTTATTTCAGTCCTAGAAAGAAAATTGATGAATGTTAAAAAATTAATAAATATTTAATATATATATTTCATTAATATCACTCACCAAAAGTGATTAATATAATTTATTGTGATAAAGTCACATTACATGCTTAAAAACAGTTTTTCAGAAGAAAAAATTTTCTTTTACTTTCAAATGATTTTTATTTTCATTTATAATAAAATGATAACAAAATAATTAATTTTATATATGTTTAATTTATAAATAATTCATAATTTAATTATTTATAAATATACCTAATAATCCAACATCGAAGAAATAACTATTATATTAAAAAATAATAACTCAATAGTGTATCACAGTTCATTTAAACTCGGTGTTGTGTGTATTGCAAGCCATCAAAAAAATTCAACTTTATTTAAAGAGAAATATATTGTTAATATCAATATTTTCCATTATAAACACTTAAAATTTATTTCTACCTCAAATTTACATCACTTTGATCCATAAAAATGTGGATATCTCCGTTTCATTACATCATCGTGTTCCCTTGAAACTTCATTGAAATTTGTATTCCTCTAGAGAGTTTAAACCAGGTGAGTAGTCTTGTTCTTTATCACTTTATCTCTATGATACAATATTTCTACATATTATTATTCATTATAAATATTATTATCCAGTGGTATAATCTCTCAGTTTAGTACATGTGAAGGATTAGGTATGTTCTTCCTTGGGAGATGTATATGGAACACATTGTGGACTTGAGAGAGGTTTGGTGGAAGCACCAAGCGATAAGATACCATCCTTACTCAATCAAGAATATATAAAGGTAAAAATATACCTAGGGGTCAGATTTACTTCATTTCTAAAACTAATAACCTTATTATATTGATAAATTCAAAAAATACTTTTTCACTATCTTTGAATTCTAGATTTCTCCAATGATTGTCAGCATAAATTTTTTTTCGACTTTGAGCTGCCTTAATGTGCCATTAAATAGTTATAAATTTAGCTATCATTTTATCATATATCTCAGGACCTAATAGATTTGTTTTTATAACTTCATCCTAGAACATTGAAGTTATAAACTCGTTCCCATAGAGAGCTTCATAAGGAGTCATCTGAATGCTCAAGTGAAATCTATTATTGTAAGAAAACTCAACTATTGGAAGGTGTTGGTCCCAACCATCTTTTAAATCCATAGAAATTTATCTCAACATATCCTATAGTTTTTGAGTTTTCATCTCATACATATCATACTTCTAAGGATGATAAATTGTACTAAAAATCAACTCTATATCCAGATCCAGTTAAAGACTTCACCAAAACATTGAGGTGAAATTTAGATCTTGATCAGATACAATAGAATATTCTACTTCATGAAACCATACCACCTAATTAATGTATAATATGTAAATATTATCAAGATATAAATCATATTTTATTGTAATAATGTATGTTGAAATCATAATTTGATCAACTACAACCCATAAAGAATTATGGACTTTAGATGTTTTGGGTAGTCTGGTGAAAAAATCCATCATGATGCTTTACTATTTCTATTATAGTATGGGTAACATTTGTAAAATCCACTTAGAATTATATCCCTCAACCATGAATTTGTGATGTACTAATCACCATGATACATACTATGAAATATATATATTCATGTTATCCCACTAGAAATACTCTTTCACATATCTATACATCTTCATTCTTCTAGGATGAATAATGAATGGCAAACTATGAGCCTTATACTACAAATAAATCTTCAAATATGGTATGGATGGGACACATAAATGGTTCTTGAACCTTATCATTCCATCATAATGATGGTTTAACTTAGGAATATTTTTTACCTTCTTCTAAGTTTCATGTCTTCCTTCTTCTACATCTTCTATCTGCACCTCTTTAATCGTCACATGGATAGATGGTTGAGAACTCATTTAAGTAATATAGTATTTCTCGCCTTCCATCAAAATTTTTGAATCCATCATTTCAAAATCATTAAATATTGGAACATTATTTATCCTCTTCATAGATAAGTTGTCATAATTCATTCAACTGAAATCATCTTCCACCTTGTTCGCCTTCCCCAGATGGTAATGTGTTTAGAAGTCATAATATTTAATCATATAAAACCATATTCTCAAGTGAATATTCAACACTTTGTTTTTTTCATATATACATTAAATTTTTTTGATAAGTATATATATCTCACATTTTCCATAAAGATAATACCTCTATATTTGAATTCAAAAATTACTGTAGATAACTATAAATCATGATTTGGGTTATTTTTCTCATGAACCTTAAATTTTCATTAAACATAATCTATCACTATATTATTCTATATAAGGAATAATCTTAGTCCCTTATTTTATAAATCATCATATATCACAAAACCTTCTCTACTATAGGGTAATTTAATCAAAGGTGTACTGACTATTCTTCTCTTTAGTTCCTTGAAACATTATTCACATTTATCTATCCAAAGTAACTTGGATCTATTCTGAGTTAAATTGGCCAGTGGATTAGATTGAGATGAGAAATTATAATTAAAAATAAATAATATCTTTCTAAAATAAGAAAATTATGAATCCAGATAACAGTGGTTGGCCTATCATAATGTTTAATTATATCCTTCTTTGATAGATCTGAAGATATACCCACACATGAAATTATATGACACAAAAATGAAACATTTTGTTTCCCAAATTCATACATTGTAATTTTTTATAAAACTTATTATTCCTTGGGGTCTTTAGTTAAATACTCAATTAATCTTCATGATAATCCTTATTTTATTATTATATAATAATATCATCTAGAAATACTACCAGAAATTGATCAAGGTATACTCTAAATACACTATTAATTAAATACTTGAATATAATAGGGTAATTGGTAGGACCAAATTGAATCAATATAAATTCATAGTTTCAATACCTTTTTCGAAATTCAGTCTTCAAGATATCCACTTTAATTCCACTCAATTGACGATACCCATAAGTAAGGCCTATCTTGAAAAGTTATTGATCTATATATAGTTGATCAAACATGTCATCAATATGGGTTATACAATATTTTATCATGATAGTTATCATTTTAAATTCTTGATAATCAATGCATTGTTTCAATGAACTATCTTTCTTATTAACAAAAGAACCGGTGCACACCATATTGATGCACTAGGGGAAATGAATCCCTTATCAAGATTCTCCTATAGTTTCTTATTTAATTATTATAACTAATTTTGGACTATTCTATAAGGAGTATTTGAAACATTTGTAGTGCCATTTATTATTTTTATTGATAACTCAACTTTATGATCTAGAGGAAGACCACATAATTCTTCCGAAAATACATCAATAAAATACCACAAAATAAATATATATTTGATGTGAAGTTTCTCCCCATCAATCCAAGACAAATACACATTTTTAATAGGAAAAAATACCCATAAATTTAATTCAATATCCTTTAGAAGTTAATATTTATCATTAAAATGATATTTGATCTTTTTTTGTTCAAAATATTAAATGTGACATACCTTCTTTAGAAATTAATTTCCTCTTCATGAAAATAAAGCCAATATGTGACCAATATAACATTGAATTCTACTAGAGTTAGAATAAAAATATTTACAGTAAGCACATTCCCATAAAAATTAATCATAGAAGAATCATAGACTTGGGATACAATCATCGTAACATTAAAAAATTTCATTGTTAATTAAAAATATAGTAGTTGAGGTGGTATTGTGAGGCCCTTATAAAATTATTCAGATATAAAAGAGTATTTAGATCCAAAATCAAATAAAACAATAGAAGTTCTATATTGGATGATAAGTGTACCTTTCACCATGTAATTATCTTGACCCTATTTAGTTGTGATAGAAAATTACTTTCCTTTATCCTTTATCGTAGGGAATTTTTGAGTCCCACCAACCTAATTAGATTTTGGATTAATGAATTTATTTACATAATTCACAATATACCTATATCTGAATAATTGAAGATCATTTCTTGAATATGTTGTTTCCTATATTTCATTTATTAACCTTTTTCATCCCTAGTTGATAATCATTGGATCAATGGAATGCCTTACCATATTTGAAGCATTTTACATTTCCTTTTAGAAAATTTCATTTATTTTTCTCCTATATTTTCTGCATGAAGGTGGTTAGAACATATTTACTCCTTTATATTTAATATTTAAGATTAGATAAAGCATCATTTTTCTCATCCACCCACTAAAATTATAAGAATAATTTGAGTTTGCACGCTCTATTTATACCTTTAGATCATATTAAAAGAATTCATCATAGTTACTAAATTATCTTATAGATAACTCCCTTTGAAGACTTGGTTTCAAGAAACTAAAAAACTGACAAATTTTATTTGTAGGATTGATTATAATTATATAATTATACCATGATAGTATTGTGAAATTTTCATTGTAGGTACTAATGGATTCATAGTCCCTTTTTTAGCTCCAAAAAATATATTTCCATCATATTATTAAGGGTTCAAGGAAAGTATTTATTGATAAATACCCTCTTATAGTGCTTCCATTCCATGAAATATATTTATTACTATTACATCATGTTCTTTATAAGAGTCCACCAATGATATTATTCACCTTCCAAGTGATATAACACTATTAAAACATTAACATGCTCTAATAACTGAATAATAGAAAATATATTTTCCACTGTACTAATCCATTTATCAATAACTAGTAGATCAGAAAAACCATGAAAGGAGGATAGATTTTATAACATAAAATGACTCAGTGGAATGTTTCACCCTCATTTGGGAATTAAAAATATCAACATGATCTGTGTTAGTATTTATATCATTTTATAGTTCATTTTTCATGGTCAAAATTTATTTAATCCCATCTTCCTAGTCATCTGTTTTCTCTTGAGGATGGTCATTTCATTGACCATAAAATTCATTTCATACTTTCTTTCTTCTTTTTACATCCATTCACTAACACCAAAAACATATCATAAACATCAAGATATAATAATGATAGTGATATATCAAACAATAATAAAATATTATTTTAATATGTATAAATCATGGAACCTTCTTTTCAATCTATGGAACCTTAGGTCTTATCTAAGTTATCCATGGATATTGACAAAACATTAGGATGGTATACTATAATTTGACATATCCATAGGTATCTCACTAAATTTTTATATCCCAAATCTATAAAGATTTACTAAACATGTTCTATGATACCAACTTAATATACCCAAGAATAACATATATAAATATTTCATAATTTTAGATGCATATTCAATACATTTCACAATAATACACACCTGAAGACCATAAATATTTAGTGTATTTGGAGAATAGATATATAATATTATTATTTCATGAATTATATTCAACATCACCCAAAAATTTATTCCCATAATGTATTCTTCATATACATACCCTTCTTAAAACCTTTCTTTATGACTTAGGGAAAGGGAATATAATAAAAGGTGGACTCATATTATCAATAAGGGTAAACATGGGAGATATCAATCATTTGAGGATAATATGATCACAAGGGTACAATTATATAGTTAATTTCATATTATTAATTTAAAATATTCATACCAAAAAATTCATTTATCATAATCTCTATAATTAATTCATTCCATAAATTATGATCAATAATGATATCATAACAGTAATCTTCATTCAAGATTAACAACATGGGAATATTCCATTATAAGAATAATAAATAATAATCATATGAACATATATAAACACATATATTTCCATTAATAATATTGTGAGTATATATATAAATATATCATACTCATTCATAAAAATGTATAAAAAGTTATTTGAAATAATGTCCATGCATTTTCTTATGAGCATACCTAGAAAGTGATCATACTAAGGCATCAATTTGTGTAAAAATATATTCTCAATAATGTTCATTATTACCATAATAATCTTATGAGATATTAATACCAATTTACCAAATTAATTGGTGTGATATAATATACCCAACCATCACATAATCATAATTCAATCAAATAAATGTAACAAGATCATAAAACATTCATTATATCATCATAACATAACCCATGAAAAATAAATGAGTTTTGTAAATATATCATCATCATAATCATAGATCATATAGATAAAGAATAAGGATGGAATAATTATTTCATATCCCTGGTAATACATAAGTAACATCAAAAGATGTTATCATAGATGAAAATTATCTTTAAAACATCACTGGAATATTCTTGGAAGAAAATAACCTTTTGATTTTAAATCATACATTAAAATTTAAAAAATTACCCAATATTAAGGAAAATATTTTATTTGAATGTAACCTTTACAATTATTTATTAAAATGACTGTTCAGGGTGATAACTGCTTCATTTTTCATGCGTTATTCATTTCTAAAGTCTCGATCATTGTACTTTGATCATGGTTCAAAACTTTATATAATTTTAACCATGATATTAATATCACATATATTCATTATATATATATTCATCCATAAATGGTATAGATATATAAATGAATCACATTGTTTATCGAGATGGTAGGTTGTACGTACACATAAACACTTTCCATTTTCTGATGGGTGGAATGAAACAAATTAAAATAATAATTCACCTATAAATTATATATATTATATCATATATGTAGTATATATTAAAAAAATATTCCTTATTACCATCTAAGTAAAATGTAAATGAAAAAAATCACATATCTTTGTGGAGGTGGTATTCCATACATACGCAAGAGCGACGTTATCATTTTTCCAATAGATTGGAAGGTAAGAAGGTTTATGTGATATTATAATTATAGAATTATAATTATCTAATAAATATCATATATAAAAATTATACCCATCATAATAAAAATACAAACAATATTTTTATGAAAAGTGATTTGTATTGCTATGCAGAGATGGTATGTCGTACGTACACGCGAGTGATACATTCACTTCCCGTTTGATGGGAAAGAGGATTTATAATGGTGGTTTCATAATAATCATAAATTTTTATTATATTTAGTATAATTAATTTATTGGTTTATGATAAATATCATATATTTATATGATGTAATAGAATAAGTGAAAAAATAAATTGACTGGTTAAGGTGATTACATCTTCTTTGAAAAACTCCTTTAGATCTCCTCTTAAGGACCCTTGGGTTGGTCTTTTTAGGAAAAAACCCTCTTGAATGTGTATAAATATGTTTATAAGAGGATTTAATTTGTTTTTTTAGATATAAGACTTAATTTAGTGTAAATAAGATATGTGATGGGTGTCCTTTTATAAGCGGGGGAGAGGACATACATAGAATTTCTTACAAGATTAAAATATAATAAATCCATTATCAATAAAATTACTTGAAAATGGACGTGAATTAAAATAAAAATATTATAGGGTCTATATAATAACATCCAATTAAATTTATATAGGTTTTGGTATTAATTTATATGTTATATTTTTATTTACCCCATTATTAATCATTTGGACCTTAACCATGGAAAAAACTATTTCAATATTAAAAGGTTAAAAATGTTGACATAAATGGAAAGTTAACTCATAAATGGAACATGGATTATGTTTTCAACCATATTAAATTAAAATAGTATAATATAATATTTTTATGAATTTCATATAATATAATAATATATTAATTATTATAAAATATTATTAATGCCAATTTTGGAACTATTAAATTAATTTGACTATAAAGACACAAGTAATAATATTAAGTTAAAATATAATACTTTCATAAATACCTAATATTTCATATATATCCAAAAAAAATTAACATGATAATTAACAAATATTTTATTACTTTTAATATTTTTAAAATTGTTTATTTTATTTATATATTAATTGTATAATATTTTGTTAGTGTTGCGTATTCATTTATGGTACTTATTAAATTACTAAAAATTGTAAATAAATTAATCTGATTAAAAAATAATTTATATTTCCAGTAAAAACTCAGAACCAAAATTATATTATTTTTATCCCCGTGTAACAATATTAGATATATTAAATTCAACAGACTAAAAGTTTGTATTTATTTTTCCTTGAATTTATATAATCGTTATAATCAATGATATATTTCACTAAGTCACTGTATATTAAATAAATATATGTAATTATTCTAAACCCACTCATCTAATTAGATAAAGGAAAGTGTTGTAAAAAAATTAAAGCTTTATCCCAAAGTTTTGACCATATTTTACTCATCATTCCCTTACCGAGGGGGAAAAATTTTCTCAAAGTTACTATTCATTATGACTAAAAATAAAAGGGCCCTATTTACCAAATTTGGACCTCTTGATTCCAAATATAGGATCGATTTATTAATATTATATTTCAATAATTAGAATAAATTCATTTTAAAATAAGCTCACATAATGTGAAGAAAAACTTTTTTTAGAAAAATATTTTTTTAAGCATTAAGCCTGATTTATTCTTATACCAAGCATAAAAAACATTATATGGGTTTATTATAAATTTAATATATAATATATGCATTTACTTAACTCATTTACCTATAGTTATTAATTAAATTTTTTAAGATAAAAATACATTGTGCATATAAATAAAATTTTTCTGGCAAACAATTATTTTACTTTGAAATGATTTTTATTTTCATTCTTAATAAAATTATAACTAAAGAATTAATTTTATAAATTTTTACACTATATTTAATTCATAATTTACTCAGTACTATTCATAAACTCTAATAAAATAGCTTCGATATAACTTTCATATTATATAATAATATCTCAATAATATAATAGGGTTTGTTTAAACTCGGTGTTTCTTGTATCACAAGATATTAAAGAAATTAAAATTTAATTATAGAGGAATATATTATAAAATACCAGTGAGTAACATATTTGACCCATGTATTGAGTTATCCTAGATGATCTCTCCCTTTAATCTTTACGAATAATCTTTAGATGGTATTATGTTTTTGTCCTTACCTTGAGACTTAGTGTCAATATTGAGTATATATGTGTTGTTATTATTGTTATGCCTCATATTATAATTGAAATACCTTCATGAAGAAGAGTAGAAATCCCTCTTTATTCTTCGTGTTTGGTGATTTTTAGGTGTCCAACATGGTACAGTATACTCACTCATGCATGGGCTCTGCCCACACATGTCGTGACTTATACAGAAGACAGTCCTTACAATGGAGTCCAAGGTGTACTAGGAGTAGGAAAAAACATAATTGAGCTAGATATACCATGTCTAGTTCTAGGAGTTATATTTTAAATTTTTTATATCCTTCTTAGAAGGTTAAACTTCTTTATAGTTTTTGTGGGGTTATATTTATCCCTTTATGCTTTCTTGTATTTGGGTCATACTCTAATGTGGGGTATAGTTGTATGAATTCATTTTGGTATCAGTTTTATATTACCTATTATAATTAATTTAGTGGTTAGAGTATTGTGTGTGTGTGTGTAGGGTCTTGAAAATTCCACCAAGGAAAGAAAATACACCCACAATCACTTTACAGAAGGAAGAAAGTACTCCTACTAGTCTAGCAAGGTGAATGGACTCAAATTGAGTTGTAAATTTCTGAAGAAACTTGAAGAGATTAATGTTTTCAAAGAATTTCAAGTAGCCCAGATACCATCACCAGGAAAGGTCCACGGACAACCTGGATGGCGAACCACCTGGTACACAGAATGATCTGTGAGACACTGACCCGTGAAGTGATCGCTAGAAAACCCAGCGGACTGCGAACTACATTTCAAAAGGAATCGTGCATGAAAAAGCCATCCACATAACATCCTGAAAACTCATCAGTTCATGGAAGAAGAGAACTAGTAGGGTTCCGTGAACCATTATCATGAACCGAAGCCTCTACAAACCCTGTATTGACTGAGTCTTCTGTGGGTCATGATATCTATTCAGGGGCCTCTGCAAATTGTGATGCATGCCCATAGATAAAATTTCCATAATTCTATAAAATAAGCACAGAATGAGGATGAGAGACGGATGACAAAAGATGAAAGGGGAATCAGAGGACGGAAGAAAGAGTTCAGAGAAGACGTCGGCTTCATTCTCGATTAATCGATGAAGCCTGAATTGTGAACCACACTCTTTGCAGGAATAGTAGGTCGTGAACTATAAAATGGGGGGAATTGAATAATAATAATAATAGAACACTAACCTAATTGGTGAACCACGAACCACATACTTCTCATAGATTAATTCCCCGCAAAAAATGATCCCCCAAACCCTCCTTCAATATGGTGCTCTGTGTAGTGTACCGCTACACAGACTAAACCCAGTGTCGTGTACTACATCAGTATACAGATGGAACCCAAGGCGGGGTGATAGGCCACATACCAATATGGTACGCAGTGGTCCATACCCATTCTCGCGTACTGCATCGGTATGAAAATGTCCCCTTTTCTCATGTACCACTACGGTTTGTGGACCCTCCCACATCCCGCATAAGAAACCAGTACACGGAATGGGGTATTTTCGGGTATTATTTATTTTGGTTCTCGCCTCACCCCTCTATTACCGTCCATTCCTCCATAATCCCTCTGCAAACCAGTTATCTAGCATCAGCCCAAAGCCTCCTCCAATGTTATCGGACTTCTATGATCAGACCATCAGGTGCATCAGCATGCCCATTTGAGTCTACATACCCATGGTAAGCGGTGTCATGAAGGATATACCCACAACGAGGTGAATTTCCTAGTCCCCACAGGGTTAGGCCAACCTTTCTCTAGAGGATAATGACACTGATTTGGTCAAATAAAAATAAATGTTGAACTTGATAGAAAACCATCTTTGGAAGAATGGATGGGTGATGATTCTCATCAGACCATTTCACCATCAACCCAAAACACGCCACCTCAGAGGTAGACAAAAATGGTGAATCTAATTTGAATCCTTAACCAAGGTGGAGGTTCTACCCAAATGATAACAGATACAAAAGGATACTACATGTCGAACCATTTTGTTCACCCTGGTATGCTTGAAACGCGCCACCTCGAAGATGGAACAAAAATGGTGAACCTGACGTGAATCCTTAACCAAGGTGGCGGTTCTACCCCACTTAATCCCCTTCACCCCGCAGCAAAAGAAAAGGGTAAGGGGTCCTATATGAATAACTAAATATTAATATGTTTGAAAGAATTCTAATTTTACGAGGTTTTGTGGTCTGTATGTCATATATGCATGTCGCAGGTTTTTGTAGAGCAACCTTCGATCCAAATGACGCACTAATGAACAATGAAATCACACGTATCAGTGATCCCATAGGCAATCATGTCTCCAACGAAGAGCAGGACCACCTCGCCTACCCATCATCTTTAATGCTAGGTATCCAACATGTTGATCAAATAGTACCACTGAAATGGTATTCTCCCCTAGCTGGAGGCTGTGAGACCATCCCTCTAGTCTATAAAGGTCTTCCAGCCACCTCCTCAGCCACATTTGGCACCCCAGCACAAGGTGGCCCAGGAGGTTTTATTAAACTATTTCAAGAGTCTATCCTCAGAACCTGACAATGAGTACCTCCCATAAGACCAACAAATCCAGTTCTGTAGCGCATTGACAGAAATTGGGAACAACCCCAACCCACAGGGCTAGGGGAATTTTTACATCAAATCCCCGCACAATAGATGTGTGTATTCTACTATCTTGGGATAATTATTGACAGAGGATTCCCCCCTTCCACCCCTTCTTGTGGTTCACACCCTCCGAGACAAAGGCACGTTATGAGGTCATACTAGGGCTCCCTTAGGTTCAATATTCTCCAAGAAACCCGAAGAATACTACATAATGGAAGGAGAAAGTTCAAAAAATGATTAAAAAATTATTCCTACTATTTAGCACTTGGTACACCACCCCCAATGCGGTATGCCTTAGTGAACATGTTAAACGTCGACTACATAGATCTCATAAGAAATGACATGGGGGGAGAGGATGCGAAGGAAGATGGTTCCTTCCTAGAGGCATCCCACACTGAGCCTGATGGTGTGCATACCTGGAACCATAGAATGGTCCTAAATCTGGGTGCCCCCTTAGTTAACCTAAAATTACTTTCTGCTCAGAACCCCAAAAAGGAGAAGAATAAATCCAAGGTTGTCTATGAACTGCCTTATCCTCCCCCTAGAAATGTGTCCCTCATTCTTGAGGAAAGGTTCGCCAGGACGGAGGAAGAAATGAAAGTGCTTAGGAGAATTAATGTTGAGCTACGTTGAGGGATATACCTTGATGGATATGTTCCCCCCATCAAATATCAACAGCTGCTCCCATAAGATGTGCCCTTTCCATAGGCACACATCCTGGGGAATGAAGACAAGCTTAAAGGTCTGTTCATCCTATCCCCTAAAGGACATCAAGACTTACCCCCACTAAGAAGGCAGGTAAAATATATTTAGGTAAGCCCACAAATTATACCTCTAGCTGGGTATCAACCCCAAATTCCAGAAGCATCAGCACGCCCAATCTTGGCCACTACTGCACCAGCTCAAGCTCAAGCCCGAGAAGATATGCATCAAGGTCTCTTGAACACTATCGAGCAATTAACAATTCAACTAGAATTCATGGAGGGGCGGTGTGCTCTAATACAACCATAGCGCAAACCCAACCATGATTGGGTGAGCAATGTTATGCTACCACAAAACTTCTAAAACCACATATTCCCAGTATTCAATGGATTAGGGGACTTGAAATAGTATTAAATGCACTATTCCTCTTACTGCAACCCCATGATGGGAACTCTCGAGCAGAAAGAGGCAGTAAAACTTAGGGGCTTCATATGAACCCTGCAAGGCCCAGCCTTCATATGGTATACTAGCTTGCCATCCAATTCAATCACAAGCAGGGAGGACCTCCGGTGACATTTTCTCTTCCTATTCAGTTCGACGCTGCCAAAGACGATAGTCATTGGTCTCATGAACTGAAAACAATGAGAGAACGAAAGAGTTTCAAGCTTCATTTCTAGATGGAAATGCTTGAATTATTCCTTGAATCAGCCACTCCCCCAAGATTATATGCTCACCATGTTCATCGATAACCTTCAGGATGAATTGAAAACACCACCCATCCTGGTGAAGTACACAAGTGGGTTTAGAGACTTCTCTACTATTTCCCAAAGAATAGAATACTCCTTGAAATGGACCAATCTAAAGTCTTGAGTGGCCCCATAATCCCCTGTGAAATGGACAAGAAAAGATAAAGTGGATTATGTCACTCTTAATCCACCACCGACAACATCTCTAGTGTTGTGGTCCCTACCGAACCATACAGGACCCCCTGGACACCAACAACCACCCCCACATAAGCAAGATGAGCAACAGGGTGCTAAAAGAAATTAGTTTGAATAACAGAGAAATAACTTTTACTCATTCCGATATGACTAAGTCCGCGACTATTTCATAGCTACTATGAATTTTAATTTTCTCAAACTAAGAGAGCCAAACTGAGTTGATGAAGTGGGTCTCGATGACCATCCAAATTATTGTCCCTATCACTAGATACTAGGAAACACCATATAGGAATGATTTGTTTGAAAGGATCTCCTATAAAATATGGTGGATTCCAGGCAAGTCACATTGGGCCCACCACCGCCAACACAAGTTGCGTATGTTTCCACCTCAGACTCAAGAGAGGAAAAGGAATGGAAAATAGTTTCCAGTAAGAATGCGCAAAAGTTTGACAATTGGATGACCCAGAATACGATCAACCGAGTTCATGAAATCCTCCAGGAGTAGTTGAAATAACCAATTGTGCCCCCAAAATCTCCTAATACAGAACAATCATCCTCCTCAGCCTCACAGTCCTATAAAGGCTAGTAGGGAATAAATAAAGAGATAGAAGATGAGTGAACACAAAAGATGAAGTAAATTTTGATGATTTCTAAATTCACGCCAAAAAACTTGGTACAACGGGTTCCACCCCGCCAAGGGTACAATGAGAACTGCCCTACCAAACTATGCCATCACAAGGAGACAGTCAGACAGATACAGTGTCAGATAAAAAACTGATCTTCGGATCCATCAATGTCATTCACTTGATGGACCCATTATTGGATGGAGACTATGGACACGTACCCAAATTCCTTGTTCCCAGCTGAAGAGCCGGAGGAAGAGGCCATAGAGGCTGTAGGTTCCTTGGAAGGCATAATCATGTCAGGTTTCAAATTCCCACCCATGGCATAAATAAAACTGTTAACATTGCAGAAACATGTGGATGGACCCTCTGGTAGATGCAACAAGATCTGTAATGCTCCTCTTCCCCTGTCGGAATAAATCCAATCCAAGTTAACTTGGAATATCCATCCATGGAAGAAAAAATACCAAAACACCCCAGGAATGCAGGCGAACCAGTTCGGTCAAACCCAGAAAAAAACCGTAACACCATCGGCCCAGTCTATAGAGGCCGAACCATATGCATCCAAAGTCAAAACCTGAAAAAAAATTTGTGAAAGATAAACCCCAAGTCATGAAGTGCCGAACATTATAAAATAAATATGATATTATAAAGCAGTTGGCTTTAGTACCAGCAAAACTATCAATCCTAGATGTGTTAATACTATCTGAAGATCTTATGGAGGCACTCATCGAAGCCTTACTAAGTCCCCAAATGTTTGAGGCCGATGTAGCTGTAGCCAAAGTCTATCATATTGAGACCAGTCCCAAATAATTTGATGTTGTCATCCCCTTTATAGACGGGGATGAAGACACCATCATGAAAGGGAACATCAAACCCTTATATGTGTCCGGAAAGATAAGTGTAATTGATGTTCCGAGGATCTTCATTGGCAATGGCTCTGGAGTCAACCTCCTCCCACTGTGAACGCTTCGCCGACGGGGCTATGAAAAATATAGATTGACACCCAGCACTACAACTCTACTGGGATATGACAAAAGAAATCAGTAACTACTGGGATGAATCAAGCTTAAAACTCGACTTAGAGACCTCATGTAGGATTCCAAGTTCCTTGTAGTATGGAATGTTACGGACTTCAATGTCCTATTAGGGAGGTCTTGGATGCGTCATCACACTACAATTCTGTCATCATACCATCAGTGTATTAAATATTGCACTAATAGTTAAAACGGGAAATTTCACACTGAAAAATCCTTGTTTGAGTCTTATGAGTCGCATTATATTGATGTAGGGTTCTGTGAATTAGAATAAAAACATCTTTAGGCCAATGAAATTTATTGTATTACTACCCTGAATTGATCGGAAATGGCTCTTTCTGACCCCCTCCAGGAGCTTGGGAAAGAGTATGTATTACCCATAAACCAAATTTAATGAACAAGTGAAAGTCCGGATGTAGAATCAATTGTTTTCATGTTCTCTATCATGGATTCCAAGTCCAAAGACAAGTAAGAGTGGGCTGAATCCCCTGATGTAGGAAAAATTCCTATCAAAGATACTCCCGACCCATCCTCAGGACCTCAAACTGCCCCTACCACACACACTAAGGAAAGAAGACGATTTATCTCCTGAAATTGGAGATTTCATCTCAAAAATACTCTCTTCATCAAAAGGGGAAGAAGATGAAGATGTTGAGGATGAAAAATAATAAAAACAAGAAGAATAAGACCTCAACTATGTCCCTCCTATATTCTAAGAAGGTGTATCTACCACAATCGATGAACTTAGGTAGATAAAACTGGGCACTGAAAATGACCTGCAACCCACTCTGATCAGTGTGGCTATGCCTGCCGAGAAGTGGGAGGAATATATCTCTTTTCTAAAGAATAATAAATATGTGTTTTCCTTAAATTACATAGAAATTCCAGGACTCGACCCTTAGTTCGCCACTTATCATCTAGTATTATCAGATCATCACAAGGTCTATATGAAAGCAGCCAGAAGGACCCACCTGAAGCATGCTTCTAAAATAGAGGCTCAAGTTGACAAGATGATCAAATAAAACTTCATATGGGAGGTCACTTATCCAATCTTTCTAGGAAACATAGTCTCAGTCAAAAAAATAATGGAAATATTAGAATATTTATTGACTTTAGGGACCTTAACCAGCATTGGCCAAAAGATGATTTCCTGGTCCCGATAACAGAATTGTTGATCTATGGAACAGCCGGATATGAGGCTCTCTCTTTCATGGATGGCTATTCTAGATACAATCAAATCCATATGGCTTGAGGAGAATAAGAAGTTACAACTTTTAGGGACCCTCAGTGAGTGTTCATTTATAAATTCATGCCCTTTGGTCTAATGAATGTTGGTGCCACATATCAATGCGCTATGCATCACATCTTTAATCCCTTCTTGGGAAGATGTTTCAGGTGTTATGTTGATGATATGGTGGTCAAATCACGATAGTGCTCAAACAACTTGGATGATCTTGAAACAATCTTCCACAAATTGTAGCATCATAGTTTAAATATGAATCCCTTAAAATATGACTTCGATGTTACCTTGTGAAAATTCCTCATCTTTATTGTATGCCATTGCGGCTTCAAAGTCGACCCCGAGAAGACAAAATATATCCTTGGCATGTCCCTACCTCACAACCTCTATGATTTGAGAGGTCTCTAGGGGCACCTCACCTACATCTATTGCTTTGTAGCCAAGTTGGATGGTAAATGTTTACCTTTCACTAGGCTCATGAAGAAAAGAGTTACATTTGAGTGGGATAATTATTTCCAAGATGCGTTTGAAAATCTCAAAAGATATCTCCTAATCACGATGGCGTTGATGCCACCAGTTGATGGGAGACCACTAATTTTGTATGTAATATCCTTTTAACAGTCATTGTGTGCCTTCCTCGCATAGAAGAATGATGTCAGTTGCGAGAATAACCTCTATTAACTCATTCAAACAATTATTGATACCAAAACTCGGTATTCAGAAATTGAAAAGGACTTCCAAGCTCTAATCTTCACAGTTCAAAAAATCAAGCATTTCCTAAAGCACTATGAGGTCCACCTGGTTTCCGGCTGCAACCCACTCAAATATATCCTCATCCGTCCCATGCTAAATGGGCACCTATCACAATGGGTGTTCATCCTACAATATTTTGACATACGGTACATGCCCCAAAAATCAATCAAATTTCAGGTGTTATTGGACTTCCTGGCCGAGCACCCCTCAAAAAAGACAACATCATTGGATGCCGATGTCACGACCCGCCCTCGGGGCCCGTGCCGTGAGTACCCCAAGCCCGCCTTCCATAGGCCAGGGGCTGGCGACTAGCACCAAGGCGTAGAATCCCAGTAAAAAGGGAAGGCATTGCCTTAATAAAGTAAACAAGCACCTCAGAGTAACAAGCAGAAGTAAAGCAGTACACAAAACTAGAACAACTGTGCTAAAGTAAAGGGGCCGGAAATACAAGCCCAACTGTAAAGTAAAGTACAACTTGAAAGGGAAAACAACAACTGAAGTACAAGCGGCTCCTGGGACGTCCTCCTCGATTCCTACCTGAATGGTAGGTACAGATGGCTCAGCTCCTGGATCGTCCACCACGGATCCTACCTGAAGGGTAGGTACAGATAGCTCCACAACTTCTCGGTCCAACTGTCCGCTCCGAGCATGACCCGCTCAGTGGTCCTCCTCCGGGTACCGACCTACTCCGTAAGCCTCAATCGCAGTCAGCGCTGTCCGTCGTCTGCAACCAACACAACGAAGTGCGGGCATAGCCCGTGCAGGGGTGAGTATAAGATACTCAGTAGGGACCCCGAGACCCCTGAAGGTCTCTCAAATCCACAAAGGATAAACCACGAAGAAAAGTAACAATCACGAAGTAACATCCAGTATTGATTAGGTATATGCCCAAACATATACCTATGTCACCAATTTCCGTTCGGCTCCAACATCGAGCCCAAGAACAACCCAATCCACAAAGAAGAGTAAACAGTAAAATCCACACAGGATAACAGTACAAGTTCACACAGTTTATAACAAGTTTATGAAATCAACGGATAACTATTACCCAGGTATATGCCCATACATATACCCAAGTTATCAAGCGACCCATCTCAATCATGAGGAAACACAAAGATCATTGACTCAGCTCAAACCAGGATTTTCATTATCGAAACCGTAGCTACTGAAGAGCTCCGTCTCTAGAGTGTACAGTGGTCCTGTCACGACTCCGAGGCCGCCGCTCACTAACCTAAGACTGCTGAGGTACTCCTCCTGTCGAGTACTGCGGGTTTGCGGCCAACTACCGGGCGCTCCGTCCGCGGAGGGTCTGTCGCCAAATACCGGGCGCTCACCCAGATAGCCTACTGAGGTACTCCTCCTGATGAGTACCGCGGGTTTGCTGCCAACTACTAGGCGCTCCGTCCGCCGTGGGTCTGCCGCCAAATACCGGGCACTCCGTCCACTGGGCTAGTCGACTCACTCCAAGTCGAGTCGGTCAAGCAGTCATCAGGTCTCAGTCGGCTACACGGTCTCCGTACTCCGCACGCACGCCTCCACCGTCGCGGGTCTGTCGCTACAACCAAGCGCATACACTCCGTAGAGTATCGCGGGTCTGCCGCTACAACCAAGCGCTCCACCGCCAAGGGTCTGCTGCTGCATCCAAGCGCACCACCACTGTCAAGTACCACGGGTCCGCCGCTACACCCAAGCGCTCCACCGCCCAAGGTAAACTGAAGATTCAGCTCACACAGGTTCGGTAGCACTATTCCACGTAGGATCGCTGAGTGCTGTTGTCGTCGTCGTCGAATCCACACAGGATCTCTGTACTGTCGTCGTCGCAGTCACAGTAGTTGTCGTAGCAGTCGTCACAGTAACAGTCGCAGCCAGTACTAGGGTTCCCGCACACAGAAAGCTCGTTCGGAGGATCCGCTCCACGAGCCGAGAGGCTGATACATCAACTGTCACAAAGACCAGAGTTGATGTATCCAAAAGTTCCGTATCGTCAACAGGAACTCAACGCAACAGACAGTGCGTCGATCGGACGTCCGGTCTGAGAGTTATTGGCATTTTCGTTCCCGGGGCCCGGTTGGTTTTTAAGGCAAAACCAACCCGACCGTACTCCACCTGCGTCCAAACCCCGGGCGGAGTATGCCAAAAGATCCGTCTCACTTAGAGGATTTCATCAAAGTCGACGGCACGTCAATCGGACGTCCGGAACTCAAGATATGAGCGTTTCCGCTCCGAGGGCCCGGTTGGTTTCGTGAACGAACCAACCCGGCCATACTCCACCTGCGTCCAAACCTCGGGCGGAGTATGCCAAAAGATCCGTCTCACTTAGAGGAACACAACGCGACTGACGGCGCGTCAGTCGGACGTTCGAAGCTCAAGATATGAGCGTTTCCGCTCCGAAGGCCCGGTTGGTTTCGTGAACGAACCAACCCGGCCGAACTCGAAGTAACCCGAAACCTTGAGTGCGATATACCGAAACGACCGTCTCGATCCAAGGATCGCGTTGCCGCAGACGGTTTGTCATTCGGAGGTCCGAGGCTCAAGTTATGGGCCAAAAACCAAATCTGGTTCGAAACGGGGGGGTCCGGGTCCGGGCCGACCCGGCCCGACCCCCCCCCCCCCCCCCCCGGGGCGGCGCGGCGGCGCGGCGGGCCGCGGCGGCCAGGCACCGCGAGGGGCCGCACGCGGTCGGCTTGCGGGGGGGCAAGCCCCCGCTTTGCTGGAGGACGGCGCGGCAATTAGCCGCGCCTGTTTGTAAAAAAAAACCGCCCCCCCTACGTGGGGGGCTTGATTGAAGGGGTGGCGCGGCTATGCCGCGCCGTTATTATTTTTTTTAAAAAAAAACGCCCCCCTCACGTGGGGGGCCTGCTGGTGCGGAAACGGGGGGCCGGCTGCCCCCCTCCTTCAAAGAACCGCCCCCCTCTCTTAAAGAGGGGGGTTTTAATATTAAGGCCGGGGGATTAATTCCCCCGGTTTTAATGACATCCGGCCGGCCAGCTGGCCGGCCGGTTTTCTCCAACGGGACCGGAAATTCCGGTCCCCTCTTCGGCTTCCGACGCCGGCGGCCCGGCCGCCGGTCTTCTCTTCTGCCGCGGCCCGGAACCGGCCGCGGTCTCCTCGTCCCGCCGCGGCCCGGAACTGGCCGCGGTATTCGTCGTCCGGCGCGGTGCGACGGCACCGCGCGCTTTCGCCGCGGCCCCGCTCCGGCCGCGGCGCCTTTGTTTTCTCCTCCGATGCGGCGCGGCGGCGTTGCATCCAACGGTCGCACTTCCTTTACTCCGCCGCGGCCAACGGGCCGCGCCTCATTGCTCCGGCGGCTTGGTCAATCCGGCCGTGGGAGACCACCACGGCCCTCGACGTCCGGAGTGACGCGTCAATCTTGCGCACTCCCATGAACCCCTTGCGTCCAAGCGCGGTGTCACGGCACCGCTCCGCCTCTTCTTCGAACCACGAGTAAAAATCCAACAACAAGGTTTGGGAGGAGGATGGACCGTGTTTGTGCGGTCCGATCCCCTCCCATGTTAATGATAACAAGCGGTCCAATAATTTATTTACGAAGGCGTAAATTAAATCATGAAATAAGGTACAACCCCTACCTCAATTAACAACTCGGCGTTCGTCAACGGCCGCGGGAGATGAGTGTCGCGGAAGTCGGACGTCACGGAGGAAGACGTCGTCGGCATCGCGGTTATGGCGTCGTGGAAGACGGACGTGGGTTCGCCGCGAGAGGCACGTCGCGGAAAGGATGCGTTGCGGCGTCGTGGAGGAAATCCAACGCGTTGCAGTCCGACGTCGTGGAAGAAGGTCGCCGCGTTCTTCGTCTTGGAGGAAGAACTCACAAGAAGCCTCCCTCTTTTCCTCTCCGCACAGCAAAAACCCAAAAACCAAAACAAAGGAAACTAAACCATGAATTAAATAGAAGGGTTTGGAATTTCAAAGGTTTGAAATCCAAACCACTTCATTTAATTCTCCTCATTTAAATCTTAAGTTATAACTTAAGTTTATTGAGTTTCCAACCTTAACTCCACATGACTCTTGAATTCCAAGAGTTTGAAAATAAAACTAACTCATGTAATAAATTACACAAGTTGTCAAATTAATAAAGTGGAGTTTAATGAGGAGTTAGGAAAATTGAAAAGGTGGGGGCTCGTGTGGGCCCCACCTCCCTCATAACCACACATGGGAAGTTGGGTGGTTGTGGGCCCCACCAACAATTTCCCATGAGAGAGTCTAACAACCATGAATTAAAATAAAATTCACACACAAAATTTTATTTTACTTATCTTTTAATCCCCAAAACTAACTTTCAACCCGCAACAAACGCAACTTCCGAAAAGGTCTCTTTAAGCGAATATCGGCGCTACGAGTTCATCGGTGTCCTCGGATTTCAATTCCGAGCACCAGATCAAAAGTTAGGAAATCCCGCTCGTTCGTTCACTGAACGTACCCGAGCTAAACTTCGGAAATTAATTCCGGGCACTCCGGGCCTCGGAATCAGGTGCCGTCAGAAACCGCGCTCATGTAAAATTCCAAAGAAAATTAATAAAAAATTTCCCTTGAATTTTACGGGTCTTTACATTACTCCCACCTCAGGGCTTTACGTCCCCGTAATGCTTCAACTCACACTTAAGGTAAACAAAGTAGCACTGAGCACGCAACTGAGCTTTACGCTCCCATATGCTCACCTGAAGATCTCGTGCTACCCGTGAAGCACCCCAGAGGAAGCAACCGTTCACATAGAACCTGCTCCTGTCGATCCTCGTTCTCTATTAGAACCTCTGAGCTTGTCGCCCTGTCATTGTCGTCCTACTCCCCGGGGTCGATGACCTGTGAAGAAACATACACGTATCTCCACAGCTGAGACACGTGGTGGACATTATGTACCCGGTGTGACTGAGGTGGTAGGGTCAAGCGGTAAACCTCTTCGCCTACCCTTCTGAAGATCAAAAGGGTCCATCGAACTTTGTAGATAACATGCCGCCTCGGCCACATCTCCGAAACCTCATCGGGGTGAGACCGTATAAGAACGTGTTCGTCACCCTCGAACTCAAGAGGTTTCCCTTTTTAGGTTAGAACTGAAACTCAAAACTCCTGCTGCCATAAGGGTAGGGTTGTCCAACTCTAGAGTGATCGGTCACACCCTCTTATGCCTGAGTTTAACATGTGCTGCCCATGGTTTCCTTTTCGCCAACCAAGGAAAACCCATTCCGACGTTTGCCTAAAACAGTCAACCGGGGTATGATTTGTGAATCAAAACCATACCCAGATCAACGTCGTAAGGCCTCTACGCTGCCACCAAGAGATTCCAACCGAAACTCTCGCCTCGGGGTCAAATCACACCGTCGGCGTAAGCGTGATTATCGAGTCTCCTCCCAAAGGTATCTCCAGACGTGAGGGTCAAGTCTACGGCTTACCCGGAACCCCTTGGCATGGGACATGATTCGTGGAAGGGTAGAATGATTGGTTCTTATGTCTATAGATATGGCAGCTCGTAGTAGACATAATCCGTACCCCGAATCATTCTTAGAGCTCCTCGGTCACACTCCTTGACCGTAATGCAGCTATTCTCCTCCCCAGCCCTCCTGCTCCCTGAGCCTGGCGGGGACTACTAAGTCGGGTGGTCGTAACATGTCGAAATGTACACCACCACATGCTGCTCTCCAAGCTCCGCTTCCACGTCTGCTACCCTGCAGATTCATCTGTCCTTAGCACTTCCTCCTCCTGAAACATTTTTACACGCCCGAGTCTCTGAGACTGGCGCTAGTTTCCTGCCTTTCACTGCTAACGCTCACAACCACAAAGGTTCTCTCTAGCATCCTAGCATAGGTAGGAATGCATAGAGGAAAAGTAATGGTTCGGATGTCCTTTAGACACACTTCGCTCAGAAGTTCGAGTCTAAAGAACTGATCACAACGTAACCAACGAGTACCAAGATTGATTGGTAAGCCACGTTGAGTGTTCTGCTTCCGACATGTCGTACTGTCGAAGCTGTATTAGCTCCAGAAAACTCACAACCACCTCCTCAAGCCAGTCCTCAGCCGCCTACGAGTCAGGCTCACTTCGAAACTTGAGGGATATCTGGTTCTAAAACATATGTAAGGCACTAAGCCTGTGAGTCTCCGCTACCAGTACCGCCGGTAGTGTCTGTTGACCAACAGGTAGTGACATAGCTGGCGCACTACCCGTAGGTACTATCCCAGGTATCGGTTCGCGTACCGAAGCCTCATTACTAGTATCCAAGCTAGGCGTAGAACTCTAGAAACCGCCTCCATCCAGTCCACTGCTGCCTGGGAAATCTGTCTCGCCTCGTATCCTCAGAGGCCTCTACTGCTGGAACTCGTGCATCGCGCTCTGCTAGCGTGCACTGTCAGCTAGTGGAATCTGCTGCCTAACGGGTGGTGGTGCTGCTGGTACACCACCCGAAGGTGCCAACACTGAAAAAGGGACCTGCACCGGAATCTCGCTGCTCGGTGGGCCATCATCGAGAACTCTCTCGGAACTCCAGCTAACTATCAGCATGGTGACATTCTGAACAGTTGTGTCACGGTCAACGATTTATACCTGGTGAGCTGACCTGGTTTGAGATGACTTTAAACCTTTTGGGAAACACACACGCAATCAGTGTTTTCGTGCATTAAGTCGGAAATCAGAAGTCAGGGTCCTGGTGTACGGATACGTCGGCCGCCGCACCAACACTGGACTCCCTGGACTGATAACCACACTCAATACACTAAACACTATTGCTTCACATAGAAAAGATCAGAGTTCGCGGTAGAACCGAACTCCTCTGATACCAATTTGTCACGAACCGCCCTCGGGGCCCGTGCCGTGACTACCCCAAGCCCGCCTTCCATAGGCCAGGGGCTGGCGACTAGCACCAAGGCGTAAAATCCCAGTAAAAAGGGAAGGCATTGCCTTAATAAAGTAAACAAGCACCTCAGAGTAACAAGCAGAAGTAAAGCAGTACACAAAACTAGAACAACTGTGCTAAAGTAAAGGGGCCGGAAATACAAGCCCAACTGTAAAGTAAAGTACAACTCGAAAGGGAAAACAGCAACTGAAGTACAAGCGGCTCCTGGGACGTCCTCCTCGATTCCTACCTGAAGGGTAGGTACAGATGGCTCAGCTCCTGGATCGTCCACCACGGATCCTACCTGAAGGGTAGGTACAGATAGCTCCACAACTTCTCGGTCCAACTGTCCGCTCCGAGCATGACCCGCTCAGTGGTCCTCCTCCGGGTACCGACCTACTCCGTAAGCCTCAATCGCAGTCAGCGCTGTCCGTCGTCTGCAACCAACACAACGAAGTGCGGGCATAGCCCGTGCAGGGGTGAGTATAAGATACTCAGTAGGGACCCCGAGACCCCTGAAGGTCTCTCAAATCCACAAAGGATAAACCACGAAGAAAAGTAACAATCACGAAGTAACATCCAGTATTGATTAGGTATATGCCCAAACATATACCTATGTCACCAATTTCCGTTCGGCTCCAACACCGAGCCCAAGAACAACCCAATCCACAAAGAAGAGTAAACAGTAAAATCCACACAGGATAACAGTACAAGTTCACACAGTTTATAACAAGTTTATGAAATCAACGGATAACTATTACCCAGGTATATGCCCATACATATACCCAAGTTATCAAGCGACCCATCTCAATCATGAGGAAACACAAAGATCATTGACTCAGCTCAAACCAGGATTTTCATTATCGAAACCGTAGCTACTGAAGAGCTCCGTCTCTAGAGTGTACAGTGGTCCTGTCACGACTCCGAGGCCGCCGCTCACTAACCTAAGACTGCTGAGGTACTCCTCCTGTCGAGTACTGCGGGTTTGCGGCCAACTACCGGGCGCTCCGTCCGCGGAGGGTCTGTCGCCAAATACCGGGCGCTCACCCAGATAGCCTACTGAGGTACTCCTCCTGATGAGTACCGCGGGTTTGCTGCCAACTACTAGGCGCTCCGTCCGCCGTGGGTCTGCCGCCAAATACCGGGCACTCCGTCCACTGGGCTAGTCGACTCACTCCAAGTCGAGTCGGTCAAGCAGTCATCAGGTCTCAGTTGGCTACACGGTCTCCGTACTCCGCACGCACGCCTCCACCGTCGCGGGTCTGTCGCTACAACCAAGCGCATACACTCCGTAGAGTATCGCGGGTCTGCCGCTACAACCAAGCGCTCCACCGCCAAGGGTCTGCTGCTGCATCCAAGCGCACCACCACTGTCAAGTACCACGGGTCCGCCGCTACACCCAAGCGCTCCACCGCCCAAGGTAAACTGAAGATTCAGCTCACACAGGTTCGGTAGCACTGTTCCACGTAGGATCGCTGAGTGCTGTTGTCGTCGTCGTCGAATCCACACAGGATCTCTGTATTGTCGTCGTCGCAGTCACAGTAGCTGTCGTAGCAGTCGTCACAGTAACAGTCGCAGCCAGTACTAGGGTTCCCGCACACAGAAAGCTCGTTCGGAGGATCCGCTCCACGAGCCGAGAGGCTGATACATCAACTGTCACAAAGACCAGAGTTGATGTATCCAAAAGTTCCGTATCGTCAACAGGAACTCAACGCAACAGACAGTGCGTCGATCGGACGTCCGGTCTGAGAGTTATTGGCATTTTCGTTCCCGGGGCCCGGTTGGTTTTTAAGGCAAAACCAACCCGACCGTACTCCACCTGCGTCCAAACCCCGGGCGGAGTATGCCAAAAGATCCGTCTCACTTAGAGGATTTCATCAAAGTCGACGGCACGTCAATCGGACGTCCGGAACTCAAGATATGAGCGTTTCCGCTCCGAGGGCCCGGTTGGTTTCGTGAACGAACCAACCCGGCCATACTCCACCTGCGTCCAAACCTCGGGCGGAGTATGCCAAAAGATCCGTCTCACTTAGAGGAACACAACGCGACTGACGGCGCGTCAGTCGGACGTTCGAAGCTCAAGATATGAGCGTTTCCGCTCCGAAGGCCCGGTTGGTTTCGTGAACGAACCAACCCGGCCGAACTCGAAGTAACCCGAAACCTTGAGTGCGATATACCGAAACGACCGTCTCGATCCAAGGATCGCGTTGCCGCAGACGGTTTGTCATTCGGAGGTCCGAGGCTCAAGTTATGGGCCAAAAACCAAATCTGGTTCGAAACGGGGGGGTCCGGGTCCGGGCCGACCCGGCCCGACCCCCCCCCCCCCCCCCCCGGGGCGGCGCGGCGGCGCGGCGGGCCGCGGCGGCCTGGCGCCGCGAGGGGCCGCACGCGGTCGGCTTGCGGGGGGGCAAGCCCCCGCTTTGCTGGAGGACGGCGCGGCAATTAGCCGCGCCTGTTTGTAAAAAAAACCGCCCCCCCTACGTGGGGGGCTTGATTGAAGGGGCGGCGCGGCTATGCCGCGCCGTTATTATTTTTTTTTTTAAAAAAACGCCCCCCTCACGTGGGGGGCCTGCTGGTGCGGAAACGGGGGGCCGGCTGCCCCCCTCCTTCAAAGAACCGCCCCCCTCTCTTAAAGAGGGGGGTTTTAATATTAAGGCCGGGGGATTAATTCCCCCGGTTTTATTGACATCCGGCCGGCCAGCTGGCCGGCCGGTTTTCTCCAACGGGACCGGAAATTCCGGTCCCCTCTTCGGCTTCCGACGTCGGCGGCCCGGCCGCCGGTCTTCTCTTCTGCCGCGGCCCGGAACCGGCCGCGGTCTCCTCGTCCCGCCGCGGCCCGGAACCGGCCGCGGTATTCGTCGTCCGGCGCGGTGCGACGGCACCGCGCGCTTTCACCACGGCCCCGCTCCGGCCGCGGCGCCTTTGTTTTCTCCTCCGATGCGGCGCGGCGGCGTTGCATCCAACGGTCGCACTTCCTTTACTCCGCCGCGGCCAACGGGCCGCGCCTCATTGCTCCGGCGGCTTGGTCAATCCGGCCGTGGGAGACCACCACGGCCCTCGACGTCCGGAGTGACGCGTCAATCTTGCGCACTCCCATGAACCCCTTGCATCCAAGCGCGGTGTCACGGCACCGCTCCGCCTCTTCTTCGAACCACGAGTAAAAATCCAACAACAAGGTTTGGGAGGAGGATCGACCGTGTTTGTGCGGTCCGATCCCCTCCCATGTTAATGATAACAAGCGGTCCAATAATTTATTTACGAAGGCGTAAATTAAATCATGAAATAAGGTACAACCCCTACCTCAATTAACAACTCGGCGTTCGTCAACGGCCGCGGGAGATGAGTGTCGCGGAAGTCGGACGTCACGGAGGAAGACGTCGTCGGCATCGCGGTTATGGCGTCGCGGAAGACGGACGTGGGTTCGCCGCGAGAGGCACGTCGCGGAAAGGATGCGTTGCGGCGTCGTGGAGGAAATCCAACGCGTTGCAGTCCGACGTCGTGGAAGAAGGTCGTCGCGTTCTTCGTCTTGGAGGAATAACTCACAAGAAGCCTCCCTCTTTTCCTCTCCGCACAGCAAAAACCCAAAAACCAAAAAAAAGGAAACTAAACCATGAATTAAATAGAAGGGTTTGGAATTTCAAAGGTTTGAAATCCAAACCACTTCATTTAATTCTCCTCATTTAAATCTTAAGTTATAACTTAAGTTTATTGAGTTTCCAACCTTAACTCCACATGACTCTTGAATTCCAAGAGTTTGAAAATAAAACTAACTCATGTAATAAATTACACAAGTTGTCAAATTAATAAAGTGGAGTTTAATGAGGAGTTAGGAAAATTGAAAAGGTGGGGGCTCGTGTGGGCCCCACCTCCCTCATAACCACACATGGGAAGTTGGGTGGTTGTGGGCCCCACCAACAACTTCCCATGAGAGAGTCTAACAACCATGAATTAAAATAAAATTCACACACAAAATTTTATTTTACTTATCTTTTAATCCCCAAAACTAACTTTTAACCCGCAACAAACGCAACTTCCGAAAAGGTCTCTTTAAGCGAATATCGGCGCTACGAGTTCATCGGTGTCCTCGGATTTCAATTCCGAGCACCGGATCAAAAGTTAGGAAATCCCGCTTGTTCGTTCACTGAACGTACCCGAGCTAAACTTCGGAAATTAATTCCGGGCACTCCGGGCCTCGGAATCAGGTGCCGTCAGAAACCGCGCTCATGTAAAATTCCAAAGAAAATTAAGAAAAAATTTCCCTTGAATTTTACGGGTCTTTACAGCCGAACTTCTGGATCAAGAAGTGTTTTTCGTTTAGGATGACCCCCAGACATGGGAAATATATTTTGATGGTTCTTCCTGTAACCCGAAAGGGAAAAGGTTGGAGGATACCAAGATCAACAAAGTGGGGCTGGGAATTATACTTTTATCCCCCAAAAAGGTCATCTTGCCTAACTCTTTCCTACTTTCGAAAGGGTGTACAAATAATGAAGCAGAATATCAGGCCCTCATTGCAGGCCTGAAAATGGAACTTCATGTGTAATCCAAACACCTAAAAATAAAGGGTTATTTAGAGCTAGTCATCAAACAGGTCAGTGGTGACTCTGCCATTAATAAAGAAGTATTGGTCTCCTTGATGAACTATGTTTGAGAACTAATGGAATAATTTCCCATCAGATCCAACATTGAATTATATACCCTATTCACAAAATTCCTAATCCGACGCTTTGGAAAATTCATCCACAGCCTTGGCTGATCCAAACTAGAATGAAACAATCATTATCATTACCCACTGTCTGATGGTATTGCCATTAATATAGATCAATATGGAGGAAATTGACGAAATTAGGACCATTTCTTAGCCTCAAGGTCCCACCACCGGCTAGATGACGCCCATTTCAAATTACCTTCAGAAGGGGGAACTCCAACCAGATAGGTCTGGAAGGGAGTAGGTTTGAAGACAGGCAGTCATAATTATCTTGTACAATGGGGTAAAACAAGAAATGGATCTCTATAAACAAGGCCTTGACAGATTCCTTCTCAGGTGTGTTGATGGAGAAGATATTGTTGCTGTTATGAAAGAAGTACATGCCGGATCTTGTGGGTCACACTAATCAGAAACTAATCTATCTCACCAAATCCAAAGGCTTGGGTATTACTATCCCACTATGATACAGGATTGTGCTATATTCATTAAGAATTTACATTCCTGCCAAGTTGATGACAATTTCATACAACTACACCTAGAGTTACTTTATACAGCTAAGTACTCCCTTCCATTCTCTATCTAGGTGATGGATGTTGTGGGACCATATCATCCCACCACATCTACAAAATTCAAGTTCATACTTACAGAGACTAGCTTCTTTTCAAAATGGGCCAGATCTATACCCCTTAAAGAATTCTAGAAGAAAAACATCGTTAGATTTGTGAAGGCCAACATCATTAACAAATTTGGTGTCCCTCATACAATATTGAAGGACAACAACACCGACTTCTACTCTGTTGAGTTAGAAAATCTATACCAAGAGTATGGAATCCAAGAAAACCTTTCATCCCATTACCATGCAGAAGCCAATGGGTAATAGAGGCTTTCAACAAGACTATGTCCAATATGCTCCATAAAATGGTAGATAAGTATAAGAAATTGTGGCCAGACATGATCCTTCATACTTTGTGGGCTTACCGGACCACGACCCACACCGCCACCTAGGCAACCCTGTACTCACTTGTATATGGGGCAGAGGTGGTTTTGCCTATCAAAATCCATGTTTCATCACATCGTGTGGCCATTTGCGACCAATTTTCCATGGATGATAAATCCCAGAGATGGTTTGATGTGTGGGATCATCTAGACAAAAAAAGGCTTCACACTTTACACCATTTGTAAATATTCCAAAATCAGATTACACGAACCTTCAAAAAAAAGGTTCGCCTTCGATCTTTTCTTGAAGGAGAAATGGAGTTAGTCCTCATAACCCAGATTATACTCAGGAAGAAGCCCTAAAAGCATGAACCATAGTGGGAAGGACCATATGTGATACATAGGGTCTATTCTAATGGAGCATTCTACCTGATATCAATGGATGGACATCTCATCATGGATCCCACAAACACAAAATTCTTGAAGAATTACTTTGCATGGTAGAAGACCCCCATGTCAAGTTCTAAACTATATGACCCTAAAATATGAGTTATAATACTCATATGCCAAGGTCCAAACTCTATGACCTTAAACTATGAGTTATAATACTCAAAATCCAAGGTCCAAACTCTATGAACCTAAATTGTGGGTTATAATACCCCCATTCCAGGGTCCAAACTATATGACCATAAACTATGAGTTCTTTTCTTGACCACATGACATTAAATTGTATGGTATTATTCCATGAAACAAGAAATTAAACCATAATGAAGTCATGGTCCAAACTCTATGACCCTAAACTATGAGTTGTTGTCCTAACCACATGACGTTAAATTGTACGGTATTAGTCCATGAAATATGGCATTGAACCATAATGAATCCATGGTCAAAACTCTATGACCATAAAATATGAGTTTTTTTCCTAGCCATATGATGTTAAACTATACGGTATCAGTCCATGAAACATGACAATGAACTATAATGAATCTCTAGTAAAAACTCTAAGACTTTAATATATGAGTCATTATCCATTCCTCATGACATTAAACTGTAAGAAACTCATCCCTAAAACATGACATTAAACTGTGACTCACATACTCATTGTAAGTTGTTAAATTACATGGCATAGAGCTTCCTAATCACATGAAAATAAACCGCATGATCTATCATAAAACTATGTATGGATGGATTCCTGCCCTCACAGGATACGTAGAAACTCCTCAATCCTTGATCTTGGCCAATCCCCCACAAACAATGCCCCCATCATATTCTCTACCTCCCCACACTTACGAATGGAACCCTATGTTCACTCCATGTTTCTCACATCGAGTATAACTCATGTGAGTTTACGATCAGTGGTAAGGATTCTCTTATGCAAATGAATTACAGGGAGATGTGGTAGAATTGACAACCATAGAAAATGAAACAAATATTTCCCTACAAATGGACCAAGCCAGATCGGTACTGGGAACGTTCAGAACTATGTATGGATTGATTCCTGCCCGTACAGGATACACAGTGACACCTGAATTTGGCATCCTAGCCCATCCATCATCATCAAAAAAATTCCATCACGTGTTCTTACACATCGAGTGAACATTTTTAGGGAACATTAAGAACTATGTGTAGCTTGATTAATGCCCTCATAGGATACATAGTGATTTCTGGATTTGGCATCTCATCCCATAAACCATAAAAAAATGCTCCTTTACTTGTGCGTAGGTCATACTTGTATAGGGATTCCATGAAATGTCCTAATCGAATGATAATAAATTTCAAAATTATTCAAGAGTTATGTGTGTTCTAGTCCTCAGTGTTACGTGATCCCGCGCATTCCCCCCACTTATGAGAAGTCAAAATATCCTAATTTCCCCTATACATATGAGTCATACCTATATAGAAGCTATAGTGGTTAAAGTTAATCATGGTCTGGGTATTCTTTACATTCCCAGGAACATATTTCCTATTTTTCAAACTACATACTCTGGGAAAACTTAGATCCCCATAATCATTCAAGTCCATCTGATATGGAAGGCCAGTGTCCTACGAACACCTTTGTTTTGGATATGCACCTCATGCCCCAATGGATCTGAATATGTTACCCACCAAAAAATTTCATTAATTAAAGGAAAATTCATCCCCAAGAGAGTCATATCCCATGTCATTACACACAATGGTGCCCATTCCCCATGTCATTCCTCCTGATTCAAGTTTCCCTCAGGATTATTTTTTACACATTCTATCATCACTCATGTCTAAGCATCACCGAAACATCCTGATTGTGATTAACTCAAATATATTAAAGATCTTTATGATATCATAATCATCCTCACTGCATGGCTATAAACTTTATAACATCATGTCGTCACCGCACGACATTAAGATTCAATTCCAAGATCATCTTTGTTATACGATGTTAAACTACATATAAATGGATTAAGCCTAATGTGCCCTCGGATATTGATTTTTATATTCTTAGGAAATGACCTGGAATACTTGTAATCCCTTGTTTCTCACAATGAACGTAGCTTACATGATCTTAGGGATCTTAGAGAGAGATACATAGTGATATTATGACAAAATAGTCCGAAAATTTGGCCCTAGTAGCATGAACCTCAATGGAATGTCATGATTCCCTTCCCCAAGAGGAACCCCCCATCCTAGCCATACGATGTTGAATGACTGGGTACCCCAAATGTGGGACAAACACCTCACCCTGCATATGAGTCAGATCTATATAAGGGATACCTAATTCCATGACTAAATCACAGCCCAAATTTCCCCAATATGTCCGGACATGATCCTTCTATATCTCAAACTCCATTATTTGAGAAATATTGAATCCCTATAATCATTAAAGGCCATCTGAGATGAAAGGATAGTGTCCTATGGACACCTTTGTTTTGGCTATACACATCATACCCCGGTGGCTATGCATATGTTTCCCACAAAAATGATCGTCAATCAAAGAAATTTTTTCCCCATGATAGTCCTATCCTATCTCAATACACCCAATGGATTCCAAGCCTCACACCATGCCTCCTAGTTCAAGGGACCTTAATGTTATGGTTTACATTTTCCTTTCTATACACATCCTGGATATATCAGAACATGCGGGCCTGATTCATCTCTAGTCACTTCTGTGGTTTCTAAAGATACCCCATCCGTATGTGTGAAATTGATCCGCCTAAAAAATTATAGTGACCCCACTCATTTCTAGGTTTCCCCTGAATAAGTTCAGATAAAATGCTCATTTTCATGTTCATGTGCACCTTTTTGTCGAAGTTCATATTCCATATTTAGAAAGTTTCCAATATCCATAATCTTTCATATTCATCAGAGACGGAAGACCAGTGTCATGTGGACACATTTGTTTGACTATGAACATCATGCCCCAGAGGCTCTCCACATGTAGCCTACAAAATGGCCATCAGTAAAAGGAATGTTCATCCCAGGGAGAGTCCTTTACAACTTTCATACACTCGAATGAAATTCATGTCCTGTCACACCTCTGAATTTGGAAAACTTCTAGATAAAGGATTACATGCCTTCTTCTTTCCAAATTTCCCTAACATAAAAAATACTTCTAACTAAACTAACCATTTACCAGATCCCCCTCATGCAAGTAAGAACCGTGCGGGAACAGGTGTCCATCTAAATCTGACATGAATGTCCCTAATGTTTTCAGACACACCATTACTCAAAACAGCCACCCATTGTGGCTCCCGACATCAAAATAAATTAATAGTGTTTAAAATCCCAACAGGACATCGGAGACAGAAGGCTAGTGTTCTGCGAACACCTTTGATTTACTATGAACATCATGACCCGGTGGCTCTTTATATATCGCCTACAAAAAGGTCATCAATCAAAGGAAAATTCATCCTCGGGAGAGACCTCTCTTACTTCCGTGTTCCTAAAACGGATTCCGACCCTAATGAATATCTAGAATTCACAAATTAAGGGTCAAAAAATCCATGATCCATGTATAAATGATATTAGAACATTCTCGGCTGACAAATTCTGAATTGGGGCCCCTACCCCCATTGAGTTTGGTTAAAGTTGTTCGACCTAAAACATCATAAATAAGTTTGATTATATAGACTATGAACTACTAGAGAAAGAAAAAGATGGTGTACTTTCTAAAGGTAAAATCCATAGAAGGCACATCTAGGTAAAAGATGAGTATCGGCTCGTTAAAAACATTGATCTATAAAAAAAAGGCATAAATCTTGTTAGGTTGAAAACCCGTAAAGGACAGCCTAAGAAAAAGTTGAGTTATACCTACTAAAACCATGCCAAGAAGGCTTAGGAAAAAATTAGCGTAATAATAAAAAATACATAAAAGTTTATGAGGTGTTCCATAAGACCTTAGAAATAGTCGAACCATGCTTGCTAAGTCCCACAACTCAGGCAAAAATTAGACCTGATTCGATTATCCCAGTTTACTTATCATGGTTTAAAATTAATACCTGATTAAAATGATGTTTATATGATTTATTACTGATTAATTGACATGACATGAAAACAAAAAGAAAAATATTTAAAGGAAAATAAATTTCATTAATTTCAAGAAAAATGGAGGAGAAACCTCAGTTGAGAGCCTCTCCAACTATCAAAAAAAAGGGAAGAGTGCATATCATGTTTTTGGAAGGAACTAAAACAAGGCTCGGTTTTCCCTTTATAGAAGGATGGGAAGTTATTTTCGTGGTCCGTCAATAGTTTTCTCCAAAGAATCTATCTCCTCCATTTTTGTCTGGACTATCGGACACACCCACTCTATAACAGCTTTAAGGTTTCACAATTACTTCTAAACTGCTTCATTGTTGGCACACAAAGAGGCTAGTTGATCTTTCAACCTTTCTAAGTGGTATTTTCACTCCCAAAACTCTTCTTCTTGGGTATCCACCAAATCATTAGCCTTCACCTCCTCAGCTGTGAGATGATCAAATTCTTCAGAAACATCTCATAAGTTCACCACCAGGTGATGGGAAGAATTGGACTTGGACAGCTTGTCCTCATAGGAGGCACAGTCTTCCCAAGAAATGAATATTTGGTGGATAATGAGGTGTAAGTACTGAAAATAAAAGTTGCTAAAACCTAACTCGGTGAATAATAGCTTAAAATTGTCAGTCTTGTCAGCAAAATTGGCCATAGGTGTCTCTGTATTAGGAGCACATAATTGGGGCCGCACCTGCTTTTTCAATTTCTAGTGCCTCACCGCAGCACCAGTACCTTGATCCTCCCCCACTGAAACATGTCTAAAAGCAAAAAGTGTCATAAAAAAAGTGGGGAGGGTCCTAAGATCGGACACCCAATATGGGGGACTCCCTTTTCCTTCAGATGGTCCCACCATTGGCACTAGATGTAGAGGAAAAGCCGCAACTTCTTGGGTGATCAGTGATTCTAATGCCGGTGCCAGCCTCATTAAGGTATTGGGTGGTATCTGTAGGATGGGAGAAGTCTGAATCACTCCACAATGAGATAGGTTGTACCGATGAGGCCCCTCCCAGACTTTTCTGATGACTAACTAAGTGTCTTCTTACCACAAGGGCAGGAATAGATGGTGTATCCATCATGGTTGTTGCAAGGACAAGAGTAGAAGGCGTATCTGTCGCACTCTTCATGGTAGAAGAAATGTGTGTCCTTATCATTCGAGCAAGGATGCGGCAGAAAATGGTTAATTTTTTTTTCACCCGTTGAACTAGTTCTTTTAGCATTTTATTGGGGTAACAATCCACCCACAGTCGGGCATACTCCAGTGATAGAAAAGTAGATTCGGTTGTGTTAGTAATGATAACCTCCATAGTCGCACTTTCATGTGTCATCATGAGCCATAATTGGTGAATAACTATGGGGTGAGACTCTACCCTTAACTGAGAAGAAAGAAATGGTGGAGTCTGTTGAAGGTATCCAAATTTCATGGCAAACCGGTAGGGGAGGTATGGCTCACAAATGACAACTAGATCTATACTAGCAGTGAGAATCTCATCTCTAAGCATGATGAGGTGTGAGAATTCCTCCAAAGAACCACCCATGTCACCTCTTAATGGCCCATGAGGGGTAGGATGCAGTGAAAATGAGAAATGAGAAGCATTTTTTAACAGCCCAACTGCATCAACAACGCTTAGATTCTTAGGATGAACAATAGAAATATGGAGAAGGGCAGGCAGAAAGTCATAATGATGAACCTCTATAGTATGTTGATATTCATAATGGGGGAAGTGTTCTTCCATCCACCCATATAGGAATTGAAACGGCCTACTGAGATGATGTGGGGTTTTGCCTTCTTATATTTGTCCCAATAATTCATAAATTCTGGCGAGGGTAGAAAGGGACAAATTATTGGCATGACCCTTTGCCAACGTGGCTGCCATCATCAAAGTACAGGCTCAAACTCCAGTATATACTTCATGGGATAATAAAATCCATCCACTCAAAAACATGGAAAAGAAACCTTCTAATCTATGTGACAGTGATACGTCTGGTAAAATATCGTATCCCCATGTGGTATATCATCCCGCTTCAATGGTAGCACAATATGACCCTGGAGTCTGGCGGGACTCACAGGATGGATGAGTTTAGCTTAGGAGAGCCCTCATCTTGGGTATATTCACCTACAAGAATAACCTTATCCATTCCTCAAAAGGGATAAACAAGCGATCCTAAAGAGGATTATTAAGTAATCCCTATGTCATGACCAGTAAACTCCTCATCGAAGGGGACATGTGGTCAGGTTCAATCCAAGTAGAGACTGCCTGGAGAAACTCTTCATACATTTCTCCAATTATAGGGAGTCCTCTGAGATGGTGGATATCCTATAAACTGATCCCCACATCCCCATCAAATAATTGGAAGTTGTTGGTGATTTAACACCAATTTCTAAACATCTCAGGAAGAATTTCTCCTGGGTAGAAGACTGTGAATTGAGAAACCTAGGATGCATGATACAAGCCCACTGCCCTCAACTGGTTGGGGGACTTCAAACAGGTCTGATATACCTAGAATTCCCAGGCCCATTCATTAGTGAAACATCCCCCGGCCCGCATATCCCACTTTGTTCTCCACCCACCATTGGGATTTTCTTGGGAAATGTTGATAATCGATGGGTACTCTCAGGCACTTAGTCTTGGGATAGCATTGTGACCCCCATGATTGCACTAAGTCTATGTCGAGCCTCCTAGTATGAAGAGGTTTTCCTAAATTGGAGTGGCGATGACTTATTCTACTGGGGAAATGTTGTTGCGATCATGCCCTTGTGGTGCCTCTAAGAGAATTAAAGGTGTATCATGGTTAGCCATTGGAAAAGGAATTTTGTCTGGGAGACAAAAGTCATAAATTGGTAACTGTATAGATAGTAGATAGGCTAGGAGCTCTGGCATCAATAAATCATTTAAGAAGCTATCACGAGGAATAATGTAGTCTTGAAGATGATCCTCACTATTCCCTTCCATGTTCACCCATGTCTTTGTCAATTTTATCACAGTTTATGAAGCATCCATTATAGCATGCACAGGAAGATCTAGAAGATGAAAAAAAGTCAGTCAAATAAAAAATTGTTGAATAAAGGCTCTGGAATAATGGATAAAGAAATCAATATATTTCCACATAAGGCTCTGTGTACTTTACCCAGAAAGGGTACATGGAAGTTACAATCTGCGTACTGCATGATACGTGAAAGCAACCCCACCTGCGGCTACGGTACACAGATTCATTTTACCACATACAGCAAGGGTATATGAACCATCCGCAAGGCGTTGGCCTACGAATCATTGTCTGAAAAATATAATGGTTTGTGGAAGGTGCATATTGCAAACCTAGGAGTTGATTAAGTTCATGTTCAGAATTTATGGATTAAATTTTAAGTTCGTATTATTAGTTCTTAAAGTTCAGTTCACCGATCCAAGTTCGGTATGCAGACACACCATCCACAAAGCATCCTCCTACGCAGAATCTGGATTTTAGTCTTAAAATTTTGTAATGTTGTTCTCAAAACCTAAAATTCTGTAGGCGGATAGATAAATGGTGAAATGATTGGTCCACGGTGCGTATGAAGCGGTTCACGAGCGGGATTCTTACAAGGATCACGGTACAAAAAAGAAGAGTAATTCGTGGAAGTCAAGAGCACTTTTTTCTATGAGAAATGGTAAAATATAAAGGACATGGGCCCCTATATATAGGTTTATTCCCCTCCTACCAGGTCTATCTATTCTATCATGAACCATATCAGTTCAGGACCACTTTTACACCAAAATAGTCCACTTTTCCTTTCAAACAGACCTCATTATAATGGGGGGAATTTCTAGGGTCATGAAAATTATGCCATGGAAATAAATAGCCCCAAAATTTCTTTTTAGAAGGAAGAAAGTACTCCTACAAATCTGTCAAGGTAAATAGACTCAAATTTAGTTTCAAATTTTAAAAGAAACTTGAAGAGATTAAAGTTTTCAAATAATTTCATGTATCCCACGTACCATCACTGGGAAAGGTCTATGGACCACCCGGATTGCGAACCACCATGTATGCAGAATGATATGTGGGACACTATCATGTGAAGCGATGGACAATGAACCTAGCAGAACACGAACTGCATTACTGAAGGAATAGTGCATGTGAAATCCATACGCATACCATCCCACAAACTCATCAGTTCACGAACGAAGCAAACCAGCAGGGTTCCATGAACCATTATCACAAACTGAAGCCTCCACAAACCCTGAATTGATCGAGTCTTCTACGGGTCTGGAAATCTCTTCATGGGCCTCCGCAAATGGTGTTTCATGCCCATAGATACAATTTCCTCGATGCTCTATAAAAGGATCACAGAAGGATGATAGTAAAAGGTTGGTAAAAGTTGTAATGGGAATCAAAGGTTAGAAGAAAGAGTTCAAAGAAGACTCCAGCTTCAGTCTTGATTCATTGAAGAATCCCAAATCCTGAACCACACACTTCGTATGTACAGTCGGCCGTGAACCATAAAATGGAGGGAATTTAATAATAATAATAGAATCGTAAATCTAATCGGTGAACCGTGAACCACATACTTCTCACAGATGAATTACCCGTGAATGATAATCCCCTGGACCCTCCTTCAATATGGTGATCCATGTAGTGTACCGCTATGAGGACTGAACCTGGAGTCGCGTACTACATTAGTACGGGGATGGAACCCAAAGTGGAATGATAGGCCAAGTGCCACTTTGGTACATGGTGGTCCATACCCATTACCGTGTACTGCATCATTATGCGGACAACCCTTGTGCTCGCATACCACTACGGTATGCGATGCCTCCCCAATCCCTCATAAGAAACCAGTACATAGAATGGGGTATTTTCAGGTATTATTTCCTCTGGTTCCATCCTCACCCCTTCATTACCATCCAATCCTCTATAATACCTCTATAAACCAGTCCTCCAGCATCAGGCCAAAGCCTCCTCCAAAGCCACCAGACCCATATGATTAAACCATCGAGTGCATCAGTGTGCCCCTTTGAGTCTACATTCCCATGGTAAGTAGAGTTATAAAGTCTCTCCCCACAACCGTTTGGGCTTCGAGAATACCTGTGGGTCTACATTCCCATGGTAACCTGAATTCCAACCTTGGGACACCAGTGTGAACCTCCCCATTCTAGGGATTAAAGGTGATCACTTTCTTTTACATTCAATGAGGAATAATGATTAGTTAAAGTAGTTATGATCGATTCTCCTTTGATAAGGACGGAACTTCTCCCTTTCCCAAAACGTATTCTGGGTCCCTCCCACTGAGGTAAGTCCCCAATTTTCTACGGCCAGGCCACATGAACTTTAATTTCATCTCACATTAAAGGGATTGTTTCTCTTCACCCTTGCCCATCGTCACCCCGACCTCTTTCACCATAGGTTCTCCCTCTCCCACCAGTAGGAGAGGGAGCATATGATTTGTTGAATATTTCACATCCTCTTGTTTCTCACAATGAGCATGACTCATGTAGGCTTAAATGTTTGTGACAATTACAACATCCCAAACATATGAACTACTAGAATTCTAATTCCATATCAAACAAGGATATGTAGGATGCCTACCGGAAGGCCCAAGATCAAAAGGGTTCACATCCAAAAGGGTCTACCCAACAATGCCCCCTCAAAATGGCAACTTCCATGCATAAGCCCCATCCATTATGAACTATTTAGGTTATGATTCCTCTATTAAGGATATATAGGAAACCCATCTTATGGGTCCAATCACAACATCAAATCACCTTCGGTCCCCCTGGATTACAATAAACTCTATAGTGCCATATTATATGGCTCATGTCAGCATCACCTATGTATCATTAAATCCGTATGCATGCCTACGACGATTCTGCAAACTAATGGTATCTTGTGGACACACTCTTCAGGAATGAGCCAAGGGATTCATGAACATATGAACACGACTTAAATCTATAAGAGAGTTCATAAAAAGATGATAATCCTCCCCCAAAAGGGTGCCAAGATCCTAACTTCACATCCTCTCGACCAATGGATTCCTCAAGTGTCGTTGGCTGAATCAACAATCAACGAGTGCCTCCCTTTGGAAAGAAGGTCCACAAATCACAGATACCAGGGTTGTTGGGAATTTTTAGATCCACGGATAAACCTTCCGGAGACCATCTGAGGAAATTATATCTAAGGAGGATTGATTTCACAAGAACTTGACCCCACACAATCTCTCGTTGGGACAGAATGACTGTGGCATCTCCTTTGAAATATGAAAGGGGTGAATTGCTCAGTCCCCGCAGGGTTAATCCAACCTTATTCTAAAGGATGATGATGTAGAATGGGGCAAAGAAAAATAAACGGTGAACTTGATAAGAAACTGTATTTGGAAAAAGGGATGGGTGATTATCCTCGTTAGATAATTTCACCATCAACCCAAAATGTGCCGCCTCAGATGCGGAACAATTTGTTTACAAGTACCTTAGGCTAAGGCTTCCCAAGTGTGTGATATTCCTACATAGGGATTTTTTGTATCCCAGGACCGATTTGAGGCTAGCTTAGGGTGTCACAATTGACTCTCTACTATCCAAGTGGACCCTATTATAACCTCCCTAGATTTTAAAAAATAAATACTATGATTGATAGCATACATGATATGCCACATAGAGCTTAAATGAACCACTAAATATTATTATTTAAATGTTATCATTGTAAAATAGCCATTAGAATGGCGGGTATGAACAGGGTTAACTGAATTATGAAAATATGGTTTAAAAAGTCATATATTAATCTTTTAACAATTAATTATAAATTATTGTAAAACCCCTTTTTAAAATAAAAGGAAATGTTTTTTTGAAAACTCTTGAAATGTCTACAAGTGTATTTTATACCAATAAATAAAAAAATAACTCTTTTTGGATTATATAAATATAAATATATATATATATATATATATATATATATCTGTGTGTACAATATATTCAATATAATTTTTAAAATTTATCATATGTTTTTTCTATTCATGATATATGAACAAACACAATTTAATTAATAAAAGAAGTATTTTTCAATAAAGACAGTTTTGCCGCCTTTTGATGGAACACTTATTTTAAATATATTTTTTGATAATTTTATTAATTATATTTGACAAAATAAAATTCTAATTTTAATGTGGAATATCAAAAAATTATTTGGTTGAATTTTTGGTATTTTTCTGATAACTTCCATGTTTTGATGAATAGTGAAAAATACTAAAATTTAATTAAAAATTATTTTTTGTTCTAAATAATTTATATTGTTAAATTAAATATTTTATTGGATTTAAAGCATAATTGGTTCAATTTTATATAATTTAATAAAATTAAGTTCATTGGAATCAATTTCACATTGAACTTAAATATAAATACATTTTAATCTTTTGAACGTTTTTACTTTAAAAACTTGTTTTCTCACCCCATCAAAGAGATTAATTTTAAATTAATTTAATAAAATTATATTTTTTGGATTTTTAAAAATTTATTACACATTTGGAATCATAATTTTCAATTTTAGTAAATATATTCTTTTTATTTTTGTACAAAATATGAATAGTAACTTTGGTAATTTTTATTACATGGTTAAGGGTAAATCAAGTAATTAAGGGTAAAAATATAGTTATAAATTTTATAAAAGTACCCAAAAACTTGTCCTAATATTTTTATATTCTTATTTTTTATCTCTAAGAATTACATTATCGATTATTAGACCATTTATGGCCAATTGAATGAGAATATATCCTTTATAATATGTTATTCAAAGAAAACTCAAACTTGTCATACTTTTGTTTTTAACAAGTTAAATATTTTTAATATGGGGTTATATAGGTGATATTTTTTACTATAAATATTAATTTTAAAGGTAAAATATTTACCTACATCATGGTAGTTTATTTATAATATTTAGTGATAAAATAATTTTCTTAAATGGTGACATAATGTTGATGTAGTAATTGTTTAATTATTGGAAATATTAAATAAATATTTTTATAAATATTAAAATAAACACAATTTCATATAATTAATGTCATAAAATAATTTTATAGATTAATTTTATATCTTAGTGATGATTTAAAATAGTTTTTTTCGAATATATCATGTTATTGTAATATTTTTAAAAATTAAAGAAATGAATAGTATCGAAACTGACATTATTGATGTTTAAATTAAATTATATTTTATTAAAAGATATAAAATTATAAAATTTTTAAAATTCATATAAAATATTTGGATAAGGCATAAAATGTAATAAATGAATCATTTATTTTTATTTTGGAATTTTATAGTAGTTATATTAACCCTCAAAGTGTAAGTTACATGATATCATGCTAATAATTTAAAAGTTAAATAAAATTTAAAACAAAAATAAAGATGATTAAAAGAGTTAAAAGTATGGATAATTTTTATATTATGATTTTATTTCAACCCATACTAATCTTATATTCTAAATAACTCACTTTGGACCCATTTTTAATAGAAAATTATTTTATATTAATTTAATATTTTAGAAAATTCTAAGAGTTCCCCCTCTCCTCTCTTATAAAAATAAACCCCTTATTCATTTCTCTTAATAACTAAAAACTTATTTGGTTTAGAAAATATCTACCCAAATACCTTTCTAGAATCCATCCCCAAAATATATATTCCTTATTTTAGCCAAAAACACCCTCCTTAGATGTGTTAAAGTGTTAATCAATGGAGATCGTCTGAAGAAGAGGTGTCATTTTTAATTAAGTGTTTATATTTTATTTATTCTTCCACTTCCTTAATATCTTCTTAAACTATGATGAAATAACAAATAAAGTATCCTAAATATAACTTTATTTTATTATGTTAATATTATCACCTAATTCGATCTCCACATCCATAAAATGGAAAAATAATTAACAAGTCATGTGTAAGACAGACTACCGCCTCATGAACTAATGTAATTTGTTTCTCGTTACTGTATCTAAATAATGGTTATAATGAATGAATTAATGTTTATATATGATATTAATTAAATATTTATAAGAATTAAAAGTTAATATATTGTTTTATTTCTTACCTTTTCTTGCATAGAAAAATGATAATTTCGTTTGTGCGTATGTGTGAACTATCACCTCCACGAAGTGATGTGATTAATTTTTCATCACCAAATCACATAGATGGTATATATAAGTATATTTAAATGATTAATATTATATTAAAAATATTATTATATTTTTAATTATTAAATTATACTTACCTAGTTTCCAAAATTATCATTGAAAAATCAAAAATGTTACTCATTTGTACATAGAGCATACCTTCTCCATGATTATAACATATTTCATTTTTCCTAACCATGTATAATGGTTTTATTTAAAATTATAATTTACATATAAATATGATAACAAATTCATTAATATTATTCTATATAATATGGCCTAATGACCACTTTGACTATAGGTATCATATGAATATTATTTTAGACTCAGGTACTGAATATGGACAAAATATCTGACATGAACTTAAATAATTAAGTGATTGTTATTACATGATAAAAAGTGTTATAAAATTAATAATAAACATTAAAAAATTTATCAATAAAGTAAATAATGAACTTAATTTTATTATTTATGAATATAAATATTGTACGTGATGAGTTTGATTCATTGTAAGGGACTTTGTCTCAATTTTCCTCCATTGAGGAATATTTTGATATTATGTATCTCTATTATTTTAGAAGTTTTATATAACTCTCAATTGAAATATTATATTATGAATTTATTTATTTTCATGATATTTATTATTTTCTTAAATTTTACTCTTTCATGTGGAATATGATTATACTCATTACAAAGCAGTAAGGAAATTCATAACCAGATTTCCATTCATTGGGTGAAACTCTTACTTCTTGATAATGTCATGATAATATTATGTGTGAAATGAATTTTTAATATATTATGTTGTTTTTACACTTATTATATGTGTATATATAGTGAATAAATGTAAACAAATCATTTTATTCGTTATCATTTCAATGATATGATCATTCTAAGGGACTCTTTAACTAAAACATAATTTTAAATATTTTAAATATTTATTCATATATATAATTATCTTTCATGTCATTGTTTTTAAAATAATTTATATTAATTTATTTATAAAGACATGAATTTGTTAAAAATTTATTTTTCTAAATTCTCTTGTTTTTAAAAATGTAATCCTTTTAAGGTTTTATGTAAGGGAATTTATTATAAAATCATTCATTTAAAGATATGTTTTAAACTCTTTTTAAAAATTTATAATGGAATTTTTTTAACTTATAAAACATGAACATATTTTTTCAAGTTCCTAATGCAATAATTTTTTTATATTTCCTTTAAAATTTTACACTTTTATTCTCAAATAATGTGTTTCTATTTTTGAGTGTGCAGCTTTGTAAAAATGAAAAGTGATTCAAAAGTGGAAAATTTATTTTTATTTTTTGCATGATTTATGTGCTGTGATTCTATTATGGTTATTGGAAATTGTTTATAAGTATAGGTACTTCTATGATAAACTGAGGGAATTTTATTCCATTATACCTCTCCAATGCATTGTTTAATGAGATGGAGTTAACTGGTAGGGTTTCTCTTAATAGATTAAGGGAATATACTACGATTGGTATTTCAAATATAACCTTGATGTTTATTGTAAGGACCCAGTTTTTAACTTGGGTATGGATCCATTAAATTTCAGTATAATTTCGTATTTTTGACCTATTTTAGATTCCAAATTATCTTTTTATGGTCATGTGGTTGTTTGAGGCTTGTTTGGATCCCGGAACCCATATTTTTGAGAAAACAGGCATGGTGCATAGTTTATCGTAATCTATAAAGGAAGGTCACAAGGTTAAAGAAAACCATGTAGGTGGAATGTTTTTAGATGGATCCTTATCGCATGGTTGGTGAACAATTTACCTAATTGTGTGTATTCCCATTTTCCCTAGGTACTCGTGCATGGTTTGTTCATGGTTTTTCAAACTATGCAGACAAATCGTGCATAGGCCATTTTTCAAGGTAATTTTACTATTTTTCACTTAATAATATAATTAAGCCTCTTCCTTACCCCTAATACAATTTTATGTTGGATTGACCTATTTTTAATCTCTTTTTTAGTTATTTGAAGGACTATGGTAGGTATTAAAATATTTCCTTCATCTAGGATTCGATATAGCTTTTGTTCATCATGTTGGATGTGCAACGGTGAGTACTCAAGTCCTTTTTAACCATTATTATCCTCTCTTTCTCTCGACCTAGTTAACAAGGTGTGATCTATTTTCCCTTTTTCTCATATCTACTCTGTTCAATGTTGAATTATAGGCTGGTATCATTAGATAAGGTTCTTAAAATCCTAAGGTGGGTGTTCTATAACTCATCCCTCAAGTTTTTTGGTTTTGGAATTATTATGTGAGGTCCACTAATTGCATCAGGTTCCATTTATTTAATTTATATGTAATTATTATAATAATTAGAACCATATGACTATTATCGTTCCATATATGTGATTAGTTGGTGGTGTTTATGTACTCAATGCCCAACATCCCATGTAGGGTGATATTCCATAGTTGAGTTTTTATTATTTTAACACTTTTAAGCCATCATTCGGATGTGATAAAACTTGACCACATTAATGGTAGGCCTTTTATCATAAATTCTTGTTGTATCATGTAATGGTGAATGGAAATTAATATTTCACTTCCACCTTACCTTCCTAAGGTAAGTGTTTAAAATTGATAATTAAATTTGAAAGGTAAATTGGAAAGTACAATATGTATATGACTTGATTGGATTAAATATGAATGATTAATAGGTTTCATGTTCATAGAACCACTTACCATTTTAATGGAAGGTAGAATCATGAACCTTAATTATTTAATATTCCTTAAATGGAATTAATAAAGGTTTTATGCTACTTTACCTTGTCACACTAATGAAGGAAAGGCTTGAACCAAATAGACTTATTGATTAATTATGACTTGATTAAAAGGTAGAATGCTACTTGAACTTATCACACTAATGAAAGGAAAGGATTTATCCAAATAAAATATTACATGAATTCATAATTAAACATGAGTATCCTGACTCGATCTCACCTTGGATTCTTATCAAGGAATTCCTTGAGCACTCAAAAACCCTATTCTGATTCATGGATACAGCTTTCTTACGTTGATACCCTCCTATATCATGATACTTGTCAATTCTTGGATGTCTGAGATGGCATCATATGATTCCTAATATATTTTTAAAGGATGCCTTGGATACACTTCTTGGATCTATCATTGACAAGTAGGTGTCATGATTAAAGAATGTTAGGCCCAGTCATTGCTTAGCCCCGTTTTACATTGGATGAACTCCATGGACTCAGTAGGCATCTCATTGTCAAGTGCCTTGGACTATGCTCCTTGGATTACACTCTAACACTTATCTAGAAAATAGTAATTACTGATTTGGTGACCCTTGAGTTCTACATTACCTTGGTTACTACCTTGGAACTTCATTATCAAATTTCATTATAGGTTTCCTTGTCATAACTTGGAACCTTGACTATTGTTAACATATAACTTATTTAAAAACTGGTAATAATAAATTAATGGATTGGTTATGTTTAGACACCAGTTGAGAGATAAAGCAGGTACTTTGGTATTTAGTTTCACTGTACTACTTTATTTTATATATGCATGCTTGCACACTGTTATATTTCCATTAGACAGTCTGGATGTTATAAACACTATTGGTGGTGGACCGCTAAGATTTATCTCACACCCTCTCAGGGCGGAATTTGGTACCCGCAGAAGATTACATGAATTTAGGTGTTGAAAAATGAAAGCATACATCTTAGAACACATGATTTCATTCTTTTTAAGATAGAGCTTGATAGTAGATGATTGATCCAGAGCTTAGGATTCTTGGGATAGTCTTCGATTTCATTTATACTTCTGTGAAACATGATATTTATACTATCTTGTATCCATGTTTTTCAGTTTTCTAGTGACATGAAATATCATAATCAGTTGTTTTATGCTTATGTGTTATTCTAGTTATTTCAATTATTGTCACTATTGTCTCTATTTTCTATTGTGACGTCTATTTAATTCTATTTCTAATATTATTTTCTTTAGTTTATATTAAACTAATGCGCTACAATTTTATAATGAGAGAATACTCACTCCATGGACACACCCTAGGACCTCGCTGCTAGTCGGCAACCTCTGGTGTTTGAGAATATGCACTTGAGGTTATGTGGCCCACCGGGCTTGGTGCACCTATTAAGGGGAATCTGGTTCCGATACGTCACAAAGTGGTATCAGAGAAGTTTCTCTTCTTTCTTTACTATTTGGAGATGATATATTGGATATTAGGAATGCTTGTTACTTGTTCATAAGCTATAATTGGGTGTCTTGAACCCATGTTTAGGGTAAAATCCAAGTTTCCTAAACTATAATTGATCATTCTGTTTTGCCTATTACAGTTGACATTATTTCACTATTGGGTGATGCACATGTTTTGTGATGTTGTTGATTATTATTCTGATTGAAATTCTATCTTATCATTGGCCCGATGAGATGATGGAATGGAGCATTATTTCATGAATCATATAGGAACCTATAATTCACATTTCATACATATTCCCATGCCATATAGTTTCATTTCAATGCTTTTTATTGCTTGGTATTTTTTGATTATTGAGTGATGTTTTGATAGTTATATTATTCTTATATAATTTTAGGTTTTGATTGAGTGATTTCATATCTCAATTCATGAGGTGTATGGGCCCTCATGGATTTGGATGAGTAATTTACTGAGTCAATCTATTATGATATAAATAAATGGGTGTCACATCTAGTGATAAGGTGTATGGGAACTAATTTATCAGGAATGAATATCCATTATAAAGTGAACCATGAAATCTAAAATGAATTGGTTGCACATCCTTATCCCATATTTTCATGTTTATGAATGGTAAAGGAGTGAACTTGGTAATTAAATGTAAAATGAAATGAAACTTATACTTGATCACTTACTAATACTTGGTCATCTAAGTGTATAGTTGGGGTATTATTCCTTGGGTAGTGAGTTTTCATACATTCATCTTCCACTAATGATTATATCTTTATGCTAAAACATTATTTTAGGCATGTTCTTTGAATTTTTTGATCAATGTCACCATGAATTTTTTATATCGTACACCAAGAGTGTGTTGACAACATTGCTCCAGACGTGGTGGTCCCTGAGCTGTTAGTCTTACCTTCAAGAGTACCACTTGAGGCACTGCCTGCTATGTATGATATGGGAACTGATTTCCATGTTCTTGATAGTTTTCTATGTCTGATGCAGTCCATGAATGGTGCTCCATATCTTGCACCTATGATGGTTGATCTGACTCGTAAGTTCCAGCAGCAACATCCTCCTACTTTCTCAAGGGAAGGTGGTCAACAAGCTGCTGAGTCTTGGCTAGAATCAACCCAGTCTATCTTTGATCATCCAAAGATGCCTCCATAGTGGATGGTCAATATTTACACATACATGATTTGGGATTTTTCCAAGCATTGGTGGGATACTATTACCTAGGATTCTCATCACCAGGGCATGTTGTGGGTTAATTTCCAGACTACATTCTATGATTAGTTATTTCCTAAGAGTCAGAGAGATTATAGAGATAGAGAGTTCATGCATCTCGAACAAGGTTCTATATAAGTTATATAATAGTCAATTTATTCTACATATTTTTATCACTTTTCACTTCTTTTAGATAGTGATGAGCTTTCATGTGCTAGACATTTCGAGGATGGGCTCTAGTATTCCATATGTACGCAGGTGAATGTATTTCACCTACTTAACTTTTTTCAATAGTTAATCAGGATATTATCACTAATAATAACATGAGGGATGACAATATTATTGTTCATAGTGGACCAGTTATGCATTAGGATAGTAGTTCTTATGGTGGAAGGAAGTGTTCCCTCGAGGTTTCTCAACATGGAAGTGGAAAAAAGAGTGCCTATTTTGATATCTACAAAGTGTTTAATTAGTGTTGACGATGGGGGAACCTAAAGATCATTGTTATAGAGACCCAATGGAGTGTCAGGATTGTGGCCATATGGGGAATATCTAGTGCTTCTGTAGGACCTTTCCCCCATCTTTGAGTGGAAAATGATATAAACCATATACACCTTCAAGGGTGGGTTCTTTTGCACCACATCAGGCGGGGATATGTAATAGCAATGGAAGGACTGGCCGAGGAGGAGGTCATGGCTGTGGAATCCAAACCCTGATCATCAGTAGAGACAACAAAGCATTTATGATCATGGTAGTACATCTATTGAATAGGTTCATGTATCAGGTCATTAGCATGAAATACAACCAATACCAAATGATCAAGTTGTGGGACCATCTACCGTATGAGGTACTATTCTTGTGGCATATACCATAGTATCTACTTTATTTTATATAGGTGCTTAGAACCCTTTTATCTTTGTATCTATCATGGGAAGTCTCGGACTGGAGATACAGTATTACTATGGTGTAATGACCCTAGATACACTATTAGAGGTACGAACAAAGGGTATAAACCAGTGTAGGGACTTCCCCCTTGAGGTAGGATGTTACCCTTTATTATGGAACCTCTTTGTTCTCGAGATGATGGGGTTTTATGTCATTATTATGATGGATTGGTTGGTTCAGTATAATGATTTTGTAGATTGATATTTCCATATGATATCATTTACATCACCAAAAGGTATAAATTATCTAAATAAGGGTGAGTGGGAGGTCCAAGCTGGCAGTGTCGGACTAGAGCATCATGGGCTAAGTGGAGTGACCGCCTAGATTTAAAATATCTTCATAGAGGATCAGGGTTTATGACAAGCTAATTTCCCTCCAGTAGAGGATTGTTTTAGGGATGTATTTTAAAATTTTCTATCTTACCTCCTAAGATAGAGGTAGAGTTTACAATTGATCTTGTTCTAGGAGCATATCTAGTGTCCATTAATCCATAAAAGATGGAAACTAGAGACCTTCAGTAGCTTAAGAAATAGTTAGCAGCTTTAGAGGCTAAAGGTTTTATACGGATCAGTACATCCTCTTGGGGTTTTCCCATGTGTTTCTCTAGGAAGGAGTATATAACCTTACGTATATGTGTGGGTTATAGAAGGATAACCCATCTTACAGTCAAGAACTGAAATCCACTACCTCGAATATATGATCTCTTCAACTAGCTCCAGGAAGCTAGGGTCTTCTCTAATATCAACTTGAGATCAGGTTATCATCAGTTGTGAGTTTGGCCATCAGACTTACCTCATACAAATTTCTGTAGAAGTTATGGTATATATGAGTACATAGTTATTTCATTAGGTATTATGAATGTGCCTTCTATTTTCATGGATCGGGTGAATAGGGTGTTCTACCCCTTTTTGGACTCTTTTATCATGGTCTTTGTGGACAACATCTTAGTGTATTATCATACTCATAAAGACCATGTCAAATACCTTGAGATCATTCTGAGCACACTAAGAGAGCATCATGTTTATGTCGAGCTTTCTAAGTGACACTTCTAGATTGAAAAAGTTTACTTCTTAGGTAATATTATCTCATAATATGGTGTATATATTGACCCAAAAAAGGTTTGTGTTGTAGTTTATTGGTAGAATCACAATAATGTGTTTTATATTCATTGTTTCTTGAGGCTGGCTGGATATTGCAGGAATTTCATACAAGACTTATCACATCTTTTTTGACCTCTTACTATCCTTACAAAGAAGGGTGTCAAGTTCCTTTGGTCAGAAGCGTTTGAGAAATCCTTTGAGGAGATGAAAGGGAGGCTTGTCTCAGCACCTGTTCTAATTATTCTCAAGATAGGTGTGGGTTATCTATCTTCTATGATTCATTAGAAATCATTCCTAAGAGTATCGTTGATGCAAGAATAAAGAGTCATTTCATATAGATCTCGGTAGTTGAGAACTCATGAGATAAATTACCCAATGCATGGAATCGAGCTAGTAGCAGTTTTTCATGCCTTACGTTACTGGAGACACTATATATTGGTTTACCACTTTTTGTTTTATATAGACCATAAGATATTCAAATATATCATTACTCAGTGTCACTTGAACCTCAGATAGCATAGGTGGTTTGAATATCTAAAATATTTTGATTTTGAGATTGCATATATTCCTGGGAAGGGCAATGTTGTTGAAGATGCACTGAGTCAAAAAAACTCAGGCACTAGAATTATGGGAATCCAGTGATGAATGTATGTTAATGGACCTCTTATCTATTTTTCACCTAGAGTTTCATGATAGTCACGATCTATCTTATCTCTCATCTTCGGTAGTTATATCTTCCCTCCTTGAAAAGGTGAAGGGTGGACAATTTTCATATCCTAAAGGCTTGGTACTCTGTGAGAGTATATCAGGATATAACACTCCTCTAGATTGGTCTTTAGATAGAGATGACATAATACATATTCATGGATGTGTCTTGGTTCCTACATATATGAGAGAGTATTTGATGTGAGAGTACCATGCCTCTCAATGGACAGTTTATCCAGGAATCTCAAAGATGTATCAAGACATCTGATGCCAGTATTGGAGGCCTGGGATAAAATGTCAGATAATTGGCTTTATCAATAGTTTTTCCACCTATCAGAAGGTGAAGTAGGATCACCATAGACTTATGGTCCTACTACAGCCGATTCCTGTCCTAGAATGGAAATTTAAAGATTTTTCTATGGACTTTGTAGTTGTTTTACCTAGTTTCCTAGATGTAGCAATGTTTCATGGGTTTTCATTGAAATAATTATGAAAGTATCCCAACTTATTCTTATTCAATAGACTTTATCAAATGATGTGATGGGAAAAATATATGTATGTAAAATCATAAAACTCCATGGGGACCCTCATACTATCATTTTATATAGGGATCCTCATTACACATCAGGGTTATGGAAGGGATTGCAGAAGTCTATGGGAACACAGGTGCTTATAATCACATATTTTCACCGTCATACTTATTGACAATCATAATAGACAATACAAGTTCTAGAGGATATGCTTCAAGAATGTGTCCTTAATTTCATTGGTTCTTGGAAAATAATATCCCTCTTTTTTAGTTTTCCTATAATAATAGCTTCAAAGAAATGATTTAGATGTCTCCATTTGAGCCCTTATATGGTAGGAAGTTTTACTCACCTATATGCTAGATGGAGGCAGGTGAGGTAGTCTTATGAGGTCCTCATCTCATTCAGGAGACTTCAGAGTAGTTTTAGCTGATTAAAAAGCATATGACTACTACCCAGTCTAGAAAATAATCTTATGATGATTGACATCATCGGCCTCTAGATTTTGAGGTCAGGGATCGTTTTTTCCTTCAGTTATAACCTATGTTAGGTCATATATGGTTATATAAGTAAGGGAAGCTATCGCCACATTATGTAGGTCCATTTGAGATCCTAGAGAGAGTCAGGTCGGTAGCCTATCGGTTGATAAAACCTTAGAGGTACCGTGCCATGAATGACATCTTCCATGTTTCACAACTTCTCTAGTATCATGCCAACTCATCTCGTACCTTTGATCCCAAGCAAGTGTAGTTAGATCTTGATGCTACCTTTGAGGAGTATCCAGTACGCATCGTTGACCAGAGCACGAAGGTTCTCTGAGGCCAATATATCCCTATAGTATGAGTTTTATGGAAGCATGGATGCGTGCATGATGATACTTGGGAGAGTGATTCCGACATAAATGCTTAGTGTCTGGAATTATTCTCAGAAAGTGCTTATACACCCTTTGAAGGTGAACTTAGAGATGAGTTCTTTTAAGTGGGGAAACCTCTAAGAACCCGATTTTTCACTCAGGTATAGATCCTTTAAATTTTGTTCTAATTCATTATTTTTGTCCTATTTTGGATGCCTAATGAGTTAGTAAAGGTCCTGAGTGTGTCTGGGGTTTGTTCGAAGCCTATAACCTATATTTTTTGGAAAATTGACCTAGTGCACGGTTTATAGAAAACCATGTGGGAAGGACGCATGGTTCGTGAAAACCATGAACTTGGAATATTTTTTTATAGAGCCTTACTACATAGTTGGTGAATGGTTTACCTAATCGTATAACCTAACTGGGAAAGTTCCCCTTTTTCCTATGAACCCATTTATGCTTTGTATATGGTTTTCCAAACAGTATTGACAAACTGTGAACATGCCTTTTTAGGATAATTTTACTATTTTTCCCTTATTGATCTAATTAAGCCTCCTCCTTCCCCTTAATCCATGTTTATATTGTACTAACATATTTTTCATTCCTTTTTGAGTTCTTTGAAGGTCTAAGGTAGGGATTTAAATATCTCATTTATCAAGGATCTGATCAATCTTTTGCTCATCGTGTTGGATGTGCAACGGTAAACACTTGAGTCGTTTTTAGTTGTTCTTCTCCTCTCGTACTCTCAACCTAGTTGTAAAGGTGTGATTTTTTTTTCATTTTCTCAAATCTACTTTGTTCAAATCCAAATTAGTGGCTGATATCATAGGAGAAGGATTGTACAACCCTAAGTTGGGTGGTTTATAACTTATCCCTCATGTTTGTTGACTTTTGAATTATCGTGTGGGGTCCACCAATTTCATCAGGTGTCATTTATCGAATTTATATGTCATTATTATAGTAATTATAACCTTATTATTGTGTTCTTTCCATATATGTGACTAGTTGGTGGTGGTTAGGCCAACAACGCCCAACATCCCATGTGGGGTTATATTCCATAGTTGAGTTTTTAGTGTTTTAATACTTTTAAGCCATCGTTCGGATGTTCTCAAGTTTGACCACATTAATGGTAGGACTCCTTATCATAAAATCTTGTTATATCATGTAATGGTGAATGGAAAGTACCATGTCACATCCACTTGACCTGCCTAAGGTAAGTTCTTCAAATTGATAATTAAATGTGTAAGGGAAATTGGAAAGTATACTAAGTATATGACTTGACTAGATTAAATTTGAATGATTAATAGGCATCATGTCCGTAGAGACCCGTAACATGTTAATGGAAGGTATCAGAATGAAACTCTATTATTGAATATAACTTAAATGTAATTAATAATGGTTGCATGATACTTGACCTCATCACACTAATTAAAGGAAAGGATTGAACCAGATGGACATATTAATTAATTAAAACTTGATTAAAAGGATTAATGCTACTTGACCTTATCACACTAATGAAAGGAAAGTCTTGAACCAAATGAAATATTACATGACTTTATAATTAAACAGTAGTGGACTAACTTGATATCGCCTTGTATTATTATAGTGGAATACCTTGAGCACTTGGGAACCCCATTCTGATTCAAGGATACGGCTTGCTTAGGTTGAGAACCTCCTAGATCCAGATCCTTGTCTATTCAAGGATTCCTAGTAAGAAATCGTATGATCCCTCATATTGTATAGGATTCTTTGGATACACTCCTTGCATCCAACATTGACAAATAGGGGCCATGGTTAAATCCCATCAGACCTATTCATTGCATAGCCCCATTTTACCTTGGATAAAATCCATTGACTCTGTAGAAATATCATTTTTGAATTCCTTAGACTATTATCCTTGTATTACACTCTTACCCTTAGCCAGGCTACAATTATTACTACTTTGGTGACCCTTGAGGTCTACTTTTCCTTGGTTATTACCTTGAGACTTCATTATCAAATGTAATTTCAGGTTTCTTTATGATAACTTATAACTTTCACTATTGGTAACATGTGAATTATTTATAAACTGGTAATAATCAATTAATGGAATGGTTATATTCAAATTCTATCTAAGAGCTGAAGCATGTAATTTGGTATTTAGTTACATTGTACTTTTTTACTTTGTTTATACATGATTTCACACTATTACATTTCCATCACACGGGATGGATGTTATAGAAACTATTGGTGGTGGACCATTGAGATTTATATCACACCCTCTCTGAGCACCATTTGGTAACTAGATAAGATTACATGAATTCAAGTGTTGAAAAGGGAAGCATACAACTTTGGACACTTTATTTCTTACGATTTTGAATGGATCCTGATAGTAGATGACTGGCCCAGAGCTAGGGATGCTTTGGATAGTATTTTATTTCCTTTATACTTTTGTGAAACATGTTATGACTAATATCTTGTATCCATGGTTTTTAGTTTTCTAGTGACATTACAAATCATAGTCAATTGTTGTATGCTTGTATGTTATTCTAGTTATTTCAGTTATTATTATTGTTGTATCTATTTTCCATTAGTCCTTCTGTTTACTTGTATTTCTTCTACTATTTACCTTAGTTCATATTTAACCATTGTGATACACTTTACTAATAAGGGCGTAGTCTCCCCATGGAAATTCCCTAGGCCCTTGATACTAGTTGTCATCCTCTGGTGGTTGGGTAGATGTGCTTGAGGCCATATGGGCCACCAGGCTCGAGGCACCTATTAAGGGTCATTCGAGTCCAGGACACCACAGTTACTCCCTATGTAGTCATGATTGCTACAGTAAATGTAAGATTGAAATGGAAATGATGCCACAATTTACCTTTATGATTTATGTTTTCTATATATTTTTACAGGAAATTTATTATTTCATTAGGTAAGCTAAGAGATTTTTTTATGGGTGAAAAGCAAATATTTGTGAAAATATTTTCATGGGTTTATAAAAATTCATAGATTAATGGTTTCATTTCTATTATATCCCTTACTGTTATTTTGTGTTCATTCCAAGTTTTAAAAAAACACTAGGCTTAAATATTGGTAAGGATAAATAACATTTCATGATGAATTTATTAAATATGTCTCATGAAAAAAATCAGTTTTTATTTTTAAATGCTTTTAAATTTGGTGGAGGAAATGGATACTGAGTATATGTTTCCACCTGTAAAGTATGGGTTTATTATGCAAGTGTTTTTCCTAATTTTATAAAACACAAAATCAAAAATATCTTTGGTAAAAGAATATGATTTCTTGTTTTAAAATAATAAGAATATGTAATCTTTAAGGTTGGATACTTACAATTGATTTCAAGGTAGGGTTTAGACAACTTGGGGATTATGATATTTTTTAGGAGTTAGGGATATGATCGTGAGTTTATAATTAACAATTTGATCCTAATTTTAATGTCTTATAAACCCTTTTTAAGGATTTAAGTTAGGAAATTTTATGGTGATTAATAGTCTTTTTGGAGACATTTATTTTTGATGGAATTATGGGTTATTACATTTTGGGATGAAAAATGAAAGTTATGAGATAAAATTTGAGGTTAAAACATGTTATGGTTATTTTTTAGGATCTTGTCATATTTTGGTCATTTTATAATAATTATATAGTTTTATAAAAATAAAAAATCATTGGATGTGTGACATTCAGTCACATCTGACAAGGTCATGGGAATCGAACACACCATCGAAGGGAGACAAGGGTACCTATCCTACCACTATCCTACATGAATTATTAGTTAGTATTAATTTTTATTTTTAGTAAAATTATTTGATGAATGGATAATGAGTTTATTTTGGGAATATATCATTTATCAAATAAATAACCATGATATTGGAAAATAGTATTGGGATTAAGTGGTTAAGTTATTTTAGAATATGTTCACTATTTTGGGAACCCAATATGATTAAGTTAAATATAATACGATGGTATTTCTGAGGAATTTTAAGGATAGTTATTAATTATATGGTCTATGTAGAACATAGGGTATTACTGTTGAATTCTAGAGATTGAAATAGTTTTTTCATATAAGGTTTATTATTTTTATGGAATTATATTATCTTATACTAACAATTTTGGTTTTAATTAATGAATAAATATATGAAAAATAGATAGTCAATTTCTTATGGATTATGTCATTCTCTAGAAGTTGATTCTAGGGCTTTGGGTGTGAAAAAGCATCTTGAATTCTCATCATTTGTAGAAAAAGATAAGTTTGTAGTGGAAATTTATTAAAGGGTGAAACTCTACTTTTAATTTTGGTATGTATCCATGAGTTCTTATTCCATGAATTAAATTAATTCCTCAACTCTATGAAAAGGATCTTAAAAAATATTATCTATTTACTTTTCTTACTAAGAAATCAATGACCTTTTAACCCATCATAGATTTATGGTTTTGTGATTATTAAATTTCTAAGGACCATGTTCTCAATCACTATTTATCAGAACATGATAGTTAGATTTCTCTTCCAAGTCTATTTTTTCTACATGGAACCCTAGTATGTGTTATCTAGATTACCATCATACTTCCCTTTCATCATTTTAAAGTAGAAGTTTTATTGACCCTTGTTCCTATATGGGATTTCAATAATGGTATTTTGAAAAGTCAAAACATAGTAACCGATCCGGAATTCAAAATTATAAGGATAAAATTTCCAAAAATGGGTGGGGTGGAATGTAACATATTTAGTTTTAAAAAAATAATAACTATGTTTGATAGCATACACGATATGTCACATATATATTAAATGAACAACTAAATATTATTATTTAAATGGTATCATTATAACCTAGCTATTAGAATAGAAGTTTTGAATAGGGTTAACTAAATTTTAAAAATATTTTTTTCACATGTAAATATAACTCTTTGAAAAATTAATTTTAAATGAATATAAACCCCTTTTTAAAATAAAAGGAAATATTTTTCTAAAATACTCTTTAAATGAGGACAAGTGTGTTTTATTCCCATAAATAAACAAATAAATTTTATTGTATTATATTAATAAAATATATTTATATATATAATATATTCAATATAATGTTTTAAATTTATATTATATATTTTATAGATATTATATAAGATTAAATCCAATTTTACGCATAAAAGAAGTATTTTTCAAAAAAGAGAGTTTTTCTGAATTTTAATTGTTCATGTATTTTAAATATAGTTTTTGATACTTTTATAAATTATATTGAAAAAATAAAATTATTATTTTCAATCATAATATCAAAAAAAATGTTTGATTTTTTATTTGTCTAATAAGTTTCATGTTTTGATGAATAATGAACAATACTGAAATTTAATTGAAAATAGATTTTTCATTCACATAATTGGCAGTGTTAAAATTATATTATCTATTTATTTTAAAGTTTAATTAGACAAATTTTTTATAATTTAATACAATTATGGTCATTGGAATCGATTTCAAATTGAATTTGGATATAAACACATTTCAATATGTTAAACGTTTTTACTTTAAAAATCAGCTTTCTCACCTCGTCAATGGGTTTAATTTCAAATTAATTTTATACAATTACGTGTTTTGAATTTTTAAAAATGGATTCCAAATTTTCAATCGTATGGTCTAATATATTAAATAGGTCCCTTTTATTTTTGGACATGATATGAATAGTAACTTAAGTAATTTTTCCTACCACAATTAAGGGTAAATCGAGTAATTAAGGGTAAAAATAAAATTATAAATATTATAAAATTACCCTAAAAAATTTCCTAATTTTAATAGATGATTATTTTTAGTACCTATGAATTAAAGGACTAGTTATGAGACCATTTATGGACATTTTTATGTGAATATAACTTTTATAATATTTTATTAAAAGAAATGTCAATCTATCCATACTTTTGTTTTTAATAGGAAAAATTATTTAATATAGTGTTATATAAGTGACATATTAAACTATAAATATTAATTTTAAATATAAAATATTTATCTATATAATTTTAATTTATTAATAATTTTTTATTATAAAATAATTTCATTAAATGGTGACACAATGATGATGTCTTAATTTATTAATTAATGAAAATATCAAATAAATTTTATTAAAAATAATAAAATAAATATAATTTTTTATAACTAGTGTCATACAATAATTTTAGACATTTATTTTACACATTAGTGATGAGTTAAAATTTATGTTTATAATATATCATTTTTTTATGATTTTTTAAAAAATTCAAGTAATGAATAGTGTCAAAATTGACATTAATGATATTTAGAAAAAAAATATTTTATTAAATGATATAAAATTTATAAAAATACAAAATTTGGACAAATGATTTTTATAATGCATAAAATATATTAAATGGATCATTTATTAGTCGTTTGAAATTTTATAGTAATTATATTAAACATCAAATTGTAAGTTACATGATATCACATTAATAATTGAAAAAGTTAAATAAGGGTTAGAAAAATGATACCGATTAAAAAAATAAAAACGTGTATAATTTTTATTGGATGATTATATTTCAAACCATAGTCATCCTAGATTCAAAATAAATTACTTTTTATTCATTTTAAATAGAAAATTAATTTATATTAATTTAATATTTTGAAGAATTCCAAGAGTGCGTTTCTCCATTCTTATATAAGGGAACTCCTTACTCTGTTTTCTTAATACATAAAAAACCTATTTATTTTAGCCAATATCTACCCTAATGACTTCCTAGAATCCCTCCTCACATTAAAAAAGTATTATTTTTGGTATAAAACCCTCCTTAGAGGTGTTAATGTGTTAATCGATGGAGATCATTTGAAGAAGAGGTATCATTTTTAATTAAGTGTTTCTATATTATTTCTTCATCTACTTCCATAAAATATTCTTTAACCATGATGAAATAATAACTTTAGTATCCTCAATATATCATCTCTAAATACTATTTATAATGATGGAATTAATTTTCATATATGATATTAACGACATATTTATCATTATTAAAAGTTAATATACCATTTTATTTCCTACATTTCCATGCACAGAAAAATGATAATGTTGTTCATGAGTACATGTGAACTATCACATCCACAAAGCGATGTAATTCATTTTTCATCGCCACATCACATGTATGGTATATTTAATTATATTTAAATGATTAATATGATATTAATGATATAATTATCATTATGGAAAGACAAAATGATACTTACCATTTTTCTATAATGACCACTAAAAATGAAAACGTCACTCATGCGTACGTACCACCTACCATCTCCATGACTATAATGTAGCTCAATTTTCATAACCATAATTAATGTTTTGATTTAAAAGAATAATTTTTTTATAAAAATTTTATTCACATAATTTATATTATTCTAGATATTATGGACTAATGAACACTTTGACTATAGATATCATACCAAAGTTATTTTGGACTCAAGTACAGAATATCGACAAAATATCTAAAATAAACTTAAATAATTAATTAATTGTTATAATAGGATAATAAGTGATATAAAATAATAATTAACTTTAAAAATTTTCTCAAAAAAATAAATAATTAACCTATTTTTATTATTTAGAAAGATAAAGATTTTACATGATAAGTCAAACTCAAGGGAAGGGATTTCACCTCAATTTTCTTTCATTGAGGCATATTATGATGCTATGAATATATATTATTTTATAAGGCATATATATCTCTCCAATAAAATTTTATACCATGAATTTATTTATTATTATGATATTTGATGTTTTTTAAATTTTACTCTTTCATGTGGAGTACGATTCTATTAATTAAAAAGTAGTAAGTAAATTCTTAACCTAATTTCCATTCTTTGGGTGAATCTCCTACTTCTTGATTATATCGTGATAATATTATGTGTGAAATGACTTTTGAATATATTATGATGTATCAACACATTTTTATTAATATCTATAGTTAATACAAATAATCGGATCATTTGATTAATTCTTAGTTCAATGATAGGATCTTTCTAAGGGACTCGTTAAATAGAACATCATTTTAAATATTTTAAAGGTTTATATTCTAAAAAATTATCTTTAAAAATATAATTTTTAAAATTATTTATATGAATTTATTTATAAGGACAATAGTTTTTTTTAAATAATTTTCTAAATTCTCTCGAATATATTTAATATGAAATCATTTCAAGGTTTTATGTTAGTGACACTCTTTTAAAAATCCTCATTTCAAGTTCATGTTTAAATACTTTTTATAAAATTCAAAGGGAATGATTTTTTAACTTATAAGACATAGATGGATTTTTATATTTCCATGATGCCTTAAGGTTTTTATGTTTCCTTTAAAAGTTTACACTTTTATTTTCAAATATATTTTTTTCATTGTTGAATGTTCGGCTTTGTAAAAAATAAAATAGATGTAAAAGTGAAAATTTTATTTTTATTTTATGAATGATTTATGTGTTTTGATTATTATATTTTTATTTGGAATATTTTGTGAGTATGGGTGGTTTTATGATAAACTGAGGGTGGGTGATCCTATTATAGATCTCCAATGTATTGGTTAATGAGATTGAGTAAATGGGTATGGTTCCTCCTAAGAGATTAAGGGAATATAATGTGGTGGGTATACCAAATGTTACCATGATGGTTACTCCATCTGTATTCATGAGTGCTATAATAAATGTAATAGTGATACGGAAATGATTCCACAAGTTACATTTTTTATTTCTATTTGTTTTGTAGTTTTAGTAGAAACTTATGATTTTAGGAGGTAAGCTAAGACCTTAGGTTTTATGGGTGAAAATAATGAATTTGTGAAAATTATTTTATATGTTTATAAGTATTCTTGGACTAGTAGTTTCATTTATATTGTATCCCTTATAGATATTTGTTTCCATTTCCAAGTTTTAAAATGTTTTTAATGGGGATTAAAGATTAGTAAGAAAAAATAACATGTCATTATGAAATTTTTGAAGATGTTTCATGATAAAAAACATGTTTTATTTTTAAGAGATTTTTATTTTTTGTAAAAAATAGATACTTAGTATAAGTTACCACATTTAAATTATGGGTTTACTATGTAAGTTTCTGTCCTAATTATATAAAACTATAAACCTAAAATATATTTGCGAAAATAATGTTATTTTTAGTTTTAAAATAACTAGAATATATATGTTTTAATGTCGAATCATTACACCTGGTGGGTTACTTCATGATAGAGTGGTATTAGAGTGGTTCATCTTAGGACAAGAGTTTTTAGATTTTCTAGTTGTGATGTTTGGATTAGGATCAATATCAATGGTTTTAAAGTGTCTCAAATTTGGATCTAAGGTTAGTAACCCCGTTTTTGGATCGATTTCCAAAGTATCCATTCACCAAGACTCTCATAACTTGTTGGTATACTCAATACAAGTAGGCACTGGTTGTAATGAAAAAATTGGTACATTAATTATATAGGAATGGTTTTTAGTGTATTTTCTTTTTGATATATCTCCCATGATATACTCTTTGATTGTTGTATTTCTTGACTTTTTCAAGAAGCCTCCACAATAAAATAATACTAGGAATCTATATCAGGATCATGAGAATGATCTTTATAGTGATGAAGATTTAGCATAGGGACTTTTATAGGAGGTGGTACCTCTATGTGGTTCTCTAGTATTTTCTCCATACGTTGAGTATTAGTTTTATCTTGTAGTTTTAGTAGATGATGTGTGAGGTATGAACTACATCTATGTGTTTTAGTGGAAGATAACCCTGAGGTTTTATGGTGATCTAGATCCCCAGGTAGCAGAGGACTAGATTAAGGTAGTTGGGTGAGTTTTCCTCCTTTTTATGACCCCTCCTGATTAGATGTTTGTCCTAGTGGTGAGACTTCTCTATGGATCTAAAGAGTGGTGGTGGAGTCTGGTGACATAGACACGTGACAAGTAATCAATCTCATGGATAGAGTTCAAGAATATCATTACAAAGGATTTATATCCATCTATGTTGTGATAATTATGCATCCAAGATATTATGGTTCTCTAACATTACATTATATAAGTAACATAGGATGCACTGAGGATTGGTAGCCTCTCACGATACTCCATGGATATGTTTTGATATTTTTTCTTCCAAGAACATACCTTTGAGCATGGAATTCTATAAGATATCATGTCTAGATTTATGTCTCTTTATATTCATACTTATGTTTAGGTGCTTTATAGATCCATGTTGATTGAGAGATTCTTAGAAAAGAAATTACCAATAATTGGTGCTGGTAGTGGGAACCTAGGAGATAGGAATTTGTAGAAGATAAATGACATCAGGCCCAGGGATCTAGGCATTTGAGGTGTTTGTATAGATAGTCTCAGAATATATGGTTTATGTTTTAGGGATCTCAGGATTGTTCTAGTCAACTAATGATTAAGAAATGTTACTCCTTTGATGGGTATAGACATCTCATGTGGTATTTTCTAACCCAATGTGTAGTTGATAGGGAGACGGTCGATGAACTACCTAAGAAGAGACATCATCTAGGTAATGGTGGTCCATATGATTTTGGAAATGGAAAATATTTTGTAGAGAAATATGATGTGTTCTATGTTTTGATCTGTTACAACCACCACCCCCAAGTTTTTCATGATAGGCTTAGGGATTTGGTGGTCAAATATATCGGCAGCTTTAGGCAATAGCGGCCTAGGACCCAGAGGCTGTAGGTTGGATTAGAGGTATGATTTTTGACTTATTTACTTTATCTATAGTATTTATATACATATTTGAATTCCTCTCTTTTATTTCCACATCCATTTTTTGAGATCTAGATATTTAAGTGTATCCTTTGGATCAATCCTTGTGTTAGGAGACTCCTAATGGAAAAGATTCAACAAGAACACACTTTTTCCAATAGTGTTACCTCACTCTTAGATGGGAGAACTTCTCTTTGGATATTTTCTTTCCAATGATCAGTTATTATGACATTATTCTAGGTAGGATTTATATCTCTATAGTTCATTTATATATTGAGTATTTCAGGTGGAGGATGATGTGTGTTCATGTTTATGGGATTAGTTTTTCCTTTTTTGATGTGAAGTAAACCTAGTCAGGGTATTAAAGGATCATTCATAAGAGGATAAAATTGATTACTCATCATTTGTATAGTATTACCCTTGGAGTAGTAGATGTTATATTCTTTCAACTTCCAACAATTGTAGAGAAGTATGAGGGTGTCTTCCCTGAGGACATGTTAGACTTACCTCCCCACTAAGATATTGACTTTTGAATAGACTTGGACCTAGGTAATTCCCTAATCTCTACACCACCATATTGGATGGTTCTTATATAGCTTCAAGATAAGAAGGTGTAGTTGGAGTATTTCAAGATAAAGGTATTTTTCAAACTCATTATGTCACCCTATGCAGCCCCATATTTTCTTTCTAGTAAGGCGGATGAGTGGTTAATGTTGTTTTTGGATTACCATCATATGAATTAGGTGACAATAAATAATCAGTATCCAATTCTAAGAATCAATGACCTCTTTTAATAGTTAAATGGGGTGAGGTGGTTCTTGGAGATTGACCTCAGGTCATACTATCACCAGCTCCAATTTATATATGATGTTATATCTAAGATGAAATTTAGATGGATGTACAATTTATATGAGTACTTGGTGATTCCCTTCATCATGATTAAAACCCCATATGTGTTTATGGGACTCATTAATTGAATATTTTAACTTTTCTTGCACTGGTTTGTGGTATTCTTCATTGATGAGATCCTTTTGTACTCATCGTAATAGGAGGAACTTGTGGGACATTATAGGATGGTCTTAGATATACTCTGAGAGCACCATATTTGATAAAATATCTCAAAGTGTAAGTTATGGGTTTGAGAGTTTCACTTCCTATGATATATCATCTCATAAGATATATTAGTAGTAGGCTTGTCAAGGGTTTAGGTGGTACTATCTAGGGGGTCACACAAGAGCATGTCTGAGGTGAAGAGCTTTCTTTGGTTGGAAGGATAAAATCAAACATTCATTCATGATTTATAAAATATATTGGAACCATTTATTTCTTTGTTCTGAAAGGGATAGCCTTTCATATGGATTGAGAGGTTCGATTGGGATTTTACAGAATTTTGGTAGAGGTTGATGAGAATGCCAATTTTGAAATTGTCATAGGAGGGTGTTGAGTATGTTTTTTTATACGATACCTCTATAATAGGGATTGGATGTTTTCTAATGTAGACATACATAGAGATAGCATATGGGTCCTGAAAGTTGATACCACATGAGAACAACTATGTGAATAATGATCTAGAGTTTTCAGTGGTGGTCTTCCCCCTAAATATGTGGTGAAACTACCTAATGGGTGAGTAGTTTATCATCTGTTCTGACCACAAGTCTCTCAAGTATATCTTCTTATTGAAATATCTTAACATGAGTAAGATTTTATGGATAGAGTTACTATATAATTATGACTATGATATAGTCTTTACAACTATTAATGAAAATGTTATGGAATATTCTCTCATTAGAATATATTGTTCATAGTTGTTGAGCAAGGCTCCAGATTATTTGGCCTCATTGCAATTGGCTCATGTGGATGTGGATGGTGAATCGTATCTCTCATTAATGGATGTTACCCCTATAATTCTATAGAAGATTAGGTATTCATGGTTTGACAATTGTTATTGAGATACCTTTTATGTTTAGATATCCACTTGATATGTTCCTAATGGATTTTCAGAAGGATGAGAGCACATCATTCATTAAAGAGGATGGATGATAGTACCAGTAATGTTGTGAGTGGAGGTGCTAAGGGATTTTTATATATCCCCATTAGTGGTTCATCCATGAGTTTAAAATATATATCAAGGCATTTTATGTTAGTTTTGGTGTCTAGGTAATAAGAGGTGTGTTGCTGATATTGTCTCTTGATGCCTCACTTTTCAATAGTTGAAGGCTAAGCACTAGGTTCTAGTAGGTTTGAATCAACCATTTGAGGTTCCATAGTGGAAGTGGGATGGAATATTAATATAATTTTATACATTACTTCCACAATCATCTAGAGGTCATGATGCTATCTGGGTGATCATGACCTGACTCACTATGTCAACCCACTTTCTATCCAACTGAGATTGGAGCTCAGTAGAATTTTTGGGATACCTTTATATGTAGTATATAGTCTATATTCACGTAGTTCCCTTGATGATTGCTTCAAACTATGATACTCACTTAAAATCATGATTATGAATAGTATTTTAGGAGGATTTTTCAATCAGTTTTAGTTCATTATGAAATTTCACCCATAAAAAGATGGTCAAACTGAGTAGATAATTCAGATTCTAGAGGAAATGATTTGGGAGTTCATGTTGGTAATTTTATATGGTTGGGAGGATCACCTACCATTGGTTTAGTTTTCATATAATAGCAGTTACTAATCCACCATCGGTATGAAACCATTCGATTATATGTATGGGATACCCTAAAGGTCACCACTATGATAAACTAATCCAAGGGATTCAATTCTCATAGTACCAAAGTTACTATGAGCTACAACAGAGAAGGTACAAATCGTCTAGGAGAGGATGATGACTACCCAGAGATGTCATAAGTAGTATTCATTCCAACAATAGAGGACTTTGGAGTTTGATGAGGGAGATCATGTGTTCCTAACAGTCTCACCTCAATGAGGATTGCATATATTTTATTAAGTTTAAAAGTTATCTACATGGATCTTTTTTACTTCCCATATACTACATAGGGTTTATGAGGTAGTTTATCTATTAACCCTACAGCTGTAGTAAGACTGATTACAGGATTTCCTCCATGGGTTTTGGCTGAGGAAGTTTGTTAATGTTCGATGAAATTTTATCAATTGGGGAGAAAATAACATTAAATATAGATCTACATTCACTGAGTACTAGATTTAGATTGAGGATTAGCAGAAGAATACCATTTTTCGGTGAGAAATTACCATGGTGCATGATCAGTGGTAACACGTGATTCTTCAAGAGAGCACTTGGGAGTGGAAGAATCAGATGCGAGTTCATTATCCTCACCTTCTAGAGTATGTTTTTTTATTTTTTGTATGAAAATAACTAAGTTAAACTATATTTTTTTAACTTTTAAAACATTGTAATATCTAATAGAATATTTTATATGATAAGAGTTGAGTTATAATTGGATTTCGAGGCCCATGGATCCTCAGTGTTGGAATAATAAAAATATAAAATATTTTATATTAATCACACATATTTATTTAATAATTGAATAACTACCAAATGCAGTCTCATATAGAAAATATAATACCTCCATTATGTCTGGAATATGGGTTTTACCCTAGAAAGAACATAAACTTTGTGTGTGTCGAGTTTTTAGTTTAACAGTGGTCGTGGGTAGATTAATAAATTAATTAATTAACTGAATATTATACCATTGGACCTAATAATTGTCTATTAAAACCTTGTTGCATCAAATCCCTAGGGTTATCCACATGAAACTGGGATTTGAGATGATCTTTGGAGGTTAACCCTTAAAAAATGACAGCAATTCATGGCTTGACAATCTGTGTGTGAAAGAGTTCGTCTTCCATAGAGGAGTTCGTCGATTTCACAAATAAAAATGATGTAGAACCATTATTCATAAGTGATAAATCCAATATAAAGGTATGAATTTTTTATATTTTTATGACTTGTTTGATTATCCCATGTCTAACACGAATCAATCTTTCAAAAAAAATTATTTGATGGTTGAACTTTGATTTATGGGTTTTTTATCTTCTTAAAATTATGAATTAATAATATTGTTCATAATTTTTTATCCCCTATGATCACTCATTTATTTTAAAACCAAAATAATCGAACCCAAACAAATTCTAGGGTTTATACCTCACTTTAATGTTTCATACATTTATCCCCATGGTTTTGTATTATCATTATCTATATTATATTTGGTCAATGGTTTAAAAATGTCTATAACATGATTATTTTGCATTCAATATTTATCAAAATGAATCATTTCAAGGGGTTTGGATCCAAGATCACAAGAATTATTAAGGAATGATTTGTTGTGATGGGAGATCTCGTGTGGATCAGAGTCTGGATTGAGGGTTTTTCTCCACAGTTTGGTGATACGATGGTGCAACATGATGGGGAGATTTCTCAAGTAGATTGGGTGCTTGGAATACTCAACTAGTGATTATTTAGGATCATTCAACACCATATCAGAGTTCTTTGGATGATTTCATGGTTGTACCATAGGAAGTTGTAGTATGGGTGAAGATGCGTGAAATATTAAAGAGATTTTGGAAAATATCAACATAAAAAGCATGTAATTTGGAAGAACACATATTATGTAGTCTATTTTATTTGATGGATAGGATTCCACTGTAGTCAAATATCACATAATGAGTGGGATGTCCACACATCATCTAACTCAATTCCAGTGGCCTAGAACATACCCCAGGGATACAGAGGAATAGTCTATGAGAACACTTATCTTTATTATATAATAATTAAAGATTTATTATATAATATTACACATAATACAACCCAAAATATTGATAATTCTGATGTATTTGAAATTAGGTGAATTAAATAACTGCTTACAATAGGAAATACATCATCTTTATTAAATACTTTCTTAACATGATTTTACATAAAATTTCTTGGGATAACATATGGACATACATAAAAAAGTTTTGAGATATAAAACTTAGTACGGGAATAAACATGGAATAAAATTTAAAATTTAATACATTTTATAAATTAGATATATAAAAGGGGAATAAAAGGGGTTAGAATCATTAACATGTACAATGAGGCATGGTATAGCATGATAACATAAAGGAAACATGGGAAATGTTGCAACAACTTAAAACACTATATAATAAACATTGGTTAAGGCTAAATAAAAATACATCATGATGTAAACAGTCACATAAAGGAATTAGGTTTACTATCTATCCAATAATTATGTCTCATGAGACTAATCATTACCCAGTTCATTGAATCACTATATAATTCTGGGTATGCCTGTGACATTCATTTCATTATCATACTTAAGTGTGCCACATAGAATCATTTATCACCAAATTTTATTCCACGATCATGGAGTGTGAAATAAATATATGTAAGTCCCCAATAAATAATTGAAGGTATATAAAGTTTGACACCCATTAGAGGAAATAGGTATGGGTATTCACTACATAATTGTTTGGCATTGAAAATAGTAGTGGAATTTCGGAAGCATAACGATGTCACTTAAAAAATCATAAAATTGTTTGATGAGATAGAAAGGGGTATCTCGTAATTTAAAAAGAAAATATAAAGTAATAGGGACAGGGAAAAATCATATCACGTTAATAGGAATTGTAAATATAATACATAATATAATGAAGAAACTTGAATAAAGAGGATAAGTAAAAGATCCCTCACCTTGAAAGTGTGACTTCAAATTCTTGGAGGGAGCTTCTTGAGAGATTGGGGAAACTTGATAGGACTATAGAGTGGTGGAGGAAGAGTAAGGAATTTTTGGAAGGTTTTTTAGTAAAGATAAGTGGTAGTTTGGGTGGGTTTATATAGAAAATTAGTGGAGGGTTATTTATCATTTCTCAAACATTGGTTTTGGACACTATATAATTAAATAACCAAAACCACACACTTTACCTGGATTTTTTCAATTTTTTCTATCAAAGTGGAGTGGTATTCATTATTTTTTAGGTAGAATGGAAGAAATTAAAAAAACACTCTTTCCTATGTGGAAGTGATTAAACTCTAAAAGAAATGGTTTTAAAACCATTAAATATATTAATGGTTTTGGGGTATTCAAAAAGGATTTATAAAACTAATAAAATAAACATAAATTAAAATTATTTTAAGGTAAAACATATGTTTTAGAATTTATACCCTTTATGGTATTTATTACATAAATTTTGTGTCATCGTGATGTCATAATACACACTTTATATTTATACAGTATTTAATTTTTACCTGAAAAATTGATTGCCTTAGAAAATTATGAAAAATTCACCATTTGATAATTTTGAAAATATAATTTAAACAATAATATCAATTTTATCAAAATAATTCTCTAAATAAGTGTATTTTCACTTTTAAAATAAGAATCGACATTTATTGAGAAATTTTTGTTTTATTTACAATAACAGTGATCAAACCCTTATAAAATTTACAATTGACTTTATAAAAAATATATGATAATTTATATCATAAAAAAATATATTTAATAATAATATTTCAATAAAATATTATTTATTTAGAATATACACTAATTCATAAAAATAAATTCCTTAATTTTATTTGAATATTACCCAAAAAAATTTGTTTTAATGTGTCAAAATAAAATTCATTTATAAAGTAACAATAATGAGATGAAAATGTATTATTTATTCTATATAATATAAAAATTTAAATTATTAGGGTCTTGATATATATTCCTTTAATATATCATAAAATTATCTAATGGTAAGGTGTGTGATGGTGTGACTTTCATGGTGTGGTTCAGCATACATGGTTTGGGAAGTGATCTCGATGATCTTGAACTTCTTCTATAAGCAGTTTTTCTCATGCTTAAGTTGTTGTATCTTAGCTTTTTCATGGTCAAGGGTAAATCTTAGTGATTCTATATACCTTATAATCTTTTATTGAAGGCCTTCATAGGGTACAATCCTACTGGTTGGGTCCATAACTTCTTTTTTTCTATTTCAATTTGATTTGTTAAAACCCTACATTTAAATTAATCATGTGATCACTATTAGAAGGCTATATTATCAATGATAATGATACTTAATAGTCTTTTAAATCCAATAGGATATAATAAAACCATATAAGTGCATGTGTTTTCTATATCCATAATATATAATAAAATATTTGATTAAAATGGACGGTTGATTTTAATTATAAAATTTTAGGTCATTACAATCTTCCCCACTTTAGAAATTTTTTCCTCAAATTTTTTTATTCCCACACTAAAATAGATAAGGGTAATTCAGTTTCATCTCTTCCTTCCGTTCCCACATTTCTTCTTCAAAATTTTGGTTACTCTAAATCAATTCGACTAGGTTCATTATCTTATTTCATATAACTTTGTCTCTATAATATAATATCTTTACTGGGTACTCCTGATATGATAGATCATTCTCTGATGGTAAAACCTCTGGATTGAGTACATGTGAGGGGTATGGTATGTACTCATCAAGAGGGACACATAGAGTACATCATGTATTTGAGATATTTTAGGTGGGAGTGGAAGTTGATAAGCCACTTCTCCAATGAGATCAAGGATCTCAAAGATATTGATGTATCATGGACTAATCTTTCCTTTATTCCCAAATATCATGACTTTATTCCATGGATATATATGAAGGAATACAATTTTTACAACATCAAACTCTAGTTATCATCAGATATTTCTAGCATAGATATTATATCGACTCTGTGCAGTCATGATGAGCTGTTGAATGGTCAAATCCTTTTCCACCTTTTCCTCGACCATTTCAGGACTTAGCAGTTTTCATTCCCCAAATTCATCCCAACATTTTGGTGTTATGATCCTATTACCATAAAGGGTATCATAGGGATCAATTTTTATGTTTGAGTGTAAACTATTATTGTATATAAAATAGACCATATGAGGATGTTGATATCATTATCCTTTGATGTTAATTGAGAATGAGATCAATATGTCATCAATTGTCTAGATAGTTCACTCATATTGTCCATAAATTTGAGGGTGATAATCCATGATTAAGTTAAAATCAGTATTTAGAGTGTCTTGGAGACTCTTCAAAAACAAGTAGTTAAACCTTGGGTCTTAATCAGATATAATCAACAGTAGTGTCCCACGTATCCTCAACACTTCTCTAATTTATATCCTTGCAATTTGATTGAATAATAAGTCCTTTTGAATAGAAATGATGTGTCTTGTCTTTTTAAGATGATCCACCAAAATCCATAAATCATTATTTTTTCTTTATATCTTCAAAATACTAGTGACAAAATCCATGTTGATTTTTTACCTTTTCCATGTAGGGATGGGAAATGGTTACATCATCCCCTTATCCTTTTGACTTTCCTCTTTCACATTCTAACATACAATACATCTTCATGTATATTCTGTGATCTTATTCTTCATATTGTTCCACCAATGGTTTTCTTGGAGATCTCAATACATATTAGTTCTTCCCGTATGGATGGAAAAGATTGAACTATGTGCATCCAACAACTTCTTTAAATAATGATTTGATTGGTCACATATTTGTGTCCCAAATATTATAACTCCTTATTTATTAACATTTAACTATAAGTATTTCCATTTTCTAATAGCTTCCACTTTCTTTTGAATTCCCACATTTACTCTTTGAGCATCATTTATCTTCTCAACCCCATGTCCATAATTTCCAAATATAAGAAGATAATATCCCTATAAATTCTCATCAATGATAGAATTGATGGATCTTTTCTACTTAGGGAGTCCTCCACCTTCTTCACTTTTCTAGGATGATAGTGAATTGAGAAATCATAGTCCTTTATCATCTCTAACCATTTTTATTGGTTCATATTCAGATCTTTCTTTGTGAATATAAATATTTGACTTTTATGATCCGTATATATTTCAACCTTCTTAACAAAGAGATAATCGGCTTTATTTTTAAAGAAAAGATCACTGAATCTGACTCTAGATCATGCATTGGGTAGCTCATTTCATGAAGTTTCAACTGAATTGAATCATAGGCTATCACTTTGTCATTTTACATTAACATTCCGCCTAAAACAATTTTTGAATAATCACTAAATACCATGAAAATTTTATTTAATTATAGGAAGTTTAAGTACAAGTGCAGTGATAAGCCTCTTTTGCAGCTCCTTGAGTCTCTCTTAACAGTCATCATTCCAAAAAAACATGATCCCTTCTGATTAAACTTGGTTATAGGGTTTGATAATTGGGATAAATTTATCACAAATTGATGATAGTACCCAACTAATCCAAGGAAACTATAGATATCTATCATAAATGTTGGCCTCTTCCATTTTTCAATTACTTCTATTTTTGAAGGGTCCATAGATATCCCTATTCTTGTGATGATATTCCCCAATAATGATACTTCCTTTAACCTAAAATTACATTTTCTATACTTGCAATAAATATTCTCTTTTCATAAGGTCTTTAGAATAGTGATTAGATACTCCTCATGATCCTCCTTTCTTTTGGAGTATATTAGAATATCATATTTAAATAAAACCACAAATTTTTTGAGGTAATATATAAATAGTATATTCATAATTTCCATGAATATTGTTCAAGAATTGGTGAGTCTGAATGGAATTATTATGAACTCATAGTTCCTATACCTTATATGAAAACTGGTCTTGGGGATATCCTCCTTATTCACCCTAACATAGTAATACCCAGACTGTATATCCACCATGAAGAAGAATTATGCTCCACATAGATGATTGAACAAGTCATGTATCTATGGTAGAGGGTACATGTTCTTTATTGTGGCCTTGTTGAGATCAAAATAATAAATGTAAAGGTCTATTGACCCATCCTTCTTCATGATGAAGATGACTCGTTCTCCCCATGGTGAAAACTTGGGTGTATGAACCCTTTACCCAGATTCTCTTATAGTTGTTTATTTGGATCCTCATGTTCCATAAAAGTCATTATATATGGAGTTTTGGACAATTGTGCACATTAGCCTTAGCTCGGTTGGTAAGGACTTCGTAAGTGCATCCAAGAGACCAGGGTTCAAATCCAGGCGGAGGTAGAATTTCTGGGTAACTGTAGTATAACTGTAGTAGTATAGTAGAAGATATTATAGCAGTACTATAGTAGATACTGTAGCGGGAACTGTGAAGTATTGTAGCAGTACTGTAGCAGGAACTGTGCAGTACTGTAGCAGGTACTGTAGCGAATACTGTAGTAGGCACTGTTTGGCACTGTAGTAGCTGGGAATATGCCCCCGTTTGGGCCTTCGGGCCACCGATTTGGTCCCTGAGTCCTGTAAGGCCTTCGAGCCACCTAGGCCTTCAGTTCGGTAAGGACTTTAGGCCACCTCAAGGCCTTCAGGCCACCTTAAGTGCAGATGGAAACCAGAAAAACTACAAGGAAAGAGCTCTAAAAGGAGGATGAGCAAGGAGATTTCACCACAGAAGAAGCTAAATGGATTTCAAGAATGAGAGGGTATGGCACCTGCCATCGGGACAAGCCTGTGCATGCACGGGAATGCCTAGCCGAATATCCATGTGAAGGTGGAGAGCTGATTTCACGATGAAGATTCTGGGGAGGAGCAGTTTAAAGTATTTAGTCTGGGTTGTATGTAATGTTTGAAGTCTACGGGAAATGAATTCCTCTAAGGCCTACGGGCCATGTAATACTTACGCCTATAGGCCTAGTAAGGGTTCCACCTCACCCCTTGAAATGTGGATTATCAAAATCAATAAAAAATGAAGGCTTTTGGACCATTTTCATTTGGGATAATTGTAACTCCCTGGGTATTAGGTTGACTAAAAATTCAACCTCTCTTCTTTGAGGAAGACCAAAAAATTCTTTGACAAACATATCATTTTATTCCCTCACATTGGACATGTCTTTGAGGATGATATTTTCCTTAAACTGAATCATTTTACCTAGATACTCTTGATCATGGGGAAATATTATACAAGATTGAGATTTGGTGTTAAATAATATCCATCCTCCTCTTTTCACTTGTATAGAATCAAGGTTCTATTTGTGATACTAAGAGTGATTTCCTTATCATATAAATTTATATTAGCTCTATATGAGGAAATACAATACATGACTAGAATTAAATAAAATTCCACAAAATAGAGTATGACATGGTTCATTGGAAATTTCATCCCAAAAATTATGATAGGGGAGGAGTTTTATACTCAAGATGCAATAATTTAAACATTTTTTGTATTCACCGACAACTCTGCTTCCATGATTTGTGGTGTAATTTGAATAGTTCTACTAAGATTTTTTATATAAAGGAATGCATAGAACCAGAATCAAAAAGTACATTCACTATTCTTGAATGAATAACTAGCATACCTATCACCATTTTTTTGGGATCCACATTAGTGTTTGTGATGGAAAATGATCTCCCATATTTCCTTGGATGTTGTTGGTTGTCTTTGAAAACCCATGCCTTAGTAAAATAGTTTTAAAATTTCATTGGTTCCTTGAAGTTGAAGTAATGAACAATGAACTAAGGGTTTCTAGGAGCATCCTTTTCCTCTATCTCATTGGTGGGTTTCTCCTATTATCGATCACTAGCTAGGTTCCCTTCCGTATCGCTCCTAAAGAAATTCCTCATCCCCATTAAGCAATTTTCAGGGTGCTTATTTCCATACCTTTAACATGTGGGATGTTTAAATTTATTAGAGCTGTTATATTTCTCCATCAGACCATAAAAATTAAACTATACTTTCCTATTCTTTTCCCCATGATGCCCTTGAGATTTTCCAATATTCATTTAAACTTTGAGGGAAAATCTAACAATTTCCCCATAACTATCAAAGTTTTGGATCGTTAGGGATTTTCCTTGACTAGGATTTATCCCAAAAAATAAGTGGTCAACCTTGAATTTAGGGGTAATAACGAAGCCAGAGACATATCATGCAAATATTTTGAATGTTTCCTCATATGCTCTGATAGATTTTTCATCTTTTTTATTGAGGGTAAGGAAATCCATTTCTATTTTAAGTTAGAGAGTGCACATAAAATATTTATCAAAAACACAATTTCCATAATTTCTTCTACCATTTTGCTTAAATATCTTCCTTATGATTTTTATTCCTAGTCATTATCAAAAATTGATCATCTTATCACTCCATACAATAAATAGTTAGTATAACCTTCTCTCACTTAGAACATTGAAGGGTGTATAAGATATTCTAAATGGAGTTGATTCATTGTTCTTTGGTTAAGGGATCAGATGATCCATTGAAATTTGGGGTAATTTTTCACATAAATCTCTCAATTTTATCTTTTTATTCTTGGGGGGATTTGTGAGATCCTCTTAATTCATGTTTCTATTCAGAACCAGAGTCATCTGAGAGAGTTTTGTCACAAATTTCTCAATTCTTGGTCTAATCGGTTTGGGAATCTCAGTGGGGAAATCATCACCTTTCCCATCACATTGATTGTTTACTAGATTCCTCCTACTTCTATACATTGGATCAAATAAAAGGAAAAATTTGGATTATTATTTTAAAACTATTAAACACAGAAAATGGAATCCAATTACATTATATAGATAAATTATAAATTACATGTATTTCCTTAACTTATGAATTTCTAGGCTTCAATATATGTTATCCATGATCTATTTCCTATCATATATTTTTATGGGTATTATTTTGTTCCCTTAGTAATGGTTTCTAATGAGATTATAAATTTACCAAATCATATCCCTTGGGAGTTTCAAACAAAGTGTGCAGTAAGGCCCACTTTCATGTATCATTTTTTGGGTTGAGTCTAGCTCAATAAGGTGTTTTTAGGTTTTAACGCTATTTATATCTATGCCAGAGCCACATCCACTGGTATTATCAATAAAAGGGATGTATTTTCTTGATAAAACACTTACTCTATAATTACCATAATTTAGGGATGCTTTTTATATTTATTCTTATACCTAAGACTTTTTCTAGAGTTTTCTAATTCTAATCCCAAAAATAACTAAACCTACCTCTGATACCAACAATGACAACCCTTCTTTTTATTACATATAAATTAATTATTTATTACATAAGAGTAAAAATCATACAACTTATAAGATTGAGAAGTTCAGTTTCTTGTGTAATTAGGTACATTACATAACAACCTAAAACAGGTAAGACATCATCTTTATTGAAAACTTCCTTAATATGCACATACATAAAATTTCATGGGATAACCTGGGGATATACATAAGAAAGTGGTGAGATATAAAGCCTAGTAAGGGAATAAACATAGAATAACATGAATAATGTAATAGATGTTAGATAATAGGAATATAAATGGAACTTAAATGGGGTGATGATCCTAATTAAGTATAGTGAGTCATGATATAACATGATAACATAAAGGAAACATGGGAAATTTAGAAACAACTTAAAACACATCATCATAAACATAGATCAAGGATAACTACCAAGATATCATGATAGAAAAATTCTCATTAAGGAATCAGGTTTACTCTATATACCAACATTATGTCTCATGAGTCTAAACATTACCCAATTCATTAGAGTGCTATATAATTCTAGGTTCACTCATCACATTCTTTTCATTCTCGTGATTAAGTGTTCCACATAGATCATAAAACATGGAATAATTTATCATAAAATTTTGTTACATGATCATAGAGTGTGGAATAAATACATTTAAGTCAAAAATAAATAATTATAAGTTCATAAAGTTGAACACCCTTGATAGGAAATGAGTATGGGTATTTACTACAAAAGTTTTTGGAAAGGAAAATCATAGTGAAATTTCGGCAGCATAATGGTGTCACTTAGAAAATTTATAAAATGTGTTAATGAGAGAGAAATGGGTCTATTATCATTTGGATAGAAAATGGATAGAAATAGGGATATCAAAAAAACATATCCCAACAATATGGATTTGAAATCGAATACATAAGATAATGAAGAAACTTCAATAAATAGGAGAAGTAAAAGATCCATTACATTGAGAGTGTGACTTCAAATGATTGAGGGATATTATTGAGAGCTTGGGGGAACCATGGGAGGAATATAGAGAGGGTAGTTAAGAGTAAGGATGTACTATAATGATTTTTAGTGAAGTGAAGTGGGATCTTGTGTGGGTTTATATAGGAAATAAGTGTAGAATTATTTATTGTTTCTCAAACATAGGTTTTGGACTCTATATTATAAAATAACCAAAACCAAAAGCCTTACCATTGATTTTCCTATGTTTTCTACCAAAGGGGAGTAGTATTCATTATTTGAAAATTCCAAGGTCTGAACTTAATAATATAATACTCTTTCTTATGGGGAAGTTAATCATACTCTTATATAAATGATTTTAAAACAATAAAATATATTAATGGTTTTGGAGGATTAAAAAAGGATTTATAAAATTAAAAAAATAAACATTAAATCAAATTATTTTAAATGGAACACATATATTTGGTCATAGATAACCTTTATAGTATTTATTATATCACTTTTTGATCATTATGGTTTCATAATACACACCGTATATTTATATGCTACTTAATTTTTACTCGAATATTCAACTATCCCAAAAAATTATGAAAAAAACCACCGTTGGATAATTTTGAAATTAAGATTCAAAAAATAATATTAATTTTATAAAATCAATGTTTAAAATATGTTTATTTTTAGTTTTAAAATAAGAATCAACATTTATTGATAAATGATGGGATTTTTGACAGTAATAGTTTTCAAACCCTTATAAAAATTACATTTCACTTCATAAAAATTATATGATAATTTATATTTAATATAAATTATTTGATAAAAATATTACAATAAAATATTATTTATTTAAAAAATCCATTAATTCATCAAAATAAATTCCTTAATTGAATTTGAATATTACCCAAAAATATAATTTGTGTTTTAATGTATCAAAATAAAAATCATTTATAAAGTAACAATAATAAGATGAAAATATGTTAATTATTATATAAAATATACATATTTATATTATTAGGGACTTGATACATATCCAATTAATACAATATAAAACTCCCTAATGGTAAGGTGCACGATGGTGATATTTTTATGTGGTGGTTCGGTGTACATGGATTGATTCATGATCTCGATGATCTTGAAATTCTCCCGTAAATAGTTTCCCTAATGCATAAGTTGTTTGATTTACGTATGGGATTGGTAAAGTGAAAATTACACTAATGTTATTTCCCTTCGAAGCTGTGATAAATGGTCTTTATAGGGTGTGATCCTACTAGTTGAATTCATCACTTCATTTTTCTATGTCAATTGGATTTGTTAAAACCCTATATTAATACTAATCAAGTTATCACTGTTCAATAGATATATTATCAATAATAAAGATACTTAACTATATTTTAAATATAATAGGATATAATAAAATTAAATAATTTCATGTGTTTTCTATATCCATAATATATAATAAGACATTTGATTAAAATTCATGGGAATTTTATTTAGAAATGTTTGGTTCATTACATAGGCAGGCCTAAGTACATGAGAATAACCAGTGTATATGGGCATGGACATGGCTATAGTACCCAGAAATGGATCGAGTACCTGGACATGACCAGATAACCTGAGCATTGAAAGAGCACCAGAGAATGGCCAGAATAAATGGCCATAGCTATAGTACATGGGAATGCTCTTATAATATAGAGGACATGATCATAACCAGGATATCAGAAAACATGGTGTACTCCCTATACAATCTATGTAATTATCCCAGGGTAGGTTGAGAACCCAATTATCTTCAGTATTGATGATTATCTATATAGTGATTTCCATTATACCACATTTATAAGGGTATATGAGGATTCCCTTCCTGGTCATAGGGTAATTGATCCCTTATATGGTTTAGTCTTTGATAGGGTCAAGTATACCTCTTTGTGTCCTAAAGTGTGATCCACTCTCATTCCTCCCACATTTGGTTCAGGAATCCTATTACCAACTATCATGTTGAGTGATCCCCATCCTATTGGTTTACTCTTAGTAGGTTCATTTATCCCCCATAGGCACTTTGTGAGATTCCTTATCTATATATTAGTCTTCTGAGTTTTCCCATGTATCTTCTTTATAGAAAGGCCTAATGAGCACGACCTCTATGATGGGCATCATCTGTGATATCAGACTTGAGGAGTGAGTTCTCTCAGATGAGCTTCACCTTGAAGCCTAAAGTATAATCTTATGATGGTAGTGTGTTTGGGAGTTTACCATAATAATTGGTGTCTATATGGAGTATATCTAGGGTATTTTTACTTTTATCTCACATATTTTGATTAACATTCCTTTGTGATGATGAGTTTAAGTCACTCTTTATGCTTTGTGTTTGGTAGTAATGTGAAACTGTAGGGATGGGGTGGGGCGGGCCAAGATCGTGCGGGTTTGAGCCTGTGTGGGATTGTCCGCAAGAACCCACATATAATGCGAACAAAAAAATTCAATCTCGACCCGCCCCGCATAAGTCCGCGGGTTGCCCGTGGGCTACCCGCATTTTAAAAAATACTATTTATAATCATTTAAATATTTAATTTTTTTCTCATTAATAATTTTAGTTGTTGGTACAAGTATGAATTTACAATAACTAGAGTTTTAAGATATGTGATGAAACAATATTCTATGGGTTATTGGAGTCATGTGATGACACTGATGTGGTGGTGAACTGTTGCAATGAAAAGTAGGTGAGTGATCAATGAGGGGCGAAAAATGATGATGTCGATTGTGTGGTGATGTGAATGACTAGACCTATGAATGAATGACGAAACTTCAAGCAATGTCTAGTTTTAGATGAGGATATTAGGGTCTCATGAGGTCCTTTTTTGTTTTCTTAATAAAAAAATAATATTAATTAATAACAAAATTAAATCGGTCCAAAAAATATAATAATTATATTGAATCTTTTAGAATTGAAACCAAGTGTAGGAGAGATGAGTTCCATTTTTTTAGATGTGTAATGACACACCTTGTGAATATAGTTAATAATTACTATATAAATATTATAATATCATATTAAAATAATAAATATTGATCTATTTAAAATTCAAAAGTAAATGAATGGTGAATTTTTATGACCATTACGATGAGAAATCATATGTCATGGTTTAATCATGTGCTTTTAAAAAAAACTAAAATTCCAAAGAATCATATATTGTAAAAAATTTAAATTAGACCTGCAGGTCAGCCCTCACCCACACGGGCTCAACCCACATTGGTTCTCTCTCTTAGTGGTCAAAATTTTTTGGCCCACCCCTCCCCGTATCCGCACCATACCCTCAAATCCTGCGGGTCATGGGCCCATTTTTCATCACTAGTGTTTGGTGATTTTGGGTTGTCCTACAAGGTATGTTATACTCACCCTTATATGAAATATTCAAGTGCATGTCATATAATTTTTGGATGATAGGAATTATTATGGATACCTAGGTGTACTAGGATCTGGCAGTCCATATTTGATCTATATAGAAAATGTTTGGTTACAGGAGTTTCATTTTACATTAGTCCCCTCCTTCTAAGAAGGTTGGAATCCTTTACAGTTTTTGTGGCCTTGTGTTTATGACTTAATTATTTCTAATAATTATTTCATACTCTTATGTGGGGTATAGTTTAATGAATAAATTTTGGTATCATTTGTATCCTACCTTTCATCATTTTATTAGTGGTTGGATTTGTGTGTGTGTTTTCAGATATATTGGGATAAGGTATTCCTTATGTGTGATATTTCTACTCAGTTATTTTCTCCATACCCTAGCCTACGGGATGTGGGATTAGGTTGTAAAACTAAAAAAATTTCCAGATAGGATGGCCTCATAGGGATGTTTTGTTAAAGATAATGTGAAATTTAATTAATAATGAACAATAAAAACAAAATTTTAAATTGAAATTGTACCTTGACCGATTTCTATTGAACGCATGTCTACTCACTACCAAAGATAAATTCTCAATGTAACCAATATTGTATCCCTCTAGATCATCTAAATATTATTAAATATCCTATTGGTATGTTTATCACTATTTTTCAAGTGCTAGTATAGCGAATCAAAGATGCATTTGATGTCGTTTTGATTGCTTGAACATCATTCCTTCGATCCGGGATGAAGAACCTAGATTTGGGTGCTTGAATCTCTTCATTCTCAATCTATAATATAGAAGATAATAGTTAAATGGTCTCAAATTAGAGGGAATGAATGGTACCTCTAATTTTGGCATCTAATGTCTTATATAGGCAGGTTTAAAGTACTATTAATTTCACTTTGGGTTCGGGTAACGTAAACCATAAAAATAATCCATTAATGATACGTAATGACATAGATACTCTATCATAAATGTCATTTAAATTTATCACATAATGTTAAAATTAAATATTTTTTAAGTGGTAAAATTAAATTCAATAACCCAACTCACTTATCCAATTTAATACTTAATGAACATTGAAAAAAAATATTCATTTGAAAAATATTTATTTTTATATTCACTTATTTACTCATGAATACAATGAGTAAATAAATTTAAAAATTATTATTCTAAACTCAAATAATATTGAATTTATATATTTCCTTATAATCAATCAACCCCATACATCACCCAAACCCCATGGTGGGTCCCACCATGTCTTAAACTCTTATTTACTTATAATATGTTAGACTCTTAAATACACTTACTTATGACCCTAAAGGTTATAATATTTATAGCAATGAGTGAAAATCATATACTAGGATAGGAGTTTAGTAACCCATCAAGGTATCTAAGGAGATAAGGTTTAGTCATTGCAACAACAGCCTCCTCTAAGTGCATATTTATTTTATGATTTATCATAAAGAATAATGAACACTTCATGTCATTATCATTTCTTACTTTATTTCTCATTGACCTTACTACATAAAAATACCTTTAATCACCATGTCCATGGATTTAATAATTGTACTTCTATCTTGGTCAACTAGGCTCGATACATCTATTCCTTTCAAAAGAAATAAATTATATCTTGATCATTCAATCAATGATATACAACTAATTATAGACCCAATTAAAGCTACCTCTCTATGACACAAATAATATGGTGTTAATATTTAATCAAAGTACATAATCATATTATATTCACTAATAATTATCTCAATTTGAGTGACCAATACACATGTTCATATATAGGAAGTAAAAAATGACACCAGAATCATATGGTGTTCTTATTGGTGGATCACTCCTCATAATATCATCCACTTGATATCACCAAGTGAGAAATTCATGAGAATAAGTCACAATTCTTATGATATGAAAGAACCAAATAGCTATATATTATATTTTTCCATTAAACATGATGTATCTAGATCATAGAAAATCCATTTAAAATTAATGTCACGGTTTCTTGAGGTTCTCATTATAATTGATAATTACTATAACATGTTGATATGAAAAGTAATCTAATAAAGTTACCATGTAAATAGTGGGAATAAAAGTCTCAAAACAATTATGGTATGTATACACCATTCATAACACTAAATACAGTATTTGGTAATATAAAATTACTTTTCAAGATGGTACTAGGGAACCTACTTTTACAATACTCCCACTTTCACTAGATCCAACTTGATAATGATCAACTTTTTAGTTATCACATGATATGATCATGATTCTACTGAGTTGAAGCTTTAGTCATTGGGCATGCCCAATTTTATTACATGTCTACAATGTAATCTACATCTTCACCTCCTTGAGTGAATCTTCCCAAGATATGATTTCACTGAGTATAAATATATATCCTTAATCATAATCTTAACATCTTGTTTTGTCACTAATGTATGATTCCATGATTTATAATAGGTCATTTTATATTTTATGCTTCTTTAGTTTCATAAAAATCCAAAACATATTCAATATTTTTAGGATACCACAAGATTGAATGATCTTCAATTTATCATTATATTATCCTAATTGTGTTATTATCTCTTATTAATACATATTAATACTAGTTTATGTTCCTTTAAAACTAGTATCTTTTCCTCTACATGTTCTAGGTTTATATCCTTTGTACATTATCAAGTAAAATTGGATAGTTCTCACTTCTTCTCATGAATTTCTCCAAGATTAAATTTATATTTTCTTAATATAATATATATATTGTAAATATCTATTACATAGAATGGAATATGTGATACATCCATCACATATGCCTATAAAATCCCACTCTCCATTTTAATCTCCTCCTTTGTATCATATATATTTCTTAGAAAGAATAATGTCATATGACATTGGAAACAATTCTATAAAAAATTATTCCAATACATTGTTAGTATATATATATATATTTATATTTATATTTACTTGGTCTAAGAAACCATTATATATAACTTAGTATATCTTGTTCCCTACACTAATGGAAAATTTCTCTATACCCACGGTTTGAAATCTTGGGTATAACCCATGAAGCCATGGGTATAGCCTATACCCATGGTTTCATGAACCATGGGCTTATGAGGAATTGGGATTTCCCTATACCCATGGTTTTCATGAAACTATGGGTTATATCCTCCTCAAAATTTCATTATACCAATGGTTTACTTAAATCGTGTGTATATATCTCTTCCCACGGTTGTAAAACCCATGAGAAAATATTTTTACCAAAATATGACATAACTAAGGTTTATTGAACTATGGGTATAGGTGATTTTGGTAATAGCATAATACCCATGGTTTTCTTCAACTATGGTTATATATTTTTACTAAAATATATATATTCCAATGGTTTAATAAATCGTGGGTATAAGTTATTCCACTGGGCAATAGCTCCTACCAGCCTTTTTGCTTATTCTTACTTCCAATTGCTGCCAGCCTTCCCACTTCCTTCTTCCTTCCATCTTTCAAACCAAAAAATTGAATTATTTTCACACAATAAATACTAGGAAGCAATGAAAACAAATCATGTTTTTCTATGAAAAACTCTTTTGATTTCTTTTATAAAACTTTTTTTCTTTTGATTCATTTATGAAAAAACAAATCAGTTGTTTTCTATGACCAATTCTTTTATCAAATATATCTATGAAAAGGACTGAAATATTATTGTCAAGTTTCACTTCCTTTCTAATTGAATATATCTCATACTAGAAAACATGGATGAATTGACCTTTACTCATCCCCTCTCTTCTCAATTAACAAACACCATCCATTATGAATTTCAAAACCTCACATAACAATTCAATAGAAGGGAGAAAATCATTCACCTATAAAATATGATTCTATTGGGTTTAAAGCCACTATTTTATCTCTTAAAACTATTAAATGGAAGTAACAACCCCGCTAATGAATTCAAAACAATTCTAAAATGATAAATAAAACTGTAATAATTCAAAACAGTGTCGAAAAGATAAACAAAACCACATAAAAACTAACAAAACTAGATTTTTCATACAACTATAATGGATGGGATAGAGTGGTAGAGGGTTCATAACATCAATAAAAAATATAATTGATGGACTATTAAAAACTATAGGTAGCCTTAAATGAAATAAATATGATAGAAAATAGTTCCATCTACCAACCTGTAATTTAAAAAAAAACTAGTACATACAAGAACATCTAGATGTTTATGGGAATGCATAAATGTGAAAAAAATAAAAAAAATCAAACATGATGATAATTTTGAGAGCCACAATATCAAAGTATTGTTTTCTGAGTTTCAATACATTTTTAGGATGGTTGTATTGAGAAACTATACCCAATTAAATGTTATTGGACTGCTGAAAATGTGATTCAATGGGGGATTTTTATGGTGGGAGGATCATGGTCCAGAATAAGACCTTATGAGCTGATCCTTATGGTGTGATAACCATAATCTAAAAGATTAATCATTTGATTTCACTTAGAAATATATAGATATATGATAACATGTATAGATTTTTATAGATATTTTTCAATGATGAAGATAAATTTATTGATTTTTGATGAATAGTATACCTAGCGGTTGTATTTTTGTAGTGTAATATCATTCAAAATTACAGAGTAGAAATCAATAAATTGAAATTGAAATGGTGATTAGGATAGGTTGGGTTTAATGGATGAAATTATACTATGGATTCTTAGGGATAAGAAGTTCTATGGTGGGGAGGTTTCAGAACCATACTTCTTTGCAATTTTATAATTCAAGCAGGAATTTGAAACTATGGAATGATGGCATAAGAATGTTTTTTGAAAATTGAGATTTGGAATTGAATTCAAGAGTTGGGTAATATTTAGTTTATGTTTTTTTATATGATTTTTTCTAAGAGGTGCCTTGACTTATTATGTGTGTCTCAGTATCATTGAGTTGAGTTTTAGATACTTTGCAATATTTTTTACTAGTTTACAGTGGATATCATGCTTAGGGTAATTCATTTAGATACGTTTACACATGGGAGTTTCTAGTTCATTTTATAAATTTTGTGGCTCATCCTTATGGACATTACATAATTAATGGATAATCATGGATATTTTAATGAAAATCATCCAACTTGGAATGGTTCTGGGGCATGATGCAAGGTCACCACCTAGCTACAAGAAAACCCTACAAACCCAATAATTTTAGTTTCCTAGGATTTGGCATGGTTTAGAAAATGTTGAATCCAAACCATGTGAATAAGATTTTCTAGGATTGTTCAATCTAAATTATAGGCACATAGGCTAGAAAACCATGATTATAAATAGTTTTTCCTTCTTTAATTCATTCAAGTGGTGGATTATACTATTCACACCATTGAGGTTTTTACTTAATCCCTATACCCTCTTAATATCTATTATTTATATAACTTCTCAAAGAACTATTTTATAAGTTTCACTACATTTTTAGGATGGTGGTATTGAAAAACTATACCCAATTCTATTTCACACGGTCATTTAAGCCTTTGTGGACATGAAAAAAACATCAGGAAAGAAAGAAAATTTTGAGAGTGGATATTGATGTAATGAATTTTATAACCATAAGATCCGCTGATATCTATAAAATGCTTCTAATCAACTATAGTTGTTTCTCCTTGCGACAAATTTGAATATGAATATCCAACATAGTTTGATCAATCTGACTAGAATGTACATAATTCATGGGAAATAAAGGTTTTAAATTGAAGTTATTATTTTGTAACTAAAAGGAAAAATTAAATAACATTTCAAATTAATTAGTTATTTTAAATGACATAAAAAGAACAAGCACATATCATCCCTTTGCTGACACACATTTAAATTTGACAATGAAATAACTAAAAATATATATCTTCGCACATCCTATAAGAACACCTCACACATGTTAGATTTTGGAAATTGGTGCCATTATTAGTGGGGTTTACACATGTAGTTCACCCACTCTGTCATGAAATGGCCACCATGGTGGAGATCACCTATAGTTGGATCACATTAGAAGTATGAACTTGGTCATCCCCAATTTTGGATGCATATGGATAGAAACATTTCATCATCCCTACTCGTGTAAACAAGTCACATTCCTAGCACTTATGGATGAAATCAGTTCAACCATACTCTCATTCTATAAGAAAAAATAATATATGTATAAAATTATATTATCATATGTTTAATAGAGGTAGACTAACATGATAACGATAGTTGACTAATCATACTTTAGTTTTTTCCTCCATGACTACTACTATCATATACACATCTGTGTCTGCAATAGCATTATAGTTAACAGTTAGTCTATGTTTGGATTAGGATATGTTCACTTGAATGCTAGAACTCTTCATCGCCTAGCACATAGGGAAGATATTCACAAACACACCATAGAACCTATACAAGCATATGAATAACAATTTCTTTATATATATATATATATTATAAATTAAATATAAAAGAACATTTCCTTAAAATAGACATGTGTTAAGTAATGTCCAATGATAACTCAAGATCCAAATCATTATATAACTTTGAAATTCAGGAACTGAACACCTAAACATCAAATTCTTCACATTTTGGACTAATAACATGAGAAGTAACCTTTTACAATTTTAATTATTCTTCAAGAACTTATAAAAAATACTATGCTCATACACAAAAAAATATTCTCTAATTACATGTCATTCCACACATTAACTAATATGAAAATAATAAGTTCCAAGACTATCAAAAGCACAAGGATTTTTAATCGTTCAAAGCAAAAAAAAATTAATACATGATCTTTGAGATTAGATCATATTCCTCTATATGGTGATATTTTTATCTTGAATAGAAATATTAAGGGTGATTTCATTGATATTCAAAAGGAACAAAATAATTACCTTTTGTAGAAGGTAATTTCCACAAAATCCTCTATAATTTTGAATTTTTTAACCTCTTGAAAAATCAAAACCCAAAACATCAAACCAAATCTATAAAAAAAGGTTATCTCATAGTTATTTTTAATAACCTCTACATATTCATTTTAAATATGCTAATATATTTTTTAGTAGTTTATTTTTACTAAATCAAAAAGGATAAAATTTAACATGTGAATGTGTTTTACACTACTCTTTATAACAAAATTTGCATGAATAAAAATCCAAAGAATAAAAAATATGACCACATGGAAGAACACCTGAATCCAAATAAAAAATCTATGAAAAATAAAAATCAATGAAAGAAGGCCCTCAAAATATATAGTAAATAAAAAAATGATTGAAATGCTAGCTCAAAAAATGACATTCATAATAAAGGAATAATGGGTCGTTGAGTCAAGCCCTGATAACAAGGTATTGAAATGCAACACCCTTTTTAAAAAGCTACCTATAAACCCTAAAAAATATCTATCCTATACCAAATCATTTAGGAACTTTGGATCTAAAAAAAAATAACTAGTTAAATCAATATAACAACTTTAGATTTCACAAAATAAAAATTTCATAAAAAACAACTAACTAATAAATATTTTCCTTTTTTACCTTAATTAATTTAGACCTTTCAATTCTTTAATTTATGAAAAATATAGATATAATAAATGGAATTCAATTTCACTATATGGTATATCATTTAAAGTTAATTATTATATGGTATTAATGGCATCACTAATCAAAGTTCAGAGATGTGGCATACTCATATAAACCCACATTTGAACTGTAATATCATGGTAGATACATTTCATTGGATACTTATTTTCAAGAAATGGATCTTACATTATGATGAAATTACTTTTTTCTTTTGACCAAGTTATAGGTGAACTTCCTTTTGTCTTCCAACAAAGGTAGTACCTGACCAATAGAAAAATAAATAATTAAAATATAATTTTATTCATCAAAAATGTATGATTTATATTAAGTTTGTACTAATAACATGTTGAAGGTACTCATGACATAAAATTATTCAATTCAATGGGTCTAATAGTATCATTATCCTACCTTCCAAAAATTATCTCTAAGAACAAGACCCTAAATCACTACACATCTAGTAGTCTGTTGGCCAGCCCATGCATACTTAGGAAATGAAATAGGCATTATATGAATAATACTAGGGAAGCTGCACCATTTGGTTATATCCAAGCTACATCACAAATACCTTTACATAGAAGTAGGATAACCTCCTCACCCACTTACCTATATTCATGGATAAGGATTATAATGTTATATTTATGTAAATGCATGTTAAAATTTAGGCAGAACTTTTCCAAAGAAAATAAATTAACCATTCACATCCACACAAGAATTCAATTCAAGTTCTTAAAGTACATACATATGTCTCTATGCTAAGTCAAAAATGGAGGGGATTAATATCCCCCCATCAGAAATATCCCCATTACCATGTCCATGCCCATCATCATCATCATCACTATCAGCAACATCGTCAACAACCTCATCACCAACAGCAGAATTAGTAACATCCTAACCACCAACAGCTCTATCTCTACCACCTTCATCACCACTATAACCCTAATTAGAATCACATGATGTATCATTGAAAGAGATAAATGATTCAATATATGATTAAAAAGTATCAAAAGCCTCTAATGAAAGTGACTAACTGAAAATTGGAGTACCTTTCATGAAATGCCTGATCATTGGATTACTTCTTTCGTGCTCCTCTAAAGATTTTTTCATTGCCTCGGCTGCTTCAACACGAGATATTTTTATCTCATAGGTCTGGGAGTCTTGAGAGGAGCTTGATGACAACCAATACCTAGAGAGGATGATGTTTTTTCCTAGTCGGCATCGTACTATATCTGTGTTCTCCTCACCTAATACCTGACTTAATTGATCATGGGGAACGAAGTTGTTATCTTCCTTACCATAAAGGGCCTCTAAGGCAGACTGTTGAAATTATAAACATATTAAATTATGAATTTTATATAAATATTTAAAATATAAATAAAAAACCTTATAATTTTATCTTGTGTCTGTGTATTTACTTCACTTCCATCCTTTTTCTTTCTACTAGAGTAAAATAATTTGGAAGAAGGTATAAGACCTTTGATGCCCAATGTAGCTTGCTAAAAATGAGAGATGCACAAATCTAGATTAGAAACATATATGAGAAATTCACAAATATGGAATATTTCTATTCAATAATATTTTAAGTATAACATCACAATACCTAGTTAAAGTACCTTGTTCTTTTCATGATCAGGCATTATAGTGCGCCCCAATGTGTGCAAATATGTCATTTAATCCTTATTCTTTTTATATTTCTCTAACACTTACTAAAAAATTATAATACAAGTAATAAGAATTAAATTTTATATGAAAAACATTAAATATTAAGATTACCTTAAACTTAGAAATCTTCCAATGTGCAATCATTTTTTCATATTGAGTTTTTTGATAGTTGGGGAATATGGGTACCACCTCTACGTTAGTACCAACCTTGATCTTCCAAAAAACATATAATGCATGCTTGTATGAGCACCAGAACTCTCCAACATCCATCAACCTTTCATTCTTAGCATCTTCTCCATCGAGAAAGTTAAACTGAATCTATAATGAACATGTCATTTCAATTAAATACACCAATAATATATATATATATGACTTTATAAATTTTTATTACCCATATTTTCTCCCATGATTTTTCCTTGATCTCTTTAATGATACGTCTCCATGACACTGGTTCCACTGGAATGATATCGTGATACTTGTCCAATGTGGCCATGAAACTTCTATAATGTGTGGCATTTGGCCCTACCATATGATTTTGTTGATTTTAATCCACTATTAGATACGTCTGGTGATTCCAAACTTCCTCCATCCGAGTGCACCCATGTCTCCTAGAAGAAGATTCCCCTGAATAAGAAAAATATTGGGTAAAGAATAATTAATTCATGGTATAACACGACAAAAATAATTTGATATAATTTCAAATTTTTATAATCAAAAAACCATCTTCAGGCTACTCAATATACTGTGATATATTTTTGGGTTGTCCTGACTCAGTATCCTCTGCAGAAAGTGTCTATTCCAGTGCATTCTTTGGGTGACCTTCATGCACTGGAGTTGAAGCTAATGGAACAGACTCATCATATACTGGTTGGAAGGTAGTAATTGGAGTCGGTGTAGACATAGAATCACATGGGTATTAGGATGGGGGATACATCATCGGATATGGATATAGTAATGCTAGAAACATCTGTGGAGGTGGTGTGGTCATCGTATGGGAAGAAGAGGCAAAATGAGATGATGTAAGAATCAGTGGGATCATCCCAAAAGGTGGAAAATACATGGAAAGTGAACAATAAGGTATCTGAGATGATAATGGAGGCATGGAGAAAAACATCCCCAGAGACTCAAGAGGAGTATGGAATGGTGTGGTGGAAGGAGTGTCCAATGGTGGGTCAGTGTGAAAATGAGTATGATGGGTGATCCGTCTAGGTCTTGGAGCATCCCCACTCATACCCATACGAACAAGATTATGAGTCAAATCTGGTGGAACTGAATGTCCCTAAAAATTAATAAAGAATATTAACATGAAATTATATATAATTAAAAGGAAAAACATTACAATTATTATAGATACTAATGGAAGAAAAAGAGGCAATGCACATTCATGCCCCGGTCAATTGGGGTCAAATAATCATGTCCTTCGACCTTTTGTAATATTATTCATAATCTACAAAATAATGAAATGTTATGTTTTTAGATATTGTTTTTACAAAACATGCATAAAAGATACATCTATCATCAATTCATGATAGGAACAAATTTGACTTCTTTTAATTACTAATTGTACAAATGATTATAAGAAATTGACTAACATAGTTTTTAAAATTACATTACTAAGTTATAAATTTTTTAAGAACAAGATTTAAACCCAGTTTTGTACATTCAAATAAATCTGATTTAATGAAACGAAACCATAAAATACAAAAAACAAACATATCATTCCAAATTAAAACATAATTACTGTAATTACTGTAATACTAACCTAATAAACTAATGTCAATGTAAACTAAATTAATAGTAAACAAATATAGTTGCTTCTATATATTACTGACCACTACTTCAGGTTCAACATTAACACTCTCAATGGGAAAATTTGATTCATCAAATACAATAATTTGTCCAACACCAATGGGGTGTCAGTTGTGGAAATTTTATCACCATCATCATGAAAAATATGTCTGGGTATTACATCATTAATGACACCAAAATCGGGTCTCAGATGATCATTCACATAAAACACTTGTTTATCCATTGATTCCAAAATGTATGGTTCATCAGTAAGAAGGAATCGACTCATATCAATAACTCTGAATCCATAGTCATCAATAAATGTAATTTGTTATCTCATTAAATCAAACCATTTAAATTTAATCATAGTGAATCTACCTTGATATTATTAATCCAATAACAATATTTTCTCAACAGGTCCATAATAATACACATCTCCATATCGAGGCTAACTATATGATTCACTAGAATAATAATCTGTTGTAACGGTTAACATAACGCCATCATGTTGTGTTCTCATTTTCACCACTTGATCTGTTGTAACAAATTTATACCCATTGATTATTAAAAATTTTCATTCATGAACCAAAGAATTATGACCAAAAGATAAGGCTCTTTATTCTTGAGAAATGGATTCAATAGTTAAACTCAACACCTAAAATATATATGAATAATATAATTAAAGGGATATCTATATTTTAACCTAATTAAAGTAATGGTAATACCTTTGATTTCAACCAAGCAGGAAACTCTAGGTTATGCAAATCCTATCTTCTTCTCAAAGGAAAATATCGATGAACTCTAATTATAATTTTTTTATGTTTCCTACATAAAATGATAACAAAAGTGTAAGGTTTATGTAAAATTTCATAATATGAGATAACATATAAATATCCAAAATACTTACTTGATATTTTCATAAAACAAACTATAGTTAAATAAGACTATGCGATGTGCCACCTCCCATCTTCAAGGAGAAATGTAGCCAATCTATAAGACCCAAAAATTCCTTTTATTTGGGGAAGAGATGGAAACGAGGGCTCAATTTACCCATACTGGTCATCTTCATTTCTCATTGGTTGGTTATGTCTTGTGGTGACATCATACAAATACATTGAACAAAAATCCATACATTCTTGAGCCAGATAACCCCCCACAATCAAACCTTTAGGATAATTATTGTTTTGGACATATGATTTCATTGTGCACATATTTATTTCAGTAGGATACATCAATTTAAAAGCAAATAGTCCCCCAAGAATTATTTTAGTTGGAAGATGAACCGTTAAATTCAACATGAAAGTGAAAAAGGATGGAGGAAAAATATTTTCAATCTCACATAAAACTAATGGTGCCTCCTGCTGTATTTTTATCAAGAATGACTTGGATAACCTTTTACCACAAAGGAATATAAAAAAATAGAACATGTGAATCACTTTCTGTAACACCCTGAGATTTAATGAGATATATTATTTTTAATTTCTTTGATGTCTTATATTTTACACTACACCAATATTAGCTTGTACTATACGCAACACCATATTAGCTTGCAGTGTACGCAACACTATTCTTGGCTCATATTACACACAATTTCAAGATCATTTTGTAGAAATTATTCTACGCAACATTAAGTATAGATTTTGTTTAATGTATAAATGAAATAAGTTTTGATTATGTTGTACGCAACACCAAACGGAGTTTTCACTACACGCATCCCTAACTTGTCTTGCATTACATGCAATCAAGACCTTCCTCAATAGCATGTGTAGTATGCAATACTGGGTTTCACTAAACAACGATATGTTATTAAAATATTATATAAACTAGCCGTTATAAATATTAATACCCAATTTTTAAAATTTTATAAATTTTATCATTCAAAATGGACTTCATTTTTGGATTCCGAATATCGAAATTAGCTTAGTGTGAATTTTTTGTATTTTTCTGAAAACTTTCATTTTTTGATGAATAGTGAAAAACAATGAGTTATAGTTTAAAACCGAATTTTTATTTAAATAATTATTTATTTTATTTTAGGTCAAAATATATACATAAAACCTATATAATTTCAATTTAGTTCATTGGAGTCATTTTATAATAATTTTAGAAATATAAAAAATTTATTGAACTTTTTACCGTCTTTTACCCACCTCCTAGGAGCATTTGCAATTATACATAAAACGTAATTTAACCACTTCTGTGAGTTGAATTTTGAAAATCCGACAGAAAAGGTTAATATCAAGGAGTAAAATGTGGTTTAATAAGATAAAAATAATTTTTTTGTGAATAGTAACATTTTACTTTTATTTACCACCGTTAAAAGTAAATAGGGTAATTAAGGGTAAATATGATATTATTATTACCCTAACACATGTCCTAATTCTATTGGATAAGTTTAATTTGACCAAAAACAACCTTAGGAATAAAATATTACTCTTTAGGTCCACTGGGATTATATTAGGACACATATTATTATTTTATTTAAAGAAGAGTTAAAACAGTTAAAATCAAAGTTTAATAACTAAATCATTTTTAATATAGGGTTATACAGAAGATAAATTTGAGTAAAAATATTAATTAGAAATATAAAAAGCTTTCCTACATAATTGTATTTTATTTATAATTTTTATAAATTAAATAATTTAATTTATTTATGACACAATGATGATGCAGTAATTACCTTATTAATGAAATATTAACATAATTGATATTATAAATACCCAAATAAATTTAATTTTTAACTTTTTATGAATTAAAATAATTTTATAGGTTAATATGACATGTTAGTATTTATTTAATTAACTTTTTTCTAACTAATCATTCTATTATGATTTTCACAAAAATAAATTACCAAATAGTGTCAAAATTGACATAAAATATTTTTTTTAAATAATATTATATTATTAATTGTTATTATATTTCTAAAAATCTAAGGTTTGGAAAAATGACTTAGATAATGTTCTATATACTAATAATTAACCACTTGGGGTTCGTGTGTCTTGTTATAGTATGTTTATTAGCCATATAGTGTAAGAAAACAAGAAGACACGGTAAAAGTTAAATTATTTAACTTAGATTTAAATATAAATGATAAGGTTAAAATAGTAACCTAAACTTGTATAAAACCTATTGGTTGAGATTATTTAGACCCATAACCACTTTATATTATAAATAAATTAATTTTGAGCTATTATAAACCGAATATGACTTTATAATAAAATAATATTTTAAGTTTTTCCTAATGTGCCCCTATCCTCTCTTATAAAAGGGAACATCCTCCCTCTCCTCTTTACACAAATTTGAGCCATCAATATCAGAAAAACCCTGTCCATTTCACTTCTCCACTTCCATAGAAACCTATTAGAGGTTTTTGTCTTCTTCAAAGACCAACTTTAGTGCCCTAAGAGGTGGATAAGAGGGGGCTCGTCAAAGAAGAGGTAATCTCTTCTACCAATTCTTTCAAGTTTCATTATTCTTCTAATTCCTATTATTTAGTTGTTTCATTATAAAGTAATAACATAAGTATAACTAAAAAACCTATATGTTATTATAAATATGAAACAACCCCATTTCACCTTCTATCCATCCAACATAAAACTTAATCACCACCCGTGCATACGTACGGAATACCGTCTCCACGTCGTGGTGTAATCTGTTTTTCAACCACCACCTTACTTGGATAGGTATAATGGTGTAAGGAATAACTATATATGTTTATTATAACATCATACTTATTCTTAGATATTATATCATCCACTCCAATTCCATTCAATAATTATGGGAACGATATCATCGCTCCTGCGTACGTACGGATTACCGTCTCCACAACGCGATGAGATTCATTATCCATATTAACCATTCAAGAAAGATTATAAAGTACATATAATGAATAATAATGATATATATGACATAATAATGCTACTAGATTTATGTCATCTACTTAATTCCATTCAATTCAATAAGGAAAGAAAAACAGGATTCATGCGTACGTACGGCCTACCGTCTCCATGAACGGTGTGTTTCATTTCATTTATCTATCTATTATATATAGATGTATATATACTAAATATATATGATATATAAATCATATTTTAAATTTTGGAAGTAAGTAAATCGTGATATAAGTAATAATAATATCAAGAACAACAATTCCAGACATGAACGAAAAATGAAACAATTTTACCCAAAACGCTGCTTTAACATGGAATTGACAAAAGAACGGATAATATAAAGTCATAAGTGAACCATATATGATATAATAAATATTATTATGGTTCTGTTACAAGTTAATAATATGTTTAAACCCAATATACATGAGTCTCAGACACATATGGAAGAAATTGGACATAAGGTGATGGAAAATATCACAATCTCATTTTTTTATCTGAGATTGTTTATACTTCATAATTTACTGGGGAATATTTATCATCCACATAAATGTTTCCTAATATGTAATATTATTTCTATTCTCTTAAAAAAAATTAAATATAATTTTACCCATTGGTGAGTTTTTAGTAAAAGATATGAAAGGAATCTTTTGTCGTTTTTAGTACGAGGTACTTTTTGACTTTTCGGCCAAAGTACGAGAAGAATGTTTTTTAAAATATACGGCATGAAAGGATTTTTAAGGTTTCATAAAGCCTTATTTGAATGAAGCATACTCTAAATGATTTCATGAATATTTTAAAAAAAAACCTTTTCCTTTAAAATTACATGGAATTGTGTGAAAAGAAAATGATTTTGAAGAAGAAAGGATATTTTCCTCAAGAATTTATTTCAAGTGTTTTATCAAAACCATTTTCCATCTAAGATGACATTATTTAATATGTTTATGTTTCAAGTATAATGTATATATGATTTACATGGTTTCAATTTTCTTATTATGAAATGATATCCATTTGTTTATATGGATTATGTTATGATGGTATGATCTTTATGAAACCCATTTTACTCTTTGGGTTATGATGAATGATTTATGTTTATTTTGTGGCACAAGTAAGAATGATTTCATTATGAGATGGGTGGGACCTATATCTCCATATAATGAATTGGTTAAAGATTTATATCTCATGAGATAGACAATGTTGTAATGGTAAGTTAATCTGGTTTAGTGATACAGGACTGGAACAAGGAGTGAACTCGATTCAGTAAGGGACTTTTTCCACTAGGATGGTCTTTCCAGCAATGCCTTGGATACTATGAAAATCATATCATGTTCTTAATGTTTTTTCACAATTTCATGTTTTATTCCCTTTCTATTTTATCATGATTTATGTTCCATTATGATTTATGCCTTACGTACTACCATGTTTAATGTCATTGCTGAAGATTTTGATTTTTAAGATTTATGTTCATGTTTTTAAGTTCAAATGTATGTGGGTTGTTTTATTTTATCCATTATTATCCTTACTGAGCATTTGAGATCACCCTTTTTATGTTTTCTTTTCCCCAGGATATAAATAAAGGTTTTAGGTAAGAAAACCAAATGGGAAGATCTTTATGGGAGATGTTGAAGATCTTTCACCATGATTATAAGACTATGTTCCGAGTTTCAAAAGATACTAAACTAATACGGTCTTTGGGAATCTGTCTTTTTAATTTATTAAGTATTCCACAAATGTAGTTTAATGTCTATGTACATCAAGTTTGGGTCACTACAGTTGGTATCAGTGCAAAGGTTTAGTTAACTTTTGGAAACTAGGATGTGAAAACTTTAGTAAAATCCTTATAGATATTTCTAATATATGTCTAGGTATATCCCTAAGGATAAGTATACGTATAGGTTATAGTCCTTGAATTACGGTTACGATCTTAAAATTAAACCTAAGATGTTATATATTGAAGGGACACCTCCTTTATTATGTTGTTTTCCTAGCTTGATTTTTGCCTCTCACACTGTTCTTTTTGGGTTTTAGACGATGATTGGAACCCAAAGGAACCATGTTGATCAATGTAATAGACAATGCAATGATTTTCCTCCTGAATAAACCAATGTTATGGTAGATGGAGTACAAAATCGCATTTCTATACTGACACTAGTTATGAATCATCTTGGACTTCCAAATGAGCAGAGAAAGGAACAATATTCTATTGATTCCTTCATGAGGCAACGACCACCCTCTTTCAGTGGGTCTTCTGATCCACTTGTTGCAGAACAATGGATCAGTACTATTGAAAAGATATTTTCCATACTTCATTGTACAGAGCATGAAAAATTCATTTTGGTTGTTTACCGGTTAGAAGGTGAAGCAGACCAGTGGTGGACTCTAATTATTAATACAGGGCCCCAATAAGAAATTGAATCCATGGGATGGGATGAGTTCAAGAACTTGTTTTTCAACAAGTACTTCTCTCATATTCTTAGAAAAAAGATGGAAAATGAGTTCCTTGAGTTTAAGAAAAAATTTGATGAATCTGTTGGTATATACGAAGCGAATTTTACAAGGCTTTCAAGGTATGCATCTGGCATTATCATCCAACCTAAAAGTAAAGTTGATCGATTCTTCAGTGGATTAAAACCAATTCTTTGAAGGGAATTAGCTATAAGAGAATTCAGTACCTATAAAGATATAGTGTGTTGTGATATCAAGGTAGAACTGGAAGTTGGTGTTACATATCCATCTCATAGTTTTGACAAGAAACGAAAGATGGAGTTCAAGGAAAAATCTCAGAATAATGGTAAAAAGAAGGTGAATGTTTCTTTATTCTCAAAGTGTCTAAAGAATCATGGTGGAGATTGTCTAAAAGGTACTAGAAAATGTTTCAAGTGTGGAAAAGAAGTTCATCAAGTAGCTGAGTGCCGATGTAATGGGAAAAAGGTTTATAATGATGTGAATAGAGAAAATACTACAAGGAACACTCCACCAACACTTCAATTCTTCAAGTGCAAGGAAATAGAGCGTTATGCTAATCAATGCCCTAATCCAAGGGTTAATGATGATCGACGTGAGCAACCTCTTAAGGAAAAGGACAAAGGGAAGTCACATGTGATCATTATTGGTGATGTTGAGTATGACAATTATGTAGTGGAATAATTATGTGTTTATGTAATGGGATTCCAAAATAGTAGTGTGGAATGTCATTTTAGTATCGTGGAATATTGAAATATCTATGTATTGGTTTATTGTGGTTTTCCAAAATTGTATGGTACCAGTAACCATGAAAAGTGATTGAAATTTTTTTGAAAGAAGTTTGTATGAGCATAATTAAGGAATAGGAGAAAATAATATGTTTGATAGTATTCATGAGCTCATGACTGATATAAGGACAAAGTGATATCATGGTTTGAGTATATAGAAATTTTGGGATTTTGGTATATGGAAAGAGATAACTTTTGACAGCATTCATGTTTTCACTAAGGTTATATGGTAATTAATGTTTCAAAATAATACATGATTAAGGTATTCACATGTTTGGAATGTGACCAACAAGATATATATTATGATATATGGTGGATAAATGATGGTATTCACGTGCTTGTTATGTGAAATTTCAAGTAATAGTTTTCTTTATACTATTAGATTGGACTGAAGTATTTTGGATAAGCCTAAATATTGGAATGAATTAAGTTAGACATAAGATAGTATTGTTTAAGGCTGTATCTTTTTTTGATATTATTGAAGGAATTTTATAATAATGTAGTTTTAGAAAAAGGTACAACCTACAGGACGGGTGACGACCCGTCGCATCAGACAAGGTTGTGGGAATCGAACCCACAACCGAAGTGAGACAAGACTTTATCACCTACCACTGGCCTACATGAAGTCCCTAGTTAGTATAAACTAGTTTAATTTTATTAAGAGGTATGATAGATGAAGTATAAGTCCATTTTAGGAAACATATACGATTAATCTCACTATAGATAGACTTATGTATATAACTTTTTCTAACCTTATGTTTGAGACTTATGTAATGACCTATCATTCTATCGCATGATCTGCTAACACTTCATGGAAGACAAATTCAACTTCATTTCATTAATAGATGAAGTAGAAATTGTTCAAATCACAAACAACAGTGAGATTATACCAAAATCAAGTAAGTATTTCTTTTAATTCAAAAAAATATTCAATATTAGGTGAATGATCTTGAAAACCAAAAATGTTGTCCTAGTGCCCTCATATCTGATAAATCAGATGGTACCTTATATTATCACAAATTTATGGCTTTATGAATGTTGTATTTTTCATAGCCATGTTCTCTATCTTTCTTCATCCAAACACGATGGTTAGATTTCTCTTCCATATCCATATTTGACCTATGTTCTCCTATGTGGAAACCCAGTGATGAGTTAATTTGGGTAACCGTTATGTTTCATACTTCACTTTTTAAAATTAATTTTTAGTATTCTTTTTTATGATGTGGGTTTCTATGAATGAAACTTTCAAGTATTAAACGATTTATAACCCCGACGAATTTTGAGGGCGAAATCCATTTTAAGGGGGATAGAATGTAACACCCCGAGGTTTTATGAGATATATTCTTTTTAATTTCTTTGATGTATTCTATTGTAAACTACACCAAGATTATCTTGTACTATACACAACACCGTATTAGCTTGCAGTATACGCAACACTATTCTTGGCTCATGTTACACACAATTTCAAGTTATTTTTGTGGAAATTATTCTACGCAACATTAAGTATAGATTTTGTTTAATGTATAAATGAAATAAGTTTTGATTATGTTATACGCAACACCAAATGGAGTTTTCACTACACGCATCCCTGACTTGTCTTGCATTACACGCAATCAAGACCTTCCTTGATAGAGTGTATAGTACACAATACTGGGTTTCACTAAACAACGATATGTTATTAAAATATTATATAAACTAGTTGTTATAAATAGTAATACCCACTTTTTGAAATTTTATAAATTTTATCTTTCAAAATAGACTTCATTTTTTTGATTCTTAATATCGAAATTAGCTGAGGGTGAATTTTTTGTATTTTTCTAAAAACTTTCAATTTTTGATGAATAGTGAAAAACACTGAGTTATAGTTTAAAACCAAATTTTTATTTAAATAATTATTTATTTTATTTTAGGTCAAAATATATACATAATACCTATATAAGTTCAATGTAGTTCATTGGAGTCATTTTATAATAACTTTATAAATATAAAAATTTTATTGAACTTTTTATCGTCTTTAACTCACCTCATAGGAGCATTTGCAATTGTACATAAAACATAATTTTAACACTTCTGTGAGTTTAATTTTGAAAATATAAGAGACACGGTTAATATTAAGGAGTAAAATGTGGTTCAATAAGATAAAAATAATTTTTGGTGAATAGTAACTTTTTGCTTTTATTTACCATGATTAAAAGTAAATAGGGTAATTAAGGGTAAAAATGATATTATTATTACCCTAAAACATCTCTTAATTATCTTGGATAAGTTTAATTTGACCAAAAACAACCTTAGGAATAAAATATTACCCTTTAGTTCCACTTAGATTAGATTAGGATACTTGTTATTTTTTATTTAAATAAGAGTTAAAAGAGTTAAAATTAAAGTTTAATAACTAAAACATTTTAAATATAGGGTAATGCAGAAGATAAATTCGAGTATAAATATTCATTAGAAATATAATAATATTTCCAACATAATGATATTTTATTTATAATTTTTAGACATTAAATAATTTAATTTATTTATGACACAATGATGATGCAATAATTACCTTATTAATGAAATATTAACATAATTGATATTATAAATACCCAAATTAGGTAATTTGAGACTTTTTATGAATTACACTAATTTTATAGGTTAATATGATATGTTATTATTTATTTAATTAAATTTGTTCGAACTAATCATTCTTTTATGATTTTCACAAAAATCAATTACCAAATAGTGTCAAAATTGACATAAAATAGTTTTTAAAACAAACATTATATTATTAATTGTTATTATATTCGTAAAAATCTAAAGATCAGCCAAATGAATTAGATAATTTTATATATATATATATATATTAATAATGAACCACTTGGGGTTCTTTTGGCTTGTTATAGTAAGTTGATTAACCATATAGTGTAAGAAAACAAGAAGAGATGGTAAAAGTTAAATTATTTAACATAGAGTTAAATCTAAATGGTAAGGTTAAAATAGTAACCTAAACTTGTATAAAACCTATTTTTTGAGAGTATTTAGATCCATCCCCACTTTAGCTTCAAAATAAATCAATTTGGAGCTATTATAAACCTAATATGACTTTATTATAAAATAATATTTTAAGTTTTTCCTAAGGTGCCCCTCTCCTCCCTTATAAAAGGGAACCTCCTCCCTCTCCTCATCACACAAATTTGAGCCTTCAAGATCGGAAAAACCCTGACCATTTCACTTATCCACTTCCATATAATCCTACTAGAGGTTCTGGTCTTCTTCAAAGACTAACTTTAGTGCCCTAAGAGGTGGATAAGAGGAGGCGCATCAAAGAAGAGGTAATCTCTTCTACCGATTATTTCAAGTTTCATTATTCTTATACTTACTCTTTTTTAGTTGTTTAATTATAAAGTAATAACATCAGTATAAATAATATACTTATATGTTATTATAAATATGAAACAACCCCATTTCACCTTCTATCCATCCTACAGAAAACGAAATCACTGCGCGTGCGTACGTACGGAATACCATCTCCACGCCGTGGTGTAATCTGTTTTTCCACAACCACCTTACTTGGATGGGTATAATGGTGTAAAGAATAACTATATATATTTATTATAACATCATACTTATTCTGAGATATTATATCATCCACTCCAATTCCATTCAATAATTATGGGAACGATATCATCGCTCGTGCGTATGTACGGATTACCGTCTCCATGACGCGATGAGATTCACTCTCCATATTAACCATTAAAGAATGATTATAAAGTATATATAATGAATAATAATGATATATATGACATAATAATTCTACATAATTTATTTAATCTACTTACTTCCATTAAAGTCAATAAGGAAAGGAAAACAGCATTCATGTGTACGTACGGTCTACCGTCTCCATGAACGGTGTGATTCATTTCATTTATCTATCTATTATATATAGATATATATATATATAATGAATATATATGATATATAAATCATGTTTTATATTCTGGAAGTAAGTAAATCATGATATAAGTAATAATAATATCAAGAACAAAAAGTCCAAACACGTATGAAAAATGAAACTATTTTACCCAAAACGCTGCTTTAACATGGAATTGACAAAAGAATGGGTAATATAATGTCATAAGTGAACCATATATGATATCATAAATATTATTATGGTTCTATTACAAGTTATTAATATTTTTAAACCCTATATAGAGGAGTCTCGGACACATATAGATGAAATTGGACATACGGTAAGGGAAAATCTCACAATCTCATTTTTTTATCCGAGATTATTTATACTTAAGAATTTACTGGGGCATATTTATCATCCAAATACATGTTTCCTTAATATGTAATATTATTTCTATCCTCATACAATTGTTTAAATCCAATTTTACCCCTTTTATAGTTTTTAATAAAATATATGAATGGAATCTTTTTTCGTTTTTAGTACGAGGTACTTTTTGAATTTTCGGCCAAAGTACGAGAAGAATGTTTTTTAACTTATACGGCATGAATAGATTTTTAAGGTTTCATAAAGCCTTATTTTCATGAACATTACTCTAAATTATTTCATGACTATTTTCAACAAAATCCTTTTCTTTTAAAATTTCATGGCATTTTGTGAAAAGAAAATGATTTTTAAGAAGAAAGGATGTTTTCCTCAAGAATTTATTTCAAGTGTTTTATCAAAACCATTTTCCATATAAGATGACATTATTTCATATGTGTATATTTCAAGTATAATGTATCTATGATTTACATGGTTTCACATTTCTTATGATGAAATGATATCCATTTTTTTATATGGATTATGTTATGATGGGATGATGTTTATGAAAACCATTTTACTCTTTGGGTTATGATGAATGATTTATGTTTATTTTGTGGCACAAGTAAGAGTGATTTCATTATGAGATGGGTGGGACCTATATCTTCCTCCGATGCATTCGTTAAAGATTTATATCACATGAGATAGATAAGGCTAGAATGGTAAGTTAATCCAGTTCAGTGATACAGGACTGGAATGAGGAGTAAACTCGATTTATCAAGGGACTTTGTCCACTATGATGGTCTTGGCAGCAATTCCTTTGCTACTATGGAAATCATATCATGTGCTTAATGGTTTTCTACAATTACATGTTTTATTCTCTTGCTATTTTATCATGATTTATGTTCAATTATGATCAATGCCTTACGTACTACCATTTTTAATGTCATTGCTCAAGATTTTGATGTTTAAACTTTATTTCAATGTTTTTAAGTTCAAATGTATGTGGGTTATTTTATTTTCACAATTATTATCCTTACTGAGCATTTGAGCTCACCCTTTTTATCTTTTCTTTTCCCCAGGATATAAATAAAGGTTTTAGGTAAGAAAACCAAAGGGTAAGATCTTTATGGGATATGTTGAAGATCTTTCACCATGATCCTATGTTACGAGATTCCAAAGACACTAAACTAATACGGTCTTTGGGCGTCTGTTTTTTGTAATGTATTAAGTATTACACAAAATTAATGTAATGTCTATGTATTTCAAGTTTGGGTCTCTACATTGTCACCTTTATATTATTGGATATCAAATGTTGAAATTTCTATTGGAATCAATTCATGAAGAAGGATTTTATAATCATGAGTTTCCATAGGTTTTAGTTTCACATCTCTTATATTGACTCGTTTAGGTATTTTGCTGGAATAGGCATTGGGATCCTTGATATTATCCAATACTACTAGAAATTTATCTTTCTTTGATAGTTTCATCACATAATAAGCACAAGGGAATTTCCATTTGTTTTCACTAATACCCATAGGATGCAGTTCTAGTTGAATACCCCAATCCAACAAGTCCCGACGAGATAAAAAGTCATCTTTGGCCTTCCCCGTGATATTCAAAAGAATTGTAAGAAACATTTCACACATATTTTTCTCAATATATATTATGTCTAATAATGACATAAAAAATTGGAAGACCAATATGTAAACTCAAAAAAAATCTCTTTTCCAATTGTAAGTGGCTCCAGTGTCAACATTATTCCTCTTTTTAGATTTCAACTGACCTTTACCTAATGAAAATCTGAAATAATTCAATTCATTAAGCACATCACTTCCTGACATAAATTGAGGTGGTTGTTCAATCTCAATGGTATTATCAAACCTCTAACGATTTGTCCTGTATTGATGATCCATTTGAAAGAATCGTCGATGCCTCATGAAACTGAAACTACGATGATATTTAATACTTTCCGATCATGTATTATTCATACAAATGGGACATGATAGTTTTAACTTCATTATCCACCCATACATCATTGCATAAGTAGGGAAATCATTTATGGTCCATAAAAGGGCATCACACATCTGAAATGTATTCTTTGAAGAAGCATCGAATGTTTGCACACCCAAATACCAAATTTGTTTCAACTCTATTATTAAAGGATGCAAGTAGAAATCTATATCATTTCCAGGATCATATGGTAAATATATCAGTATACTAAATAATGTGAAAGGTTTTTTTATACACATCCACAGAGGAAGATTATAAACATGAATAAAAACTAGCCATGTGTTGTGAGAAGTAATCATCTAACCAAACGGATTAAAACCATCACAGGACAGACCCTACCTAACATTACACACCTTAGCTACAAAATCAGGATGTTGTACATTAAATTTCTTCTATCCTAATCCATATGAAGGTTGAACCAACTCATCGTTACCTTTAATTATCTCAATATCATTCCATCTCATATTTGCTTAGATTTTTGCATACATGAATAGATGTTGAAGTATGGGAATCAATGGAAAGTGCCTCTTGACTTTCTGTACCACGTGAGATGGAGTTTCATCTAGATTTTTATTCCATCAAGATATAACACATTATTTATAGTCATTACGGTCAGATTTTCCCTCTCAAAATAAACTGCAATATTTCGGACAATCATGGACTTTATTAGTATCAAATCCAAGATTCCTAATTAACTTTTATGCCTTGTAATGATTTGAGGGAATATTTGCACCATTATGAAACAATTACTTAAAAAATGTAATAATATAATCAAATGCGGCATTATAAATTCCATACATTGTTTTCCCATGATATAACCGCATTAAAAATTCTAACTTGGTTATTTTAGTACATTCCTAATATACTAGAGTTCTGGAATCATCCAATAAATTTTTCACTCTCTCATCATCATCTTCAGTATTTTCATCATTTATATTTATATCATTGTCTTATTTCACTAGCATATTATCTCTCTCGGAATGATGGAAAAATGGAAACCGATCAAATATCAAATTCTTCATGCCACTTCTTTCATTTTGTTCATGACCATTAGAACATTGAATCATCTCTCCATGGTGATACCAAACATAATAGTTTGTTTGAAATAAAAAATTTCATTATAGAGTAGATAACTTATTCTCATATTAAACATGGTATTCCAAAAAATTTATAGCATGGACATTCTATACAACCTCCATCTGAAGCATTATCAAATGAAAAATATAAAAAATTATCCAAATTATTTTAAAATGTGGTTAAAATCCTATCAGTACAATACATCCAGCTTCTATCCATTCTATAACAAGAAAAAAAATATCTTCCAATAAATAATGTAAACTATACTTAAAATTTTAATATGTACTATAGAAAATAAAACTATTAGAACATAAAAACATAATAGTTAATTCAAATATTTATTGCAAGTTCCTTATTTTTTATAACCAATTTCAACCCTTTTAGTATCAGAGATAAAATTATTACCTCTATTTCATAAAGGGATTATCAAAAAGGTAATACATAAAGGGCCAAGAAACGTTACGTGTCTATGATAGAGTGGTATGTTTCATTATAGTTTAACTAAGGGAGAGATAAAAAAATTTATCCTCCCTTAGGTGTAACATAAAAAAACAACTTTTAACATTAAAACACACCCTTAAACATATGTTATTTCATTTAAAAATCAAGGGAGAGATAAAAAATTCACCCATAATCAAAAAATATTTTAAATGAGCCTCATATTCATTTAATTTAATATTTTCTATTGGTAAAATTATAATTCAAAGAATAAATAAATTTAAATAAAACTACTTTATCTACAAGAATTAAAATCATTTAGATAATTTATATAAAACAATCATGGGTATAAAATATTGGTATAAATATTATAGAATATGAATTTAATAAACTAAATCACTTCATGAATTTTTTAATAAAATAATTACCTAGAAACACCTACTACATACAAAGTGGAACAAGTCATAAAAAGACTCTTAAAAAGGAAAAGGTCATTATGGTAAAATAAATGAATTTAAAATCAATCAAAAAATCAAATACACATTATTAGATTAATATAGAACACTAAATTTTACACACATCATGATTAGGGTTCTAATAAGAAATGAAAATGAGGTAAATTGAATTAAAATGGCCCGGGAAATCTCCTCTAGGATTTAGGTAATGTCTTATGTATTAAATGTCATTGATTAATGTTTTGGATTATATGGTATACCCTTATTTAATTTTGAATTATTATTAAACTATATTAGACTTTATCTATTTTGTTGGAATACGTCCATTGTAATCTATGGGTTATAATACTACTATTGTTCTAAATGTCAAGGATGGTTCCTTGAGTTTAGACTGGAAGAATGGATTTGGATGAATGGATAGGCTCACCCCTTCGTATTTTTTATGAGTTTTATAGAGAGAGAATGATATATTGATCCATCTGGGTTCTCTCATATTATTATTCCCTTGGTTTCCGTGGTTTTTTACCTTGTTACAATTTATGATTTGATATGTACCATGACTATAGACTCACCGATGATGGAAAAGGTAGATACAAAATTATTTTGCGTTTCATTGTAGAGATCGATCATCAGTGGTATTTTTATTACACATTAACCTAAATTATAAATTTGTAAAACATTAATAAGATAAACAATAATTGATTATCAAATCACATCTCATTGAAAAAAACAATTAAACTTTAATTTTAGGGACACCATTTTTTGAGTCTTACGGAGTTATAATAAAACCCTGCACTTTCTACCATGGAACTTGGGAACCTAAGCTCTTATCATGATTATATTGTATATTTCTATTTGGGAAAGAACCTGGTGTTTTTGATTGCATGTTTTCTAGGACTAATCATGGGTTTTGGTTCCAGGTTAATAATCATGACCATTTTTCATAGTTTTCATAGTTTTATCTTCTGATATTCCGGTTATATTATGACTATTGGAATGTATTTCATAAAATTAATTTTTTATTACGTGGATTATTTTGATTATTATTGAAACATTTATTTGTGTCATTAAATGTATTATTTACATATGTTTATATTAGTATGTTTATTTCTACTATTTTTTTAATCAAATATGGGGGTATAGTCTCCCCACCATACTACTTGACACCCTTACTATTAGTCAAAATCCTCCATCATACAGGGAGTCATTCTTGGGGTATTATATCTACTAATAGTCCATGAACTGATTGGTGGTATGTGGTGGTCGGACCTAGTAAATTTTTATTAGATGTTTTTTTAGTCTTACTATTTTGGAAAGGTATAAAATAGAATAAGAATGTGTCGAGATATGGTATAGAGCTTTTCCCTGGGACTAGACAACCCATTTATGATGAAAGTCCATGTTATCTAGAACTAAATTTCTATTTATACTATTCAATTATATAATTGATCTAATTTAACCATAAGTGATAGACTTGATTATGAGGTGATTCATCTCATGGCATAGTATGACAAAAGGGGGTGTGTTCAGGAATCTTATATAGCATGTAGCATTCCTATGCATGATGGAATTTTATTGTTTACGTGAAATATGACTTGAGTCAGTTATTTTATGTGTTTGAGAAAATTTATATGTTTTTTTCATATAATTTTATGGTTTCATCTTACATATCCAATCCCTTGAATTATAAAAGACATGTTGTATAACTACTTGGAGATATTATCAAAAGGTTCTAACTAAGAAAATGCCAATTATTACATAAATAATGTTTTCCTAAATAACATGTAATTGAAATATTATTTAACTGAGGAATAGAAATGGAGTTTTGGGTAAAAGTAAATAGATAAAGTATAGTATTATTTTCCTTGACATTATTATTATGAGGCATCATCTAAAATAAAATTCAAAGTACAACATAACGAGTGTTTTTGTCTATACTATTTCATTGAAATTTTATTTATATAAGCCCTTATTGTGGAATTTTTGGGTTAATATAAAATTTTAAAGTGTAATGAAAACAATTGTGAATTATATATATATATATATATATTGGTGACATGGAGGGTAGTAGATGTGGACCCTATGTTTGGGTGGTTGGGGATATTGAGATTGCTAGGGTTATGTGGTATTCCAATGATGATTAGGCTCTAACACTGTAGTAAATCTTTAAGTAGGTCACAGTGTGAGTGAGCTTGTTTTGAGATGTGTAGTGATTAATTGTGAAAATTTTGGTTTATGCTTGACCTATGAGTGGGTAGGTAAAAATTAATTTCAATGGGTAGTTGAAACATAAAATTAATTATTTGGAATGTTAAATTCCATGTTACCTTGATATGAGGATATGTGTAACCCTTAATTATGAAAAATATTAGGCATAATGTGTGGAATAGGTTTGATAGATTGGTTACCTTATTTATCATGACTCCATGTTTGGAAATTAGTACATTCTGACCTTTTAGGGTAACCCATCAAACTGGTTGGACATTTCTTAGGAACATTTAGGTGTGTGAGGAATAAGTAAAAAACTCCAGTTTATAATATCAATTCACATAAATTTGACAATGTATTTTTGATAGGTGTTTTAGGTGTCTTGGGTTATATGAGATAAGTACTTATGTGCTATTTCTTTTATCCTTATAAATGGTTTTGGGAAAGAAATTATCATTCATATTCTGAGCCTAGGTGACATAAATGGTTTCGATAGAATTTACAGTTTTCAACTGAAAAGTTATTATTTTCATGGCCCTATAAACTCAAGATAAGATTTTAGAACAGTAGTTAGACTATGAATGAACTATAGTTGAATTATAAAATGATGATATAATTCTGAGTTTTCATTTACATGGCTTGACATGGTGATATGCCTATGGTTTCAAGAAACAATGAGGGTGTTATTTTCTTGGTGAGATTGGAATATAAAATAGGGATGTATAGTTTATGGGATGTGTGGGGATAGTATAGATTAAATGTGGGTTATTGGATCTTGGATATAGTCTTCATGATAAGTTTTTGCATGAGCATATAGCCACTAAGTTTTGATGTAATCTTAGAACCACCCATGTGTTGAGATACAGTATATTGTTTCAATTATCGAGTAGTCTTACACTACATCATGAAAACTAGAATATTTAACTGGATTGACCTTGAATCAACCTAAAAGTTAAATAGTTAAAGGGTTTTATTGGTGTTGTGGAAGTTATGGACCCAAATATTTTTATTTATAGTATAATATATCCTATATAGTGAAAAGGAAAGAACCGCAAAGGAGTATTAGTGATCAATTAACGGTGGAAACTAAATAAAATATATATATATGAGTTATGATTTCTATCTCAGGGGATTGGAGTATTTCCTAGACTATGTTGTCACAATTCTAGTAGAATTGAATGTCTCTGCAAAGAAGATGGCCTAGGTGGTGGAGAACGTCATGCATCGACACAAGAACTGGAAAAAGATGTGAAAGAGATAGTGTAATTTTATGGGTATTTCACTATAGTTTCTCGGTTCCTAGATAATAAACTAAAACTCAAAAATAAAGGGAAATACTTGATTATAGAGTAGTCTCATGAGTGGTCAGGTGCATTTGATGATTAAAAGACGCTAGAGTTAAATTCAAAATTGGCAAAGAATATTGTTGACATTATGTGAGAACCAATTTTAACTAATAGTTAACATGATTTTTTAATGATCTATAGAGATGAACCTCAGTCTCCACAATATGACACTAATGATAAATCATGGGTAGTAAGATACTATGGCCCCTACATCATTTGTTTGTATAACAATATGTATCATGCGATGGTGAAAATTAAAGAAGTACATTATTCATTGAAAATAGGTATTACAATGAAACTTTATATGAGTCTGGTAGAACAAAAAATCATTAGAATAAGGATCTCCAAAAATTTAATATTGAGGTAATTCACTACCTAGACTTGAGGTTTCAACAGGGTGAAAAACAGACATCCTTAGTAACCAAGGAATATTAAATGTGTAGAGATAGAATCGGTTCCATGGTAGAACCAAAATGGAAGGTGACCTAGATATAGAATATTTCTACCAATGGGAAATAAATATCAGTCTTTTAATTACCTGTATTCAATGATAGGGGCTCAAGAAGGTAGGAAATCCATCAAAATTTTTACTTCCACTACTAAGATTAATCAGCTACAATGAAATAAATTTTGGATCTTAAAATAGGGAGGAACATATAGAATACTTCATGGAATGTTTATGTGGGAAGGGAATATTATAAGTTACCTCAACAACATGATCATAAATTATTAGTGTTTTTAGATATATCCAAAGATAAAAATGCAATGATATAAAACATTTTAAATTAAAAAGGATGTTCTAATGCCCATGGGGTGTTGGCTGAGTGGTACCCACTGGTTGTAACCCTCTCTCTCCATGGGAACTGGCACAGGATCGAGTCCCACCAAGCTCAAACACTTTTCATATTATGAACAGGGTGATTAGAAGACATTTCTTAGTTAGGGAATGTGGAATCCACTTGGGATGGTGGGGGGACCCTTTGGGAGTCGGTGTTAGCAACACGCATTTTTTCCATGGGGTGTTAGCCGAGTGGTACCCGCTAGTTGTACCCCTCACTCTCCATGGGAACTGGCACAGGATTGAGTCCCACCAGGCTCGAACACTGTTCATATTATGAACAGGGTGATTCAAAGCCATTTCTTAGCTGGGGAATGTGGCACACACTTGGGATGGTGGGGCCCCCCTCTGGGAGTCGGTGTTAGCAATACACGTTTTTAACATGAGCCTTAGCCCAGTTGTTAAGGACACTGTAAGTGCATCTGGTAGACCCGGGATCAAATCCAGGTAGAGACATTATTTCTGGGGTACTATAGCAGTATTGTAGCAGGTACTGTAGCAGTACTGTAGTGGGCACTGTAGTGGGAACTCTGCAGTACTGTAGCATGTACTATAGCATGTACTGTTTGGCATCGTAGCAGCTAGGAATATGCCACCGTTTGGGCCTTCAGGCCACCGATTTGGTCCTTGTGTCTTTTAAGGCCTTCGGGCCACCTAGGCCTTCGGGTCAGTAAGGTCTTCGGGCCACCTTAAGTGCAGATAAAAACCAGACGACCTATGAGGAACAATCTCTATAAGGAGGATGAGGAAGGAGCATTCACCACAGTAGAAGCTAAACGGATTGCAAGAATGAGAGGGTATGGCACCTTCCATCAAGACAATCATGTGCATGCATGGGAATGCCTAGCCGAACAACCATGTGAAGGTGGAGAGCTGATTTCACGATGAAGATGTTTGGGAGGAGCTGTTCTAAGTATTTAGTCTGGGTTGTATGTAATGTTTGAAGCCTACGGGAAAATGAATTCCTCTAAGTCCTACGGGTCATGTGATATTTATGCCTATGGGCCTTATAAGGGTTCCACCTCACCCCTTGAAAGGTGGATGATCAAAATCAATAAAAAATGAAGGCCTTCAGGCCACTGGAGGAAAAAGGATGTTTTAATAACAATGTGAGGAAGTAGAATTTACCTCTAAGAAGAATTCTTATTTTTTAAATAAACATTGAAAATGAGAAATTTTGTAGTCAACTTGATGAGGATGTTAAACTGGTCCTAAATTAGAATTTTTTTCAGTTATATCCAAAGAACAAAATTCAGTGGTATAAAACACTATAAACGAAAAAGGATTTTACAATAACAATGTAAGGAACTATAATTTACCTCTAATATTAATGCTTATTTATTAAATAAATACTGAAAAATAGAAATTTTATAGTCAAATTTTTGAGGATGTTGATATAAGAATAAGTGATTAGTTTAAAAAGAATAAAAAAGAAAGGATATGAAATTCCAAACCTAGATCCAATGAATTTGTAGGGACATTATCTAAGGAGAGGGAGCCGAGAGGGGGTGGGGGGACGTCTCCAGAGGCAAGGGAGCTGAGAGGGGTTGGTGGCAGGGACACAGAGACCGAGACATTGAGGTAGAGGTGAAGGTTTGGAGGTCAAGGTTAGGAGAGGAGGTAGAGTCGGGAGATGGTGTTCAGGGAGGGGAGGAGATGGCTGGGAAGCGGTGGTCGGATGGCTGGGGGTGGAGGCCAGAGAGGGGAGGAGAAGGATGGAAGGCAGAGGTCAGATGGTCTAGAGGCGGTGGTGGGGGGGGGAGGAGAGTGTTGGGAGGTGGAGGTCAGGGAAGCAAGGGTTCAACCAGGGGAGCCTAATGGAAGAGTGAGGAGGATAATCTCAATGTTGTGTTGCAACTTGGGATTGAATACCAACGGTTTTAATAAAACCATGGGTATATATAATAAAAAAACACTTATCCCCGTTGTTTTTCTAAACCGTGGGTATAACTAAGTGGGGATAGACCCCTTTTCTAGTCGTGATAAAACATAGGTTTATACGTTAAGATAATATTAATAGAGTTAATTTCATCACAGTGTTAAAAACTTGTATGACTATTAGGATTTTTCCATATGTTGTCAACATATTTTATATAGAAACTATGATGCACCCACTAACCTCTTGTAAAAAAATACATAGTTTCATTGTAAATAAAAATTATATGATCACAATGATTAGTTTAATCTATAAATGGATCTCTAAAATATACATTTCTTATTGTAATTTTATGGTGTCACTAACCCCTTTTGGTTTTATCATATAGACACCTTCCATAAAAGGTGGTCTTGATATAAAATTATTAATATTATGATCATAGAAACATTCAATGATGAGTGGAATTAAAATGGATTTAAGAGTGATAGTTTGGTATAACTAAATGAGACTTATTGGTACCAATCATTCACCACCCATGTATAGTTTCTCTTGAATACCCACCAATGTATTAACATCAATTAGATAAACTACAAAAATTCATACTTTATTTTGGTACATGGAATCAATTTTCCTAAATTCATGTGTACTTTTAAATCATATCTTATTTCCATTTACTACTTCCTTGTATGATCTATTATTCTTATTGAGTAATATATCACCCACCATGGTGAATGTAAAACCACCACTATGGTGTTAATATTCTTACAAAGTACATGTCTCTAGAACATACCTTTTCAATGAGATCTTATGGAACTTCTTTCTATTCCAACTACTTATGAATCTAAATCCTTATATTTTACAAGATAACCATGCTCCCAATTTCTCAAACAAATATTTACACCCTTTTATAGAAACATAGTCGATACAATGACTATAAATTTACTATCATAGGGATTTTTATAATATCTTATATAAACTTTAGGATAGTAATAGGGATTATCTTTTTTCTTTTCTTCATGAAACATTTTTTATTGACTTATCTATAAAAAACACTTTTCATATATAAATACATTTATCATGAAATAATGTATTTCCTTTATATTATAAATCTTATAATATCCATTTGAAATTATATTTGGCATATGGTTATGGTCTTACACCACTATTCATGAAGTGCACCTCAAAATATTATAGAATATTTTTTATTCTTATAAGTCTCGTTACAAATTCTCCTTTTACTAACATCGTGACTTTGATGTGTATAAGGAAATTCTTGTTTAATAATTTATCCATGCTATATTTTAATGATAAATGTATTTATATAATACTCATCATTGATCCTCCTTTTAATAACATCATAGATTTGATGTGACTATAGAAATGTGAGTATAAGAATAAATACACTCTACAATTTCATGATCAATGTATACATGTAAGACTCATCCTTTTTCCTACTTTTTCAAAAATCATGTCTTTGATGTGAATATGGAAATTTTATTTTAAGAATAAATCCACTATAATTTTTCATGATAAATTAATGATTAATCATGATATTATTCAGTTTATAGAATTGAAGAAACTCAAATCTTATAACCATTCATAACCATTACTTCAATTTTACATTCCTTAAAAATATAAGAGGTATATTATGAAGTATAATAATTTACCTCTAGAATATATTTGGGATATTCTATTCTCTCTAGCAAAAATAATTTAGAAATATTTGTGTCTTGAATTTATTTATATAGGTTTATATCTCCAAAACTAAATAATTAAATGTGTCTCTAATACCTATATTTCTATCTCCAAATAGTTTAAATAACATACTTGGTATATCCTTGAAAACTACATTTACATTTAATAGACAAAGAATAATATTTCCATAACTAGGTTCTTTTTCATATCTTACATTTTATATTCATTAAATATTTTTAAGGATTCAAGCATTATTGAACTATTAATTGAGTGTGAGACACCAAAAACAATATTCATTACAAAAATGGAATAATTTTTTATTGTGTCCAATAGACATGTGTGATAAATTATTTGGTATTAATCAATAAAATTTTAACTATATTCATCAATATTGAAAATTAGAAGTTGCATACCTCTCACCACTAACTTATAAATCACCATTTAATATCCTCTTGGCGAACTCACCTTACTTATTTTAAAAAATTTATACTTACTTGATTACTATATTTGGAAATAAATGTGATAAAAACATTAAGTATTTAATACCCAAGAAGTAAAACACAAATTATAATGATATATTTAAACTAATTGGAGGCCTCTACTTACTTCTACTTAAATTCATTGAATTTTATCTTCCATAGACTTATCTCATGAAATGTGAACCCAATATCCCCATGTATTATGATTTTCCTACTTTCCTTGAAGTAAATTGTGAATGTGCCTTTGGAATCACACTTTCTATTGTCATTTGCAAGTTTTAATTCAAATTTTTTACTATAATAACTAAAGATTAATCTTCTATTCATTTATTATATGTGTTGCAAACCTGATCCCATAGGTGATTAATCATTTTCTCCATATTATTAATTTTATAATCCTTAATTAAACTAGAGTAATTGGGTGATGTGAACATTATAAGTTGATGTAATGAAATATCATGATACATATTAAAATTTATATGTGATCAGTGTAATCATCATCTGATTCATTTTTTGCTTCTCTTTCTCCTTATTGGCTTCTTGTAGATGATAAAATATGTGAATACGTCCATTTCCTGAATTTTGTTCCATAACTCAGTGGAAATTTATGATATAATTATGATTTAAATATAAAATGAATCAATCATGTGTTTTCTGTAAGCTTTATTTTCAATGTCACTTCCTGAGGTCGCATAATGGGTAGTGGAAAATCTGGAACATAGAATTTCTTTTCTTGGCATAGTACATTGCACATGCACCTATACTACACTTATAAATTTATACCTATTATGACATCTTCTTTGTCCATAATTGATCGTAGTAAATTTGTGATGTTACTAGTAATTATTCTACTAAATAAAACTTAAGTAGATTAGTAATTTTATGTTAATTACCGACTATTAGAAAATATAGAATTTATTATCTTAAATTTCTTCCACTTTTTTATTTAATTATAGTATCTCTAAACTACTAGATTCAAAATACTTTGTTTTTTGAGTATTATAGTGGTATGTATCCTTAAAACTGTTCCTAATAGTCCAAGATAGAGCTATACTACTACTCTATGAGTCTTAAGTTAGGATTTCAAATATTCTACCACATTAACTCAAAACTCTTGGATCTATTGATTTTAGTTTCATCTATTATAAATAATAACATTGAATTACTCAATTCTTTCCTCTATAGTTTCAATAAGTTATCTATTTCTACTTTTTTGTTTCCAAAATCTATTAAGTCAACCCACCACTCTCATAAAAACTTCACATTAGTAGGATTAAATTTTAACTAGGTATGATGAGACCCTCATATAGTAAGATTTGTTCAAAATTAAGATATGGATGGAATTATGACTTTAAATTTCATTGGGGATTTTTATTATTCTAGATTAATGTAATTAATTTTTATTTACACTTTTTTATTCTATGTGATTGGACTCGCATATTTACAATGATATAAATAGAAAAACATTCACCGCACATATTAATTTTATCTGAAGATGATAATATATTATTTTATGTGACCATCTATAAATACTTCTCATATATATAATAATAAACCATGTATAGATAAAGCTAAACGATATGATCATAACCTTATACTAATGGTTTATCAATTGATAGATTAGTGGATCAAGCTAAACCATAGGGTTAACTCCTTGAGTCGTGACACATGGGACTCAAGTTCCAGTGTTCACCCATCTAATTCATTAAAGTCTCATTTAGTGTCTAGTGAGGTAGATCTATTAAATATATAACCTTTCATCTTCATCACTTTATAATATACAAGCACGTAGTTAATGGTATATTGATTATATGGGATATAGATAAATAAAATTTATTATAGATGTGAAGGCCCATATAAAATTTATGAAAAATGGGGTTATGTGTTTATCACCATTTATTAAATAATTATTACAAATAAATACAATACAATAAATAAATAAATAACATCGAACAATAATTGGTTGGTCTATGTTTCATGATCAATCGATGCACATTAAATTCAAGTAAATAAATTAAATTTTTGATGAATTAATCTTGAGGGTATTTTCATGAATGAAAATAAATTTAATTTAATTTTAATTCACAAAATACTTATCAAATGGTACCATAAAATATTTTATTAAATTTTGAATATTTTTTAAAATATATTCAGAATTTTAGTATATTTACTCATGCTACTAAGAATTTTTTAAACTTCCCCTGAGGGGTTTTAAAACATTGTGAAATACCCAGAAGGGAAGGGTGGGTCCTGTAGAACCCAAGTTGGCCTGGTTATAGTTAGTATGACCCGGTTGGTGTTTTAGTTCAGTGACATGAGAAAACCTACACATCTTTCACATGGGAAGGTAAAAAATCACCCCACATGGAGTGAAACTTCTCAAAAAAAATATAAATTAAGATCTTTATAAATTTCCAAATATGCCCGAAAAATGGGGGTGCTCCCATGTAAGTCAAGGGTGGATGATCTTCCCCCATATATAAAAAGAAAAAAATAATACATAGGCTTGAGTTGATATATCTCTCCCTAAAATAGTTGGGGATAATTTTTTTACCCAAGGTTCAAAAAACCTCCCCCAACTTACCCATTTATTTTTTTAAGTTTTTTTAAGGTAATACCTATAACTTATTCTTGAATTTTTTTTCTTATCTTAAGAAACCACCCATGGAATGAATTAACCCCATTTATAATATGCATAACATTTATATATATGTGGGGGTGTAATTTATCATATATTCTTATATCTATGTGTGTTTGTGTCTCTATATATATTATAATATATTTTTTTAAGTATTAATTGACTTGAAATTTCCTGGTACAGTTTATTGGATTAATAGATCTCAAGTAGGTATGTATTCATCCATCACTTCTTATATAAATTCAATGTTAATTAATAATATAATCTTGCATTTGAAATATATATATATATATATATTGGATCTTAATTTTAAGCCTGAACAATTATATTTTTGATATTCGGATGACCATTACTTGATCATCTGATCTATGATCAATGGATAATTTATGGTAGTGGGAATATTAAGATAACTTATTCTTGAAAAAAATAAAAATTTACTTTTTTCCTTCGACTTAAATAAATGCACACCTCCCTCCGACACTAATTGAAAGATCTCTAAGGCTTGTGGAAGCGTGAAAATTTGTATTTTAGCATTTTAAGATCTAGATTTATATCAAAACATGATATCTAATAGACACTAGTCGGTATGAATTCATGGATCATGTGAAATTTAATTAATAATTAAGAATAAAAAGGGAAAATTAATTCAAAATCATACCTCGTCCCATTTTAATTGAACACGTGTCCACTCACTGTTGGAGATCGTGGCTCAATGGAACTGATATTAAGTCTCTCTAGATCATTCGCTCACACATCAAGATCCTATTATTATTTATATCTTTTATTTATAGTTGATATCATGTAGAATAAAATATGATTTTGACATCCATATTATTTTTTAAGAACTCTTCCTTTGATATAGGATGATGAACTTAGATTGGGGTGCTCGAACCACTATTTTCTCACACTAGAATTTGGGAGAGAAGTGATAGAGGCTCTCGAATTTGAGTTAATGATTATTCCTTATAATTTGGGATTATCATGTCTTATATCGGTATGTTTATTGTCTTATAAATTTCACTTAGGTCCTAGGGTAACATAAAATTTCAAAAAAATCTCTTGCTGACACTAATTGACTTAGTATAAATGTCATAAGTGTCATTTTAATTTTATTAAATACTATTAACATAAAATATATGATACATAATAAAATTTTACTAATTAAATCAACTCAATTATACCATTAAATACTTAACAACCCTTGATTAATAATATTCTTTCAAAAAATATTTATTTTGTATTCACTTTTTTACTTGTGAATACGCTTAGTGTGTGACCCTGTAGGTCCTTACCTTGATATTAGTGAGTACCACTCATAGACCAGCAGAAGATTCCATCCACCCATCAAGGTCCCTAAGTAGATAAGCTTTATGCATAAAAATTAAAACCTCTTATGAACATGCACCATTTAATATAATCACTTTGTATCATGATATCTCATAAATCAGAATGCACACTTTATGTCATTATCCTTTCTAATTTTTTTTCCATTGACCTTAATGGATGGAATTACCTATAATTATCATGGAAATAAATTTAATAATGGTACTACCATCCCGATCAATTGGTCTAGAGACATATCTTCCTATTGGAAGTGAAAAATCAATCTTGATCATTCAATCAATGTCATACCACCGGTGAAGCACCCAATGCAAGATAACACACCATGACACAGATTCCATGGTTTTTATATTTCCTCAGAGTATATAATAAAATTATACACATTGATAATGATATTAAGTGGAGATACGAATAAACATGTACAAAAATAGGAACTAACAATGTCACATGAAACATGTGGTGTTCCTTTTGGTGGGTTTTTCCTCATGATCTCCTCTATTTGAGATCACCATGTACAGAGTTTATGAGAATGAGTCTCAATGATTATGATCCCCATTCACCTAATAGTCATACATAATCTATATAAATATATTATAATGTATTTATTCCATAAGACATATGTTTAAGTTTGATGTCATAGTATCTTGAGGTTCTCTTTATAGTAGGAAATAACTATAACCAGTTGATATGATAAATAATATAATTATATTACCATTTTATTAGTAGATGTAGAAGTGTATACACTATTATTATTTGTATAAACCATCGAAAACTCTCTGTAGACATGATTTGGTAATTGAAAAGTTCCTTTCAAGTTGGGTCTAGGGAACCAACTTTTACCAAAATATGTGTGGGCTCACCAATTTTTGGAAATCAATATTTTTAATAAATTGAATTTTTAATTTAAATGAAGAACTTGGACTAAAAAAGTACCAAGGGCCATAATGGATACTGTTCTACTGGCTTGATTGCCTCGGTCACTGATTCTTGGGGTCCTAACTCTAATTGTGTGAATTGAGATATACAGACCCCTTGAGTGGTGTAATTGAATTATATAAGTAGAATTTTTTAGTATTGGTACATTTTTGAACACCAAGTAGTGGGATATATGAGATGATAACTAATATCCCTAGTAGGCCTTAGTAGAACCTTGAGATTCATTGGATCCTTTAGACTAGTTGAGATTATCTTGGGTGGGAAATCCTCCCACACTAGTATATCAACATCTAGTGAATGATCCTTGGGTAGTTTGACATTAGGTTGGGTGTGTAGACCAGCTTGGGATAACATGGGTGTTTAGAGGGACATGATCCTTCTCTCTAGATAGGTTCTTTTTTGGCTTCACTACGGAGGCCAAGGAGGCCTTGGGATGGTTATGATGTCATATAGGGATGAAATTAACTCAAATTGATGGGGTTTGACATAAGATATGTGTTTAAGATAAGGTAACCCATGAAGGGTGTTTTTTATTGATGAGACTTATGGGTCCTTGATGGGTCCCCAAGTTAGATATTAACCCTAGAGAGGTTTTAAGTATTAGTAATGGGTAGTGATGATATTAGGTGTCACCTTAGACCCTAGATTGATGGTTTGATCTAGTTATGGATATAGAGAATATAGTTCATAAATTTTAGAGGTGGATCACACTTTTATAGTATGTTTTTGGGTATATTTCTAAATAAAACAAGATGCATATTAAGATATGATTAAAGTGGGAGGCACCACCCACCAAGATGTTTTGAGGTACAGTTTGGGATGTTGTTGATATGATCCATGAATCTAGAGATAAAACAGATTGGGATTCCTTAGAACTGCACTGTGGATATATATGGTGGGATGAACTATCCACTAATACATAGATACTATGTTTTGGGATGCTTTGGATGCACACCATGGATAATGATAATGTGATTTCTGATAAGGGGAACCATACTCCTAGACTTTAGTGAGATGGTATATAACAGGGGGAACAACACATCGAGACTCAAATGAGGTGATGTATAGAAATTTAGGGACCCACCATTAGAGTTAGATAAGGTGATTCTTATTAGGTCAGATAGGTGATAGGAAATGATCCATATGGGGGTGAATAGACCAAATTAATAAATTTAATGAGATGGATTAATTATTAAAAATAATTATTAAAGTTAATTAAATGAGTTAATTATCAATAGAAAATAAAAGAAAAAAATAAAGTATGTTTTTTATAGTAGTTTTTTTCCAAATTGGACTTACTCCCACTTACACCACTCTACTCAACAATAGATATGTTGCGCACTAATCTGATTTTTTTGGGGAATCATAACCCAATTACATCCTACTTTTATAGTAAAAGTATAACCAAAAGATTCCTTAATTTATTATGGGGATTCACAGCCCAATTACAAACATAAATTTAGATACTGAGAGCCATAACCCAAATGGTTCTCACTTTATAATTCATGAGCCACAAAACAAATGGTACTAAATTTGTAATTTGAGTTTCACAAGAAAAACGATCATATCTTTAAAATCCAGGATTCATAGTAATAATGGTCCTGGTATTAGAATCCAGGAGTCCCAATCCAAATGATCAAGTAGTTATTATCACTAGATTATTATTAACCATATCATTAAATATAGGGTGATTTATGAAAAAAAATTAGAGTCTTTCACTTTTCAATTAATAAAAAGAAAAGTATACTATTTTAAAATACTAATAACATTGAAATTTGAAATCAAACATTGAACCCAACACCTTTCAACATCTTGAATTCAATTTACTTATTTTAATATATTTAAAATAATATTAAGAAAAAAATTATTTAAAATATACCTATATCTAACAAATATTGATAATTGAATTTTTTTTACCCCTATTTGGAGATAACCCATGGCTTCTACTATACTATATTTATAATAAACAAGGGTTTTAACCTCATTTTTTACATTGATGATAAATTTTCCAAAAAAAATAGTGTTTTTTCATGGGAGGTGGTTCCAAAAATACTAACATTAAAATTGTATGAACAGTTCTAATACTGATAAATGCCTCTCAATTGAACCCTAGATAAAGATAACTCTAGTATCAAAACTTATAAATTTAAATTTATAAATTTATTTTTATGATATTGCTTTTATAGAACCTAGTAAGACTCAAAACTTCCCCTTTATTCCAGTGACCATGGAAATAAATCCTAACCTGACTTTGAGAGGTCTGTTTTCACCTCACTTTATTAACCAAAATAACAAAATTTATGTACGAAATTTGAAAAAAAATTTGGAATATATCCTATTCTAATTTCTTCCAAAATTTAGTGGTTTTATATGTGAGTAATCTAACAATAAATTTATCGAATTCACCTTGGTCTACTCAACTCACAATCCTAGAGGAGTGGTAGAAGAGTAAAATAAGTGGATATCCTTTCCATTCTCATTAGAGGGAGTGAAAAAGGAGTGGTTGTATAGTTTATATCCTACAGAAGTGAATTATTTGGATGAAATGAAGTGGAGTTTCTTTAAAAAATATCCCTACTTATAGAAGAATAAAAAAAATAATGACTATATATATCATCAAAAAAATATTCATGAGAGACTTCAGATGAATCCTGAGAGAGTGTTAAGAATTTATGTTCATGTTTCCCCCAAAAACACATTGAATTGAATCACTTCCAAGTCTTATTCTATCAAGATCTGTATAATAGTGTCAATAATATAAAAGATAAATAATTATAAGGATCTCTCATTAACAAATCACCATTAAAATCATGAGGAAAAATGGTGAAGATTGCAAATAATTCCTAAAATATTTGTTATAAGAGGTACTGGTGCCAGAGGACTTTGTGAGGTATGATATTTTGAGTCACCCCTATTAGTGTTTAAGATATATATACTTTTTAGTTTGGCTGGGAAAATTTCTCTAAAAAAATTATTGAAGAGTAAGCACCGGTGTGAGTATGTGGGTTTTGTTCCTCTCTCAATCACTTTACTAAACAATATTCTTAATTTTAAGCAACTGAGATTTTAACAACTTCCTATCATCAGAGACTATTTTAACATTTAAATAAAGGTTGGAATAATAACTACCATGTATAATATAGATTTATGAATCAATAACAATAGGTTAAAACAACTTACCAACAGTAACACCAACAAGACCCAACATTTCAAAAACAATACATATAGCCATTTAACCAACCAACATACCAATCGCCCTAATTTAAACAAAATAATATTATTTATCATCTATAAATTGGATCACTATTTCTTATTTATAATAGAAAAGGTTATAAGGTTGATGAATTATGGAATAAATTGAAGGAATTTAAGACATGTCTTGGGAACTATATTGATATATCATCTAAAAACATAAGAAAAACACTATCCAAAATAGTCACAAATCCTAAAGGTAATGTAGACCTAGTTACCACCAATATTGGTAAAGGAATAAACCATATTTTAACCCTAATTCCATGAAAAACTATCCCCCTACTGAGTAAGAACAAACAGAACCAGCTGACATGGAATCTGGAAAGAAAAACCAAGAGTAAGAAAAAAATGGAGAGGAAGAAAAATATACAAGAAACAAAAATATTCCATAAAAACCTTTAATAAAAATATTTAGGGGATAAAAACTAAATTCCACTACCATTTTCCACCAAAATTATTCAATTAATGAAGATACAAGAAGATGAATTTAAATGAAATTCTGGAAACCATTCAGAAAGTTAAGTTCAACATTCCCCATATTAGAGCCCTCAATAAAATTCTAAAATATTTTCAGTTCTTGAATGAATTATTCCTAAAAAAATTAGAAATTGAGGAAATGAGAAAATAAACTTAGGGATATGTGTTTTATATTTGATCACCACATAGCTACCTATAAAATTCCATGATACATATACTTTTTCTTATTCCTTATATAATTTTTTCTTTGTGTCTTAATGTTTATTTGTGTGGTATTAGTTCGTCTATAATTTTAATACCCATTATACTTTTACTTCTTTTCATGTTATAAAATTGAATCCTACCTTAGTTTTTTGTTCAACTTTAAAATAGTTTCACTGCATTTTCAATAGGATTATTAGAAGATGTGATAGTTTTCATACAGAATCTTATTTTACATGCTAGTTTCTATATACTAAATATGGGGGATTACATAACCTCAGCACAATCAACCATACTTTTTTTATAACTTTCTTAATTTTAATAAATACCAACATAAATATACATCAATTAACTCTCACTAGAGTGTTTGGTGGTAATAATGGAAATTTTTCATCATTTATTCCATGAGGCATCCAAAGGAGGATCATTCAGTCTTCAAATTATCACATTATGAGAAATTCAATCAATAGTATGAATCAAGTATGTTAAATGAAATTTTATCTTTTTGAAAACAATTAAGATTTTTAAGATTTTTTAAAAACCAAGAAGAATAGGAAAAAACTAATTTATTTGGTGGTCTTAACAATTTTTCTAATAATGAGTAATCTAGTATTATATATCATGTACAAGAAGTCTAATATTTGTAGGTAAGAAACCCAAGTCTCATTTAATCCCTATAATATCCCCAAAACCTAAAGTTAAAATCCTTACCCACTAAATTGAAATATATTTACCTAATGATAGGGAAAAGGTTTCTAATTATCATTTCAAGAAACCTATATTTATACCAATAACATAATATGAAAAAACGTTCAATAAAATAATGTGAATTTTATAGGTATATGTTTATGAGATATCCTTGGGATAATTCTTAAAATATTTATGTATCAAATTCTTCTTAAAGAAAATTCAAAACTTGTTTGGAATCCCTAAAAAACTCAATCCAACCATTATATAGTTATTCACGAAAGTGATCAAATAATTATTAGAAGCATGTATAATATACCCCATATCTAGATCACAATGGCTCAGTCCCATACACATAGTTCTTATTAAAAAAGTAATTTCTATACTAAAAATGGGAATATTAAATTAATCCATATTATAATCCAAATTATTTTTATAGTTTTTAGAGATTATGGGAAGATAAACAAGGTTATTAGGAAGGATAATTTCCCCATTCCATTTATTGGCCAAATTTTTGAATGATTGGTAGATAATATTTGTTAATATTTTCTATGTGTATTTTGAGGATACTTTTAGGTGCCCATTACACCAAAGGAAAGAGAAAATAAAACTATTATATGTACCTATAGAATTTTTTATTATGGAAGGATTCTATTTTAATTTTTTAATGCACTAGTTATATTCTAGAGATGCATGGAAAAAATTTTCTATGATCACATTGAAGACTACCAAGAAGTTTTTTTGGATGATTTCACTATATTTGAAAATTATTTTGATCACTATTCAAAAAATATAGGTAAAGGTTTAAAATCCCATATTGGGAAGAACTATATTTTTAATTTTGAAATGTTCTATTTCATGGTGTAAAGATAGATAATTCTAGGGTATATTTATTCACAAAAACAATATTTAGGTGGATAATTCTAAAATTTAAGTGTTAAATTAATTTCCTTATCCAGATAATGTGAACCATGTTAGATCATTTTTAGGACATTCTGGATTTTATAGAAGTTTATTTATAAACATCAATAAGGTTGAACTTCCACTATCCAGATTAATTTTAAAAGATATTTAATTTACTTTTGATTATGATTGTATGAGATATTTTAATGAAATTTATAGTATTATAAGCACACCACCCATGATTTTTCCACCCATCTAGGAGAAATCCTTTTAACTATTTCATGATTATTTCACCTATGATGTTAGATAATTATTGTCTCAATGAGTTTTTATAGGTAATCATGTCATTTTATATTCCTTATTAAAACTAGATGAAACCCCAAAAAAATTAATAACCACTAAAAAAATTCTATTGGTTTTTAAAATTCAAATAAATTCATACTATATTTTCATGGAACCCATGTTACTATATTTTTTAATCATGTAGCCTTTAGATATCAAATAAATAAATTTTAAGATAAACCATGATTGATCATATATATTCTCTTAGTCCTATGATTTTATTTAGAGATAAAGGAAAATAATGAAGATAACAATTAAGTATTATATCATTTATGAATGCTTCCCTATACGGTTGAAGTAAAGATTCTAGATAGAAGATGCATAAATAAATCTATTCTAGAAGATCAGATGTATTTAGCTAAAGGAGGGGTTCCCTAGTATGGAGATATTGTGAATATTTTGTGAAATCCTTAACTCCCATATAATTTAAACCCCAAAAAAATTCTCATTATTAAATATAAATCATGTTTTTTTGGGTAAGATTCGTATCATTGTAAAATCTATAATTACCAAATTATTTGGAGATATTTTGTGGAGAATGAGATATAGTTAGTCCTACGGTTTTTTCATAATATGTATTTTATAGGAAACATTAGACCTCAAAGGACTACTATGAATGTATTAGAATCATGTATATATTTTCCCACACTATTTAAGGATACTAATGAATTTTGAAAAAGATCTAAGTAGCGTCAATTTACTGAAAATATCTCAAAAATACAAGTGATGATTCCAAAACAATAATCTATTGTGAAATATTTGAAGTCAAGGGAAAATATTTCATGGGACCCTTTACCATGTCCTCTGGAAACTATTTAATTTTATTGGCTATAGACTATGTTACAAAGTGGGTGAAATTTAAAGCCACCAAAACTGATGATACTATTATTATTTGTGATTTTATCAAGGATAACATTTTTTATAGGTTTATATTTCCAATAGAAATCATTATTGATCAATAGGTTCATTTATATAATAGGCCTTTGGAATATTTGGTGAAAAAATATGTATTGTATCACAAAACATCAATACCCTACCATATATAAACTAATTGAAAATGTGATGTTTCAAACATAGATATTAAGGTGATTATAGATAAAATCATTAATCTAAATAGATAATATTATAGTAAAATATTGGAAGTCATCTTATCAAATTACAAGATAACCTATAAAACTCCCTTGGAATAATTCCATACCAGTTGATTTATAGGAAGAATTTTCACTTACCTATGGATCTATAAAACAAGTTTTACTATGAATTCAAAAAGATTAATCTAAATTTAAACATAGCTAGGAAATAACTAAGACTTAAAATTTAGTCACTTGAAGATATTAGAATATAATATTTATTAAACTCTATATTTTACAAGAAGATTACCAAAGTGACATAGTATATCTTAATTCAATAAAAAAAATTTCATCAGGGAGACTAAGTGCTTCTCTAAAATTCAAGATTAAAATTATTGCTAGGTAATATTCATTCCAAATAGGAGGAACTTTTTATTTTCAATTATTTATACCCCTTTAGTGTTTTTAGGATCATTAGATAATGAAAAAATAATTTATTTATTATAAATGAGCACAAAATAAAGAAGATCCATAGCAATCTTACATAATCACTAGTGGATAATATCACACTCCTCCAACCCATGTACTAGTAAAACTAGAAATTCACACCTTTCATTATCACTTGGTTCATTTTTTTTGTTTAGTTTAAATATATTAGTACTAACATATCAAATATAATTCACTAAGTGTGTAATATCATCTAATTTTGGGTGAGGGAATCCTTTTAATTTTTAGTATTTTCTATTTTTTTGTCTTTATTTTCATTTTATATAATTTTTTTGTATGTTTATTTTTTATTTTTAGTATATTTTGAAACCTGTTAAGCTCAATATAAATACCATTACAAGTTTTGAACCTATTTCAATTTTTAGTAATTCATTTGACTCATTTACTCAACTTAGATGAATGCATAAATTTAATTTTTTTCAAATTCAAAGTATAATAAATTCGTAAAAATACCATAGACTTTTGAATATTATTCCATGACATATTTCCCTACATTTAAATAAATTTATTGAGATGTTTCTGAACCAATTTAACACCTATTTGAAAGTACATTTGTTCTTTGGAGAACAAAAACATTCTTAAATAACTAAAACTTTCAAGTAAATCTATAAAAAACCTTGGAGCATTCAATACCTTGTGTTGTAGATTATTTAGGAATTCTTATGATTGAAATTATCCATTTACAATAAACCTTTATTTGTACTACCATGATATTCAACTTTTATAACCCCTATAAACCATGAAAACCCATATTATTGAACCACATCACATCCCTAAAATCCCTACCATACTAGATATAGAAGTTAATCCATGATCAGAGTTGAACTCAAGTGTGGGTGAGGGAGCTAGATGAACTAAATTTAAGTTTTTTAAGTAATAATTTATCATTTAAGTTATAAACTGGAGGTTATTTATTTAAATTTTCTAAAATATTTTAAATAAAGACTCCAAAAACATCAAATTTTAAGGAAATATAATGAAAAAATATTTTAAACTAGGCAAAGGAAGTTCAAATTATTTATTGAAAATAAAAAGTTCCTCTCTAACATCAAATTAAAATATATGTAGAACTTGAAATGGAATCAAATATATTGAAGTAAATAGGGAGAAAAATTATTTATTATTATTGAATTTCTTAATGTGTGACCTTTACTTTGAAAATAAAAAGGTTTAGATCTGAATCAATACAATATGAAGTAAGAAAGGATTTCATAATTAAGGAAAAATATAAACCATTCATTATTATTAAAAATAGATCCAAACCTCTATATATTCCTGGTAATATTCCCACATCAGAACCTATCAATCATTATCTAAAAAACAACCCTAAAAATTATTCATTATATATATAAGTTCTTAATTCATTGGTTAATGATATATAAATTCATAAATCTAATAATGAAACATGAAATAGACTTAAATGATAAAAACTTTACTTTAAATTCATATATGATCATTGGTTTAAATATGTTTGGAAGGGTAGGTATAAATGAGAATCAAAGGATAAAAGAGGTATAAATGGATTTAGTATACTTAATGGAGAAAATTGAATTAAGAATATCCTAGAGGAATTATATGTTTGAGTGCCTTGTATAATAAAAAAGGGAACTCACATTGGCTAGTGTTTTGAATCTTGAGTGGGTAATTTTTTTAATGTTTACTTATTCAAGAGTACAATGATTAATTTTTGGGTAACTAACTTAAGTGATAAATTCATTATATTTTATTAATATTAAATTCTTTTAATTCCATCATGATTATTAATTCTTTGATTTATAAGGTTTTTTGGAATTACAGCTTCAATTCATTATATTTTCTGAATGTTGTTTAAAATGAAAAAATTATAAATTTAATTTATTTATTTAATTTTTGGAATAAATAGATGGGTATTTTTATTTTTATTAATTTTAATATTTTGAAGGGAAAGTAATCTGATGACTATAAGGTTAATTTGAAATTTTCATAAATTTTGTTTGGAATCTTCATAAGGTTCACCTTGTAAAGACTATAGAAAATGGAAAAGTCATGAGAAGATAATATGTGAACATAAGGTTTATATTTTTTTTCAAAGGGATTTATCATAAGGTTCATTAGTGGGATTCTTAATGTTTACCAATGGGCTTCTTAAGTCTCATGCCTTATTGAAATCTAAATCATTGTAATTTTTTATTAAGTTTCCTATAGTTCATCATAAGGTTAAATATAGTATTTTTAAGGTTTAATTGAGCTTCATAAGAATCGTTATATGGTATAATATGAAACTTCAAAAATCCAAAGGACTTTATAAGGTTCATTCCATTGAAAAAATTTTAAATTCATAAGGTTGGTTTCTTGACTTCATAAGGATAACAAAGAAGATTATAAGGTTTAGGAATTTTTAAAAATATAAGACAGATTATGGGTCAGGTAGGGTTTTAGGTTCTATAAATATTTAAAACAAAATATATTTTTCTCCATATTGACAAGCGTGAAATGAAATTTTAGTAAGCAACATGGATCTTGATGGAAATTGTAAAGTGTAACAAATCATTGATAACCCGGTAAACTATGATAAATAAGAAGGAAATAGCAGATTTTTTGGATGATTAAAGACCAAAAAATTTAAGGAAGACAGACCCACAGTGAATTACATGAGTTCCAGGGACAGAGGTCTTTGAGGTTTCAAGGCAAGACAGACCCACAGGTATCTGGGTCTTGGATGGAGGCTGTGGCATGAGTTTTCTACTTGGTTGAGACACCATCAGACTAGATGGTGATCCTAGATGCTAGTCTCTTTCAAGGCGTAGTAGTGATATGGTGGAGCATGATGCTCTAGAATCACGAGGAGATGAATCTTTCTTGGTTGGACTTCAAGAGCCTCTTTAGGGCCAAGTTAGTTCCAGCAACTTTATGCTCAGTGCATATTCAAGATATACTACACTTACAGTAGGGAAGCCTGATAGTGGCCTAGTACTGAGTGAGATTCACTAACCTCTCTCACTACTCCACCAACATAGTATGAGACCCTTTCTTCAGGGCCCAAACATTTGAGTAGGGATTCCGATGGGAGATCATAGTGTCGATGATATTTTTTAACATCTCGAGGAATGCTGGAGTCCTAGAGCAAGCACTTTTGGTGGAGATCTTCCTATATGAGAAGGCACTGATGGTGAAGGCCACCACTGGACAATAGGAAGCCATGTCATCTACAGCAGGCAGTAGGAAGATGACACAGAGGTCCAAGTAGGCTAGACCTTCTGGAGGATGACCCCTAGAAGTAGGGTCGGAGGTGTGGAGCTCACAAAGAAGAGGAGACCAGCATAGTAGAATATTGTGACACTCACGCGGTGGGTAGGGTCACATAGATTGTGACTTCCTGACCTATCGTACTGATGATCTGTAGAAAATTGAGGGACCACCGAGGCAGCAGTAGAGATTCAAATGATAAGGTCTATAGGGCGGTGGACATGGCAGATGAGTAGGTCATGCAGCAAGTGGTGGATGACGGTTTGAGGTACTACCGCCACCACCCCCAAGTGGTCCACCCCAACCTTAGGGAGATGGTGGATAGGGAAGAGCTCAGCTTCACGTGGCAGAGGCCTATGACCACGACGCTCTAGAGATGATTCTAGGTACGATCTGTGTATACTACACCCTAACTACAGTTCTTATAGGCACTGGTGCCAATCACTCTTTTATTTCCATGACTCTCGTTCAGAGATCAGAGATTCCGGTGGAGTTTTTGGATCGATCCTTACAATTAGAAACTCCTATGGGAGATTATTCTATGATTACACACTGGTGTCGGCAGTGTGAGATTACTCTAGGAGGTGATATATTCAGATGAGATATCCTAGTAGTAGTGTCGAGGCCTTACGACATCATCATGGGTATGGACTGGTTATCCATAGTCCATGCTTAGATCAACTATTTTAGTTGTAAAGTGTGGTGTGTCTGTGAGGATGGTACTAAGTTTCCCTTCACCGGCGAGAAGGGAACTTTTACAGCACAGGATGGACTTTCTCAAAGGAGGGTGTAGTCTATCACTCATTGGTTGGATAGCCTTACCCTCGATGCAGTTGACGAGGGGAGTCTAGGCTATCCTGTAGTGGTGGACCAGTATGCAGATCTCTTTCCTGAGAATGTTCTGGGACTACCTCTTCACAGAGAGGTAGACTTCCATATCAACCAATACCTTAGGATGACACTGATATCTACACCAGCATATCGGATGGCTCTTGTAGAGCTTCCTGATTTGAAGGTATAGTTATAGGACTTGTAGAGGAAGGGTTTCATAAGCCCCATTGTCTCACCAAGGGAAGCCCCAATTTTGTTTTCCAAAAAGGCATATGGGATTTTGAGGATTTCTGTGGACTATCAGCAGCTAAACCAGGTGACTGCAATGAAAAAAAATATTCTCTACTAAGGAGTGAAAATCTCTTCGACCAGCTGAAGGGGGCATGGTGGTTTTAAAATATAGACCTCAGATCAGGCTATCATCAGCTGAGGGTACGGAATGAGGATGTACCAAAGACCACCTTCGGATGCCAGTATGTCCACTACAAGTTCTTGGTGATGCATTTTGACATGACCAATGCTCTAGTGGTGTTCATGGGACTCATGAACAGAATTTTCCATTCTTACCTCAATCACTTCATGGTGGTATTCATTGATGACATCTTGGTATACTCGACGTTGGAGGAGGAGCACACCACACATCTGTAGATAGTTCTTGATACACTCTGAGATCACCATCTTTATGGAAAGATCTTGAAGTTCCAGTTTTGGATATGGGAAGTCCACTTTCTGGGGAACGTTATCTCGGAGGCTAGAATTGTAGGGGATCCAACAAAGATAGAGGTAGTGCTTTCTTGGGATCCACCTAGGAGTGTGACCGAGGTGTGGAGATTCCTAGGATTGGCTGGGTACAACTGGAGATTTGTACCTAACTTTTCCAGAGTAGCATCACCCTTTTCATCTTTGAAAAGGAAGGGGTAGCCCTTCATATGGGTGGAGATATGCCAGTAGAGTTTCCAGAAGATGAGTCAGATATTGATGAGTTCCCCCATCTTGAGGCTACCAAAAGAGGGCGTTGGGTATCTAGTCTACTGTGATGCATCAGAGAACTAATTGGGATGTTTCCTGATGTAGGAGCAATCGTTGATCACCTACGGCTCATGAAAACTGAGTTAGAATGAGTAGAACTATGCAAACCATGACCTAGAGTTAGCAATAGTGGTCTTTGTGTTAATGATGTGGCAACACTACTTGATGGGATAACGGTTTACTATACACTCCAATCACAAGAGTCTTAGGTATATCTTCTCACTGAAGGACCTAAACCTAATATAGTAGAGATGGATGGATTTCTTCTAGGACTATGACTTTGAGATAGTCTACACTCCTGGGAAGGTAAAGATAGTGGCATATGCACTCAACAAGAGGTCGATTATTCAGCTGTTGAGTGAGTCGACAGAGCAGCTAGCCACGTTGCAGATATCCTTCATAGATGGGGATGGAGCTTCTTACCTCCAGCATATGATTGTCACTCCCCCACTCCTTCAGTGAGTTAGGGAGGCACAGCTTGGGGGTGTTGACTGCGAGGTCTAACATGCTCAAATATCCTCAGGATAGGATACTGATGGATTTTTGGAAGGTGGGGATCACTTCACCCTTCTTAGAGGATACACCATGGTACCAATGACATTTCGGGAGGAGGTTTTGAGGGACTTCCATACATCCCCTTTGGAAGTACATCCTGGTGTGGTGAAGATGTACCAGGAACTCTAAATTTAGTACTGGTGGCCAAAGATAAAGAAAGTAGTGGTGAAGTTTGTTTCACGATGCCTCACTTGTAATAAAGTGAAGGCTGAGCACTAGGTTCCAATAGGCTTAGCACAGCCACTTGAGTTACCAGAATGGAAGTGGGAAGGTATATCAAGGGACTTTGTGATGGGGTTACCATGTACATCCTGGGGCCACGACTCTATCTGGGTGATTGTTGACCGACTCACCAAGTCATCCCATTTTCTACCCATCTGAGGGAAGGGGTCAGTAGAGGTCTTGGGACACCTCTACATCCAAGAGATATTACGGATTCACAGGGTATCATCGATGATCATTTCCGATCGTGATGATCATTTTACATCCCTATTGTGGAAGGGATTATTGAGGCTTTCGGGACTCAGCTATGCTTGAGCACCACCTTTCACCCTCAGAAAAATGGTTAGATGGAGCAGAGCATACAAACACTTAAGGACATGCTTCATGCTTGCATCCTTGATTTTGTCCAAATTTGGGAGGACCACCTTCCACTGGTGGAGTTCAAATATAACAATAGTTATCACTCCACCATCGGCATGGAACTATTTGAGGCCTTGTACGGGTGACGTTGTAGATCACCTCTATGATAGAAAGACCGAGGGGATTCATGACATATGGGTCTAGAGTTGGTACGAACTATCAATGAGAAGGTCCAGGTCATCCATGAGAAGATGAAGACTGCACAGAGAAGGCAAAATTCTTATGCTGACAGAATACGAAGACCCTTGTAGTTTGAGGAGAGTGGCCATTTTTTCCTTCAATTATCACCCCGACAATGATTTAAGAGATTTGGTCATGGTGGAAAGCTATCTCTGAGGTTCATCAGACCTTTACAGATCCTGAGCAGAGTTGGCGAGGTGGATTACCGCCTAGATATTCCCCCACAGATGCACCAGGTGCATAATGTTTTCCATGTGTCACAGCTGAGAAGATACGTGCATGGTCCATCGCACGTCATCGGATAGGGTGTGCTGGACATTGACGATGGGGCTATGTTCATGGAGTACCCGGTAAAGATATAGGATCGACAGGAGTAGGTCCTACGGGGGCGGTCGATTCCTCTAGTGTGAGTTCAGTGGTAGCACGGGAACCTCTAGAAGAGCACATGGGAGAGAGAGGCTCAGATTCGTACTCAGTACCCACATTTGTTTTCTTAGCCTTTGTTGTAGATTTTGGGGACGTAAATTCCTATGGAGGGGAGAATGTAAAGACCCAAAAATTCCCTATAAATTTTTTTAATTATATAGAGTTATTATGAGACTGTGAAAAATGAAAGCGCATGATTCTGAGGCCTGAAAATCTTGGAACATAATTTTGAACTTTTTTTAAGGTGTATTCAGTAAACTTGCAAGTGGGGATAAGTGGGGATTTATATATTTTTAACTGATTCTCAGATTAAAAATCTTAGGGCACTATTGAATTCGCAGCGCTGGGATTCTCTTAGGCGATGCTTAACTTCATCAAGCAAGGGTCGGACGAAAAAGATAATTTTTTGGACTTTCGGGAAAAAAAGTAACAAAATAACTATATGTTATTTTATTCTTTCTACAACCATTGAGTGACGGATGGTGGGACTACAGTGTAATGATAGAAATCAAATAATAGAAATTTAATGAGATTTCCCTTTGGATGTGTAACTGCAACGTTTGTGGATTAAAGGTTCATTAATTACAGTTCATTAATTAACCATATTAATGAATGCAACTTGGTGTGGTTTTTTTTTATTTAATAAAACCATCGGCATGGGAATTGAGAACCCCACAAGAAAACCCTCTAATGAAACACTGATTACTTTCCTCTCCAACGAAGAGTAGAGGATGAATGACGACTGTTGGGGGAATCGATCTGGGGATTGATGAACGACATTGAACATGGATTCCTTCCATCGTCAGCAATTGATTACACTGAATCCATGTAGGGGTTTTATGTGTTTTGTGTTTCCTCTCATCTCATTCTTGGGAAATACAATGATCATGGAACAACCAACTAATGGGTTGATCCGTGTCTCATTTGTTCTTCCAGGTGGTTGTTGCAAGGTCTTAATTTGGGGAACTGTTCTTTATGATTGATGATTGTTATCACCCAATTTTAGAACACTAATGTGGAGGGTGAGATCAAATACGAACAAGGAACGAACCCCACACTGTTATTGGTTTATGTGTGTTCTTTGTGCGCGATCATAAAATGAAGCGGCAAGATGAATATAAGAGCATCGCATTGCAGGTGGAGACTCGAGAGGCATGTAGGCACAGACGAGAAAGAAAACGGACCACCATAGTATCTTCGGTGGCCCACGGAAGAAACCGTCAGTGCAGTACAACTAGCGCAGCAACACCACCGGCACGACGGCACCACCTGTGTGGCACCCCCGGCATGACGGTACCACCATAGTATCTCCGGTGGCCCATGGAAGCAATCGTCGGCACAGCACCACCGGCGCGGTGGCACCCCAGGCGCGACGGCACCACCGGCGTGGCGGCACCACCGGCACGGCATCCTGGCGCAGCGGCACCCCTAGTGCAGTGGCACCCCCGGCACAGCAGCACCAGCCGAGCCAATCACATGGAGGAGTGGCACCCACAGGCACCGCGGCGATAGGATCCACAACCAACCGGGCCACTACGGGTGGAAAGGCTCGGCGCCGCCGCGTCGTGCGGGGAGAGGAGCGGCCTACTCAGGCCGCTCAGCTGGTCCAATGGCCAGATCCGGTCGGCCATTTTGGAAGGGAGAGAGGTTCCCTTCTAGCACCACCAGTTGACCGAGTTGGACGCACCATGTTCGGTCGGCACATCCAGAAACCGGATCGCATCCACGCAGGCCGGATTTTCCAGGCGGGCTGGACCAGCCAGTCGGGTCGGACCTGCAAGTTGGGCCGGACCAGCCAACCAAGTCTGGTCTACCAAACAGGCCAGACCCATTGGTCGGGCAGGACCCATGATCCCAACGGGCTGGCAGGTCCGGACCCAAACCTAACCGGTCCCGTTTTGCTAAATTGGACATATCTCGCAAACCAGGCGTCTGATTGATGCACTTTTAATGTCATGAGGACCCACTTGATGAGGCGGTCCTTTTGAGATACTCCACTTGAGTTTTGGAAGAAGTTGGAGTATGGTCGTGTTGGATCGGACTCAAATCCAACTGAGCCCTATTTATCTTTTTGCATATATCTTACAGACCGAGCGTCCAATTAACATACCATCTCTAATGTTGGAACCCTTATGACAAGGTGGTCCTTTGGGTTACTTCTTCTTGAGACATCATGGTGGTTTAAATATGACCAGTGTATTAAGGAACAGTTTCTCGAGAACTCAAGTTCACCAAGTGTAGGAATATTTTGGTTGGTTGTCAAGTGAAGAGCGACCCTCTATGGATGGGTATGAGACCGACCCTTCATGGATCATCATCAGAGGGAACCTGTGTGGATCCATAGTAGTGAGATCCTATGTGAATCGATAGTAGTGTGACCCTGTTTGGATCGATAGTAGTGCGACCCTGTGTGGATCGACAGTAGAGAGACCCTCTGTGGATCGATAGTTGAGAAACCCTGTGTGGATCGACAGTAGAGAGACCCTCTGTGGATCGAATGTAGAGAAACCCTGTGTGGATCGATAGTTCAGCGACCCTTCATGGATCATCAGTAGAACCTCTCAATAGAATAAAATGATCTAGCTCAAGACTAATAATATTTATTAATGTTATCTAAGTTGTATACACGGTGTGAGTTGTCTTTTACTTTTTCATCATCATCATTTTTATTATTTTAAAATCCCCAAGAGGGGAAAACATCAAAGTTGGAAGAATCACTAGGAAAACTGGGGAATCCCCAAAATAAACTACAGAGGCCTAAATTAGTTCATACCTAGTATTTCACCTATGATCAGGTTCTTTGCTTCAATAGTAAAGGAGATCATGTCCTTGGGGAGAAAGACCTGAATTCCTTATGGATACATGGAGGTAAGATGATCGGCAACATTATTTCCATACCTCCAAGTGTGCGAGAGAACAGTGCCATTGCATATGAGCCTCTTGGGCCTTCTCAGGGTGTAGTGGAAGGACCAGGGTACATTCCGCTTGCCATGAATGGAGTCATTTATGATGAGGGAGTCAATCTCGACCGCCACAAGAGAAATATTGTGACATTTACAGTGATGGAGGCCCGTCAAAATTTCTATAGCCTCGAATAGAAGAGAGTTTCCTCTACCAAGGTTAATAGAGAAAGCAATAACCACACATCCCGATGGATCCTGAATGACACCACCACTCTTCACCTCATTCATCAAATAAGATCCATCAAATTTGAACTTCAAACCAGCCGGATGGGGTAACCATCGAACCCAGTGTCCAACAAGAGTGGGGTGGGACATTGAAGAGGCCACTTGTAGGGACTTGATAGAGGGGGCCTTGCACCACTTGTTAAAAGCACAAACCATGTCAATAAGCATGAATTTAGTCCTAGAAAACAAGACCCTTACATAGGTCGGATAGCCCTCATTCCTGGCTCTGTTCCAAGCCATCCAAATGCACCAGCAACCTGAAGAATGAATGATGCCACAGGCTTTCCTCTTTGGCCCAACATCCCCAACACCATGGAACCATCAGTCCAAAAATGGAAGGTCCCTCAGTGATGAAACTGAAACACCTGTGAAGTCCCCAAAGTCCTTCCACACAAGTTGTGCCCACTCAATGTCGAATAAGAGGTAGGTCGAGATCTCCTACCTTGGGAGGCTACAGCAACGACGCCGAGAGGCCATGCAGATACCGGAGTGTCTCACATTCTCATCTGTTGATAAAGCTATTTTCCTGATATTCCATAGAAGAAAGTTTATTTTGGCAGGAACCTCCTTAACCCATAAGGACGACCCCACAAGTCCTGATGGCCAACACCAAAAGACACCCTCTTATATTCCTTGGATGAAAAAGCACATGAAGGTGACATAGAAAATATAAATTGGTCTGGTTCCTCCATTATATCGATCATGTCAAAGGCCAATCATTGATCGCTATCTAGGATAGCATTGATAAATGTCAAGAATCTACTTTCCTAGTTGAAGGTGATGTGCATAACCAAACAGCATGGAAAATCAATGACGAAGCCCACCCAATTGTAATGCCAAAAGGAGATATTCCCCACCCCCACAATCCACCTAGAGAGAGAGCAAATAATGGGGATGTGGGAGCTAACAAATGCATAAAGATATGATTGTCGCACATTGGGGCCAACCCCCCCACCCCCACCACCACCACCACCACAACCACCATTCAGTTGCGCAGACATGAACCTGCCCCATAGAGAGAGACCCTCGATAACCTTCCATGATAACTTCACCTGCATGTCATGCAATGCCTCCAAGATACTCTTGACTGTAATACCACCCTCTTGGACTGGCCTTGCAAGCCTCTTCCATGAAACCCAGTGCTTCCTCCCCTCCTCATGTGCAACCCTAATAAAAGATGATAGAATGTACTCAAGCTTAGTAATCACCCCCTTCGGGACCTTGGAGGCCGAGAGAACATGGCATGGGATGTATGATAGAACATTGTTGGCCAGGGTGATTCTACCCTCAAAGGATGAAAAGCGGTTTTTCCAATTATGGATGTGCCATGAGATTTTCCCCACAATGGAATCAATATACTGGATGTGTGCTCTACCAGGGGACACCAAACCTCCCAAGTAATCCATGGGAAAAGAGCCCTGCTGTATGCCAAGGGTCCTACAAAAGGATCCCACCCTACCCTAATTTTATTACAGCAACCAAGAACATAAAATATAATCTTTCTAAATTTCACCACATGACCACTCCAGTGACTATACTCTGCAAGGACTTTATTAAACCCATGTACAGACCTCAATCCAGTGTTCAAAAAAATAATGGAGTCATCCGCAAACATCAAATGAGAAATATTGCATGCCATGGGATTTCACCAGTACCATCCAATAGAGCCATGCATAAAGGCCCTATTGAGGAGGTGATTGAAGACATCTTGGGAAAGAATAAACAGACTTGGGGAAAGGGGTCCCCCTTCCTTAGTCTGCGCATAGCCTTTAAAAGGACATAGTTCCTACCCATGAATCAGATTTCCAGCCACGGAGAGCAAAAGCAGCGGAAAATAAAATCAACAGCCCAAATTGAGAATCCCATACCTATTAAAACCTTGATGATAAATGCACATTCCATCCAGTCATATGCTTTGTCCATATCCAGTTTGACCACCATATTACCTCCATGAACTCTATAATTAAATCCATCAATGATTTCTCGGGACTATGCAATGGCCCCTTGAATAGATCGATGTTTCACAAGACCATGATGCTCGGGAGAAATCCAATGGGACAGGTGGAGACTTAGCTTGTTGTTGAGGTTGGAGGAAAGAATCTTATACATGAAGTTACACATACTCACTGAATGATAGTGTTGAAGAAGATAGGGGTCCTTAATTTTAGGGACAATAACCACAGTCGTGGCACTGGTAACACAGGGGAGACACCCTCCCCAAAAGAAGTCATGAATGGCCCACACCACATCATCCTTAATCATGCTCCAGGAAGCCCGTAAGAAAGACCCCGTAAACCAATCTGGACCTGGAGTGTTGTCCAGGTTCAGCGATTCCACAAACCCTAGGATCTCCTCTTCAGGTGGCATGGCTACAAACGTAATATTATTCAGTCCTGACACCACTCTAGGAATGGCCTCTATGAAAGAATCATGCCCGATAGGATAGCCCGTTGCCATTCGGGGGTTGGGTCCAGCAAGTAAGTCCTTAAAGAAGGCCTCTGTTAATCCTCCTACAACTTCCTGGTCATTTTTTAAGGAGCTATCCTCCAACCATATGTTGGGTCAGGAGTAGCTACAATTTTCCTTAATGCATGCATGAAAATAAGAATTATTATCGTCCCCCTCATGCAACCATCTGACCCGCAAATCATCGCGGGCCATGCATTCCTCCCTAAGAAGGATTTCAGCCATTTGATCCATCTTAACAGACAGCTCCCCAAACATTTCTTCATTTCATTCTAGTTCCAAACTGGTCTCAAGTCTCCCAATATCAACTTTGATCCCATCCAAGTCACACGCCAATGGGGGGAGGTTGTTGGCCCACGCCTGAAGGATGACCCTGAGGCGTCTTAGTTTGTTATGAAGACACTCCCATGAATTCCCATGCATGGGTCTATTCCATGAGGCTGAGATAGTGTTTTGGATGTCTAGATGGTCAATCCACAAGGAAGAGAAGCTCATACCAAACCTTCTACTCTGGAACAGAGAGATATCGAGAAGAAGAGGGGATTGGTTGAAAAGACTATGACCTAGGTGATATACCTTGGCCTCCGGAAAAGCAGAGGTGGCATGAATATTAGCAAGTCAATGATCCAGCCTACACCAGGTGAGAAGGGTGCCCCTTTGATTGTTTCACTAGGTGAAGTGTATCCCCAAGAAGCCTATATCCATTAAACCCTTACGAGATAGAAATTGGATAAACTCTAGGATGGAACGTTGAGGCAAAAATCCCCTACTCTTCTTCTCACTAAGATCCCCAATCACGTTAAAGTCACCCCCTACAAACCAGGGAGAGCTCCCACGGTCGAAGGCCTCAAGATCCTCCCATAGTAGGCCACGTATATGGATCTCACAGTTTCCATAAACAAAGGAGAAAAAGTAATAAAGCAACCTGAACATAATCTTCATAGTGATGCACTACTCCGAGGACTGGACAAGATCCATGCTGACTCCTAAGTTACAGAATATCCAGATAGATGGACATTGGGATTCTACTTCCAAGAAACTAGAAATCCTGATCCTACGGGAAAAGTCAGATATTTTTCGCCTGTCTTGTTTGGGTTTCAACATATCAACAATGGAAATTTTCTTAGACTGAACATAATTTACAATGAAATTATTTTTTACCCGGTCCCCCAAGCTGTGGGAATTCCAGATAAGGAGGGTTAACATCTGTAGATGGAGTGCCTGGTATTGGCCCCAGACAGGTTCAGCCTTTTGCATGGAAGGGGAGACTGTCTACGTTGTCTTGTGTGGGATCTGGTTCAGACACCAATGGAGTCTACGGGAGGAGAGGTAGAAATAAGGGGAGAGGTGCAGGCTAGGGAACTAGGATGTTTGGAGGAGGAACGTCCAGAGGGAGAGTGATGGAAGAGGTGGGAGCCCACAGGAGAGGGAGAAGGGTCCGTCTGAGGGATATTACCAAGATGGCCTAGACCCAGGGCTGGAGAAGGATGAGACATGACTGAGAAGCTCCACATCCCAGGATGAGGGACCCTAGAGGGCTGGTCCGGAGTGGCCTCATCATCCATGATCCTATCAGAAATCCCTGAAACAAGGGGAGAGGGGGTCCCAAAGGAATTCCAAGAGAATCCATACCTAGAGAAATCTGTGAGAAGTTAATGCAGAACATGAAGGAACTGAATAAGACAGGAGGCCCCAAAGGTTTTAAAGGAACCAAATCCATGTAGGGGTAATCACTGGCATCGGGAGGAGGAGCCAACATTTGGCCCATTTAATTTAATTACTTACTTTCACTCTCAATGATGGTTTTTAGTAGTATTTGTGCTTTTCCTTTTCTGTTGTGTTTTACTTGTGCGTAGTGTGCTCTATCTATATGTGTACAGGTTTAATGTCAATGCCTTCCCATTTTGGGGTTTCTTCTTTCTAGTGCTAGTCACTAGCCCCTAGACTGCGGAAGGTGGACTTGGGATAGTCACGGCACAGGCCCCAGGGGACAGGTCGTGAAAATAAAAACAGAAACATGAAATAAGATCATATGGACTAAAAATTTCATTAAAAGTATTAAAAATTAATTATGTATTTCATTTCTTTAAATTCATGATTTATTGATGAATTAGTTGTTTTTAGTTCTTTTTGTTGTTATTTTATAGCTAAAAAGGTGTTTACAATAAGTTCTTAAATCATTTTAGCTGTTATAAAATATTAATTAAAATGATAAGAATTTGGAAATGGCATGATGTTACAGTTTAGGCTACCATAAATATTGTCATGATAGTCATTTAAAGTGTCCAAAATGGATATTTATAAAGGCTTCCATGTGTTTCAAATAAAGAAACCATGAAGGATTCCATGATATTCTTTAATTTAGTGCATTCAATTTGACTATGAGGATTTACTTTTTCAAATATTTGTAAAATTATATAAGATGAAATTTTACTCTATGTTGCTCTTTTTTTAAAATTTCATATATATACGTTTGATTACATCCTCCAATATAGAACACAAATCAAGGAAAGAAATTGGTGTAAACATACAGAACAAGAGATTTGACCTCTCAACCTTCCCTTCACCCCTAATCCCTTACCATAGATATTATTTTCACTACATTTGATTGAGTCAAAAGATGATTTAGATGAGTATATTTTATTTTCATATTTGGGTAAATGATAAGACCATTTTCTCAATATAACATGGTTATTTTACATGAAAATATTATAAATAAAATCTAGATAATAATATTTATAAAACTAAATAAGATATTTAAAATTAAAATGTTTACCATGATTCTATAAGATTTAATTATACTGAATGGTCTGAAGGCCTTAATTTTTTATTATTTTTGATAATCCACCTTTAATGGGGTAAGGTGGAACCCTTATAAGGCCGAAAGGCTTAGAGACAATTACATGGCCAGTAGGCCATTGAGGAAATCACCTAGATAAGACAACTTGGAGCTTCTCCTCCCCAGCACATGTCATGATATCAGCACTCCACCTTCATTTTTTATGAAATTTAATGTTTCCATATAAATGGTCATTAAGGTGTCTATTATTTAAGAGAAGTAATATAATTATAAATTAAAGAAAACTATGGGATTCGAGGATTTATTGAAATTGTAGATAAAGTAAATATTTTTTATCTGATTTTTAATGGAATTGAATGATGTTGAATTAAGGAAACATTTATAGAGATATTAGCATTATTTGATTGATATAAATATCATGTAATTATTAAAGATATTAGTGACTGTAAAAATGATATTATAAATATCAAGAGATGTATATTTTGTGTTTTTTATGATATTATATAGTTAAATTAGATTAAAATATCAGAATCCAATGTTTCCTAGATTAACCATTATTGAGGATGATAAATAAACCAACAAGTTTCTAAATAAGTGTCATACTATTATTCTTGTGTTATTAATATTGTAATTTTAAAAGTAGTTTCATGACTACTTTAGGAGGAGAAGATGATTTTTCATTTATATGAAGTTCCCCTATATCATTCCTTCTTATAATAAATCTATTATTTATTGTTATAAGGCTTATAGTTTCTCAAGGAGGATATTTTTCATCAATATATATACCTTATACACTAATGTAAGTATAATGAATTCCAATATTCAATAAATAATATTATAATCTAGAAGTATTCCATTCATGTAAAAAAAGGATAATACCTAATCATAATTTTTTTGATCTATTTATTATATCACTGAATTATCTATCGGTTGGATGATATCGATCGTAGCAAGGATGTTTTCACCCACATTGGGTTAAACCATATAAAAATCATGTGTTCCTGTAGTTTTAAATTTATTTCATTATAATCTAAAAATAGTGAGATTAAATAATGAGTTTATTTTTACTCTAATAAGTATATAAAGGATAATTTAAATAATAAATCTTAAAAATAGATCAACATTTATCAACCCTCCCCACTCTCATTGTTGCATCCTTGTCCATTCCTATGTTCCAAAAGTAATCCTAGAGTACCCAAGTTACCTTTATTGGATCCATTTAGTTTTGATCTAAATATTTTTTGAGTATTATATTTATATATATTACTAATTATTATTTATAAAATAAAAATTATAAACTATTTAAATAGTATAGGGATACTTACATTTACTGTGAATAATCATAATGTGTGTAAGAAGATGGTTCTATCATATCTTCTATCCTTTGGTGGAAATTTATTATTTTTTCCGCTTTTATCATTACTCCCTACAGATAAAGTTAGACCCATGAATATTATAGATAAGATGAAAATCAAGTACAATGGAAAGGAAATTAATGAAATTTTTTTCTCTCTATTAGTAAAAGGAATCATAAAAGTGATGGGTATGAAAATTATTAAATTATAATGGTAAAATTAGGAGAACATTTATAAAGTCAATGAAAAGGGGAAATAGGTCAAGATATAGATTTTTAGAGTTGAGTTTGAAAATAATAGAAAATATAAAAATGATATAATTGATGATTTTTTCACTAGAATCAGTGAAATTTTTTATTTTTCTAAAGGTTTTGGGGAGAAGAGAGAGGACTTCTCTATGGTGAATAAGATCCTAAAAATAATTCCTTTCAATTTTGATTTTTTTTTTTTGATCTAAGGGTTATAGTGATAGATCAATTACCTCCTTATTATCTTCATAGTATCTACATAACTTGTGAAATAAGGGAATATCATGTTTTAAATAATAATATTATAGAAGAGAAGGATATTTTATTTAAGGATTTAAATAATTTGAATATAAATGAAAAGGTAGAAGAAACCTCTATAGGCACTATGAAGGAAGAAGATGATGAATGTTTGGATCAAATAATGTCTTTAATTTTGAATATTAAAATAAATATTCAAATATATGAAGAATAATTTTACCAGCAAACACAGTGAATGCAATTTTTGAAAAGAAGATTAATTTTATATTGACTATAAACTTGATGGGACACATAATACATTTATATTTCATGTTAAATAAAAAAACATTAAAATAGTGATTAATATAAGAAAATCACCAAATAGTAAAGATTAAGGTGAGATTAACTATATTGATTATCTAAAGTATGCGTAGAAGGAATGTAAAACCCCAAGATTAAAATGGAGATCAAGATGATAAATAAAGAGACAAATAAAAGGAATGAATGTAGATATGGGTCTTATAATAAGACGTTGGATTATGTTGAAGATATTATAACCTTAAATATTAATGTTAATAAACTTGAAAGGATAAAGTATGAACTTGAAGGTTAAGTTTCTTCTAAGGAGAAAGGACTATTGGATATTGAAGCAAACCATCATGGGGCTAAAAACATTAATTAAGATGAGGTATTATTTTGGTAAATCAATTTAATTAAATATGAGATAATTAGTGTTTATAGATAACTTATTTAATACTATAAGTATTCTTAATAAGTGACTTATCATTAAAATACCACATTTTATATGAAATAAAAGATAAGTATTTTTTTGGAGAAAATTCATGCAATGTTCATTAGAAAATGGAGGAAGATTTTATTCATGAATTTTTATTAATTTATTATTTTGTTTTGGATAACAATGAAAGAAATAAATCAAATCATAATGATGATTTTATCTTGGGATGCATATTGAATAATAAATAAGAAAAATACATAAAATAATAATTTATTTGGTGAATCAAGAAATTTATTTTTAAAATGATGATTTATTCATGTGTGTAGTTTCTGTGGAAAATTAATATATATGATGAATTTATTTAGGCAAGTAGGGAATTATTCTAAACAATGAAATCAAGAATATTGAATAAATTATTTTATTACTAAAAATAGATTTCAAGTAATTTTTGAATATTCCCATACAGAAGATGAAATCATATAAATATATAAGAATGATATTTATTTAAATAAAGAGAAAATGATGATTCATTATGTTCTCAAACAACATAATATAAAAAAAGATGAAAACATTTTTTTGTAATGAAATATAAGGTATTATATAAGTTTTTTTGTAAAAAATATAGATAAAAGCCTATTCAAAGTGGAATAATTTGTATTATGATAGAATACTAAAAAGGATGTAAGAATCAATGGTGACTTAATACATAATAAAATATATAATGTGAGTTTGTAATATAAGTAGAGAAGTCATTATAGGAAAACAAAAAATATTTTGAGTATCATGAAGAAGTATATAGGATATGTGATCAATTAGGTCATAGTGTTGTTAATTGTCTAATATTACCGATGTACAACTATAAAATTCAAGTGAGTGAAGATAAACTAAAAATATAGGAATATTGAAGGGAGTTTGAGTCCCTATTTAATAAAAAGCTAATATCCCCTTATCTACTTAAGTGATCTTTGATCTCACCATTGTCCCCTCGAAGGTGTCTCACCCTCCATCGATCCTTCATTGACTTCATTGTATCCAATTTTTCTACCTTGTCCCACCCTTTTCCTAGAGGATTCCATTGTTGGGTAGATTCCTCATATTTATTTTCTCCCTATGGATGTTAGGGGTTTTATCTCATTGATTATGTAGTTGGAATTCTCTCAGTGGAAGTGGCTCTCGGTGTTTTTCTGAGGGTAAATTCACTAGTGTAATATCATTTACCCTTCTCTATAGTTGTCCTACCATATTAATGATTGTCTCATTTATCTCAAACTCAAGGATTCCTACCTTCATCCAATAATACCCTTGTGGTTTTCATCATTGAGGTTCACTCATGTGGTTCCTTTCAATTTGGTGTAGCCTAAATTTTCCAACTTTTTAGGGGTGAATATCCTTTTATAGTGATATTTTTCTGATAGGTTCTCCCTTCCAATAATGATGGTGATGGTGAGGTAATTCCTTTTCATTGTGCTCTGTATTTTTCATCTTTTTAAATTTTCTATGTATTAATTATCCCACTATGTTAATATAATTTCTATCTCATATAGTTATTATCGTAACATCATATCTTATGTTAAACTCCCATTGAATTTTCTTTTGTAAGCCTCAAAGGAAATGGAGGTCCTTTGATAGAACCCTCTATTTTTAGTTTTACAGCCTTTACTTTTATCATTTCCTACACCTCATCTAGGTTTCACATTCATCATAAAAGTGGAAAGAAATAATGGCTCTCAATGGTGATACTTGTAATGTTAATGACCTCAGTGACAGCCCTCTAAGTGATGAGTAGGTTTGGGCCTATGTTGTGGAACCTTAGTCTAGTTTTCTATTGTGCCTTCTCTTATTTTAACAGATCATTTTGATTTTATGTTTTGTATATGGGACTTGTATACTCTAAATTTTTTATGTTTTGGGTTCATCCAATTATAATTGATATCAATAGGTTCTTGGTTCCAAGTTTTATGTATCCCAAAAAAAAATCTATAAAATTAAAAATAATTTTGAAAAAACAGGAGTATGAGATGAAAGTAAAATGCTCATTAGTGTTATTTTGCAAAGATTACAAAATAAAAATATTATTTTAGTCAAATGATTGTGGTATAAAATAAAATAAATTCTTTTTTCCTGAATTAAATTAATAATGTAAATAATTATATTCATACAAGTAATATTATTCTTAATAATATCACATATAGACCAAAAAACAAGATGGTTTGAGAAATAAAAGTCAACCATCTACTTATTATAGATGAATTTAGTGATAAAGGCCCACATTCCCAAGGATTTATTTCAAATATATATAGTTTTATAGAAGTGGGTAAAAACTGGAAGATAAATATTTATCTGATTAAGGGGGTTAGAAAAGGAATAATATAAATGAAATCCATGGTATAATCAAAGCTTCCCTATGAATTTTTTATATCATTTTCCAATATTTTTTTAGAATAATTTTTTATGAAACTATGGGGAGTTGATTTTTCAAATATAGGGGGTTTATATAAATATTTTTATACAATACTATGTGTATGGATTTTTAATTAAAAACATTGAAATATAACTTAATATATTACTTCCTATAAATTTTATTCTTAAATAGGATTAATATATGGTCAGTTAATATCACTCTATTATGATATGAATATTTTCTCTCATAATATGGAAGTATAGTACCAAATCACACTTTTTCAAAATTTATTATCAATATGGTTGAGAAGATAAATTAAAATTGTTGTATGAAAGCAAAGTATGTTATAGAAATAAGTAATATTGATAAAGTTTTTGGGTATAAAAAACCACAGGTGCTGAAAAAAATAAAAATGGGCGGATTAAAGTAACCATGGATTTATTGTTTTGTATTTTTTAGCATTACATTATTTAAAACCCCTATAAGAAATATCTCATAAAATATGTAATAAATTATATTTTTTTATGATTTATTTAGAACATATAAAGTATAGATAAATAATTTGATCTAAAAATATATTCTGCATAATGTTTTCATAGATGTTTACATAAGAAATCAACCTTAAATTTGAATATCTTTTCAGTTCAAACTGATTACAAGAACTACAACAACAAAAACATGAGTATATAGAAATAAAATTTCCATAGATGGATTCATTTAATAGTTGTGTAGTCAATTCATCTAAATCCATTATTTATTAATTATATAGGTTTTATTGATTTTATTGATTTTATTTTGTATCCCTAAAGTATTTAGAAGAAATTTGAAATTCATTTGATATATTCTATAAATTTTATTAAAAATTATTAAATTTTAACAAGGTAACAAGTTTATCTTAAACACTACCATTAAGGTTTTCATGAAAATAATTTGAAATAATCATTAAGGAAATTGTGAAGTTTTTTCAAGTAGTTCAAAATAAATAATTATAAAGGATATCATGAGTTACATTCAAAGTTACTCTGAGAATTTTTTTTGTTAAATATTTTCAAAATTATAGAATGTGGAATGTGGAATTATGGTGCTTTGTTTTTATAATGTTTCACATTCCTTGGAGTATTATTTAATAATTTAATATATAATTTAAAAGTAATGAAATTTTTTATATCTTGAAGATTATTTATAGTATATTTAATTGATTAAAATGATGATATAAACATGGATATATTATTTACAAATATGGTCCAATGTAATGGATTTTTTCATGGCATGCAATATTTTTCCATACAAAGCTATTATAAGTAAAATCTATTTAATATTCTCAAAGAAACGGAATGGGATATTTTAAATAAATATATTTATTGAGATTATACATGATTTAAATATGGAAAATTAATATTTTTAAAAAATAGTTAATAGTTATTTTACTCTTTTTGGAAAGTAAAACCAAGATAAATAGCATTCAAGATCGATATTCCTTGAAAAATTAAACATGTAATTAAATTTATATTGAATATTTTATTATAAAGGGTTTTAATTAAGGCATCATTTATAGTGATATTGAAATTTCTTATTCAATATTAATAACATGGTTTTATTAAATATTAGGATGTATTCCAAGAAGATATTCAAAAGATCAAGAGGTAAATGTTTTGATTTTTCAGTTATCTTTTAAGGTAAAAATAAATCTACATATTAGGGGAAATATATTTTATACATTAAAAATCATCGATGAAAATTAATAAACCCACAAGAATATAGAGAGGAGTCAGATTAATATGTTAATGTTAGAGTTCTTGAAGTTCTAATATTGAAAAGTGAGTTCATGATTTTTAACAATCGAAGAAGAATTACTATACTTTATATAGAGGTTTATTTCACAATACATTCTTTGAATAACTCCATTAGTTTTTGGTAAAATATTTTTAGTTGTTCAGGGTGGAAAATTTTCATCATATAATTTGCTTTTCATGCAAGAGAAATCAATATAGATTCCAATAATCAAGTATGAGGTTTTTAATCTAGAGATATTCCATTCATGTGGGTCATGTATCACACCTTCCAATATATTCTTATAATCTAATTATTATATTATATTTTATATAACATAAGTGATACTAATCATAGTAATGATGTATTCATAGGGGAGAAACATGTAAAAATCATGTGTATCTACTATTATTGATTTATTTCATTACATATGAGGACAAGTTAGATTAAATAATGAGAGTATTCTAACTCTAATAAGTATACAAAGGTTTATTTAAAGAATAAATTTCAATAAAAATAAATAATAGTTCACCCCCTCTTAGTTTTTAAAAAATATATATTCTCAGGAACCGCAACATGGATGGATCAAATCTCAAGAATGAGAATGAGAATAAAAAATTCTACCTCAAATCACCATATAGAATATTTGATACGTGTTTGATGTCAAGATAAATCTTACAATGTATAATGGATGACTCTAAATATTATGTTTATTAATGTATGATATGATAAATTATCCTCAAGTCTCCTCAAGGATACAAAAAAAATAAAGTATCTTTTATTTATGTGAGGCTACCACCCTGTGTAAAAAATCATTTTATGTTCACTAATATTATCATATTTTCATTTTTGACTTATATTTTTAAGTCTAAATGATCTTTTTCCCATAATGTATAAAATGATCAAATCATCCATTGAATTTAATTAACTAAAAACTATGCATGATCTGGGACTCAATAAATTAAATTTTTTTATAGATTAAATAATAGTTTGAGGTTCTGAAATTTGGTAGAAATTTAAATTTTGTATTAGAAGAGTTATTTTAATCAGATTTTAAAAAACTTATTATGTTAATAAGACTTAGAGATTTAATTTTAATTGGATAAATGTTTTAAAACCAGTGTAGAATATTTAATTTGTCTATAAATTAGTTTTTGATGAAATAAATTATGATGATTTACTTTGGTTAATCGATTTTGGAGTATAATTATTTAATTTTTAACTAAATTTTTATTTAAAGAGGGAGTTAGATTTTTCATGTTACCTTAATTATATTTCAGGATTTGGATTTTTTCATGGTTGATGTTAAAGGAATGAAGATAAAGGGGAAAGAGAATGGTGGATAGTATAATAATAGTTTTATATGAGAAATAATTTTCTTAATTCACTTTATTGATTTAAGAATTCTTAAATCTAAAAAATTAATATTATTTAAGTTTTATGGGGATTAAAATGAGATTAATACCCTTTCATTCCTTTACAATATATAGGGTATCTCTCAATTATATCCAAATCTTCCTTACCCTTATCCTTATTCCCCTCACAACAACACTCTCCTCCTCACCTCTAATTCTTTCTTAAGCCTCTTTATATCTTTAAGGAAATTTTTGACTTCTATACTCTTCATTTCTCTACTCCCCTCTTTATCTTCACTTTTAGAATGGATTCATGTAATATTTTACCCTAATTATGAATGTTTAATTTATTTTTTATTTTTTATTATTTTAAAAATAAAGGTTCCCATAAGGATTAGGGTCATTGATGGGTGATTCACCTTTATCAAATAACTTATTGAAGAAGCTAGGAATTTTATTGGTGTTTCATTTGATGGTTCAAGTATATTTCTAAAAGAAAGGATTTCAGTATCGAATTAGGTTTTATATCGCGATATTACTACTATATTATAGTGGTATAATGATGTTATTTTCTTTTTCTGAATTGTGATCAACATAAGTATCCTCAACTATTACGCATGATTTGATTCATTTTGGGTGTCAGATAATTTCTATAAATATAATGGGGAATAAAAAGTTTTTAACAAAAAAAAATTTGAAAATCCATGGATTTAGAGGTAATCAAAAACCCTTTATAGAATTTATTGTGAGTTTTTGTTTTGATTTTTTTATTTAGGATTTTTTTCCTTATACTATAAAGGTTTACTTTGAATTTGGAATCAAATTCAAAATTCAATCCACTATTTTAAAAAATTATCCAATTTTGTGGGTTAAGTGGGATCTCATAAAACACTTAAAACCAAACATAGAATTCCATACACCAAAACTAAATCCAAAAAAACAATGAAAGATATTGAAATTCATGCAGCATAGGGGCGGGTTATAACATCTATAATCTAGGGTGATCATGTATCTGGCAGGGATTCCAAGGTGGATCATCCAATGAAATATTGGGAATTGTGTACCTCATTCCCCTCATCCTCTGGATTAATGGTTAAAAATATGATATAAAGTTATCAATGGGAATCAAGGGTTAGAGAGGACGACTGTAGATATTGTTACAGAATAGGGGTCAGAAAGATATATTATGATTATGGACCAGTATAAGGTTCTGATGGAGTATTATATAGTTAATCTAGGTAACGACACACAAGATAGGTATTTTTTATTATATTAAAGGATCATGGGGCTTGTTTGTTTTATTTTTATTACCTTGAATTAAAGACAATATGGATGATTACAATCACCTATATATAGAGACACAAATTCCTAAGGGTTGGGATCCAATTTTTATCTCATTGGAATATTATAGTTGTTATATAGACATTAATATGGATTGAGATGATTTATGGTTATTTAATTATTTTTTATTTTGTTGTATAAATAATTTTTATGATATGTTTATAATTTTAATACATGATTTATGTGCATTGTGAGTTGTTTTCAATTTAGGGTTTGTTTGGAAATTAATTTAGTGTTACATGTCACAACATTGGCACAATAATATATAATTTTCTGATTATTTTGTGTAGTAGGATCCATTATTAAAATGCAACTATGTATTGTAAACACACCATAACCTTGATAAATATATATGTACTCACTATTTTTACATTTTATTTTGTGAATTGTTATGTTTAACATGTAATGATTGGTTGTATATGATCATATCATGATGTTGGTTCATTGTAATTTTGATTTATCTATAATCATATAGATGTAAACCTATTTTGGTGGAATCTCTTTGTCTAATAGTTATTAGTTTTTTATTTTTCTTCTGTATAATTTTTTATGTTTTCTAATATACCTATTCATCATGTATAAATTTTAGAAATGTTTTAATGACATAAGGAATTGGTATTAAGAGGTAAATCATTTTCAACAGTATTTTATATAAACTTTCAACACTTATTATCAGTATTTATCAATTAATGTATTATGAAACTAGTCTTTTCATAGCTCGAGGTTTATTCTCAAGTCTTGTAATTATAAATTTATATAATAAAATATAAACATCATGAAACACAAGTGGTTATAGAAAGAAAAAAGGTAAACATGTGATTGGTTATGGTTAAGAAGACATGAATCAACCAAATTAAATAATATAGAAAGTGAAAATCCATTCTTGATAATCATAATTTATGCATGTTTTCATATGAAATGTTAATTCAAATTAATCTTTATTCTACCTAACTTGATTATTTTTAATATTTTGACATAGTATGTATTCATCTTTTAAATATGGAAATATGGTGAAGATTATTGAGTAATGAATCAAAAAACATTAAATACTGATAAAACAGTATTTTTGGCTTATCTTTAAGAAAAAAACATTTTCTTCATGAAAAAAACACATTATGGTTACACTTGCTAAGATTTTTCTGGAGAAATTACATAATAAAATTATGAAAATTAATTAGAATGTGATCATGTTAGATAAAATCAAACAAATTCTATGTTTATAATGTATTCAAAAACAACATTTTTGTTTTTTTACACTTGATATTTTTTATATCATATGAAGTCATAGTGAAGATGAAGAAAATATAAGATCAAGATAGTAATTTTATAATTTCTTTTACTATGAATATATATATTTTTCTAAGGACATGAATAGATACAAAAAACAATTTCATGTTTGAAGCTATTTTGTTTTAAAATTTTAAAATTATCTAAGACAATCCTTTTAATCATTAATTAGATATATATTCATATTTTTTCAAAGATATATAAAGTATAAACATGTCACGATACTCTACCACATCATGGTTTCTTAGGTAGTATTTCTTATATTTATTTATATATTAGTTATTGATTTTTCATTGAATTGTATGAATTTAAATATTATTTTTAGTAGAGTACATTCATCCAAGATTTATAGATATTACATTAGTTTAATTTTCATTGGATTTAATAAAGAAATTATTTTCTTTTTTTCATTAAATTTTTGTTCCAATTAAGTGTTATTTTTTCTTTATTTTTTCTTTTTTTTAGTATATTCATATTTAATATTAGATTGATCATGAGTGAAATATGTTTCCATGAGGAAAGAGAATTAAGAGTTTCACACTCGGACACCACACCTCGGTAATAGTTTTAATTTTTATTTTTATTTATTTATAGTTGGTTTAGGTTTTAAGGTTTATTTTATTTTATTTCCTATTTCATTTTTTTCATCTCTTTTCCTTTTTATTTTTTCCTCTTTTTTTCCTCCCACTTCTCCTCCTCACCTCTCTCCTGTCGCACAACCCCCTTCCCTAAACCCTACCTGTGTTCACCTCTTGCACACCCTCCATCCTCTGGTTGTCCTTCCCTTCACTCGATGCTACGTCCAGCAACTATGCCCCCCCTTCCGGATACTCCGACCAACGACCGGTGACCTGCGCCACTTCCACCCTCTCCCGGACAGTGGTGTGTCTCCTGAACCTGCGCCGCCTCCCAAACCGAGCGGTTTTCCAGGGTGGTGCACCTCTGGTATCCTTCCCCCTTGTTCGGTTTCCCATCCCCTCCCTCACTGCAGGTTCATTATTCTTTGTTTGTTTGATTTCATTATTTGAAAGTTTATACGATTAGGGATTTTTGTTTTATTTGGTTCTATTTTGATTTTTTTGGTTCAACAAATTTATTTTAGGGTTCAATTATAACCTGTTGTTGTGCGTTTGGCGATCAACTGAAGTTTTGCACCAAAATTGGGGGTTTCGAAACCAAAGGTAGGGGTTCTGTACATAATCTTTATTTGGTGTTTTATTTTGCTTTTTTAATTAATTTAGTATGTTATTTGATTATCCAGCTTTGTGTAAATATGGTTTTTCTTGATGTTTAAATATGCTTTCAAAGTGTTTAGTAATGTGTTTTTATGATATGAATGTTTTGATTTTATGAAAACCCATACTGATCCATTCTTAGTTTTTTTTCTAAACTGTGATGTTGATTTATTATGTTGCCCAAGGATTGTGAATTTTGTTTTGACATGTAAGTGGTGTGTGTTTGGACTTAAAAGGGTTTTGGGTGGTCTTTTGTGTTCAAAGTCTTGTGATACTATTTGGAGTCGCTTCAAAATATTTTTAAGTGGTTTATTAAATATTATAAAATGTGTGCACCATGTATAAAAAAAATTTAGTGTGAGTTTTATTTTAAAGAGGGGAGTTGGAGTATTTTTTTTAAGTGAATCTTTTTTTCACATCATGGAAAAAATTTATTAATTATGTAAATGATTTATTAAGTTGTGAATGTCATGAAAATTGTGTTTGTGGCATTTTTTCCATGAAAGGTGTATTTTTCATGTGTTGCGCTTAATTTATATTATTTTATAAGATGTGAAATTTTTGTAGTTTTTTTTTTGGAGCCTTTGGTAGTTATTGGACCACTTGCGTCGTTGTAAGGTGTTTTTTCTCATCGCGGTGTGGGTTCTGGTCATTAGCAACAAAAACCTATAGATATATGCATGGGTAAGAATGTATATATGTATATCCTCCTTGTGCATATTCTCTCATGGTGTGGGGAATATGTAACTAGGTCAAAGGGTATATATATATATATATATATGAATATTTATATGACTATAGGTGAAGAAGTTTCGGGCGGCCAGCGTCAAAAGCTGTGTGTTTTGAGGTATGTTTTGCCACTTTGTTTATTCTTTTTTTCTACTGCTTGGTTGTCGTACCATCTAACTTAATGTGCTTAATTGTTAAAAGGGTCCTTGGTTATTTTTTCATAGTGCATTGGAATTTTTGGCACGGTTTTGAGTCGTCGGTCCAAGGGAGACCCACTTGAATATGCATATGTAAGTATATGTATATATGTAGGTTCCCCCATTACATGTATATTCATCCACTACAGTGAATATACGTGTATGAGGCTAGTTGTGCCTACGTATATATATGAAAATGCATGCGTAGGTGAGTGGTGACTAGTCTATGCATATAAGCATATATGTAAGGATCCCCTTGCACATGTTCATGGCCAAACGGGTGTGTTCATAGGGGCTAGGTGTCCTTACATGTATGTGAAAGTGCATATGCTAAGTGGGGGAGAAACTGCTTTTAGTTAGAAAGCACCAAGAGCCGAGTGGACGGCTTGGTTCCACCTTGAGGTAGGTCCCCACTAAACATTCCATTATATTTAGAATTTATTAATTTCTAGTTATTTCATTTATTTTAAATGAATGGTAAATAATATTATATAATTAGTTTTAGAATAAATGTTTGTTGTGAAATATTGTAGTTTTCTCTTAATCTTGAATGGCTTGAAAATGTGTTCTTTTATTTGTTCATAATAAGTGTTGATAAAATTCCCCATTGGATTTCACAAATGTGTTTTAGATTTAAAATGGTGATTTGAGTTTCCTAAAAGGCTCCCTAGTGTATTTTTGGTTTTAAAAGTGGCGTGTTGGTTCTTCTAAAAATGGGTGGATGTTGAGTGATTGATTAAGGCCCGTTTGGCACTTTAATAAAGTAAATTATTTTGAAAACTCTCTTTGGGGTGACTTAGGGGTGATCTTGTTGTGTACGTTGGTTGTGTGAGTTGTGTGTGATTCTTTTGCATCATGAATGGTTGATTTATATTGTTGACTCACCCCTGTTTATTATGCGTGTTGAAATGGGAACCTGGCATAGTGAGAGAATTTTCTAAGAATGATTGCTGCACTAGTTTAGATTATGCACTGGCTAGTGGCCCTTAGTATGGACTTTGCTCTGCTAGAGGATTGGGCCCCTCAGTTAGGTCATGTAGGGCCACACCAGGCGTTAGTTCATTATGATGTCATTGAGTAGGGCATGCCTTCAGGATGAGTCACATGTATCGTACGTTCTGGATTGTTCACGAGCTCCTAGGTTCATCCCATGTTTTCTTTAGTGCTTGTTTGTCTGTGGTGGACGTTTGAGGTTCTTAGTTTAGTTTCTGGCCCCGTGCGCCACTTTTACATTGCCTTTATTATGTGGTGTGTGTGTGTGTGTGGTTTATCTTTTGTTTAACAACTAAAATTTGGATTTTTTAATTTGTTTGCAAAAATGGTTTTAAAAATGTAATGCATCTTCTTCCTCCAAACCTTAAAAAAATTAATTAGAAATGGAAATGGACTGTTACTTTCCTTAGAAATGAAATTGCATGTGAAAACTCATATTTTATATAATGTAGATCAAACATGATATTAGTAAAGTTCTTTATTTAATGTCAGTGTTTTGGGAATAGATTTTTTGGGCAAGCCTACTGAGTTTTATTACTCATGCCTATAGTGTTTCTTGTTTTTAGTTTTTTTTGCAGGTTCGACATGAGATTGTTCTCCTTGGTTGATTTTCAGTAGTGAGTTGGAGGGTGATCTGTGAGGTCACACGGAGATAGTGGTTGTCCCGTTTGGTTAGTTTTAATTTCTTTAGTTCTTGTTAAGTCTCTTTATTTGGTTTATTTATTCTGAGTTTCTCTTTATTATTTCATCTTCTTTTATTTATTTATATTGGGTGAAACCATTCCTATCTTTTCTATCGATGCCCTGGCACATTTCGCCAGCCCAGGAGGATCGAGAACGCCTCTCGGGCCTTGTCACGGGCCGACTCGGGTGACCGATTCAGGGTTGACTCAGGTTGGTTCATGATAAAATGGTATCAGAGCAGGTTTTTTTCTTGTTATTTGGGATGTCAGGTAGATCGGAGATAGGATTGTCAGAACTTGAGTGGTTGGTGCGGGAAGAGTGTCACGAACTCTTACTCACCCTGATCCTCGAGTAACCAGGGGTGGTTTGGATTTATGTTTTTGGATTTGGTTTGTGTGGATGGGGGATACCAATAGGGGTAAATCGGTACTGCATGCGGTCTCACATGGAGTAGCAACCAATGTGATGCATGAGAGTACGATTCAACACTCTTAGTGGTTGGCGCTTACCTAGGGCATGGTCTGCTAAACCATGTAGTCGGGTCTGGAACGACCACTAGTTCTCTGTCCGGGTGATATAGTGTTGGTGAATTTTTGGTTCATTTTTTGGTTGTCATGAAGGGTTTTTTTAAAAGGAAAGATGAATTTACGGTTTCTCTTACTTTTCTCTTGCTGTGAGTTTGGCATGATTTTTGGGGTGCGTTTCTCTTGGAACTTGTTTTTGGAATTTGGCATTTGATTTGTCAAAATTTAATTTCTAAAAGAATGTATTGGGTTATTTGAAATTGAAGTGAGATATTATGAAAATGGAAAGTATTTTGAAAATTTTTCTTGGATTTTTGAAATGGTTTTAGAGAATGGTATTTTCAGAATATTGGGAATATTTTGTTTTGAAAGCGAGAGAGTATGATTTTGTCGAGTGTTATTTTTATGGGTGCTCGCATGTGCATGTGGACGTGATTAATGGAAAAAAAATTGGTGGATTGTGTGGATGGGTGCCTCAGTGGCATGAAAATGCATATTTGCGAGGCATCATGAAAAATCGGGGGTGATTGGTTGATTTCTAAGGTTTCTTCTTGTTTCGTGAAAAGGGTGTTTTTATCTAAAATGATTTTTTGATGCTTCAATGATTTTATAATTGGAAAATGGATTTGAGTTCAGTGTGAAGATGACTTTTTTAAAATAGATTCTAGGCTTTGTTGTGCAATGCTTAGTTTTTTTTTCAAGCGGGTACATTTCTTTAAGAATGAGTAAATGTTTTAAATTGGAATTACTGGAATTGTGTTTGAGGTGTGCATGTTTATTTTATGATATGTTTGGTTTTGTGGAAGGCTAGTTTTGTGTTTATTATTTGGGATATTCCCCTAGAAATGACTCGTGGGTTTCCAGTAGGTCTCTCGGTTCTTGGCTCAGCCCAGACTCCCAGTGGAGTGGCAGAGTTGGGTTCTACTCGGTTGTGTCGATTTTTTGTAGACGTTGAGGTCAGTTGGATATCGTTGAATGATTTGGGAAATTTAAGAGTGTCTCCAGTTTTTGAGGAACTCCAAATGTTGTGTAGGTGTAAGGTGTCTCAAGTATGTTTGGAGGAGTGAGACTACACCAGCAAACGGTGATCATTCTGTTCTCATTGAAAATGGGGATGTCGTGAGCGATCCTCAAGACTAGCCTCATTCCGCGATTGTACCTAAGTGAAGGTGAGGGAATGTTTTTAAGCTCTTAGGTGCTCGAACAGTCAGAATATGGTGAATTAGGTGTCTTGACCCTTCGACGAGTCAGTTTCATGTTCCCCAAAGGTCGTGTGAAGCGATCAGTTTAAAGCTCGTAATAGTTGGTGGTCTTGTTCAAATTATGGTAAGTGAAGGTTCCTCATCTGATGAGGAGTGAGAACTAAAGGGTCATATTCTTGGAATGATCCTTTCATTAGTTAGTGTTGTGTGTCCAAAATACCACTCAATCTCCCATCTCTTGTGTGGCGAGTCGGGCACTCTAATTCATTCACTACAATTCTCAATTGGTAAGTTGACGGAGTGGCCGCTCGGGGCACGAGGAGAAGTATGTAGGTTTCTTTTCCAGTGGAGGAAGTTCCAGTCAGGAGAGGTCAACTTATGACTGTGAGGCAGTAGATGCTTCAGACATCAGGGCCCCAGCCATAGGTCTCAGGGTGAAGCTTGCACGCAGTCAAAACTCATTGGATGTGGGATGGGTTCAGTCTAACTTATTTCCATAGTAACGGGATAGGGACAACTTAAGTTCCATATTGTGGTATTGTCTCTGAAGTCTCCATTTCTATTGTGAAGGGCCTAAAGGCCTTGTCTCCTTGTTGTGGTCTTCATTTTCAAGAGTCCCTCTTAGGACCTAAGTAGGTTTGAAGAATTCATATTCTTGTAAAGCTAGTGGGTATGCTCTATGAACTTTCTTTTGGTCGGTTATGGGTCGAATTGCACTCGTTTCAGAGAAGAACTTGTCTTGTGGGATTGACGTTCGCCTGTCCATTTTTCCGCTAGGTTAGAGGTTTCCACTATCAAAACCATCCCATGTTGTGGAGTGTTGTCCACTATGGAAATTTTTTTTTGTGCAAGTCGACCTATGTTGGTGGGTTTGTGATGAAGATTTCATTCCGTATCACTCAAAAATAAAAGGGTAATGCCCCCGCGCGAGTGTCGTGGTGTTACTCAAATTCTAAAATGGTGGGGAGACCCACTACAAGTCTTTCTGGAATCTCCTCATATGTTGGTTTAGTTTAACATAGGGATTTGGAGGGTTAAGACAGTGATAGAGGTTTTTCTGGGTTTGTGGGTCATTTTAGTTTGGAGAGCCAATGTTTGACAAGAATCCTAATATGGTGGAGAGACCACCATAGAATGAACTTGTGGAAAAATCTATCTTCAAAGTGTGCTTGGTGGGGAAATCCTTACTTATGATCTTCCTGACCTTGACCATGGTAATTGGTTAGCTTAGGTAGTGGGTCTCTTGACGAGTGTTCTCGGAGGTCTCGAGTGGGCCTGGTGATTCCTATGTTGGGGGTTGGGGTGTTCCATGTCGTAGTTGTGTTTGGAGATTAATTCCTTACCGTTGGATGTTTTTCTTGGTTATTATGGTTTTGATATCTTTGGAATTTCAGCTCATGGGCGTTTTGAATTCTTGGACTTCAGGCGATCAAGATTTTGTTTTAAGTGTCTTTGTGGTCTCACTTGTAACCCTTGGTTGACCTAGTCTTTTGGGACTTTCTAGGGGTAGAAAGTGTCATGGTGGGGAGAATTGTCACACTCGGACATCACACCTCGGTAATAGTATTAATTTTTATTTTTATTTATTTATAGTTGGATTAAGTTTTAAGGTTTATTTTATTTTATTTTATTTTATTTCCTATTTCATTTTTTTCCATTTCATTTCCTTTTTTTTCTTTTTTCTACTTTTTTTTCTCCCACTTCTCCTCCTCACCTCTCTCCCATCACGCTACCCCCTTCCCTAAACCCTACCTTCACGCACCTTATTAGCACCCTCCATCCTCCAGTCGCCCTTCCCTTCGGCTGATGCTACACCTAGCGACCGTGCCCCCCTTCCAGCTACTATGACCAGCGACCGGCGACCCGCGTCGCTTCCTCCCTCTCCCAGACAGTCATGTGCCTCCAGAACCTGTGCCGCCTCCCGAACCAAGTGGTTTTCCAACGTAGCGCACCTTCGGTATTCCTCCCCCTTGCTCGGTTGGTCATCCTATCCCTCACTACAGGTTCATTCTTCTTCGTTTAGTTGATTTCATTATTTTAATGTTTATCTGATTAAGGATTTGTGTTGTGTTTGGTTAAATTTGATTTTTTTTTGTTCAACTTATTGATTTTAGGGTTCAATTCAAACCTGTTGTTGTGCGATTGGTGAGAAACTGATGTTTTTTACCGAAATTGGGGGTTTCGACACCAAATGTAGGGGTTCCGTACATAATCATTATTTGGTGTTTTATTTTTCTTGATTAATTAATTTAGTATGTTATTTGATTAGCCTGATTTGTGTGAATATGGTTTTTCTTGATGTTTAAATATGCTTTCTAAGTGATTAGTAAAGTGTTTATGTGACATGAATGTATTGATTTTATGAAAACCTGTGCTGATCCATTCGTAGTGTTTTTCTAAACTGTGATGTTGATTTATTATGTTGCGCAAGGGTTGCAAATTTTGTGTTGACATGTAAGTGGTGTGCATTTGGCCTTAAAAGGGTTTTGGGTGGTATTTTGTGTTCAAAGTCTTGTGATACTATATGGAGTCGCTTCAAAATAATATTAAGTGGTTTATTAAATCTTATAAAGTGTGCACACCATGTATGGAAAAAATTTTAGTGTGAGTTTTATTTTAAATAGGGGAGAGTATTTTTTTTAAGTGAAGCTTTGTTTCACATCATGGAAAAGTTTTATTAATTATGTATTTTATTTATTAATTTATGAGTGTGATGTAAATTGGGTTTGTGGAATGTTTTCCATGAAAGGTGTATTTTTCATGTGTTACGCTTAATTTTTATTATTTTATGGGATGTGAAATTGTTTTAGTTTTTTTTGGAGAATTTGGTAGTTATTGGACTCCTTTGCATCGTTGTAGGGTGTTTTTCCTCATCGCGGTGTGGGTTTTGGTCATCACCAACAAATTCCTATAGATATATGCATGGGTAAGAATGTATATATGTATATCCTCCTTGTGAATATTCCCTCATGGTGTGGGGAATATGTACCTGGGTCAAAATGTGTATATATATGTGAAAATGTATATAACTATAGGTGAAGCAGTTTTGGGCAGCCATCATTAAAAGCTGTGTGTTTTGAGGTATGTTTTGCTACTTAGTTTATTCTTTTTTTTCTGCTTCTTGGTTTTCATGCCATCTAACTTATGGTGCTTAATTGATAAAAGGGTCCTTGGTTATTTTTGGGTAGTGCGTTGGACTGTTTGGCACGGTTTCAAGTCATCGGTCCAAGGGAAACCCACCTGCGTATGCATAGGTAAGTATATGTATATATGTTGGTTCCCCCTTTACACGTATATTCATCCATGGAAATGAATATACATGTATGGGGATAGGTGTGCCTATGTATATATATGAAAATGCATGCGTAGGCGAGTGGTGACTACTATATGCATATAAGCATATATGTAAGGATCCCCCTACACATGTTCATGGCCATACGAGTGTGTACATAGGGTTTAGGTGTCCATACATGTATGTGAAAGTGCATGTGCTTAGTGGGGGAGAAACTGTTTTTAGTTAGAAATCACTAAGAGCCGATTGGACGGCTTGGTTCCACCTTGAGGTAGGTCCCCACTACACTTACCATTATATTTAGAATTTATTAATTTCTTGTTATTTCATTAATTTTAAATGAATAGTAAATAATATTAGATAATTAGTTTTGGAATAAATGTTTGTTGTGAAATATTGTAGTTTTCTCTTGAGCTTGAATTGCCTGAAAATGTGTTCTTTTATATGTGCATAATAAGTGTTGATAAAATGCCCCCATTTACTTTCACAAATGTGTTTTAGATTCAAAATGGTTATTTGAGTTTTCTAAACAGTTCCCAAGTGTGTTTTGGGTTTTAAAAGTGGCGTGTTGGTTCTTCTGGAAATGAGTGGATGTTGAGTGATTGATTAAGGTCTGTTTGGAACTTTTATAAAGTAAATGATTTTGAAAACTCTCTTTGGGGTGACTCAGGGGTGATCTTGCTATGTACGTTGGTTGTGTGAGTTCTGTGTGATTCTTGTGCATCGTGACTGGTTGATTTATATTGTTGAATCACCCCAGTTTATTATGTGTGTTGACATGGGAACCTAGCATAGTGAGTGAATTTTCTGAGAATGATTGCTGCACTAATTTAGATTACGCACTGGATAGTGGCCCTTAATACGGACTTTGCTCTGCTAGGGTATTGGGCCCCTCGATTAGGCCATGTAGGGCAACATCGGGCGTTAGGGATTTATGAGTTCATTGAGTAGGGCATGCCTTTAGGATGAGTCACATGTATTGTACGTTCTAGATTGTTCACGAGCTCCTAGATTCATCCCATGTTTTATTTGGTGCTTCTTTGTCTATGGAGGATGTTTGAGGTGCTTAGTTTAGTTGTTGGCCCCATGCGTCACTTTATTATTGCCTTTATTGTGTGTTGTGTGTGTGTGTATGGTTTCTCTCTTGTTTATCAACTGAAATTTGGATTTTGTAATTTGTTTTCGAAAATGGTTTTAAAAATGTAATTCGTCTTCTTCCTCCAAACCTTAAACTTTCTTTTAATTAGAATGGGAAATGGACTGTTACTCACCTTATAAATGAAAGTGCATGTGAAAACTCATATTTTATATAATGTAGTTCAAACTTGAGATTAGTAATGTTATTTATTTAATGGCATTGTTTTGGGAATAGATTGTTTGGGCATGCCTACTGAGTTTTAATACTCATGTCTATAGTATTTTCTTGTTTTTAGTTTTGGTTGCAGGTTTGACACGAGATTTTTCACCTTGGGCGATGTTTGGTCGTTAGTTGGAGGGTGATCTGCGAGGTCACATGAAGATAGTGGTTGTCCCATTCTATTATTTTTATCTTCTTCAGTTCTTTTTTATTTTCTTTATTTGGTTTATTTATTCTGAGTTTCTCTTTATTATTTCCTCTTCTTTTATTTATTTATATTGGGTGAAACCATTCCCATCTTTTCTGTCGATTCCCTGGTGCTTGTCGCCAGCCCGGGAGGATCGAGAATGCCTCTCGGGCCTTGTCATGGGCCCACTCGGGTGACCAGTTCAGGGTTGAATTGGGTTGGTTCATGACAAAGTGTATAATAATATGTTCTTAACTTCTTTAATAAAAGTCAATTTTGTATTAGATTAGAATAATAGTACATGTTGATAATTATTAATTTAATATATTTTTTAATATATCCTTAAAAAAAATAATTTAATAAGATAATAAATCCAACATGGTAGAGTGTGTGGAATCATGAGAGTGATTTTTATTCATCTTTGAATTATATTATTTTAACTTAATACACCATAATTTTTTTGATTCTATGTATTATAAAAGATATAATTCTTGAATTATTAGTAATTGATGTTGATCATGTGGATCTGATTAAAATTTGATTCTTTAAACCGTTATTTTTAATTGAATTTTTAAGTTAATGTAATTTACACCATTTTTAGGAAACAATTTGTTGAATTAATTATATCACCTTTAATTTCCTTAAGAGTGTTCAATTCCATTATAGTGTTTTATTTAGGATTTTTGTTATCACAATTTTTTCTAGTTTTTGAATGATTTGATTATTAGTGGAAGATATAATCTAGGATTCACATTGTTTCATATGGATTTGACACTAAACTACCATCTTACTACACTTTAGTAGTTTATCTTTGGGAAGGTTAATTATATATTCTAAATTTAAAAGCTATGTGTTAAATAATTTTTCACAACTCTATCACATTATTTACATTATTTTGGTTAAATGGATTGAAGAGACTAGAAAATATTAATTATTAGTTGATTAGATGACACATTTCACACCATGTTTCTATTTTAGTTCTAATTCCTTTTATGCATGAGGTATATTTCAATATTCTTTGTATGTTTTTTGTGGTTTTAATCTAGATATCTGTAAATTATAGTTAAATCACATGTGAGAAATGATGGTAGAATATTACCAACTCAATTTATAACAAAACATACAAGTTATTACTCCATCCAAAATAAAATAATTCCACTCTAGAAAAAGAAGACTAGTAAAAGTCATTCACTATGGTCTACCTTCAATAAATGCAGAAGAAACTAGCATTGTGAGTTTTGAGTAATTTTTTTGAAATGAATTATTCCAAATCCATTATTTTGATGAATCAAACCTTACATGTACTTACTTAATAGTTCTGTTTATTGTGTATACTTGGATTTTGATTCACATGTTTCGGTGAATTCATTGTGATCCATGTAATTTTTGGAACTTTGTGAACTAGAAATGGAATTCAATAAATAGAGGATAGATATATAACTTCTATTTTTTGTACAATAATTCCTGATGAACATGGAGAATTTTGTTACTTCAACATATATAAACATAGATCGAGGCTTCAAGGAATAATAATTAATGAAATTTAAACACAAGATAAAAAAAATTATTACATTAAAGTTTTTCACTACCATAGTTCTTTGAGCGCCTTCATTTTTATTGTTTTTTAGTGTATGCTTTGAGGTTGTGTTTGTGATGTTTTTTATTGTAAAAAATGTTAGTTTTATTTTCATAATAATTACTTATGATCCTCTGAGATCAATTATATTTTTATGTTTGGTCCAAATATTGAGTTAGAAAAATTCTAGGGAAGGACTTGTTGCTGATCAGGTTGATCAAAGAGTAGCTTGGGGTAGAGATTCATGATATTGAAATTTTTTGAAAATTATGTAAGGTTTGGAGTCAGTATTTTATAATTGGGTGTATTGATGAAGATTCAAGTTTGGAACTTATATCTCATGGATTCGGATCCTCCTACTTCATTGGATTAGAATAAAAGAGTTATTGTGATGGAACTATTGTTAATTCCTTTTAATAATATCCTTTAATGGATTATATGGATTATTATATGAAAATAAATGTTTTGTTTCTATCTATATTTCTCTTATTTCAAATCATATTGTTTATCTCAATTATGTTTTTAACTTCCAAGTGTTTTAATTTCTAATTAATTTTTTTATTGTACTTTGATCTATTCATATTTTTTAACTTTTAAACAATTTAATTATTGAGTGGTAGAAAATTTTCATTTTAATTTCATCTTCAATCCCCCCACTTGAAGCTACCATACTGGGAAAATGGTCAGTATTAGAGCATACCTATATAATTTTTTCTAATGCACTTGGTATAATAGATTTTCTATACATTATTTCATTACAATAATGTGTTGGTAGTGGAATGAAATTTTGTCATTAAAGGTCTACCAATCATAACTTTGGAGAATTTAAATTAGATTCAGCCACCAATTTTTTTATAGAGATGATTATAAAAATTGAAGAGATTGGATGAGGACCTTCTTGATTAACACGGGTGTATATCAATAACTAATTATGGATGAAAATTATCTACCACAAAATATATATCTTTTATTACTAAAGAAACAGATTATAGCATAACAAAGAAAACAAGAAAGAATAAGGAAACAAGAAAACAAGGGGGAGCCAATGATCAGGGAGGTCTAATGAAATAGAGGCCAATGGAATCTACACACACAAATGTCATACCCTCAATAGGAAAGGTCCAATGATCATAATAGAAATGCTTCGGCATACCTTGAATCGCATTGAAATCTAGAAAATCTGTTACAATATTCCCTTACCGCTAAGTATGACTCACCTCAGTACGGCTATACACAAACCCTTTGCACTTTCGAATGTTGTACTCGATATTCCAAGGAGTTAATTCAGTTCCACATAGTGCCTTAAGGAGATTCATCACATGCACAAATGGAGACCAGTAAGGCATTGGCTTCCTCTTGCCAAGAATATCTACTACCCATGAATGTCGAGAAAGCCAGAACCACTGAACCCTTGGTATCCCAGAAAAATACCCCACCTATCAAAAGCCCCATACTACAGGAGCCATTGGTTTTCATCTTGAGTCAAGAATGTGGAGGAGTCCAGCAAAACCATTTTCCCTGTGCACTGGGGGTATCTAGGTGTAGCAAATCCAGCCATAAACATTCTGAGGGACACAGCTCCCTCTCGGTTATTAATAAGAAGAACCATATCAATTTGTGTCTTCCTGACATTGAATTTGAGAGTTGAGCCCCTGCATGAAAATCCCTTATGTCTGGATTCATTCCTACTTTTCCAGAGATTCCAGTACACTACTAAGAAAATAACTGATTGCACCATTCTTTCAGGAGTGATGTTCGGGTTCAATGAGTTTACAGCCCCTAGGATCTCCTCCTCAAGTGGAATGGCTAAAAATTCAATATTATTCAGTCCTGACACCACTCTAGGAATGGCCTCTGTGAAAGCATCATCCCCGCTAGGATATCCCATCGCACTTTGGAGGTTGGGTCCAGCAAGTAAGTCCTTAATGAAGGCATCCGCTAATCCTCATATAACTTCCTGGTCATTATTTAAGGACCCATCCTCCAACTGGATGTTGGTTTGGGAGTACATACGATTTTCCTTAATGCATGCATGAAAATAAGAAGTATTGTGGTCCCCCTCATGCAACCATCTGACCCGCGAATCATCACGGGACATGCGCTCCTCCCTAAGTAGGATTTCATCCATATGATCCTTCTTAATAGATATCTCCCCAAACATTTCTCCATTCCATTCAAGTTCCAAACTGAACTCAAGTCTCTCAATCTCAACTTTGATCCCATCCAAGTCACATGCCACTGGGCAGAGGTTTTCGGCCCATGCCTGAAGGTTGACCCTGAGGCGTCTTAGTTTGTTATGAAGACACTCCCATGCATTACCATGCATGGGTCTATTCCACGAGTCTGAGAAAGTTTTCTAGAAGTATATATGCTCAATCCACAAGGAAGAGAAGCTCATACCAAACCTTCTGCTCTAGCATGGAGAGATCTCGAGAAGAAGAGGGGAGTGGTCAAGAATATTACGGCCCAGGTGAGACACTTTGGCCTCTCGAAAAGCATAGGTGGCATGAATATTATCAAGACAGCGATCCAACCTGTACTAGGTGCGAAGGGTGCCCCTATGATTATTGCACCAGGTGAAGTGTCTCCCCAAGAATCCCATATCCATTAACCCCTTACAAGATAGGAATTGGATAAAGTCTAGGCTAGCACGTTGAGGGAAAGATCCCCTTCCCTTCTTCTCACCAGGATCTACAATCACGTTAAAGTCACCCCTACAAACCGGGGAGAGCTCCCATGGTCGAAGGCCTCAAGATCCTCACATAGAAAGCCATGTACACGGATGTCACAGCTGCCATAAATAAATGAGAAGAAGCAATAAAGAAACTCATACTTAATCTTCATAGTGATGCACTACTCCGAGGACTGGACAAGATCCACATTGACACCCAAGTTACAGAATATCTAGATAGAGGGACATTGGGAGTCCGCTTGGAAGAAACTAGAAATCTTGATCCTACAAGAAAACTTAGATATTTTTTACCTGTCTTGTTTGGGTTCCAACATAGCAACAATGTAAATTTTCTTAGACCAAACTTCATTGACAATTAAATCAGTTTTTACCCAGGCCCCCAAGCCGTGGGCATTCCAGATAAGAAGGGTTGACATTTGGAGATGGAGCACCGGGTATTGGCCCTAGACAGGTTCGACCTTTTTCATGGAAGGAAAGACTGGATACGTTGTCTCATGTGGGATCTGGTTTTCACACCAATGGAGTCCACGGGAGGAGAGGGAGAAAGAAGGGGAGAGATGCAGGCTAGGGAACTAGGAGGTTCGGAGGAGGAACTACCAAAGGGAGAGTGCAGGCATAGGGGGGAGCCCACAGGAGAGGTGGAAGGGTCTGTTTCAAGGATATTACCAAGATGGCCTAGACCTAGGGATGGTGAAGGAAGAGACATGACTGAGAAGCTCCACAACTCAAAAGGAGGGACCCTATAAGGCCGGTTCAGAGTGGCCTCATCGTCCATGAGCCTTTCGGTAATCCCCGAAATAAGGGGAGAGGGGGTCCCAAAGGAATCCCAAGAGAATCCATACCTAGAGTAATCCTCAAGAATCCGATGCAGGACTAGAAGGAACCAAACGATACAGGAGTCCCCAAAGGCTTGAAAGGAACATAATCCACGCATGGGGAATCACTGGAATCTGGAGGAGCAGCCAACAGCTAGCCCCTTTACTTTCAATACTTACTTTTACTCTCAGTGGTGGTTTTTAGTAGTGGTTGTGATTTTCCTTTTCTTTTGTGTTTTACTTGTGCACGGTGTACCATGTCTGTATGTGTACAGGTTTAAATTCAATGTCTTCCCATTTTGGGGTTTCACCTTTTTGGTGCTAGTCACCAGCCCCTAGCCTATGGAAGACAGACTTGGGGTAGTCACGGCATGGGCCCTAGAGGACAGGTCATGATAATAAAAATAGAAGCATGAAATAAGATCATATGTACTAAAAATTTAATTAAAAGTATTAAAAAATAATTATGTATTTCATTTATTTAAATTCATGATTTAGTGATGAATGAGTTGTTTTTAGTTTTTTGTTGTTGTTATTTTATAGGTAAAAAAGTGTTTACAATAAGTTTTTAAATAATTTTAGTTGTTATGAAATATTAATGAAAATGATGAGAATTTGGAAATGGCATGATGTTACAGTTTAGGATACCATAAAAATTGTCATGATAGTCATTTAAAGTGTCCAAAATGGATATTTTTAAAGGCTTCTATGCAGTTCAAATAAATAAACCATGAAGGATTCCATGATTTTTTTTCATTTAGTGCATTCAATGTGACTATGAGGATTTACTTTTTCAAATATTTGTAAAATTATATAGGATTAAATTTTACTCTATATTTCTCTTTTTTTTTAAATTTCATATATATACGTTTGATTACATCCTCCACTATAGAACACAAAGCAAGGAAAGAAATTATTTTAAACATGCGGGACAGGGTATTTGACCCTGCAACCTTCCCCTCACCCCCAATCCCTTACCATAGATATTATTTTGACTATATTTGATTGAGTCAAAAGATGATTTAGATGAGTATATTTTATTTTCATATTTGGGTAAATGAGAAGATCATTTTCTCAATATAACATGGTTATTTTACATGGAAATATTATAAATCAAATCTGGATAATAATATTCATAAAACTAAATAAGATATTTAAAATTAAAATATTTACCATGATTCTATAAGATTTAATTATACCAAATGGCCCGAAGGTCTTCATTTATTATTATTTTTTATAATCCACCTTTCAAGGGGTGAGGTGGAACCCTTACAAGGCCCGAAGGCTTAGAGACAATTTGTAACACCCCAGGTAAATAAAGAATATGACATTTTCATATTTATCCATATTTGTGAATGAAATATTAATATGACTTTAAAGGGGACTCTATGCTCAATGGCGTACCCAACACGCAACAACGAGTTTCTTGGGAATCTTACCTTTCACTCTATTAATAAAATAATATTATTTTAAATGGTAGTTAACATGTAGCCGTTGTATTGGCGGGAATGGATAGAAATAACTAAAATATGATTACATATGTTTCTAAATGTTTTTACATTTATCCAATAAAAGATAAAGGCATAAAATACGGAAATAATTCAATTTTAGGCATATATGCCCTAGTTTTCACTAAAGGCTCACTTATCGCCTTTTGATGGAGAACCATCATTAAATATAGTTTTTTTCACTCTTATACATCCTTTTGGACCAAATAAAACTCTTATTAAGAATTGGGACATCAAAATTTACTTAGTGTAAATTTTTGGTATCTTTCTGATAAAGTTCATTTTTTAATGAATAGTGTAAAATGTTGTATTTTAATTCAAAACCTCTTTTTAATCTAATTTATTTATATGATTAGATAATATTTTGAATTGTTTTTAAAGTGAAATTAGAAAATATTTTTACCATTAAATCCAATAGTGGTCATTGGAATTAATTTCACTTTGAAATCAGACTTAAACTAGTGTCAATCTTTTGATACTTATTGTTTCATAAAAACACGCTATTTGCTTTGACAGCGGGAATTAATTATTAAATTAATTAATGTGACTTATATGTTTTGAATTTTGTAAAATAGACTTCATTTTTGAATTCGGAATATCAAATATAGCTTATGGTGAATTTTTGGGTTTTTTCTAAAAAATTTCAATTTTTGATGAATAGTGAAATCACTAAGTGGTACTTATAAAAACTGATTTTCCATTTAAATGAAATTTTGCCACCTTTTTGTATTGAATTTCAAAAATCCTACATACATGGTTTTCATTAAGAATTAAAATGTGGTTCAATGAGATTAAAATAATTTTTTGGTGAATAGTAACTTATTAAGTTTTTAATCGCGATTAGTGGTAATTAGTGTAGTTTAAGGTAAAAATAATGTTTTAATAAAATGAGATGACCTATACACATGTCTTACCCTAATTGTATATGTCATGGCCGACCAAGACAATCCATGGGTCAACTTGGGGACCCCATGGAGCCACTTTGGTTGGAAAATGACATAAATACCTTTTATTTAATGTTAATGTAAAAAATGGCACAAACATGATATGTTTTACTAAAACAATTATTAAATGGGGTTATACAAGTCAGATTTTTGATTATAAATAGTAATTGGAAATCTAAAAAGATTTCCTACATCATAGTATTTTTTTATAATTTTTAGACATTATATAAATTAAATTATTTATGACATCATAATGATGCAGCGATGACATCATTATTTGACGATTTAACTAAAATGGAAAGATAATGTAAAATCTATGAACTACACATGTCCAAAACTTATTGGATGGGTGTATTTAGAACCCTTATCACCTTATACACTAATTATATCAATGTGGGACCTTTTAAAACCGAAACACATTTTCAAATAAAGTAATATTTCTTTACTTTCCAAAAGTGCCCCTCCTCTCCTCTTATAAAAGGCCCCCAACTCTACCTCATTTCACACACTCCTCAATCCTTTGTCTCGGCCATAACCTGCCCATTTACTCTCTCCAAATCCCTCTCCTCATCCTATAGGTTTCCCTTTGGGCATAATCCTTTAAAAGGAAGCCTTTAGGCTCAAATCAAAAGGAGTTACACTTTTAAAGGTAATTCATTCTCTCATGTTCATTTGTTTTATTTTGCTTCTCCAACCCCCTAAACTATTTTTATTTACTTCTTTTGTAAAAACACCAGTATCTTCAATATCCAAGGATGTTTTTATAAGATTTATTCGAGCTACACTCTCACACAACTACATCAAATGGTTAAAGAACATACGGTTTCCGTGGATGGCGAAATTCTGCCTCCCGAAATGATGATTGTTCAATACTCATTTAACACCTTCAAAGGTCACCATTATGATGTCACTATTTTTATATATGATATATAATATGTTTATTATTTACTTAAGCTTCTGTATTTTTTCATTTGTGGCTTACCTTTATGGCTTCCATTATTGGTACACGCGATATCTTCATTTTAGGAAGTGCGGACTATCGCCCCCTCAAAGTGATGTGATTCGTTAATGCCATACGTGGGACATATAAAGGATGGATTTAATGTTATTATATATGATTTTATACTGGAATTATAATATACTTCTATATCATTATTATTTCTTTCCATTAAAGTATGAGATAGAAATGAAAGTAGCGTTCATGCGTACGTACGGCTTACCGTCTCTATGAACGGTGCATTTCATTTCTTATCCCCAAATGTAATGTACTATTAAAAGTACATGTATATAATGGATATATATAATTAATGATACATCTAAATGATGAATATAATTCTGGAATTAAAATATACATACCTCTCATTTAGTTTTAATTCCATTAATATGACAAAGAAATGAAAGTAGCGTTCATGCGTACGTACGGCTTACCGTCTCCATGAACGGTACATTTCATTTCTTACCTCTAAATGATTATGTAATATTATAAATACATGTATATGCTGGATATATATGATATATATTCTATCCAAATCATTAATTTCATTCTGGATATAAAGAACATTTGACCACACGAACAACATGTAATTGTAAGAAGTCCATTTTCGACTTAAGAACCAAATATCGACAAAAAAAACATTATTAACTTAAATGGTTACATAATGTTTATAACATGAAAATAAGTGATATAAAAGGAATAATGAACTTGAAAAATGTTCTTAAGAAAATATAAATTAACTCAGGTTTATTATTCAGGACGTTAAAGAACGATCGAGTCAAGTCGGACCCGAGGTAAGGGATCTTACTCCTCTCTTTCTTTTTAAGTACACTCTTTTATGTCTTTCCTTCTAAAGATAATCTTTATTATTATTGGGATGTTCTTTTATATTACTCTTACTGTAATTTTTATGTTCATATGATGAGAGACCCTATTCTCTCTCATCAATCCATTTTGGAAGTTTTGAGTGACGCCGTTAGGCTGCCGAATTTTCGTAAGAGATCTAACCTCTCTCTTTCTTTTTAAGTACTATCCTTTATGTCACTTCCTTTAAGATACTATTTGTTATGTTGTGGGATGTTATTTTATATTCCTCTTTCTATAAAATTTATGTTAATATGATGAGATACCCTGTTTGATCTCATCAATCCATTTTTGTAAGTTCTATGTGGCACTGTTAGGCTGCCGAGTTTTCGTAAGCGATTTTCCATCTCACTTTTATTCCCGTGAGATTTATGCTACATTTGCCACAATTTCCTTTGAGTGGTGTATATACTTCAATTATTCTACTCTCTGTGTAATATACTTTCGTTTATGAGTATTTACGTCAATGATGTATTGTCCTTCTTTCATGGGGTGTATGTTTTGAAAGATACCCAAGTCGGTAAGGGAACCTTTCACCCTCCTCTTTTTAAAAGACTTCTTTTGTTGGGTATTTTAATTTACATATTGTTATGTTGGGATATGTTCTCATATATCCTTATTGATGTAAATTTTGTGTCCAAGTGATGAGATACGCTTTTTATCTCTCATCAACTCATTTTGATGTGACGTCGTTAGGCTGTCAAGGGAACTTCTTAACCCAATTTCGATTTCTTTGGGTTCAACATGTAGTTATTGAATATGTCATCCTTTGAATATGTGTTAATGACCTTTTATTGTTTTACACTTAATATCCACTTATATTGGGTGTATTTATATTTATCACACATAATTATGATATTGAAATATCCTTAATTTAAGGATACCTTCTTTATAATGGATTTCATCTCATTTTACATTTCTTTTGAGACTTCATTGTTTTTATGCACCAATTCACTCTTATATGGTGTGTATAATGTCCTTTGACATATTATATCATGAATCCCTTTATTATCATGATATTATAAAGTTTGGATTAAATGTTATTTTGTAATTATTTGTATTCAATAGTCTCTTATTTTGTTAAAAACTCTTTAACAAAAATATCGTTTTAAATGTTTTAAAGATTTATTATTCTAAATCTTTATCTTCAATGTCCATGTTTTCAAAATGGTTTTCAGTATTTATTTATATGGACATTAATGTTTTAAAATTATAATTCCATTAAAAGCTTCAAAGTGGTATGGGACACTTTGATTCAAAAATCTATTTTAAATGGTTTTTGAAAATGGATTGATTAATTCAATATCTGGGAATTACTTATTGTGATTGCAAGTGAAATGTTGTCATTGAAATTTTTATATTTTCAATATTTTATGTGTAATAGTGGTACTTGGACAATATGACGGGTGGTGCCGTGAATACCAAGACGGGTGGTTACGTTATAACCTCCAATGCATTGGGTATGGAAGTCGGCTGTATGGCTATTCCATTAAGTATGTATGGAAACTGGCAGTATGGTTATTCCATTAAGTATGTGTGGAAGTCGACTATATGGTTATTCCACTTAAGTGTGCTTAAGTCCCAAGTTACCTTTATATATACTATGTGTTCTTTATATGGATTTTAAGGTAATCATTTGGTTACAAAAAGGTAAGTAATGATACTTTATTCAGTGAAGAGTTTTTACTACTTCATGAAGGTGAATGTATTACTTTGATAGAGTATACATGGTTTACTTGATGTTTGAAAAACTAACATTTTTCATTCTTTGTGTATCCCTTACTGAGCTTTTTATGCTCATCCCAAGTTTTTGAAATGTTTTTCACAGGTCACGGGGAAGGTACATGATAAGATGATAGAGTCAAGGATGTGTCAAGAAAGAATCCAAGTTTTATTTTAAATATGTTTCAGTTGATGGGAAGAATGAATCCTGTATTTTATGTAACCACATTGTTTAAGGGTGGAATGTAATACAAGTTTCATGATCTAATTCTCTAAAACTCTAAACCTGAAAAGATCCTCAACGTGTAATCTTGTGATAACTCAAGATTATGTAAGGTTTAAGGCTGGGGCCTTATACAATTACATGGCCCATAGGCCTTAGAGGAAATCAGCCAGACAAGACAACTTGGAACTGCTCTTCCCCACCACATGTCATGATATCATCACTCCACCTTGATTTTTTTATGAAATTTAATGTTTCCATCTAAATAGTCATTAAGGTGTCTATTATTTAAGGGAAGTAATATAATGATAAATTAAAGAATACTATGGGATTATAGAATTTATTGAAATTTTATATAAAGTAAATATTTATGATCTGATTTTTAATGGAATTTAATGATGTTGAATTAAGGAAAAATTTATAGAGATATTAGCATTCTTCGATTGATATAAATATCATGTAATTATTAAAGATAGTAGTGAGTGTCAAAATGATATTATAAATATAAAGAGATGTATATTTTGTGTTTTTTTATGATCTTTGATGGTTAAACTAGATTAACATATCAGAAACCAAGTGTTTCATAGATTAACTATTATTGAGGATTCATACTATTGTTCTTGAGTTCTTAATGTTGTAATTTTAAAAGTAGTTTCATTAATACTTTAGGAGGAAGAGATGATTAATCATTTATATGAAGTTCCCCTCTATAATTCCTTCTTATAATAAAACTATTATTTATTGTTATAAGGCCTATAGTTTCTCAAGGAGGATATTTTTCATCAATCTATATACCTTATACACTAAAGTAAGTATAAGGAATTCCTATATTCAATAAATAAGTTTATAATCTAGCAGCATTCCATTCATGTCAAAAAAGGATAATACATGATCATAATTTTTTGTGATCTATTTATTATATTGCTGAATTATCTATCATTAGGATGATATCGATCGCAGTAAGGATGTTTTCACACACATTGGGTTAAACCTTATAAAAAACATGTGTTCCTATAGTTTTAAATTTATTTCATTATAATCTAAAAATAGTGAGATTAAATAATGAGTTTATTTTTACTCTAATAAGTATATAAAGGCTAATTTAAAGAATAAATCTTTAAAATAGATCAAAATTTATCAACCCTCCCCGCTCTCAGTGTTGCATCCTTGTCCATTCCTATGTTCCAAAAGTAATCAGAGTACCCAAGTTCCCTTTATTGGATCAATTTAGTTTTGATCTAAATATTTTTTGAGTTTTATATTTATATATATTACTAATTATTATTAATAAAATAGAAATTATAAACTCTTTAAATAGTATAGGGATACTTACATTTTGTGTGAATAATCATCATGTGTGGAAGAACATGGTTCTATCATATCTTTTATCCTTTTGGTGGAAATTTATTGTTTGTTCTGCTTTTATCATTACTCCCTACAGATAAAGGTGGACCCATGAATATTGTAGATAAGAGGAACATCAAGTATAATGGAAAGGAAATTAATTAAATTTTTATCTCTCTATTAGTAAAGGGAATCATAAAAGTGATGGGTATGAAAATTATTAAATTAAAATGGTAAAATTGGGAGAATATTTATGAAGTTAATTAAAAGAGGAAATAGTTCAAGATACAAATTTTTAGAGTTGAGTTTGAAAATAATAAAAAATATAAAAATTATACAATTGATGATTTGTTCACTAGAATAAATGAAATTTTCTATTCTTTTAGAGTTTTTGGTGAGAAGATAGATGACTCCTTTATGGTGAATGATATCCTAAAAATACTTCCTTTCAATTTTGATTTTAAGTTTTTTGATCTAAAGGTTATAGTGATAGATCAATTACCTCCTTATTATCTTCATAGTATCTATATTACTTATGAAATAAGGAAATACCATGTTTTAAATAATAATATTATAGAAGAGAATAATGTTTTATTTAAGGATTTAAATAATTTGAATATAAATGAAAAGGTAGAAGAAACCTCTATAGGAACTATGAAGGAAGAAGATGATGAATGTTTGGATCAAATCATGTCTTTAATTTAGAAAAATAAAATAAATATTCAAATATATGAAGAATAGTTTTACCAGAAAACATGGTGAATACAATTTCTAAAAATGAGATTAATTTTATATTGACTATAAACTTGATGGGAAACATAATACATTTATATTTCATGTTAAATAAAAAAATAACTTTAAAATAGTGAGTAATATAAGAAAATCACCAACTAGTAAAGATTAAGGTGAGATTAATTATAATAATTATCTAAAGTATGTGTAGAAAGAATGTAAAATTCCAAGATTAAAATGGAGATCAAGATGATAAATAAGGAGACAAATAAAAGGAATGAATGTGGATATGAGTCTCATAATAAGAAGTTAGATTATGTTGAAGATATTATAACCTTAAATATTAAAGTTAATAAACTTGGAAGGATAAAGTATAAAATTGAAGTTTAGGTTTCCTCTAAGGAGAAAGGACTATTCGATATTGAAGCAAACCATCATGAGGTTAAAAACATTATTAATATGAGGTATTGTTTTGGTAAATCAATTGAATTAAATAAAAGATCATCAATGTTTATAGATAACTTATTTAATACTAAAATTATTCTTAATAAGTGACTTAGCATTAAAATACCACATTTTATAAGAAATAAAAGATAAGTATTTTTTGGAGAAAATTCATGCAATGTTCATTAGAAAATGGAGGAAGATTTTATTCATGAATTTTTATTAATTTAGAAAATTTGTTTTGGATAACAATGAAGGAAATAAATCAGATCATAATGATGATTTTATCTTGGGATACATATTGAATAATATGTATGAAAAAATACATAAAATAATAATTTATTTGGTGAATCAAGAAATTGATTTAAAAAATGATGATTAATTCATGTGTGTAGTTTCTATAGAAAATTAATACATATGATGGATTTATTTAGGAAAGTAGTGAATTATTCTAAATAATGAAATCAAGAAGATTGAATAAATTATTTTATTACTAATAATAGATTTCAAGTCAATGTTGAAGATTCCCATATAGATGATGAAATCATATAAATATCTAAGAATGTTATTTCTTTAAATAAACAGAAAATGACGATTCCCTATGTTCCCAAACAACAAAATTGAACAAGAGATCAAAACATTTTCTGGAATGAAAATACAAGGTATTATATAAGTTTTTTTTGAAATATAGATAAAAGACTATTCAAAGTGGAATGATTTGTATTATGATAGAATACTAAAAAGGATGTAAGAATAAATAGTGACCTAATACTTAATAAAATATCTAATGTGAATTTGTAATACAAGTAGAGAATTTATTATAGGAAAACAAAAATTATTTTGAGTATCATAAGGAAGTATATATGATTTGTGATCAATTAGGTAATAGTGTTGTTAATTGTCTAATATTACCACTGTAAAACTATAAAATTCAAGTGAGTAAAGATAAACTCAAAATATAGGAATAGAGAAGGGAGTTTGAGTCCCTATTTAATACTAAGTTGATATCCCCTATCTACTTAAGTAATCATTGATCTCACCATTATCCCCTCGAAGGTGTCTCACCCTCCATCGATCCTTCACTGACTTCATTGTATCCATTAATTCCACCTTGTCCCACCCTCTAACTAGAGGATTCCATTGTTGGGTAGATTCCTCATATTTGTTTTCTCCCTGTGGATGTTAGGGGTTTTCCCTCATTGCTTATGTAGTGGAAATTCTCTCAGTGGAGGTGGCTCCCGGTGTTTTTCTGAGGTGAAATTTACTAGTGGAATATCATTTACCCTTCTCTACCTTTATCCTCCCATATTGATGATTGTCTCACCTATCTCAAACTCAAGGATTCCTACCTTTATCCAATAATACCCTTGTGGTTTTCATCATTGAGGTTCACTCATGTGGTTCCTTTCAATTTGGTGTAGCCTCAATTTCCTAACTTGTTAGGGGTGAATATCCTTTCATAGTGATACATTTCCCATCGGTTCTCCCTTCCAATGATAATGGCGATGGGGAGGTAATTCCTTTTTATCGTGATCTGTATTTTTCATCTTTTTATAGTGCTCATGTATTCACTATCCCACTATGTTAGTCTAATTTCTATCTTTATTTCTATCTCATCCAGTTATTATCCTTCCATCATATCTTATGCTAAGCTCCCATTGAATTTTCTTATGTAATCCTCAAAGGAAATGGAGGTCCTTTTATAGAACCCTCCATTTTTAGTTTTCTGACCTTCACTTTTATCATTTCCTACACCTCATCTAGGTTTCAAATTCATCGTAAATGTGGAAAGAAAGCATGTCTCTCTAATGGTGATACCTGTAATGCTAATGACCTCAGTGACATCCCTATAAGCGATGAGTAGGTTTGGGCCTATGTTGTGGCACCTTATTATAGTTTTCTATTGGGCCTTCTATTGTTTTAATAGATCCTTTTGATTTGATGTTTTGTAGATGGGACTTGTATACTCTAATTTTTTTATGTTTTGGGTTCATCCAATTATAAGTGATATAAATAGGTTCTTGGTTCCAAGTTTTTTGTATCCAAAAAATACAAAAATATATAAAATTAAAAAAACTAGTGAATAAAGGAGTATGAGATGAATATAAAATGTTTATTAGTTCTATTTTACAGAGATCACAAAATAAAAATATTATTTCAGTCAAATGATTATGGTATAAAATAAAATAAATTCTTTTTTTCCTGAATTAAATGAATAATGTAAATAATTATATCTGTACAAGTTATATTATTCTGAAGAATATCACATATAGACCTAAAAACAAGATGGTTTGAGAAATAAAAGTCAACCATATACTTCTTATAGATGAATTTAGTGATAAAGGACCACATTCCCATTGATTTATTTCAAATATATATAGTTTTATAGAAGTGGGTAAAAACTGGAAGATAAATATTTATCCAATTAAGGGGGTTGGAAAAAGAATAATATAAATGAAATACATGGTATAATCCAAGATTCCCTATGAATTTATTATATCATCTTCCAATATTTTTTAGAATAATTTTTTAATAAACTATGGGGAGTTGATTTTTCAAATATAGGGGTTTTATATAAATATCTTTATACAATACTATGTGTATGGAGTTTTAATTAAAAACATTGAAATATTACTTAATCTATTACTTACTATAAAGAGTATTCTAAAATAGGATTCATATATGGTCAGTTAATATCACTCTATTATGATTTGAATATTTTCTCTCATAATATGGAAGTATAGTACCAAATCACCCTTTTTCAAAATTTATTATCAATGAGGTTGAGAATATAAATTAAAATTTTAGTATGAAAGGAAATTATGTTCTAGAAAGAAGTAATATTGATAATGTTTTAGGGTATAAAAAACCATAGGTGCTGAAAAAAATAAAAAGGGGTGGATTGAAGTAACCATGGATTTGTTGTTTTGTATTTGTTAGCATTACATTATTTAAAACCCCTATAAGAAATATCTCATAAAACATGTAATAAATGATATTTTTTTATGAGTTATGTAGAATATATAAAGCATGGATAAGGAATCTGGACTAAAAAATATATTCTACATAATGTTTTTATAGATGTTTACATAAGAAATCAACCTTAAATTTGAATATCTTTTAAGTTCGAACTGAGTAGAAGAACTACAACAAAAAAAACATGAGTATATAGAAATAAAATTTCCATAGATGGATTCATTTAACAGTTATGTAGTTCATTCATCTAAATCCATTATTTAGTAATTATATAGGTTTTATTGAATTTTATTGATTTTATTTTGTATCCCTAAATTGTTTAGAAGAAATTTGTAATTCATTTGATATATTCTATAAATTTTGTTAAAAATTATTCAATTTTAACAAGGTAACAAGGTTATCTTAAAGACTACCATTAAGGTTTTCATAAAAATCATTTGAATTAATCATCAAGGAAATTGTGAAGTTTTTTCATGTAGTTCAGAATAAATGATCATAAAGGATATCATGAGGTACATTCAAAGTTACTCTGAGAATTTTTTTGTTAAATATTTGAAAATTATAGAATGTGAAATGTGGCACTATGGTGCTTGGTTTTTATAATGTTTCACATTCCTTGAAGTATTATTTAATATTTTAATATATAATTTAAATGTAATGAAATTTTGTATATCTTGAAGGTTATTTTTAGTATATTCTATTGATTAAAATGATAATATAAACATGGATTTATTATTTCCAAATATGGGCCAATGTAATGAATTTTTTCTTGGCATGCAATATTTTTTCATACAGAGATATTATAAGTCAAATCTAGTTAATATTCTCAATGAAACTGAATGGGATATTTTAAATAAATATATTTATTGGGATTATACATGATTTAAATATGGAAAATTAATATTTTTTAAAAATAATTAATAGTTATTTTATTCTTTTTGGAAAGTAAATCCAAGATAAATAGGATTCAAGATCGATATTCCTTGAGAAATTAAACATGTAATTAAATTAATATTTAATATTTTATTATAAAGGGTTTGAATTAAGGAATCATTTATAGTGATATTGAAATTTCTTATTCAAGATTAATAACATGGGTTTATTAAATACTAGGGTTTATTCCAAAAAGATATTCAAAAGATCAAGAGTTAGATGTTGTGATTTTTTAGTTATCTTTGAAGGTAAAAATAAATCTACATATTAGGGGAAATATATTTTATACATTAAACATCATCGAGGAAAACTAATAAACCAAATAGAATCTATAGAGGAGTCAGATTAATATGTTAGTGTTAGATTTCTTGAAGTTCTAATATTCAAAAGTGAGTTCATGATTTTTAACAATCGGAGAATAATGATTATCCTTTATATACAGGTTTATTTCAAAATACATTCTTTGAATAACTCCATTATTTATTGGTAAAATATTTTTAGTTGTTCAAGGTGTAAATTTTTCATCATATAATTCAATTTTTATGAAAAAGAAAGAAATAGAGATTCCAATAATCAAGTATGAGGTTTTTAATCTAGAGATATTCCATTCATGTGGGTCATGTATGACACCTTCCAATAAATTCTTATAATATAATTATTATATGATATTTTATATGACACAAGTGATACCAATCATAGTAATGATGTATTCATAGGGGCGAAACATGTAAAAATAATGTGTATCTACTATTCTTGATTTCCTTCCCTTTCTCCTTATTCCCCTCACAACATCACTCTCCCCCTCACCTCTAATTCTTTCATAAGTCTCTTTATATCTTTAAGGTAATTATATGACTTCTATAATCTTCCTTTCTCTACTCCCCTCTTTATCCTCACTTTTAGAATGGATTCATTTAATATTTTACCCTAATTATAAAAGTTTAATTTATTTTTGATTTGTTATTATTTTAAAAATAATGGTTCCCACAAGGATTAGGGTCATTACTGGGTGATTCGCCTTTATCAAATCACTCATTGAAGAAGCTAGGGATTTTATGAATTGTGATCAACATAAGTATCCTCAACTATAGCGCATGATTTCACTAGAAGAAAAATACCCTATACCAACTGTTTGAAACCGTTGGTATAGGCCTCCAAACCGTTGGTATATCCTATACCAACAGTTCGGAGAACCGTGGCCATGTAAGTCGTGGGGATAGGTCTATACCAATAGTTTTCAAAACCATTAGTATAAGTAATATGAAAAATCTATACCAACGGTTCCATAAAACCGTTGGTATATGTATTTCAAAAAAGAAGCATTTTGTGGGTTTTGATCCCAATACCTGGAGTTTATGATTGAATGACCTAAACACTAACCTAACTTGACTTTTTTGAACATAATTTTATAAATATATATAAGTATTATCATAAATATTTTAAATTTTGATTTATTTAATGTTCTCTGTAAGAAGATTCCATAAAAAATACACGCAACTATACCAACGGTTGGCCCAAAACCATTGGTATAGATCTTATTTCCAGTAGTGTTTGATTCATTTTGGGTGTTAGATAAGCATAAACCCCTTATAGAATTTATTGTGAGTTTTTGTTTTGATTTTTATATTTAGGATTTTTTGGCCTTATACTATAAAGTTTTACTTTGAATTTGGATTCAAATTCAAAATTCAATCCACTATTTTAAAAAAATAACCAATTTTGTGGGTTAAGTGGGATCTCATAAAACACTTAAAACCAAACATAGCATTCCATCCACCAAACCTAAATCCAAAAAAACAATGAAAGATATTGAAGCGCATGCAACATAGGGGCGGGTTATAGCATCTATAAGCTAGGGTGATCATGGATCTGGTAGGGATTCCAAGGTGGGTCATCCAATGAAATGTTGGGAATTGTGTACCTCATTCCCTTCATCCTCTGAATTAATGGTTCAAAATATGATCTAAAGTTATCAAGACACAAATTGCTAAGGGTTAGGATCCAATTTTGATCTCATTGGAATATTATAGTTGTTATATAGACATTGATATGGATTGAGATGCCTTATGGTTATTTAATTATTTTTTATTTTGTTGTATAAATAAGTTTGATGATATGTTTTTAATTTTAAGACGTGATTTATGTTCATTGTGAGTTGTTTTCAATTTAGGGTTTCTTTGGGAGTTAATTTAGTGTTACATGTCACAACATTGGCACAATAATATATAATTTTCTGATTATTTTGTGTAGTGGGATCCATTATTAAAATACAACTATGTATTGTAAACACACCCTATCTTGATAACTATATATGTACTCACTATTTTTACATTTTATTTTGTGAATTGTTATGTTTTACATGTAATGGTTGGTTGTATATGATCGTATCATGATGTTGGTTCATTGTAATTTTGATTTATCTATAATCATACGGATGTAAATCTATTGTGGGGGGATCTCTTTGTCTAATAGTTTTTAGTTTTTTATTTTTCTTTGTAGAATTTTTTATGTTTTCTAATATACATATTCCTCGTGTATAAATTTTAGAAAAGTTTTAATGACATGAGGAATTGGTATTAAGAGGTAAATCATTTTCAACATGATTTTATATAAACTTTCAACACTTATTATCAGTATTTATCAATTAAGGTATTATGAAATTGGTCTTATGGTAGCTCGATTTGGGGAAAGGGGTATTCTCAAGTCTTGTCATTATAAATTTCTATAATAAAATAGAAACATTATGAAACACAAGTGGTTTATGGAAAGAAAAAGAGTAAACTTGTGATTGGTTAGGGTAAACAAGACATGAATCAACCAAAATAAATAATATAGAATGTGAATATCCATGATTGATAATCATAATTTATGCATGTTTTCATATGAAGTGTTAATTCAAATTAAACTTTATTCTACCTAAATTGATTATTTTTAATCTTTTGACTTAGTATGTCTTCATCTTTTAAATATGGAAAGAGGGTGAAGATGGTTGAGTAATGAATCAAAAAACATTAAATATTGATAAAACAATATTTGTGGCTTATCTTTAAGAAAAAAAACATTTTCTTCGTGAAAAAAACACATTATAGTTACACTTTAAGATTTTTCTGGAGAAATTACATTAGAAAATTATGAAAATTAATTAGAATGTGGTCATGGTAGATAAAATCATCTGAAGGCTATGTTTATAATGTATTCACAAACCATATTTTTGTTTTTTACACTTGATGTTTTTTATATCATATGAAGTCATAGTGAAGATTAAGAAAATATAAGATCAAGATAGTCATTTTTTTAATTTCTTTTACTATTAATATATTGATTTTTCTAAGGTTGTGAATAGATACAAAAAACCATTTCATGTTTGAAGCTATTTTGTTTTAAAATATTAAAATTAGTTAAGACAATCCTTTTAATCATTAATTAAATATATATTCAGATTTTTTCAAAGATATATAAAGGATAAACATGTCACGGTACTCTACCACATCATGGTTTCTTAGGTAGTATTTATTTTATTTATTTTTATATTAGTTATTTATGTTTCATTGAATTGTATAAATATAAATATTATTTTCAGTAGAGTACATTCATCCTAGATTTCTAGAGATTACATTAGTTTAATTTTCATTGGATTTAACAAAGCGATTATTTTCTTTTTTTCATTCAATTTTTGTTTCAATTAAGTGTTATTTTCGTTTCTTTATTTTTTCTTTGATTTTTAGTATATACATATTTAATATTAGATTTATCATGAGTGAAATATGTTTCCATGAGGAAAGAGAATTAAAAGTATAGTAATATGTTCTTAACTTCTTCAATAAAATTCAATTTTGTATTAGATTAGAAGAATAGTACAAGTTGATAATTATTAATTTAATATATTTTTTAATATATCCTTTACCAAAATAATTTAATAAGATTATAAATCCAACATGGTAGAGTGTATGGAATCATGAGAGTGATTTTTATTCATCTTTGGATTATATGATTTTAACTTAATACACAATAATTTTTTTAATTCTATTTATTATAAAAGATATAATTCTTGAATTATTAGTAATTGAAGTTGATCACGTGGATCTGATTAAAATTTGAATCTTTAAACTATTATTTTTAATTGAATTTGTAAGTTTATGTAATTTACACCATTTTTAGGAAACGATTTTTTAAATTAATTATATCACCTTTAATTTCCTTAAGAGTGTTTAATTCCATTTTAGTGTTTTATTTAGGATTTTTTTATCACAATTTTGTCTATGTTTTGAATTATTTGATAATTAGTGGAAGATATAATCTAGGATTCACATTGTTTCATATGGATTTGACATTGAACTACTATTTTACTACACTCACACCACATTTCTATTTTAGTTCTAATTCCTTTTATGCGTGAGGTATATTTCAATCTTCTTTGTATGTTTTTTTATGGTTTTAATCTAGATATCTAGAAATTGTAGTTCAATCACATGTGAGAAATGATGGTAGAATATAACCAACTCGATTTATAAAAAAACTTACAGGTTATTACTCCATCCAAAATAATATAATTCCACTACTTTAAGTTTTACTAGTTCTGTTTATTGTGTGGACTTAGCTTTTGATTCACATGTTTCGGTGAACACAATGTGATCCATGTAATTTTTGGAACTTTGAATTAGAAATGGAATTCAATAAATGGAAGATAGATATATAACATCTATTTTTTTTACAAGCATTCCTGATGAACATGGAGAATTTTGTTACTTCAATATATATAAATTTAGATCGAGGCTTCAAGGAATACGAATTAATGAAAGTTAAACACAAGATAAAAAAAATTATTACATTCAAGCTTTTCACTACCATAGTTCTTTGAGGGCCTTCATTTTTATTGTTTTTCAGTGTATGATTTGAGGTTACCTTTTTGATGTTTTTTATTGTAAAAAATGTTAGTTTTATTTTCATAATAATTACTTATGATCCTATGAGATCAAATGATATTTTCATGTTAGGAATCCATATCTTCCAAAGATTGAGTTAGAAAAATTCTAGGGAAGGACTTGTTGCTGATCAGGTTGATCAAAGAGTAGCTTAGAGTTGAGATTCATGATATTGAAATTTGTTGAAAATTTTATAAGGTTTAGAGTCTGTATTTTATGATTGGGTGTATTAATGAATATTCAAGTTTGAAACTTATATCTCATGGATTCGGATCCTACTACTTCTTTGGATTAAAATAAGAGTTATTGTGATGGAACAATTGTTAATTCCTTTTAATAATATCCTTTAAAGGATTATATGGATTATTATATGAAAATATATGTTTTGTTTCTATCTATATTTCTCTTATTTCCAATCAGATTGTTTATCTCAATTATGTTTCTAACTTCCAAGTGTTTTAATTTCTAATTAATTTGTTTATTGTACTTTGATCTATTCATATTTTTTAAATTTTAAACAATTTACATTATTGGGTGGTAGAAAATTTTCATTTTAATTTCAACTTCAATCCCCCCACTTGAAGTTACCATACTGGGAAAATGGTCAGTATTAGAGCATACCTAATGCACTTGGTATTAGAGATTTTCTATACATTATTTCTTTACAATAATGTGTTGGTAGTGGAATGAAATTCTTTCATGAAAGGTCTACCAATCATAACTTTGGAGAATTTAAATTAGATTCAGCCACCAATTTTTTATAGAGATGATTATAAAAATTGAAGAGATTGGATGAGGACCTTCTTGACTAACACGGGTGTATATAAATAACTAATTATGGATGAAAATTATCTACCACAATATATATATCTTTTATTACTAAAGAAACAGATTATAGCATAATAAAGAAAACAAGAAAGAACAAGGAAACAAGGGGGATCCAAAGATCAGGGAGGTCTAATGAAATGGAGGCCAAGGGAATCTATACACACAAATGTAATCCCCTCGATAGGAAAGGTCCAATTATCAGAATAGCAATGCTTCAGCATACCTTGAATCGCATTGAAATCTATAAAATCAGTTACAAATTCCCTTACCGCCAAGTATGACTAACCTCCGTACAGCTATACACAAACCCTTTGCACTTTCGAATGTTGTACACGATCTTCCAAGGAGTTAATGCAGTTCCACACAGCACCTAAAAGAGATTCTGCACATGCACAAATGAAGACCAGTAAGGCATCGGCTTCCTCTTGCAAGGAATATCTACTGCCCATGAATGTCGAGAAAGCCAGAACCACCGAACCCTTGGTATCCCAGACAACTCCCCCGCCCATAAAAAGCCCCATACTACAGGAGCCATTGGTATTCATCTTGAGTCCAGAATGTGGAGGGGTCCAGCAAAACCATTTTCCCTGTGCACTGGGGGGGTAGCTAGGTGTAGCAGATCCAGCCGTAAATATCCTGAGGGACGCAGCTCCCTCCCAGTTATTAATAAGAAGAACCAGATCAATTTGTGTCTTCCTGACATTGAATATGAGAGTTGAGCCCCTGCAAACATGTCCCTTATGTCTGGATTCATTCCTACTTTTCCAGAGATTCCAGTACCCTACCAAAAAAATAACTGATTGCACCTTTCTTTCAGGACCATTGCTCCCCATCCCCTAGAACCACTAGTTAAAAAACGCTGAGCTCAACATCCCCTCAAGCATCCAACCAGTGAAACTGGCAGTGCATGCCTCATCGACTTTTCCCAGATGCCCTAAAAAAATAAATGCTCAACAGATTCTGTCTACAGATCCTTGCAGCAATGAAATTTGGAAGCTAAATTCATGTTCATCCACTGAATGTTCTCCTCAGTTAGAAGAGCACGGTTCCTTACCCTCCACCCTAGAAAATTCATCTTTGAGGAGATCTCTTGGCATCATAACACATTTCCCCACTCATCTCAATATCTGGTTCACTGCTTGGGATTTGAGATAATATTTAGCAAAAAAACACATGAAGATGATCCTGTGAACACATATCTGTCTTGTTCCTCTTTGAGCACAATACTATCAAATATATCTCTCTGATATTTGTTAATAATTGCATGTATAAACCTCATGTAGACCGATGCTTGCCTAAGAGTTACCTCCGGAATGGGGCAGCCTGGGAAACCGAGTCTTTCTCCTAACTGGTTATTCTTCCATAGATTGATTTATCTACTTCCCATGATCCACCGGGTGTGTTGGTGAAGGGCCAATATGTGAGGCTAAATCATACACCAAATATCCAAATGTCTCCTTCTTTGTATGACCATGTCAATATCGTACCTCTCTCGCATGACCTTCCCCCAAAGGGACTTCCCTCAAAAACCTCCCAAGCTAACTTCTCATGCAGTCCTTGAATTATGTTTGATGTGATTCTTATATTAATTCCACCTTCCGAGAGACGTCGAGCCATTATATCCCAAGCTTCCAAATGATGTTTTCCTTCCATCTGAGCATCCCACAAGAACGATTCCATGATATTCTCCATCTATGAAATCACCGCTTTTGGAGCATTCAAAGTTGACAGAACATGCATAGGAATATATGAAAGCGCACTAGTGATTCTCCTCCCAAATAAAAAAATTGATTTTTCTAATTCATGATTCTCCCCATAATTCTTCCTACCAACTGATCAAAGTGATGAATTTGAGGCTTTCTTGGTGCAACCGATGCACCCAATCACTCCCTGAGAAAGGTACCTTTCTTCATCTCTAGATGAACTTCAACTAATCTAATCCATCTCTAAGTACACCTGTTAGAAATATACAACTGGCCACTCCATTTGGAGTACTCCAAAATACAATTGATCCCCTGAATATATTGATTACTACCATTCAAAAATATTGTTGTATCATTAGAAAACATAAGGTGAGAAATATTACCTGAGTGATTCCTAGAAGAAGAAGTGAGAATGATTCCAGACCTCGTGTATTTATTAATATAGCAGCTCAAAGAATCCTGGATAATAATAAAAAAGTAGGGGATATCGGGTCCCCCTGCCGTAAACCTCGAACCACCTTATAGAAACCATACTGATTTCCTATGAAGGAGGTTGAAATCCAGGAGGAGCTAAAAAACGAAACAGAAGATCAGTCACCCAAGTTGAGAACCCCATGCAAGTTAAAACCTTGATGATAAAGCCCCATTCCAGCCTATCATATGCCTTATTCATGTCCAACTTGATATTCAAGTTCAAGCCAAATGTTTTGTGATTGATGTCCCTGATCACCTCTTGTAGGAGTCCAATGGATCCTTAATTTGACCATCCTTTGATGAACCCATGTTGTTTTGTAGATATCGAATCAGGTAGGTATCCAAATAACCTTCAGTTAAGAATGTTAGCCAGTCAGAATGAGTTATGTCAGAATGAGTTGCAAAACATCCTCCTAAATCTCCCCCTCCTCTGGAATGGCCATAATCTTATCATTTATATCCTCCAAAACCACTGAAGGAATGGCTTCAAATATGACAGACCGCCCTCTCGGGTAATCTTCCTGCTTCCAAGGGTTAGGTCCTGCTATAATAGATTTGAAGAACTCATTTTCCATCTCTCTCACTGTATCACGATCACCCGTACATTGTCCATCTTCCATAAGGATGTTAGGCCTCCTGAAGTGGATTTTTTCTTTAATACATGCAAGAAAGTGTCCTGTATTTGGGTCCCCTTTTTGAATCCATTTAATCCTAGACTCTTCCCTTTCCAGGCATTCTTTCTTCAGGAGCATGTCCGCCAGAATGTTCGATCACCACCACCCACCCTGGGATCCATCGTGATTCGAACCGTACGGTGATCTGATAAACTGTGGGATAGATGGGAAACTTTAATGTTTGGATACGATGAAATCGCATTACAATTCACCAAACAATGGTCAATCCAACACCATGTTCGAAATATACCTCTTTGATTATTGCACCATGTAAATCTATCACCCACAAAATCCACATCCAATAATCTATTGCTGGCCATAAAGGAAACAAAATCCTAGCTGGTTTGACGAGGAAATGGTCCATTCCCTTTCCTTTCATCTGTAGTTTCTATTATGTTGATGTCCCTGCCTGCAAACCATGGGATCGCCCTTGGATTAAAACCACTGAGATCCATCCAAAGAGCCTGCCCAGCATATGTATCACATTTTTCATACACAAAAGTGAAAATTAGACACTGAACGCCTATAGAGATCTTAGTATTGATAAACTTATCCAAAACACCAAGAAATTCCACCGAGACAGAAGGTTTCCAAAACAACAATATATAAATATTTTTAGGATCGATGTGAAAATAATGAGACACACGGATTCTGTGCGCATATTCTGCAATCTTGGAAGATCTTTTCTTCGACTCCAACATCACTTCCAAAGATACTGAGTTTCCATGGAATTCATTAGCAATGAAATCAGTCTTAACCGTGGATCCAATTCCATGGGCATTCCAAATGAGAGAGGATATAATTTAAGCAAGATTCTACTAGTTTTGGCCCCAGACTAGACTTAGATCTGGGGTAAATACCCCCACACGGTGATGATAACCCCATTGTCGAAGGAAAAAAGGATTGAAAAGATACACTAATAATAGGACTACCATAAGATAACTAATGAAGAGGAAAATATGAGGTGATAGGAACCTCGAACATCTTGTCTGAAGCTTCCTCTGATTGAGAAGATTGAACAGGTTCAGCATGAGACATTGCACTGTTCTGAGTAGTTTATGGGAAAGACGATGCCCTAGAAAGTCCCGGGTCTCATGGCCGAGGACTGTAGGCTTATGGAGATCTTTATTTGTGTAAAAATATCAGTACATGGTGGCCCCTTTTCACTTGGTGATTTTCCACCTGGATCAGCCTGAGATTTGGCTGAGGGGATGGAGAAACAAGTAAATCCTTACCTCGAGAACGATTCTTCGAATTTGAGCGGACCAGTAGGGAGGCGCCAGGAGGTGGAGCTGGCACGTCTTCAGTATGCATTGGGACCACCCTACACCGATCTACCTGATGTTGACTATGACGATGAAAAATGTTCAATGAATGTCTCTGTAGATTGTAGTAGGAGAAAACCTAAGGCGGGGAGGGGTAAAAAATATCTTGTGACCAATATTCGTATCGAGCGAAAATGATGAACTAGGAGAGGAAGCGCCAAGTCCATTTCCACACCAATCCTCACTATAGTCACTGTTACAAAATTAAGTTGGTAAAAAAGAAGATGGATAGAACCTTGATGCGTGAATTGAATTCACTGTCTAAAAGGGTTTAATCCACCCCACGTCGATGGTGTAGGGTTCTCAGTGGAAGTATCTCTCGAGGATTTCACCAAGGTTTGGGGAAAATCAAACACCAATTTCTGATTGTCCCGCTGCAACGATGTTGGGAGAACTCTGGAGAAATTCTAGGATTGAAATTAATCAATACATAAGCGATCTCATCATCGCTTATTTATAGATTAGAAATGGTGCGAATTGCACCGGTTCGGTCAAAGAACACATTGGTTCGACCGAAACAAGGCAACTCTTGGTGAGGGACACACTGCTTCAATCTCACCATTTGATCAAAGAACGCATTGGTTTAATCGAAAAAACACAACTCTTGGTGAGAGATACACCGGTTCAAATTTGAAAAAACACTCTATTTATTTTTAATAAATAATTTGAATAAAATTACAACAATAACATATTTTGAATAAAATATATAAAATATATAAAATATATAACAATCCCCCGCTTTTATTCATAAATATTAATTCTCTAGATCACAGGTGATTCATTATACATAATAAAGGTATCTTTCGATTTAAACCTTTACTTAGTATCAATATCTCAAAGTTTATGAGACATATAAGTTGTTGAAACATTAAACTTATTAACCTTTATGATAAACCAGAGAAATCATACATATAACGAACTTTCATCCAACATCTCATTTTTTAGCACTTTTAAGGTCATGTGCTTAGATCCTTTCCATGAACTCTCTAAGGAGTAAACCCATTAACTCCTGTAAGAAGCAACACCACTTCTAAGTTCACATAGGAAAAATATTACAATGTGCTTCCGTTATAATAGCACATAACTCATTGAGTCTTAATATTTTGTTAAGAGTTTAAAACTCAACCTCTTATCATAATGGATGATATTGACACCAAAAATTGGGGTTATAATTGTCAATATCAACAATCATCTTCGTAACTTGTTTTTACCCATTAAACACTTTGATTAGGATCTACCTAAAGAAAATGTTGGGTTTCCATTACTGAAATGATTTATTCTATGGATTTTAACCCCATCTCTTTATTAGTTGCACAAATAACCTCTCTCGTCAGAGATTTTGTAAACGAATCCGCAAGGTTTTTACACGATCTCACATAAACAATTGTTATGGTACCATCATGTAACAATTGTCTCACATAATCGTGTCTCAAACTTATATGTCTAGACTTTCCATTGTACATGCAACTATATTCCCTTGATAATATTGTTTCACTATCACAATTGATAGATATAGGAGGCATCGAACTAGGCCACAATCTAATATCCAATAATAGATTCCTAATCCATTCAGCTTCCTTTCCACATGCCGCTAAGGCGATAAACTCTGACTCCATGGTCGAATGTCAAATACAGGTTTGTTTCTTGCTCGCCCAAGAAACAACACAACCTCTAAGAGTAAACAACCATCCAGAAGTGAATTGGTTATCACCAATACTGGTAATCCAACTTGCATCGGTGTATCTTTCTAATACAGGCGGATAATCATTATAGTATAAACATAAATCTTTGGTCTTTTTTAAGTATCCAAAAATTCTCGTTATACATCTCCAATGATCCACATTAGGATTACTAGTATATATACTCATTTTACATACCGCAAAAGAAATATCAGAGTAGTGCAATGCATCGCATACATTAAAGAACCAATTACACTAGCATATTCAAGTTGTGCTACAGCTCTACCCGTATTTATAAAAAGTTTAACACTAGAATCAAATGAAGTATTGACATCCTTGAAACCAAGATGATCAAATTTATTTAACATTTTTTCTATGTAATGAGACTGACTTAAAGAATAACCCTCACTATGTTTTCTAACTTTAATGCCTAGAATAGTATCAACTATTCCAAGATCCTTCATTTTAAACATAGAAGATAAGTAATTATTTGTCTCGATTATACCAATCATATTGGTTTCAAAAATTAACATATCATCCGCATATAAACACACAATAACTCCATATTCTTTTGTAAACTTTGAATAAACACATTTATCCGCATTATTATGAGAAAAACCATTAGATAAAATAATAGAATTGAATTTCTCACGCCACTGTTTCAGAGCTTGTTTAAGACCATAAAGAGATTTAACTAGTTTACATACCTTGTTTTCATAACCTTGTAAAACAAACCCTTCCGGTTGTTCCATGTAAATATCTTCATTTAATTCTCCATTTAAAAAATCAGTTTTGACATCCATTTGATGAACATACAAATGATTAATTGAAGCTAAAGCAAATAATATCCTTATTGAAGTAATTTGTGCTACAGGGGCATATGTATCAAAATAATCAATCCCTTATTTTTGTCTAAAACCTTTGGTAACCAATCTAGCTTTAAAAGCTTTAATGTTACCATTAGAATCGTATTTCTTTCTAAATACCCATTTACTACCAATAGGTTTTGAACCTCTTGGTAAATCCACAACAACCCAAGTATTATTCCCTATAATAGAATCCATTTCATCATTAATTGATTCCTTTCAAAAAGAAACATCTCTAGAAGACATGACCTCTTTTTAAGTCTTTGGGTCATCTTCTATAGTCAAAACCATAGGATACTTATTCAGAAGTTTATTATTTTGATCTGCTTCAACAAGAAAAATTATGGAATCAGGAGAAATAAAATCTGGATATAGATGTTTCTCCTTCCTAATTCTTGTACTCCGTTTAGGTTCAACTCGAGAATCATCATAATTCTCTACTATTATATTTGAACTAGATGGAGTACATGAGATAGGGATATGAGGAATCACTTCCTCCACATCATCTTTATAAAACATATTTAAAAAAAAACTCTACATCCCTTGATTCAACAATTATATTAGCTCCTAAATCTATAATTCTATATGCTTTTCTATTTTCTGCATATCCAACAAAAACACCTTTAATTTCTCTAGGAACAATTTTAGTTCTTTTAGGATCAAGAACTCTATAAAATGCTAAACACCCCCACACATTGAAATAAGAAAGATTAGGTCTTCTTCCTTTCCAAATTTCATAAGGAGATAACTTAGATTTTCTAGATGCAATCCTATTATGAATATGACATGCAACCAATAAAGCATTGCCCCATAAATTTAATGGTAGTTTAGATTTATTGATCATGCAATTTTCCATTTCTACTAAAGTGCGATTTTTCCTTTCAGTTAATCCATTTTTTTGAGGTGTGTAAGGAGCAGTTCTTTGGTGAATTATACCATTTTATTCATAGTATTCATTAAAATCATTCATAAAATATTCACCACCTCTATCTGAGCGTAATATTTTAATCTTTTTGTCTAATTGGTTTTCAACTTCTGCTTTATACTTCTTAAACACATTAAAGGCTTCATCCTTTGTTTTAAGAAGATATATATGTAAATATCTACTGTAGTCATCAACACAAGTAATCAAATATATTTTCCCTCCACAAGTTAACAAACCATTTAATTCACAAATATCAGAATGCACTAAATATAATATATTAGAATTTCTTTCAACACTATGAAATGGCTTCTTAACTATTTTAGATTCTACAGATGTTTCACATTTATTAAAATCTTTTTCAAAATTAATCAAGTTTAAATTCTTCATTACTTTTAATGAATTAAAATTAACATGTTCTAAACGACCATGCCAAAAATTAGAAGATTCAATCAAATAAGAAGAAGATTCAATCATATTATTAATAGACAGTTGATACATCTCATCATTTGAATACCATTTTCCCACAAACATTCCTCCCTTAGACAAGATAACATTGTCGGATTTGAATGAAACCCAAAATCCCTTTTTTGCAAAAAAGGTCAACTGAAACTAAGTTCTTTTGAATTTCTGGAACATACAACACATTGAGAAGGGACAACTTCTTCCCAAAAGTAAATTCAATCTCCACGCTTCCTTGTCCACTAACGTTGATGCATGCATTGTTTCCAAGATGTACTTCCTTCGCGATAGTACAATCGTTAAATGTTTTGAAAATTGAACGATCCTTGCACACATGCACCGTTGCTCCAAAATCTAGCCACCATCCCATCTTCATCGAAGTCATGTTGACTTCGGATATCATAGCGACTAGATTTTCTTCAGTCAGTATATTTTCAGCGGGTTTGTCAACTTTATTTCGATAACGAAATTACCTTGCAAAATGCCCTATTTTTCCACAGATGAAGCAATCTCCTTTCTTCTTGGAAGGATTTCCTTTCTTCTTAAATTTTTGACTCATCTTCTTTACATGTAAGGAAGATTTTTTTGTTGCTTTCCCTCAACAATATTAACCGTGGTATCAAATTGTGAATCCATACCCACATCTCTCAACATGGATTCTTCTTCAATACGAAGAAGTTTTTGTTCCTCCAAGTAAATATCATCACTTTTCCTAATAAGTGACTTACCAAAATCTTTCCACATAGGAGGCAATTTAGCAATAATTGCACCCAATTGAAAAATTTCTGGTATATTGATCTTAAGGGAAAGAAGTTTATTTACTATAACATAAAGCTCGTGAATTTTCTCCAACACGGGCTTGTTATCAACCATCTTATAATTTAGATACCTTGCAATAATAAATTTATTGGTACCTTCTTCCTCTACTTTATACTTGAATTTTAGTGCATCCCAAATCTCTCGAGCGGTCTTCATTTAGCGGAAGTAGTCGTAAAGATGATTTGACAAAGTATTGAGAATGTGTCCTCGACACAATACTTCATCATCTTCACGTTTCTTCCTCATTTCCCGAATGTGTTCGACTTGAGTCATGTCAACGGGTGGACCGTCGGCATTTGAAACGGGCTCATCAGGTATGAGAGGAAGATTCGGTTCCAGAATATATGAAATCTTCAACACTGTCAAAAGAAATTTCATCTTGTCTTGCCACCGGGAAAAGTTGTTTCCATAGAAATGGTCAAGTTTGAACATATCTTGGTTCATGAATTTGGGAGATTCGGAATCTATATTTGAGGTTCTACCTTTTCAACCCCTTTTGATTGTTACAAAAATAAGTTGGCAGAAAAGAAGACTGATAGAACCTTGATGCGTGAATTGAATTCACTGTCCAAAAGGGTTTGATCCACCCCCACGTCGATGGTGTAGGGTTATCAGTGGAAGTATCCCTTGATTATTTCACCAAGGTTTGGGGAAAATCGAACACTGATTTCTGATTTCCCCACTGCAACGATGTTGGGAGAACTCTGGATAAATTCTAGGATTGAAATTAATTAATACATAAGCGATCTCATCATCGCTTATTTATAGATTAAAAATGGTGCGAATTGCACCGGTTCAGTCAAAGAACACATTGGTTCAACAAAAACAAGACAACTCTTGGTGAGGGACACACTGCTTCGATCTCACCATTTGATCAAAGAACACATTGGTTCAACCGAAAATACACAACTCTTGGTGAGAGACACATCGGTTCAAATTTGAAAAAACACTCTATATATTTTAATAAATAATTTGAATAAAATTATAACAATAACATATTTTGAATAAAATATATAATAGCCACATCTTCAAGCCGGAGAGTGTGGACATCAGCCCAAATGAAGGAGCCCGTAGAATTCCCTCTCTCGGAGAAAGGAGATGATTCGAAATGGAAGAGAAAGACCTGAAAGATGCAACCACACTGGCACCCATGAGGAATCTCTGCCTGAATGAACCTTCATAGACCACCTAAAAAGGTTGAACCTCCACTGGCCTACAGATATGATGCACATAATCGTTGCCTTCCAGGTCCCATGAATTTACAAAATCCTGAAAAAGTGGTAGGGGAGGATTTTATAATCCAAATCTTGTAATCAGTGTGCATTTGAGATGTGATGATTATTCCCCAAAGGAAGAAGCTGGAATCAATAAGACTGGGTAGCCATCTTCCGAAAAGGATCTATATTCCAGCCTAGCTGTTGGAAAGGAGAAACTTTAAGGCACCTGAGGGACCATAAGACATAGGAAATCCTTGAAAGAGGGAAAAAGCTGGGAGATTGGACCAGAAACACGGACCCCATCCCGCTCCCAAGCTTGAGAGGGAGACTCGGAACTAGGAGAAGAATCCAAAACCGGTAGCCCTTTCGTCACTGGAGAGCAATCCTCGGCAGAAGCAGTAACAAGGGAGAAAAAAGTTTGAACAACCAGTGGCACGTTTGGTGCATTCGTTGAGGGTTTTTTTAAATGGGTTTTTGATTTTTTTTATAGAAAAGGAATAAGGTTTGAACTATTTTTAAAAATGGGTTCAGAGATGTGTGAACCCCGTTCACGTATCTTCGGCATAGAGAAATATGTGAATGGGGTTCACACTTCTTCGATGGAGAGATGCGTGAATGGGGTTCACACATCTTCGGTGCAGAGAGATGTGTGAATGGAGTTCACGCATCCTTCACAGACATGATAAATGATACGTGAACCCCGTTCACGCATCTTTTCTTTCCAGGAAGCGTGAACGAGGTTCATGCATCCTTTGTAAAATTTATAAAGGATGTGTGAATCTCGTTCACACATCTTAAAAAAATATTTATTTTTTTAATTTTTTTTAAAAAAATTTTGTTTTTGTTTTATTTTGTTTATATATATATATAACAAATTTTTTCAGCATAATTTATCTGCTATTTAATATCCAACAGTACCGTCATTACAACACACTAGATTATGACAGAACCTCTCACCCATGGCTCTCTTTTATAAGAGGGTTTTCCTTGGAAATCATTCTGCATTTCCGATGTGGGATTCAGGTTCTCCTTTTGCTATGCAGAACATTCTGCATTTCTGATTTGAGATTCTGTTTCAAGTATATGACTTTGAAAGTCTATAAAATAAAAACTATATGACCAATATAAATGAAACATAAAACAACAATTAAAAATATAATAAATAGTTGAAAATAAAAATAATTTTGTAAAAAATGTTGATGAATAATAATTTATAAGCTTTCAAAAGCACCAACTTGAAACTTAAAAAAGTTTCAAGTACATGACTTTGAAATACTATAAAATTCAAACTATAAGACCAATATAAATGAAACTTAAAATATGGATTAAACATACAAGAAATAGTCGAAAATAAAAATAATTTCATAAAAAATGTTGATTAATAATTATTTATAAGCTTTCAAAACCACCAACTTGAAACTTAAAAAATGTTTCAAGTACGTGTCTTTGAAAGACTATAAAATAAAAACTATAAGACCAATTTCAATGAAACTTAATATACAAATTAAACATATAATAAATAGTTAAAAATAAAAATAATTTCATAAAAAATGTTGATGAAAAATAATTTATAAGCTTTCAAAACCACCAACTTGAAACTTAAAAACGTTTGCGTGGCTTTGAAAGCCTATAAAATACAAACTATAAAACCAATATAAATGAAAATTAAAACATGGATTAAACATATAATAAATAGTTAATAATTAATTAGTTAATTAGTAATATAATTATTAATTAGTTAATAACTAATATAATTATTAATTACTAATTACTAATATATAATAATTAATTAGAAGGGGCTTCATCCAAAAAGGTTCGTTATACTCCTCAACACAAAAGTAAACATGATCCTGTTGTAAATTGCAGAAAATCTGTTTCTAAATTATTCAAAGCTACTGGAGACCACTTGAATCCTTCAAGACTAATGGATTCAAAAGAAGCAGCGACTTCATCCTCAACCCCCGATGCCTCGGGACAGGTAAGGAATCATTTTGAGGTTGAAAGATCTTCATTGACTCCTATGGATAAAGAGATAACCCCCGTGAAGGACACACCTGATTTGAGAATGGAAGACCCTCAAAATTTGGGACCTGGTAAGTGCTGGCAGCTCCCTTCTGGCTCTTAAGATGCTGCATCTATCCAGCACACAAGCACACATCTTCCTGCCAATGAAAAACCTGATCAAAGGGCAGGAGACCCTCAACCTGGATCAGGCAGGAGCAGGATGGATTTTCAAAATACTGCTACTCCTATCCAGTGCACAGTCAAGTACCTGACTGCCATTGATGACATTCTGACAGTTGACAGGATCATTAAAAAACTGTTTCGCAGACTCTCAATCAAAAGGCGGATGGGTGCTCAGAATGGACTTTCAATAGGACTTCAGTCTTGAAGTCTCCTGAGAGTGACAATGCTCAAAGAATGAAAGACAAACGTCTTGTAAAGGTAAGTACTTATAATTATTTTGAGCTACTTGTGTCAGGTAGTAGTGAGGAAGAGTTTCAAAGCGATGTTCATGTATGTTGATTGGATGAGATGGAAGATGCTGATGATGCTAAATTTCTTGATGATGGAGGGGGACCATGGACGCGGGCCAAAACTGGGAGAAGAGGGCAACATCCTCGTGGGCGAGGTGGATGCTACCCTCATCACAATATGAACACTCAGTCTAAAATGGCCTAAATGTGTTCTTTATATCCTTTATCTCTGTTTCTGATTCCTCTGTATCTTGCTACCTTCTTTTGATTCAATAAATAGGCCTATGTGCCTCAATCTTTATAATATATATATATATAATTATTTATTATAATTATCGATTATATAATAATTAATTAGTTAATTAGTAATATATTTATTAATTATATTTATAATTATTTATTACACAATAATTAATTAGTTAATTTTTAATATAATTATTAATTATAAAATAAATAAATAACTAATTATTAATATAATTAGTAATTATAACTATTCATTATAATTATTAATTATTAATAATATAATAATTAAATAGTAAATTAGTAATATAATTATTAATTATATAATAATTAATTAGTTAAGTAGTAATATCATTATTAATTATAATTAATAATATGATTATTAATTATAATTAGTAATTATTAATTATATAACAATTAATTAGTTAATTAGTAATATAATTGTTAATTATTATTATTAATCACTAATATACAATAATTAATTAGTTAATTAGTAATAAAATTATATAATAATTAATTAGTTAATTAGTAATATAAGTATTAATTATACAATAATTAATTAATAATATAATTATTAATTATAATTATTAATTATATACTAATTAATTAGTTAATATGTAATATAATTTTTAATTATAATTATTAACACAATTACTAATTATAATTAGTAATTATTAATTATATAATAATTAATTAGTTAATTAGTAATATAATTATTAATTATAATTATTCATCATAATGGGGGAGGAGAGCTTCTCTCTAGGTCATTGACGATTAAGTTTTTTTCTTGGTGATTTCTGTGATAACTCCTTTAGATGACTACTTTAATCCCATGGATGTGTTCGTCGGACCTTTGACGAGGGCGAATGCAGGCTCTGGTTCGAAGTCAATTCTTTCCAATTCAGGCGATTTTGCTTGAACGAATGTGTTACAAGTTAGGGTCTCAGATCGCTTCTTTACTGGTTCTTGAAATAGTGACTCTGTCTCTAACAACCGAATCTCGTGAAATGGTGCGCAAGCAGTTGTCGAAGTGATCCTCTGATTTTTTCAAGAGCATATTAGCGCTTGTAAACATTTTATGATTGCTCGTCTGAGTTGACAGATGAATGTCTCGTGAAAGCTTGAGGGTCTTTGGAAACGCCTTCAGGAAATTTGGGGTATTAATGAATGGAAAGTGGTATCAATTGGTATGAATTTATACCATTTTATTTTCTGTTCGAATGATATGAAGATGAGGGCCTGGAGTCATGGGTTTATCAATCTGAAGACAAAGATCTTCATGTTTCGAAACTGGGATCCATGGTTTGACCTGTTTTGGGCCAAAAACATCGTAGCTCAATCCTGGATTCACATCAAAGGTTTGAACTGAGTATTATGGCATCAAAGTATCCTTTGGGACGTTGCATTAGTAGTGGGAGATCCTATTAAGATTGATAAAGAAACTGGGATAGTTCGTTATGGTCATTTTGCTCGCATTCTCATTGAATTTGATATGTCATTTCCACTGGTTGAGACAGTGCTATTGATTGCTGGTGATTTAAAATTTGAAATTGAGATTGAATTTGAGTGTGTTTTAAATTTCTGTTTAAATTGCTCAACTATTGGACATGTTCAAGTTAACTTTAATAGGGGGTTTATGTTTCTCCAACTGTAAACGCTATGGGCATCTCTTTGAACGTTGTAAATTCAAATTAGCTCCTACTCCGTCAATGCCTATGAGGAGAGGTATCTCAGATGGTGGAAAGGTTAATTTATCTATCTCTGATGGTGGGAAGGTTCCAGCTTCTATCATAATGCAAGATTGTGAGCAAGGTAATGGGAAGGGGGGGTCCCTCTCTTTCACTGATGTTGTTGCTGGTAAGACCAAAGGACCTCTTGATGGTAATATGAGTGGAGGTATGCTGCCTGAGGGTGGTGGTGCACCTCCACTTTTCACTTATAAACATGTGGAACCCTCTAAGTGGGGTGATGTGTCTAATGGTGACAGTGACAAGGATGTTGCTGTTATTTTGGAAGAGCAGTTTCATTCTAAGGGGAAATTGAGTGGCAATTCCATGTCGGTTTGTTATGGTGGGTTTGGTCCTTATAATCCTGCTAAACAAAATCGTGTGAAAAACTCTACACCTGCTGTTGTGTGCACAGTAGGTGATTCTTGTGGTCTTGATGATCCTACTGCACAAAAATGTATGCAAAATTCTGTTCCTCCTACTGTGTGCATAGCAGGTAATTCTGTTGATGTACGTATAGTTGATACTTCTCTGATGTCATTTGAGAAGGTTTCTCCAGGGCATGCTGATGCCCTGGTGGAATCCCCATTGGGGGAATTCACCGTCAAGGCCTCTGGTCTGTCTCCTGCTGTAGTTCGGGGCTCTTCTTCCATGCCTAATGATGGTTTGATGTTGTCAGTTGCTCATCAAGTGGCAGTGGATGATCATGTTTCCAAAGTATTGGTGTCTCCTACCAGTGCTGTTGTAAAATCTAATTTCTTTTCGATGTATGAATCTATCAACTCTCTGGATTTTGACATGTTATATATGGAGATCCATGAAAAGGGCTAACTCTCGATTGAAAAAGCCAATTGATGCATCTTCTCCTTTGTTAGTTGCACAGGCTAGCAGTGACCAGGTTGGACAACTTCATGGTGCGGAGTAGTTAGATGATGGAGCTCAAGGAATGACAGACAAGTAACATACAGCCACTCACGATGGCTCTAAGACCAATGATGATGGAAAAGAGGGAGACATCCAAGGGGAAGGGGTGCCGATGGATGATCATGATGATGCAGTTGATGATGTAGTGGAGATTGTTGATACAACTGTTGCTTGGCAGACCCCTAAACAGTGGAAAAGGGGAAGACATCCAAGAGGTAGAGGTCGTGGACGAGGTCATGGAAGGAAAGGTTAACTTTGCTATCTTTATTTTGTTCTGGTGGGGTACACCCTATCTACCCTTAACATTGTGTACTGTTTATTTTCTTTTATAAGAAGTTTTGGTGACCATGGAGCTTATCCATGGCCTGCTGTTTGGGCATAATAATTAATTAGTTAATTAGTAATATAATTATTAATTATATAATAAATAATTAGTTAATTAGTTATATAATTATTAATTATAATTAGTAATATTATTATTAATTATAATTAGTATTATAATTATTAATTATAATTAGTAATTATTAATTATATAATAATTAATTAGTTAATTACCGATATAATTATTAATTATTAAAAATTAATTAGTTAATTAGTAATATAATTATCAATCATATAATTAATAATTACAATTATAATTAAAAATTATATTACTAATTAACTATTTAATTATTTTATAATTAATAATTATATTAAAAATTAACTTATTAATTATTATATAATTAATTATTAATAATTAATAACTAATAATTATAATAAATAATTATAATTATTTATTATATTACTAATTTACTAATTAACTAATGAATTATTATATAATTAATAATTATATTACTAATTAATTATTATATAATTATTAATTATACCACTAATTAATTATTATATAATTATTAATTATATTACTAATTAATTATTATATAATTAATATTGATATTACTAATTAAATAATAATTATATAGTTAATAATTATATTACTAATTAACTAATTAATTATTAACTATTTCTTATATGTTTAATCAATATTTTAATTTTTATTTATATTGGTCTTATAGTTTTTACTTTATAGGCTTTCAAAGCCACGTACTTTAAATATTTTTAAATTTCAAGTTGGTGGATTTGAAAGCTTATAAATTATTTTTTATCAACATTTTTTTTGAAATTCTTTTTATTTTTAACTGTTTCTTATATGTTTAATCCATATTTTAAGTTTAATTCATATTGGTCTTATATTTTGTATTTTATAGTCTTTCAAAGACACGTACTTGAAACATTTTTATGTTTCAAATTGGTGGTTTTGAAAGCTTATAAATTATTATTCATTTACCCTTTTTATGAAATTATTTTTATTTTCAACTATTTCTTATATGTTTAATCCATGCTTTAAGTTTCATTTATATTGTTCTTATAGTTTGTATTTTATAGTCTTTCTAAGACATGTACTTGATACAAAATCCCATGTCAGAAATGCAGAATGTTCTGTGGAGGAAATGGAGAACCTGAATCCCATATCAACAATGCAGAATGATTTCTTGGGCTTGCTCTTTTATAAAAGGGAGCTCTGGGTGAGAGTTTTTGTCAGAATCTAGACTGCTGTAATGGAAGTACTGCTGGATATTAAATAGCAGATAAATTCTGCTGAATTTTTTTGTTTTGTTTATATATATATATATATATATATAAAAAGAAAAAAATATTTTTTTTTAAAAAAAATAGTAAAAAAAAAAGTTTCTATAGGATGCGTGAACCCCGTTCATGCATCCTTCATCAACTTTGTGAAGGATGCGTGAACGGGGTCTACGCATCTTTCAGCGCGCCTTTGATGCTTGAAACTCGTTCACGCATCTTCTCGGGATCGGTGATGCGTGAACCGGGTTCCCGCATCTCCAGAACCATTTTTAAAAATACTTGTAACCCTATCCCTTTTGGATTTTTTTTTCAAAAAACCCATTTATAAAAAAAACACGTTCTTTCATTCAGTTTTTTAATAAGTTTTTTTAAAAATATTTTTTAAAAACGACTAGGTTAAAATTAATTTTAAAAATACGTCTCAAATTCAACATCACCGATGTTGCCTTTGAGCATCGGGTGAAAGATGGTATGGACGATGCCGTCTTTCTACTAAAACCAAAAAATAATAATTAATTTTTTTTTAAATTTTTTTTATTATTTATTTTTGTTTTGTTTATATATATATATATATATATATATATAAACAGAAGAAATAAAAAATAAAAATAAAAAAAATCAGCAGAATTTATTTTCTATTTAAAATCCAGCAATACTGCCATTACAACAGTCTGGATTCTAAAAAAAGCTCTCACCCAGGGCTTCTTTTTATAAGAGGACTTACCTTGGAAAATCATTCTGCATTTCCAATGTGAGATTCTGGTTCTCCTTTTCCTGCGCAGAACATTCTACATTTATGATGTGGGATTATGTTTCAAGTATGTGGCTTTGAAAGACTATAAAATATAAAATATAAGACCAATATAAATGAAACTTAAAACATGGATTGAACATATAAGAAATAGTTGAAAACAAAAAGAATTTCATAAAAAATGTTGATGGAAAATAATTTATAAGGTTTCAAAGACACATACTTGAAACTTAAAAATGTTTCAAGTACACGACTTTGAGATCCTATAAAATATAAACTATAAGACCAACATAAATGAAACTTAAAACATGAATTAAACATATAAGAAATAATTTAAAATAAAAATTATTTTATAAAAAATATTGATGGAAAATAATTTATAAGTTTTTAAAGGCACCTACTTGAAACTTAAACATGTTTCAAGTACGTTATTTTTAATGTTTATAAAATATAAACTATAAGATCAATATAAATGAAACTTAAAACATGTATTAAATATATAACAAATAGTTGAAAATAAAAATAATTTCATAAAAAATATTGATAAAAAATAATTTATAAGCTTTCAAAGACACCAACTTGAAACTTAAAAAAGTTTCAAGTGTATGCATTTGAAAGCCTATAAAATATAAACTACAAGACCAATATAAATGAAACTTAAGACATGGATTAAACATATAATAAATTATTTAATTAGTTAATTAGTATTATTAATAATTAATTGGATAACAATTAATTAGATAATTAGTAATATAATTATTAATTATATAATAGTTAATTAGTTAATTAGTAATATAATTATAAATTATATTAATTCATTATAATTAACAATTAGTGATTATTAAAAATTATTATATAATAATTAATTAGATAATTGGTAATATAATTATTAATTATATAATAGTTAATTAGTTAATTATTAATATAATTATAAATTATAATTATTCATTATTATTATTAATTGGTAATTATTAAATATTATTATATAATAATTAATTAGTTAATTAGTAATATAATTATTCTTTATAATTATTAATTATAATTATTCATTATAATCATTAATTATAATTATTAATTATTAATTATTGATTATTAATTATTAATTATTAATTATTGATTATTGATTATTAATTATCAATTGTCTATTATTAATTATCAATTATCAATTATCAATTATTAATTAGTTAGTTAATTTGTAATTATTAATAATTAATTATATAATATTTAATTAGTTAATTAGTAATATTATTATTAATTATTTAATAATTAATTAGTTACTTAGTAGTATAATTATTAATTATATAATAATTAATTACACAATTAGTAATATAATTATTAACTATATAATTAGTAATTTGTTAATTAGTAATTAATAATAATTAATTATATAATAATTAATTAGTTAATTAGTAATATAATTATTAATTATATAATAATTAATTACTTAATTTTTTTGAGAAAGATAGTATTGATTCCCTTTTTATAATAAGTTAATTAGTAAAATAATTATAAATTATAATTATTCATTATAATTATTAATTAGCATTTATTAAAAATTATTATATAATAATTAATTAGTTAATTGGTAATATAATTATTAATTATATAATAGTTAATTATTTAATTAGTAATATAATTATTCATTATAATTATTAATTAGTAATTATTATATAATAATTAATTAGTTAATTAGTAATATAATTATTATTTATAATTATTCATTATAATTATTCATTATAATTATTCATTATAATTATTAATTATATAACTATTAATTGAATAATAATTAGTTAGTTAATTAGTAATTATTAGTAATTATTAGTAATTATTTATATAATTATTTATATAATTATTAATTAGTAAATTAGTAATATATTTATTAGTTAGTAATATAATTATTAATTATTTAACAATTAATTAGTTACTTAGAAATATAATTATTAATTATATAATAATTAATTAGTTAATTAGTCATATAATTAGAAATTATATAATTAGTAATTAGTTAATTAATAATTATTAATCATTAATTATATAATAATTAATTAGTTAATTAGAAATATAGTTATTAATTATATAATAGTTAATTAGTTTATTTTTTGGGAAAGATAGTTTCAATGCCCTTTTTATAATTAGTTAATTAGTAATATAATTATAAATTATGCATTATACATTATAATTATTAATTACTATTTACTAAAAATTATTATATAATAATTAATTAGTAAATTAGTAATACAGTTATAAATTATAAATTTTCATTATAATTATTAAATTGTAATTATTAAATATCATTATATAATAATTAATTAGATAATTGTTATATAATTAATTATTAATAGTTACTAATTAACTAATTAATTATTATATAATTAATTATTAATAATACTCATTAAATAATTAAATAATTTATTGTATGTTTCATCCATGTTTTATATTTCATTTATATTGGTCTTGTAGTTTATATTTTATAGGCTTTCAAAGGCACATACTTGGAACATTTTTAAGTTTCAAGTAGGTGGATTTGAAAGATTATAAATTATTTTTCATCAAAATTTATTATGAAATTCTTTTTAGTTTCAAATATTTGTTATATATTTAATCCATGTTTTAAGTTTCATTTATATTGGTCTTATAATTTAAATTTTTATAGACTTTCAAAGTCACGTACTTGAAACATTTTTAAGTTTCGAGTATGTGTCTTTGAAAACTTATAAATTATTTTCCATCAATATTTTTTATGAAATTATTTTTATTTTCAACTATTTTTTATATGTTTAATCCATTTTTTAAGTTTCATTTATGTTTGTCTTATAGTTTATATTTTATATGCTTTCAAAGTCATGTACTTGAAACATTTTTATGCTTCGAGTAGGTATCTTTGAAACCTATCAACATTTTTTAGGAAATTATTTTTGTTTTCAACTATTTCTTATATATTTAATCCATGTTTTAAGTTTCAATTATATTGGTCTTATAGTTTATATTTTATAGTCTTTCAAAGTCACGTACTTGAAATAGAATCCCACATTGGAAATACAAAATGTTCTGCACAGGAAAGGGAGAATTAGAATCCCACATCGGAAATGCAGAATGATTTCTAGGATAAACTCTCTTATAAAAGGAAGCCATGGGTGAGAGTTTCTGTCAGAATCTAGACTGATGTAATGGAAGTACTACTGTATTTTAAATAGCAGATAAATTCTGGTGAAATTTTTATTTTGTTTTTTGTTTTTTTTTTGTTTTGATTATATATATATATATATTTGATGATGCCTTTGATGCGTATTTTTAAAAATATTTTTAACCCAGTTATTTTTAAATATATAGATATATTTTAAAACTTATTAAAAAAACTCTCTTTCATCCCATCGTTTCAGTAACTCTATTTTTTTTGGGTAAATCATTATGGATGAAAATTATAGGATTCAACATAAATAAATTTTTAGTTTTACTTGTGAGGAGAAGCCGGAATTTCAAGAAAATAGTAATAACTAAAAAAATCCACATTATATGATTATGTGCAGCATTTACAGTCATATTTCTTCTTGTGAAACATTGAATAATATCTGGAGAAAAACAGAGATTCCTAGTTTTAGTAATTCTAAAATTTCAAAGCCTAAAAGGGAGATTCTACATGCAGACTATCAATATTTTGATTTTCTTATGGGGAAATCATTGGCTCAAAAGCATTAACATTTTATAACAGCTGTGAATGGTTTTCAGTCACTTGTTGGGTGATAGGTTACCGATGAATATCATTTCATAGAGATTATAAATATAATTTTAAAGGAATTTGAATCTAAAACAACAGTTATAGACGTTGAAAAATATCTTATGAATATAAGATTGGGTGAAGTTATTAGAACTTTAATGAAATATGAAAATTGGTTGAAGCAAGATGTTGAGGAAGAGAAGTAGAAGAATGGAGTTTTTGTGTGTGGAATATTGGTGTTATAACTTTTAGATATAATATCTATAACATTAATATAGTGAAGAGAAGAACTAAATGAAATTTTAATTGTAGTTATTTTTAAATTATTGAAATAAAATTTTCCCAACTTATGATATTTATGAATATAACTATTGGATGGATTGATTTCTTAAAAGATCTTGAAAATAACAGGGAGGAAAAATATAAAAATAACAGATAAAGGGAATCTACTTCAGACACATATGTTATGAATGCAAGAAACCAAGACACATTATACCAGATTTTTCTAGACTAAAGAAGAATGATAATGAGTCTAGAACATCATTGAATTGAAAGGAAAATAAGGTGTTGAGGGTGACTACTAACACTTGAAGAGTAAGTGAAGATACATATTTTGACAATAGTGGTTTATAAAGGGCCTATAACTATATGATAATTAGTTTCAATGGTAGAGTTCCTTAAAGTGAATCATGCTTAATGTATTAGGTAACTATTGATTATCTTATGATTATATATTTAGAATTTGTTTATTCTTATTATTTTCACGATGAAGATAATAATCCAAAATTTTAAGAGATGGATGAATATGTGGCTTTCTTAGAAAAAAGGCATTAAAATTTAATAAAGAGTATTATTCGGATAAATCATCTCTTTATAATTATATAATAGTATTTATAAACATACTCCAGAGTTTAATGTTAAATCCATTTCCATTTCAACTCATTATTATCATAATTTAGTTGTTAAATCAAAGTAAAAATTTAAATATCTTAAAAATCTTATTTTTAATTTTACTTTCAATGAGGATAATTTTGGTAAGATTTTTACATAGTTTAAACCTTCTAAAACATATTCCATAATTGGTTTTACTTCTAGAAATTCACATTTCTAGTCTAATTATTTTGTTTCAAATATTTCACCCTTTTTCACTATGTGTCAAAGGGGAGGTCACTGAAAGTGTGACACCCCATAATTTTAATATGTATTTCTCTTTAAATAAATACTGTGTGCTTGATATCTTGTGATACACTCAACATCAAACTAAAGTGAGCAATGCTTTATCATAGTAGAATATTACCATACAAAATAAAATAAATTGCAAGATAGCCAAATGAAACATAATTAGGAAAATTTAAAAATGAATAAAACCACATGTAAATATTTTTTAATAAAATCAAATGATACAAATTCACTTGGTAAAAATTCCATTCATTCTATTGAAATTTCTTATGTATTTTTATTAAATTTAATACATTTAAAGAATGATATCAATAAAATCTATTAATAAAATTAAAGTAATGATTAGTAAAATAAATTAATAATATATAAGAAATAATTAGGAATTTATATGAACTACTAATTTAATTATTCATGTCTAAACAAAAATCTTTTTTAAAAAATTATTTTTATTATATATTGTATGTTTTTATTTAAATGTTAAATTTATCATAGTTTAAGTTTGAAAATTAATGAAATTTATTTATTATATAAAAAGTGAATAAACATTCATGCATTGATTATTAATTAATTAGTAATAAAGATGAAATTATTTCATGTTAAAAATATTTATTTTTCAATGATTTGTTTTATGTTGTGAATTTTTATTTTAATAAATTTAAATGATCTCTATAAAAGAAATATTTTAATGAAATTAATTATATATATATATATATATAATTTACCAATCATCTAATGATTATTACTTTCTAGGGAATAAGAATAAATTCATATTTATTCTTAAAAACACATTTTTATAAAATAAAATTATGCATTATGAATACTTATATTGAAATGAATTTTTTTCACCTTTATAAATTGAATCCAATGAAATGGATTTCATATTTGGAATCAACATGTCCAAATTTTTTAAGAAGTTCAATTTCTTTTTTATGCAAAAAAAGGGTTGTCCAGGTAAAAGTTAGTCACCTCGGTAAAGGTTAAAATAACGTTAATGGGTTTAAATTTTTGGGTAATGTAACAAATTGACTCAGGTCAAGAAAACCATACACCCAAGTCTTCCATCACATGGTGATAAGAAAAAAAATAATTTAAATAAGTCTTGAATATAAAAAAACAATACACACAACCATAGTACAATATAGAAGAAAAGAAATATAACAAAAAAACATCCAATCCAAGCCAAAACAAGAAAAAACATAAAGTATGACAAATCTCTATATGACTAATAGTCTCCTCCAAACCAACCCTCTAAGAAGGAAAATACCAAATAAGAAGCAAACATGCTAAAAGATTCCCTTTTCTTTTCATGTATCCTACAATGCAACATCTACAACTAGCCAAAGGAAAATGTAGTGTGTGAGAAAAAAGCCCAGTAGGATACCACCATAGAGTTTAAAAAGGTCTAATAACAAGAATTCATTGATTCTAGCATTTAAAACAAAAAAAAATTTACAAATCATTTATCATAAATTAAAAATCCTTTTGTAAATCATTTTCTCTTTGGTTTTCATAAAATCCTTTCATATTCACCAAACTAGAAATATGAAAAGTACAAGTGATAAAAACAAGAATTAAAATGCATACATCATGAGGTAAGAATGTAAAAACATATCAACGAAATACCATCATGTGAATCCATGTGGTACAACCTCATATAAAAACTTGTGAGAAACAATCCATGATAAAAACCATCATGCAATAAATATCCTTAAATGAAAAAGAATGCTATCATTTGGGATCTATCCTATGGTAAAATACATATTATACATAAAATAACCTAATCAGGAAAAACATTGGATCCAACCGATATTGAGTCCTGCCACAATATGTCGATATTAACAAAACAACTACTAGTGGTGCCACACACATTAAGGTTTCCTAAGTCGATTTCCCAACGCACCTAAGGTTCCCAAAGTGTCGAGCTTGCCAAAATACATTTCAAAACCATCCTCAACATTTATAAAACATTTTTTATAGCCAATCTAAACCACTTTGTTATTTGAAAAACCCATTTTCAAATAAAAACAAATATTTGTTAAATAAATTCACTTTAAAATCATTTATCTTTCCAAGAAATCCTTGAAGCCAAAAATCACTTCAATTCAATGAACAACCCAAAGCAATTTACCTAGAACAATAAGAATTTCATTGAATTAACCCATTATATAGAAACACCTACCCCAAAATGGTATATAACTAACTACCTTCAACCATAGATTATAGACTAAGAGACCGACCTTTAAAAGATAAGGCACACTAATAAACCGCAATGGGTTGATTGAAAACACTATTTGATCCAAAATCTAAAACATAAACCACTACTAGAATTCAAGGTATTTGCGACGATTTATTTACGAGGGGATCCCGTCGCAAATACGCTTTTGCAACGAGGCCCTGTCGTAAATAGTCCGTTGTAGAAAATGCCATCGCAAAAAATATTATTTGCGACAGGCCCGTCGCAAATAAGTTTTTTTGCGACGGGAAACTTCACTGTCGCAAATAAGTCTCTTATTATATACTTTATATATATATAAGCTCTTTTGCGACGGGACCGTCGCAAATAACTTTTTGCTATGAGCCCGTAATCTCATCGCAAATGCTTTTTGAAAATATTTGTTTAGACTATTTGCGACGGGCCCATCGACGGGCCCATAATCCCATCACAAATACCTTTTTTAAGAAAAAATTATTTAGACTATTTGCAACGGGATCCCTTCACAACAGATCCCGTCGCAAATAATAAATAAAATTTTAAAAAAATAAATTTAATAAAATTATGATTATTGAAAAATTAATTTTAATATCATTAAAATATTAAAAAAATAAAAAATATTAAAATTCTCAATATTCACAAAAAAATATAAAAAAGTCATAAAATATTATTATGATTATTGAAAAATTAATTTTAATATTATTAAAATAATAAAAAAAATAAAAAATATTAAAATTCTCAATATTCACAAAAAAATTATTAAAAAAATCATAAAATATTATTATGATTATTGAAAAATTAATTTTAATATTATTAAAATAATAAAAAAATAAAAAATATTAAAATCCTCAATATTCACAAAAAATATAAACAAAATCATAAAATATTATTACTATTATTATTATTACTAGTAAAATAAAAAAATATTAAAAAAAATATAATACTGAAAAAATATATTTAATAAAATTATGATTAATGAAACAATAATATTAAAATTATTAAAATAATAAAAAAATAATAAATATTAAAATTCTCAATATTAACAAAAAAAATCATAAAATATTAAAAATTAAATTATGTAATAATCGCACCGATATAAAAGATAGAAACTGTAAATAGTTCATATTACAAAAAATTTAAATTCAAATGTTTCTGACATAAAAAATCACTGGGAGGGTCGTCTTCTGGAGGATGTGGAGGAGCTGAAGGAGCTGGTGGAGGAAACTTCATCCCTAAACTACAAGTCAGATGGTGCATGTACTCCATCTGCTCGTGATGATGCTGCTGTCATCGACGCATCTCCTCCTCGTACTGCTGCTGCTGCTACTGCCATCGACGCATCTCCTCTTCCTTGTGCCATGACATCATTGACGCTGTGTTATGAGACATAAATAAACATTACAGCCTGGGTGTAAGGGGGAAATATCCCAACTGTTTTATAGGAATCGATCCAAACATCCCTGGTTGAGCTTCTTTATACCTCGATTGTCCACATGTTGGACAACTATCCAACGAATCATTTTTACCAGAATATAAGATGCAATCACTTGCACATGCATGAATCTTCCGATAACTAATGCCTAGATTACGAACCAACCTCTTACTCTCATATTAATTTGCAGACAATACATTTCCTTCAGGTAATAGTGTTTTAACCAAAGAAAATATCTGATCAAAACATTTGTTTGACATTGAATTATCTGATTTAATAGCAATAAATTTTGCAACCGCTCTTAATTTTCTTATCTTGTAATCAGGATATAATGCATCCTCATCAGACCTCAACAACTCATAAAATTCGGATGGTGCCAACTCAGGAGTTAAATCAATATCATCATGAGTTTCAGTTTGTTGAAAAGATGGAACTGCAACATCATGTACTAATTTTTGGAACTGTGTTGGATCTGGAATCAAGTTATTAGTATCTTCTCTGGAACTGCGTTCACCATGTTGATACCAAAAAACATAATCTGGTTGAAAACAAAACCACAAGAGATGTCCCCCAACCTTGTCAAATGTGTCAAACGTTCTCAGAGCAAATTTTTTACAAGGACACTTAATTGTGCCTTCTGAAACATATTCTATTTTGATGATGCAAATGCTAAGAAAGCTTCAACACCCTCAATATATACAGGATTTAAACCAGAACCATTTGGATTTCTGCACTGATTTATCCCAGTGTGATCATCTAATAATGACTGATTTTGACTTCCTTGTTCCATATTTTTCTACAAAATATAAAATCATCACTTTTTTGGAATAATTTGAAATTATAAAAATACTATCTAAAAAAAGAAGATAAATAATTACTACTACTTCTTAATAATCACCATTAATTAAAGGCGACACAATTTCCAGTGGATTTACAACTACTGTTTTGTTCAACGACTCATTTAATTACATCTTTCTCACACTAATTATTACTATTTATTACTATTTATTGCTAATTATTCCTATTTATTACTAATTATTCTTATTTATTACTAATTATTTTTATTTATAACTAATTATTCAAATTTATTACTAACTATTACTATTTATTACTAAATATTAATATTTATTACTAAGTATTACAATTTATTAATATTTATTATTATTTATTACTATTTGTTACTATTTGTTACTAATTATTACTAATTATTACAATTTATTACTAATTAATACAATTTATTCCTTTTTATTACTAATTATTCCTAATTATTTCTAATTATTTCTAATTATTGCTAATTATTGCTAATTATTCCTAATTATTCCTAATTATTCCTAATTATTTCTAATTATTACAATTTATTCCTATTTATTGCTAATTATTGCTAATTATTCCTAATTATTTCTAATTATTCCTAATTATTCCTAATTATTATTATTTATTAGTAATTATTACTAATTATTAGTATTTATTAGTAATTATAACTAATTAGTTCTAATTATTTCTAATTATTCCTAATTATTGCTAATTATTCCAATTTATTACTATTTATTGATAATTATTGGTAATTATTGCTAATTATTCCTAATTATTACTAATTATTCCTAATTATTAGTGTTTATTAGTAATTATTACTAATTATTAGTATTTATTAGTAATTATTTCTAATTATAGCTAATTATTACTAATTGTTGCTAATTATTCCTAATTATTGCTAATTATAACTAATTATTGATAATTATTACTAATTATTGCTAAATATGAGTATTTATTCCCAATTATTAGTAAATATTACTAATTATTAGTATTTATTCCTAATTATTACTAATTATTCCTAATTATTACTAATTATTCCTAATTATTACTAATTATTCCTAATTATTACTAATTATTCCTATTTATTAATATTTATTGCTATTTATTACTAATTATTGCTATTTATTACTAATTATCGCTAATTGTTGCTAATTATTGCTAATTAATCCTAATTATTTCTAATTATTTCTATTTATTTCTAATTATTGCTAATTATTGCTAATTATTGCTAATTATTGCTAATTATTGCTAATTATTGCTAATTATTGCTAATTATTCCTAATTATTGCTATTTATTGCTTATTATTAGTATTTATTTCTAATTATTAGTATTTATTAGTAGTTATTACTAATTATTAGTATTTATTACTAATTATTACAATTTATTTCTAATTATTACAATTTTTTACTAATTATTGCAATTTTTTACTAATTATTATTAATTATTGCTGATTATTGCTAATTATTACTAATTATTGCTAATTATTACTAATTATTGCTAATTATTCCTAATTATTGCTAATTATTCCTAATTATTGCTAATTATTACTAATTATTAGTAAGTATTACTAATTATAAGTATTTATTCCTAATTATTCGCAATTATTCCTAATTATTACTAATTATTCCTAATTATTACTAATTATTCCCAATTATTCCCAATTATTACTATTTATTAATATTTATTACTAATTATTGCTAATTATTGCTAATTATTACTAATTATTCCTAATTATTGCTAATTATTGCTATTTATTTCTATTTATTGCTAATTATTTCTAATTATTCCTAATTATTCCTAATTATTGCTAATTATTAGTATTTATTAGTAATTATTAGTATTTATTACTAATCATTACAATTTATTACTAATTATTACAATTTATTACTAACGATTAAAATTTATTACTAATTATTATTAGTTATTCCGAATTATTATTAATTATTCTTAATTATTACTAATTATTCCTATTTATTACTAATTATTTCTATTTTTTACCATTTATTGCTATTTATTACTAATTATTGCTATTTATTTCTATTTATTGCTAATTATTCCTAATTATTGCTAATTATTACTAATTATTGCTAATTATTACTAATTATTTCTAATTATTACTAATTATTGCTAATTATTTCTATTTATTTCTAATTATTGCTAATTATTTCTAATTATTGCTAATTATTTCTAATTATTGCTAATTATTGCTAATTATTAGTATTTATTGCTAATTATTAGTATTTATTAGTATTTATTAGTATTTATTAGTATTTATTAGTATTTATTACTAAATATTACAATTTATTACTAATTATTACAATTTATTACTAATTATTACAATTTATTACTAATTATTATTAAATATTGCTATTTATTTCTATTTATTACTAATTGTTGCTAATCATTACAAATTATTGTTAATTATTCCTAATTATTGCTAATTATTCCTAATTATTCCTAATTATTACTAATTATTAATATTTATTCCTAATTATTCCTAATTATTTCTAATTATTCCTAATTATTCCTAATTATTCCTAATTATTCATAATTATTACTAATTATTCCTATTTATTACTATTTATTGATATTTATTACCAATTATTATTAATTACTACAAATTAATTATATACATTAATAATTATCGTTAATAATTAATAATTACTACTAATTATTAAAAATTAATACTAAAAATTTCAATTTATTAGTACAAATAAATACCAATGACAAAACAATTTAAATTTAATTTAATTACAACTAATCAACAATAAAAAAAATTAACATAAAAAATAAAATAAATAATAAATTAAAAAAAACATAAATACCTTAAAGACTGATTTTCTATTGATGCAGACGGCTTCACAACTTTTTCGTGAACAAAAAAATTAACTTAGAAAAATTCTCTCTCTAAAATCCGAGTTTAGAGAGAGACATGATCTAAAATTTGAGAGGAATGAGAGGAAAAACAGATGAAGGTATATATAGGTTAGATTATTTGCGACGGGATACCAGTCGCAAATAGTATCTTTTGCGACGGGACCCGTCGCAAATACCTACGCCAACTTTAATTACTGTCGGTGGTTAAAAAGTTATTTGCGACGGGACCCGTCGCAAATAGTCCCTACCGACACACCTTTTGCGACGGGACGACATCCCGTCACAAAAAGTTATAAACCGCAGTCGGTTATTTGCGACGAGACTTATCGCAAATACTTAACTATTTGCGACGGTGAGATCCCACCATCGCAAATAACCTTCGCGCGGTTTGGCGCGCTATCCGCGCCAAACTATTTGCGACAGAAGACGAAGTCCCGTCGCAAATAGTTGGTTATTTGTGACGGGTCGTTACCCCCGTCCCAAAAGGCCCGTCGCAAAAATCCCTTTTTTCCCTAGTGAACCTAGAAACAACAATTTCCACGGCCAAAGGAAAGATAAATAAGAAGGAATTCTTACCCGGATAGGCACACCACAACAACCCTGATGATCGATCATCGAACGAATGATCTAAAAGGAGAAGAGAACTCCAAAATCACATAGAGTGAGATCTAGGTCAAGAGAGGGTGGTTTCATATGAAATGAAAGAATAAACACCCATATATCGCCCAAAAAAACCCATGTCGTCATATTTACGTGGCATGTGATCCCATTGCATAACTTGTATTACACATAGGCTGAAAATTCTAAAAAATGCATCACCTTTTTATAAAAACCCGATTTTATCCATTACAAATGTGAAATCCAAACACAATGCATGTAAAATTCACTCCCTAAACCAGATTCATAGAATCTTCCCAACAACTATTACATGGTGTGAAAACCCTTTACACTGCATGTAATCACCCAAAAGATAGAAAATGGACCATAATCTGCATAAAAACACAAAAATCACCATTATCTTACCCAAACATAGAGATAACCTTGTATGGACTTTGACACATTTATACACAAAATCCATTAATTCAAACAAACATCCATCCCTAAACTTTAGGTCATTTTCACCAATAAAGGCTCTTCATCCCTGAGAATCCAAAAATGTACCCAATCAAGGATGATAAAAAAATTATGAATAAGGGAGTACCTGGATAGCATAACGGGGTGTTATAATATCCCCACCATAAATGTTTTCTTCCCCTAGAAAGTCCTCATATTTATGGACTCAGAAAAAGTGATGGTCACCACTATATCATCAATAATTCCCTCTCCCACATATCGTGGCTATCCCACCCACACTTTGACAATACTGAGACTATAGGAGTCATTTTACCATGCAATACCTTCTCTCAGCGATCCAAAATTTGAATTGGATGCTCAACCAAAGTGGTTCCGGTCTCAAGATCAAAATTCTCACATCCAATAACATGGGGAGGATCCGATATATACCTCATCATCTAGGAAACATGAATTACATTTTGGATAAATGTAAAACTGGATGGAAAGTAAAACTAATAGGCTACCTTCCCCAATCATTTAACAATCTCAAAGGGGAACACAAACCTCAATGTCAACTTACCCTGCTTACCCAACCAATGATGTCCCAATTAAGGTGAAACTATAAGAAAAAACTTGATTACCAACTTCAAACTCTGGTGTTCGATGATGATGGTCCACATAAAATTTTTGATGACTTTTTGTCATGATCAATCTCATCTAAATCAACTGCACCATCTCTACCATCTCTTAATAAGAATCAACCCTACTAAGGACCACTCTCCCAACTCTTCCCAGCATGAGGGAGATCTACATGGATACACATAAAAATCCTCAAAGGGTGTTATATAAATTTATTCTTAATAACTATTATTAAAGAAAAACTCTACCATAGGCAAATGAATTTCTCAAAATCATCCAAAATCATGCACACAAGCCCAAAGAATATCCTTAAGTGCATGGATATCCATTTATATCTTTCCATCTATTCGCGGATGATAATTAGTTCTCAATATGATATGGGAACCCATCACCTCCTATAAATCATTTAAAAACATGGATATGAACCTCAGGTACCTATTAGATACAACCATAGAGGGAGCCCCATAAATTCTAACAATCTATCAAACATACATGCCTCCAATATATTCCATATTTTTCACCTCATTGATAGAGAGGAAATGCTCTGATTTCACGAGTCATCCAATTATAACCCATATCACATCTTTCCCATTAGGACTCTGTGGAAAACTAATGAAAAAATCCATGTAAATATAATCCCACTTCCACACCAGAATGGGTATGGGCTATAATAAATCCACTGGTATCTGGTGTTCCACCTTAATTATCTAACAAATAAGACATCGCAATACAAAATCCACAATCGGTTACTTCAACCTCAGTCACCAATACTGATGTCTCAAATCATGATACATCTTGGTATCCATAGGGTTAATAGACCAATAAGACCGTTTTCCACTATATTTAAAATTCTACCATAGGGAAAATAGAACAACCAACCAACTACAGAAGCATAAAGTGCCACTAGGAGACCGAGACCACTCACCCGATGTCTCCCCACCATAAAGAATTTTACAAAACCATTGGAACTTGGTTTCTATCACATGCTTGATCCAAAATCACTCATCAAAAGATGAGTCAACTTTTATAAAATACAATAAAACATATCCACCAACCTCTTTTACTCCCAATCTCATCTCAGCAAACAAACTCATTTGAGACCACTCTATAACTGATTCCTTCACGGCTTGTGTTGGTAATTTTCTACTCAATACATCAGTAACCACATTTCCCTTCCATGATATATACCCAATATCAAAATAAAATTTCTAAAGGTACTCCAACCAGTATCTCTATCATAAATTCAGATCCCCCTGATTAAAAATATATTTATGGCTCTTACGATCAAAATATATGGTAAAACTCTCCTCAAATAGATAATGTCACCACATTTTGAGTGAATGTATAAAAAATACTAATTAAATATATTTGGTAGGTTAGTTATTCTCATGAGTTTTTAACTAGCGTGAGCCATATACCACCACATGTTTCCCCAACATCAAGACACAACCCAAACTCGTACCAAAAGCATTTTAGAAAAAATCATAATCAAAAACTTATTTCATAAGGATTAAAATAGGTGATGAATTCAACCACACATTTAGCTCCTCAAAATATCTCTAGAAAGTTTCATTCCACTCAAAATTTACTCCCTTACAGGTTAAATCATTCATCAACAACGTGTTCTTGTAGAAATATGAACAACCCTTCTATAGTAACCAACCAAAACCTAGAATCTTTGGATCTCAAACACATTTTTTAGAAACTCCAATGACATAACATCCTGTACCATTTTAGGATCCATTGAGATGCCCCTATCAAATATCACATGTCTTATAAATTTCACTTCCCATATCCAAAAATCGCATTTGGAATGCTTACCAAAAAGTTAATGTTCTTTAAAATTTCAAATAATGATACCCAAATGGTCTCTATTATCATCCTATGTATTAAAGTACACTAAAATATCATCCATGAATACAACTAAAAAACATTATGAGAACTAGTGAAAGATCTCTTTTATTAAAACTATAAACACTATAGGGGCGTTAGTTATACCAAATGAAATAACCATAAACTCAAAATGACCATACCGACTCCTAAATGTTGTCTTAGGTATATCATATTCTCGGACCCTCAACTAGTGGTACCCTAACCAAAGGTCAATATTTGAAAACTAACATACCCTTATAATCTGGTCAAAAGGCCATCAATCCTTGGAATATGATATTTGTTCTTAAAGGTCACCCAATTTGACTTATTATATTTAATACAGTGTTTGAGACTCCCATATTCCTTATCGGAAAAGAGGACAAGAGAAGCCCATGGTAAAACTTTGGGAAGGATAAATCATTTAGACTCTATCCCCTCAAGATGGATCTTAAGTTTCACCAAATTAACTAGATCCATTAGATATGGTGGTATATAAATGGGCATCATACCAGGGATCATATCAATAGTAAAATCAACCTCTATCTATGGAAGTAAACTCAAAAAATCATTTGGAAAGACCTCAGGGTATGCACACACCACCATAGGGAATTCAAACACCTAAAAAAGGGTCAAATACATCAATAAACATCTCTAAAAACTAGCATGATATTACCCCAACATAAGGAACAACATGCCCTACCATTTATGATCTAGAGTCCAACTCACCCAAAAAAACATTAGTGATCCCATCAATAGATAAAAACTGTACCCAATGGTGATAATAGTCTAGATAGTTTTTAAACACTGATAATCCAATCCATGTTTATAATTATGTTGAATATGTCAATATTAAGAACTATAAAGTTTCATACCACCTCAACGTTGGTTATCATCACCCGACACGTGAGACATTTAAATCCTTTCTTGGACCTATTTCCTAAATTTGTGCAAAGATAAAACAAAAATGGAATATGTTCCAAGAAAATGCCCAACAAATCAACCTTATTTGATGATATGAAAGAATTATTATCACCTATATCAAACAAATATAGCATCATGAAAGACCAAATAAACATCATACCTCTAACTATAGTCGACCCTACTTCAGATTCCTCTGAGGCATAATCCACTGCATATATACATCTGGTCTCAACCCCTCCCTATGATTTCATAGCCACATGAACACCCCCCTTAATACGAGGATATGACCCACCACCATTGGAATCATTTACACAAACCTACAATCCCTTGGTGAATGAGGATCCTGCCTTATTGCCCTGGGATTTTATGACAACCCTTCTTTTTATTACACAATTAAACATAATTTATTACATAAAATTCACTTGATACAACATAGAATATTGATAGGTCTTGTGTATTTGGGGCTTAGGATCATTACATAACAACTTAAAACATGAAATACAACATCTTTATTGAAAACTTCCTTTATATGACCACGACATTACCTCATACTTAGAATTGCATGGGATAACCTGAGGACATGCATAAGAAAAGGGTGAGCTATAAAGAACAATAATGGAATAATCATGGAATAACATGAGGAATAAAATACATTTTAGATAATAGTCAAATCAATAGAGCACAATTGAAGCATAAACCTAAAGGCATGATAAATCATGATAATCATAACATGGAAATGTGGCAACAACACTTAACATGGAATTAGCATAAGCCAAGGCTCATTGCACATGAAGCATGAGTAAACCCTCATTGCACATTATGATTTACCAGAAGTGGAGGCTAGCCAAACAGAAATTCAGGAGCTGGATTCTCAGACCACTCGTTCAGATGATAAGAAGGTGAGTACATCCTTGGAAGTTCCATATGATCAACATGCTATGGTTAGTGTGCAGGGGCTGAGCACCCCAGCTACGCAAGTGAGGTGGTCAAAGCATGGGAAAGATATCAATGAGGAGGTACAAGAGGATGCATGGAAGAAGGTTAGAACAAGAATCCAAAAGAAGAATGATAAAAGAATTTATGAAATGAAAAGAAGAGAGATTTCTCAAGAGGATAACTCTGATGAGGATTAAAAACCTTTCCCCAACAAGCAGCGGAAATAGAATCCAAATACAATGGAGGGTGAGGGAGGGGGCGTGGGCGTGGGCGCGTCAATATAGATCTCTGGAATGAGATGCGGAGCAAGGAGAAGATCATCACCGAGAAAATCAGAAATAATATTGGTCCCTCGTAAAGGGGTTCTTGAAAACTTCGTTCTGTTTTGTTTGCTTTTGATTTTGGCTTCCTTGATGTCTCTCCGAACTTTTTCTTTTAATAAAATAATTTGGGGCCTTCCCCCACCTTAAAAAAAAATAAGAACTCATACAAATGGTTGATGAGAGAGAAAGGGGTGTCTCATAATATATACATGACATGGACAGTAAGGGGGTCATATAGATACATGTCCCAACAAATGTAATGGAATTTAGATTCATGATACAAAAGAATTTCTTGAATGAAAATGCGGAGAGAGAAATTCCTTTCGGAATTTCGGCATAGTAACAGGTGTACATGGGAGGAATTTAATGAGAGAGAAAGGGGTCTCCCATCATTAAAACATAAATAGGGAAGTATTTGAGAGGTTAAAAACCATACCCCAACATTTATAATTTAAATTAAAAGGGCATAACAATTTAATGAATATTGGACAAAAATGAGAAAGGAAGAAAAACCCTTACATGGAAGTGTGCTTCCAAAGGCTTGAGAGTGGCTTATTGAGAGCTTGGGGCACCTTGGAAGGATTGTAGAGAGAGGAGAAAAGAGTTTAGATGAACTCTAAAGGCTTTTAATGAGGAGGAAGTGGGAGCTTGGGTGGGTTTATATAGGAAAGATGAGGTAATTATTTATTATTTAGGTTTGGGACACCTCACATTAAACTAATCCAAACCACAAACCAACCCATGGTTTTTGCCCATGTTTTTTGTAAAAGGGAAGTGGAAAAAGATATTTTATAAGGACAAAGTCCGAACTTCTTAAAATAATGGGGTTGATTATGTGGAGGTGAGTCACACTCCCAAGGAAAATAATTTAAAAAGACAAAGTGTTTAAAAAGTCTTGAAGGGTCCACTAAAGCTTTGTAAAATAAGTCAAACAAACCAAAAGTCATATTATTTTAATGGTAAAACATATATTGTCCAAACATAAAGTTTATAGTATTTTATTACATCACTATTGGGTCATTATGATGTCATAAAACACATTATATATTTAAACGGTATTTAATTTTTACCCAAAAATTTGACTGTCTTAGAAAATTATGAAAAATTCACCATTGGAAAATTTAGACATACTGATTCTAGAAATAATATTCATTTTATCTAAATAATTTTCTAAATAAGTTAATTTTCACTTTTAAAATAAAAACCGACATTTATTGAAAATTCATGGGTTTTGAAAAAAATAGCTTTCAAACCTTAATAAAAATTATAATTGCATTCATAAAATTATACAATCATTTATATTTAATAAAAATTAATAATAATAATAATAATTTATTAAAATATTATTTAATTCAAAAATACATTTATTCATCAAAATAGATTTCTTAGTTGAACATTAACTAAAAATACTATTTGTGCTTTAAAAACTATTTACAAGGTAACAATAATAAAATGAAAGTATATTCATTATTATATACAAAAATAATGTACATAACCATAGTACTAGGGTCTTGTTACATAACCCCTTCTAATACCCACATAAGACCGAAGAGTAAGGTGTGTGATGGTGACATACTCTTGGGGTGGCTCATATAAGATTTCTCGGGTGGTAATCTCTTTCAACTTCCATTTCTCTCATAGGTGGTTCTGATCAAGCTTAACGTGTTCAAGCTCGGCTTGATATTGGTCAAGAGAGAATCCCAATGATGCCACCTCCTTTCCGAGATCTGAAAAATGGGCTTCATATGGGGAAAGTCTACTGGATGAGGTCATCACTTCCTTTGTCTGAGTAAATTGGATTTGTTAAAGCCCATATTTATACTAATCATGTGATCACTGTTCAATGGCTACAATAGTAATGATCACAATTATTAATGGTATTTTAAAATCCCAAAACATAAAACAAAATAAGTGAATATGTTTTATAACCATTTCACATATTAAGACATTTAATTTAGATCAAGAGGGATTTTCATTAACAAAAGTTTGGGTTGTTACAAATATCCTATCATAAAGGCATTTCAGATGAACAAATCATCCACAAAGATGAAAATTATTGGGAATATCCACAAAATTCCCCTTGGTATAACCAATACACCCACATTATTAGTAAGAAATATGTTATTGTCCTACAAAATCCCCTGAAACTAGTCCTAAATAATATTTTCTACCTTTATGCTTTTTTTTGGCCAAAAGATACACCTTGGATAACAACTACACCAGCTGAAACTTCATCCAAACCTTTATTCATATATCTATCTGACTCATCCAAAGATAATTTGTCAACTAAAACAAAAAATGTTTGAAGAAATATGAGAATCAACATTGAACAAATATATGGCCTCAGAAAAAACTCAAACCTCTGATCCTTTTGGTACTTATTAGTGACAAGCTCCGATTCTAGATGAATCAACTTAGAAAAGTAGGTGGAATACTCTAGAATGGTATGATCCCCTTAATCAAAGGTCAAAATATCTTTGTTCTTTGTCGCACATAACATCTTTGTGTGAAAATTTTTCTTAAATATTTTCTTGAAATATGTCTTGGTAAGATTTTCATGCAACTTAGCTTTCACAATATAGTCCCACTATCTCCTTCTCGGTCCCTCGAGCATGTTTGTGGAAAAACACACATTTGAGTCTTTTGGAGTCTTCACGAAGTTGAATATCCTCTCAATACTCTCAAGACACTCCTCATATTCCTGGGGTCCTTTTCACCAAGTAAGATGGTTGGATGCTTCTTAGTAAACTTAGAAACATGATCCACTAAACATCTTGGGTTCCCAACACCCACTTAACCCAGTTTTTGAATAATGTGGATTACAACTTCTACCAAAGAAGGTTCCACTTGTAGATTTACCTATAGATCCTATATCTCATATTCCTATATCAGATTTGGAAGATCTCTCCTTGGAGGCATTATTTAATAAATAAAAGACAATACCCAATTAGATAATGATCACATTTCAAAATAATATGACTACTTTCATAATTCAAACCAATGATTTAAAAGAATAATAATTTAAAGCAATTATGAATTCTTCCAATAAAATACATTACCTAAAAAGGAATAGGTCAATTTAAATAAAATTCCCATACATTTAATTCAAATGACCTAAAACACAAAGTCTAAAATCTAGTAAAAATTACATGTCTTCCCATGGAAACTTGGGTTCAGTCACAGGAGTGATCTAGCCAAGCCCCTTTTCTTCACTTACTATCCAAATTATAATAGTCCTAGATCTTATCTACCCAAGACAAGGAACCAAACTTAAGTAGTGTTAACACACTTTATGATAAACCTTTTTTCTAAAACCAAATTGTAATAGACCAACCCGGGTCAACCAAACCATACACCCAAGTCTACCAGCACATGGTGAGGTGAAACAAAGATAAAGGAAACAAGTCTTGAATATAACCAAAACATGATGCAAAACCAGAGCACAATGTGGAAGAAAATAAATATATCCAAAAAACATACAATCTAATCCAAAACTGGCTAAACCCTAAAGTATAACAAATATACATATGTCCAAAAGTCACCTTCAAACCACCTTGCAACAAAGGAAAATACTAAATGAGAATTCGACATGCTACAAGATTACCTTACCTTTACCTATATCCTGCAATACAATATCTATAACCACCAAAGAAAAAAGTTTTGTGTGAGAAAAAATCCTATTAGGATGCAACCATAGTGTCTATACAAAGTCTAATAACAATAATGATGTAATTATAGCTTTTAAAATAAAAACTATTTTACAAAGCATTTATCATAAATCCAAAATCCTTGTGTAAATCATTTTATCTTTTGTTTTCATAAAATCCTTTCATATTCACAAAACTAAAAATATAAAAATTAGAAGTGATAAAAACATTAATACCAATCCATACATCAAGAGGTAAGAATGTAAACACATATCAATGAAATACCATCAATAAAATCCATGTGATACAACCTCATATAAAAACCCATGAGAAACAATCCATGATAAAACCCATCATGCGATAAAAAAACCCATAAATGACCAAGAACACTATCATTAGGGATAGAGACTATGATAAAATACCTAATATACCTAAAAGATCCTAATTCATGCCAAACACTGTATACAACTGATATCGAGTCCTGCTAAAGTCTTTCAATATTAACAAAACAACCAAAAGTGGTGCCACACATAATAAGGTTACTCAAGTATATTTACTAATGACCCCAAGGTTCCCAAAGTGTAAATATTGTCAAAATACATTTAAAATCAATCCTCAAAATTTATAAAAAAAATTTCAAATCCAATCAAAATAACTTCTTTGTTTGAAAAACCAATTTCCAAATCAAAACAAATTCTGTTTTTAAAAGAAAATACCTTTAAAATCATTTATCTTTTTAAGAAATCCTTGAAACTACAAATCACTTCAATTAAATGAAAAACCAAAGGAATTTACCAAGAACAATATGAATTTCATTTAATTAACCCATTTTAGGAAAACACTTACCTCAAAATGGTATAAACCTAGATGACTTTGACCATAATGAATGGAAACCAACAAGTCAACCTTAGAAAGAAAAGGCATGCTAACAAACTAAAAAAGATCAATTGAAAACACTATATGATCACATATCTGAAATGTAAACATAGAAAACATAGTTCCCATGGATAAAATAAAGAAAAAAGGAACACTTACCTAAAGAGTCACACTACAAAAACCCTGATGATCGATTACCAGATGAATGATTCGAAAGGAGAAGAGATATCTAAAATCACCTAGGGTGAGATCTAGGTCGAGAGAAGGAGACTGCATGTGGAATGAAAGAATAAACACCTGTACAATTACATAAAAATACATGTCATGATATTTACAAGGAATGTGATTCCATTTCACAACTTTAATTACACTAAGGTTTAAAATTATAAAAAATGCATCACGTTTTTATAAAAACCCGATTTTATCCATTACACGATGTGAAATCCAAAAACATGGCATCTAAACATCACGCTCTAAACCAGATTTATAGAATATTCCCAATGACTATTACATGGAATGAAATCCCTTTATACTGCATGATATTAACCAAAATATAGATAACATACTGGAATCTATATAAAAATTTGAAAACTACCTTCAGTATTCTCCAAACTTAGATAGAACCCAATAATGCCTTTGAAAAATTTACACCCAGACTCCATTAATTCAAAAAAATGCACATCCCTTAACTTTAGGTCAATTTTCCCAGTAAAAGAAATTCATCTCTAAGAATCCCAAAAATGCACCCAAGCAAGGATGATAATAAAATCATGAACAAGAGAGTACCTAAATAGCATAATGGGGTGTTACAATATCCCCACCATAAATTATTTATTACCCTAAAAAGTACTAGGATTCCTAGACTTGAAAAAAGTAAAGGTCACTACTATATCATCAACAATTATATCTCCCACATATCATCTCTATCACACCCACACTACCATAATACCAGGACAAGAGGAGTCGTTTTACAGTTTCATACCTTCTCTCAGTAATCCATAATCTGAACTGGATGCTCAACCAAGGTGGTGTCGGTCTTAAGATCAAAATCCTCCCATATAATAACATGGGGAGGATATGATATATACCACCTCATATGGGAATCATGAATCACATCATGGATATATTTAAAGGCTCATGGTAATTACAACTGATAGGCCACCTTCCCCAGTCCTTCAACGATCTCAAAGGGGAACAAAAACCTCAATGTCAAATAACCCTTCTTACCCAACTGATGATGTCCCAAGAAGGTGAAAATATAAGAAAAAACCTGATTACCAACTTCAAAATTCAGTGGCTAATGATGATGGTCCATATAATATTTCAGAAAACTTTGTTCCATAATCAATCTTCTCTGGATCAACTACACCATCTTTGTCATCTCCTAAATAAGACTCGACCCAACCAAGGACCACTCTCCCAAATATTCCCAACATAAGGGAGATCTTCATGGACTCCCATACAAATCCTTGAAGGGTGTTATCTTAATCGAGGCCTAATAACTATTAATAAATGAAAACTCGACTAGAGGAAAATTCTTTTCTCAACATCCTCTAATATCATGCATACTAGTCCAAATCATATCATAAAAAACCTGGATTTCCCTCTTCATCATTCCATCCATCTACGAATGATAATACATGCCCAATATAATCTGGTAATCCATCGTCTCCTGTAAATCATTCCAGAACATGGATGTGAATCTTGGGTCCCTTTTAGATAAAACCACAGAGATATCCCCATGAAGTCTCACAATCTCTCAAACATACATTTCCCCGAGCTATTCCACATTTTCATCTCCTTGATAGGGAGGAAATGCACCAATTTTGGGGGTTAATCAATTATAACCGATATCGAATTCTTCACATTAGGATTATTTGGAAAACCAATGATAAAATCCATGGAAATATAATCCCTCTTCTACACAAGAATGGGTAAGGGATAAAATAACACTAAAGGCCTCTAGTGTTCCACCTTAATTCTCTAACAAGTAAGACATCACGATAGAAAATCCACAATTGACTACCTCATCCCAGGTCACCAATACCTATGTTTGAAATTGTAATACATATTTGTATCCCTAGGGTTCATAGACCAATAAGGATGATTTCCACTTTATATAAACTCCTACCTCAGGGAAATAGAACAACTAAACAACTAAAGGATCAAAAAATTGCACTAGGAGACTCAGACCACTCGCCCAAGGTCTCTCCACCATAAAGGCTTTTACCAAAGCATTGGAACTTGGTGTCTCTCGCCTGCTTGATCCAAACTCACTCATCAAAATATGAGTTAGATTTCATAAAATACAATAAAATCTATCCACCAAACTCTTTTTCTCCCAACATCATCTCATTAAATAAACTCATCTAAGACCAATCTGTAACTGATTACTCCAAGTCTTGTGTTGGTAATTTTATGATCAACGCATCATTAACCACATTTCCCTTCCTTGGGATGTATTCAATATCAAAATAAAATGTATAAAGGTACTCCACCCAACATCTCTATCTCAAATTCAGACCCCCCTAATTAAAAATATATTTTAGGCTCTTATGATCAGAATATATAGTAAAATGCTCCCCAAAGAGGTAATGTCACCACATTTTGAGTGCTTGTATAACCACTGCCAATTCAAGATCTTGGGTTGGGTAGTTCTTCTCATGAGGGTGTAATGGGTGTGAGCCATAGGCCATCACCTATTTCCCCTACATCAAGACACATCCCAAACATGTACTAGAAGAATTGTAGAAAACATCATAACCCAAAACCTATTTTTAAATAATTAAAACTAGTGATGAAGTCAAACTCACATTTAACTCCCCAAAAGATCTCTAAAAATTTCTATTCCACTAAAAGTTTACACCCTTACGGGTTAAAGTATTCTTTGAATATGTGATCTTGGAGAAATCCTAAACAAACCATCTATAGTAACCAACCAAACCCAAGAATATTCAAATATCAAACACATCTTTAGGTAGCTCCCATGACATAACATCTTGTACCTTTTCAAGATCCACTAATATGACCCTATCAAATATCACATGTACTAGAAATTTCACTTCCCAGATCCAAAAGTTACATTTGGAAAGCTTAACATAAATAAAATGATCTTTAAAGGTTTGAATAATGATATCCAAATGGTCCCTATTCTCATCCTTTGTATTGGAGTACACCAAAATATCATCCATGAACACAACAAAAAAAGATTCCAAGAACTGATGAATAATCTAGTTTATAAAAACTATAAACACTATAGGAGAGTTAGTTAGATTGAATGGAATAACCATAAACAAAAAATGACCATACCAACTCCTAAAGGTTTTCTTAGGTGTATCATCTTCTCGGACCCTCAACTGGTGGTACCCTGGATGAAGTTTAATCTTTGAAAAACAACATACCCATCAAAGCTGGTCAAAAATGTCATAAATACTTAGAAAAGGATATTTTTTCTTAAAGGTCACCCGATTCAAATTCTAATAATCAATACAGTGTTTGCAACTCCTATATTACTTATTAGAAAATAGGACAATTTATTCTCATGGTGACATGTTAGGATGAATAAATCCTTTGGTATCTAGGTCCTCATGTTGGATCATAAGTTTCACCAAATTAATTGGTTCCATTTGATATGATGGTATAGAAATGGGCATCTTTACTGGGAGCTAGTCAGTAGAAAGATCAACCTATCCCTATGAAAGTAAACTCGAAAATCAACTCGAAATACCTCAGAATATGAAAAACCACTATAAAAATTTGACCACCTAAAAAAGGGTCAACTACATTAAAAAAAATCTATAAAAACTGGAAAGAGATTACCCCCAACATAAGGAAAAACAGGCTCTTCCCTTCCTAATATAGAGTCCCACTCACCCTAAAAAACATGAGTAACCCCCATTGATAGATAAGAACTATATCTAGTGGTGATAATAGTCTATATAATCCTTAACACTAATCATCCAATCCATGTTGATAATCAAGTAAAAGGTGTCAATATCTAGAACTAAAAATTTCCATACCACCTCAAAGTTGGCTATAATCACTCGACATGCGAGGCATTTAAAACCTTAATTGGACCTCTTTCCCATTTTTTTTGGAAAGATACTATTTCTGATGCTTTTGTTAGGGCAAGTGCATCCTTCTGTGGAGGATACAAAGCTGTTTTCCTACATTCCCACTTTCCAAAGGCAGGCGACATTCGTTCCTTATCCAGGGACATTTTCTCGATTGAAATGAGATGATGGGATGTTGGTTCTTACTTCCGTGGATTACTCCTCAAAACTTGTCACCTAGTCTGGGTCTCCCTTATAGATTAAGTCTTGGTTCGTGAATCTAGTTCCCGGTTCCATATCTTTGTGTACACTGGTTAATTACACTACTTCTGTCAGGAAATTCCATGGGGCATTGATATGGTAGCAACCTTCGGTCAGAGTAGATGACAACATCAGGCATGTCAGGGAATCTCTGGATGCGTGGAAATTGGGGAACCTATATTCTTTACCATAAGAGGGAATATCAAGGGAACAGAACCTGAGGCATCCCACATCAGTCATGGGGTATCTTATATTGGAGGCATGTATCTCATTCTTTCCTTAGATTCCCATGTTTAACATGGGATATGCTGCGAGCTTAACATCTAGTGGATATGGTTACGCCAAAGGCATGCCTTCCAAGGTTTTCGTCAGGCATCTCATGTTTAACACGAGGTAGGATGTGAGTTTAACATCTTACGGAGATAGAATGAGGGTGATCAGTACGTCCCATAGAGACAGATCAGATTGGTACATCCCTAGAAGGGAACAACAGGAAGTTTTACTGGTTGGATGGATCAAAACACTCCATAAGAGTAGAACCAAGATGATGTGTCCCATAAAGGAAGAGGTCACACCATGAAGGCTGGTCTGGACACCACTGAGGGAAAATCAGGGAGTGTAAACCCTAGAATGTGGAAACACCAAAGACTACCATTGGATGGGATTGAGCCTCATGGAGGTTTCCTATGTACCCTGTGTAGATGACAAAGATCAAAACCCACGTAGTTCGAATGGGTGATGAATTGGGGTGTACACAAAGAACAATGACCCAAAGACATGTTGGTGCTTATGCTTGAATTGCATCCCAAGTACTGCTAAGAGCAGTGAGGGGGTGGATGACATAGTCCCACTGGGATGTGGTGGCCTGGGTGAGAATCAGGATGGAAGATGGAGAGTTGAATGAAGTGGAGGGGGAATGATATGGGACCAGCGTAAGGACGACGATGATATTGGGTTGAGCCTTGAAGATACTTCCTACGTATCCCCAGTGATATTGGGTTGATACTTGAGGTCCACAATTTAATGTCATACAGGACGGGGATGAAGCGACGTGAAAGAGGACCTAGGGCCCAGATAGATGGTGGGATTTAACCTTAGGGAGGTTTTATACGTACCTCGCCTTGTAAAGGATCAAATACCACATAGTTCATGTGGTGGGAATTGATGTGAAGGTGGTTGGAACCAATGGGTGGTGGGCTTGAACCTTGTGGAGGCTTCCTACGTACCTTGCCTTGGCAATGATCAAAGTCCACATAGTTCAAATAGTGTGTGGGGCTTACACTCTAGGCTACCCAGGGTGTTGGTGAACCGACGTGAAGATGGTCAGAATGACTGGGGTGGTGGGCTTGAACCTCATGGAGGCTTCCTACGTACCTTGCCTTAGCAAGGATCAAAGACCTTGTAGTTCAGGATGATGGTGGGGCTTACACTCTCGGTTGTCCAGGATTAGTGAATTGACGTGAAGATAGTCGAAATGACCAAGGTGGTGGAATTGAACCTCATGGAGGCTTCCTACGCACCTTTCCTTAGAAAGGATCAAAGACCTCGTAGTTCGGGAGGCGGTGGGGATTACACTCTAGGCTGCCCAAGGTGGATGTCTTGGTCAGTGCTTTCTCTAAGCCCACGTGAGTCATTCTCGGTGTGAGAAACAAGAGGCAATAGATACCTAACAATCAAATCACAAAAGGTGCATCCATGGGAAGTGGAATGGGGATTACACGTAGTTAGAATCCCAAAGATGAAACAGGGGGGATTATGTGTGGTTAGAGGCCCGGGGTGTTAGGTCTTACTCCGGTATGGATTCCCAAAGATGAAACAGGGTGCTTACGCATGGTTAGTGGCTCAGGTGCTACTATGGAGTAGCAATGGTGGATGGGGATTACACAAGGAAGTTGCCCGGGTGATGCTATGGAGTGGCAATGGTGGATGGGGATTACCTAAGGAAGCTTCCCGGGTGCTGCTATGGAGCGAAAATGGTGGATGGGGCTTACGCAAGGAAGCTTCCCGGGTGCCGCTATAGAGTGACAATGGTGGATGGGGCTTATGTAAGGAAGCTGTCCGGGTGCCACTATGGAGTGAAAATGGTGGATGGGTCTTACGCAAGGAAGATGCCCGGGTACCACTATGGAGCGACAATAGTGGATGGGGCTTATGCAAGGAAGTTTCCCAGGTGCCGCTATGGAGTGGAAATGGTGTATGGGGCTTAGGCAAGGAAGCTACCCGGGTGCCGCTATGGAGCGACAATGGTGGATGGGGATTACGCAAGGAAGCTGCTCGAGTGCTGCTATGAAGCGACAATGGTGCATGGGGATTACACAAAGAAGCTGCCCAGGTTCCACTATGAAGCGGAAATGGTGGATGGGGCTTACGTAAGGGGTGCCTCTATGGAGCGACAATGGTGAATGGGGCTTACGCCAAGAAGCTACCCATAATGTCTTCCTCATGTCTAGCCATGAGGACATCCCAACCCACTAGTGGGTTAGGGCCTTCACCTATGCACTAGTGCACAAGAGGGATAACTCCAAGGGCATTGGAATCAGTCTGAAAAAATAGAGATGAAAAGTGTGAATCACATTCCCAACATTCGGAACACGGTGAGGGTGGTGTGATGATGGAGGATAACTATTGAACATGTTTGAAACACAACATCCATATCACGTTAGCCTAAAATGGGGACAATCAAATAAGGGTCGATTGTTAACCGTGTTCGAAACACAGGACCTAACTCAAATTGTTGTCCTAAGTCATCCGGGGCGTTGGCCCCGGATGGTAGGTGAGCCGATGCGGCATGGGACCAGATCGTTAGGGGGTCCCTTCAGACATGGAAGTGTATGGAGATCCGAATGATGGACACACAAAGCGTGAGGTAGAGTGATGAAATATTTGAATGGATTCCAAATCTCTTGAAATTACGCCACTGTAATCATGGAATTAGGAATCTTATGCTTGGAGCATAAGGCATCTCTTATTTGGGGCAAGAGGCGTCCTATGTTTGGAACATATGGTGTACTATAGTTTATAGTCATGTAGATAAGACTATTGGCATCTCATGCTTGGAGCATAAGACATCTCTTGTTTGGAGTAAGAGGCATCCTATGTTTTGAACATAGAGAGTACTGCAGTTTATAGTCGTGTAGAGAGTACTATTGACATCTCATGCTTGGAGCATGAGGCATATCTTGTATTTAGTAAGAGGCATCCTATGTTTGGAACATATGGAGTACTATAGTTTATAGTCATGTAGAGAGGACTATTGTCATCTCATTATTGGAGCATAATGCATCTCTTATATTGAGTAAGAGGCATCCTATGTTTTTCATATAGGGATTACTATAGTTTAAAGTCATATAGATAGGACACCTAGGCATAAGGCACCTATCAATGGATGGTGTTGGGACTTATGCAAGGGTGTCCCTTTCTGGTTCAACCTGGCATTGGAGGCAGGTGAGGGGGGTTTGGATGAATTACTTGAGGAATGGTTCGACTTAAGGTACTCGGGGAATTGATGATGAGAATATCTACTCACGGTAGAGGAAACAAACCAAGAGGAATACATCAACTCAAGTTATTTCATGGTGTGTGGAGGAGTATCTCAAATCATGGTATTTTATAGGTGGATGGTGGGTGCGCATAAAGGCGCAATGGAAAATCCCGACGTCCCGGCCCGAAAATTTCGCAGTGGGACTCTACATTTTTCATGGGGGTCAGTGACGGTAGTAAAGGTCTCGGCCTAGAGGGCCAGGACCACAGCCCGACACAGACCCCAAGCAGGGGTGCGGGGGTTACGCCCCTGCGGTATGGACTGGTGGGTGTGAAGGTATAAACATCACAATGGATAGGTCTTCACGAAGTAGCTTCATGGAGAAAAGGGGCTCATGGAGAAAGGGGTCTCACGAAGCATGGACTCATGAAGCAGCATCGTGAAGGAATCTACTCGCAAAGCATGGGCTCGCGGAGTAGCATCGTGAAGTACACTGCTCGCAGAGCAGGGGCTCATGGAGCAACATCGTGTAGGATGTTGCTCGCTGAGCAGGGGCTCGCAGAGCCGCTTCCCAAAGGAAGGTAGAGCTCCACGAACCAGGAGATCGGCCACCCAAAAGGGAGAGTCACCATACGGAGAAGGTGGGTGAGCTGGGTATTTATTGGCGAGAGGCGCCATGAAGCAAAAATCACTCGGTGCGAAGACGGAGCTTGCTCCGTAGCAGACCGCGAACGTCAAATGCGGTCGTAGAGCATTATCGCCTCCTTGCTTCGCGGTGGGTCGCGAACATCAAATGCGGTCATGGAGCATTACCACCTCCTTTCTTCGCGGTGGGTCACGAACATCAAAGGGGCTCGCGGAGTCATCTTGCCTCCTTGCTTCGCGGCGGGGCTCCATGATCGTGGAGGGGGGCTTCGCAAACTAGTTTTACAACCCAACTTTAAATGTCCCTAACTCCTAATCCGTAAATCCGTTAGGGCCCTATGACCTATCAAATCGAAGCTTGCAAAATGGTCTATGCTCTTAGATCATTTGTGCGAGCATTTGGAAAACTTTGGGGACGCATTTTCCGGTGTCAACAGATACAAAAAAAAATGAAAAATGTTCTAAATGCATGCCCAACACATCAACCAGTTTTGATGATATGAAAAATGATTTTCACATGTATCAAACAAAGATATCACCATAAAATATTAAATAAACACCATACCTATAACTATAGTCAACCATACTTTAGATTTATCTGGTGCATACTCCACTGCATAAATACATTTGGTCTCAACCCCTCCCTAATATTTCTTAGCCACAAAACATACCCCATAACCTAAGGATATAACCCACCAACCTTGGAAGAATATACACGAACCTATGAACCCTTGGATAATGTGGATCCTACCTTACTACCTTAGGATATCCTATCATAAAATCAACTTATATGAGAAGATATTATACAAACATGAAAAGTTTTGGGAGCATCCAAAAACTTCACCTTGGTATAACCAATCCACCCACACTAATGTAAAGAAATATTTTGTTGTCCTAAAAAATCCCCCAAAACTAGTCCTGAAGAAATTTGGCTACCTTTGAACTTCTTTTTCTGGCCAGAAGATAAACCCATGCAAACAACTACACCAACTGAAACCCCTCCCATTCCTTTCTTCCTAGATCTATCAACCTAATCTAAAGAAACATTTTTTACTACCTCCAAATTTTTTTGAAGGCATAGGAGAATAAAAATTGACCAAATATTAGTCCTCCAACCAAACTCAAACCACTGATCCTTTAGGTACTTATTAGTAAAAATATTTGGTCCCAAATGCACTAGCTTAGCAAAGTGGGAGGAATAATCTAGAATGGTATTCTCCCATTACTCCAATTTCAGAAATTTATGGTTTTTTTCTCACATAACGTATTAGGTTAAAACTTATTATTAAATATTTTCTTGAAAGACATAGAGGTAATATCCTCATGAAACTTTGCTTGCATAATATAGTCCCACGATCTCCTTCACGTTCTGTCAAGCATGTATGTAGAAAAAACCACCTTTGAGTCTTCAAGAGTCTTTAAGAAGTTGAAGATCCTCTCAATATGATCAATCCACTCCCCATATTATTGGGATCCTTTGTCACCAAGGAAGATGGTTGGATTATTCTTAGCAAACTTAGATTTTTGATCCACTAAACTTATTATGTTCTCAACACCCATATAACCCAGATTTTGAATAGTGTGGATTAAAACTTCTACCAAAGAAGGGTACACTAGAATATTTACCTGAAAAACATGTCTCATAGCTTCCTCCATCATATTTGTAAGATCTCTTCTTGGAGTCATTATCTAATAAAAACAATACAACACCCAATTATATCACGCTCACATTATAAAATAATAAGACCACTTTCATAATTCAATACAATGATTGAAAATAATAATAATTTAAATAAATTATGAATTACACTAATGAAAAACATTACTTAAAAAAGGAATAGGTCAATTTAAATAAAAATACCATACATTTATATCAATTGAACTCAAATAGAAAGTCTTAAATCTGGTAAAAAGTCCCTATCCACCCATGGTAACTCGGTTTCAGTCACAAGAGTGAGCTATCTAAGACACTTTTCCATACATACTATACAAATTTTGACGTTCCTAGCTCCTATATACCTAATAAATAGAACCAAAATTAGGCAGTGTTAACACACTTTAGGAAGATCCTTTCCTCTAAAAACAAATTTTAACTAACTAACCCTGGTCAACCAAACTATACACCTGAGCCATCCATCACATGGTTAGGTGGAAAAAAGATAAACAAAAAAAATCTTAAATATAACCAAAACAAGATGCACAACCAGAGTGTAATGCAGAAGAAAAAAAATATATCCAAAAAACATACAATACAATAAAAAATTATCTAAACTAGAAAGTGTAATAAATCTTCATATGACCAAAATTCACCTCCAAACCACCCTACTATAAATGCAAAGACCAAAGAAGAAGTCGACATGCTACAAGATTCCCTTCCCTTTACATATATCCGACAATACAACATATACAACCACCCAAAGAAAAAAGTAGGGTGTGGGTACATATCCCAGTAGGATACTACCACGATGTCTATATAAGGTTTAATAATAAGAATGCAACATTTCTAGCTTTTAAAATAAAAATAGTTTTATAATACATTTATAATAAATCCAAAATTATTTTATGAATCATTCTCCCTTTTGATTTCATAAAATAATTTCTTGTTTTAAAAACCATAAATATAAAAAGTATAAAAGATAAAAACATAGATTCCAATACATAAATAAATAGGTAATAAAGTAAACACATATCCATGAAATACTATCATGTGAATCCATGTGATATAACCTCATATAAAAACCTATGACCAACAATCCATGATAAAAACTATTAGGAAATAAAAATCTATAAATGACCAAGAAAACTATCATTTGGGATATATACTATAGAAAAATACATACTATAAATAAAATGGTATAATTCATTCTAAACATTGGATCCAATTGATATTGAACCCTACTATAGTATATTGATATCAATAAAATAACCACAAGTGCCTCCACACACACTAAGGTTATCTATGTCTATTTCTCAATGCACAAAAGGTTCCAAAAGTTCCAAGATTGTCAAAATACATTTCAAATCCATGATAAAAATTTATAAAAAAATCTAATCCAATCCAATCCAATTCAGTGTTTGAAAAACCCAATTCTGAATAAAAAAATATGTTCTTAAAGAAGACCCTTTTAAAATCATTTATATTTCCAATAAATGCATTAAAAACACAAATAAATTTTATTGGATGAACTAAACAAATTAATTTACCAAAAATGATTATAAATTCATTGAATTAACCCATTTTATATAAACACCTACATCAAAATGGTATAAACCTAGCCGCATTTGACAATGTTGATTGGAAACCACGAGATCAACCTTCTAAAGACAAGGAATGACAAAAAAAAAACTATAATGGATCAGTATAAATTACTATATGATCATGAGTGTGAAATATAAATGTGACCAAATTAGTGTCTACAACTACAGGAATGAATAACCAAAATGAATACTTACTTGAAGAGTCACACCACAACAACCCTAATGATCGATCACCAAACAAACAATCCAGAAGGAGAGGAGATCTTTAAAATCACCTAGGGTGAGATATTGGTTGAGAGAGGGAAGATTAAAATAGAAAGAAATAATAAACACATGTAAACCACCCTAAAATCCCAATCCATGATATTAAACATGCGTGTAATCCCATTTCACGATGTGAATTCCATAAAAGTTAAAATGTTGAAAAACATGTTTTCATTTTGTAGAAACACAATTTTAGCCATTAAACACCATGAAATCCTTACACACAACATGAAAACTTCACACCATAAATCATATTTATGGAATCTACTCAGTGAACATAACATAGAATGAAATCCCTTTTCATGGCGTGTAATCACCTACCAAGCAGAAAACATACCAGAATCTATAGAAAAACTCAAAAACCACCTTCAGTATTTTATAAACTTGGGGTGAGCCCTATAAGGCCTTTGAAAAATTTATAACTAGACTAAATTAATTTAAAGAAACATAAATCCATAAAATTTATTTCTTTTTCCCTAGAAAAGGCTCTCGAGCATCAATAATCCCATAAATAAAGCATGAACAAGCGATTACCTTAAATGTATAACGATATGTTACCGATAAAGTCATAAAATATCATAAAAAATTATATATAAATGTGTTAAATGAGGTAATTATCAACCTCAAAGAATCCAATATACATTATTTATCCACTTTTAATCCTATTTCCATGTAAAAAAGGCATTCTTACACATTAAGAAATGGGTATTTCTGAAAAGTCCACTCAAGATCACCTATAAAAGGACTCCTCATCTCCCAATTTAAAACCATGAATTTATATAATTTTTCTCTTTAATCCATAAAAAAATTATCCCACTTCCAATTATTTACCATGTTTCGGAACCTTTGGTCACAACAAGGAGTCCCAAATCCCTAATTTTCAAGAGGTGCTCTAATAGGAGATTCTAGTATTCAACATAAGTGTTATCCTCTTCCTAATCATTATTATTTATCTGCTTCATCTAAATATTATTAAATATGATTTAATAATTTAATAATTTTTTATAACATTAATAATCTATAAAAATGATATCATCTCTATATAAAAACATGTTCTTACTCATTCAATTGTTATAATGTGTACTTGTTTGGGTTGGTTTTTCCACTTAAATGAATGATTTTAAAATTTTTACATCATGAATGACTAATAAAAATTATATACTAGTGATATTTTTTGATAATGATTAATTTATTATGTTTTCATAATTATGGAATTTCAATATTCAAAAGTATATTCATCACTAAATTCAATTATTTTGTTAATTGAATAATAATTGAAAAATGAGTATTTTAAGTGTTCCATGAATACCATCACCATAAGTTCCATGAAATTACCACTGTAATCTATAAATATATCAAACAAACATAATAAATCACCATAAACATTATGGATGTTGTGAACCCATGGTCTAGGAGCATGGACCGTAACCTAAAAACTAAAGAACACATCGAAAAAATAGAACAATTTACACTTGAATACTAATTCCAACAATAAATAATTAATATGGGGATAATAAGGAATTATAAATGAATATAATTAAATAAAGTATATATAAATAATATTCTTATACATATGAATAATAAACCTAAAATTACTATATATAAAGATAGATCATGTTCATCCAAACGAAAGTCTAGGGTAAGGGTGTCTTTTCTCATATCTGTTTGAAATCAATATTATTTATATATAATTTACATAATGAGAACTTTTATGTTATTCCCCAATAAATACCAATATATATTTCTTTCCTATTGTAATTTATATGTTTTACATGTCTTCTTACCATTCCACCTCCCTTTGGTCCACAACACAATCGAAATGTTTCATGTAAGTGGAGCCAACCTTATCTCATCTTTTTAGTCGAGAATATTTCTCCTCCATTTCTATAATAATTATATTGTTTTTAATATATACTTATTATTATTTATATGATTTATTAAGTCCATTTTATATTGAGTTTTACTTTATTTAATTTTTTTTATGGGAATCCTTTTTTTTCCATGGTTCATTATCTTTTGACTTAGACTTTATATACAAAAGTATTAAAGGAATCTGTTATTAACATTTTATTCTTGGTATCATTTTACTATAGTCTTATTTGTTTTTATTTATGAATATTAATCTCTAATTTTTCAATTTTTCTGAATATATTTCTATTATAATTGTTTTATATATTATTTCCTTTTAAAAAATTATTAAAAATGTAAAATTGTATTTTTTATTATTTTTCAGTTTAATTTTCTAATGCTCTTATAATGTGTTTTTCATCCATTCCAACAAACATTAATTTTTATTATTATTCATTTGGGATATAATATAATGGTACCATCCACCTTATTTCTATTTATTTCTTATAGCTATTTTTCAATACAATATTCATGAAACCCATTTATTTATCACTAGTTAATAATGATATGATAGAATTATTAAAGTATTAAAGTTCATGGGGAAACTGTATGGTTTTAATTATATTCTAGTGGGAAAAAATTATATAACCCTTTAATGCATTGGGAAATGATTTATATCTCATGAGTTGATATGTATGGGACTGGGGAGTGAACTCAAACCATTATGGGAATTTATCCACTATGTGGTGATGGTTTTGGCAATGATACTTAACATAAGAAATGAATTTTTATGCTTATGTATGTGTCGAATTTCTATTTTATGCAATATAACTGTGACATTTTTTCATGTCTTAGGATTATTGACTTGTGTTTACATACTCTTATTACTCATATCTTATGTTAGGACTAAATAAATATCTCACCACTCATGATTTATTATCCATATTTTATTGGGTATTATTTTATTAAGTTATGTTCATGCACTTTGACTATGTTTTCATACACACATGTTCATCTTATTCTCACTTATGACCTTAAGTTGTAATCACTTATGTTCACCCTTGATTAAATGTATGATCTCACTTTTTCTTATGTTTCCATTCCCTAGGTTATGAAGATGAGTTTTATGTATGTTTCTTCTAGAAGAGTATCATGTGTAAAGAACATTTGTGGGATATGTTGAATAATTTTTGTAAAATTAGTTATTTATGTATATAATTTACAAATTCACTAAACTTATTTGTATTGGGGTGTGATTTTTTTATATGTAATGAATACTCATGTAAAATGATGTAATATACATGAATGTTATGGTTGAGTTGTCTTAAGAAAATTCATTGTTCCTTACACGTAATTTAATATTCCATAACCTATAGGGATCTTATTTCTAAATAACTATAAATTTTTTAATTCCATAAGGTTGAAAAAATATAGGCTCTGAAATTATTTTTCATTAACTTTTTTATACCCAAACATGTTTGGATACCAAAATTTTAGCATTTTCTATTCAAAGAAAGAAGTTGAGTTCTGATAATTGAAATATTTGGTACATATTAATCTTATATATGATATTTTTACCCTTACATATGAATAGTTTTATCAGAATTTATACTCTTTAATATGATTTTCTTACCCTTATGTATGAACCCTTGTATACATAAGATTTATTATTTTTTCATAATTTGAATGTTTTTTACCTTTACAATATTAACTGCATATTTTGTTTTACTCCTTATGAAATGGAGAGTTTTTTCTTTTCAAACTTATTCATAGGAAACATTTAGATTTTACAAAGTGTCTCTATAGAATATAAGTTATGGTTTTATTATATCTTCCAAAACCATCTCCATTAAAATAATATTTTTCTTGTTTATCGGAAGACAACTTTTAGGAGAGTATTTATTTTTTTATTATCTTTCAAATTTGTGAGAGGATGAAAGAAATTTTGGGTACTAGTGGAAAAAACTATTTTTCATAAAGTATTTTATATGAAATTACATAAATCATATAACAATTAGATGTTAATGTATTTTTTGGTGCATGATCCTAAAGGAACTACTTTATGAAATGACTAAATCCCAATAAAATATTTCTATTTTTTATCTTTAAAATCTAATAAGTCTCACTTTTGAATACCCTTTGGATATAACTTTAATACCTTTTTGAATAAAATTTGGCATTTTATATTAATTATCCATTATTTTGAGGCTAAATTACAGGTGTGTGGTGATTTTAGACCAATTCAATATTTTGGTGATAAATGACCAGAACCACTCTGTCGCTACTGCCTTACGAAATGGTCCCATAAAACTTAAAAGCTAAATAATTTTTTTTATGGAATCCACAGTGTAATTTTTGTTTTATTCTATGTAAGTTATAAGTTGTGAGCACATCTTGGATATATGATGAAAACTTTCATTGTGGTTCCAAGAATCATGTTGCATAGTGTTACCCAAGGAGCTATCCAATCATTGACCACTGTCTTAAGCTAGGTGTAATCAAGAGGATAAAGGTCAGTTTTTTTATACTTTCAAGAGGATTATATTCCCATCACAGGTTAGCATTGAGTGGAGGAGAGATCAATGTGTGAGGAGGCATGATGACCGGCCAAATGGGTTATTACAAAGGTAATTTATTGAGAAGTTGATGGTGTGTCCATAATAATATAAGAGAGATCAATCACATGAAAGTTTGATGTGGGATGTTTAAATTAGATTCTATGTTACAACATGTTATGTTGCACCGTAAGGAGGTGTATACATATGAATTTATAATTTCATAAGTATCAGTGTCATGACCCCAAGTCACAATAATTATATTATTACATAGGGGGTTATGATTGGGTAGAGACATTATATCCATTGTATCTGATCATTATGTCTCATTGTACCTTTTATGATACAACCCTCTTGGGGTTGGGGTTTTATCAAGAGGGATTACTTTTGAGAAACCTAGATAAAAGGGTCATGATATTTAAATGTTTTAAATTTAAAAATAATATATTTTTATCACATTATGTCCCTTTAAGTCTCATTATGGTCATAGTCGGCATTCTATATAAATTTAGGATTTTAATTTCACTACATCACAATATAATGGGTTTCATCATAGTAGTAACTAGACTATTTAAATGAATATATGTTGATTTCAAAGGGGGACAGATTTTAAAACACACAAGAAGAGGAGGGTGACTAAATAACAATGGCACTCGAAGATGTGATTTCTTAGGGTGATTGGAGTAATCTTTTCAAAAACATTGATTTTTTATTCTTTCTTTATGGATTGGGATTAATGCTTTCAAGCTAGTGAAGATTTATTCTTTCCTTTTTATAATTGTTTCCTTATTTTTTCTCGTGATTCTGAGTCTTCCATCCATTGAGTTCATTTTTTTCTCATGGTGGAAAATCAATTCATTGTCTGTGAGTAGTTACTTAAGGGATGGTTCACTAAGAGTAGGAGGTATAATGCTTTAATGAGAGTTCTTATTTTTAATTTTTAATTTTTTTTATAGGGATAATACCACTTTGATATTGTTTCTATATTATTGTCCAAAAACCTTGTGAGAATGATGGTGATTAGATGAAGAACCCTAATGTGATAGTGGGGAGTGGGAGAGAAAGAGATAATATTATTCAACCGTTTTTCCTTAATTTTTAATCTAATTCACTGATTATTATTAGAATACCTTGAATAAAGGAATTAAATATACTTAGGTAGTTATAGTTATTTAAAAAAAGAGATATAGTTATCCAGATAAGTATTCAAATTGGTTATCATTTTTAATTCAAAATTTTAATTGGTTATAAAATTTAGGAATACATCCTTTGAAATTGATCCATAATCTTTTTTTCCATTATAATTTTCATCAACCCATAGTTTTAATTTTTCCAATAACCATTTTTACTATGGTCTATTTTTAATCATTGGTATTACTTCTAGTTTTCTTTCATCCCTTGAATATAAATAAAAATCGATAATAGTTAGTTAGGATAGGTTTCTACTAGTTCCTAGTGGCTCAACCTTAGGACTCTATTCATATACTATAACTTTATAGTTTTAGTGGTTATAGTATTTTTATCTCAATTATAAATGTTGGCCAATTCCCCTTGGAGTTAACAATTCCTAGTGTTGTGTTAAATTTTTGGTTTCCTTTGTGAGGATGGTGATGAAACTACTCTCAAAACCTACAACCAATCGATTACTTCACTCTATTCACATCTCTTTAAACTTTTAATTTTTATTTATTTTTATTGTGTGTGGGTTATATTGTCTATTTGACTATAGATTATAGGTGTATGATCCACATTCCTCAAAATAGGTATAGGAGTGTTGATGTTGAGGATCCTCTTGAATTATATTTGGATATTGAGTGCTTTATTTCTCAAAATAGGATTGTAGTGATGGATAATAACCAAGGAACCTTAGTGGTGTGTGAAATATTAACTAACATATTTGTTATCAGACATACAACACAACATGAAAGTACATTGATGGACTATGGACTTCCATCCATATAGGTAGAAACACCGATCATTGTAATTCTACCTATTTAGGCCAATAATTTCAAGCTGAATCTAAGTGACATATAGATAATTCATAGTTCTATATAGTATGGAGGCATGAGACATGATGATCCATAGGGATATATAAAAATTTTCTAGAGATATGCATCTTTTTTAAAAACAATGGAGTCTCATATGATGTTATATACCTTTAATACTTCCCATTATCAATGATGAGGCATGTTAAGGATTGGTTGAATTCATATCCACCCAGATCCATAATGACATGGGAATATCTCACATGAAAATTCAATGAAAAATATTTTTCTTCAGTGAAGATGGTGAAAATTTGAAGTGGTATCCATAACATCTCAAGAAAAGGATAAAGATCCCATGTGTGAATCTTAGGATCAATTTAAGATGTTTTTTTATGGTTCCCTAAACAAAAATTAACATTGTGGATGCAACTGTATAATTTTTTACTTCAAATTTCAAAAAAAATAAGGGTAGCTATTAATATAGTAGTGGGGGAGGCTTATTGGGAAAAACCCCATTGATTCTTGATCCATTATAGAATATTTAACTGATAATATATTACAATGGAAATGTGAGAGAATACCTACTAAAAGTAGAGTACACCAAGTGGAGGATACTATGAAATTGGTCACCTAACCTGAGGCTATGTCTAAGAATATGGAGAAAATTTTATCCATACATAATAAATGGGAACCCTATGAGCCTACTCGGGAATTATCTTATGAAATGTATGGAGGAACTCATCTCTTTCATGAATTACAAGTTAGACTTCAATACACCTCAATAGGAGAGGTAATTTTTTGAATTACTACTGATCGAAACTATACTACCAAAATTAGTATAGGAAAGGAGTGAGTTCAGTTTAACAAAACCATGGTTGGAGATATTTTTAGGGTAGATTATTATGTGAAATTTAAGACCTCTATGTTTTAATCAAGGGTATTAGCCACTGAGAACCACTGTCCAATAGTTCTAGACCACCCAACCACATTTTCAATAACAATGGTAGTATCTTTAATAAAACTATAGGAAGACCAGTCCTCTTTCAAAGAGTTAGTTACAAAATATATTAATAAAAATGACCAAAAACATCATTATGATGAAAGTACCATGAAAATTCATGAAAAATACCTAGAAAATCATCAAGGGTTTATCTAAAACATTTAAATGATTCTATTACATCATTAAAAAAAATTGACTAAACATCCCCTTAGAGTTTTATCAGGAAATACTAGAGTCCCACAAGAAGAAGATAAGGGAATTATGTTATGAAGAAAATGAAAATATCAAGAGAAATTTGATTCTAGAGATCATGAACAAGGAAAAAAGAAACACCATGATGAAAAAGTATATATAAGTAATGTAAAGGATTCTAATATCTATTGTCAAGAAAATCTAGAAGACAATCCATTGAAGAATCCATAGGTACAACCTTATCATCCATCCCTCAATTTTCAAGAAATAAACCATGGAAATATAGAGGAACAATATAATAATTTCTTGGAGATATTCGAACAATTATATATAAACATACCATTTTCTAAATCCATTTTCCACATACCCATATATTCTAATTTCCTTAAGGAACTACTTTATAATAAGAATAAATTTGAAGATTTGGACATCAACACATTAAGTGAATAATGTTTAGTGGTATTGAGAAGGAAGCTTCCCTTAAATTTTAGGTGCCCTGGTAGTCTCTAAATTCTTTGTACTATTGGGTCAGACACATTTTTTAGATAATTGTGTGACTTAGAAGAAAGTGTTCATATAATTCCACTAAATGTGTTCAATAAGCTCATAATAGTTAATCTAAACCCCACTCAAGATACACTATAGTTAGTAGGAAAATCTATAAAATAACCTACTGAAATACTTGAAAATGTATTGTTAAAGTTGGGTAAATTCATTTTTCCCACTGATTTTCTAATCCTAGAAATAGAGGAAGAATGAGAGTTCCCAATCATCCTTGGTAATATCCATTACATTTCACCAGGACATAACTCATTGATGTTAATCAATGATGTCTAAATTTCTCAATGGGTGATTAAAATATTTGATTTGACCTTACCAAAGAAGTAAAGTATGGATATGAACTGGAATACTACCTTCCCATCAACACCATAGAAGATATTTGTTGATTTATGGAAGTATAATCTTATGATACATAAGTTGTTAAGGAATAATAAGTACATTAACTAGTGGATAACCATTTAAATCTAGGAGTGGTAGAAAATTTTCAAGTTGTGGAGCACATTTCAAGGGATTATTTTTCAGAATTAATCCCCTTTGTTGTAATGTCATTGAAGTTAGAACTAAGAAAAATTATTATCGATATTCATTAAATTTTTCTTGGTGAAGGGTAAGAGCTACCAATAATTATAATTATAGACTTTTCTGAGGAGTAAGATCAGTAACTCATAGCTATTTTAAAGTATCATAAAAGGCTATCACATAGATCATAATTGGTATAAAAGTTATTATACCATCAATATTAACTCACAAGTTAATGTTGGAGAAATTAAATAATACAACATGATAGTTTCAAATGTGGTTATCCCATCCTATGATGGAGGTTATAAAGAAATTTTTTATGAAGTTTTTGGTTTTCAGGTTTATCTAGCCTATTTTAGATAGCAAATAGGAAATCCTACTTTAGGTGGTTCTAAAGAAAGGAGGAATTATAGTATTAAAGAAAGATTATGAGATAATTTTTACCCACAATAATAGGATGGAGAGTTTTTTTTATATTAATAGAATCTGAATGAAGAAACAAAAAATGATCACTTCCCTCTTATATTTATTGATAAGATATTTTATTGATTGGAAGGTCGTGAATATTATTAATTTTTAGATGTATATTCTAGTTATAATCATATTATAATGGAAGTATAATACCATGTGAATACCAAATTCACATTATTTTATGAAACCTTCAATTAACAATTAATTTCCTTTGGCATGTACAATGCACAACCACTTTCTAGTGGTGCATGAAACATCTATTTCACAAAATGTATGAGGTTTTATTAGATATATTCATGGATTATTTATTAGTTTATTGATTTTATTTTGAGGCATACCTAAAGAATATTTACTTATTTATTTAATGATGTAAGGAGACATGTCTTGTACCCAATTTGGGGAAATGTTATGTTATGATAAGAGAAGGAATTTTTACAGACCACTGGATATCCAAGGATAGAATAGAAGTTGACCTGACTAAAATCAAGTTGATCAGAAAATTATAGGATCCCATAACATTGTGGTATATTTGGATTTTATTTGTAAATACAAGGTTTTATCACAGATTTGTGAAGTACTTCTTGAAGATAGTTCTTCCACTCACTCACTTTCTAATAAAGGAAATTAAATTCAATTTTTATAAAAACTAAAAAAACATGTATGGAATTAAATATTTGGTTGATCATTACTCTGTTATTCTTCCCCCAAAATTGGAAGATCCTTTTAAACTAATTAGGAGAGATACTGAATACAAAATGGTAGCAATACTCATCCAAAATAAGGATATATTTTTTCAATATATTATTCTATAATAACATTGACAGAAGACCAATTTGACTACATTATGATAGATAAAGAACTACTTGAAGTGTTCTTTATCATCAACAAATTTAGATCAAACATCATTCTCTCTAAGGTGGTGTTATATACTGAATATGTGACATTAAAGTACATAATAATGTAAAAGGATCTGAAACCTAGGTTTATCCACTAGTTTTTTATTATTTTGAGAAATTTATGTTGATACTTTGGATAAAAAATTAATAAATAATGTTCTTTTACACTATATTTCATGAATATGGCTACCCAAAAATTCTGGAGATAAAGAAGTGGAAATCAGAGATAGATTTATCGATGAAAAACTCTTTATAGTATATTTTTAAGCCAGACTCTAGTTCACATATATTGAAAACTAATTGCCTACGATGATAATTTATCCATAATTATTTTACCACCATATTATGTTCACCATTACTTTTGGGATGGTCTTTTTATTTTCATGAACTTTTTAGATGGGATTATTAAAATATGTGTACTCGATAGTGATATGGTAAGTATGTTGGATTTTTTTAACTCTTCACTAATTGAAGGATGTCATGAATTGGAATTCATGGTGAATAAGATTTTAAATCATTGATTTTACTAGACAGTGTTTCATAAGGATTGGAAAGATTATGTGGTGGATTGTGATCAATTTCAATGAACTAGAAATATTGGGAAGAGAGATGAAATATTTTAGAACACTATGTTTAAATTCAATGTATTTTATGTTTGTGGAATTTATTTCATGATCCTTTTTCCTAACCCATTTAGCCACATGTATTAGAGTTGGTTCCCTAGAACCAAATTACATTATACTTATAACTAACAATATATTCATGGTTTTAAATATTAAAAAATTTCTTATCACATCATGATCATTGTTCTACATGACATTGAGTTTGATAATGGCCTAAGGGTAATTTTCACACCATAAGGTCATAGTAGTTTCCCTCTATGATGAGAACATATAAATTACATGAAATTATTCTTAAATATATATTTTCTATGGTCAAATTACATCATATAACTAAGAACAAATGATATGGTATATTAGGGGGATGGGGATCATAAGACATTGAGTCTTATTCTCATAAATTTCTCCCTTGTAAATCTCCAAGAGAGTAGGATTGTGATAATAAACCCTCTAGTAGGAAATCTATATATTCTATGTATCATTTGATGTTCATATCTATGGATGTGTGTAACGATACTTATAATTTAATAATATTATTATTAATTCATACCAGGAGTCATGTACTCTTATATATTTCTATAAACCATAATGACATATGTTCATGGTGAATTTAGATATGTTGGATGCATCATGAATGATGTGATATTAAAGAATAAGTTAATAAAGGATTCATCCCTTTTGATCTTTAATGGAATTTGATATCTCTCACCCTTATATGAAAATGGAACTATCTTATAAGTCTATGTACATTCCATTTTGTTGATGAGTTCATTTCCCAAAATTAAAATAAATATATTAAAAAATTTTTGTTGATGACACATTCGACACAACCCACTTGATGATATATCGATATAAAGGGATTATAATTCATGGTAAGCATTCATAGGAGGTAGTTGTAGCTTTGACATGTTGTCATCTAGTTAGGGTCCATGAAGTTTTTTAGATACATTTCTTTTTATATGATTTGGACACACTACTATCGATATGATATCCTAGAGAATCAAATATAAAGTGTATTCGTAAGATAAACCAATTTGGATGAATTGGAGTTCATGATAAAGTGGGACCTACATGTAGGAACCAGTGATCATCTAAGTGAAATGATAATTGAATTTATTTCTCAAGGTGTTCTCAAGTTTATTTAATTATAAAAGTGAATATGAGACATTATTTTTCAAATTAATGTTGCACCAATCAAGGTTTGTTAAATAATTATGGGAAGAACGAGTTGTGTTAATGGATCATGGTTCATCACATGATGATTATTAATGTCACCTATGAGTGGTAATATGTTATAAGTAGGTATAACACATTTACAAGGTTATTGTTGTTTTTACATTCCAATTTAACAGGTTTAACATATCCAAGGGATTAAAAGAAATTTCGGTATGTTAAACTATACTATTTAACCTTATTTTTTATCCATGAATATGATCCAAGGAATTATCACTAATTAGAGGGATTTTCTCTACTCCCTTACCTTCTCTCAAGATTCTAAATAGAGAAAGATCAAGAATATATTGATACATGTTCTTGGAACGACCATGTGATCTTTTAGTGATCATACAAGCATTGTACGGACTTTGATCTTATTTGTTAACAGCCAAAAACCGAAGAATGAAAAATTTTTAGTTATGAAATACATATAGATGATATATAGAGTATTTAATTTGTGGTGTTTGAGTTGTGCTGATTTAGAGAATATCATATATCACTACCATTTTAATTTACTCCTATAATTAAATTTAATTGCACATGATCTTTAGAATGAATTAGGTACGGATATAAAAAATCAATTTGTTTAAGTGAGATTAGGTGATAAAAATTAAAATAAAAAATAATTTTATGATTCAGATGAATTTATGGTTCCTTCATTGGTATCATAGTGAACATGAATTTATTAATATTAGATTTTGATTAAACTTTAAAAAAATTTAGAAAGATAAATTTGATATGGTCCCAACACCACTAACAGTGCATTGATATAATTCTGTATGATCAAGTTATGATTGATCAAAGATTTATGGGTTTTTAAAATAAAAAAAATAATGAAATTAATTTTTGTGTGTTTGGGCGCACACATGTATAGATGGGGTTCATATAACAACCTAAACTTTTATAAATAAAATCACCCTTTCTTTTTAATAAAATGTCTTATTATATATTATGGATATAGAAAACACACGCACTAATTTGGTTTTATTATATCCTATCATATTTAAAATACTATTAAGAATTATTACCATTGATAATATATTTTTTGAATAGTGATCACATGATTAGTATAAATATAGGGTTTTAACAAATTCAATTGGCATAGACAAAGGAAATGATGGCCTCAACCAATAGTATTTTACCCTATAAAGCCAATTTATTAGAGATTTCGAGGTAAATGGAATCCCTAGGATTTTACCTTGACCAATTCCAAACTAATATCCAATAACTTAGGTATGAGAAAAACCATTTATGAGGGAAGTTCATGTTCATCGAGATCACGACCCAAACCATGTATGTCGAACCACCCCCATGGAAGTCTCACATTCATGCACCTTAATCTTAGGGAACTTTCTGGTGTATTATAGGAATATGTATCAATAACCTAGTAATAAGAGCATGTGCATTATTTTTTATATAATAATGAATATAATTTTCATTATATTATTTTTTCTTTATAAATTATTTTTATTTTGATACAATAAAGCACAAATTGTATTTTTGGATAATATTCAAATTCAATTAAAGAATTTATTTTTATGTATTAATGGATTTTTGAAATAATTAATATTTTAATAAAATATTATTATTAAATAATTTTTATTAAAAATAAATTATCATATACTTTTTATGAATTCAATTGAAATTTTTATAAGGGTTTAAAAACTGTTATTGTCAAAAAAACCCAACATTTCTCAAATGTAAAATTTTCTTTTAAAAGTAAAAATTCATATATTTGAAAAATATTTTGATAAAATTAATATTATTTTAGAAATCATAATGTTTAAATTATCCAATAGTGATTTTTTCATAATTTTCTGAGATAGTCAAATTTTAGAGTGAAAATTAAATACTCTATAAATATACAGTGTAAATTATGACATCATAATGACCCAAAAGTGACGTAATAAATACTATAAAGGGTATAAAATACCAAATATATTTTTTTACATTAAAAATATTTTGTTTTATTATTTATTTTATTAATTTTATAAATCCTAAAACCATTAATATATTTCAAGGTTTTAAAATCATTTCTTTAAGAGTATGAATCACTTCTACATAATAAAGAGTATTATTTTATTATGTTTGGCCCTTGTACATATAAAATATTTAAAACTTATCCCCTTTTATAGAAACCATGAGAAAAAACCATTGAATGTTTTTGGTTTTTATTATTTTATTATATAGAGTCAAAAACCTAAATTTGAGAAATAATAATGAATTCCTCACTCTTTTCCTATATAAACCCACCCAATCTCCCATTTACCTTCACTAAAAATCCTTGAATCAAATCCTCACTCTTCACACCCCTCTCTATAGTCCTCCCAAGGTTCCCCCAAGATCTCTAGAAGCTCCTTTCAACTATTTGGAATCACACTCTCAAGGTAATGGATCCTCACCTTCTCCTCTTTATTCATGTTTCTTTATTATCTCCTGCCTTCTATTTCCAATTCCTAATATTGGGATATGTTTTTCCATGTCCCTAAAACTTTTAATTTTCTTTCCAAATGATGATATACCCATCTTTATCATCAAATCATTTTATGAATTTTTTTAAGTGACGTCGTTATGCTGTTGAAATTCGAACGCGATTTTTCATGCCAAACAATTGTGTAGTGAATACCCGTAACCATTTCCTGACAATGGTGTTCACCTTTATGCACTTATACTTATTTATTGGGGAATCACATGTATTTATTACACACTCCATGATAATGGAATAAAAATTTATGATAAATTATTACATATTTTATGATCGATGTGGAAAACTTAAGCATGAGAATGAAATGAATGTGGTGAGTGCACCGGGAATTATATAGCTCTCTAGTGAATTGGGTAATGTTTAGTCTCATGAGAAAACATTTTTGGATAGGTATTAAACCCAATTACTTTATGGTACTTTTTTCATCATGATTTATTGGCAGTTAGCCTTAACCTGCATTTATAATATAGTTTTTAAGTTGTTTATGCAATTCTCGTGTTTTCTTTATGTTATCATCTATATCATCCCTCATTGTTCATGTTTTTGATTCTCACTCCTTTTACGCCCCATTGATATTCCTATTGTATAACATGTATTATATTTTTCATGTTATTCCATGTTTATTCCCTTACTGGGATTTATATATCCCCGCATTCTTATGTATGTCCCCAGGTTATCTCATGCAATTTTATGTGCGAGCATGTTAGGGAAGTTTTCAATAAAGATGATGTATTTTCTATTTTAAGTGTTATGTAATGTACCTAATTACCAAATAAACTATACTTATAGATCTTCCATATTGTATTATGTATAAGTTTATGTAATAAATCATGAATTAATGTGTAATATATATAAGGGTTGTTATTGTTTGTATCAAAGGAAATGTTTAGTCATTTTTTTGGAAATGGATTAGAAAAATTTAGAGAAAGACTTAGGGTTAATAATAAGTATATGAAAAAATCCCTAAATTTGGTAAGTATAGAGTAAGTGGTTTATTATGAAAATACATACCTATCTGGATACTACAAGTGTATATGGCATTGTCATAGATGTACATAGGGGTAAAATTCAAAAACACTACGGTGAGTTAGACTCGGCCGAGAACTGGTGCAGGAGAAAGAACCTTGTTGAACATCTGGTTTGACTCTCCATGGGGATATGTTTTATTAAATTCATAACCTCATTATATACCATTATTAAGGTAACAAAAAAATACCCATAATAATATATGTTAGGAAATAGATCATGGATAACATAGATTGAAGATTATAAATTTATAAGTTAGGAAAATACATGTAATTTATAAGTTATCACTTTAATGTCATTAGATTCACATTTATTTGTTTAATATTTTAAAAATAATCATCCCTAATTTTTCCATTATTATATCCAATGGCCATAAATAGGAGGAATCAATTTGATAATCAATGGGATGGGTAATGTGATGACTACCCCAATGAGATGCCTAACCCAATGGGAGTGGAAATCATGAACTTTGTGATAATTATATCTTATATGAATTAGGTTCTAAATAGAAATATGGATCAAGAGGGGAACCCAAATCCCCCTAAGAAATAACAAGATTTAATTGAGATATTTATGTGATAATGGACCCTAAATTTCAAGGGATCATATGATAAATTAATTATGAAACAATAGATCAAAAACATTAAGATGATCTTCTCTATCCTTCAATGTTATGATTAAGAGAACGTTCTACTGGTTATTTATCATATAGAGGGAGAATCTGATCAATGGAGGACATTGATCAAGTATACAAATCATGATGAAGATATCAAAGTGATGGTGTGGAAGAAATTTTGAAAGATATTTTTTGATAAATCATTTCCTCACACTCTTTGAATTAAAACGGAAATTTATTTCCTTTCCGTTAAGAAAAAAGATGATGAATCTATCGGGGAATATGAGGAAAACTTCACAAGAAATGCACAATATTCCTCAAGATTCATTTTTACCCTATAATTCAAGGTTTAACACTTCTTTTGTGGGATAAAACCTAGTCTACAAAAAAGACCTGGTGATTTGAGACTTTTATATTTGTGATAAAATTATCTGATGTGCCCTCAAAGTCAAAATGGAGATTGGGGAATCTCATGGTTATCACAGGGATAATAATTGGAAAGAGGAATTTAATTCTGGAGTTTTGATTGAGAAATATATTGGTGTAAAGAAATTTCAACATCCCACTTTTCAAAGGTGAAAAAAGAATCACCTTGTAAATTTCCTAAGGGGGTGATGAAATGATTTAGGTGTGGGAAGGAAGGACACCTACCTAGTGATTTAAAACAGGAGAATCCCACTAATGAATTGAAGGAGAGGAATGATCTGATCAAAACTTAGTGCATTGTTCACTGATTCAACTATAAGGAACTATGGTACTTTACAAACCAATGAACTAATCCAAGGGTTTCTGGAGACAACCAACAACGTCCAAGGTAGAAAGGGTGAGTTTTTATATCAAAACTATTGAGGTTGATCCTGACAATGAAGTGGTGATAGGTATTCCAGTTATTCATTCAATAACAGAGAATATAATTTTTCATTCTATCTCTATGAATTCTTTCATATCATGTAAGTTGTTTAGAACTATTAAAACACCACCAAAATCATGGAAGTGGAGTTGTTAGTGAAAATAGTAAATGTGGAAATTAATTCATCCCAAGTATATAACTCCTCCCCTATCATATTTTTTGGGATGAACTTACTATCAAAACATTTCATAATAATTTTTGTGGAATTTGATGCAATTATGGGTATGTATTGGCTTTCCTTGTATATATCCAAAAAATTACTATGATAAGGAATTCAATCCCTGTATCACAAATCATCCTTCTATTATATATAAGTGCAAAGAGGAAGATGAATCTTATTTAGCACCGAAATCTCAATCATGGATATTATTTCCCTATGATCAAGTGTATCTATTTTAATGATTGAGTCTAAGTAAAATATCATCCTTGAATACATGATATTTATTATGGAATACACTGATGTGTTTCTTGATGAATTGTATGGTCTTCCTCCTAGATGAGAGGTTGAATTTTCAATTGATCTTACACATGGGGTGTTATAATTAACCAATACTCTGTATAGAATGGATATTATGGAACTTGAGGAGATGAATAAGAAACTATAGGAGAATATTGATAAAGGGTTCATACTACCAAGTGCTTTACCTTGGGGTGCACCAGTCCTCTTTGTCAAGAAGAAGGATGGGTCATTGTGCCTTTTCATTAATTATCTTGATCTTAATAAGATCATGATAAAGAAGAATTATAATTTTAAATGGATTGATAACTTGATCGATCATCTATATAGAGAACAATACCTCTCCAAGGTAGATCAGTGGTTGGAAAATTACCAATTTAGGGTGAATAAGGAGGATATCCCCAATACTAGTTTTCATACAAGGTATGGGAACTATGAGTTCATAATAAATCCATTCAGACTGACTAATTATCTAATAATCTTCATGGACTTGATGAATATATTCTTTAGATATTAACTTAAAAATTTTGTGGTATTATTTATAGAATATATTCTAATATACTCCAAAATCAAGGAGGATCAGGAAGAGCATCTAACCACTATAAAAAATTTCTTATGAAAGGATTATATTTATGAAAAGTACAAATAAATGTGAGTTCTGATTGAATGAAGAATCATTGATGGGTAATATTATCACAAGTAATGGGATATTTTTGGACCCTTCAAAAATAGAATCAATTGAAGGATGGTTGGGACCAACATTTTTGATAGATATCGTAGTTTCCTTCGATTAAATGGGCACTATCATTAATTTGTGAGAAATTTCTATTGATTGTTAAACACTCTTACCAAAATAAATTGGAAGGGAGTAAAATTTTCTTAGAATGATGAATGTGAAGAGAGATTCAATGAATTAAAAAAGGAGACATATCACTATACCTATAATCACACTACCCATAAGTGGAGAATGTTTTGTGGTATTTAGTGGTGCTTCAAAGAAGGGATTGGGTTGTGTGTTAATGAAAAATAACAAAGTGATATCTTATGATTCAATGAAATTAAAATTTCACAAATAAAACTACCCAATGCATGATCTATATTTGGATATATTGACCTTTGTGATGAAAATATGGTGGCATTATCACTTTTGGGAGAAGTGTGAAATATATACAGATCACAAAATACTCAAGTATATATTTAAATAAAAATAAATGAATATGAACTAATGAAGATGGTTAGAACTGATCAAGGACTATAACTTCTTAATTAACTACCATCCTGGGAAAGAGAATAAAGAGGAAAAATCTCTTATAAGAAATAATCCCAAAATTATAACATTGATGAGAATTGATAAGGATATGATCTTTATATATTTGAAAAGGATAGACATGGTAATAATAAAGGAAGGAACTTCAATAATCCTTTCACAAATAATTTCTCTATCATCCCATATGGATAATATAAAGGATTCTTAAAGAGATGATGTGGGAATTTTGAAGAAAGTAGAAACTATAAGAAATGGAAAATCCTCAGAGTTCAATGTTAATGAAGAATGAGTTGTAATATTTGGGTCATGATTATATGTACATCAAAACATAATTTAAAGAAAGAGTTTTTGGATGATTCACATAGTCCAACCTTCTTTATCCATCATGGAAGCACAAATATGTATCCAGATCTTTGAGAGTACTATTGGTGGGACAATATGAAGAAGAACATTGTGGAATATACATCAATATTTCTTTTATGATATCAAGTGAAGGATAAAATGAAAAAAATAAATGGGATGATGAAACCATTACCCATACCTATATGGAAATGGGAAAACATAAATATGGACTTTGTCACCAGTCTTCTGAAGATAACAAGAGGAAATAATGATATCTAGATTGTGGTGGATCATCTTACAAAGACCGTACACTTCATTGACATTCAAGAGGATTTCACACTAGATGAACTGGTAAGGATTTATATTAGAGAAGTGGTGAGGATTCATAGAACACCACTATCAATTGTATCTAATCGAGATACAAGATTTACCCCCAAGTTCTGGATGATTCACCAACATGATTTGAATACTAAGTTGAACATCAACATGTCTTATCACCCTCACATTAATGGATAATCTAAGTGGACTATCCAAACACTTGGGTATATGTTCATATAATGCTCAATAGACTTCAAAGGAATATGGGATCAACATATTCCTTTAGTAGAGTTCTCATACAATAATGATTTTCACTCAAGCATCCAAATAGTCCCCTATAAATCCCTTTATGGGAAGAGGTGTGGAATACATTCATGTTGGGATGAAGTTGGGGAACAAAAACTGCTAGGTCCTAAAATGGTTGAGGAAATTGTGGAAAAGGTTAAGAACATTCAGAAACACATCAAGGTTTCTCAGAGTTGACAGAAGATATATTTTGATAATTATAATTTTGCATTTGAAACATGTTATTACTTTGTATATCTTCATGGAATAATGTTATGAGATTTTGTAAGAAATTAATTCTTATTACAAGATACATTGACCCCTTTAAGATACTTGATAGAATTAGAGCGGTGGATTATAGAATATCACTCCCACCTAATCTATGTCAAGTACATGATGTATTCAATGTATCCCTTTTGAGGAAGTACATAAAATACTACTCACAAGTACTCAATCCAAAGGTGGTACAATTGGATAATGATCTTTTCTATGAAGAGTAGTCAATGAAAATATTATATCATAGAGACAATGTTCTACAAAATAATCCATGCACCTGGTCAAAGTGTTATGAAGAGAACACAAGTTTGAAGAAGAAATGTGGGAACCAGAGGAAGTGATGAAACAAAACTACCCTCATCTATTTTATTGTGGTAAAAAAATTCAAGGGTAAAATTTCTGAAGGCGGGAATATTATAACGACCCAAACTTTTATAAATAAAATTAACCTTGATTTTTAATCAAATGTCTTATTATATACTATAGATATAGAAGAAATAATCACTTATTTGGTTTTATTATATCATATCGAATTTAAAATATAATTAATAATCATTACTGTTGATAATATAGCTATTGAATTGTGATCAAATGATTATTATAAATATAGTGTTTTAACAAATCCAATTAACATAGACAAAGGAAGTGATGTTCTTAACCAGTAGGATCATACCCTATGAAACCCATTTATCAGAGAATCCAAGAGAGACAACATAATTGGGATTTCCCTTTTACCAATCCCAAGCTGAGATCCATCAATATAAGCATGAGTGAAACCATTTATGAGATAAGTTCAATCTCATTGAGATCACATCCCAAACCATGTACGTTGAACAACCCCATGAAATTGTCATAGTCACACAGATTAATCGTAGGAAATTTTTAGTGTATTAAAGGGATATGTATCAAGACCCTAGAATTAAGAGTATGTAAATTATTTTTACATAATAATGAATATAATTTTTGTCCTATTATTGTTACTTTATAAATGATTTTTATTTTGATAAAGTAAAGCACAAATCGTATTTTTGGGTAATATTCAAATTATATTAAGAAATTTATTTTGATGAATTAAGATATTTTCAAAATAAATAATATTTTAATAAAATATTATTATAATATAATTTTTATTAAATATAAATGATCATATAATTTTTATGAAGTCAAATGTAATTTTTATAAGGGTTTGAAAACTTTTATTATAAAAAAACAATCATTTATCAAATATAAAATATTATTTTAAAAGTAAAATTTTACAAATTTTGAAAAATATTATTTTAAAATTATTATTTTGTTGCAATCAAAATCTCAAAATTATCCAACAGTTAATTTTTCATAATATTCTAAGATAGTTGTATTTTCAGGTAAAAATTAAATACTATATAAATATACGACGTGTATTATGACATTATCATGGCCCGAAAGTGATGTAAAAAATAATATAAAGGGTATTCATGAAAAAATATATGATTTAACTTTTAAATAATGTGATTTAATTTTTATTTCATTAATTTTATAAATTCTTTATGAATTCTCCTAAACTATTAATAGATTTTAAGGTTTTAAAATCATTTATTTAAGAGTATGAGTCACTTCCACATAAAAAGGGTATTATTTTTTAATTTCTACCACTGTACTTATAAAAAAAATGAAAACTACTCCCCTTTGGCTGAATCCATGGGAAAAAACCATGGTAAGGTTTGTGGTTTTTGTTATTTTATTATATAGAGTCCAAAACCTAAATTCGAGAAATGATAATGATTTTCCCACTCTTTTCATATATAAACCCACCCAAACTCTAATTTATATACACTAAAAATACTTATATAAGATAATTACTCTTTTCTCCCCTCTCTAGATCCCTCCTAAGGTGACCTCAATCTCTCAAGAATCTCCTTTTAACCATTTGGAGTAACACTTTCAAGGTAAGGGATCCTTACTTTCTCCTCTTTATTCAAGTTTCTTTATTATCTCATGCCTTCCATTTCCAAATACAAATATTTGGATATATTTTTCCATGTCCTTGTGACTGTACATTTTTTTCCAAATTATGAGATACCCCTTTCACTCCCATCAACCAATTTTATAAATTTTTTAAGTGACGTCATTATGCTGACAAAATTCCACAGCGATTTTCCATGCCAAACAATTATGTAGTGAATACCTGTACCCATTTCCTGTCAATGGTGTTCACCATTATGAACTTATAATTATTTATTATTTAATTTCATTTATTTATTCTACACTCCATTATCATGTAATTTTTTTTGATGATCAATGATTCCATGTTTTATGATATATGTGGAAAACTTAATCATGAGAATGAAATGAACGTGATGGATACACCCAGGATTATATTGAACTCTAAAGCATTGGGTAATGTTTAGTCTCATGAGACTTCATTTTGGGATAGGGAGTCAACTTGATTCCTTTATGGGACTTTTTCCATCATAATGTCTTGTATGTAATCCTTGACCTATGTGTATGATGTAGTGTTTTAAGTTGTTTTCACATTTCTCATGTTGCCTTTATGTTATCATGTTATATCATGCATAATTTTTTATTTTTATGATTCTCACTCCTTTTATTACTCATTGATATTTATATTTTATAACATGTATTATATTTTTTATTTTGTTACAATTTAATTACCTTACTAGGCTTTACATCTCACCCCTTTATTATGCATAACCCCATGTTATCCCATGCAATTTTAAGTACAAACATGTTAAAGAGGTTTTCAATAAAGATAATGTATTTTCTATTTTAAGTTGGTATGTAATGTACCTAATTACCAAAGAAACTATACTTATCAATATTTTGGGTTATATTATGTGTACTATTATGAAATAAATCATGAATTAATGTTTAATAAATAGAAGGTTTGTTATAGTTCTAGAGGGGATTTTCAGTGCTCCTTGGTGCGTCTTCGGTGGTATCTCTAGTGAGAGGAGGATTCTAGAATAGTGAGGGGTGTAAAGGATTCTACTACATTCCTATTTAGAAAATTAAAATTTAAAAAATAATAAAAGTTGGAGGATTCTTTCACCATCATTAAATAAGGCTCCCCCATTTATTAGTGGATCACTATCAACCACCTGTATGGAATTCAGGTGGGATATTTTAAAAATGGTTTTTTTAAATAAGCCATTTCCCACATTAAGAGTGTCCCTATAGAAAATCCACTTGAGTGGGTTTTCCCCAAAATGACCTAGAACTGTTTCAAGCCACCCAAACCAGGATAGGCCAGATCAGGCTAAAATCAACCCGCTTTTCCCACCCAGTCTACCCCAAGCCCAATTTCACCTTTTAAAATCGATTTTGGGTCTAAATGGATCTAAAAAAATCTAAAACAAATCAAAACATAAGTTCAATTTTCTGGTATTTATTAAAAAAATTAGGTTTCATGGGATGTATCAATAATTAATTAAAAATATTTAATGTGATTTTAATGAATTAAATCCATTAAGTTGAATCTTGGAATTTTTAATATATGTTATTAAATATTATTTCATGTTAATAGATCATGATCTGAGATATACCCATGCACAATTGGTTAATTATTTATTTAATTTAATTATTGTATTTGAGCTTTAAAATTTAATAATTATTTATCATTTTTACAATATTTGTATTATCCCTCCTTTAAATTTATAATATTATTAATGTCCAAAATTTGATGATAAAATGTAACTTTTGAATCTCGAGTTCCCCTTACCTATATTGAGTATACATTGTAAAAATTAGAGGCATTCATAATGACATAATTTGAGTAGAGAGTCGTCATGAAACCAATGGAGTGAAATACATAGGAGTTTGATGGGATACAAAATATGAGTCAAGAAATGACTCAAGGAATTTCTATAAGGTTATGATTTATCCATTATTCATTCGATGGATTAACCACTAGATAACATCTCATGATCACATCATTATTTATACATTTTATTTTGCATGGTTAATTATATTGATTTTTGGGTTCTATTTGATCACATTGAATAGTTAAAAAGAATATAAAGATTAAAATGAATAATTAAATGATGAATATTTCTATTTACTCATGGTTAAATACATGTGTGTGATCATATAGTAAAAATAATAATAAATAGAGTCATATTTTAGTCACCAAGAGAAATAAATTAATTATGCATAAATTATTTTATCCATACATGATTAATTAATTTTGTAAAATCTAAATAATATTGATAGGCATGTAAAAGGATAAAATAATGGATATTTATGAATATGGTATAAAAATCCATCAGGGAAATATTAAGTCATATATCACCTTCTATCTTCTGAGTTAAGATTCTCCCATAGATAAAGTGTTGGTCAGGCCAAAGTCAGGGGAACTTTCAATTAGTGGGAGGTATTAAAAAATATAATGGGTTGTATTAACCAAATTGGTATTAAGTGTAATGGACCAATTTTGTTTAATAAAATTTAAAGTCAAGTGCTGAGGAAATTTGAGTTCATTATTTCAAGATAGGGGAATCTACTCAATGAATCACCAAGTTTCAATTTAATGTAGTCAGAATATTAAACCTACCTAAAATTCATAGAGTAATTCACGTGGCCAAATTATGGTTCATGAGAAGGGAAATATGGATCTTTTCCATTATAATATCCATTTGATGGGATATTATGAATCAAATGGTGAGAAATATTGTGATTTTATAAAATAGTGGGAGACTAATAAATTAAAATTTATTCTAAAAATTTTAGCAATCAAGATAAAGTATTAAAGCTAACTTTATTTTGATGAATGAAATTTAAATTGAAACCAAGAGTAAACTATGACCATTAATGGAAAAATACCATGTCCTCACCAATACATATTTACAAGAGTAGTATAGTAGTTTATAAACTGCACTACCACTAATTTTTTTATTATATATCAGTATCCCTATTTCTATTCAGCCACCTCAGTTAGAAAACAAGGGTGAGAAGGATTCCTATAAGAGTTTCACAAATGTTTATATCATGGTAAATCAACTCCAAGAACTTGAAAAGGAGAAAATAGGATTAATAAAAATAGTATTTTCATTGAATCTATTTCACAAGGTATTCATATGTTTACTTAATTATAAAAGTGAATATGAAAAAGTATTATTTTTCAAACTAACAAGGTCTATTAAATTGTTATGGGATGAATTTTATGAGTTAATGGCCCATTTTTCATAACATTAAGGTTATTAATATATCCAGGGAGTGTTGAAATGTTAGTGGTGGTTACGACACATTTATAAGGTTATTTATTTCATTATGGTCTATTTTAAAATGTTTAACATGTCTAGGGGATTAAGGGTAATTCTGGTAAGTTGAGCCTAACTATTTAAGCTCATTTTTGAAACATGAATATGATCCCAAAAAATTTACAAGAATTAGAATGAGTTTATCTCCTCTATTATCTTATCACAAGATTCTAGAGAGAGAAAAATGAAAAATAGATCAATCCAAGTTTAAGGATCAATCATACGAGCATTGTAAAGAAATTTGAACTTCTATGAAAATACTGGAAAATTGAAATATAGTGTTCCTAGAGTTGTGGTGAACATGTGGATAATAAACAGGGAGTTTAATTTTGTGTCTTAAAGCTATAATAATCCATATAAGATTGGATATAATAGGATCATTTCATTCCACAAACATACCTTCTAATTTTTTTTCATACTTAAATTAAATTTCAAAAGATCCTTAGAATGAATTGGGAATCTATATATCAAATATTATGTTAGTTTTTATGATAAAAATTAAAAATTTACATGATTTTTTGATTCCATTATGTTACTGGTACCTTAAAAAATTACATTTTAGCATGTCAATTATTATTCAAAATGGGTCAAAACTGAAGTCACCATATCCAATACTACTAAAGTGGTGGTCAGATTCTTGAATAAAATCACTTTATCTTGATTTTGGAACTATAAATGATAATTAGTGATAGGATAACCAATTTTGATGACCACATGTTGATGTAAGTTCTAAAGAAGCAAGTGGTCTACTATAATACAAGAACTCTATATAATCCTTAAACCATGGGATAGGTGGAGTGCTCCGATTGGGATTTTAAACAAATTATAGAAAAGACTGTGAATATAAGTAGGATGGATTGATTAATTAGGCATGATGATGCACTCTAGGATTATCAAATATCTTATAAGAAATTTTTGGGATTTTCTCCCTTATTATTGGTGTATGGTAAACCATGTCACCTTCAAGTGGAGCTTATCCACTGATATTTTTGGATGGTTAAATATGTGAATTGGAATGAGGATCTAATATTAAGAGAGAGACTCATGGAACTTTATGAGCTATAGGAAATCCAAATATCCACTTATGATATTGTAGATATCTATAAAGAAAATACAAGGTGGTGGTATGATCAGATCATATGAAGGAATATACTATACCCTGGTGATAAGGTTTTAATGTTAAATTCAAATTTACATCTATTTCTAGGTCAGCTGAGGTCAAGATGGTTTGAATCATTTTTTCATCCATGTGTTTCTGCATAGAGCTATAGAAATTTATAAGAATGATGAACCTCCTTTATAGGAAAATTGAAATTAACTCAAGGTTCTTCTTGATAATTCTAAATTGAGAAGAATAATCTACCTATATTTTTAATGGCACAAAATAAGAAGGTACATAATGATTTCAAATTTAAAAAAATATCTCACTAGGAGGAAACCCAAGTAAGTATTCTATTTAGTTTTCATTATTTTCATGGTATTTTTCCATAATTTTTATGTCTCTAGGGTATCTTAATCCTCTGAAGTATTTCCCTATGACCCCTACTAAGGCCCTCCAACCTTCCCAAAGAGGAAAACAACATATTAAAGTGGATATTGATCTTGGAAAGAAGTTTTTTTTAATAGATAAGGAAGGAATTTCACACACCTAAATATAAATACTGCCCCATAATTAGAGAAGTTGCTGGAATGACCATAATGTTGAGTAGTATTTCAAACAATAAGATCATGTTGTATCATGAAAAAAATTATCAGGACATTCTATAAGATTTGGAACCTCCACATCATAGTGAGTAAGCTACACCATAAATCTCTAGACCATGAGAAAATGGAATAAACTATAATTTGGGGAGATTAGAGACCTTCATAATGTACCTAGGATATTATAGTATAGTTTTTTTTATGATTATAATTAAAAAATATAGATATTTTCTATACTATAATGGAGAAATCCATACTGTATGGGGTCCAAATCCTATTTAAATAGAGCTAAAACCCTAATTTTTTATTTTATTCCCCTCCCACTTATGTTATTGTGATCCCTGATCATAGCTATTTCAAGGTGTTCATTGGAAATATTTATAGAGATCTAATCCTAGTAAGGCATTGTACAAACATCCCTTTTGAATCATAATCCCATTCCCTTTATTATTTCACCTCTCATTATTAGGGTTTCATTTTCTGAATAGTCATACCCCAGTTTAAAAACCATTTACTCATTTTACATAGTCATATTTTTAATCTTCATAAAACCACTCCCTTCACCTTATTTACCAAATTAGCAATCTCTCTCTCTCCATGGTTTAAACCATGTACATGTTCTATCCCACTCCTACCTCTACTGACCCATCTATATCTCATTCTAGAACCTCCCTATCATCATCTATATCTAAAGACTCACATTCTTCTTCTAGTTGTGCCTATTCATCAACCTAATCACTCACACCCAAACTTTCTAAAAACAAACTCTAGCCATTTAAGTCCTAATAAAATCCTTCCAAACCCAAATCCAAAACCTCAAAACCACCCAAAAACAAACTATCCCTGGTGAAGAAAAAACTAAATATACTACCAACTATAAAACTAAAAAAACCTACCATAGACAAATTCCTTCCCGATCTTACCACTTATCATCACTAGAAGGAACCTTTACCTAGAACTAGACCTACCCCTAGTCCCTCCCCAACCTCCTCTCCATCCAAATCTAGACCCCAAGACACAACCCAACCTCAACCAGCCTTCCTTTATCCTAATCTATCCCACCGTGGTCTAGTTACAAATTACCACTAACATCCATACCTCAAATTTAGTGATGGTTCACACTATTTCAAGTTAGAAAATCTTCATAAAAAAACCCTTTTGCACCAATAAGACATTGGATTTGGCAGTGATTATGGATATAGGTATGGAGACTTATATTAGGAATACATTTAGAGCTATGTGTCTAGATAACATTTTCATAGTTTATACGGTTTATTTCAATGAATCACGACTTGAATTTATAGTTAGACTAGATTTTGGTGTTCAATTACTTACCTTATTCTAGGTTATAAATAATAAAAGCTAATGATAGAAGAATTTTGGGTTAGAATTGGGATTATCATGCTGACTTTGTTATTTATAGCACAAAAGCTGATGATAATGATGATAAAAAAGAGTAAACTTTTGATGAGGATACTAATCCTGCTCTTAAAGATGCATATAAGGTTACTACTGGCAAGGAAGAGGAATTGTTATCTTTGATGGAAGAACAAGATGCAGTATTTCTACAATAGTATAAGGATGGTAAAATCACTACGGATGCATATCTTCAAATTAAAAAAAGAATGATTTACAAAATGGAGGGGGAATTCAAACAAAACCCAGACTTTAACTACAAGTAAATTCCATGGTAATGAATTTGTTCCTTGATCTTTTCTTATCTGAGGAACATGGAATTCTCTTATTTTGGATACTTGTTTGGATACTTGAGTAACCATCACAACCGCATGAAGTAGTTGAATTCTATGATGAGGTTTCCTAATTTTTTCATGATGGTTGTTGTTGCTACGTGATGGGGTTGATGATGGAGACAGATTCATGGCTTTGAGGTATTCTACTCTGAATCTGTGATTGTCAAGCAGGTTCATACTATTCTATATGGGTATGTGGATAGCTGTGATTTTTTTATACCTTTATATTGCTGAAAACTATACTCCCATCAATCCCTTGATGGTTTAATCTTATTAAACCTCATGTTTGTATTGTTTATTTTTTCCTTTTAATAAAGTTATTTAGGGCATGAATTGGATTTCCAATTCATGTCTCAGTTTGTATTTAAAAAAACCAGAGTACATTTATTTAGAGTTCAATACTAGTTAGGATCATGTAAAAGGTATATAGAATATCTTGGTTATTGATTCATTTGTCTTCTATGATAAAGCTAAAACAAAAAATTAACCAACTGAAGATGGTGGACCTTCAGATTATTTACTGGGAAATTACTCATGCTTCATAGGAAATTGTGGACTCCCAATTTCTATTATCCAAATGTATGTGTTTATTCCACACTCTATTTATGGTAAAAATAATAAAAATAAGGCTTAAAAGTTTTCCTTTTACTTATAAGGATAAAGGAATAAATATAAAGGCACATTGATGGGTACACTAGGGTAAAAAATTCTTTTTCACGATGGTTTTTTTAACTTCAGTTACCTTATGACATTATTTCTAGAAATGTTATGAATATTTTTTTTTCATGTAAGTTAATATTAACCAAAGTTTTAAATGTTACATTATTTAATATGGTTTTTATTTTTTTTCTTTAAAACTGACATGAAAAATGATTTATAACATCTGTATTTTTAAAAACCAACATTATAAATGGTTTTTCTAGCCAGTTTTTAAATAACCAATGTGATAAATCATCGAAAAAATGTCATATAAACCACTATAAAAGCACATATTTTGGGGGTTTTTTCATTTAGGTTATGTAAAAACTAATCATAAAACCCCTTTTAATGTCTGTTTTTTAAAAAACTGACTTTATAAATTGATTATCATGTCAGTTTTGAGAAAACTGACATGAAAAATCCTCACTTTAAATTCTTCACAATGGTTATTTTATAACCAATGTGGAAAATATATTATTTTTTAAAAAATTATATATTTTCTACCATTCCATCAGTACAGAAGATGAAAAGAAACAAACAAATAGTAGTAACAAAGCTATAAAACAACATCAAAAAGTCAATGCATTTTAACTTTACAATGTATATTACAAATAAAATAAAACACAATAAAAAGTATGAAATAATATTCCTATTATCTTAGTAAGTGTATTAGATATTTTTATATATAAGGCTGAGGGTCATAAAAAAACTATAAATTAAAAATAAATCTTTAACCAAGTATTCTAAATATAACGAATGAAAAATTAAAGGAAAGGTTTATAAAAAAATATAAAATTATGGAATTTTGTAAGTGTCTTGGATGTAATTAATTCAAACATAAATCTTAGAACATAGTATCCACATTACTTTACTCCTTAATGATGAAAATTATTTTTAAAAATAGTTTTTCAATTCAAAATTAAAATTTAAGTACTTTTAGCCAAAATTTTGTAATCTTAAAGGAGAATTAAACTTTACATTTACTTAATTGATCTTTTAATTTTGTTATCTTGTTGTCTCTATAAAGTAATCCCATTACCTATTTGAAAGTAACATGTAGAAATGAATTTAAATATAGCTATAATTTATACAATTATTTTAATATTCAAACTTACTTATTCAATACATTCTTAAAATTATCTCACACATCACTATGGATAGAACATAGTCAGTAAAGTGACTTATCTCATAGAAAAAAACACTCAAAATACAATGGCCATAGATATAATAATAATAATTTCAATGGTTATTCAGTTAATATATATAATAATTTTGGAAATATATGTTCCATACCTTTGAAAACAAGTTAGCATGCAACACTAAATTACATTATTTTTAAATATTTCTGCAATATAAATTATTCTTTCTATATCACTCACCATTCTCACTATAGGTGAAAGAAATTGTGGGTCCATAGATTTATATACTTATGTAATATCATGTTGCAGATAGATTGTTTAAATATACCTAATACCAAACAAATATAAGTATTAATTTTCAATAAATTAAAATAACTTAAATATATATGATAATCATATTACATAGAAAAGACTTGTGTCATGTTGATTCCCAAATCATCTCTAGTTATAATCTCAATGATATATTTCTATAAAAGTGTCACAGTCATTACACATATACAAATTTTATAATCCACTATAATGTCATAAACATCAAACAATAAAATTGAATATGTTGATAATCTATGAAGTCTCGAAGAAGTTATATCTGAAGTCATAAAAGCATGTAATTATTATTGTTTATATAGAATGTATTTAACTTTAAATTATTACTTTTAAAAATATATAAATATGTAAATTTTAAAATATTAAAAAACTAACTCCAATATGATATAATATACACACACCTCAATTGTAAATTTTCAAACAAGTCTAGATGGACAAACTAAAAAATGGACGATAATTTTTCCAATTATAGTGACCTAATCTATAGGAAATGGTATTCTTGATGATATATCTATAATATCATGTAAAATAACCCTAAGATTCTCTATATTTCTCTTTTGATGATGAAATGTATCCCAAATATAATATATAATCCCATATCAAATAATATGATACTGGAGATCCTCAATATATAACACATAATAAATTAGAAGTTACAGGGAGGGGGTTTATGAGTTAGACAAGTAAGAGGATGTGGATGAGTTGGATCTATAGGTAGAGGTGGAGGAGTGGGATCAACATCCTGAAACTATCTTTGTATGTCTGGAAACATCGACTATACAGAAGATCTGATCTAGTCCTCCACCATCTCACCAAAATACTAAAAATTATCTTCTAAAACCACTATTTTTTTATAAACATCCTCTATTGAAGAAGCCTTGGAATGGAAAAACACTTTTTTTACTAATACACCTAACAGGTATCCTCATACATGACCTGGGAGTTCAAGATTTCCCAATGAAGTAGCTAAAACATTTTTCATAACCTCAATTATGAAGTGCCCCTATGTGCCCTTATCCTCAATGGATTTTGATATATAATATTTGAAACAATTATTAGTGAATCAAAATATATAAATAATTGATTTAACTTAAATATCATAAACAAATTAAATAAATTCTTACATTAATCTTAGTTATGACCCCCAACTCTTCCATAAGATATTGTCCAATTTTTCTCATATGGGACCTCTTTTATTTTTCATTTCTAACTAGGATTAAAGAGGGTCAACTCCTATGAAGCCTGAAGGCTCGACTCATAGCTTTTGAAAAAATTTGGCTATATTTTTTTCTTCTAATAACACATACCCCACACAAGATAAATTATTAGGGTATACATTTTTGTATTTGAACTCCTAATGATATGTCATCATTTTTTGTAAATTAAGAATAAAAATATCATTAATATGATTATTAATATGGAAAAAAATCTAAAAGGAAACATTTCACTTACCAAAATGGATTTTTTTTCATCTACTCTCAACAAGCTTCTTACATGTATCTTCATCTATAAATGATTAGATATCACATGGATTTGGATGTTTTATATCCCCAAAATGAAATCTAATGTGAGAGTTGATTTAAAATACCTTCATATCCTAGCATCCAATCCTATACATTTCCTCCTAAATCCTCTAGTATCAGGTATATCATATGTCATATGATAAGAATCTGAAAAACCTATATTAGCAAAAACATTTCATGATAAGTAAAAAAATAACAAATGAGCTCAACAAAATTTTCTCCCATAATTGAGAAAATGTCACTTTTTTCAACACTTCTCCAATAACAAATCAAAAGAATAACTTTTCCTTTTATTATACACTAAAATATAAGTATTAAATTGTTTTTAATTTAGACACCTTGGAATATCATTATCATCAATGTTGACCAGTATCCTCTGGTCCTAGCTACGGGCAACTTATAATCTTGGAAAACATGTGCTACCATGTTTACCAACCCTTGAAGTCTTATCTACCCTTTAGATGTAAATGAATCATGTGTCAAAGTATTTGTAGGATCCTAAAATGGAGTATGTGAATGGTCCTTCTCAAATGTATATATACAGTACTCCCTAGAATCTCATGGTGAATCTGATATTTAATCTACCATTATACTACAAATCAAAGTAACAAAAAATTAATACATAAATATAAAAATACAACCATTACATAAAAATTAAATAAATAATTAAAAATGATCCAAAAAATAAACTAAACTAAGAATATCTTTAAAAAAAATTGTGAAAGTAGTTAACTAAAATTTTAACAACATTAATGAGATATGAAATGACATAAGTGAATGAAAAAAATAAAAATTTTATATAAAAATTAGAATAATTTTTTTAAAATTTACAAATGAAACAACACAATACTAAACAAAACATTATTTATCAGGTTTATTTGATAATATTCAATGTGATACACCATTATAGAGTTGATTTACTCCAAAATGGCGAGTGAATAGTAAAAACGACTATGTATTACAATATATTTTACACCAAAAAGAATATTTTTTTTAATATACTGTTTTATACATTTTTTATTTTTAAACATATTAAATTAAAATAATTATTTTTCTATAAAATCAACAAACACAAAACTTATGTAATGGTAAACATAATTTAAGTAAGGTTAAACTAAAAAAACTAAAAAAATTTAAAATAAAAATTTAACTTATTAGTTTTAATATGTGTTGTAATAAAAAAATAAAACTAATATATCAAACATTTTATGAAATTTAAAAAAGTAAAAAATAAAAAAATATGTGTTACCTGTGATATTAGTAAATTACTAAAGGATTGTATTCCAAAATTCCTTTATCATGATCAATCCTTATGTCAGAAACCATGTCTATAATGTGGTCATAAATATTCTATATTAATATTTCTATGGATATAGGGATGTCACATAACTCAGTATCTTCATCATGCTTTTTATCACCAACATATTTTTTTACCTTGTAAAATGATATACTAATTCATATTGGATGGATAAAGAACATAAAAAAATTCACGTGTTTCCATGATAAAAGGATCATATGTTTATTCCAATCTATTTAGATTAACTAGTGTCATACTGAATTCACCATTTCTTGCACTATTTTTATCAATAACCTATTTTTAGTTAAATAATAGAACTCAAAATTTAATTTAATTAACCTCCCATATTTCTTTAATGACTCCATAATATGGACTTGATGTGGAGATTAGGCTTTTGTATTTGGTACTCAAAAAATGTATTACTTTTGAAATCACCAATACATTACTATTCTGAACTACACTTTAGTTATCTTGATCTTTCATATGAAATGTGTATCCATTAATTTCATACTAATACCATATTATCAAAGTTATACATATATTTCCTATAATCATTTCAATGTTTCTAATGCATATGATCTACCATGAATAATCTATTTAAACCATGATTTTTTTTTGTTATTATCATTAAAAATTCACATATCTTTCTTCTTTGGATAATATTTGTTCAACACATTAATATGAAATGTTATATATGGTTGTGAATCATCCATGTTATTTAAGATGTATAAAAGGTATCTTCTATATATATTCACCTATCAATGATGTTACTTTCAAGCCATGGATCTCCTTTTCCACATAATTGACTCATTCATGGTGAGATGTAGGCAATATAATGTTCTCCACTATAGACAAGTAGCTTGTAAAAAAATTTGTAGCCCCCATAGAAATCAACTTCTAAACAATGGACTTTTTAGTTCGATATAGATTCTAAGAATATCCCTTTAATATATTCATATAATTTTCAAAAGGATACATACAACATTGATATATAGATCTAAAAATAATTATTTATTAAAACAAATTAACCAATAAATGTACCATGATATCAAAAAAATATAGAGAAAAATACATTTCTAATTGAATAAATATAGAAATATCCTTGTTCTCAAAATTGTTCAATGAAATAAAATCAATATACTTGTTAAAAATTGAATTGAAAAAATAACACACCTTCTTGATAAACATTCTAAAATTGATGGGAAATATTATTTAAAATGAAATATATTGGAATTATTTCATCATGATGTGACAATAATGATATTTCATACTTGTCAACTTTATATATTTTAGTTATATAAAATTTCCCACATTTGAATAATAACCCTTTAGAAATTTGATAACATGAAGAAATTGAAAAAAATATAATTTTCTCCCTATAGGATAATGTATTAAAATACAAATATAGGTATGTTATTCTTCCATGAGGAGCAGAAGATAAATCCAAACTTATTCCCATTGGGAGTAAGTCCAATTTTGCATTCAACCCATATTTAGTCTTCCCTTAAATATCTCACAATGTTTCAATCAAGAAATCATGGATATTTTTCTACAAATTCATGAAATCAATGTTATGTTTGAACTCATGATATATCCAATATAGAAGTTCAAAAAATATTGACTATTTCTTCCAAATATTTCTACCATTACCTAATTTTTTTACATTTTTAATGTAACATCAATGTTTTTCACCCTCTCAAAATATTGATTGGTGAAAAAAGGTTTTTGAGAAATATCAAATTATTGTGATATATTGAATTATTTTTTTAATCTTTTATAAGAGTGATCCATATAAAAATACCTTTTATCACCCTTGCATATCAATTTTATCCCATATTTTAGTTGATAATATGAAGTCTATTTTCACAAATTGGAAAAGCTTTATGTCCCTTAATGTTATATCTTGAAAATTTCCTTTTGTTGGGAACTAATTTATAGTGAACATAATCATTTTATGTAATTGAAAATGTTACATTTTATAATAATCATACACTCTAATACCTTCCACCCATAAAAATTTCAAATCATTAATTAATGTTGACCAGAAAACATCAATATCATTTCTAGGCTGTTTTGGTCCAGAAATCATTAAAATAAACATGATATAATTATGATTTAACTAAATTAAGGAGATAAGTTGTAAGTTACCAATAAAATAGGACATTAAATATGTTTATTACCTAGTATTTGATATGGATTCATTCTGTCTATGCACTATCTAAGTTTGTGATTTCTAACTTCATTTTTGAATGTAGAAAACTGATGATCAAATTTCTTCCACTATAGACAATCAACTAGATGAAATAATTTTCCATCATATATAATATCATATATATTCTATATTAACATTTTTATATCATTTTAATTTTAAAAATAAACATTTTAAATAATTAATTAAATGAAGATACCAAATTGCCTTAGCAGTAGTCTGTAAAACTGCTAAATCAGACTATGATTTTTCTCTCATTTTATACTGTGATGTCCCACATTTTGGACACTCTTACAAGACTTCATATTCCTTATTATAAAAAAAACATTGATTTGGGTAGTTATGTATATAATATTACCCCATACCCATCATGAATAATATTTCTTCACATTATAATGTGAATCTGGATTATCGCTGTCATTAGGAAGCATGTCTTTCAACAACTGTAGCAACATGGTAAAAATCTTATCACTCCATCTATTTTTTACTTTAGAGTTAATAAATATGAATATAATTGATAAAAACATAAATTATGTACAACCAAGATTTAATAGTTTTTTATCATCACCATATAGATGCTCAATTATTGGTTCTTTCAAAATTAATTCCACTTAAATATCATAAATCATTTCTTTAATTTGATCAGACTTATCATCTTGAAAATCATAATCATAAATAGATCTGAAATTATAACTAGTTTCAAAATTTCATATACAAGGAATGTAACTCAGATTAAAAACATGAAAAATTAAATCATCTTTGATTTCTCTACTTTTCAGCTTCTTTATATTTAAAAATTTCAAGCATTAATAGAAAAACAATCCATTGTTTGGAACATTTTATTTAGAGAATTCCAAAAAATATTTTATGTATTCTTCATATTAATCACCTATTTACAGTATAATAATCAAAATACGACTCATTGTTACCTATAAAAATATCATGATTTGAAAATAAGTGATTATATTTTGAAATTTAAATTCAAATTTACTTTTATAAATAAAAACAAAAAAATCCTAAATTTTTAACAAATAAATGAAATAGAACATATTTTGCAAAAAAAGTTGTCTTTGGTATTTTTGGATTTTAAAATTTATAAAATATACAATTCTATGATTTGAGTTTAAAAAATCACATAGAACATAAATTGCTTTAGTAATCTAAAGGTCAGACCATCCTTGTTACTAAAATGCACAAAACTTTCAAAATTTACACACAGAGGAACCACAAAAAATACATCATTAGTGTGATATAGAAATGATGATTTACTTGAAAATAAAGTTTTTATGATTTTTATAGAAAAAATATCACCCTTTATAATTAGTTCTGGTTGTAAAAAAACATTTATCATACTTAATATAAAAATAGATACCAAAATAAAAGAAATTAAAAAGGGGGATAAAGCTATAAAAATTAGACAAATAAGAAACAAAAACAATATCAATACACATATTTAGGTGACATTACCAAGGTTGATCCAACTATAAAATTGACACAAGGGAAATATATTCTTATAAAAATATTATAAATCATATAAAAAAATAATGGATTATAGAATAGTTAAAAAAGATCAATATGATTGCAATGATATGGGAAATTAAAAGAACTCTAGCCACATGATTTACTGCTTCAAAGAAAGAACACTCTACATCAATAAGAAGTAAACATAAATAATGTGATATAAAAAAATATAAATAAAAAGTTACTTTCTTTAAACTCACTATTTCTATTCTTATAAATGGAAAAACCATTGTTTAAAGTAATATGAACTTCCACAGGATGTATAGAAAATAAGGAAAAAGGAACAACCTACAAATAACTTCTAAAATAAAAAACCACTCAATATATTTTTAGTGTTTTTGAAGTTATTTTTTTATCTTATGGAATTAAACATTTAAAAAATAGTAATAGTTAAATCTAATGGATCATTACATTAAAGCTTAAAGAGTAATTAAATTTGAGATTGTCTAAAAATTTATTTTATATGAGGATTTTATAAAAATCTAAAAGGTGTCTTGAAATTGGTATTATGTATAAGAAAATTATTTTATGATATTATTAGTTACTAATAATTGATAATTAATTCATAAAATACTCATAAATATGAATTTTAGTGACGAAAGATATCAAAAATCGATTAAAAAATACCTTAGATGCATGAATACTCAGAATAGAAAATACAAATAGAAAAGAGATGAAAAAATATTAGCAGTGGTATAGATCATTCAAGGAAACAATACCAAAACATATTTCATCAATTAAAACATACCTTGATGCATATAAAATATAAACAATAAACATGAACCAAAAATATTTATGAGACAAGGTATGAATGAGAAGTTGAGAGAAATAGAAATATGGTGAAGAGAGAGAGAAAGTGATGGCTGACAATCAGTAAGGGTGGACGATGGTAGAAATATGAAATGAATGAAATTATAGTCCACAGATCAAAGAATGAAGGGGTTATGGTACATTGTGTGATATAAAATAGATCTCTTTCCTGAGAAATAATGACCCCAAATGATTCCATCAGCTAGTTCATAAAATTTTAAAAGTTTTATCATGTCATTTTTTCAATAACCGATGTGAAAGAGTGGTTTATCACATCATTGATCTAGTAAATGATTCGCTAAACTGAATTTTCCATATCGGTTAGAATATAACCAATTTTGAAAATAAATACCATGATTTTTTCACATTTTTTATTTTATAACTAATGTAAAATAATAGTTTTTCATGTTGGTTATAAATAACCAATGTGAAAAACACTCTGTGATAAATATATTTTGTACTAGTGGAGGGAATTTCATTTCCCATTTTTCTCAAAAATTAAATAATTGGAATGTAACCCAACACATGACTTATATAAGAAATATTAAATTTATTGACCTTAATTATTGGCTAATATGTGAATCTTGTGCAAATAGGGTGACAAGTATAATTAGAATGACAAGCCTTCCATTGATTCTGCAACCACTGAGGGAGAGTACAACTATTCTCAAGGCACTTCTAGACCAAGGGATCCTCCATCCATATTAGACCCTAATTTTTAACCATAGACAATCTTAACCAAATTATATGGGGACTGTATTCTATTCTATCTAGAGTCATTTTAGTTTGTCTTCACTACACTAAGACATAAGGCGTGGGGATCAATTGTGTCAAACTATCATTGTTACCATAATCATTCATCACATTACCTCAGCCACCCTCCATCCTAGAGCCACCACTATTATCAGATACTGATAAATTTTGTACATCATTCATTCCTACCCTTATATACAATCCATCCCACCCCTCAACTCAGGCCATCCAACATAGTTCCCCACCTTCATCCCTTGAGAACACCTACTAGTGGACACCTTATCAAGAAACTTCTCCATAGAACCAAGAGTTACCCATTAATCTATTTATGTGGAAATAGTTAGAGATTAATACCCAAATGAAGGGAAATGGGAATTTTCATGATGCACCCGCTGAGGTACCATTAATTGAAAATTTTATTCATCTAATGGGTAATATTCAGATTAGGGAGGAACCCCAACCTATGTATATTAAGCACTAAATTGAGACCACAACTATGGTGGTCAACACTAAGATAGATCCAAGAACCACTATAGTAATGGTCACTACTATTGTACCTCTATAAACACCACCTATTCCAAATTTAGTAGAGTATGAGAATCCTTTTGGGGAGTTTATAGAATACATGGAGGAGTCTTAGGATGGCCCCTACCCTACCCTTTTTTGTGTCACCCCTTGAGTCCTACAATTTTTGTTTAACTTTTCCTATATCTATTTTTATTATTTTTTGTATTTTCTTGGTTATTAATTAAAATATTTCAAGTATTTTTTTACTACACCCATTTTCTAATAATCTCCTACCCTTATTCTGTTATCACTCACAATGATTTTAGTGTAGCTATGGGAAGATGCAATAGTGATCATGCACAATAGTGTTATCACTTCTTAGGTAGATTTTGTTTCATTTATTATCTTCAATAAATATATTATATTTTTCCTTATTTCATCTATTTCTCTCATATCCTATTATATTACACATTAAGGAAAATTTTTTGTTCAAGTGTGGGGGGTCTATGGTCACCCCATTTTTATTTTTTCCCTTGAGTGGACATGGATACATAGTAAACTAGGAGAAACATTTTGGCGTGTGAGACTATTTGATTCATCTTCATTATAAATAATGGGTACATGGGTGAAAATTGTGATAGTTTCATACTCATTACAACTTTAAATTCATTTAAAAATGATTTCTAATTTGATTTATGTTCTTCATCATACATCTTAGAAACTTTCACTTATAATATTTATTATTTGTTATGATTCCATGAGTGATTTTCCAATTTATATATATCCCATTCTTAAGAGGGTTCTTGGTTGATTATTCCTATTATTTATATGATACATTTCTTTAAATATAATCTTTCATATTACCAATTAGAACTTTCATTGTGCCTTTTCAAATATATGATTTAAAAAGGGTTCATTTAACATGATTGAGATTTTTTTATTATTGATTCATTATATCATTAGATTCTACTTGTAAATATATATATTTTAAGCTTATAGAACCCATGAATGACCTTTTTAGTAAAGAGACACATTACACTCCTATTTTTTCCATCCAACCCTCATCTTTTTATTTTTCATGATTTTCATTGGAATGAGTGTGGGGAAGGGTTTCTACATGGTTGAAAAGAATATGTTTTACATTGAGATGTGTGAGGTTAATTCATGAGATATTGGCATGGTTTCATGATTTTATTCATTGTATTTTATTTTTTTCACTCTAAAAAATGAAAAAAAAACAAGAAAAACAAATGAAAAATAAAAAAAGTGTTGTGTCATGGTAAAGTCAAAATTCACTCCTTATATCAACCTATGATCTTTTTTTAACAATTCTAATTAGTTTTGTGAGGAGATAAAATACAAGTTTGGTGAGGAGTGTGCGGTTTTTCTCAAGAAAAACATTCCAAAATGAAGAAAAAAGAGAAGAGTGTATAAAAAATAAAAGGTAATCTTTCATTGTATTACTTTTCATATTCACAGGACATTACTTTGAGTAAGGGTTTTTTGAAAGAATTTATTTCTTAGAGGATTATGATTAGTTCTCAAAGGGTTTTTTTATTTCTAAAGGGATTATCAAATTTATAAATTTATTAAAACCTCATAATAAATTAAAATACTAACTAAATAAGTGTCATATTTAGAAAGTCTAAGTGTCGAAATGAAAAGGACAGTTTACAATGGCATAGGAAATTAGAAAATTGTTTGTAAAATATGGTAGGAGTTTGGAAATCAGTTGGAGATAATGTTCTAGGTTTAGTAATTCCAGGTTCATGTGTTAGTGGAATGAAAATTTAGACTAATTTTTAATGTTCATTTCATAGTTAAATATAGGAGGATCCTTGGTCATGGATTCTTTTTTATAACTAAATAAATCTCCCATTTATATATTATACTACTCAAAATTATTATTTATTTAAATTATTAAATTCAGTTTTTAAGAATAGTCATTTTGACCCATGTAATGGCCATTCATGTATTATAATGACTACCATGTATTTAAAAACAAAACCCATTTCAAATATCAAACGTTAAGACATAATATGAGGGAAGAGATAGAATTAAATCATGAAATACATGACCCAAGCATGAACTAAAAAAATTAAACTAATACAACATCCTTAAAATCTCATCACAAGAAAACATGAAGAGTTTCCACTTATGATAGTTATGAAGAGGGAATCAAAATTAAATGACACCTAAGAGAGGGAATTTGTAAGGCCAAAACCTTAAACATTACACAATCTTGAGTTAAGTCAATAATTTGACCTTATTTCACATTGAGGATCTTTTTAAGTTTAGTGTTTTAGATAATTAATCCATAACTATTACATAATAGACCCAGACATTACATGTGGATAGTTATACTAAGTATCCAATTTTTCAACAAAAGGAAACCCTTTAAACACAACATGATTTATTTTTATTTATAAAAATCTTCTTGACTTCTTCCGTTCTCTTACCCATAATTATACCATGTGGAAAACATTTCAAAAACATGGGATGAGCATAAAAAGCTCAGTAAGGAATATAAAATAATGAATAAAACCATTAGTCCCTGAAAATTTAAAACTCATGAAAATATTTTCACAAAATCATACTTTTCACCCATAAAATATAAAATCTTTAACATACCTTATGAAATCATAATATTCTTGATAAACCCATATAAATCATAAATCATAAAGGTATTTTAAAGAATCCATAACATATATACATTGTATATTTCACCACTACATAGGGAGTAACCTCCATGGTTATGTTTGGAATACCTATCATAGTATATTCCCTAAACGTATTAGGAGAAACTTTTTTTTTACCTCTGTTATGTTACCTAATTAATTGGAGAGCTATCACGAGCTCAACCACCCTTAGTTTATTATGGAACAACCTGTATAATTAATAAATTCTCAATAACCATAACATAATCATAACACATAAACTAAGCATAAAAGAAAAATAAAATTTACACTTTAAAATCACATTCCATATTTACAAGCTGCACACTCATAAATGAAAACACATTATTTTAAAATAAAATGTTAAACTTGTAAATTAAATATAAATACATAATAACAACATAAAATTGATAAATTCCATTCATGATATATATAAAAAAAACATTCAATGTTATTGAAATAATTAATCCCCTTTTAAAACACAATTAAAACATTTTAAATGAAGAATTTTGAATCAAAGTTTCCCATACCATTTTGAAACTTTTGAAAGGAATTTACACTTAAAAACATTCATGTCCATATTGTTGACTCCAGAATTGGAGGCACACAGAACATCCTGAAAGCATTGGGGACTGTCTCGCGAAGCTCCCGGAGCCCTACGGCCGGCGCAAAAGATCTCTTCCACGATGCACCGCGAAGCAAGGAGGCGGGACAACTCTGTGATCCCCTTTGACATTCATGACTGTTTGGAAGACATGCTATGAAGCAGGGAGGAGGTATAGCTCTACGAGCCCCTTTGATGTTCGTGATCCACCGTGAAGACCTGCCACGAAGAAAGGAGGCGGGACAGCTCTGGGATCCCCTCTGATGTTTGTGACCTATCGCGAAGCAAGGAGACGGGACAGCTCTGCGAGCCCATTTGATGTTCACGAACCACCACAAAGAAAATTTTGTCTTCGTGATGAGCGAACACTGCTTCTCGGATCCTCTTTCCTATAAATACCTGGCTCCCCTCGAGCCTGGGGGACAGACTCTCTGAACTTTCACCTTCTTAGCTCCCAAATCATGAAGCACTTACTGCTCCGCTGAACCATGAGCTCCTCAAGGAACTTTTTCTCCATGAAGTACCTCCACCTTGGCCTTAATTGAGAACCTATTCCAAGAGGGATTCATTTCACAAATCCCACAGGTCCTCACGGAGGAAGGAGATCCCCAAGGGGACTTGGGTCTTCACGGAGCACTTACGCTTCACAAAGCACCCTCCATGTGTCTGTAACCCAAGTTCCAAGTCTGGGTCTATGCATCGCAAAGCACATTTCTTCACAATTCTATTATTTTCAAGGGACCCTTGCTTTGTGAGGCATTGCTTCATGAATCCCCTTCCACTTCTCGAAGCTCCTCCCATATGCACCTATGCCCTATCCCAAGACTAGGCTACTGAACTTTCTGAATCACATCCCTTCACGGAGTCCCTCAACTTCATGGGGGCACCAGAGCTTCAGAAAGCTGCTACCTGTGAACCCCTTTGCTCTGTAACTCCTTTTCTTATGTGGACCTTTAGGTTTTCATGACGCAATTTCAAAGTCTCTTGTAAGATACTTCCCGTTGCGTTGCTTCGCTTCATGCTTCTTTGCATAGGCAAGCTAATGGCTATTGCTTCTTCACATAACCATGAAAATGTGGACCCCCCAATGGTTCGCTCTATAACACCCCCTAACCATGACATTACCTGTCCCTTATCTTCACCAAGGTGAAGAGGGTACCAGCTATGTAAGTACTAGGGGTGCGGAGTGAACCCTCCCTCATCCGAACTTCATGACATTAAAATGCCAAGAGCCATCGTCCTTAGGACATGATGTTAAACTGTGACCTCGCCCCATGCCTTGCACACGGGGCACCCCATCTTGGACATTCTCTACGCCCATTAGTCTCCATAGGAGTGAGATCATTACTCACATGTAATGATATTATATTTATTGGAGTGGCGTCTGTCCGTAGGGAAAGGGAAACCACCCTAGTGTAAGCCCCTAGATTTTCTTATAGGAGGAAGCATCCCTACTCCTCCTTTGTTTGGTGCCAAATCCCTCTCCCGCTGGACTTTGTCACCACCGGGCCTCCGTCCTGGAGTAAGTCCCAAACCCTTATTCCTATCTGGGCTGCTAACCATGTGTAATCCCCTATTTCCTCTTGGGGTTTCTAACCACGCATGATCCCTACTTCACTTCCCATGGACACACCTTTAGCGACGTGATCGTTAGGTATTTGATGCCTCTTGTTTCTCACACTGAGCATGAATCACGTGGGATTAGAGTAAACATTGACCATAAAACCTCAGGTAGCCTAGAGTGTAAGCCCCAAACACCATCTTGAAATACGAGGACTTTGATCCTTGCCAAGGCATGGTACATAGGAAGCCTCCCCGAGGTTCATGCCCACCACCCATTGGTCGTTCCGACCTCTTTCACGTCGGTTGAACAACACCTTGGGAATCCTAAAGTGTAATCCCCACATGCCATATCCTAAACTACGAGGAATTTGATCCTTGCCAAGGCAAGGTATGTAGGAAGCCTCCCCGAGGTTCAAGCCCACCACCCCGGTCATTCCGACCTCCTTCACGTCTGTTCACAAACACCTTAGACAGCCTAGAGTGTAAGCCCCAAACACCATCCTGAACTATGAGGACTTTGATCCTTGCCAAGGTAGGGTACATATAAAGCCTTCACGAGGTTCAATCCCACCACCCCGGTCATTCCAAACTCCTTCACGTCGGTTCACCAACACCTTGGGCATCCTAGAGTGTAATCCCCAAACACCATCCTAAACTATGAGGACTTTGATCCTTTCCAAGGAAAGGTATATAGGAAGCCTCCCTAAGGTTTAATCCCACCATCCATTGTTCGTTACGACCTCTTTCACGTCGGTTTACCAACACCTTGGGCAGCCTAGAGTGTAAGATCCACATGCCATATCCTGAACTACAAGGACTTCGATCCTTACTAAGGAAAGGTATGTAGGAAGCCTCCCTGAGGTTCAAGCCCACCACCCCGGTCATTCCGACCTCCTTCACGTCGGTTCACCAACACCTTGGACAACCTAGAGTGTAAGCCCCAAACACTTACCTGAACTACGAGGACTTTGATCCTTGCCAAGGAAGGGTACGTAGGAAGCCTTCACGAGGTTCAAGCCCACCACCCCGGTCGTTCCGACCTCCTTCACATTGGTTCACCAACACCTTGGGAAGCCTAGAGTGTAATCGCCAAACACCATCTTTAACTATGTGATCTTTGATCCTTGCCAAGGAAGGGTACATAGGAAGCCTTCATGAGGTTCAATCCCACCACCCATTGGTTCCAACCCCCTTCACATTGGTTCCCGCACCACCTGAACTATGTGGTATTTGATCCATGCCATGACAGGGTACTTAGGAAGCCTCCCTGAGGTTTAATCCCAACACCCGGTCGTTCTGACCCCCCTTCATGTTGGTTCTCCCACACCATCCATCTGGACCCCAATCCCTTATTCACGTCACTTCACCTTCATCCTACATGATGTTAAACTATAAACCCCAACAGCGGTAATCCATTGTGTACCCCTGTCAGCGGTAAGCTGTTGTGTCCCCCAGTCAGCGGTAAGCCATTGTGTCCCCCAGTCAGCGGTAAGTCGTTGTGTCCCCCAGTCAGCGGTAAGCCTTTCTGTCCCCCAGTCAGCGGTAATCCATTGTGTCCCCCAATCAGCAGTAAGCCATTGTGACCCTCAGTTAGCGGTAAGTTGTTGTATCCCGATCAGCGGTAAGCCGCTGCGTCCCCTATTCAGCGACAAGCTGTTTTAATCCACTTCACTGGGACCCACATCTTTGGTTTGTCCGAGTGGCGTCAAACCAACCCGAGTTGCTAACCAAGCATAATCCCCATACACATCATCGGGTTGTTTTCCTATGAGTACACCTCAATTCAAGCTCATCGCCTGACCTTTCCCTCGAGCCTATGTGTCTCCGGAAGATCATGCCCCAACCCAGAGGTTCCACTTCCTATGGGTCCCATCGATGCGTCCATTCTCACGGGCCGCCTCCTCAGGCATCCCATTGCCCTCCCGAACTACACAAACTTTGATTACCAACCACGAGGATACGTAAGAAGTCTCACTGAGACTCTATCCCAACATTATTTTCGTCCTCATGGAAGTTCCATTCCATTCTCCACCCATTTCACTCAGCACCCCATCATCCATCTTGATTCTTACCCGGGCCACCACATCCCAGTGAGGTCATGTCAACCCACCTACATCAGTGTGTCCTCCAGGGGTTACACTCATCTTATCCACTCTAATTAGTGTTCTGATCAGTCCAATCCATCTCTGCTGGACGTTAAAATTGTGGAATACCCTGTGTTAAACATGGGAAGCTGAGGAAAACCCCAGAGACATGCCTATGGAATAAAATTCCTTGCATTCGACGCGGGATGTCTCGGGCTTCTGTTCCCTTGAGAATACCTATAATAAGGTGAAGAAACCTATACATGCTAGTGTTCCAGTGTCCAGACACACCAGTGATTTCCAACATGACTACTCCCCTGACCAAAGGTTTTTTTCCTGACCAGACCCTTTAGAATGTCCTGACAGAAGAAGTGTAATTAACTTGTGTCCATGAAGATATGGCTCTAGGAAGAGTTTCACGAAAAACATCTTAAGTCTATAATGGAGAACCAGACTATGTGATGAGTTCCGAGGAGGAATCCATGGAAGTAAGAAACAAAATACGATCATCCCATTTAGATCAAGAAGAAAATGTCCCTGAACAAGCAATGGATTCCACCCACCTTTGGAAAGCGGGAATGCGGGGCAACAAAAAACGCCACCATCCCCTAAATGAGATGGACACGCGAAACCCAGAGAAAGCATCGGAAATAGAAATGGTGACCCTAACATGAATGACTTCTCCTAAATATGGATATTAGTAGCGTTCGAGGCATCAATGGACTAGCATGTCACCAGATCCAGTTATCCAGAGCCGGGTCCCATCAAGAAAATAGCGAGCCTGGCGTGAAACTCATCAGAAGTTGGGGTAGTAAAATGTTGGACATCCCATTCTATGACGTTGTCAGCATGGACCCTCTTACCAGTCATGGAGGATGGGATGGTGCTGAGGCATTGGTTGTCAATTCCTTTTTCTTTCAACATTGATGAGTTAATCTCCCTGCTCTTCAGGAATCATGTTGTTGCACCCGGAACGTGATCAACGCCTGCCCACCGATGTAGGGGTAGGGGAAGTGCCAACGCAGAAGTCCCGCACAACTCCGCATCTTCCGTAATGGCCTCTACACACATGTCCATGGCGTGCCCATGAACCATCTCCCCATTTTAGTTTATTCAGCGGAGGGTAATCAATGAACTTGTGCCCTATTAAGAGGAGGAGGGGATCATCCCTACGAGGGATATGGCCTGCCTAGATTTGGAGGTGTCTGTGTCTCATCATTAACATTGCCCCTGAGGGTCGCGTAGGGAGCCACTACTCCCCACGTTGACATATAACCATTTCACGAGCCTCTCCCCAGAACGCTTCAACGACTCCCTTCCCTACGCCGAAAAGGTAAGTGATGTCCGGCACAGCCCAATCAGAGTCCCATTCCAGGGGCTCCCAACAAGGTCTCCCACCCAGTCACATGAGCGCTGCCACCCAGTCTTACCGGCCGAGGAACAGGTAAGCCATGCACCTTCACAACCAGCTCCAGTCCGTCTAACCTGACACCAGCGTCGGGTGCAAGACAAAGAGGAAACCCTCCAAGGGGTGTCAACATTAAGGACTTTGATCCTTACTAACAAAAGGTACGTAGGAAGCCTCCTTTAGGTTCAAGCCCACCACCCCGATCGTTTTGACATTCTTCATGTTGGTTCACCAACACCTTGGGCATCCTAGAGTGTTAGCCCCAAACACTAACCTAAAATAAGAGGACTTTGATCCTTTCCAAGGCAGGGTACGTAGGAATCCTTCACGAGGTTTAATCCCACCACCCCTGTCATTCCGACCTCCCTCACGTTGGTTCACCAACACCTTGGTTAGCCTAGAGTGTAAGCCCAAAAAACCATCTTAAACTACATGGTATTTGATCCTTGCCAAGGCAGGGTATGTAGGAAGCCTCCATGAGGTTCAAGACCACCACCCATTGGTTCCAACCCCCTTCACTTCAGTACCTGCACCACCTGAACTATGTGGTATTTGATCCATGGCATGGAAAGGTACATAGGAAGCCTCCCTGAGGTTTAATCCCAACACCCAGTCGTTCCGACCCCCCTTCATGTCAGTTCACCCACACCATCCATCTGGACCTCAATTATTTATTCATGTCGGTTCACCATCATCCTGCATGATGTTAAACTATAAACCCCACGCAGCGGTAAGACATTGTGTCCCCCTGTCAGCGGTAATCTGTTGTGTCCCCCAGTCAGTGGTAAGCTGTTGTGTCCCACATTCAGTGGTAAGTCATTGTGTACCCCAGTAAACGGTAAGCTGTTGTGTCCCCCAGTCAGTGGTAAGCTGTTGTGTCCCCCAATCAGTGGTAAGCCATTGTGACCCTCAGTCAGTGGTAAGATGTTGTATCCCCCATTCAGAGGCAAGCTATTTTAATCCCCTTTGTTGGGGCTCACATCTTTGGTCCATATGAGTGGAATCAGACCAACTTGAGCTTCTAACCATGCATAAGCTCCATACACATCATCGGGTTATTGTCCTATGAGTACACCCCAATTCAAGATCATAGCCTGACCTTTCCCTCGAGCATATGTGTATCGGGAAGATCATTCCCCAACCCAGAGGTTCCACTTCCTCTAGGTCCCATCCATGCATCCATTCTCACGGGCCGACTCCTCAAGAATCCCATTGCCCTCCTGAACTACACAGACTTTGATTCCCTAGCACAAGGATACGTAAGAAGTATCCCTGAGACTCAAGCTTAACATTATCATCATCCTCATGGAAGTTCCATACCATTCACCATCCATTTCACTCAGCACCCCATCATCCATCTTGATTCTTACCCGGGCCACCACATCCCAGTGAGGTCATGTCAACCCACCCACATCAGTATGTCCTCCAGGGGTTAGACTCATCTGATCCACTCTAGTCAGTGTTCTGATTAGTCCAATCCATCTCTGCTGGACATTAAACTTGCGGTATACCCTGTGTTAAACATGGGAAGCTGAGGAAAACCTTTGAGACATGACTATGGCGTATAATTCATCACATTCGACGCAGGATGTCTTGGGCTTCCGCACCCTCAAGAAGCCCTATAATAAGGGGAAGAATCCTAGACACGCCAGTGTTCCAGTGTCCAGACACACTAGTTATTTCCAACGTCACTACTCCCCTGACTGAAGGTTGCTGCCCTAACTGGACCCTTTGGAATGTCCCGACAGAAGCATTGTAATTAACTAGTGTCCATTAAGATATGGCGCTAGGAAGAGTTTCATGAACAAAATCTTAAGTCTATAAGGGATACCCAGACTAGGTGAAGAGTTACGAGGAGGAATCCATGGAAGGAAGAACCGAAATCCCATCATACCATTTCGATCAAGGAAAAAATGTCTTTGAACAAGCAACAGATGCTACCCACCTTTGGAAAGAGGGAATGCGGGGCAACAAACAGTGCCATCGTCCCCCAAATGAGACGGATGCACGCACCCCAGAGAAAGCATCGAAAACAAAAATGGTGACCCTAATGTGAATGAAATCTCCTCAATATGGATATTATTAGAATTCGAGGCATCAATGGACTAGCATATCACCGGATCCAGTTATCTGGTGCCGGGTCCCATCAAGAAAATAACGAGCTTGGCGTGAAACTCACCAGAATTTAGGGCAGTAAAACGTTGGACATCCCATTCTGTGAAGTTGTTAGTGTGGACCCCTCTTACTGGTCATGGAGGATGGTATGGTGTTGAGGCATTGGTCTTCAATTCCTTTTTCTTTCAGCATTGACAAGTTAATATCCCTGCTCTTCAGGAATCATGTTGTTTCACCTGGAACGTGATCACCGCCTACCCACCGATGTAGGGGTAGGGGTAGTACCAACACGGCAATCCTGAATGGCTCCTCCTCTTCCGTAATGGCCTATACACCCATGGACATGGGGCGCCCACACCCTATCTCCCTGTCCGAGGTTATTCAGCATAGGGTAATCAACAACCTCATGCGCTGTTATGAGTAGGAAGGGATCATCCCTACGAGGAATATGGCCCGAATGGATTTGTAGGAGTCTGTGCCTCATCGTCAACACCGCCCCCAAGGGCCACGCAGGGAGCTGCTACTCCCCACACTGACATATAACTGTTTTGGGAGCCTCTCCCTGGAACACTTCGACGACTCCCTGCCCTACGCCGACGAGGTAGGTGATGTTCGGGCCAGCCCGATCAGAGTCCCATTCTAGGGGCTCCTAATGAGGTCTCCCACCCAACCACATCAGCGCTGCCACCTAGTCTTACTGGTCGAGGAGCATGTAAGCCATGCACCTGCACCACCGACTCTAGTCCGTCTAACCTGACACTAGCGTTGGGTGCAAGCCAAAGAGGACACCCTCCAAGGGGTGTCAACGTCAGCGGATACTGTGGCCCGAGCCACCACTGACGCATACCACCAACTCCCTATGTATGCTGAATTGGGACATTCATACATTAAACTTGGATCGAGGCCCCAACTACCCCATGGGTAGGCTGGTTCGACTCTCTTGGTCACTGGCACAGGCAGTGGTCACTGTGGACTAACCTGTAGTGATGACACCCAATATGGAGGTCATCCCCGTACTGCTCCCATGGAGAGCACAGATCTTACCTACTTCTAAGATCATCATGGAGGTCTTCCCCATTCCACCTTCAGTCCAAATGAGGGTCCTCCCCATGACAGTTACGCTCAGCACAGAAGTCTCTCTCGTGCCCACTACACCAGATATGGGGTCATTCCTCCCGCCACAGACCATTGGTATGGCAACGTTGCACATCTGGTCACTCTTCAATTTAGGGGCCCTCCCCATGTATTCACAACTACTGGAAAAGGTCCTCCCCACCTTAGTGTCTAGAGTAGTGAAGGACAACCTTGCTTTATCAACCCACAGCACGGAGGTCCTACCCATGTTCAGATCAACCAGTACGAGGCCCCTCCTCATATTGATGTCATTAGAGGGAGAAAGCGTGTTGGTAACACCCATACTTATACATGCTCGAGTAGAGGTCCTACCCACTCCAGCACTTCCCACAAAGGTCCACCCCATATCCCTTTTGATATCTACCCCGATGCTCCTCACACCCCGACTTTCTCGGGTGGAAGCCCTCCCTGCCCCAGTGCCAGTATGGCTGAAGGACCTCCTCGTGCCCGAAATCTGCCTTGTCTAGAAGAGACATCTAGGGGAAGGAAGGTGGGTCATCGCCTCCATAAGAAGGATCCAGGGAAGGTCCAAACAAAGATCAAACCAGACCGCTTCTCAAACTACGAATCAAAATATGACTCAGCTCGGGAACCCTCCCCTCGCTCATCCGAGTCAAGGGCTGGGGCAGGAACGAGGCACATCAGCCTAGTACTCCCGAAATGAGAGGTCCATTGGATTCTTTCATCCCTCTACAAGTATATACAAGAGGATGAAAATCTGGAAACCCCGCAGGTTACAGTTGTGCAATCACCACCGTCGTCACCAGAAGTGCTCTCTACCTCGACAAGAGATCATAGAGAGCTATTTTGGGGACAAATGGAGGGCGAGCAGCATCACGACCTATCACCAATAGCCCTTGACCCTGATCTAGGAACTACGGCCGTCATCCCATCTTATCATGACATAGAATCCATGTCACTACACTTTTCATAGGACAGCCTGAGATTCGGCAGTTAGTCAGCCTATTCGCTGTATTCCCCACCGGCCAGCTTAACGCCCTAGCGGTCTGCCTCAGTGCCATTACCAGTTCCTCAACCACCTCTGGGTGATGAGTGGGGTAATGAAGGTCCAATACCTGAATCTGAGCTAAGGAGCTTATGGAATATCCTCAGAGCGGACCACTTCCTCGAAAAGTTTTTTCCCGTGGAAGCGCCGAATTTCCGCGCGCTAGAATCCCTCACCCCAAAGGAAGTTGAGTGTTTCTACCAAACTCACTGAGCAAAGCACTTCCACCTTCATCATCAGTGAGTGGTTTATCCCAAGAGCTAAGCAAATTTTGAAGACATCAACGAGAAATGTCGTCTAGTTGATTTGGCCGCACTCCCTTTGGCCCAGCGCCCTGAGTCGCCAGGCCGCCGTAAGGCCCTCCAATAGCAATGCATTTAGAGTTTCAAGGTACTCCATAAGGTTATCAAGGAGGCTTCCCCCCATATAAAAATCCATGGTTGGGGGCATTATGTTGTCCTCCACTTTAGTCCTATTCGGCGGCATCCCAACTCGCTAGGTGATATCAAGGATATACCCCCAAGAAGGGTCACGTTCAATATGGCCGACATAGTGAATAAGGAGGATGAGATGGAGCTTCTTGATGGGGACTTACCCCCCGAGGGAATTCCAGAACTACTGGAACCATCAAGAATAGTTACTCGCTAGTAGAGGAATCTACTGGGTTTCCCTATGCCCACCGAGGCATTAGTACTCAACCATAATTCTGGTAAGGGTAAAGAGCATGTCAGAGCTTCCAAACACTCCAACCCATCCGCCTCAGTGTATATGATAGAGGAGGACCCTGATAAGGCCACATTGTGATAAAAACTTACCGAGAAGAAGAATTTGGTCGATGTCCTCTTGGATGAATGTGATGCAGAGCGATGGCCAGACTATGAAAATCCTAGACCGGTATATAAGGGACAAGAACAAATTCCCCTCAGCAAGCTACCTCCAAGTAATCCTGACCATGTTGCTTTCACAGACAGGGTTGAAGCCAGAACTTACGGAAAGAGGGCATGGTATGTCTCGTAAATGTTGGAACCATGGTCTTCTATGCATGAATTGGAGTATGGTTTGTGTTTTTTGTCAATCCTTAGAGGATGTTTAGAATGTGTGCCAATAATGTAATCTTACAAGTCAAGCAGATAACAGTATTGAAGGTGGAACCATTTTCCACTGTTTTCCAAATTTCTGGTCCTCAAAATTGACAAAAGGAAAAAATAGTGTTTTTTTTGGAAAGGTACTTGCACGCTGGATATGTGTCACACAAGTGACTTGCACGCCAAGAAGGGACTTGCGCGCTGGATATGTGTCACACAAGTGACTTGCGTGCCAAGAAGGGACTTGTGCACTGGTTCCTAGGAGGATTGGAAATTTGCGCACATTATGTTTTTCCAAATCAGAACTTCAAAATATGGCAAAGGAAAGAGGTTCACACAATTATTGGTTTAGTCGCGCAAGTGAGAAGCGTGACAGAGGCTAGGGAGGTTGGAGTTGCGCGCCGGAACTTGCGTGCCAAGAGGAGGCTTGCGTTCCACCACGTAGGGTGTCCAGTTTGCCAATAAATAGTGGAACACCCCTCCTCATTTGTAACTAAGTTCAGACTTTGAGAAATTCAGAGCTCCTGCCGTGTAGGTGTAGTGGTTGCGCAAGTGGTGGTGGATCGCACAAGTTGAATTTTCATGATGGTTGTTAGCTACATGTCCAAGGTGGTTTGGGTGTGAAAGGAGTTGAGTCGTGCAAGTTTGAAGTTGAAGAAGTGAGTGTCGCGCAAGTGGTTGAGGTGAACTTTCACTCCAGTTTGGACTTGCACGCTGAGACTTGTGCGTCATCTTGAAACATGTGTGCCGGGCTTGGAGAAGCGTGCCAGGTGTTGTTGAAGCATGCCAGTATTTTTGGAGTTGCACGAAAGTTGGAAGATTTCCCAATACCTTCGGTGAAAAGTGTGATTAGTCTATCGGTGAGATTTGGACTTCAACAGAGCATCTACATACAAAAGAGGATGCATTCCTTTTCAGTGATGAAGAGACCTTCAAATCTATAAACTGAGTGGGATTTCACCAAGGGCAGTGAGCTAGGGGGAGTCAACGGGAGTGACCCGAGGGACGCAGTAGGCTATCCCTGAATAATCGTAAAGGCAGTGAGCCTGGGATAGAGTGACTGTTCCCAAATCTTTTTAATCCACAACGAGTGAAGAATAGTGGAATTTAGTACGACCGAAAACCTGTCAGCATATGCTCCTTGGACATATCCCTTAGTGGTGAACCAAGTAAAAAGTATTGTGTCATCCCTTTTCATGTGAATGTTTTATTTATTCTCATTTCCATCATATAGGTAAAACTAGTTTCTACCAACGTGGGAACAAGATCTTCCAGTTTAAAAGAAAACTTTGTCACCCTGATTCACCCCTCCCCTCTCAGGGTGTCCCGGGGTTCTATAAGTGGTATCAGAGGCAGGTTGCTGGTGTTTGATCTATTCTTCTTCCGTCATGGAAAATTCAGCCAATGTTAGGGGAGTCCCCCTCTTTGATGGAAGTAATTTTCAGATTTGGAAGAACAGAATGAGATCTCATCTAAGATCTCTTGGAATGGATGTTCTGTTTTCCACTATGCAAGGTATACATGTTACTGATCCAACAGGGCTGGATATGACTAATGTAGATAGGAAAATTATTGATGTTGATGCTAAAGCACAGAATACTCTCACCGCATCCCTTTCTGATCATACATATCTAAAGGTGATGAGTTGTACCTCAGCAAAGTCCATGTAGGATAAACTTGAAAATATTTATGAAGGAGATAGAAAAGTGAAGGAGGTGAAACTAAAAGTCCTACACAATAGGTTTGATGATCTGAAGATGCATCCTGATGAGAATACAGACTCCTTCTTCAATTGAATTACTGAAGTGTTTGGAGCAATTCAGGTTCTAGGTGAAGAAATCAAAGACGTTGACATTGTAAAGAAAATATTAAGAAGACTTCCACCCATGTGCAATGAAAAGGTGTCATCCCTTGAGGAAAGAGATATTTACAAACTCTCTTTGGATGATCTATTGAGCAGCCTAGTGGAATATGAAATGAGAGTCAAACCAGAAGATGCTACTACACGACTAAGCAAGGAAATGACGTTCAAATCCATGGAGAAACTGAAAATTTCAAAAGATAGTTGTGGTGAAGATGATGAGGAAAAATAAATTCTTTCTCTCATTTCCAAGAAGTTCCAGAGGGGAAAAGGGAAATTCAAAGGGAAGTTACCTGTATCTTGATTTCATTGTGGAAAAGTCGGGCACATTGCTTCTCAATGCTTAAGAAAGATCTATGATGATGATAGCGATGTTGAAAACATCAAGAAGCCTCAGAAAAGGTTTTTAAAAAAGGGATACTTCAAATATAGAAAGAAAATACAGAGGAAGAGTTTTTTCTGTGAAGAGGAAGATGAGGATACTGAATTTTGTGAAGAAGAAGAACCTAAATTTAAAACAGGATACCATGCTTCCATGATGGCTACCATTGAAAATCATAACCCTCGATCAATAAAGGTAGAGATAATCAGATTACTCCTAACGGTAATTCAAATACTTAAATTAAGGATGATTTTTCCAAGATTGAGAATAAATGTAAGAGATGCAATAAGTGGAAAGAAATGGTGGAAGAATCATCAGAATATGTTGATGATCATGAAGTAGAAATTGAACGACTAGAAGAACTAGTGAGAGTTCAGTCTTAAATCCTTGAAAGTACAGATGATGTTATGGAACTAAATCTCATAATTGAAGAACAAGAAAAGTTCATAAATGACCTTTCATCCAAACTGGAAGAGAAGTCCAAGACTATTGAGGGACTTGAGGAAGAAGTTGTTACTCTTAGGAGTAAAATTGAATGTCAATCAACCACAAATGAGGGCAAGAAGAAAATTCATTTTGGAAGATTCTCAGATGCAGAATTACTAGCAAGAGACAAGTGTGGTTCATATGGGGTTGGAAAAATCTTGAGTGATCAAAGACTTTATTGCATGGGAAAGAGTGGAATTGGATGTGAAGTTGAGACATCAACTGTTGGAAGTAAAGAGAGCCAAAATAAAGACAAGATGAAAGTTGGACATGTTGAAATATTACCTGAAGTGCTAAAAAAGAAACCCTCAATCCAAACTAAAAGAAGAACTGAAAATTATCCTCAAACTTTCAAAATTACAGGCAATTCAACTATTCTCCCAAGGAAGAAATCATGAAGAGAAATTTAATTGAGAAGACATTTCCTCTCATGAAGTGTCAGTTCTGTGGCTATCTGGGCCATACCATGTCATACTGTGAAGAGGAAAGGAGATACTTGAATGGGGATGATCTGGGATGACAACAAAGGAGACTGACTTCATATCCTCCATCTTATAGAATAAATAGTTTCTATATATACCGTTTTCATTGTTCTAACTTTGGCCATAAGGTGATGTATTTTAGGCATAGATTCGATAGGATAGATTCATACAACTCTCAAAGATGTGCCAATATTCACCCACTTGATGGTGTTGATCTCACAAATAGGTTTTCTCCTCTGGAAGAAGATTATGGGTATGAAGAATCTGATTATGTGGAAGAAATAATTAGAAGGACATCAATATATTATACTCAATCCAATATCTCTTGGAAAGAAAAGAAGAAGATCGAGAAATCCAATCTTGCAGAGGTTGCCCTCAAAGCTACAAAAAGCAATAGCACATGGATTCTGGATAGCATTTTCTCATCCCATATGACAGCTAATGTAGGCCTGTTAACTGACATAAAAATGAAGGTTGATGGTACAGTACGATTTGGTAATGATGGAGATATGAAAATCAAAGGCATTGGAAGTACTGAATTAGCTAATGGGGAACTAAAGAAGACTGAAGTCCTTTATGTTGATGGCCTTCGTCATAATCTACTCAGCGTGAGTCAACTCTGTGACTCGGGACTTATAGTTACTTTTAATCAGAAAGGCTGCACTATCAAGGGGAAGTCATGGAATTCACTTATGAAGGGATGCAGAATGGAAGGAAAATTGTATCAGGTTGATAGTAAAGAAAACGTTTGTTACATGACTATTGAAGAAGAAAATGGTTTGTGGCATCGGATACTGGGAAACATCAATCAACAAGACATGGATAAAATATCAAAATTGAGGATTTTCATGGACGTTCCCATCCTAAATCGTGAGAGTGAAAAGTATTGCGATGCTTACATTCGTGGAAAGATGGTCTGCAGTTCCTATCAGCTAAAGAAGAAAAGGGAATCTCAACTTATTGATCTAATTCATACAGATGTATGCGGGCCAATTAATGTTTCTAGAACTCATGGAGAAATGTACTTAGTCCTTTTCATAGATGATTACAGTATAATGGCATGTTTTGTGGTCATTCAAAGGAAACGACAAGTGCTTGACTTCATGAAAACATATCGGAAAATCTCTGAGAATGATACTGGACAAACATTCGAAGTGTTTCTATCTGAAAATAGAGGGGAATAAACGTCCATTGAATTTGAAAATTACATGGAAAAGCATGGGATACAACATGAGGTAGCTATAGTGAGAACTCCACAATAAAATGGAGTTGTTGAAAGTAGGAATCGACAGGTGAACAACATGGCATGAACTATGCTGATTGAGAGTCGTATTCCACAACATTACTGGAAAGAGGTTGTTCAAGCTACGGTGTATATTCAAAATATAACAATACTTTATATGGGTGAGATGAAGACACCATACGAATTGTGGCATGGAAGGAATCCCTCTTTGAAATACTTTCGTGTTTTTGGAAGTAAATGCTTCATCAGAAACAAAGAAGGAAATCAAGGGAAGTATGGTGATAATGCAGATGAAGGAATTTTCCTCAGATACTCATTGAACAGAAAAGCCTAAAAGTGCTTCAACAAGTGATTAGTAAGGATTGTGGAAAGCAGTGATGTTAAGATAATTGAAGAGAAAACCACAAATGCTTCAAGGACGTCATATGCTGATGTGATAGAAAGTGAGGAAGAAAGTGAACGTGGAGAAAATACAAATACAGAAATAGGGGAAGCTGTAAAAAACACTCAGCAGTCACATCATGATGTTGACTCAAAAGAAGAATCTGAAGAAGATACTATGGCTGGAGAGAATGCAACTGAACTTCATAGGAGAAATCGAAGAGTTGAGATTGATCCATCTAAAATAATTGGGGACAGGAGTTCACCCACTCAAACAAGGAGGATGAGGAATAACATGCAATCTGCATTTTTGTCAGTTGTGGAGCCATCCTCATTTGAAGAAGCTACAAAGGATGAATCATGGGTGAAATCCATGAATGAAGAGTTAGATCAGATTGACAAGAATTAGACATGGGATCTTTTCCAGAGACCTGAAGGTCACAATGTGATTGGTAAAAAATGGATCTTCAAGAACAAGTTTTATGAGCATGAAAGTGTTATTAGAAACAAGGCATGACTGGTTTGTAAAGGATACTCCCAGATTGAAGGCATTGATGTTGAATAAACCTTTTATCCAGTGGAAAGACTGGAGTAAATCAGGATTTTCCTTTCCATGGAACTCTAAAGAGGATATAAAGTATATCAAATGGATGTCAAGATAGCATTCTTGAATGACATACTCGAAGAAGAAGTCTACATTGAACAACCAGTGGGTTTTTTTCTTGGTACTGATGAAACAATGGTCTGAAAACTGAAGAAAGCTCTATATGGTTTGAAGTAGGCACCACGAGCATGGTATTCCTAGCTGGACTTGTATCTCAAGAAACTAGAATTCAAAAGAGGAGGAGTAGACCACAATCTATATGTGAAGAATTCTCCAAAAGATCAGTTCATGCTTCTTGTCTACGTTGATGACATTATATTTGGTGGTAGCAGGCAGAAATCAGTGGATGGATTTTCCAATCACATGAAATCAGAATTTAAAATGTCTATGATTGGGGAGCTCACATATTTCTTGGGGCTGCAGGTGATTCAAAGGCAGGATTACACTTTCATTTCTAAAGAAAAGTATGCAAGAGAGATGTTGAAGAAGTTTAATATGAAAAACTCCAAACCAATATCAACTCTGATTGCAGTTGGAACCAAACATGGAAAGCATGAGGATGGGGCACCTATAGACCCCACTATGTACAAGAGGATAATTGGGAGCCTACTGTACCTGACAACGACACGAACATATATTGTCTTTTCCACATGTCTTGCAGCCCCACTTTCAGAGTAATCCAAAGGAGGAACATATGACAGTAGTAAAAAGAATAATGAGGTATATTCAAGGTACTCACAATTGTGGCTTATACTTTGCTGCAAGAAGAGACAGTGAATTATCAGCATTTTTTATGCTGACTGGGCTGGCGATGTAGTGGATAGAAAGTCTACCAATGGTGGAGCATCTTACATTGAAAATAATGTGTTGTCTGGTTGAGCAAGGAAAAAGAAATTACTTCTCTTAATACTGCTAAAGATAAGTATATCTCTTCCACAAATGCATGCACTCAACTGCCATGGATGAAGCAACAACTAACAGATATTAGTGATGAGGTGAAGCAACCAATGGTAATTTACTGTGATAACAAGATCGCAATTGATCTCACAAATATTCTTGTTCAGCATTCTCATACAAAACATATTGAAATTAGGTATCACTTTATCAAAGAAAAAGTTGAGAAAGGCATGATTAGAATAGATCATGTGGGAATAGATGAGCAAGTGGCTGATATCCTGACCACGCCACTGTCAGCGGCTGTGTTTGAGAAGCATCGGTTGAACCTCGGTGTTCAGCCACCTCCCAATGCTTAGGGAGGTTATGAAATTCCCCTCTCCCTAGTTATGTTCATTTATTTTAATATGTTTTTGGATACGATGAAAGTTTTTGGGGGAGATACTATCCCGGGGGAGTGTGGTTTGATCTGAACAATGAACATTTACCGGTCTTTGGGTTTATTGTCAATGGGGGAGAAAGGAATAAATTCAGGCATGTAATGATTTTTTGACACGTTGAGAATCCAGTTTATATTATAGTATGGGAAAGAATACATTGGACATGTAATGCTTCTGTGACACTGTAAGAGAATTTCTTGGGCGTTATTGTGAATTCCAAAACACAGGAACCCAATTCAAGATTTCTCTCTTGTTTTCTACACCGAGCATTGCTCACGTAGACTTAGATTATTGGCTGAGTTGATTATTTCATTTTTGGTTTGCATGTGGATAGTGATCTATTGAATTTATTTACTGATTTCCAACAAACTCAAAGGGAGAGATTGTTGGAACCATGTTATTCTATGCATGAATTGGAGTATGGTTTGTGTTTGTTGTCAATCCTTAGAGGAAGTTCATAATGTGTGCTAGCAAAGTACTCTTACAGGTCAAGCAGATAACAACATTGAAGTCAGCACCATTTTCCACTGTTTTCCAAATTTCTGGTCCTCAAAATTGATAAAAGGGGAAAACAATGTTTTTTGGAAAGGGACTTGCGCGCCAGATATGTGTTGTGCAAGTGAATTGCGCCCCAAGAAAGGACTTGTGTGCCAGTACCTAGGAGGATTGGAAAGTTTTTCACCTTATGTTTTTCCAGATCAGAAATTCAAAATATGGCAAAGGAAAGAGGGTCGCACAAGTATTGGATTAGTCGTGCAAGTGAGAAGCGCGACAGAGGCTAGGGCGGTTGGAGTTACGCGCCGGAACTTGCGCGCTGAGAGGAGGCTTGCATGCCACTACGCAGGGTGTCCAGTTTTCCTATAAATAGTAGAAAACCCTCGTCATTTGTAATGAAGTTCAGACTTTGAGAAATTAAGAGCTCCTGCAGCGCAGGTGTAGTGGTCGTGCAAGTTGAAGTTGCACAACAGTTTTTAGCTACGCGTCCAAAGTGGTTTGGGCGAGAAAGGGGTTGAGTCACGCAAGTTTGAAGTTGACGAAGTGAGTGTCGCACAAGTGGTTGAGGTGAACTTGCATGTTGGTTTGGACTTGCATTCCGAGACTTGCGCGCCATCTTGAAACTTGCGCACTGGGCTTGGAGAAGCGCGCCAAGTGTTGTTGAAGCACACTAGTATTTTTGGAGCTACACAAAAGCTGGAAGATTGCCTGATATATTCGGTGCAAAGTGATATTAGTCTACGGGTGAGAGTTGTACTTCAATAGAGCATCTACATACAATAGAGGATGCATTCTTTTGAAATGATGAAGAGACCTTCACATCTATAAACTGAGTGGGACTTCACCAAGGGCAGTGAGCCAGGGGAGTCAACGGGAGTGACCCGAGGGGTGCAGTAGGCTATCCCTGAACAATTGTAAAGGCAGTGAGCCTAGGACAGAGTGACTGTTCTTAAATCTTTGTAATCCACAATGAGTGAAGAATAGTGGAATTTGGTACGTCCGACAACCTGTCAGCGTATGCTCCTTGGACGTAGCCCTTAATGGTGAACCAAGTAAAAAGTGATGTGTCATCTCTTTTCATGTGAACGTATTATTTATTATCATTTCCATCATACTGGTCAAACTAGTTTCTACCAACATGGTAACAAGATCCATCAGTTTAAAAGAAAAAGTTGTCACCCTGATTCACCCCTCCCCTATGAGAGTGTCCCAGGGTTCTACAGCAAAACCCTCTCAAATGGCGCGACAATCAGAGGGACCCAGCTAAGGCTCCCCCAGCCACCCCAAGGGTCATGCCACCAACCGTTCCACGAGCCGCTGGGCCTACTTACCGTGTTGAAAACCCACCAACATGCTCATGGTTAGGGATCCACATCAAGATAGGGACCCCCGCCCAGATGATCCAATGATGACACTCATTGCCCGCCTTGAGGGAATGGAAACACGACAGGTGGCAATCCCACCTGATGTCAAGACATATCTAGCATGGGTAGATGATATGCTGGCACCGCTGGGTTTTGGGAATCCAAACCTTTTCCCCTTCAATGGAAAAAATGACCTACCACAGCATCTGAACCACTTTGCCTCAAGGTGTGGGACCATGTTAGGGACTCGAACATAGCAGAAGGACTCCATGCTCTGATAATTTGTGCTGACATTGGAGGGGCCTACATTCATTTGTTACAGCCAGATCCCCATCAGATCGGTAACTAGTTGGTGGACCTCTAGAAGAAATTCCTTTTCCAGTTCAGCTTCACCACATGGAAGAAAAACATCATAGACCTCTTCAAGCACAAACAGAGGCCTGATGAGCATGTCACAGACTTTATCACTTGGTGGAAAGGACTTACATACTCCCTTGACATGGCACCGACTCAGGAGAAATTACTAACGATGTGTGTGGGAAATGTTAAGACAGAACTGGTTCCATCTCTGATCTCCTAGAACTACCCTAGAGGATTCTGATACTTCTTCAATAAGGCCTATCTTCGGGAAGAAGCCCTGCAACAAGCTGACCAGGCACGTCCATTGCCTCCTGCAATTCCCGTGAGAAGGGCTATCAGAGGAGAACCCGCCGCGGTGGCACAGTTAGAGTCCCCTAGATGGCTGGGATTATTACCAGTAGAGCCACCTTCTCAACCTCACAGAGGCCCGCCACCACAGGTGTATCCTCCAGCCCAGCAGTGTCTTTTTCAGAACCAGCATGTGCCCCCGCGTAATGCATCTCCACTGCCTAGGCAGGACAATCAGGCTCCACCTCCTCCGAAGGATACTCCAGCTTCTCGTCAAGGCCAAGATCCAAGGGCCCCCTTTCTAGACAGAAGAAATTGGACCTACTCATTTAATGAGAATCAGGTTCCTGACTATTTCCGAAGTGCCTTGGAATAGGGGATTGTGCATTTTCCTGAGTGCAGAAGGCCAGAAGAGGCGAACCTTACTAATCACCCCAACTAATACCCTTATCACTAGATCCTAGGGCCACACTCTCAAGCAGTGCTATGTGTTCAAAGACTATATTCAATACCAATTCAATAAAAACTTAGTCAGGTTGGGCCCGACCCCGGTACAAGTGGAATGCGTTGTCGTAAGGCCAGACAGTAGCAACGACAGTGAGGGAGAGTGGCAGCAGGTTCCTAATCGTGGGTCTTAGAAGTATGAAGTTTGGATGGCTCGCAAAACGGTCGCCCGTGCCTAGGGTATCATCCGTGCATGCCTGAATTAGCTGAATCCTTCAGAAGCTCCAACTACTACTTCTGTATCATCGTCCTAGCCATCCTCTTCCCAGAAGAGAAAGCATTGGTGGCATAAGGTAAAGCAATGTGCCCCACCAATGCCATAGTCGTCCCGTACTCTTGGTGACTTCATGCTTCCAGATATGGGGATTCCTCCCAGGATATGCCCAGTAGTGGATGAATCTTTGAGTGAAAATCAAGGGTACGCTTCAGTTAAAACTGTGGAGTTGGTAAACCCCTACATGACTCCCGATGACGGGGAGTACCAGACAGACCTACCCAACATCCCCAGCCGACACCAACGTCGGCGGAGTCATGAACATATGAGTCATCGAGGCACATCAATTGGAACTTCTAGCCAGGCTGTTCATGCTACTGAGACCAGACAGCAGACCCGATGCAGAGCTCAACACGCGTAGCCTCTTCATTCGGTGACATCGAGCCCACCTCCACGACCGTTTATGCTACTAGATCAGGCAGAACCACCTCGACCATGCCACGACTAGCCATGCCCTGCTACAGGCTGGTCTCAGTCATCCGGTTATCATCTGGTAACTGCTTTGCGGGCTTCGATTAGTGAGCAGTGGGACATGCCAAGCACCAGTCAGCAACCGGTCCAACTAGCAGGGCCCACCATGCATCTTGTTATAGAACGACCTCCTGCAAGCGGAAGTTCATGCCTAGTGTGGAAATATGACATTCTCAAGAACCTTTCCAGCATCCCAGAAAGGTTTTCCATCCTTTAAGACCTTCTAATATCATCAGATATTCATGAGGCACTCACTGAGGCTTTAAGAAGCCCCCTCCAATTTGAGACGGAGGTAGCAGCCGCAAAATCCTTTCATGCTGAAGTGGTTGAAAATGCTGAATGTCAGGCCATCATTTCATTCTCTGGAGGAGATGAAGGTTCTCCCATACAGGTGCACATTCGCCCAATATACATCACTGGACAATTTAATGGCATGGAGGTTCGCCATTGTCTTGTTGACACTGGCTCCATGATCAACCATATCTTGACACAGACACTGCAGAAGCTGTGGTTATCTGAAGATGACCTGACTCCCTCCAACTTAAGAATCCAAAGATATGAAAGGATAGAGTAGACCCCAGTTGGAAATATATTTTTTAAGACCCAGTTAGGGGGCTTAGTTTCCAGTACCAAGTTTATGGTTGTCTCCCAGGACACCGCGTACAATGCATTGATGGGCAGACCATGGCTCCACCTGCACGCGGCGGTTCCCTCATCGTATCACCAGTGCCTCAAGTACTCCCTCAGTGGTCGAGTGGGAGTGATCCAAGGTGACGCGTATCCTTTTTCCTCTTGTGAATCCCGCTACCTGGATGCCGACTATTACAAGATCAATGACAAGTAGATTTAGGACAGGGAGGTTGAACCCATCACGACTGCAGCTGACCCCTAGGTAGGTCTGGATGATGCCTACGTCTTCCCAATCCATAGATTGGAGTCCACAACCCCGGACATAGGGATATGTTTTGTTACCTTTGGTAAAAGGGGTAAGAATATTCCCAAGTCTAAGAGACGGTGGAAGATCACCTTTTATTCCTACAAAAATCAGGCTCAGGTGATCCCGGAACCTCCTACCCCCGTAAGGTATCAGGATGTCTACACCATAGAAACAACAGTACATCATACGTTCCAGTTTCTCTAGGCTAGAATTAACCAGATCAAGCTGACGCACCACTATTGCTTTGATATCATCAAGTCTGGCCCCTTATGCTGAAGACCAGACGGGATCATATCGACAACCTTTATTGCTATGGTTTCGGTAGTACGTGAATCTCCCGATGCAGTGTCCACTGCTGCCCAGGCTGGTACCAGCCTCTCACAAGAGGCTATCGACCCAGAGGAAGCTCCTCCCATTGGAGATCCCTCCTCTTCAAGTGAAGAAGATGATTTGAAGGATGCTCCCTCAACCTTTGAAGAGGGCATCTCTGTCATGGTCGATGAACTGGTATAGGTGAACCTCGGTAGCGAGGCAGATCCGATACCCACGTTGATCAGTGCTTCCATGTCCCTTGAGGTGCAACAATAGTACATAGACATCCTGAAGAAAAATGATGATGTATTATTCTAGAGCTACGACGAGATTCCATGGATAGATCCTCAGGTATCCGTACACCGCCTCGGTCTCCTGAAAAATTTTCATGGGTTCAAACAGCTTCCTAGGAAGATGCACCCTTCTCATGGTGTTGTGGTAGAGGCGGAGGTTGATAAGCTCATCAGAGCCAATTTTGTTAAGGAGGTCCAATACCCTAAATAGATAGCCAAATTTTTTCCACTCAGGAAAAATAATGGCCAGATCCGAGTTTGCATCGAATTTCGGGATGTTAACCGTCACTATCCGAAGGATGATTTTCCCCTTCCTGTGATAGAATTGTTGATTGATGCTACAGCTGGGTTCCAAGCCCTATCCTTCATGGATGTTTACTCCGAATATAACCAGATCCAAATGGCCCCCGAGGATGAGGATTCCAAATCCTTCAGGGTTCCACAAGGTATGTTTTGTTACCAGGTCATGCCCTTCGTCTTAAAGAATGCAGGTTCCACCTATCAGCAGGCCATGCATCGCATATTCAAGACAATCCTTGCAATATTGGTGGAATGCTATGTGGACAATCTGGTGGTCAAATATCACCGGCATCAGGAACATCTGAAAGACCTTTAGAAAGTGTTCGGCTTCCTCCATTCTCACTTTTTGAAGATGAACCCATTAAAATGTGTCTTTGGGGTCACCTCCATCAAATTTCTTGGCTTTGTTGTCAGGTATATGGGCATTGAGATCGACCCAGAGAAGATCAAGGCCATCATCCAGATGCCTCCCCCAAGCAATATTTGGGAGCTTCAGGATTTACAAGGACACTTATCTAATATACACCGATTCATTGTGAATATGGCCGGCAAGTGTAAGTCATTTTCCTGGATCATGAGGAAAGGCACTGCCTATGAATGGGTGAAGAGTGCCAGACTGTTTTTGAGGAAATCAAGTAGTATATGCTTTAGCCTCCAGTCTTGATACCACCCATCTCCGGAAAACCACTGATCCTTTATGTGACTTCCTTGGAACGATCTCTTGGCACCCTTCTCGCCCAGAAAAACAATGAGGGGATGGAGAATATTATTTACTACCTCAGCCGCATGCTCCTCGATACAGAGACCAAATACTCCCCATCGAAAAGAGCTACCTTATGCTGGTATTCACAGTGCAGAAATTACGACACTACTTGCAGCACCATGAGGTACAACCGGTGTCTCAGATAGACCTGCTGAAGTACATTTCAAACCTCCCCATATTGATAGGCCATCTAGCATAGTGGGTGGTAATCATCTAGTAGTTCAACATCAGGTTCGTCCCTCAGAAGGCTATTAAGTAGAAAGCATTGGCAGACTTCCTTGCTATCCACCCGGCTCCTAGTGACCATTCCTTGGATCTCGATTTCTCCAATGAGGCGATCCTCTTGATAGAGAAAGTTGTGTCTTGCTCGCAGATGCACTTTGATGGTGCTTATTGAAGCCCCACCAGCAGGAGGCTCAATGATCCCAAACTCAATAGGGTAGGCTTAGTTATTATTTTATTACCCCTTCAAAATCCATTCTACCATACTCATTCCTATTGTTAGAAGGCTACACCAACAATGAGGCAGAGTATCAGGCTCTTATCACCGGCCTCGAGCTGGCCCTCGAGATTGATGTGCCCCATTTTCATTTTAAAGGTGATTCCAATCTAGTCATCAAACAGATCAACAGTGACTAAGTCATCAGAAAGCCAAAGCTCGTACAATTGTTGGAGCTCACTCTCTAGCCAATGGCCTAGTTCCCATCTCAGTCTGAAGTGACTCATGACCCTTGATCTCAGAACGGTTGAGCGGATGCCCTAGTCGGCCTAGAAGAATCACTTTCAGAATCCGAGCAGGATGATCTGATTATCCACATGGCACATCAGAGAGTCATTGATCCTATCACCCCAGGTGACGATGACGACCTGCAGGTGAGAAATCTTACCGTTGGAGCCTCCACATCAGGATCCCCATGTCCCTCAGATGCAGTGGTTGAACTGAATCCCGACTGGAGAACCCCCTTTTCTGAGTATCTCCAAAATGGTTACCTCCCAACTGATCAGACCGAGGGTGAGCAAATCTGACGTTGTGCGCTGCAGTTTACCCTCCAGAGTGGTCCTAGTCTTGAGAAGATCCTCTATAAGTGCGGTTTTGATGGCGTTATCCTCTATTTCATCCAAGGAGTCAAGATTTCTCAGTTCATGCAGTAGGTTCATGCCAGTTCCTGCAGGGCTCATCAGATTGGGCTGAAGCTATCTCACTAGATCCAGAGACTAGGGTAGTTTTGGCCCTCCATGATCCATGATTGCATCGAGTTTTCCAAGAGATGTCATTAATGCTAAGTTAATGCCAACTTAATTCATTGGACACTAGAGACTCTCTACACTACCAAATAATCTTGACCCTTTGCAGTCTAGGGACTGGATATCATGGGACCATATCCACCAGCGACAGCTCGCTAGTGCATGTTCATCCTGACTGCTACGGATTTCTTTTCCAAGTGGGAAGAAGAAGTTCCGCTCAAGGAGGTCAAGGCCCGGTCTATCATTGACTTTGTGAGCTCCAATGTCATCTACCAATTTGGAGTCCCTCACGTTGTCCACACTGATAATGGCACCAACTTCTGGGAGGCCAAGTCGAAGAAGTTGTACGCCAAGTACAACATCCGTTCTAACCATACCTCCCACTACCACGCACAAGAAAATGGGAAGATTGAGGTGTTCAATAAAACCATCACTATAATTTTGTAGAAAATGGTTGGTCAGAACAAGAAGAGTTGGCCAGAAAATCTCCCCAACACCCTCTAGTCTTATCAAACAACGACTCGTAATTCCACCCAGGTGACCTCATATTCCCTGGTGTATATAATTGAGGCCGTCCTGCCCATCGAGATTCAGTTTCCTTTGTTACGCACGATGGTATATGACTATAAGATACCAGATAAGGTAGCCAAAAATCATTTGGCTGAATTGGAATCACTTGATGAGAATAGGCTTCATGCCCTGCACAATCTGGAAAGGCATCAAAACAAGATAGCTAGATCTTTCAACAAGAAGGTTTACCTCCACTCCTTCTTGCAAGGAAACTTGGTAATGACCCTCCAGACACCAATGATACCTGGAAGGAAACCAACCATGTTGGATCACAAATGATAAGGACCTTACATAATTCACAAGGTTTACCCAATGGTGCATACTCCCTGGTGACCATGGATGGTGAGCGTATAACTCTTCCCACCAATGCCAAGTTTCTCAAGAAATAATTTTCCTGAGCCAGTCCCTGGTCCTACATGAACATAAACTATATATGGTCTGGAATGACCCTAAACTGTTTGGTCCTGCATGACCTTAAACTATCAGGTCCTGCATGACCCTAAACTACTTCATCCTGCATGATGTTAAACTATTCATCGTCCTCACAACAAGACATTAAACTGCATGGCCCTTTATAACTACGTGTGGATTGATTCCCATTTGCATGGGATATATAGGAACACTCATGCATTTTGTCTCGTGCCTAGCCCCAAACTCTTCTCTTTGACTACCCCCCTGGGTATAGTTCTCTCAGAGGATATTTGTAAGATATGGCATAGGCTTTCTTAGCCCCACTCATGTCAGGATTGCGTTGGTCGCACCAGTGCCCACTCCCCGTTCTTTTATCCTCCCACCTCCTCACCACACGACGCTAAAATGAATGGCCTTTAAGAACTATGTACGTCTTTATTCCCATTCTCATGGGATACATAGGAACAACCAGAAATTTTGTTTGTTGGCCCAGCCCAAATGCCAGAATCTCCCCTTGGGTTAAGACATGTAGTGTGGTGTAGGTTTTCCCCAATTCATGTTGAGCTCATCTCGATCCCACCATACATCCCACTCCCTGGAGGTGTATTCCTCTTTCATAGATTGTCACAACTATGCTTCAACCACTCCTTTGATTAGAACTCCATCATCTTTCCCATCCAGAAGGGCCCCTGAACGGTAGGTATGCTAGGCCCAAGGGCTCTCCTACCACTTCGGGCCAACACCCTCAAGGATGTTGAGCAAAAAATTGATAGAAGTCCCACGTTGCGATTACGGTCAGCGGTCGATGCTCATTTTTTTCCCATTCCAGGTTACTACAAAGACGTTGTGTTTAAAATATGGTCAACAGCTATCCTTTGTCATTAGAGCCACTACAAGATGTCCCAAACATTGAGTATAGTGGTTCATTCTGCCCCATTGTATCTCCAAGTGGCGAATTCCCTTTGGGCAATGCCAGTTCTCAGACCCTTATGGGGGAAAAAGTTGAGTCCGAATCCTTGTTTCCCATACTGAGCACTGCTCACGTGGGCTTAGAAGATGTGATGAGGTGGTAACCGCACAAGAGGTCATATGGCTACAGTTGGTCGGGACGCCCAGCCTCAGGCCCCTTGACCTTTTCCATCCCCTTGGCCTTTTCCAGCCCCTGGACCAAGTTCTCATTTAATATTGTGTGGTGTGGTTCAGAATCATGTCCTCATTCATGTCAGGATATTTTTCCATGCCACACATATCCCCTTGAGACGTCCCTCCCTTAATTTATCGTTTATACCATGAGCACAGGCCCTGCCATTCTTCGCGTGCCCCATCATTTGGGTTCCCATCATCCTCTATATCCAGAAGGGCCCCTGAATGGAATGGATTCTCAGCCCAAGGGATTTACTACCATTACAGGCTAACATCCTCAAGGATTGTGGGAAAAAAATTGATACGAGTCTCGTGTTGTGAATATGATCAATGGTGGACACTCAATTTCTTTCCCTGAACTCCAGTCACGTGAGGGCGGATACTATGTTGTGAACCTGGTCAGCAGTTGTCTTCAATCATCATTTCTTCTTGGTGGTCTTCCATAAGAATGATGTTTCATCCTTTCTATCCCATGTATATGACATTAAACTAGGCATATACAGTCCGAGATCTATAACCCTAAACTAATATCACCTTCATCCTCACTTCAAGATGTTAAACTGCAATCTGGCCATAACATTCTATCTGTGGCCCAATCTCAGGCCCCCAGCCCAAGTCTTAACTCTTATAGGATTATACGGTCTAGTATGGGATTATGTCCCCATTCACGTTGGGTTACTCGCAGCCCCATACACCTCCCTTTTTTGGGGTAACATACCCCTTTATTCATCCTCATTGCAAGATGTTAAACTGCAAATTGGCTAGGAATTTCTGTCCGAGGCCCAACCTCAGGCCCCTTGGCCTTTTTGGGCCCCCAGAATAGGTTCTAACTCAGGATTGTATGGTGTGGTATGGGATTATGTCCTCATTCACGTCGGGTTACTCATCGTGCTGTACACATCCCCGGATGAGGTACCTTATCCATACTCGTCCTCATTGCAAGATGTTAAACTGCAAACTGGATGGGACTTTCTTTCTGAGGCATAGCCTTAGGCCCCTTGGCCTTTTTGGGCCCCTGTCCCAAGTTCTCACTTAGGATTGTACAGTGTGTTATGGGATTATTTTCCCATTCACGTCGGGTTACTCGCCGCGCCGTACACCTCCCTTGTTTGGGGTATTTTACCCATTTGCATCCTTACTGCATAACGGTAAGTTGCACATTAACCTCTTCAAGAACTATGTGTGGCTTTATTACCATCCTTATGGGATACGTAAGACTGCCCGGACATCTAGACTTCGGGTCCATCCCTTCTCTTAGAGATCTCCTTGTTATCTAGGTCCCTTGGCCTACCCTTTCCTAGGGAGAGGAGTATATGGTGTGGTATGGGACTATGTCCTCATTCACGTCAGGTTTGTAATGACCAAACCATGTACCTATCCCTCCTGATTGTATTCTATCCCCTTATTCCATACATGTATTTTTAAATAATCCACTCTCAAGATGATCCCCTCGATCCTCTTTGGCGATTCACCAATGTGCCCAAGGGTACTCTGGTTTATCACCTGGAATGTCTAATTCTACCCAAACTTTCTTTCACCCATTTCTTGGGCTTCTTGTTCCCCTTAATTAGGGATTCCATCACCTTTCACATCCAAAGGGACCCCTTGAATGGCATGGATGCTCGGCCCAAGGGCCCTCCTACCACTACGGGCCAACATCCTTAAGGGTTTCAAGCAAAAAATTAATACAAGTCTCGCATTGCGAATTTGGTCAGTAGTCAATGCTCATTTGTTGTTCCCATACCAGGCTAATGCAATATGGATGATGTGTTTTGAATATGGTCAAAAGTTATCCTCCATCGTCGCGCCATCCCATTCAAGCCTTGAATGTTGGTTACATGATTCACACCCTTCTCCACCTCATCATGTCCAAATGAAATTTTGACACTCCTAACACTATCCCTTAGTGCGCATTGGCATGTTAGGAGGATAAATCCATAGTGAAGGAATCATTTGGGGCTCTGTACCGACTTCCCTTTGGCATGAGTTCCAGGTTTTGAAAGAAAAGCCTTTTCTGCCCTTGTTTCCCACACTGAGTTTGACTCACATGGGCTTAGGGATCGGGTTGAGGTCTGCACTTGGAAGGGTTTCACTTCTCCTTGGTCCGAGCTGTAAGACCATAAACTAAGATCTCCTTTAGAACTATGTACATCTTGATTCCCATTCCTATGGGATACATAGGAATTCCTAGACATCTTGTCTTTGGGTCCAGCTCGAGTTCCACTGATTTATCTCTTATGTTCTGCCTTTGGGGATTTAACTCCTACGGGACTGTACGGTGGTGTATGGGTTTATGTCCTCATTCACATTGGGTTTTCACTAGACACACCACATACACCCCTTTCTAGGAGTTATCCCCCATTACTTCATGCCCCTTGTCCTACACGACGTTAAAAGGCATCTTCAAGAACTACGTGTAGCTTGATTCCCATTCTCATGGGATATGTAGGAACACCTAGACGTCTCGTTTTTGGGTCCATCTCAATATGTAGCTGGTTTCTCCTACCCCCCTTTTCCTATAATATTTCTTGGCCCCTCGGCCCAAGGTTTCCTCCTCAGAATTGCACACAGTATGGTGTGGACCTTATCCCCATTCACGTCAGATATGCTTTATCACGTCGTGTGAATCCCCTTTGGAACCTCATATCTCCTGTATATGTCTGATCCATATGACTTTAAACTATTATTATTATTCCCAAATGACTTTAAACTGTTGTGTCTAACCTGCACAATGTTAAAAGTGCACAGTTTATCCCATCACATGACCCTAAACTATGACATTATCGTCCTAGCCGCATGACGAAAAAATGGCACTGTATCGTGATGACCTCACCCAAGGGGGAATCATGTTTGGTATTGGTTACACACCATACCATTTGTCAACGCCTATATATGGCTTGATTCCTGTGGAGATACCTGAACCTTCCATCCTAGGTCCATCACTTCACAAAAAAAACCATTCATCATAAAGAACAAGCAAGATAAATCAAATACTGCTTCTTTTGGTGCAAGTGCCAGACCCACACAACCTTATTATCTCTGGCACCGGTATCTTACCATGCCATCCTTAGAACTATGTAAATCTTGATCTCTATCCTCATGGGGAATGTAAGAATGCCTGTTCACTTTGTCTCGGGCTCATCCTAACTTTTGTTTTCATTACATTGACCTGAAACCTCCTTCAAGAAGCACACGGTGATCCAGACCAGGTCCTCATTCATGTCGGGTCTTGAAATTACATCATTGTGTGTATCTCCTTTCCTACTGTCCATGGTATGAGCTCTAAGACCATTAAATAAGATCTCTTCTAGAACTATGTTTGGCTCGATTCCCATCCTCATGGGATACATAGGAACGCCTAGGCATTTTTGTCTCCAGGTCCAACCCCAGGAATTTACAAATCATGTCCCTTGTTTTTTGGTCCCTTGGTCTGAACTCATTTAGGAACATGTGGTGTGGTGAGTAACTCCTAGGTTCTCGCTCAATTCAGGTTTTTCAATAGCCACACCATGTTCTTCCCATACCTTTTAAAAGAGTGGTCTGAGTTTTATGACCCAAAACTAAGATCTCCCTACAGGAACTGCACGTCATGTTTGGTTGTTTCACCACCCTGTGCATAGTCCATTAAATCAAGCCCCCTTAATGGTCCACCCTAGTACCTTATGTTTAAAGCATGTGACCCCAGGCCCCTTGTCCTTGGGAAGGTACTTGAATCCCTCTATTTGATGTGTCTCATTGTTGTACTCGGATGCGTTCTGACAAAGAACTCGAAGTGTGAAATTTTCATGGGGACATTCCACTCGTTCCATGTCCAAGATTCGTGAGCCCATTATTTGGATCCTCATCCTCTTCCACATCCGAAGGGACCACCTTCATGGCCTGGTCTCATGCCACCTTAGCTCAACTACCATTTCGGGCCAACATTCCTAAAGACCCCAGGCGAAATTTGCGACAGGTCCCGTGTTTCGAACATGGTCAGCGGTCAACCCTCATCTATTTGTCCCCATTCTAGGATAATGTGATATGGATACTATAATTCGAACATGTTCAATAGTTATTCCCTATCATCATGCCACCATCATTGTGGTCCAAATCTCAAGCTTCATGATTCACATATTTCCACTTCCTTATGTTCAAGTGGAATTCCAACATAATCGGCTTTACTCCTCCATGCATCTAAGTGCTCTATATAGGTGGGTCAACATCAGTGTGATGTCATTAACCTAGTGTCCCATTATCCCTAACATGTGCCTCCCTGTGATAGGAAATTCCCATCACTACTTCTTGTTTCCCACATCAAGCACGACTCGTGTGGGCTTAGTAGTTTTGGTAAGATGTGTACTGGCACAGCCATGTCACACGCACCTTTCCTCATCCTGCATGATGTTAAACTACACTCTTAGAACTATGTATGGCTTGATTAACATCTTCATGGGGTACGTTGGAATGACCGACCACTTTGATTTGGGCCCAGCCTAACTTTCACTATTGGTCCCTTGGCCTTTCGGGGATATCAGGTGTGATTTGGACTCCAAGTCCTCATTCACGTTAGGTTTATAGCTACCGCACCACATACTCCCTTCCTGGGATCTTCCCTTTCACTCCACATCCTATCGTATGACGTTAAACTGCATGAGTTCATATTTCCTCAACACACGACACTAAACTGTGGTTCTACCCTAAACATGTTCGGGATGGCCAATGTTAATCATGGGATGCGCCGGTTTCCTCTCCAGAGAGGATTCTCCCTACCATCATTGGTCCCTGACCACACTATTCCCCAAGAACTATGTTTGACTTGATTCCCATTCTCATGGGATACGTAGGAACCCCTAGACATCCTGTCTCCAGGTCTAGACCCAGTAATCATAATTCCCGTTTCCACCTCCCTTTTTGGTCCCTTGACCTGAGCTCTTTTAGGGAACCATGAAATTGCAGCTTTACCCTAAACAAGTTTGGGATTCCCCACGATAACATTGGGAGGCGATAGTTTCCTCATCAGAGAGGTCTTTTTCAGAAATATTTTTGATCCCTGATCAGAATGATGTACCCACCTAATGCGTTTCCACCACGATTTTCAAGAGTGTTGGACTCCAGTCGAAAAAACCCATCACTCCACTCTCCACACTTTTCATGCCCTTTATTCGGATCCTCTCCCTCTTTCACGTCCTAAGGAACCCTCTAACAATATGGATGCACATACTATGGCTTGCCTACTGTCCTGGACTAACATTCCGGAGGGCTAATGGGTAGAATTTCGAGTCAGGCCCCGTGTTTCGAATATGGTCAGTGGTCGGCCCTCATTTGTTATCTCCATTTTAGGCTAACGCAATAAGGACATTGTGTTTCAAATGCTGTCAACAGTTATCCTTCATTTTCATGACACCCCCGCAGTGTTCCAAATCTTGGGTATTGTGATTCACAACATCCATTCCCATATGTTCGGATTGATTCCATCGTCCATGGAGTTGCCCCACTCATGCGCTAAAGCACATTGTAAGGACGACATGCCGATTGTTCTAAGGTCCTCGTCCTCTAATCAGGCCTCTCCCATTTCTTCTTGGAAATCCATATTAGTTGTTCAAACCCGCAGATTCCCGAATCCTGGTTTTAACTCTTACATTTGGATGGAGTTATAAGGTGGTTATCCCTTGTTTCTTGTATCAGGCCCGACCCATGTGATCTTAGGGAATGATCGATGGATGCTCCACGAATATCATGGGAATAAAATAAACCAATACAAATAACGGAACACGTGCATGTGTCTGGCATAAAACAATCGAAGCATGAAATTAAATTTGAGTGTTTGTAATCATTACAGCACCCGAGGGTCTCCCCCTCTCATGGAAGAATTAACACCATCAAAAGAAAGTTGCAGCTCTACCACCCTCCGGCTTGTGGCATCCAGGATTTGTTGCCGCCTGTTCAGTTCTCGCTCCTCCTCGACAGCGATGGGGCACAATCCATCAGCTACAATCTGGGCCTTCTCTAAATTGGTCTGGATGACGATAATTTCCTCGAAGTATCGCCTCAATCCCTATTCTTCCTTTGCCAAATAGTCCTTCAACCGCAGTATCAGCCCCGATTGCGCGTTAAGGGTGGTTGAGTGCTTGTCCGCCCAACTCTGCAGTCACTAGACCTCATCTACAGCCTCCTGGAGCCTCTTTATGTTCACTTCTTTCCTCCACTGCAAGCCCAAACCAAGGCCACGGTCGTACTCCTGAATCTTCTCCGCCATAAGATCTCAGACAAGCAAGGGGGGACGTCGGGCATCCACTTCCCCAACACATAGTTAGCGCAGTCGTGATCAATGTCTGTCTATCTCATCTATCCATAGTGCTTGGGGGGGTGTTTTTAACGAAGCACGTAATCAGCTTCCATGATCGGCGACAGACTATTTTGTTTTCCTTTTTATCAGAGTCTGTTTCATCCTAGTCATCACAGTTGGTAGGCTCATATGTGGGGAATTCCCTCAGGAACTCTTTAGTAGGGTCCATGTCTGGTTTTTGATCGGGCATGGTGGGACTTGGGCTATCTGATAGATCCTCGTCATCAGATCCCACCTCAATGATCTTAGGCACAACCCCACTCACGGTCCCACCAGTGATCGAGAGCACCGTAGTTCGGTCGATCTGGATATCCTCCTCCACGATCACCATCATTCCTCTGGGAAGGACTCCACTAGAATCCCTGACCAACCTTGCTAAGGTGGCCCACACCATTTGAAGAACTGTGTGCACCAAAAAAGGATTGGATTTCAGTTGACATGGTCAATGGGTGACAATCATGAATTTGGTAGAAGAGACTTATAGAGATCGAATTCTTAGTTTCTTTCTTGGGTTGACACCATTGGGACCCCGAGGCATGGCCCCTCGTATATTACCAGAAGATCTGAAATCTCTGTAGGGGTCACCTCAGGCGTCCTAGCCCCACCAGACATAGTAATTGATGTAGCCACAGGTGTGGATCCTGAAGGCCCCGCATCTGCATCCACTATGGGACAAGAATGGGTTCTGTGAATTAGGTTTTCCTGCACAGTTTAAATGTTAAAGGAGGGTCTAAAGTAGTTTGGAAACAGATCCAGGGGAGCAGATTCAGGATTCTACCTTGAGTGCCTCAGTGGATTTTTCAAACTCTAAGCCTTGGTCACCAACTTTTCCCTCCTCTAATTGGCTCCCTCTACCGGCCTCATCCCCCCAGGAGGACTCGTCCTATTCTTCTGGTAGAGGGAAACACTCTCTCAGTTCAGTGCCTGATAATTTTGGAGTATGATCTAGTAGCACCGTGACGCGGTCTTTAATTGGATGCGGAACACCCCAAGAATGTACAAATTCCTCTAGCTCTGCTAGGTACTAGTCCTCCTCCACTCGAGACACCGCAAAGCCATCCTTAATAGGGCCTATCTCTAGAAAGTCCATCTTGAGACAGTTCATGTCTTTCCACATCTCGAGAGGGCTCAAGAACTGTCTATTGACTTCCCAGATATCTCGGACCTCTGGGAAGATAGAATCCTTCGGTATGTCTATGTGACGTAGCCGCTTCCCCAGAGCCTAACTGGATATCCTACAGAATCCCCTCAGTGGCCTCCCTTCTGGGTAACTTTTCTCTTTTAGGACCACCGGGTCTGCTGCCGCTGCCTCCCCCTCAACCAGTGCATGTCTCTTCTCCATGGCATCCCCACTACTACAGGATGTACCTGCCGCCTTCCGGGCTCTCCATTGAGGTTGGGGAGGTCCACCATTACCAGCCCAGACAGTTGGATGCTTTATAATTTCCCCCAGGTAGGCTGCCTCCCAAATTTGGGCATACTTCTTGACCAACCTGAAGGCAGCAGTGGGAATAGGTAGGTCATTCCTCATCTTTCTATCCTCTCGAGTGAACATGAGCCACATCTGCCTCATCACGCATGGATGATCTTCAAGGTGCACCCCTAGGTAAACCTGGGGGGGTCAATCGCTGCATACACCGAAATTTCCAGGAAAATCGATGTGGAAGATTCGGATCAAAGAGTGGCTCATGGTCCACCCTCACCACTAGGACTCCACATTGAAATTCCTAGAGATAATACTGGTGCTCTTCTATCCCTCAACCATCATCCTTGAAGGCCCCCGTTGGCAGCGGGAATAGATGGAAGTTGAACTCTTCTACCTTCCAGACTCGGTTTAATATCGATGGTATGGTCATCTTAGCTGGAAAGCTCCCCACGACCTTTAGGATGGATGATGAAAGTCCAATCCTGTAGGAGAAATAGGGTTTGGGTATTCATAAACCCCCCTAATGTGCACTGATATCCACCTGTATAGAAGGTAGAACGACCCACATATCCTCTATGGACTCTTCCCCTCACTAATGTGCTAGATCATTTTGTACATCTTGGAAAGCATTGGAATTCCGATATTCACCCACCCTCTTTTCACTAGCATGGAGGCCCTGATGAAGGTATTAGGTTTCACAACTATGTTTGTGTCCCTTACCGGAAAGATCTAACCGTAGATTAGAGCCGCAATGAATGCTGCCAGCCTGACTATTGGCTGCTGATCAGTACTCATGCTGAACCCCCAGGTTTTCCACTGTCTATCCCCCAAGAGCCACAAGTACGAGTGATCCTTTCCTTGTTGGGCTCCCTTTGGGAAAGTCTGAGGCCTCACCAAGAACCTTCTATTTTCTGAGAAGTTCAGAAATTGCTTGAACCACCGTATGAAGTGGACATCTCTCATAGCTTCCTTGTCCTCTCCTGGAACCAGTCTCATCAATGACATTTCTAGTGGCGACATCTGCTCCAGATCCTCCCATGAACCCATAGCAGAGAGGAATTCATCGTACATTATCCCTAGTATCGGGACCCCCGAGATCTGATGCACGTCCCATAAACTGATGTCAACCTCCCCGTGATATAGGTGGAAGGTATTGGTTCCTGATGACCACTGTCTCAACAGATCTGGCATCAGCTGCTTCGGCTGGTAGATATGAAATTAGGAGGCCCAGGCCGCCTCATACAGACCGAATCTCCTCAGCTCTTCCCCAAACTCTTCACACGAGGTGCTTACCCAGTAGGCCCAGGCCCAGTGATCTGTGAAGTTGCCTCCTTGGCGTAGGTCCCACTCATCAGACCATCCCTTCTTTGGGTTACTCATCACCGCCTTTAGTATTGTTTGGTACAGAGGAGGGGAAACCTCTGGCTGCAATTATTTCCCATCAATTTCCTTTAAATTATTGTATAAACAATCAGTGGTAACAGGCGTAAAGTTCTCCCAAGCATAGTCGTTATCCTCCCTAAACCACTGGCGCTGGCACAACGTGCTCCTGAACTAGTAGGTTGGATCATCCCTACTTGTCTCAGGGATGAAGACGTCATCCCCCAGTCTAAATTCATACAAAGGTAGCCTCTTTCACAACGGGTAGTCCCTTTGTCTTTCAGACAATAGTTGCACCAATGAATCATGGTTGGAGTGGCCCCATACCAAATCCCCCAGATCCAATCTTTTCGCCATCTCTTCCCTTCAGGTAGCGTCCGCAAGGACCCCCTTGACGACCTCTTAGTTTGCCATCATGTCCTTAAATTTAGATAAATTTTGGACTGGATCTCAAAGGTCGATTGCGAAGCTTGACCGTGGAGATTGATTGCGGAGCTTGATCCGGACAACGGAATTGTAGAGCCTTATACTGGCCCTCAGATGCAAGTTGCGGAGGCACTAACGTGAAGTTGAAGATTCACTGTGTGTCAAGAAGAAAAAGGCTCGATTCGAAGAGAGCGATTGCAGAGTACACATAGCTTCGCGAATCAAGAGCACCGAATGTTGAAATCATAGAGGAGAGAAAAAGACAAAAGAGAATTCAACCCCACTATTTATAAGCGATGGACCTGGGTGCTTCACGGTGCATCCAGTCATGGTGGCCTTCACGTCGTGCCCAGCCCGCACATCGTTTCCATGCTTCACGAGCCTCCTTTACGAGGACGCTTTGGGAGCTTCCTTCATGAGGCTGCTTTGAGAGTCACCAAGGAATTTTGGCGATGTACCCTCATACTTGGATTCTCGTTTTCTCCTCAACTCCCAGTCTGAGGGGGGGAATTTTTTGACACCAAAATTAGAGGTTCACAGAACATCCTGAAAGCATTGGGGATTGTCTCGTGAAGCCGGGTCGCAAAGCTCTTGGAGCCTTGTGGCTGGCGCAAAAGATCTCCTCCTCAACGCGCCACAAAGCAAGGAGGCGGGCTAGCTCTGTGATCCCCTTTGGCGTTCACGATCATCCGTGAAGACCCACCGTGAATCAAGGAGGTGGGACAGCTCCACAAGCCCCTTTGACATTCATGACCCACTGCGAAGACTCACCACGAAGCAAGGAGGAATGACAGCTTTGTGATCCCTTTTGACATTCACGAACCGCTATGAAGGAGGCGAGAAAGCTCTGGGATCCCCTTTGACATTCGCTACCCACCGCAAAGCAAGGATGTGGGACAACTATGTGATCCCATTTGACATTCACGACCCACCACGAAGAAAATTTCATCTTCGTGCTAAGTGAACCCTGCTTCGTGGCACCTCTTGCCTATAAATACCTGGCTCCCATCGAGCCCGGGGGATAGACTCTCTGACCTTTCACCTTCCTACATCCCAAATAGCGAATCACTTCCTGTTCTGTGAACCATGAGCTCCTCAAGGTAATTTTTCTCCATGAAGTACCTCCCCCTTGGCCTTAATTGAGTCCCTCTTCTGAAAGGGATGCCTTTCACGAAGCCCACGGGTCTTCGTGGAGTAAGGATACCCCCAAGTGGACTCGGGTCCTCGCGGAGCACTTACACTTCATAAAGCACCCTCCATGCGCATGTAACCCAATTTCTAAGGTTGGGCCACTATGCATCGCAAAGAACCTTGCTTCACAATTCTATGCTTTGCAAGGCACCCTTTCTTCACAAGGCATTGCTTCTCAAATCCCCTTCCACTTCACGAAGCTCCTCCTATATGCACCTCTCCCATATCGCTAGCCTAGGCAACTGCACTTTGTGAAGCACATCCCTTTGCGTAGTCCCTCCACTTCATGGGGCACTAGAGCTTCACAAATCTGCTACTTGTGAACCCCTTTGCTCTGCAACTCCTTTTCCCATGCGGCCCTTCAGGTTTGCATGAAGTAATTTCAAAGTCCCTTGGATGATACTTTCCATTGGGTTGCTTCTCCTCATGCTTCTTCGCATAGGCACGCTAACAGCTATTGATTCTTTGCATAGCCACGCTAACGTGGACCCCCAAATGGTTCGATCCATAACACCCCCTAGTCACGGCGTTGCTTGTCCCTTTCAGAGGGTACCAGTTATGTAAGTCCTAGGGGTGAAGAGTGAACCCTCCCTTGTCTGAGCCATAGGTTGTTAAACTGCCAAGCACCATCGTCCTTAGCACATGATGTTAAACTATGACCACGCCCCATTCCTTGAACGCGGGGCGCCCCATCTCGGACATTCTCTATTCCCATCAATCTCCATGGGAGTGATATAATTCCTCACATGAAATGAGATCCTCTTCATTAGAGCGGCGTCTATTCACGGGGAAAGGAAAACCACCCTGGTGTAAGCCCCTAGCTTTTCTTGCATGAGGCAGCATCCCCGCCTCTCCTTTCTTCGGTGCCAAATCCCTCTCCCACTAGGATTTGTCCCCACCGATCCTCTGTCCTGGAGTAAGTACCAATCCCCTATTCCTCTCTGGGTCGCTAACCATGTGTAATCCCATGTTTCCTCTTTGGACCACTAACCACGCATGAGCCCCACTTCACTTCCCACAGACGCACCTTTCGCGACGTGATCGTTAGGTCTTTGCTGCCACTTGTTTCTCACACCGAGTATGACTCACATGGGCTTAGATTAAGCATCGACCATAACAACTTAGGAAACATAGAGTGTAAGACCCAAACACTATCCTGAACTAAAAGGACTTTGATCCTTTCCAAGGCAAGGTATGTAGGAAGCCTTTCCGAGGTTCAATCCCACTACTCATTGGTCGTTTCGACCTCTTTCATGTCAGTTCACCAACACCTTGGGCAGCCTATAGTGTAATCCCCACACACCATATCCTGAACTATGAGGAATTTGATCCTTGTCAAGGAAAGGTACACAGAAAGCCTCCCCTAGGTTCAAGACCACCACCCTAGTTGTTCCAACCTCCTTCACATCGATTCACCAACACCACGGGAAACCTAGAGTGTAAGCCCCAAACACCATCTTTAACTATGAGGACTTTTATCCTTGCCAAGGCAGGGTACGTAGGAAGCCTCAATGAGGTTCAAGCCCACCACCCCCGTCATTCTGACCTCCTTCATGTCAGTTCACCAACACCTTAGGCAACCTAGAGTGTAAGCCCCAAAAACCATAATGAACTATGAGGACTTTAATCCTTGCCAAGGAAAGGTACATAGGAAGCCTCCCTGAGGTTCAATCCCACCACCCATTGCTCGTTCTGACCTCTTTCAGGACGGTTCACCAACACCTTGGGCAACCTATAGTTTACACCCCACATGCCATATCCTGAACTATGGGGACTTTGATCCTTGACAAGGCAAGGTACGTAGGAAGCCTCCCTGAGGTTCAAGCGCACCACCCTAGTCGTTCCAAACTCCTTCACATCGGTTCACCAATTCCTTGGTAAGCCTAGTGTGTAAGACCCAAACACCAACCTGAACTACGAGGACTTTGATCCTTGCCAAGGCAGGGTATGTAAAAATCCTCCACGAGGTTCATGCCCACCACCCCGGTCATTCCGACCTCCTTCAATTCGGTTCACCAACACCTTGGTCATCCTAGAGTGTAAGCCCCAAAAACCATCTCGAACTATGTGGTCTTTGATCCTTGCCAAGACAGGGTATGTAGGATGCCTCCACAAGGTTCAATCCCACCACCCATTGGTTCCGACCCCCTTCACGTCAGTTCCCGCACCACCTGAACTACATGGTCTTTGATCCATGCCAAGGAAGGGTACATAGGAAGCCTCCTTGAGGTTCAAGCCCAACACCTAGTCGTTCTGACCCCCCTTCACGTCGGTTCTCCCACACCACCCATATGAACCCTAGGTCCTTATTCATGTCAGTTCACCTTCCTCCTGCATGACGTTAAACTGTAAACCCCATGCAGTGGTAAGACATTGTGTCCCCCAGTCAGCGGTAATCTGTTGTGTCCCCCAGTCAGCGGTAAGCCGTTGTGTCCCCCAGTCAGCGGTAAGCCGTTGTGTCCCCCAATCAATGTTAAACCGTTGTGTCCTTCAATTAGCGGTAAGACATTGTATCCCAATCTGCGGTAAGTTGCTGCGTCCCCCATTTAGTGGCAATCCATTGTAATCCCCTTCATTGGGACCCACATCTTTGGTCTGTTCTAGTGGCGTCAGACCAACTCGGGTTGCTAACAACACATAAGCCTTATACACATCATCAGGTTATTATCCTATGAGTACACCCCAATTCAAGATCATCGCCTAACCTTTACCTCAAGCCTATGTGTCTCGGAAAGATCATTCCCCAACCCAGAGGTTCCGCTTCCTCCGGGTCCCATCCATGCGTCCATTCTCACGGGTCGCCTCCTCAAGCGTCCAATCTCCATCCTGAACTATGAGGACTTTGATTACCTACCACAGGGATATGTAGGTAGTCTCCCTAAGACTCAAGCTCAACATTACTTTCATCATCATGGTGGTTCCATCCCATTTTCCACTAATTTCACTCATCACCCCATCATCCATCTTGATTCTTACCCGGGCCGCCACATCTGGTGAGTTCATGTCAACCCACATACATCAGTGTGTCCTCTAGGGGTTACACTCATCTAATCCACTCTAGTCAGTGTTATGATCAGTTCGATATATCTCCGTTAGATGTTAAACTTGTGGCATACCCTGTATTAAACATGGGAAGCCAAGGAAAATCTCAGAGACGTGCCTATGGAATATTATTCCTCGCATTTTACGTGGGATGGCTTGGGATTATGCACCCTCGAGAAGCCCTATAATAAGGGGAAGAAACCCAGACACACCATTGTTATAGCGTCCAGACATGCCAGTGATTTCAAACGTGACTACTCCCTTGACTGAAGGTTTTTTCCCTAACTGGACCCTTTGGAATGTCCTGACGAAATCCATGTAATTAACTGGTGTCCATGAAGATATGGTGCTAGGAAGAGTTTCACGAAAAATGTCTTAAGTATATAAGGGAGACCTAGAATAGGTGACGAGTTCCGAGAAGGAATGCATGGAAGGAAGAACTGACATTCCATCATCCCATTTCAATCAAGGAGAAAACGTCCCTGAAAAAGCGACGAATGACGCCCGCCTTTGGAAAGTGGGAATGTGGGGAAATAAAAAGTACCACCATTCCCCAAACAAGACAGATGCGCCCACCCCAATGAAAGCATCGGAAACACATATAAAAAAGTCCTTAAAATCATTTTTAAAACATGGACATGAAAGATAAGGATTTAGAAGATTAAATATTCAAAATGATTTTTTAGATAAAGAGTACATTAAAATTTTGAACATTTAAATTATATACCACATGAAAGTAGAACATTTTACAAGACATTAAATATCATGAGTATAGATATAATATAGATAATTAATGTAAAAGGGGCTGTATGTACACTTTATAAATAAATAAAGGTACACATCATCAATAAATATCTCAATGATAGGAGATTGAGATGAAGTCCTTTACAAAGATCACATCATTAGATTAAGGATAAACCAAAAAAATAAATATGTGTGAAAAATATAAATACACCCAATATAAGTGGATATTCAGTTTAAAACGATTAGATGTTATTAACACATATTATTCAAAAAACAAAACTAATGACATGGATATTTAACTCAATGAATGAAGATTGAGTTAAGATTTCCATTTACTTGAGTCCGACTTGTCTCGTTCATTATTTATATTTTTGATTAATAAACATAGGTTAATTTATACTTAATTTAGAAACTTTTTAATGTTTATTATTCTTTTTATATTACTTATTACCATGTTATAGAAATTAGTTAATTATTTGAGTTCATATCAGATGTTTTGTTGATGTTCAGTACATGAGTCAAAAATGAACTTGTTATAATTAAAAATTTTCCATGTGGTAAATAGTCCATTATCTAGAGAGTCGTATTCATGATTTAAATATAATATATATCCAGTACATATTTATTTATAACAATACATAATATTTTGAGTTAAGAAATTAAATTCACTGTTCATGGAGACGGCAGGTCATACGTACGTATGAACACTACTTTCATTTCTTTATCATATTAAAGGAATTAAAAATAAATGATACATAATTATATTATAATTAAAATTTAATATATATGTTATATAAGTTTATTAACTCCTTCCTTTATACATTCCATGTATGGAATTAATGAGTCATATAACTTTGAGGGGGCGGTAGTCCAAACTTCCTCAAATGAAATTATCGTATTTACACATTATGGAAAGCATAAAGGTATGTTGTAAATAAAAATTATGGAAGAATAGATAAAATATAAATATAATATATATCATATATAAATACATTTCCATCATTATGGACACCATTATAGGTGTTATGAGAAAATTGAATAATCATCATTTTGTGAGGCAGTAGTTCTCGATACACAGAAACAATATGTTCTATATCCATTAGATGGTGGTGTGTGTAAGTGTAGTTCAACACCTTAGCATAAAAAAATCCTAGAATAATTAGAATATTTTTTTGTTATTTAATCATAGAATAATAATATAATAGAGAGGTGATAAGGAAAATAAAGTAAAGGAGCTTGAGAGAAGACATTACCTCTAAATTGGGTAACTCATTTTGATTTGACTCAAAAAGATTTCATGAGTTGCCTTATGCCAAAGTTAAGAATTCTAGGAAGAAGGGAGAGATTTTGGGATATTATTTGAGCATAATTTTTATGATAAAATATTCTTGAGAGGTGTGATTAAGTGGCTATAGGTGGTGGACTTTTATATGAGGGAGGAGGAGAACTTTAGGAAAGTCTTGAAATATTATTTTATTATAAATTGATTGTAGAATTTTAATAGATAAAAAGTGATATATTTAGAGGATAATATAATTATGGATATAAATATTTTAAACTAATAGGTTTTAGACAAGTTTAGGTCACAAATTTAATCTTATATTTTGGATTTAACCCTTAGTTAAAAAAAATTAACTCTTACCATGCCTTCTTGTATTTTACACTAAATGGTAAATATAGTTACTATAAAATTCCAAGAGAACCTTAAGTGTATCATTAATAACATTTGAAACATTATATAAGTTATTTGGATGAATATTATATTTTTATGTCTATTATATCATTTAATAAAATAATATTTTACTTAAAAACTCATCTATGTAAATTTTGACACTATTTAGTAATTGATTTTTGTTAAAGTCATAAAAACTTGATTCATTAGAAAAAACTACATTAAATCAAATATAACATGTAATAACTATCCAAAAAATTCGTGTATTGAATCAAAATTTTCAAATTACATTTATTTTAATATTTATAATATCATTTATTTGAATAATTCATTAATAAGGTAATCACTACATCATCATTGTGTCATAAATAAATAAATTTATTTAATATATAAAAATTATAAATAAAATACCATGACATAGGAAATATATTTATATATATAATGACTATTTATATTCAAATATATCAGTTATATAACCCCATATTAAAATTATTTTATTAATGAGATACATGTTTATGTTATATTTCTCTTTACTTTAAATTAATTATTATAACATGTCATTATCACACCCAAGTGACTCCCAAATGCCAAAACTTTAAACTAAGGATTTTATTTGTCACCCATGAATCATAAAATAATATTAGGATATATGTTAGGGTAGTTTTATATTATTATAATTTTATTTTTACCTTTATTTATCTAATTTACCCTTTAACCGCAGCAAATAAAAATAATTACTGAAGTTACTATTCATAATGTCAAAACATTAAAGGTAACTATTTACATAATTTAGAACTTCTGATTACAAATATATAATACATTTTTACAAATTAAAAACACAAAATTTGAAGTAATTAATTTAAAATTAATTCATGTTGTCAAAACGAGAAAGCGGGTTTTTAAGAAGTAAAAACTATTAAACGATTGACATGTGTTTATGTCCAATTTAAATGTGAAATTACTTAAAATGGCCAAAATTGTATTAAATGATAAAAAAATAATCTAATTAATCTTTAAAACCAATTAAAAGGATAACATAAATATATAAATAAATTATACAAAAAGTTAGTTTTAATTAAAATGCAGTATTTTCACTATTCATTGAAATATGAATTTCATAAAAAAATACAAAAATTTCAACTAAGGTTAAATTTTGATGTCTCTCTTCCAAATAATAATTTTATTTTGTAAAATAAAACATATAAAATTGACAAAAACTATTTTTAAAAAGGGTTCTCCCTCAAAAGGTGGTAAAATGACCTTTTAAAAATATTAGAGTATTTTATGCTTAAAATTGGATTCATTCTAATTTTAAGCCTCTAAAATTTATTAGATAAATGTAAAAACATTTAACAAACATTTTTAATCATATTTTAGTTAGTTATATTCATTAGTTCCAATAAAACTACTAGGTGTTAACTACCATTTAAAATAATAATAATAAAATTGTATTATTTTTCAGTGTAACTTAGTGTTGTGTGCAACATAATATTTTAGAGAAACCCGTTGTTGTGTGTCGATTACGCTATCAGAAAAAGAATCCCCTTTAAAGTGAAATTAATATATTATTCATAAATATTAATAAATATACAAATTTCTTATTATATAATTTATGGGGATGTTACATCCTTCCCCCATTTTGAAAATTGAGTCCCCACAATTTTAAAATTGGGCTTGGTAACTTCATTGAAAATACCACATTAGAAAAAGAGTCATTAAAAATATCACTTTAACATAAATATATAGAAGTAAAAAGGTCACTTGAAATAACACATACAAGGGTTACATGTAGGAAAATGTTGATATGGAATAAAAACTAACCATATTGTTCTGATGGAGAGTGATAGAAAACATGATCAGGAGAAAGTTAGAAATCAAAAAACCGCAAACTTCTAATGGGTTAAATGGTCTTTGATTTTTTGGTAGGAAAAGTAAATGGAAAATGTTTTTGTTTTAAGGTCCTTTTCATAAAGTTGAGGAATTATTTTACTACTTATAATAAGAACATAAAGAAATTTACTTACTTGAAAAGTATAGTTTTATCCTTTAATAAAATTCCACCACAAACTCATCTTTTTATCCAAATGGTGAGTATTCAAAAAGAATCAAATTATTAATCCACAAAATATTAACTATATATTTACAATATCTTGAAAAATTAAAAAAACAAAAATGGTTAGTACAAGATCATATAATCCCCCAAAATAATAATTCTTTATAAGGAGAAGGAATACTTTTAATCTCCAAAGTTCAAAGTAATACCCAAATTTTAACATAGACCATTCAGAAAACAAATGTCCTTAAAATTAATCAAAATAATAAAACTAAGATTTAAACCCAACACTCAGAATAATTTCATAACATAGTCTTCCAAGATAAATTTTAACATGTATCTCCAAATAAAATTGATCACTCTTAAAGTCTCACATTGAAAAGTAATTAACTTAATCACATATTCTCCATGATAGGTTAGTCATTCCATAAATAATATAATTCCCATAATTACACAATTAAAATAATAGATTCCTCCAAAATATAATTCAATCGTTACTCTATTAAAATCCTATAGTGTTATCTTTACCTTAATCATATAGAGTTCCTAAAATAGTGAACGTCTTCCAAAATACCGTTTATCACGTAATCCCCAAATCATTCTCCAATACTAAGGATATCTATTCGAAAAAATATATGTCTCCCAAATCAACTTAATCCATAAAATAATTTAACTAAAAATAATAATTCATACTAACCAGGGACTTCACATATTCTAGTGGTAGGTGATAAAGGCCCGTCACACTATGATTGTGGGTTCGATTCCCATAGCCTTGTCCGATGTGACATGTTGTCACACGATCCACGTGTTGTCCTTTTTCAAAAACTTTATAATTTTTATAACATTAAAAAAATGATATAAAATCCTTAAAAATAACCACAACATGTTTTAGCCTCAAAGGTTATTCTATACCTTTCATTTTTAATCCCCAAAAGTACTAACCCATATCTACCTTAAAAATAAATGGCTCTAAAAATACCATTAATTACCTTGAAATTTCATAACATAAGCTTAGAAAGGGGTTTCTAAGATATTGAAATTACGATCAACTTGAAAATTATAAACTCATATGATATCCCAATCACTAAAGAAGACATCCTAATCTCCAAAGTTGCCTAAACCATCCTATGATACCAACTGTAAGGCCCTGACCTTAAACATTACATAATATTGAATTAAGTCAATAATTTGAACTTATTTCACATTGATTATATTTTCAAGTTTATAGTTTTAGATATTAGGCCATAACTATTACATAACAGACCCAGACATTACATGTGGACAGTTACACTCAGTATCCACTTTTTCCACTAAAGGAAACACTTTAAACAAAACATGATTTCTTTTTCTTTATAAAAATATTCTTGACTTATTACTTTCTCTTACCCATACTTATACCCTATTGAAAAAATTTCAAAAACTTGTGATGAGAATAAAAATCCCAATAAGGAATATAAAATAAGGAATAAAACCGTTAGTCCATGAATATTTAAAACTTATGAAAACATTTTCACAAAATCATACTTTTAACACATAAAACACAAAAAATTAACATACCTTATGAAATCATAAGATTCTTCATAAACCCATATAAATCATAAATCATAAAGTTAAATTGCAGCATCCATAACATACTTACATTATAGATTTCACAACTATATAGGGAGTAACCTTAATGGTTACATTTGGAATACCCATCACAATATATACCCTAAATCTCTTAGGATAAACTTTATCATTTACCTCCATCACGTTACCCAATACATTGGAGAGATATCATGGGTTCACCCACCCTTGGTTTATCATGGAACCACCCATATACTTAATAAATTCCCAAGAACCATAACATAATCATAACACATAAACCAATCATAAATAAAAAATAACATTTCCACTTTGAAATCACATTTCATATTTACAAGTCGCACACTCATAAATGAAAACAAATTATTTTAAAATAAAATGATAAACTTTTAAATTAAACATAAATATAGAATAGTGACATAAAAGTGAGAAATTACATTCATTATTTATATATAAAAACATTAAAAGTTATTGAAATAATCAATCCCCTTTTAAAACACAATTAAAAAATTTTAAAAGAAGTTTTTTGAATCAAAGTGTCCCATAACACTTTGAAATTTTTGAAAGAAATTTAAACTTAAAAAAATTCCTGTCCATATAAATAATCCTTAAAATCATTTTGGGAACATGGACATTAAAGGTAAGGTTTTAGAAGATTAAATCTTTAAAATGATGTTTTAGATAAAGAGTATTTTACAATTTTAAACATTTAAATTATACACCACATGAAAGTAGAAAATTTTACAAGACATTAAATATAATGAGTATAGATATAATATGGATAAGTAATATAAAATTGGTTCTTTATACACTTTATAAATAAAAAAAGGTGAATATCATCAAGAAATGTTTCAATGAAGGGAGATTGAGACAAAGTCCCTTACAATGATCACATCATTAGATTAAGGATAAATCAATGACATAAAAATGTGTGAAAAAAATAAATACACAAAATATAATAGGATATTCAATGTAAAAAAATTATATATCATTAACACAAATTCTTGGAAAAAAAACCAATAACGTGGATATTTGACTCAATTAATGGAGATTGAGTTAAGATTTCCCTTAACTAGAGTCCGACTTGTCTCGTTCATTATTTATATTTTTGAATAATAAACATAAGTTAATTTATACTTAATTTAGAACCTTTTTCATGTTTATTATTCATTTTATATTACTTCTTACCATTTTATAGAAATTAGTTAATTATTTCAGTTCATATCAGATGTTTTGTTAATATTCAGTACATGAGTCAAAAATGAACTTGTTATAATTACAAATTGTCTATTTGGTCAGAAGACCATTATCTCCATAATAGTATTCATGATTTAAATATCATATATATCTAGTATATATTTATTTATAATAATCCCTAATATTTGGATATATGAAATTAAATGCACCGTTCATGGAGACGGTAGGTCGTACGTACACATGAACGCTACATTCATTTCTTTGTCATATTAACGGAATGAAAACTAAATGATACATAAATATATTATAATTATAGTATAATATATTTTTTATATATTTTACACAATTTCATTAATTCTATCCATTATAAATTCCATGTATGGAATAAATGAGTCATATCACTTTGAGGGGGTAGTAGTCCACACTTCATCAAATTAAATTATCGTATTTACACATTATGGAAAGCATAGAGCTATATTGTAAATAAAAATTATAGAATAATAGAGACAATATAAATATAATATATATCATATATAAAGACAGTTCCATAATTATGGACAACATGATTGGTGGTATGAGAAAATTGAACAGTCATCGTTTCGTGAGGTAGTAGTTCACCGTACACAGAAAAAGTATGTTCTATATCGATTAGATGGAGGTATGTGTAAGTGTAGGGAAAAAACATATCATAAAAAAATAATATCGTATTGCGGATAATGTTGTTTTTATGTAATCATAGAATAAGAATATAATAGGGGGTGGAGAAGGAAAATAAAGGAAAGGAGTTTGAGAGAACATGTTACCTCTAATTCGGGTAACTCCTTTTGATTTGAGTCAAAAGAATTTTATGAATTGTCTTATGACAAAGGTAAGGATTATAGGAGGAATTTAGGGATATTGGGAGATTATTTGAGTAGAATTTGGATAATACAATGGGATTTATAGGCATTATTAAGTGGGTACAGGTGGTGATATTTTATAAGAGGGAGGAGGGGCACCTTAGGAAAGTCTGGAAATATTATTTTATTATAAATTGATTTTAGAAATATAATAGCTCCAAAGTTATATATTGAAAGTATAAGATGAATATGGGTGTAAATAATCTCAACCAAAAGGTTTTATACAAGTTTATGACACAAATTAAACCTTATCTTCTGGCTTTAACTCTTAGTTAAAAAAAATTAACTTATACCATGTCTTCTTGTATTTTTACACTATATGGTAAATATAGTTACTATAAAATTCCCAGAGAACATCAAGTGGATAATTAATTAAAATTTTATCATTATATAATTAATTTGGCTGAATATTATATTTTTACAACTATTCTATCATTTAATAAAATAGTATTTGTTTTAAAAACTCATTTATATCAATTTAGACACTATTTAGTAATTGATTTTTTGTTAAAGTCATAACAACTTGATTAATTCAACAAAACTTCATTATATCAAAGATAACATGTCATAATAATCTATAATTTTTTTATGGCAACATAATTTTCAAATTACATTTATTTTAATATTTATAATATCATTTATTTGAATTATGTTTTAATAAGGTAATAACAACATCATCATTGTGTCATAAATAAATTTATTTATTTAATGTCTTAAAATTATAAATAAAATACCATGATGTGGGAAATATTTTTAGATTTCTAATAAATATTTATATTCAAATATATCCGTTATATAATCCTATATTAAAATTATTTTATTAATAATATACATGTTTATGTTATATTTCTCTTTAGTTTAAATTAATTATTATAACATGTTATTATCAGACCCAAGTGACTCCCAAATTTCAAAAGTTTAGCCTAAGTATTTATTTGGTCTCCCATGACTCATTAAATAAGATTATCACACATTTTATGGTATATTTATATTATTATAATATTATTTTTATCCTTATTTACCTAATTAACCCTTTAATCGCAATAAATAAAAATAATTACTGAAGTTACTATTCATAATTTCAAAAAATAAAAGGTACCTATTTACATAATTTTTACCTTAGGATTTAAAATATGAAATAAATTTTTCTAAATTCAAAACAAATAATTTTCAGTAATTAATTTAAAATTAATTCATGTTGTCCAAACTAGAAAACATGTTTTTAAGAAGTAAAAACTATCAAAAGATTGACATGTGTTTATGTCCAATTTAAATGTGAAATTACTTCAAATGACCATAATTGGATTAATTTATAAAAACTTAATCAAATTACTCTTTAAAAATAGTTAAAATGATAACATAACAATATAAATAAATTATACAAAAATGCAGTTTTAAATTAAAATGCATTATTTTCACTATTCATTAAAATATGAATTTTATCATAAAAATACCAAAATTTCAACCAAGGTAAATTTTGATGTCCCAATTTCAAAGAAGAAGTTTATTTTCTCAAATATAACATATAAAAGTGACAAAAATGATTTTTTAAAAAGGGGTTTCCCTCAAAAGGCGGTAAAACAATCTTTTAAAAATATTAGAGTATTTTATGCTTAAAATTGTATTCATTCCCATTTTAAGCGTCTAAAATTTATTGGATAAATGAAAAATAATTTAATAAACATTTATAATCATATTTCAGTTAGTTTTATTCATTCATTCCAATATAAAAACTAGACATTACTACCATTTAAAATAATAATAATATTATTGTATTACTTTTGGTATTACTCAGTATTGTGTGCAACATAAGATTCCAGAGAAACTCATTGTTTCATGTCAAGTAAACTATTGAAAATTAATTCCATTTAATTTAAAATTAATATGTTATTCATAAATATTAATAGATATGAAAATGTATTATTCTATAATTAACTGGGATGTAGCAGAAGTAGCAACACTAGGTCTTATTGGAAGCAACATTTTTAGTTCATTTGAGAGATGATCAATAAGTCCTACCCAACTTCTATATTTATATCTACAATGTGGTGTTAAAATATCCAAATATCTTATTTCAAATCCCCATTTTACTTATCCTCACCCTATTTTAAATTCTCCTCCAAAATCAAGGACAAGACACCTATGATTATATCCTTCTCCTGTATGAGTTCAATATTTCAAAATAATTTCATAGAAAAATATTTTCAAAATTACTCTTATTACCATGACATAGGGGAGAGTGATTCCTTGGTTTTTTTATTTCATTAATGCAAAAAAAACATCACACTTAAGACCTTCTTGTTTTTTTATGAAAAACTTTATACTGAAGAATAATCCTAACACTATCTAAATGATAATAAAAGTTCACTCCTAGTGTTTCCTCGAGTAGTTTCCTATATATTTTCACTCTTTAATTAAAATTAACTCTCCAGAACACTACTATATCATTATCAAATTAATTTCATATTTATATTTCACCTATAGGCTATGGAGACTTCTAGTATAATGTAGCACTAATAACTTCCTCCTTCAACAACCTTCTATGCATATATGTTGAACATGGATATTAATATAGTATTTTAAATTTTTTTAAGATATTTCATCATATCCATATAATTCACATGAATTACAAGGTATTTTGGTGGTTGTTTCATCATTGAAAAATCCTTGTTATCCATGTGCAAGCCTCCACAAGTGTTGGTCTTTCCACTTTCATAAGGAAGTGCTTCTTCATTATTACCCGACCTTCATAGCAACCATATTGAGTTCCCATTATCATTTATGGAATAAAATAATCCTCAATAAGTTATCCCAAGCTCCATAAGTCATCCAATGGTGTTATTATCCTTTAAAATGGAATTTTAAGGTGATCTTAAGCTCCCCCTTTAGCTTCATTGGAATTTGGCGATGAATAGTATGGTGGCGGTGGGCAGTGCGAGGTGTTGAGTGTGTTTGAGTAGAGGATGGAGGTATCTGAGGTGGGTGACACATGTAAAAGAATATAATGAAAACATTTTTTTAAAATTAAATAGTGTCCCACATATCATATGTCCCACATCAAAACTTATATGTATCGAGAAATCACAAATCATACTCTATACGACATTTGAAGCTCTGAAATATCCATAAGGTTTATACTCTTGCCTTAATTCCCGAACGCATGCTGACATGTTCTTTCCTAGAACCAATATGCACTAGGTGATCCTCTTAAATATCATTTTCATTAAAATGTTCCTATGCATGCTCCATATAGTCCCTAGTCTTCCCCACTAAGTAAATATATTGGCCACATTTTCCCCTAAAAATAATTTTTCTTTATAAAATCCTCTTGAAAAATAAAAAAAAATCAATTCTATTTTATTTTCATTTTAGAAAAATTATTTAAATTTATTATTTACCTATAAATTAAATAAATAAAATAATATTAGGTCAAATTTGTCAAATAAATTCATTGTTAAATTAAATTCAATACCAAAAAAATGTATACATGAATTATAGACATAAAATCCCCCATACTTAGACTCACATTCATCATCAAGGATGATATATCAAAAAATTCAAAAAGGAATCTAATTCTAACATGATTTAAATGACCACCTGAAATCCTGATGTCCTTACATTTTTATTTATTTTCTGGATAACCCATATTTTTAATGGATTGAGGGGGACCCATTTACATGGCCTGAAGGCCTAGGGTCATGAGTACTAGTAATTTTCATGAGGCCCAAGGGAAAAACACATATAAAAACCCCACTCTATAACTCTTACTTACAATAATTCCCTAAATCCCCCAACCTAGAATATCTGAATGGAAATCATTTTCCCATAAATAACTGCACGTTATGAATGGACATTCTTATTCTTTATTCCATTAATGTTTCTTTAAATTAATTATAAATTTGATTTAATTTTCAATATATCTCACTTGAATTATTTTTTCTCATCACTCAAGGTATAAATGTAATAGAGTTGTTCTCATACCTCAAAGTCATGTCACTTACCATATGCTTTCAAAACATCTTGAATCTCCACATTGTAAAGAAAAATATTCCAAGAAATTAGGATTTATTTGAATTAAGGATCCAATTATTCTAAGGATTTTGGTGGGTATGTTTGAATTGAAAAATATTTAAACATCAAAAATTTGGTTTTCTCTTAAATACATAGCATAATAAGAAATAGTTAAGCTTAGTGAAAATCTTGTCTTAAGAACAACACCCCACATCCCCAAACTCAAAGTAGACTTATAAATATGACATAAAGTATAATTAAAGACATACCACATTTTTTTGAAAGTTTAACTTAGAAAGAGTCTCACGTCTACCACCTAAACCCAAATGATCAAGATAATTTGTCAAGTAATGGTGATTTTTAACCCTCCAAATAAAACCCATTTTTTAGAGTTTTTAATTCTTTATTTCATTTTTAACAGTGTTAAACAGTGAATAATGATGCATGATAAATTTAGGAACCTTTAAAATACCCAAGGAATCACCTCACATATCTCTTTGTAATGAATCACATCTATTTTAAACTAAAAAAACCCTATCCCTCACACTTATTCAATTTAATATTATAAAAAATTCTAATAGTATGATAGAAAATAATATGATTGGATTGTAAAAATTATATTATATATCAAGGGTATTCATGGATTATAAGGTATTAAAGATAGATAAATACCATAGTGTGTCAAAGGATAAAATTATTTTAAAAAACAATTCCCAATCATTTTAAAAAGTGATTTTTTAAAATAATAGCTTCAAAAAATAAAAATAAAGTTATAGAAAACACATGTATAAGTTTCTCTCAATAAATATGCTCCAAAAATAATGGGATAAATTAGGTTTATAAAATATACCAGAAATGGGTACATGTGATTAGGACAATCACTCATGGGAATTCACACTCATAATAAACTAATTAACATAAATTTTAAAAAACCAATGCATTAAAAGTCTTAGGAAAAATTATTTAAAAAAATAAGAAAGTTTCTATAAATCATGATTTGTGAAATTCATTCTACCATGATAATATTTACTAATTAATTCCACCATTTTTTCATTTAACTTTATTGATAAGGAAATTTAAGTCAGGGAATAATGATTTTCCAAAGTTTCCTTTATCACCTAGATCAAAATTTGGAACAAAATAAATGCGGGGATTGTAATTTCTCAATAAAAACATTGAAAAGAAACTTTAAAAAATTGGGGACTAAAAGGTATTAAATTTAAAATCACACCCCCTTTTCCACTTGAAGCTCTTTACTCTTATTATTACTTCTATTTTTCCCTTCTCCCTTTACTACTTTCATTATGTACTTGAAAATAAAAATATGCTTGGTGAAATTATAGGCCTAATTTTTAATTAATCATAAAAATAATAACTCAGAGTTAATACTATCACCTAAATCCTAATGAAGAATAAATAAAACTCAGGTCACCTCCTGGAATTTCTCTTATTAAGGTTGTTAAGATCAGTCCTACTTTTTTTTAGCTCAAATAATGGGGTATTGGGAAGATTTTACCTAGTCCAGGTCCATAAATGGTCTTAGTTGAGATCTATAAAAATATATGGGTCCTCTTCCTTCTTCTAAAAACATCTTCACTATTTCTTTTGGTTTTACATTTTCCACCTCCAATAGTCCAATACATCAATTCTTGGTTAGACTGGAGAAACCAAAATCCATGATGTGAACCATCCAAACTTGGTTTACCACTTTTAAAATGTGTGTTCTAGTTTTTCCTCTATAATCAATGATATTATCCTTCAGTTTTATTTATTTACTTCTAGATTTTTCTTCTATTTATTGATTTTGAATAACAGTTAAATCTTGTTTATCATGAATAACAATAACATCATTACCTTATTTATTGTTTCCCTCTTCTATCTCTTAATTTCATTATAATTATTTATTTCCCAGTGGATATTAAAATTCACTTTCTAATAACCAACCCTTAAACTCCACTCATCACTTTGGAAATAAATCAATGCTCTCCCAATTTATAGGATTTTTCTTCATATAATTATGGGGGTTTTATCCTCATCCATTTCAATCACATGGATATCAATAGGTATGTATAATTTATTTATTTTGACTATGAATTATTTAATCAACCCTAGAGTATGTCTCACCATTTTTTCTACTAGATTAATAATAAATTGAGTGGACCTCATATATTTTTATCCTAGGCTCTTAAATGTGGACTATAAAATGATGGTCAAAATCACTCTGAGGTTACAAAATTAATTTCTTATTTTGTTAGACCCAAAATAAACCAGGTTAGAAAAACTACATGGGTGTTATTATTTATTAGATATAATCCTCAACATTAGCACTGATCATTCCCATGAGAGATGTATTATGCCCAATTCCTCATGTTTCTTATTATTTGATACTGACTATTTTATAAATTTATCATATAGAGATATATTCTCTAAATCCTTAGTAATGAATATATTAATATGAAGTTTCTTAAATATGTCTATAAACTTTAAAAATTATCCCTAAAATTTACCTTACCATAATCACTCTAAAAATGATAATATTGGTATGTAGGGTGGTGGGGATTCCTCTTTTACTTATTTTTTCCTTTTCTTTTTTTCATTCTCCTTACATTTTCCTCATCTTTATTATCCTTCTCGGCTTCCTTCTCCTATTGTTTTATCTTGTCCTCAATTGTTTTGACATTTTTTTCCACTTATTAGGGTGATGAACTTTATAAATATACATGGTTTGACTTATAGACTTCTTGGTAGTACTCATATTATCCTCTCTTTGAGTTTATCAGTAATTTTACCAATATGAATCTCTAGATTTCTTAAATAATCTTTTTTATCTTTAGATTCTTATTTCTGTTCCTTAATTGAAACCCTTGTTGTGGTCATGAAGTTAACCAATATTTCATCTAATGAAATAATTTTTATTGTTATTGATGGACCCTAGGGTGATTGTTTTGGAAAACCTTATCACCTTTGTTGGAATCTTTGAGCTTACAGTTGTTGTGGACTCCACCCCTAAAACTAATTTTTTCTATTCAAATCAATATAATTAATATCATAATTATGTATACCTTGGGGGTTATGCATGGCCATCATGGGTTCCATTTACTCCACCATACATATGTTTTTATCTACTATGTGTACTACTTATTTTTTTCCTTCATCACTATTCATTTTAAAGTTGTTTCTTATTATCTCATCTAGAATTGTGTGGCTTTATTATAATGAATTTATCACGAGTGATCCTCTAGAAGAAGCATAAAAAATTAACCTATTACCCTAAAATAAACCCTTATATAATGTTTGGATTAAAAATAATGTCTCTATACTATGGTGGGGTCATTTTTAATTATGTCCTTAAACCTCTCCCAAGCATTGTATAATGATTCATCAGTGATTTGATTGAAATTAAAAATATTTACACATATGTAAATTGATTTAGAGGGAGGAAAGAATCAGATCAAGAACATATTTACCAAATCTTCCCACATGGGGATAGAATATTGGGGTAGACTTTGGATCTACTCCTAAGATTTTTCTTTGAGTGGGAATTGAGAGAGTCTTAAGCTTACCACATCACTTGTCACATTATTAAACTGAAATGTGTCACATTGCTCTATAAAACTCCCAAAGTTGGTATTGGGTTATTTATGTGGTATTATAGTGAATTAAATAGAATTTTTAATAATTTAAATAATTATAGGCATGATAATATTTATTTGAACCCCTCCCTTGAGGGTCAACTATATTTCATTACTATTCATATCTCTGGATATCTCCCATGACCACTACTTTGGTTTTGTTCAACTTAATACATATCTTATTCTTTGAGTTTTATTTCATTTTATATGGTCTAATTTAACATAGAATTGTATATAATATCATTTTACTTTACTCACTCTAAAGATGAGTATATATTCATCAATGTGGTTCCTTAAATAATAGGAAAACAAGATCAAGTGGAAAAAAGAGAATTAAAATAAAAACAACTAAAATAATTACTAATTAACCTAACCATTATTAACAACCATATTTGATAATGGAACCATAAATTGGATCTATTTATAAAGGTAATTGTTAATTATAATGGGATTTTAAAATTTATAATTTTATTAAATTCTAAAACAAAAATAAAAATGCTAACTAAATAAGAATAGTATTTGAAAAGTCATAAGGATAGTTGAGAATGTAACACCTTGAGTTTTTATAAACCCTTTTTTGACTAAATTAATTTTATTTGAAGTATTTTATTGAAAAATAAACTAATTAAAACTTTATTTATATGATATAACAAATTAATCTTGTGCTCCATGCATCACTGACTTGGATTGTGTTACACGAAACACTAAGTTTCTATAAAACAAAATTTTATTATATTAATTATTTAAATGGGATATTTATACCATATACATTAAAATTAGTAATATGAATAGTAATAAATAATTTTGAAATATTATTTATAATGATTTTATATAAATAAAACATATTGATAATAATACATACAATTTTTTAATAGTCTTTATATGTTTAAAAAAACTATTTTCTTAATAGAAATTCTTTTTATATCCTTTTGTGAACAATAATAAAATTAATTTTAGTCACTTATATAAATTATATTTGATAAAATAAACATCATTTCTCAATTTATAATTTAAAAAATAACTTATTATGCTTTTTTATGTATTTTTCTGAAAAACATCATTTTTGGATGAATAATGAAAAATACTGAATTTTAATTCAAAACCTCGTTTTCATATAATTTATTTATGTATTTAAATTATATTTAAATTTGGTTTTAAAGTTTAATGATATTAATTATAAAACCAATTTCACATTGAAATTGGATATCAAAACATTTCGAGCTTCTAAACATTTGAACTTAAAAAACCTATGGTCACGACCCATCTACAAGATTAATTTTAAAATAATTTCTACCACTTATGTGATTGGAATTTGTAAAAATGGATTAAATATTCATCATAAAATTAATTTATAACTTCGAATAAGTTCAATTAATTTTTTTCAAAAATATTAATGAATGTGCTTAAAATTAATTACAACGATTAAGGAAAAAATTAGCTCAACAAAGGACTAATCCTTAAACTTAAGACCCAAAATAACCCAAAAACTTTCCCAAAATTCATTTTATATCCATATTTATACTATATAATCCATTTTATCTGATTTTAAACGTTATTTTATCCACTTTAAATAGGAAAAAGAATTGAATTTTTAAAAATTTACAAGAATGCCACTCCTCCTCCACTATAAAAAGGCACTCACCCCTCCTACTTATTCACACCTCTCAAGATTTTGGATTAAAAAAACTAGACCTAAATATCCTTTAAAAATCTATACATTCATCATATAATCCTCCTATTTGGAATAAATCTATCCAAGGAATCCCTTTTGTGAAAACCAAAAGAAGTTTCCCAAAGAAGAGGTAGCATCCTTCCTCAAGATATTTTGTTTTATTTTCTTTATCTACCCCTAAAATATTATTATTCCATACTTATATAATAATATAAGCATACTAAATATAATGATAATTTTTTTATAAAAAATTTTATATCTACACTTACACAAACTCCCATCTAATGGGTAACAAACTTACAGTTCTTGTGTACGATGAACTATCACCTCACGAAACGATGTTGTTCATTTTTCCTTTACCACCTATCATGGTTGAGAATTATGATGAGAAATTTATTTTTTATATGATATATATGATATTTATGATTTATTTATTTTTAATTAATTATTATATAACACATACCTTCATGATTTCCATTTTGTGTAAATACAATAATTTTGTTTGGGGAAGTGTGGACTACTGCCTCCTCAAAGCGATGTGATTCATTCACACTCTACATGAAATGTATTAAGGTTGGGTTTAGTAAAATTTTATATTATATATGAAATATTAATTATACTGGATTTTTTATATATACATATATACATATATGTTATTTACTTTCTTTCATTCAATACAATAATTAAACAGAAACATCATTCATGCATACCTACGACCTACCATCTCCATGAACGGTGTATTCCATTTCATATTTATATATTTCATAGATGATTATAAATAAATATATACTTAATATAAATTATATTAATATAATGGTTTATATTATGTAAATCATGAGATAAGTATGAGGACCAAAAATATAACAAATTAAGACGCATGCGAAAACAAAGCGGATATTACCTGAAACGTAGCCTTAACATGGAAGTGTTAATAAGCGGGTGATATAAAGATATATGTGATATTAAATATAAAAATATGGTTTTTTGATAGATTTATAATAAAATTATATTTATTCTATAGGAGTTTTTAATGAGTACGAAGAGATTCAATACATAAGGTAATGGGATTTTGAGTCTCACTTTTATTTCTATGAGATTTATGCCTTATTCACCGCTCATTTATTTTGTGTGGTGAATATACTTCCCATGAATATATTATATTATTAACATAAATAAATTTATGGGTATTTAAATATCCATTTAATGACCACTCTTTCTTGGGGTTTATGTTAAAAAAATTACCAAATCGATAAAGTAGTTTTGTCTCAATTTACCTTCTTTGAGACACATGCCATGAATTTCAAAAACCATTTTTCAAAAAAAATCAAAAATGTTTTCTAAAAAATTATCATTTTATCTTATTTTCTAGGAAAAAAGATTTTAAAAATGAATTATGGTTTTCAAATCTTCCTTTATAATTTTTCAAATCTATATTCAAAGAAAAAGGTTTTCAAAAAGTTTTATATTTTAAAAATAATTTTCTAAAAAATAAAGGATATTTTCCTTAATAAATTATTTTAAAAGATCTTACCAAATTATTTTTCATCTAAGATAACATTAATTAGTGTTACTCATGCATTTATGGTCAAATTATTCAAATGATCCATTCATATTATTTCTCGGAATGGTTTACGTTTTGATGGAATGATTTTTTTGAAACTAATTTCTATTCTATGGATTATATACTTATGAAATATGATTATTTTCGTGGGATATGATTTAATGAAATGATTATGAAACCTATCTTTTTACAAAGGTTAAGATATGATTAAATTTTTATTACACTTATTTCATTTCAGGGCTTATGATATGATTGTTTATGAATTTGTGGCACATGTATGTATGATTTAATTATGAGATGGGTGGGAACTATCCCTTCCTCCAATGCATTGGGTAAAGATTAATATATCATATGATAATTATAGGATTAAAGTAAATGGGCTTTATCCACTATGGTAATATGGGTAAAACCATTCCACTATGGAAATATGGGGAAACCTGATCCATTATGTGAATATGGGGAAACCCAATCCACTATAGAAAGATTGGGAAACCAGATCCAATATGAGAAGATGGGGAAACCTGATCCCACACAAGGAAATGACTGTAACTAGGGATGGTGGCATGTTCTTCCTAGTAGGTATAGTCCCCATGAAGTCAACTATTAATTTTTGGAAATATGCATTATCTTATAGGAAAATATATTATATGTTTATTTGTCTTCCAAAATTCAATGTATTATTACTATGTTATGATTTCATGGATTATGATCTTGATTACCTTATGATTAATGTCTTATAAACTACCAATATTTGTTCTATAATTAATGTTTACAATCTTTGATATGTAGGGTATGATCTTCTATGTAATGATCACGTTATCATACCCTTATGCTCATGTTTATGCTTACATAACTTCATTGTTTACCTTTATCAAGCATTTGATCTCACCACTTTTTATGTTTACATTTCCCTAGGTTATGGAGATATGTATTATGTATGATGTGTCTAATAAGGGTGTTAGTCATAAATAACCTAGCGGGATATAATTTAGCTCACTTATGTACCACTGTTTATGTTTCTATGTTTCCAAAGGAACTAGAATAATACAATATTTGGGAATATCATTTTATAATGTTTTAAGAATTCTGAAAAAATGATGTAATGTTAATGTATAAAAAGTTTTGGTCACTATAATTAGAGAAAAATGTTATTTAACCTTTGGAAACTAGGATGAGAAAACATTAGTGAGAACTCTAAGGACACGTCTAAGGATAAGTCTAAGGATAAGTAAGTATAGGAAAATGTCATGGAATTTTGGTAAAGTATTGAGTGAGTGGTTTACCATAAATACATCACAATCTATATACGTCAAGTGTAAATGGTTCTGGAATAGATGTACCTAGGTGTAACAACTCAAATAAGGTACATCAGGTCTGACTTGATTGTAACCTGGTACACAAAACTAGGTCTTATTACACACCTCGTTTGAAACTCTCGAGGATATGCTTTGGGAATTCACAAACTCTTCATGAAACATCATAAAGTATTTAAAAGTAATTTGTCTATGAATAAACTAGGATAAAACTAGGGTGTTAAAGATTAAGTATTATATCATAATTTATACACCCTTTAAGTGGGTTTTCATGATTATTTGGTTCATAACTATGAAAAATATTTCTTACACTATGATTTTTGGATTTAGTCAATGATTGGAACCTAAAGGAACTGTGTTAGTAGCGACTCTACAGATAATAAAATGAATTTTCTCCTAATAATTTGAATACTATGGGAGATAGAATGAAAAAAATAATTGTTATGATCGCATGTCTTTCTAAAGATACAAATCATGATAAGAATACAAATCATCAAAGGAGGAAATAAAATTCTATTAAGTAATTTTTGAGGATACATCCCCCTTATTTTAGTGGATCTTCTGATCCACTTATTATTGAACACTAGATCAATACCAATGAAATGATATTCTCCATTATCCATTATTCATATCATATGAAAGTCATTCTGGCTGTTTATCTGTTAGAAGGTGAAGTAGACTAGTGGTGGAATCTAATAAAGAATATCAAGAATCAAGATTAAATTGATTCCATGGATTTGGATGATTTCAATAACTTATTCCTCTATAAGTTTTTTCCTTGTGCTCTTCATATGAAGATGGAAAAGGAGTTCCTTGAGTTGAATCAAAAGGATGATGAATTCATTGGTACCTACAAGGATAATTTTAGAATACTTGTGAGGTATGATTTGGGTATTATCATCCAACCCAAAATTAAAGTTGATAGGTTCTTTAATGGATTAAATCCAAGTCTCAGATATAAATTTTCCATAAGATATTTTAGTAGATCTAAAGATATTGTGTGTTTTACAATCAAAGTTGAGATAGATATTGGAGTTATGTATCAATCATGTGTTTTTAAAAAGAAAAGGAAGATTGAATTAAAAGGAAAATATAAAAAATAGGAAGAGAGTAAGATGATAATTCCTTTATGAATCAAGTGTGGAAATAATCATGGATTAAATTTTCTTATGGTGTCTAGTAAATGTTTTATGTGTGGGAGGGAAGGCCATCAAGAAATTGATTGATGAACTGATGGGAATAATTTGTCCAATTATGAAAATGTAGGGAAATAGTTATAGAATTAACCCCCCAAACTTTAGTGTTTCAAGTGTAAGGAGGATGGTAATTATGATAACCAGTTCCCAAACCCAAGGGTTGGTGATGATGATTGACATCAGTTACCTCTTAAACCAAGGGAAAGGGGAAATATCATGTGATCACTATTTATAATGAGGGGCAGGATAATGACATGGTGAAAGGTATAGTTACCATCCACTCTAGAACTTCCAATGTCTTATTTGATTATGGATTTACCCACTATTTCATATATAAATAATTTTCTAAAGTTATTAAGATTATACACAAATTATTAGATTTGGAATCAATAGTGAAATCCCCTAATGGTATGATGATTGTATCGCAAGTCTATGATTCCTCTTTAGTTGACATTTGTGGGAATGTACTTCCTAAAAATATTTTCATTCTTCCCATAGTTTAATTTTATGTCATTTCAGGCATGGTTTGGATTTATCTATGTAAATATCAAATAAATTATGAAATAAAGGAGCTTATATTTGATATTTCAAACCAACATATTATCATATATCAATGTGACGATAAGTATGAACTTTAAATGGAGATTACATCCAATTTATGGGTTTTAGTTCCCATTTATAAGGAATTTTTGTCTCAAATGGTTGGGAAAAAACATGAAATCTATGATATTCCTATTATTAGAGAATTTTGTGGATGTATTCTCAAAATATTTTTTTAGTATTCCATAAAAAAATGAAGTTGATTTATAAATATAAATCATACCTAGTTTCACACTAATTTCAAATACTACCTATATAATGGCCCCAATTGAGTTGGAGGAATTGAAGAACAAACTGCAATAAAACCTTAATAAGGGATTCATTCATCCAAGTGTGTCACCTTTTGGTTCACCTATTCTCTTTATGGAAAAAGAAAGATGGACCAATATAACTCTACATTGATTATGGGGAGTTGAAAAAGATCATGATCAAGAAAAAGTATCCACTTCCCTATATTGATGACTTATTTGATCAACTACACATAGCTCAATAATTTTCCAAGATTGACCTTAATTATTTATATCATCAATTGAAGTTCAAGAAAGATGATATACCCAAGACGGAATTTCATACAAGGTATGGAAACTATGAATATATAGTGATTCCTTTTGGCCTTACTAATTCCCCTTTTATCTTCATAGATTTTATGAATTAAGTCTTTATAGATTACCTTGATCAATTTGTGGTAATATTTATAGATGATATTATTATCTTTTAAAATTTCAAGGAAGTACATGGAAACCACTTGATAATTGTATAAAAGAACCTGATGAAAGAGAAACTGTTTGAAAATTTTAAAAAGTGTGAATTTTGGATATAAAAGGTTTTATTTCTGTGTCACATAATCTACATATATTTTATAGTTGTATATCAATCAATGGAGGATATTGAATGTTTTCCTAGACCAAACAAGGTGAATTAGATCTATTGTTTTCTTGGATTAGATGGATATCATTGATGAATTTTAGATAATTTATCAAAAATATCAAATCCTATGACCAAGTTAACTCAAAATGGTTCCAAGTTCCTCTGGATAGATGAATGTGAGGAAAATTTCAAGGAACTAAAGAGAAGGATGGTCAACGCACTTATGCCTACATTAACCTATAGTGGATAAGGTTTTGTAATCTTTAGTGATGCATCAAAGTAAGTATTGGGATGTTCTCTTATGTATAACAACATGGTTAAAGATCAATGAGAAAAATTACCCAACTCTTGATTTAGAGTTAGAAGCGGTAATTTTTTCATCAAAGATATGGAGAAATTATCCTTAGGGTGAAAAGTGTGATATATATACTAATCATAAAATTATAAAATATATATTCATGTAGAAAGAGTTGAACATGAACAAAAGAATATGGATAGAGATAATAAAGTATTATGACTACTCAATACATAACCAAACTAGGAAAGAGAACAAGGTGGCTGATGCTTTGAGTTGAAACGATTATGCTAGATTATCCATGATGAGGATCACAAAGGATCTAATATTTATAGATTTTCAAAGGATTGATCTAGAAATCCTAAAGGAAGGGTAGAAATATTATCTTTATTAATTTAATGTTTAACCCACTATCCATGTTAAGATTAAATAGGCATATAAGGAAGATGTATACCTACAAAAAAATGTTATAAATTTTCCTAAGTTTAACCTTAATCAGGATGAAATAATAAGGTTTAGGAACCGTGTATGTGTTCCTTCCATACCAGATTTGAAGGAGGATATTTTAGAAAAATAACATAGTTATTAATTCTATATTCATCCTATAAGTATGAATATGTATACATATTTGAAGGAATAAATCTAGTGGGATGTCATGAATAGATATATCACAAAGTTTATGTCTCAGTGCTTGGTATGCCTGCAAGTTTAGGCAAAAAGACAAAATTCTAAGCGTATGTTGCATCCATTACCCATAATAGAATGTAAATGGGAGAACATAACTATGGATTTTTTCATTTAACTCCCAAAAACCTCTAAAAGGTTTAATTATATATGGGTGGTATTCGATTGCCTTACTAAGTTAGTACACTTCATTATTATCAGAGAATACTTCTCTCTAGATTAGCTTTCCAGGATATATATTAATGAAGTGTTAAGGTTACATGGAGTGCCACTTTAAATTATATCTAATAGGGATTTGAGATTTACCTCAAATATATATTCATGACATCCCACTAGATTTATTCCTTTAAATATCTATACATATTCATACATGGAAGAGAAGGTTAGAACCATTCAGAATTATATCAAGGCAGCTCAAAGTCAGTAGAAAAGTTATGTTGATAACTATTGGGGTGACCTAGAATTTAATGTTTGTGGGAATATTTTTCTATGAATATCTCCTTGGAATAAGGTTATGAGATTTGGGAAGAAAGGGAAACTAACCCTAGTTATATCTTTCCTTTTGAGATTATCGATTATATTGGAATGGTATACTATCTCATGGAACTTCCTCCAAATCACTCTCAAGTACATGATATGTTCCATGTATCTCTCCTGAGGAAGTAAATACCTAACCCTTTACATCTATTGAAATCATAGGTCATACTATTAGATCATGATCTTTCTTATGATGAACAACAAGTTGAAATTCTAGATTTTTATAGAGAAAGTTATACGTAACAAGACCACTCAACCAGTCAAAGTTTTTTAGAGAAATAACTAGTTATAGGAAGCTATGTGGGAACTTGAGGATATTATGAGGTAAAATTATCCTCATTTTTCAGTATCATAATGATGAATTTTGAGGTATAGATTCATTTTAAGGGGGCTAGAATGTAACACCCTGAATTTTTATGAACCTTTTTTTGAATAAATTAAATTTCCTTAATGCCTTTCACTGAAAACTACACTAATTAAAACTTTATTTATATGATATACCATGTCAATATAGCTTTACACATAACACTGAATTGTCTTGCATTACATGCAACACTGAGTTTCTATGAAACAATATTTTATTATATTAATTATTTAAATGTTTTAGTTATAAAATAGCCATTAAACTTAGTAATATGAATAGTAATAACTAATTTTAAAACATTATTTTTAAATTTTCATATAAATAAAACATATTCATAATAATACATACTATTTTTTTAGAAAAGTATTCATATTTTTGAAAATACTATTTTCTTAAAAGTACTGATTTTTAAGTCTTTCTATGAACAATAATAAAATTAATTTTATACACTTTTAGAATTTTGAATTGATAAAATAAACATAATTTTTTAATTTATAATGTAAAAAATATATTACGATGAATTTTAGGGATTTTTCTAAAAAAATTCATTTTTGGATGAATAGTGAAAAATATTAAATTTTATTTTAAAACTGCATTTTCATCTAATTTATTTATATAGTTAAATTATATTTTAATTATGTTTTCAAGTTAAATGAGATTAATTTTACATAAATTAATCCAATTTAGGTCACTGTAACCAATTTTACATTGAAATTATATATCAAAAAATTCCAAAATTTTAAACATTTTCACTTAAAAAACTCGATGCCATGACCCCTCTATGGGATTAATTTTAAATTAATATATACCAATTATGTGATTGGAATTTGGAAAAATATATTCCACATATGAAATAATAATAATTTATAATTTATAATAAGTTTTAATTTGTTTTTTTCTAAAAAAATAGTTAAAGTGATTAAAATTAATTATAGTTATTAAGAGAAAAATCAGCTTAACAAAGGACCAAACCTTAAACTTACAACCCAAAATGACTTAGAAACTTTTCGAAAATAAATTTTATAACCATATTTCTACTCTATAGTCCATTTTATCAGATTTGGACCATTATTGGAGCTCCTTTAAATAGGAAAAATGTGGGTTTAATTCCCTTTTAAAAAATTTACAAGAATATCACTTCTCCACCACTATAAAATGGAACTCACCCCTAACACTTATTCACACATATAAAGAAATTTAGATTTTAAAAAATATAACTAAATATTTTCCCAATATCCCTAACTTAATTTTATAAGACTCACTTTGGGTAGAAATCCATCCAAGGAATCCCCTTGGTGCAAACCAAAAGGAGTTACCTAAAGAAGAGGTAACATCCTTCCTCGAGATCTTTTATTTTATTTTCATTATCCACCCCTAAAATATTATTATTCCATTATTATATAATAACATAAGTATCCTCAATATACTTTGGTATTTTTATACTAATTATTATACCTACACTTACACACACTTCCATCTAATGGGTAACGAACTTACTATTCTTGTGTATAATGAACTATCGCCACACGAAACGATGTTGTTTGTTTTTCTTTTACCACCTATAATGGTTGGGAATTATGATGGAAAATATATTTTTATATTATATATATGATATTTATGATTTATTTATAATTATTTAATTATTAAATAACACACACCATCATGTTTTTTATTTTTTAAAATACAATAATTTTGTTTGGGGAAGTGTGGACTATCGTCTCCTCAAAGCGATGTGATTCGTTCAAACTCTACATGGAATGAATTAAGGATGGGTTACGTAAACTTATTTTTTATATATTACATAATAATTATACTTTAACTAGTATATATACATATATTCTATTTACTTTATTTCTTTCAGTATGATAATTAAATAGAAAAAACATTCATGCATACGTATGGCCTACCATCTCCATGAATTTCATTTTCCATTTCATATTTCTATCTTTAATAAATTATTATAAATACATATATACTTTATATAAATTATATTTATGTCATGTTTTAAATTCTTGAAATAATTATATAATTATGAGGACCAAAATAATAACAAATTAAGATACATGCAAAGAATAAAGCATATATTACCTAAAATGTCACATTAACATAGAAGTTTTAATAAAAAGGTGATTTAAATCCATATATGATATTAGATATAATAATATGTTTCATTGTTATATTAATAATAATATTAAATTTATTATACCTAAGGTTTGAACGAGTACGAAGAGAGTCGAGACATAAGGTAAGGGGATTTTGAGTCTCACTTTTATTTCTAAAAGATTTATGCCTTATTCACCACTAATTTATTTTTTATTATGTATATAATGCCCATAAATATATTATTTGATTAATATAATTAGATTTATAGTTATTTAAATATACATTTTTTTTATATCTCTTTCATGGTATTTATGTTTCAAAAGTTACCAAATCAGTAAAGCTGTTTTTCCTCAATTTTTCTTCTCTGAGACACATGCCATGGATATCAAAAACCATGTTTTCAAAAATTATTTCAATTTTTTTTAAAAAGATCTTTTCATATTATTTTCAAAGGAAAAGGATATTAATTTTTTTTATGGTTTTAAATTGTTCCATTATATTTTTTCAAATCTATATTCAATGAAAAATGTTTTTAATTTTTTTTATGTTTTAAAAAGAATTTTTCAAGGAAGAAAGAATATTTTCCTCAAGAAATGTTTTTAAAGTATCATAAAAAATTATATTACATATAATATAACTTATACTAGTGTTAATTATACATTTATTCATAAATTATCCAATGGTTCCATTTATATTATTTTTCTGAATGGTTTACTTTTTGATTTCATGATTTTTATGATACCCGTTTTTCTTTAATAAGTTATATGCTTATGAAACCCAATTCTTTTCATGGGTTATAATTTTATGAAATTATTATGAAACCTATATTTTTAACAAAGTTTAAGGTATTATTTCATGATTATGAAACCTATTTCATTTCAAGGGTTATAATATGACTGTTTATGAATTTGTGGCATATGTATGAATGATTTCTTTATGAGTTGGGTAGGACCAATATATCCCTAAAATAATTTGGGTAAAGATTTATATATCATGATATCATTATGGGATTCAATTCGATGGTCTTGATCCACTATAAGAATATGGGGAAACTCAATCCACTATGGGAATATGGGAAAACTAGATCCACTATGGGAAGATGGGGAAACCTAATCCCTTATAAGAAAAGGACTGTGACTGTGGATGATGGTGTGTCCCTCCCAATAGGTGTAGTCCCTATAAAGTGAACTATTATGTTTTGGAAATGATACTTGACTTATATGGAATTATATTACATGTTTATGTGCTTACCAGAATTCAATTTCTTATTCCTATATTTTGTTTTCATGGTTTATGCTCTTGATTTCCTTATGAATCATGTCTTATGAACTGCCAATATTTATAGCATAACTCATGTTTATGATTACATATCTCCATTTTAACCCTTATTGAGCTTCTGAGCTCACCCTTTTTTATATTTCCATTCCCCAGGTTATGAATATATGTGTTATATATGATTTATCTACGAAGGGTGCTAGTTATCAAGAACCTATTGGGTGATAATATATCTCACTTACCATTGTTTATGTTTCCATGTTTCTAAGGGAACTATACTAATACAGTATTAGGGAATCCATTTTTGTAATGTTTTTAGTATAAAAAAATTATGATATTTTAATGTATGAAAAGTGAGGATCGTTATATAGAATGACATAGGAAATTAGAAAAATAATTGGAAAAATGTAGGATTTTGGAAATAAATTGGAGATTATGTACTGAGTATTTTATTTTTAGGTTTATGTGTTAGAAAAATGAAAATTTAGATTAATTATCCATTTTGTTTTTAGAGTTAAATCTAAGAGGATCATTAGTCTTGGTTTCCTTTTTTTACCTCGCTAACTCCTCCATTTATTTGGTTAACTTCTAAAGGTTGTTATTGATTTATATGATTCATTAATATCTTTAGGCATAGTCATACTAACCAATGTAATTTTAATTCATGGATCAGAGTGACAAGTGTGAAATTTAACACACCCCAATTCAAATATCAATGGTTAATAAATAATAGAATGTAAGAGATATAATTAAATAATGAAGTACATGACCCAAAAATGAACCAAAAAACACAATAAATTCCACTAACATAATCCCATTACAATTACATCACTTATAACTATGAATATTTAACCCCTCATGATATCCATAAGAGGTAATAAAAATAAAAATAAGCATAAGAGAGAGAAGAAAATGTAGCAGGTATCCCTAGAAGTATCACTTTTAGTACCTTTAAAAGATAATCGATCATTCTAGATTAGCCTCTATATTTATATACAATAAGTGTAATTTAAATTTCCATATATCTTCTTTCAAATACCGTTTATCTTCATCATTAACCTCATTCAAATTACCGTCCAATATCATGGTCAACCCACATGTGATTATAGCCTTCTCCTATTTGAATTTGAAAATTCAACATAATCTCATATATAATTTTTTTTATCATACTCCCACCACCAAGGAATATGAGAGATAGTTTTTTGGGTGTTTTTTCATTAATTAATATACAATGGGAACCATGTTTAATACCTTACCGTTTTTACATGAAACACTTTGATCTTGATATTGATCCCATCACTATCTAAACAACATGAAAATTTCACTTTGGGGATTTTTCCCAAGCTATTTCCTATAGATATTCACTATTTCCTTCAAATTCACTCACAAAAATCAATGACACATCAAATTATAAGGTGTTTCACATTTATATTTCACCGATGGATTTATCTAGTATGATGTATCGCTAGTTATTTTTTCCTTTAACAAACTTCCATGAATACACATAGACCATATCTTTTAACATTGAATTTTGAAATTTATAAAGTCTTTTCATCATCTCTAAAATATTAACTATGCCTTATAAGGTGTTTTTTGGTCATTTCCTCATTGATAAATCCCTATTGTCCCCATGAAATCCTACACAAGAATTTGTATTTTCATTTTAATAAGTAATTTCTTCTTCATCATTATTCAAGAAAAATATAGAGGTATCCAAGGAGGGTGAAATTTACATAGAAGAAATACAATAGTGTTTTTATTAAATTGAATAGTGTACCACATGTAATTTATCCCTTATTGAATGTTTCATGGGTTGACCACTCATATATCACACTCCATAAGGATTTAGAATATCATAAATATCATTGAAGTATATTCTCATGCCTCAACTCCCTGACACGCATCAACACATGTTTTTCCAGTTCTTATGCATGTCAAACTCTCCTCTTAAAACTCCCATTCCCCAACCCATACATGTGTTGCATGTGTTGGTCCCTGGTTGTCTTCATTTGGATGAGATATTAGCCACTTTCCCCCCAAAATCAGAATCAATTTTCTTTGTAAAATCCATTTCAAAAATAAAATGATTAATTTATTTCTATTTTATTTTTCCAATAGTGAATTAATATTATTATTTACCCATAAATTAATTAAATAAAAAAATATTAGGGAAAATTATCAAAAAAATTCACAATTAAATTGAATTTGATACTAAAAAATGTATGCATGAATTATAAACATCATATTATTTCACTGAGGTTAGTAACTATCATGCATTGTACTTTAGAGTTAACCTACTATTTGAGATTTATTTATTTTTCACATCAATTACCTACCATATCTAAGCCTCATAGTCACTTTAACATTAATGTAATATCCTCATGATTAATTGAGATATTTGTCTTTATAGGGTGGATATTTGAGATTATTTTCAAGACAATGGATAAGATCACGTACTTGAGGTATGATCCTAACTCTATAAAAATTGTACCTTGAGTGATTAAGGGAATTAATTCTTGTGAGGTGGATCATTAATGGCATGTTTATTAATGAGAGATTTAATGATGTGAGTAGAAGAAGAGAAATTTATAAAATTATAATTAAACAGGAATCAATATTTTAAAACATTTAATTGAATGGGTTGTGGGTTCTGGTGATCATTAGTTATGACCTAATGTTTATGAGTATGATAATTTGGATGTTCCTCTTATTTGGAGTGTGAAATATTGATTGACCTTTGTTGATGTTTACTTGGGGACAAGAAAAGATCCAAATGTGGGGGAGTTTAATAAGTTTAATTTGTGTACACCATTAGTATATTATTTTAATATCTTTTTCAAATAAAATCAGGTATTTTCTATAATTTTGAATTTTTTTGTGGACAAATTTCAAGTGTTTATCAATTTTAGGGTTGTTTGAAATTTTGGAGATAAGTGATTGGAACCACACTACAGCCACTACCATAAAACATTGTCCCATAAAGTATGGAAGATAAGGAAATTTGGTTAAAGGAAACTATAGATTAATTATAGTGCCACACTATAGAAGGTCAAAGTTGCATAAAAATATTAGAGAGTTTATTAACCCTTGAATTATGGTCCTAAATATCACATCATAGAGTGTACCTTATATGAATTTTTATCTGAATCCTATGTAATAATTTCATGAAATGGTGTATGACTCTCCTATAGGAAAAAAGTATACATGCCAGTAGAGTTTTTTATGGTATTAATCCGCACACCTCAAATTTTTTTGATACTTATTAAAAAGTGAGGAAAAATTATGCTAGTTATAGCTGTCACCCATGAGAGATCAGGCCAACAAAGAATTTAGCCGATCATTGACTGAAAGTGATATTAAGGAAGTATCAAGGGGAATGAAAATGTGGTCCATACTTAGCATAAGAAGAGTAAAGACAACATGTATTGTCACTGAGCAGAGAAGAGATCATTTAATGGGGAGGCATGGTGACCATCTAGAATTGTCAGCCCTATGAATTTTTACTGAGAATCTGATAGAGAATACACAAAAATATAAGAGATTTCAACCACATCGTAGTATTATGTGAGATGTGGGAATTATAATTCATGCTAAAATGTGTTATTCTACACTGTATATAGTTTTATAAGGATGATTTTATGAATTCATAAGAAACAGTGCCAATATTACACACAATATCCTTTCAACTACACTATGGAAGGTAAAGAATAAGAAGAGACATCATATCAAGAGTATTTTATATTTATATCATATTAAACCTTTAACACTACAATCCTATCAGGTTTTGGGTTTTATCAATATTGATTATGGTGAACAACCTAGTATCAATGGGCTATGATATTTGGGAGTTTGAAATTTGAAAAGAATATATTTTTGGTTTACACCATAACCCTTAAAGTTGAATCATGGTCATGTTCAGAATGATATAGGAATTAAAAGTTTTAATTACACAACATTTAAATATCCTGGGTTTCACCATAGTGGTCACTGACCAATTTAAATGAATATTTTTTGATTTTAGAGGGGGATGAAAATTTCAAAATATATAAAAATAGGAGGGAAACCAAAGAAAAAATGCATTCAAAGAGGATTTTTCCTAGGGTAATTGGGGATTTTTTTTTTAAAAAAAACTTTGATTCTTGATTACTAATTTATGAATTGAGATTAATGATTTTATGCTAGTGAAGTTTTATTATTTGATTTCTGTGATTGAGTTATTATTGTTTCCTATGAGTGTGAGTCTTTTATCCCTAGAGTCTCCTGTTATAATTATAACAAATAATCAATTCATCATATGTGAGTAGTCACTTATGGGATGGTGTATTATGAGTAGAATGACTAATTATTTATTGAGAATTATTTTTTTACTTGTTAATTTTTTGTGAAGGGACAATACCATGTTGATCATTTATATATTATCCTCTAAACACCTATTGAGAGTGATGATGATTAGAGGTTAAAACCCTACACGTTAGAGAGGAGTGGGGGATAAAGATCTGAATTTACTCCACCTTTTTTATAAAATATTGAATTTAATGCACTGAGGATTATTATATTACCTCAACCAAATGAATCTAATAGACTTAGGTAGTTTAAGTTTTCATCAACCATATGAACTAGTTATCCTGAGAAATCATGTAATTTGTTTTCCTTATTAATTCACAAGTTTAACTGGTTATAAAATTTTCAAATACGTCCTCTAAAATAGATCCACCATCTTTGTTTTCAATTAAAAGTTTCATTAAACCATGTTTTTCCTTATCTAGTTACCTTTTTCACTTTAATCCCTTTTTCATCATCAATGTTTCTTCCAGTTTTCATTCATACCTTCCATATAAATAACTATCAAGAATTTTTTTGGGATAGTTTCCTACCTTTTCCCAATGGTTTGACATCTAGACTCTATATTACAATACTAAACCTTTATAGTTTTAATTATTAGAGTATTGTTATTTTAATTATAAACTTTGACCAATGCCCTTGGGAATTGATGATTCCAGAGTTATGTTAGTATCCTTTTGTTTTATGAATCTTTAGTTTACACTTATCAAATTTATTGGAACTAAATATTATCACACTGATATATTACTTAACCTTTACATTATAAAATATTCAAATACATTAAACAAAATGTTTATATTATCAATGTTAATGGATCACTTTCATATTCTTGTTTTACACTCTCCATACATTTAAAAACTCATCAATAAATGGGGTTAAATTTTTTTATTATATATAACTATGATAAATCTTTACATGGGTACTTTATATTTTCTGTAAGAACTTTAGACAAAATTTATGAGATGTATCTTAAACATATTTTTGAACTACACCTTACAATTTTTTTTTCATTGTACTTATTAGTATTAATATTATGGAATGTACTTTTACTTTAGTAATTTTACTCTTATGAGAAGACCCCCTTTATGGTTTTTTTATTTACTCTTATAGATGACTATTTTACTCTTATTTATTCTTTATTTTAATCTAACATAGTGAATAAAGTTATTTTTACATATTTCTTATACTATTTGAAGTCACTTTTACATATTATGATGTTACTTTGATATATTTCAAATGTTTACTATTATTAACTGATGTACTTTACTTATGATTTTATCATTTCAATCCTATTGTTTATTAACTCACCTAGTTTCCCTTTTATAGTTTTTTTCATTTCATTGGATTAATTTTTATAATTTCAAAGGAGAGAAATATAGAATAATTTTTGGGAATAACATTGAAAGAACATTAGGGGAGAATTTAAGGGGAGAAGTGCATCCCATGGGGAGATTGCATATGTGCTTCTGTTGATTCAGTAGGAGGGATACTGTATTATTTATAAGGAAAACATTGGGGAAGAAAGTTTTCCTATATATTTATTTCATATCTCAAGGGTTGGTAAGTTTCATAGAAGTTATAAGAAGTTTTACATGTTATTTAGTTTTTCATGTTTTATGATTATCAAAAGGGGGGATACTATTGAGTCATTTTCCTAAAATAATTATTCTAGATACATTGTTTTGATGAATCATAACACGATACTTGGTTTACCTATACCAAAATTATGTCTTCTTAGTTATGTTTATTTGGTAGACTTAACTTCCAATCCACATGTTCTAATGAGATGAATCTAATCTATGTAATTTCTAGCACTTTTATAAAGTCATGTTGAAATTCAACAAATGGAAGATAGATATGGGACTTTTGATTTTTTTATAACCATACTTGAAGAAATTAGATAATTATATTATATATACATCTATATATTTAGATCAAGGCTCCAACAAATTAATGTTAATGTAAGTTACAAACAAGATAAAAAAATATTATATTTTGTTTTTGCACTAGCTCAGTTATTTGAGAGATTCCATTTGTATTATTTTATAGTTCACACATAGAGATTTTTTATATGAGGTTTTTCATTATAAAATTTATATGTTCCATTTTCATAATCACTGATTCCAATCCTAGAATATTGATGAGATTCTGAGGATAGGAATCTGTAACTTCCAAATATTGAGTTTGATGAAGTCCAAGGAAGGACTTGCTGCTGATCAAGTTGATCAAAAAGGATATAAAGGATAAAGCTACCTACGACCAATGTTTGTCAAAGAATTTATATGTTTTGGATTATGTATTTTATAATCTTTAGATTTATTAAGTTTTAGGTTTGGAATGTTTTCCATTATTTCTAGGTATTAATCCTCCTATAACTTTGGTTTAAAATAATATAGATCCCATTACTGAAACTTTTGGTAATATCCTTGAATAATATCCTTTAAAAAAGTATAAATATTATTATCTATAACTCTATATTTTTTTCATATGCATTATTCTTATTTCTAATTTTAATTTTTATTGTAAATAAGTTTTTAACTTATGAGTGTTTTAATTTACACTGAATTTATTTACTTTATTCTAATCTATTTTGAGTTTGTAACTTCAAAATAGTTTACTTTCTTGAGTGCTAAAAAATTTTAATTTTGATTTCATCTTAAATTCACTCCCATCCTCTTGAAGTTTCCATACTAAGAAAAAATTGATACCATGATTGCGGATTAATAACTTTGAGACCAAACAAAGTCTATTTCAAATGATTAAGATAATAATTCAATTTGTTCTGGAGAAACTTAAAGATTCATATACTTGTATTTCAAATTATCTTGAAATATTTTACACATTAAAGTGTAAAATGTATTTAATAATACAATTTTCATGAATGGATTTATATTATCTCTTATAAATATATCAATGTGGTGGATAAAAAGGTTTCTATTTATATCAATTGATACATGGGATAAATTATAAAAGAAAATTATGGATAGGTACTTTCTTTCAAAAAATAACAAAAAGTTGAGGAGAAATATTTATAATTTTAGGGAACATGGTAGAGAAACAATAGATGAATCTTGGTAAAATTTAGAAAATCACTAAGAAAGTTCCCATGTCATGGATTAGATATTTTTATTAAACACCAACTCCTTTTATATAATTTTTTTCCTAATATAAGAGTGATTATTGATTCCAAAACTGATAGAGGTATCAAGACACCCAAAGTTGCTCAAGATATTTTATAAAAACCCTTGAATAATTATTTTCAATGCAAAATTGATCTAGTCCCATTATAAAGGTGGAATCCATTGGGTGTGAAAAAAGATAAATCTTACATATCTATAGAAGATATTGAATAAAACCTAAATAATGACAAACTTATTATGATATATGAGAAGAAACTCATCCTATACATGACTTTCAAGTTCAATTTGAAAATAAAAAACTATTAGAAGAAAAAAAAATTAAGTTGTAATAAAACTAAAAATAATTGTATATTTCATAAAAAAATTATTTAGGTTTGTAAACCAAAATAGTGGGTGGAATTAACAAAAAATGTGGTTGTAATTTTAATCATAATCAAGGTATTTTGAGGTATCAATGATAATAATTTGGGATTGCACCATTTTAATTGTAATATAAACCTACCATGCCAAATTATATTAAAAAAACAATAGTTTTTACAATAATTTTAATGATAAAATCCAACATTATATTTCTAATTGACTGAATATATTACTCGTAATAATTATTGTTTTTAAACCTATGATCTTTTTCTAAGGAATCATGTATATTTGATGTGGAAAATATATTTTTATCATGGAAAACAGGAAAATAAATTCATTAAGAGACTACCGCATATAATATTGATTAACACATAGAAGAATAAAAGTAAAGTGGGTAAGGATATTTATTTAAGTAACAGTAAAAAACTAAAATATATAGTTATAAATGAAGTAGTAATGAGAAAAATGAAGTAGTCAAGAGAAATTATAAGATGAGGTAATGGATTCAGAGAAAAAAAAGTTAAAAAAAGGTATAATGAATAAGTTAGAATGAAAGATATAGGTAAATCATAATAGAATAATAAATAATAATCATAGAATAGAGAGGCAATGCAATGATACAATCCTCCAATATCATTACTATGTTACATAAATCAAGTTAAATTGGAAGTTCAATACAAAATATTCATGTTTATTTTATATCAATTTCACATTAATATTTTATTTTAAAAGTTATTTTATAAATTTACACGAATGAAAAATCCAAAAGAAGTTACTATCATGTAGGAAGTCACTTGAATATTCTGGATTTAAATTATTTAGTGTATAATCCTCAATAATTATTCAAAAAATCCATAAAAATCTATGATATCTCAAGAAAAATATTCTTTATGTATAATTATAGTGTATACTTTCTTAAAATAATCAGGTCACTTAGGGGGTATCAATGGAATTACCCTATGAATTTTAAAAAATTTGGTTCTCTAATTTTATGGAAAATGAATCTAACACTTCAAACCATATACCCATCAAGATTTTACCTAATAGGTTTATTAGAATATATGTTTGTGAAAATAGTAAATTTCATATTCCATGGTGATGTTTTGATTATTAAAATAGAAAAAAGAGGGATAAGTATTTATCATCCTTGTGTAACCATTCTTAGACATTGGTAAATCCTTAATTGGAATCAACTAAGGGAGACTGATATTCTAGGATAGAGATAAGAATGTCACATTATACATTATGAATTTTATTCAATATGGAATTGATTCAAAGGATTTTAATGTAATTTTTTCTTTGATTATTTTTTTAAAAACAATTTATATAAATTTTGACAATTAGAAAAGGATTATGGAAGTTATTGATGAAATAGTTGAAATTTTAATTCATCTTAGTAACATAGAGTAACATTAAAATTCAAATTCATAGTGGATGGAGCCTTTATTAAGGTAATTTTATATAGACTTATCCCCTTCTATATCCAATTCACCAAATTTTGAATTAAATTAACCACCCACTATTTTAAGATGCTAATTTTTGGGATATATTAATTCATTTTCAATGCTGAGTTTACTAAAGAGTAATAGGAAAATATATTTAATGTTATTATAATTTGGAAGGTATTACATTAAGTATAAAGGGGATATAATGAATAATCACAACAATTTTTACTCTTAAGGCATTTTATAGGAAGGAAGAAAGCCCAATTGATGTCTACGAAAGAGTTATTCATGAAGGGGTTCATTAAATTTATCAAATTGAAAAATATCCATTCTATTTATGAAATTTAGTGGGTAATTAATTTGTGAATAATCATGAAGAATTGTGTGATCATTGAGATCAATAATTCTAACAATTAGTTGATGTTTGCATAGATATTCATAGGTTATAGATTTTGTATTTATTGTTCTGACATCAATGATAAAAGGAGTAAATGAAACTTCATATTACCCCTTTTTAATAAAATATTGAAATAATTAGTGGAAAAAAAATATATTAACATTTTTTAATTTAAATTTATATTATAATCAAAAAATTATTTAGTTTGATGAAAAAGTAAAAAATACTTCCATGTATCCATATAAAATTTTCTAATTGACTCATATCCTTTGATATGCATAATACACCCATGAATTTTAGACATCATATTAAACATTTCATTCATGGAATCGTAAAAATATTTTTAAAGATATTTATGGATGAATTTTCAATTTATTGAAATTCATTTAATGATTTCATATAAAATTAGATATGTTTATCAAAATATATAAAAAACTTATTACTCGACTAAGAGAAGTTTCATATTATAATGACTAAAGAAATTATTCTTAGACATATATAATTTCCTAATATGAAGTTGAATTTGATCTGGTAAAGATCAAGATGATCAATGAGATTCTATATCCCACTTCATTAAGATTCTTAAATAGTTTTAAATGATATGTGATAATCTATCAAGTATTCATTAAATATTCTTAAAATATTTTCTATCCATTCACACATATTTTACAAAAATAACTTACATTTTTTGTTTACTTGAGAAGTTTATGAAAAATTTATTGGTAGCTCTGACAATGATATAACCTAATTTATAATTTCCCTTTGAGATGATTTGTTGTGATAATGATTATATAGTGGGAGTATTCTTAGACAAAAAGTTTATAGAATTGTTAAATGTGATGACCCAGACTCTCTTGGACCTTCCCTTTGCCAAAATCTAGGTCCTAAAGGGGTGGCGTCTCGGTGAGACCAATCGGCGTGACCGATCGGTGAGACCGATCGGTGCGACCAATCGGTGAGACCGATCGGCGTGACCGATTGGTGAGACCGATCGGCATCACCCGGCCTTGTCGAGTTGTTTCCAGTAGCGCTCCTTTTGCGCAAATAGGGTTTTAAACCCTATTCTGACTCGTTTAAGCGTGTTTTAAAGACCCGTAACGCACATAATATTTTTAATTAAATACTTAATCAATTAATGAGTCGGTTTAAACCACCCAAACCCCCTTAATGATGAGTGCAGCCGTGTGGTCAACCCATGATCCCCGCACCTTACGCTATTTCGCGTTTTCACCCCAACCATCCCCGAATCTTATAAACTAAGGGTTAGCTGTGGTTTCTCCTTTCCTCGATCGCGGCTTTTCACAAACATCTTCTGATTCATCGGGCGCACCGCATCGTTATCCATAAAGTTCCGTGCCCGGCCTAAGCGTCGATCGTCGATCAAACAGGTAGGGAATTTCTCCTTCGTCTCTCTCTTTTGTGTATCATGCGGGCTGGGTGTGCTTTTGTTCTGTAGAATTGGACAAACCAGAACTAAATGAAGATAATGAACTTAATTCTATAAAGAAAGAGGGGGGGGGGGAGGGGCTATGATCTTTGATGTTGTTTATGTTATGACCATATTGTTGAGTTGTGCTAGCTTATGCCTTCTGAAAATCGAGGTCGTTGGTGGTCATTGTTTGTGCACTAATGAACCCCTGATGATGTTTTAAATGGCTTGTTGTGGTTGTAAACTCCTGCTGTGAAAATTAATTGGTTAATCACGTATATCCGGCCAAATAAATTAAGGCACCAGGATCTTTCCTTCTGTGATAACCCCCGGTTAAAACACACAAAAGTTGAAAACATGGAGTGTGTTAAGTCGTTTAAATCTGAAAATACCAGCATGACCCTGACTTGTGTTGATGGTGGTAGTTGGTTGTTTTATTTTCGGGACGATTGTTGGAAATGTGGGAGGGGATGGGATCCCCTGTTTTGTACTCTTGGTGGTTGTGTGAATTTGGGGATGGGATCCCCTGTTGGTATGGACTCGGTGGTTGTGAGTTTTAAGACCCGACGGTTACTTGTTTATATCACAAATTGGGGTGGAATCCTCTGTTGTTGAGAACCGGGTGTGGACGTTTTGGTTGATGTTTGACTGTTTACTTTCCTGGACTTATGCCTATGCCTACTAGTTTCCCAGTAGTGCTTAATTAAATATTATCACTGAACTTGAAACAATAATGGGACAAATGGGTTTTGTTGGAGAAAGTCGTGACTTGGGACTTGGATGTAGTGGTGTTGTGCTCTGTAGGCTGGTTAGAAAATCCTAGACTTTGGGTGAGTGCTTGTTACCTATATCTATACTTGTAGTTTTGTGTTTCTTATTCACGCCCCACCCAAGTTGAGCACTTAGTGCCGAACACCCCCATTTCATGGGGGAGGTTTTTTTTCCCAACACTATTCTTGGTGGCCAGTTATTAGTTCCTTTTTTGCTCCATTTCCTGGATAGCCCAAGTATCTTCGGGAAGGATGTGATGGCCTGAGGTCCATTATTATCCCAAGAACCTTTGGGCGGGGTGGTGTGGTGGTTGGCCAGGTGTGTGAGGAAGGTGGTTTCCCAAGTGTCTTCGGGATGAGGCCCATGTGTCTTCGGGCGTGGCAGTGGATTTTCTAGCCCAGGTGTCTTCGGGCATGGTGGTTGTTGTTCTGGCCTAGGTGTTTGCAGGCGTGGTTACATGTGACAGTTGTGGCCCAAGTGTGTGCGGGCGGGATTCAACAGTGGGACTGAGTGCGGTTGAGGCCCAGGTGTGTGCGGGCGGGTGTGGCAGTGGGACTGTGGTGAGAATGGTGGGATTGGTCCGATGCGTAGGATGTCTCAATAACCAGTGGGAAAGTGGCGCGGGGTACCCGAAAATTGATGTGCTCTGATTATATATATTACTTGACTTGCGTTATTTGGGGAGTGTGCCTTGGTGAGGCCTGGGGTGGATAGTTTACCTTGATAGGTGTTTGGTTTACTCCTTTCTCACGGGACTTTAGCACGTTCCCCCACTTGTGCATGAGAGTCTTTGGTTTTACCTACTGAGTGTACTTGTATGCTCACCCTACATATATAAAACTGCTTTTAGGTTTCCAGGAGGACTTCAGGGATCACGCAGGACCTTACTAGCTCGGACCTTTGGAGTAGTTGTAGTTTTTTTTTCTTTTCCTCTTTGGTAGTTACCTTTGTAGTCACCTTTTGTACCTTGTGGATTTACTTTTGGAACATGCATGTGGGAATGGTTTATTTTTTGCTTTACTTTTCTTTTACCTAGGTATTGTTGAGTTTCATCATCTCATCTCTCGATCTTATAAAACAAAAAGTGTAATGCCTTCCATTGTGAGAAATTTTCTATGCCCTTGGTGCTAGTCGCCACTCCGGGATCTATTGAAGGCGGGTATCGGGGGTCATTATCTCTCCTTCAACTTAAAGAAGGAAGGGCCTAGAAATCTGCTAACCCTTCCCTCCTTTTGGTGAAGGCGGGTCGTGACAGAATGGTATCCGAGGGGATGGTTGACAGATAGGATGGAGTCTGGAGTTAGGCATAGTAAGGATTGCATGGGATGGTAAGGCAACAATGTTGGGTGACCTTAGCGCGTGAATTAGGCCAGGGAAGACCGACTAGGACACGGGATTTTAGGGCCCCCCGTTATCCAATACAAGGACTCTGGACCTACCGAACAACCAAGTGAGACCACACTGATTGCAGGGTAGAGACCCCAAGAAAGGAACATGCATCATAAATGACTTGTGTTCTTGTGTTTCTGGGATGTATTGGGAATTAAGAATAAATTATAATCTTAAGAAATTTTAAGAATGATATCCTGCACTAGTTGGGCTTAGGCATTCCTTGTTTACCTTGTAGCTATGGCACCGAGAAGGAGACCACGTGTGGTACATGCGATCGAGGCCCCAAAGACTACTTTGGCCGATCGGCAAAGGGCTGATCGAGAGGAAGAGGAGGACCAGTGGCAGAAGACTCTTCGAGCCTTCCAGCGACAGGCCCTCGAGAAGTGTGAGGGCAGCACCTCCGATATGATGATGAAAGGATGGCTGGAGGAGCTAGTTATAGCCTTTGGCCTGATTCGGGCCCCGACCGAGTACTGGGTTCCTCTGGTCGTTAGCCAGATGTGGGGAGCGGCACGTCAGTGGTGGATGCTTTACCTGGGGGGGAAGAGAGAGTCTGAGGTGGCTTGGGCGGATTTTGAGAGGGAGTTCCGGGCGGAATTCCTCTCCTCGATGATGAAGGCAGAAAAGAGGCAGGAACTACTCTCCCTCCAGTATGGGAGTATGTCCGTGAGGGAGCTAGGGATCAAGTTCAAGGACCTCCTACATTTTTATCCAGACCTCTTTCTCGATGAGGAGTCTCGGGCAAGTAGTTTGGAGAAGGTGCTCCGACACTCCCTCTAGTATGCTGTTACCCCCTTTACCCTTCCGACGTACTTGGAGGTCCAGAAGAAGGCCGAAGTGGTAGAGAGGATGCATGCTCTAGGAGGAGTGTCACGAGAGGGGATCCAGCTAGGACCATCTAAGGGAAAGGCCGTCAGCACCAGGCCTCCAGCGTCAGGACCCTGCAGGTTCCGACCCGCAGGGAGCAGACCACAACAGTTTCAGTTTCGATCCCTTATCCCTCACCCTTTTCCTTCGGGCTCGGGACCACGGTGATTCATCTGTGGGAGCCCTGGGCATCTCCGGAGTCAGTTCCCCTACTGGGTGCAGTATAGCAATGGCAGTCATCCCCAACACCCACCCCAGCAGCAGCTTCCAGCCAGACCTTTCCAACAGCAGCAGCAGGGACAGCGAGCTCCCGATCCTCCGAGGGCAGACGTAGGAGGAGGAGGACGACCTCAGGGTACTCCACAGGGACCTTGACCAGGGCGTGGTTGGGGAGTTTGCCGATAGCCGAGGGGCAGGGGAACTGGGCATGGACAGTTACACGCCACAGAGGCAGCAGTTCCAGCAGGGCCAGAGGTTGTTTGAGGTACGATCAGCCTCTTTAGCACTCTTGATCATGCTTTGTTCGATACCGGAGATTCACACTCCTTTGTTGCACCCAGTCTAGCCCATGCCTTGGGCCTAGATGCTGAGAGACTTCCAGTTCCCTTGGTGTTAAGAACACCAGTCGGAGGTCAGAACGAATTGTTGTTCGTTTGTCGGGGATGTAGACTGATGATAGGGCCACATCAGTCGGTTAGAGATCTTCTTCTGCTACAGATTCATCCATACGATGTCATCCTAGTCATCGACTGGCTATTTTCTGTGTGTTCCATCATCAACTATTTCCGAATAAGGGTGGTGTTCTCAGACTTGGACGGACGGTGTGTTACCTTCACCGGCGAGCGGAGCAGTCCGAAGGGAAACAGGAGAGAGGAACCTCTTCTCTCCTTGTTGACCTAGCTGACAGTGGAATCAGTAGATGCTGAAATGGTGGAAGTGCCAGAGATCGTCCGTGAGTTTATGGACATATTTCCTGAGGAGGTGACGACTCTACCCCCTCGACGTGATATTGAGTTCAGGATAGACCTACAACCCGGAGCTCGTCCAATCTCGATGGCTCCTTACCAGATGGCACCTTCGGAGCTACGAGAGTTGCAGATACAAATTGACGATCTAATGAAGAGGGTTTATGTTCGACCAAGTGCGTCACCGTGGGGCGCTCTATTCTTGTTTGCAAAGAAGGAAGATGGTGGTCTCAGGTTGTGCATAGACTACAAGAGGCTGAATCAGGTAACGATCATAAATCGCTACCCTCTTCCGAGAATAGATGATCTTTTTGACCAGCTGAAAGGGGAAGGATGGTTCTCGAAGATCGACCTACGGTCTGGGTACCGGCAGCTAAGGGTGAAAGAGAGTTACATCCCGAAGACAGAGTTCAGGTGCAGGTATGGACACTTCGAGTTCGTAGTCATGCCCTTCGGTGTTACGAACGCCCCGACTGTGTTCATGGGGCTTATGAAATTCATCTTCCGAGAGTACTTGGATCGGTTTGTGGTTGTGTTCATCGACGATATCTTGATCTATTAGAGGTCAGAAGATGACCATGCAGAGCACCTGATGACAGTTTTGGAGGTCCTCTGGCAGCACCAGCTCTATGGGAAGTTGTCAAAATGAAAGTTCTAGACATGATAAGTGCACTTCCTTGGGCACGTAGTGTCTGAGCAGGGGGTAGCGGTCGACCCGTCAAAGGTTGAGGCAGTTGTTTCTTAGGTAGCACCCAAGAATGTGGCGGAAATCCGAAGTTTCCTCGGGCTGGCAGGTTACTACCGGAGATTCGTACCCAACTTCTCCAGAGTATCAGCCCCTTTGACGGCTCTGACCAAGAAGGACCAGGCTTTCGTATAGAGTGAGCAGTACCAGTCAGCCTTCAGCTATCTGAAGGAGAAGTTGGTCAGTGCCCCAGTGCTGAGATTACCAGAAGAAGGGGCGTCTTATGAGGTGTTTTGTAATGCTTCAGGACAGGACCTGGGATGCATGTTGATGCAACGACAAGGGGTGATCTCTTATGGGTCCAGGAAGCTACGTTCCCATGAGCGTAATTACACCACCCACGACCTGGAGCTTGCAATGGTCATTTTTGCACTAAAGTTATGGCGACACTACCTCATCGGGGAATGCTTTTTGGTCTTCACGGATCACAAAAGCTTGAGGTATATCTTCTCCCAGCGGGAATTAAACTTGTGACAGTGGAGATGGGTGGAGTTCCTCCAGGATTATGACTTTGAGATCTCTTATACCAAGGGCAAGGGCAATTTGGTGGTCGATGCCTTGAGCAGGAGGATGCAGAAGTATGCGGTCCGAGAGTCGGCAGACACCTGGAAGGCAATAGAGGAGTTGGATGCCTTACACATGGATGTGAAGATGGATAGCGGCAGAGGATCCTATATCAAATGATAGTGCAATCATATCTGTTTCGACAAGTGGAGATGTCTCAGTGGGGAGACCCGGAGTGCGAAGTGATGCGTGATTGAGTTGACCAGGGCAATGCTTCGGAAGGATGGACAGAGGATGGTAAGAACCGGATGCTTTTCCAGAAAAGGTTTTTTTGTCCCGGAGGCGATGTGCAACAAGGTTATCAGTGATTTCCACAAATCACCCTTGGCGGTACACCCAGGAGTTTCCAAGATGTACCAGGGTTTGAAGAGGCAGTTTTGGTGGCCCGGAGTTAAGAGAGCGGTGGCAGAGTTTTTGGCCAAGTGCTTAGTATGTCAACAAGTGAAGGCTGAACACCGAGTTCCAGGCAGCCTACTGCGGCCTCTAGATGTCCCTGAGTGGAAGTGGGATGAAATCTCAATGGATTTCGTCACGGGACTACCTAAGGTCCAAGGAGGGTACAACTCCATCTGGGTGGTAGTGGACAGGTTGACGAAATTGGCTCAATTTCTGGCAATCAGGGAGTCAAGTACTGTGGATGCTTTGGCATGAAAGTACGTGGATGATGTGGTGTGGTTGCATGGAGTTCCAAGGTCTATAGTCTCGGATAGGGATGCACGGTTTACCTCGCGAGTCTGGAGAGGATTGCAGCATGATTTTGGCACCAAGTTACACCTTAGCACTGCTTTCCATCCCCAGACAGATGGACAAACAGAGCGCACCATCCAGACCTTGTAGGATATGCTACGGGCATGTGTTCTGTACTCAGGAGAATCATGGGTGCGATAGTTGTCTCTGGTAGAGTTTTCCTACAATAATAGCTACCACTCTACCATCGGTATGGAACCGTTTGAAGCTTTGTACGGGAGGCCATGCTGTTCACCTGTGTGTTGGACCGAAGTAGGAGAGGCAGGCATCCTTGGCCCAGAGGTGGTGCAGAACATGACAGAGAAGGTTCAGCTCATACAGGAAAGGAAGAAGCTGGCCCAGGACCGACAGAAGTCGTATGCTGATACCAGGAGGAGGACCTTGGAGTTTGAGGTTGGGGACCACGTGTTCTTGAAGGACTCCCCTCGGCATGGGCAGTAGAGGTTCGACAAGGGGAGTAAGCTTTCTCCCAGATTCATCGGACCCTTCAAAGTGTTGCGGCGGGTCGGCAAAGTGGCTTATCAGCTAGCCTTACCACCACCGCTAATAAGGATACATGATGTCTTTCATGTGTCCCAGATCCGTCGGTATCTGCACGACGATTCACACATCCTTGATTGGGGTGAGCTGGACATCGAGGACAACATGACCTTTGTGGAGAGACTAGTGATGATTGAGGATCGCAAGGAGAAGGTGCTTCACGAGCGAACCATCCCCTTGGTTCGTGTGTTGTGGAGACATGGTGGGCTTGAGGAGAGTACATGGGAGAGGGAAGTACAGATGCGTACCCAGTACCCAGAGTTGTTTTGAGTTTTGTTCCTTGTTTTACCTGTTGTGGTAGAACTTTTTGTCTTTTGGCTATGAAATGTACTGGTTTTCTTTCCTCTGTTTGTGTGTGAAAAGCCCCGGCTATGGGGAAGGAGAGAACCCGACCCCTAATCAAGAAGCATTAAGGTGGATGCGATTAAACCCGTGCGGGCGAGTCAGTGCTGCCCAAAGCGGATAATATCTTGACATGGGGGAGGAGACTCCTCAACCCACATGCCTGAGTAGTTTGGCATGGTATGTTTCTTGGCTCGTGACAAGAAGGTGTTCTTAGTTAACAACGAGGTTCACTCTTGAGATGTATCTTTCGAGGTGGTTGTTCGGACTCGCCCTTTCCTTATGGGTTGTTTAAATTCTCGAGGATGAGAATAGTTTGAGAGGTATCTGATGTGAGACCGATCGGCGCGACCAATCGGTGAGACCGACCGGCGTGACCGATCGGTGAGACCGATCGGCACGACCGATCGGTGAGACTGATCGGTGAGACTGATCGGTGCGACTGATTGGTGAGACCGATCGGCGTGACCGATTGGTGAGACCGATCGGCATCACTCGGCCTTGTCGAGTTGTTTCCAGTAGCGCTCCTTTTGCGTAAATAGGGTTTTAAACCCTATTCTGACTCGTTTAAGCGTGTTTTAAAGACCCGTAACGCGCATAAGAGTTTTAATTAAATACTTAATCAATTAATGAGTCGGTTTAAACCACCTGAACCCCCTTAATGACGATTGGAGCTGCGTGGTCAACCCACGACCCCCACGCTTTACGCGGTTTCGCGTTTTCACCCCAACCGTCCCCAGCTCTTATAAACTAAGGGTTATTCATGGTTTCTCCTTTCCTCGATCGAAGATTTCACAAATAGCTGCTGGTGCATCGAGTGCACCGCATCGTTATCCGTAAAGTTCCGTGCCCGGCCTAAGCGTCGATCGTCGATCAAACAGGTAGGGAATTTCTCCTACGTCTCTCTCTTTTGTGTATCATGCAGGGTGGGCGTGCTTCTGTTCTGTAGATTTCAAAAAACCAAACCTAAATGAAGATAATGAACTGGATTCTATAAAGAAATAGGGGGGCTTTGATCGTTGATGTTTTTTATGTTATGACTATCTTTTTGAGTTGTACTGGCTTATGCCTTCTGAAAATCGAGGCCATTGGTGGTCGTTGTTTGTGCACTAATGAACCCCTGCTGATGTTTTAAATGGATTGTTGTGGTTGTAAACTCCTGCTATGAAAAGTAATTGGTTAATCACGTATATCCGGCCAAATAAATTGAGGCACCAGGATCTTTCCTTCTGTGATAACCCCCGATTAAAACACACAAAAGTTAAAATCATGGAGTGTGTTAAGTCGTTTAAATCTGAAAATACCGGCATGACCCTGACTTGTGTTGATGGTGGTAGTTGGTTGTTTTATTTTCAGACCGATTGCTGGAAATGTGAGAGGGGATGGGATCCCCTGTCTTGTACTCTTGGTGGTTGTGTGAATTTGGGGATGGGATCCCCTGTTGGTATGGACTCGGTGGTTGTGAGTTTTAAGACCCATCGGTTACTTGTTTATATCACAAATTGGGGTGGAATCCTCTGTTGTTGAGAACCGGGTGTGGACGTTTTGGTTGATGTTTGACTGTTTACTTTCCTGGACTTATGCCTATGCCTAATAGTTTACCAGTAGTGCTTAATTAAACATTATCACTGAAGTTCAAACAAGAATGGGACAAATGGGTTTTGTTGGCGAAAGTCGTGACTTGGGACTTGGATGTAGTGGTGTTGTGCTCTGTAGGCTGGTTAGAAAATCCTAGACTTTGGGTGAGTTCTTGTTACCTATATCTATACTTGTAGTTTTTTGTTTCTTTTTCGTGCCCCACCCAAGTTGAGCACTTAGTGCCGAACACCCCCATTTCACGGGGGAGGGTGTTTTTCCCAACACTATTCTGGGTGGCTGGTTATTAGCTCCTTTTCTGCTCCCTTTCTCGGATAGCCCAAGTATCTTCGGGTAGGCTGTGATGGCCTGAGGTCCATTATTAGACAAAGAACCTTCGGGTAGGGTGGTGTGGGGGTTGTCCAGGTGTGTGTGGCAGGTGGTTTCCCAAGTGTCTTCGAGATGAGGCCCAGGTGTCTTCGGGTGTGGCAGTGGATTTTCTAGCCCAGGTGTCTTCGGGCATGGTGGTTGTTGTTCTGGACTAGGTGTTTGCAGGCATGGCTACGTGTGACAGTTGTGTCCCAGGTGTGTGCGGGCGGGATTCAGTAGTGGGACTGTGTGCGGTTGAGTCCCAGGTGTGTGCGGGCGGGTGTGGCAGTGGGACTGCGGTGAGAATGACGGGATTGGTCCGATGCGTAGGATGTCTCAATAACCAGTGGGAAAGTGGTGTGGGGTACCCAAACATCGATGTGCTCTGATTATATATATTACTTGACTTGCGTTATTTGGGGAGTGTGCCTTGGTGAGGCCTGGGGTGGATAGTTTACCTTGATAGGTGTTTGGTTTACTCCTTTCTCAAGGGACTTTAGCATGTTCCCCCACTTGTGCACGAGAGTCTTTGGTTTTCCCTACTGAGTGTACTTGTATGCTCACCCTATGTATATAAAACTGCTTTCAGGTTTCCAGGAGGACTTCGGGGATCACGCACGACCTTACTAGCTCGGACCTTTGGAGCAGTTGCAGCTGTTGTTTTTCTTTTCCTCTTTGGTACTTACCTTTGTAGTAACCTTTTGTACCTTGTGGGTTTACTTTTGGAACATGCATGTGGGAATGGTTTATTTTTGGTTTTACTTTTCTTTTACCTGGGTGTTGTTTAGTTTCATCATCTCATCTCTCGATCTTATAAAACAAAAAGGGTAATGCATTCCATTGTGAGAAATTTTCTATGCCCTTGGTGCTAGTCGCCACTCCGGGATCTATTGAAGGCGGGTCTCGGGGGTCATTATCTCTCCTTCAACTTAAATAAGGAAGGGCCTGACAATCTGCTAACCCTTCCCTCCTTTTGGTGAAGGCGGGTCGTGACATTAAACATCTTTATTATGATAATTACACCCTAATGGATGCACTATTTGAAGATCCCATATATCGGATTGTATTTATTGGAAATAAGAAATGTTTTTATGATAGAGATAAGATTGTCAATATGTTTTAAGGATTTTTTAAATTATTTGAGGTTATTTGATGTCCCATAATTATATTTAAAAGATTAAAGAATATAATAATTTATAATAAAATTTTTGGATGATATTGAGGATATTTAAAAAGAATGTTGGGAAGGCTAGAGGTTATGTCTAGTTATACTAGATACTATACACAATGATATTTTGATTAAGGAGAGATCAAGGAAAAGGCCAAAAAATTTTCATATCTAAAACTAGAACCTCCCAATAAGTCATATATCAAAGACACTCATCCAATAATAGAGGAAGGACAGTGAGGAGATCATGTACAAAGAGTCTATCCCAGTCATCTTAAGAATGAGAAGCATGGGGTGACGCAAGGAAAGAAGTATCAGGCGGGGCATCACGATTACCTATCATGCATATTGTACCTAAGGGATGTGTTTGGTGGTATGTTAAGCATGTTAGATGAAAACTATCTATCCTCATCATCATATTTATTATGTGGGGAATGGTTTTAGTGAAGTTGTTGATCATTTAAAACACATGTGATACTAAGACTATATGATGTCATTTACATCATCTTCCTCACATGATTTTTTTCCTGATATGTCTACTCTATGTGTGATGTGCCCAATGAAACCATGTCATGGAATCAACACATAAAATAATTGAATACCAATATCATGGTGGGTGTAAATAGATAATATATTCATTGTTGAATCATAAAATAAATATGTGGTTAATGAGTTAATTCATGTTTTTTTCATTAAAGCGGGTTGATGAAGAAAGTGGTCATGGAAACTTGAATTACGATGTTGTGATTGATATGGGATTCGATGAAGTTCATCTAAATTATATATATACATGAATGCAATGGATTTAATTTGAGATAAAAATTATCATAAGTTCATACATTTATGCATACTAAAATTTAGAATTTATGAAGAAGGAAGTATCTCATATAAAAATGTGATACTTTCATAATAAATTGAGCTTATGAGACTTTGAATATACAAGTAAGGATTTGAGTATCAGGTAAGACTTCATCAGGGTCTCGTAAGAATTTCTCAAGGGGGATTTTGTAAGACTTTCAAGACTAGTGTGTAATATTTTATTTTTTCACATATGACTTCACACTTTATGAAAATGGGATACTTCTTAAGGCTTATGAAGTTGTATGAAAAGTGAGGAGGATTAAAAAATAATTATTATAAGGAAAATATAAAATTCGATGATTCTTGGTGATGTGTTATTCATTGATTAAATATCATTATTATAGAATTTTTTGATTCTATTTATTATTCAATAATGTTGTGACCATGAATAAAATATTCATAGACTTGTACATTTGTGGATGTGATTTTATCAAGAATATATTCTTGAGCTGTGAAGAAGGAAAGCATCTCAGTCTTAAGGAATATGTAAATAAATACCTTGACTCATTTTTAATGATTTTAAAATATAATAATACTATATTAATTATAGAATATATTACATATTTTTTAGGGAAATAATATTCCAATGATATTCATGACAATTCAATGGATAAATAAAAAAGGGAGAAGAATAAGAACATGTTGAGACTTTAAGACCCTAATACTGTTTCGGTAGAGTATATTATTATATTCATCGAAGGTAAATATGATTTTCTTGGTAATATTATGCATAAAATAAGGAGGAATGAATTTGGTATAGGGGTGGATGATCCCATAAGGGGCAGAGCGTTGTGCTAGGGTTATCTCCTCATCGCCGCCTTCTTCTACTCGTCTTTTTGCGGCAACCACCCCTATGCTTAGTGGATCTGGTGGATTCATCATCCGGTGGCCTCGTACGGTCAACTTCACCATTTTCCATCCTCGCTCGATTTCCCCTTAATGGATAGGTTTTTTCTTGGTGGAGTGGTGAAGTTCCGTGACTGAGGATCCAGATCCAACAACCTGAGGTCTTCGTTTTGATTCTAGTGAGTGCAAGTGGTTTTTGGATGTGGTCTTAGACTCCGAACAGGTGGCGGCAAAGGGATTTGGGATTCGGGAATCATCCTGGAGTCAGAGATTCTATTTTCTTCTTCTTCTTTGTATTTTTGGTCTTATGGATCTTCAGTTTCTGCGTGTGTTGACCCTTTGATTTGGTTAAACTTCGTTTATTATTTTATCTGTTCTAGATAGAAAGAAGGACTGCAGTTGCTTGTGGTATGATTTAATCTATTGTGTTGGTGAAGCTTTGGAATCTTCGGTTTCTTGCGGTATGGTTTTCCTAATGAAGGAAGTTTCTTTCCTTATTGGTGATGATTTGGTGCTGGTGATTCTTGAGAGGGTCGATCTGAGTTGGGCAGTCCTTCAGTCAGTGGAGAACGCAGCCTTGATGAATGAGGAAGAGCCGTGGTTGTCTTCAGATCAGGGTGCATGATATGTTTGCATTCCGTGGTTCGTGGTCTCTAAGACTTGATTGTGTTAGTGATGAAATGTTAAACTGGTGATGCAGTTGAAATTGTTGTGTGGCGGTGTTAATGTTGTTTTGTGGTTTTGTAATGGTAAATTCATGATGTTGTGAAGTGGTGATGTGCAAGTGGTGATGTGCAAGTGATGAAGTCTTGTAATGGGTACCAAAAACCCTTAAACTAGACTTTTGAAAATGAAAAAAATGATTTTCAAAAGAAGGAGGAAGCCAACACTACTTGATAGGTCCCCTAAGGCACCCTAAGAGGGGAGTGAATCATGGAGTAACCAATTTAACCACTTTTAGACCTCTTTGAAATTTTTTCTTTATAGATCTTGTTCCCACATGGTTAGGAACTATGTTCAACAAATCTCAAATCTTCACTTTAAAACAACATCACTGAATTATATATGAATACATAGGAAATAAATGCATGTAGAGACACAATGATTTTTTACTTGGTTCACCATCACAAGCTAATACAATGATAATGTAATTGAAAATGTGTTGATGCACCAATTAACCACTAGGATTACTATTGTTAGATGGATACAAAGGTTATCATTACTCCAATATTATGATCACTTCCTTAAAATATTGTTTAGGGTCAAGAGCACATATGACCCAAAGTGTATTTCCTTTCCTCCTCCTCAACACACTACTCTAGGGTAGAATCACTATCAATTAAAATTTCAACTATAACATCATTCCTATAATTTAAAAATTAAAAATGAATTCACTAAATTAACCACATTATAAACTAATCCATTGTGAAGATTTATTTCACCAATAAACTTCTATTTATCTTTGGATAATTTATCTAGTATTTAGTACCCAAAATTTGGAAATATCTATAAAACATTTCTATTATACAGACTGTTAAACTTCTTCTCTTTTGGTGACAACCAATATAATCACCAAAAACCACTTTGTGTGAAAAAAACTATTTTCTTATCACCATTTTTAGGCCCATAATGATTCTATTATAATCCTCCAAGCATCACTTTGGCCATCTACACAACTTATTATCACTTTTTGGGTTAAAAAAATATCATATATTGTAAAAAAAAATACAACACAAAACTATAGGGGTTCCAATAATCATCCCCTTTGTATTTTGTTGAAAATATCATTATAATTACTTCTTTTTACCATTTAAAATAGACAGGGATAAGAATTAAAAAAACTACACTCACTAACATTCTTCAATTAAATTAAATGGGTTAATTTATCTTCAACTTTTCTTCCCCTTAATGTTTGGTGTTCCATGGAAAGAAATATCTATCTTCAACGGAGTGAAACCCCCCATTAATCTTTATAATAAAAAAGGATTCAATTTTAGATTATACCCCCCCTTTGAAAATAATGAACTCACAATGGATTTTTATCCCCCCCAATTTATAGATATAAAAGGGTTTCCTCATGGGATTTCACTATCCCTTTGTGTATGTGGATAATTCATTCATATTTTTTTCTCCAACAACTTGTTGATTGACCAAATTCTATTTTTATCAATTGATAAATATTGATAAAAACTTAGAGTTAGACTATCCAATTATAGAATACTCATTTTAAACAAATCTCCATGAAAACTACATAAACTCAAAGACATTCAATGAGTGAATTTACCATGTAGCCTTTGGGTATCAAAGAATCCTATAAAAATACTGATCTTATGCTTAATGTAGGAAAAAAAAGTCAAATTTAACCTCCAAAAATTTGTTTATGTCACTCATGAATACTAATAAAACCATATAATATTTATCTTTATATTTTATCAGAAAACCCAGTGATATTGATCATATTTTAAAAAAATATAAGTTTATAAAATTAAAAAAACAATAGTGTGAGGCATTCTAATTTTGGAATTAATTACATCAAAACATAATAGAATTATTTACTCATAGATAATGATTAAATACTTTAAAAAAATCACCATTAACACCCCCTAAGTTTTTATGTCATGACACCAATAATACATATTCAGTTTGGGAAAATAGATTTTTGAGAATAAAAACTTTTTAATGAAATATTTCAACGTCTTATAATATAATTAGATGGTGCCAAATGTTATAAAATATTAATAGATAAACATGAGAAACATGTATGAAGATGCATCCAAACTATCCTCTTCCTTTTAATGGTGTGATCCCACTAAATCCTTTCCCTATATTACTAATTTAATATCATGATACCAATTAAAATTAATCCTGATACAAACTATAAATACAATATTTATTAAGATAACATTGATTATTTCTAAAATTATTCGACACATTTTATTCTATCATTCATGACCTTTTCCATACATTTTTTCAACATTGGAAATTATATACAACATTACCATTTAGTTTTAATACCAATCATGACCTAAAATACTTTAACATGAAACTACCCACATCATGCCACTCTGTAAAGTATCTAGATGAGACTACTATGATACCCTAGGCACACCGAATCATGTGCCAGAGGCAATTGGCTAGTAGTGGGTGTTAAGGTATTATAGAGTGGAGATTATACCCACATATCAGAGTTCACATTAATAATAAATAAAAAAACATCATATATCAATAAAAACATCCATTAGAGTATTCATAATAATAACTAAGACATAAACATGTTTTCATAAAACGAAATGTAGTATACATCTTGAACGATCATATTATACACGTCAATTGGTCGCCCATTGGGCCAACCACATATACAGGATAAATAAATTGAAAATAATTGTACACGTATCCTCTTCCAAATCTAACTTATACCACATAACCAATCTCTAAAACCTTATCAAGCTACTCCAACACTATATTAAGACTCCACACAAGTGAATTTTCTTGATCATATAATCCAGGTACTCATCCCTATCCACTGCACCATATTCTCAACTTAAAAGAAGATTACAGATTTGCATGTGCACCGAGGTGCATATACAGGGGTGAGAAATGAATATCAATAGGCCTCCCATGATGGTGAACCTATAACATACTATCATAAGTTCATTCTCATGTACTATTTCCAACCTAGTAGAGAAATAACTAAATAAAATAAACAATAAAACCATTGTCAATCCTCGAGTTTGTGACCCTAAATGACTCACACCAACTTTTTCCAATGCCAGATTATCTCTGATCACATCATGGGGATAATTCCAACCACATTAACATCACCTTCCCATGGGTGTTAATATATAACCCAAGACAAGACTAAAACTCATTGTTGATCCTCAGGTTCACGACCTGAATTGACTATACCTTCTTTAATCAACACTAAAAATTCTCTGTCCATGAGAATCACCTTAGGGGACCTCTATCATCACACTATGGATCCCATGCTAAAACCTCCACTAATGAGTAGTAGACCATGTGTAATCACTAGGAATCCCTGATCCTCTATCCATGAGGATAAATCCTACAGTATTACCCAAGTGTTCTCAATGTCAGACCGATGACTAATTCCTATAAGGGAGAAACCCTATCCTATATGTATAGGAATGAATGATTCTTAGGCGAGCTAAGAAATCAAAGGGAATAATCTCCTTGAATCCTAATATTAGTTCATGGGTATCAATATCTCGTGGATCCAACGAATAAACATCACTAGTGTATCCACCTGATCCTATTGGTGTATCCCAAGCATCGATTGAGGGGATCCAATAGTCACCCTTAGTATTTCCAACATCTATGCTTGAATATATACAGTCACCTAGAACCTCATACCGCTATTCAAATAATATTAATTGTAGGAATTCACATTTTTCTACTAGTATCTCCATTCGAATCCTGGATCCCGAGCATTCACAATGGTATCACAAAATTAGAGGAATCCATGTCTTCATGGGAATTCCCATATATATGTAGTCAAACATGATCTAATATTGGATCCTAGGTATCACATCTAAGAATACACTCCCACATCAACTAGATAATTTGATGCTAGATGAGATGGGAATCTTCTCCTAATATACCATGATCTTGGATCCCATAAATACTAGGCATTATATTTTATCATCCATTTAAATAGGTGATTCTTAGACATCCCAAGAAATTATAGTAAAGCTAGGCCCCACAGCCAATTCCCAGGCATCCTAGGAAATTGAATATCATAAAAAAATAAGTATAAACTCAACTCCCACATCCATTATTATCCTCTCAAACCTATAAGGCTTACATGTCGATTTGGGTTATAAGGTGACACCCACAACCAACTCTACCCAAATCTATAAACACCCACTCAGGGTTGTTATATCAATTGCCACCCACCTAGGTCCTCTAGGTCAATATGTAATTTGATTCATCCCCTTTTTACATCATAGTAATAATTATGTAACAGGAGGCATCCCTCTTGGTATCCTCTATGTCATAACATAAATAGATGCATCCCTCTTGGAATCCTTTGGGTCAGAACATAAGTAAAGGCATCCCTATTGGGATTCTTGGTCACAATTAGGGTCTCAAATAAACACCCAATACTCTAAGAATGCAACATCCTATAGCATCATCAACAGGCTAGTATAGAATCATTGGTTTCATGGGGTTTTCTACATAAGAAAAAATCAAAAAAAATAGCCCATGGCCCATCTCAATTATCAATGTATCACTCAATCAACCTACTCACCCAACCCACACGCCCATGGTTTAACTACCTTGGAAAATAACTCTCACAAAGAATATGGCCCCAATATCATCTCATTTCCAATTCAACTTATGTTGGCCCAATAACCCAACTTATCAACCTCCCCAAATCACAACATTATACCACTAACCAAGTATAGAACCATATACCATAAATCAATGACATTGGAGATCATATTTCATGACCTTAAATAATTCTAATGACCCTTTTCTTGGTTTGATTCCATGTCACCCTCAGTAGACCTCTGGTTTTGTTTTCTGGAAGAAAAACCTCTCCATCTTTGCTCGCTCTCCTTGAATCACCTCATAAAGGTCCTAAAAGCACACCAAGGGTTCCACCAACATGTTATGAATTGAAAAAAACATATAATGGAATCTTACTAATACCATTTATATCTTTAGGTAACAAAATCATCCAAAACCCCTCAAATGGTATAATACACATCATTTACTTCCATGTATTTTGCGTGTACTCTCAAAATTGCACCTGGACATATAATTTTACATGACCTGGGTATACCCAAGGTCTATTCATGTACTAATACATATTTATGGTACACCTAGGGTCTATCCATGTAATACTAAATGGTCATGTCCCTTTCACATAGGTTGTTTGGCCAAGTACTTGGTCACATGGTCATGTTCCACTTCATGGAATGTTCTCAAACTACATGTTATGTAGTCCAAAAAATTCAATCTTACCTGAATAGAAATAACATACATTGTGTTATCTTCAAAGAACACACTATGTGATAATGTATTCTGAATGGGAAACACCTAGAAAATAATGAATCTTTGTGTCTAAATCTGCACCTGAAAGTCATCACACCTAGATCTGGTCTCAATCATCACCATAGATGAGGTCTGACAGTGCCTCATTACCCCTTCTATCTTGGTCCAATCATCACGCATAAGGGAGGAACCTTACTCCTTATATTTTAAATAGGAATTAAATGAGGGTTGTTTAATTAATTTAATTTAGTTAGTTAATTAATTAAATTAAATTAAATTAAATGTCCATTTAAAACACTTTTCTTGAGTCTCAGAACCCGAAGCAAGTTTACACCTTTCCTATGAAAAAACCCATATTCTGAACTCAACTCAAAAATTGAAATCCAAATTGATTCTTCATTCAAAAGATAACACTAAAAGAACACATGTGAATAAATTAATATTTAATTAATTAAATATTGAATATTGTTTCAAAATTTAAAAAGCTAAAAGTTTCACCAAACTCATGTCTGGGGGTAATCACCCTATTTAGGGACCAATAGAGTAATAAAAGAAATCCTTAGATTGTATTCTAGAATAAAATGACCATTTTAGCCCTCAAAATCCTTTAAAACAAAAAAAATCAAATTTCTATACATTTTCACAACCCTGAAAAACAAGGGTCCTTACAATCTCCCCACCATAGAACTTCTTGTCCTTAAGAAGTCTCAGTGTACAACTAAAAACCATGCTTTCACTCTGAGTAGTTTTATAATTGACATTATCTCAACCGATTCCACAACATCCACAAATCTCCCAACATAAGTGACATTTAGCCATGAGCAATCTGATACTCCCCACCATAAGAGTATCCTTATCATCACTCCATAACTAGACACTTAATTCCACATCCCATGCTCTATATATCACCAAACATAATGAATGGATGTTTCCAAACTACTCACACTTGAGTGTAAATGTGAAAAACTCAACCACCCATTTCTGGATCACTAGGAATGGAAACCTCCATGCTCAACAAACCACTTAAAATGAGGATCATATCCTCTAATTTCATATGGTTCACTCTCTACCAAAAGGCCTTCCTTGCATCATTCCTTGAGCACCAACCTCAATAGGTCCACCCAAGCCACACTGCTCAAGTTTCCTCAAGACCTAAACAAACACAACAGACCCACACAAGACCCAACTAGCACTATTCATAACCCATGTGCACATTCCTTCACACGACAAGGCATTTCCAAACAATCCACGCTAACCACCACTCTCCTACTCAAGGAAGAGTGATTACCAAAGAAAACCTCACAAGCTCTTATGCTCACACAATCCATGAACTAAGAACCTAGGATAACACACTACAAGAAAACAGTGTTTTAGCGGTGGTTTTAAAAAATGCAGTTAATTTTTTTTGATAAAAAATTTAGTGACGATTTTTAAAATCGCGCGAAAAAACCGCTGCTAATTTTTTTTAAAAAAATATTTTTAATTTTTTTAAAAAATATCTTCTAAAAAATTCATTTATTTACAATGGTTTTTTAAAAAAATCACCGTGAAATAGCTGTGGTTTTTTTAAAACTTCTGCAAAATTTATGAAAAAAAATTAAGTAAATTTTAAAAAATTATTTATTTATTTTATTATTTACAACCAAATATATTTTATTATTTATAATTTTATATATTTATAATATTTAAATTAATTAATATTTATAATTATTAGTTAATAATATTTTTAAACTGAAAGCAAATATTCAATAAGTAAAAGAACATACTTCGACATCAAATGACCATAACTTCTGATCCGAGAGTCCATTTCAGCTCCACAACCAGTCAAATAAAATTTTATAAAATGAGAAAAAACCAAGTAAGATTTAAATCATGTGATAATCAAAGGAAAAAAATATATTCAAAATTCAAAATTCAATAATTGAACTCGAACTTCAAACGACCATAACTTTTAATTCGGGTGTCTGTTTGGCCTCTACCACATACCAAATCAAAGCCTGTGACGAGCTCTATGCCGGTTTGGTCTGGTACCAACTCTTCAAGTATTGTATCTAGTTTTATTCTTCCATAATGCCCCAAAAGGCCTCTGAAACAGAGGTTTTAGTTGCACACACCGATTTCTTAAAATTCAAACGGTTATAACTTTCGATCCAGGTGTCTGTTTGGCCTGTACCATATATCATATCAAAGCTCATTTCACGATCTTCAATTTGACTGGTTGTGGCACTAAAAAATGAGTCTCAGATCATATGTTATGGCTATTTTAGTGTTTTAGGGTTTTTAGAGGTTCTTAACGTTTTATGATTTATTTAATAAATTGTTTATTTATTTATTTATTTAATATTAATTAATTAATTATTATTTATTTAACTATTATTTATTTATTTATTTATTAGTTAGTTATTATGAAAACATTATTAATTAATTAATTAATTAATTATTAATTAATTATTAATAGTTTATTATTCATTATTTATTTATTATTTATTTATTTGTTATTCATTATTTATTAATTAATTATTAATTATTAATTAATTAATTATTATTTAATAATTATAAATTATAAATTATTAGTTATTAGTTATTAGTTATTATTAATTATTAATTATTTATTTATCTATATATATATATATTTATTTATTTATTATTCAATATTTATTTGTTATTTATTATTTATTATTCTTTATTATTTATTCTTTATAATTAATTTACTAAATATTAATTTATTATTAGTTTATTATTAATTTATTATTAATTTATTATTTATTATTTATTGATTATTTATTAATTAAATACTAATTAATTATTAATTATTTATTAAATATTAAATATTAAATATTTCATATTAAATACTAAAATTAAAATATTAATTATTAATTAAGAATTTTTAATTTTATAATTATCAATAATTAATTATTAGTTATTATTAATTATTAATTATTATTTAATTATTATTTATCTTTTTATTTATTTATGTATTTATGTATTTATGTATTTATTTATTTATTCTATATTATTTATTATTTATTAATTTGTTTTTAATTTACTAAATATTAATTTATTATTAGTTTATTATTCATTTATTATTTATTTATTTATTTATTCAATATTCACTATTTATTATTTGTTTACTAATAATTTATTAATTAATTATTAATTATTTATAAAATATAAAATATAAAATATTAATTCTTAATTCTTAATGATCACCTATTAATTATTAGTTATTATTAATTATTAATAGTTAAATATTAATTATTTACTATTTATTATTTATTATTTATTATTTAATAGTAATTATTTATTTATTTATCTATCTATTATTTATTAATTTATTATTAAATTGTTATTTATTTATCATATATTAAAATTATTTTTTAATTAATTTATTATTTATACATTACTTATATATATTATATGTTATATATTATATGTTATATATTATATATTATATATTATATATTATATATTATATTTTATATATTATATATTACATATTATATATTATATATTATATATTATATATTATATATTATATATTATATATTATGTATTACATATTATCTTTTATATATTATATAATATATAATATATAATATATAATATATAATATATAATATATATTATATAATACATAATACATAATATGTAATATATAATATACATTATGTATTATGTATTATATATTATGTATTATATATTATGTATTATGTATTATGTATTATATATTATGTCTTATATATTATATGTTATATATTATATGTTATATGTTATATGTTATATATTTTATATTATATATTATATATTATTAATTATTAATTATTGATAATTGATTAGTCATTATTGATTAATAATTATTGAATAATAATTAATTACTTTGTATCTATTTTTTATGTATTAATTGTTTTTTCAATTTATATATATATATATATATATATATGTATGTATGTATAAGTATATTAAATTTGATTTATTGACCACATTAAGAGTCTGCTAGAGTGGTAAAGTATAAGGCCCCAGCCTTAAACCTTACTTAATATTGAATTAAATGAATAATTCACATTGAGGATCTTTTCAGGTTTAGAGTTTTAGAGAATTAGAACATAACTATTACATCTTAAAAGATTACAAAGTAGACACTTCTACTAAGTCTCCATAAAATAAAAACTCTTAAAAAGAAAGATGTCTAGATTCTATGTTTTAGATAGCATGAAATTCCCTTGATCCCATCCTTGACCTTATTCCACTTTAAGTCCTGTGAAAAACATTTCGAAAAACTTGGGGTGAGCATAAAAAGCTCAGTAAGGGATACAAAAAGAATGAAAACTGTTAGTTTTTCAAACATCAAGTAAACCATGTATACTATATCAAAGTAATACCTTCACCTTCATGAAGTAGTAAAAAAAACCTTCACTGAATAAAGTATCATTACTTACCTTTTTGTAACCAAAGTATTACCATAAAACCCATATAAAGAACACATAGAATATATAAAGGTAACTTGGGACATAAACATACTTAAGTGGAATAACCATACGGTTGACTTCCACACATATCACTTAATGGAATAGCCATACGGCCAATTTCCATACATACTTAATGGAATAGCCATACGGCCGACTTCCATACCCAATGCATTGGAGGTTATAACGTAACCACCCGTCCTGGTATTCACGGCACCACCCGTCATATGGTTTATAACGTAACCACCCGTTAAAATGTCCAAGTACCAGTATAAAATCATAAAACATAAAACCAATATAAAAGAATGATAACATTTCCACATTTCAATCACAATATATCATAAATATATTGACATAATAGAATCCTTTTTCAAAACCATTTTCAATACCAAAATACATAAAAGAGTATATGGTATTTATTTTATTCTAAAAACATTACGGCTTGTTGAGAAAGCCAAAGATCAAATAATACTCGCGGCGGTGGAAAAAGGTTGTTGTCACCGCGTACGTTAAAAAAAACATTCCTTTTTGTCGTTTAGTAAAACGCTTCGTATAAAAAGATTCCTTTTGTATAAAAGTAAAAGTCAAAGGAGTTTATACACCGTATAAAAGAAAGTTGTGTATAAAACGAAATATGCCTCAATGAAAGGAGATTGAGACGAAGTCCCTTACCTTGGGTCCGACTTGACTCGATTGTTCTTTAACGTCCTGAATAATAAACTTGAGTTAATTTATACTTGATTAAGAACCTTTTTAAAGTTCATTATTCTTTTTATATCACTTATTGCCATGTTATAAACATTATGTAACCATTTAAGTTAATAATGTTTGTTTTGTCAATATTTGGTTCTTAAGTCGAAAGTTGAATTCTTACAATTACATGTTGTTCGTGTGGTCAAAAGTTCTTTATATCCAGAATGAAATTCCTGATTTGGATATCATATATATCATATATATCCAGCATATACATGTATTTATAATATTACATAATCTTTTAGAGGTAAGAAATGAAATGCACCGTTCATGGAGACGGTAAGCCGTACGTACGCATGAACGCTACTTTCATTTCTTTGTCATATTAGTGGAATTAAAACTAAATGAGAGGTATGTATATTTTAATTCCAGAATTATATTCATCATTTAGATATATCATTAATTATATATATACATTATATACATGTAATTTTAATAGTACATTACATTTGGGGATAAGAAATGAAATGCACCGTTCATGGAGACGGTAAGCCGTACGTACGCATGAACGCTACTTTCATTTCTATCTCATACTTTAATGGAAAGAAATAATAATTATATATAGGTATATTATAATTACAGTATAAAATCATATATAATAACTTTAAATCCATCCTTTACACGTCCCATATATGGCATTAACGAATCACATCACTTTGAGGGGGCGGTAGTCCGCACTTCCTTAAATGAAGATATCGTGTTTACCCATAATGGAAACCATAAAGGTATGACAAAAATGAAAAATACAGAAGCTTAAAGAAAACATAAACATATTATATATCATATATAAAAATAGTGACATCATAATGGCCACCCTTGAAGGTGTTAAATGAGTATTGAACAATCATCGTTTCGGGAGGCAGAATTTCGCCATCCACGGAAACCGTATGTTCTTTAACCATTTGATGTAGTTGTGTGAGAGTGTAGCTCAAATAAATATTATAAAAACATCCTAGTATATTGAATATACTGGTGTTGTTACAAAAGAAGTAAATAAAAAGATTTTAGAGGGTTGGAGAAGCAAAATAAAACAAATGAACAAGAGAGAATGAATTACCTTTAAAAGTGTAACTCCCTTTTGATTTGAGCCTAAAGGCTTCCTTTGAAAGGATTCTGCCCAAAGGGAATCCTCTAGGATTAGTAGAGGGATGTGGAGAGAGTAATTGGGCAGGGGTTGGCCGAGCCAAAGGCTTGAGAAGTGTGTGAAATGAGGTAGAGGTGGGGGCCTTTTATAAGAGGAGAGGAGGGGCACTTTTGGAAAGTAAAGAAATATTACTTTATTTGAAAATGTGTTTCGGTTTTAAAAGGTCCCACATTTATATAATTCATGGATAAGGTGATAAGGGTTAGAAATCCACTCATCCAATTGGTTTTGGCCATGTGTAGGTTTTATATTTTTCATTATCTTTCCATTTTATTTAAATCGTCAAATAATGATGTCATCGCTGCATCATTATTATGTCATATATAATTTAATTTATTTAATGTCTAAAAATTATAAAAAAAATACTATGATGTAGGAAATATTTTTATCTTTCCAATGACTATTTATAATCAAAATTTTGACTTGTATAACCCCACTCAAAAATTATTTTAGTACAACAATTTATGTTAGTGTCATTTTCACTTTAACATTAAATAAAAATATATTAATGTCATTTTCCAACTAAAGTGGCTCCATGGGGTCCCCAAGTTGGCCCATGGATTGTCTTGGTCGGACATGACTCACCCAATAGGTGTAGGACAAGTGTCATGGTGTTTTCACATTTTTATAATATCATTTTTACATTAAATTACACTAATTACCTCTAATCGCGATTAATGAAAAAAAGTTACTATTCACCAAAAAATTATTTTAATCTCATTGAACCAAATTTTAATTCTTAATGACAACCATGTATGTCAGATTTTCAAAATTCAATACACATTAGTGGTAAACTTTCATTTAACTGAAAAATCAGTTTGCTTGATTACCACTTAGTGGTTTCACTATTCATCAAAAATTGAAGTTTTTCAGAAAATTACCAAAAATTCACCCTAAGCTATATTTGATATTCCGAATTCAAAAATGAAGTCCATTTTACAAAATTCAAAACATATAAGTCAAATTAATTAATTTAATAATTAATTCCCACTGTCATGACAAATAGCGTGTTTTTGTGAAACAATAAGTATCAAAAGATTGACACCAGTTTAAGTCCAATTTCAAAGTGAAATTGATTCCAATGACCACCATTGGATTAACTGGTAAAAATATTTTCTAATTTCACTTTAAAACCAATTAAAATAATAATCTAATTATATAAATAATTTAGATTAAAAAGAGGTTTTGAATTAAAATACAACATTTTACACTATTCATAAAAAAATGAACTTTATCAGAAAGGTACCAAAAATTTACACAAAGTAAATTTTGATGTCCTGATTCTAAAGAAGAGTTATATTTGGTCCAAAATAAAGTATAAGAGTGATCAAAACTATATTTAATGACGGTTCACCATTAAAAGGTGATAAGTGAACCTTTAGTGAAAATTAGAGTATATATGCCCGTAAAATTGAACTCTTTCTGTATTTTAAGCTTTTATCTTTTATTGGGTAAATGTATAAACATTTAAAAACATATCTAATCATATTTTAGTTATTTCTATCCATTCCCGCCAGTACAATGGCTACTTGTTAACTAACATTTAAAATAATATTATTTTATTACTAGTGTGCTACGTAAGTTTCAAAGAAACTCATCGTTGCGTATCGGGTACGCTATCGAACATAGCAACCCCTTTAAAAAAAATAATATTTAATTCGTAAATATTAATAAATATGAAAATTCTTTATTCTTTATTTACCTGGGATGTTACATAAAGTCTTTGGAGAATAAGCAAGAGGTCAGAGGTTCAAATCTCACCCAATGGAGAATTTATATATATGGCATGGGCATGTGCATAGAGATGGGCATGTGCATGGAAATAATAAATAAATAAATAGATAAATAAATAAATAAATAGATAAATAAATAAATATATAAATAAAATAAATAAAATAAATAATGAAATTAAATAAATAAATAAATAAATAAAATAAATACATGAATAACGAAAAAATAAATAAAAAAATAAAAAAATACGAAAAAATAAATAAATAAATAAATAAATAATAACTAAATAAATAAATAAATAAATAAATAAATAGACAAATAAATAAATAAAAAACTAAATAAATAAGTAACTAAATAAATAAACAAGTAAATAAATAAATAAATAAATAAGTAACTAAATAAATAAACAAGTAAATAAATAAATAAATAAATAATTAACTAAATAAGTAACTATATAAATAAATAAATAAGTATATAAATAAGTAAGTAAATAAATAAGTAAGTAAGTAAATAAATAAATAAGTATATAAATAAATAAATAATAAATACTATGGTCATCCAATATCTCATGGATCCTCAGTTTAACTGTCACTAGTGTATCCAACAGATCCTAGTGGAGTAGCTTATGAATCTATTGAGGGGATCCAATAGTCACCCTCAGGATGTCCAATATCAATTATTAGTGATATGATCCCACCTTTCACCACATACCTCATACTTCCATTATAATATTTAGCATCAAGAGAATTCATAATGGTATACTATTATCTCCATTCGAATCCTAGTACTTGAGCATTCACAATGGTATCAAAAAATTAGAGTAATCACTTTCATCTCAGTAATTTCTGTATATACATGGTCACACATGATATGATGGTGGATCCTAGGTACATCCTCTAGGAATCCATTACCACATCAACTAGATTATTAGATTTTATCCAATTTAAGAATCCACCCCTAACATACCATGAGAATGAATCCCAAACATGTTTGGTATTCTAGGGTCTCATCCACCTCAACAGTTTATTTTTTGGCATCCCAAGCTATCATAGTAGTTCCAATCCCAACGGCTGATTCCCAAGAATCCTAGGTAATCACCTATCATCAAACATAAATAAATAAATAATTAATGCAATAAAAACACTCATTCCCATTATCATCCTCTCAATCCCATTGGATATACACATTGATTTGTTTTCTATGGTGACACCTAAAACTACAACTTCCTAAATCCCAATTCACCCACTCAGGGTTAGTCTATCAATATAAACCCACTTGGGTCCTCTAGGTCAGTATGTACGTAGAATAATTCCTCTTGAGATCATCAAAATAGCTATACAAGAGGTGGAATCATTTTAGGTATCCTCTAGGTCATAACATAAGTGGATACATCCTCTTGGGATCCTCAAAATCAGTATGCAATGAGATCCTTAGAATTAGTATGCAAGAGGAGGAATCCCTCTTTTTATATTCTAGGTATAAACATAAGTGAAGGCATACCTCATAGGATCCTTGGTCAAAAGTAGGGTCTTAGGTCAACACTGGATGCTACAAGGATTTCATGTCTCATTTAATTATCAATTGGGTTTCATAGCCTCATTGGTTACAAGGGTTTTCCACATAGGAAAATGTTAAAAATATTATCCCTAACCCTTCTCAGTTGTTAAGGTATTACTAGGTCAGTATGATCTCCTAACCCATTAATCTTTCCCATTGTCTGACTACCTAGGAAGAAAAATCTCACAAGGGTGATGAACCCAAGATCATATCTTTCCAAGTTAATCTAGGTCATCCTAAACACCCAACATATCATCCTCCATGAATCACAACTCTTTCCCACTTAATAGGGACAATCCAATGAACTATAAACTGATAACCTTGGTGAACATATTCCATGCCCTTTAATCATTCTCACAACCCTTATCTTGGTCTCATTACATGTCTCTCTCTCAAGAGAACTATGGTTTCATTTACTATAGGGTAAACCTCTTCATCAAATCTTATTCACCCCAAATCATCTCTTATAAGTCCTTAAAACACCCCAAGGGTTCCACCATCACATTCTATGTGTAAAAATACTCAAAATCCACTCTTATTGATCCCATTTCCATATTCAGAGAGTAAAATCATCCAAACCCTCTCAAATGGAATACTGTACAACATGTACTTCAGAGTACATGGTTTGTACTATCAAAAACACACCTAAAAATGTATTTTTTCATGTCCTGGGTATAGCTTGGGGTTTGGCCATGTACTATTACATGGACAAGTCCCCCTCACATGGAGTGCCTGGCCAAGTACTCGGCTACAAGTTCATGTCCCACTACATGGAATGTACTTAGACTACATGGTGTGTAGTACCAAAAACTCAATATTCCTTGAAAAATAAGAACACATGGTGTGTATTTTTAAAAACCCACATCATGTGATCAAGTTTTCCAAATTGGAAACCCCTTTGAGCCTCCAAAACCCCCCTTTTATTCTAAAAATAATCCCAAATCGACCACCATTAGGTCTCTAGAAAACATAATGGGGATTTAAAAACTAAAAACTAAATATATATAAGGATTTATGGATTAAACATAAAATGGGCCTAATTTCAGGTGAAAACAAATAAGCTTCAAGTATAGATCTCTTTCTGAGAGTTATATTACCTAGATCTATTCTTGATCATCATCATATACAAAGTCTGGTGGTTCCTCCTTCCCCCTTACCTCTCGGTCCAGTCACTGCACATAGGGTAGGAACCCTCCCCCTTCCATTATTCATATGAAGGAAATGGGGGTGTTTAATTGATTTAATTTAATTTAATTATTTATTAAATTAAATTAAATTATAATTTAAAATTATCATCATGAGTCCCTAAAATCGAAGTGGGTTTACACCTCACCTAAGAAACCCCCCCATTCTTGACTCAAACACATATGTGACGTCCTGAACCTGGGTAACACTCAACGGTACCCTGAGCTTGGTAGGCTACATTTCCTCAACAACATCTCCCCGAACACCAAATGATGGTGAATAACAGTAAGGTTCTAAGGTGTGTCTATGGTAATACAATTTCCTTATTACTAGAGTGGAGCGTAAAAGATAAATACGATAAAAAGTAAATATCATAATCAATATAAGTAAACAAATGGTACAGTAGAAACATACAGTAAATTCATCAGACCAGTAACCCACCATAGTTGAAGTAGATAGGAATAGTAAATGACATAAGCAACTAATAGGAATACTCAACATCTAATGATAATGTATTTAACCTGTCTAAAAATCTGGAAAAAGGTATACATGGAAGTAGGAAATACATGCTATAAAAAATAAGAAAAAAGAATCCAAAAACTATCCAAGAATCTTAGGAATTGGATTGGTCATCTGCTACCAAGATCCTTCATAATAAAGCAAGAAATATTAGGTGTCCAAAGTGGTATGCTTCCCCATATCAGTATCTTCATACATATAATCTTCACGGGTACCAATGGCGAACCTGATAGGGTGTGATATAAATTTCAGTAGGCCACCACCAACATCATCTATAACATCCATTACATGTAATATATACTAAAATAGTGTACATGAATGCATATATAAAAGTAAATTAGTAGAATACTGTAAATAATCAATTACCTGCTTCTGCCTTAGTTGGTGTCTTAACATGTAACCATTTCATTTATAAGTTATGTTCCAGTTTATATTGTAAGTCACATGAGGTATAACCAACATGGACATCATAACATGATAAGAATAATAAAAATAACCAAGGTATACAATTAATCCATGATGATGATAATTGTGAAATAGGATCTAAGGTAATAACCAAGGAATCCTTGACCACAAGGTTTAAGACAAATAAGTAATAATATGTAGCATGGCTAAAAGAATTGCGTGTAATCTAAAGGCATCGCACCAGGAATTCCACTATAATATGATTTCAACTGAGTCCAAGGAATATCATCCAAGGTAAATATGGTAATAAGTAAATGGGACCAATGGGTGTATCCATGGAAACACATGTCCGTAGACATCACTTTGGATCCAAGGAGTGTATCCAAGTTATCCTATAATGATAATGGAGGGGTCATATGGTTTCATACTGGGAATCCACAAGTAGTCAAATATTAGGTTCCAATTTGGGTCTCACCCTTAGCAACCAACATCCTTTAATTGGAAGGGTGTACATGAGTGCTCAAGGAATTACCTTGGGAATCCAAGGCTAGTTCAAGTATGAACAATCCTATAATAATGAATAATTCCATATGCAGTTGGCACCATATACTTGATTCATTTAATTAATTATTCCATGTAATAGTCAGGCCTTTTAATAAGTCATTTGGTCCATTCCCTTTCCTTTCATACAAGTGACAAGGCTAAAGGGACCTAAAACCATCCATTGGTTTGTATAAGTTATAATAAATTCATTAGGTTCACTCTATTGACTTCCATTTAGTATGGAAAGGTGTTCTATAGATGTGAAACCTAGACATTCAATTACATTCAATAAATAAAGTCATATACATAGTATACTTACCATTCATGATAAAGATTCATTAATTATATTGAAACAATTATTTTAAATGGGTTAAGTGACATTATCATAAACAAGGTTAACTACTACAATTCATAAATTGTTTTATTAAGGAAGGGATTACCATTAATAGGGTCAATCCATAACACACCTGAACAGTGGTGCAGATGAATATAAAAAACCACTAAAGGTGTAATTAAGGAAAATAACCTACTTGGGGTGTTTGTTGCTGAGGAATTAACCTCCAATGATGGATAAAATATATAACAACGGTCTTAGAATGTGGTTCTAACGACTATAAACAAGACATGTGAATTTAATAGTCCACGCATGATAAAATTGGTATCCACACAACTAAGGGAATTTATAAAATGGTGAAACTTGAGGGATAAGTCACAAACCACCTACCTTAAGCTCATATGACACTCCTTGTCTATTATCAGCATTTAGTTTGGCCTGTATTAGATGATATCAAAAGAACGGACCAACACCCTAAAAATATGGCATATGATCCGACATATAAATAGCTTCATAGAGGGAAAGAAGAACAAATAATGACTAAAAAGGAATTGAGTACTTACTGGTGCACATCCAATCTGACAAAAAGGGATCGAATCAAACTTCAGATTATAGTCTAGGATAAAAATCTATCAATAAGGGGTTTGAGAGCTCAAATTGGGAGAATGGGGAGCTTGTTGTCCACTAGAATGGTCTAAGGAGGAATGAGGGTAAAAATATTAGATCATTAAGGGTATTTTCATAATTTAACCTCAAAAATAGAGTATCATAGTTTTTATACAAAGTTTTCCACACCATGCACCAACTGTACAAGGCTCACTACCTTAGAAGGGCACCCACATAATTAGGTCCCATGGTTAGGGAAACTGTGCACCAACTGTGGAAATACCCTTTTCTAAAAATTACAGACATTTCCCATAGTCATGCATACCATGGAACACATTTAGGGAAAAGTGTGTGTATTTCTTTACACTATTATCCATCCCCAAATGGTTAGGAAAGACTGTGTGGGATGGGTAACACGATGTCTACTAACTGTGCGAACCAGTGTTTTTCTCCACCGTTCGGGGTTCTAAGCTCTGAACAAGCCCTAGTTACCCCCCAAAAACATCATAAACTCATTAGGAATCCATATTAGGTCAAAAATAAAGAATTAGACCAAATTTAAAAGGATCCATACCTGAGATAAAAACCAGGTTCTTATATTCTCATCCCCTAGTTCGCCTTCTAAGGGAGGAAAAATAGTGTTTGAGAACAACTATGGACACTAGGCATGTACATTAGGATCCTACTGCTAAGTATCATCTTGTAAATATTTGTACTACAATGGCACCCATACTAATGGAATGAACTATCCTTGGGTATCATTCGTTCTCTAGAAAATGATGCTTATAGGATACTCAAACAAAGAATCTACATCTAACTCAACCACCAAGAGATCAAAAGTATGAGATAGGTCATCATGTTAACAATGAAGCTGTAAAATATGAAAGACATAGTGCATGGAATAATACCTTTAAGGTAGTAACAAAAAATAGGATATCGGCCTGAATCTCTTTAGAATCTCAAATAGACCAAACATAATGAGGCAATAACGTCCCTTACCTTTGTATTTGTCTATGCCCAAACTTGGGCGATTCCTGTAAGAAAACATGATCCCCGACCCCAAACTCTATAGGTCATAGATGGTGATCAACATATGATTTCTTTCTAAACTGAGTAGTAGACATATGCTTCCAAATCACATGAACCTACTTTGAAGTCTCTTTCCTAAGATGAATACCTAGTAGGGATGCCTCTCCTACCTCTGTCCAACATAGGGGTGAATGGCATGGACTACCATACAAGGCCTCAAAATAATCCATCTGAATTAACTCCAAAAAGATATTACTATAGGTGAAATTGAAGAGAGAGATATGATTCTACAAATAATCACTAATGTTAAATATTCATGATCATATCACATCCTCTAACACATGTATCATCAATTATGATTGGCCATCATTCTGAGGGTAAAAAGTTGTGCTCAGAAGCACCTATGTACCCATAGATTTCTATAATCCCTGACAAAACAATTAGATAAAGTGAATGTCACTATCTAAAATGATATTATGAGGGGACTCATGTAGTTGGATGATCTCATGTACAACATTATTATCATCTCATCAATTTATAAAGTCTCTTGGATAGGAAGGAATTGGGCTAATTTCATCAGTGTGTCAATGAAAACCCAAACGATGTCTCTACCTCAAGGTGACCTTGGTAAGACAACTAAAAAGACCTTGGAAACGTCTTACCATTTCAATTATAGGAATAGAAGTTACTGTAACAAGCCTACAAGTCTTTGGTGTTCTACCTTCACCTACTTACAAGTGGAATCTAGTGATAAATCCAATTATCTAACATTTCATCCCAAGCCACCAATACTGGAGTCTCATATGCTTATACATCTTAGAGATGCCTCTATGAAATAACAAATGATAAAAGTGGGACTCATGCATCAGTTCCACATATTTTTAGAAACCCATACTTTTTCATGTATATTTAGTATTTCATCTCTATCTACAGACCTATCTGGAGGTAGGTCCTCACCAGGAATGCTCTCCTAAGTAACCAAGCCTTTAGGCTCAAAATATTTTCCTCTCTTCACGTTATCAAAAAGGGAAGAGGTAACTATAATCGCTAAGATATAAGAATAATTGTGACTATCATGAAACTAAATATGCATCTAAGATAATAGGGCCATCAATTTCCATTCATCACTAGATTTCTGTATGGAAAGTGCCTGAGTTTTCTGACTCAATGCATCAGCTACTGCATTGCCATTTCCAAACATATAGGAAAGATCAGAATCAAATGAATGAAGATATTTGAAACATATTCATTGTATAAGATTCCATTCACACCATTTAGAGATATATTTTAGGATCTTGTGGTCCTTATACACCACAAATCATTCACCCATAAGATAGTGTCTCCAACAACTTAAGACATGGAAAACTACTGCTAGTTCAAGGTCATTCATTAGGTAATTTATCTTATTATTCCTCAACTACCAACATCTGTATGAAAGTAGTATATAATATTAAATTATAAATACCCCTATATTGATTATAGGTGCATCACATAACATTTTATAGCCTCTTCCAGGCTCTGGAAGAATCAGAATAGGTGCTGAAACAAGTATTCCTTTCAACTTCTGAAAGGATTTTATTCACTTTTTTGACCATAAGAACTTAACAACTTTATTTATAAGACTATTAAGAGATGAAATAAGGTGTGATAATTCTTTAATGAAATTAATATAATATCTAACTATACTAAAGAAAATTTTTATATCAAATAAATTCTTGGGATGCTCCTAGGACACCACAACAATCACCATATTTGGGTCAACAAAATACTCACGATTTAGAGATAATATGAACTAATAAATGACTTTTTTATCGAAAAGTTTCACCTAGAAATATTGGAATAAATACAATTCTCTCTCAATGTACTCAGAATAATCTCAAGATGATTAGCATGGTCTCTATGTGTGTGAGAATACACCAAGATGTCTCCCAAAAATACTATGAAAAAAGTATCCATATAGGGGTCGAAACCCCTATTGATCAAATCAATGAAAATGGAAGTCAAGTTCGTAAGCCCAAATAGAAAAAAGAGAAACTCATACAGACCATGCCTACTATGAAACATTGTGTGAGAAATGTTTGATGGTCCAGATCGCACTAGATGATATCCCAATATCAAGTTAATCTTAGAGAATACCCTAGCTCCTCAGAGCTAGTCAAAGAGATCATCTATTCGAGGTAATGGATATTGGTTCTTGACCATATTTTAGTTAAAGCATCCATAATCCACACATAAATGAAGGATCCCATCTACCTTATTTGTGAAAATCACAGGTGAACCCCAATAGGAAGTGCTAGGCTATATAAAACCTCTAAGCTCTAGATCCTCCAACTATCTCTTGATATCTTAGAGCTTAGTAGGTGTAATATTGTATAGAAGAATGGACATTGGAGTTAATCCTATAACAAGATAGATCATAAAATATACCTCTCTATTAGGAGGTAATCCATAAAATTCACCAGGAAAGACGTCCCAGAATTGATCTACTACAAGAGAAAAATATTTTTAAGGTAATAAGTGGTCATAGAAGGTAGTCTAAAATCAAACTAGACCATTCCCTGATGATGACCAGGTTGGGTAATCACATCCCACCAATGATTGGTTGAATCATGAAATATATAGGTGTAAATCTTAACCATCCTCTCTAGAGGCATCTTAAGATGCTTAAAAATATACAAGGTGGACTCCAGGTAAGACTCGGTAGCTTGTGAACTGCTATCCCCTGGGAATGTAGGATAATGATACTGCTAGAAATCACATTTCAGATTATCCATTGTAGGTATATATCATTGATAAAACTGTATGGACTACATTAGATGTAGAAAACTCTCACAAAGATGAGCGTCAGTGCCTAGAACATGTATAGTAAGAGGTGCCTCAAGTGGCACTCTTGTTGGTAATTATGATGGATCAGGGGCCACCGTGTCTAAAGCATGATCATCACCACCCTCCTGGTGCACAACATGAGTATTTATTAGTGGAATAGGTCTAATAATTCCAAGCACACACCTCATAATACGATTAAAGAAAATAGATACAATAACAGAAGCATAGAATAATAAGAAGGAAACACTACCCAAGGTATAATACCCTAACTACCTACTTAGAAGGTTGGGTATTGATAAGTGTTCATGTTTAAATTATAGGGGTTTCAGTATGTGACGGTTCAATAGCACCTTGCCTCTTCATTTTCTAGAAACTAATTATTTTTAAGTCAATCTTTTACATTTTTATGTTTCATATTGTTATAAAATTAAATCAAAATATGATTAAAAAGGATTTTCATTTTCATTGAATTAGGGACCATACACCTTATCACTAAAAGTGACATATATTTAATTTCAATTTAACCTAGTCTATATCCAGTATCATAATGTAACATGTTATGTAATATTTCTTGACTCAGTAAACTACCCATTCAAACCCACGAGGGCCCATACACCTCATGAATTGAGACTAAAAATCAATAAATAAAACCAAATAGAAACATAGGCACACACATATATATATAAGGTTCAATCAATAATCACAAGAAATATAGGAAAATGAGAGCAGTGAAATGCACTAATATGGCATGGCATATGCATGGTATGTGAATCCTAGGTGCCTAGAATAATACATGATTGATGCTCCTTTCCCTCAACTCATCGAGATAAGGATAAAACACAAAACTCAATAATAATAATAATAATAATAATAATAACCCTCACATAGCATGTGCATTACCTAATAGTAAAAATATATCAACTGTAATAGGGAAAATCATAATAACAATTATTATTTAGGAAACTTGGCATTTTCCCCAAACATGGGTTAACTACACCTAATCACAACTTAAAAAAAGTTCTAAAGTATTAATACTCTCCAAATTATTGTATCCAAATATTAAATCAATAAAGGGACCTCCTTGACACAATGGTGGAAGAAGAATCAAAGATCTTGGCGCCCGGCTCAAAAGTTCCCCTCTGAAACCCTAATCTACTGAAAATGGAGGACGATTAATGCTTCTACCTTGCAATTCGCTTGTCATGGTGTTCTCAGATCTTATCTGGGAACTACACTCAAAAGAAACTGCGAATCTGAACAAAGCCAAACCACCACAAGAAAAAATTTATAGGGTTAAGGGTATCTCTTTCCTTGAAGCTTTGATGGGTTCTGAGCATGCAAAGCTGATGTCGATGAAGTAAACAAGGATTAAGAAACTGGAGGATGGCGGTTTTTGTGTTGAAGCAGATCCAGTCATGATAAAACAGAGAGAGAAACTCTGTAAGTTCTCAATCATGGGCCGCATTATGTATCTTAAAGGTGATAAACCATGGAATTTCTCCGATTTAAAATATATAATTTCTTCCTATTGGGGTTTTTCAAACTGGAAATTGGTACCACTTGGTAAAGGTTATTTCCATATCATTTTCTCATCGCAATATGATCTTGATAGTGTCTAGAATATTGGAAATATTAATATGAAGCCAGGACTTCTTCGCCTTGCAGAGTGGGACTTTGCATTTAATCCCAATTACCATAGGAACAATACCGCACATGTATGGGTTAGATTTTACAATCTCAATTGGTTTTTTTGGCTCCCGAAAATACTGAATGATCTCTCTGTTTTCATTGGTACACCATTGAAAATTGATCCAAGAACAATTAATGGTGACCTAGGTCTATATGCTAGGGTGATTATTGAAGTTAACTTGGAAAAAAACCCCTCAATCGATTACATTCACTACTAATGAATACAAAATGGTGGTGAACCTAGAGTATGAAAGGCTTCCCCCTTTTTGTGAATTGTGTAAAATTATTGGGCACACAGTTCACAATTGTAGGAAAGTTCATAAGAAACCTCCCCAACCAAACTATAATGGCTGGAAAGAAGTTAAAAAACATAGGAGGGAGAAGGAAACTGTTTTTGATAAACATGAAACATCATAGAAAAGGGAGGAAAATGGGTTGTCAAGACAAAACCCTCTGGAAAATTGGAACCTGAAAAAGGCAAGGCATGGGCTGACCTGGATGAGGAACAAGAAATTGAAACTGTTGAGCAGGATATTAGAAAATACATTGAAGAGGATTTACTAGGTATTATCTCACACCCACAATCTGATTTGGATCTGCCAGGTCCTTCTTCATAGGATTCTGCTCTTTTGATCCCTATTCTGAATGAATCAAACACTGATTCATTTGATCAGTTTAATAAGACTCTTGACCCACAAAGCCTATAATATAGAGCATAATCCTCCCTCTAGTAACCAAAAATCTTCCCTAAAAACAACATCCTAGATGCACTGCCCCCCCCCCCCCCCCCCGCGGAAAAATAGGACAATTTTACCCAGGTGGAACAGGATTATAGGGATGCCCTCCTGTCCTCCCTGAGCAGCAAGGATAGGACGCAGGAAGGTAGGGTGTTCCTCCTAGAACAGGCTAGGAAGACTCTCCAAGCTGTCTGGTCTCCCTAGAAGTGCAACCTAATACCTTTCAGGATTTTAAAGGACACTGCACAATCCCACCTTCAAACAAACACTCTACCTCGGACACTTACATCCAATGTGAAAATGATAGAAATATTTCTAACAATGCAGATGCTTCTAACCAACCTTTAGACCCTCAATCTTTGAAGGTTACACATGGTAGTACTCCAAGGGAGGATTCCTCTAGAATCTCAACAAGGTTAAATACCGCGGGATCCAAAAAGAAAGGGGACAAACCCTCCAAAAAAGGTCCAAATGAATTTATTATATTGGAATTGTTGGGGGATTTCCAACCCTAACACCTTTAATGTTTTAAAAATGTTTATCAATACTCATTGCACGAAACTTTTTTCTATTGCTGAACCGAAAGTCAATTATGCCTCTAGATTCAAGCATTCATCCCACTTTGGATTCTCTTTCCTAGGGGCCTGTAGTAATGGTATATCTACTGAATTGTTATGGTTATTTTCTCACTCTTATATGCAGAATGTTAATGTTTACAATAGATTGAATCAAGATATTACCTGTGATTATATTTTTTATCATGATCATGTTTATACTACTTTTGTTTATGCTTGTAATAGATACCAAGATAGGAGATCTCTTTGGAATGAGCTCTCCCAACATAGTAACACTATCCATAATCCTTGGTTTATAGTTGGGGACTTTAATGCTATTTTAGCACCTAGTGAGAAAGTAGGCCCTCAACATGACTCCATCTCCACTATGGAGTTCAAATCCTACATGGATCTCAATAAACTTACAGAGGTTAATCTAACGGGTGGTAAATTCACCTGTTATATAAAACATTACAATAAGACGGTGGCTAGTAAACTGGATTGGGCCTTCACCAAAGACCAAGCCTTGGATAAATGGGACAACATTTCTAGTATCACTCTTACAAAGATTTCTTCTGATCATCATCCCATATTAATTTGATTTTCTCATAACACTAAAAAATCTAGATCCCCTTTAAGATATAACACTTCTTGGTCCTTAGACCCAGAATGTTTGAATATCATCAAAAGATTCTAGGATAATATGCATAATCAGACGGATGCGTTTTCCTGCCCGGTGAAATTGAAAATGCTTAAGAAAGTTCTCAAAATATGGTGTAATTCTAAAACAAATGAAATAGAAAATAATATAACCCTTATAAAACAAGAACTTGATTAAATTCAAAAGGCTAATACCTCCTCTAACTTTTCTCAAGACTCCCAACAGAAAAGCATCATTTCTACTAAACTTATCACCCTTCTCAACTTTAAGGACAAATTAAAAAGAAAATCTTTAAATCCAAATGGGTTAATGATGGGGATAGAAATAGTAAATTATAAAATGCCCTTCATATATTTATAAAAGTGTATAGGCCTCTTGCCTATCTTAGAGAGGGGGATCAGGTTCTTAACACTGAGGAAAACATTTCCAATCATGTGGTATCTTATTTTCATAATATCTTCAATGGAACTGTGATAGATAAGGATCTTATGCCTGATGTCATTCCCATGCTGGTTACTAAGGAAGAGAAATCTTTGCTTAATATTATCCCTCTTGACAAAGAAATTAAAGACACAGTCTTTATCCTAACTACTGACGGTGCTCATGGTCCGGATGGTTTTAATAATGGTTTCTATCAAAAACACTGGGATGTGATTCAGGAGGATGTTTGTCGCATGGTGAAAATATTCTTTTCTAGAGGCATTCTCCTTCATGGATTAAATTCTCAATTCCTAGTCCTCATCCCGAAATACAAGAATGCGGATGAAATTCACCTCTTCAGGACCATATCTCTCATAAACTCTCTCTTCAATATTGTCACCAAATTAATTGCAAATAGAATTTCTGCTATTTGGAATTGAATTGTCTCTTGGAACCAATTTGGATTTATAAAAGGAAGATCAGTTCAAGAATGTATTTTTCATTCCTCTGAATCCAAAAATATCTTAAATAGGAAAAATCGGGGAGGGAATGTTGCCATTAAACTTGACATTGCAAAGGATTTCGATACCATCGATTTGAATTTCATATATAAAGTCCTTATATAGTTCGGCTTCACAGATAATTTCATAAACAGAATTAAAAACTTGTTTAATTCAGACCACATTTTCATACTCATTAATGGCTCCCCCAAAGGTTATTTTAAATTTTCAAAGGGAGTTAGACAAGGTGACCCTCTCTCGGCTATTATTTTCTCCATTACTGAAGACTATCTAAGTATACTGCTTACACAATCTATAGAAAAAGGTAACATTAAATCTATCTCTGCTTCTAGAAACTTGAATGCCCCCTTGCACCTTCTTTATGCCTATGAAATTATTATCTTTATTTAGGGGGACAAAAGAAATTTGAATAACCTTAAGGCCATCCTTCTTCACTAACAAGTAGTGTCTGGTCAACACATCAACTAGAATAAATCTTACATTTACTTTGGCAAAGACTTCCCCCTATAGAAAACTCAATATCACCAATACCTTAGGTGTTAAGGAGGGAACATTACCCTTCACTTATCTTGGTGTTCCCATCTTTTGGGGTAGACCCAAAGTGGCTTACTTCTCCCCCATAATTGATCAAATGCTTAGAAACCTTTCTTCTTGGAAGGGGAAGAACCTCTTGATGGCTGGGAGAATTTGTCTTGTTAAATACACTATTGTATCCAAGTTGGTTTAATCTATGATGATTTAAAAATGGACGAAGAGCCTACTAAATCACATTAATTTGGCTATTAAGAACTTTGTTTGGACTAGGAGTACTCTAGATAGAAAAATGGTTACTGTCCCCTAGACCACTTGCTGCAAATTGATTGATAAAGGGGGTATTGGTATTAAAAACCTTTCCTTTTTTAGTGAAGCTCTTCAAGATAAGCTCACGTGGAACCTCATTCATAATAACTCCCCTTCCACAGATTTTCTTAGGGATCGTTTCTTCCATAAAATTAGAAATAACCAGTCTCACTTTCTCACATCTTCTATTTGGCCTGCCATTAAAAACACATTCACTTCCATTATGACAAATTCTAGATGGATGGATAGTAGAAATTCAAACATAAATTTTTGGTTGGATAACTAGACTGGCGATCCATTGATATCTTTAATGCCCAATAACCAACCTCCACTCCACACCAATGAAACCATAAAGAAAGTCATTCATTCTCATAATCCATGTTTACATGAGGATATCAAACTCATTGTTGATAGGTACTCCTTCACTAATATAGAAAATTTTCTTATTTGGGAATCCGCTCACAATGGGGTGCTTGAATCTCAAAAGTACTATAAACACTTTTTCAACAATGAAGACAACAACTTGTCCTGGTTAAAAAACATAAATAAAACCTGGATTAAACCCTAGAGATTCACCCTCGTTTGGCGTATCGCCCATGGAAGAATCCCCATTGATACCTGATACAATCTTTTGGGATTAATCTTTGTTCTAAATTTCGTATGTGTAACCAAAATCATGAAGATATTAATCACCTCTTTCTTTATTGTGATATGAAAATAGCTCTCTGGAATTATATTTTTTACATTTTGGAGTGTTGAAGGTTGTTTTGTAGTTCTATAACCTCGCAGATACAATGGTGTATGGACCAACCTGACTCCCAACAGATCAAGAATCTTTTTGTTGCAGCTGTAGTGGAGCTCCATCATGTGATCTGGTATAGTAGAAACAAACTTACTTTCCGTAACAACTCATTCAAGCTTAATGCAGGTAAATTGAAAATTCTTATCACGATACGGGAGGCGGCTTTGATTCAAAAAGATCATTGCAACAAATTGGTTCGTGACCTTGGGATTCCTAGGAATATTGGTGTTGAGGGAAATTACCCTTGACCTAGATCTACCTTTGAAGTTTTTTGGCAACCCCTGACCCCAGGATGGATTAAAATCAATGTGGATGGTGCCTCTAAAGGCAACCCTAGCCCAGCAGGTTGTGGAGCCATCTTCAAAAATCACCTCGACCAGATGCTCGACTGCTTCTATGGATCCTGCAGTTTTACTTCCTCATTGGAAGATAAGATGATGAGTGTTATCCATGCTATCTTGTTCTCCAAGATGCATAACTGGAACAATATTTGGATTTATAGTGACTCCACCATTATTGTCCAAGACATCTAAAATGGTACCATTCACCTCAGTTGGACACTCATTGCGTGCTGGATGGACTCCCTAAACTCACTCTCAGATATCAACTTCATTGTCACTCACACGTATCTTGAAGAAAACAGGATAGCTAATGGACTGGCTAATATGGGGGTTGCACATGATATGCTTTGGAGGGAAGATATTCCTCCTGAGTTACTCTCGCTTTATGTTAGGGATGTGAAAAAAATTCCTTATTTTGGACTTGTGTAACCGTTTATTTCTTTCAATAAATTTTGTGTTTTGTTATTTGACCAGAACACTACCTTCCAAAAAATGGACCTCCTTTGATACCACTTTGTGATATATCAAAATAAGGTTCCACTCAAAATTTCCCTGAGCCCGGTTGGCCACATGGCCTCAAACGCATCTCCCCAAATGTTAAAGACTGCCAACTAGAAATAAGGGACTAGAGTGTGTCTGTGGGAAGACTATTCCATAATTACCAGAGTAGAACACAATGGATAAATATGATAATAGGTAAATAGTATAATAAATATAAGTAAACATATGGGATAACATAAATATACACTAAAGACATTGGACCAATAACCCACCACAACGGAAGTAGACATTAATATTAAACAAAAGAAGAAAATTATAGGAATAATAAAAATTTGATTATAATGTATTTAACGTGTCTAAAAAATAGAAAACAAGTATACATGGTAGCTGGAAACACATTCTATATGAAATAAGAAAAAATATTCCAAAAACTATCCAAGCATCCCAAGTGCTGGCTTGGTCATCTGCCACCAAACTTCATCCTAAAAAAGAAAGCAAGATTAGGTGTCTAAAGAAGGATGCTTCCCCTTATCAGAACCAATGTACATATAGTCTGATCAGGTACCAATGGAATCCTGAATAGGGTGTGAGATAAATATTAGTAGTCCACCACCAACAGTGTCTATAACATCCATTCCATGTAATATAAACTGAAATAGTGTGATGGAATGAATATATAATAGTAAAGTGGTAGAGTAATGTAAATACCCATGTACTTGATTTAAACTCATCCACTTTCTAATCATTTAACCATTTTATTTATTAGTTATGTTCTGGTTTATATTGTAAGTTACATGAGGTATAACCATCACTGATATCATAACATGATAATAATAATAATAATAAAGGACCCAAGGTATGACAAGGAATCCATGATGGTGATAGTAATGAAAGAGGATCAAAGGTAATAACTAATACATCCTTTTCCTCAGGGGTCAGTCCAAATTAGTAATAATATGTATCCTAGATAAATTGGTTGTGTGTAATTCAAGAGGAATCACCCAAGGTATTTCACTATAATATGATTCTAACCAAGTCTAAGAAATTTCATCCAAGGTAAAACGGGTAAGCGATGATTGGGACCAATGGGTGTACCCATGGTGCCACATGTTCATAGCCATCATGTTGGATCTAAGGAGTATATCCAAATAATCCTATAATGAAAATTAAGGGATCCTATGGTGTCATACCAAGAATCGACAAGTAGACAAAGATCAGGTTCCAAGATGGGTCTCACCATTGGAAACCAACATCCTTGAATCGAAATGGAATCCACAAGTGCTCAAGAATTCCCTCAAGAATCCAAGGATATCTCATATCTAAACACTCCTACAATAATGAATATATAAATATATTGTATTCACCATATTCTAGATTTATTTAATTAATTATACCATGTAATACTCATTCCTCTTAATAAGTCATTTGGTCCATTCCCTCACCTTTTAAACAAGTGACAAGGCTAGAGGTACATGAAACCATCCATTGGTTGATATAAGTTATAATCAATTCATTGGGTTCACTATACTACCTTCCATTTATCATGTCAAGGTGTATTATGGATGTTCATCCAAACCATTCAATTAAATTCAATAAAGCTAATTCATATACATAGTATACTTTATATTCATAATTTCGATTCATTAATTATATTGAAACACATAACTCAGAAGGGTCAATGGAAATTATCATAAATAAGGATAAATAGTAAAATTCATAATTCATTTTATTAATTAAGGGCTTACCATTAATAGGTTCAATCCATAACACACCCTAATAGTGTCGCAAATGAACACAAAAAACTACTAAAGGCATAATCAAAGGAAAACACCCTACTTAGGGTGGTTGACATTGAGTAAGTAAACTCCAAATATGAATAACATACATAACAAGGGTCTTAGAATACGATTCTAATGATTATAATCAAGGCATGTGAAATTAATAGGCCATGCCCAATGAAATCAGAGCATGCACAACTACAAAAATTTATGAAATAGATAAACTTTAGGGATGATTCATGGAGCACCTAACTTAAGATGGTATGACTCTCCTCATCCAGTATTAGCCTTTAGTTTGTATTGGATCAAAAGAGATCTGAAGAATGAACCAACACCCTAAAAATAAATCATATGATCCTAAATCTAAATAGCTTCATTGAGGAAAAGAAGAATGATGAACAACTAAAAAGGAATTGGGTATATAGGAATATGCCTCAAAAATGATAAATGAGGATATAATAAAACTTTGGATCAGAGATCGGGATCAAAATATATCAAAAAGGGGTTTGAGAGCTCAAAGAGGGAGAAGGGAGAGCATGTTGTCCACTGGAATGAGCCAAGGAGGAAGGATGGTAAAAATATTGGATCATTAAGAGTGTGTTCGTAATTTCAACCCAAAAACAGAGGTTCATACTTTGGCTACCTGGTTTTCCAAACTATGCACCAACCATACAAGGCTCACTACCTTGGAAGGGAACTTTCTTGGTTAGGCTACACAGTTAGGGAAACTATGTGTCAACCATGTGAATCTCCAATGATAAAAACTACAAACATTTTGCATGGGCATGTGACCCCTGACACACATATAGGAAAAAATGTGCACTTCTATTTACCCCAATGTCCATAATTTTAAAATTAGGAGATACCATGAGATTTGGGTCACACGATTTCTATTAACCATGCGGCCTAGTGTTTTTCTCCACCGGTTGGGGTTCTGAGCTCCGAACAATCCCTTAAAACCCCTAAAGCCTTCATAAACTTATTAGGTATCCATATTAGTTCCAAAATAAAAAATTACACCAAATTTAAAAGGATCCATACCTTAGATAAAAATTAGTTTCTTACAATAGATTCATAATCTCAATTCAATTCCCCATTTAAAAGATATCACTGAACGAACATGCGAGAATAAATTAATATTTATTTAACTAAATATTTAATATTCCACCAAAATTTGAATGGCTCGGAATTAAACCAAATTCCTATTCTAGTGTAATAACCCTATTTGAGACCAAAAAAGTTGACAACAAATTCTCCATGATCATCTACTAGGGTAAAATGACCATTTTACCCCTCACGGGCCTTAAAACCCATAAAATCAAATTTCTACTCATTTTCTCAACCCAGAAAAACATGTGTCATTACAAACAACTTATTTTTTTCTTTCAATTTCTAGTTATAAACCATATTTATCTTTAAAATAATTTTCATGTTCCATTGATCACACTTACACTAGGGATTGTGCCTCCACCTTATTTATGCACCTCTTTAAACAAGTTACAAATATTTAAATCATATGGGGAGAGGATTACTTCCATTCCCACAAGTTAAGAAGGATGGTGAGTCATAGTGGACCACAATTTTCTATTTATCCTTCTACTTGGAGTCCTTTTTTAGATTTAAAATTTATTTTATGGAATCTAATCAATTTTCAACTTCTTTGGGATTTTTATTTTCTTCACAAACACAAAAAATATATATTTTTCTTACTTGGGTACTTTTACCATAAATAATTTCTTAAAAAAGTATAGATTGGTCCTTCCTTATATAATTACCATTAAATCATGTATATAATTTTTTATATCTTTCTTCAGAATCTACTAGTTTTTTCCTTTTCTTAGGAATGGACATGAATCTATTCTACTCATTCTTGGGAGAGGGTTTATCATAACCAATACCAAATTTTTCCATTAGAAAATGGTATTTGTGAAATTATAATCTTTTCATGTTTCATCTCTGATATGGAATATTTATTCATAATTTCATTGATACTTACTGATGTATATTCAAATAATAAATTCAAAACATCTTTGAGTTTGGGCTTACCCTTGTCAATACGTTATTCAATTTCTTTATTGGATAATATTAATTACTCTACTAATTGTTGGATTTTTTTTACTTATTATCACAATATAAGAATTTAAATATTCCTTGAGTACCTTCCCATAAGACATATCATCCTCTAATACTTGAGATATTTTTTCCTGCGTGTTGATCTTCTCCTTTATATTCATTTTAATTTAAGAAATAGAATCTTTGAAGAAATTATTTTCTGTTAATAGGATCTATTTCTCCTCAACCAAATTTTATAGGTTTTTAGAAAGCTCATCATTCTTGGTCTTGAAGATTTTAAATTATTTTGAGTTTGGACTCCTTCACTTGACACTATATTTGAATTTCTCCACCTTTCCAAGAATAACCTTTAGTTTTTCTTATGAACCATTATTTTCAATTAGATTAGTGGCCACTTCAACAAAATTTTTTTAGGATTTTCATCTTATCAACTTCCATTCCTAATACTTTGATCCAAGTCTCATAAAACTAGTTCTCCTCATTAATTTTCAGATTTTCATGTTTTAACTACTGATATGTCTCCTCTTATTGGTGGGAAACATTTATTTTTTGCTTCCATGGGTCTTCCAAATCATCAATAGTCTCAAATTCACTTTCCATATCAATCTCCTCTTTCATTACTATAGGATCATTAAATAGATAAATAAACTCACAAAATGAATCATTAATACCTTCATTTTAAATTTTGTTGGATTCCTTTAATAGGATATCACACTTTCTAAAAATAGTTCTACAATATGATATTCCTCTAGACTTCTGCTTATTCTTTTTCCCTTAAAACATAAGGTGGTTTTCACTTACTAGTTTCACCTCTTGACCAATATTTCTTGTTTTTTTCCATATAGTCCCTCTAATTTAATCCTCAAATATTTATATAACTTGAAAATAAAAAACATATAGTAAATATAAACTTTTAGAGAATCCATTAAGGTTTTTTTACAGAATCATAAAAATCTAGATTTATTTGATATTTTTTAAACACAACTCCACATCTTCTTAATAGAAAAAATCCCTTCTTACCCAAATTCTTAGGTGACTTCCATAACTTCTTCCATATATTCCATGAAATCAATTTTCCACATTTGAAATTTTATTCCATTAAAAATGGAAACTTTATAATTTAATTCATTTACGAAATAACTTTCAAAAAATACTCCTTTGGTTGAACACTCAGTCAAAACCTAGCTTTGATACCAATTAAGAGGTCCCCAAGGCACCTGGAGAGGGGTTGTGAATTAGGGTTTGATGAATTTAATCACTTTTAGACTTCTTGGAAAATTATTATTTATGGATATTATTCCCAAAATGGTTAGGAAATATTTTTAAATAATCTGAAATATTAACTTTTACTCCACCTCACCAAAATATATTAAAATATAAAGAAATGTATGTAGGGATACAATCGTTTTCACTTGGTTCACGACTATGGGATACTCCAAGGAGCATACAATCTACAGTGTGTTTATGCACTAATTAACCACTAAACTCCATGATATTAATTGGATTTATGGTCACTCCATGTCTAGGATAGTTTCCTTAAAATAGTTTTTAGTCTCAAGGGTACATCTAACCCAAAGCATAATACTTTATATCCTTCTTCATGTATTGATTAAGGGTAGGATTTCTCCCACAATTTATAGACATATAGCTTAATTTATGTTTAGAAACATATAGGCTAGATGAATAATCATATATATATATTTTCTCTTCTAAACTCCATGTGTTTTTTATTCATAAATTATTATGAAATCTCCTTTAAAGAGAAAATTATTTTCTTACAAAAAATATCTAGAACTTATTCATCCTAGTGTGAATTCTGGAATCATATTCTTCACTTCACGGTAGTGATTCGTCTATTTTATTCTATTTTAGAAATATTTTCAATTATTTCCAACCTATTTATACTTTTTTCCATCCCTTCATCTAGAATTAATCACATTATTTATATTCATATATAAATTTTATGTTCTCTCTTTTTGTCACAGAAATATTTGTTCTTGTTTTATTCTAGCATATTCCCTCTCTATTTTCAGTAAGGAGATTTTATTTTTCAATAAAACATAAACCAATACTACCTTGAATTTATACTGATTCAATGTTATCTCTCATACCATCTTTATGATAATATTCACCATAGAAATCCATTTGGTTTATTGAGACTCAAATAATAACTACCAAGGAGTTCAAGAGCCACCAAATAAGAAAAAATGATCATAATATCTAGAAATTTAAACCTTATCTATGAAAATATATTCAAACTGTATTAGTTTTTGACACTACAGCATTTTGTAGTGAATCTTAAGTAAATTCCTTCAATATGATCAACACCATAGCCATTGGCCTTTCAAATTTCACCTTGGAAACTTGATGTTCAACATTCATAGTAAAACTATTTAAACTTTAACACAATGGAATGTTTGGGAAGAAAATATCCTTCAATGAATTTCCATGAATAGTTATATCATGAGCTTTATTATGATCATTTTGGGATCCCCATTTTTCATAGGTGAAAATTCATGTCAAATCATTCAGCTCCATGGTATAGACTTCTTCTGATCTTCATTTTAGCACCCTAACATGAGTTGGGATCAACCTTTACATAGACTGAGTATTTAAGATCCCCCTTTATTTATGAATCGAAGTACCTTTACATAGCTTCAATCTATATCTAAAATTCTATTCTCTATGATGTGTTTAAAAACTAATAGCTGTTTTGGCTTCAAATTACCCACACACAACATAAACACTTATGTTTATATAAGCATTATAATTCCAAGGTGACCTTTAGATATAAGTATTATTACCTTTAGATCAGTTTTTTTGGATGAAACATGAAAAATTATACAATATGGAACTCTTCACCATTTATTACATGTGGATTTAAAAGTTAAAATTTCAATGGAAATTCCCACTATAACTTCATCCAGCTATTTATAAACTTAAAACGTCTTCACCACATTCACCATGGTGTAGAATAATTCATGGTGAATGTTTCCTTAACCCATGAACATCCATTTATTACAAGATAATTCCACTAATATTTAGTACCCAAAATGTGGAAACTATAGAAGATATTTCCATTATACATACTATCATACTTTATCTCTATTGGGTCCAATAGAACCAATCACTAAAAACTAATTTGTGTGAACAAAAAACTCAATTTTATTATCTCAAATTTCTAAAGGGATAATATGAGTCCATAAAAATCCTCTAAGAATCACTTTATCTATATCCATAACTTATTATCACTTGGAGGGTTCCAAAAATCTTCTATATTATCAACAAATCCAACACAAACCCTCAGGGATTCCAACACTATTACTATTATACTGAAGATAAAGTAAAGGAAAAGAATGAATATATTTCTTCAAAAATTGATGGATTTATATCATTTTAATAATAATGTGATAAAGTCTAGTGATCACTTGGAAGACCAAGATGAAAAAAATGAAGGGTAATAGGTCGACACATTGTTGCATTAGCCAATAGAGGGATTTGAAGACTTGTTCATAGGAGTGTGGAGGACCACATGCACACTTGAAGTAGTAAATGTAAAGAAATGATCATGAGACTATAAAAGGAGAATATTTTCAGGAGATATAATCAACTAATGGGTTCCATTATAAATAAATAATTAGGAGGTGTCCACTAGATTCACTTATGATAAATAATTTTGAGATATTTTTTGTTAATATTTTCAAGAGAAAACTTTTAATTATAATAATTTTTTTCTATTGTAAATATAGGTCTTAAGAAAAAAATTTATCCTAAAAAGGAGTAGGATATCACATTGAGGACAAACCTTTTAAATCCTTTTTCAATTTCTCTAATTTTATTTGCATCTATACAAGATAGGTTGATACAATAAGAACAAGTAGATGAAGATATTAATTGGTCATATAGGTTGGTTTAAATGAAATAAATCATAAACATAAAGGGATTGATGATTAACCCCTCCCCCTCTTAGTGATCTCACCTTACCTGGGAACTTTATTTGGTATCATAGATGAATAGGTTTCCTTTGAAAGATCAAACCCTGACTGAAGCCAAAGATGGATATTTGGAATTCAGTCAGCAATATATGAGTTCTTACTTGCAATGATAATTATTATCATGGATGGATGAATAAGATGATTCCAAACCTTATATCTCTTTTCCTAAAAGTTGTATATACATCCAAAGTGTAATTTACACTATAGGAAAGAGATGACCCCATAACTTAAGAAAAGAAGATAAATCTTGAAGTGGATGGGAAAGGTAAAAAAACCATCCTTTAATCTAAGTTTAACAAATTATACACTAAGGTAATGGGACTTAAAACTGACAAGGATATATGAGATAATGTCAAAAATATGTATAAAGGAAAAGTAAGATAAGTTGTAAGATATCTTGATGGTTTATGATGAGAATATATATGACTGTTTTATCATGATTAATGAGATATTTAGACATATCATAGTTTTGTAAGATAATCTAGTTTGTTAAACTATTTTAAAGAATATGTTGAGGAATTTCCTTGATATATTCTACAAAAATATATCATCCATAGAGGAGATAAGAGACCCATCCCTTGATGAGTTACACAACACCCTATTTAACTATTAAATGATGAAAGAACTTTTCTTTAAAAATAAAGAAAAGGGGGAATCATAATTCAAATCAATGAAAAAACTAATGTTTAAAGAAAGAAAGGTTGAATTTTATGCTGATTTAGAATGTGATGATGAATGAATTAGAGATAATAAGAAGGAATAAACATTTATCTGCAAGAAAATATTAAGATATAAAGGAAAATGAAAATTCATTCTTTCTCTAAAATTTTATAATTTTGGATACATTGGATATTTTTATATAGACTTCCTAAAGAAGAAATATTCTTAAACTAAAAGTGATGATGAGGAATATATTTTTTCTTGAATAAAACCTATAAGAATAAAGAAAAGTGGATTTATAAATAATAAGTTGTCTTCAAATTTTTTTTGAAGAAATATGATGAGTATTTAAGAGAGTGAACACTCATCAACTTTGATTGAATCATAATATTAAGGAATCTCTCAAAATCATAAAACCTCCATATCTCAAGTTAAGAAGCATGAATACACATCAAGTAGTGATATGGAGGAAGGAGATGGATACAATGTGAATATGATAAGATCAAAACTTATTTTATGCCTTGAGAAAAATACCAAACTCAAGAAGATAGTAAGGATTCTCAAAAAGGAGGGGAGAAAAGTGTATGAGAAGGAGAGTGATCTCATAGAGAAGATTAAAGTTTAAAAGTTTAATATTATAGAACATGATAATATTTTAGAATATATTAATGAAAAATTGGTTATAAAAGAATAAGGGACACATGAAGAATAATCTAGGTTTCTTAAATCATAAAAACCCTTGAAGGTGATGAGAGAAAGTTATAAAAAAGATGAGTAAATTTAAAATGTGTCATAATAATATACTAAAAACATCATTCCAATAAAAACTACATGTTATTTCTATTTTATCAAGTGATATTGAATCTACTTTTCTAGTTATGCATATTTTGAAACTCAAACCAGATATGTATGAAATAAATAAAGTCATAAAATATATACTCCTATAAAAAGAAGGTATGGATATTAGTTTACAAAGGAATAAATCCTAAGAAAAAAAGTAAAACCAAATTCAGAGTACAAATGTATAGTAATTAGATCTTAATAGCTAGAGCCATCAACATTTTTGAAGATTAAGCTTTAAAGGATATTTTTTGTGTTGTTTAGAATTTGTATACATGGTCTATAGAGACTAATATAATATTTCACTTCCAAATAATTGATATGAATCAAGGAGGAGTATATCATAAAATAAAATAAGAAGCCCAATTAGAAGTAGAAACACTCTTAGAAGATAGAAGTTTTAAAATGGAAAATTTGTAAGTATTCTTACACAAAATAAATATGATTTTCTAGTGTAAATTTATATAATGTGTGACAAAAAATCTATGTTGAATTTTTCATGAAAATAATTCCAAGAAATGATTTAAATTTGGATGAAGTAAAGTGAGATCAAAGTGGAAGGAGGATCGCTAAGAACTCTGGTCAAGGTAGTTCTTTTCAAAATATGAAGGTGAAAAACTCATAAGGGAATTATTATTATAAATATAGTCAAGAAATTTCACAATAAGTAAAAAGGTTTTAAAAATTTGATAACCATGAAGATTATGAGATTTTGTGTGGAATAGTTTATCAAGATGGATATACTTCATAATTTAATTCATTAATGATACCATCTCAGCCTAAAAATCTAAAAAAAGAATAAATGGGTATGTGGTGATGGGTGTGATTTTGTGTCTCACAATGAAAATATTCTACACAAAGTGGAAATTAAAAGGAGAAAAGAGACCATTTATCCCATGAAGTCTCATAAAATAAAACTTAGAAAATATGACATGAAGATATCTTCAAAAGATGAAGCTAGAATAACTATAAATCCCTAGTTTAGAGGAAGAACTTAGACTTAAAGGTATCATTAACTAGTAATGGAACCCCTCATTATTCCCTTATCATTTGTATTCATATAATAACATGAAGTGAATTTAAGGAATTAAAATAAATGGGGGAGTTGGATGAGTTTTTCATAGTTGGATAGAAAACAAACTATCAATCATTGAGTATTATAATGGCCATAATAAAGAGGAAATGAGTGCATATCTTAATGAAAAAAAGGCAAGGAAAATATTCCAAAGGTGTGTTAATTCATGAAATCTATAATTTATGGATAGATTTTAAAACATTAAATTAAGGTATGCTAATCAAAGTTTCAATCCTTAGTTTGATTATATCAATTTTTTTTTAAAAATGGGGTGTTGGTTTATAAAAAACATAGATAAATGGGTAGTTTTATCCATTATAAACATGAATTGCTTTGACATGTTTGTTAAGATGAGTGTATGATATATTATTTCCTGATAAATCATATCAAGTATCACCTAAAATGAAAATTTGATAATGGTATCATATTCATGATAATTTATGGATATATTTTGAATACCTTGACTACTCAATCTTATTTTCTATACTGGGGTAGCCCACATAGACTTAGAGTTAATTAAATAAAGTATCATAGATAATAAAACATGTGGTTCAGATCCTATAAATTAATTCATGTTGAAAAAAATCCAAATTTGGAGGATAATTTTTTTGAAGACAAGTGGGATCCAACCCCTATAAACACCTTTTTATTTATTATCAATAATGGGGGTAATAAAAGAGTTTAAGTACATATATTGACAATAAATTTTAATGGTATTTACAAAAAATATAAAATGTGATTGAATATCACATGTTTTGGATAGTATTTTTTTTTGAAATAATAAGTTTTGTTGTGATGGTGATAAGACTGTCAATAAGTGTTGAGGAATTTTTAAATAATTTGATATAGCATCCTACCTTTTTATCACATAAACTTTCATTACATTTTACAAAACCGAGGATCTTTAAGGTTTAGTGTCTTGGAAACCAGGAACTTAAAACATGAAAACATAAAAGATTCTTCTTAAACACTTGAAAGGCTTCTCCTCATGGTCATCCTAGGTTCATTACTACATCTCATAACCTGGGGACATACATCAAAAGAAAGGGTGAGCAGAAGGCCCAGTAAGGGAAACAAGAGAAACCTTTTACATGTGAACTTGAGATACTTCAATAAGGTCATGAAAAGAACATTAAGGCATGAGAAAGAAATCATGAGGCATATCATAATAAAAATAACATTTTTCATAACTTTAAGATGTGTCTGCAACATTTAATATTGACAATCATTTCGTTTCACCAAGGTCCATCCCCAAGGTGTCATTAAAAATTACCAAGTTTATTCACCAAGGTATTAGTCTAAAAAGTCATCTCTAGAGATTAGGTCTTTACCCAATGCATTGGAGCGCTATCTGCGTGCACCATTTACATGTCTTTATTATCATGTGATCCACATATATCATCATAAATCATTTCATAAACAACCCATATATCATAAAATAAATGGGTTTCATTTCATAATCACAACGTTTTAAAAACTGCTTTAAAGACATGATCTTTATGTCACTTTAAACCCACAGAACAGGGAAAGCGGTTTTCATGTATGTAAATCCCAGAATTTAAAATAGAACATTTTGATATATATGTGAATACCCTTGTATAAATAATAGCTTTGAGTATTCACTTACTAACATAAAATAATTTTGAGATAAAGAGGGAGGCATTTTGAGACGAAAACTATGCAGCATAACGTCTATGATACATGGTTTTAGAAAAAGTTGGAAAGAGAGGGGACATGGTTCACCCACTAAAAAATGATACATAAAAAAGTAGGGGAACAAAATATAAAGTATTTAAGAACATGGTAATGAAATTTGAATGATATACCATTTGAAACGAAGAACATGAAAGGAAGACAAAAATAAGATTTCTCTTATGAGAATTCGGCAGCCTAACGACGTCACTTAAAAATTCCAAAAATGGATTGATGAGATCAAATAGGGTCTCTCATCATATGAAAATACAAGATAAGTATGATAGATATATATATCATACCCCAATATAATGTAACTTGAAATACTTGACAAGAAAATAGAACTTGAAAATGAGAAGGGTGAAAGAGTCCCTTAAACATTCAGCAGCCTAACGACGCCACTTAAAACTTCAAAATACTGAATTGAAGAGATCAAATGGTGTCTCTCATAATATGGTCATAAAATATCAGTATGATATATATAGAGATCATACCCCAAAATAACAAAAAGAAACATGAAAGGATTGACATGAAAGTAGAACTTCAAAACGAGAAGGGTGAAGAACCACTTAAAAATTTGGCATCCTAACGGCGCCACTTAAAACTTCAAAATACTGAATTGAAGAGATAAAATGGGGTCTCTCATCATATGATCATAAAAGATAATTATGATAGATATAGATATCATACCCCAACATAACAAAAAGGAACTTTAAAGAATTGACATGAAAGTAGAACTTCAAAACGAGAAGGGTGAAGAACCACTTAAAAATTCGGCAGCCTAACGGCGCCACTTAAAACTACAAAATACTGAATTGAAGAGATCAAATGAGGCCTATCATCATATGATCATAAAAGACAAGTATGATAAATTTAGAGATCATACCCCAACATAATAAAAAGGAACTTGAAATACTTTACATGAAAATAGATCTTGAAAAAAATGGGAAGGGAGAAAGAATCCGTTATAAAAATTTCGGCAGCCTAACGACGCCACTAAAAACTTCATAAAAAGAAATAATGAGAGTAAGAGGGGATCTATCATTATGTGAACATGAAAATGGAAGTAAGAGGAGTATACAAGAACACCCTTTAACATAGGAACATGGAGCATAAAAGAAATTACATAAAAGAGATTTCTTGAAAAGAAAGAGAGAGATCAGATCCCTTACCTTAAAATGTAACTCTTAAAACTCAAAGGTTTGGACCTTGAGGGCTTGAGGGAACCTTGGGAGGACTCCTAGGGAGTTAAGGATACCATAACTTCTTTTAGGATGGTTTTGGAGTCGAAATTATGAGAGGAGGGCTTGGTATTTATAGGGAAAGTGAGGGGACAAGGCATTAATGGCCAAGGGACACCTCACATGTGCTTTTCTGAAAACCATGTGCTCTCCCATGATATTTACCATTAAGTTTGGCCACATGGAGAACCCAATACAAATATCCATCACCTTAGGTCGGCCAAACCTTAAAATATCTCATGACATCACCATGACACAGTTATGATGTCACTAAACATACCGAAACCCTAAAACTGTATTTTTACTATTCACTGAAAATTCAACTTTCTCAGAAAAATCCCAAAATTTCACAATAACCAAATATCAATGCTCTGATTTCAAAAATGAACTCCATTTTATAAAAATAATTTTCTAAATATTTTTAATTTTATTTTTAAATAAATAAACTATTCACCGAAAATTCATTTTTTTCAGAAAAAACCCCAAAAATTACCTTAACATAATATTGATTCTCTGAGTTCAAAAATGAAATCCATTTTATAAAAATAATTTTCTAAATAATTTTAATTTAACTTTTAATTAAAAAACACTATTCACCCAAAAAAAACCAATACTTGAATAATAATTTATGAAACCGTTATTTAACCATTTTATTGAATCACATTACTTAATCAAGGTGCCCAGATTATTTTAAAACTTTCTTTAAGTGAGATTACTAATCCATTTGGTCAAATTACTAATCCTAAGCGTAAAATCACTATTCATAATTTACTATTCATCAAAAATCAAGTTGATCTTATTAGACTCTAAATTTTGTACTGAACATAATTGTAGAAGAGCATTTTTTTGAAAATCATTACACATTTTTAATTATTTAAGGTTTAAATAAACATTTTTTAAAATATCCTTTATCTAAAATTCACCAAAAATATGCATACTATATTTATCCGGACATTTGAAAATTGATAAACTTCATCAGCAAAAGAAGTCCCAATTTTTATTTAAAACAAAGGATTACACAAGGCAGTTACGGTCTCCTTACATAGCCCCTTATCACACCAGCACAAGACCTAAGTGTAAGGTGTTCTAAGGTGAGAGAATCTGAGGGAGGCTTGGCAAACATTGCACGAGTAGTAATTTCTATCAGTTTGAACTTCTTGCAAAGGCGATTCCGTTCTAGCTTCACACGATGAAGTTCGGCTTGGGTTTGGTCCAGAGCAATGCCCAGTGGTGCTACCTCCTTCCCAAGTTCTGTTAGATGGGCTTCGATCGGTCCAAGACTACTGGGTGAGGGCATCGAATCTTCTTTCTATAATAATTAACCAAGATTACTTGTATTTAGAGACAATAATCAAAACTTTTAGTTTCCATGGGTCATATTGACCAATGGTCATATAACAGTCAAAACCCAATGGTCTCATTTTAATTATACTCATGTTATCAAATGAAACATTTTTGTTGAGTATAAAAAATAAAATAAAATGACACATAAAATTAGGAAATAATATTTATTCAAAATTTCAGGTTGTTACAATCTTCCCCCCTTAATAAATTGCGTCCTTGCAATTTTTAAAACTGAGTTTTGAAATTTCATTGAAAGTCCCACACCGGAAAAGGACTCAGTAAAACTATTACTTTAAAAGAAATAAATGGAAGTAAAAAGGTCACCCAAGTTAACCCATACTAGGATTCCATGTAGGAAAACATGGACATGGAAGAAAAAACAAAAAGTCAAGTTTTAGGGGAGAGTGATAGAAAACATGATTAGGAGAAAGTTAACCATAAGAAAATCCCAAAATTATGATATGTGTAAACGGTATTTGATTACCTAGTAGGAAACATAAACCAACAACGTTTTTGTTTTACGTTCCTTTTCATAATTTTAAGGAATTGATTTACTACATAGAACCAAACATAAGAAAATATACCTACCTTCATGTAAAGTTTCATCCTTTAACAAGTTTCTACCTAAACTAATCTTTTCTCCAAATTATGAGCATTCAAAACTACTTGGTCTCATCAAGACACAAGAATAATCTTCTAGAGAATCACATAATCCACAAAAGATTAACTATCTATTTCTTCTATCTTTAAACATTATCCCCAAAATCATAAAGGGTAAGGTAAAAAAAATCTTGAAAAAAAAGAATCCCATAGGAAGGGAAAATACTTTTAAATCTTCAAAGTTCCATGGTACTACCCAAAGTTCATCATAGACCATTCCATAAATAACTGTTCTTAAAATTCCTCAAAATAAACCAAACTAAGATTGAAACCCAAATACAAGAAGAATTTGATAACATAGTCTTCCAAAATAAACTTTATTGTTCATATCCAAAACACATCAACCACTCCTAACATCTTATAACAAAAGTAGCTAACCTAAACATATTTTACCCAAGATAGGTTAATCATTCCCATAAGTAACCTAAATTACTATAAGTCCACCTTAAATTCATCAATTCTTCAAAATATAAGTCAACCTTACTCCTCAATGAAAATACCGTAGTAATCTATTTACCTCGATCATATAGGGTCCCCAAAATAGTGAACGTCTTCCAAAAATAAAAATCATATTTTAATCCCCTAATCATCCCTGTCATATTAATATGACAATCATCGCATTCCCTATCACATTGGTTGTTGGGACATGTTCTCCCATTTCCCACCATTAACTAAGAAGAGAAAGCATAATTAGGGGCTTAAGTACTTAGCCAATAATCATGAAAAGGAACTAAAAGCATATAAGGATAAATTGTAGAAGAAAATTATACCCTAACTTGTGATCCCCTAGGTTCCTATCTAGGTTATCCATGATCATATATTCTTATGTGAATCTTTATTTTATTTTATATTTGTTCCTTTAACAATGGTTCATACTAAGCTTATGAATTTACCAAAGCATATCCCTCAGGAGTGTCGTAACCAAGAGTGCAGCAAGGACCGTTTTCGTGTACCAGTTCCCGTTCGAGTCTAGCTCAAAGTGGTGTTGTTGGGTTTTATCCCTATGTACATCTGTGCCAGAGCCACCTCTACCTGCTTTTATTCAGACAGGGATGTATTTTCTTGGCAACCCCTTACTCAATACTCACCAAAATACAAGGAAGATTTCCTATATTTAAACTTTTCTATAGGGTTCTTCCTAGAGTTTTCATATCCTAATTTACACAAATAAATAAACCATCCTTTGATACCAACTATAGCATCCCGCCTTTTTATCACATAAACTTTCATTACATTTTACAAAACCGAGGATCTTTAAGGTTTAGTGTCTTGGAAACCAGGAACTTAAAACATGAAAACATAAAAGATTCTTCTTAAAAACTTGAAAGGCTTCTCCTCATGTTCATCCTAGGTTCATTACTACATCTCATAACCTGGGGACATACATCAAAAGAAAGGGTGAGCAAAAGGCCCAATAAGGGAAACAAGAGAAACATTTTACATGTGAACTTGAGATACTTCAATAAGGTCATGAAAAGAACATTAAGGCATGAGAAAGAAATCATGAGGCATATTATAATAAAAATAACATTTTTCATAACTTGAAGATGTGGCTACAACATTTAATATTGACAATAATTTCGTTTCACCAAGGTCCATCCCCAAGGTGTCATTAAAAATTACCAAGGTTATTCACCAAGGTAACAGTCTAAAAAGTCATCTCTAGAGATTAAGTCTTTACCCAATGCATTGGAGCACTATCTGGGTGTACCCTTGAAATGTCTTTATTATCATGTGAGACACATATATCATCATCAATAATTTCATAAACAACCCATATAGCATAAAATAAATGGGTTTCATTTCATAATCACAATGTTTTAAAAACTGCTTTAAAGACATGATCTTTATGTCACTTTAAACCCACAGAAAAGGGAAAGCGGGTTTCATGTATGTAAATCCCAGAATTTAAAATAGAACATTTTGATATATATGAGAATACCCCTGTAGAAATAAGATCTTTGAGTATTCACTTAATAAAATAAAATAATTTTGAGATAAAGAGGGAGGCATTTTGAGACGAAAACTATGCTATACCATTTGAAACGAAGAACATGAAAGGAAGACAAAAATAAGATTTATCTTATGAGAATTCGGCAGCCTAACGGCGTCACTTAAAACTTCCAAAAATGGATTGATGAGATCAAATAGGATCTCTCATCATATGAACATACAAGATCAGTATGATAGATATATATATCATAACCCAATATAATGTAACTTGAAATACTTGACAAGAAAATAGAACTTGAAAATGAGAAGCGTGAAAGAATCCCTTAAACATTCAGCAGCCTAACGGCGCCACTTAAAACTTCAAAATACGGAATTGAAGAGATCAAATGGGGTCTCTCATCATATGGTCATAAAATATCAGTATGATAGATATAGATATCATACCCCAATATAACAAAAAGGAACTTGAAAGAATTGACATGAAAGTAGAACTTCAAAACGAGAAGGGTGAAGAACCACTTAAAAATTCGGCAGCCTAACAGCGCCACTTAAAACTTCAAAATACTGAATTGAAGAGATAAAATGGGGTATCTCATCATATGATCATAAAATATCAGTATGATAGATATATAGATCATACCATAACATAAAAAAAAGGAACTTGAAAGAATTGACATGAAAGTAGAACTTCAAAACGATAAGGGTGAAGAACCACTTAAAAATTCGGCAGCCTAACGATGCCACTTAAAACTACAAAATACTGAATTGAAGAGATCAAATGGGGCCTATCATCATATGATCATAAAATACCAGTATTATAAATTTAGAGATCATACCCCAACATCAAAAAAAGGAACTTGAAATACTTTACATGAAAATAGATCTTGAAAAAAATGAGAAGGGAGAAAGAATCCGTTATAAAAATTTCGGCAGCCTAACGGCGCCACTTAAAACTTCATAAAACGAAATAATGAGAGTAAGAGGGGATCTCTCATTATGTGAACATGAAAAGGGAAGTAAGAGGAGTATAAAATAACACCCTTTAACATAAGAACATGGATCATAAAAGAAATTACATAAAAGAGATTTCTTGAAAAGAAAGAGAGAGATCAGATCCCTTACCTTAAAATGTAACTCTTAAAACTCAAAGGTTTGGACCTTGAGAGGTTGGGGGAACCTTGGGAGGACTCCTTGGTAGGTAAGGAGACCAGAACTTTGTTGAGGATGGTTTTGGAGTCGAAAGGATGAGAGGAGGGATTGGTATTTATAGGGAAAGTGAGGGGACACGGCATTAATGGCCAAGGGACACATCACATGTGCTTTTCTCAAAAACCATGTACTCTCTCATGATATTTCCCATTAAGTTTGGCCACATGGGGCCCCCAATACAAATATCCATCACCTTAGGTCGTCAAACCCTTAAAATATCTCATGAAATCACCATGACATAGTTATGATGTCACTAAACATACCGAAACCCTAAAACTGCATTTTTACTATTCACTGAAAATTTAACTTTCTCAGAAAAATCCGAAAATTTCACATTAACCAAATATCAATGCTCTGATTTCAAAAATGAAATCCATTTTATAAAAATAATTTGCTAAATATTTTTAATTTTATTTTTAAATAAATACACTATTCACCGAAAATTCATTTTTTTTAGAAAAAACCCCAAAAATTACCTTAACATAATATCGATGCTCTGAGTTCAAAAATGAAATCCATTTTATAAAAATAATTTTCTAAATATTTTTAATTTAATTTTTAATTAAAAAACACTATTCACCCAAAAAAACCAATACTTGAATAATAATTTATGAAACCATTATTTAACCATTTTATTGAATCACATTATTTAATCAAGGTGCCTAGATTATTTTAAAACTTTCTTTAAGTGAGATTACTAATCCATTTGGTCACATTACTAATCCTAAGCGTAAAATCACTATTCATAATTTACTATTCATCAAAAATCAAGATGATCATATTAGACTCTAAATTTCATAGTGAACATAAATGTAGAAGACCATTTCTTGAAAATCATTACATATTTTTAATTATTTAATATTTACATAAACATTTTTTAAAATATCCTTCCTCTAAAATTAACCAAAAATATGCATAATATATTTATCCGGACATTTGAAAATTCATAAACTTAATCATAATAAGAAATCCCAATTTTTATTTAAAACAATAGATTACACAAGGCAGTTACGGTCTCCTTACATAGCCCCTTATCACACTAGCATAAGACCTAAGTGTTAGGTGTACTAAGGTGATAGAATCTGAGGGAGGCTCGGCTAACATCGCACGAGTAGTAATTTCGATCAGTTTGAACTTCTCGCAAAGGAGATTCCGTTCTAGCTTCACACGATGAAGTTCGGCTTGGGTTTGGTCCAGAGCAAAGCCCGGTGGTGCTACCTCCTTCCCAAGTTCTGTTAGATGGGCTTCGATCAGTCCAAGACTACTGGGTGAGGCCATCGAATATTCTTTCTATAATAATTAACCAAGATTACTTGTATTTAGAGAAAATAATCAAAACGTTTAGTTTCCAGGGGTCATATTGACCAATCGTCATATAACAATCAAAACCCAATGGTCTCATTTTAATTATAATCATGTTATCAAATGAAACATTTTTGTTGAGTATAAAAAATAAAATAAAATGACACATAAAATTAAGAAATAAGATTTATTCAAAATTTCAGGCTGTTACATTTGAGGTGTTGTGGAGTTCCATCCTTTTTTTTACAATCTTGATGAATAGAATAATTTATGATAAAATGTTTGGATGGATTTTTTGAGATTTAAATTTGAAATTTGGAAGGATGAAGGTTGAGTATGGTTATATAGGAAATTACCCATACTTATATTTTGATCAAGGAAATATAAAGGATAAGACCAAAAAATTAGCTAGCCCCCAAGTTATAACCACCCAAGAAGCTGAAAATTAGAGAAAATTAGGGAATGTTAAAGGAAGTTTAGGGAGGAAGGCTTGTATAAAGATCCTTTGAAGGTTGGAACAAGCATTAGGAGTATAGGTAAGTTCTAGGACTGAAGCACCATACAAGGTGGAACTATGAGCCACCGGGTAGGTTAGTCCTAATGGATTTTTTGGTAGACTGTAGAGGAAACTGGGTAATAAACTAGTACTCCTACTCATCATATTTTTAATTTGGGTGTGGTTTTAGTGATACTTTTAATCATTAAAAACATTCACAATAATGATCAAACAAATTTTCATTTACATCATCTTCCTAAAGTGATTTGTTTCATGACTCGATGGATCCAAGTGAACTGCTCCCACTAATACCATGTTGTAGCATCAATTTGTTGAATAATTGAACACCATGATCATGGTGGGTGTGAAGTAAGAATATATTTGTTATTATGCTTTGGAATAAGTATGAAGTTATTGGGTTAATTAATGTTCCTTTATTAAAGCATGAAGATGAATATGGTGATGATGAAAACATGGATTATGATGTTATGGTGAATTTTGGAGTCCATAAACTTCATCTGAATTATATACATGGATGAAGACAATATAGTTTCTTTGATAAAATATTATCTAAATTTCATAAGTTTATGCATACTAAAATTCCTAATATAATAAGAATAAAATAACTCATATTAAAATGATATCCTTTTATAATATATTGAGCTCATAATACATTAAAGTTATGTGTAATACTTTCAGTGCTACATAAGAATTACTCATAGTCATATAAGAATTTCTTAGGGGGTGTTTTTAATACCTTCATAACCGGAATGTAAGAATTTGTTGCTATGTGTATGACCTCACACTTTATTAAAATTATAGACTTATTAAGACTTATGTATAATTATTAAATGTAAGGAGAATTCTAGAATAATTATTTAGAAGAAAATATAAAATCATATAATTCTTGGTGATGTGTTCCTCATTGATTAAATATCCCAATTATAGAAAGTTTTGATTTTAGATGTTATTAGAAGATGTTATAACAATGAATGAAATATATATAGACTCATACATACATATATGTGGTATTATCAAATGGATATTTTAGAACTATGAACAAGGAAATTATATGATTCCTAAGGAATATGTAATTAAATCAATTAACTCAATTTGAATGAGTTTCAGAGATAAGAATATCCTAACTCAATTAAAGGGAAGTTTCCATATCAATTATAGAAATAATATTCAAGTGATATTCATGATAATTCTATAGAAAATATTAAGGGATAAATAAGAAGAATATGATGAGATTTTAGGACCTTGATACTACTAATCTGAAGTATATTCTTTTGTGCATTGAAGGGGAAGTTGATTATGTCTAGTAAATCCTATTTTTCAAAAAATGAGAAAAAAAACATTTTTACTGCTGTGTTGAAGCTTGAGAAATAAGGTGAAGTAGGAACATATTCTTTCAAAATTAAATATTATTATATTATCAAAAGAAAAAGGTTAGAATAGCCAGTGATCACTTGTAAGACCAGGACTTATAGACTTAGAAGAAAATAAAGCTAATATACTATTTCATAACATGATAGTGGGAGTCGAATACCTATTTATAGGAGTGTACAGGACCACATGGACACTAGCATGATAAATTATAATGAAATGTTCATGAGACTATAAAAAGAGAATATTTTCATGAGATATCTTCAATCAGTGGGAGCCAGTAAAAATAAACCATTAGGAGGCATCCACTGCATTAACTTGTGATTAGGCATTTCATGATATTATCTATCAAGATTTTTTGGAGATATATTTTACTTGTACAAACATTTGTTTTCTAGTGGAAATTTGGATCTCGATAAAATAATCGAACCTAGCAATGAGTAGGATCTCACATTAAGGTCGAACCTTGTAAATCCCCATGTGTTTTATATGCTTTAATCTACTTTCATATGGGAAAGTTAGATACAAAAAATGGATCTATATATCAATCAGTCAAATAGGTTGTTTTAAAGTAAATAAATCATAAAATTTAAATAATCAATAATTAAACCCCTTCCACTTTTATTGATCTCACCTAACTTGGGAACTATACTAGTGAACTAAACTATAATAAAGATCGATATTATTATAGTTTTATTTTATTTTGATAAATTTTGACCATGAATTATTTCTTTAAGGTAGAAATATAAATGAATCATGTCACTCTCAATTATTTTTTGAATATGAAGTATGTGAATCAAATTATATTTTTTTGGATATTTTTTTTGTAAGTTTCTAACATCAAGATAAAGGATAAAAATGGGTTTAAGATTTTTTTTATTGATGACATTTCAAGAAAATATTTAACACACTTGAATAAATAAGTTGATATGGATATTAATAAATAGTTCCATGTTGAGTTTTATTTTCACATTAAATTACGATCTCATCCATATTTTTCAAATTTTGAAAATTATTCGAACATTATATATGTTTATCCTTATTTACAGCATAGTATAAAAATGGTTTCTTACTAGAACCCTAAAAATATTTAGAGAATGAATAATTTATATTAAAATCATATGGATACTAATTTATATAAAATTTTGTAATAGAGTTAGAGGTGAGAATATTCCTAGTATTTTTTCATTTATCACCCAACAGAGGAAATTTTGGGTTGACAAAAATAGTTTCAAGAACCCCTTATAGTGGATTATTCTATACTACTCTCCACAAAGATTCTAAAAAATTGTTTTTTATATGATTGTTTCAAATATACATGAATCAATTGGAAGATAAATGATATACTTTATAATATGATTCTTGAAATAAAGGTATTGGAATAATGAGAATATTTTATAAATGATTTTGTTTTAAATAAAATAAATATGGTGATGATGATGATTGAAACTATATATATACCCGCTATTTTTTTTATTTTTTAATTGGTTATATGAATATTAAAAACCCTAGAATATAAAAAAATCATGATGAACTTTTTAAATAAAAATGTTTTTGCTTGCATTCTAGTACCTTGATTATTAATAAATGATTAAAGAACACAATTCGGTAATATTTTTTATGGGGATTTCTAAAAAATTATGGATTTATCTATAACCCTATAATTCTATATCATCCTTAGGATAGTGTAAAAGTTAAATTGTGTTATGAGGTGAAACTAATTTGGAAGAATATTATAATCTCAAGTTGGAAGGATAAGTTAGTTAATATTAATGATGAAACATTGAAATACATGAAAATATTCAAAAATTCATTATGTACCTCAAAATTCAAAATGGTGTATGGAAAACCATGTCACCTACCAATATAGCTGGATTACCAGTCATGAAAGGTTATTAAAGAATTAATTTTTTATGCTCAAGCAATAGGAAAATCGATATTGTAGTAGTGGGATCTTCTAGAATAAATCAATAGGGAAACCTATGAAAATTGAAAGATCTAAAATTAGAATATTTTTTTATGGTGTGACTAACACATCCTTCGATCAGATTTCAACACTAAAGATAATTTAATTTTGTTTTTAACTCACTTTTGAAATTATTTCTAAGTAAAACCCAATTTTTACAGTCATGATAATTCATGGTTTAGAGGGTGCTTCCACATAAAACTATGGAGATTATATGAGATTCATGAGATCATTTCAAGGTGAATTAGAAAATATTAAATACTAACATGATCCTCCTATGGTGGGATGCATCATCCCTAACCAACTCATTCTCTAGCCATGATATTGTGAAGTGGTTTCACTCTCTATTTCACATAGGGATATCGATAGCAACAACATAAACCACACAAATCCAAACATTGAGGTCCTTCACTATGAATAACCATAAAAAAATGACACCACACCCACCCTTTTGATATAACTTTGTTTACAATTATCCATTTCTAATAGGATCAACCTGAAGGCTGAACTCATCCACTCCCAAGTCAAAATGACATGGTTTACATGATTTCTTTATTTCATACTAGTTTGACCATTTTTCCCAAACTAACCACTCTATTAATAGTATCATGATGTAAATAAAGGGATCACAACCCACCCAAGAAACTAAAAATGTAAGAAATTATTAACCATTATAGCCTCCCCTTTTCCATTTTTATAATAAAAATACCCCATTATTTTACCAATTTTAATCATTTTCTTTATTATTTTTCATTTACCCAAAATTATCACAAAAAAGTATTACTATGTATGAAATCATTTCCATAAACTTGACCATTTTTAAAGACTATTTGAACCATAACTATTGGTTGGAGTAGAGTACTCAAAAGGGGGGGGGGGTGAATTGAGTATCTATAAAAATTTCTATTGAAAACTTTTCCTAAAAGGTTCCCCAATGAAAATAAATACATCCCAGTCAATCAAGGTAATACAGTTATAAACGTTTGACTGTTCAAATAACCTCTCCGAAGATTGATTAATTCTCAGTAATATCAGTATTAGTTATTGATAATACTTTTAACACTATTCTAATAAGAAAAAACAATTATAACTTATATCCAAGATTAACTATCAAAGTAAAATCTAGTGATTTCTAAATTATACAGTAAAATAGAGAAAAAATAAATTAAACAACACAGTGGATAAAACAAGTGGTTCAGTATCAAGATGAGACCTAATCCACTCTACTTGGTGATCACCTACCACTAAGCATTTTATATTAATAAACTTTGATCCACACCCTGGATCGGGGTAAACAATAGTGCACAAGACTATCCAGGTCACATGACCTCTTCCATAGTTCTTCACAGGTAAAAACTACCAGGTTACACAAGGACCTCTTCCACACATATCTGTGGGAGTAAAAAAATTTAAAAAGATATGAGAGGAAGGATATCTTGTATCCTTCTGTTTAATATAGGAGACAATGTATGTTTTTAATACAGAAAAACACACACACTGCTCGAAAGCTAAAACAATATAAAATAGAGAAAAGATGATGAGAAAAAGGTTATAAATGCTCTGATTTTTATTCTATGAAACTCTAGACTTGTAGGATGAAGCAGATGCAAGTATCAAGTCATCTTGTAAAAAATATAGTATCATAAGTCTGGTGATCTAGCTTCTAGTTAGATACTAGCTCACGTTCTTCTTGGAGTTGGTATAACAAATATGATTTTGGATATGATCTATGGTATTCCAGCCTTTGGATTTGAGAATGCTTCATGTGTACTTTAGATGTATCTTGTTGCATGTATCACTTCTCTTCAAAACAAAAAATTCTCATGCATATGCTGTTCTACTACTCTATATATTTTTGCAGCTTGAATTGTCTTCTTTATTAATTGCGGGTGCACATGTTTGAGCTAATAGGATGCATGTATTCTGCACCTCGTACCTCGTACTATCAGGTGACATGTCTACAAAGAAGTATTAATTATGTCAGTGCCTTTAAATGACTCAAATATGACCATTAGAAATTAAATTGAAAACAAAAAAACAAATTAAATAATGGTGTCACAGTCTGTTTAGAAATAGTATCACTTGGAAATGGTGTCACTAGGAAACAATGTCTTCTTCTTTGACTTTGAGTAGTGACTCAATCATGATGTCATATTTTTATTGAGATCATAAACTGGTAGCACATATGCAGTGTTAAGATCACGGTGTCTGGTCATTTTCCAAACTTCTAATGGTGTTTTAGTGATGGTAACAAGGAAATGATGTCATAGACGTCATGAGATATGAAACTGGTTATGGTGTCTGGTCACGGTGTCTGGGTCACGGTGTCTGGGTCACGGTGTCTAGGTCACGGTGTCTGGGTCACGGTGTCTGGGTCACAGTGTTTGGGTCACCGTGTTTGGGTCACGGTGTCTGGGTCACAGTGTTTGGGTCATTTTCCAGAAAACTAGAACCGGTGGTAGAGTCACGATTTCTCAGACTTAGCCAAATATCTGTACATAGACTTAAGAAGTAATATTCAAAGAATGAATTAGACTTGATCATTCATAAAATAAATTCATTATAAAACAAATTAAATATAGTTTACAATAATCAAACATGATTTATAGGAATTAAGATCTTGGGTATGTTTATTTAAATCATAAAGAAACCAACCATATGTACACATGATTTGAGAAAGATTAAATAGGATTAACATGATTTATAGGATGTATAGGATTTGTGATCATTAAAATATGATTAAAACATGGGGATTGCAACAATATCTCCCTTTTTGATGATCATAAATCATGTCTGTTCTTAGTGTTCTATTCTACCCCTTTTGGGATTATCAAAAAAATACAAGAAAAAAGAGAATGAACATAAATAAGAGAATAGAGTGCAGCAATTCACATTGCATTAGATGAAGAAGATGTGGTAGTACATGCAGTAGATAAAAATAAAAAATATCTCTATAAAAATAAAACTTTCATTGTTCTTCGGCAATAGTTGTCTTTTTTTCCCTTGGCAGCAAAATTAGAAAAATCCAAAGGAACAGAAGTAGAAGTTGAAGAAGAGAGTGAACCAACTGATAGAGAAGGGAGAGGGAGACCTTCAAAAATAGAAGGTGCCCAAGTAGGTTTGGTGGAAGACTGAGGCATGTTTTGGTCAAGGATAACATGCCTGATCTGTCTTATATCTTGAGATACAGACATTGAGGTAGATGCAAAGGCAGTGGATGAGGAAAGAGGTAAACCAGGCCGCAAGGGTGTAGCTGCAGGAACCACATTAACAGTGCTTTGCACATGAAGATAAGTCTTCAACAACTGAATGAAGTTGGTAATAATCTCACCACTATACTGCATTAATTTCTGAAAATCATATTTGTTCTCCATGAACTTGTCCAATAAAGGAGTTAAATATTTTAGGTTTTTAACTTGAGTCTTGAAGGCTTGAGTGAAAGGAGGTATTTTCAAATTATCTACAAGATACTTGAAATTATTGGTCATATCATGATTAGAGAAAATCTTATTAAATTAGAGACACAATTTCTTAATAATTTCTTCCTGAGCATCATTTGAAATATTTGAGTGAATCCTTAACAAATCAAGTACCATGTCACTATTATTGACAACTATAGATAGAGTCTCTTTGTCAAACACACTTGACACTGATTGAAGTTCCTCTTTAAAAGTAGTTCTAAGTATATCACTATCAAAGGAGGGTTGAGATGACTGTCCAGAGGCACTAGAGGCTGTAACAGCTAAAGTGAGGGACTTTAGTTGATTCAAAACTTTCTGTAGACATCCCTTATACTCATTAGTCATTTTTTACACCAATAACATGCTCAGGCATGGATTGAACTATCTACTTGTTTCTATCAGCCACTTTTTTAGCTAATGAAGTCAAGTTTGGTTAAATCAGAGAGGAAACCTCTTGTGGAATTTGACCACTAACATCCTCAACAAAATGAGCAACAGGAACTTGTCCTGATTACAAGACGTTTTGGAGATCTTCAACCATAGCTTTGAAAGACTTCACTTTAGCACTTATCTATTTGTTCTCAATTCTGACCTCTTGAATTTCATGAATCATTTTTGGCTGAATCTTCCATATGATCTTCTCTAACAGTATGGAAACATCTATTTCACTTAGGTTTGTTATAGGATTAGGTTGTGTGTTCATGATCTTTTAAACTCTATCCATTAAACTAGCTCCAAAGGCTTTTAAATCACTCGGACTCACGAAAGCAGGAGGTTCTTGTGAAGGTTTAGGAATTGGAGCTAAGATAGGATTGGATTCCTTGGCAGATATTATTTCAAAAGCAGAGCCAGTTTCAATTGAAATACAGTAGAAAGGTCTATAGCTTTAACTGAGGCTTCCTAGGAATCATTCACATCAAAGTATCTAGGGAACTTATAACATGTATCAAAAGTGATTTGAACAACTGGATTAGGAATTTAAACACTTTCTAGAATAGGGTGTTTCTCCCCCTCAACATGTGAATCTCTCACATGACAAAGAGATTCAGTTCCTTGATCCAATTCTAAAATACCATATCCAATACTTTCATTCATTTCTATTCTTTTCAGATGGAAGGCTTGTTATATTCTTTCCTTAGCAGATAGGATAACATCAGAATTAGCATATTCTTCTAAAAGTTCTTCAACCACAACATCTTTTTCAAGAGAAAATTCTTCTTCTAAAGGCTCCTCAGGAACAACATCTTCTCTTACATTAACAAAATATTATTTTACAGAAGTAGTTTATTCTTCCCAATCAATACTTCTTTCAAAAATAGGTGCTTCCTTTTTAACATTATCTTGTGAAACAAGTCCAATATCTTTCTTATCCAGGAAAGTTTCTTCTGTATGTGAAACAACAGATTCTTCTTCCTCTTTAACTGGATAGTCAACAATTTCATGTGGTTCCAAACTAGGGTCATAAATGTTCATAGTTTTTTAAGTATGCTCTATTGTATTAAACTTTCCATATACCCTTTCATTATCCTCCACCCAAGCCTTTCTCCATGGATTCTAACTAATTTTCATTCTTTTGACTGTAACCTTTCAGATAAAAAATTCACAGTATTTGATTACTTCTTCATTCTATCCAACCATTCATTTAGCATATAGCATAACATATATTAACCTTGAGTAAAACAAGGAGTTAGACTTTGAGGTAGTCTTAATCAACTCAAAAATATGAAGTATAACATACTTGCATAGGTTAATATTGTGTCCATTATTCATAAGATGTATCAAAAATACATCATGATACTTGAGGGTAGAAAAATATCCTTTCCTCGAACTAATCAGATTCAGAATAAACTTAAACAGAAATCTGGTTTCACCATCTAAATCAGCAATAATAACTCGTATCTTCTTTTTATTTCTAGTCAATCTTTCTAAAACCTCTTCTAAAAAAAAGATATCACTAGGGGTAGGAGGACCTCTCTGATAGTCCTAAAAAATTACCTCATGACTTATCCCTAGGAAAGCATCCCATAACCTTGAAAAAGGTGCATCTTTGGCCATTAATCTAGCTTCTCACAACAAAATCATCTTTTGTATCAAATGAGAACTGAAGAAACTAATAGAACTGAGCAATAAGATTTAGATAAATAATCCTTGTCTCCTTTTTGAACCAATTCATCCATCCCTACTCTTTTAGTACTTTCAACACTAAATATTTACTTGATAGAAACCATTTAGGGAAGATTTCCTTTTCTGGTACCACTATTCTATCAACAAGGTTTGGGTTCAGTGGTCCTTCGGGTGCTACCTTCAGTGTTATTTTCAATTTATTCTTAGATCTGCACTTCTCAGGAGATGAAGAAGATGGGTGCTTCATTCTAGGCATTCAACGTGAGGTTCAAGAGAGAGAGAGAGATGAAGAATTGAAAGGGTCTTACAGTTTGAGAGAGAAATGTTTTGGGTTTGAGAGAATAGATATCGAGTGAAGAAGATAGTGAAAGAAATTTGGTTTTTATCATTTAGGTATTTCAAGCATCATAAATCCAAAATTGTGGGATGAATATAGTAAAATAATCAACACAGTGATACAGGTAATAAAATACAAATAAAAAAAAAGGTGTCTTTATGGTGAGACCAGAACAGGTTGTCACGGTGAGACCAGAATAGGTTTTCATGGTGTCACCTTTATGGTGTGTCTCCACATGGTGCGACCGTAATACTTGAGACAGTAATCTCAAGACAGTAACTGAGAGATAGTAAATGTGAGATCTTAAACATGAAATAATAACTTGTAGAACTGTGAGAGTTAGACAATAATCTTAAGAGAGTGACTTGTGAAACTGTAAACATTGAAACAATAAGTTGTGAAACAGTACACTTTCTACATAATATTTATCATTCCTAATTCATGTATGATGTAATATATACCTTCATAATTTAATGATTTGGTGAATATATTAGCAATCTAATATTCAGTTCCAATGAATTCCAAAGTGATATCACCTTTTTGATAATGGTATCTCAAAAAGTGATGTTTTACATCAATATGTTTTTTCCAAGAGTGTGAAACAATATTTTTTGAGATGTTAAGAGAAATTTTATTGTCACAATTTATAAGTAAAAGCATGAATTGATATCCATAATATATTAATATGTGTTTCATCCACAAAATTTGTGCACAAAAAATAACAGCATCTATGTATTCAGCTTCAGAAGTAGATAATGTAATAGAGTTTTATTTCTTACTACACCATGATACTAGAGACTTGCCTAAAAGTGACATGTTCCAGAGGTGATATTTCTATCTAAATTACAACCACCAAAATCAGCATCAGAATAAATAACTAACTCAAATGATTTTCCTATGGGATATAAGAGTCCTAGATTGGGTTTTTGTTTGAGGTATTTGAAAATCCTTTTAACAGCATTTAAATGAGGTTCCTTAGGGTTTTCTTGAAAATTAGCAAACATACATACACTAAAAATAATGTAAGGTCAACTAGAAGTTAAGTAGAGTAAGCTTACAATCATTCCTCTATAATTGGTTTGATCAATATATTTTCCACCTTCATCAAGATCCATCTTACAAGTAGTACTCATTGGAGTGTCACTACTTTTAGTGCTATCAAAGACAAAAAAATTAGAAGATATTTAGTATATTTTCTTTTGTTTAAGATAATACCATCATTATTTTGAAATATTTTAAATCCAAGAAAGAATTTTAGTTCACCCATTAGACAAATTTCAAATTCATTTTACATCATTTTAGAAAATTAAATATATAAATAATTTTTTGAAGATCCAAAAATAATACCATCTACATAAATTTTAACTACTAAAACATCATTGAAAAATAATTTTATAAAAAGGGTAGGATCAACTATTTCTTTTGTAAAAAATTTGGAAATAAGAAAAGTAATTAATCTATCATACCAATCTCTTAGATCTTGTTTTAAACCATACAAATATTTTTATAATTTGAAAAAATGATTTGGAAAGTGAGGATTTTTGAAACCAGGGGGTTGTTAAACAAATACATCCTCATCTATATACCCATTTAGGAATGCACTCTTAATATCCATTTGATATAGTTTGAAATTTAGATGTTCAGTATAAGCAAGAAGGATTTTTATGGCTTCATGTCTAGCTACTGGTGAAAAGGTATCCTCATTTTCAATTCCTTCTTCTTGACTATAGACTTGTGAAACTAATCTAGCCTTGTTTCTAACTATATTACTAGCTTTATCTACATTATTTCTAAACACCCACTTAGTGACTATGGTAAATGTGTCTTTTGTTTTGTCAACAAGTTTCCAAACTTTGTTCCTTTCAAACTGATTAAGTTCTTCTTGCATATCCATCTCCCAAAACATGTCATTGATAACATCATTAATGCTTTTAGGTTCAAGTTGTGATAGGAAAACTTTATGTTCAACCTGATTTCTAAGAGAATCTATAGTTTGAGTTCCTTTATCTAAATCTCATACAACAACATCTAAAGGATGGCTCTTAAGGGTTCTAAAAGCTCTAGAAAAAGTGGGACTAGTGATTTCAAGTTCATCAATAGGTTCGGGCTCATTATGAATTGAATATGTAGAATTTCCAGAACTAGAAGTTTTCACTGATCCTTTTATAGGATGGTTATAGGGTTTAGCATTGATGTCAAGATTTGACATATCATCCTCCTGGTTCTCTAGAGTGGTATTCGGATCATGTGGATATATCTTATCAAACTTGACATGGACAGATTCTTCCACACATTTAGTTCTTTTGTTAAACACTCTATAGGATTTACTAGAGATTTAATATCCTAGAAAAATTCCCTCATCACTCTTGGATGTAAACTTGTCAATATTTTCCTTAGTATTAAGGATATAGACTTTGGTACCAAAAACATTGAAGTAACTTACTTTTGGTTTTCTATTGTTCTATAACTCATATAGAGTTCTTTTAAGAATGGGTATAATCAACACTCTATTAATGATATGGAATACTGTATTTATAGCTTCAGCCTAGAAATAAATAGGTAAGTCATATTCACTCAGCATGGTTATAGTAATCTATTTCAAGGTTCTATTTCTTCTTTCTACAACTCCATTTTGTTGAGGTGTTCTAGGAGTAGATAAGTTATGAATATAGCCATTTTGGGAGAAAAATGATTCAAAATCATGATTTTCAAACTCACGACCATGATCACTTCTTAAGGATTTAATTCAACGTCAACTAAAATTTTCTACAGTTTTAGCATATTTGGTGAAATGAGAGCAGGATTTACTTTTGTGAGTCAAAAACAAAGTCCAAGTATATCTTGGTAAGTCATCTACAAGAACATAAACATAGTGATTACCATTTAAAATAGAAACTCCAGATGGTCCAAAAAAATACATGTGAACCAATTCAAGAGTTTGAGAAGTTGACACTCTTTTATTTGGTTTGAAGGAAATTTTGTGTTTATTTCCCTTTTGACAAGGATTACACACTTTATCTTTTGGAAACTCAAGTTTGGGTAGGTATTTGACTAAAAATTTTCTAGTTATCTTTCTAAGGGAGTGAATATTGCAATGCCCTAGTCTTCTATGCCAAAGTCAATACTCTTTGTGAAATACACTTAAACATGAATCATTTTGAGAAACTAAAGAATCTAAGTTAACAGAGTAAACATTTTCATTTCTCAATGCAGAAAATACTAATTCATTTTTAGAATTAAAAACATTTCAAGCATTATTTTCAAATTTAACCTGAAATCCATCATCACATAGTTGTGAAATAATAAGTATATTATATTTCAGTCCATCAAAATAAAATACTTTGGAAATTAAGACTGAGTTAGAGTTACCGATTTGGCCAAGGCCAATGATTTTTTTCCTTTGGCATTGTCACTAAAGGTGACATGTCCACTATCAATTTTTATTAAGTTCTTTAAGCATGAATAGTCCCTTTTCATGTGTCTTCAACACCCATAGTCCAAGTACCATAAGATTTTATAAGATCTCTTTAAACAATTTTCCTACAAAATAGTCAAATAAAAATAGACTTTGGTACCCATATTCTGAGTCACTTGAACTGTCCTCAGAAGAACTCCACATTTATTTCATTTTCTTTTTATACTTTCTATCTTTTTCCTCATATTTTTTTATACCTGATCTTAGGACAGTCAGAATTTATGTCTCTTTCTCATACATTCATAGTATTCTATCTCATCAGACTTGTCACTTCTTTTCCAATCTTTCTTATACCTTCCCTTTTGATCATATCTTCCTTTGAAGTTTGGATTTCTGAAAAATTTATTCTTCTTGTAAAATTCTTAAACCTTCTAGCTAATTGAGTCATCTCCTCATCACTGTCCGGTGATGATTGTTCACTGCTGGAAATTTCTAAAGAGACTTGTAGTTTCTCTTTTTCTTTGTGTTTAGAGGTGGTAGTCTTGAATGAAACACATTTTCTTCTAGGTTCATCCTCCTCTTACTTATTGAATTTCATCTCCTCTTAATACATCATTAGTTTTCAAATGATTTCTTTGACTGGTAATTTGCTGATGTCACATAACCCTCTAATATAGAAATAGGTTCCTCTCCATATATCACGTAGGCATCTTATAATCCTCATGATTTGTTATTTTCCAGTAAATTATCTTCCAAGATAAACCATTGTGTTGAAAATTTTGTTGAACATGAGATACATGTCAGAAATAGGCTCATTAGGTGTCATTTTAAAGTTATCATATTTAATAGTATAACTATTGAGTCTCATTTCTTTCACACTAGAACTTAATTCATGTGAAATAGACAAGGTATCCCAAATTTCATGGGCAGTTTTACATGCAGATATTCTGTTAAATTACTCATCTCCTAAAAAGAAATATAAGTCATTCATGGATTTGAAATTGTTATTGTAGGCAGTCTTAGTTGGTTCATCCCAAGTAATTATATCAGTAGCAGGAATATTATACTAATCTATAATTGAATACAAAATTTCAAAGCTCATACTTTCTAAATGAATTTTCATTTTAATTTTCTATTGGGAATAATTAGTTCAATTAAATAATGGTGGTATGTTTGTGGTAGCCCTTTCAGTCTATTATCCATAATAAAGAAATACTTTGAAATATCTAGAAATTAAGAATTAACTAAAATGTAAAAATCTTTAAAGTACAACTAAAATCATAGTTGAATCATTTTAAAAATATATTCTTAACATGAATAAAAATTCCTTTGATACCAAATGTTGGTCGGATTAGAGTAAGCAAGAGGGAGGGTGAATTGAGTATTTATAAAAATTTCTGTTGAAATTTTTTCTTAAAAGGTTACCCAATTAAAATAAAAACATCCCAGTCAATCAAGGTAATATGGTTATAAAATTTTTACTATTCAAATAACCTCTCAGAAGATTTATTAATTCCTATTAATATCAATATGAGCTATTGATACTACTTTTGATGCTATTCTAACAAGGAAAAAACAATAATAACTAACTATGAAAGTAAAATGTAGTGATTTCAGAATTATACAGTAATATAGAAAAAAAATTAAACAACACAGCAGATAAAATAAGTGGTTCAGTCTCATAATGAGACCTAATCCACTCCACTTGGTGATCACCTACCACCAACTAGTTTATATTAATAAACTTTGATCCACACCGTGGATTGGGGTAAACAACATAGCACAAGAATGTCCAGGTCACATGACCTCTTCCACAGTTCTTTGTGGGTATAAACTACCAGGTCACACAAGGTCCTCTTCCACACTTATCCACGGGAGTAAAAAATGTAAAAATATATTAAAGGAAGGATATATTGTATCCTTATGTTTAATAAAGGAGACAATGTTTATTTTTAATACAGACACACACACAGTGCTCAAATTCTAAACAATACACAAAAGAGAAAAGATAATGAGAAAAAGGTTAGAAGTACTCTGAGAGTTATTCTATGAAGCTCTGGACTTATTGGATGAAGCAGATACAAGTATCGATTCCTCTTGTGAAAAATGGAGTATAGTAAGTCTGGTTCTCTAGCTTCTAGTTAGATACTAGCTCTCATTCTTTGTGGAATTTTTATAGCAAAGATTCTTTTGGATCTAATATATGGTATTCCAACCTTTGTATTTGAGAATGATTCTTGTGTAGTTCAGATGTATCTTGTTTCATGTATCTATTATCTTAAAAAAATGCTCGTGCATCTACTGTTCTACTATTATGTATATTTTTGAAGCTCAACTTATCTTCTTTATTAATTGTGTGTGCACATGTTGGATCTGACATGATGCATGTATTCTGCACCTAGTACCTCATAATATTAGGTGACATGTCTACAAATAAGCATTAATTATGTAAGTTCCTTTAAATGACTCAAATTTGACCATTATAAATTAAATTGAAAACGACAAAACAGATTAAAGAATGGCGTCACAGTCTGTTTAGAAACGGTATCACTTAGAAACAGTGTCACCAGGAAACGATGAATTCTTCTTTTCCTTTGAGTGGTGAGACAGTCATGATGGCATTGTTATATTGAGATAAGGAACCAGTAGCACATATGGAATGTTAGGATCATGGTGTCTAGTCCTTTGCCAAACATTGAACGGTGTCCTAGTGATGGTAGGAAGGAACTGGTGTCACAAACTTCATGAGATCTAAAACTGGTTATGGTGTCTGGTCATGGTGTATGGGTCACAGTGTTAGGGTCATGGTGTCTGGGTCACGGTGTCTAGGTCACAATGTCTGGGTCACGGTGTCTGGTTCACGGTGTCTGGGTCATGATTTTTGGGTCCTTTTCCAAAAAACCAGAACCGGTGACAAACTAAGGGTTTCTAATACATAGCCAAATATCTGTATACAGACTTAAGCAGTAATATTCACAGAATTAATTATACTTGATCATTCATAAAATGAATTCATTATAAAAGAAATTAAATATATTTTACAATAATAAAACATGATTTATAAGAATTAAGATATTAGGTAAGCTTATTTAAAGCATAATGAAACCAACCATCTCTACATGTGATTTGAGATAGATTAAACAAGAGTAACATGATTTATAGGATGTATAGGATTTTTGATCATTAAAACAAGATTAAAACATGATTAAAACATGAGGAGTATAATAAAAACTAAACCATATCATTTTCAAAACCCTTAATTTTGGCCATTTCCATTTTAAAAAAGTCAAGACCCACTGATCCTCTTAATCATGATACACACAATGCTATTAAATTATGGTTTTGTTCACCCTATATATCCAACATCACCATAGAAAATTACACCAAGATTCTTTATTCCTTCAAAGCCAAATCTAACCAATACATTAAAAACCCGTCTAAAAACATAAAAAAAATCATTACATTTAATATAACCACGGTATCCTATTCTAAACCAATAAAACTTATTTTGAAAAATAAAATAGAATGAGACAAAAGTCAGAGAAACCATCCCTGATCTTAATAACAACCATTTCCAATATCAGGTTGACTACATGAATTGTGCTATCCAAAACTAAAAAACATCCAACCAAAATGCACAAATTCATTTTAACTTCCCATTTACCAATCCAAAATCCTAAATTTCTAACCAAATATGATTTGTTCCAAAAAAAAAATGGTTTTTGAAAATGTATAAAAATTTATGCTTGAAAACCTTAAACCATGACCTTAATTTTAGGCTGTATATTTCCCAATAACTAACTTTATCCTTTAATTTATTATTCAAAGTGATCCAAAAACTCAAGATAAATCTTCCACCTCCTATTTTAATTTACCGGTCCCTAAAAATTTGACATTTTTTATTTTTTATTTTACATCATGGATCTTATCTACCTCTAAGATAATTCATTATTTGACTAAATAATCACCAACATTGGTCATAATTGAACAAAAAATTTTCTTTTAAAAAGACACTATATACCCTTTCATTACACATTCCCTTTTCCTTCTATTCCAAAACCAACCCATAATTTTGTACACACTGATACCTTTTACAATCACACCCAAACCAATAAAAAATTACTCTTTACACAAAAGGTACTCCAAACTTAAAAAAGAATTCCCAATCAAAAATATAACCAAGGTACAAGCCAGATGACTAAAAATAAGTGATTAAATTATTTTTTAATTAATATGGGGACACCTAACCCTATATAATATAAAAACCACCACAAAATCCTTCCCAATGTCCCATAGTTATATTCCAACCTAATAAATCCTTTAAGGAATCTACTCCAACCGACGTTCATCCTTTCTTACAACTTGAAAATGCATATGATGACTATTTGTTTCATAATATGGAGGGATGAAAACTATAGTTTGGAAAATTTTTGGATCCCAAATAACTTTTACCCATTAGAATACAGGAACCCATTAGGGAAAAGATGAAAAATATATATTTGGATTACATCCTTAATATAAAGTATGAAGGTTTAAAGGAACTTTACTTGAATATCCTCACCATATTTTTCATATAAACTATATACAATTGAATTCATTTTGGGATTTATATTTAAGAAAAATCTCTAAAAGATCTTCTTATATAACTTGGAATATATTATCTTATGTTTGTCAAATATATACCTTATTCATATCTTCAAGTGGTGTAATACCCCACATTTAAATATGAATATTCATTAAATTTGGTAAATATCTTGTTTCATGCATAATTCTAAACTAAAATAAAAAAAATATTTATTTCATTTGGGAATACTAATACAAATAGAAATTAAATAAAAAATAATATTATAATTAACCTACACAAAATAAAATTATGAGAATTAAAAGAGGAATATAACCACAGGTAAATAAAAAGACTTAAATATGAATTATTCATCGCTGTAGTCCCTCATGAAAATCATCATATCGAGTAAAACTATAAAAATAATGCAAAACATCAGAAATATGCTATAAATTTTGAGAGATAAATGATAGAGTAGGTTTCATTTTTTTAGAAAAGTATGTAATGTTATATTAAGGAATTAGAATTTATAATATAAACATTATATGGTCATTGAATATATATACATATATATATATATATATATATATATAACCATGGGGAATACATATAGTCCATGTATATACTAAAATTACTATAATAGGAATATAATAATTTTATAGAGAGGAATAATGAATTATAAATCATATATTAAACATTTATAATAAATATTTAATATCAATTAAAGAACTAAGTAATTATAATAAGTAAAGTTTAATCATTCATTACATAAGAAATTGTTTTTATTCAATAAAAATAACTTTTTTAGTATTATATTTTTTTATTTAAAAGTTAAATTTATTATATTTAGAAATTTAATTTGAAAAAAATAGATTCCATATATGGAATACAGATATCAAAATTAGCTAATGAGTTTAATTTTAATTTTTAGAAAAAAAAACATTTATTAGGGGCCAATAGTGAATTATATATCTAAATATTAAAAATGAGAAAATTTCATATATGATAAAAATTATGTATAAACTTATGAAAATAATTTTAACAATTGAGGTAATATTGTACATGCTTGGTTTTTTCAACTTATGGGACACTTTCCAACTCAAAATGACCCTTATTGGCTATTAAAGAATGGATTATTATAAATATGTCACCCAAAATCATCTATTAAAGGAATAATCCTTTACCCATTCCAAAACACATATCTTTTTTGGTTTTATATTAAAACTATACCCAAATTTCATACTCCAGAGACCTATCATGTTTGAGATCATATATTTATAAGAAGGAATATTAAACCCATAATTACAAAGGAATTCATTTCTAGAAGTGGTTTCAATGAAAGTAAGTAATTATTTTTCATATATCTTCCCAAACATACTCTTAGTAAATATTATTTATAACTCTAATAATGTATTATTAAAATAATTATTCTTATATTTAAATTACATTACAATCATATAACTTCACCCTCTTATTTATTAATTTGTTATAGCATTTTCTCATTTAGGACAGCTCCATAAGGACTTGTGCTTTTCGGGACTGTCGTTTTGAGAAGAAATTTGAATTTTTTCTTTTAGATACTCATATGGGGGTAAAATGGTCATTTATACCTAGAATTTGATCTTGGATAATTTTTTTGACCACTCTATTGGTCCCAGAATAGGGTGTTTACCTTAGAATAGGAGTTTTGTGGAAATATGAGTCGTTCGAATTTTGGTAGAATAATTAATAATTAGTATTTAATAAATTAAATGTTAATTTATTCACACATGTTTTTTAGCCATAAATTTTTAATGGAGCATCAAATTGAGATTACATCACATCCATTGAGTGTATAAAGGGGATTTTATCCGAAGAAAGGCATACACTTGAGTCTGGCACTGGGGCCGACCCAATCACTTTTTTCTTTTTTTTTATTTTCTTTTCGTTTTCTTTTATTTATTTTCCTTTCTTTTATATTATTTCCTCCCCCTTTTCGTGCATGCCTCTTATGCGGAACCTCCTACATCATGACCTAAGGGATAATAGTTAATGGTAGAAAGAGAGATATAGGTAAGGGGAATAAGGTTCCGCTACGAAGCCCTCGACATGAGAGTTCATCGTGCGACATCCGTAGATAGTGAAATCAATCCAAGCTTCATCAGTTTCTACCCAAAAGTAGTCATTTTTTAAGATTCGCCATAAATACCATTTAAACACATTTTTTAATGTTTTTATAGAATTATTATTCTTTACAATGTCCCCTACAGTCCTAATCTATTGTTTTGGGGACGAAAATGGGGTTTTCGGGAAATATGAGGGTTTTCCCATCAGAAAACCCAGGCTAAACTGCGTGTAGTCTAGAGTGACACATCGTGTGTTCTTCATAATTGGGGAAGATGATGTTTTGGGTGTACACATCATGTACAGGGGTGTACACGTCGTGTACTAGTACTCGGCCATGTATCTGAGTACCCAGGCATGTCTACCTATGTAGGGGTACATGGATGTGTTGGAATATACTACTAGAACCAATGTAGAGTAGCACGCCATGTATAAGTACACAACCTATCCCACTATCTGGCCAAACTGGTTAAGGGACACAGGCATGTACCCTATGTCTGGTACACACCGTGTACCCTCCTCACACACCTTGTACCTGGGGTATTTACATGCCCAGGCCGGTGGAGGTACACGCCTATGTGGTGTTGTGGGAGTACACATTGTGTACCCATGGGGCATGCAGTGTACTTCCCCTTCTCAGCCCTTTGAGGGTTTTTCGTGTCTTTTTTCCTCGGTGTATGAATTGGACCCGTGAGTAGTCCATTTTGAGTATTTTTTTCACATACATCACGATGGTGAAACCTATGGAGCATTCTGAAGATTCCTAATGTGTATTATGGGGATTTTATCTAAATGGATAGGTTCTTCCTCCAGTTATCAAATTTAGTCAACTCCTTTAGGAGAGACTTGAACGTGAATGGTAGGTTGGGTGTTCAGACCAACCTAGTTGAGACCTTTAATTTGAGATGAGATCTGAGATATCTTTTGTGACCTATGTTTTGAAGAAATTTCCCTTGTGATACGTTCCCTTATGGACTATGATGTCGTGATACTTTTTTCTTCTAAGAATCCTCAAAGGGATTCCTTTTATTACATGTTGATCTAGGGAGTCCCTTATATGATCCTTTACCTATGTGTTTACCAGGAGGATCCTGAGTAGGAGTCCTCTTAGTGTTTGACTTGATGGACCCAGCCAGTGCTTTTTGTTTGATTGACCCTGAGCTATTATGTTAGGTTTGGGTAGAGATGATGTTCATATGTCACCTAGAACTCGTGCCGAATTGGTAAGCTCATGGGGCTGTAGTTGTAGTGTTGGGTTGGGTGTTTGGGCCACCCTCACCCATTTGTTTAGATCTGACTTGGTTTGTCTGATGCAACAGTGTTTAATAGACGTGATTCCTGGTGGGTGGATATTGATCCCAACACGATGTGTCTTTCTTCTTGTGGGGATTCCCAATTTTTCTTCCCATGATCCATTTTTCTTATTGGGATGCCTAAATGTGATTATCTGGGATCCAACTTTTGAGCCATGTTATTTATGATATTTTAGTGATTCCTAGAAGTATTACCTAGAACTTGTATTTTGAGCTTATATGTATATATATATATATATATTATGATATTTTTTTTAATATGGCCAAAGGTTCTTCTTGGTATCCTGCTGTTTATCCTTACTTGATGTTTACAGTAATCCTTGAGTGATAATTGGGTTCCTGTAGTAGTAATAACTTGTATGGACTCATAGGTTGGATGATATATGATGAGGATGATTACACTCTCTTTGATTTCGGTCTTGGAGACCCAAGACTCATGGTAGATTATTACTCCTGAGAGTTGGGGATGATTACGATCTCCTCAGCCTTTGATCAGAATGATTACAATCTTTCGTATTAGTTACAAGACTCAAGGGGTGTAGCATGATGACTCACTGGCTAGTTCTCTCTTTATAAAGGCATGAAGAACCAAGACTCGTAATAGATTATGAATTCTCAAGTGGTGGGGATTTTTACGATATCCTTATCCTTTGATCAGAATGATTATTCTTTTCTGTATCAGTTACGAAACTCGAGGGGTGTAGCATGGCTTCTCACCTGTGAGTTCTCTCTTTACATACTGCCTAAGGGTAAGCCCCTTAGGAATAATCCAAGTTCTGAATTTTATGACTACCTACAAACTGAGACCTAGGGATCAGATGCTGGACTAGATTTATAGGACTGGACAACATGGAGATTGACTTAGTGACCTTTTACAGGATGGCCGAATGTTCTCCCTGGAATCCTTCTTTATAGGATTGGCCATCGGTATACAATATCCTTCTTTATAGGATTGACTGTCAGTATACAGTATCCTTCCTTACAGGATTGACCATCAGTATAATCGGTATATGGTATACTTCTTGACAATATTGACCATCGGTAAATGGTATCCTTTTTATAGTGATTAGAGGTGAGTACAGGTGAACCCAAGTATAGGAAGAGTATCCCCCTATGGTGACATAGTTTGCTCACAGATATAATTCCAGAATTGGCCGAAGAAGTTACGCGCCGATGGGATTATAGACCCATAGATCAACTTAATGATACACGGCTTGAGTGGCACGATATCCAGCTCAATTTCCTTTCACTGGATATCTAGGTTACTGGGATTATGGGCCCAAGGACCGACTACTGATGCGGTTTCCTATTATTTCTTTCACATACCAATGAATATTCATATCTAAGTATACATGTATAGGTATGGGAATATAAATGTGTATTCATATAGTTATAGATATCCATGATGGAACCCATACACATGACTATCATATCTATATATGTATGTATAGGTATGGTACTATACCTGAGTACACCTATAAATATGTACATTCATGGTGGCTTTTTTCCAGTTGATAGGGATTAGAGACCCTGGGTTCTACTGTGGTTTCACATTGGTTTTACCTATTTATTAGTGTCTTATCAAGCCTGAGCACTCTGATTTTTCATACACTGTAGAAATACATTTATAGGTTTCTTTTCAGGGTGGCCTACTGAGATTCTTTCTCACCCCTACACGTACACATCCGTTTAAGTTTAGACCTTATGTCTACTTTTCAATTTGATCATGAGTTTCATGGTGGATGGGGATGAGGCCTAGTGTTTCATGATCGAGCAGAGCTGCTCGAGTGGTTCTACTAATCGGACTGCTGTAGTTTGGTAGAGTCTAGACACCAGGTATCTGGTTTGGCTCAGATTTAGCAGTAGAGGCCTATACTTTTACTTTAAATTTATTTTTTTACTTGTATATATATGGTTGGCACAATGGGTGACCAGTGTTGTATTGTGTTGTATAACTATTTGGGATTTTTACAACTTTTATTTTATTATTAAAGCTTCTTCAATTTTAGTTGTTTATTGATTATGCACTCTGTTTACTTTCTGTTGTGTATGACATTTAGTTATTGACATTGTTTTATTACTCGAGTATGAGGGAATAGTCTCCCCACTATCACAACTTAGGCCCTAACTACTAGTCGGTAGCCTCTGGCATACAAGGAGATGTGATTGAGACCTAGTGACCCACTGGTTCATGACACCAATTTAGTTGCATCCGGGTCGGGACATTACAAATTGGTATCAGATGAGTTTTCTTTACCCAGTATTTACTATTTGGGATATGGTGGGAAAGAGTATTAGGAATGTTTTGAAACTTGTGATGGATATTGGGTTGGTGCATCGGAAACACTTGTTCCAATAGGAAGTATGGGTTTCTAGGGGTTTAGGATTACTATTCTGATTTTGTGATGTTATAGTTGTATATGATTTTTTCCATGAGAGACACACATTTTGTGTGTGTATTGTATGACTTATTGAGGATATATGGATCTTGGACATCAGTAAGAGTCTAGGGATAGTTTTTTAATCTTGTACAACAAAGTAAAGTGGCATCTCATGAATCATACTAGGAATGTAGGATTCACAATATATAGGACAGTTAGTGTGTGTTTTTACTAATGATATAGGCCTTTGGGTCTTCTTACACATAATTTTTACTCTGATAAAAAGTTATGTGGATCTTCGTTGAGGCACTTTTGTTGTGAGGCTAATGAATCAGTCCTCATGCACCTCATGTGCAGTGACCATATTAGGTTAATATGGCATGTGATGCCTTTTTTTTGAACCCCCTTGCAGGGAGTTGTTTCTCAGGTTTGTGGTTATCTAGTCGGATCACAGATTATGATGCCAATATATACCAAGAATTTTCTTATGAACTGTACATACAGGGGTATTTTTGTGTATGAATGCCCGATTAGGGTCAGTTCAGTTTCTCTTCTGCTTTCGTTGTGACCTCCAGGGTGCAGTTCCTTCTGATGATGCTCATAGAGGATTAGATCCCTTTTAGGCTGTGTTTCAGTTTTTAACCATGTAGGTCATTGTGATATTTACCCACTTTTGAGAGTTTGGATCTTTTGGGATGGTTGGTTGGACCTTGTGACCCAGTTGTGAGTATTTATATATAGGGATAGGGAGGAGACCTAGAATCCCTTAGTTCGACTCGGACTCCTGTAGGTCGATGTCTATTTTGTTCATGGATAACCTGTGTGAGAGAGGTTGGCCCATGTTTTCTAGTTCCTTTCTAGCGGTGAACTTGGTTTTACACTCATTTTTATATTGAGGCATGGTTTGTGCTCAAGTTTGCATTATAGGCATGTTGATGCCTTCATTTTTAATGAAGCACCTAGCGTGATTTTTTTTCTATGACTGGTGTGATGGAAAGGACTGTTCGGGTGCCTGGCCTGGTTGACCAATGTTTCTTCTATTACTAATGTAGTTAGAGCGTGGGTAGATTCTCATGACTAGAAAGACACCATGTATATAGGTTAGGTGATAAAGATACATGATATTTATGCATGGTATCATTTGAATCTAAATCAGTGAGTGGATGGGTGCGAGATGATGATCGATGTTTCAAGAATTTCTATGGGCTTGGACCCCAGAAGTTGTGTTGAAATGTTCTTATTTGGTATAGGTCACCTTGTGAAATGATGGGTTACTGTGTGATGGGTGAATCGTGGTTGAATCCTGGCCAGGTTTTGACAGTATGTGAGTGTGGATCAGATGGAGTTGTACATGCCTTTTTTGTAGAATCTTCATGTACTTCTATTAGAGATGATCATGTGATATCTTGATTTGTATTGAGTATTATAAGAGAGCATCGACCCTATGTAGAGATCATTTTTCTTTCTAAATGTTATTCCCGATTGTGGAAGGGAATCTTTCGAGGTTACACACTAGGAGCGGTGTTAGGTAATCTATATAGTGGGGAGTACACCATTTTTCATTTGAGGGTGGTGAACCTCATTTTCAATTGAACTTTGGCATTTTTTGTGATTTTTTGTGCTCAGAGGTTTCTTGTGAGATGATTATAAGGGTATTCCTATGGGGGGGGGGGGTACCAGATCAGTCGTAGTTAAATGTATTCCGTGTAGAAGACAGTTTTTAACGTTATGTGACTGGTCATGGGATAGTCCATATATCTTAGTTGTGCAGATGTTTGGGTTGATATCATGGATTTTGGTCCTTTCACCAGGATTCTCGAGGATGATAAGGTTTATGGTTGGGATTTTTTAAGGACCCGTGCTTTTCTGGACTATAGTTTTGAGCATAAATTTGAATTTTTGCATTTAGATCCTCGTAAGGGGGTGAAATAGGATTTTCCCATATTAGATGACTTTAGATAATTTTTTCTGACCACTCCATTGGTCCCAAAATAGGTTGTTTACCCTAAGAAAATAGTTTTTTGTAAATCCAATCCATTTGAATTTGGGTGGAATAATTAATAATTAATAATTATTAAATTAAATATTAATGTATTAGCACATGTTCATTCTACCATAACATTTGAACGGAGTGTTAGATTGATATTCCTTCTTCATCATTGAGTCTGGAATAGGGATTTTATCCTAGGAATTCCATAAACTTGTGTCAGGCGCTGCGACTAGCCCGAGACGATTTTTCTTATTTTTCTTATTTTTTTCTTTTTCTTTTCTTTCTTTTTCTTTCTTTTCTATTCTTTCCTCCTTCTTGCGCATGCCTACTGTGTGGATCCTCCTGCATCGTAACCTAAGAGATAAGAGGTAAAGGGAGAGAGAGAGAGAGAGAGGTAAGGGAAATGAGGTGTCACCATAAATCCCTCAATGCGTTGGTTCATCATGCAGCCGTGGACGGTGAAATCAACCCAAGCTTTGTTGGATTCTACCCGAAGGTAGGCTATTTTTATGATTCTACACAAATACCCTTTAAACACACTGTTTCAAGTTTTTATAGGTATATTGTGATTTATAATGTCCCATAGAGGCCTGATCTATTGTTTTGGGGATAAAAACGTGGTATTCGAGCGATCTGAGGAGTTTTCCATCGGAAAACCCAGGTTACATGGCGTGTAGTCTAGAGCGACACACCATGTGTTCTTCCCATTAGGGGAATATTATGTTTTGGGTGTGAAAACCATGTATAGAGGTGTGCACACCATGTACTGGTACTCAGTCGTGTAGCTGAGTACCCCGGGTATGTCTACCTGTGTAGGGGTACATGGATGTGTAGGAGTACACATCCAGAAACTGTGTAGGGTAGTACACTGTGAATAAGTACATGGCCTGGCCAAGAATCGGGCGAGGCCGATTAAGGGACACGGGCAGGTACCCCATGTCAAGTAAATGTCATGTACCCTCCTCACACGCCATGTACCTGGGGTGTTTACATGCCCAGGCTGACAGAAGTACACGCCCTTGTGGTGTTGTAGGAGTACACAGTGTGTACTCATGGGGACATGCTGCGTACTTCCCATTCTCAACCCTTTGAGGGTTTTTTGTGTCTTTCTGCCTCGGTATCAAAATTGGACCCATGAGAAGTCCATTCTGAATATTTTTTCATATAGATCGTGATGGTGAAACCTATAGAGAATTATGAAGACTCCTAATGGTTGTTTTAGGGATTGTATCTTAATAGAGAGGTTCTTCCTATAGTTATCGAATTCAATCGACTCCTCTGGGAGATACATGAATGTTAATGGTAGGTTGGGTGTTCAGACCAACCTAGTTAAGACCTTTAATTTGAGATGAGATCTGATATGTCTCCTGTGGCCTATGTTTTGAGGACATTTGCTTTATGAGATATTCCCTTCTGGCCTATGAGATCGTGAGACCTGTTGCTTCCAAGGATCCCTTGAGGGATTCCTTTTCTTATATTTTGATCTAAGGAGTACCTTATAGGACCCCTTTCCAATGTATTTACCTGGAGGATCCCAAGTAGGATTCCTCTTAGTGTTTGACTTGAGGGACCCAGTGGGTGCCCATTATTTGACTGACCTTGAGTTGTTACACTGAGTTTGGGTTGATATGGTGTTGAGGTGTCACCTAGAACCCATACCGAAATGGTAAGCCCATGGGGCTATAGCTTTACTGTTGGGTTGGGTGTTCAGGCCACCCTCACCCAATTTTTTATATCTGAATTAGTTTTATTGATGCAGTAGTATTTACCAGAGGTGCATCCTGGTGGGTGGTTATTGATCCTGACTTAAGGTGTCTTTCTTCCTGTTGGGATGCCCATATGTTCTTACAGGGATCCGTTTTACTTATTGTGATGCCCAGACGTGCTTCCCTGGGATCCGTCTTCTGAGCCACATTATTTCAGATATTTTAGTGATACCCAAAAGTATTACCCAAGACTTGTATATTGAGACCGGATGTATATATATATTGTTGGTATGACCATAGGTTCTTCCTAGTATTCGGATTTTTATCCTTACATGATGTTTACAGTAAGTCTTGAGTGATACTTGGATTCCCTTAGTAGGAATGTCTTGGATAGACTCATAGGTTGAATGATATATGATGAGAATGATTACAATCTCCTCTATTTTGGGCATGGTGACCCAAGAATCATGGTATATTATTACTCCCAAGTAGTGGGGATGATTACGATCTCCTCGATATTTGATCGGAATGATTACGCTCTTCCACATTAGTCATGAGACTCAAGGGGTGTAGCATGATGACTCACCAGTGAGTTCTGTCTTTATACCGGCATGAAGACCCAAGAATCATGGTATATTACACACTCTTAAGTGGAGGGGATGATTATGATCTCCTCATACATTTTATCAGAATGATTACACTCTTCTATATCAGTTACGAGACTCAAGGGGTGTATCATGGAATCTCACCAGTGAGTTCTCTTTTTACAGACTACCTAAGGGTAAGCCCCTTAGGGATGATTTGAGTTCTAAATGTAATGACCGCCTATGGAATGATACCTAGGTCTCATAAATTGGACTGTATTTATAGCCCTAGGAGGCATTGAGTCTTACTCAGGGACGTTTTATAGGATGTCTGGGTGTATTCTCTAGAATTATTCTTTACAGGATTGATCATCGGTATACGATATCCTTACTTACAGGATTGATCATCAGTATATGATATCCATATTTATAGGATTGATCGTCTATATAAAGTATCCTTGTTCTAGTTATTGGAGGTGAGTATGGCTGAACCCATGTGTAGAACGAGTATCCTCCTATGGAAATGTAGCATACTTAGAGATATAATTCTGAAATTGGCCAAATTAGGTACATGTCGATGGGATTATGGACCTAGAGATCGAATTAATGATACACGTCTTAAGTGGCATGACGTCCAGCTCAATGACCTTACACAAGATTTCTAGGTGATCGGGATTATAGACTCAAGGATTGACTACTGATGTGGTTTCTTGTTATTTGTTTCACATACCAATGAATATTCATATATATGTGTGTGTGTGTGTGTGCGGATGGGATTCTTCATGTTTATGCATATAGTTATGGATAAAAATGGTGGAACCCATTCAAATGAATGTCATATCTATGTATGTATGTATAGGTATGGAACTATGAATGCGTACACTTATAAATATTCACATCTATGGTGTGTTTTTCTCAGTTGATAGGGATTATGGACCATGGGTTAAACTGTAGTTTCATGTTGGTTTTACCTCCTTATTGGTGTCTCAGAAAGGTTGGGTACTCTTCTTTTACATACACTATATCATCACATTTATAGGATTCTTGTTGGAGTGGCCTACTAAGATTCTTTATCACCCCTGCATGTACACCTCGGCATATGTGAAGAACTTATGTCTTCTTTTTAGGTTGAGCATGAGTTTCATGGTGGATAGGGATGAGGCCCATTGTTGCATGACCTAGCGAAGCTACTCAAGTGGTTCTATTGATTGGGACCATATAGATTGATAGTGTTTGAAGATTCGGTATGTGGTTTGGATTAGAGTTAGCAATAGTTTCATGACCCACCCTCACCAAGATGAGTGAAGAGATGGAAAAATGCTAGAACCTTCCTTTTTCAAGTTGAGAGAGAGATAATGACCCCTGAGTCCGGCATTTAATAGGCCCTGGAGTGGAAACTAGAACCAAGGTTATAGAATCACACATAATATGGAAGGCATTACCTCTTTTTTAGTAGGATTTGGAGATATGATGGTAAAAGTAAATCCAAAACCCATTCCCATATGCACGTTCAAAGATAAACCCATAAAAATTAAAATAAAACTGAAAAGGGAAAGTACCAAAAAGAAAAGAAAACAACAATATAAACTATCCCAAAGTCCGAGATAGTATGACCCCACACGGCCATCAAAGTACTCCTGGAAACATGAAAATAGTTTTATATATGTAGGGTGAGTATACATGTATACTTAGTAGGGAAAACCAAAAGATCTCGTGCACAAGTTGGTAGACATTCTAATTCCTGTGAGAAAGTAGAGGTAACTAAGACACCTAACAAGGAAAAATATCCACCCAACCTCACCAAGGCACACTACCCAAATAATGCAAGTCTGGTAAAGTAATAGTAATAACACATCAATATTTGGGTACCCCACACTACTTCTCTGTGGGTTATTGAAGACATCCTATGCATCATACCTCCCCCACAATTTTCACTACAGTCCCACTGTCACCCCAACAACAATCATATGGGCCACCACAACCACACATCCCACCCACAGACACCTAGGCCACCACTACCACGTATCCCACCCATAGACACCCAAGCCACCACTACTATATGTAACCACGCCCACAAACACCTGGGCCAGAACAACTACCGCCATGCCTGAAGACACCTAGCCCTCATCCTGAAGACACTTGGGAAACAAACCTACCTGCACACACCTGGGCCAACCACCACAACCACCATAACATACCCTACCTAAATATTCTTAGGCTATAATGGACCTCAGGCTGTCACATCCTGCCTGAAGATTCTTGGGATACTTAGGAGAGGGGGCATAAAAGAACTAATAACCATTCGCCCATATGGATGTTGGAAAAAACACCCTCCCCCGTGAAATGGTGGTGTTCGGCACAAAGTGATCAACTTGGGTGGGGTGAGAATTAGAAAAAAAACTAAAATTATACATATAGGTAAACAAGAACTCATACCAACCTAAGGGTCTCTAAACCAGGCCATACACAAACACCCTCATTACTATTCATTCATGCACAAAAGCGTAACTTCCACCACTAGAGCACCACCCATTCTTATTATCATGTTCAGGTGGTTTCATTAGAAATTAATTCTCTACTACTAGAAAACTAATAGGAACATTAACAAGTTAAAACAACTCTAGATTAAAGAAGGAAATATCCAAAAATCAATTCAATCATTCACACTCAGTTCTCTTATAAAGACACAACAATGAAAGGGATATGTGAGATCCCTAAAAGTACTGGAACCAAACCAAGCCTCAACATATGAACCCACACAACCTCAAATCCACAAACAACAATTAAACAATAGGAGATCCCATCCCTATCCATTTCACCCCATAAGAATCGAAAAGAACAACCACCCACATCACCAGAACAAGTAAGTTCTCAAATTTAGCTGACAACTCTCATTAAGTTTCTTATTTTTGTTTGGTTGAATGAGGTGATCAAATAAGGAATATTGTTCATTGGGAACAAATTTAATCATCCAAGTTTACGTGATTAACCAGTTTCCATGTTACAAACATTCAATCATATAATTAAACAGAAAAACAGAGGATCACTAGTGCATAAGGAAGGACCACCAACGACCACTATTTTCAGTGGGTGTAAATAGAAAGCATCAAGAAGGTGTGGAACCGAGTAAAAGGCCACAAGTTTTGGTAATTGAAGGTTCACCCAAATCTTGGGGGTTTAAAAACATATTTTACTACTTTAAAAGGCTTTATAAATGGTATTAAAACAATTTTATGTAAAAAGATATGTTACGAGAGAAGAACTGGGAAAAAGGAAAAGGGGTCACGATGGCATCGTAACGGTGCCACCAGTTCCGTGAGACACTGTAATCGGTGCCACCGTTTAGGTGTGCGACCATGATGGTGAAACCATGATAGTGCCACCATCATGGTGGAAACATTTGGTGGAACTGAGATTTTGGAAAACTCTTGGGCAAGAAGCACCCCTAAGAACACTACCAACACTAGATTTTTCACAAAGGAACGGCTCAAAAAATGGGTTATCACAAGTAGAGACTTATAATTTTACTTTCAAATTCTTTTTTACTTGTATCTGTATGTTTTTACTAGTGGTTGACTAGTCTTGTATTGTATTTCATAGTTTTTTCAGGATTTTTACAACTTTTCTTTTATTATTACAACTTATTCTATTTCTGGTGTTTAATGCTTCCGCACTCTGTTTACTTTTCACTATGTATAATATTTATATATTTATACTATTTTATAACTTTTATATGAGGTTACAGTCTCCCCACTATCACACCCCAGGACCTCACTTCTAGTCAGTAGCCTTTGGCATATGGGGAGGCACACTTGAGGCCTAGGGACCCACCATCTTGGGATACCAGTTTAGGGGAATTTAAACCGGGATGTTACAGGTTAAACCACCAATATAAACAATGTTATACTATATTAATCATTTTCATCATGGATGAGTATAAAAATATAAATACTATAAATATATGATATTAATAAAGAAATTGCGGTATTATTATTTTTCTAGAGTGGTAACACCCAAAATCATTATTATTTTAAAGTAACCCATTATTATTAGTAATGTTAAATGAAAAAGCATGTTATGAATTTCAACTATATGAACCATACCCATAACTTCCATAAAATGAATATGATACTTTATTAATTATTATAAAATTATAATTGTTTTAACTTTTCTATTTATGTGATGACAAACTTATTAACAAATAAAGTTGATCAAAATCATCACACTGAAACAAGTACAAAACCTTTGAAATTACTAACATCTGATGATAAAAATAAACTATAACTAATATATATATATGATTAATATAAAATGAAATAAATATAAATATCTTACTAAAATATTTTATTAATAAATCAATGTTTGTTGTATAGGGTTTTCGAACATGATCGAGAAATTTAGGAGTAAAGGAAAGGGTATTATTTCTTAATCTCCCTTCTTCATTGAGATTCTCCATGACTAAAATTAAATTTGAATAATTTTTATGATCTTTAAATTTAAATTCCCATATTCATTCTCTTCTGGTAATTTTGGGTATCTAAATATTTTTTACTATTTTCCTCTAATTGGTAAATTTTTTATGATGTTTGAAAGTGTAACTTTCCTACCTCATTTTCGATTAGAATATTTCTTTTCCTTATCTATGTTATTTATATTTTATTTCATAAATGTATTATATATCCTTAAATTTTTTTATATTATTGATTAAGGTACTTATCCATTGATTTTCACTTAAAATGGTTGGAAGGGGGTTTTCTCTCTATTTTCCTTTATGTTTCTCACTTAATCACTTTATATGACATCTTTCTTCTATTTTATTTATAAATATTTTATCAAATGTTTTATTATTCCATGATTATTTAAAATACTTTTCATTACATTTCACCTTCCCATTTTAAACCATTTATTCATCATCACTTTTTTTAAGAGAAAAATGATAAAATGTAATGGATTTATCTTCTTATTTTTTATATAATTTAAAATAAACCCCTAAAAGTTTATTTATTTTTATCAATATCATTTTTTATACTCATTTAATATTTATCATGTTTCACTAAGGATATTTTAATAGAATCATCCATATTATTTATCTGGATGATTTATTTTTATGTCTTGTAATAATTTTTAGGAACCCGTTTTATTATGAAGGGTTAATTATGTTATGACGGATTTATGATTATTTTCATGTTCATGGGGAAAAAATATATATGGTTATATCATTATGTGAAAGGTGGTTTCAAAATTATATAACCCTTCAATGCATTGAATAAATATTTATATCTCATGAAATGATTGTTAGGTATGGAAATGATGCATTGATATTTTCTAACAATGTATGCATGTATATTATGCAGTTAAATTTTGTTTCATAAATTTCAAGATTCAGAGTGACAGAGGTTTACAGATGAAAAAAATATAGAAACTAATGAAGAAGATGATGATAAACATATACACAACAATTTAAATGGTTTGGGAATGATCACTATGTTAACAGATAGGTATAATCAATTCACTAAATTAAAGAGAATAATTACATGGAGGTTTTAGAGTTTCAAACACACTGAAACCTTAGCTCAAATGAGTTAATAAATAAGGCAAAGAAATGTTCCACCAACTGCACATAAAGTTCATTTTACTAAAGTGAACGGTGGATGGAAGTCTATACTACTACAATGCTATGACCACCCAAGTTCAAACAGCTACTGTGTAGGTGGAAAAAAGTCAATAGAGCTATAGTGACATGTTTTATGATACTATAGTAAGTCCACATGACTATATTGCCCTGTCGGTGTTGTCTGTCAGCCCTAATATAGTTGTTCAGAGATGTTACAGGTCCCTAAAATCGGTTCTAGGGCCTTAGACCTATGGACGCTCAAAGAAGGGGTATGTTACCCCCTACAACCCACAAAGATCTCACCATAGATCCTAAATCATGAGATTTGTAGTTTGGTGTGCAGTCACTAGAATTTGGTCTGACATCATCCAAATAGATTAGGATACACCAATCCAATGACTTTATCAATTATTTTATAATGGTCTTGGATGAGATCCTTGGTATATGTTATGATTTTCTACACTTATACATGATCCACATTATTACTTTATTCCATAATTTGCATGTTATTATTCATGTTATGTTTCATATATTTTATTCTTTTGGGTATGATTTTATGATCTTTTCAAGCCTATATATCAATTTTATTATCACCTTTTTATTATTGTCTTGATAGTCACATATGTTAATCCTATTAAAATATCATTTGTTTACCTCTTACTAAATATTAGATCTCAACCTTTTATTATGTTTATCATTTCACTGGGTAATGAATAAGAATGTTACATTTGATATGTTTATATAGGAATCACATGTGATGTATTTTAAGGAATAAATGTACACTATGTTGTAAAATAATATGATTATATTGTAAATATCCAAAGACACTAAACCTTTATTGAGACCTTTATTGAATAATACATTAAGATATAAATTTTTTGTTACCTTTGAGATATTATTAAGGCCCAAAAGGATTTTATTTTGTTTAGAAGCAAGAGAATAAAAATTGGAGAAGATAAGTGGTGACTATCTTTCTTGCATTCTATTTTTTAAACACATAAATCATGTTCAAACATAAGTGTTACATGGTGTTTAATTTGAGGTGAAGTTAATTATAAGGTTTTATAATGATTAAAGGGTCATGAAATAAATTTGGTGGGGTTTGGATGAACATTAGAAGAGTTTTGGTGTTGAGCATAACTAGGTATGAAAAATATAAAATTCCTTAATACATAAAGATTTTATCGTAAACACCTAAGGATTTTATCCTCAATATGTAAGGTTTTTTCATTGAATAAATTATGTTGAAAAATTGGTATTCCAACAAGTGTAATATTTATTCCTTACTATGATTAATAAGGTTTTTATATTCAAAAGTGATGAAATTTGAAAAAGGATAACACCTTGTTATGATACGTAAGGTTTTTATATTCAATATATAAGGATTATTCAAAGTATATTGGGTTGAAAAATGGTTAAATCCTCATAACATAAAGTTTTCCATAAGTGAGGTTTTTATTTTCAATATGTAAGAAATTATAATATGTGAGGTTTTCACTCTAGTTGGAAAATTGGAAAAGTACTCAGAATGTATCATTTTCCATACTGTGATACATAAGGTTTTCTCTATGTCTGGAAAATTAGAAAAGTCCTCAAACATAAGGGTTGATATATAAGGTTTTCATATATGATATTTTCCATATGTGAGATTTTTATTTTTGAGACATATTATTTTTCTCTAATGTGTTAGTATTTTTTATTTATCAAAAATTGAGTTTGAAAGGAAGAAAAATAGTTGAATAAAACTACCTCCTTATGATATGGATGACTCTGATGGAGATCAAAGCTCATATAAAAGGTCTCCTAAATAAATCAAATGTGACTTAAAAAGAGGGGATGATCTAAGGGATTATATTTAAATAAGAATAATTTAAGAAGTTGTTGAATTAAGTTTCTTACCAAGATTTTGAATTTGAAATTCAAATTTAAATAGGTAAAAATATAATTTCTATTGTATAATATATTTACTATTGGTGTGAAAATATATTTTTTAGTAATATGGATAAATAAAGAGAAGAATAGGATAAAGAAAAAGATTCACTTGTTATGTAAGATATATTTTAAACAAGAGTCTTTCACAATTATTCAAGAGAGTGAGAGTGGAATAGGAGATAAAAAGAGAGTGTGTAGAATAGTGTATATAGAAAGATAGGAATTAAGAGAAGAGTATACACTTGGTTTATGTGTGATCATCACACCAATTTCATGTGTTTATAAAGAAGGATGTTTACAACTACTCTACAATGCTAAGAAATATGGGCGCATTATGAAATTGTCAGGAGATAATCTTATCAAAATAAAATTATCATGATTAACTCATTAAATATCAAGAAAATAATGCTACTTGTTAGAAGACTTATCGATACACATCATTATTGTATTATTATCTTACAATCCAAGGATATACCATGCTCATTATATCCAACATAGTTATTTTAGTGGATTTTATGCTCTAAAGTGATTTTGGATCTTTCTAAGTAGTATCCTCTCATTCTGAGTAGTGAAACTTATACATCATGTGTTATTTATTTTCTTTTTTCCTCAGCATGTGTGAGTTAAATAGTGAAATCACTTACTTCAACAAGTGACTGAGATTGATTTCACAAAAAAGAAAAAAAGAAAAAATGGAATATGGTTCACTGATTCACCCCCACCCATTTCAATGAAACTATATTTTTCCTAGGTCTATCACAAACTTTGGGTTATGGGATTGTGATTTATTTGTGATTTATAATTTTTAATCAAGTAAATGGTGTAAAATACATGTATGTTATGGCTGGTTCATTTCAAGTAGATACACACCAAGTATTCAAAATGTTTTCATGAGTAAATGTACCACACCAAGGAACCTAAGTCCAAACATGATTCTATAAAATAAAATATCATAAATTTAAATGAGTTAGTTCTTAAAATAATTTGTAGGGAAATCAACACATGTTGGTTAGAAAAGACTTTAATCTAAGGGACAATCAACTAGTTTGAGGTTTTTATTCTCTTCTTAATACTAGAGGGACCCCATCTCTATTTTATTAAGATTTTTTTAGATTATGTAATGGGTACGAAACAAAAAATAAAGGTTTAAAGTATTGGGGGAATTTTATTACTTATATGGCCATGAAAATTGTAGTTTTTGAGAATCCCATCACCTTAAGTTCATTATAAACACCCTTATGTTTGAATATATCCACACATATAAATATAGGTATGATAAGTAATTATATCAATGTATATGTTTTAATATATAATGGGGATAAAAAAAGAGTTGAGGGTGGATGCTTAGTTTATCATAACACCCCAACCTAAACCTAAACCTCCAATACCTGCAATAATTTTCAAATGTACCTCATCCTTCAACACTTAAAACACACTGGGAATGCCCAAATATTATAGTATCAGATAAGGAATTATATTTTTAGAATCCTTCCATGGAACAAAATATATAATCCCACCCCATTGATGCACCTCAATTATCTCAATACATATACAGAGAATCATAGTAACAAAAATTAGTGGTATAAAAAATAGTAGTGGTAACAGAAAAGGTCAAGATAGAGAAGTCTAATAAAGTAAGTTCCTCTAAATTATTTATAATGAATCAATTCCTCTCCATTTATAATGAATTTTAAATTTTTTAGGAACAAAAAAATAAGATGGTGAAGCAAGATTATGAGGCCAGAAAAGGGGAAAATGAAAATATGTTGTGGGTTTTCAACCTACAAATAATATGATAGTTCATCCCTTTTATATAAAACCCACAAAATTAATGTTATTGGATATTTTATTTTGAATTATCAGTTGGATCCATATGTACCTCACTCTATACTTATTGAATAGTATGACCATCATCTTTAAATGGTATCAACTGAAAAAAATTCATGAAAAACTAGAAAAGAACTATTTGTAATTAAAAAAATTGTATGGTGATGATATTTCTCATGAATTGCATTTTTATTAAGAAAATTTATTAGAATAGAAGGATCAAGTAGAAACGAAGCATCTTATGGAGTCTTAAGATCTTTCCACATTTTTAATGTTTTTAATGTTTTTTATTTTAGAATGTATATTTTTGTAACTTTTTTTTTAATTTTTATCACATTTTTTATCTATCTTGTACAATAATATTTAATTTCTATAGAAATTTAAATTTTGAGAGTTTTTTCATATAGTAAAAACTTGGATTTATTTTAGAGTAATTTCATCCTTAGATAAACAAATTAAGTTTTAGTTCTTAAGCACTCGAGTGGTTTTTTTAGTAGAAATAATTCAAAAAATAAACGAGACAACCTTATATTGAAATATAAATACCAATATTTCTCCATGTATTCATCATAACAAATTGTCAAAGGAGATTATTAAAGATGAGAATTAGAGACATTTTTGTCTCAACCCAACATGAAATAGGCCAAAGACTCCCACTATTGTTGTTAGTAGTCTAATACCTCACCATAAAACATCTATCCACGTCCTAAGGAAAATATTCAAAGAATCAAAACAAAAAATTAGTCACCTATAAAACTATAACATTAAATGGTTAAGAGGGTGATCTAGTAGTCATCTCGATTGGGGTATTAGTTATCAGAGATGGAGGCCACCACATAATTCAATGGTGAAGGGAGTGAGATAGTAGTCAACTCAGTTGGGGTATAAGTTATCATATATGGAATTCCAAAGATGAAAGATATTTTCATGTCATTGAATATCCAACCTATCAACAATCAATAGTGAAGGGGTGAGCCAGTAGTCACCCATTCTTCCATATAAAGTATGGAAATTGAAGAGTTTCACTTATTTTTCAAGTGAAAATATTCTCATAAATAATTATTATATGCATTAATTAACAAAATCATTGAAGTGATAAACCATTTTTCTCATACTACCTTATATAAAAAAATCATTCAGAAAAAATTCAAGTCTGTAAACTTAACACAAGGAATACAAACATTAGGATAAGTAAAGAAAGAACTTCACTCATTACTTTTCTATAATATCAAATAAATTTATAAAAAAAGATTTTTGATGAATATTAAAGAAAAAAATGGATTTATAATTCATATCCCTAATCAAGAAAAATGGGAATCAGCGGAATATGATTACAACCATGAGTTTCCACATGCGAGACACCAGAATATTACATATGCATAATATATTTAAGATAGAAACCAGTAAAAATTTCATAAATAAAACATAAAATCAAAATTGTAAAATATATGATTTAGTATTATCAATAATTCACTACCAAAAAAATAATACCTTATATTGGCATATATTTCACAAATAAAACATTTCACCAAGTTTGTTTGAAGAATAAAATCCTTTTGTAGTAGCCCTTAATTATGAAAAATTAAAAATGTATTCACCAATTAATTAAATCTCTTCATATTCAACTCAAATATATTGAAATCAAAATTTCTTAACTTTTAATATTAGATTGCATTGGAAGACAAAAATTTTAGGCATTTTTTAAATTGATCATATTTTATATATATCAGTGTTCATATTCAAGTTTTATATGGAGATGCCTTATGTTTTAAATTTGAATTATCAAATGTTATATTCATATTTTATATGAAATGATCATATATAATGTTCTTAAATTATGTGGTCATCATAAATCTTATGATGAAAATATTAAAATGTTCATTTATTCCCCTACATGAATGTTCTTAAAACATGGAGTTCATATCTAAATATTAGTATGTTTTAAATAAAATGTTTAGTTTATTCTTTAACAATTTCATAAAATGAATTTAAATTTGTTACATGTTAATTATTACACTTGATTCAATTTAATTTTTTATACCAAATTAAATGTGTTGGACCCAAATTAAATAGGTTATCCCTAATTAAATGTATTTTAGAGTCCAATATTAAATGTATTTATTTTTATCAATCAATAAATGAAGAATTACACCTATTATTGAGGTAAAGAATATGTTTTACTAATATTTGGTTTCAATGGAATTCTCCCATCACGTTTCATCGCCAATCCCCCCTAAAACTCAAAACACCTAGGCCGCCCAAGAGTGAGGTTCCCCTACCACCTTCATCGAGCCTTACTAGCATCAACATCTCCACCCTAGCCGTCATGCCATATCCATGTGACCCACACAAAATCTATTGTGTGTGCACCTCTATTCCAACCCCTTTCTCTTACTATCCTCTGCTCATCGCCCTCTCCCTACCGTATTCTGACCTACTCGGTCATGATGGCCTCTTTTTCACACTTTACCCTAAGAAACCTAATAAGACATTGATTCTCCAATATATAGCCCACCATAGCTCCCATATGGTGTCTCCCCCTTGAATATCCCAGTATCCACTCTATGTACAGTCAAATACCTCTTTCAGAAAATCCATTTTGATGGTGTGACCTCTCTAAAATGGCACTCCAATCTATGAAATTGTTCACATCCCCCTCTCATATCAGCACCATCCTTCTTCCACCACCCACGTCATCCACTTTACACACTCCAATGGTATTCATGAATGATTCCTACTATGTTCAGATTCTATGATAAATTCACATCCATTCATGTTGGATCCCTCCCTTGTGTGTCTATTTTTACTAACATTGTGATCCCCTTCTACCCATTCCCAGCAACCCTCCTGGTATGGCTAATTCAACACCTAGTTCATCAATCTTTCCACAATTCATCACTACCACCACACACCTTTTGGATGAGCATATTTATATCACAAATTTCTCAATTTTGTTCAACATAGTTCTTATGTCACTAACTGGTATGGATCTTGATTCTCACATTATTGACCCTCTACCACCGATGTATGATCTGAAGGGAAATATTTTAGAAGCAAGATGATTCAAAAAAATTTAGCACTACTTTTCAATTATATATAATTATAATTCATATATTTTTTAATATATTGAAATTTTAAAAGAAATACTAGGTTTAATAACACTCAAGATACACAACATCAAGCTTAAACGAACCATGAAATATTATTATATGACAGTTATAACCTAGTCGTTAAATTTACGGGTATGAAAAGTATTAATTACTTTATGAAATAAATATAAATTTCATACTCAATATAAATGTATTTATTAATTATTATGAAATAATTATTCATTTTTTATTTAATACGTTTTGGGTATCAAAAATATGTTTTCTTCAAAATTGATATTTATTACTTTTGTGAGAAAATATTATAAATGACTTTTAAATTTTTTATATTTTTTTTATAAAATTAAATTAATTTTTTAAATAAATATATCAAAATTATATTAAGGTAAAATTTTGAGTATTTTTTGAAAGGATTGATTTTTCAGCGAATAGTAAAAATACTTATTTTTATGGAAAACTGTATTTTATTTTAAAGTATTTACAAAGAGAAATTATATTTTGAATTATTTTTAAAATTTAATTAGTTAATTTTGATAAATAATAATCCAATTATGGTATTAAAAATTAATTTTATACTTGAATTTGGTATAAAAACATTTTTATACTTAAAAGGAAATTTTTCTGAAAACTAGTTTTTATCGTGTTTTTTCGATTTAATTTTAAATTAAATTCTAACACTTCTATGTTTTTAATCTAGAAAAATGATTTAAATATTTTAAATTCAGAGATTCAAATTTGGTAAATAGGTCCTTTTTATCATTATGAATAGTATCATTAGTAAATTTGTATCACCTTGATGTGGGTAAATCGAGTAATTAAGGTAAAAATTATGTGATAAGGACTAAAAATAACCCTAAAAAATTCATTAATTTTATTAGAAGATTATATATCATCCATAATCATCCAAAGTTTTAATATATTACCTTTATTTCCTTTTAGACATGATTTCTACTTTTATATTATTTTATATAGAAAAGTAAAAAATGTCATTCTCTTTTTTATATCTATATTTTAAAAATAATTATAAATAGTGGAAATGTTTGGTTATAAATATTAATTTTCAATCTATATAATTTTTATATCATGATAAAATATTTTTAAAATTTAATTAATAAATAAATACCTTAAAATCTTATGCAATGTTGGCGTAGTAATTATTCAATTAATAGAAAAAAATGATTTTCAAAATATTAAAAGTAATATAAATTGAAAGATTTATTGTGTTCCTGGAATTTTTTAGATAAATGTAATATTTTAGGTATTTATTAAAGTATTATATTCTACTTCAATGGCCCAAAGGCCTTAATTTTTTATTGATTTTGATAATCCACCTTTCAAGGGGTGAGGTGGAACCCTTAAAAGGCTTGTAGGTGTAAGTATTACATGGCCCGTAGGCCTTAGAGGAATTCATTGCCTGTAGGCTTCAAACATTACATACAACCCAGACTAACTACTTGGAATTGCTCCTCCCAAGTATCTTCATCGTGAAATCAATTCTCCACCTTCACATGGCTGTTCGGCTAGGCATTCCCGTGCATGAACAGGCTTGTCCCAATGGTAGGTGCCATACCCTCTCATTCTTGCAATCCGTTTAGCTTCTTCTATGGTGAAAACTCCTTGCTCATCCTCCTTGTAGAGCTTGTTCCTTGTAGGTTGTCTGGTCTGCATTTGCACTGAAGGTGGCCCGAAGGCCTTGAGATGGCCCAAAGGCCTTACTGACCTGAAGGTCTGGGTGGACCGAAGGCCTTATAGGACTCAGGGACCAAATCAGTTGCCCGAAGGCCCAAACAGGGTCATATTCCAAGCTGCTACAGTGCCAAATAGTGCCTGCAACAGTACCCGCTACAGTACTTGCTACAGTGCTGCTATAGTGATGCTACAGTTACACGGAAATTATTCCTCCGCTTGGATTTGATCCCTGGTCTCTTGGATGCACTTACAGAGTCCTTACCAACCGGGCTAAGGCTCATGTGCAAGTATTATATTCTAATTCCATCTTTTTTATTGGAGTCTTTAAAGTCAAATTAAACGAATAGTCCCAAAATTGACATTAATGAAATTTTATAATAAATAATATTTTATTAAATGATTTAAAATTCATAAAAATCCTATATTCAGAAATTTAATTGGAATAAGGATTAAAATATCAACCATGGTACATTTATGTGATAATTTTCCTTTTATAATAACTATACTGACCTATAAAGAGTAAAAACTTTGTTATCGTAGTAGTCACCAAAAAGGGTTAACACAGGTTCAAACAAAAAGATAAGGATAAAAACCTTACCAAAATTTTCCAAATTTTATTATATGAGATTAATTAGACTAATACTCATATTAAATTCAAATATTATCAATTTTTAGTGATTTAAACATAAAACTAATTTGTATTAATTTAATATTTTAATATATTTTAAGAGTGCCCCTCCCCTCTCTTATAAAAGGGAGCATCATCTCCAATTTTATTCACACATAATAAGACTTTTGGTTTAGAAGATACCTATAAAAATATCTTCTTTACATCCATTTACATGCCATAGAGTCCTAGGTTTTATCAAAAAACCAACCTAGGAAATCTTTTGGTGTAAACCTTAAGAGGGTTTCTAGAGAAGAGAAAAAATTCTTAATCGAGTGTATTTTTTTATTTCTTCTTCACCCTCATTAAAATATTATTCAACCATTATGAAATAATATCATTAGTATATATAATATACTGAGATTTTATTTTGTTAATTGAATTTCCTAAACCATCTCCTCTTCCATTAAATGAAGAAAAACACCATTCGTGTGTATGTCGGACTACCACCTCACATACTGATGTAATTCATTTTCCATCATCACCTCTCAAGGATATTTATAATGTTGGATTTAACACACATATATATATATTAGTAATGAAATATTTATAATTCTATATAATTAATATATCATCTATTTTTTAACTATTTATTCATTGGAAAATGATAACATCGTTCGTGCATACATTCAGACAGCCGTCTCTATGAAGTAATGTGATTAATTTTTCATCACCAAATCACATGAATGATATATATAAGTATGTTGAAATAAATAATATGATATTTATTATATTATTATTACTATGAAAAGATAAAATAATGGTTATCTTATTTTTATAATGATAATTGAAAAAGGAAAAATTACTCATGTGTATGTATATATTACCATCTTTATGATTGTAACATAGTTTATTTTTCATAACCATCTTTCATGATTGGTTTTAAAAGTATAATTGATCTATAAAATGATAATTATTTCATTATTATTATTGATATAATGACATAGTTACCTTTTCAACTATATTCAACCTATCGAAGTCATGTTGGACTTATGAATTGAATATCATCAAAACATGCGACATGAATTTAATTGATTAAATAATATAAAATATTAAGAGATAAAATAAAAATGAATAATAAAATTAAAAATTGTTTTTAGTCAAGTAAATAATTAACATAAATTTATTATTTGGGATGATAAATTACATACGTAATGAGTCAAAATCAAGGTAAGAGACATTCTTTAAGAATCCTATTTTAAAGTCTCTCTTTACATCTCTTTACCTTCCATGTTTATATTTTTAAAATTATTTTATGGATTTATTTATATTGACATAAAAGAATTATAAAGGAAATTTTATATCTATTTTGAATTTATTTAAAATCATTTTAAAAGGAATATTATTATGGAATGAGTTTACTTTATTTGAAAAATTCAAAAGGAATGTTATATTTTAATTTATACAGAGAAAAATAATTTTCCAACCATTATAACCATTATTTCATATTTGGATTATATTATAAGATTACCTATTTAATTCAAATAAAAATCTTCTTCCTTATTTTCTAGTTATTTTTAAAATGGTTTTTAAAATGGAATGGAAATTTCAATATCTGAAAATGTTTTCTTATGCATGTAAAGAATATTTTGAGAATTGTAGGATTTTATGTTTCATGATTATATTATTTTTCTTGGGAATTATTTATGATTATGGGTGGATCCTTTATAAACTGAGGATATTTGATCTCATCATATCCCTCTAATTCATTGAGTAATATTTATGTTTGGAAGTTGACTTTGAGGGTTATTCCAAGTATAATTATGATTGTTATTTCAAGTGTAATTGTGAAGGTTACTCCAAGTATACCCGTGATGGTTATTCCATATGAACCATGAATGTTATTACATTTACATTTTTTATGGTTATTCCATATGTAATAATTAAATGAAAATGATATCTCAAGTTTACTATATGATTTATCTATAATTTTAATGGGTTTTATGAAAATATTAGGATTTCAAAAAGGTTTGTAGAAATCTTATTTTTAAAGAAAGGGAAAGTATATGATTATTTTTAAGGGTGAAATGTATGGTTGTGTGTAAAAGTTTTCATATGTTATTTATGATTTCAAAGTAAATTTTATGGTATTTAGTTTTCCATTAATATTTCTTATGAAATGTTTTATGGAAATATTTGGGTAGTGGAGTTGGTTTCATAGGTAAGAAAATTTTTATTTTAAACCGCAATTTTATTTTGAAAAAGAAATTTTTTTATTTGTACTCATATACTAATAGTTTATTTATTTCTTTTTATGTCCCTTAATGAGACTATTTTTCATCCCTTGTTTTAAAATGTTTTTCATAGGGTTTAAAGATGGGAAATGGAAAAGAATAACTCAATTTTAAAGTCATGAAGATTTTTCATGAAAAGTAATCATGTTTTATTTTAAAAATGTATATTATAAGAAAAAAGGATATTGAATAGAATTTTACAATTTTTAATATATGGGTTTGCTATGTAATATTTATGGACAAATTTTCTATAACTCTAAACTAAAAATATCCTCATGAATGAATGAAAATTAATTCTTGACTAAAAACTCAGTATTATATAAAGTTTAATGTAGGTCCCTTATACTTGGTATTAGATGAAAGGTTTAGATAACTTTAGAATATGGAATATTATTTGAGTATAATTTAAAAGTATTATATGATCACAACAGTAAGTATGCTAGAGAGAATTGTATTTATAAATTTAAAGTTTTTAAGATAACATGGTTAAATGTATCTTAGTTTTTATACTCCTCATAAGATGTTTTATTATAATTTAATTTATATAATAACACTAACTTTTTGGTTTTTTTAAATGGATGGATCCATTAGGAACTAAAGTAATGGTGGATATGAAGGAAAGTTTGGTGGTTTTATGAACGAGAAACTAAATGAAAAAAGATCAATAGTGAAAAATATTTTCTTTATTCTTAACTATTTATCATGAATTATGCTTAAAAAATTGAACCTAAGTGAGTTTAACAATGCATAAAATAAGAGAGAAATGAAAAACCATGGAATTTTAGGTGATAATAGTCATAAAGGTAAAAATATTTAATGACATATGTGTTAAGAATATGGTAATAATCACCCCAGAAATTTCTTAAAAGAGTGGGAAGATGTTTTGTATGTAGTAAAGGAGGGTATAAAGAAATAATCTACTAAAGAAAGAGGAAGTGTTAAGTTAACTCCATTTAGAGGAATGCAGTTCTTCCCAATCTGTATATTTAATTTTTTAAATGTGGGGAGTATGGGCATTATGAAAATAAATATCCTTGTGGGAAAGATTAAGAAATGGATCAACAAAACCTTAAATATGAATGTTTATCAATGTATAGTTTCATTATTTTTGAATGTTAGGAAACTAAAAATGACATATGAAAGGTATAAATAATATCTTGTCTTATGTTTTGAAATTGTTGAATCTTAAGGTATGATTCGTTTTTTTGTAGGAAGTATTAAAGAAAAAGATGGAAAATTATGGTTAATGGATTATGAATAACATTGAATAATTAAGGTCTCAACATATAGGGATTCAAGAGTTATGATTTAGTGGTATATTTAAGTATGATCATAATTTAAAATGATTTAATACTCTTTTATGTTTTATTTTATGAGTTTACTTTGAATACTTTTATTGAGTTTTTATAAATGTTTTAGGTATATGTAACCCTTAAGTTTAATTGTGAAAAATTTATTTTAGGATGAGTTCTCATTTAATTTTGTAGACTTGAGTTTAAATTTATTTATAACCTTTAGGGTTTATATGATCTTTGATATTGAGTTAATTATGGGATATTACAATTTGGGGAACATATGTTTTATTGTAAAGATAATCGTGGGACTAATAAGTGATTTGGTGATTAAGCGATTGATGTTATTTTAGAAGAATTTATCTATTTTGTGATCCTTATATGATTAAGGTAATGGAATTTTTTTTGATAATATGGGATTTTATTTAAGAAATAAGAGATGAATTATATTTTAGAAAGCATATGAGATTTTAATATGGATTTATGGAGATTCAGGTCATTTTTTAAAATGATTACCATAGCTTATAGATTATATGATTAGGGAATATTCATTTTTGGCATGATCATTTAAGATTGATTGATGTTATTTAGCGATAAATTTAAAACTTATTTTGGAAGAATATCTGATCAAATAAATCTAATATTTGGGTTTAAATATTAGTCTAAAATATTTTGAAGAAATTTACAGGTTAGTTATTTATTTAATGATATAAGTTAAACATTGGATGTTATTAATATGGATTTAGAGATTAATGCTGCATTTATTTGTATAAAGGATTATTCATTATTGGAATTATGTAATATTGTTTTAAAAATTTGGGTTTTTTTAATGTATTAATATAGTAGGAATTGATCGTTATCCTTTGTTATGTTAAGTGATCCTTTAGAAGTTATTTTTTGTTCTTCAGACATAAATAAACCAACTTGAATACTCATCATCAAGAGAAAAATATGAGATTATTGTGGAAATTTATTAAATAGTGAAATTATAATTGGAAAGTAAAAATGTTTTCTTATGTTTTTAGTCTAAATGGTAAATAAAATTTTCAACTCAAGGAAAAGTATCTTTGAAAAAAAATTATTATATTACCTTAATCTCTGATGAATCGATGGTATCTTCACCCATCATATATTTATGATTTTGTGGTCATTAAACTTCTCTTATCCATGTTATCTATCACTATATATCAATACTTGGGTGTCAGTTTTCTCTTTAATTTCCATATTTTCACTTCTTACTAATTTTCTCTTATTTATAAACCTATTTTTGAGTTATTTTAGACGTCCTTTTTATTTTCATTTCCCAATTTTAAAAAGAATATTTTATTAATATTTTTTATGATTTGGGTTTCCACAAAGTAATTTTCAAATGTCAAACCCTTTATCTAGAAGTGTAATTTAAAATTGTGAAAATTAAAATTATTAAATGGGGTAATGTAATATACCAATATTTTAAAATAAGTACAATGTTCAATAACATAAAACTTATGCAACACCAAGCTTAAATGAACTATGAAATATTATTATATGATAGTGATAACCTATTTGTTAAATTGGTGAGTATGAATATGATTAAAAAATTTATGATACATATATATTTCCTACTTAATATAAATTTATATATTAATGATTAGGAAATAATCACTCAATTTTTATTTAAGTCATCTTATGTTTCAAAAATATGTTCTCTTCAAAAATGATTTTTATTATTCTTATGATAAAATATTATAATTAATTTATAGAAATTTTAGAAAATGTATTTGATAAAATGAACTTAATTTTTGAAATCATAATATCAAGATTATATTAATTTTAAATTTTTATAATTTTCCAAACAGTTTTTTTTTCAGTAAATAGTGAAAAATACTAATTTTTATTGAAAACTGTATTTTATTTTAAAGTATTTACAAAGTAAAATTATATTTTAGATTAGTTTCAAATTTTAATTTGTTTATTTTTATTAAATATAATCCAACTATTCTATACAAAATGAATTTTATAACTAACTTTGGGATAAAAACATTTTTATACTCAAAAAAAAAATTCTAGAAAAATGGTTTTTCATCAGGTTTTTTTGGTTTAATTACAAATTAATTTTTTCCAAGTTTTTGGTTTTTAATATTGTAAAATGGATTCCATGTTTTGATTAATGTGGTCCAAATTTTTCAAATATTTCTCTTTTATTTATTATCATTATGAATAGTATCCTTAATAAATTTATGTCACCATGGTAAGGGTAAATTAGGTAATTAAGGTTAAAAATAATATGATAAGGATTAAAAATGACCCTAACACTTGCCTTAATTTTATTTGATGATTAAAACATTTCAGTAATCATCCAAATTTCTAATATATTACATTTTTTGTCATTTGGATATGATTCTGAACTTTATATTATTTTATATAAAGAAAAGTTAAAAATGTCGTTCTCTTTCTTTTATTATCTACAAATCTTTAAAATAGGGATAAAAAAGGTATATGTTATGTTATAAATATTAATTTTAAACAAAAATTATTATTTTTATCATGGTATTTTATTTTCAATATTTAGTGAATAAATAATTACATTAAAAGTTTACATAATGAAGATATAATAATTATTAATTAATAAAAAATGAATTTAAAAAATATTAAATGTAATATAAATTGAAATATTTTTTGCCTACCAGAAATTTTTTAGATAGATCTAATATATTAGGGATTTTTTAAAGGATTATATTCTAATTTCATATTTTTATTTTGAATCATTGAATTCGAATTAAATGAATAGTTCAAAAAGTGACATTAATGATATTTAATAATAAATAATAATTTATTAAACTATTTAAAATTCTTAAAAATATTATATTCATCCAGGTTATTTGGATAAAGTCTAAAATATTAATAACATTATATTTAAGTGATAATTTTATTTTTATAGTAACTATATTGACCCCTAATGAGTAAAAACTTTATTATCAAAGTAATCGTCAAAAAGCGTTAACACGAGTTAAAAAAAAAGATAAAGGTAAAATCCATATCTAAACTTGTAAAAAATTTATTTTATGAGGGTATTTGAACTCATCCACATATTATATTTTAATATTAACATTTTTGAGTCATTTTAAAATTCAAATTGATTAATATTAATTTTAAATTTTAATAAATTCTAAGAGTGTTTATCCCCTCTCTTATAAAAGGGAAGCTATCATCCTATTTTCTTCAGTCTTAAAAATCATTTTGTTTCAGCCAAAACCTCACCAAATACCTTAATTACATCCCTACACACATCCTAGATGCCTTTGTTTGATCATAAAACTAACATAGGAAATCTTTTTGTGTAAACCATAAGAGGGTGTCTGAAGAAGAGGTATAGTTCTCAACCAAGCATTTTGTTTTATTTATCATTACTCCTCCTTAAAATATTATTCAATGTAAAATCATGAGATTTTAAAATAGGATCATAATGTTAAATAGAATATATAACATGCAACACCAATCTTATAAGATAATTTAACACCCTGAGACATTATGATATATTTATTTTTAAATAAATTCAATCTCTTCAATAGCTTGTGGAACACACAACCCCAAATCTAAATGAATAGTAATATTATATACCACTATAACATAGTTGTTAAATTTATGGGAATGAATAGTATTAATTAAATTTTAATAATTATATGGTTTTGATAAATACCATACCTTACTGCTGTTAAAAAGATTAGAAGTGGGGGACAACCTAGCAGCAATTTATAGAGGGGTATAAATGTCACATTAGGTGTGGAAGTGGTTAATCTAGTTATGAACACATGGGGGGAATGGAGGCTGTTAAATAGAGAGTAATTAAGAGATAATAAGGGAGGGATTTTTTTATAATTGGTTGTAAATCTTGGGTAGGAGAGTAGCAGAAACTTTATAATACAATTCTTCTTCTTCTATTTATTTTTTATTGTTTTCTTATTATTCTCTTTCCTTCCCCCTATAATTATTCTAAAATTATATTAATTTTATATACTACATAGACCTTTATAAGTGGGTTTGGGATAAAATAACTTCTCATTTTATATGATCTATCAGATAATTTTCCATGCAAGAGTGGTGTACTGTAGTATCGTGATTGCAGGTGGGGATAGAAATTTTTTTGCACTAAAATAAGCTGAGTTCTTCCTAAAATATGATGTGAGTGAACTAGAATAACAAATCTAAATTTATTTATTGATCCTATTAAAGTAATGAAACAATGTAATTTGATACATGGCTTGAAAAGGTGGACTAGTAACTTAGGATTATTAATGTAATGCTCGCTTCAATCCAGATGGGGTGGGAGAACACTGATTTTCAAGAATCTTTATCTCATCTAGATCCTATGGTGTTTGGTGCTACGACCAAAAAAATGGAAATCCTCACACAATATATTTTCAGCTTTATGTTACACATGGAGAAATTATCACTGTATTGTGAAGACATGTTGATGAAGATGGTGGAGGAATCATACATTGACAGCTTCATAGGTGACTCAATATTGGATGAAATACATGATGTTTTTTATGGTATTTACTAAAAATATAATGTGTCTTAGAGTACGTTAGTTGGGGGAATACACCATTGGGAGAAAATGATGCATCAAGATGAGGCACTAGTTATAGCATCTAACATGATGAATATATAGGGGTGTAACATGGTTTTAGAGTGAATATTAATGATAGCACACAAGGAAAGCATAGAGATATGATTTGAAAGGATAATTTTACTTTTATTGAGTTCACTCAAATGAACATTGATCAAGGACTTGAATTTTATAATATTGGTGGGTGATATCGGAGGGGATGGAGCCCTTTTGTGAAACTATATTTCCAAAGACATGAACAAACAAAGGTGATGGTGGAATTCTTAGTAAATCAGATTCATCTTAAGTGAAATATTATGGAAGAATATGTAGTGGTTAGTTGGAAAAAATTGAGTTCTTATTCCTCTTATAAATTTTTTGTGCAGGCACTGGTCTCCCAACTCTATTTTGGAATAGTCATCTAGCATTGGTGCTCGACACATTCGCCTTGGAATGACCTACCTAGGGCTATTGTGAACGAGGAGAAATTCTATACCATATGCATATAAGAAACCAATATACCATGAATATATGGATTACCCATCAATTCAGTGCTCAAAACTCATAGAAAATGTGATGATACTATGTTCATGGAAGAGATTCATCTCAAAACTGATATGTTGTTCCACAAGTTGATACTAAGAAGAAAAGTATTTGAACTTATAACAATGGTAATGGTAAGATGAAAAATAATCACTCAATTTTTTTGGTGTGGAGTATGTTGTTGGAGGCCACCTAGTTCTTCTCATAGAATATTTTATTGAGATATTCAACAGACAAGGAGTGTTAACCTTTTAAAGTTTCTCTACACCCAATAAAGGAGTTCTAAATCCATAATAATGGATTTCTATCTATGTATGATCCCTTATGTGATGAATCTACATATGTAAATGAATTAAACAACAATAATTAGATGGTTTTTAGTGCCCTAGAAGTAAAGATATATGTGGGATTATATTTTATGGATACTACTCAAGGATTTTCTAAAACTGTAATTTTACAAACAACCTTACCAGGTGTAGGTTTGACAATTTTTTTGAGCAGAGCATTATGGTTTTAGTCCATTTTTTTTATTGTGGTGGCATTGGGAAAACCTTCAATAGATTTTAGAGTTCTTAAAGGGGTGAATGGGTAGTTACAGGCTCTAATAAAGTCATGTTGATTTTTTTTCTATGGGTGAAGAGTAATGTAATGAGTGAAATTTTGAGGAGTAGGGGAGCTTCTACTGAGGAATCACTTTCTTTATCTTCTTGGATGCCCACATAATAGCTGAGGAAGGTTGTTAAATCTTGGGAGTATGATTTTTTTATGATTTTGAATTCATCACTGCTCAATGTATTCATTGTGACTCTTAATGTAGTTCATATTTTGAATTTAAAGCCTTTTAACCTAACTATTTTGAAATTTATTAAAGAAAATGGATTCAATTATATTACCGCAAGTCTAGAACAATTGAGTGGTTTCTCCTATCCACCTTTAACATGTTCCATTAGTAGCTATGAGCAGGGATGGGTGAAATTGGCATGTGATTTGGATACCCATTTTCATACTCGAATTTCTACTAGCATAGATGATGAACAATGGACAGTGTTTATGGATTGTTTATTGAATTTGGGAGATATTTGCGTTGGGGTGAATAAATTTCCAAGGAGAAAAAAGTTTCAATTGGGTTTCCTCAACTATTGTGTTCAAGATACTCCAGAATTAGGAATTCAGAATAAAGTGAACTATTTAAATAGGTACATAACAATTTATAATGATTTAAAAGATATTTGGGCACTCAATTACCTCGGTTTCCAAGTTTCTACATGATACACAGACTTATGGAACATGAATTACTCTTTATATATACACAATATTGTAGAACCCCTTAAATATATTAAAGAGAACAAAAAAAGTTGGATGGAATAGATATCCTAACAATGATATGTGGATCTGGTGAGTATGGATAATTTACTATGAACATCTTCATTTTGGTTCAGGAATTGATATTTTTTTTGAAGTCTACCTTAATATATTTGTATAGGATAAAACTTCTAGTCATGGTAATACCTTTTTATATTTTTTTCAATGAAAGTTACATGGGAAAAGATATCCACAAACCATAATTAGTTTTATTGAATCATTATTGAGTAAAATACTAGTTTTCAAGGAAAGATGAGTGATAAAAACTATACCTTCCCACTTTTAGACAGCCTGGAAGCAGGGGATAGCCAGGAATCAACTTCTAAAAGGGGTGTAAATTTCACATTGGGGGTGGAAGTGGTTAATCTAGATGTGTTTAGATGGGGGGAAAGGGTGATAATAAATAGAGAGGGATGATAAGATAATGGGGGATAGATTAATCTTCTTGATAATTAGCTAGAAATTTAGGGTAGGAGAGATTTCTATCCTTCTAATTGAGCTTCATCTTCTTTTTTTTGTATTTGATGATGTTTTTTTCTTCTTTTTTTCTTCCCCCTGTAATTCTTCTACATACCTCTTCCTTTTATACACAAAGTAGAAATTTCTAAGGGGGTTATTGGTTCAAATATTTATAACATTTAAAAATGTTTAAAATTAATTCAGTTATTATCTTTTTATTGGGAAAAATTAATAATCATTCCATATAAAAAAATGTTTTTTGAAAAAAACTATGTTTTTCTAAAAAGAGGTTTCATCGTTCTTTTCATTCATATTTTAAAATTAATTTTTACAAATTTTAGAAAATTTATTTTATAAAATGAGTTTAATTTCTTAAATCATCATATAAAAATTATTTTAGAGTTGATTTTTTGGATATTTTTTAAAAAATTTATTTTTCGATGAATAGTGAAAATTATTGATATTTATTAAAAACAATTAGTTAATTTAAAGCATTTACAAGAATAATTTAATTTTAATGTGGTTTTTAAATTTAAATAAATTAAATTATATATTTATTAATCCAAATTAGGTCATTTTAATAAATATCATATTAAAGTTTTATATAAAAACTTTTAAATTTTTTGAAAGTTTTTCTTTTGGAAAGCCGTTTTTTTCATGTTTGTAGGTTTAATTTTAAACTAAATTCTTCCAATTATATGAGTTGAATTTGGAAAAATATATTCCATATTTATAATCATAAAAATTTATATTATTTAATAACTTCAACTTAATTTTTGTCCATAATGAATAGTGAAAGCAGCAAAACATATTTACAATGAATAAGGAAAAAATAGGGTTTCTGGGGGGGTTATACTGAAATGATAAGTGTTAAAAATGACCTAAATATTGTATAACTCCTTTTTTGAGGTCCAATTTATACCTAATATATTATAAGTTTCTATAATGGTTCATTTTTTATCCTTGTGACTTGTGAAAAACGTGGGTGTAATTCTTTGTTCTTAAAAATTTCAAATGTGTCCTCCTCCCCCACTTATTAAAGGCCACCCTCTCTCATCTCCTCTTCACACATCCAAAACTCATTTTTTTCAGAAAATTCCTGATAAAATAACATTATTAATTCTATAAACTCATCCTATAATCCCATTCTTATCATAAACTCAACCTATAATGGATTTTCATGCCAACCTAAAGAAGTTATTGGAAGAAGATGCAACGTCCTTAACCACGCATTTTATTTTATTTATTCTTTCCCCTTCATTAAATATTATTAAACCATTCTGATATAATAACATAAAAATATTCTATATAATGAAATTTTATTATTTTAAATACATTTACCTAAAACCATATCCTCCTTCCTCAAATGGGAAACAAAATATTTGATCGTGTGTACGACAGACTACCGCCTCACGAACCGATGTAATTCGTTTTCCATCACCACTTCTAATGGTTGGATATAATGATGTATATAATGATTATATATGATATTTATGATATAATTATACATATATAATTATAATATCACATTTACCTTCTTATATTCTATTCTATAGGGAATACGTTAACATCACTCGTGTGAACGACAGATTACCGCCTATCGAAATGATGTGATTAGTTTTTCACTTACACTTTACATGGATGGTAATAAGGATTAATTTTTATTTTTATATATGATATTAATTACATATTAATAATTATGGAAAATAAATATATCATATAATTTCTTACCTTACCATCCATTTAATAATTGATAGTGATGTTTATTGTATGGTGGATTACCATCTCATGAAGTAATATGATTTGTTTTTATTATCACATCATATGTATAGTATGTGTAATTGTATTTAAATAAATAATATTATATTTATTATATAATTATAACCCTGAAAATATAAAATAAAAATCACCTTATTTTAATCATTATCGTTGAAAAATGGAAACATTACTCATGCCCTACTGTCTTTACCATTGTAATGTAGTTCATTTTTCATAACCATATTTCATGATTGGTTTTAAAAGTATAATTTATATATAAAAATGATAATTATTTCATGAATGAAATTATGTAAGTGATTAAATAATAATAACTTTGACCTTATCCAACTTTCCAAAGTGATTATGGCTATACGAGTCGTTTATCATCCAGACATTTGACGTGTAATTAATTGGTTAAGTATTTGAATATGGAATAATAAAAAATAAAATAAATGTAATAATAAACATTAATTTGTTTTGATAAATTAAATATTTAACATAAATTTATTATTCAAAGAGATAAGTAATGCATATGACAATTTAAGCTTGAGGTAAGGGTTTCATATCAAGACTTCCTTCTTTGAGACACATATTCTTTTATACACCTAATTTCCTTTAAATGGTGTTTATATTTCCCCTTTAATACTATATCATGAATCTATCCTAATTCATGATATTTTAATTTATAATTCATCTAATTCATTCATGGGAGTTTATAATATATAAGGTACCAAAGTGGTAAAGGCTTGTGTTTCAATCTCATTTTAATCGAGATTGCATATGTTTAAATTTACAGTGAAGGAAATTATTTAATAATTTTCTAAAAAACTCATTTACTTTTATTATCATATATTTATTTAAATTTTTTTGAAGTAATATTACTATTTTACTCACTTTTTTAATTAAAATTATTAATAAAATGTTTTTAAGAAAATACCTCTTTATCTCTCTCTTTGGTTGAAAATGTTTTTTCTTCCAAATCCATGTTTTATAAAAAAAATTCAAAACTGATTTACTAATATTGTTTAAAGTCATTTTTACCCATGATTTTATTAAAAAAAATAAAGTTAATATTTCCATCATTTTCTAAACAAGGTAATTTTTTACTTTTATTACTAAAATTTTAAAGGAATCTTTGTTTTTTTAACATACTTATCATGAATGGAACCTTCTGTCATCATGACCACTCATTTATTTGAAGTTTAATTTAAAAGTTTAAATTGTTATTTTTAAATAAAATTTTATTCATAATATTCTTGAAATTTTTAGTTTTTAAAAGTTATTTTCAAAGTGAGAATGTTATTTTCCTCAAGAATGCTTTTTTAATATCTTTTTATGGTGTTTTTATCCATAAAAAAACAACATTTGATGTTATGGATTGATTCTAAATTATGTATATATTTCTATCACATGTATACCTAAATTATTATCCCTTAATTTGATGGTGTAATACATTCCTTATTATTATTTCTCAAATTCCATCATTATGAAATTTTCATTAATTATATGAATCAAGACTATGCAACCCATTTTCATTTCATGGGTAATTCTTATGTTATAAATTATGACTGATTCCTTTATATGGCACACATAGATCATGAACATTCTATGATGGATTAACTAAGATATATCTATTATACATTGGGTAAATTTTTAGTCACATGAGGTTTCATGTATGGTATTAAAGAGTAAATTTAATCAGTTGTGGTATTTTTTCCACCATGTAATATTGTCTAGGAAGTTATCCTTGACTCATGTTTATTTCATGTTATATATTGCTACCAAATTTCTTATACTACCCTAATATTATGAAACTATGTTATTTATTTTATTCTTATATGTGATTAATCATGATCCTTTTCATTTTTATATCATATTATACATTTGACTCACATGTTATGATTCCTTATCATGTTTTTTTCTTACTGGTATTTTTAAATCACCCCATTTTTATATATATTCCTCAGGTTATCCCATGTTGTTTAGGAGATCAAAAGGATTTTAGATCTCATTATGGAGAATAAAATAAAAATTTGTATTTTTAGACTCACTTTGATGTATTATAAACCTAGTATTACAAAGTCACTATGCCTCATGATCTTTGGGTTGTAATTAATGTATGTTTGTGTTAAAAACATGTGATAATATGTATAAAAGAATTGGGTCACTATATAAAACCATGATGATATAATAATAGTAGTATATACCATATACTCAGATCTTATTCTGTTAATTCCATAGCCCAAATCCATATCCTCTTACATCAAATGGGAAACAAAACCATTGTTCATGTGTATGGTAGTCCACCGCCTCATGTATAAGATCCCAATCCTTTTTTGAGATGTCATAGGCTTATTTATAGGTATTATTTTGCCTTATTTTTACTATAACTAGTTTGGATCTTAACTTGGGAGTGTTATAAGGAAAATTGGAGAATTGTTTATGGATTAGAGTCTTTACATGGTTTGCTCATGGTTTCCACAACGTTAAAAAAATTTCCAAGGGGTTTCATGGTTTTACATGGTTTTTACATGGTTAAAACAAAGTGTGCAACTTGTTTCATGGTTTGTGCATGGTTTTTACATGGTTAAACTAAGTGTGTAGCCTGGTCACATGGTTTTCACATTTTTAAACTAAATGTGCAACCTAAGTGTTCAACATTTCACAGTTAAGGTGCATGTTTAGTACTAACCATGTGACTTGGACCAGAAAACCATGCATACAAAGATTAATGTTATGAATTTTTGTTTTAAATTTCTTGAAACCCATATATTAACCCCAAATCAACCATAGGTCGACCCAAATCAAATTATATAATTTTTTGGAGGCTTTCAAAGGATTTCTTAAGGCTCCTGAACTCCTTTTTTGGTGATTCAAAGCTAGGTTCTCATATCTACATCTCTCCAGTTATGTGTTTTATTCCTGATTGATTTCCCATCTCTATCTCTCATTCTTCTCCCATTTTTTGGTGGGTAGTTATCCTCTTTTTTATTGGATCTAGATATAGACTTTTTTATTCTATGTCAAGGCATGTTGGATCTAGATTGATATTTAGAGATCTTGTTTTTTAAATGTTAATTTAGGTTTTAGATCTATATCATGTTCTTCAACACGTTCTTGATTGATCTGCTTCAAATTGGGGTTTTCCGTTGGGTGATCGCTCGTCAATGAATCAAGGTAGATAATATAAAATAAAAATTCCATAGTCTTGATTATAATTATGTGTATGTAATTTTATAATTTCTATTAGATGTTAAAAAATTGATTTCTTTTTTAAATTAATAAATTTTGTGAATTAATTAATTTAGGGAAATGTGAAATTGGGATATTGAGATTTTAGATAAAAAATAATTAATTCTTAAATTAATTATGAGGAAATTGATATTGTTTAATAGAGATAATTAATTATGGAATTAATTATGGAATATTGATGTTATGAAGTGAGATAATTAATTGTGGAATTGATTATAAAATATTAATGTTGTGAATTGAGATAATTAATTAAGGAATTAATTATGGGATATGGATGTTATGAAAATAGAATAATTAATTGTTGAATTAATTATGATATATTGAGATTATGTGTGTAAATAATTAATTGGTGAATTAATTAGAGATGTTTAAATATTAATTAATTTTTTAATTAATTAATGGGCTTGATGTGGGAGGATGAGCAGCCTGCACGATCTCACTACATCTTCTGCCGGTGTCGATTAGGGTTCACATCTTGTAGCTTCTTAGATTTGGGTGACAATGGAAGAATCATTCATTTTTCAAGGCCATTAAAACACTCACAAACTCGTTATAGATTAATGTTCTATAATTTACCCTAGGTCTAAATTGGGGGAACTGAAGGTGGAAATGAAGAACGTGTCGGCTCCTCACAGAACTAGACAACGTGAAGCTACAATTTCTGATGGGCTTCGATCGGGGTCTCTGAAGATGGTAATGTTGAGTGCATAAACTCCTCACAAAGGACTTTTTTCACTTCTGGTATTGATAGGGAGTCCAAATAAATCTTTAAATGAGGTAACTTAGCTCTTATTCATGCCAATCAGGATCTTGTTCTTGAAAAATATAAGCTCTGTGAGTTTTCAATTATCGTAATAATCGTTCTTCTTATGGGAACAAAGAAATTGACTACATAGTTTCTTTTTCAAAGGATACCAGTTGCTTGGGACTTCAATGAATGGATATTTGTTCCCATAGGATGAGGATATTTTCACATTTTATTCCTGTTAGAATATTTACAGCAGAAAGCATGGGTGTTCGATCTGATCTCACTCAAAAAATGTATATTTTTATTTTAAGATTGTCATCCCAGTTTCAGTCCTTTTTTATATGTAATAAAAATACCTATGTGTGGGTAATAATTTATGGCCTGAACTGGATCTAGTGGCATCCTCACATTCTCTTTAGCATTGCCTCAATAATTTTAATTCCTTTCAAATTAGACCACACAATAGAGGAAGCATGGTTTGGTTACTTTGTGAGATTTCTAGTTAGGATAGACCTTATTTCTACCCCAATTGACAATGTGACGCTATCAAATGTGGACTATATATTTGATCGAAATATTAGATATGAGAATCTCGGTTCATTTTATAATGGTTGTAAATCAATTAGGAATACCAAAGAATGCTGAAAGTATGAGAGATACTATGAATTATTTAACTTGAAAGGACATTATTATTTAGATTGTAGGAAAAGGAAATCCACAAAAAACTGGTTATTAATTGGATTTTTGGTATCCTAACTCTCCAATGGGTCATTTTAAAAATGCAATAATTATTTGCTCATCCCGTGATGAAAAAGAAAATGAGGCAGTTAGTAATGATGGTGTTTTAAGCTCTGATGTGCTGAAAAAAATGTAAAAACTGGGTTGATATGTATTCTAAAGACTTTGTGCTTTTTAAGAGTAAGAAATCCCTCCTGAATCAAATGATAATAAACTAGTCCGCTCCATGGGTGAGGAAATGTATCTTTCTTATAAAGATATGATTTTGTAGTGTAATTTTGATTTTTTCTCTTAAACCCGAAGTGTGGTTAGTGGTTATACAGTAGCATGGAGTGGGGGATTTACCCCAAGATGTTATTGTAGAGGCTATAAATTCAACGGATCTCTAGGCTGCGTATGGTGATTCAGTTGATACACCGATGGATAATTTTTTAGCTGATGAGGCAACCATTCAGGATCATGATGATCAAAAAATTATAGATGAACAAAGAATTTATGTGAGAGATCAAAAATGTAAAAATAAATTAAATGTGGAATCCCCTAGAAAATTTAAAAAGTCTAATGCTATAGTAGATGAGGAGGGTTTCCAGATGATTCCTTATAAAAATAATAGGTTGTCACCTAGGCTTTAGAAGGACTCTCCAACTCCCAGTGCTAAATAGTTGAATGTTACACCTACTGTAATGCACAGTGTGCTAGAGTTTCCATCTCATATTCAAATAGGAAAATAGATCAACAACACGAAGCAACATTATCCTCCTCATTTTACTAACATCATGATGAATTATTATAACTCATTTATCTTGGATTCTAATGAGGAATGTGAGGCCGATTAAGCTAAAAAATAACAAGTCCAACATTCCAATTGAGATCTTAGAAGGGGAAAGACTACTAGGCAACCTTCATAGTGAAGATGTTGAGTGGTTTTCTACATAGATTGAATTTATTCTTGACAAAATGGAACCAGAAACATTTGGTTTCAATGTTTACCTCGTATTTGTAAATTTTCTAAACAACATTCTGGAGGAGGGTTTTTGAAATAACTAGGAATTGAACATGTGTGATCCCTCTTATAAATATAAGAAATAAAATGTCTCAGAAAATGTTTCTAATCTACTTTTAAATGATGATCATAAGACCTCTTGGGATCACAAATCATAGAGGCGGGTTAGATATCCTTGAAGAAGAGGTAGGTACCCTTGGAATATGGGTTATATAATGACTTATTAATGGGTTTTTTCTATTCTATTTTGGTATTTCTTAATTTTGTGTTCTCACCCATTCTTTTGTACCAATTATTTCTTTTTATTGATAAATTTTGAGGCCATGCCTCATCCTTCTTAAAAAAAGGGCTTGATGTGGTTAATTAATTGATTGATTAATTAATGGAATGATGGATGTGTGTAATTGTTAAGTGGGGTTAATTAATTGATTGATTAATTAATGGAAGTAATGTCATTATTTAATTATTAAATTAAATAATGGGATTAATTAATAAATTAATTGAGTAATGTTATTATTTAATTAATGAATTAAATAATGGGATTGATGGGATTAATTAATTGATGAATTAATTAATGGGAGTAATGTGATTGTATAATTGTTTAATTAAATCATGGGATTTATGAGATTAATTAATTGATGAATTAATTAATGGATGTAATGTGATTAATTAATTATCAAATTAATTAATGGAATAAACATTAATAATTAATTGTTGATTTAATTGAAGGAGTTGTAAGTGATTGATTAATTATAGAGTTAATTAATATCATTGATGTGAGAAATTAATTGGTGAATTAATTAAGTTGATTGGCGAAATTAATCAATTGTTGAAATAATTAATGAGATTGATGGGAATAATTAATTATTCAATTAATTAATGTAGATTGTTTTGATTATACAATCATTGATTAAATAATTAATTGATGGATTGATTATGGGATATTGAGATTAATAATTGAATAATTAATTGTTGAATTAATTATTGAAATGTTGAATTGTGAATCAAAATAATTAATTATTGAATGTTGAATTATAAATTAGAATAATTAATTATTGAAATTTTGAATGGTGAATTGGAATAATTAATTTTTGAATATTTAATCGTGACTTTGAATAATTAATTATTCAATTAATTATTCAATATTTAATTTTGAATTTAATAATTAATTGTTGAATTAATTATGGGATAATGTGATTGTGAATAGAATAATTAATTGTTTAATTAATTCTGAAATATTGAGTTTGGGAGTATTGATTAAATAATTGGTGAAATAATTAATGGAATTGATGTGCTTAATTAATTAAGAAATTAATTAAGGGGATTGATGTGATGAACTAATTATTGAATTAGTAATTATAACGAGAAGATTAATTAATTATTGAATTAATTAATGGGATGATGTGAATATCCAATTGTTGAATTTGATTAATTAATTTGTGAACTAATTAATGTTCTTTTGTGATATATGTGAATTTTGATAATGAATGGTAACATGGGCATTCATATGTGATATTGTGATATTATGTATTATTAAATGGTGAATGGTAAAATGGAAATTCGGCCAAGTATTATGAATGGTAACATGCTCATTAAATTATGTGTTATAAAATAGTGAATGGTAGTATGGAAATTCAGCCATGTATTATGAATGGTAACATGCTCATTCAATTATGTGTTATAAAATGGTGAATGGTAACATAGACATTCGGCCAAGTATTATGAATGGTAACATGCCCATTCAATTATGTGTTATAAAATGGTGAGTGGTGACATGGACATTTGGCTAAGTGTTATGAATTCTAACATGCTCATTCAATTATGTGTTATAAAATGGGGGAATGGTAACATGAACATTCGGCCAAGTATTATGAATTGTAACATGCTCATTCAATTATGTGTTCAAAAATGGTGAATGGTAACATAGACATTTGACCAAGTGTTATGAATGGTAACATGATTATTCAATTATGTGATATTAAATGGTGAATGGTAATATGGAAATTTGGTCAAGTATTATGACTGATAACGTTCACATTCAATTATGTGTTATAAAATGGTGAATAGTAACATGGGCATTCGACCAAGTATTATGAATTGTAACATACTCATTCAATTATGTGTTATTAAATGGTGAATAGTAACATGGAATTTTGGCTAAGTATTATGAATGGTAACATGATCATTTAATTATGTGTTATTAAATAGTGAATGGTAGAAAGGACATTCGACCAAGTATTACAAAAGGTAACATGATCATTCAATTATGTGTTAAAATAGAGATTATTTTATAATGTGATAACTATTTATTTATGCATTGTACTTATTTATTTATACAAATTCATACACTTTTATTGATAGGATTTTTTTTAGACAACATTGGCGGTGGCCTAATGAGTTGTACTAACACCCTACTTGAGATTCCTGATTGATACCCGAATATATTTCATGGTTTCAAGAGAGTTTTAGGGAAAATTATCTATGTTAGATGGTTGAATTAGGGGTGGAACATGGATGAGGAACTAGATATGGTTTAATACCTGATTGGGAGTTATCAGTGTATTTAATTTTGAGTTGCATTTGACACATGGTATGTACATTATAGTGACATATTTAATGTTCAGTTTTGTTATTGTATCTTTAGTTTTGGTCATCTTGTGATCTTGGAACTATTCTGTTTCTAGTTATATGTTATTTTAGTTATTGTTTCATTACTTTCCATTGGTGTATTACTATGATAAATAAAAAATAGGGTATATTCTCCCCATGACTGATATTAGACGCTCGCTATTAGTTGGTAGCCATTGGCATATGGGGAGGTGTCCTTGAGGTCATGTGGTGGTCTATCTTAGGGAACCAGTGTGTGGCGATCAGGATAAGATGTTATAAAGCAGTATCAAAGACCATTTCTATTTTCTTTTTCTTTTCTCTTACTATTTGGGAAAGGTATAAAAAATACTAGGAAGACTCAGGCCTTAGTTATGAGCTCATGCATGGGAGTCGCTAACCCATGTATGGGGGAGAACCCAAGTACCCAAGGTGGGATTACTGTTATTTTTTTTGACGTTAAAGTTGAGTATTGTTTCACCTTGGGTGATACACTTATGGTGTGATGTGTTTGTTCTTTCTGAGACTTTATATGAATTTAATTGTGGCCTGATATGGAGTGAGAATTGAATTTCATGCATCATACTAGACACTCAAGATTATCTTGTGACATGCATCATTTTAAGAAGGCATGGGAAAATGGGTTATGGGTAAGTTATTGAACTTGAATTATTTTTCATTTCTTATGAAATTGAATTGAAAAAGTTACTAATGTGTAATTAAGAATTTAAAAATGATGAAAAATGTGAACAAATGAGTTTCTAATTTGAAAACTTGAACAATGATAATGTGTTTACCCTTGTTAACTAGGACCTAGGTGTAGGATGGTTAAGGGTAGTGATAACACCTAAGTTTTGACCTTGGGGTGGGGTTTTTGGAAAAGAGTTGTTATGGTTTTGTGTGAATCCATCTTGTCACAACTCATCCCCTGGGGGTCATGCTGTGAATACCCCAACCCCGCCTTCCACAGGTCAGGGGTTGGAGACTAGCACCAGAAAGGCGTATCCCCAAATAGGAAGTCATTGCCTTTAAACCTGTACAAACACGCATCCAAGAATGCAACAAGATTAAACCATGAAGAAAAACTGTAGTAAAACAAGTGTGTAGTAAAAGTAAGGGGCTGGAATACAAGCCCAACTGAAACATACAACTACAACTGAAAAATAGAAACAACCCTTGTGATCATCCACCAAGGATCCTACCTGAAGGGTAGGTACATCTTGTCTCCATAGCTCTCTACGTCATCCAGTATCCTCTGTGTACCGCCTGGTCCTGGCTCCCTCAAGTCTCTGCCAAGCTGCTCGTCATCTGCACAAGACACAAAGAGGTGCGGGAAAAGCCCGTACAGGGGTGAGTATAACAATACCCAGTAGGGACCCCGAGACCCCCAAAGGTCTTTCATAATTCCACAAAGTAAAACCACAAATCATGATCTCAATCACAAAGAACAAAAAAAAAGAATCATCCCAAACTAGGTATACTTGTCTCATCCACAATGACACATAAGGCCCCGACCTAAAGCCATTTCTAGGATTTCCAAATAAGGCTTAAAGAATAACATAAGGATCAAAAGTACACACTCCATGAACCGGCCATCCCTGATGGAACCCATCTGGGAAATGTAATCCATCATGTACAACTCAAAAAATCCTAATGGAACATCCGAAAGGTCATGCTCCATCATAAACTTTTTACTAGAACTGCCTCTAGTACCCGACACTAGGTGTCTCGCAGTCATAGTCTTACGCCTGAGGAAAAACCAAGGGAAACCAAGTGAACAGGACCACTCCTCGACACAATTTACTGCAGTCGAGGGAGATTCAACTCACATGAAGGAACCACTCTCCGTCACTACTCAGAGATGGGGGAGTACTAATCCACATGTGAGGACCCTCACCCTACCCGATAGAGGAGTAAAACTCTGGTAGTTTGTTTTCTATGGGGGAACTGTGCCTTAGTATGTCACGGGAGTACCGACTCCATGCTAGAGGACCCACACCCTTGTACAGTAGGGGAGTACCAACTCTATATGTGAGGACCAGCACCCTACTCAGTGGGGGAGTACAACTCTGGTAGTTTGTTCGCTGTGGGGGACCCACGCCCAAGTACATTAGGGGAGTACCGACCCTAGGCTAGAGGACCCACACCCTGGCACAATAGGGGAGTACTGAATCTGTTGTAGCACTGCATAAGGAGGACCTGAACCCTGGGTTGACAGTGGAGTACCTACTCCTAACATAGAGGACCCTCACCCTACCTGGTAGGGGAGTGCCTGACTCTATAAGAGTTAAGTATAGAGGACCAACACCCTAGTCCAATATGGGATTACCGAATCCAAAGATAGAAAACAATTAGATGGAAAAGAACCCATACTCATGACGTGGGGAGTCTCGTCTTTACCAGAGTAGAGGAGTAAGGAAGACCCGTACCATGAGTAATCAAGGGAGTAGCCATCCTAACTCTAACTAAAAGAAACAACCTGGTTCTTCTCCTCTGGTTAGATGAAATACCTCAACCACCATGAAGTTCCATAAGGTAATAACCTGATGATCTGTCATTTCATAGGGGTTCCAATTCAACAGATGTCGTGTCAATTGGACACTCGGTCTGTAAGCTATAAGAATTTTAGTATCGAGGGACCAGTTGGATTCAAGTACGATCCAACCCATAAAAACTTCAACTTTCTCCGAAAGTCATTTGGATTATCTCAGAAGGATCTTCTCGCTCTAAGGATCCCAGCGCCGTAGACGGTTCATCAAACAGATGTTCAGTTAGCAAGATACAACCATTTAAGTGTATCTGGGCTTGAGAGGGGCTCTGGGTCTGGTCTGACCCGGACCGACTGAGCCTGACCTGGTTGGGCTGGGCCATGGTGGGCTCGGTTTACTAGGCCACAGACTGGCCTAGACCACCTTGGCATGGCTAGGCCGTAGCGGGCCCGGCCCGCCGGCTGGCATGACCCATACAGGGTCGCGTGGTCTGCAGCTCTCAAACAGCTCGAAATTTTTTTTCAAATCTTTTATTGGCAATGCCAGGTTGCACCGTCTCGTCACCCATGGGACCTGTAGGGAGTGGGTCTCCTGCATTGCCACGACTCTCTTCAGTGTGGCACGCAATGGCATACCGCCTATCCGACCACCGCGGCGCCACTCTTCCACCGCGGCCGGCGGTTTCAGGTCGCCGCCCTCATCCTCTGACGCCAGTCACCGGCACCGCCGCGCCGGTGCCATGCTGAAAATTCTTCCATGGGCCACTGGGTGAGATTCTTTGGTCCTTTATTCCTTCCAGACGCACCTAAATTCCTATCAGGATGTCTTCATCATTGTGTGCCTCTCAGTTTCAAGGTTTCCTCAAGTTGGAACAACCCACCTCTGAAGAACGCAATGAAAAACAAGTGGCGGAGGGTCCGGTCCTTGTTCGTTTGGCTCGTGCCCTCCGCATTATCATTATAAAAAGTGGGGGTAATTTATACATCACATTAAAATAATGATAAACCTCATTCAGATCCCCCACAACGACTACCCGCAAATTCAACAATGAGGAGAAGAAATGTGGGAATGTCTTGGATTAAAAGACAACCCCTACCTAGAGATTCTTTGGAGACGTAGCGGTGGTGGGAGATGATTCTGTGTTCAATGAAGTTGCCGATGTTCGTCGATCTTGGTTCATTACTGGTCAAGCTTCCATCTCTTTCGGTGTAAGGTGTCACTTCAATTCGTCAAAGGTTCCTCGTTTGATGAAGCCATACAAAAAACTCTACCCTGAACCCCATTTAAATGGAGTAGGGAAAGGGTGAGTAATGCATTGAGGAATTAATGATGTTAATTAACCGACGTAATTAATTCATCACATTAATTGTACGAGAGGTGGTTATGAAACCAAAGTGTAACTGAGCATTTAATATCCCATATTAAATTTCTGACTACCTCCATGGTCCCCGCCACTGCCGCTTAGGAGGAGGTAGTATAAAATAATATAAAAATTTTGTTATTTTATTAATTCCTAAAAGTTTCAAGAACTAACTTTTTCACCTAACCTACTGTGGTCAAAGTGAATCCTCCCTTAAGAGAATCCTAGTTCTATGAGTTTAATGGTGCCCTCAGATTTCAATTCCAAGCACTAGTTCAAAAGATAGAAATTGTCGCTCGCACGTTTACTGAACGTACCTTAAAAAAAGTTAAAAAAAATTATTAACAGTCACCCTCGACCCACGATAGTTGAGCTTAGGATCTTCCTAAGGAAAAAACACCCTCACAAGCTCAACGGTACTCTTAGATTTACAATCCGAGTTATCGTTTAGGAGTTATAGAATTTAACAAATAAAATAATTGTTACATAATTATTTTATTTGCGTCCAAAAACTAACATACACTGCTAGCCCATACTGAAAAATGTTAGGGTCACCTAAGGAAATCATACCCTCACGATTTTAGTGGTGGTATCATATTTTTAATCTGAATAACTTGTCATGAGTTATAATCACTTGACAGATAAAACAAAATTATTTTATTATTTTATTTACAGTTATGCCATTTTTGGGTTTTATCACTGGAGGTCTACGCTAACTAAACATAAGTGATGGATATTGTAAACCCACCATCCTGAATGCAACAGTGTTCTATGATTTATGATCCGGGCACCCATTTAAGAGTTATTCTACTTTTTCAGAAAAACATCTCACGTGCACTATTTTAAGCTTAACACTTTTTTTCAATGGATCATTCCAGGCAGTCTGGGCCTCGAAATCATGTTCCGTCATATTTCATGGTCTCGTAATAATTCCATATAATTAAAAACATTATATATAAATTATAGGACATTATATTCTCCACACCTTATGGATTTACGTCCCCAAAATCCAAAACAAGGTAAACCAAACAAATGAGGGTACTGAGAAAGAATCTGAGCCTCTTGCTCCCATTTTCTCTCTTGGAGGTTCACGTGCTGCCACCAAACTCACACCAGAGGGATCCAATGTCCATTAAGGACTCACTCATGCCGATCCTCTATCTCCACTAGGAACTCCATAAAAAATATCCCTATCATTAAAGTCCAACTCTCCCTAGTCGATAACGTGTGATGAATCATGCACGCATCTCCTCAGCCTCGACACATGGAAAACATTATGCACCCAATGCATCTGTTGGGGAATAGCTAGACGGTACACCACCTCACCCACTCTGCTGAGAATATGGACAGGTCCGATGAACCTATGATATAGCTTTCTACCCCATCCAAATCTCCACAATCCCCATCTGGGTGAGACCTGTAAGAAGACATGGTCTCCCTCCTCAAACTCCAAGGGTCTCTGTCTCCTGTCAACATAAGACTTCTTCGGGATCTATGTAGTCTTCATCCCTAGCCACCAGTACTGACGCAAGAGGTCTTGGTACATCTTCGCCACACCAGGATGTATTGCCAAAGGGGATGTGTGGAACTCCCTCAACACCTCCTCTTGTAGTGTCACTAGTACCATGGTGAGTCCTTTGAGAAGGATGGCGTGCTCTCCACCTTCTGAAAATCCTTCAGGAGACTTTCCTGGGGATATCTAAGCATTTCAGGCCTCGCAGTCCACATCCCCAAGTTGTGCCTCCCAAAATCGCTGAAGGTTTGGGGGAGTGAAAGTTATAGACTGGAGGTATGCTACTCCATCACTATCCACAAAGGGTTTCTGTAACACGACTAGCTGCTTTGTCACCTCACTCAACAATTGTAAACCAAGCCTCCTACTGAGTGCATCTGCCACCACACCCCCCTTCTAAAATCTCAGCTCCTGGAGTCCTTTGGAATCCACTCAATATGCAATTGTTGATATTAGTGTCATCACTCGGTATAATCCAATGCATAAGTCCCTCTCCCTGCAGGGAGGTAATTCTGGAAACATATTTTGAAAAGATGTTCCCGCACTCTACCACTACTATTGGGAATTGAAAACTCAAAACTCTTGTTTCCATGAGGGTAAGGTTGTCCAACTCAAGAGTTATCGGTTGCACCCTCTTATGAATGAGTTTAACTTGTGATTTCTGGGTTTCCTTTTTCATCAACCATGGAAAACCCCATTCCAACACTATAGATAAACCAAAACATTTTTTCCTAAAACATTCAATCTGAGCATGAACTGTGGATGACCAGTCCATACCAAAACTAAATTCATAAGGCCTCAACGATGCCACCAAGAGGTTCCAACTGAAACTCTCTACTCATGGTTCAGATCATACCATCTGCATAAGTGTGATTATCGAGTCTCCTCCCAAAGGTATCTCCAGATGTAAGGGTCAAGTCAACGGTTTAACTAGAAACTCTAGGTCTTGAACAAGAGTCATGATAAGAAGTAATGATTAGTACCTATGTCTATTAATATGGAATCAAGTATTAGACGTAGATCATACCGAGAATCATTCCTGGAGCCCTTGGGTCATGCTCCTTGATCGCATGCAGCTACTCCCTTCCCCTATCCTCTAACTCCCTGAGCTTGGTGGGTACCACATTGGGGTGGTGGTTGTAACATGTCAAAATGTATACAATCTTCTGTTGCTCTCCCAGATCCTCTTCCATGTCTATTTCCCTGCAGATTCATCTGTCCCTATCACTTCTTCTTCTCGATACATTTTTTACACATCCAAGTCTCCAAGACTGACGACATTTTCCTCCTTTCCCACAACTGACATTCATTGGCTGTATCTGATCAGCCAAAGAATTTTTAACCACAAAGGTTCTCTCTAGAACCCTAACATAAGTAGGAATTCATAGAGGAATATTTATATCTTAGATTTCTCTTAACACATCTCGCTCAGAGGTACGAGCCCTGAAACACTGGTCATATCATATTCATCGAGTACCTGGAATGGTCAGTACGCCTCGATGAATACTCAGCTACAAACATGTCGTCCTGTTGAAGCTGTAGAAGCTCTTGGGAACACATACCCCTTAGCTTTTTATGTCAAGAGACACCCTACTCTGAGGAAGGTTCTTAACCTCTGTCCATGGAAAAATTCACCTCATCGTATGATAGGGGTAATCTAAACCCTACCATCTTCCTACTAATCCACATTGAATGCTCACTGCCATTACCACCATCCAATCTAATGGTGACCTAGATAGATGGAAACTTAGTCACCACTTCAATCCAGTACTTAGCCGCCTCTGAGCCAGGCTCACCTCAGAACCTGAGGGGTATATCTTACAAAAACTCGTGTAAGTAAATGATCCTATAAGTGTCCTCTATCGATAGTGCTGGTAGTAACTACTGACCAATGGGCAGTGGTATCACTGTGACACCTCCCAAAGGTACCTATATCCAGAAATAATCCTTGTACTGAAGCCTTATCACACTTTGGACCATCCTCATGGTCACACATTGGAATCCTGTCTGGCTGTCTTCATGAAAACATCTTGAAAAAGGATCAAGATGAACCATGATCAATAAGTTATAACTAGTGAGATGACTCAAAGATATAAAAAAGGAAACAACATTTTCAAAACACACGGAACTAGTGTTTTCGTGTACCGAGTTAGAAATTAGAATTTAGGGTCCTGGTGTATGGATACATCGGTGTCGTACCAATAATGGACTCCCCAAACTGAAACCCAAACTCAAGACACTTAACACTATTGATCCATTGAAAACATAGACTCTTAGTTCTTCTGGTAGAACCGTCCACCCTTTGATACCAATTTTTTATGATCCGTCCCCCGAGGCACGTGCCGTTACTACCCCAAGTCCTCCTTCCATAGGCCAGGGGTTGGCGACTAGCACCGAAAATGCATATCCCTGAAATGGTAAGGCATTTCCTTTAAACCTGTAAAAACACACAACCAATAATGAAACAAGATGAAACCACGAAGAAAAACTATAGTAGAACAAGTGTGTATTGAAAGTAAGGGGCTAGAATACATGCCCAACTGAAAGATAAAACTACAACTGAAAAATAGAAATATCCCCTATGATCATCCACCAAGGATCCTACCTGAAGGGTTGGTACAACTCATCTTGAAAACTCCCCACATCAGTCAGTCTCCTCTGTGTACCTCCTGGTCCTAATTCCCTCAAGTCTCAGTCAATCTGCTCATCGTCTGAACAAGATACAATGAGGTGTGGGCAAAGCCCGTGTAGGGGTGAGTATAAAAATACCCAGTAGGGACTCCAAGAACCTCAAAGGTCTCTCATAATTCCACGAAGTAAAACCACAAATCATGATCTCAATCACAAATCATAAAGAAAAAGACTCAGGTCAAACTAGGTATAATCGTCTCATCCACAAAGAAACATAAGGTACCAACCTCAAGCCATTTCCAGGATTTCTAAAGAAGGATCAAAGCATAACTCAAGGATCAAGAGTACACGCTCCATAAACTGGCCATCCCTGATGGCACTCATATGAGAGATGTACTTCATTAGGTACAAATCAACCATTCCTAATGGAACATTCGAAAGGTCATGCTCCATTGAGAAATTTTTACTAGAACTGCATTTAGTGCCCGACACTAGGGGTCTCACAGTCACAGTCTTATGCCTGAGGCAAGACCCAGGGAAAGCAAGTAAAGAGGCCCAATCCTCGATATTGTGTCCTGTAGTCGAGGGAGATCCAACTCCCTTGAAGGACCCGCTCCCCGTCACTACTCGGAGACTGGGGAGTACTACTCCATCTGTGAGGACCCGCACCCTACCCAGTAGGGGAGTACAACTCTAGTATTTTGTTTGTTGTGGGGGACCCGCACCCTAGTATGTCAGGGGAGAACTGACCCCATGCTAGAGGACCCAGACCCTGGCATGGCAGGGGGTACCAGCTCTATATGTGAGTACCTGTACCCTACCCGGTAGGGAAGTACAACTCTGGTAGTTTGTTCATTATGGGGGACTCGTTCCCAAGTATGTCAGGGGATTACCTACCCCATACTATAGAACCCACACCCTGGCACAATAGGGGAGTATAGACTCTTCTGTAGCACTGTATAAGGAGGACCCTCACCCTAGGTTGATTGGGGAGTACCTACTCTTAACATAGAGGACCTGCACCCTACTCGGTAGGGGAGTACCTGACTCTATGTGAGTTAAGTATGGAGGACTCGTGCCTTAGTCCAATAGGGGAGTACCAACTCCAAATATAGAAAAAACAAATTAGAGGGAAACGAACCTGCACTCATGATGTGGGGAGTCCTGTCTTTACCAGAGTAGAGGAGTAAGTAATACACATGCCTTGAGTCATCAAGGGAGTAGCCATCCTAACTGTCACTACAAGAAACACCCTGGTTTTGTTCCTTTGGTTATCAAACATACCTCAACCACCATGAATTTTTACAAGGATGTAACCTGATGATCTGTCATGTCATAGAGGTTCCAACTCAACAGACGGCATGTCAATCAGACACCCGGTATGTAAGATATAGGAATTTTAATGCTGAGGGCCCAGTTGGATTCGAGTACGATCCAACCCAGAAAAATTCCAACATTCTTCAAAAGTCACTTGGAGTATCTCAAAAGTACCATCTCACTCTAAGGATTCCATCACCATAGATGGTTCGTCAAACGGACGTTCGATTCATAAGATATGACCTTTTAAGCATATCTGGGCCCGAGAGGGGGTCCGAGTCCGGACCGAACCGACCAGACCGACTGGACCTGGCCCAGTTGGGCTGGGCCACAATGGGCTCGGCCCTCTAGCTGGTGTGACCCACATGGGGTCATCTGGTTCGCTTCTCCCGAACACCTCAAAGGAGCCATTTGGATCTTTTATTAGTGAAACCGCCCCGTCCTTGATGGGGCCCCAGGGAGCGGGTCCCATTCATGGCCATGACTCCCTTCAGCATGGTGCGTGATGGCGCACTACCTCCACCTCTTTGGTCGGTCGTTTTCAGACACCTGTCTGATCACTACATCACCGAGTAGCTCCGCTCCTCCACCGTGGCTGGCAGTTTTCGGCCGCCGCCCTCGTCCGCCGGTGCCGCCGCACTGGTACTTCTTCCTCGGGACACTAGGTGAGCTCCGGTGGTCCATTCTTCCTTTCGGATGCTCCTACGGTCCTCTCAGGATTCCTCCGTCCTTGTGAGCCTATAGAGACCCAATCCTTTTACATAATACATTTCATTATTTCAATCATAAATAACCATCAGAGTACAAGCCATGGATCGTTAAGTCTAGTGTCTTGGAAGACTGGTTACATGTAACATAAAACATGGGGCTAAAAAACTTCTTTATTTAATCTCCATAATGAGCTCCGAACTTTCTTTGAGCCCTTAAATCTTCATAGGGTACCCTGGGGAACACATGATCAATGGGATGAGCTAAAAATGCCCAGTAAGGGAATGAACATAAGGATACACCTCAAGTACATGAATTAAGAGGCATGGCATAATGATATCCAAAGCATGAAACTTATGAAATCATTTAATATAAGAATGGGATCATATAAACATGGAATCATATAAATGTGGTAGAATTATAAATCATTTCTTTAGTATGGGTCAAGGATAACCGCCAATCCTGTTTCCCATTTCAGTACGAGTCAAGGCTAATCGCCAATCCTGTTTCACATCGCATCTCATGAGACTCAACCTTACCCAATGCATTGAAGCGCTATCTGGGCACACCCATCTCAACATATTCATGAATATCCTTGCCACATAAATATTATTACCACATATATGATCATACATATTCAACCATACACAAATATAAGGGTACCCATGAAAAGAATTGGATACCACAATCATGACATCAATCATAACCAATGGGCGTATCATGAAAGTGTCCATATAAGGAAAGAATTAGAAATACATGAACGTTCATAGGGTAAAATAGGAATATAACATGTTATGTGGTGTCAAAAATAAGTGACAACATATGAGAGATGTATTTTATAAATATTAGCATTAAAAAAATTGTGTGCAGTTTTAAGGAAAATACTATAGAGCTTTTTAAAATAGTAGAGAAGACATTATTTTATATAAAACCAGAATTGAACCAAGAATGTTTTCATAATAAAAATACAGAATTTACAAAGATAATGGTTTCTTAAAATAGAAGATAGAGTGCACTTAAAATTTGGGTAAAAATTTGGGAAGTCCCCTTAAAATCGGTTTGCTTATCGGAAAGTTCTAAGGAGGGAATCTTTTAAAATCATGTATATCCCTGAAAGAGTGTGATGAAAGGGTCTTGATATAATAATATTGTAAAAGTAACCAGAAGTCATAAGACTCACATAAATATATAAGATAACACCATTTTGAAAGAAATATAAGGCAACCTGAAAGAACAAAGATGGTTCGGGTAGAATTCGTTATGATTTTATCGGCATGGTGTCGGGTTTGACCAAGAGGGATTAATGAGAGATAAAAGGGGTTTATCATCACTTATAAAAAATTTGTGTGGTATGCGGAAGTTGTATAAACATACCCCATCAATTTTTATTACACAAGAAAAACATAGCGTAGAGAACAATCTTGATTAAGAGTGAAAAGGGAAGGATCCCTTACCTTAAATCTGGTGGTGTTCTCCACTTGTTATTAATGACCTGAATAAACAAACTAGGATTATTAATTCATAAGTAAAGAACCTATTCTATATTTAATTTATTTATTATAACCCTTTTTAGTTCATTCAAATACTTTTTTATTAGTTATAAGGTTCAATTTCATTGTTCGAGCTCATTTGTTTACATGGCTTTAAAGATTAGTTCACTTGTATTCAAGTTTGGATTATATGATAGATGTTAGTGGTTTTCCAGAATTGAAGTTATATTCTTTATTTAATATCCATAAGATCACATGGTTTTAATTTTAATTAGTTTACTTAGTTTGATGTTGAATTATTACATATATAACCTTACTGATAACCGTTTTTGTTATTTGGTGGGTTTGATTACAAAGAATGTGTTTTGATTTATAACTTAATTCCATTTTTACCAAAAGATTAAAGAACCAAAAATAGGATATATTACATATATAATAATCTGGTTCAACCATAACACAAATGGTTTCATGACAAGAATTGAAGATAATAATAGAAATTGATAAACTGTTGTCCTTGAATGTGCTAAATTAGCACATCTCAAACAATGCTTTCATTTCTTTCAAATAAAAGGGTGGGGAAAGGGGAGAAGATAATGAAATATACCACTAGAATGAATAAATTAAATTACATGTATGTTACTGTATTTATCATACTATTATGGTGAAGGGATGTGAGGAAAGAAAATAAAAAATAAAAGAACTTAAAAGAAAAGAAGAAATTTGGGAAGATGAATTTACCCCTCGAGACTTCCTCCTTTGAGAACCTATTAAGGGGAGAGTTTTTGGTATTTTGAGGAGGCTGAGAGATTTTGGACGTGGGTGAGGAAATTAGGGAGAGATTTGGGTAGAATTTAGAGAAGGCTTGGATCTTGAGAGGAGTGGAGAGAAGAGGGAGTGAAGGGGGTTTTATAGTGGAGGAGAGGAGGGATTTCATAATATAATAATCATTAATTTATTATTTCTTCCCAAGACAAAGAATAGTAAGTATTCCATAAAAAATAATAGTAAATGGTTCATGTGACTTATAAAAATGGGTGGTGAAATCATCCATGATGCTAGGAATAGTTTATTTAGCTTATAATGTATATATACGGTAAATTACTATATTTTACTATTCATCAAAAATTCAAGTATTTCTGAAAAATCTCAAAAATTCACCCTAACCATTTTTCAATGTCTAGAATACAAAAATGAAGTCCATTTTTCAAAAATAATTTTCTAATTATGATTATTTTAATATTTAATTAAAATCATATTTTATTATCAAAAACCAGATTTAAAACATGAATTAACTCACTCTAAAACATGAATTAACTCACTCTAAAACATAGGTATATTGTACTTCCAACTTGAATATTATTTTTATACTATCATAGGTGAGGTTACTATTCATTAGGGTATATAACTATTCATATGGGTATGTTACTATTCATTAGGGTAGGTTACTATTCACAAAAAAATTTAAGTTTTTCTTATCAGACTCCAAAAAACATCTTGAACACAACCGTGTATGCCGGATTTTTAAAATTCCAAACACATAAGTGACAAAATTATGTTTAAAGGTCACTTATCACTTAGTACTTAATTATGTTGTATTTTCATGTGATTTTATGACATAAATATAATAAGGTAATTTCCATTTAAAAATTTGGGTCGTTACAGCGCCTCTCAGTTTCAAGGTTCCATCAAGTTGGAACAACCTGCCTCTGAAGAATGCAATGAAAAAGAAGCGATGGAGGGTCCGTGTCTTGTTCGATTGTCCTGCGCCCTCCAAGTTAGCATTATAACAAGTGGGGGTAATTTATACATTACATTAAAATAATGATAAACCCCATTCAAATCCCCTGCAAAGACCACCCGCAAATTCAAGAATGAGGAGAAGAAATGTGGGAATTTCTTGAATTAAAAGACAACCCTTACCTCAAGATTATTTGGAGACGTAGCGGTGGTGGAAGAAGATTCCACATTTGATGAAGTTTCCAGAGTTTGTCGATCCTGGTTCATTACTGCCCAAGCTTCCATCTCTGTCGGTGGAAGATGTTGCGTCACTTCGCTAGAGGTCCCTCACTTGATGAAGTCGTGTCAAAAACTCTACCCCGAGCCCCATTTAAATAGAGGGGGGAAAGGGTGAAGAACGCACCGAGGAATTAATGAGGTTTATTAATTGAAATAATTAATGTGCCACAATAATTGTACGAGGGGAGGTTATGCAAAAAAAGTGTAACCGAGCATTTAATATCCTATATTAAATGTCTGGCTACCTTCGTGGTCCCTGCCACCACCGCTTAAGAGGTGGTAGGATGAAATAAAATAAATATTTTGTTATATTATTAATTCTTAAAAGTTGTAAAAAATAAAATTTTCACCCAACCTTTGATGGTAAAAGTGAAGACTCCCTTAAGAGAATGTCGGCGCTACGAGTTCAATGGTGCCCTCAGATTTGAATTCTGAGAACCAGTTCAAAAGATAGAAATTTCCACCCACAAGTTTACTGAACGTACCGTAAAAGAAAGTTAAAAAAATTATTAACAGTCACCCTCGAACCACGCAGGTCAAGGTTAGGCTATACCTAAAGAAAAAACACCTTCACGAACTCAACGGAAATCTCAGATTTCCAATCTGAGTTACCTTTTAGGAGTTATAGAATTTAACAATAAAATAATTGTTATTTAATTATTTTATTTGCGGCCAAAAACTAACTTCCACTATTGCCCCGCGTCGGCCAATGTTAGGATCTGCCTAAGGAAAGGATACCCTCACAAGTTCAGTGTTAGTCTCATATTTTTAATCCTAGTCACTATTCATGAGTTATAAGAATTTGAAAAATAAAATAATTTTATTTAATTATTTTATTTACTATTATGCCATTTTTCGTTTTTCTCACTAGAGGTCTACGCCGACTAAAATTAAGACATGCCTAGGGTAAACCCGCCATCCTAAACACAATGGTGCCCTCATATTTCTGATCCAGGAACCCATTTAAGATTTATTCTATTTTTTAGTAAAACTACCCATGTGCACTATTTTAAGCTTAACCCTTTTTTTCAACGGATCATTCCAGGCCCTCCAGGCCTCGGAATCACGTGACGTCAAATTTCATGGTCTCGTAATAATTACATATAATTATAAAAAATATACAAAAATTCTAGGACATTACACATCTTTTTAATTGTGTTAATATTGTGAAATGAGAATCCATTATTTTTTTATTTGGCCCTTGATGTGGGCGGTTTGGGTAGTGATAATTCCCTACTTTGAGAACTCAATTGTAGGTATTGAGAGGTATCATTTGATTTTAGATTGTATTGTGAGATATTGGTGGGTAGGAAATCTCAAGGATTTCTGTAGGTCAAGGTGTTTTTATAGTGGGAGGTAAAATCGTTGATGGAGGAATTATGGTGGTGTTCACCAATGAATTATTATCATACTTTTAATTAGTGATGATCATGTCCCCTACATTGACATCATCCCGGGTATAGTGATAAAGCTATTGCTTTGCACCTGGATACTTGAATGTGTTTTTGTTGGACATGGGGACTCATAGAGGTTGCGCTTATGAAGTAGTATATGTGGAGCTGGATGGTGGAAGGTATGACATCGACAGTTTACAAATTAGGTTCTTAGATTGGACTGTGGGTTGATGAACACCGTGGTGGTTGAGTTGCTTGAAAAAATAGGGTTAATGAAACTCCAAAAGTGGGGATTGATGTTTTAAAAGTAGGTTCGTGGAGAAAGACCATGGGTTAGAAGTGGTGGAATAGGAATTACAATGAGGAACCAGTAAGGTGTATGTTTAAATTCCTCAAGAATGGTTGGGTGGGCCTTAGAGGTGGTGGATGTACTTATATTCTAGGTGGTTTTACATGGCATAACCGAGTGCTAATGTTGGATGGTATTATTGTGGTTGTTGGGCATAATTAGTTGGGAAATGCGTCAGGTATGTTGTGAAAGTTGAGATTGATACCCAATAATCCTTTGAGGAGCATCTGATACATGTGTTAAATCACAATAAGAACGTTTTTGGGGAAAAACGATGTCGATAGTTCATGTATTGTGGAAACATTTCCATATTTGGGAGAAAACATGTGAGAGTGGGGCTGATATGAGGGCTCAGTGTCCATATCTTTTTGACTAGGAATCTTAGGGATGCATGGGAGTACAACTTGAGGATGATTTGTTATAAGGTGCAGATATTTTAAGATCCCAAACCTTTTTAGATATGTCACAGGCTTTTTTAAAGGTAACCTATTTTCCTTGTTTTGATTATAACTTGTTTGGATCTCAACTTGGGCGTGTTAGGGTGAAAATTAAAGTATTTCAGAAGGAGGGGAGGCTTTGTATGGTTTGTGCATTAGTTTTACATGGTTAAACAAAGTGTTCAAGTGGTTTCATGGTTTTATCATGGTTTTTTAAAGGTTTTAACATTGTTAAAAAAAGTGTGCAAGGGGTTTCATGGTTTGCATATGGCTTATGAATGGTTTTCACATGGTTAAAACAAAGTGTGCAACCTATTCTCTGTTTGTGCATGGTTTGTGCATGGTTTTTGCATGGTTAAACTAAGTGTGTATACTGGTCACATGGTTTTTTCATGGTTAAACTATGTGTGAGGCCTAATTGTGCAACGTTGCACAGTTAAGGAACATGTTTATTACAAATTGTGTGACTTGGGCTAGAGAATCATGCACATAAAAATTAATGTTACGAATTTTAGTTTTAAAATTCTCAAAACCTCTATATTAACCCCAAATCAACCATTTCTCAACCCAAATAAAATTATCTCATTTTTTGAGGATCCTAGAGGATTTCCTAAGGCTCCTAACCTCTATTATTAGTGATTAAAATCCTGATTCTCAAATTAGCACCTCTCTAGGTATGTGGTTTATTCCTGATCGATTTCCCATATCTCTCTCATTCTTGTCCTATTCTTTTGGTGGGTAGTTATCCTCTATTTGGTAGGATAAAGTTCTAGATTTTTTTAATCTAGATCTAGGATTTTTGTATCTAGATGTAAATTTATAAGATGTTTTTTTGTTTAATCATGGATATAGGTTTTAGATCTAGACCGTGTTCTTTGTTGTATTCTTGATTAGTCCGCTTCAAATTGGGGATTTCCATGGGGCGATCGCTCATTAATGAATCGAGGTAGGTGGTCTAAAATTAAAATCCCATAGTCTTAATTATAATTATGTGTATGTAATTATATAATTTCTATTTTATGTTTAGAAATTGAGTTCTTTATTAAATTAATTAATTTGGTGAATTAATTAATTAAGGGAAATATGAAATTGGGATATTAGGATTTTAGATCAAGAATAATTAATTTTAAATTAATTATGAGGAAATTGATGTTGTTTAATAAATATAATTAATTGTGAAATTAATTATGGAATGTTGATGTTATGAATCAAGATAATTAATTTTGGAATTAATTGTGGAATATTGATGTTATGAATTGAGATAATTAATTGAGGAATTAATTAGAGGATATAGATGTTATGAAAATGGAATAATTTATTATTGAATTAATTATGAGATAATGATATTTTATGTATAAATAATTAATCAGTGAATTAATTATGAGATGTTGAAATATTATTTAATTGTTGAATTAATTAATGGGTTTCATCTGGTTAATTAATTTATGAATTAATTAATGGAATTATGTGTGTATGTAATTTTTAAGTGGTATTAATTAATTAATTTATTTATTTATTTATGTAATGTGATTATTTAATTATTAAATTAAATAATGTTATTAATTAATTGATGAATTAATTAATGGAGTAATGAGTTTATTTAGTTAATAAATGAAATAAATGGATTGATGGTATTAATTTAATGATGAATTAATTAATGGAAGTAATGTTATTATTTAATTATTGAATTAAATCATCATATGGATGGGATTAATTAATTGATGAATTAATTATTAGAAGTAATGGGATTAATTAATTATGGAATTAATTATTATAATTGACATGAACAATTAAATTGTTAATTAATTGACGGAGTTGGATGTGATTAATTAATTGAGGAATTAATTAATGGGATTGACGTGAGCAATTAATTATTGAATTAATTAATGAGATTGATGAGATTAATTAATTATTGAATTAATTAATATAGATTGTTTTGATTACACTATCTCTGATTAAATAATTAAATGATGAATTAATTATGGGATATTGAGATTACCAATTGAATAATTAATTATTGAATTGATTATTTAAATGTTTAACTGTGAATTGGAATAATTAATTATTTTATTAATTATTTAATATTTAATCATGATTTGGAATAATTAATTTTTGAGTTAATTATTGAATGTTGAATCATGAAATTGAATAATTAATATTTAAATTAATTATAGGATAATGATATTGTGAAGGAAATAATTAATTGTTGATTTAATTATGAAATATTGAGTATGTGAATATTGATTAAATAATTGATGAATTAATTAATGGGATTGATGTGCCTAATTAATTGTGCAATTAATTAAGGGGATAGATATGATAATCTAATTATTGAATTAGTAATGAGAATGTAAAGATTAATTAATTATTGAGTTAATTAATGGGATGATGTGAATATCCAATTTTTGAATTTGATTAATTAATTTGTGAATTAATTAATGTGTTGTTGTAGTATATGTTAATTGTGATAATAAATGGTAACATGGACATTCATATGTGACATTGTGATATTATTTATTATTAAATGGTGAATGGTAACATGGACATTCAGCCATGTATTATGAACGCTAACATACTCATTCAATTATGTGTTATAAAATGGTGAATTGTAACATGGAAATTCATCCAAGTATTATGAATGATAACATGCTCATTAAATTATGTGTTATAAAGTGGTTAATTGTAACATGGACATTCGACCAAATATTATGAATGGTAACATGCTCATTTAATTATGTGTTATAAAATTGTGAATGGTAACATAGACATTCATCCCAGCATTATGAATGGTAACATTCTCATTGAATTATCTTTTCTAAAATGGTGAATGGTAACGTGGACATTAGGCTAATTATTATGAATGGTAACATGCTCATTCAATTATGTGTTATTAAATTGTGAATGGTAACATGGAAACTCGGCCAAGCATTATGAATGATAACATACCCATTCAATTATGTGTTATTAAATGGTGAATGGTAACTTGGACAATCGGCCAAGTATTATGAATGGTAACAAGATCATTCAATTATGTGGTTAAATATAGAATATTTGATAATGTGATAAATTTTCTTTATAAATTGTACTTATTTATTTATACAACTTCATGCATTGCTACTGACTAGATTTGTTTTAGAAACTATTAGTGGTAGCCTACTATGTTGTACTCACACCCTACTCGGTCTGCCTTATCGGTACCTGAATAGATTTCATGGTTGCAAGATAGGTTAAGGGAAAAGGCTTAGTGTTAGATGGATGAATTGGGGATGGAACATAGATGAAAGAATCGAAACTGGTTCAAGACCTGCTTGGGAGTTGCTAGTGTATTTACTTTTGAGTTGCATTTGACACATGACACATACATTACCATGAAATATTTAAAGCTTAGTTTTGATATTGTATCTCCAGTTTTGGTAATCTTTTGTTCTTGGTACTATTCTATTTCTGGTTATATGTTATTTAATTATTTTTTCATTATTTTCAATTGGTCTATTACTTTGATAAAAAAATAGGGTATAATATCCTCATTATTGATATTAGACCCTTATTTCTAGTCAAAATCTTTTGGAAAATAGGGAGGTGTACTTGAGGTCATGTGGTGATCTGGCTCAGGGCACCGGTGTGTGACACCAGGGTTGGGATGTTACATTGTGAACTAGTGTAATTCAATTTCCATAATCACTTATCAAGGTGTTTTATGATTATGTATTTAATGTATATATATTGTATATTTATGAAATATTTATCATTTTGGATAATTAATATATCATCTATTCTCTTAACTATTTATTTATAGGGAAATGATAACGTCATTCATCTGTTTATGTGAACTATTTCCTCCATAAAGTGTTGTGATTTGTTTTCATCACCACATAACAAGGATGACATATATAAGTATATTTAAATAAATAATTTGATATTTTTGATATTATGATTATTATGTAAAGATAAAATAATTTACCTTCTTTTCATAATGATCATTGAAAAAATGGAAACGTTACTCATGCGTACGTAGGACCTACCCTCTCTATGATTGTAACCTAGTTCAATTTTCATAACCATCATTCATAATTGATTTTAAAATTATAATCGATGTATAAAAATTAAAATTATTTAATGATTATTATTCTGGGGATGATGAAACAATGACCACTTTGACCATAGTTAACCTATCAGAGTCATTTTGGACTTATGAATCAAATATCATCAAAATATATGATGTGAATTTAATTAATTAAAAAATATAGAATCGTATGATATAAAATAAAATAGGAATAATAAAATTGAAAATGGTTCTTAATAAATTAAATAATTAACATAATTTTATTATTTTGGAAGATAAAGAACGTATGTGACGGCTAAAACTCAAGGTAAGGGTCTTTCTTTTAAAAATGATATTATAAAGTATCTATTTTAAAATATTTATCTTACATGTCTATATTCCTAAAATTGTTTAATGGATGTATTTATATTGAAATAGACCAATTATAAAGTAAATTTTATGTCTCTTTTTACTTTCTTCAAATGTTTTCAAAACGAATCTTTTTACAGAATGTTCTGACATTATTTGAAAAAGATAAAATGAATATTATATTTTAACATATATAGAAATAATGGATTTTACCACAATCATAACTGTTATTTTATATTTGTATTACTTTATAAAATTCCTTTTTTTATTAAATTAAAAACCCATATTCTCTTTGTTTTGGTTATTTTCAAAAAGGGTTTTAAATTTGAATGGATATTTTAATATATGAAAAAGTTTTATTATGGGTGCAAATAATATTTTGAAAACTAAAAGATTTTCTGTGTTGTGATTTTGTTATGGTTCTTGAGAATTTTTTATGATGATGGGTGGTTCAATTATAAAATGAGGATGGGTGATCCCATTATATCTCTTGAATACATTTGGTAATATTTATGTTTGGAAGTTGACCTTGAGGGTTATTCTAAGTATAAATGTGATGGTTATTTCAATTTTAATTGTGATAGTTACAACAAGTATAACCCTGATGGTTATTCTATGAAATACTAAAAAAGTGGCCTTTAACAGCATTAGAATAGGCCTTTATCAATTCTAAAAAAGTTTTGAAAATCAGAGTGTGTTTAAAATCCCAAAACTTTTAGCAATGCTAAAAAGTTCTATTAAAGGTCCCCTTTAATAGTGCTAAAAAAGCGCTCTTAAAAGGGTCCTTTAATAGTGATTTTTAGTGTTGTTAAAGGGCCCTTTTAATATCCCTTTTTTAGCAATGTTAAAAGGGTCCATTAACATAACTTTTTTAGTGATGATGAAGGCAACACTGTTAAGGGGGTAAAATCATATTTTTTAGACACCTATGAGCTCAAACCCATTACCAGTGCTTCCATGACCCCTTTAATAGTGCTCCACCCCTCTCTTTATCAGTTCTTTTCACCCCACTACCACTTTTATCATTGTTTTTTGAATTTCCAGCCTCATGTGGGCCTTCCTAGATTCAAACCCTACACCTCTCCTTTGAATATGAAATGCCTTTACCACTACACCATGTTTTTTATTTCTGTTTGATGATATTTCTTTATATATATATACATATATTTATATAATTTTTTTTAAATACATTTATACAATATATTTGTGTGTGTGATACGTATATACTTATATTTATTTAAATAAATTATATATTATATACATTTACATATACTAGAATATAATATAAATATATATCTTTTTATTAATACACACATATATGTATATATAAACATTATAAATATATTTTTATAATGTAAAAAATTGTTATATATTGTTTTAAATACATTTTGAGAATATGTATTAATTTATATATATTATAATATACATTTTTATGTAAATATGTTGATATATGTATTTATAAGAGTGATTTATTATAAGTAAATATAATAAAACATGCATATATTTAATTATAAATAAAATTAAATTGTGAGAAATGATAAAATTTAGAAATCATAATATCATTATGAATGTAATCCCTAGAAATAAATTCAGCCCCCACTGAAAAATAGAAAATTCCCCCTTAAATGAGGCTTAAAATCCATCGAATGCTAAACAAATTGGGGTACCCTGACTAAAAACTCAGTTTTGGAGGACTTTTGGGACTTTGTTTGCCTTGAAAAATGTGTTATAGGTTTACCACTATTGCCAAGGGAATATATTTTATTACAGTCTTTAATTCGATATGTGGTATAGAGAAAATAGACAACCGGATCAAAAGTTATGCTTGTTTGAAGTTAGAGTTATATTTTCAACTTATTTTATATCTTTTATTAATTTTTCAATTTTTTATCTTAAAATAAATATTAAATTACTGTTACTCAGTAATCATAAGAAAATTATTATTGAAAAATATTTTTTTCATTATTTTATAAGACATTTTCACCAAATATATTATATATTAAGTGTAAATTCCTATTTACCATATCTAAAACATATTTTAAAAAATATATATTATATTCATATCAATATATTTATATTTATAAATTAATATATTATTTTTAATGAAATATATTTTTTTAATTATACCATTATCAGTTACCAAAAAAGCACTGATAAAAGACTTCATTTATCATTGCTTTTTTGAAACCACTGATAAAGTGTGGGCCTTTATCAGTTCTTTTAAAAATGTGCGGATAAATTTCCCCCTTTAATAACACTTTTTTTAGCACTGAAAAAGGGTGTCTTTAACAATGTTTTTAGTTGGCACTAGAGAAACTCAGTTTTGTATTAGTGATGTGAACTATGATGGTTATTCCATTAATAATCATGATGGTTATTCTATATGTAAGAGTGATATTAAAATGATACCTCAAGTTACCTATATGATTTATATATTCTTTTTATTAGGTTTTATGGAAATATTTGGTTTTCAAAAAGGTAATAAATGAAATAATTATTAAAAAAAGGGAAATTATATACTACTTGTTAAGGGATAAAATTCTACCTTTTTGAAAAAAATAATGTATTTTTCATGATTTCAAATAATCCTTTATGAGTTTTATTTTTTCTTTTAAGATTTCTTTAGAAATATTTTATGAAAAAATTTGGGCAATTGAGTTGATTTATTGGGTAAGAAAATATCTATTTTGAACCCAAAGTTTATTTTGAAAAATGTAAATTTTTATAAGTATTCATAAACTAACGGTTTATTTTTATATATATCTTACTAAGTTATTTTTTCTCATACCATGTTTTAAAATATTTTTCATAGGGTTTAAATATTCTTAATATAAAATAATAAGTAAATTTGAAAGTTATGAAGAATTTTCATGAAAAATTTTGTATTTTATTTTAAAAAAATTATATTATGGGAAAATAAATACTGAGTATATGTTTCCACTTTCTAATATATTGGTTTGTTATGTATGTGTTATGACCTAATTCTTTAAAACTATAAACCAAAAAGATCCTTTAAAATGTAATAAATTGAATTCTTGACTAAAAACTAAAAATTATGTGAAGTTTAATGCTTGGTTCTTATATATGTTACTCAAACATCCAACATTGTTAAGGAAAATTAAAAATCCTTCATTCTCATATTTTCAAAACCCAAAAATTTAGCTCAAGTTTCAGATATTCTTCAATTCATATCAACCATCAGTTAGCAACCTCATCATTTTCAAGAATATTTCATATACTCGAAAGCCTTTCATTATGAGTTACTTGAGATTTCTCCACTTCTTTAAACACTAAATTATACTCTGGCTTAATGATATCAACTATGTATCATTATTAAACATCATGGAATCGATCCGGAATGTGTGATGTCCATGATTGAGATGTTATTTATCACATCCTCTCTTGATATTTCACTGGTTTACCATCACCTCAGTAAATCTCATAAACTCCTTCGCTCTATTGATAATATAGATCACACTACTCTCCTCAGCCATGAAGGTTATAACAAATCAATCTTAACATACATGGATAATACACCAATTTATTTTAATATATATAAAATTAAAAAAATAAATTACCAAAGACTATAATAGTTTAGTTTCTTTATAAACTTGGAACGCATTCATCTAGTTTGGTGAAGTATCTTCAACATCTCCCTTAAATATCATCCCATTTAGTACTCCTACTTAACACCTTTTATTCATAACATGGGGAAAGTAAAAATAAAAAAGGGGAGAGATTTGATACTAATTAATGGTAAATAAAGAAAATATATAAGCATACATTAACATAATAGTATGATAACATGAGCATAATATTTTAAGACTAAACCATGTATATCGAAGACCAGAAATACGAGACATGTCATAAAGATTATAATTTTATAAGACATGAATCATAATATAATCAAAAAAATGAACCATGTGGTCATATCATAGTCATAAGATATAGAATTTGTGGAAAATACATAAACATGTAATATTATTCCCTATAAGTTAAGTCTCATTGCAAAAAAACTTATCACGACACTTTATAAGGACTACACCAACTGGGTAGGACACACTACCATCCCCAGTCATAGTCCTTTCTTTATAAGGGATTAGGTTTCCCCATCTTCCCATTGTGGATAGGTTTTCCCCATATTTCCATAGTGGATTTGGTTTCCCCATCTTCGTATAGTGGATCAGGATACAGGCGTTTCCCATTTTGTATCAAGACACACATGTTTCTAATTTTGGATGAGGATGCACCTATTTCCCATTTTGGATCAATTCCTAAGAATTCTTTCCCATCAATATCTCCTAGAATAAAAATATTTACCCAATGAATTGTAGGGATATATTGGTCCCACCCATCACATAATAAAATCATAAATACATGTGCCAAAAGATAATAAAACTTGCATCATATCATAACCTATAAAAAGATATGTGTTTAATAAACATCATATCATAACCCATGAAATTAAATGTCTATCATCAAATTTTATCATATCATTATCTATGAAAAATATATAGGTTTCATAATCATTTCATAATTGCATAACCCATGAAAATAAATGGGTTTCAAAATCATATTACCTGTGGAAAAGTAACGGATGTCATAAACATTATTCCATCTAAACATAAACCATTAAATTAATAATAGGAATGGTATTATTGTATCATATACCCAATAAATAATAACCTATAAAAAATTATGTAATATTATATGGAGAATTATTTTAAAAGTTCACATGTAATATTTCTTAAATAAAATAGCCTTTATTTGAAAATTGTTTTTATAAAAGCATTTCAAAATCCTTTTCCTATGAATAATTCTTTATAATTTCATTTAAAAAAATTCTTAAGGAAAATATCTTTTTTCACTATGAAAATATCTATTTAAAACAAAAATCATTTTTAAAACCTTTTCCTTTTAAAACAGGTTTAAAAAATTATAAAGGAAACTTGAAAATATTTTGAAACTATTTTTCTTTAAAAACACCTCAGAAACTCAAAAAAATATTAAAAACCTTTTTAAAACATTTTTCTTTCAAAATACTATAAAAACCTAAAAAATAATACTTTAAGTAATTTTGAAAAGCCTTTTTTAGAAAATGAATTTAAAAAATTATAAAGAAAGATTGAAATCATTGAAATAATTTATTTGAAAATATCATTTTTAAAACATATAAAAGAATCATTTAAAATCATTTAACCAATTTTTCAACATGAAATTTTTTTTGAAAAACTTTTTCTTTGAAAACCACTTTAAATCCAACAAATTTCTAGAAAAATTAGAAAAAATTTTCTTAATTATATTAAGTACCAAATAGTGTGAAATGGTAATAATACATGAATATATCATGTATAACCAGAGGAGAATAATATTCATGAGTTTTCTTAAGGTATAGATCATAATATTTCATCAATGGAAGTATAATCATAAACAATCCCGATAAACGGTGAGATTATAACAATATATTATTACCACTTTGATAAAATTTAATCATAATCCTCATGAAATAATAAAATTAAATAAATCTTAAAATTTCATAAAAAATAATTACATTCATGATATAACATTTCAATGGGCAGTATATACACCCCATAAAAAAATATAGGTTCATAACATGGAAAATATCTCAAAGGAAAATTGAGGCAAAAATTACTTGACTAATTTGGTAACTTTTGAACCATAAACTCTATGAAATAAATATAATAAAATGGATATTTAAGTACCCATAAATTTAATTATATGAATAATATAATACATTCATGGTAATTATATACACCACATAAAATAAATTATTGGTGAATAAGGCATAACTCTCACAGAAATAAAAGTGAGATGAGAAAAACCTTGCTAATTTAGTAACTTTAGAATCCTAATTCCCATGAAATAATAACATAAATTAAAGATTTTAATAACATTAAACAATTTATATTAGTGATATAACATTTAATAGGGTAGTATATACACCACACAAAATAATCGAGCGGTGAATATGGCATGTATCTCACAAAAAATAAAAAGAGAGTTGAAATTCCCTTACCTTAAGTCTTGTCTTTATTCGTACATGTTCAAACCTCCTATATAATTAATATAAGCTTGTTATAAATATACCAAATAAAAAAATTATTATATATAATACCATTTTTTATGACTTTATATTACCCATTTATTAACAACTCAATGTTAATGTTACGTTTCGGGTAATATCTCTTTTGATTTTATTATACGTTTTGACTTATTATTCTTGATACTCTTAATTAGGGAATGATTTAAATATTTAAATAATGTAAATAATGATATAAATATCATATATATTCAGTATATATTTATTTATAATAATATATAAAATATATATATGAAATAGAATACCTCGTTCATGGATACAGAAGGTCGTACGTACGAGTGAGTGTTGTTTTCGTTGTATTATCATATTGAAAGTAAGTAAGTAAATGAAATATATATATATATATATATAATTATAGTATAATTATTATTTTATATATATCAAATAATTTCACTAAACCAATCCTTAATACATTCCATGTAGATTGTGAATGAATATACATCACTTTGATAAGGTGGTAGTCCACATATCCACAAATGAAGTTATCATATTTACGCAAAATAGAAATCATAAAGGTATGTTTTATATAATAATTAAATAAAAATAAATAATTCATAAATATCATATATTTCATATAAAAATATATTTTTCATAATAATTCCTAACCATGAGAGGTGGTAAATAAAGAAACGAACAACATCGTTTCGTGAGGTAGTAGTTCATCGTACACAATAGTAGCAATTTCGTTACCCATTAGATGGAAGTGTGTGTAGGTGTATGTAAAAAACATAGAATAAATACATATCAGTATATTGAGAATATTTATGTTATTATATAATCATGTAATAAGAATATTTTAGGGGTGGATAATGAAAATAAAACAAAAGATCTTGGGGGAGGATGTTACATCTTCTTTGGGTAACTTCTCATGGTTCGAACTAAAGGGATTCTTTGGTTTCCTTTATGCCCAAAGTGAGGATTCTATAATGAAATGAGGGATTTTTGGAGCTTATTTGAGTAGATTTTTGGTGATAAAAATTGATTTATATGTGTTCATAAGTGAGAGGGTTGAGTTTCGTTTTATAGCGGAGGAGGAGTGTCATTGTTGTAAATTTTTTAAAAGGGAATTTCACCCATGTTTTTTCCCTGTAAATTGGATCAAATAATGGTAAAAATATAATAAAAGGGTTTATATAATCTAAATATGGCTATAAAATGGATTTGTTAAAATTTTATAGGTTATTTGGTCCCTTAAGTTTAAGGTTTAGTCCTTTGTTAAGCTAATTTTTCTTTTAATAGTTGTAATTAATTTTAATTAATTTTACTAATATTTTGTATCAAAAACCAAGTTTGACTTATTAGACATTATAAATTATTCTGATTATAAATATATAATCCATGTTTTAAAATTATAATCAAATAAGTGGTAGAAATTAATTTAAATTTAATCCCATAGAGGGAACAACAAAGCGTTTTTTAAAGAAAAAATGTTCAAAAGTTTCAAATGTTTTTATATCCAATTTCAATGTGAAATTGATTATAATGACCTAAATTTGAATAATTGATGTAAAATTTATCTAATTAAAAATTAAAACCAAACTAAAATATAATTTAACTATCTAAATAAATTATATAAAAAATAAGTTTTGAATTAAAATTCAGTGTTTTCACTATTCATCAAAAAATAAAACTTCTTAGAAAAATACCAAAAAATCACTGTAAATTTTGATGTTCCACTTAAGAAAATGAAGTTAATTTTTTCAAATTAAAATTATAAAAGTTTTAAAATCATATTTAAAATGGTTTCTCCATTAAAATGTGAAAAATTTACCTCTTAGAAGAATACATCTTCTTATTCATAAAATTGGATTTATTATTATCTTATACCTATAAAATCTATTGGATGAGTTTTAAAAATAATTATTAAATATATAATATATAAATTTTATTGAAAAAAATAATAAAAAGAGGTTTTTTAATTTATTGATATAAAAAATTGTATATAGAAAAATATTTTCTTAGAAAAGTAATTTATTTATTTTCAAATAGTTCTTTCATTCACTTCTAAAAAATTGATAACCAAATAATTCAATTTATATACATGTGTAAATAATATTTTCACAATTTATTTAATCTTATTCTTAACTTCAATTTCAATTTCTAGGTGGTAACTATAATAATATTGTAATTATAATATGAATATTATCTTGTAGTTCGGTAAAACTTGACCTTGTATGTAACAAAAACTATCGAATGGACTCATTATTGTGTGTAATACAAGAATAACATAGTGTTGCATGTATCACAAGATAATATAAGTGTTTGTTGTAGCACAATATTGATTTGGTTTTGTGTATAAAGCAAGATGCACTTAGTGCTTCTGTACAAAAAAATCTATATTTAGTGTTGCATATAATGGAAAAAATCAAAAAGATTAAATTTATTAAAAAAATAATAATCCAAAAAATATTATGGTGTTACATTCTACCCCCATTAAAATTATTTTTCCCTTAAAATTATTCTGGGTTATCAATGTTTTAAAAAGTGAAATTTTCATTCAAAGAAACACACATAGTAAAAATAAATACCAAAAACATACTTTAAAAAGGGAAAGTTAGAAACATAATGGTTACCCAAAGTTACACATAACTATGTTTCCACATAAGATAAAATAGCTGGGAATCGAAAACATGGAAATATAATAAAATCATAAATAATCATAGAGATTGATAAAGATCACCGATAATAAGAATGTGGGTGATCCAGAGAAATTTTGCAATCACAAAACCATAAAGTGAATAAGCATGAATGAGGTTGTTGATACCATAAAAATGATTATAATAGGACAAAATTTTATTTGAAGATTCTTTTCCTAAATTTGAATAATTTTTTTCACAAGAATATATACGTACTTTATTTTATTCCATTTTTTATGTAAAAGATCACCCTTCATTCGTGTCATGACAAATTTATAATTCACCTCTTTATCCAAAATGGAAGGTGAACTTTTCATTCCTGAAGCACTAACAGATCACGAGATACATGATAAGTCATCCAATCGATCTTTATTTACCATCAACACAATGTGGTTAAAACATGTTATCCAGTATGCATAAATCCTCGTGTGGTGAGATAATAATTTAATCTTACAAACTTCATCTGATGTGTAACTTAAATTTTCCATAAATTGTTATCCTTATAACCATTTTGAAAGATTAAAATATAAAACTTTAGATAGAAGTTCATGAAATCAGGTTAACATTGATCCCCCATATAATAAAAAGTATCTCTTGATTTTCAAATTCCAAACATGTGAATACCCTCAACGTATATTCTCTTAAAACATGGTAATAACCTAAATAACCATAAATCCTTTTGGAACACATGAATACCACCTTATTCAAAATATCACTGGATATATTCCTTAAATAAATTAAGTTTTAAACTTCATCCATGATGAAATAGAACACTTTTTCAGTAATTTGGTGATTAGTTATAGGTTAATTAGTACTATCTAATTTACAATATCCATATCAATAATCTCTTTATCAAAGTTAAACACAATTGTGTCAATATCTTGAAAACATTAAGGGTAACCTTACCTTAATTCAAAATATCACCTTTCCATTAAATCACTTTCCTAAGTCCAAATCACCATTCAATATATCCTTTTTAATCCTGAATGAAAAACTTATATTGAAAATAATTATATATTTCATGATTTATATAACATTATCTTTGAATTCCAAAACATATACACTTTAATCATTCAACTTAATTATTAAACCACTACTCGGACTTTATCATATTATTATTTATTACACTTTGTCCTAGAATATGATATATAAATCAAGTATTATGTTTTATCAACCTAAATATAATCATGATTCTTAAATTTAATGTAAAAAATACTGTTAGAACATCCCCTACCTTTAACATGTCATTTTCGATCTCTTTATATTCATAAGTATAACAAATAATCATACCATATTCCTAACTATCTTCATGAGATCTCCACTTAAGAAATCAATTGGTATAATGCTCATAATTTCCACATCTGAAACATTCAATTTTAACCCATTTCCTTCTAATTCATACTATTGACTAAAACCATAAAGTATAGCGTGAGCAACACTTATCAAAGCATAAAACCACATAATCATGGAAAAAAATTACTTATAGTATATCTAAATCATGACACCTTCTTCTTTAATCTATAAAAAATATGTTTATCCTAGGTTATTCATAATTATATTCTATTTAAATCATTGATAATAGTTCACAAATAGTTTTTGAATCCCCATAGCATATCCCCCAGAAGTTTCAAACAAGGTGTGCAATAAGCTCTATTGTCGTGCCCCAGTTCCTGACCAAGTCTAGTAAAACATAGTGTTTTTGGGGGTTTTACCCTTATGTACATCTATTCTAGATCCACATCCACTTTTAGTATCAAGAATGGATGTATTTCTAGGAAACCAATATATGTATCCTTTACCAAAATTCTAAGACATTTTATTATACTTTAACTCATTGTTAGAATTACCCTTAGATACATCCCTAGACATATCCTTAGAAATATCCTTAGGTATCTCATCAAATTTTTCTCATCATAGTTTCCAAAGGTTGACTAAACCATTAATTTGATACAAACTATAAAGACTCAAGCATAACATTCATGGATATTACATCAATTTAGATGAGAATTTAGTAAATTATAAAAGTACATAACCAAGGACTATAATATTTTAGTGTCCTTGGAAACTTGGAACACATTCTTCTAGTTTGATGAAAGATCTTAAAAATCTCCATTAAATATCTTCCCCTTTAGTAAACCTTTATTCATATCCCAGGGAAAGAAAATATAAGAAAAGGGTGAGCTCTAATGCTAAGTAAGGGTAAATAAAGGAAATAAGTAAGAATATCAGGAACATTACGGTATGAGAACATGATCATAACATTTAAATATTACACACCACATATCAAAGATCGAGAACATGATACATGGAACAAAGATTGGTAGTTCATGAGACATGAATCACAAGGTAATCAATAACATGAACCATGCGATCATATCATAGGCATAATATATAGAATTTTTAGCAAACACAAAATCATGTAATATCATTCCCTATGAGTCAAGGCTCATTTCCAAAAACATATCATGGCCCTTCATGGGGATTACACCCACTGGGTAGGACACACCACTATCCCCAGTCATAGTCCTTTCCTTATAAGGGCTGGTTTTCCCCATCTTTCTATTATAGATCGGGTTTCCCTATCTTCACATAGAGGATTCAGTTTCCCTATCTTCCCATAGTGGATCAGGACACACATGTTTCCCATTTTGGATCAGGACACACCTTTTTCCCATTTTGGATCAGGACGCACATGTTTCCCATTTTGGATCAATCTTGTGGAATTGCTTCCCATCATTATCTCCTATGATATATATATTTACTTAATGAATTGGATGGAGATATAGGTACCACCCGCCACATAATAAAAAAATACATACATGTTCTACAAGATAATAAAACTTGCATAATATCATGACTCATAAAAAGAGATGGGTTTTATAAATATCATATTATAACCCATTAAATAAAATGGGTATCATAACATTTTATCATATCATTACCCATGTAAAATAGATAAGTTTCATAATCATTTCATCGATGCATAACTCATGAAAAGAAAGGGGTTTCAAAAGCATATAACCACTGGAAGAGGAATAGGTGTCATAAAAATCATTCCATCTAAACATAAACCATTCAAAAATTAATATTATTGGTATTATTGGTTCATATCCCTAAGAAAGCATAAACTATATATTATTTCATATTAGATGGTGAAGGATTTTAAAAGTTCACATGAATCATTTTTTTAAAGAAAATAGCCTTTATTTTAAAATACTTTTTATAAAACAATTTCAAAATCCTTTTCTTATAAATAATTATTTAAAATTTCATTAAAAAAATTTCTTGAGGAAAATATATTTTCCGCTATGAAAAATCTTTAAAAAATAATTTTGAAATCCTTTTTGTTTTAAAATATATTTAAAAAAATATAAAGGGAACATGAAAATAATTTGAAAAAAAATTCCTTGAAAACACCTTGAAAACTCATAAATAAAGCTTGAAAACATTTTTAAGACCTTTTTCTTTGAAAATAATTTGAAAAACTAAAAATAAGGCTAGAAATCATTTTGAAAGCCCTTTTTTAGAAAATGGTTTTGAAAACTTATAAAGAAATATTGAAATCATTTAAATACTATTATTTTAAAATAACCTTTTAAAAAACATATAAAGGAATATTTTAAAATCATTTGAAACACTTTTTAAACATGAAACATTTTTTGAAAATCTTTTTCATTGAAAACTACTTTAAATTCAACAAAATTTCAGAATATTATGAATTTTTTTCTTAATTATCTTAAGTACAAAAGAGTGAAAAATGTTAATAATAGATGAATATATCATGTATAACCATAGGAGAGTAAATTTCATGAGTTTATTTAAGCTATTGATCATAATATTTCATCAATATAAGTATAATCATAAACAATCATGATAAACGATGATATTGTAGCAATAAATCATTACCACTTTGGAAACTTTGAATCATAATCCCCATGAAGGAATAAAATTACATGAAGCTTAAAATATCTTTAAAATAATGATATTAATCATATAACAATCCAATGGGAATTATATACACCCCATAGAAAAATATAGGTTCATAACATGGTATGTATCTCAAAGAAGGAAAATTGAAACAAAATTACTTTACCGATTTGGTAAATATTGAACCATTAACACCATGAAACAAAATTTCATCAAATGGATATGTAAATTACAATAAATTTAATTATATTAATCATATAATACATTCATGTTCATTATATACACCACAAAAAATAAATGAGTGGTGATTAAGGCATAAGTCTCACTAAAATAAAAGTGATTTGAGAAAACCCTTACTAATTGAGTAACTTTAAAATCATAATACCCATGAAATAATAACACAAATTAAAGATTTTAATACCATTAAATAAATTAAATTAATGATATAACATGTAATATGATAGTATATACACTACCCAAAATAATTGAGTGGTGAATATGGAATATATCTCACAGAAATAAAAAGTGAGATGAAATTATCTTACATTAAGTCTTGAATTTATTTTTACACATTAAAAACTCCTATATAATAAATATAAGTTCATTATAAATATAAAATATAACCATATTATTATCTCTAATACAATATACTATTTTTTATGACTTTATCTTACTCATTTATTAACAACTCCATGTTAATGTTACGTTTTGGGTAATATCTACTTTGTTTTTCATATATGTTATGGCTTGTTATTATTGATCCTATTACTTAGATCATTATTTAATTACTTATAGAATTTAAATCATGATATAAATATAATACATACTTACAATATATGTATTTACAATAATCTATAAAATATATAAATATTAAATGAAATACATTGTTCATGGAGACGGTAGGCTGTACATATGCATGGACACTCTTTCCATTTTATTATCATGTTGAAATAAATAAAGTAAATGAAATATATGTATTTATATATAATATAATTAAATTACCATTATTATTTCATATATATAATATAATTTCAATAAACTCACCCTTAATACATTCCATGTAGAGTGTGAACGAATCAAATCGCTTTAGGGAGGTTGTAGTCCACGCGTCCACAAACTAAGTTATCATACTTACATAAAATGGAAAGAATGAAGGTATGTTTTATATAATAATTCAAGAAGAATAAATAAATAATAAATATCATATATATCATATAAAAATATATTTTCCATCATAATTACCAACCATGAGAGGTCGTAAAGGAAAAAAGAACAACATCATTTCGTGAGACGGTAATTGGCCATACACAAGAACAGTAAGTTTGTTACCCATTAGATGAAAGTTTTGAAGGTCCCGAGCACAATGGATTCTCGTGGGTGGATGTTCCCACATGACTTTTTGTCATTAGAAATGATCAATCTGGGATCAATACGACGATAAACTCCAGACTTCACGGATTGAATCACATAAATAGACAATGAAGAAGAATAGTACTGAAACCACAAAGGAGGATCATCACAGGTTGATTATAATTAATTTAATTAATTGACAAGAAGTACCTTTTATGGCATTCTTTTTTCATTCATATTTCTGATCACGTTCAGATGTGATTCATCATTACGTCGCATAATCCAAATGTAGACTTCCTCTAATGGTGATCCACACGTGCACCACATATCTCTGGACGTATCCAAAATAATCTTCGGGTTCTAGCATGGAGAAGCCTTTGCTTGTGTTGTCCACCTTAGATCACCTTGATCCGATGGAGGAGGATCTTTCTCAGTCTTGAGAGCATTAATGGAGTAAGGAGTTCTTTTTTCCTTGAGAGAATTATCCAGAATTGTTGTGCACAACAATTAGGGAAAAGTGTTGGGGTTGTGAGGATATTTATAAGAAGGTTTGAGGTTATAGAGTTATGAAAATAAATAAACGAATTATGTGTTTTATTTATTTTATTAACTCTTATTGAAAACCACCCATGTTGATTAATTAATTCCTTGACATGCACCCATGCTGATTATAATAAATATCATTTAATAAAACAATATTATTTCCTCAAAATCCCAACTGGAAAAACTTCACGGCGTGTAATCATTAAAACACGGTGTGTACTAGTGTTTCATTTCCTTTACAAAATGAAAACTACACAGTGTGTAAATTAAATGTACACGATGTTTATATCTTGTTTTCATTTTATTCTTCCTCCAACATTAAAAAAATTTAGGCTTCCTTGAATAATTATTAAAACACATATAGGAATAATATTTATTCTTCTTGAGATAGTTGGATACACTTAGTGTGTGACCCTATAGGACTCTTTCTCATTGGCATTAGGCAGGGTTGCCTAAAGTCCAAGATTAATTTCTAGAAATGGTTCAAGGAACCCAATAGAAAGAAGTTGACATCGCATTGACGTGTCACCTCATACGAATTCTTACCATGTAATTTAATCCCTTTGTCTCAATATCTCATCAAGAAGGTTTCATGGCAGTGTCATAAACCTATATGATTGATCCGTCATTCTTTGACTTCCAGAAATAAACTCATCGTGACACCATGGCCATAGAATTTGGGCGACAACTCTATTTCAATCAAAGGGCCCGAGATTTCTACTTCTATAAATACAGAAGGTACAAATCCTTCCTCGACTTATCCATTATCAACATGTCATTCATGACCCACCCAACCTACCCTACTTCCCACCAACTATATTTGTGATGGTTTTTGTCAGAAAATATAAGTGCATGAGTCATGAAATGAGTTAATGACAATATTATAGTCTAAGGACCATTACACACGCTCATAGATATCAATGTACGATGACACCAAGACATGCAGAATTACTACTGGCGGGTCTGTTATCATAATCTCCCATATTTGAGATTACCAAGTGAGAACTCTATGAGAGAGAGTCTCATATTATTACGAGTACTCACACATGACAGTCTGTATACTATGTGTCCTATCATAGTATGTCATCCAACTGTAGAACTTTATTTAAGAATATTGTTATATAATTTCAAGGTTCTCATCCTAGTGAGGATCTTCCATGACCTTATTAATGCAACAAATATTCCATAACATTATTATAGTCATGAAGAATAATTAAAATATATAATAAGTGTACATTCATGTAATGAGAGTATAAATAGTTGGTTCTCAGGACACCAACTCTAATACACCCCCACTTGGACTAGAGCCAACTGGCTATGACTTTTAGTCCACTAGACCTCACATGATGATCATGTTTATGCTGAGTCAAAGCTTTAGTCAAGGGGTCTGTCATGTTGTCTTCTGTGGAAATACTACTCGCTGCAACTTCACCTCTCCGAGAAAAATCCCTTAAGAGATGATACTTATGAAGTATGTGCTTTGTCCACTGATTTGACCTTGGCTCTTTTGCAAGTTTCACTACTGCAGTATTATCACAATAGAGTTTGATAGGATCTTTACTAATAGGTACTACATCTAGCTCTTGGATGAAGCTTCACATCAATACTTCTTCTTTAGATACCTCAAAAGTTGCGATATAATCAAACTCTTCTATAGAATCTCTGACCACACCTTTGTTTGAGCTCTTCAAGCTCACCGCACCTCCATTCAAACTAAAGATGTATCCAGTTTGCGACTTCATGTCATCTTGATCATTCTGGAAAATAGCATCTACATGTCCTCTGATGACTAGTTCCTCATCTCCTCCATAAACCAACAATATAAACTTATTACACCACAGATACTTAAGTATAGTCTTGGCTTCCATCCAATGGTGGTCTCCTGGATCATCTCGATATCTTCCTACCACACTTAATGCGTAAGAAACATCTATCCTTGTACTTATAATAAAATACATGACTGAACAAACCGCATTGTCATAAGGGATCCTTTCCATTTTATTTCTTTCCTCATGTGTTTGAGGACACATTTTCTTGGAAAGATTAAATCCATTTGACACTAGAAACAATCCCCTCTTAGAATATTCCATACTGAATCTATTCAATATCTTGTAAATGTATGTACTTTGACTCAGGACCACCATTATCTTGGATCTATCACGATGGATATTGATCCCAAGAATATATGTTGCCTCTCCCAAGTCTTTTATAGAGAAGCATTTATCCAACCATGCCTTAAATGACTGTAACACAGGTACTTCATTTCCGATTAGTAATATGTCATCCACATATACTATTAGGAAAATGACTGCACTTCCTCTAAACCTTTTGTATACATAAGGCTCACATTCATTCTTAACAAATCCAAATTCCGTTACAGATTCATCAAAACGAAAGTTCCATGACCTTGATGCTATCTTTAACTCATAAATGGATTTTTGAAACTTGCATACCTTGTTGGCATCCTTTGGAGTCACAAACCCTTCAGGTTGTGTCATGTAGACATCTTCCTAGAGATTCCTGTTAAGGAATTCTATTTTGACATCCATTTTCCAAATTTCATAGTAATGGTAAGAGGTAATAGACAATAGGATTTTGATGGATTTTAGCATCGCAATGAGGAAAAAGTTTCATCATAGTCAATTACTTGATGTTGTATAAAAACTTTTGCAACTAGTCGTGCCTTTTAGGTGTTGACTTGTCCCTTCATGTCTAGTTTCCTCTTGAATACCCATTTATTACCAATTTTCTTTACATCAACTGGAGGATCTACCAAAATCCAAACATGGTTTTCTTTCATAGAATCCATTTCAAAATTCATGGATTCTTGCCACTTGGAAATGTATGTGCCTTCAACTACATCCTTGTAGGTAAGAGGATCATCATTGTCAAGCAATAATGAGTCACCATCCACGGTGATAGGAAAACCATATCGTTCTGGTTCTATCGCCTCTCTCGTGCTCTTATGCAGTTCTTCTGTCTCTGGAACAGATTGTTCTTCCACGAGGATTTGTGGAATCTGTTCTTGTACCAAATCCTATGTATCTTAAGCCTCAAATTCATCGAAGTCTATCTTGCTCTCACTATATCTTTTGTAGATGTACTCCCTCTGATAGAATATGGAATGTCTGGCCACTATAACCTTTTTATCTAAGGTGTTTTATAGGTAATATCCCCTTGTTTCCTTGGGATATCCTATAAAGGTATAATTTGTGCCTTGGGGTTCAAGTATGTTACCTGAAGAGGCCTTAAAAAATTCTTCTCTACCCCACACATGTAAGTTTGATAAATTGGATTTGCATCCCCTCCATAACTTATATGGAATACCATTTATCGATTTAGTTGGTACTTGGTTTAGTATGTGTGCTGCTGTTTGTAATTTATATCCCCAAAAGGATAATGGAAGACTTGTATGACTCATCATTGATCTCACCATGTCCAACAGGGCATGGTTCCTCCTTTCACTTACACCATTACACTGAGTCATGTAAGGAGATGTGATTTGAGATAGAATCCCAAACATCTATAATAAATCAATGAAGTCCTGATTAAGATGTTATCCTCCTCTATCTGAGTAGAGTTTCTTAATATTTTTGCGAAGATGGTTCTCAACTTCATTCTTGTATTCTTTGAATCGATCAAAATAATCTGACTTACACCCCATTAAGTAAATATATCCATATCTACTAAAATAATTAGTAAAAGTTATGAATTATAAGAACCCGCCCCTTGCATCAACTAGAAATGGTCCACACACATCTGTGTGAACTAATTATAGAAGCTCTTTATCCCTTTCACCTTTCCCACTAAATGGGGATTTGGTCATTTTGCCTTGTAGACATGCATGAAATACACGAAGTGGTTTTAGTTCGAAAGAATCTAAATACCCATATTGATGTAATTTTGTCAAACGTTTCTCTTTAACATGACCAAGCCGGTGTTGCCAAAGTTGGGTGTGGTACGAGTCATTTGAATTAACTTTGTCATCGATTTCCATTACTTGGTTTGTGTAGTCTAACACATAATGGCCATTATATAAATGTTCCCTACCAAAACAAATTATATCTTTATAAAAGTAGCAACATTCATTTCCAAACATGAATATGAATCCATCAGTATATAATATGTATACTGAAATAATGTTTTTGGTTACATAGGGTACATAATAACATCCTTTTAATACCAAGACCATCCTAGTAGGCAATGTGAGGTGGCAGTCTCTGACAGCTACAACTGCGAGTCTGGCTCTGTTGGCTGCTTGCAGATCCACCTCACCTCAGTCAATCTTTCTGAATCTACCTGGTTTCTATATTTGGATACAGATGTGAGTACCAAAAGAAATATCTAATACCCAATTGGTATAAATAGATATATTTCATTCGATAACAAACATACCTGAATCTTCCCCTTGCTTCCTTGGTTGGGTGCAGTTTTTCTTCCAGTGGCCCTTCTTGCCACATGCGAAACAAACAACCTCCTGTTCTCTTTCCTCCCCTTTGATATTCCTTTTCTTGAAAGGCCTCGAAGAAGCTTTGGGATTAAATCTCTTCACCTTCCCTTTCATTTTATTCACCATAAGTACAGAAGTCTTTTCATGCTTCATATCATTGTACACTTGGAGAATGAGGATAAGAAGATCAGATAGAGACTTTTCAATGTTTTTCAAGTTGAAATTTTCAATAAAGTTGGAGAAGATCTGGGGGAGTGCTGCAAGAATGAGATCGGTAACTAGTTTTTTGAGGAGTTTAAACTCTAAAACCTCCAAGCTCTAAATGTATCCAATGAGCTTGACTACATGAGGCCTAGCTGGGGAACCCTCTCCAAGATTGATCTGAAATAGAACCTTGGAGATCTCAAACCTTTCTTATCTTGCTCTCTCCTGGTATAGACCACAGGGGTGCTCGAGCATGCTATAGTCATCCATGTCTTCATGAGACTTCTTGAGCTCACTAGACATTGATGAAAACATCAAACATTGAATGGCGAGTGCATAGTTCAAATGTTGATCATGGACCAGGAAATCTTCATCACTCACCCCTTGGGCAGGCGAATCAGGAAGTGAAGACTCCAGCATGTAAAACTTACATTCATGGCACAGGATAACCTTAAGGCTCCTAAACCATTCCTGAAAGCTACTATCAGTGAGGATATTATCTTTATCTAGAATTGATCATAGAGAAAATGTGGTTGACGAGTTTTTCATATTTATTCTACAAATTATAAGATAAAATTTATCAGTGCCATTTGATTACATTTTATAAAAAATAATAAATGAATTTATTAATTCTCCCACTATTTTAACACGTCCCAACAGCCCCCACCATTGAACATGGAATGCCTAGTTTCTGTGACATTCTAGTGTCAAGGATCCATATCCCCCTTCACATAACCCCAAAAAGGGTTGGTCAATCAATTTAAAGGTATTTAGGTAGGCGGTTCTTCACTAACTGTGAGATTACAGTTCCTTGATATGTTGAGTAGACTCCCCAATCCTAAAATCCTGACTTGGATTTACTCAAAACTTGCCTCCATTTTACAACAAGTCTAGCAAGGGCTACTCTTCTTGATGTAAAATTTTTAAGTCAACCCTAAAATTTCATAAGAGATTCTTTTATAAAAGTAATTGCCCCAAAAAGGGTTGGTCAAACACATAGTTTTATTGAGTCTTTCTTTTAATCAATTAATAGAAGGCTTGGTCTGACTTAATATGGTATTTGAGGGATTTCAATCCTTTATGTGTAGTTTCTCATTATCACATGCTTGTAAATATTAATTGATGCTTGATTAAGTGATTAACCATGTTCTGATAATGTTTACGCATTGTCCGGTTTTTATTTTATTCCATCTTTGAATGCTTATTTATTTCATTAACTATGTGATCGTGACAACACATACATAATACATAAACCATGAAATTAGACAAAAAAAAATGGCATGATATTGAGATTCTATTGGTTAGCTTATCTATCGGTTTTGATAAGCTAACCCTGGCCTAGGGAAAAACACCTTCAACCTGATGGTTCGTGTTTTGCAGCTCCCACCTATCCACCTTTGTATCTTCTTGGGTTGGTTCCACCTCAACTTCAGATTTTGAACTGTCTCCTCTGGCTTGGGAGATCCTCTATTACATGGGGTTTACATTAAATAAACCATGGGCACAAAAGCCCTACATTTTATTGGAAGAAGGCTCGTAGGCCAACGAATTTAAATTAAATAAATTTAAATGAAACCATACATACACAAAGGGTCTTTGGTCTAGATCATGATCATCCATAGCATGCAACGACATTTACGCATATTTAGTATTCAAATTATTTTAATCATTATTTTATTCAAGATAATTTGTGCTTGAATTCAATTAATTATAATATTATAATTAATCAATTCATTATCTTAAATTACTTTTTGAATTTCCTTGAGATTCTTATCATCCATATTCCTTTTATGGGTCTTTGTACTTTGGAGGAAACTTATTGAAATTCCATTTCTGGAAAGAACACGGTGTGTAGGCTATATTACACGGCGTGTATTTGTTTTCACCCTTTATCCAAAGTACACACCGGGGGCTTTGGCGTGTTTTCTGAACTTTGGAAATTTTAGAGTACACGACGTGTAGATTAATATAACACGGCATGTACTTCCTTGTTATGTGGTTACCGGCCTGGAAATCCCATGTACACAGTTACACAGCTTCTCCTTGTACATGGTTTCACCTAGGCCGGATCGGACTACACGACATGTTGATTCAAAATACATGCCATGTATTCCGGTTTCCACACACCATTCAGTTCTGAACACCATGGTGTATTAAGAAACTTAGGTATGATCAATTCACACAGCGTGGTTTGGCGGACCAGTACCAGTCCGTTGAACCTAAGTACATAGCGTATAGATTTCACTACACGCTGTGTATTCCTATGTTGTACAGACAGAATGAGCGGCTCCTTTGGATGTGTTACTCATTTTTATTTTAATCAAAATTAAAATTAAAAGGTCATTTCTGTTATGTGAATCAAAAAATGAAGGAGGAAGAACTGATCTCATTTATTCAGTTTTGTAGAATGATTTATCTTGAATTGAATCAAATATAAATGTGTAAATTATCAACGAAAATTAAATAACTATTATCAAAATTGTAACTGCTCTGATACCACTTGAAGGTATCAGGTGCAGTGGAAGCTCATGGGTGGATGTGACCACTTGACTTTTTGTCATTATAAATGATCAATCCAGGATCAATACGATGATAAATTCCAGACTCCACGGATCAAATCACAGAAATAGACAAAGAAGAATAATAATCCTAGAACCACAAAGGAGGATCATCAAAGGGTGATTATAATTAATTTAATTAATTGATAGGAAGTACCTTTTATGGCGTTCTTTCTTTGTTGGTATTTCTGATCACGTTCTGATGTGATTCGTCGTTGCGTTGTAGAAGCCAAGTGTAGACTTCCTCTAGTGGCGATCCACATGTGCACCACATATCTCTAAATGTTGATAAAGGAATCTATGGGTGATAGCATGGAGAAGCCTTTTCTTGTGTTGTCCGCCTTAGATCTCCTTGATCTGATGGAGGAGGATCCCTCTCGGTCTTGAGAACATTCCTGGAGGAAGGAGTTCTTTCATCCTTGAGAGAATTATTCAAAAATTTTGTGCACAATGATTAGGGAAAAGTGTTAGGGTTGTGAGGATATTTATAATCAGGGTTGAGGTTATTGATTTATGACAACAAATAAACATGTTACGCATTTTATTTATTTCATTAACTCTTATTGAAAACCCCCATGTCGAATCATTAATTCCTTGACATGTGACCACACTGATTATAATAAAAATCATTTAATAAAATGATATTATTTCTTCAAAATCCTTACTGAAAAAACTACATGTCATGTAATCATTAATACACAACGTGTACTCATTTTTCATTTCCTTTCCAAAATGAAAACTACACGGCATGTACATTCAATGTACATGACGGGTATATCTTGTTTTAATTTTATTCTTCCTCCAAAATTAAAACGATTTAGGCTTCCTTGAATAATTATAAAACCAAATACGGGAATAATCTTTATTCTACTTGAGATACTTGGATACATTTAGTGTGTGACCCTCTAGGCCTCTTTCTCTTTGGAATTAGGTAGGCTTGCCTAAAGTCCAAGATTACTTTCTAGCAATGGGTCAAGGCACCCAAGAGAAATTAGTCGACACCATATTGACGTGTCACCTCATACAAATTCTTACCATGTAATTTAATCCCTTTGTCTCAATACCTCATCAAGCAGGTTTCATGGCAGTGTCATAAACCTATATGCTTGATCCATCATTCTTTAACTTCCAGAAATAAACTCGTCGTGACACCATGGACAGGGAATTTTGGCAAGAGTTCTATTTCAATCAAAGGGCACGAGATATCTAATTACATAAATATGGAAGGGAAAAATTGTTCCTTGACTTATCCATTAATAACATGTCATTCGTGACACACCCAACCTACCTTACTTCTCGCCAACAGTCTTCATGATGGTTTTCATCAGCAAATCTAAGTGCATGAGTCATGACATGAGTTAATGACAATCTTCCAGTCTAAGGACCATTACACACACTCATAGAAAGAAATGTATGATGACACCAAGACATGCGTAATTACTACTGGAAGGTCTGTTCTCATAATCTCCCATCATGGAGATTACCAAGTGCAAACTCCATGAGAGAGAGTCTTGTCTTCTTATGAGTACTCACACATGACGGTCTGTATACTATGTTTCCTATCATAGTATGTCATCTAATCGTAGAAATATATTTAAGAATATTGTTATAGAATTTCAAGTTTCTCATTATAGCAGGGATCTTCCATGACCTTATTAATGCAACAAATATTACAGGACATTATTATAGTCATGCAGAACAATGAACAATATATAATAAATGTTCATTCATGTAATCAAAGTTTAAACAGTTGGTTCTCAGGACACCAACTCTAACCAGTTTGTGTAGATGTTGGTTGAAAAATTAAAATAAAAAAAATATCATTATATTGAGGATACTAATTTTATTATATAATCATGGAATAAGAAAATTTAATGGGGGTGGATAATGAAAATTAAATAAAGGATCTTGAGGAAGGATATTACCTCTTCTTTGGGTAACTCCTCTTGGTTTGCACAAAAGGGATTCCTTGGTTGGATTTATGGCTAAAAGGAGTATTATAGGATTAATGGAGGGATTTTTGGATCTTATTTTAGAAGATTTTGGGCTATCTAAATGGATTTAGAGTTATGAATAAGTGAAAGGATTGAGTTCCTTTTTATAGTGGATGAGGAGTGACATTCTAGTAAATTTTTGAAATGGAATTCCACCCTCATTTTCCCATATCAAGTGGATCCAATAATGGTCCAAATTATATAAAAGGGAGGATATGGTATAAATATGTACAGACAATGTATTTTGGACAAGTGTATAGGTCATTTTGTCCCTTCAGTTTAAATTTCATTCCTTTATTAAGCTAATGATTCTCTTAATCATTGTATTTAATTTTAATTACTTTGAATAATTTTTTGGTCAAAAACTATGTTTAACTTATTATATATTATAAATTATTATTGTTCCAATATTTAATCCATTTTTAAAAACTCTAATAACAAAAGTGGCCGAAATTAATTTAAATTAATCCTGTAGACGGAATTATTAAGTGGGTTTTTAAAGTAAAAATGTTCAAATGTTTGAAATATTTTTATATCCAATTTCAATGTGAAATTTATTATAATGAACTAAATTAGATTAATTGATATAAAATTTATATAATTAAAATTTAAAATAAAAATAATATATAATTTTACTATATAAATAAATTATATGAAAAATATGTTTTGAATTAAAATTCAGTGTTTTCACTATTTATCAAAAAATGAAACTTCTCATAAAAATACAAAAAAAATCACCCAAAGTAAATTTTGATTTTCCAATTCTAAAAATTAAGATTAAATTTTCAAATAAATATTTTAAAAGTTTGAAAAGTCATATTTAAAATGGGTTCTCCATTAAAAGGTGGTGAAATTACCTTTTAGAAGAATACATATTTTTATTCATAAAATTATAATTCTTCCTATCTTATCAAGACATTGATCAACCAAACAAATAGATCATGAAAAATTTGGACACTCATGGTTTATATATTTCAATATAAAAATCATCAGAGTACAATATTTGGGTTACATTGGATGGGGTGATACTAATAGAATTAGGATCCAAAGGAATAGAGTAAGAATATTCATTAAATGAATCTGGGAAAGATGTTGTTCAACAAACTATTCAAGAGTTTCAAGTGATGCGATCAAAAAAATGTCTATTGGGTCATCCTATAGATCCAACTTATATCATTCTACAGACTTCCTCATTATAGTTATAAAAAAAAATATCCTTATATGATATGTGTTCCAGGTGTTTCAAAATGATATACTAGAATATCATCCTAGAGATATAGTTTAAGCGAATCTATTTAATAATCTGAATTGGGACCTATGTATCAACATCAATGAGAGGAACATGGATGAACCTACTCTACATTATGAAACTTACTGATTGTAATCATCTGTATCATGATGATTGGAAGAAGATCTGAAACCAGGTCAACAATCTATGGTTAAAGACCAAATAATGGGAAACAACTACTCAGATGAAGTAGTAATTTAAAAAATACCATTAATCCAAATCTGTGTCAAATAAAAGTTGAGGATGAAGCTTATAAGGTTGACAAAAACAATTCATTATCTTTTTTCAAAGATCAAAAAATCAAATACCGATATATTGATTACCATGGCCTTTAAAGTACTCAGTAGCTAGACTAAATTCACAAAGCCTCAAAGTCAACACTCATATTTATGGTACATGATGAAATATATTATATGAAGTGAAATGATTTCATTTGATTGAACTCAAGATCACATATAATGGTTATATTTCCAAAAAATGGAAATTCAAGCATGTTAATAGATTTTAAGAAAATATCTTGACCATATCTTCCTCATTTACAGTAGTGAACACAATAATAGAAGAAAGGGGGAAATTTATGGTGAGAACTAAATGTTCCAAATGGTTTTACTTCAAATAATGTTTTGGACATGTTTATGATCATTCACCCTTTTTCTTATTTGATTTCATGACTATTATTAATAATTTCGGGAGGCTATTGAGTAAGGGAAAAGTGGTGAATGTAAATCTTGATCATTTAATTAAATTTTAATAGAAAAAAAATATTATCATGAAAAAATAGTGTTTATTGTGATTAACTATAAGTTAAAATGGAAACCTATATGAATTTGAGTTCAATTGAAGAAAAAAAATTGTATCAAGAACAGTATTGATAATTAAAATGAAGTTGATTACATTGGACGATTACCTTCATTACATGAAAATTATAGATCGGAAAGAATATATATGCATGACTAAAAATTATCTGTTATAAATATTTGATTGTTCTCATCATTGAGTAAATTTTTCACTTTCCAATGTGTGTTTTCCATGAAATCATTGTTGATATTTTTTTCTCGAGGACAAACAAATGTTAAGTGTGGGGGTATTTGATACTTGATAATTATACAAATTTAAATAGGTAATTTAACTCCAATTTAGATTTTTCTTAATACAAACAGTAGTATAATGATTATATATATTATAAATATTATTATCATTAATAATATATTTAGATAAAAATATATAAACATTTATTTATAACCATAGTTTTAACATAAGTATATATTTATTTAGCATTAATATTAGTATAATAAATAATAATATTAATATTTTGTTCGTATAATATTATTATAGATAGATTATTAATTTTGATAATTATTGTTGGGATAAAATCACATTCCACATAGAGAGGTATGATTATTTATTTATAGATGAAATAAAGATTACATCAAGTAGCCTTCATCGATGTGGGACTCAGATAATTAAAGAGTAATGAGGGATTTAAAAACTAATCCTAACCTATAGGATTGACCTATTTAACCCATACAAAAATACCCAATACTCTAAAACTCCCCCTTAATATGGGATATATATATATTTATCATGCCCAGCTTGGTATACAAAAATTTAACACGAGATTCAAGAACTCTTTTTGTGATAATATCTGAAAATGATTTGTGAATATTCCTTAAGGTGATATTATTCTCATAATTCTCTCAGAATAAATAGAAATCAACTTCAATATGCTTCGTCCGCTCATGAAATACCAAATTTTTGGCAATCTTGACTACTGCTTGATTTTCATATCAGATATGTGTCAGTTTATTCATAGTATACTTAATCACATGTAATATCTGTTATGTCTAAATAATTTCTACATTCATATATGTTATAGCACAATAATATGACTTTTCACTTGATTGGAAGATGATAGTCTTCTTTTTTCTTCGCCATGATATCAAATTTATTCTAAACAATAATGTAAAACCAGACATAGATCTCCTAGAAGAGAGACATCATGTCTGATATGAATCAAAAAATGATTAAATTTATATATTATCATGATAAGAATATAAAATCCTAGTTACTTTTTTAAATATCTAACAATGCAAGGAACAAAATCCCAATATGTTGTTTCTAGATATTCCCTAAACCAATTCATCTTTCTAACTGTACAAGAAATTTCGGGTTGAGTCATAGTAAATTAATTAAGCTTCTCAACAAGAATTCTATATCTATTAGGAAAAAGTAATGCTTCACTGTTAGTGTGAAGTGACTTTGATCCATGTTTTGGGTGTGATCCACCTAATTTAGCTTGAGTCATGTTAGTCTCCTACCGTAGATCAAGAGAAAATATTCAATAAGAATTAAAAATTCATTTGGTACATCTAGAGACCTTGATACCTAAGAAATATCATAGTGGACCTAAATCCTTTGTGTGAAAATTTTGATGAATGAATGATTTGAGTCGACCAATGTTAGCACCATCACTACCAATAATAAAAATGTCATCCACATAGACTAGAAAACTACCTTTTTCATATTGATAATAGAAAAAAGAAGAATCCTTTATGTTTTCACACATTCCAAATCTAATAAAAAAGGTGAATAGGAAGCTAAACCAAGCATGTGATGACTATTTAAAGCCCTATAATGATCGAGGAAATAGATAAACCTTGGAGAAATCCCCCTAAGAAACAAACCCTGGTGGATGCTCTATGTAAACCTATTAATCAAGAAACCCATGAAGAAAATAATTTTTAACATCCAAATGATATAGAGGTCAATTGATAGGAATCAATTGAAATAGAGATAAAACATAGAGTTATATTATCTGAAGAAATATTGGTTAGAGAAAAAATGGAAGAAGTGATTGTAAAAAATTAATAGAACTCCCTTAGAAGATACTTCCCCACAAAAAGAAAAGGCACTAACCCACCCACTCAGCTACTGTTGATCACAAATAAAATAATATTCACCCCTCTTAACTACTGGACCCCACCTTTACAATATCCCCAAACCACTTCCTAATAACTCATTAATAAATACTTACAATTTTATTTACAACACTATACCTAATTGTTATGAAATATTCTTACTAAACCCACTCTGCATCAACTCACCAAATCTACTCTCCCACTAGCCACATTGTATCCCATGATCAAATCATTCCCACCTGCTTGAAAATTCCCCATGTCCCTAAGGTGGAACACTTGTTGAATCTTATAATTCACCTTATTTCATTTTATACACTTTAGGTTTCACTTATTAATCATTATATAGTTTTAGGAAGTCACAATTAATCAATTTGAAAAACTTTTAAATAAATTTATGTTCATTATTAAATCTATGTCAACACATGTAACACAAGACTTTGACCTTCCTTACATGAAAATACTCTCTTGAAAGATTCTGAACTCCTTTCAATCATGGTTCAACTTCACTTTTCATCTCCCTTTCATTACTATATTAAAGTGTAATAAGATTGACTATTCCTAGTTTCCAACTCATTTCTAGGCCACTAGGTATATTACTTTTGTTCTATAGTTCTGGTCACTGACCTATTCCTTGCACCTCCAATTTCCTTTTTAATCTTATAATTGTTTTAAATGGTTATGCTTTATTCTGTTGTTCATGTTCCATCACCATATCTATAATATCATATATTAATCCACCTATAAAAAAACTCTTATCCCACTTTTTAGTAAAATTTGGTAGTTACAATTCCATATGCTTTGATTCATTAATATATCCATCTACTACATTGGACTGTTGCATTCCTTTAAAATAAATAGATGGGAATTCTTCTGTAGTGCTACCATATCTTCCAAGGATATATTTCTTAAGTTTTGTCCAAGTAAGTCCTGACTTAACAAACCTCAAAGAAATTATCCTATATTGTTGTATTTCATCCATAAAAATGTATTCCATTAGTGCCTTTATCTTCTCTCGAACACAATAGATCAAAAAGTACATCTCATCTCTAATAATAAATGACATGGGATCCTCTCTAGAGAAGTTTGGAATATCCAATAGTTTAGTCATCTTGGGTAACACCACCCACTATTCTTCACACATAAATATTATTATTTTTCACAACCACTGGTCTATATTCCCTTACCTCAGCCTCTATTCTTATACAACTTATTTCTTATCAATGACGGTCTTCCCCTTATCTCTACCTCATTTTTAACATTATGTCGTTTTATGAACCAACTGAGATAGTGTTTTTATCACCTATTTCATTTGTATTTCCTATCATTGTAACACATTTTCAGGATGTTGTTGTCCAATCTTCAGCTCTACTATTAAATTTTCTATTCCTACTACTCTGCTCTCCATACATGTGGGCATACACAATGTCATTCGTCTATGCATAATATTATTATTAGAGAAGGAATAAATAGGTTGGTATTGTTAAGAATCATGGAGCTTGAGATAATGGTCAATATTTTGATGAGGATAAGTAACAAATAAGTAAAAAAATTCAGAACAAAGGAAAAATGAAAACCATGTTGTGGTCTTCGATCAACCATACCATGGTTCTATAGAATATTATTCAATGAAGTGGGTCTGATCATGTGATCTGGTGGTTCATTTAATTCCATTTTTCACAGAAATGTTCATTTGATGGGGGTGAAGAAATGATGATGGTTACATTATATATCGATACAACAAGCCATTTAAGTTAACAATGAACATTGGAGAATGAAAAAAACGATGAGGAAAATTTTATAGTAGGTTGATTTAAGTTATTTATTTTGGGTGGTTAGAGCAGAGGAATAATTCCCCCATGCTTTTTGTAATGGGATATTCCATGGTTTTATTGAAGTATAAATGAAGAAAACATGATTTTCTAATCTCCACATCATGATTTGACCAAAGAAAACTAGAAATGGTATGGTGTTGTATGATCACGACACATTCTTTGCCTACAAGCCATAGTGAACAAAGATAGTGATCAAATAAAACTAAAACAATGTCTTAGATGAACTACTATTTCATGGTGATATGTAGATATAAATAATGAAGGATTGGAAATTCAAAACAATGAGAGAAGAAAACAAATATTATTCCATGTATTTCAAGAAGATTGTACATAAAGTTGATATAGAAAACCATGTCATGGTTTTTATCCTCCACAAAATGATCTGGGACTATAATTTTTTTCTATAAATTCAATATGACAATGGAAACATAAAAGAACCTAAGATGTTAGGATTGATTTAAAGTTTCATATGGATGGTGTTGGGGTTCATCCACTTGTTTGACCTATAGATTTGTATGGACTTTAACTGGTGCTACATAAGACATAAAAAAGGCTAACAGAAGGACCAAGAAAAATGCTAGCACTACTACATATATACCCTTTAATAGCACACAAAATGGCTTTTAATAGTGGTAAAAAGTGATGTTAATCACAATGATGATAAAGGGGGACCTTTATCTATGCTAAAAAATGTGATGATAACGGCCTTTCTGGTTGAAATGTGTTGTTAATATAGTAGTGAACCCATCAAAAACCATCAAAAACTTATAATTTCAAACAATTATATATAAATTTAATGTGATACCAGTAATAATTTTTTTTCATCTATGGTATATACGAAAAAACATTAATATATACATTTCAAACAATGTTTTATATAATTACATATACAATTATTCAACAAACATTTAAAAATAATAATGTTTCATCTTTTGACACTCGTGATCCCCTCTCAAAAATGTCTGCCCATGGTATCACTTGTCGAAAAAATCATCCTAACCTGAGCAAAAGATTCCTCCTATATAAGAAAACAAATATTATGTTAGTAATATTATAAATAAATAAATTAAACATTAATATGAAATAATACATTAATAAAATGTCAATATTTAATAAAAAACACATTTTGAGTTATACCAGTCACATCGTACATACTATTGAGGTGGTATTGATTCCTACACATTAAAAATGAGTTATGGATCACTGTCCTAAAATATCAAAACAATCCAAAAGTGTTTTCTCAGTTTTGAGTATTTCACTTGTTTTTTTACTAAAATTAATGTCAATTTTAAATAATGAAACATTTGGAGTTATACCGACCACACCATGCATCATATTGAGGTTATAATGATTCCCACATGCCAAAAATGACATATAAATTGTTTTCTTAGAGTATCAAACGATCCAAATATTTTTTCTCTGGTATGCGAGTTGTGTTTTTTTACTAAAGTGTCATTTCAAAATGGAAATATGTATTATGAGTCATACCAGTTGCATTGTGGATCAGTTTTATGTGATACTACTATATAAATGTTACAAATAACTTATGAATCAATATCCTAAATTATCAGGACAAGCAGAGTATGTTTTCTTGGTTTTCAGTGAGTGACATGTTTGAACTAAAATGTCAATTTTAAACTGATAATAGACACTTTTAGTCATAATAGTCACATCATGCATCAGATTGAGGTGGGGTTGATTCCTACATGTCAAAAATGACTCATGGATCATTTTCCTAAAGTATCAAAATAATACGAATGAGTTTCCTCAATTTTCAGTGTGTCACATTTTGTTTTTACTTAAATTAATTTCAATTTAAAATAAAAAGATACACTTTGAGTGATACCAGCCAAACCATGTGTTTTATTGAGGTTAGACTAATTTCTACATGTCAAAAGTGACTTATAGATCATTTTCATAAAATATCAAAACAATCTGAATGTTTTTTTTATTCAGTTTTTAGTATTTCACTAGTTGTGTTTACTTAAATTAATGTCAATTTTAAATAAAAAAAGACACTTTGATGTATACCGACCACATTGTGCATCATGTTGATTTTAGGCTGATTCCTATACATCAAAAAATAACTTATAGGTCCTTTTCTTAAAGTATCAAAATAATACTAATGAGTTTGTTCAGTTTTCAGTATATTAGTTGTGTTTTTTTACTAAAATATCATTTCAAACTGGAAACACGCATTATGAGTCATACCAGTCACATCGTGTGTCATTTTGATGTGAGATTAATTCATAAAAATAAAAAATGACTTATGAATCGTTTTCCTAAATTATTAAGACAATCAGAGCATGTTTTCTTGGTTTTCAGTGAGTGATATATTTTGAACTAAAATGACAATTTTAAACTAATAATAGACACTTTTAGACATAAAGGTCACATCGTGTGCCAGATTCAGATTTAGTAGATTAATAAAGGTCACAAATGACTCATGGATTGTCTTCCTATAGTATCAAAATAATATAAATGCATTTCCTTGGTTTCTAGTATTTTTCTTGTTCTTTTTAATGAAATTAATGCCAATTTTAAATAAAAAGACACATTTGGATAAATACCAGCACACCATGCATCCTATTGATGCGAGGTTGATTCCTACACATCAAAAATCGCTCATGGATCATTTTATTAAGACATCAAAACAATCTGAATGCATTTTCTTGGTTTTGAGTATGTCACTTGATAATTTTACTTAAATTGATGTCAATTTTAAATAAAAAGAGACACTTTGATTGATATCGTCCACACCAGGCATCATATATAGGTGAGGATAATTCCTAAACATCAAAAATGATTTATATATCATTTTTATAAAATATAAAAACAATCCAAATGTGTTTTATTGATTTTCATCATGTCACTTCTTGTTTTTACTTAAATTAATGTCAATTTTAAATAAAAGAGACACTTTGAGTGATATCTGCCACACCGTATGTTTTATTGAGTTGAGGTTGATTAATACACAACAAAAATGTCTTATATATAATTATTCAAAATGTATCAAAACAATCTGAATGTGTTTTCTTGGTTTTTAGAATGCCAATTTTGTTTTCTACTAAAACGTCATTTTAAATTTCAAACATGAATTATGAGTCATACTAGTTTCATCATGCATCAGTTTGACATGAGACTACTTCATACACATTAAAAATTACTTATGAATAATTTTACTAAATTATCAAGATAATCAGAGCTTATTTTATTGGTTTTCAATGAGTGGCATGTTTTGAACTAAAATTTTAATTTTAAACTGATAATGGACACTTTTATCCACACTGGTCACACTATGCCTCATATTGAGGTTCGATTGATTCCTACAGGTCACAAATTACTCATGGATCATTTTAAAAAAGTATAAATACAATAATAATGTGTTTTCCCATTTTTTTAGTATTTCACATGTTCTTTTTTACTTATATTAATGTCAATTTTAAATAAAAAGACACACTTTGAGTCATACCAGTCACACCGTGCATCTTATTGAGGTTTGGTTTACTCCTTAACATTAAAAATGACTCATGGATCATCGTTATAAAATATCAAAACAATACAAATGAATTTGGTTAGTTTTCATTATGCCACTTGTTGTTTTTACTTAAATTGGTGTTAATTTTATATAAAAAGAGACACTTTGAGTGATACCAGCCACACCATGCATCGTATTGATGTGTGGATGATTCCTAAAAATCAAAATTGACTTACAGATCATTTTTATAGAGTATTAAAACAATACGAATATGTTTTCCCTATTTCTAGTATGTAAGTTGTGTTTTTTAGTAAAGTGTCATTCCAAACTAAAACACCCATTATGAGTCATACTGATCACATCATGCATAAGTTTGACATGAGACTACTTCATACACATCAAAAATGACTTATGAATCACTATAATAAATTTTAAAGACAATTTGAGTTTATTTTATTTTCTTTGAGTGAGTAACACATTTTGAAATAAAATATCATTTTTAAACTGATAACAGATACTTTTAGTCATACCGGTGACACTGTGTGTTTGCTTGGTTTTCATGCAACTAGGGTTTCCTCTTCCACCCGAAAGGAATATATTCTATATTTTATGGATTTTTGCAGATATTTGAAAGGAAAATATGACTTCCCAACATATCAATATAAAAAACTAAATAAGTATTATATAAAAATGATAAGGAAATTAACTTACAAATAGTAGATAAAATGATGAAAAAATTAATTAATTTCATAAAAAGACACACTTTGAGTCATACCGGCCCCATCGTGCATTACCATGATTTTTATTTTATTTATTTGTTGAAATGGAATCACTATATTGTTGGAATTTATCACTTTTCTTCAAGTTACCTCTACTTCCTTAGAAGGAAAGTGATAAATTCTGACAATGCAGGGGTGATAAGGTTTTGTGGGAGAATAAGTCTGTCGAAGACATTGTTTTTATGAGCATTAAAAAATTTAATTTAGATTATGTTAATGCAGTGGAGAAAATATAATATTATGAGGAAAAAAATTGTATATTAAAAAAAACTTTACCTTATTATTGAATTTTGATTTTAAACCTCGAAGTCCAATCTCTCACGAGCATGGTCAGTTTCAAACAAACTACCCCGACTCGAACAAAGGAATCCACATATATAAGAAAACAATTCTTATGTGAGTAATACTAAAAAGAATTAAATTAAAAATAAATATAAAACAATCCACTACTTTTATGAAAGTCACATCTTCATGCTATCTTTGTACATTCTTCCATTAGGTATGTTGCCCATTAATTTCTGAGAACATCTATATCATCTGGTGAATATGAGTATTTTTGATAGTCATAGTAGTACTGAAAAAATATAAATACACAAAGTATTAAAAAATATTTATATTAAATGGTAATTATATTAAAAAAATACCTCTTCATGGATGCTAGTTTGTTCATGGAATATGATCTTTCTCATAAAATTAAAAACATAATAACCACAATCTTTTCAATTGGTTTGTTTCAAACACTATAGAAACATTGATAAGAATAAGTAATTTATTTTGATATTTGTTTGGATAGTGAAATATTATTATATATACCCTAATGCTTTTCTAGTCGTAGAGCTTGTCTTCTTTCTTGTCCTTAACCCCTGGCCTCATTCCTTGTTTTTCACGATATTGATACACTACCATATCATAAAAAAATAATCATTAAAAGATAATATAAATTATATAACTTTATGTTTATTTCTAAAACATTGGATGCATTTTATTAAAAATTGATGAATGCCATCATGTATGGATGTTTTTTTGGATATCCATGCATTGAATTTATAAAATAAATCTTTAGAGTATTCAAATTTATCGCAATGAGAATCCAATGCTTCCTAAAAACAAAAAAAGAAATAAGTAATGAAAGAAATGAAAATATATTTAATATGATTAAATTTTATAGTTTTAACCCTATATATTTGGTATTAAATAGAGTCTGTCATCTGAAATTTTTCTTTCAAATGATTTTATTAGACCTGTGACTATTTCATCCTTTTTATTGGTATCTATTTTTGGTTGTTCTGCAGAGGTGATTTGAGGAATAACGAGTCCAAATTTTGGTTCATGGTAAAATATCTTCAATTTTTTTTATATATACGCCTGCGAAAAATATGAAATGCATTTAGTCATAAGTAACATAGTATATCAACTTTTGAAAAATAAAATCATGAAAACACACCTCATGTATACATTTACAACTGAAAAGCCTATCCAATCATAGTTGAGGATTTAACTTACACTCTCAAGACCAATAAAGTCTTGATCTTTTTCTCCATACATATTTTCTTCAAAATAAACTATGTGATTACAGCCATATTTTAACTCTACATCCACATTAACCTTAGATGCTAGTAAATGTGGATGTATAATGGGTGGGTTAATGGTGCTTTCAATATATCTTTTCGATCGGTTGGTCGATCTATTAGACTGTTTTGAGTCATTCTTTCATTTCATCCCCTTCCCTTTGTCTATCTATAATAACATTCATCATTTTAGACCTTTTTTCATTAATTGTTAAATGTTTAGCTTGAAAAATAAATTGTAAATGAATACCTACTTGTAGACATGTTATTTAACAAGATGTGATGGCCATGAGATGAATGTTCTAATTGTTTTTTTGACCGTATAAATATCTTACTCATGAATTGTAATAAGTAGGTTAGTGCTTGGCTCATGAGCTATGTTAATCGACACTTGAAAATGACTATTAGAAGTGGTCTGTTGTTTAACATGTTGTTTTGGATATTGAACATCATATCACTTTCTACAAGTTGATGGGTGGGTGTTGGTAGATATAGTCACAGTCATTATCACCCTGTAGAATATCAGTAAAGGAAAGGTATTAGTTTCTCTATGATTCACATTTAATAGAAACATTTATCATAATATTGATTACCTTGGCTAAGACATCTCTTTAAAGAGAATGACTCACCACATAGCTAGTGGGGGCGGGGCAGGATCTCCATACATTGGTTGTTCTTGAGTTTTTTCTTCTCTTTAACTCCTACCCATAAAATTTTTCATCATATCTCTCTACCATTGGAATAGTTCTTCCATGGTAGTTATTCTTTCTTTCGTCTATTTATTAATTCACTTTGACCCTCCTCTTTTTTTCTCAAAATATGTTTGGGGTGTCACCCCAAAAACTGAGCCTCTAACACAACCATATTGTTCTAGCCACTTCATGGCCGCCAATATTATGTGTTCATTCGGTAAAGGTGTTGTTGATTCATGTGACTATGTCAGATATAAAATATAGGAAAATAATTTATCATTTTAATTTAATATAGATTTAAATCAAAACAAATTTTTATTATGTAATTCTTACACATATTCACCACAATTTTTTTGTGTTTTCATCTTTTAGTATTCCATATTTATTTACATGTGCCTCCTTCTATAGTAAATGACGTGGGATGAAAGTGGATTTTTATTTATATTCATCAATCAAAATATAAATAGAGTAACATAATTATGATGTTATTTCATGTCGCATAAAAGTATTACGGTAGATTTAAAATTCGTACCAATTTTTTTTCAAGTGAAGCATACCCCATCCTTACATTATGGTAGGGGTATGGTGGTTTGCTTCTTATTCCTTATTTTCAGCACTCAGTTGATGTTTTATAAATAAAAAACTATCGATCATTGTGATGAATACACGTATCATCAAATAATGTATTACTATACACAATGTACCTAAAATTACACATCATCAGATGGACAGTAAACACATCCCACACTTCTTGGGTTATCAGGTGTGCATAGATAAGTAGTGGGTACAAGTTTATTTTCCCTTCAATATCTTTAAGATAATTTCTTGTTAAAATTTTACAAAAATACTCTATGAATATTTCCAATAATAATTAATACATATTTCTTATGGGATTAATTTAATATATATGCACTTTATAATGGATAGTGAAGAGTAATTCAATGTTTCATTATTTTATTTTTTGTAAAATAAACAAATGATATCATAATGTTATTGTAATATCATCCCACATCAGTGTCTTAAGCCTGGGCACAACATAGTGTCACAAATCTACATAAATTGGTATGTGTTGCTGAGTGAATATTTCAATGTAACCACTAAACATGGGGGTTTTGGGATTAACATGTTGGACCCACACATTCCATTTGACCTCACACTTGATGCCTTTCAATTTCACCTTAATGATTTTTTCTAACACCATAAAACTATGAAACTCTTATTCTTCGTGCGTCATCGACCATTCATCGCCTACCATTTACATGGAATCAATACCATAAATATGTTCCTCTAGAGTGGTAGCATCGGCATGTAAAGATGGTTATTGTACCTCTACATTGAGAGTAACAACTAGTTGAGAAACCTATTGTTCCTCATGAATGAGAGCACAAACACGTGAAAATGGTCATTCCTCTATACAGCGAGTAGTAGCAGGTTGAGTGACATGTTGTGCCTTTGGATTGGGAGCACCAGCATATGTAGAAGGTCACTATTCCTCTGCACTATGAGCAACAGTAGACTGTTGTTCCTCAAGATTGGGAGCACAAGCATTTGTGGGAAGTCATTATCTACAGAATTGGTTTAGCATTTAATTTAGTGTACATAATTTCAGCAACAAACAGATAATAACATGAGGTAACATGATGTATATTACAAAAAATATATAACCTGATTACTTAACTATATTTTTTAAAGGATAAAGGGATTTGAACCCTCTATCAACTATCCAGATCCATTCATTGTGGTATCCTCTGACATACCAAATGCCTTTTACATTGGGACCACTGCGAAATGATTGTGACATACCAATGAAAGGGTTATCCTCAATTGAATTTTCATCTGACCCTTCAGTGGTTTTGGTCTATAATAGAACAATTTACCACTTTTTGTTTGTAGGATATGGAACATAAAATACTTGTACTACCTGTGATGCCATTATAAATGGTTTTTTATCATACCCTTCCTTACTAAAATCAACTTTCACAATTCCAAATACATATATTTTAACAGTACTCATGTTATCAACCCAATTTCATTAAAAAATAAGCACTTTGAATGTTGTATAATCCAACTCCCATATTTGTTTGGTGATGCCAATGTATGACATATTCACTTAAATTGGATTTCTATACTTAGTACCAAAAACATGCATCGCTTCAACCACATGTGTAAATCCACAATTTTTCATGGTACTTTCCTCATCATGATCATTTGTATAGAACTTATAACCATTAATTACATAACCATTGTAAGATAATACATACACACTTGGTACCCCAGCTATCCATCAAAGCTATTCTAAAATTAAATCTAGATTTTCATATCACTCCTTAGAAATATGGTCTAGAAACCATCCTATAAACTATTTATTATGTGTGTTTGATATGAATATTTCATCATTTGATGGATTCAAATGCCTAATAATTTATTTTTGGGTTTCAATATATGAGGAAACCCATAAAATATTATGAAAAATGTTTACTCCTGATATGTAATATTGATTGTGGCAACATCTCTTCCAAAAATTCCTGCACCCACAAGCTGCCCAGTGTGAATATATTTTGGTAGACCAGTTATTTCCACACCAGATAGCTATTCGATTCAGAATTCAATGGATTCCTCAAAAATATATCTCTATTCAATATAACCCTTTGGTCAAATTTTATTTTTGACATACCCATTCAAAATATTCATATACTATTCAATGGGGTACATCCATTTATAGTGTATAGGACCACATGGTCGAATCTATCTCACCAAATGAACCATCAAAAGAACCATCATATCAAATAATGTTTGAAAGAAGAACATTTTCAATTCACATAATATGACTTCAATTTCTCTTTCGATAGTCGGGAATTTCACTGGGTCTATAAATTTGCAGTATATAGCTTTGAAGAAGAAACATAAGTTGGTTAATTTAGGGTGAACATTCTTGGAAAAAATTAAATGTAAATCTATAGGCATTAGATATTGTATCAAAACATGGTAGTCATGTGATTTAAGACCCTTTAACTTTAAATTGATCATTGATACGATGTTCTTGATATTCGATGAATACCCCTATGGAACTTTTATATCATTCAAGAATTTGAAAAATTGATATCTATATTGTCTATAAAGAGTTTCCAAAACTATAGGAATAAAAGTTCATTTTCACCCTTCGCCAGTGCTAACTCTTCTCATATTCACATGTCAATCATGTCAAATCTAGCCTTAATTCCATCCTTTTTATGGGTGAATTACCAATGTATTGATGACACTATCGCATACATTTTTTAAACATGCATGACATAAAGAAAATGTCTTACATATAGATAATTTTAATATTTTAATTCAAAAAAAATGATCTCTTTTTTTCAACTGGTTTTCATAAGGTTTTTCAAAAACGGTTTATTAAAAATAGTGTACACATATTTTACTTTCTCAAATAGTTGATCACCTGTTATTGGATATGGTGTTTTATATTATTCTGAACTTCCATTGAATAATGTCGTCTAAGATCGGTACTTATTTTGTCGGGGTATAAATCTATGATGTCCTAAAAACGCTGGTTTCGATGAATGTTTCAACCTAATTAACGATGTACCCTGTTCACAAATGGGGCACCCTTGAGTTCATTTAATGTTATATCCAGACAAATTCCCATCAGTAGAAAAGTCATTTATCATCTCAAACAACATGTCTCTCAACATGAAATCTTTATTTCTATAAGCAGCATACAACGTAACACCTGGATCCCACAATAATTTTAAATCCTCAATCAATGGACCAAAATAAACATCAATATCAATACTTGATTCATTTGGTCTTCATATAAGCATATGTAACGTGATGTATTTTCATTCCATGCATAACCATGGTGAAAAGTTATAATTTACTAACATAACATTCCATGTACTATGAGTGATGCTTTGAAATCCAAAAGAATTCACTACATCTATAAATAATGCAAGATGAAGGTTTCTTAGCTCATTTCCAAATTCAGGATACTCATGATCAATTATGTTCTACTAAGGAGAGTCTACTGGGTGATGTAGTTTCCCATCTTTAATACTTGTAGTTTTGTGCCATGTTAATTACCATGTAGTCTCCTTACTTCCATATAGGCGCCTAAAACTTAGAATGATTGGAAAGTACCATACAACTTTCATAGGACCAAATTCATCTTTCTTGCATCGAGAAACGCCACACTTTAGACATTATGTAAGTGATTTATGGTCCTTGATAAATATTATAACATCATTTGGGTAGGAATGTATTCTTTCATAGATCATACCCATTGAGTGTAGAATTCCTTTGGCGTTATATTTTTTTCTTGGAAGCTCATTATCTTCTAGGAGCATGTCATTCAAGAGAGAAAATAGTTCTGTAAAACTAGAGTCACACCATCCATTGAATGCTTTAAAATTATACAGCATTTGTATGGCTAAAAATGTTTTATATTTAGTGAAACCATCATACAATGGAATCTTTTCATAAATCTTTAACTTTTCAAACAATTCTGGGAAATCACAAAGTTCATCTTCAACTATCCTTGTCATTTCCTGAGTATGATCTTCATCATCATTCACATCTATAATAACTTCCTCGATATGGTCTTCTTCATTATCCTTATAATTATATAATATGATCCATAAAATGTAGTGATATCCTAGCCACTAGCTACATTCACTTTTTCCCCATGTTTATTCCAACATTTATAACTCTGATCTATTCCATGACAGATCAAGTGTTCTTAAAACTCCTCTAGACTAATTTGTCTTGAATAACAACAGAATAAACATGGAAAAATGTATTTTAGAAGTGTCATATGCATGATATTTTTCAAAACATGATGAACTCTTTCACTCCATCTTCATACTATTTTTTTCATATGATTGGAAACCATCCATTATTTATTCATATATATCCTATTTGATTTGGTAATATTAATATTTAACAAAATAAATACACAAAATATTGATATAAAAATTAAATATGACTGAAAAAGTTATATACTTTAAATCACTTTCAGTATTTATTTTCAATATCCACTTTCGAGAACCAAGTTCCTTCATTTAGAATCTTCTAGATAAATCAATCTTCAACTCTTCCAGCCTTTCATTCATTAGTCCAACTAAGATAAATTCATCAATATAAAGAAGTAAAATCACAAAAATATTTTAATAATACACCTTAATATAGTATAAATTATTTACATTACACTATATAGACATTAATTATAACATGGAATCATTTAAATTCCAGTTATACTATCTTGGTGCCTAATTAAGCCCGCAAAAACTCCATTTGAGTCTGGAACAGAACCTTCTATTCCATTTAGCATGAAACATTCCAGTTTATCTATATAGATCTTTTACTCTGAATATATATGAAGGAATATAATCATGATATCCATTTTATCTAGAAATAAACATTTAATGGAAACCAAGCCAAGAACCATCTGAATTATTATATGATTTACCGTAATAGATAAAATCTAACTGAAATATAATCCCTCTAATTATTGAAATACATTTAGAACTAGAGATAAATTTCACTATTTCCTATCATCCACTTTATCCTTTATATTATAAATCTAATTTTTCAATAGATCTCTCTTTTTAGGTTCCAATTCTATTGTCTTCAATGTATCAAAATCATAAAGGGAATTTAATTATTCCTTAATTTTGTATGCACACTACAATGAGTCCAATAATTAGCCTACATTGAATCCTAAAAAATAAGAAATACACAAAACTTACCTTCACATTCCACATTTGGGACACTCCTATAGACTAAGAAAACTATAAAATAAGGGGAAACCAGCTAGTGCGTGAGCTAACTAGTATAGTATACATGTAGACCTATTTATTCATTCCTAGGGTTCCCATGCAGCCAAACAAGTGGAAGTGAGAAAAAAAAATCAATGATAATCACATGAATAAATATTATATAAGTAGTAAATCACATTTCAAATCTAACACCCTCATAATAAAGAGACCATTTTCACTTATATGAATAAAAATTAGGCATTTCATATTAATAATCAATTGCATACCTCTGAGGGAAAAGGCCTAAATAGACATATCAAACAAGGGGCCCCTTAATTTAAACCATGCAGGTGATGTTGGATGAAAAGTAGGTTTATGAGTTGTGATGGGGTTAAATATTAATTCATATTTTATGGGAGTGAGGTCATGATGGATATCCTATGGGTTAGAAAGAGTTAGATAGATTACCTTTCTATAGTGTTATTATCAATATACTTTTCTTTCCTATATAATTTATTGGTTTTCCTAATTCTATAAAAATATAAACTTAAAATATTGTGGAAAAACTACATTTTAGATGTCCTTTGAAAACTATTTTTAAAATCACATTTGATGTCCCATTAAAAAAACCAACTATTTACACAAATTTCTCTTTAAAATAACACACCCTTTTTATAATAAACACATCAATTCCAAGCACTCTTTAACAAAACCATGATTATTTTTTTTAAATCATTCAAGTAAAATTCATGAACCAATAGTCTTAATCATTTAAAATGAATGAAAACCCTCTATATTTTATAAATTTTCATTTAAAACATCACACACCCCTTGTAAAAATGAAACTAGAATTAAATACACTTCAAAAACATTCACATCCCTTTATGGAAGCTAATCAAGTGAGTTGAAAAATAGTTGTCATGAAACATAATTATATTCCAAGTGTTTAAATCATTTTAAATCTATTTAAAACTAAAAAATCATATGTTGAACACATATAATTTTTTAGGAAACATTTTGAAAACACTTGAATCATTTTAAAAGAGGCACTTAGGAATTTTCAGAAAGACATAAATCCCATGAGATGCACTTTATAAAATATACATTAATAAAAAATAACCAGCATTTTATAAAATATAAATCTATAATACAATCCAAAAAAATCTATTTTTGGGAAAATAAATATTTTTGCATATAGTAATATGAAATTACACATAAAATATATGGAATTACTATTAGTGGGACTTTCCTTGGGACTATTCTTATTAAGATCACCAAGTGTGAACTTCATGAGAAGATGTATCAATTTCATATGAGACTCCATCACCTGATAGTCAACCATCATCTATGTCATGTAAGGTATATGTGTCTAGATTATATGATATAATTATTTAAGAGTATATTTATGGAATATCTATGTTATCATTACAGTGGGAAACTATTATAACCTATTAATGTGAATTATATTCCAAGGACATTAAAAAATTATTGTTAAATAGAAAAATAATCACTATGTGATATAAATATATATACATATTTTGGAATTCCATGTCAATGTAGAGGTCATCAAGATGACATAGTGGATTCCTAGGTTCTTGATACACAATTATGTTGGGTATCAACATTTATTTTGTAATTATGTACTGATCAAGTGATCATACATCATAGATTATAGGAAAAAGATTTATTTTTATTATTATTATTTCATTTATTGAGAAATTAAGGGTTATTGTATGCAACCAATACAATAAATCTAATCAGTTGGTTGATTCGACTGACTGAAAATTTTTTCTAAAAGCATTCACAGGTTTTTCACCTAGTCCCATACCCTCCTCATCCTCGCGTGGTTTCCCCTTGAACCCCAAAAATTATATACTTAACCATGTGGTAACCATGAAACACAACCATTATTTGTTCAAAATTAATTGAAAACCTCCTGATAATCAAGGTTTCACATGGTTCCTCCTAAAGTGTACACACCAAACCATGCCCCCTTTCTATAAAACTTAAAAATTATTGAAACTTAACCTGAAACCTTAAATCCTTATCTGAACACCCAATCTACCTCTTGATCATCATTCCTCATCTCAAAACAATACTTTGATAAATTCTAAATCTCATATTTTCATTCTGATTCTTCATTAAAAAATTTACCCATCCTGTAAATGAAAATTCAACATCATAAATTTTCAGTCCCAGTGAACACAAGTTCTTTAAACCTCCCCACCATAATACTTCTCATACCCATGAATTCTTGGTGGTCATACATACACATCACCTGACCTATGATGGTCACTAGTTATTGAAAATGGCCATATCCATTTTTAAATGTATGAAACACATCCAAGGCACAAAATCCAACTTAGGGAACTCAACCATCCAAAACCCAAGCCAATGCCCATTATCAAAATTGAAATACCAAGATGGAGCCTTCCTGGGTCCATCTAAACAAGACATCAAATTTTGTTATTACTTAATCACATATTATAGTAATGTTTCTCCCCACAAAAGACTCAACTTATCACTAATAAATTACCATTGTTAGCACCTCCACTAGTTAAAAAGAATAAAAGAACCTTGAACTCATGCTCCTAAAATTCATCGGGCATGGTTTCCAACTAACCATGCCATAACATTCATGATAATTACAATCACCATCAAAACCCATCCTCTTCATCAAAAACCCATCGAAGTGGATTCATACCCACCATCCTTCCACAAACAAAGAACATGCCATCTTTTCCTTTAAATCCCAATCAAACCCAAAACACACCATTCATTCCAAAAATGACACACCAGACATAGCTTGCAACCTTCCACACCAACATCATATGATAACCCCAGTCAAACTATCCTTGGCTAATTCATCTAAAAAATATCAACTCTAATTTCCAGTCCCTCACCATCTCACCGGATCACAATATCCTCACACTTAGAGGCATTCCAAAACAACTAAAACATGCCCACTAGAATCCATACCTGAACCCCGGCAAGATTCCACCATCATATCCTCTACTAACTCAAAACCATAGTCATACCCTACCAAACCATTGATGCACCTTTGACACAATCACCACAAGACCAAAGTTCACACTCAACTTGATCATTCACCATAATTGATTTCTTAGGGGAATTATCTATAGAAATTAGACATGTACCTCAACAGACATTTCTAAACACATGAAAACCTTTTAGAATGAGGGTTTCACCCCTAAAACCAACAGGTAATTCCCCACAATATTAGTGTCATTTCCATAACCTTACTCAAAAAAATACAAAATGCCATAGCCAATGACCCATTAAATGGAAAAATCTATCTATATATTTGAGATGAGGATCCATTTGTCAAATTATAATCCATTGATTCCATGAAATAAATTCAACCAAAGTCTATTTATATACTAGGAATTCATAATAATGTGGAAAAATGGAATACCCATTTCAGTAGTAGGGTTCAGAAGTAGTGGAGTTGAGGTAGGTGGTGGCAGTAGCGGCAACAGAGGCTGGAGGTGGCATTCTATGCACAACAGAGGTGGGTAGTGGTAGAGGAGGGTTCGCGGTGGAGGTAGGTATGCAACAGAGGAGGGTTTGCGATGGAGGAACGTTCACGGAAGAGGAGCGTTCACGGTGGAGGAGGGGTCACAACGGAGGTGGGTTCACGATGGAGGAGGGTTTGCAATGGAGGAGCTTTTGTGGAAAAGGGTTCACGACAGAGGAGGGTTTGGTAGTGGTAGAGATGAGGTCGAGGTAGAGGAGGGGTCGGCTTCCATGAGAGCTTGAGGTGTGCGAAGGAATGAGGAGACTATTAGGATTCATTTATAAAATTGGATGAATCTTTTATTAGTGATAGAAAAAAAGTGATGATAAAGGTAAGTTTTATCTTCACTAAAATAAAAAGCGCTAATAAAACATGTCTTTATCACCGCTAAAAAAGCACTGATAAAGATATAATGTTAGTAATTTGTTTATATTATTATATAAAATTATAAAATTATATATAGAATAAATATATATATATTTATTTATAACTATAACTATAAATAAATAAATATTTATTTATTTTGATATATATAATAAATATATTTATATAATTGTATATATTTATAAATATTATAAATATATTTATATTTATTTATATTTATATATATAATAAATATAATTATATAGTTAAATATATTTATAAATATTATAAATTTATAAATATTTATTTATAATTATAAAATTATAAGAAAGATATTAATAATATATTGTTATAAAATTATTTATATAATAAATATATTTGTTATAATTTTATAATTATTTAGATAAATAAATATATATTTATTTATAATATTTATAAATATATAATTATATATAGTTATATATATTTATAAATATTGTAAATAAATATATATTTATAAATATATTTATTATATATATAAATATAAATAAATAAATATTTATTTATAGATATAGTTAAAAATATAATAAATATATTTGTTATAATTATATAATTATTTAAATAAATATATATTTATTTATAATTATAACTATAAATAAATAAATTTATTTATTTATTTAAATAATTGAAAAAATATATCAAATATATTTATTATATTTATAATTTTATAAATATATATAATTGATATGTTAATTATATATATTTATAAGATTTTAGATATAATAAATATATTTCTTAAAATTTTATAATTATTTAAATGAATATATTTTTTTAATAAATGTAACTATAAATAAATAAATATTTGTTTATTTATTTAAATAATTATAACATTATAACAAATATATTTATTATATTAATAATTTTTAAAATATTTATAATTAATATATTTCTTATAATTTTATAATTATTTAAATATATCTATATTTATTTGTAATTATAATTATAAATATTTGTATTTATTTCTCAATATTTGTGTATATTTATAAATATATTTATTTAATTATATATATTTATAACATTATAAGAATAATAAATATATTTTTTATAATTTTATAATTATTTGAATAAATGTATATTTATTTAAAATTATAACTATAAAAAATATATATTTATTTGTAATTAGAAATTATAATAAATATATATTTATTTGTAGTTATAATTATAAATATATTTATTTATTTATTTAAATAATTATAAAATTATACTAAATATATTTATAATTTTATAAATATATATAATAAATATATTAATTATAACTTTATAATTATTTAAATATATCTATGAAGGGGCAGGATGATATTGCAACATAAAACATTTTTTATGTGCTTGGAACAACCATGCATGCTGATGATTGGAATGCAACTGTGTTAGAAGAACAAGAACATCAGGAGGTGATGACTCCTACAACACTACTTGGGGATGCTCAGGCATCACAAAGTATGCAACTGCTAGCGGAGCCCTATGTTCTGGATGAAATGGATGTGTTGGCCAACTGGAAATCAATTAAAAATGGAAATTTAGAGGTTAGAGAAGAGTAACTGAATGGGACATGGAAACAAACCAAGACTTGGAGAAGGGGGCGTCATCCAAACAATTGTGAATTAGAGTGTGGTCATGCAGATTGGGATTATAAGAAGGATGATGGAATCTCAAGGGGGATGGATACTTCTGAATATGACACCAGGGGTCATGGACGTGGTCATTGTCACAGTTGTGGCCATCAACTCACTCCATAGTAGGAAAATCTCAAAGAAAAATACTCAGTGATTTTCAAGAAAAGGCAACCACAATCAGAGTGGGAAACTGAGGATGCTAATAAAAACCTTAACCATGATTAGGCATCTGATGTTTTTGATGTTTTACATTTTGGTTGAAGGCTTGCCTTTGTTTCCCCAACCATCTTCCTTTTGTTATATGTCACTTTTATTTTTAATAAAAAATTTAGGAGCAGGATTTAATATCTCCTGAACCATTTGGTATAATTATAGTTATTTTTAATTATTTATAAAAATTTGTATATATTTATAAATATGTTTATTTAATTATGTATATTTATAACTTTATAAGTACAATAAATATATTTATTATAATTTTATAATTATTTACATATATATATTTATAATCATAACTATAAATAAATAAATTTATTATAATTTTATAATTATTATTTATAATTTTATATATTACGTGCTTGGGGGTAAAATTACATCAACCACACACACACAGGTTTGAAAGAAAATTGGTAGCCCCTCCTAAGGGATAACCCACCCAACCACTCACTTTATTACATTATATATTTTCTATTGAAGGCCTAGTGGGCATGTGGCCCATTACATGGCCTGTAGGCCCAAAATTTGGGTCCAAGAGCCATTCTGTGAATAATACCTCTACAGTGCCCCATCTTCTACCATGATTCTACAGTACTTGGTACAGTACCCACCATTGCTATAGTGTCATTGTTGTTATAGTGTCATCATTTCTACAGTGTTGTCATTGAGAACATAATAGATTGATGGGTATACCATGAATGAATCATATACCTAGTAAAGTATAGATAATAAAAAACGAGTCATCAAATATATACAACATGAATAATAATAAGGGTTTAATGTATAAATAAACATTCATGTTGAATACCTAACATATATGGATGTCAATTAAACTCACGCATCAATAGATTTATTGACCAAATTCATTGGAAACATATATTTATTTAAATAAATAAATATTTATTTATAATTATAATTATAATTATATATATTTAAAAATTATTTATGTATATTTATAAATATAATAAATATATTTATTATTTAAAAAATTATTATAATCATATAATTATTTAAGTATATATTTTTTTAATTATAATCTTATAAAAACTTTTTTAAACATTATATATATTTGAATTATTAAAAAAATTTAATTATAAAAATGCATTTTTTATTTAATGTATACAAATAATCATTATTTTTTAACATAAATATAATAATTTTATATAAATTAATAATATTTTTTATTAAATACTTTTATCGGCTTTAATAATTACGCTGATAAAGACCCTCCTTTTTATCAGTGTTTTCTGCTTAGCGCTGATTAAACCTGGTGCATCCCTTGCCCGGATCTATAGTAGTGTAGCAGGAGATTAGTATTTGTTTTAGTATTATTTATAGAAGGCCAATCCTTATTTTTATTTTTATTTTATTTTATTTTAAGTTTTTACTTTGAATCAGGAATTTTCCATGAATGTATTCTATGGAATAGAATGAATTTTTTCTTTAATCATTCTTATTTATTTACATTAATTAATTAGATTAATTTCCTTCATTTTATGATTTCAAGATTACTCGTAATTGATAATAATAAATACAGTGTGTGGCTAAACACATAGAAGGAAATAAAATCAATTTAAGAGAATTTGTAAGTAATTTTTATTTCTAAACATAATTGTTAATGAAAATAAGTCAATAATATCATATTGTAAAGAATTATTTTATTTCATTCTTCATTAAATCTTTGAGAAAAAAATATTTAATTATGGAGGAAACTCAATATGGTAAGGATAATTAATTCATAAACATTGTTTTGAAATCTTCTTTTGCATTTTCAATTAAAACATAAAACATTTTTTATTACTTGGATCCTTTGATGGTAAGGAATTGGAATGGTAATAATATTATTAAAATTTAAACATACAGACAGTAATTAATTTAATAATTTTATAACTATTAAATTTAATGGATTTCAAAAGTGAGCTAGAATTATCATCAATAAAAAAAATCACCTTTTATATTGATTCTTCTACCAAGGTTTTTATTATTTTAATACATTCATTTAAAATATAAAATCACAAATATGATAAAGTTGTGACAATCAAACAACTATTTTTTACATTGATTCTATAATTTTTTTTTGTTTTGTGTGGGATCTTAACTATACTTTCACCATATTACATCTTTGTAACTCAATGTTGGTTTGAGTTCATCAATTTCTAAACTTTTCACACATATATGGGAGTTTAAAATGTCTACAGTCATGTCAGATACTAAGGAAACCATGTTGTTTCCTTATTCAAAATGTCATACTTACAATAGAACCAGAATATTAGTCTTTCTGCAAACCAACCATGACAATAAACCCTTATTCAACCTATTTTTCAACCAATTATTTTACTCAAACCCAAAACAATGACTTGTCCCACATCCCAATAAATCTTAATTCCATGTTTCATGAAAGTAAATTCAAATCAAACCCCTTGACCATGAATATCCCAATGTCATTTTGACCATCCCCATATAACTTGACCCATCTAACCCATGCACAAATGACCAAAAACACATCATTTTCACTCTTTCTATTTCTTGTAGAGAAATACCTTACCCAACCTGATAACTCAAAATATTCATGCTCTTTCATTGATAGTTTAATTTATAAATTGGTGAATCTTTCATAATTTAAAGAATTTTTAATGTTTTATATCGGGATGAATATTAAAGAAGAGTTTGTAATAAATTGGAAGGAAATTTAAGAAGTTTATGCCTTATTTATTTCTTGACCATGTCGTGGTCTCTTATAGAAATAGAGATGGAACGCTTGGGAGAAAAATTGGAATACTAGGCACAAATCAAGATCCATGAAAATGATGGTTGAAATGGGATAGAGGATCATGGTGTGGTATATATGAATTTTGTGATGCGAAATAGGGACCATAATGTTATATGTTAAGTCGTGGTTTGATGAGATAGAGTCTGGAAAGGTGAAATGAGATGAGTGAAATGGCAGCAATTAATGAAGAACATTTGGTTTTTGAACTAAATAATGGACTGCCATAAGCATTTTTGGGAATACTATGTCATGGTGTGAAGAAGTGAGATATTAATTCCACACCCAAGAAGATAGAAAAACTATATGGTTTTAGGAGGTTTGAATGTAGATAAAAAGAGATAAGAAAACCATGGGTGTTTTAGAATAGATTATCCCCTAGTGATGATGGTTTCATGAGGAAATGTGTGAAATTTTAAAGATCTTGGAGGATATTTGGAAGGAAGTTTTTAATTATTAAAAGGGTTTATTTTGGTCAATTTAAGCCACCAATGAGTTTGGGGGTTTGTTGGTTGAGTTTTGGAGCAATTAGATTTTATTGAAATTTTGAGGGCTTAAAAAATGAAACTAGGAACCATCATGCGGTGCAAACCGTTTTCCAGGTGGAAGTTTCCATTTTAATGATATTTTTTCCATTATATACTATAGGGAAGTGCACCAAGGTGTGGTGGGATGGTAAAAACAATTTTGGTACTAATTTTGGCCAATTTTTAAGATATCTCTTCAAAAAGATATGGAAACTTAGGGAAAACATTTGAGAGATATTTAGAAAATATTATATGACTTTTAAAGCCTATTTTAAGGGGATGGGTAAAAATTGAGAGAAAAAATATATGGTAGATATAAGGTATAACTATATTTATAAAAGGAGGTTCCTGACTTGGATATTTAACACACATCATTCGTTTATTGAAGGACTTCGGTCAAAGGATCTAAGAGCTTGAAGCCTATGGTTAGATTTTAGTTTAGGGTTTTCCTTTCCACTCTCTCATGCCTAACATGGATAAAACCCTTGTTAATATGAAAACATGAGGTAAACATCTTGTGCTGAATTTTCTAATGATTATTTATTGAATAATTGGTCTCTTTTGTTTTTAATTTTGATTCTTGTTGGGTTCATGCATTCATTTATTCTTACACATATCTGCATCTATCTCTAAGCATGATCAATGTTTATTGATTGATGAATTTCTATTTAATTCATGAACTAGTGCATAAATTCCTTCATGATCATCAAATGAGTTTAAGTTTCTATATTTAAATATATTCTTGGACTACCTAATCAATAAATAAACTGAAGTACTTTACCATAAGAAAATAGGAGTTTAGAGAAAAATAATTTCCAAAAACAATAAATACCAAGGATGTCCCTATATTATTCATTAACAACATTTGGATTTAAATTATATCATGACCCCATATTCATAAAAATTTGGTACGCTCTCATCACATAAGGTTCTTCAAATAGATTTTTTACTATTAAATCATTCAAATATTGAGTCTTAAATTTTTAATTGAAAGTTTCATGCTAGGGATCACTAGTCTTTGTTGGTTCGATATCGAGCTTGAGTTATATCATGCCTTCGTTTTTTATGTTTTAAAGAAGATTATTTTAATTTTATAAAGTTTATTTCTGCTTATAATTAATGACTTCTCACGAGCGATCACAACCCTTCAACCACGTCATGTCAAAATTTCTGGGCACACTTAATCTTCTCATTATATACAAGGTGAATCTTAAAGAAACTATGTATAATTTTATTTGAAAGAAGAAAAACAATGAACACTCAAAAAAAATTGAAGAGAACATGAAATAGAAATAAATTCTTTCCCAAAAAAATCAGATGCGCATCGGCCAAAAATATATGTGTATAAAATAAAGGTTGACACTGAAAATTTATTAGGTGGAAAACCCCAATAAGGGAAAAAACCATGGGACTTATTCTATAAAGAGGTATCCACTAAAATCAATGATTACATGGTAGAGACTCCCCAAAAATGAAAGGTATCTAAAAAGTATAACTCTCTGAAGTAGTAGAAGAAAAATGATCATCAATCAAAGGCGATCACCAAAAAGGATCTTCTCATCTTATTATGGGTGTGTTATACAACGCATCTAATACCTCCATTATATAAAAAACTTTCTAAGTGAAGAAAAAATGGTCCACATGAAATCATCACCTCAAAAAACAAGTCCCTCAATTTGAAGAGAAACCACATGGGAGCACCATTTGTGGAGGCACCCCCAAAAAAACTCCCCCTTTGACTCAAGCGGGGATCACTTCCAACCCTGCAATTAGTCGAAAAGTCTCAAATTTACCTATGTGTAAACTCTTTTTCAACATGTATGACCCATTTTCATTAGTGTGGGTATTCTTAATCTTTAACTATCTCGAATCAAGTACATTGTGGATCCAATAATACCAAACATCGATATGTTTCAACCTTTCATGAAAATTCGAATTCTTTCCCAAAAAAATAAAACTCTAACTATCACAAAATAAAAAATACCTATTCTGGTTAAAATTAATCTCTCAAATAAAAAATTCCATCCATAATAATTCTTTTCATGCCTCAATAGATGTAATAAACTCTAACTTTTTGTAAATAAAGAAACACATATCTACAATCTAGACTGCCAAGATACAACTCCCCCAACAAAAATGATCAAATAGCCTAAAGTAGACTCCCTCAAATCGATATCTCCTACCATATCTAAATCTATAAATCCAAAAAGCATAGGTTCCCCTTTTCCAAAACACAATATCAAATCATAAGTACCATAAAGATAAAATAATATATACTTTAATAATATCCAATTCTCTATACCTAGATTAGATAAAAAATGACTAACCACACCAACTGCATGAGATATATCAGGTCTAGTACATACCATCACATCCATCAAAAAACCAAGATTAGATGAATAAGGTATGTGCTACATATCCTCCCTCTCTTCATCAATAGAAGGTGACTAATTGGAACTTAACTTAAAATGTAAATCAATAGGTGTACTAAACACTTTCTCTTTGTCCATTGATAATATCCAAAGAACCTTCTCAATATATCTTTCTTGAAATAACCATAATTTCTTGTCCTTTCTACCATGGGAGATCATCATTCCAATAATCTGTCGTGCTGGCCCCAAATCTTTCATCGCAAAATACTGACAAAGATATTTCTTCAATATGTAAATTCTAGAAGAATAATGGATAATACTGAGTATAGAATCAACATAAAGAAATAGTATAATAAAATCATAATTAGTAAATATTTGAATAAAAACACAATGATCAGAAGATTTCTTCTTTAAACCCTGATGAAAAATAACAGATTCAAACTTCTTATATGACTACATTAGAGATTTATTCAAACCATATAAACTATTCATTAACCTACATACATGATTATCTTTACCTTTTAAAAAACCCTCTAGATTCTCCCTATAAATCTCCATGTAGGAAATATATCTTCATATCCATATGCTCAATCTAAAAATCCATGCTAGCAGCCAAACCAGTAACAACCTGAATGGAAGACATTTTGACAACAGGTTAGAAAATCTCATCAAAGTCAATACCTTTCTTTTGAGGGAATTATTTAATAAGTAACCTTGCTTGTAACATGGAATAAAATTGGATTATTTATTTTTAATTTGATAAGTCGACAAATTTTGAAAAGGTATCATAACATTAGGTAACTTCACCAGCTCAAAAGTATGGTTGTTTTTCAATGATCTCATCTCATCATCCATTTTCACTAACCATATATCCTTCTGTTCACTTTCTATTGTCTCATCCAAAGATTTTGGTTATCCCCCTTCAGTGAGGAGTACATAATCATCAATTGAATAATAAGTATAAATTGTACGATTCTGAGATGACATCTAGAGTGGAACTGTGGATTCATTAATGTCCCATAGAACTAGATCATCAAAAATAAAAGGTGCATAAAAACATCAAATCCAACCTATTCACCCTAAAAATCATTCTTCACATCAAAATGATCATCAAAATAAACAATATGAGGTAAATGTGAATTAAAACCTAGATTAAGATTGAAAAGGCCATCAAAAGTAGGAGAAGTATATTTTTATCCCTTATTAATATCTATAATAGTATAATCCTCCTCAAACACTACATCATGGATTATGAGAAGTGTATTCAAATCATGGTCATAGAACCTGTACCCATACTCATCGTGTCCTTATCTAATAAAAATGAATTTTCATGACATACCATCCATCTTGTATATCTCATATTTAGGTACATGAAAAAAATCCTTGCAACTAAAAACACGTAATTGATCATACCTAATCTCTTTTCCATGCCAAAATTTGTTAGAAGTGTCTTTCTAAAAAGAAAACGTAGGTGATAAATTGATAATATAATAATTAGTAAATAAATCCTCACCCCAAAAATGTCTAGGAAACTTTGATTCTGAAAGAAAAAGATAAAATATTTCCAACAAAGTCTTGTTCATCTGCTCAGCTACACCATTCAACTGAGGCGTCTTCTGATTCCGAATATCTTCTTGACTACAATATTGATCAAAAAGACAAAAATACTCTCCCTTACTATTAGTGAGAATACATTTCAATTTATTACTAGATTCCCTCTCAACAAAAACATGAAATTTATTATAAACATTGAGCACCTTACTTTTGGCCTTCAAAACATAAACCTAAAGCTTAAGTGAGTACTCATCAATAAATGTAAAAAAATAATTACCTCCATTAGTGGTCTTAGATTTCAAAGGACCACATATGTTAGAATGTGATAATTCAAGTGCCAGTGACTTCCTATCTAAAGGATGACCGCTAAAACTCACCATTCTCTATTTTCCAACCATAAAATGATCACGCATATCAAATTTGACACTCTTAAAATCCATAATAAGATTTATCTTGTCCAAACAACTAAATCCTTTCTCACTAATGTCAATGAGTCTCTTATGTCATAAATTGGATGAATAAATGCACTCAAAAATGTAAGAATTACCGCAAGAAATAGAATCTCTAATCCAGTACAAACAAAACTACTTCTTCCCTTGAGCCACAATCAAATAAACCTTAGAAATATTCCATTATAAATCACCAAAAGTAATAATAAACCCTTAATCATCAAGAATTCTGGTAGAAATAATATTCACCTGAACCTCAGGTGCATGTCAAACATTCTTTAAAATTAGCTTACTTCATGTGTTGGTCTCCAAAAAAACTTTCCCGATACCTACAACATCCACATGACCATCATTACCTATATTTAAAATACCAAAATTACCTAGTTTGTAAGATGTAAATATATCCTTCTTTTAAGTCACATGGAAATAGGCACCAATATCAATAACCCAGTAAGAATCACCAAAATCAATATTAATGGAGTCATAAACAATAACAAGATCACCCCCTATAGTAGTGGCGACATGATCATCCCCATCACATTTTTTCTTCTGATGATTTCACTTCATTCTATTTTATCTTTTCAACTGATAAAAAAACTTCTTAACATGCACTTTCTTACCACAATGATGACATTAAAATTATTTGTGCTTCGTCCTGGATATGCTTATGCCTTTTTTATTACCTTGACTATTGTGTCCCTGATTATAGCTTCTCCCCCTTTTCTTTCTAACTAAAAGATAGGAAGATGATTTCTACTGAGTGTGTATATTGACCTCTTAATTCAAAATAGTTGACTTACCAAAATTGAATACCACAACACCATTAAGAGAATAACTTGTTAGAGTAACCCGTAAATTCTCACAATAATCAGGTAAAGTGTTGAGAAACAAAAGTACTAAAACCTTATCTTAAATATTAATACCCATACCAGAAAATTGATCAAAAAATCCCTGATATTCACTCAAATAGTCAAAAAGAGATGTACCTTATTTTTACCTAACATTCATCAATTATTTGAGAAGAAAAAATTTATTATTTTCTACCTTGGAAGCATAGGTAGTCTCAAGCTTCTCCCAAAAAGTTCTAGCATGAGATATGTTGAAAATATGATTCATCACATTATCTTAAACCCACTGGTGAATGGAACCACAAACTATCTCATGCTCGAATTCCCATTCTTCATCTAACATACTTTTTGACTTCTGGGTACTAAACATCGTAAGATGCATTCTCTTGACAAAAATAAGATCCTTTATTTTTAGTCGCCACATATAGTAGTTCGTATCATTCAACAATATCATCCAACTATAATTTTATTCCATAATAAATATGAAATATTATCCAAACATGTCACGAACCCCTCTCCACAAGGTGTACCCCTCCTAGTCTGACAATGTGAGAAGGGAGATAATGACCCCCGATTCCCACCTCTAGTTGGCCCCAGGTAGGTGACTAGCACTGAGGGTATAGTAAACACACAAATAGAAGGCATTACCCTCTATGAGAACACATGAAAAAGAGAGAGATAAGACAAACACCAACCAACTCCAACTCATAATTCAATATAAAAGAAATCTCATGTACACATATGTAATGTCATGCAAAAACTACTACAACTGAAATGGGAAACTTCAAGTACCAAAGGAAAGTAAAAACAAAGGTGAATACAAAGCCCAAAAATATCCTGAAACCCCAAGCTAGTAGTAACTAGTCTGATCTCCAACCTACTCCAAGTGACCTGAAAAATAGTTTATATTTATATAGGTTGAGTATAACAGTATACTCAGTAGGATCCTCCCTGGAGTCTCACGTTCAAAAGTAAAGAAAACATGCTAAAGCACATTGAACAACAAGTGAAACTAACTCATCAACTAAATAGGTATACTAAGTTCCTAGCCTCACCATGGATACTCTCACCAAGTATCACATATAAGAGTGTATAATATAATAAGAAATATCAAGGGTACCTCGCTACCACTTCCCCACTAGTTTGACGCTTTTCCCCAACATTGCACATCCTAAGCCATTTCTCTCCAAAAAGTCTTGCCCGTAGATACCTGGGTCTAGAACCAAAACATGTACCTCATGCAGTAAAACCACCACATCCATGTAACCAAAGTAACCGGGAAGTTTCTTGGAGCCACCACAACTCGCATAACATGTATCATATATTAGGTATTAAACATCAAGATATTATATCCCATACACCATGTAAGGATCCTCAAGCCATCACAGCCTATACACATTACACCTATAGTAATCTATAGGAAACTATATCCAGAATATATGTGTGTGAATAACCATAATCCATTACATCCCTCTACATGCATATATGGGGAAACCTAACCATTGTGCCTACCAGTACAAGCAACTACCAAGAGAAGAGACCAGGGCCAAATGCGGTAGTCATCTATCCATCCTCCCACTAGAATGTTGGGGAAAACAGCCCCCCCCCCCCAGGGCTTAGAATCCCCAGGGTGTCAGTTTCCCTAACTGATAGGGTGGAGTAGTGTATAAAATCACAAAAAATACAGAATATAATATATCTCACAACCACACTACGGGAATAACCTAGTTTTAGACTCAACTGCAGCTAACGTCTCTCAGACTCTTGGCTACCACTACTAAGACTAGGTATCCTATAAGCACACAACCATTTAAATAGATTTATTATATTAATTCATTCCCTTTTTATAATTTTCACTATACATTAATTAAATCTTTAAAAATTAATAACCATTATCAATTCCACATTACATTTCCTTAAAATCTCACCCAAAGTCCATTTTTCTTTTAAATTTCAACCTCAGCATTGCATCCAAGAAAGCTCCAACCCCATGGGTTAACATCATTTATTCAATAATTTATTAATAGCATTATTACTTTCCCATATTCCCAGGAATTATATAAAAACATTCTAAGCTACTAAACACAAGGGGCTCAACATGATGAGTAAGTGAACTACCTCTCGATTCTTTTCCACCTATTTCAAGAGAGTAGACCCATCCTTCATCGAGAATCTAGACATGGAAAGCATGTGTCATACCTCGTACATCTTCACTCCTTTTGGAAAGAGGGTAATCAAGACCAGCTGCCTTGAGTAGTGGGGAAGGTAAAGCAGATAAACAACCAACAAGATTCATCAAGCATCCAAACATTCACATCCAACCTGTTTTATCATCTTCAGTGTCCTCCCCAACACCCACATGCATAAACTAATGCAACTCTTTACTCTTGGCATCAATTTCTACTACAACTAATGGGCCTCCCTGCCCCCACATATCACAACAGCCATCCAATCTCACATCACAACACAAGTAGGAAACAAACATCATATCAAATAGGATCTTGGCCCTTAAACAAGGCATCAAAACTTCAAAAATAATGAGCACTCATGGCTCCAAATCACAAGGCACTCATCCTTACAAACAAGAGGGTAACTCAGAACCCTACTGGGTATTATCTTTTTATAAAACATCAAGTTCTTTAATCCATATGGAATTAACCAATTTATTTTTTGTAGGTTTCAACTATGGGTAACCTAAAAAACAAGCTATCACAGATATCACAAATCAATTAAACATGATTAATGCATTAATTTGATCAACATAAATTTAAAACAAGAAGAACTATATTCAATTACATACCTCTTTAAGTTTGATAATTAATTTACAATTAATCCTATTTTACTTTCTTTAACAATTTCCATCAAAAATGAAAATCTAAACAAAGAAAGCATGGATATCACACTGTCTAGAAAAAAAGTGATAATAAAATAGAATCTATATCAATTTATTTATCTGGTTTAAATTTTTATTATGTCAATTACATTGTGATCTGATGGGATAAAACATGCTAAATTTATAGTTTCACGTCAAATAATTGAGAAGAAAAGAATCCCCTACCTCAAAAGGTTCTTGAAGTTTGTTATATCAGAATGATCCACACAATGGATTACGGTCTCCTCCCCTGTGACAACAGCATCCACCCGAGGATGTCGTGGGAGGACCACACCAACCGAAACCCAATAAAACTCCATTAAAAGCTTTGAGATCATATTTAAAAACAAGGAAAGAAGAAAACATGGTACTCAAATAAAACAATATAAAGGAGGTAGATCATAAATTCTATCGATGATGGATCGACACTTACTGATTGTACCAAAAAAGGGGGTGCACATGAAACAGGAAGAAACTTCACAGGGAAACGATCCAAGGATTAAGGTTTGATCACACAGATCCTATGGGAAGACGGAATGGTTCTAGGGTCTCGCACTAAGTAACAAGAAGGTAGAACAAGGGAGAAAGATATATTGTACCTTTAGAAGATTTAATGGAGTAGTGGTTTAAGATATGCTGGATTTTACATTAAAAGAAGATCACATTAAACCATAGCGTTTGACCAAGTACAGACATCCTGATCTGTAGGAAAATTAATATAGGAGTTATGGATTTGAAGAGACCTTCATTAAAACAAGTTCATGAATGTGTTTTACATCAAAGAAAACGTCAAAGGGGAGAAAATATAGGAAGATTTAAACACTATAATCCTACCAATGCTGGAAGCATTGTTCACCTACCGATGTTGGAAACACTATTCACAAATGACTCACCGACACTGATGTCACTGTTCACAAAATGACTCACTGACACTGATGACATTGCTCAAAAAATGACTCACCGACATCAATGACACTATTCACAAATTAACTCACCGACACTGATGAAACTATTCACAAAATGACTCACCGACACCGATGACATTGTTCACAAAATGACTCACCGATACTGATCACACTGTTCACAAAATCAAAATGACTCACTGACACCAATCACACTGTTCACAAAATGACTCACCGGCACCAATGACACTGTCCACAAAATGACCCACCAACACCAATGAAACTATTCACAAAATGAATCATTGAAACTGATGACACTGTTTATAAAATGGCTCACCGACACTTGATGATAATGATCACAAAATGACTCACCAACATAGATGACATTGTTCACAAAATGACTCACCAACACTAATGACACTTTTCACAAAATGACTCACTAACACCGATGACATTGTTTACAAAATGACTCAACGACACCGATGACATTGTTCAAAAAACTTGAAACACTATTCATAGAATTATAAATTTAGAAAATGGTTGGGGATAAGTCACCTGGACCACCCAAAAGTAGTGCTAAGGCATAGATAAAAACCAAAAGAATGATGGAGACCTCTCCACACCCTAGAGTTAAAACAAGGATCTTGATCGGAAATGATCATCCTTGGGACTCCATGGAGTCTCACCACCTCCTCTAGATACTGCCTCGACAAAACTTCCACTGAGCTCGTATACTTGATCACAATAAAGTGGGTTGATTTTGTTAAAAAATCCACTACCACTCAAATAGCATCATGTCATCCCTAAGATTGAGGTAGACCAGTAAAAAAGTCCATTGATATGTCCTCCCACTTCCACTGAGGAATGTCTAATGGCTGGATCAAAACACTGGGGAAACGATGCTCGACCTTCACCTTCTGACAGACCAAACATCGAGACACAAACTCCAAAACTACACTCTTCTATCCAGGCCACCAAAACTAACTTCTCAAAGCTCAGTATATCTTTGTTATGGCAGGATTCACCAATAAAGGAAAACTACAACACTCTATTTGTATTGTCTCATGCATCACCAAAAGAACAAAAATCCTTCCCTGATATAACACTCGATGTTTTTCATCCCCATCCCAACCATAAAGGGCCTCACCACAAACAACTCACTCTCTCAAGACCTCCACATCTAGATATTTCAATTGGGACTCTTCCATATGTTTCACCAGAGATTATTGCACCACCATCTGAAAAAGACAACCTCTATCCAAATTATCCCATATAGAGATGTAATGTTGAAAGTTCTTCCATAACTCTATAGGAATCACCAAATTCATGCACTGCATCACTGTGTGACTTCCTGCTCAGTGAATCAGCCAAAAAAATCCCCCTTTCTAAGTTTATATGATATTTCAAAGTCATATTCCTGTAAGAACTCCATCCACCGAGGTTGCCGCAAGATCAAGTCACGATGGGGGAAAACATACCTTAGTCTCTTATGATCGGTGAAAACCAAAAATCACTCTCCAATGAGATAATGTCTCCAAAAATTCAGAGAAAACACCATAGATTCCAAGTCAATATCATGGGTACATAGTTATGTTGATGGGGATGAAACTGCAGAGACACATAAGAAACAACTGATCTTTCCTGCATTAGAACATAGCATAACCCCAGATACGATGCATCGTAGAAAACATCAAACTTAACTCCCTATAATGGATGAAAAATAACTAGAGCACTTACCAACTTCTCATTCAGATATTCAAAATATTCCTAACATAGATTAGTCCACAAAAATTCTTGATCCTTCATGGACAATGGTGTTAGAGGAGTCGCAACCTGAGATAAATTGGATAAGAACCTCCTGTAGTTGCCTGAAAGACCAAGGAAGCTTCACACCCCTTCCAATGTCTTTGGGGATACCCAAGACACAAATGCTTCTATATTTTATGGATCCACAAATAATCTCTATTGGGACACCACATTACGAAAGAAACAAACTTCTTAGGCCCAAACTCACATTTTGAAAACTTCCCAAACATCTAATGTTGATGAAGAACTCCCAAAATAGTGTTCAGATGCTCTACATGCTCCTCCTCAAATGTGGAGTACACAAGGATTTCATCGATGAAAAGCAGCATGAAATTATCCATGAATTAACTAAACACAACGTTAATTAATCCCATGAACATAGTTGGATCATTCGTCACTACAAACGACATTACAACGAACTCGTAATGCCCATGACGACAACGAAAAGCAGTATTCGACATATCCTCACCCTTCACACACATCTGATGAAATCCTGACTACAATTCTATCTTTGATAAAAAAAATTAACCCTTCAGTTGATCGAATAAATCATCAATATGTGGAAGAGGATAGTGATTCTTCACTGTCACTTTGTTGAAGCAATGATAATCGATACAAAACTGCAAACTATCATTTTCCTTCTTCATGAACAAAACCGGTGCACCCCACAGTGACACACACAGCCAAACAAAAACACACTTTAATAGACCATCAAGCTATATAAATAGATCTCGTAACTTATAAGGGTCCATCCTATATGGAGACATATATATAGTAGACGTTCATGTTGGTAGCTCGATCCCAAAATCAATCTCTCATCAAGGGGATAATGCTACAACCTCTTCTGGAAAGACATCCGGGTAATCTTCTAAGAACCTAGAAAATGCCAACTAATAAACCTCTAAATAACTCATCATCATCTCATTCATCAAGGATGATAAGGAAGAAACACACATCTTACCCATCTGAGGGTCTCACTCGCCAACAAACACCGTCAACTCTCCATCAGCATCGAATAACACCACCTACCACTTGAAGCAATCCACAATAGCCTAAACTGAATACAAATAATCCATGTAGTGGATGAAATCATATGGTTGAATCTATAAACATAGGAAATGTCCCTAAGAGTGGTGTTTTCCCAACACTAGGTCACAATATCTACATACTTCAAACAAGTCAGTTTGACCTACAACTAGCGTAGTCAATGCCAAGGGCACTAGAAGCCTGTCTACCACAAGTACCAAAGCACAAACAAGGTTGGGTGATATGAAGGAGTGAATCACTCCTAAATAAAACAAGGCATACACCCAAGTAGAAAACAAGAAAAGGGTACCTTGAACGATGTCTGGCTCGCCTGGAGATGGAAATTCTAAAGCAAAAAATTTGACCATGAACTCTTACAAGTCCTCTCTAAACTTGATGAAGACCACCTCCATGGAAAAAATCTGCTCTCTAAGGATGGAGATCATCATAGAGCTATCCTATTCCTACCCCATCTACTCTCTATTGATCCAAAGCTGGTGCAACCTGCTGCTACTGACTCGGATGGAACTGCCTCAACGGAGGAACCTAGAGCGGAACACCTGGTGCATGATGACTAATCTGAAAGGTCGGTCTCTCTCACTACTGATGACCTCTCCCTCCACAAGAAAAACAAGTGCATGATCCCTTGTTATAGGCCTAAGAGCCACCGCCCACATAGAAACAAGATGATGAGGGATAGGACCTACCCCTGGCCGAATGGAAACTCTTATTCCCGGAAAACTGAGAACCCCAAACCATATTTTTTCTTCATGAGGAATCATTATGACTCCCCTATCATGAATATCTAGTTTTTTCCAATGTCCTCTTGATGACCTATTCCCTCTCCAGCACCTCAAGATATGTCTTCAACATAAGGAGGGTGACTTGGAACTGGATCTCCAGATGCAAAGCAACCTCGAATTTCCATGCCATGGACTCCTCATCTAGAAATATGTCTGAAGCATACCATAAAAGGTTCTTGAAACGGATTCCAAACTCTCACACACTCGAGCTCCCCTGTCAAAGGGTAAGAAGATCCTGGTGATTGGACACCTTCACGGTTGAAGAAAGAAACTCGGCTCTGAAATTTTCTCGAAACACCTCCCATGAGATCTCCAACTCCTCATGATCCCCAAGGAAAAAGAACCACCACTGCCTCACTTCTTCACACAGCATCGTCACAACCAAAGATACCCAGTTCTCATTTCAAGCACTGATCGAACTAAAGGTTATCTCAACCTCCTCCAACTAGTCTTTCATGTATACATATGAAATGGATCTCTCATACTTCTGTAGACTCTGGTGCTAAAACTATCAGAGTGTCCTCCTACAAGTGTCATTTTCATCAACCTCTACCCTGCATCGATCTACTGGCACAGCCTGCCAGACATCTTCTGCGCGAATCTAACGAGATTGTCTACCTAGAGCCATACCTACAAATTAACAAAAATTTAGAGCTCCTTAACCTATAAAATGGAAGACTCAACATGAATTAATTAATTTTTTTCTTTTATTCATTTTATGTTAATGTATCCCAAGGTATACCCATTCAAACACAGGCACAATGAATAATGATGCATGATCCTTTCCTAGGTGTCTACCATGCAACTAGTATCACCTTGTTTAGTATCCATTGTAAAATTAAAGGCTCATACATCAGATCACAGGGATCCCTAAATGCCTATGTATCAGCCAGCCTCTAGTGTTTACATCACTTGCTAAATTTATTTGACACTATTTCCCTACAAACCCATGAAACCTCACTTGTGCCTAACACCAAACTCCATCCTATCCATCATCCAGACCTCGAATACCACTCTGTCACAACCACCTCCCCAAAAAGTGTACCCCTCCTGGGCTAGAAATGTGAGAAGGGAAATAATGAACCCTGAGTCATGCCTCTAGTAGGCCTCGGGTTTGTGACTAGAACCAATGGTATAGTAAACACAAAAGTGGGAGGAACTACCCTCTAATAGAACACATATGAAAGAGAGAGATAAGACAGACATCAACCAACTCCAACTCAGACTAAAATATAAAATAAATTTCAAGTACACATATATAATTTCAAGAAAAATCTACTACAACTGATAGGGGAAACTGCATGTACCAAATGAAATTAAAAACAACAGCGGCCACGGATCCTGAATAGATTCTACAACCCCAAGATAGTATTAAATATATTGATCTTTAACTTGGACCAAGTGACTAGAAAAACAGTTTATATATACATAGGGTGAGTATAATAGTATACTCATTAGGATCCTCCCTGGAGCCTCTCGTGAAAAATTAAAGAAAGCATGTTAAAGCACAGTGAACAACAAGTGAAACTAACTCATCACCTAAACAGGTATACTAAGTTCCCAACCTCACTATGGATACTCTCACCAAGTATCGCGTTAAAGATTATATAATATAATAAATAATATCAAGGGTTCCCCGCTACCACTTCCCCACTAGTTTGCTACTTTTCCCCAACATCGCACGTCCTACTCCATCTCTCTCCAAAAAGTATTGCCCGCAGACACCCAGGTGAAGCACCACGACATGAAACTCATACAATAAAACCACCACATTCATGTAACCAAAGTAACTAGGTAGTTTCCGAGAGCCACCACATCTCAGATAATGTGTATCATATGTCGGGTATTAAAACTCAAGCCATTATAGCCCATACACTGAGTAAGGATCCTCAAGCCATCACAGCCTATACATGTTACACCTATAGCAGTCCATAGGAAACTATATACAGAATATATGTGTGTGAATAACCACAAGCCATTACAGCTCTCTACACACATATATGAGTAAAACTTACCATTGTGCCTACTAGTACAAGTAACTACCAAGATAAGAGAGTGGAGGAAAAGGGGATAGTCATCCATTTATCCTCCCACTAGAATGTTGGGGAAAACACCCCCCCCCCCCTCGGGCTTAGAATCCCCAGTGTGTTAGTTTCCCTAACTGATAGGGTGGAGTATTGTATAAAAACACAAAAAGTATATAATGTAATATATCTCACAACCACACTATGGGAATAACCTAGTTTTAGAATCAACTATAGCTAATGTCTCTCAGACTCTTGGAAACCACTACTAAGAATAGGTATCCTATAAGCACACCACCATTTAAATAGCTTTATTATATTAATTCATTCCCTTTTTATAAGTAGCACTTTACATTAATTAAATCTTTAAACATTAATTAACCATTATCAATTACACATTACATTTCATTAAAATCACACCCAAAGTCCACTTTTTCCTTTAAATTGCAACCACATCATTGCATCCGAGCAAGCTCCAACCCCATGGGTTAACATCATTTATTCAAAAATTTATTAACAACATTATTACTTTACTATATTCCTAGGCATTCTAGAAAAAATTCTAATCTACTAAACACAATGGGATCAACACGGTGAGTAGTTGAACTACCCATTCCACCTATAGCAAGAACATAGACCCATCCTCCCCTGAGAATCTAAACATGGAAAGCACATGGAAAACCCCATTCGTCTTCTCCCCTTTTAGAAGGAGGGTAAGAAAGATCATTTTACTTGATTAGTGGGGAAATTAAAGAAAATAAACAACAAACAAGATTCATCAAGCATCCAAACATTCATATCCAACCTGTTTCATCATCTCTAGTATCCTCCCCAACACCCACATGCATAAACTGATGCATCTCGCCACTCTCGGCCACAACTGATTCCACAACAAATGGGCCTCCTTACCCCCACATATCAAAACATCCATCCAGGCTCACATCCCAACACATGTAGTAGGAAACAAATATCATATCAACTGGGATCTTGAACTTTAAACAAGGCATCCAAACTTCAAACATAATAAGCACTCATGGATCCAAAGCGCAAGGAACTCTTCCTTACAAGCAAGAGGGTAACTCAAAACCCTACTAGGAATTATCTTCTTATCAAATAGTCAGTTCTTTAATCCATCTAGAATTAACTAATTTATTATTTGTAGGTTCTAACTATGGGTAAACTAGACAGAAAGCTATCATAGCTATCACAAATCAATTAGACATTCTTACTGCATCAATTTTATTAACATCAAATTACAATAAGAAGAACCAGATTCATTTATATGCCTCTTTATCTTTGAAAATTAATTTACAATTAATCCTAGTTTACATTCTTTACCAATTTCCATTAATAACCAAAATCTAAAAAAAGTAAGCATAGATATCACACTATCTATAAAGATAATAGGCAATAACATATGATCGATATCAATTTATTTATCTAGTTCAAATATTTATTATATCAATTCCATTGTGATCCAGTGGGCTAAAACATGATAACTCTATAGTTGCACATTAAATAATAGAGAAGAAATGAATCCCATGCCTCAATAGGTTCTTGAAATTTTTTATACAAGAATGATCCACACAACGGATTATGATCTCCTCCCCCATGAAAACTGCATCCACCTAAGGATGCCGCAGCACGACCGCACCAACCAAAACCAAAGAAAACACTATTAGAAGCATGAAGATCACATTTCATAACATGGAAAGGAGAAAAATGGGGGAAAGGATTTAATAAAACACAAGAACAGAGGTAGATCATACCTTCTATAGATGATGGATTGATACTTGATGCTTGAACTAAAATAGGGGGTGCGCATGCAGCATGTAGAAACTTCAGAGAGAAATGATCCAAGGATTAAGGTTCGATCACACCACTTTTATGGGAAGAAGGAATGGTTTGAGGGTATTGTACCTAGGAACAAGAAGGTAGAACAATGGAGGAAGATATATTATCCCTTTAGAAGATTTAACATAGTAGTGGTTTAAGATACACTAGATTTTCCTTTAAAATCAGATCACATTAAACCACATGGTTTGAACAAGTACAGGCATCCAGAGCCTTATGAAAATTAATACAGGAGTTATGGATTTGAATCGGCCTTAAATCCCCTAAAATAGGGCCTTAAATGTGTTTTACGTCGAAGAAAACATCAAAGGGGAGAACTGTAGGAAGCTGGAAACACTGTACACCTACCGATGCTGGAAACACTGTTTACAAATGAATCACCGACACTGATGTCACTGTTCACAAAATGTCTCACAAATACTGATGAAATTGTTCACAAAATGACTCACCGACACCGATGACACTGTTCAAAAAGTGACTCACCAACACTGATGACGCTATTCACAAAATGACTCACTGACACCGATGAAACTGTTTACAAAATAAATCCCCAACACCGATGACATTGTTTACAAAATGACTCACCGAAACTGATGAAATTGTTCACAAAATGAATCACTGACATTGATGACCCTGTTCACAAAATGACTCACCGACACCAATGACACTGTTCACAAAATGACTCACTGACACCGATGACACTGTTCACAAAATGACTCACCAGCACCAATGACATTGTTCATAAAACTGGAAACACTGTTTACATAACTAGATATTTAGAAATGTTTTGGGGATAAGTCACCTTGACCTCCCAGAACAACTCAGACACCAGATTTTAGTAAAGTAATGGAGCAGAGAGGTTTGAACCATTATAAAAACCTTTGATACCAGATGTTTGGAAAGATGGAAAACAATGAACATACAAATAAAAGTAATGTTAACGTGCAGTGTAAATAAATTCTTTCCCTCCAAAAAAAAGTAGATGGGTGGAAACCAAAAATATATATGCAGAAAATAAATGTTAATGTCGAAAATTTTTAGTGTGGAAAACCCCAATAAGGTAAAAAATCATGGGACCTAGTCTAGTAATAGGGATCCACTATAGTCAATGAGTACATGATAGAGATTCCCCCAAAATGGAAGGGATCTCAAAAGTATAAATATTCGATGCAGTAGAAGAAAATGATCATGGGTCAAAGGAAATCACCAAAATGGATATGCTCCTTATATTATGGGTGTGTTATCCAAAGAATCTACTCCATCCCTTATATAACAAAATTATCCTCTTGAAGGCTATATGGTCTGTGTGAAATCATCACCTCAAAAAACATGTCTCTACATTTGAAGAGAAACCATGTGGGAGCACCATTTGAGGAGGTTCCCCCCAACACACTTTTCCAAATTCAGCCACCCAAAAATGCCAAACCCAACCACCCCTATCCATTTCCATCATTTGTACCTCCCTAACTACAAAACAGATCATTTTTACAAAGCCTTTCCATTTTCCCTAAGTCATTTTTCAGCAAGATACCCTATGTATCTAACCATTTTAGTATGACCCATCCATTTTACACTTAACCATATCCACCACATCTAAATTATCCAAAATTTAACCATTTAATTTTCCAAATACACAAAAACGTTTTAACCTTCCCTTTCACAAAAGGTCATCCCCTATGAACCTCATGGTCATACTACAAAACATTGTTTTAACTAGGCATTCCACTATAAACCCAAACAATAGTATTTTCCCTTATATAATGTTTTTTCATATAGTAAACCTCATCCAAACCCTAAACCAGCATCATATACCATGGTATTTCCATATTGTAAACAATGTAAAAATTGTCACTAAAATGCCACCCAAACCTAATAACTACCATGGTCAATCCAAAACGTAGTTTTCATATGTTGTGGTGATCAAAACCTAAAACCAAAATCAAAATTCCCATAAAAAAATTTTACCTACCACCATTTCATAACCAAAAATATCTAAAACCACAAAATCATGCTTGTTTTAACTAAACCATGACTTTTCATCAAAAAGATATAAAAATCTTATGTAAATTCTAAATAACATTGTGTTTTCAACCAACAATCTCTTACAACCTTTAACCTCCCATAACGTGATCATCGGACCACAACCCCCAACCTTCACTAGGTAAAAATCATCTTTATTCATTTATTACAAATACCCAAAAGCCTCAAACTATCTACTTCCTCATAACCCTACCTCACCATTAAACCTCCTATCCTTTTCCATTTTATAACTATCAACATTTTTTCTCTTCTTGTAGACAACTTGCATAACCCACTCATTATCATACAACTAGAACCTATAAAATCCAACACCAATCCCTCCATAAACCAAATACCACTAAGTTAAACCAACATATTTATTCCCCAAAACATATATCCTCTTTCCCTAAACCAAAAAAAACCCATCAAGACGCATCCATGTACCGAAGGCATACCCATAAAAAAGCACCAAGTGAAGTTTATGAGTCAAATTATAAGTGTTGGGGTGGGTGTTCCTAATAATAGAACTTTATGAATGAACCCCTAGGGTATTCTGTAGCTGATTTTTCTTCTTTAATTTATAATTAATTAAAAACTATAATTACATCAAACCAAAAATTCCTTTGATCAAAATCCTTTGAAACTTTTTTTTAATTGTTATTGATGTTGAGGTTAAAAATAGGACTCCATTAATTATATCCACATTGATAGGAAACCATAGGAATGTTCGTAATTATTTGTAAAGGAACCAATGAAATACAACAGTGGAGAAGGAAGTAGATATAGAAGAAACTACAGGAGTGATCTCGCCCAAGCTAGAAGGTTGATTCTAAGCCAAAGACCAATTTTCCTTAATAGTATTCTATTCCCTCTCTCACTCTCTATACATCCATATTTAACAACCCCTCTATGGGACCATATACTCCCCTACCTAAAGCAACTTTTTTATTCCCCATATATTCCCCATAACCCAACACACACCGAACACTTTTGCTCCTCAACCAAAGAGACCCTCTAGATTGGGTCCTAACACTCGCCACACCTTAAAATAGTGTTATTCTCAATAATAAGGAAATTCAATCCTTCCACACAAGAGAGACAATAAATATACCATATTCTCCTCCATGAATTTTTCCTTTAGAAAGAACCAAGCGACACCAATTTCATAGGTTTGATCTATTGTGGTCTGTTAGCATGTCTCATTTCTACCCAGGAATAATAATATATATCCCAAATTCACCAAAAATTTTCATGGGATAACAACTCTTCATGAAAATTCCACAAAAATAAAGATCCAATAGACTAGATCAGCAGCCAGAATTTCCCTAGTGTGGCATGTGCTTCTTATGTCATCAACCAAGCTCCCACTGTATATTTTAGCCCTGAAAACACCATTTTTACCATTTTTTTCTGAATATTATCTAGCATCATGCAATTTCCTTCAATCATATCCAGAATTAAGGTAATTAGATTCAACTTGTCACAAAGTACATCCCCATGATCATTATGGACTTGTGCATTAACCCTCCCTGGTGCCCTATTAGTCAATAATGCTGAGGATAAAGTGAATTCCTACTTTTTTTTATAGATTGGTCAAGTTGTAAAGATTACTATTGTAAAAAATAGAAAACTCCTATTGTGACACATTCATCGTCAGTAGGAGTGAAGGTCACCACTCCTCATGAGGCAAAATATTCATCATACGATGTAGCCAAGTTACACAAGATTTTTGGAATTAAGAATGCTCTTACAGTCTCTTGAAGAGAATGACATTGATATATAGTAGTTATTCCTCCAATTCATCGAGAAATGTCATCATTGATTTGTTCTTGTAGTTATTTTTTTCAATTAAAAATTCTGGTACTCTTTTTTTTTGTTTTTTCCTACCCTGATAGAAAATTTGAGCACTATTTTTTTCTTTTTTCTCTTATTTCTAAAAGAGTACTTCCTAAGTGGTAGAACAATGATTGGTTCTCTCCACTCTTGAGAGCACAACCAGTAGTTCTCCTCCTCCTAATGTAATATGATGGTGTGTATTCCTTATAGAAATTAAAAATCATGTAGACATCAGGTGTAAAAGAAAATATGTTGTGTGTGAGTTGTTTGAAAGAAATTTTCCATGTTTCCCCTTCTGCATCAGTCATATCCTATAAGGGTAAAAGTTGAGATTGTGCCACCTCTAAGTGAACATGATGCCTCTACACATAAGTCAGTTGAGGGTGTAACCTCTGAGTGGATGTGTATTAGATGATGAAAACTAGTACTGGATAGATTTTATATCACTGTGTCTCCTCGAAACATGTGGTAAAGAAGAAAGACAACGTGCCTCACAGTTATCATGGTATTTATTCAATATAAATATTCTCTTATGAGTGTTATATAAATGTTCACACCTCCTTGGATGTAATTTTATAGTATTTCAGACCAAGCGATAGGAAACCAGAGGACCTTTCATAATTATATACAAAGAAACTATAAAAATATAGAAGTGTAGAAGAAATTAGATAGAGAAAACACTTTGGGAGTGATCCCATCAAGGATAGAATGTAGATTCCAAGGAAAATTTCCATTTCCCTTGATAGTCTTCCCTACCCTATCCCACACTCCATCCCACCCTATTTAATAACCCCTTTATGGGCCTAATTATTCCCTTATCTCAACTGACTTTGTTATTCCCCCAAGATTATCCTTAACAACCCAACACACCAAACACTTTTACCCCTAAACTAAAGAGGCCCTCCATCTTGGGTCCTAACACACACATTCCCCTTGAATCTCTGAAATGATTTTCTAAATCTTCGGGTACTATTGTGGTAGGCTCAAGTGCTTCACACCATTCTTCATTGATTGTAACAAGGTTATCTTGTTCTCTCTATTTTTTTAATAGGGGGGATAATATGATGTTCTATCTATACTCAAGAAAATTATTGACATCTTTTCATTATGTACACCAAGTCTCAACACTTCCTTAAAATGATATAATAATATTTTATACTGATAATTAAAAAAATTGATGATTTCACACAAACCCTTCTCAATATATTTATTCTAAGAATTACCCTATGTCAAATTATAAAAAAGTTATTATTTATGATATTATATTATTTAAATATAATTTCTCAATAAATAGACAGATATTTATTTAAATGATAATAAATAAAATATATTATTTCCATTGGGTCATTAACTCAGCTCATTAATCCTCCCATGATATTTATCAAAACATTAATGATATAATATGTATTTAAATAAGTATTATTCATTTTATAAGTTGATAAATATTATTTTTACTAAAATCGAGAATAAATAATTATTTTACTTTGAAAATATCTAAATAAATATTTATATTAATATATCCACTAAACTAATGAATAAGTAAATATTTATTTATTACCGTATGAATAATAAAAAATATATAATATTCAACTCACATATTTTGAAATCGAATATCTAATTATTGAATTTATGTGATCAAATTTAATTGAATAATTATTATTCCATAAGATGAAAATAATATTTATTCTTAATATTAAATTTAGTAGAATTTAATGAAATTATAAATGCACTTAGTGTGTAGCTCTTTAGGATTCTTCTCAGTGACATTAGGTGAACTTTTGTAAAGTCTAAGATAAGAGTTTAGTAACATGTCATGGAATCCATATAGAGAAAGAAGTTAATGTATCAATGGAATAAACCTTCATATGAACACTATATTATAATATAATCTTTTTTTCTATCGATATTTTATCAAGAAGGATTCATACTCATTTCTTTTCTCTATACGCTCAATTTATCTTTCTTTAACTTTCTAAAATGAACTCATCAATGAAATATTATGGAAATGGATTTAATTATATAGTTTCATAATCAAAGAGTTGGATATATCTTATTCCATTAATATCAATGGTACAAAATCTTTCTTGACTTGTTTAATTAATTTCATATTAGTTACACACCAAATACATTCTACATCACTGCGAGCATACATTTTCATGGTCTTTATCTATACACGATTCACGATACACAATAATAATAATCTCAAGTCTAAAAACCAATAAAAATGTTCGTAGATAGAAATATCCAATGACACATAAACATGTTCAATTCCAATTGATGATTATTTCCTCATTACCTCACTTCATATAAATCACCAAGTGAAAACTTCTTGAGAAAAAATCTTAATCTTTTATAAGACTCAAACACTCAATAGTCAAACATCATAAGTGTCTTGTTAAAAAAATGTTATCTAGATCATAAGATATGTGTTTTAAAATATTTTCATGGAATCTCTAAATTCTCATTATAGCATGGAACTGCTATAACCTTTCAGTGCTACAAATAATATAAAGATATTATCATATTAATATTATGTAAAATACCAATCATTATGTGATAAAATATTTATTAATATACCAATGTTTGAAATTACAAAGATAGTTGGTTCTAGGGAACTAAATCCAACAAAAAAATGCTACTAAAAAACCTTAGGGTAGCCAAGCCACAATAGTACTTCATCAAGACACTCAAAAATTCACTACCCAAACCTCACCTTCCCTACCCACCTCCTATGATTATTCCAACAAGATTTACCTCCATACTTGCTTTCAAAGTGTCTCTCGTATTGTAAAACCCACTAATATCTACATGAATGCATACTAAAATGTTAAGGAACTATTTTTTTTGTGATTTTCATGATACACCCATCATAAGTATTAAAAAATACCATGCCATATTTATAAATTATTACTATAGTTTTATTAAGATTAATTAAAACACGTTAAATATGAAGTTATAGATAATTTTATAATCTATAGTAATGAGGATAGAAACCAATAATAGATAAAAATTAAATACATCATGTATAATAGGATAGGAGAATACTATATTCCTTTATTCTTTAAATCTTAAATAAAAATACTCGAGTTTATAATTTCCTATACATGATAATAAAATGGTTTGATTGAAAGAAAAAATAATATATTATCACAAGTTAGTCAAAATGAATTTTAGAAATATACATTGTTGATTTCATGTCATATATAAGGGTGATTAACTTTTCAAACATGGATGAATCAACATTGTCTAGACTTAAAATATTAGGCTTGTTTAGGGACACATTTAATGAAGTTTTAAAAAATTGATTCCATTTTTATCTGCAGTTTAAGTGATATGGCCTATGAGTCCGCCCACATTTTTAATAAATCTTAAAACTAAAAAAATAAAAAATTATTATTAAAAATTAAACATAATTTTTATCACAAAAAATATAAATCTATACATATATTTATCATGTACTATTTAAAATTATCACCAATGGGATAATAGAATATTCATTATTATTGGGTAGCAACTTCATATTTTTATGATAATACAATAATATAATTATTCATTTATACCTCATGTCACCATTATCACCATCACATTTAGTCTTAATTGGTAGTTTTAGCCTCAAAATATGAAATTGGATTAGATATTTAGATTATTTAAAAAAATACTTCCAAATGGGGCAATAAAAATTTTAGTATAATTATTAATGTTGCTGGATCTATGAGAGAACTCTCTGAAAAATAATTTTTCAGTTTTTAAATTGAATTTATTATTTTAAAATGATTTATTAATCTTATTAAACTTATTTTTGGTTGAGAAAATCATTCCAGAGTTTTTCTTCTCTCTTCCAATTTGACTTTATATTTCTAGTTTAAAAAAATTGTGAATTCCTAGTATATGAGAAGGTGATGGATATTTATTATATGTTTTGTTTGTTTGTTTAATAATAGGTAGGTTTTGAAACCTTCATGTCACTGTGATATTTAAATATTATTTAATTTTGGGTCATTTTAAATTTTCTAGGTTTTTTGGGTAGCCCTATATGGTTTCTAGCCTAAGTAGTAACATACCAAAATTTGGAGTTGGGGATGTTCCATAGAGATCTGTTGGTGAGGTTATTTGTGTTTTTTAAGTGAGAAGTTACACCATGGAGGCCCAAGGATTGAGACCTTGGGTTCTGCCAGATTATGGGGATCCATATCATAGCATAAATGGTTATTTCATGGTGTTTTAGTGCTCATGTGGGGGGGGGGGATCTTATCCCAATTGAGGTACTCTACACCACAATTTTTTGGTTGTACCATAAAATTTTCCTGGTGAGGATCACCATGCCATAATCCCAAGAGTTTATGTTATGGTTGGTTCATACAAAGAGATGTTGCATCGTGGTGGTAGGCATTGTGCTATGAGGAACCCTATCCAGTTTTATAATTTTTGTGTTTTTTATCTTTTTTCCCCATCATCCTTTTATGGGTTTCGACCCCCCTTTATCCCTTCTTATTCATTTGTATTAGAGGAAATATCATAGGGCTTCTCCACTTCTCTTTCCTCATCTCTTAGATCCATCGATTCCAAATGGATTTTCGAGGTCAGTTCTTCCTTCTTATCCTCCCCTCCCTTCCCCCTTACACTCAATTTTTCTTCCTTATGGAAACCTAACTTTTTTTTGGGTTAATTTTGAGGTTTCATATAGATCTAATCATGGGGGTTTGGGTGTTTAGGGGTTGAATATAGTGTCTTTTTTCTCATTTGGGAATTCTCTATCGAAGGTGACATGTTGTGACTTATTTCTTCTTATATTTAGGTAGGTGTTTCTATGTTGTTCTTTTTTATTATATGTTATGATATTATTGGATTATTTAAAATGTTTTTATTTCCAAAATATAACTATATGTGATACTTTAATTTGACTTGAAGAAGTTTTCCAGTGGTTTCCACACTTGGAATAATGAAGGTTTTGGGTATTTCTTATTTTATTCTTTAATTTTTAAAAGTTTATGTATACTAAGTATTTGATAAAATGTTTAAGTGGTTTATAAAATAGAAAATTATATTTTAAAGATGTTCTTGGAAGGGGTTTCCATATAAATATTTTTATGTTTTCTAATGGATTGTTTGAAAAAATGTATGAAGTGTTATGAAATTGGTTATCCTTTTTATTATTTAAAAAGTGGTTTTAAATGATGGATTATTTCCAAAATAATTTCAACAAATTTTTTTATGATTCGATTTTGAAGGATATTTTAAAGTTTAGTTTAAAAATAATTTGACATCCTAAGCTTGTTTTTAAGGCCTATTTAGAGATTTATAAAAGGGTTCTCTTGATATATGTCATACCCAAAATTAATCCCCTTGATTGTTTTTCATATTCTTGTTCCCTATTGTAGTAATAATTTTAATATGATTAATTTTTTATTCATTGATGTGAAAATGGGTTGTTTCAGGAGAGGGTGTTGGAGGTGATATGAGGTTTACTTATTGTGTTTAAAATTATTATTTATATATGAGATTATCTCTTGATTTGATTATTCTCTCACCTCTATTGATTAATATCATGGGAGACTAGGTAGAAAATTAGAATATATAGATGAGTATTATAGTATCATAGATTACACATTGGATAGTGACCTAGATATGTATGTGTTTTACTAGGTAGTTGCTTATGACGCTTGGTCCATATTGGAAGTTGTTTATGGGATTCCTTTCTTACTTTTTTATATAATTTATCCCTTATTGGTTTATATAGAATTATTACATGGGTATCCTTTAGAAATTTGTTGATATATATATTTTTTCTTGTTTATTTTATTGTTTTTATTAATTTATGGTTTTAGTTCCTCATTAAACTATTCCAAAAATTGGCTTTTAAGGGTGTGTTTCTTTAAACATAAGTGATGTTTTCTTCAAAAAATTATTTGGAATTTTTTTTTTGAAAAGAGTAATAAAATAGAGTTGGTATTTATCAGGAGTTTAAAAATCCTCTTTTAATGAATTGAAAGGAACTTTACAGGAAATATTTTTATTCATTTCTTATTTAGGAATTTGGGATTTAATTTTAAATGCCATATGTTTTTAAAAAAAGGGTTTAACTTATTTTTGGAAAAAAGGGATAAAATGTGATTGTTTTCCTTATGTTTTCTTATATAAAAAACTTATTTTATAAATTATGTTAACACTAGCATTTATAGATTGTAAAATGAAAGGAATTATATAGACTCTATGTTGGAATCCTAACAATAACATTTCTCTCACACCTTGTATATACACTATTGTTTGCGTGTGTATCCATCTCTCATGTTTTCTCTCTAGTGCCCAGCCCTTGATTCCAGTTGGATGTTCATCTTGGTCCATTGATGTACATGTGGTTATGGTGAGTGACTTTGGGTCATGGGGATATGTTTGAGTGATGGAACGGGTTATGGTTTTATTTTTTGAGGTAGGTACACATCGTCCTACTCGACCATCTATTTTTCATGTATTTTAGTCTTTCATGTTTTATATGTGGGTGGGAACTCTAAATTATAGAGTCTCTTTTATTAAAAACAACTATTGTAAGATTTTATACTAGTGAAAACCAAAATGGAAGAAGTCTTCTAATAGATGTGATTTCCATGGTTGGTAATAAATGTTTTATAGACCATGTAAAAATCCACCAGGGGTAGATGAACAACCCAACCCACCCTTTAAAATGACAAAATATCCTACTTTAAATTAGGCTGAATACTCATCTAATAAAAAATTTTGATCCTCCGATGTTCTATATAGAGAGAAAGAAATATGGAATCATTACCCTTTCTTCCATGGATATAGGAAACCCTTTTTGAACCATGAAAATTCTTATGTTATTTGTGTTTTTCTTATCTATTTATTTTTATTTCATCATATAGGACTTTCCCTACACCAAAAAAGTGGAATCAAAGCCACCGAGTCAAAACGGTTTTGAAATGGAGTTTTATAGTGGCTGGAAAATTGAAGTCAGTTAGAATATATTTTTTGGAACCTAGATTCTTCAAGCCTTCATCTAGAAGATTCAAATAGTAAAAACAACATCATAAAAAGATTCAAAATGAAACCAATTGAGGTAGTCAAAATTTGGGTCAAACCTAGGTAGCTATAGTACCCCTTTGTTGGAGAAGGAGTTGTTCACATAAATGACTTTTCCAAAGGCATATCTGGTATTCCAAGTCAGTGTTTCATCATTAAAAGATCTCAACTGTTTATTTTTTTAACCATATATTGGTCAATAAATGTCTATTTTCACTGATATAGAATTCTATTTTCCATATTTTGACTATTATGAACACATCCTTATAGTTAAATTTTTGAGATTCTCACTACATGAATAGATAAAAATATCAATAACATGATTAAGATTTCTATTTTTAATTATGCTAAATAGAAACCAAAAATGGAATATATTTTTTATATTAATGATTGGTGGAAGCCCATAATGGAGACCACTAAACCCATTATAGTGAAATTGGAGGAATCTTTGGAAAGTATCCAATCCGATGAGAAGACTTATATGAGTACACCTCCAGTGGATGCGGAGTGGGTTTTGCTCAATATAAAGTGAACTACTCAAATCGTTCAGTGGATCAACAAGATTATCTTCTGAAAATTTACCAATAAGAATGATACTTATATTTTATGGTGAAAATTGGAAAATATGAGAACAAGGAAAACAATACAAAAAAATTGAAAAAGCTATCTTTTCAACCTAAAGTAAAAATATTGGAACAACATATCAGATCACATGAGTGAGTTATAAGGCATTTTTAATTAGTTAAATTACATGAAAATAATAGTTGATGATGATTTTTAGGAAATCTTGATGTTGATATCCCTACCAAAGACATGGTCATGTTAGTTAGTAATTCAGAACCTAATCAAAAGCTCACCGTTGAAATAGTGAAAGATAAAACACTGAACGAAGAGTCTGAAAAGAAGAACGAGGGTGAACACCTAAATTGTAGGCTCTTATAACTGAAAGACAAGGGAAATAGAAATGGTATGGAAGAAGTATAAGAAATGAACCTCATTATCAAAATCAATAAAGAAGAAAGTGATCCAAATCTAGATTGAGATATGACATGAAGTGGCATGATTGTGGTAAGCCCAAACAGTTCATCCAAGAGTGTTAGAAATTATAGTTAAAGTAGAGGAATCAGGAAGGTAACCTCCAAAAAAATGATGTTACAGTTATTAAGAAAGAGATCATTATTGTTTAGAAAGAGCATGTCAACCTTGAAAGCCAAGACATGATATGGGTGATTAATTCAGGAACCTCCAACCATGTCACTACTCGAAGAGATTTCTTCTCATCTTATACTTAAGATAGTTTTGGAAACAAGAAGATAGGAAATAAAATTTCATCCAAAATTGTAGGTATAGGTGACAATTTTTTGGAGATAGAAATTAGATATAGGTTACAATTGAAGGATCTAATAGCACAAGAGCCTTAACCGAGTTGGTGAGGACTCTCTAGGTGCATCCAAGAGACCTGAGATCAAATCTTTGTTGAGGAATATTTTTGGAGGGTTATTATAGCAGTACTGTAGAAGGCATTGTAGCAAGCACTGTAGCAGGCACTATTCGGTACTGTAGCAACAGGAACTATTCATCCATCTGGGCCTTCGGGCCACCGGTTTGGTCCTTGGGTCCTGCAAGGATTTTGGGCCACCCAAGGCCTTCGGGCCAATTGATTCTCAAGGCCTTAAGGACACATTAAGGCCTTAGGGACACCCCAATGCCTTCGGGCCACATGAATGCAGGTCCCAAACACACTACAAAAAAGGAGCAACCCCAGAAGAGGATTCAGAGCAGGTGCACTCACCAGAACAGAGCCAAATGGATTTTCAGAATGAGAGGGTATGGCTATTCCATCGGTACCAGCCTGTGCTTGCATGGGAAGCCTAGACAGACGGTCATGCAAAGATGGATAGCTATTATCAGGATGCAGATGCTGAGTAGGGACAGTTCCTTGTAGATAGTCTCGTTGAATTCCTTAAGACCTTCGGGTCATGTAATCTCATAAACCTACGGGCCATGTAAGCTCTGAGCCTACGGGCCTTGTAAGGGTTCCCCCTCATCCCTTTAAAGGGGGGTTATCAAAAATCAATAAAAATTAAGGCCTTTAGTCCATTCAAGAAAGGATATAATACATGTTCTTGATTTTCTCTTCAATCTCATATCCACAAGAATGGTTGACGATGATGGATATTTCAGTTCATTTGGTGATGGAAAATAAAAACTTATCAAACATAAAATGATGATTTCTAAGGAAATAAAAATATATCTATTTACCTCATTGATACCAAATCATGTGAAGAATAATTCAATCCCAGTAGAAAGAAATTTTCTATAGAATTGTGGCATAGATGGCTTGATCACATGAGTGAGGTGAATCAGAATACTCTCCTAGAATTATCTCTTTCCATGAATCAAAGGTACATATTTGGATACTTTTGTTAATTACACCATGGGAAAGTAACACCAAGTATCATTTCATTTTTATTTACCATCCAGAAAATAATTTTTTTTAGATTTGATGCAAACCGATGTCTGCATGATGAGCATCAAGTTGATGAGAGGTTCTATTTAGTTTGTGACTTTCATTGATGACCATTCTATAAAATTTTGGGATTTTTATTTGAAAACTAAAGATCATGTTTGGGATGTTTTCATGTAGTTTTATGTGAAGGTGGAAAGAGAAACAGAAATATGATTGATGTGTGTGAATGTATAAAATAGAGGTGAGTATTGGGGTCTATTGGAGGAATACTATGGAATTTTGGCAATGAGATGGAAAAATAACTACCAAATGAACCACATTATAATGGTGTTTCTCATAGGATGAATAGAATCATCAATGAGAGAGTTGGGTTTATTCTCTCAAATTAAAATATGTCAAACACATTTTGGGGGAGTAAATGAGGACTATAGTTGATCTTATCATCCATTTTATATTAGTTACATTGAATAATGATGTACTAGAAATTGTTTTGATAGATAAATATGTTTCATATAATAACTTTAGAGTTTTTAGTTAGAATGAATTTTTATAGATATCAAAAGTTTAAAGGGTAAAGTTACTGATGGAAAGGAAAAGTAATGCATCATTTTGAAATTTTCTCATGAGGTGTTTGGATACAGACTCCAGGATCTTATTATAAATAGGATCATTGGAAGAAAAGATGTGATATTTCTTAAAGATTATATTATTGAAGATTTTGATAATCTAGGAAACCCAAATTATTATAAATGTGAGGAAATTATAGTCTGTCTAGAACCTGTCACACCACCATCAATTCTAGATAATGAAGGAGAGATTCCAAACACATATGATACATCACCACCTAGTAATATGTAAAAATCTGATGATATGTCCCCATCATATGATATTTTGGAGTAGATCCAACCCAAAACATAGTTGAGGAGATTCTCTAAATAATGACAACCAAATTTTAGATACTCACCACTTGATTATGTAATGCTCACTAATGGAGGAGGGCCATATAGTAATGACGATGAAATCAGAAGTTAGAAAAATATGTAATAAAAATATTCCATGCAAGAGGAGATGTGATACTATAAAAGAACCATATATTTGATTTTTTTAAAGTTACCACATGGAAAGAAGTCATTAAATAAAAAGTGGGTGCATAGAATTAAAGGAGAAGATGGTAGTACACTACAATTTTAGGATGGTTTTAAAGGGGTTTATTCAGTAGAATGGTATTGACTTTGATAAAAAAATATCTTATGGTAGAAATGTATTATATTAGAGTTTCACATGGATTGAAAACTAGTATCAACTTGGGTATAAAAAAATATATGTTATGAATTCATTCTTATATAGTGATCTTGATGTGGATTTTTATATGGAGAATATAGAGCGATTTTAGGTAAAAGGTAAAGAAAACACATTTCATAAACTTAGGAAAAGTTTATGTGGAATGAAATAATTTCCAAGGAAATGGTACAGAAAGTTTGACTCATTTTTAAATAAAACTGAGTACAGGATAATGATTTCCAGCCATTGTGTTTTCATCAAATGATTTTATTATGGTGATTTAATTATTTTGTTGTTTTATATTGATTATATGACAATTATTGGAATATATATCACTAAGATTGACAGGTTAAATGATTTGAACAATAATTTTGAAATGAAATACTTAGAAACTACTCAGATTCTTGGTATGATGATTACTCATGATAGGAGGAATCATAAGAATGGGTTATCTCAAAAATAGTACATTTAAAAAGTTCTTAAAATATTCAGCATGAGTAAGGAGGAATGAGTTGGTACTCCACTTGTGAGTCATTTTAGGCTCACAACATGTCAAAGTCCATCAATTTAAAAGGATAAAGAAGACATGGAAAATTTTCCTTATCAATCAGTAGTTGGAAGTCTTATGTATGTTATGGTGTGAACCAGACCAAATATTTCTCATGTTTTGGAAAATATTATGTATGCAATAGTGTCTAATAGATTGGCAGTAAAATCGATATTAATGTATCTCTAAGGTACATCTAGACATTGTTTATTTTTTGGAAGTGATAATATTTTATTAAAATGATATGCAGATACATATATGGTTGAAAATATATACATGAGAAAATATATATTTGGATACCTGATATCATTAGCAGGGGGAGTTTTTTATGGTAATCACAACTTTAAAAGCGGGTTTCCTTATCAACCACTAAACCATAGTATATCACATTCACTAAAGGTTTCAAGGAGATGTTTTTCATGAATAAGTATCTATAATAGTTGGGATAGATTCAAGAGAATTGCATTCCCTATTATGATAGTCAGAACACTTGTTATCTTTGTAATGACACAATATTTCATTCCCAATCAAAAAAATCTACATGTGATATCACTTTATCCAAAATGTTTTTGAGAATATACACACCAATGATAATAATAAATACTTGTTGAAAAATATTCTAGAAAAATATAAGTTGGAAGCCTGTAAGGAGGTTTCAGGTCTAGGTTCAACCTCAAATTGATTATGAGGGGGAATTTGTGGGGGTCACTCCCAATTAGGGGGTATCTTTTTTGGAATAAAATATTATAGGAGTAGTTTCTTATAGAGGAAACAAAAATGGTGGAAGTATTCTGACACTAGTGATTTCACTATTGGAAACATAACCTATACCCATGGTTTAGAACTGTGGGAATAGCTCCTAAAACAATGGGTGTAGACTATACCCATAGTTTCATGAACTTTGGTTGATTAATCCATTGGTATATATCTATATCCATTGTTTCTAAAGAAACTGTGGGTATAGCCTATGCGATTTTATCATACCCATGGTTTTGGTTAAATCATGGGTATAGATTTTACCAAAAAAAACATATACCCATGGTTTAATGAAACATGGGTACAGATCCCTATCCCCATTTGGTAGTAACAACCCTTCTAGCCCATCTTGGACCTATAAATAAAATTAAAACCATTGTACACATTCAATGTAATAAATATATTGTATATTTAGCATTCAACCAACTGGTTGTATTAATTTTCAAACCATTTACAATACTATAACATACATATACATCCATACAACCAATCAATTCAAGTTATTAAAAAACATCCACATGTCTCTTTACTGCTAATTCAAAAATAGTGTGGATAAATATATCCCTCATCACCCACATCCTTATCCTCATTTCCATCAGAAACATCATCATCACCAAAAATATCATCTAGATAAATAACAACAACATCATCATCATCATCACCACCACCACTGCCATCGCCACCACCATCATATCAACTGCCACTAGGACCCTCATTGACATCACTTGGGGAATCATTTAAAGATATAATTGATGCCATATATGAATCAAAATTAGTATAATCCTCTTATGGAATTGATTGACTTAGAACTTAAAAATCTTTCAAGAAGTGTTTGATGAACAATTTACTTCTTTCTTGCTCCTGTAAATCTATTTTTTTGGCCTCATCTACTTCTACACGAGTGCTTTACAGCTCGGTGGTCTGAAAGGTTCTAGAGGATCCTGAAGAGGACCAATATCTATTGGTGGTGATGTTTTCCCCATTCAACATCAAACACTCACCTAGTGATCCTTGCCTAATACCAGACTCAAATTATCATTTGGCCTGAAGTTGTCATCTTCTTAATCATTGAGGGCCTCTAGGGAAGACTGTTGAAAATATAAACAAGATATTTAATTATGAATTACATATAAATATTTTAAATATAAATAACAAACTTACAATATTTTCTTGTTTTTTTATTTACTATACTTCCATCCTTTTTATTCCTAGTCGAGTAAAATAACTTTTCTCAAGGAACAAAACCTTCAATGCCCAATACTGCTTGCTGAAAATGATATTTATTGGTATAATACTAAATTGTGGAATAATATAAAATTAAAATACATAGAATAAATTAAAATTATAGCTATTGAATAAATCCATAAAATAAATAAGAATCTAAATATTCATTTAATTAGAAATTTAATACCAATGGGATAACATAAACAATACATACAAATTAACATTCTAAATATGGGTATGATACATATTCCTCTTGTATGTTCACTTGGTTATTTTGATCATTTGGTCATTAGGTTCATTTTTAGGATAGGTGTTTTGGTAAATTAGTAAATTGTCCAATTGTTCATTTGGAAAATTAAGGCAATTAGGCTAATAATTCCATTTAGTTTAATTATAGACCATATATTCCAATTATGTTATTTAGTCCAATTAGGCCATTTAGTTCAATTAGGAAATTTAGTCCATTTGGGCCAACTAGGCCAATTAGACCATTTAGTCTAATTAGGTCAATTATTTCATTTCATCCATTTCATCCAATTTAGGCTAATTAGGTCATTTAGTTGGTCAATTTTGGAAAATTTGGCCATTTATGCCATTTTAGGCCAATTAGGCTACTAATTTTGGAAAATTTAGGATAATTAGTTCATTTAGGCTAATTGATCATTAGGTCAATTTAGGAAAATAGGCCAATTGGGAGAATTAGAAATTAGGTCATTAGGAAAATTTTCCATTAGTCCATTGGTCCAATTGGCCATTAGACCATTAGGCCATTAGGCCATTAGGACATTAGTCCATTAGACCAATTGTCCAATTGGTCATTATTCCATTAGGCTAATTAGGCAATTGGCCATTAGGCCATTAGGCCATTATGAAAATTAGTCATTAGTCCATTGAGCCAATTGGTCATTATCCCATTAATACATTAGGGTAATTGGTCATTATGTCATTAGGACAATTTTCCAATTATGTCATTATTCCATTAGACCAATTTTCCATTAGGCCAATTGTACATTAGGATATTAGACCATTTGGTCAATTGGACAATTAGACATTAGGCCATTAGGCCAATTTTCCATTATGTCATTAGGTCAATTGGCCAATTTTCCATTAGGCCATTATTCCATTTGGCCATTAGAACATTATGTCAATTGGACAATTGGACATTAGGCCATTAGGACATTAGGACAATTGGACAATTTTCCCTTAGGTCATTAGGAATTTAGTTCATTAGGCCAATTGGTCATTAGTCCATTAGGCTAATTTATCATTACTCCATTAGTCCATTAGACCAATTGGTCATTAGGATAATTGGCCATTAGTCCATTAGTCCAATTGTCCAATTATCCATTAGGCCATTAGGACAATTTTCCATTAGGCCGTTAGGAAATTAGCCTTGTCGGATAATTTTCCATTAGGCCATTAATCCAATTGGTCAATTATCCATTAGGACATTAGGCCAATTTTCCAATTTGACATTAGGCCATTAGGCCAATAGAACAATTGGTGAATTGGCCATTATGCCATTGGGTCATTATGTAAATTGGCCAACAAGCCTTTATGCCATTAGGCCAATTGGAAAATTGGTCACTAGGCCATTATGCTAATTGTCCATTAGGCCAATTGGACAATTTCCAATTAGTCCATTATGTCAATTGGCTATTAGGCCATTAAGACAATTGGCCATTAGGAAGTTTTTCCATTAGGCCAATTTTGAATTGATCCATTAGTACATTAGGTCAATTGATGAATTTTCCATTTGTCCATTAGGCCAATTGGTTATTAGAAAAATTGTTCATTAGTCTAATTGTCCGTTAGACCATTTGGACATTAGTCAATTAGACCATTGGTCTAATTGGAAAAATTTTCCATTAGGCCATTATGATAGTTGGCCAATTGGTCATTAGGTTGTTAGGACATGTCACGGCCCGTCCCCTGGGGCCCGTGTCATGACTACCCCAAGCCTTCCATCTATAGGATAGGGGCTGGCGACTAGTATCGAAGGCATATTCCCTAAAAATGGGAAGGAATTGCCTTTACAACTTGTAAACACATGCAACTAAACACACAACAAGATATGAAATCAAGTAAACTGAATTGTAAACAGAGTGAGTACAATAAGTAAAAGGTAATAGAATACAAGCCCAACTAGAAAGTACAAGAAACTAAAAGAACAAATAAACTGGAATAGCTCCTTTGATCACCTAGAAAGGATCCTACCTAAAGGGTGGGTACAGCTCTCAAACGGTCGTCTCTTCGGTATGCCTCGTCTAAGGTCCACCTTCAAGCTACCACCAGTCCTGGTACTCTCATCCTCAGTCAGCGCAGTCCATCGTCTGTACCAAACACAACGAGGTGAGGGAATATCCCATGCAAGGGTGAGTATAACAATACTTAGTAGGCACCCCAAGACCCTCAAGGTCTCACAAAATCCAAAAAGGATAAACTACAAAGCATTAAATCAACTAAAAACCCAACTTAGGTATATGCTCATACATATACTTAAGTTATCAAGTATACCCATCTCAATCATGAGGAAACATAGAGTCCAACTCAAAATCCCAAATCTCAATTGTTCCATAAAGGAAGGAATACCATGAAGGTAAGTACCACACAGGTACGCCACCAAAAATATTACCATAGAGGTACTGACTCAGCTCACACCAGGTATTTATTTGGTACAGTAGTAGAGATGATTAGATGTAACTACTGAATCATCTTACTCTATTAAGAGAAAAACCCAAGAAGGATCCCTAATCATCATTATACCCACGGAGAATCGTAGTACATCGTCACACCCACACAGGATCCTAGTACCTCGTTAGTACGTCGTCAGACCCATATAAGATCTCTATGAGCTGACCCACACATGATCGCTCAGTGCTAACCCACACAGGATCACTCAATGCTGACCCACACAGGATCGCTCGGGGTTTACCCACATAGGATCTCTAGGGGATGACCCACACAGGATCACTCGGTACTAACCCACATAGGATCTCTAGGTTCTGACCCACATAGGATCTCTTGGTGTTGACCTACACAGAATCACTATTAAATCTTCACATCACAGCCAGCTACTGGGTTCCTGCACTAAGCCTTATCGTCTCCAGGAGGCTCCACTCCTCAAGCCACTGGTCGATACTAAAACTTCCAAAAATTCCCACAAAGAAGTATATCAAAGGACCGCCACATCATAGGGGTTTCAATGCAACAAACGGTGCGTCAATTGGACGCTCAGCCTGTAAGTTGTTAGAATTTTTAGTCTTGAGGGACCGGTTGGATTCGTGTTCAATCCAACCCTAACAAACCCCTACATTATCCAAATCTTAAATGGGGTATACCAAAGGTACCTTCTCGCTCCAAGGTTTCCAGTGCCACTAACGGTTAGTCAAACAGACACCTGGTGCCAAAGTTATGGTCGAAAGACCGTAAATGGGTCAAAGTGGGTATGGGTCTGGTCAGACCCGGTCAGACCGACTCGGCATGACTCATCATGGGCCAACCCAATTTGGGTCGACCCGGCCCGACCCGCTGGACCACTCTGGGTGGCCTGGCCCACGCTGGGCGGCCCGGCCTGGGTGGCGCGGGGCGGCACAGAGGCCATGGGGGCCGCAAAGGCTGCGGGAGCCACGGGGGCCATGGGGATGTGAGGAAGCGAAGGTTGTGGAGGCCGCGAGGTGGTAGAGTCCATGGAGCAGAGGGTTCCATGAAGGTCACGGGGCGGCGGAGGTCACGGAGCGACAGGGTCCAAGGAGGCCGCGTAGCGGCGGAGGCCACGAACACCGCGGGGCGGTGGAGGCCACGGAGTGGCAGGGGGGCTATAGTGCGGCGGTCCGCCGCGGCTGTCCAGATGGCCAACCATACTCTCCAAGTGGTGCGGTCATGCGCTGCGCCTTCTTCGGCGGACGGTTTAGCCGACTGTTGTCCTTTCATAGTTGTGGCACAAAGCTGTCTTCTTTCATCGCGAAGAACACACCAATAATAAAGAACGACAAAGGGGTCGAGCCATGTTTGTTTTGCCTGCACCCTCTGCGTTAGAGCAGTAGCGAGTGGCTCAACAAAAACCTTGAATGAAGAATGTCAAACTCTACAACCCCCGACAATGATTATTACCAAACCCGCAGAAAAAGAAATCATATGCGGATCAACTAGTTAGAGAGTTGATTCATGTTATTTATTTAGAAGGGAAGAACATGGGAATCCATAATCACACATAATAAAAACCCTACCTCGGAGATTTTTTGATTGAGGTCATGAGGAATGAGACGATGTTATTGGGGATAGACAGACGTCGGTGATGTCGGTGTTTCCTTGATCATTGGTTTGTTGTCATGGAATACATTCCTCATTGAAGAGAGCATACTTCATTTGGGAGTTCCTTCTTCATTGGAGATTGTGTTCTTCGTTGCAGAGAATAATCCTCCAATAGTTATCCTCTCCTAATTCCACCAAAATGTGAAATAGTCAACTTGTTAATTTAAGTTTATCAAAATAATTTAAGTTAGCACAATAAATATTTCATAATTAATGTAATGTGTTGGCACCATTAATTAGATCATTTAATTATCTCAATTAAAGGGATTTGTGTTGGCATAATTAAAGTTGGAGGAGTTGAGAGTTTTTCTCTCATTAAAGGGGTTCGGGTGGTCCTCGACTCTCAATTAAAAAAGGGGGTTAGTTCAGGTGGTCCCCACCTCTTAACATACACATGGGAGGTTTAGGCTCGGGTGGTTCCCACCACCATAACCCATGTTTAGGGTGTTTCTAAAATAAAAATGTTAGACAATTATATTTTATTTAATTCTTTCATGAAAAGTGAAAAATTTTATCTTTCACTCTCAACCCATTGTGGTCGAGATGATGGTCTCCTTAAGCGAGTACTGGTGTTGCGAGTTCAACGGTGCCCTCAGATTTCAATTCCAAGAACCGGTTTAAAAGTTACAAAAAACCGCTCGCACGTTTACTAAACGTACCTGAAAAAAAGTTCAGAAATTCATTCCGGGCACACCGGGCCTCAGAATCACACACGGTCAATATTTACAGACTTGTAAAATTCCCATATAATTAAAAAAATTACATGTAATTTCCAGGTCATTAAATTCTTCCAACCTCAGGGCTTTGTGTCCCTGAAGGCCACATCACAAAACTAGGAAAACAAGTGGGGGTACTGAGCACGAATCTTAGCCTCTCGCTCCCATGTTATCTCCTGGAGGTTCTCGTGCTACCATTGTACGCGCACCAAAGGTATCGATTTCCCATGAAGGACTCTCTCCTTTCGATCCTCAATCTCCACAGGAACCACTATAAACTTCTCCCCATCATCGATGTCCATCTTGTCATGGTCGATGATGTGATAAGGGTCGTGCACGTATCTCCTCAGCTAGGATACGTGGAAGACGTCGTGCACTCGGTGAAACTGAGGGGGAAGTGCTAGGCAGTAAGCCACCTCTCCAACTCTGATGAAGACCTGGAAGGGTCTAATGAACCTCGGAGATAACTTACCACCCTGGACAAATCTCTGCAAACCTCGTCGAGGTAAGACCCATAGAAAGACACGGTCTCCATCCTCGAACTTCATAGGTCTCCATCTTCTGTATGCATGAGACTTCTACCTACTTTGTGCAGTCTTCATCCACTCCTGGATGATCTGCACTTTCTCTGTTGTAGCCCGTACCATCTCTGGTCCCACTAGTGCTGACTCCCCTAGGTCAGTCCAGCATAAAGGTGATCTGCAAGGTCGCACTTACAATGCCTCAAAAGGTGTGATCCCAATGGTGGAGTGATTGTTGTTGTTGTATGCAAACTCCACCAAAGGAATGTGATCCTCCCAGCTGCGACCGAAGTCAAGGAAGCAAGCATGTAGCATGTCCTTTATGGTCTGAATGGTCTACTCAGTTTGGCCATCCATCTGAGGATGGAAGGCATTTCTCAAATGAATTTGTGTCCTAAAATACTCCTTCAACCCCTTCCATAACTGTGAAGTAAAACGTGCATCACGATCGGAGACAATCGTCGAGGGTACTCCATGTAGCCGCACAATCTCATGCACATAGAGTCATCCCAAGATCTCTACTAAACCCTGCTCTCTAATCAGTAGAAAGTGGACTGAATTGGTGATTCAGTCAATGATCACCCAAATAGAGTCATTAACCTTGAATGTACGTGGAAGTCCTGTCACAAAGTCCATGGATATCCCATCCCACTTTCACTAGGGGACCTCCAAAGGCTGAAGCAAGCCTGCTGGTACCTTATTCTCCACCTTTACTTACTGACAAGTGAGGCACCGAGAGACAAACTCTGCAACTTCTTTCTTTATTCCTGGACACCAGTGCTATCAATGGAGATCCTGGTACATCTTTTCCACTCCTAGATGTACTGCTAGAGGGTATGTGTGGAACTCCCTAATCACATCCTCCCAAAGAGACATTGGTACCATGGTACGTCCTCTGAAGAGGATGACATGCTCCCCACCTTTAGAAAATCCATCAAGTTCCTGTCATGTAGATATCTGAGCACGTCGAGCCTCGCATTCAGCGTCTCCACGCTATACCTCCCTGACTTGCTGAAGAAGTGGGGGAGTGACTGTAAGATACTGATGAAAAGATTCTCCATCCCAATCCGCAAAGGATATCTACAAAGTGGACAGTTTCTATATCTCCTCACCAAGCATTTGTATACCAGACCTCCTACTGAGTGCATCTGATACAACGTTCCCCTTCCTAGGAGTATAGACTACCTCGAATTCATTGTCCTGGAGGAACTCAATCCAATGTCATTATCTCAGGTTCAGGTCCTTCTGAGAGAATATGTACCTGAGACTCTTGTAATTATATTAGACTGTAAAATGCTCTCCCATCAAGTAATGTTTCCACATATTCAAGTAAAATACCCCTGATGCTAACTCTCAGTCATGTGTAGCATAGTTTTACTCATGTTGTCTTAGCTATCGAGAACCGTATGTGATCACTGCTCACTCCTACACCAGGAAACATCTGAGACTGTTCCATGATTCATCACAGTAGACTATGTACCCTACACCCTCCTTTTGAAGCCTCAAGATGGGGGCACTAGTCAGCCTCTTCCTCAGCTCCTGAAAACTCCGTTGGCATCTCTCCGACCACATAAAGGGTTGCCCATTCTTTGTCAATGCTGTTAGTGGTGCTGCGACTCTAGAGAAATCTATCACAAATATCCATAAGTATCTATCCAAACCTAGGAAACTTTGTACCTCCATCACAATCCTAGGTGGCTCCCAAGCAAGTACCACCTCAATCTTTGTTGGATCTACTGCAAATCTATCCTCCGATATGACATGTCCTAGAAAGTGAACCTCTTGGATCCAAAACTGGCACTTTGAGAGCTTACCATAAATCCAGTGCTCTCAGAGTGTGTCCAGTACTACCTAAAAATGATAGGCATGCTTCTCCTCAGTAGACAAGTAGATCAGAATGTCATTGATGAAGACGAATATAAAGTGATCAAGGTATGGATGAAAGATCTTATTCATGAGTCCCATGAATACTACTGGAGCATTGGTTACATCGAATGGACTAACCAAGAACTCGTAATGGTCGTACCGACATCTGAAAGTCATCTTCTGCACATCCTCGTCTCATACTCTGAGCTGGTGATAGCTTGATCTGAGGTCTATCTTCTAGAACCATTGTTATTCCTTTAACTGATCAAAGAGGTTGTCAATCCTCAGAAGTGGGTACTTGTTCTTCACGGTCACCTGGTTCAGGCGCCGATAGTCAACACAAAGTCTCAAGCTCCCATGCGCCTTCTTATAAAACAAAATTAGGGCGGACTAAGGAGAAACACTGAGTCGAATGAATATTTTCCCCTACAAGTCCTCTAGTTATACCCGCAGCTCACGAAGCTCCGCAGGATCCATCTGATACGCTGGTGTAGATATCGGTGCCATCTCAGGTTATAAGTCGATGTAAAATTCCACCTCTCTATGAGAATGTTGACCTAAAACATCATTAGGGAAGACATCCGCGTAGTGGTCCACCACTACAGGATAGCTTGGACTCTCCACATCTACCGCTCTAAGTGTAAGGCTAGTCAACTAATGAGTGATCAGCTGCACTCACCTCTAGGTAAGTCCATCCTATGCTGAAAAGGCTCCCTTCTCACCGGTGAAGGTAAACCTGGTCTCATCCATGTGGACACAACGCACTTTGTACCTAATACAATCAATCTGAGTATGGACTGTAGATAACCAGTCCATACCCAAGATGACGTCGTAAGGCCTCGATGCCACTACTAGGAGATCCCAGCCGAAGCTCTCTCCTCCTAGATTAAGCTCACACTACTGGCACCAGTGTGTAATCATCAAATCCACTCCTATAGGACTCTCTATCTGTAAGAATCGAACCAACATCTTCATCGGAATCTCTGAGCTCTAAACGAGGGCAGTGGAAATACAAGAATGAATGGAACATGTGTCTATAAGTACTACAGCTATGGTGGAGTAGACATAGATCGTACCTCATATCATCTCTGGAGTTCCATGGTCGTAATCCTCAACTTCCTGGAGATAAGCTCTCCCTTTTCCTCCAACTCCTTGTGGTCAGGGTGGACCACCTAGTGGTGGTGGTGGTAACATGTCGAATCATCGCCCACTGCCAGCTACACGGCCAGCTCCTATGCCCCATCCATCTGCTCCCTGCGGACCTCCTCATTTGAACCTATGTCTCTTCTTGGGTGGTCCTTTGATCATCTACTGATCATCCATACAGTGGGTCAGACAATCATGAGTCATGTGACCCTACCTGCCACATGCATAACATTTCCCGCTCCTGGAATGACTGGCTCTGTCTCGGGTGCCCCACACAACTGACCCTGAATCATGTGGTCGTCCACCTGTAGGTCTAGTCCTCTTAGACCTCTGTGAGATCTGTCTGCTGCCAGCTGCAGAAGACTTCGCTACGTGACAACTCGTGGTGGGTCTCGCTGCTGGTGACTACTCAGAAAGGAAACTCTCCACTAAGAGGGCTCTATCTAACACCTCCTCTTATGTCGGGATGCTAAGAGAAATCATAGATGCCCTGATCTCCTTCCTGAGTCACTTATCAAAGGTTTGGGCCCTGAAGAATGGGTCATTCACCATATCAGTGGTGTAGCATAATAGGTCGATGAACCTTGCTGAGTACTGAGCCACAGTCATACTTCCCTACTGAAGATAAAGAAGCTCCTATATGTGCACTGTGTGAAGAGTCGCTGGAACAAACTCTGCCCGAAACAGGCTCTCAAAGTCTGTCCAGAGAAGCGTCACCTTGTTATGAACCTGGAGCATCAAGCTACAACATCTGCCTACTGATTCCTGTAGTAGACTGGCATCAAGGATCACCATGAGATTAGCTGGTGTCCCTACCAGTTAGAAGACTCTCACTACAGCCTCTAGCCAATCCTTAGCTGCCGGTGGGTCCATCTCTCCCGTGAAAATGGGTGGCCTCTAGCGTTGGAACTCGTCCAACGTGCTCAAGCGGCAGGCACCATCTGTTGCTGGGGCTGGTGGCATCGGTGGCCCAACGGGTAATGGTACTGTTGGGGCCTTCGCTGGTGCCTCTACTGGAAAAGGGCCCTCACCGAAGCCTCATCGCTCGGTGGGATATCAGTGCATAATATATCTGTAACCCTAGTTGGCTATCTGTGTGGAGGCATCCTGAAAAAAAACAGGTGCACCACGGTCAAAAATTTATACTTGGTGAGCTGACTCAAAGAGATCACAAAGAAAACTCTTCAAAACACACACGTAATCAGTTTTTTCGTGCCCTGAATCAGAAATCAGAAATCAGAAGTTAGGGTCCTGGTGTATGGATAAATCGACCGCCACACCAGCACTAGATTCCCTAAATTGATAACCACACACACTACACTTAACACTATTATCGTTAAAAAGAAATATCATAGTCCTATGTTCTACGGTAGAATTGACTCCTCTGATACCAATTTTTCATGACCCGTCCCCCGGGGCCCATTCCGTGACTACCCCAAGCCCGGATTCCATAGTCTAGGGGCTGGCAACTAGCACCAAAGGTGTATTCCATAAAACTAGGAAGGCATTGCCTTTATAACCTGTAAACACACGCAACCAAGCACACAGTAAGATACGAACTCAAGTAAAATGAATAGTAATTAGAGTGAGTACAGTAAGTAAAAGGGGCCATAATACAATACCAACTAGAAATTACAAGAAACTGAAAGTACAAATAAACTGGAACAACTCTTATGATCACCTTCCAAGGATCCTACCTGAAGGGTAGGTACAACTCTCGAACAATCGTCTCTATGGTAGGCCTCGTCTAAGTTCCACCTCCAAGCTACCTCCAGTCCCGGTACTCTCGTCCTCAGTCTGTATTGTCCATCATCTACACCAAACACAATGAGGTGTGGACATATCCCATGTTGTGGTGTGTATAATGATACTTAGTAGGGACCACGAGACCCTTAAGGTCTCACAAAATCCACAAAGGATAAACCACAAAGGATAAACCACAAAGCATTAAATAAACTGACAACCCAACTTAGGTATATGCCCATACATATACCCATGTTATCAAGTATACTAATCTCAATCATGAGGAAACACATTGTCCAACTCAAAATCCGAAAGCTCAACTATTCCACAAAGGAAGGAATGCCACGAAGGTAAGTACCACATAGGTACGCCCCACAGAAGAATACCACAAAGGTACTGACTCAGCTCACACCAGGTACTTCTTAGGTACAGTATTAGAGATGGTTAGATGTAACTATTGAATCATCATACTCTGTTAAGAGGCAGACCCACGAAGGATCCCTAATCATCATCAAAATCACGCAGGATCCTAGTAAATCATTAAACCCACACAGGATCCTAGTACCTCTTCATTACGTCATCATACCCACATAGGATCTCTAGGTGCTGACCTAAACAGGATCGCTCGGTGCTACCCCACATAGGATCGCTTGGTGTTGACCCACACAGGATCACTCATACTGACCCACACAGGATCGCTAGGTGCTGACCCATACATGATTTCTCGGTGCTGACCCACACAGGATCGCTAGGTGCTGACCCACACAGGATCGCTCGGTGCTGACCAACACAGGATCACTAGGTGATGACCCACATAGGATCACTCGTTGTTGACCCACACAGGATCGATATTCATTCTTCATATCACAGCCAGCTACTGGGTCCCCACACTAAGCTCCCTTGTCTCCAGGAGGGTCTCCTCCTCAAGAAACTAGTCAATACTCCAAATACCACAAAGTCCCATTAAGAAGTATTTTAAATTACCGCCACATCATAGGGGTATCAACACAACAGACGGTGCGTCAATTGGGCGCCCGATCTATAAGTTATTAGCCTTTTTAGTCCTGAGGGCCCAGTTGAATTTGTGCTCGATCCAACCCAACCATACCCCAACTTTATCCAAATCTCAAATGGCGTATACCAAAGGGACCGTCTCGCTTGAAGATTTCCAATGCTGCTGATGGTTTTTCAAAGGGACGCCCGGTGCCAAAGTTATGACCGAAAAGTGTAAATAGGTCGAAGTAGTTCTGAGTCCGGTCCAACCCGATCGGCCCGACCCAGCCTGAGCTGGCCCAGTTTGGGTCGACCTGACCCAACCCGTTGGGTCTGGCCTGGCCTGATGGGTGGCGCGGAGGTCGCGGGGGCCGCAAAGGCCATGGGGTCCGCAGAGGTCATAGGTAAGCGGAGGTCGCAGAGGCTATGGGGTGGCAGAGGTCACGAAGCGGCAGGGGTCGCGGAGGCCGAGGTGCGGTGGAGGCTGCAAAGCGGCGGGGGCCATAGAGGCATGGGGGCGGCAGAGGCTGCCGAGCAGCGGGGGCCGCAGAGGCTGCGGGGCAGCGGAGGCCATGGGGCGGTGTGGGGCCACGGAGCGGTGGTCCACCGAGGCTGGCCGGATGGCTAGCCATCCTCTTCGTGCGGTGCAGTCATGCGCTGCCCCTTTACTGGAAGCCGATTTGGCTATCTGTTGTTCTTTCATCGTCGTAGCACAAAGTAATCTTCTTCCATCGCGAAGAACACACCAATAATGAAAAACGGAGGAGGGGTCGATGCCATGTTTGTTTGGCCCACACCCTCTTTGTTAGAGTGATAGTAAGCGGGTCAACAAAAACATTGAATGAAGAATGTTAAACTCTACATCCCCCAGCAATGATTATTCACAAACTAAAAAAAAGAAATCATCCGCAGATCAACCAGTTAGAAAGTTGATCTATGTTCTTTGTTTAGAAGGGAAGAACATGGGAATCCATAATCACACATAATAAAAACCCTACCTCGGAGATTTGTTGACAGAGGCCGTGATGAAGAAGACGATGTCATTGGGGATAGACGTACTTTGGTGATGTCGGCGTTTCCTTGATCTTCGGTTTATTGTCATTGAAGATGTTCCTCATTGGCAAGAGCATTCTTTATTGGGGAGCATGTTCTTCTTTGTAGAAGGTGTTCTTCATTGGAGAGAATAATCCTCCAATAGTTCTCCACTCCTAATTCCACCAAAATGTGAAATAGCCAACTTGTTAATTTAAGTTTATCAAAATAAATTATGTTGGCACAACAAAGTTGTCATAATTAATGTACTCCATTGGCACCATTAATTAGCTCGTTTAATTAGCCCAATTAAATGGATTTGTGTTGGCATAATTAAAGATGGAGGATTTTAGAGGTCTTCTCTCATTAAAGGGGTTTGGGTGGTCCCCGTCTCTCAATTCAAAAATGGGGTTAGTTCAGGTGGTCCCCACCTCTTAACATCTACAAGGGAGGTTTTGGCTTATGTGGTTCCCACCACTATAACCCATGTTGATGGGGGTTTTTTAAAAAAATTAGACATTTTTATTTTATTTAATTCTTTCATGAAAAGAAAAAAAATTATCTTTCACTCTCGACCCACTACGGTCGAGGTGATGGTCTCCTTAATTGAATACTGGTGCTGCGAGTTCAACGGTGCCCTCATATTTCAATTACGAGCACTGGTTTAAAAGTTACAAAAACCTTCTTGCACGTTTACTGAACGTACCCGAAAAAAAAGTTCAGAAATTAATTCTAGGCCTCAGAATCACGCGCCGTCAATTTTTGCAGACTCATAAAATTCCCATATAATTAAAAAAAATTGCATAGAATTTTTGGGTGTTTACAGGATAATTTTCCATTACTCCATTAGGCCATTAGGTCAATTTTTTATTAGTCCATTAGTCTAATTGGATAATTAGGACATTATTCCATTAGGCTAATTGTCCATTCGACCATTAGTCCATTAATTCAATAGGTCATTAGTCCAATTTTCCAATTGGTAATTTTTCCATTAAGGCATTAAGCCATTAGAACAATTGACCAATTCTTCATTAACTCATTAGGCCATTATTCCAATTGTCCATTAGGCCACTAGGACAATTGGTTGTTAGGACATTAGGCTATTAGTCCATTTGTCCATTAGGACATTATTCCAATTTTCCATTGGGCTATTAGGCCATTAAGACATTAGGCCAATTGTCCAATTGGCCGTTATTCAATTAATTCATTAGTCCATTAGACCAATTAGCCATTAGGAAAATTGACCATTATTCCATTAGGCCAATTGATCAATTTCCCATTAGTCCATTAGGTCAATTTTCCATTATTCCATTATTCCATTAGTCCAATTAGCTAATTTTCCATTACAAAATTTTCACAATTGACCAATTTTCCATTAAGACGTTAGTCCAGTAAGCTAATTGGCTAATTGGTTATTAGTCCTTTAGTCTAATTAGCCAATTTGACATTAGGCCATTAGGCCATTAATCCATTAGGGAAATTGAACAATTCGCCAATAGGCCATTAGGCCATGAGGCCATTGGGACAATTGTCCATTGGTCCATTAGTCCAATTGGTCATTAGGATAATTGGACATTATGACATTAGGTTGTTAGGACATTAGGCCGTTAGTCCATTGAGTTGTTAGTCCATTAGTCCAATTGACCAATTTTTCATTAAGCCATTAGTCCAATTGGTCATTCGGCCATTAGGTCATTAGGCCAATTTTCTAATTGGACATTAGGCCATTGGGCCATTAGGCCATTAGGAAAATTTTCCCTCAGGCCATTATGAAAATTGGGAAATTGGAAATTAGTAAATTTTTTCAATTGGACGTTAGGCCATTAGGCTATTGGGCCAATTGGCCATTATGCCATTAAGATAATTGGCCAATTTTCCATTAGGATAATTGGCCAATTTTCCATTAGGCCATTTTAATGGGGTATTTCAAAAATTATATTAAAGTTATTAATGATAATAAAACTTAAATTTTAGCATCCAAATATAACTAAGTAACAATATAAATCTAGATATTATTTCTATTCATATTAAAGTACTTGGTGATTCTCATGCTCGGGTATTGTAGTGTGCCCCAAAGTGTGCAAATACATCATTGAATCTTTTTTCTTTTTTTCCTAACACATCCTAAAAAAAAAATTCAATAAAATTAATAACAATTAAATTTTATATAAAAACCATTAATGATTATGAATACATTAAACTCATCACTCTTCCAATACGCAATCATTCTTTGATATTGTGTTGTTAGAAAATTAGTGAATATTGGTACACCCTCTAAATCAGAACTGAATCTAGTCCTCCAACCAATATATAAAACATGATTATATGATCACTAGAACTCCCCATGATCCATCAAAATCACAACCTTGGAATATTCTCTATTTATAAAGTTAAACCGACCATACAATGAACATGTTAATTAATATAAATACAAAAATGATGTAAATATAAATTTAAAAAAAATCTTACCCATATCACTACCCTTTATTTATCCTTGATGTCATTATTGGTATGTCTCCATGAGACTGGTTACACTGTAATGATATCATTGTACTTGGATAAAGTTACTATAAAACTTCTACACTACCTAAAATTTTTACCTTTCATCTAATTTTCTTCATTGTAATCCACCATTATTTGTGTTTGGCGATTCCAGGCTTCCCGCATATGGGTGCACCCATGTCGCCTACTAGAAGATCCCATTGAATAAGATAAAAGGAAAAAAATATGAATTAAGTCGTGGAACAATAGGACAAAAATGATGTGATGTAATTTGATGCACTTATAGTAAAAAAAATAATGCAGGCTACTGTAATGAATATATGGGATGTCTTGAATCAGTAGCCTCTAAAAGATGTGTTTGTTCTGATTCATTCTCTAGGTGATCTGTATGAATTCTAGTGGAAGCTCAAGTGAAGAAATAATAAGATTGTGGATGGATAATATGAAATGTATGTGGCATTAACATGGTAGGATACAGGTAGTACGGTTGGGTACACATCAAAGGATATGAATATGGTAAAGGTGGAACATCCTTGGAGGTGGTGTAGACATGTTATGAGAAGAAGAGGCTAAATGAGATGATGATGGAGACATGGGTGGGAAAATACCTGGAGGCTCAAGCATAGGATGGAAATTTGTGGTGTATGGGGTTTCCATTGCTGGGTCAGGGTGGGAATGGGTACAAAGGGTACTCCATCTTGGTCTAGGAACACCCCCGCTCAGACCCACTCTAGTAGGATGAGTGGGATTCAACTCTGGTTCAACTAAATTTCCCAAAAAAACTCATAAAGAATATGAACATGAAATTATATGTAATGTAGAAGAAAAATATTAAAATTATTATACTCCCTAAGGGAAGAAGAGGAGGAAGACCATGCTCACGCATCTATCGATCAGAATCAAATAATCGCTTCCTTCAAACTTCTTCATTATTTTTCATAATCTGCATAAGAATTAATTGTTCATTTTTTTGAAATTTCTTTTAAAAATATGCATTAAAATTAAAAGTCAAAAAAGTCATAAATAATTTCATAACATGTTTTAGTAACAATAATTTAAAACCAAGTAATACATTTTTTTAAACCTAATTTTTTAAATTGAAATAAATATAATTAAATGAAATGAAACCGATAAATACTAAAACAAACATATCATTCCAAAATGAAACTAAATTAAAATAATTATATTAATACCAACTTAAGAATTGCACATTAAGGTAAACTGAATAAACTGAGAATATATATGGTTTCTTCTATATATTACCCACTACTAATTTAGGTTCAAAATCAACTCTCACAATGGGAAAAAATGAGGGATCAAATGAAATATTTTGGACAACACTAATGGGGGAATAAATGGTTCCAATTTCATACCCAACATCATAAAAAATGTCTTGGGATTAATTCATTAATGACACCATAATCAGTTCTTATATGATATTTCACATAAAACACTTATTTTTCCATTGATACCAAAATTCATGGTTCATGTATCAAGGAATTGACTCATGTCAATGGATCTGAATCCAAAATCATCAATAAATGTACCATGTTTCATCATTTAATCAAAACATTTACATTTCATCATAGTGACTTGACCATTAGAGTAGTAATACAAAAAAAATTATCCTCTCAACAAATCAATAATAAGACACATTTTCATATCAAGGCTTACTATCTGATGCACTGGGATAACAATCCATTATTACAGTTAACATAACTCCATCATTTTGTGTTCTCATTTTCACCACTCAATCAGTTGTAACAAATTTATACCCCTTTATTAGTAAATATTTTCATTCACAAACCAAATAATTGAGACCAAAATCCAATTCTCTTAATTATTGATAAATATAGTCAACAGGTAAATTTAATTCCTGAAAATATATATGTATAATACAATTAAATTAATATCTATATTTTATATTAATTAAAATAATGTTCATACCTTTGATTTTGACCAAATAGGAAACTCCTGTCTATGAACTCCTTCTTAAAGGAAAATATCACTAAACCCTAATTATAATTTTTTTTATGCTCCATATATAAAATGATAATAAAATTTTAAGGTATATGTGAAATTAAATAGTATGAGATAACATATAAATATTTAAATTACTTGATATAGTCATAAAACAAATCGCAGTTAAACAATACTTTCTAATGTTCCATATACCACTCTTCAAGGCTCAATGTAGCCAATGTATATAAACCAATAATTCCTCCTGTGTGGTGAAGAGATAGAAGTGAGGGCTAAATTTCTCTATAATTCTCATATTCATTTCTTATTGGATGGTTATTCATTATGCTCACATTAGAAAAATTCCTTTAACAAAAATTCATACATTCTTGAGGAAGAAAACCTCTCATAATATAACCTTTAGAATGATTCTTTTTTGGACATAATATTTCATTATACACATATTTATTTCAGTAGGAAACATCCAACGAATGTAACAAGTCCACCAAGAAGTTTTTTATTTTGAAGATGAACTTTTAAATGAATCGTGAAGGTGAAAAATGATGGAGGAATTTTTTTTCCAACTCACACAAAATTAATAGTGAAACTTGATTTATTTTTATCAAGAAAGACATAAATAACCTTTTAGAACATGGATCTCTAAAAAAATGGTACAATAGAATCATTTTCACCCTTGTATTATTAGATAAAATTATTTCATATTGCTATTGGAATCAATTCATGAAGAAGGATGTGATAATCATGAGTTTTTAGGGATTTTAGTTTCAAATCCCCTCTATTAAATCATTTAGATATGTTTCTAGAATAACCATCACAAACCTTTATATTATCTAATACTTACAGAAATTGATTTTCCTCTAAATTTTTTATCACATAAAAAGCACAATGAATTTTCCATTTTTTTTCACTGATACACACATGATGTAGTTCTGGTTGAATACCCCAATCAAAAAAGTCTCGACGAGATCAGAAGCCATCTTTGGGATACCCCTTGATATTTAGAAGAATTGAAAGAAACCTTTCACATATATTTTTCTCAATGTTCATTAATTATAAACAATGAGGTAAAAAATTGGTAGACAAATATAGAAACTCAAAAAATACACTTCTCTTTTTCTAATTGTAAGTGGATTCAGTGTCAACATTCTTTATCTTTTTAGATTTCATCTGACCTTTCCCTAATGAAAAACTATTTTTTTTAATTCATTAAGAAAATGAGTTCATAAAATACATTTATGTTGTTTTTTAGTGTCAATAGTATTATCAAACTTCTCATGATTCTACCTGTATTGATGATCCATTGGAAAAAATTACCGATGCCCTATGAAACTGAAACTACAATGATATTTAATCCTTCTCGATCATTTATTCTTCATAAAAATGGTACATGATAGTTTTCACTTCATACCCCAACTAGAAATCATTTCATAACTAGGTAAATCGTTTATACACTATTGTAAAATGGATATATACCCACACACCTATACCAATGATTTAAAAAATCGTTGGGATAGATGTGCTAGTTATAGTTATCCCTACGGTTTTAATGAAACCATAGGTATACCATCCCTCAATTTTCAATTTCAACGGGACCATCCTTGAATGCCTCTCCACTGCAAACTCTCCCCCCCAACCCTTATCTCCCTCATAAACCCTTTTATCCCCCGATTATCCACTGTGATCATCCCCAATGTGAAGCCTCTCATCCCCCCCCACCAACCTTATTCTCCCCTGATTCCTCTATCATCCATCATGTTCATCCCACATCCAACGGCCCGAAGGCCTTCAAATATTTTTTATTATTGATAAATCCCCCTTTTAAGGGAAGAAGGGGGAAACCCAAAGGACATCATCACATAGGACAATCACACCCGAAGGACAAAAAGAGTGAAAACCAGACTGAAAACCAGATCAGCTCCTCCCCAGCATAAAAACATGTTGAAGCACTCCAACATTGAAAAGAAAATCGGCAAGCCAATGTCCTGTGACAAGCATAGGTTCGATCTGATGACAAAATCCATACCCTCTCAAACAACTGTGTCTGAAAAGCACTGTAAAGAAGAACCTCCAGCTCTGAATCCTCCTATGGACCTGTTCCAAGTCAAAAACCCTACCTTTATACTCTACTTCCTTCTAATTTCATCATTCTATATTCGGATTCTGTCCTCCATGTTAATGCTCAAAGCCTTAGTGATTTATGGTGTGATCTTCATGGGTTATGGTTGGCTCACTAAGGTTTGTTCTCTAGTTTCATTTTCCTTGTTTTCTTGTGGGTTTCTCCTTCCATGTTGTCATGTTTGGTTTTTTTAACCCTTTTTTAAGGGTTTGACCTGATTTTTGTGGTTAATTTAGTGTTTAGGGGTAATGATAGTTACTTATTGGTTTTTTAACCATCCACCATCAGAGCCAATGCATTCTGGATAATGCGTCATTGATTAGTAGTAGTTTTTATAATTCCCAAACTTTTAATTTTAAAATTTTGGACTCCTTAGTGTTTTAAACTTATTTTTTAATTATTAAATTAAAGTTTTAATTAAGGTTGTTGGATTTACAAGATAAAAAGTTGTATTTTTATTATATTTATTTAAAAGAGAAAGGTTTTAATATTTTAAGGCCCAGTCTAAATATGATTTTTTGTGATTGGTCACACAATGAATTTATGAGATTGATAAAATGGTGTTTAAAAATAGTATTTGAAATTTACAAATATGTTTAGGATTTCAAAGTGATTTCTCAAAGCTATCACTTGGAATTTCATGTTATACTTGAAATCCCATCTTTTGTAAAAATATTTCAAGAAATATTTTTTTGAAATAAATGTAAGGGTTTAAAATGTTTTAACCCCATTTAGGTCATGGATTAAATTAAAGGGTGATGTTTGAAACCATGGTGGTTTTGGGATAAATGTTCATTTCCCAATTTTTTTGGATAATATGGTTGTTTTTTAAATTGATTTTAATATGTTTTAAAATGTTTGGTTTTAAGAGATATTTGAAATGATATTTTAAAGTATTTTAAAGGAATGGGTAAGGTAGCTGAGAATCATGACTATTATGTTTTTAATGGCTTTTTTTCACTTTAAGTGATTTTATGAAGAGTATGAGACCCTCATTAAACCCATGTGAATATATTACCCTTAACCAATTTTTCCATGTTATTTATACATATGATGATATAATCATGGTTTTGATCTTTGATTAGTTAATTAGTGTCTCTAACCCCAAAAAAATGTTAAGTTTTGATTATTTCTATTTATTAACACTATAATTTCAACCCTCACACATATTTATAATTTGAAATGTTTTTTAATTTTATATTAATTTATATACATTTTATTATTTTCTATAATCTGTGATATTTTGTTTCATCATAGATTTCACAACAGTCAATATCTTCTTGCTTCAAATAGACTCACTATCAGCATCATCAAGGTACTCTTTTAACGAAAAGAAAATATGCCAATATATTTTTCATAACTACTCCACTCTCTAGAAGGTTTGATTTTTTTTCAATGAAGGCATTGTAACGACCCAGGTAATTATATAATAATTTTTTTTATTTTATAATTAAATAGTTGAATTCATTATAAATGTATAATGAAATAAGTTTCATTTATAGTAATTATGGAAATTAAACTCTTTGAGTAACTTGACCTTCAAAATAGTGACATGACCATTGGAAATAGTAATAAGGAAAACAGAATATTAGTGTCACCTAAGAAAGTATAAATAATATTTTTAAAATTTTAAGTGAAAATATGATATATTTATATCATTGAATAAGTAAATATTTATTTTTTTTGAAAATTATAAATTAAGTGTTGGTATTTTTGTGAGTCATAAATATCTAATTACAATTTTATAATTAATATAATGATTTAAAAGAAAATATATTTTCATAAAATTGATTCAAAAATTAATTTTTTTTCTTGTGATTATAAGATAATTTTATGAGACTTTAATTAATTTTTCAAAGTGTTATAAAATCAATTACAATTTTAAAAAAGTTATTTTTCAAAATAATTATGATTTTAATTAAAAATTAAATTTCTCATATTTATAAAATTATTTTTATAAAATGGATTTTTTTTTATTCTACACATAAAAAATGTTTAGGTTTAATTTTTGTTTTTTTCTAAAATACTTGATTTTTTGTTGAACAGTAAAATACGGTAATTTGTGGTATTTAACAAATTCATGATTTATTGATTCATGGATGATGTAAGGATGATGTAAGCCCAAAATCACAAATAATAATTCATTATTTTAATATATTTATCTATAATTATCAAACTATTCATATCCTTGAACCAAAATAATGAACTAATGAATATAATAATGAGAAAACACTCCTCTCCTCCACTATAAATGCCACCCCTCACTACTTATTATCCTCACACCTCAAAGACTTTTAGCTTGATTAATTTATACCCAACTCTCTTCCCAAGAATATTCTACACATCTAATACCTACTGGTCTTACCAAAATGCAAAAACCAAGGTCCTTAAGGAGGTTCTCAAGGAGGATAATTCAAGTGGTAAAATCCTCATTCACTTTATTTCCTTTTCTTTTCAGTTCCTTTTATTTTCTTATACTCGCTGCACCTCCACTTATCCAGGTTGCATGAAAACTATAGTATCTTATATATACTATAATTTTGTCATGTTTATTGTAAAATTAATCATAAAACTTCTTATTCTCTCCCTTTTATTCTAAAAATTAGAACATCATCCGTGATGTGTCAATTTAATCCCATCATGGATGATACACTTTCATTTTTCATTAGCACCTTCAAGTCTGGTCATAAAACTATTATTATGGTTAAATAATATTTTATTATAAATATTATAAATTATTTAATATTATATAACCAATATATAAATATGATATTGAATAAAATTATATAATTTCGGGATGATCATAAAAATCACCAAAATAAATGAAATCGTTCTCATTAGTGATTTATCTAATGATTCATCATCATATAAAAAAATAAAAAAATGGTATAATTTAAAATTATGGAAACATATTAACACAATTTTATCCCACTTCTGTAATTTTTCTTCCATTTGACAAGAAATTCTATAATAAACCAACCATGGAAATCATGAAATAAATGCACCCAAAAACAATGAAAATAAAAAAAATATTATTAAAAAAGGTGGAAATATGTTATAAGAATATCATATTAGTAATTATAAATATTAATATGGTTCCTTAATATATTAATAAAAACCATTAAACCAATGTACAAGATGTTTGAACATGTTTTAAGTAAGATGAACCCGAGGTATGGGAAATTTTAACCGAGTTTCCATTCTTTGGGTTAACCTTCTACTTCATTGATTATGTGGTACTAAGATTATTTATGAAATTAATTTTGATTGTATTATGTTTTATTATCTTTATTTTTATTTTATAAACATATTATATTCTTTTTATCAATTATCACTACAATTATATGATATTTGTAAAGGTCTTTTCTTTAAAAATACTCTTTTAAATTTCTATTTTTACATCATTAAAAATGAATGTTTTTATGAAAGTATTTTTATTTATTATTATGGTTACTAGTCATTATTTATGATGAATGGATGCACCTATATCTCCCTCCAATTAATTGGGTATGTTTATGTTGGAGTTAGACCGTATGGTTACTCCAAGTGTAACTATGATGGCTACACTATAAGGTAGTCATGAGGGTTACATCATAAGGTAGTCTTAAGGGTTACATTATAAGGTATCTATGAGATTTACAAATCATATGGTATCCATGAGGGTCATAATATTAAGTAATTAATTACCCAAGTTAACTTTATAGTATTTTTTATGTTTTCTATGTTTTATGGAAATCTCATGTTTTCACAAAGTAACTATATTGTAATTATTGGGTGAGAAGGATTTTTTTGTGAAAATGATTTCATATGTTTGTAAGTATTAATGTAATAATGGTTTCTATCCTTCTTTTTATTCACCTTACTGATATTTTTGTGCTCATCCCAAGTTTAAAAAAAAACACATGTTTTAAGTAAGCGCAAGAAAAATGGATAAATTAAGATGAATGTTGTGAAGACTTTTCATGAAAATATTTCATGTTTTTATTAAAAAATAATTTGTATTATAGAATAAATTGATATTATTTTAGTAATAAACACTTTTTATGCTTTTCGGCTGATATATGTGAATTATGTACTAATTTTCTAAAACTCTATACCAAAAAGTTCTTTGGGAATGTAAATAAGTGAATTCTAAAGGAATTTACTAGATTATGTAATATTTAAGGTCAAGTCTTTATAGTTGCTATTAGATCATGATGTCACGACCCGTCCTCGGGGCCCGTGCCGTGACTACCCCAAGCTCGCCTTCCATAGGCCAGGGGCTGGCGACTAGCACCAAAGGCGTAAAATCCCGATAACTGGGAAGGCATTGCCTTTATAAAAGAAAACAAGCACCACAGAGTACAAGCGGAAGAAGTAAACACTAAGTAAAAACTGAGTACAACAGTAAGTGCGGAAAGTAAAAAGGGGCCGGAAATACAAGACCAACTGTAAAGTACAACTCGAAAGGGAAAACAGCAACTGAAAAGTAAAACTGCTACGCCGAGCTGTCCACTGGAAATCCCACCTGAAGGGTGGGTACAGATAGCTCCTCTGCTCCTCGGGTCCCGCCGTCCGCTCCGAGTATGTCTTGCCCAGTGGTCCACCTCCGGGTACCGCCTCGTCGTCACGTCCACCTCTGGATACCGTCTCGTCGTGAGGTCCTCCTCTGGGTACCATCTCTTCATATAGTCCACCTCTAGTTACCATCCAGTCCTCGAACACTCGGCCTCTGTCAGCACTGCCCGTCGTCTGCAACCAACACAACGAGGTGCGGGCATAGCCTGTGCAGGGGTGAGTATAACGATACTCACTAGGGACCTCGATACCCTCAAGGTCTCACTAAACCAACAAGGATAACCACAAAGAAGATCTCAACAGATAACCTCTACTTGGGTATATGCCCATACATATACCTAAGTTATCAAGTAACCCATCTCAATCATGAGGAAACACAAGGATTGTGAAATCAACGGATAACCACTACCCGGGTATATGCTCATACATATACCAAAGTTAGAAAGTGACCCATCTCAATCATGAGGTAAACACAGGGTCAAAAGTCTCATCTCAAACCAGGATTTTCATTATCGAAACCGTAACTGCTGAAGAGCTCCGTCTCTGGAGTGTACAGTGGTCATGTCACGACTCCGAGGTACTGCTCACTAACCTAAGACTACTGAAGTACTCCTCCTGTCGAGTACCGCGGGTCAGCCACCTAGACACAGTAGTGCTTCCCGCCGAGGTATGTCACCCAAACACAGTAGTGCACACCCCCTAGTAGCCTGCTGAGGTACTCTCCGGATGAGTACCGCGGGTCTCCACTGTCACACAGGTAGTGCTCCGTCCGCCATGGGTCTGCACCTCAGAAAGTAGTTCTCTGTCCACTGGGCTAGTCGACTCACTCCAAGTCGAGTCGGTCAAGCAGTCGTCAGGTCTCATCCAGTTACACGGTCTCCGTACTCCGCATGCTCGTCACTGGGAGGGTCCGCTCCATGAGCTACAGGTCGATACTCCAAGTATATCAAAGTCCCACGAAGAATTATCTCAAAGAACCGCCTCGTCATAGGGTTTTCAACACAACAGACGGTGCGTCAATCTGACGTCCGGTCTGTGAGTTATTAGCCTTTTCGTCCTAGGGGTCCGGTTGGTTTCGTGAGCGAACCAAACCCGGCCGTATCTCAACTGTACCCCGAACTCTCATAGGGTATACTCATAGGGACCGTTTCTCAACGAGATCACCAACGCCGCTGACGGTTCGTCAAAGGGACGTTCTGTCAGAAAGGTATCATCTTTTCCATTCCAGGGGCCCGGTTGGATTTCGGTGCGATCCGACCCATCCACTAACCATATGCATCCAAATCTCGGGCGGAGGATGCCAAAAGTTCGGTATCGTTAACAGAAACTCAACGCAACAGACGGCGCATCAATCGGATGCTCGGTCTGAGAGTTATTGTCTTTTTCGTTCCAGGGGCCCGGTAGGTTTTTAAGGCAAAACCAACCCGACCGTACTCCACCTGCGTCCAAACCTCGGGCGGAGTATGCCAAAAGATCCGTCTCATCAAGAGGAATTCAACGAAACATACGGCGCGTAAATCGGATGCCTGGTCTGTTAGTTATTGGCCTTTCCGTCACACACCCACCCTGGGAAACTTCCCAGGAGGTCACCCATCCTGATCACTACTCTAGGCCAAGCACGCTTAACTATAGTGTTTTAACCACGTAGGCTCCTGAAAAGGAATGTGCACCTTGAGTATAGTATACCGAAATGACCGTCTCGATCCAAGGATCGTGTTGCCGCTGACGGCGAGTCGTTTGGAGGTTCGTAGCCCAAGATACGGGCATTTGACCAAACCGCTCGGTAACGGGGGTTTCGGGCCCGGGTCGTCCCGGCCCGAGACCCCCCGGATGGCCCGAACCAGGTCGACCCGCCCCGGACGGGGTCGACCCGGCCCGGCACAGATCGGCCCGGCCCGGCGAACCGGCCAAGCGCGCCGGTTCGGCGTAAGGCCGAGCTTGCTGGAAACGGGGGGCCGCCTGCCCCCCCTTTGTGAAACCGGCCCCCCTCATAATGGGGGGCCAAATAACTGCCCGGGGGAATGAAATTCCCCCGGTTTCCACCAACCCGGCCGGCCCGACCTAGCCGGCCGACTTCTTGTCAACAGGACCGGCAAGGGCCGGTCCTTTTCCGTCTTCCGGCACCGGCGGCCCGGCTGGCCGCCGGTCATCACGATCCGCCGCGGCCCGGAACCGGCCGCGGCCTTCGTCATCCGGCGCGGTGCGACGGCACCGCGCCCCTCCGCCGCGGCCCCGCTCCGGCCGCGGCGTCTTCGGTTTCCTTCGACGCGGCGCGACGGCGTCGCGTTCATGATAATTCTTTCCACGGCGCGGCGCGACGGCGCCGCGCAATAATTTCCGTGTGATTCCCGCGTGGTGCGACGGCACCACATTATCTCATTTCATCCGCAAGAAACATTCAAGAACAAAGGAGGGGGGTTCGGCCGTGTTTGTGCGGTCCGGTCCCCCTCTCGTTAGAAGATAACACTTAAACGTTCATCCTCAAGTTTGTCATGCTAGAACCAAGAATGGAAAATAATTAAATAAAGCAACAACAAACCCCTACTTGGATATTTGACGTCGCACGTCGGGCGTCGCGGAGAACGGCGTCGCGGAGAACGACGTCGCGGAGATCGGATGTCGATTCCATGGATGTTGGTGTACGTCCGAGGAGGAAACGACGTCTCCTCACTTGTTGCGGGGATGAAGAAGGAAGGCGCGTTGTCGTTGGAGAGTTCCCTACGTCGGTGTCTTCTCCCTTGCCGTGGAGGAAACAGAGGATGAAGAACCGTGATCACCGAGTCGTTCTATGATGAGGGATCGATGTTCTTCATCGGAGAAGAACCGTTCTTCACGGAGAGGAGGACGTTCTTCAACGAAGAAGGAGCTTCCTTCTTCTATCACACAAAGGCTCTTTCTCAAAAATCCTCCCACCACAATTCAACCTCCAAATAAAACAAGGTTTCCCCTTATTTTATTTTAATCATGCCATGCATTGTAAGTTCAAAATTCAAACACTTAATTGATTAAGAGTTTCAATAACTTAATTTAAGTGCTAGTTGGCATGAGTTATGAGGGAGAGAGGGAGAGAAGGAGTTTCAAAATAAAGAGGGAGGTTAGGAGTTTCAAAATAAAGAGGGAGGTGAGGAGTTTCAAAAAAAAAGAGGGAGTTAGGGGGTTATGGGAAAAGTGAAGGGGTGGGGTTCGTGTGGGCCCCACCTCACCTTAAATCCTTCCATGGGTGGTTAACTCCAAGTGGGTCCCACCCCTAACTCCCTTACATAGGTTAAAACCACTTAAGAGTGGGTCAAGTGTTGTAACATAACACTTAATCTACTTAACAAGAAAATAAAAATTGTAGATAAGTTATAAATTAAACTTCCACAATTTTTATCATCTTCTCTCGGATAAACGCAACTCCGGAAATGGTGTTCTTAAGAAATTACCGGCGTTGCGGTTCCATCGGTGCCCTCGTAATTCGATTCCGGGCACCGGTTCAAAAGATAGAAATTCTCGCTCGCTCGTTCACTGAACGTACCTGAGCCAAACTTCGGAAATTAATTCCGGGCACACCGGGCCTCAGAATCAGGTGCTGTCAGAAACTGCATTCTTGTAAAATTCCAAAGAAAATTAAGAAAAAAAAAGTTTCCTTGAAATTTCCAGATCTTTACATTACTCCCACCTCAGGGCTTTACGTCCCCGTAAAGCTTCAACACAAACTAGGGTCACAAAAGCGGTACCGAGCACTCATCTGAGCCTTCCGCTCCTATGTGCTCACCTGGAGGTTTCGTACTGCCAAAGAAAGTGCACCCGAGGAATCGATCGTCCTCGTAGGATCTGCTCCTGTCGATCCTCGATCCCCACTGGAATATCCATGAAAGACACCCCATCGCCATCGTCCAGCTCCTCATGGTCGATGGTATGCGAAGGGTCGAGCGCGTATCTCCTCAGTTGAGATACGTGGAAGTCGTCGTGCACCTGGTGCAACTGCGGTGAATTGGTCAAGTATTAAACCACCCCGCCTACCCTGCTGGGGACCTAAGAAGGTCTGCTGAACCCCGGAGATAACTTGCCTCCTTGGACACATCTCCGTAAACCTCGTCGAGGTGAGACCCATATAAGGACGTGATCGTCATCCTCGAACTCCAGAGGTATCCATTTTCTATTAGAACTGGAACTCGAAAGGCTACTGTCATGAGGGTAAGGTTGACCGACTCAAGAGTGATCGGTCGCACCCTCCTGTGAAAGAGTTACCTTGCGTTGTCTGGGGTTTCCTTTTCCACCGACCAAGGAAAACCCATCCCGACGTTTGCCTAAAACTGTCAATTTGAGTACGAACAGTTATTGCTCATTCCATACTCAAACTAACGTCGTAAGGCCTCGACGCTGCCACCAAGAGATTCCAACCGAAACTCTCGCCTCGAGGGTCTGACCACACCATAGGCGTAAGTGTGATTATCGAGTCTCCTCCCAAGGTATCTCCAGACGTGAGGGTCAAGTCCACGGCTTACCAGAAACTCTAGGTCTGGAACAAGATTTGTGAAAGAAAGGAATGATTCACATCGACGTCTGTTACTACAGCAGCCAGTAGTGGACACAGACTGTCCCTTGAATCATTTCTAGAGACATTGGGTCACACTCCTTGACCTCATGCAGCCGCACTCTTCCTCCTCCCTCCAGCTCCCTGAGCCTGGCAGGAATAACTAAGGCGGGTGGTTGTACAAAGTTAGGATATACACCACCTCATGCTTCTCTCCTAGCTCTGCCTCCACATCTGCTGCTTCGTAGACTCATCTCTCCTTTAAGATTCATCTTCTTTAACATGCCCGAGTCTCTAAGACTGGCACCGGTTTCCTGTTTCTTACTGTACTGTACAGTCTTCATCCTCTCTTGGATGTCCTGGACCTCCTTTAGTCTCACAAGAGCTGCTATGATTTTTTCTTTGCCGATAAGAGAAACCCGGTCTCATCCCCTGGATGAACCACATTCGTTGCCTAATACAGTGAATCCTGACATGAATGATGCATTCATGCCATGGATGACGTTGTAAGGCCTCGACGTAACTACTAAGAGATTCAACTGTCACTCTCGCCTCCAAGGGTCAAGTCACACTGTCGGCATCAGTGTGAGGTCACTGGGTCCCCTCCAGTAGAAATCTCGAAAGTGAGGGTCAAGTCAATAGTTTTAACCGGGACCACTCAACATCAACCAAACAAAAGGACAGGAAAGCAAACAAAGATAAGTGTCTTTTTATTATTGCAGCTCATAGTATAAAGACACGAATACAAAAGCAACATGGAACTAGAATTACAAAGGACGTATCCACTAGTTCCTCTCCCGCCCACCTGCTCTCAGAGCTCTACTGCCTTGTCCACTGCTCGGCTGTTGCTCAAGCACTCGCCGCTGCTTCTGTCTCGGTGGCTCCTCCAACACCCGCTGATCAATCGTACGAGGAGTCGTACAGTCACGTGCCAGGTGACACTTTTAGCCACAGGAGTAACATTGTCCGTTTCTGGCATGCCTGGCTCTGACCCCACCTTGGGTGCCCCGCACCACCGGTCCTAAAACCCGAGATCATCCAACTGCTAGTCCGGTCCTCCTGGACCTCTGCATCATCTGTCTACTGACCACAGATGACTCGACTACTGATCGAAAAACACGCGCCAAAGGCAGAAGCTCTTGTACACGCTCGGGGTGTAGAGCTACTGGCACAAACTTCACCCTGAAGAAGGTCTCTAAGTCTTCCCATGCGAAGGTCATCCCGTCGCAAAACTGAAACAAGTGGCTCCACCACCTGCCTGTTGCTGCCTGAAGGAGGCTGGCAGCAAAGATCACCATGAAGTCTGCCGGCGTCCACACTAGTCTGAAGACTCCCACCACAGCCTCCAGCCAATCCTCAGCCGCCTGCGGGTCCGTCTCTCCCCAGAACCTGGGTGGCCTCTGGCGCTGGAACTCGTGCAGCGCACTCAAGTGGCGTACATCGCCTACTGCTGGGGCTGGTGGCATCGGTGGCCCAACGTATGGTAGTATCGCTGGTGCCTCCGCTGGTTCCTCAACTGCAAGAGGGCCCTGTACCGAAGCCTCGTCGCTCGACAGGCTGTCAGTACGCACATCCCTCTGGGATCTAGCTGGTTGTTCATGAAAAGGCATCCTGAAAGAAACAAAGTAACACGGTTAAACGATTATACCTGGTGAGCTGACCTGGTTTGAGCTGACATTTAAAAACTTCTGGAAACACACACGCAATCAGTGTTTTTGTGCACAAAGTCGGAAATCAGTTGTCAGGGTCCTGGTGTATGGATACGTCGACTGCCCGCACCAACACTGGACTCCCTGAACTGAAAACCACACTCGGTACCCTTAACACTATTGCTTCATAGAAAGAAACATCAGAGCTATAAGTTCTACGGTAGAACCGAACTCCTCTGATACCAATTTGTCACGACCCGTCCTCGGGGCCCGTGTCGTGACTACCCCAAGCCCGCCTTCCATAGGCCAGGGGCTGGCGACTAGCACCAAAGGTGTAAAATCCCGATAACTGGGAAGGCATTGCCTTTATAAAAGAAAACAAGCACCACAGAGTACAAGCAGAAGAAGTAAACACTAAGTAAAAACTGAGTACAACAGTAAGTTCGGAAAGTAAAAAGGGGCCGGAAATACAAGCCCAACTGTAAAGTACAACTCGAAAGGGAAAACAACAACTGAAAAGTAAAGCTGCTACGCCGAGCTGTCCACTGGAAATCCCACCTGAAGGGTGGGTACAAATAGCTCCTCTGCTCCTTAGGTCCCGCCGTCCGCTCCGAGTATGTCTCGCCCAGTGGTCCACCTCCGGGTACCGCCTCATTGTCACGTCCACCTCTGGATACCGTCTCATCGTGAGGTCCTCCTCCGGGTACCATCTCTTCATATAGTCCACCTCCAGTTACCGTCCAGTCCTCGAACACTCGGCCTCTATCAGCACTGCCCGTCGTCTCCAACCAACACAACGAGGTGCGGGCATAGCCCGTGTAGGGGTGAGTATAACGATACTCAGTAGGGACCCTGAGACCCTCAAGGTCTCACTAAACCAACAAGGATAACCACAAAGAAGATCTCAACAGATAACCTCTACTTAGGTATATGCCCATACATATACCTAAGTTATCAAGTAACCCATCTCAATCATGAGGAAACACAAGGATTGTGAAATCAACGGATAACCACTACCCGGGTATATGCCCATACATATACCTAAGTTAGCAAGTGACCCATCTCAATCATGAGGTAAACACAAGGTCAAAAGTCTCAGCTCAAACCAGGATTTTCATTATCGAAACCGTAACTGCTGAAGAGCTCCATCTCTGGAGTGTACAGTGGTCCTGTCACGACTCCGAGGTACTTCTCACTAACCTAAGACTGTTGAAGTACTCCTCCTGTCGAGTACCGCGGGTCAGCCACCCAGACATAGTAGTGCTTCCCGCCGAGATATGTCACCCAAACACAGTAGTGCACACCCCCTAGTAGCCTGCTGAGGTACTCTCCGGACGAGTACCGCAGGTCTGCACTGTCACACAGGTAGTGCTCCGTCCGCCATGGGTCTGCACCTCAGAAAGTAGTGCTCCGTCCACTGGGCTAGTTGACTCACTCCAAGTCGAGTCGGTCAAGCAGTCGTCAAGTCTCAGCCAGTTACACGGTCTCTGTACTCCGCACGCTCGTCACTGGGAGGGTCCGCTCCATGAGCTAAAGGTCGATACTCCAAGTATCTCAAAGTCCCACTAAGAAGTATCTCAAAGGACCGCCTCGTCATAGGGGTCTCAACACAATAGACGGTGCGTCAATCGGACGCCCGGTCTGTGAGTTATTAGCCTTTTCGTCCTAGGGGCCCGGTTGGTTTCGTGAGCGAACCAAACCCGGCCGAATCTCAACTATACCACGAACTCTCATAGGGTATACTCATAGGGACCTTTTCTCAACGAGATCACCAACGCCGCTGACGGTTCGTCAAACGGACGTTCTGTCAGAAAGGTATCGGCTTTTCCGTTTCAGGGGCCCGGTTAGATTTCGGTGCGATCCGACCCAGCCACTAACCATCTGCATCCAAATCTTGGGCGGAGGATGCCAAAATATCGGTATCATCAACAAGAACTCAACGCAATAGATGGCACGTCAATCGGACGCCCGATCTGAGAGTTATTGGCTTTTTGGTTCCAGGGGCCCGGTAGGTTTTTAAGGCAAAACCAACCCGAACGTACTCCACCTACATCCAAACCTCGGGAGGAGTATGCCAAAAGATCCGTCTCATCAAGAGGAATTCAACGAAACAGACGGCGCATAAATCGGATGCCCGGTCTGTTAGTTATTGGCCTTTCCGTCACACACCCACCCTGGGAAACTTCCTAGGAGGTCACTCATCCTGATCACTACTCTAGGCCAAGCACGCTTAACTATAGTGTTTTAACCACATAAGATCCTGAAAAGGAAGGTGCACCTTGAGTATAGTATACCGAAACGACCGTCTCGATCCAAGGATCGCGTTGCCGCTGACGGCAAGTCGTTTGGAGGTCTGTAGCCCAAGATACAGACATTTGACCAAACCGTTCGGTAACGGGGGTTTCGGGCCCGGGCCGTCCCGGCCCGAGACCCCCCGGATGGCCCGAACCGGGTCAACCCAGCCCGGACGGGGTCGACCCGGCCCGAAACAGCCCGGCCCGGCCCGGCGCGGCCCGACCCCCCTCATAATGGGGGGCCAAATAACTGCCCGGGGGAATGAAATTCCCCCGGTTTCCACCAACCCGGCCGGCCCGACCTAGCCGGCCGGCTTCTTGTCAACAGGACCGGCAAGGGCCGGTCCTTTTCCATCTTCCGGCACCGGCGGCCCGGCTGGCCGCCGGTCATCACGATCCGCCGCAGCCCGGAACCGGCCACGGCCTTCATCATCCGGCGCGGTGCGACGGCACCGCGCCCCTCCGCCGCGGCCCTGCTCCGGCCGCGGCGTCTTCGGTTTCCTTCGACGTGGCGCGACGACATCGCGTTCATGATAATTCTTTCCACGGCGCAGCGTGACGGCGCCGCGCAATAATTTCCGTGTGATTCCCGCGTGGTGCGACGGCACCACGCTATCTCATTTCATCCGCAAGAAACATTCAAGAACAATGGAGGGGGGTCCGGCCGTGTTTGTGCGGTCTGGTCCCCCTCTCGTTAGACGATAACACTTAAACGTTTATCCTCAAGTTTGTCATGCTAGAACCAAGAACGGAAAATAATTAAACAAAGCAACAACAAACCCCTACTTGGATATTTGACGTCGCACGTCGGGCGTCGCAGAGAACGGCGTCGCGGAGAACAACGTCGCGGAGATCGGACGTCGATTCCATGGATGTTGGTGTACGTCCGAGGAGGAAACGACGTCTCCTCACTTGTTGCGGGGATGAAGAAGGAAGGCGCGTTGTCGTTGGAGAGTTCCCTACGTCGTTGTCTTCTCCCTTGCCGTGGAGGAAACAGAGGATGAAGAACCGTGATCACCGAGTCGTTCTATGATGAGGGATCGATGTTCTTCATCGGAGAAGAACCGTTCTTCACGGAGAGGAGGACGTTCTTCAACGAAGAAGGAGCTTCCTTCTTCTATCACACAAAGGCTCTTTCTCAAAAATCCTCCCACCACAATTCAACCTCCAAATAAAACAAGGTTTCCCCTTATTTTATTTTAATCATTCCATGCATTGTAAGTTCAAAATTCAAACACTTAATTGATTAAGAGTTTCAATAACTTAATTTAAGTGCTAGTTGGCATGAGTTATGAGGGAGAGAGGGAGAGAAGGAGTCTCAAAATAAAGAGGGAGGTGAGGAGTTTCAAAATAAAGAGGGATGTGAGGAGTTTCAAAAAAAAGAGGGAGTTAGGGGGTTATGGGAAAAGTGAAGGGGTGGGGTTCGTGTGGGCCCCACCTCACCTTAAATCCTTCCATGGGTGGTTAACTCCAAGTGGGTCCCACCCCTAACTCCCTTACATAGGTTAAAACCACTTAAGAGAGGGTCAAGTGTTGTAACATAACACTTAATCTACTTAACAAGAAAATAAAAATTGTAGATAAGTTATAAATTAAACTTCCACAATTTTTATCATCTTCTCTCGGATAAACGCAACTCCGGAAATGGCGTTATTAAGAAATTATCGGCGCTGCGGTTCCATCGGTGCCCTCGGAATTCGATTCCGGGCACCGGTTCAAAATATAGAAATTCCCACTCGCTCGTTCACTGAACGTACCCGAGCCAAACTTCGGAAATTAATTCCGGGCACACCGGGCCTCAGAATCAGGTGCTGTCAGAAACTGTGTTCTTGTAAAATTCCAAAGAAAATTAAGAAAAAAAATTTTCCTTGAAATTTCCGGATCTTTACACATGATTTAGAAAAATTTAGGGGTTATGATGATGTTAATAGAATACCATAAATTATTTTTACCTTGTTTTTATGTTTAAATTATATATCATTTGAATATTACCATGTTTCTTCATCTAATATATGTATGTTCAGAGTGGTTTTCTATAGAAGAACTAGGGAATCTAAAGTAGGATGGCACCAAGAGGATGATATCTTTCTAAACCTGCAGCTTGGAATGGTTAGAATTAGAATAGAATAGTTTGTGATAGTAATAGATCAGTTAACGTAAGATATAAATAGAAATAGAATCCATTCAAGAGAACAACCATAGATACCAAAAAGGAACATGGTGATAGTGGAAAATTTTAGGAGGAAACACCCTCCTACTTTGAGTGGATCTTTTGACCCAGTGGTAGGTAAATAATGGATTAAATCCATTGGAAAAATATTCAATGTTATTTGGTGTTCATATGATCCAAATTTTAGTCTTTCCATTTATCGTTTTGAATGTAAATATGAATATTGATGGTCAATGGTAAATAATATTAGGCATATTGATGATATTGATTCCTTGGAATGGGGTGAATTTAAAAATCTTTTTCTTGAAAAATATTTTCCTAAGGTGGTTCAACATATGATGGAAAAAAATTCTTTGAATTGAAGAAAAAGGAATAATATTCAATGGTCATGTATGAAGAAAACTTCACCCGAATATAAAGTTATGCTTAAAATATTATTCGGTATCTTGATAGTAAAATCAATCATTTTTACTATGGATTGAAGCCAAGATACTGAAGGGATCTGGCCTCCCATGAATTCAAAGGTTATAAGAGACTTGTTTGATGTGATAAGAGGGTAGAAATGGATTTTTCTGATGATCATGTTTATCTTTACAACAATCAAAATAAAAGGTCTAAATGCTAAGCAATGGGTAAGAATAAATCAAAATCTGAAGGTAACAAAGTCCAGTTTCTAGTTTGTGGGAAGTGTGGTAAAAATAACCCTTGGGAATGCCTTAATAAATCAGGGAAGTGTTTTCAATGTGGTAAGTTTCAAAATATGGCCCGATATTTGAATGAAAAATATCTTAGTGATAGTGTGATTAATTTTTATAATAAAAATATAAATTTCTTTAAATATGGTGAGATGAGTCATTTTGTATGTACCTACCCAAAGAATGATCCAAATGATGGAAAGTAGTCAGATTATAAGAAGAAATGTGCAGTGAGATCCTTTGTGACTATGTCAATAGATGTCAAAAAATCCAATGAAGTGGTATTATGTACTTTTTTTGTTTACTCATATTTTTATAATTTATTTTTTGATACGGGTTCTACACATTCCTTTATTTTTTAGAAAGTTTCTAGTAAATTGGAAATTTCACCTCAAGAAATGAGACTGTATCTTATTGTTAAAACACTGGGGGGAAATATTACAGAAAAAATGAATTATAAGAATCTTCCTATTATTTTCTGTGGAAATAAATTACCTACAAACCTTTTTGTTTTTCTCTTATTAGAGTTTAATGTTATTCTGGGTATGGATTGGCTTTCTTTTTTATCATGCTATGATTGATTGTAAAGCTAAAGATGTTCTTTTAGAAATAGTTTCAATTTTTATACAATAATGAACCCATAAAAATGATAACATATCAGGAAGCTGAGAAACTATTAAAATATGGAAATGAAAGTTATCTTGCTCATATTGTGAAAATAAGGGACCTATTTAGATTAATTATGTTCTAGTTGTAAATGAATACCTGGATGTTTTTACTGATGAGTTTCTTAGTGTTATACCTAACTGAGAAGTTTAATTTAGTATTTAATTGGTTCTTAATGCTAAGATAATTTCAAAACCTCCTTATCGAATGGATCAAGTGTAACTTATTGAATTGAAAAATTAGTTAGAGGAATTTATTGATAAAGGATTCATTCATCCTAGAACTTAACCATGGTGTGATCCTGTTATTTTGTTAAAAATAAATATAGTTCCATTACACTTTTCATTGATTATATATCTTATAATAACATTAATGTTAAGAATAAGCATTATTTTCCTTATATTGATGACTTTTTTTATGAGCTTCAGGGAGCTCAGTATTTTTCCAAGATTGACTTGAGATTCAGGTACCGTCAACTAAAGGTGAAGTAGGATGACATCTTTAAAATATCTTTTCTTACTAGATGTGGGCATTGTGAGTTTATTTTTATTCCCTTTGGTTTGAAAAATTACCCTATTGTACTCATGGATCTTATGAATAAAATATTTTGGGAATATTTGGATAAGACTTTTTTTGTTTTTTGATGATATTTCAGTCTTTTCAAAAAGTTATGAGGATCACGAAAATCATTTAAAGATTGTCTTGAAAACTCTCAAAGAAAATAATTTTTATATAAAATTTATAAAATGTTATTTTCTATTGCAAAATATTTATGTTCTTGGGAACATTGTAAATAAGGATGGAATAACAGTTGATCCCACCAAAACAAAGTGGTTGATGAATGAAAAATTCCTATAAATGTTATAGAGATTTGTAATTTACTTGGATTAGTAGGTTATTACTAATGGTTTGTTAAAAACTTTACAGAGTTATCTAGCCTGCTAACTAAGTTAACACAAAAAGAGTTTAAATTTATATGGATAGAATACTATGATGTTTGTTTTTAGGAACTAAAGAAGATATTGGGTAATTCTCATGTTTTGGACCTGCCTTCTAGAAATGGTGAATTTTTCATCTACAATGATGATTTATTGATGGGAATTGGTTGTGTTCTAATACAGAATGATTAGGTAATTTCTTATGCTTTATGATAACTAAAACCTCATGAGTTAAATTATCCCACACATAATTCTAAATTAGAATATGTGGTTTTCACTTTGAAAATTTGAAGGAATCATTTATACAGAGAAAAATGTGAAATATATACTAACCATAGAAGTCTGAAATAAACATTCACTCAGAAGGAATTAAACATGAGGCAGAGAAGATGGATTGAACTGATAAAGTATTATTATTGCATGATCAATTACCATCCTAGAAAAGCAAAAAAAGTGGAAGATTTCTTGATTAGAAAACACTATGCATCATTAACCATTTTATGTTTAGAACAAGACACCTTGATTAATTATTTGATGATTTTTTTCTTGGAAGTTGTTGGTGAAGAAAATTCCTCTATTTTTTTTAGGTTTCAATGTGTTCATCTCTGTCATAAATAATTAACAAAGCACAGAAGAAATATGGTAAGTTATAAAAAATTTAGAATCAGTGAAAATGGTAAGTTTCCATAATTTAATGTTGATAAGGATTTTGTTTTGAGATGTTAGAAGAGATTATATGTGCCTTGTGATTCACAGTTGAAGAAATAGTTGTTAAGTGAAGCTCATAGTTATCTATTTTTAGTTCATCCTCACAGCACAAAGATTTACAAAGACGTTCGAGGGTATTATTAGTGGGATGGAATGAAAAGAGATATTATATATTTTACCATGAAATGTTTGACTTGTCAATTGGTTAATGTAGAGTGAAAATTACCAAAGTGGATGCTTCATCATTTTCTAGTTCCAGAGTGGAAATGAGAAAATATATCCATGGACTTTGTGGTGGGACTACCAAATACTTTTCGAGGTAACAATATGATTTGGGTTATTGTTGACCAAATGAATAAATCTGTACATTTTCTTCCTGTTAAAAATAATATTTATTTGGATCATATTTCTTGACTATGCCTCAAATATATTTTCAGGTTATATGGAGATCCACATTCCATTGTATTTGACCATGATCTCAGGTTCACTTCTAAATTTTGTAAAGGCCTTCAAAATTCATTAGGCACAAAATTAAATTTCATCACTACTTTTTATCCTCAATATGATGGATAGACCAAGTAAAAAATTCAGACATTGGAGGATATGATTTGAGCTTGTTCAATGGACTGCCAGGGAATTTGGGATCAACATCTTTCTTTAGTTTATTTTTCTTATAATAATAGCTTTCATTCTAGTATACAGATGGAACCTTTTGATACATTATATAAAAACGGGTGTCAAAATGCATCTTTTTGGGATGAATTCATGTAAATTAAGTTGATGGGACCAAAATTAGTAGAGTAAGTGGTTGAGAAAGTGATGATGTTCCAGCAACACATGAGGATAGCTTAGATCAGGCAAAAACGTTATATAGATAACAATAGGAAAGTCTTTTCTTTCATGGTAAGTGATCATGTTTTTTATAGAATCTCACAATGGAAAAGTGTTATTCATTTTGGTAAGAAAGAATATCTAAGTACACATTTCATTAGACCTTATGAAATCCTATAGAAATTTGCACCAGTTTCCTACCAAGTATCTTTTCTTCTAAGTTTATCTCAAGTAACAAATTTTTTCCATGTTTTGATGTTAAGAAAGTATGTGCCATATTTTTCTCATGTTTTGAGCCCAGAAGTAGTTCAAATGGATGAGAACCTTTCTTATGAAGAGAAACCTTTTCAAATTCTTGATCATAGAGAGACAGTGTTGTGGAATAAGGTAATTCACTGGGTTAAGGTTTTGTGGATAAACCACATGTTTGAAGGGATCTGAAAATGCTATGAGGGAAAGGTACCCTCACTTGTTTAATAAGTGAATAAAAACTATGAGGATGTAATTTTTAGAAGGGGGGAGAATCTAATGACCTGGGTAATTATATAATAATTTTTTCTCATTTTGTAATTAAATATTTAAATTTATTATAAAGGTATAATGAAATAATTGTCATTTATAGAAATTATGGAAATTAAACTGGTGTAATAATAACTTGACCATAGGAATAGTAGCATGACCATTAGGAATAGTAATATGGAAAATAGAATAGTAACCTCACCTAATAAATTATAAATAAATTTTTTTCATATTATAAATGTAAATATGATATATTTATATCATTTAAGAAGTAAATATTTTTTTTTGAAAATTATAAATTAAGTGTTGGTATTTTTGTGATTCATTAATATTTAATTACAATTTTATAATTAATATAATGATTTAAAAGAAAAAATATTTTCGTAAAATAGATTCATAAATCATTATTTTTTTCTTATGATTATAAGACAATTTTATGAGACTTTAATTAATTTTTCAAAGTGTTATAAAATCAGTTATAGTTTTAAAACTCTTACTTTTAGAATAAATTATGATTTTAATTAAAAATTAAATTTCTCATATTTATAATGTTATTTTAAAAAAATGGAGTTCATTTTTTAATTCTATATGTTGAAAATGGTTAGGTTTAATTTTTTGGATTTTTCTAAAATACTTGTATTTTTGGTGAATAGTAAAATACAGCAATTTACAGTATTTAACAAATACATGATTTATTGAGTCATAGATGATGTATGAATAATGTAATCCAAAAATATTGAAAAATAATTAATTATTTTAATATATTTAGTGATAATGATAAAACTATTCTGAGTATTGAGCCAAAATAATAGACTAATGAATATAATAATGTGAAAACACCTCTCCCTCCACTATAAATATCACCCCTCACCACTTATTCTCCTCACAATTCAAATCCTTGTAACTTCTTAAATTTCTTCCCAATTACCTTCCCAATACTCTTCACCACATCTAATACCCATTGGTATCACCAAAAGGCCAAAACTAAGGGCCTTAAGGAGGTTCTTAATGAGAATAATTTAAGAGGTAAAATCCTCTTTCATTTTCTTTTTAATTTCTTTTCAATTCCTTTTATTTTCTTATACTCTCTTCACCTTTCCTAATACAAGTGGAATGAAAACTCCAGTATCTTATATATACTTACATTTTATCATTTATATGGAAAAATTATTATCAAACTTATTCTCCTCTCCCTTTTAATCTAAAAATGATAACATCATCCGTGATGTGTTGATTTACTGCCATCATGGATGATACACTTTCATTTTTCATTAGTGCCCTCAAGGCTTGTCATAAAACCATTATTATGGTTAAATAATATTTTATTATACATATTATAAGTTATTTAATTCTCTATAATCAATATATAAACATTATATTGAATAGAATTATATAAGTTCACGATGATCATAAAAACTGCCAAAATAGATTAAATCATTATCATTAATGATTTATCTAATGAATCATCTTCATATAAGAAAAAAATGATATATGGTATCATTTAAAATTATTGAAACATATTAACATAATTTTATTTTAATTATGGAGTTTTTATTCCATTCAACAAGAAAATCTATAATGAACCAACCATGGAAATTATTAAATAAATGAACCCAAAACAATGAAAATAGAAAAATATTGTTCATAAATGGGTGGAAAGATGTTATAATAATATCATATAATTAATTATAATATTAATATGGTTCTTAAATATATTAATAACACTCTTTAAACAATTATACATTATGTTTGAACACGTTTTAAGTAAGACGAACCTGAGGTAAGGGAATTCTTAATCCAATTTCTATTCTTTGAGTTAACCTTCTACTTAATTGATTATGTGAAACTAAGATTATTTGGGAAATTAATTTTCATTATATTATGTTTTATTATGTGTATTTATAGTGTATAAAAATATTACATTCTTTTTATTAATTCTCACTTTAATTATATGATATTTTTAAGGGACTTTTCTTTAAAAATACTATTATAAATTTCTATTTTTACAAAAATTATAAATTAATGTTTTTATGAAAGTATTATTTTTTATGATTATGGTTCATGGTAATTGTTTATGATGAAGGGTGGGACCTATATATCCCTCCAATGTATTGGGTATGTTTATGTTGTAGGTCAGTCGTATGGTTACTCCAAGTGTAACTACAATGGTTACACCATAAGGTAGCTATGAGGGTTACATCATAAGGTAGCTATAAGAGTTACATTATAAGGTATCTATGAGGGTTATAAATCATATGGTAGTTGTGAGGGTTAAAATATTAAGTAAGTAATGCCCCAAGTTACCTTTATTTTATTATTTATGTTTTCTATGATTTATAGAAATATCATGTTTTCACAAAGTAACTATATAATACTTATTAGGTGAGAAGTATTTCTTTGTGAAAATGATTTCATATGTTTATAAGTATTAATGTAATAACATTTTATATCCTTATTTTTATGTCCCTTAATGAGCTTTTTTTTCTCATCCAAAGTTTTTAAAAAAATTCACAGGGTTTAAGGATGGGTAAGAGAAAAGGAAAATCGAAGATAAATTTTGTGACGGCTTTTCATGAAAATATTCCATGATTTTATTAAAAACATTTGTATTAGGGAATAAATGGATACTATTTTAGTAGTTCCCAATTTGTATTCTTATGGGTTGATATGTTTTAATTATGTCCTAATTTTCTAAAACTCTAAGCCAAAAAGATATTTGGGAATATAAATAAGTAAATTCTAAAGGAATTTACTAGATTGTGTAATATTTAAGGTCGGGTCCTTATATGCATAATTTATTTCTATTGTTATACACTATCATTTAATACGTTTTATTATTATAAACTATCATTTTTTTAATGTCTAATGCTAAACAATGTCATTTAATATTTTCTACTATTATACACTATTTTTTTTAATTTCTACTATTATACACTGTCATTTAATACTGTATACTGTTATACACTATCATTTAATACTCTCTACAATTATAAACTACCTATTTAATGTTATGTATACTATTATACACAATAATTTTTTAAATACTTGGCATTGTTTGTATTTATTAATTTCAATGTAATACCTGCCCATTTATTTTTATGGATGTGATAGTTAATAAATCATAGGCTTCCATTTTTTAAATACTTCTTTGATTTATTATCTATCCCATCAACAAAAATGTATAGTAATAAATGGGCATGTCCATCATTTGATAGTTATACCATATACTATTGTATCTCAGTGAAATGTATAGGAATATACCAAATTTTCATATCTACCCAAGTACTCTCTCTTATAAATCCATATTTCAAATTCAAAACCCAATGCACAAAAATGAATGATTGTTTAGTTTTTTTTAATATATTGTTTTTTTCCATTATATTTTTTTAGAAATGAAATATAGATATTCTTTATAAGTTTTGAAATATGTTTTCCTTACTATAATTTTAAAAAATAATGTCTTAGTATACTCTACATTTTAATTCCATGTAGCCTACTATTTCATGTTATCATTTTTGGATGTTTGAGTATCTTTAAGTCAATTTTTTCAATAGAATTTTTTGTAGGGGGTATTTATTCTATAATCCTCTTAATATTTTTTGAATATTATGGAAACCATGTTATTAGGTGCTCCTTTTTTGTTTCCTCCTAATAAAATTCCTAAAGGAGTAGTGTTTTCTTTAGCATGTTTTTTCTTTATGATAGACTGATTTATGTGATTTATGTGGTTTTCTCTCCATTATTCATTTCATTTTTGATCACTTAAATTGAATGTATATACTCATAAATTATTGAAGTATTCAATTTCACATCCATTAAATAGGTCCAATCATCCTCTTGTCATAAAACAATCCATTTAATTTTCCATAATCATTCTTTTTTGGACTGTATATTGATTGTAAAGAAACTTAATTCCTTTATGTTTTTATGTAGGCTAGAAAATTTCTATCAAAATTGGTGGCCCTATACCAGAATCAGTTTTTTTGGAAAAACCCAAAATTCTCTATGGGTTTTTTGTGTGTTTTGTTCCATTTTATTTTCTTTTATTTCTTTTGAATTTAGGGGTTTGGGGTTTTGAGTTATTAGTGTTTTATAGATTATTTTGGACTTCATTGCATTGGTTTCGGGTTTTCGTTATCAAATGAAACTTATACATATATGAATAGGTAAGAATATACATATATAAGTTCCCCCACATATATATATTCACTCATGGCGGTATGAATATATATATTAGGGATAGGTGTTCTTATGTATATATATGAAAAATTCATACCTGTGTAAGGTAAAGGGGTATATTCATGTATAAGAATATATGTAATGATCCACTTGCACATATTTGGCCATGAAAATATGTACATATGGGTTAGGTGTCCTTATATATATGCAAAATTTCATATTCATGCAAGTGATAAATGAAAGATTCAAGTTTCTGTCTTCATAAGCAGAGTGCCTTGAGTTTGAGGTAGGTTACCTTATGCATTGGACTTTAAATTTAAAGAATTATTGATTGCCTGAATTTTGCACCATTTTTTTGTATTAAATAATGATATAGATTACTTAGAATAATTTTTTTATATGAAATGAATTTTTTACTAAATTAAATCAAATCGAATCAACCTAACCTGATCCAAATCAAAACAAACCAAATTAAATGAAACTGACATGAACACATTCAAACTGAATTAGATGAAATAGGACATAATATAAGTAGAAAAAACCAAAATAATTGGAATGTTATTAACATATAAATAATAAAACTGAATATTACCAAATAAATCTACAATAAATCAAATTATTCTATACTAAAAAAATACTTAAAACTAACCAGATCTAAAACAAATCATATCATGTTGTACCAAAGTGAATCATACATAATCAGTACAATCCAGTTAGACCTATCCTGACTTTCCTCAATTAGGATTGAATCAAAAATAAAAAACCAAGATGAACCATAAGAAACCAAACCAAATAATATTATGAAGAGTAAACCCAAAATGAGTTGAACTAAATAATGTGGCACCATAAAAACCCACAATGGATAGAATAAAACTAAATAAAAAATAGAATGAAACATTTTTAATAAAACCTTATAGCTATAAATGTAAATTATATCAACCAAAATAGATCTAGAAGGATCAAAATAAGGAAAATAGAAAAAAATAGAAAAAAATGAATGAAACTAAATTGGAAAAGTCAAAATAATATAACTTGAACTAATCTGATATTACAAATGATGAATCAAATTGGAACAAATATAATGTATTCAAACCTATATGCCGACAACTAACATGAACTAAAATGTACTAACCCAAACGGATATGAACCAAATGTAATCAAATTGAATCTATTAGAACCTAAATGAATGAAATTTTACAGTATAATATAAACATAAAAAAGAAAAACTAAATCTAATGAAAATGTACCAAACAAACATGTATTAAACAAATCCAAACAAAGCTGAAACACAATACAAACTTATTATATACCATTAATAGGAAGATTTATTTTTAATTAATAGGAATATACTATTTTATAGTATCATTTTGGAACTTGGAACTATTTTCCCTTTGCTTGCAAGAAAATGACTTGAACCATGGGGTGTAGTGATTTTTATATATTGAGTGGTGACATGCAGAGTCATAGGAGATAAGTATGATATAGTTTATTTTTTATTTTATTTTCTTTATTTCATCATCCACTTATTCCTTCTACTGATTTCTACAGATGAAGGGTAGTTATATTCTATGAAGGGGGCCAGAAGGGCAATGGATGCGGATATGCTGTTTTCATTTTAGGGGAGGGAGATTGGGGTAGTGGAGATATTAATTAGTGTGTTTCATTTTTGTATTCCTTTATACCATGTATCTTCTATTTATTTCATTTTCTTTTAGTGTGTACATCTGTTGTATAGATGGTTCATGTCAAAATTTTATTTATTTTTTACTTCTATTTTAATTAATTTTTTTTGGGTGGAATTGTACCCAAGTGGTGATTCCTTGATGCCCAAACACTTATTCTGGAACATGGGCGTAGCCCATCCACCTTAATCCATCCTATTCATTCCTATATTAGATTATAACTAGGTCATTACTATGTCTGAACCATAGGAGGACTTAGGAAGCATGGAATAACTGGGGAGGGATTGAGAACATATTCATAATTCTATTGAGAATGACCATAAAATAATTATGATTTTAGAACATCTTTAAGGTATATGAGATAAAATCTAAGGAAGTTAGGACATATTAGAGAGATTCATCAAAACAAACAATGACCAAATCAAGGAAACCCAATTAAATTTCCCAAGTATGGATACAGGAATTGACCAACTCTCCCAAAACACCCAAACATGTATAAATAGTTTCAAAGATAAATTGGTGATACTTTAAAGAATAAATAGTGAAAGGGAGAAAATAATAATTCCATAACAAGATAAAATCCACCCAATTTATTATGCCATGGTCATCACTTTTAAAAATGGAAAGAATCTAGAAGAGAGTAGTTTTCTTATAGAAGTAGTGGGGGATGCAATTAAAAACATATGATATATGTATTAAGATGATCCACCCTTACTCTTATACTGCTAATGAACCACCCTTGAATTTATATTAATCCCCACTATTAATAAATTTCCAATAAAGAAAAGGTAAAATAACTAGGTACCCAAATCATAATAATTTCCATAATAAAAATAGTCTGGTATCTAGAAATGGTCTGTTGAATAGTAAAATCTTAATAAAGACACTAAACTAGAAATAGGGAATAATTATTAGGTATAAAATATATTTAACAAATAAAGAATACAATGATTGATAGATATCATTCTCAACTAGAAAACATAAATATATAATAAATAACATAATCAGAATCAAATAATTTCTATAGTGAAATTAATTAATTAAATAACACTTAATAGATGGGGGTTAATTTTACCCTTAGATTATAAAAGAAACCAATTACATATCCTACTAAAATACTCTTTTAACATTGCACTCGAGGGACCTATGGACCAAAACACTACCATTCATTATTGGTGTACATATATATAGACATAAAAATATGACATAATAGTTATATGACACATTTTTACAATCAAACATGTTCCAAAAATCCATGAAAAGCTAAACAATGAATGGCACAAACCAAAATTGAAATATAAAAAAAAGGAAAACCAAATGTGTCCTTATGGTAAAATAAGGGAGCTTTTACATATGTGAAATCCCCATGAAGACAGCAGTAGACAACCCATGGGTAGCCTGTGTTCATCAACTCCACATATCTATCAAGAACTCCAAGAGACTCCACTAAATCCCTAGACTGAACGAGGGTCTAACTCCTTCGATTCCCATATCTAGAAGAACCATGAACACTCTACACCTAATGAGGTGCCATAAAATCATCATAGGAAGATATTCATTTCCATTAGAGTGTTCATATAGGGTGTGTGCACATACATACTCAATCTGGCGCCAAAAACAATCCTCAACATAGTTACAAATAATCCGGTTTATTTTTAAAAATGTCTACTAATTTACTTACATATATAAAAAAATTAGGATTTTTTTTGTAAAATAGAAAACAAGAAGTTAACTGATGAATTAGAAGTAATATCAAATTAATCCCTATATTGAGAGGATCCTCACCTGAAGTTACCTTGGGTTTTCCTACTCTATAAAAGATTGGTATCGATATCAGGATAGAGGTAAGGAATTATTGTAGCCTTTTCCATCCAAGTTGGGAGTAGGTAAATATTGTAGCCTATACCACCCAATATCACATCTAGAGTTAGGTACAAATCCCATCTTACGGAAAGAATAATGGGTATACAAATTAATAGATTTTTCCCATCCCATGGAATAGAGGACGGGATGTGTAGATATATGGAATTGAGAGCCTATCCCATCATTATCCTCTATAATAATATGTATATAATTAAAAAAATTATATATTAGGACTATATATACACATACACCACCTCTATTATTCTTATCAACTATCAAAGCATTCATCATGCTAAAAAATCAATCATTAGGTTGTTTAACTAACAATGATAAACATGCTCTGATACTAACATTCACTAATGTAATAGGATAATAGTATTCAAAATTAAAACAACATAGATCCAATATAAACTTATAGATATCACAACATGTAATTTGAGTTTTATGTTTTTAAACATAATTCCAAACATTTTTCATATAAGGGTAAAGCATTCTCTTTGGGCAGTCATGTAGAAATTATTTCCAACTCTTCATTATTATACAGATATAATATCGTAGTGTGGTTTGTTTTTTTGTTTACAGGTTGTGGTAGATTGGAAGAGCTATTGGAAGTACATATTGTGCTCGGTGGGTATAAGAGGCTACACCAATGTTTTCTAAACTATTGGTATACAGTTTAGCTAAACATAAATACTTACGATTGTAGAGTTGTTGGTATACATTTATACCAATGGTTCACATGAAATCATTGGTATTTAGTTCTTATAGACATAACATTATTCCCATGGTTTTACAACAGTTGGAATATATATAAACATATATATATACACACACCAATGGTTCGCTTGTAACCATTGGTATAGGGTAATTCTAGGTAGCCTATACCAATGGTTCTTTGAGAACTATTGGTATAGAAAAATACTTATAATAGACATTCCAATGGTTACAAGGGATATAACTATGGTTTCAAACCATTAGTATAGGGTCAATCTTCAGTAGTGATAGTCCATAGAAGGGAAGAACGAATCTAAAATATATTTTTTGTAGAAGCATCGAATGTGTGCACACCCATATCCCAAATCTACTTTAACTCTCTTATAAAAGGTTTAAATTATACATCTATATAATTTCTAGGATCAAAAGGTCCATATATTAGTATAATCAAGAAATTGAATGGTTTTTTCATACATATCCATGGAGGAATATAATAAATGTGAATAAAAACAAACCATGTGTAGTGAGTAGTAAGCATCTGACCAAATAAATTAAAACAATCATAGGAGAGACCCAACCTAACATTACGCACCTCAAATACAAAATCAGGATGTTGTACATCAAATTTCCACCATTCTAATCCAACTATAGGATGAACCAACTCATCATTTCCTTTAATTATCTTCACATCATATCTCCACATATTTGATGATATTTCTACATACATGAATAGATTTTAAAGATTGGGAATCAATGTAAAGCACTACATGACTTTCTATGGAACATGAGATGGTGTTTCATATGCATTTGTATTTCATAGTCATTATATTCAGGTGTTTCCTCCTACAATAAACTGCAATCTTTTAGACAAGCATGAATTTTATTAGTTAAAAATCTAAGGTTCTTAATTAACTTCCATGCCTTATAATGATTTGACAAAATATCTGCACCATCAGGAATACAGTCCTTTAAAAAGGTAAGAATATAATAAATTATGTTATTACATTTTCCATACATAGTTTTTTCTTTATATAACTTCATTAAACCTTTTCATTTTATTACACTCCTGATATATAGTAGTTTCGGCATCATCCATTAAAATTTTCACTCTCTCAACATCATCATCCTTAGTATTTTCCTCATGTGTATTGATATCATTACCTTATTACACTAGAATATTATCTATCTCATGATGATTCAAAAATTGAATTTGATCAAATATCAAATTCACTATACCACTTATTTCTTTCCATTTACGAATAGTAGAAAATTGTCTCAGATCTCCATTTTGATTCCAAACATAATATTTTTTTAATCTAAATTTTTTATATGGTATATATATTGTTCCTAGCTTAACCATGGTCTTCCAACACAATTATATCATAGTCACTATATACGACATCCATATGAAGAGTTGTTAAATGAAAAATCTAAAAAAATCCAAATTATTTTGAAACTTGGTTAAAATCTGATTGGTATGGTACATCTAACTTCTATCCATTCTATTATAGGGAAAAAAGTTATGTTCCAATCAAAAAATTAAAACATAATTAAAATTATAACCAAATTCAAAGACAAATTAAAATTATAGTGTAGAGGAAATTAAAGAACACTAATAGGAAACCAAATTGAATATAATGCATGATGTAAGTGATCATTATTGAATACTATAATATCCATCAAAATAAACAATAATTCATATGATATGAAAAAACCATAAAATAATCATAGAAATCTAAAAAAAATTCATGTATTTCAATAATTAACAACTAAGGAATACTGGTAGAAAAATGTGTATTTCTTATCCATACAGGTCTTCTCATTTGATAACATAATTGAGGATAACATTTAGTCATGAAAGGATTTTATTTAAGGTTAACATTATTTACATTATTAAAAAAAGGAATATATATTTTACATTATGTTCTATCTCAATTTAAGAATTATTTAATTTGGGGAAGATTCGTCAAGATTAAATAACTAATCTATTTCATCCCACTTTATGAAACTTGTCCATTACTTCACCACTGATGAAACCTCTTAATTTAGGTAAAGTGTGGTTATATGGTTTTTAATTTATTTAAAATGTAGTAGAAATAAATTGTTAACTACTCAATACATGATAAAATAACTAAGGAAGAATTCTTAATAAAGAAATAAGTTATACTCAAAATTTAATCAAAATAGGTGAAATTAAAGTTTATACCATTAAAGTTTTATTAAAGAACTAAATTATTATTTAAAAACTTATAAATGGAAACCATATTTCATAAAATGAATATGATCTAACAAGATTTCCATTTTAACTTATATAATTATTTAATGAAATTTACCAAAGTCTTATATAAATATTTGAACATAATAAAGGTTTAAAATTTATAAACATTTGAGATCTAAATATTTAATTATTTGAAATAATATTTTATCATTCGCCCATGTCAAAATCATAATTATGAACTGTAAAAAACATGCTTGACAAGTACTATAAATATATTAGTGAATTCCTGATGAACTAACCTTTATAGAAAAAGCAATATTCCAAATTTACTTATAATAGTATAATCATATAATCATCATACAATTATTTTATTTTTGGGTTAAAACACTCCAATAAATATTTTAACCACTTCTCATGAAATAGAAAGTTAAATTTCAATAATTACATCCCAAGACTCTAGGATAATAAAAACTAACATTAATGCCTATATTTAACTTAATTATGATTCCCTGCACAAAAAAAATATCTAAATCCCTAAAATATCCCACCAAAATAATCTCAAATTTAAGTTAAATTTCTAAGAGTCCATGTGATAGTTTTCAAAATAAATAAATTATAATTAAAGAAGTAGTTTTTTGATTTGATCTCTATTATAGTATAAATTTAAAAACATAATGATATAAGTGATGCCAACATGATTCGGTAGAATCACATACATAAATAAAAATGAAAATAATATCCAACAGAAGATAATACGGATTCGAAACTAACTAATCTGATCTAAAAGAATATTAGAATAAAAAATCCTTGAATTAGGGGATAACACTAGAGAATAAAACTGGTCATCACTCGATTGAGGGTATAATAAAGAATCATAGGAAAGGAAATCTTATATATCACAACAAAAAATTCAATAAATTGAGGAATAACACCTATTGATGGGGGAAAATGTCACTTGAGGAGAGTATGGGTGATGTTGAGCTCATAGGAGGGGAGGGGGAACCTAAGGGTAGCTCATTATTTAAGAGATATATACCAATAGTTTTTTGAAAAACTTTTGGTATAACTCAAAATATACCAATGGTTTTTTAAAATTGTAGTTATATCTTTGGGTGAAAAATCTATACTCACGATTTCTCTAAACCATGGGTATAGATGTGTGGGGATAGACATAGTTTCCTATAGTGTTTCCATAGTTGGAAACAAAAATTGTGTAGCTAGTGTAAAAATTTATCAAGGGTATACGAACAACCCAAACCACCCTTGATGATAATGAAATCTTATACTTTAAATTTAGATGAATACTCATCTAATATGTAATTATGATCCTATGATGTTTCATCTAGAGAGAACAAAATAATGAATCGGCCCCAATTCTCCTGTGGATGTAGTAAAATATTGTCTAATGATATAAATTCTTATGTTGTCTATGTTTTTATTCTTATTTTATATTCATTTCTTCATTCGATACTTCCACTACCCTAACAATATGCATGATATGTATTTGTTTCCACTGTGTATTTCAAAATAAGATAAATCATGGAAGTTAGTTATGAATCATTGGATATTTTTTTATTATCTATTTGGTATGTTTATTATTCTTATCTACATATTTTATATGCATGTATGTCCAAAATATAGATATTTCATGTCAAATTCTCAGTAGTTTTCACTACTTGTTTATATAATTTTTATGAGAGTTAAATCATTCCAAAGTGAATCTTCTTGATGTTATGTCTGATAATTTGACGAAATATGATCTAGAGGGTGGTGAGTAGACCTTTATTAAAATTATTATAGTTATTAAAAATAAATATGGAATTTGGTGGTTTAAAATTATTTAACAATTCTTTCCTAACAGAATAATAATAGTGGATGTGTGAAGAGTGTATGCAAAAAATTAAAGAGAAGAAAAAAATGAATTTTTATAGTAGTTCGGATCTAAAAGATCCTAATTTACTCTTCACACCCCAACCGATGGAGTATGGAACCCAATATGAAATAGATATAGATACTAATATGGTATAAATCTAAACCCAAACTTTTACATCGCGATGAATCTCAACCCAAGACTTTGTGAGGAGAAGCACCAAACCTAACAACACACTGCCTTTTGTGGGAGAAAACTAAAACCCAAGATATCTACAAGGAGAAGCCCCAAACTTAGTGTTTTGATTTTTTTTCAGGTAATAATAACTAAATAATAACTTTTAAAGGTATTATAACCTAATTGATAAATTATTAAGTGAAGACCACTAACAAAATAGAAAAAAAATATTACAACTAGATATAAGAAGAAATATTTTTTTGATGAAACAGTTGATGTAGGGTCATCTGAATGACGTAGAGAGTGTACTTCAGAAGTTCTATAAAAGTTACAATTCAAATATTCAAGGTGATACAAAGTTGAAGATTAATTTATCCACCCTTTATATTTCATCTTGAAGTATGTAAATAGTTGAGGACTAAATTATTTTATTGGCACAAGAGTATAAATATATGTGATCATTTATCACTTACCCACTATTGTGAACCATAAAATATATTCAAAGCATATTAAATTCCAATAAATATATTCTTTAAATATAAATCATCTAAATATATATCGTAAAAATTATTAGAAACATTTAAAATTCAAAAACAATAATACTAGATTATCAGAGAGAGAGAAAGGAGAGAAATTATAGTTGCATAACAATTTCTCAAATCATGTATAGTATTCAAAATAATAAAGAATGATTCAAAAAAAAATCATATGTTAAATAATTTAAATAGTCTTTATAATAATAGTTCAATGAAATCCCATTAAAAATGTAATTTCTCATTTGAAATACAAAATTCAGAAGCATTCATTTAAAACAAACAATAAACATGTGAAGAAATTTAAAACATAATAACTCTTAATTATAGATACTAAAACAAATTTTAATGAGTTTAATATAAACTAATATCAATTTAGAAAAAATATAATTTAATAAAATAACATAAAATAGTTAAAACTATTTTTGAGTTTCAAGTTTTAGGTTTCACGTATCAAAATAAAAAACCATTTGATCTTTATAAAAACTTATTTAAATAAATGAAAAAAAATTATCATAGTTTCTAAATAATTAATAAGAATTTAAAAATTAATTATAATAAATAAAATATATTATATAAAAATTAAGTAAATTGAGATAGGAAACATTTCATAAAATGGACCATATTTCCATATTTTAGAAAAACTTACAGAAATGTATTGAACTATGTAGGAAAAGTCACGTAGGGTTTTTTCACTTAGAAATTTTTTTATATGTAGTATAATTGACTATTTAGGTTAATTAACATATGAATTCCATGTAAGTGATTCACATAAGTGAATCATGTATCCAAATTCATCATGTAGGTGATTCACGTATCTAAATTCCTGAGAACATTAAATAGATTGACTTTTTAAATGTCATACCTAAAACAAACCATAAAAATAATAGAATCATATTTAAGTCCATTAAAAATATATCTTTAAAATTTCATTTTATTTATAAATAATCAATAATCACCTTAATATAACATCTATATCTCATGTTATGATTAAAAAATAATAGCAAAATAGTTCTTAAAAACTGTAGAAATCAAACTGAAAAAAATCATTAAATTCTAGCCTAATTTTTTGACCCGATAGAGATAAATTTAGAAGTGTATGTTTTATAATTAAATTTATATAATATTAAAATATTTCCCAAAATAAAATCACTCAATTAATATTTTTTATCTCAAGATGTGATTGAAATACAGAGGGTAACTGATTCTGGAAAATCAACTACGTGGATTTCAAAAAGACTGCATGAATTACAAACTATATACATAGATTATGAATTGTTTACATAGTGTAAAGTATATTTTCTACATTTTAACAGTAAAAAACATATCTAAATAGTATTTTAAGGTCTCAAATGACTTAATTATCCATGGAACACAATTTAAAACTTGTAAAACATGTTTTGAACAATTAAAACATGAAATTTAAAGATATTTTAAGAAATGAAATATTATGATATGTTCAAAGTTAAAAATACTTTAATAAATATAAAATTAAAATTATTAATACATGTGAAGGAAATAAAACAAATAATTCTTTATAATTTTCAAAATAACAATTAGTTCAAGGATTCACTCAATACTTTATACATAATCACTAGTTGGCATCCCAAGGGGATTGAGAATGCCCTTTGAGTCAAGTGGTGGATCAGTTTGGGTACTGGTTTGATAGTAGATCATGATGATTTGTTATGAATGATATCATATCCTAGGTTCTAAAGAGGTCCTAGGTTTTTTAATTACTCTCTTGGTATTTAGGAAGTTAGGTATAATTGAAATAGGGCCGTCAGAACTCAATATATGGGTGCTGGGAGAGTCTAGCTAAATATTTCTCTCCCTAAGCCTTGAGTTACCATGGGTTTTTGGGTTTTAAATTCTATCTTAATTATTATTTTTTTATTTAGGTTTGATATGGGGATATTTTAATTCTCTTTAGAATTATATTATTTGACTTGGGGGTTTTTCTTGGAATTTTATGATGAGAATAGGAAGTGAATCAGAGACATGAGGTTGGCTTGTATGGCTTGAAAACCCATAAAGTGAAACAAATGCTTGATTTTGAAAATATTTTAGGAACTGTATTGTCACATGGCCCATTAAATCTTGTTTCCAAGTCAATTATAGGTCTTCATACTATTTTTTTATTTATACCTCTTGATTCTTGGATTTCCTTGAGTGGGATTGGTAATGGGAAAAGAATCAAGGACGAACTTGTGACATGTTGATGATGTTGGATGGGATTTTGATTAAAATTATGGTGTGTTTTTCTTATGTGACTATTGTGAATTTGTTTTGTGTGTAAAATGTGGATTTCCTGAAAAGGATTTCTATTTTAAATAAAGACTTAGGGTATATTTTTTAAAATTGATTTGGTTTTTGAAGTAATTATATAAAAATTGGTTGTTTTTTAAAGAAATTTTGAAGGTTTTTTGGTTTTAAAAATATGTTGGTGATTTATTTGTAAAGTATTTTTATCCTATTAGAGTGTGTTTTTAAGAGTTATTAGTTTTAAAATGAAAATCAGGACTTGTTTTAAGGTCTTTTAAAAGAGGGAGGTATTTTGAAACAAAGGATAAATTTAAAAGGTTATAAAGGATTAGTTATTTTAAAAGGAATCCCTTGGTTTTCTAAATATTTTTTTGGATTTTTTAGTTCTTATCTCTTGAAGGGTGTTTAAAAGGTGTGTGATTTTGGAATGTTCTATAGGGTTAAGTGTTTTTATATGGAAGGTGCATTTTATGTGAGTGTTTTAAATTTAGGAAATTGAGATTTTCAACTATTAACAGGAATTTTAAAAATGATTTTTTTATTTTGATGATTTTTTATTTTTTATTTATCCATGGATTGATTTGGGGACAGTTTGATGTTATTTAACTGACATGTACATGTTGGTTTAATGTTTCTTGTTTTTTAGATTATTCTTCCTAGGAAGGTCTTTATTAAAGATCAAATGCCTATATTTATGGGTGATAACTTTATTATTCTTATCTCTTCCTAGACTCTAAATTGAGTGGCAGGTGTTGTCCTCTCCTTTTGGGTGGTGTAGTGGTATGTCTTGGAATCATTCAAGTTAGTTTTTTCAAGAAGCCTTATTTGGGAATCATGTAGATTTATTTGGGTGGAATAGGTCATTGATCCTTGGTTGGGTGGTTAAATAAATAAGGATTAGTCTTCTTAGAGTATAAGAGTCTCCCATTAAGAAATGAGTCTTAGGTGTAAGTCTTAATCTATTTAATGGTCTTATTTTGGGTTCTTGATCAATGAGGTTAGAGCATATATGGTTTTTGAGGTATATTTCGTTTAGTGTGTTCTCTGGATACCCTTTTGGTTGCTTCTTTCTGGGTAGCGGTTGTTTTGGAAATGTCCATAAACCATTTTTTGGTTGTGCTTATTAAGGTTGAGTTGTGATTCTAGTATTATGATGATAGATATACATGAGGTTGGGTTTAATGGATTAGGCATGGGGAAGCTTGGGGTACATTAATGGGTAGCTAGGATGTGTGATTTGTTGCAGTTGGACCTTAAGTTCCATCAAGTTGAGATTTTCTATCTGGATCTCCATAATATGGCGTTCCATGAGCTTGAACCCAAGTTAACTTCTAATGAAATTTCATAGACCAAGGTTAAAACCATGTTTTTTCTTATTGAGTAATATTTCGGGTTGATTGGGTTCTTTAATTATCTTAGGATTTTATGTGATTGGTGACCCAATCATGTGATCTTTGGATATTCTTTAGAATTGTGCTTCCTTTATGTAATTTTATCAATTATCTTTGTGGATTATTATGTTTGATGGAATTTTGTGGTTTCCTTTGATGGTTTGGGAAAATGTGGTTGTTTCAATGATACACTCTTTATAGAAGATACTTTCTATTAATTTACCGCTTTAGATGAATTCTAAATGGTGGGGATCCCTATGTTAGGACTCTATATTCTTATATCTTAATGTTTTTTGGTATTTAATTGGGTTATTATTTAGGAGGTTTGACGATGATTAGGACTTCTTATCATGGATTTTGAGGAGTTGGGTTAAGTGTAGTATTTCTTTTCATAGGAGCTTCTCTATTTTTCCTTTCCCTGCCACCTCTTATCTGAGTGTTGAGGTCTTTACCTTTTATGGAATATACCTTTGAAAATAACTTTCTTAGGGAAGAAAATTGCATGGTGGAGAGAATTGTAACACCCTTATGTCATTTTGGTCTTTAAATATTATTTAATTATAGATTATTTTGAAGTTATTAGGTGTTTTGAGTAGTCCTGAAGGTTTTTTAGCCTTGGTAGCATCCAACTATAGAGTGGAGTTGGGGGTTTCATTATAGAGCTCGATCAGTGAGGCGCTCTACATAGTGGAAGGCAGTGGTTTCTCCATGGGGGGAGGCTTGGGAACTTGGGTTCTACATAATTGATGGGATCTACACTACAGCATAGAGGTACATGCCTTAGTGGTTGGGTGCTCGGTATATCTTCTCTTATTGAATAGTGCTCCATGCCTCAATTAATGGGCTATGTTATATAGGTTGTTTGGCGAGGAGAACCATAATGAAAGCTTAGGAGGTTTCACTATAGTGGGTGCCTGGAAATGAACATTAAATCATGATGGTGGGTGTTGAGTTGTGAGGTTCCCTTTCCAGCTTTCCTTTTTCTTATTTTCCCCCATCCAACTTTTAGGGGTTTCAACCAACCCCCCCTGCATTTGGACCGAAGGAGGGATCATGGAGCTTCTCCTCTCCCTCTTTCCACCTTGACTCTTAGATCCATATCTGTCGATTCCAAGTGTATTTTCAAGGTCACTTTTTACTTATCCTACCCTTCCTAATTCCCCTATATTTATCTTCATCTCAGAAACCCAAATCACTATGTGGGTAAATTTTAGTGTGTGGTATAGATCTAAACCTGATGATTTTAATTTTTAAGGGTTTTAGAGAGTTTCTTCCTGCTGGGTTAGGTACTCTCCATCAAATGAGACATGTTGTGACTTGTTTTCACTTGGATCAAGTATTTATTTCTATGTCATCTATTAATATTATATTACATGAGGTACTTTAATGTTTTAAAAAAGATTATTTCCAAAATATACCAATATTTGATACTTTTTTAATTAAATAAGGTTTCCAATGGTTTCAATACTTAACGTAAATTATTTTTTGTAGATTTCTTGTTTAATTCTTTAATTTTTTAAAGTTTATGCATTTCAAGTGTTTAATAAAAAATTTAAGTGGTATCTCAAAAATAAATTGGGATTTTAAATAGGTACTTGACACTGAAGGGTTTTCATATAATGAGTTTTTTGTTTTCTAATGGAGTTTTTGGAAAAGTGAGGCGTATTTGGACTATTCAAAAGTGTTTTATAAATAGTTGGAATTTTGATCATTTAAAAATTGATTTTAAAGAAGGAGTGATTTCCAAAATTATTTCAAGTCATGTTTTCATGATTTTATTTTAAAGGTTATTTTAAAGTGAGATTTCAAATGGTGTAAAAAGGTTTTTTTATCCTGATCTTATTTTTGAAAACATGTTTAGTAGTTTATAAAAGTGATCTATTAATATATGTGATACGCTTAATTTATTTCCTTGGTTTTTTTCATATTCTTTTTCCCTATTGTGAGAAGAAGTTTATTATGATTAATTCTTATGCATGGATGTGAAAAGATGTTTTTTTGTGTGAGGGTGTTGTACATGAGATTAGGTTTACTTATTTTCTTCAAAATGATGATTTATGTTAGATTTTTTCTCACCTATATGGATTGATATCATAGTAGCCTAAGTAGTTAATAAAAATATCTAAAATATTACCAAACTAGTGTATATTATGCAATGGATAGAGCCCTAGGTATGATTTAGTTCTACTCAAGGTTGTCTCTTGGTAAGACCCTGATAGTAGGTTAGGATTGAGTGTTGTTAAGTTCACCTAGGGTTAATTGATTCCATATTAGGTGATTTATATTTGAGGAATGGTATAGTTCTAGTTATAACCTAGGGAGTCTCCCATGATTCTTGGTCCCTATTAGGAATTGTTTAGGGGATTCCTTTATTACTTTGTTTTTATCCCCTATCCCTTGTTAGGTTATATATAATTGTTTCTTGGCTATAATTATTTCACTTTATATATATATATATATATATATATTGGAGGATTTTTGTGTTTATGTTCTACTTTAGTTATGGTTTTGGTTTCTCTTCAAAACATTCTATAAATTGGTTTTGGAGGGTGTATTTCTTTAAATGTAAATGATTTTTTCTTTATAAAGGTGTTTATAAATTTTTTTGAAAAGAGGAAGAGAATATAGTTAGTTTTTCTCATGAGTTTAAAAATACTACTTTCATGAATTGAAAGGAATTTAAAATAAAGTTTTACATTCATTTCTTAGTTTTAAATTTTGGATTTAAGTTGAAAATGCTTAATTTTTTTAAAAATTCCTCATCTTTATTTTGGAAGTAAAGTAAAAAAAATGTGATAGTTTTTTTCATTATGTTTTCTTGTATGAAGTATTTATTTTATAAATTATTCTCAAACTAGAATTTATGAACTGTATTATGAATGGAATTCCATAGCTTATATGGTGAAATATTACTGGGCATGTTTCTCTCACACCCCACATACACACCGATTCATGTGAGTGTATGGAGCTCTCATGTTTTCTCTTAGGTGCATGGGCCTTGATTCTAGATTCTTGTTCAACTTGGTCCGTTGATGGATGTGTGGTTATATTGAGTGATCGTGGGTTATAGGGAAATGTTTAAGTGGTGGCTTGAGTTATTGTTTTATTTTCCAATCCATGTATGTATCTTCCTACTCATCCAGCTATTGTACCTTTATTTTAGTCTTTCCTTTTTAATATGTTTGAGATGTATTTTCTTCCATTATTTATTTCTAAATGAGATGAATCATGGTTGTTTGTTATATCTTATTAGATGTTTATTTTTTTATACCCCGTTTTGTTTATTATTTTTATTTACTTATTTAATATTCATGGATTTCCAAAATATGTCGAGGTGATATTGGATTCTCATTGGTTTTTGTTATTTGTTTATATTATTTCTATAAGGGTGGAATTTTTCCCATATGTATCTTCTTGATACTCATGCGCTAGTTTTAAGTCTATAGGGATCGGGATTCCCTTTATAATTAGAAGTGAATTGGTTTAGGTACTAGTAAGATGGTTGCCCAGGATGGTTCATTACAAAAGGTATCATATTCTAGGTTCTAAATAGGACCTAGTTTCAGGAAGCACTCACTTTGTCACCCTAAACCTCGAGTTACCATGGGTTATTGATATTTAGATTTTGTATTAATTATTCTTATTGGATTGAGTTTTTAGATGGTGGTATTTTTATCCTTATTGGAATTATATGATTTTCCTTGGGGGTTCATGGAATTTTGGGATGAGAATGGGAAGATAATCAGAGATGTGAGGTTGGCTTACATGGCCTGACAAACCATGAAGTGACTGATTCTGAAAACATTTCATAAACTATTGAATGATTGGCACATGGCCTATCAAACCATGCGATCAAGTCAAATATATTTCTATATTCTATTTGGTTTTTTTATTTATACCTCTTGAATATTGGATTTCTTTGAGTGAGTTTGTTAATAGGAAAAGAATCAAGGATGTTCTTGTGATGTGTTGATGATTTTGGATTGGATTTTGGTAAATTTTTTAGTATGTTTTCTTATGTGACACTTTATAAATTTATGGTGTATATAAAGGGAGGATTTCATAAAAAATTATTCTAGTTTTAAATGAAGCCTTAGGGGATAGTTTGTAAAATTTATTTGGTTTTTTAATAATTTCTTTCAAAAGTGTTTTTTTTCATAAAATTTGTTGGTTTTAAAAATTAGTTGGTGATTTATTTGTAAATTATTTTAAACCTATTTTAGTGTGTTTTTAAGTGATCAATCTTAAAATGAAAATAAGAATGTTTTTTAAAGTCTTTTAAAAGGGGGAGGTACTTTGAAACAAAAGAGAACTTGAAAAGTACTGAAAGGATTGTTTATTTTAAAATAAATCCCTTAGTTTTCAGAATCAATGTTTATGGATTGTTTGGTTCTTGACCCTTGATGGGTGTTTTTAAGGTGTGTGATTTTTCAAATTTTTTAAAGGGTGATTTATTTTAAGATGGAAGGTGGATTTTATGTGAATATTTTAAATTGAGAAAATTGGTATTTTCAACTCTTAATGGGAATTTTGAAATTTATTTACCTATTTTGGTGAACTATGATTTTGGATTTGTCCTTGGATTGATTTGGGGACCATTTAATGTGATTTAAAAGATATATCCTGGTTGGGTTCATGTTTCATGTTGTTAAAGTAGGCCTCCCATGAAGGTATTGGGTAAATATGGGATGCCTATATTTAGAGGTGGTCCCTTTATTATTATTGGATCTACCTAGACTCTGAATTAAGTGTCAAGACTTTTCCTCCCATTTTGATATATCTTTTGGTGTGTTTCTTGGATACTCTTTTGGTTTCTCATTTATGAGTGGTGGTCATTTTGGTAATTTTCATGCCTCATTGTTTCATTGTTCTTTTGTGGTTGATTTTTGATGCTAGCTTTTTTTTCAGAGTTATGCATGAGGTTAGGATTGATGTATAGTACATATAGAAAATCGGGGTATGGGAATGGGTATATTGCATGTATGTTTTTTTGTTTATTAGACCTTGGGTTCCATCAAGTTGAGATTTTCCATCAATATTTCAATGAGATGGTGTTCCATGGGATTTGACCCAAGTTACTTTTTTATGTAGTTTTATAACCTGATGTTAGAACCATATTGTTTCTTATTGTGGTTTTGGGTTAATTGGGATCTTTATTTATCTTTTTATGTGATGGTATTGGTGACCCAATCCTGTGATATTTTTATTTTCCTTATAATTGTGATTCCTTTATGGAATTTTATCCAGTTTATTTGTGGTGGGTTTCAGTTTATGGAATTTTTTAGTTTCCTTTGATGGTTTGTGAAATTTTGTTGTTTTAGTTAATCTCTCTTTACATAAGAGGTTTTGTATTACTTCATCATTTTAGATGAATTATAAATTGTGGGGATATGTATATTAAGTATCTATATTATTAGAGCTCCATGTCTCTTGGTTGTGATTTGTGTTATGATTGAGGTGGTTTGGTAATGCTTGTGGATTATTCTTATGGGTTTTGAGTATTTAGGGTAAGTTTTGTGTTTCTTCTCATAAAAGAGTCTCTAGTTTTCTCCACCCTCTCACCTCTTATCTGAGTGTTGAGGAATTTGCCTTTAATTTTTTCTACCTTTGACAACAACTCTATAGGGGAAGAAAGTGATATGATGGGAAGAACTTTAACACCCTCATTTCACCATGGTATTTAAATATTATTTAATTTTGGTTTATTTTTATGTTTTTGGTGTTTTGTGTAATCCTAAAGGGTAATTGGCCTAGTTATCATTAGACCATGAAAAGTGGTGGGGGAAGACATTATGTTGGTTTTTTGGTTAGGTGATCTATAATATAGAGGTCTAGGGATCATGACCTTGTGTTTTTTATGATTTAAGAGATCCACGTTGTAGTATAGTGGGCTGCGCCATAGAAATAGAGTTCTTGGGAGGTCATATTTCCCGATCATGGTGCTCCACACCATAGGATCTATGTTATTACATGGAGGGTTTGTAGTTATGAGAACCATACCACAATCCCAAGGGGATATTACATTGAAGGAGACATGTTTTTACTTGTTTCTACTTGGATAGAGGTAGGTGTTTCTATGATGTTTCTTTGTATTATATTCTATGAGATGATTTCATGTTTTAAAAAAAAAATCAAAAATAAAACTATATGTTATACTTTCACTTGGCTTAAAGAAGGTTACCAATGGTTTCCACACATTACATAAAGGAGTTTTTTTGGATTTCTTGTTTTATTCTTTAATTTTTGAAATTTTATGCATATAAAATGTTTGATAAAATGTTTAATTGGTTTATAAAATATATATTTTTATTTCAAAGAGGTTCTTAGAACCAAATTATTTTTATATAAATATTTTTGTTATTTCTAATGGATTGATTGAAAAAATGGGGAGTATTTCACCCATTCAAAGTTTTCAAAAATTGGTTGTCCTTTTGATCATTTCAAAAGTGGTTTTAAAGAAGGGGTGACTTATAAATAGATTTTAAGACATATTTTCATTATTTAATTTTAAATAGTAATTTAAAGTTAAATTTCAAATGGGGTAAAAATGGTTTGGCATCCCAATATTGTTTTTAAAGATCCATTTGGAACTTTAAAAAGTAATTTTTTTTAATATATTTGATACCTTCAATTGAGCCCTTTTGTTCCTTTATATATGCTTGTTCCATCTTGTGGGAATAATTTTATTATGATCAATGCTTAGGCATGGATTTTAAAAGTAATTATTCCATATAAGGGTATTGGAGGTGAGATGATGTTTACTTATTGTGTTTAAAATGAGTATTTATATATGTGATCATATATTGATTTTATTATCTTCTTAACTCCATTAATTGATATCATGAGAGCTTGGGTAGCTAAGTAGAGTATCTGGAGGAGTACTACACTAGCATATATTAGGCACTAGATACTACCCTAGGTATGATTTTGTTATACTAGGGTTTCATTATGGTGAGATAATAGGGGTAATATAGGGTTAAGTGTCATTAATTTAACCTAGGGTCGAACATTCCATATTAGGCATTCTATATGTGAGGTCCAGTATCATTCTAGTTAAAACTTATTGAGTTTCCCATGATGTTTGGTCCCTATTGGGAATTTTTAAGGGATTGTTTTCTTTATTTATTTATATCCCCTATCCCTTATTGGGTTATATAAAACCATTTTGTGGGTATCCTTATTTAAATTTTTTGATATAAAAATATATTGATTCCTCTTTTTGTTTATTCCCTTCTTCATTCATGGTTTTGGTTTCTCTTTAAACTATTCTGAAAATTAGTTTTATAGGTTAGTTTTTCATTAAATGTAAATTATTTCATCTTCAAAAAGGTATTTGGAAATGTTTTTGAAAATGGGAAGAAAGATATTTGGTTTTTTTAATGAGTTTAAAATCCTATTTTCTTCAATTGATAGAAACTTTAAATGAATTTTTTTCACTCATTTCTTGGTTTGAAATTCTGTATTTAAGTTGGAAATTCCTTTTTATAAAAAGGATTTAACTTTATTTGTAAATTAATGGATAAAATATGATTCTTGTTTACCTTATTTTTCTTTTATGAAAATATTATTTTATAAATTATATTCAAACTAGAATTTATAGATTGTATTATGAAAGGAATTTCATACTCTGTGGTGGAATCCTACTGGGCATGTTTCTCTCACACCCATTATACATACCAGTGAATGTGTGTGTATGAATCTCTCATGTTTTCTCTTAGGTGCTCGATTATTGATTCCCAATAGATGTTAATCATGGTCCATTTATGAATGTGTGGTAATAGTGATTGATCATGGGTCATAGGGATATGTTTGAGTAGTTTCTTAGGTTGTGGTTTTATTTTCTAAGGTATATATGTATCATCTTACTCAATTATTTATTGTACCTTTATTTTATCATTTCTTGTTTTTTATGCATGAGTTATATTTTCTTACATTGTGTATTTATAAATGATATGAATCGTGTTTTTTGGTTATGTCTCCTTGTATTATTGTTGTTTTGTGAAGGAACCAAGGGTACAACAGAAGCATGAAAATGTGAAATTTAAAATTTTTGTATTTGGATTCATGTTAAAAACACTAAATCCAAAAAACCCATTTCATATATTTCTTTAAGGATTTAATGTAATTAAATTTAATCATGAAAAATAAAATCAAATGAAATCTTAAATGACACCTCATTCATTTGAAGTCACTGGTTTGATTCGCTCACCATCAATGTGTCGTGGCTGAAAGATGAAAAACTAGATGTCCTCTAGATTTTTCACACATGCTCCAAAATTATGGGATCATATATTTTCATTTTCTAGGTTATATCACAAGAAATTGAAGATATTTATGACATCCCCTTGATTACTAGATGAATATGGACTCGATCGAGAAAGTAGGATCGATATCACCTTATTATTCCTTCATAATCTCTCTCTAAGAACTTGAGAGGAGAGGATAAGAGTTATTATCTCTATAAATTCCTAAAAATAGTGTATATACCTATTCAAAAGGCTAAAATGATATTTTATACTTAGGTTATACTTTCTAATATTTCACTTTGGTCCCTGTAAAGTAATAACCTTCATTTTAGACCTTTGCACACATGTATGACTTAATAAACTTATTGTAAATATAAAAAATATTTTATCACTCACTTGTAACATTATAACATGTTACATGATAAAATAAGAACCATTAACTCAGCCTGTAAGCTCCTAAAATAATTTAACGAACTATTAACATCATATGTTCGTTCAAAAAATTATATTTTCATCGTATTCACTTTTATAATCAAACAACTTATGAATACCTTGAGAAATAAATTCAATAATAATTATTATAAAATTGAATAATATAATTTAATTAGTATTAATTTTTATCATTCATACTTGTACATTTACTGATCCCCACATATGGGGTCCACTTTATCTTAAACTCATATTAATTAGAATTGGTGGAACTTGTGGATACACTTAGTGTGTGGCCCTCTACGTCTTTTTCTCTATAGAAGTTAGTCTAACCCAAAAACCAAGAGTATAGTCTATAAACACATCATGGACCCTAAGGAGATAAGGAATTTCATAGCTATGACTTCCTCCTACTAACACTTACTGTGTAATATAATCTCATTGTCTTGTGATATCTCATAAATCAGGATGTACACTTGTTTCATCGTCCTTTTTTTTCTTCATATATTTTGTGAACTTACTGGATGAACTTGCCTTATTTTACCATGGGCATGGATTTATGAAGGTACAATCATCCTAGTCAACCTGGGACCATGAGATATCTCTTCCTCAAATCAAAATTGAAAAATTATAACTTGATCATTCAATCAATTTCATACCACCAATGACGCACCCAACATAAACTACATCACCATGATTTCATTATCATGTTTTTTTTCCTTTAATAAAAGTATGTGATCAAATTGCACACACTGATAATTATCTCAAGTCTGGAGACCAATACACTTATTCATATATAAGAACAACCAATGACACCTGAAACATGTAGTGTTCCTATTAAAAGGTCATTCCTCGTTATCTCGCTACTAGACATCAAAAAGTGTGAACATCATGAGAAGAAGTATCAAATATTATGATCCCCCATCACTTGATAGTCAGACATCATATGTGTCCTATCAATATAATGTATTCAGACCATAGGACATAAGTTTAAGATTACTGTCATAGTATCTCAAGGTTCTAATTATATATGATAATTCTTATAACCTTTTTATATGAAACATAATATAAAGATATTACTATGTAAATATTGGATGTAGAAATATCAATACTATTATGGTAAGATTAAACACATGTATATATCAAACTGTATACATGTAATGGTAAATAAAAGTACTATTCAAGTTGGGTCTTGGGATACCACTATTACAACACTCACACTTGAACTAGAGCCAACTTGTTAACCATACTTGTTAGCCCTAACATGATAATATCATGTTTCTATTGAGATATGGATTTATATAGGGGTCTTCTACATTTATACTACCTAGATATTCTGTTATCTACGACTTTACCTTTTTGAGTAAGACTTCTCAAGAGATGAAATTTTTGAGTATATCCCTTTTTTTCCATTATCTTAACTTGATATCTTGTCTAGTAAGAGTAAAATAATTGGCATTACGATAATAATTTACTTACTAGGTGTGATTCCAAGAACATGAACAAAATGTTGCATATTTTACACTACTTATTAGCTACCTCATAAGCTGCAACAAACTCAGTATTTGTAGATATGGATATCACTAGATTGAATAAGATTTTATTTCTAATTAGCTTAGTTTGACTATGATATTAGATCATATTGATCCAATGAATACTAGTTTGTGTCCCATAAAAAATAGTATCCTTTCCCCTACACATACCAAGTATACATCATTTTTACATCTTCAAGTACAATTGTATAGTTCTTATTTCATCCCTTACAGTTCTCCTGGTTCAAACTGATATTTTAATAATATAAATTATATCTCAAAAATATCAATTATTGTAAATATCATGGAATATATGATTTATCCATCGCTAAAGAATATTAAATTCAAATCACTACATTAATTTCCTACTATGTCATGTATAAGTCTATCTAGAGAGATATATACCATGTGGCACTAGTAATAATTCTCTCTCGAATTTTTCTTATTTGAGATTTTCAACACTATGTCAGTATATGTACGATTAACTAGGTCTAAGAAACCGTTAGATCTAACTCAGTAAATATCATTCCCTAGAGCTCTAGTTTATACTTTAAGTCAATCTCTAGAGAGTTATTTTTATCCTATTCTTAACTAACTATAAGAACAATAGCTATTTTTTCACATTTTAACAAACATATTTTACTTGGAAAATAATGGAGATCACATTAACCCCTGATAGACACATGAAAAAGATTTATTCCAATTGAATATTCTATTATCTAGTTGCTTAATTTATTCCTATAATAGATTTCAGTAACCTGTACCCTTACCGGAATTCTATGATGTCACCATTCCTATATAGTTTCATTTTATTGACATCTTCCATGATTGGTGGTCTTGACATCCAATGCTCAATAAAATGATCATAGAAATTAGCTATGATAAGTAAAATTCTAATTGATTTAGGCATAACAACATGGAATTACCAATCAATACTTATTGGTACCATGCTTTTACCATCCATGTATAGTCTCACTTAAATACCCACCACAGTATTCAAAATAATAAGACTTATATAATTTTATACATGGAATCTATTATTGAATTTTAATTGATCTGGTCAATTTTAGCTAATTTCCTTATACTACCTACTTGTAGGAATTATTATTCTCAGTGAATAATTTATCACCAACCATGGTGAATATAAAACCATCACCATGGTTTTATCCTAACTACATATTATGTGTCTCTTGAACATTCTTATACAAATTCTCTTGTGAAACTTGTTCCTATGTCAACTATTTATGCATCTCTAGCATTGACTAAACCCAATTCAATATTTATCCCACTATATCAAATAGATATGTTCACCCTTTTATTAGAAACACAGTCTATAACTTGACTATATCTTTTCTATCATAGGTATTTCTATAATATCCTTAGAAAATTTTGGATGATTACTACAGATGCACATTGTGTTTTTTATTGATGCATGTTTGTTTATATATTAACAAACTCTTTGCATCTAAACACATGTTCTTATGACATAATGGATTTACATTATACTATAACTCATATGATATCCATTTTTCATGATATTTTACATATAGTTATGGTATAATTCATTTATTTTTAAAGTTCCTCTTTAAAAATGGAAGTATCATCAATGCATGAGTTTTAACATTTATGCTCCTTTTAATTACATCATGAGTTTGATGTGTATAAAGGAATATGCATTTAGGAATTTCTCCCTGATACATTTTATTGATAAATTTTAACATGTAATAATCATCATCAATCCAACTTATTAGCATCATAGATTTGATATGTATAAGGTAATGTTTGTTTAGGAATAACTTAATGCTACATTATATTGATCGATGAATGCTGGGTAAAGATATTCTTCATCAGACCAGCCCAAATCCTCTCATATATTCTGATCAATCATATGTCATAATTCACTTACAAATTCCTCAAACACTTAAAGTAATCTTATGAAGTATACTTACCAGTAGCTTACCCTTGGAATAGTTCCTTCTCTCTAGATGAACTAGTTCCAAAATATTTGTGACTTACCTTTATTTATAAAGGTTTCTTTGTCCAAAACTAAGTACATGAGTATGTCAATAGTACCTAAGGTATTTAACTCTAAAGATTCTAAAACCATACTAGTTATATCATTTAAAACTATTTTTTTCTTTTCAAAGTATTTTATTTCCAAAACAGGTTATATTGGTCTTATATTTTATATTCATCGTGTATTACTAATGATTCATGTATCACTAAACTATGACTTGAGTATTTGACACCAAAAAAATCATTCTAAAACTATAACAATGTCTCATTGTGTCCAAGAGATTTATGAGATTAATGTTTTATTGATACTCTAAATGTTCAACTGGAATAAATAAACTTGAAAATATAGAAGTTGTGTACTTCTCACCACTGATTTAGGAACAACTTTTTCTCAGCTTCTTGGATAACACACATTAATTTTAGTAATGTTTCTTTACTTAATTGGTTATTTTATATAAATACACATATTTGATGATCATATTATATTTAATAACCAAGAAGTAAAATTAAAATATTACTTATATTTTATGAATATTCCTAACGAATAATTGACTACGTGCTTCTTCAATTTATTTAAATGAATTTAAACTTCCATAGATGTATTTAATGATATTTGAAGCAAATAACCTCATGTTTAATACCTATTTATTTGAATTATATTATAAAGGTTTCATTAGCATTACTCTTTCTATTGGACTTTTCACCTTTTATTTCAACTTTTTCATTATAAGAACTAAATATTAAACTCTCTTGAAGTTATTATTTCTTAGAAAACCTTACCCAAAATGTAATGAAGTGTTTTCTCCATACTATTAATTTTTTAATCATAAATGATACTGGTGTAAATGGGTGAAAACTATATGAGAAATGTATTCAGTGAAAGATTGTTTCCATCTTTAAATTTACACATATCCAGTGTAATCATCACCCATTTATATCTCATTTTTCATTCTACTTATGAGATACTTAGAGATGAGATTACATGTGAAATCATTCATGTCCTAAAGTTATATCCACAACTCACATTGGATTTTGATGATATAATTATGAAAAAACCATCATATTCATAATAAATGAGTTTCCTGTACAAATTTTTAATACCCTTGCTTCTTAAGGAAGAATTAATAGGTATTGGGGATTCCAACACCTTGAATTTCCTATATCATAGTATTATGTGTAGGAGCATGTAATACTCTTTGGAAATTCATGCTGGATAGGACACTGACTTTTTATAATTATTATCGAGGTGTTTCTTATGGTATTTACTTTCCAATTTTCTAAAAAAAATAAAATCTAGCAGATTGTACTTTTATCATGATTATCAATTTAGACATTACCGATTTAATCATTAAATATCTCCCTCAATTTTATCAAATTCTATGAACCCTCTATACTATAACTAGAGTACTATTTCTATTAAGTATTATAGTTTAAAGGATCCTTAAAACCCCTCCTTATAGACTACAAGTTATGGATACACTAATACTCAAAGAATATAAGGTAGTCGTCTGACAGGCCAACCACATTAACTCGTTGTTCTTTGATATGTTCAGTGGAGTCCCATCTCCTGTAAAGAATTAATTTACATTTCTCAATGATTTTACTCTAAATTTCAATAAGTTATATATGGCTACTCTTTTTCTGCCAAATTTAGTTAATTTAAACCACCACTCTCATAAAAACTCCTTGATGGTAAGAGGTACCCTAAACTATGGTTAACAATCACCCCAAAGAGCTGGTTTTACTCAACTTTTATCGATAGAAGGAATTTAATGACTTTATATTTTTATTGAGGGATTTTGTAATTTAATATAAGAAAATGAAATACTTTTATATTTAACATATTTATTCTATGTGATCACACTCACAACATAACCATGATTTTAAATAGAAAACATTCACTTTAAATGTTCATTTTATCTTTTTCATGTTTGTTTATTGTTATACTATATGATTACACATAATAAGTACATAACCAAAAAATAATAAACCATGTACATGATAAAATGAATAAATAATGATGTGATCATGAGTTGATAACTTTTGGTTAATCCATAGAGTTAATAATGGATTAACTGAGACCCTAGGTGAATTCCTCAAGTCAATACCTAACTTGAATTGAAATTCCCACAACTCTTGTTCACTTCAACTATTTGGTTTATGCTGGCTCTCAACTCGAATCGTGTCACCACGAACTACTCTAGTATTTACAATGTATAATCACACACAGTTGATGGGAACTTAGGGTGTGAAATTACATTTTTGGCACTTAAATGTGGACATGTGTTCCCTTATACAAATTAAAGATAGTGGGAATATGTGAAGATCATCAAAATAAAATAATTATTACATTTTTTAAAACTTTAATGCAATAATTAAATTAAATAAATAATAAACCAAACATGCATGGGTCAGTCTCATCTCATGATCAGTCAACATGAAATTATATTGCATAATAAAAATTAAATTTTCTAAAATTTAACTTGAGGGTATTTTTAATATGTTAAATTTCATTAAAATAATTTTAATTAATTATCGATACATCCCATAAAATCTGAAATAATTTTATTAAATACCATACAATTAAATTTAATTTCTAAAAAAACATTTATAATTTTGTGGGTCTTTTTGGACCTAAATCAAATTCATGAAAGTTAATTTAAGATTGTTGAAGGGTTAAATGGGTCAAGACAGCCAGACCCATACCTAATTGGTTTGACCTAAGATGGGGTGTCTATTTAAGGGACACATAAATATATATATATATATATAATATAAAATGATAACAATATTCTAAAGGAATATTTTTCCCTTTTTATATTTTAAACAAGATTCCATAGGAATCTTTGAATAAGCCTTTTCCCATTTAATTAAATAAGCTTTCAAGGGAAGATTTAAACTAGCTTCTATATTAAGCTTTATCATTTTAATTAAAGAATCTTTCATGAGAATATTTACACTAGATTTCATTGGAAGCTTTATCCTTTTAATTAAAGAAGCTTCCATGAGAAGATTTAAATTAACATACATGGAAAGATTTGTCCTTTTAATTAAATAATCTTTCATAGGAATATTTTAACTAGATTACATGGGAAGATTTATCCTTTTAATTAAACAAGATTCTTTGAGAAACTTTAAACTAGCTTCCAAGGGAATATTTATCCATTTAATTAAACAATTTTACAAGGTAATATCGTATTACTAACATACTACCCCAACTAGATTCTAGTATATCTAGTTAATATGAAATGTACTTACATCATGCTTTACCTAAATATCCTTCTTAACAGTTTTCATTAAACTGAAGCAAAAAATTAAAACTTTAATTTTCATAGAAAGATTTACACAAAACATATCGATCTTCGATCAACCATATCTTGGTGATACAAACTCAAATCTATGCACCTTCAGTTGCATTAGGACCGTATAGAAACTCTCTTTATAAATCATATAAAATTTAATTTAAATTGAAAATTTTTATACTTAAATAATTATATGTTCCCTATGATACCAATTGAAGGAACTGGGGGCACAACGAAAGAATGAAAGATTCAAAATTTAAACTTTGTGGGTTTGGATTCATGTTAAAAAAATGGAATCCACAAAACCCATTTCCCAAATTTCTTTAAGTATTTCATGTAATTCAATTTAAACATGAAAAATAAAATCAAAAAAATATTAAATGGTACCTCCTTCGTTTGAAGTCACTGGTTTGATTCACTCGCCATTGATACATCATGAATGAAAGACACCAAACTAGAAGTCTTATAGATCATTCACATGTGATCCAAAATTCTAGGATAATTGATCTACATTTCCCTAGTTCTCGAATAAGAAATTGAATATTTTTACAATTTCCCTTCGATTTCCTAAATAACACATACTTAATCGAGAAAGAAGAATCGATCCGACCTTGTTCTTCCTTTAGAATTGCCCTATAAGAACATTAAAGGATAGGATAAGAGATATTACCTATATAAATGTGTGAAAATGGTGGATCTACCTATTCAAGAGACTAAAATGTTCTTTTATACTTGGGTTTTATTTTACAAAATTTCACTTTGGTTCTTGGAAAGTAATAACCTTCATTTTAGACCTTTTCACACACGTATAACTTAATAAACTTTTCATAAATGTCAAAATATTTTATCAATCACTTGTAACACTATAAAATGTTACATGATAAAATATTAACCATTAAATCAACCCATAATCTCCCCAAATAATTTAATGAACCTTGAACATCATATGTTCGTTCAAAAAATTATATTTTTCTCATATTCACATTTATGATCAAAATACTTGTGAATAATTTTAAAAATAAATTCAATAATTATTATTCTAAACTTGAATAATATAATTGAATTTGTTTTACTTTTGATCGTTCATACTCATATGCTCCCCATCCCCTACACATGGGGTCCACCTCATTCTAAACTTCTATTCATTATAATGGGTGGAACTTGTGGATATACTTAGTGTGTGGCCCTCAAGGTTCTAACCTCTATAGCATTGATTCCAACCCATAGACCAAGAGTGGAGTCTAGAAACCCATCATGTCCCCTAAGGAGATAAGGAGCTTCCTAGTTATGAATCCCTCCTATGAACACTTACTATGTAATATAATCTCTTTATCTCATGATATTTCATAAATCATGATGCACACTTGTGTCATCATCCTTTTATTACTTTATATATTTCATGAACATACTAGATGGGTTTACCTTCGTATACCATGTCCATGGATTTATGAAGGTACTACCATCCTATTCAACCTGGGCCCATGAGATATCTCTTCCTCAACTCAGAAGTGACAAATTCTATCCTAATCATTGAATCAATGCCATACCACCAATGACGCTCCCAATACAAACTACCTTACTATGATTTCATTATAATGGTTTTCTCCTGTCATCAAAGTATATGACCAAATTTTACACACTGATAATGATCTCAAGTCAATAGACCAATACACATGTTATTATATAGGAAAAACCAATGACACCTGAAACACATGGTGTTCCTATTTGATGATTTGTCCTCATGATCTCACTTATATAGATCACCAAGTGTGAAATTCATGAGAATAAGTCTCAATGATTATGATCCCCCAACACTTGATAGTCATACATCATATGTGTTTTGTCAGGATAATGTGTCTAGACCATAGGACATATGTTTAAGATTACTATCATAGTATCTTGAGTCTCTCATTATAATTGGTAACTACTATAAATTTTTTATATGACATGTAGTCTAAAGACATTACCATGTAAATAGTTGATGAAAAAATATCAACACCATTATGGTAAGAATAAAAATATGTATATATCCAACTATATACATGTAATGGTAATCAAAATTACTATTCATGTTGGGTCTAGGGAACCCACTATTACAACATTTTGTGCCCTATTTGGTTTTTTTATTATTTTTATCAACTTATTTGATATGCATGGACGACCAACATACAGAAAGGTCATGATGGTTTCTTGGTAGTTTATATTGATTGTTTATATTATTTTTTATGAGGTTGAAATAATTCTAAAGTGCATATTCTTAATACTCAGGCACTATTTTTTATCCTGTGGGGATTGAGAATTCCCTTCAGGCCTAGTGGCATATCGTTTCGGGTACCAGTTCAATGGTAGACCGAGCTAGTTCATTACACAGGTAACCTGAACATCTCACTTATTTACTAAACATGAGATATTAATATAAACATTCCATATTTTATTTAGGCATCGTCTTTCCATTAATTAATGGGTTATTTGAAATATATACCACCCCAATATCATAATACATTACATTTTCCTACTGTTTTTCCTTAACCGGGTCATTTTTATACCCGCATAGGATATGTTCAATAGCCAACTGGTATACTGGGGAGTGAGGTGCTGAAAATCATATATTAGATTGAGACTAAATATTTAATTTCTTTTATGACCTTGTAAGTAATGTTGAATGCATACTCAATTTCACATGAATGATGTAAAAAATATTATTAATGAAATTAGTTATTTTAAAAAGTTAAAATCTTTAAGTAGTTTAGAAATTAAAGTGAAAAAATATAACCAACACCAAAGAGGCATAATGGCCTAATAACTTTGAAATTTTAAAGGAGTAATTGACTCATGATACATATATATGCCATGGGTTAGTAATTAAAACAAATAATTTTGAGAGGAAACTAATACACCTTCAATGAAAAAGAGGATACATGTGAAAAAACATCATGATATCTAACCAGTGACAGTAGTCAGTACGTCAAATATAATTACGTAGAAAATATATTTTTTTTATACCTACATCGTCATATTTTGGATTTCTCTTCATATGAAAATAATAAACTCTAAAAAAGGAAACTAGGCTCACAACAACAGCAAAAATATTAATACCAAAAATCAATCTAATCTTATTTTTCTTGTCAGATGGGGGATTATTTCTCATAATAGATAAAAAATATGGGAAAAATCAAATCATTAATAACCAAATTCTTGGTTACTAATTGTATCATAAAAATTTTAAAAACCATAATACCTGAAGTATCCCAGATGGATGATATAGAAGTCCCATATGTACCTTGAGAAGGTATACAAAAAGTACCTTTTCTAGACCAAAAGAGATGGACATCTAAGTAGTTTTCTAACACCATATCCTTAAACTATTTTTGAACATCCAAGAGAGAACCCCCTACTTATTTTTTATATAATAATATTTAAACACTATATTTCCCTATAAAATGAAAGTTCAATGTTAAAAATAAAATTAACAAAAAAATAAATATTATATTATCAGATAAAGTAGGTATGCACATGATTTCGATTTTTCATACATTTGGTTATAAAGCACAAAGCCTTTAACATTTAGGATAAATAATTTTTAGAAATAATTTTATGTTATTCCGCATAAAACACATGTGTACCTAAACAAAAATATAAAAAATCACCTTCTAATACTCTTCCAGGTGGTGTTCTCTATGATTTATGTTTCATCAAACCGGAGAGTCACAGTGTAGTTATCATTCTCAAGGCCTAATCCAAAGTATCTTAGTGAACTAATAGAGAAACATGAAGTATGATCTAGGTATAAAGTATTTTTAAATTTATATAGTTAAGAACTTATGTATTAAGGGTGGATAATTACTATAAATAATCCAACATTGTTAAATGATAACCATCTAGATTCATTCACAAAATTTTAATTTGGAAAAAGAGTTTCATTTTCTATATCAAATTTAATCTAGTTTGATGATGTAGTTTGGGGGACACCACACTTAATTTCAAAATAATAATATATAAACCCAATGAAAAATTTAGTGATTAAGAAAAAAAGAGTACCAACATTAGAAGTTATAATCATATCTGATAAAGTATTCAAAATATAGGCCCTTGGAAAACATATTTTAGAACATTAAAAATCAAAGGAAACATGGAATTTAATCAATTATACTCTTCATATTCTATAATTACCTATAGATGTGAAAAAATATTTAATATTTTATATTAAATATGTCTGAAATAGGAAAAACAAGAATTTACATAAAGTACTATTCCAACGAGGTGGATTCCCATTAAAGGATTGTGTGTGCTTAAAGAAGTAGAAAAGTAAATATGAGGTTTTATTTGATTTTTAAGGCTATAAAAGAAGTTATATAAAACATATATAAGGTTTTCATTGATAAATAATGTATGAAGAGTAAATTAACACAAAATATTGATCTAAAAGTGAATATAGTCATAAATATCATAATGTAAATTGGTTGTCATAATAGGATGAGAAATAAAAGGGATAAAAAAAGATCCTGTGAAAAAATTGGAGCTATACATTAGGTTAAAAGATTTTAAATAAGATGATTCTATCTAAGAGTGGTTTATTTATATGAAATCCATGAGTGTTAAGATTACAATAAATGATATTATATAGATTCCTAGATCTTCTCGGTCCTCAATTTTGTGGTTTTGGAGAATTGGAGGTGTTTTGGAGCGAGTTTGAGGTGAATAGTAGAAGAATAGAGGGAGTTAAGATGAAATTTCTGCTAGAGGGGTAGCTTGTGTAGTGATTAAATGTGTTGTTTCATGATTATCCTGCTATAATAGAGGAGTTTTTGTAGTTTGTGTAGTGCCTTGGTCAATGAGGTTGTGGAATGAGGTTTTGTGTTGTGGAACGGGGCACTAGTAGTGAAAGTTTGGTGTGTCTATGGATGGTTGAGGTTCTATCATTATGTTGTGGAGTCTTGGGTTATATCATGGAGAGTCTCATCATGTTTATAAGATAATGTTACTTAAGAGTTGTTGTATCTTGGTGATGGGAATCACGCCATGGAAGACTTTAAATAATTTCTTGGTTCTTCTATTTTTTGGATCATTGTGCCATGATGTTTATATCATGTCATGGTATGATTATGGGGTTGATTAGGTCTGAAGGAGATGCTCGGGGATTGCACTATGATATCTAGAGTGAGATCATTGTAGTGTGACAGGCTTCTTTACACCATGGAATCTCTTGTTTGAACCAATTTGTAATGGATTTGACCCTATAATTTTTATGAGATTGCACCATGATTTTTGAATTTGACAAGTTTTGTGCCATGATTCCTAGTTTCTTTCCATTATTCTAGGTTCTAATATTTTAATTATAAATTAATTTTATTCCCTTAAAATCCAAGATGACCATTTTCTCTCCTTTGGTGCTCTTTGGTTAATTATTCATGGATCTAAGGCTCTTATTTTGTGTGATCAATCCTAATTCAATTGAGGTGTTTATCTTATTCTTCTCTTCAATTCTTACTTAATTATTCTTTCTCTTAAGTCCATATAATAGGTTTTAGGTATCTATTTTTTGGTTTTAGTTCATGGTTTTTATGGAGGTTGGTGTATCATAGGATGTTGATGGTTTACATTATGATCTTGGTGATATTTGATCATTATTCTCTTCATTGTGATCTTGGTCATATTTGATCATTATTCTCTTCTCAACCTTGTGTAGAGACAATCGAATATTCATTTTGAGTTAGGGATTCAAAACTTATTTTCAATTATTATGTGTGAATTTTAAATTATCATTATTTTTTATCATTAAATAAAAAGACATAATTTACCTAGAAGATAATGAAATGTAATTAAAAAATTTAAATGGGAGATATTTTTTCTCATATGATTTAAGTATTTTCATTTTATTGATCATATGTTATTGATTTATATTGATTGATGATATTGATGTTGTGATATTATGATATTAATTGATAGCCTTATCATTTTTATAATTTGATAATTACTAGAATATGATAATGTAAAGAAGATGATGAAAACTAGTAATTTATATGATAATATTGAAACATGAATTGTTTCTTATAAAGTTAAGCATGTTTGGGTATGATAGATAGAGGTTTCTTTCTCCTAGAATTGTAATTATTATCTTCTATAATTAATAATGTTTGATTCTATTTTTTATGTCAGAGTTTTTGGTATTCTCTTAGTTAATTATCCTTGTTATAGTTAGATAAATTTTAAAAGGGTTATTTCTACATTTTTAAAGAAGTGATGTTTATGTGATGGAGGTTGTGTTGAGTATATGTTGTCATTATGGAAGTGGTTTGATGTGTATGTTGATGGGATGATGTAGATAATGTTGAGAGATGATGAGATTTATTTGGTGTCTATTTTCATGTGATGTGATAATGGTGATGATGTTTCAATGTTTTGTTCGATCATTGATGTAGTTTTTTAGAGACTTGTTTTTTTCCTTGTAAGAATTTAAAATATTTCTAAATATATTTTTAGATCTAGGTGATAATACGGCGTGTGATTCTAAGGACCGGTGTGCCCAAAATTAATATTTATAAAAATATTAAATATATTTTATATTTTTCATGCATGATACCTCAAAGAAAATCGGATAACTTTTCAATGGTTGATCAGATCAAAAATCTGAGACCATGGTTGTGTCTGGAACATCGTGTTTATCTTAATCGTGACATAAAATGGGTCGTAACGGGATGTTCGGACCCCTCACTCATCAGAAGTTTGATAATTGGATTTATTTAATTTTTTAATTAATTAAATAATTCATTTAACCTAAACTATAATGTTAATAAATATATCATTATAGTGATTTTTCTAGGGTTGGCCTCACAATCCTGAGAATGCTGGCAGAGCACTCGCTTTCTCCTTCCTCTAATGAATCAAGATAGATTGAAAATGAATACTTGGATAAATGATAATTGAATCATGATGAATGTAAGAGATATTCATTCTATGTTACAGAATGCCTTCTTCATCATCAAGTGATCCAATCTGAGGTATGACTTGTTTTTTGGTGTTTTTATTCATTTGGATTAAATGTTTGAGTATATTGATAATAGTTCTTCGATCTCCCCCCACCCCCTATTTACTTTGCATGTGCCAATATACTGGAATTGATTTAAATAATGTTTTATCTAGCCCTGGATCATATTCTTGATTGTTGTCCAAGAAAACTTGGCCAATGATCATTCAAATATTTTTTGTGGTGCCTTTCTCCCCAATCTGCTTTGTGTTCTTCAATGGTTGGATCCTCACGGTCATGGCTTGAAATTTTTGGGTGATATAGAGCTCTATCGGACCCCTAGATTCATGTGGATAAAAAAACAACAAATCATTGAGCATGTCATAGATCTGGGATTGTTTTGAGGTAAGGATTCTTGATTTGATGATCAGGGTATGAATCAAAGGATGTGTAATCCATAGCGGCATGTAGAATTAATGGTGAAACTCTGGAAACAAATGACAATTGATTTCTGGTGAAAAATGGTTGAGATACACAATTTCTATATAGATCCATCATTTTCAACCTTAGATAGTTCCTAAATTGAAGACTTTCAAACAAATCCAGGCACGAAGATTGGATATGAGATTTTTGTAGAAAACTCAACTACGTGCAATTTAGTAGGAAGAACACATAGTGTGTAACCTTTCTTAGTGATGGAGCTAGGATTTTAGGGAATTTAATGATGACACGACATGTAAACTTCCCTCACACACCATGTATGCCTTCCCCAGTTGGACAACCCATGTGATGGGTCACACGAGAGGGGAATCCATGTAAGAGAACATGGACACAGGTTAACTGCACGAGTGGCATCCCATGTGGACGGACATGCCATGTACTAAATTACATGTAAATGGGGTCCAAGTACATGAACACTACCAACAGTACATGGACCAAATCCTAGATAATATGGACACTCCATGTATTTTACCTACATTCCATGTACCGCTACATGGACAAGAATCAATGTACCAAATAAGGGACACCACCCGGTGGCGGAGTGGGTCCACACACTATGTGGGACCCCTCACACTCTTTGTTCCCCTGGGTTCCTTTTTAGAAACTTTTATCTCCCATTTATTCTTCATTTGAACTTTTATTTTTTCCTATGAGTAGCCAATATTGAGTTTTTTTTCATAGAACATGATAGAGATCTCGGTTGCAGTTTTTGAGATAAGATGTGAAATGTTTCAAGCTTGGAACATACTGAGGAAAAACCTGATAATGTAATTGGTCATACAGGATCACCAGAGTTTTCTAGGAATTACCCTCTAGCAGGTTTGGTCATTGGAGTTCCCCAAAGACCTTTTTTCAGGCGTTACCCTCCAGCAGGGCTGGGTAGTGGAGTTCCTCGATGGATTTTTCCAAGGTGTTTCCCTTAAACAAGGATAATAATTGGAGTTCCCCAATGGATTCTTATAGACATTACCCTCCAGCGGGGCTAAGAAGTAGAGTTACCTAATGACCTTTCTTGGGTGTTACCCTCCAGTAGGGCTAGATAGTGGAGTTCCCCATTGACCTTTCCTAAGCATTACCCTCCAGCGGGGTTGGGCAGGGGAGTTCTTTGGTGACTAGAAAAGTAGGACCCTCCTGTCGTACCAGTTCATGGGATCCTTACCTAGATTTTTTGTCCCCTCAACTATGCCGCACAGTGACGAGGTGTGGTTTTACATGGATTTTTACTTACAATGAAGAGGGAAACTTTCCCCATCAAGATATGTTTTTATGATGCAACCTAAAACTATGCGGGTGAGTCAGTGTCACCCAAATAGGATAATATCAAGGTGTGTAAAATGAGTCCCTTTGACATGGGTGTTTAGGGAAGACATTTGAGATGTTGGGTATCATAGATGGATTTTATTTTAGAACCATTGGTTAATCTTCTTCTTGGACTGAGTTGTGTGATGGAGATCCCCTACTCTCTCATTTTGTTTTCTTTGACTGAGCATATATATATTCTTTATTCTAGAATCACACCTTAGATTTATATAATCTTCTTCTATGAGAGGTGAAGATGTGAGGGTTGTTCCACATTCTTTCCGTGTTTATCTTCTCATGGTTAGATGAGTCTACTCTCCTGCTATAGGTGGTGAAGGGTTGATGGGTATTTAATCTACTCACCTTATTTAAACCCTTGTGCTTTAACAATCTCATTTCACTCTCTTGTTGGGTTGAGCTGGACTCTTTCATTATACCTTGTTCTATCAATTATTTTCCTCTTCATTTGTATCTTTTAATTCTTCCCCTTCACAATTTCGGGGCATTCTACTAAGTTTGTATATACTCACCCATATATGGGTTTCTCCCACATGTGTCATGACTCTTCCGAACGATGAGAGATCAGTTGTGACTTCAAAGGAGATTAGATATATTGGGTGCTTGGATTGTGTATAGTAGTCATATCTTTGGATATAGGAGATTGGATCTCTTAGTTTTTTTCCCTTTTCCATTTTTTCAGGTTATAATAAAATTCTGGTTGGGTGTGTATTTTTTTTCTTTACTTTTTACTATACATTGTTGTAATTTTTACTATCTAGAGGTTCATTTATGCTTGGTTTACTTTATAACAGTGTTGAATCTTGTCTTATTTCTCTATTCCTTTTTTGATTGAGTTGGATGTGTGCATGTGTACAGGTTTTTAGGAAAAGGCCTCCATGAGTTAGTTATGTGTTCTGTGTTAGTTTCCACCCCCTCACATATGGAGGTGTTCTTAGGGTAGTTGCGGATCGAGACTCATCTTGGGTAGAGTCATGACAGATTGGAATCAAAGAAAGTTCATTCCTTGGGATTTTGTTCATACATTTCCCCTTAAGTGTATTTGGTTGGGTTTAGGGTAGCATTTTCAAAGTGTCTCGAGTGTGTCTCTCAGTCCATGGAGTCCAGTGATGGTATGGGTGGCCGATGTATCCATTCACCAGGACCCTAACTACTTTCTTGTTGAATCGGTATGTCGAGTCATTTGTTACAAGGATCAATGGTACATGTATCATATAGGATTGAGTCTTTAACTATCCTTATTGAATCATATCTCCATTTTTTTATATAAATATATATATGTTCATTTTACCGTGGTACTCCTTTATAAATTTCAGGATGCCTCCATGATGAAAGCCAACTAGGATACCATCTCTGGTTCATGATGAAGACCCTATGATCAAAAAGGCCTCAGTTTAGGGTCTATGATGTGACCCCCTCCCTCTAACTGGGAAGGTAGTAGCACCTCCACCTATTGAGCAGTAGATCTTCCTAGTATAGTAGGCTGAGGATGTGCACAGGATTAGTGTACTCCGTGAGTTCTAGCATTAGAGACCATTGAGGTTCTGCAGACATCCAAATCCTTAGGCAGTAGATGATTGGATAGATTTGGTGGCCTACATATTTAGGCTTATTTAGACCCCAACAGATTAGTTGGTGTCACTAGCATCTAGCCTTTTCCACAGAGCAGTTGGGAATTGGTGGACCTTGGTTAAATAGATGAATGATGAGTCAACGCTCTCATGGTATAAATTCGAGTGACAATTCTCTGAGGAGTACTACCCCTCCTACTTACACTTAGTCTAGATCCATGAGATCTTGGAGCTTAATTAGAGGAGTAGGAGGAGTTTTGGGTGTAGTATGACTCTATGATGTCCTTCCACAACCACCACCAAGCGGCCCATGTCAGGCTCAGGGAGCTGGTGGCTGGGGTCGCAAACAACTGAAGGCTTTGGATTTCTATTATCCTGAAGCACACGAGTGATTAGATGTATGATCTATGTTTGTTACACTCTTTAATTAGTGTTTATAGAAATATTTTTTGGTCATTATTTTATCTCAATACTCATAGTGTGAGATCCAGAGCTCCTATTTGAGGTGCTAGCATAGCAGCTTCGTCTTGAGGTTCCTACAGGGAATGATTCTTTTGTATCTTTCACCTATTGACAGTGTGATCTATATCTTGGAAGAGATAGGTCCACATGGGAAATTTTGGTTGTCACGATGGAACCCTATTGTGTTATCTTGGGTATAGATTGGTTGTTTATGGTCTGAGACTAGATTGACTATCACTGCAGACAAGTCAAATGCCTGCACACCGATGGGATGATATTCTCCTTTTCTGGTGAGAGCGATCTCATGATAGGGAAAGTGGTTTCTATGAGTAGATGGTTGCATTCCATCACCCATAATTTGGAAATTTTATCCCTTGGTGTAGTAGGCTCTTCAGGAATTTGGGTTCTTTCAACTGTGTAGGATTATATGGACTTCTTCCCTGAGGATGTTCTAGGACTACCTCTGAGATGAGAGATGGAGTTTTTCATTGACTTGCAACTTGGGACTGCCTCGATATCTTCTTTAGCATATCGAATGGAACCTACTAAGCTCTGAGAGCTACAGTTGTAGTTGGAGGACCTTCTAGATAAAGGTTTAATCAAACCCAGTGTGTCCCCCTAGGAAGCTTCAGTCCTGTTTGTGAAAAAGGCAGAAAATATCTTACAGATTTACATGGATTATCGTAGCCTAAAATAGGAAATGGTAAATAAAAATTACCCTTTTATGAGGATTGATGATTTCTCTAATGATGAGACTACCATAGGAAGGTGTCGAGTTCGTAGTGTATTGCAATGCCCTAGGATTTGGGCTTGGTTGCGTGTTGATGCTGGGACAGGCAGTAATCACATACGGGTCAAGGGAATTGACACCCCATATGAATAAATATAAAAATCATTACCTAAAGATAATAGTGGTAGTATTCAACCTGAGTATTTGGAGATACTATCTTCTAGTAGAGCGCTTTGTGGTTTACTCAGACTACCATAGTCTCGTGTATATATTCACTTAGAGTGATCTGAAGCTAAGACAATGACACTGTTTAGAATTCTTGTAGGAATATGAATTTGAGATAGTATACACTCTAGGGAAGGTAAAAGATGTAGAAAATTTCCTTGATAGAAAGTCCCAAGATCACTTAGTACAGGAAGCTTCTCGGAGATTAGCTTCCTTATAGCTGACCCTGATGGAGGAGGGTATATCCTTTCTTTAATCGATGGTGTTGACTCCTTCGATCCTAGAGCATGTGAAAGAGTCCTAGTTGGGAAACATCAACTATTTGTTATTAAATGATCATATATTTATAGGCGACTCACTAGATGGATATTTTGATGGAGTTAATCACATCATCTTGATTCGGGGTCGAATAGTGGTTCCAGTTGTGTTGCATGAGGAGGTGATGTGAGAGTTTCACATTTCTACCCTAGATGTACATCCTAGTGTGGGGAATATGTAAAGAGACCTTTAGTTATAGTTTTGGTGGTCCGATATGAGATAGAGCATAGCTGAGTTCATCTCTTGGTGACTCACCTATCAGCAGGTGAAGACCGAGCACCATTTTCCAGCAAGACTATTGCAGCCTCTTGAGATCCTGGAGTAGAAGTGGGATGACATATCCATAGACTTAATCACATGAATTCCATACATAATAAAAGACCATGAATCCATTTGGCTGACAGTAGACAGACTCATGAAGTTGGTGCACTTCATTGCTAGCAGGGAGTAGAGTTCAGCAAAGAGTTTGGGGTAGCTGTACATACGGGAGATCATTTTCTTTCATGGAGTACCCTCGATGATTGTATCTAATCATGAAGTTTGGTTTGCATAATGATTTTAGAGAGGATTATAGGAGGATTTTGGGACCCAATTGTGGATGAGTACAGTCTTTCACCCCCAAACTGATGGTTAGACCAAGAACACTATCCATGGGTTGTAAGATATGTTGAGGGCTTACATGTTGGACTTCATCTAGAGTTGGGAGGATCACTTTCCCTTGGTAGAGTTTTTTAAAAATAACATCTACCACTCTACCATCAGAATGGAACCTTTTTATTCCTTTAATGGGAGATGTTTTAGGTCACCCTTATGCAGGATAGAGATCGACGAGTCATCTCTGGTGGGCCCAGAGTTGGTGCAGGCGACAAAAGAGAAATTCCAGGTCATCCATGAGAGGATAATGATGGCCTAGTTCAGACAAAAATCCGACATATAACACCATCATAGGCCTTTGGATTTCGAGCATGGAGACCATGTCTTCTTGAGAGTCTCCCCATGATAAAGATTGTGGAGGTTCAGTTGGGAAGTCAAGCTATCCTTGAGGTTCATCGAGCCATTCTAGATTTTTCAGAGGGTTGGAAAGGTTGGTTACTACCTTTACATACCCCCACAACTAGAATGGGTGCATGACGTCTTCTATTTTTCATAGATGAGGAGATACGTGCATGACCCTACACACATCATCAATTAGGGAGAGCTGGACATTGAGGATGGAACCGCCTTTGTGGGGCACCCAGTGGTGATTAAGGATCAGCATGAGAGGACCATGCATGGATGGACCATCCCATTGGTTTGTGTGTTGTGACAGCATAGAAATGTGTAGGAGATTTCTTCGGAGAGGGAAATCCAATTTTGGGCTCCGTATCCCAAGTTAGTTTCCTAGTTTTACTTTTTGGGGATGAAAATATTAAAGGAGGTAATGATGTAGAGACCTGGTTTTTTTCTTATAAGACTTTGAAATATTTCTAAATATATTTTTAGAGCTAGGTGTTGAGACAAAGTGTGATTCCAAGGCCCGATGTGCCCAAAATTAATTTTTATAATAATATTAAATATATTTTATATTTTTTATGCATGATACCTCAAAGAAAATAAGATAAATCTTAAATGGTTGATCAGATTAGAAATATGAGACCATAATGTGGTGTTTACCCTATGAACAACATAAAATGGGTCGGCACAGGAAGTTCAGACCCCTCTCTCATCGGCAATGTGTTAAGTGGATTTATTTAATTATTTAATTAATTAAATAATTCATTTAACTTAAACTGAAATATTTATAAATATATCATTATAGATATTTTTCCAGGGTTGAACTCACAGTCCTAAGAACATCGGTGGAGCTCTCTCTTCCTCCTTACACTAATGAATCAAGATAAATTGATGATGAATCTTTGGATTAATGAAAATAAAAGCATGATGAATGAAGCAGATCTCCCTTCTACATTGGCACATGAATTCTTCATCAACGAGAAATACAGTCTAAGGTAGGACTCACCTTTTGGATTTTTTACACCTTGGGATTAAATTTTTTAGTATATTGATAATAGTTCTTTGATTTGTACCCCCTATATCCTTTACATGTTCCAGCATACTAGAATTGATTTATTTAATTTTTTTATCTAACCTTAAATCATGTTCCTAATTGTTGGCCATGAATTCTTCGACAAACATCATTCAAAACTTTGTTCTGGTGCCTTTCTCCCCAATCTTCTTCACGTTCTTCCCTTATTGGATCACTATGACCCTAGATCGACTTTGTCAGATGATACCAAGCTCGATCGGACCCCCATATTTTCATATATCGACATAACAACAATGGATTTATGATTAGGGTATAGATTTGGGATTTTTTTCTAGGAAATGATACTCAATTTGATTATTGAGGTAAAAATTGAAGGTTGTGGAAGCCATGGCGGTGTTCGGAATGAATGGTGAAACTCTAAAAATGAACAATAGCCATTTTTTGGTGAGTGATGAATGAGATCTATGATTTCTGGATAGATCCATCATTTTTGGCCATATATAGTACTAAAATCAAAGCCTTTCGTACAAATCCAGGCATAGAGATTGGATTCAATATTTTAGTAGAAAACCCAACTACACACCATGAATTAGGAAGAACAGCTGGTATGTAGCCTTCCTTAATGGTGGTTCTAGGGTTTTAGGGAAGTTAAAGATGAAACTGCGTGTAAACTTCCCTCACACGTTGTGTATGCCTTCCCCAGTTGGACAACCCATGTGATGGGTCACATAGGTGGAGAATTCAATAAAGATAATACAGACATGGGTTGACCACATGGGTGAAATCCTATGTGGACTAACATGTCATGTACAAAAGTATATAGACATGGGGTTCAAGTACATAGACAAGGTCGGTAGTACATGGCCCAGATCCCTGATAGGATGGATACACCATGTAGTCCACCTACACTCCATGTACCACTACATGAAAAAGAATATGTGTGATGAATAAGGGATACGGCTAGGTGTTGGATTGGTTCCACACATCATGTGGGTCCCCTCTAGTGGGCCTGGGAAGTAAAGTTCATTGATTACATTCCCTAGGTGTTACCCTCTAGTGGGCCTGGGAAGTAAAGTTCCTCAATGACTAGTAGAGTAGGACCCTCCTTTCATACCCGGGCATGGGTTCTTTACCTATAGTTTGTGTCCCCTCAATTGTATGGTATGGTGATGATGTGTGGTTTTACATGTTTTTGGACTCCCAAGGAACATGGACACGTTCCCCAATGAGATGTATTTTTTTGATGTGACCTAAAACCATGTGGTAAAGTCAGTTACTCCCATAGAGGATAATATCAAGTTGTAGTGAATTATTCCCTTAGAATGTGATATTTTGGGTAAACACGTGAGATGTTGGGCATCGTATATGTAATTTCTTTTGGAACTGTTGGATACTCTTCTTCTTGGGATAAACTATGAGATGGAGATACCCTACTCTCTCATTTAGGTTTCTTTGACTAAGCATATATATATATATATATAATTTATTATGGATCACACCTTGGATTTGGATACTCTCGTTCTAGTAGAGGTGAAGATGTGCAGGGAATGACATGTGCTTTTCATGTTTATATTCTCGTGGTTGTATGAGTCTTTTATTCTCTTATGGGTGGTAAAGGCGCAGTGGGTAGTTCATCTAATCACTATTTTTATCCCCTTTTTCTTGTACGATCTTACTTTCACTCTCTTTTTGGGTTGAGTTGTACTCTCTTATTGTACCTTGTTCTATCTATTATTTTCCTCTTCATTTGTATCTCTTATTGATCTTCCTTAACACTTTTGGGGCATTATACTAGGTATGTATATACTCACCCCTACATGGGTTTCACCCACATGTGTCATGTCTTTTTTAGATGATAGAAAGTTCAACTATCACTTTAGAGAAGCTTAGATATACTGGGTACTTGGACTGCGTAGGGTGGTCATAGCTTGAGATATAGGTTTTGGGCTCTCTCAATTGTTTTATCTTTTCCAGTTTAGTTATTTTGGGAAATATTTATGGTTGGGTATGTATTTTCCCCTTTACTTTTTAGTATAAAATATCTTAATTTTGTACTATCTAAAGGTTCATGCATTCTTGGTTTACTTTATAGCAATGTTGCATCATTTCTTCTTTTCCTTTTAACTTTTTCATTGAGTTGTTTCTATGTGTGCGTACAGGTTTTTATGAAAAGGCCTCCCTGATTTAGTTATGCCTTTAGTGCTACTCGCCACCCCTGGACTTTAGAGGCGGGCTTGGGGTAGTTGTAGCTCAATACCCATCTTGGGTCGGGTCGTGAAAAGTTTTCCTAGTGGTCAATGTAGTCACATATTAGTTTCCTGGAATATGAAATGGTAATGTGTAAATGAATAAATTAATGGAATGGATTTTGATAATTTTAAATGATGTTAAGGAAGTAATTTAATGAGTGGTAATTATAATTTAAAGAGGTATAGATGAAATGTTTAGTGAATGAAATTGTTAATTGAGAAGAGGTAATAAAAATTAAATTTTTTTGATGAGGTGTTGGTTATGTTAATTTGTATTGGAAGTGAATTATTATCATATTTAAATTAAAAATTATGGAATATTAATCGTATATGAATTATAAAGTCTGGAATATATATAAATAAGTGGGTTATTTAATTTAAATTAGATGGTAAGTGTTAACAAGGTTAGTGATAAATTGGGAAAGTATATGTATAATGAAATATGTATAATATGAATTGTAAAATGTTGGTTTTGTAATGAGGTGATAAAATAGGAAGTTTCATTTTGATGTGATGCTATTATGTGATAATGGAATTATTGGTTGTATTGAGATTAGAGGTGGCAGCGATGTTTCTATGTAGTGATGATATATTTATCTTAGTGTCTTATCATTATATAGTAGACCCTTGGGTTGGGTATGTGTGTTATTATATATTCATTGTAGTTTTATTATTTTATACACACCACTACCTGAGTCATATAACACGGAAAACATCCATATAAGGCTATGGGTTCTAATAGTTTTCCTCAACACCCAAGTTATTGAGGATACAAATGGTTGACTACTCTCCCTTATCCACTCTCTCTTCCAGACTTATTACTAGTTGTAATGTCTCAAGGTTATGATATTGACCATCCACCCATGGGCATCTTTAATTCCTTAGGGCACAAGTCAAATTAGAAATTTATATATGTCCCAAACTTTACTAACTACTAAGGCATAGTAAAGTAGATGTCTGGGGTCGATCCCAAGAGAGGATGTTGTTATATGGGTGAAATAAATATGGTCTTAAATCCTTTACAGGATTCATTACTATTTGACTAATGTTTGGGAGTTTCTAACTAATTTTGGGTTTGACTTCAAGTGATGAAATAGGGTTCGGGATCAAGTCTGAGTATCTAGATAAAGGTGATCCTAGTTCTAATCTTGGAAAGGTCCTAAGTGCTTAGTCTGTGAAGCAAGCGGTAGGCACTAGTCAACCTTAGTTTAGTCTTCTAGTTCTACCTAGGATTTAGCTATTCCATGGTCATGAGGCTAGCTACAGTCCTAGATGCATTATGTTTAGCTTCTATTGCAGAAAGTTTCCTAAGATAATAGTCATAGTCATAGTTTACTTCAATTAAGATAGGGTCGTTTGCTTGACTATCTGATGGTCACGGTACAGTCACACAAAATGGGGTTTGACTGTTGGTTTATATCCTAATTACTAATACATTTAGGTATTCCAAGATTATAACTAGAGATTTAATTAAGTGTCTAGATACATCGAATCTTTATCCCTACCCCGATGCATTTAGCTACTGATATTTAAAGCAATAAAAGGGATAGAGGAAATCATGATAACAATTCTAATGGAATTGAACATGTAATGATATGAAATGAAAATTCAATAATACTTTAAAAAAACCTTAATTGAAAGTAATGGGGTTGAAATGACATAGGAATTGAAGGCATTGAAGAAAAGTGAATCCACGGCTCTTTGATTGACAATGTAAAGAAATTACAAAAACAAAAGCGTTTTAAGGAGGAAAAGGAGAAGTAAATCTTGAAATGAGTCTAAAAAGTAGAGAGATCTAATACAAGAATTATCTCAAAGTGATGTTTTGCTACTCCTTATATAGGAAGAAATGGTCACGACGTGTACTTGATCGTCACATCGTGAACCCTTAATCCACGTTAATTCAATGAGGATCTCCAACATGGCATGTAGATCTTCCACAAATTAATGATGTTTAACCATGGTTACATCGTGTAAAGATGGTTCACGACGTGTACTCCATGGCCAGTAGGATTTTCTCATTGAATCATCACTGCTTTCTCGGCATTTGGTTTGACTAGTGTCACGACATGTAAAAGGGAGTCATGATATGAACTAGATATTCCTTCAGTCATCATGGTTGGTCATGACTTAAGCTTCATGGCTTGATGTTGGTTGTGATCATCAAGTACACGACATGAAATTTGATTTCACGACGTGTACTTATCCATTTTTTTGTAGCTTTTCTACCTTTCTTCTTTGGAATCTTGTGAAGCTATGTTTCCTACAAATTTGTTCATCTACCACGTGCATTATCCAGTATATTAATGAAAAATAATGCAAAAGTGAAATAAAAATGTATATAACATTTAGGCTTATCAAATCCCCCCACACTTGAACTATTTCTTGTCCTCAAGAAAAATATCTCAATAAGGATTTCAAAAAGGGTAAGAAGTTTTCAAAGCAAGAAATGTGTGTTATGTCTATGTAATTAAATTAGGTATAAGAAAAAATTAGTCAAGTTTTAGTTTTAATCTTGCCTAGTAAATTAGTCATTCCTCATAGTTCATATTTTCAAAACCAATTCTATTCTTTTAATCATAATCTTTTAATTATTCCTTAAGCTATATACCCACTTGCAATTTACCTCACCATGATTTTCTCTCATCACTCAGGGAAAATTTTAAGTAAGGTATGATCGTACCCTAAGTCCATGTTCCTAACCATAGGCTTGCACTGGTTCTATCATCTCCACAGTGTAAAGATAAGTATAAAAATAATCTTGAGGGATTTTATCAACAAGGTTCTCATGAATCTGAGGCTATAGGTAGGTAGGTAAAATGTGAAAATCAAGATCAAAATGAGGGTAATCTCTAAATTACAATGTATATATGACAAGATAAGTGTGAAAAAATACCTCCATCTGGTGAGTCAGGTCCATACTTCATCAGCTCAGTTTGGATCCATATGTACCGCAAGTAAGTAGATAAATAAATGATTTTGTTCCTTTCCTTTTTCTTTTGAATTTTTATTTTTTGAAATTTATGCCTAGGATAGATCGCACATCCATTACCTAACCACATATGATCCTTCAATGGATTCATTGGTCTGAAAAATAGTGATTTTTGACCCTCCTAGTACACAAACCATACCGATTTTTTCTTTTCTTTTAAATTTTACAAAGGAACAGAATATGAATGAGATACAAGAAAAAGGCATATTGATCACAACCTAGTAGTCAAGTGAGCGCACTGTACATCTCTGGAAGTGAAAGAATCCCATGTTATCTGAATGCATCCCCCACACTTGTTCAAAAATAATAATCTTCAAGCATTGTATCAAGAGTAGGGTAGGAACGAAAATAGGCTTGAAATAGATTTTCTTATAACAGGTTATTAATGGAAACTATGGGTTAAATAAAGGATAGATGTTGGCTGGGTCTCAGGTAAAATGGATATCAAAGGCTGCCTTAATCATTTTAAAATTAAAATTGTTCAATCATTGTTTTGATAAGATCTCATTGCAAGTTCTAGTAGGCTTCCATGCCCCAGGTATCTCTCAAGAAATATGCTCAGAAAATAAAATGAGATTGAAGGCTTAGAATCCTCTCGGGTACTGAGAATAAAATAAAAACTAGTAATTACAAAGGGCATAAATCTTAAGTATTGAATCAATTAATCATGATTTCAAATATTTTGAATTTTAATTAAACTTCTAAGCTTATCAATCATTCTAAAATTCTAATCAGGGGTGAAACATGGTTCTTAATTTTTTACTTTTTTAACTCTATTTTTAATATAAATATGAATAATGATTTTCAAATTTTCAGAATTCATATATGTTTGAAATATGTCTCCTAGAACAATGAGAAAAAACAAAAATCAAGTGTATATCTATGAAAATATGAGAAATTTCCCCCACTTAAATGGAGACAGTGTCCCCACTATTTATCAAATAATGGGTGGGAGTAGTGTGGCAGTGATTTTTGATTTTTTGATCATTGAATTGACATGGTAGTGATGAAAGAATTTTAAAATAGTGAATCAAGATCTCCCTGAGATGAATTGGTATTCCATGGGGGTTTTTGAGCTGTCTTAACATTGATGTATTGATTCACCTAAAAAATATGTTAGTAGAAAAATTCTACACTATATAACAAACATTAATCCACAGGTTTAAACATTTGAATTTATGAAAAATAAGAAGGTGTAAAAATAAGAAATAATAGTAACCATTTTATTTATTGAAGGAAATTTTTTACAAAGTACTGCAATAAAACACTAAAAATTAAAAGACTCAAACCAAACTCAAAAACAACTATGTGTTGCCTCCCATAAAATTCTAACTTTAAAGTTATCATCCAAATGTCCTTAGAGTTTAGTTGAATTTGAGGTTTAGGAAATATCCCTCATGTAATGGTTATTGAAAAATCCTCAATTGTTGATTGTTCACTTTGAATGGAGGCTCTCCATGTCATTGAATTTCAATTCCTCCATACAGAAAAACTTGGATAACATCCTAAGGATCAGTCCATCTTGATTTTAGCTTTCCTGGGAAAGGTTTCAATCTTGATTTGAATAGTGTAACCTTATTTCCTGGGATAAATGTGCATCTTGAAATCTGTTGTTCGTTCCATTATTTTATTTTTTTCCTTATAAATTCATGTGTTCTCATAAGAATCTTTCCTTAATTCTTTCAGTGTGGTTAATTGTAATAACTTCTTCTCTCCAGACTTTTCTAACTCCAAATTTAGTTTTTTTATGGTCCAAAATGATCACTTCTCTAACTCCACTAGAAGATAACATGGTTCTTCATAAATCAGTCAAAATGGAGTGGTGTTGATGGGTGTTTTATAAGTTGTTCTATACGCCCATAATGCATCATCCAGTTTCTAACTCCAATCATTTCTGCTTGTATTGAATGTTTTTTCTAGGATCTACTTTACTTCCTTATTTGAAAGTTTGACTTGATTGCTCATTTGTGGGTGATAGGGGTTCCATTATTGTAGAAGATCCTATATCATTGAAGCATTTTCCTCACTGGTTGATTGTAGAAATGTGTTCCGTGGTCTCTAATGAGCAGTCGTGGAAATCCAAAATGTACAAACACATTTTTTCGAAGGAAATTTATTACCACTTTGGATGTGTCGTGAGTCATTGCTTCGGCTTTGACCCATCTAGACACATAGTCCACTACAACCAGAATATATTTCTTACCATGTGACGTGGGGAATGGTCCCATAAATTTTATGCCCCAAACATAGAATACTTCAACTTATAGCATGGTGTTCGGTGGCATTTCATTTATTTTGCTGATATTCCCTGTCCTTTGGCATTTGTCACAGTGGAGAAAGAATATCTTGGTGTCTTGATGTAATGAGGGTCATAAAAATCCACTTTTTAGGATCTTATTCATTTTGTTCTCAGGCCCATGATGTCCACTAGTTGGAAAAGTGTGGAAAATTCTAATTATATTATGTGCCTCTTCTTCTGGAATGCAACGTCTTAAAATTCCATCACAGCACGGCACTTGAAAAGGTATAGGTTTATCCCAAAAGTAGTTCTTGGAATCTGAAAGAAAATTTTTCCATTATTGATAATATAAATCTTGAGGGAAGAATCATGTTGAAAAAAAATTGGCTATGTTGGAGAACCAAGGCTGGTTCTAGATATTAAATAAGGTCTCATTAGGAAAATATTCCTTGATATTAGCATTGTTGTCTTTGATGATGGTAAGAGGTAGTCTAGAGAGGTGATCTGTAATGACATTTTCTATTACCTTTATATCTTTGATTATTACGTCGAATTATTGTAGCAAGAGAATATAATGAATCAACCATGGTTTTACATCTTTCTTAGTCATCAAGTATGTAAGGGAAGCATTATCCATATGAATAATAACTTTTGATAGAACGAGGTAAGAACTAAACTTTTCAAAGTCATACATGATGGATAGGAGCTCCTTCTACGTGGTCATGTAATTAATCTAAGCTTCATTTAAGGTATAACTTTCATAATAGATTGTGTAGAAGATTTTATTTTTACGTTTTCCTATAACATCTCCTACAACAAGGTCGCTGGCATCACATATAAGTTCAAAATATTTTTCCTAGTTTGGTGTAATGATGACTGGAGATTTCATCAGGCTATTTTTAAAAGTATCAAAATCTTTTCGTCATTCCTGATTGAATTCAAAAGGAATATCTTTTGACAATAAGTATGTCAAGGGATGTGTAAATTTATAAAAATATTTTATGAAGCGTCAGTAGAATCCAGCATGCCCAAGGAAACTTCTGATACCCTTAACAATGGATGGATCAGGTAGATCTTTGATAAATTTTATTTTTTCTAGATCTACTTTGATGTCTTCTTTAAAGATTTTTTGGTCGAGTATGATTCATCCTTGCACCATGAAGTGACATTTTTTTCAATTCAGCACCAAGCATTTTTCTTCATAGCATTGAAGAACTAGTTCTAGATCGCTGAGAAAAACATTGAATGATATTTCATAAAATGAGAAATATTCCATGAAAATTTCGAGAAATTATTCAACCATATCATGAAAGATGTGTTTCATACATCTTTGGAAATTTTCTGGATCATTATATATATCAAAGGACATGCTTCTGTACGCAAAAGTACCAAAAGGATAGGTAAAGGTGGTTTTTGGCCAGAAAGTGGGGTCGACTTCAATTTGATTATATCCCGAATAGACATCCAAGAAATAGTAGAAATCATTCCCTACTAGTCATTCTAAAATTTGGTCCATAAAAGGTAAGGGAAAATGGTCTTTTTATTTTGGATGAGTTTAAACATCTGCAATCCACACAAACTCTCCATCCAGTGATGGTGCATGTTGAAATAAGTTCATTGTCATCTATTATTCTTATTGTGCATCCTCCTTTCTTAGGAACAACTTGGAAGGGGCTCACCCATTCACTGTTTGAGATAGGAAATATTATTCATGTATTCATGAGTTTCATCACCTCTTTCTTTACAACTTCCTTCATGGGTGGCGTGATCCGCCTCTGATGTTTCCATTTTGGTTTTATATCCTTTTTTAGTAAGATTATATGAGTTCATTCAGTGGGATTAATCCCTTTATTTCTGCCACTCCCCATACGATAGACTGCTTGTGTTGTTTGAGGACATCAACCAATTTTTTTCCTTGATCCTAGGATATTTTTGAGTTGACTATAATGATTAAAGAGAAAGATTACCCTATAAATGAGTAATTTAATGTACTAGGCAGTGGTTTTAGGTCTAATTGGGGAGGTTGGATGATGGATGGGGTAAATTATGGCCCCACATCTCTGGTGAGTGGTTCAATAAATTTTACTTCCTTTAATTCATAGTCTCCTTCTACTTTTGTAAAAGAGCCACCACTTTCTTCCTCGATGGCCATATATTCTTCTTTATTCTGGGAGAGAGAAATTGTGTGACATTCCATAGTGTCATCTGAGTGTTGTACATCTCGAATCAGGTTGAACACAACTTGCTCTTCTTCTACTCTAAATATGATACATCCTTGTTTCACATCAATCAATGCCTTTCTCGTAGCTAAGAATGGTCTTCCAATTATAATAGGAATGTCACCTTCTTCTTCCATGTCTAATACTAGGAAATCAGCTGGGAAAATAAACTTGTCGACCTTTAGTAGTACATCTTCTGGAATGCCTCGAGGGTACTTGACCGAGCGATCAGCTAATTGTAAATCCAACCTTGTTTCTTTGAGCTCTTTGAGTTTGATATTTTGAAAAGTAATCATTGTAATGAGGTTAATGATTTCTCCAAGATCATAGAGTGATCCTCCAAATTTTCATGTGCCTATCTCACAAGGGATTTAGAAGCTTCCAAGGTCTCTCATCTTGGGTGGAACTTTATTTTGTACAATATCATAGCATTCTTCATTTAAATATATGATTCCTAGGTCTTCTATTTTTCTTTTATTTGATAACAGGTCTTTCAGGAATTTGACATAAATGGGCATTTGGGCAATATCTTCGGTAAAAGGGATGTTGATATGTAATTTCTTGAATATATCCAGGAAATTTTTGTATTGTGTCTCCTACCTAAGTTGTCTTGCTCTCTCTAAATAGAGAATAGGTGGATGATATGGAGGTTATGAAACATACACAGGTTTCTTCTATTACTTGGGTATATGTTCCTTCTTAGATGGTACTTCTTCATGATGCAAGGTGTGATTGACTTCATCGGGTATTGGTTGTTTTCTCGGATCTTCTTCTTTCAGCCTTGTTTCTTTAGGTTGTTGGAAGTCCAGAATTTTTCCACTCCTCAGCACCACGACCTTATATTCCTCTCATGGGTATGTCTCAGTGTTACCTGGTAGTGTACCTAGTAATAACTCAGGTAAGGTCTTTGAGATTTGACCCATTTTTATTTCTAGGTTCCTTAGCACAGCTCTATGGTTTTGCATATCTGTCTCATGGGTCTTCATTATTTGATTAGACTTTTGCACAAATGATGCCCAAAGGTTTTCCAGATTACTTTATATAGGTTCTTGCTAAGGTCTTGGCTGAGTTGGATGAGATTATTGTTCTCTTTCAGTGAATTGTTGTTGTTGATCTTGTGGTCTTGGTACAGGGTTCATCGGGGGGTATCCTAGTGGTCCTTGAGCTATGAATTGGTTTTGTCCTCCTCTCGGTTGAAAATAACCCTGGTTTCTCTAAGGTTTCAACTGATCAGGACACTGCTGATAATACTTTTGTTTCTAGAATGGCTAGTTTAGTTGATTGTAATTGATGTAATTAAAATCTTGTTGTGGTTCTTCATATCCATATTTGCATTCTTCATATATATGTGGGCCACTACACATCTCGCATGATTCTAATTCCATTACAGGGGTAGGAGGGGGTTGAGTAGTTGGTATCTGAAATGATTCTAATTTTTTTATGAGTGCTTCCAATTGAACGGATAGCCTTGTGGTCTCATAAATCTAGGGGATTTCATGTTGTGGTTCCATAGACTGGAATTGTGAGAGAATTTATCTAGAATGGATCTTCTGGCTTCGGTATTCTTGAACATGAGACCTCCATCAGTGGCTGCATCGACAGCATTTTGTGCCACTGGCTGGATTCCTTGATAGATTGTTTGAATTTGTATTGACATATCCATTCCATGATGTGGACACTGCCTCATTAATTATTTAAAGAGGTACCATGCTTCCCAAGAATATTCTCCATCAATTTGGTTGAAATTTTAAATATCCATTCAAATATTCCATGTTTCTAATGGGTGGGAAGTACTTGTCCAACAATTTCTTGGCCAGTTCATACCAAGTCATAATTGACTCGGGATCTTGACTTTTTAGCTAGTCATTGGCTATGTCTCGTAAGGAGAATGGGAAGATTCATAGTCTTATTTCATCATATGAAACTCCTTGGTTGATAAAGGTATCACAGACCTCCGGGAAGTTGGCAATATGTTCATGTGGATCTTTACTCTAAAGACCGCTAAATTACCCCATATTCTGGATCATAT